>CM060916.1:783350062-788150062 GCA_030737875.1 Allium sativum | reverse complement strand
CATCCACATTATGGTATGCATAATCATACCAACTTCACACCATTTCATTAACATGTATATTAACCCATCGTTCCCCACGTAATTCGCTAACATGACATAAAAGGGAATATTCATCACAAATACAATGGGTTCAACTTGCATAACATTAGCATCAACATGGGTTTAAAGGTGTCAACATGCATATAGCATCAAACCCAACTAGCATAAATAATCAACTCAAACTTGCATGAATCACATATGTCATAAAGAGGTTAACTTGCATAAGTTTCTTATGTCGTTCAAAGGGGTGAACTTGCATATGTATGTATGACATACAAAGGGGTTAACTTGCATATATATGCATATCATACTAAGGTGTAAACTTGCACATGTTACTTGCATATAATCAAACAACAAACTTGCATAACATGTCATATGTGAACTTGCATATAATCATACACCAAACTTGCATACAAATCATATATGAACTTGCATATAATCATACACCAAACTTGCATAATCATGGTGTCCTAATGGATCAATGTTTATCATAGCAGCTAGCATCATGAACACATAGCCTAACACTTGCATAACTTGCATAACATCATGATCATATAACATATAGCTTGCATAACTTGCATAACTTGCATAACATCATGAACATGTAGCATATGACTTGCATAACTTGCATAACATCATGAACATGTAGCATATAACTTGCATAACATCATGATCACATAGCATATGACTTGCATAACTTGCATAACATCATGAACATGTAGCATATAACTTGCATAACTTGCGTAACATCATGATCACATAGCATATGACTTGCATAACTTGCATAACATCATGAACACATAACACATAACTTGCACAACTTGCATAACATCACAAACACATAGCATATGATAACATAATCTTGCATTGATCCACATTCATAGCCATAACCTCATTATATCCTATCATAATCATTTCAACAATTGGTTATTAAGGCTATAGAAAACTCACAACTTGTTGATTAGCACTCCTAAGAAGAAGATTAAGTTGCTAGAGTTGATTAGTAGTTGATTTAAGAAGTTATCTTCCTCTTTAATTTGATGGAGGCTCCTTCGAGTTGCATTTTGACGGCATAACGGTGTTGTATCTATTTTTAGTATGAATTAGGGTAGTCTTAGGGTGTATTTATAGAGTAGTTAGGTGTTTTAGGCCATTAGATTAACCCTAAATCAGATTAGAGCCTTCAGATCTTGTCCTAGCCACCAAAACACAGCCCAAAAGCCAAACTGGTGCACCCAGGTCACCTGGGTTCGACCAGGGAGGTCGACCCCCAGGTCGACACTAGGGTCGACACCCTAGTCGACCTGGTGGGCAGGTCGACACCCCTGTCGACCCCAGGTCGACTCCCTGAGTCTGGCGGGAATTTTCCCGCCACTTCTGAAATTTTGAATTTTTTGTATTTAAATCTGTTTTGAATTTCTGAAAACTTCTTCGGGCCTTAACTGGGTCATACGGACTCCGATTTTCAAAAACTCGGACTCTATTTCGCGTATTTTTCCGAGACGGACGTAATGGCATAACCCATTTCCCCTGATTCAGATTTTAAAATTTAATTCTGCCCTGTTTTATATTATAGCATGTTATTCAACATACAGGGTGTTACAGGTAAAATGGCTTTCTATATGGGCTATATATTATATTAAATTCCATAGCGACTATTTTGAATATTCAATTGGCCATAACTTTTTATTCCCGCTATGAAATTTCAATTTTTCATATTTGTTGGAAAGATATTTTTAAACAGATTCAAATATTTTTGGTTTTACCAAAATCCGGTTTATTTTAAATCCTGTACATTCACTTGAAATTTGAAATCGAATTTTCAAACTACCGTGCCATTTCAGGCTCGTTTTATGATTAAAATAAATTTATTCGTTCTAACTTCGATTTAAATAAAATTTTCATCGTTATTATTTAAAATAAATTATTTTAAATATTAAAATCCATTAAAATTGCTAAAATAAATTTTTTAAATTGGTTTTGATTTCTGGGTTGTTACAATCTCCCCTACTTAAAATCTTTTCGTCCTCGAAAATGAACGGAGCTGAAAGTTGTTTAACTAACCAACTCAACTTTCAATTCTAATCAATTTTCAATTCAGTTCAATATTAAATTCGATTTAGCTAAATTCATTATTCTTTTATATATTGGTTAAACTAATGATCATTCGAATATTTTATTTAGTTAAACTAATTGTCAAACATTACAACTAGCAATCAATTAGTGATTAACTTTCCAAATATATATAACTTTTATATATAGTCAAAAATCATATTTTTTTTGATGCCGAATCACAACAATATATTCTAACTATATTTTGGTTCTCACACCAGTTAGTTGGAAATATTTAGATATACCACTTTCGAAACTCGAACATAAACACTGATGACGCTAGCAATCATCAGAATCATCTCCGTGTGACTAGAGTATGATTCTATATCTATCCAGTATATTAAAACTCCGAATATACGTTAATTACGCGTATATTCAAAATCTTTATATATTCGATTGTCCAATATTAAAATAAAATAATATACTCAAATACGTATTTTAAGATAAAATTTTCAAAACTAAATTTGTTTTCATTTTTATTTTTAAACTCGTTCAAGGATACTATTGACCCTATCTCTAATGAGTCATCCTTATTGGATATTACTAATCCAATCTCTGATGAATTCTTTCGTTCGGTTCTAATGTGTCTTGTTCTCGAGCTCTGTAAACCAAAGCTCTGATACCAAATTAAATGACCCAAACTTCCCCATAAAGGAGAGCCTGGATTGAATTGAGAACTAGTCAAATTAGAAAACAAACAGAAGAACATTTCATTGTTTATTACAACAATTTACATCAGAGTACAAGAATATAGCAGAGTATGAATAAATAATATACATTGGAAATACAATATCAGAGACATAAAATCACATTTAAATAGCAGCGGAAGAAAATTAAAAATTACAACTAAAAGAAATACACGAATACAGAGCTTTCCGAATACCACTTCAGCTGTAAACCAGAATCCTGTGAATATAATATCTGCAAAACCAAAACTACTAGCTGCCCGTGTGGAAAATATGGGCACCCAGAGTTTAGGTTAAAAGATAAAATCCAGGTCAGTCATGTGATTGGTGAGAGAGCTCAAAACAGTTATTAACTATATTTTTAACGGCAGGGATATCATGGGACCATGCCGTATAACACGGAACGGGTTTACTCCACATGAATCTTAGTTTAAAATAAAACAACGCAATGCTTTTTTAAAAATGAAGCTACTATAAGACTCAGGTTCCATCACACAATGCAACGCAAGCCGGAGGATAGAGTTTTACTTTAATAGCCAAACATGCTTGATACGTATAAAACAAATTATTTTGATATTATAAGTGCATAGTGTTCAGAAAACAGCTTCGAATATAAATGTATCAATCATAGACGGCATAGTTCCCCATCCCACTATGTTGCCATACTAGGCTCTACAAATAAAACCAAATGTCATGTATTAGAAGTTGAATTTCCATCTATGAACCAAGGCAAGGGTCTGTCCTTACCGTTTCGAGACTCTCTAGCCCGAGCCTTAGGATTCAGTCACAACTGCACCTAGGTAACATGCAGGGCCGGTCTACACTAAGTGCGATGGTGGATTCATAATTCCTAAGCATGCGTTTCCCCGCCCTTTGGGGCGTAAAATTTGGTCAGTACTGTCGACCATAAAAATATCTGAGGCGCCTCTCTATACATCAAGTAATAATAAGCAACATCCACATGAATAAAATGTCAGGGCTTGCAAAACGCTGACACCCCTCCTAGCTAGAAAGAAACACAATGCCATCCCTGCTGTACTCTCCCGTTTCTGGTTCATACCGGGGTCTGAAGCTCGCGAAGTAACGCTATACACAAAGCTATGCTAATTAAAGCTGTGCTTTGATCATCATCCACAATACTCTGCTTTTCAACAAAAGCCTTGATCATTTGCATCTTGGCATGCCACATTGTAAATCCATACCATACCATTGATCTGCCAATATATAACCTCTAAGCACGTATGTCTCAGAGAAAGGTGTTAAGCAAGAGAATAAATTCACCTCCACCAAACAAATATATATTTAGCAGAGATCAACGAATACAGCATAAAGGAATACAATGTCAGACATACTATCCATTTACAAGTCCATTCTGGGTCTGAACGAAACCGGAGGCACCTTATTCCTCGTCCCATATGTCCAATACAGGAGAGAGGCCCTCGCATATCCGTCGATCTCCAAGTACGTTTGGATGATCACCACTTATTACCTTTTCTTGGGTGTACGGCCCAATCAAGACATCAGTAATCATCCAAATGATGTGAAGAACTCCAGTCTTCAACCACTGTCTTCATCTTCGACTCTTGATCATCGTAGTAATTATTCAGAATGGGTTAAACCCGGCCTTTCCGAATAATTCGCGTATTTTATAATCAAGTGCTATAAAAACACATCGAACGCCTCATTCCAATTCAGAATATTCTTTAAATAAAATATTCATATTATTAGGGATAGGTTCCCATTAATTTTATCAAAGATAAATCCTCTTAAATTCATCCTCAAATCTTCTTTTGAATATCATTTTCAAAAGATTTATTTAACTAGTCGGGATTAGCGAACCTTACCGAAGTAATCATTTATTATTAATCCCAATCCCAACCTATCCATCCCATGGAGCAAAATTGGCAGTACACCATATCTAACACCCATGATGTTATCGGTAAATTTAACTACCATTTCACGTTAGAATCTATTTAAAGATTTAACTATTGCCTGGAATAAAACTGGTGGTACTCCACTCTCGATCATTTCAAGAATTTGATAAATCTAATTATCTCATTTCCGTTTCAATCTAATTTAGTAAAACTCCAATTTGGTTTTAACATTACGTTATGATTATTCAAATTTAAGAAATTAATCTTAACTTTAACTGGGTTAAAGAAGCAATGTCTTTTAAAAGACAGTTCACGATAAACCAAAAATCATTTTCCATTAAATATGGAATCTTCCCAGAAATCAAATCAATATATAATCGATATAAATTCCCATATCAGACTGGTAATATAAATGGAATAACGGCAAAGCCTTTTAAATTCCATATATAGTAATGGTCTTCATTTATAGAAGCTCATCTCGATTATTATTAAATCGAATTCTATTCAATTCCAATTTAATATATTAAATTAGAAAACTTTACTTTGGAAAATTTCCATTTAAATCTTAATAAAAGATTTATAAATTCCAAATTGTATTTTCACTGTTAATTAGGTAAAAGAACAAATTTCGTTAAAAACACAGTTCACAATAAACCCAATTCACATTTCATTTTATTCCAATTACTAAATATAATTGGAAACTCTAATAATCTTAGTTAAAAAATTTATAAATTCCAAAATTATATTCTATTTAATTCCAATTAAATATTAATTGGAAAACTTCATTAAATCTTATTTAAAAGACTTATTCTTTTCTAATCGGGGTTTAAGAACAATGTTATTAAAGACACCGTTCACGACAACCCAAAATCCAATTTATTTTCTTTAATTCCAATTAAATATTAATTAATTGGATTTTTATTCTAGTTAATAACTAGTTCATTTTTGATAAAAATATATTTTTATCTTTATAAAATTGGAATTTTCATCCAGATTATTTTCAAATCATTTACTATGATTTTACATAATTTTTCCATATTTTTAATAAATTTAATATCACACGTATAGTCGGTTTCCAGTATCGGTCACCGAACTACATCCATAGCGACCTTTTCTGAAATTGATTTGGACATATTTCCAAATCTAACCGTTAGATTTCAAATCTCTTATATTCAATGGAAAGATCTTTTCGATACGAACCCAACGGTTCCGGTTTAGGAGAATCTGACGGTCGGATCTCCCTTTACATCCATTTGAAGTTAATGGTCGAAACCCACGAACGGTCGCTGTGCGGCGCGTTCTATTCGTGCCATTAAATATAATATATATATATATATATAATATATATATATTGTCGATTTCTATTTAAATTGTATTTTATAAATCGTTTATAAACTCCTTTTAAAACGATTCCAACTTTATTTTTCAATTTTAAATCAAAACTGAATATTCTACATCTTTTATCATATTAAAATGATAATATATTCAAAATATTATATTTTGAAATCATTTCTTTTCGATGTTCATTATAAAATGAATCAAATCGATCGATAAACCCGTTCGGGTTAAAATGGCGTTTCTATACTTAACCAGGCTTCATATTTCTATATTTGTGTGTCCATTCAAAAACGGACATCAAAATCATAATCTTATTCTTCACCGTATATTATTTTAAAATATTGTTTATTTTAAAATATTCTTTACTTTAAAATATTCTTTATTTTAAAATAATCTTTTACATTAAAATGTTCTTTACATTGAAATGTTCTTTTATATTCTTTTACATAAAAATGTTCTTTTACCATTAAAAATGTTTCTTTATAAGTAAAAGTGATTCTTTTACATAAAATGTTTCTTCAACATTAATAATGTTTGATTACATTAAAATGATTCTTATATTTTGTTGACAATTCTATTTCAACAAAATGACTAAAAAGCGACAACTTCATTTTGTTAACAATTCTATTTTTAAAAAATGAATTAAAATGATAACTTCATTTTATTTACAATAATCAAATTCAAAAAATTGATATTTTTGTTTTAACACAAATCTATTTAACAAAAATGTTATTTTTGTTTTGATACAAATCTATTTAACAAAAATGTTTTTTTTTGTTTTGACTATTCCATTTCAACAAAAAATGATATTTTGGTTTCAACTACTTTATTTCAACAAAAAATGTAAATTTTGATTTCAACTATTTTATTTCAACAAAAATGTAAATTTTGGTTTCAACTATTTATTTCAACAAAAATGTAAATTTTGGTTTCAACTGTTTATTTCAACAAAAATGTAAATTTTGGTTTCAACTATTGATTTCAACAAAAATGTAAATTTTGGTTTCAACTATTTTATCTCAATAAAATGTAAATTTTGGTTTCAACTATTTATTTCAACAAAAATGTAAATTTTGGTTTCAACTATTTATTTCGACAAAAATGTAAATTTTGGTTTCAACTATTTTATTTTGACAAAAATGTAAATTTTGGTTTCAACTATTTATTTCGACAAAAATGTAAATTTTGATTTCAACTATTCTATTTCAACAAAAATGTAAATTTTGGTTTCAACTATTTATTTCGACAAAAATGTAAATTTTGGTTTCAACTATTTATTTCAACAAAAACGTAAATTTTGATTTCAACTATTTCAACAAAAATGTAAATTTAGATTCTAAAATGTCTTTTTAATAAAACATTTTTTGTTTCTGAATCGGAATGCGACTCAATCAATTACCATGTAATCTCAATTATATGGATTTCATACATCGCATGTGTGCACTATAATGATAAATAATCAACAAACAGTCCATTCACAACCAGAGTGAAATTTACAACTGTGTGAGCATTACAATAAATAAATAACACTCATCACTGGCTGTCAATCCATCGATTGACATACAACTAAATATTGGGACTAGTGTATGTCAAATATCATCCCAATACCTGTGTGGGGTTTTCAAACAGCTATTTATTTAAATAAATTATTGGTTAAGAAATTTTACCAATTTTCACTGTTCAATTTATAAATGAATATTTATAATTTAATTTCACTATCCTATTAATATTAACATTTTTAATGTGTTAAACATTTCACATCACAAACAAGATGCAATACAGTCAATTTAAATCGTCCATGGTTTGTGGACGAGGAAGGTGATCTAACAGTACAATTTATAATGATTAACTGATAAAAATCTAAAATGGCAATTCTATATATTTTCCAATTATGAAAATAGATAAATGATTGTGCAGAATTTTTAGTGGGGAGTTCTCACCTTTGGTTTCCACTCCGTCAGTGTGCATTTCTAAATTTCTGGTACAGTTTGGATTCTGCTTTGTTTCCAGACTGTTCCATCGCAATCTGTTGCACGTGGTATGTATATTAAAAATCATATTTTTAATCCATCTTATATACAAACCATATTTTTATTTTAAGCTATTTCTTTATAAAAATTTCATTTTTATAACAATGTTATTATATTGAAAATGTACACAAAACAATTTATATTTTACTTACAAAAACAATGTATATGTTTATTTTCAAAACAATGATATGTTTATTTTCAAAACAATGATATGTTTATTTTAAATCAATGATATGTTTATTTTAAAACAATGATATGTTTAATTTAAAACAATGATATGTTTACTTCAAAACAATGATATGTTTATTTTAAAACAATGATATGTTTATTTTCAAAACAATGTTCTTTTTAATTTTAAAACAATGCATATTTACTTTTTTAAAACAATGCATATTTTATTTTACAAACAATGTAAATTTCATTTTACAAACAAGGTAAATTTTTATTTACAAAACAATGTGAATTTTATTCGAAGCACAATGCGAATTTTATTTTGAAACAATGCTTATTTTATAATTTTAAAACAATGCTATTTTATAGTTTAAAATCAATGTTATTTTATAATTTAAAAGTAATGCTATTTTATTGTCTAAAAACAATGCTATTTTATTTGTAAAACATTTTCTAATTTAATTTGTAAACCATGATATAATTATTTAAAATAATTAATTTATATGATTATCCTTAATCCAAATCTGGATGCCCCTCTTCTTTAATTTCCCGTGCCCTTCTTCTTCCTCGTAGTGTTTTTGGAACCCATCCATCACCTGAGGAATCCGCCCGCCACTATCACCTGAGACCACCGGCAACAGATCGGGACCCACCACCTTGGAGCCCTCGCCGCCACGCCCTTATCCCGACCACCCTCATCGAGCTCGCGCCCCCCATTCCCACCAGAAAACACCACAAATGTCGCCACTTTCCAGCTGAATTCCACCCTCCACCATTTACCATTTCAGATCTTGCCCATTGATAAGATAGGCCATGCTTAGCTGAACGATTTGTGTTTATAATTTTGTGGTAATTCTTTGTGGATTACAAGAGAAGTGAAGGAGAACGAAATGGCTTCATAGCCATTGATTTCAGTTTGAAGGCGGCTGTTAGTTTACATAATTAGGGTTTCGTATTCTAGGGTGTATTTATACTGTATTTTATTTATTTAATTCATTTAATTTCAATATAACTCATGTATCGTTCTGGACTCCAAATCAAACCCAAAGAGTGTCACACCCAGCTAAATACCCCCATTCCGAACACAATGAGATATGTTTCATAAGCCCATCCGACTATTTCAGTCAGTTTTTATCAAAATTAAAATATAAGTTAATATATACACTACTACAAAACATGTCTGTTGCATCGTCACAGTTCCATCAGTTGTATAAACAACTGATGCAAATAGCATTACTTGAGTCAGTTCTCTATTACCTCGTGAAGCAATTGTCATAGGTAAAGCAGTTGAAGGGTTGGAAATGTAATTAGCATCAATTGTGAATTATTTTTGAAGCAAATAATCTGAAGCAAGTGTTTTTACATGCATCGCATATGTTAACAACTGATGCATTTAAATTAATTTGCATCAGTTTCTTAAATTTGAAGCAAACATAATGAAGCAAAATACATGTTAAATTAAAAAATGTACAACCACGTCACTTAGATTAAAATATACAATAATTAATATTAAATAATTTATATTCAGCTAGAATTGAGAAGTAATAAGTAATAACCAATAAATAATAGTTGAAAAACTAAAAGTAAACATGTAAATTATAGTTAACAAAGTGGAAATAAATAATACTCTATATATAATAAGTTTTTAATTGGTAATTATTAATTTTTTGTTAATATTTGTTTATTACAGTTATAAATTAGTAATTGTTAATACATTCGTAATAATTTAGATATGATAATTACCAGTTAATATTACTATTAATAAGCAATAATATACATAATAATTAAAATTTAGAAATTAATATTCATTTACAATTAAGAAATTAATACTCAATTACATTTTATTTATTTATTGTATTTTAATATTTAAGATTTAATATTAATATTTAATTTACTATTTGATATATACATTTAACAAGTGATCATTACTAATTATTGCTCATAATAGATTATAAATAATATACACATAATAATTACTATTTAATTACTAATATTTAATGATAAGAAGAAGCGGTAATATTATTTAATTACTTTTGGTGTATTGGAAACGTAAATGAGGCCGTTCCATACGTAGACCATATCTAGATCTTGGAAGAAACACATTGCAATACGATTGGTTCAAACCAGTCAAACGGATTGCTGTAAACTGCAGCTATTAAGTCCGAGCCATCGATTTTGATGGAATCCAACGCGTTATATTAGCAATCCGCACCCTCCTATCTGCTTGTTCTCCATTTTCTCCCTGAATATTCGGTTTCTCCCAAACTGTGTAGAACTTCCCCCAAATCAAAAAGGAAATCCCTAATTTTAATTCAAAAATGGAGACCGACGGCAAAATGATCGAAGGGGCCAGAGGTAGAAACCGCGGAAGAACATCGTCATCAGGTCAGTCAAAGCCAGAGCTTTAATCCAGCCGAGGAAGAAGTTCGTTCATCATCGCCAGATTCAAAATCCCGTTATCGCATCAACCCTAATTCGATTTTATGGCTCCTCTACCGTCGGAATCAAACGGAAGTGTCGCTTCTATTGCCTTCCTGCCTGATTGCCTGGCAATGTACGTGAGACTTCGGTTTTTTTTTGGTTTTCAAAGCGGAGGCCGAGGATCAGTTGTTGTGAGATTTCGGTTGAGGATTTTTGGTATGGTAAGCTACTGGTTCGGATTGGACGTTGAAGTTGGTATGATGGTAGATTAGCTGGGTTCGAAGTTATTGACTTTGGTGGGTTTCAGAGAAAGAGGGTTTCAAAGTGTGGCTTGGGTGAGGGTTTACGATCTTGGTTGGATAGAGCTGTAGGTGGGTTTACGATCTTGGGTGAGGGTTTCAAAGAGGGTTTCTGCGCCATCTTCTTCTTGCATTTGGTAAGTAGTTCAATGCATTTTTTTGCCAGAACAACATTTTTTTGCATTGAATCCGAAACTGCCATTAATCCATAATCCGTATTTGTTACCTACGGTCGATTTATTGAGTACAATGTTTCTGTCAGATCCGAGTATTTTCATTCCTGGGGGAGGTATTAAATTTTTCTCTCTTACGCCCTTTTGTTAATCTATTATTTCCAGTTATCATTTCACAATATGATGCAAATTTTCTTCCAGCTTTACATGTTTTGTTCTCCTGTTCAAAACCTAATACTCTGCAAATTCAACATTTCCTAACCTGCTATTTATATATTTTTGGATCAAACCTAAATTTTTGATTGCTATTGGAGTTATGCTATGCGTGTTTTTGTCCATGATTACTTTTCTGATGATGCTGTTTTGCTGTATCCATGATTTTGCTACTGCATATCATGTATTATTTCTTCTAATACTGGGTTTAAGGTCTGTACATTGATTCGGTCTAAATATAATTATGTTAGCACAATTACTTAAATCTCATTTACCTACTGATATTTTTTTTTGTTTGGTTGGTGGGGGGGGGGGGGAGGTTGAGAAGAGGAGACATTAACAAACAGCAAGAAGGTGGAATCAATCTTTTTAAATGGCTTGCAGCTTTACATGATGTTTTGTTTGTAAGACTGATATACTTAGATTATGTTACTCTTTGATTTATACCCACCATTTGCAATGCAATATAGTGAACAAAAGCTAACCTTTTTTCTTCATTCCACTGCGATACCAAATACTATGATAAGTCAGAGTTGGATTTCCCTTGTAGTTCGTTTAATGGAAAGCATATGCATTTTACCATGCTTGTAAAATGAACAACCATTAATGTTACCACGGAATAAATACTTACCATCTTAAGTTTATTTAAAAAAAAAAATGCCTACAAAGAGTATCTGAATTTTTTGATACTATGGTATAAAAAAAACCACTTCTGCCAATACAATTATTTTTCTGTTTTGAATCCTTCAGTTTATGTAGCTCAAACTATGTACTGCTAGGTTATCATTATATGCAAACGGTTCCTGTGAACTTATTTCCTCCACTCAGTCCAATTTGGCTGATTTCTTAATAATTCCACATTTATGCATGAAACATGGAATAACTCTGCAATGTACAGTGCCATAGTTCATATGGAGTACTAATTATTTAAACTATACTTCATGTGTTATTTGTGTACATGAGCACAGACACATAAAATTTAGGGTGTACTTGTGGTAAACGGTAATGGGGTATTTTAGCAGGTTGTTTAAGTGGCGTATTTAATTGGAGTTGGAAGTTAAACGGAGTATGCATTGCAACATCAAACAAGGTATTTAAACATGACGTTTAAATGGAGTATTTTAATTTACCCGTTAAACGGTGTGTATTTATGGGTTAAGCAAGGTATTAAAGGGAGAAACTAAAAATAATTAACTGATGCCATCTGCGTTCGGCGTCAGCAGTTAGTTTTTTTCCCTTAACGAAACATGGCAACTTCCCCGGTTGCATATTGGTCACATCCGACATGTCCAAATCCAACCTGAGCAAAAGTTGCCTGCAGACGCTACCTTAATGTATTATGTAGTTGTGTGTGGCTTAGCGGACGGATCTGGACTTTTTAATATTTATGCATATTTGGGTGATTAGGAAGTCATATGGAATGTGTGTTTATAATATATGTATAAATGCACACAAACATGTATTGCTTGTTTTTTTATATGTTTGTGCCTATATATTTTCTTATGTTTGCATATATCCCTGTGCGTGTCTGTGTGCGTGTTATTTCTTGCTAAAGTTTTGTCATTTCACTTTTATTTGTTTGGTTCAAACAAATTAATTAGATTCTATTTTTATTTACTGTGCTAACAATTTAATCAAGTTTTTTGCAAGTTTATGTTATAAGTTTGGTGGCGGACCCTGTTTTTTCATATTCAAACTTTGGAAACATATATTACTCCCTTACTGTAGTCTGTAAAGAAAAAAACAACACGCTTTATTGTCTTGGTATATTCCAATCTCGTGGAAACTGATGGCATATCATTTACTGTGCTAACTATTTGGACCAGCCTTTATTTGGAGCCAAAATTGACTTCTTTTTTGGTTTTCCTTTTATATATTATTATTTTCATCATATTATTAAATCTTTATCTTAAGCACTTTGAATAAGTATGAATGATGATCAAGGATGTCAACAGATACCCCGAAATATATCTGCATCTGTACCCGAGAAAAGGAAAATATTCGATACTCGTATAAACAAGTACAAACGAGGGTAAAAAAATATCTGCATCAATAAATTATCCATCGACATTCTTTTAAGATCATAGCTTAAAATTTGTGTATTTTGGTATAGTTAAAGATATTTACTTGCTACTTTGATTGCGTGTTAACTGATGAACTATTTACTTCTATCGTATTTGTTTATTTTGACACTTTGATAATTAATGAGATTCAAAAAATGTTTATTTCAATTAAGATTTTCCATTTACGTTTATTTATTTATTGGTTGTTAAATAATAGGATTATCATCCGATATAAGTCCATATCTGCGACCGCGGATATCCGATATAGAAAAATGATTTTGGATACGGATATACAATTGACACTATTTGCATTCAAAAATATCCTTTGATAACTCTAACGATGATATTGATGGGTTTATAATGATGAACAAATACAATTTTTTTAATGTTAAGGTAATTTAGTTTCAGTTATGATAAAAGATAATGACATTGATTAAAATAAGTGTCATTTATGATCTGCTGTTATTTAATCGTTTATCCATGGACACGAATGATAACTATGGTTAGTTACACTATAATTGATTCATAATGAACTATAGAGTTCTTTCATCCAAACATAAATAGAAGTTAATGATATTTGGAAAATTTAAACTGTTGTTAATGACCAATACAACATATTCAGTCAACTGAATAATGACACAACCCATCAAGTTATTCATTCTGCTTGTAGTAAAAATCGTCTTTTAACTACATATTGCAAAGGGAAAAAACTAAAGCAGGATTATCGGTTTCTTTTCCCATTTAACCCGTGTCTAAATAGTATATTCCATCCTAACTAATCTCCTACTATCAGGATGACAAAAACGAAGGTATTTACGGAAAGTGCAGTTGTCAATCTCTGATAACGGATGGACCAAAGGAAAGTCTAAGCGGAGTTATCGTTATAAGTAAGTTTATTAACAGACTACCTGTCTTAAATAAATCTTCGTTCTATTTTTCTACCCGCTCCAATTCCTTCCAGTTCACCGTCATACTTCGTTTTTTTACCTGCTCCAATTCTTTTGTCGACATTTAGGATTATTCAGACCATTTTGAATTATTTCTTTATCAAAATTCCTTTGTCAACATGTTACATGAAGTATATGAACATTGCCACCCACTGACTTTATTCCCAGTTTGACATTATAGTAACATTTTCTTCAATGTGACTTGCTCTGCAATGCAGTTCGAAAACCGATACCTATCTGTTCAGTATGTGTGTGTGTGTGTGTATGCATGCTGACATATTTAAAGGTTACAACAGCTATACTGTTCAATGCGCATTGACATATTTAATGCCACTATGTCCACAACCATAATTGCTTTTGACAAAGAGACCGAAGGCCTTTTCAGCTTGAATGTAGACAAGGTGCTCAAAATCACTAAAATTGTTAGCTTAGACACCTTACTATCATTTTATTTTACTTGATATCCTTCCCTCGATATCCATTCATATGATTGTTTGCAAGCATTGATACATTTTTAGCTTCAATAAAATTGACAGGCCCTTTACTTTCTCAAGTTGCCTCAACAGATCCAGCCTTTCCGGACCATAAGTAGATGGTATCAGAGAAGGTGCATGTCTTTGGATGGCAGCCAACATAGTAGCATGTCCAACAGCAGTAACATGAAGAAGCATAAGTATTCCAATTGGAATAGCAGATGCTAAATCAGTAAGAGTTCTCTGAAGTGCTTTCTTTTCTTTCTATGCAAGTTCATCCCCGGTTATTGCACGTCTAAGCAAAACGATAGCCGCAGCAACATCAGTAGCTAGTAGCTGAGTTCCTTGCAATACATCCGTGCTAGTTTCTTTGATCTTTTCAATTGATTGGGCAATGATTTCATCTTTCTTCTGTTCATTGTTTACTGTAGAAGCGATTATCCTATTTTCGAATTCCGACTCCTCTTCACTTTTAGAATCAGTACTTTTTTGCACTCTCTTTCCAAGTTCAATCAGATCGCACCTCAAAAGTTCAAAATGGCGTATTTCATCTAGTCCAGACTCACTTTGACCAAATTTAGATGCTCCAGATCCAAAGTGGTGCAGCAGCACCACTGCAAGGGTGCAAATGCACCATGCAGTGTTGCATTTGCACCAAAGTTGTGCTGCTGCAACACTGCACCACGCATGGTGCAGTGGTCCAGCAGCACAACTTTGGTGTAAATGAACCACTACAAGGTGCTGCAATGGTGCAAATGCACCATGCAGTGGTGCATTTGCACCCTTGCAGTGGTGCTACTGATACGTTACTCAAGGCAGATGGTGCAGTTAGGTGAATGCTTTGTAACAAACAGAAACACTAACACACAACTTGAAATGACTTTTTACAACTAAACTATAGTAATAGAAAGTTTATGGTTTGCAATTGTGGAATGCTAATAGCCATCAACCATAATAAATTGTGTACCGTGGGTAGGGTAATATTATTCTGGAAAGCAATGTTAGGGCTGAAAATATAGCACACTGATATTATTCAAGAGCATATTTTATTTTCTTAATAAACTTTATGTACACAGATGCTATATGAAGTTACATGATTCTCCACCAAAATCAAAAAGAGAGCAGGAAGACGAGATGGCAAAGCTACCTGCTGCACAAAGAAAGAAAATGAAGCAAAAACAAAGGAAGAAGGAAGTATTCATTGCATATGTAGATTTATTGCAACTCAAGGTACCTTGGACTGATATTGAACTTTTGTTGCCTTTTAAGGATATAAAGGTTTATTTTGTGCTGGTGAGTGCACAGACTAATACCTTAAAAGAACAACTTATTATTTTTGGGTTACTATTCATTTTGTGCCCTTTTTTTGCCGTTTTTGCGCCGTTTAAATTGTGTTTTTTTTGTTTCTGTTCATTTTAAACTAATTATTACATTATTTTGTAATATTGCCAGCGTCCGCAGCAATCTGAAGCAACGGATTGTGTATATTATGTGATGAGATATATGTTAGAAATAGTAAAACACCACAATCAAAGCATCGATTTACAGAAGGTATATTTTAATTTATTTCATTCGCCTAGCTATTATATGTTATTTACGACGTTTTAAAACAGCACTACTCTTATAAATTGCAGGACTTTGCATAACTTGGATCTTATGACCGACAAGAGATAAACGAAGTTTGGGATTGCTTAGCGATTTATATCATGCATAATTGGATGTAGTTATGTTAGTCTTTTGTTATGCACGTTGACTTTAGTTTTATGATTAGAGTATGTATTTTTTTTGTTGTACACATGAACTATGATGATTGATAATACAATTATATTTTTTGTTTCATCAGATTGGTGGTATTAATGCAAGTGTAGAATTTTAATTTCTATTTAATATTACTTCGGATTTAAAATTTTGAAGAAGTGGAATTTTTATTTTTTTTACTTTACTTAATTTGCATCAGTTGTAATGGCATAGACAACTGATGCAATACACTAAAGGTCATAACAAATGTTATTTTTGCATCTGTTCATTAACATTAGTTGTTTTAAAACTTTGATGCAATAGAGCAAGGCTTCGAAAGCAAATGTAGACACTTGCATCTGCTTTATAGCATCAGTTGTATTAAACAACTGATGCAAGTGATCGTTATTTGCATCAGTTCTTTAACTGATGCAACAGAAATTTGTTTGTTGCATCATCTTCCTTGTATCAGTTCAATAACTGATGCAACAGGGGTTTAACGACTGATGCAAATGACCTGTTTTGTAGTAGTGATATTTAATTTAAATGTACATTTTAATTTACCGGGGCCACCTACTGACTCTAAAAATTACAGAAAAATTATGTCTAACTATGTTTTTACGATACGGTCCTATCAAACTAAATTCATCGAATTTGGAGACTGTATG
The DNA here is from genome assembly GCA_030737875.1 of Allium sativum. Taxonomy (NCBI): domain Eukaryota; kingdom Viridiplantae; phylum Streptophyta; class Magnoliopsida; order Asparagales; family Amaryllidaceae; genus Allium; species Allium sativum. The sequence goes on along the minus strand of CM060916.1, from coordinate 788,132,818 downwards.
AAAAATGGTCATTTTCTGGTCGATCCAATTTGACTGAAATTGACAAAAACACATTTCTTTTGCCACGCTCACATATTAATTCCAAAAATTATGGAATTTGGAATCTTGCAATAATTTGACATTCCGGTCCGACCAAAGTGGTTTCGTCGAAAACGGAGGTCGTTGGTAAAATGGCTATCTATACGGGCTATATATTATATTAAATTCCATAGTGACTATTTTGAATATTCAACTGGCCACAAATTTCTATTCCCGCTATGAAATTTCAATTTTTCAGATTCGTTGGAATGATATTTTTTTAATAGATTCAAATATTTCAGGTTTTACCAAAATCCGGTTTATTTTGAATCCTGTACATTCATTTGAAATTTGAAATCGAATTTTCAAACTACCACGCCATTTCAGGCTCGTTTTATAATTAATATAAATTTATTCATTCTAACTTTGATTTAAATAAATTTTTCGTCGTTATTATTTAAAATAAATTATTTTAAATATTAAAATCCATTAAAATTGCTAAAATAAAAATTTTAAATTGGTTCCGATTTTCCGGGTTGTAACAATGAGGAATGACTGGTGCAGCTGGGGGAGGAACGTTTTCTTGACCTTCGGCAGGCGCTGCGGCCTCCAAATACCTACGGAACCATCTGGGTATTGTGACACCCTCTAGAATATTAGGGATGTTTTGTTCCCCAAACATGTTGAAAAAGGGAAAAGGAACAAATTTAGATAAAGGACCGAAGGATACTACATATGGCTTTTTGGGGAATGTTTTTCAAAATAGACTTTTCTTTTGAAACTGCTTTTCTTTTAAAACCTTTTAGAAAATAATTTCCCAAAACTTTTATCTAATCTGGTAACCTTCAGCTCTGATACCAAGTGAGACTCCCCACGTCCATTAATGTCACTCACTAAGGGAATGCATTAAGTTTCGTGAAGCGCTATAGGTAAACATACACAGAATAATTACAAGACATATATAAATAAGGCAACAACGGAAAATTTATACTTTTATTTCAAACATAAGTCATAATACCGTGGTCCACAATTTCATAAGTCACAAAAACCATTACAATAAAATAACTTCTGTCTTGCACCATCAGAGTACATAAGTAAATAAAAAGCATCATTCCCCCAATAAAAAGAGTTAAGCCATAGTAGAGACAAGAACTTAAGCCATACTTCAGAAGTAGCTCCTTGCAAGATGATATCTGATTCCTGATTAAGTCTGAGTGTTTCCTCCCTGAGAACCTAGGGGGGGGGGGAGGGAACGGAAGAAAGATGGAGAAACAACATGGTCAGACAAAAAGTCTGGTGACTCTAGTTGCTTTTAGCCAGTAGATAAATAAAAGCAACATGATAGGCATATAAAGTGGATAAGAGAGATCACTACATAAATGGCAGGTGTGACAAGGTAAGCAAGTTAAGGTGTATGTGCCTCACTAATGATTTGTAATGTCCCGACTTTTTCCGACTATTGATATTTGATTTTAATGAGGAGTTTTAAAATGAAATATGCCACTTTAACAAACTAAAGTGATTTTTAATATATGTGTAAACATATGTATGGATAAATAAAACAAATAATGTACATATTTAAGGTTATGATTAAACTTGATTAACATAATACAAATATGTAACATTTATGTGAAACATATTAAAGTATATATATATACACACACACATACATATATATATGCATATAGATGCATACTTAAAATACATATATATGATAACATGTAATGCATATGAAAAGAGAGTATTTTTTCACTTTAGAAATACCAAGGATCTTGCAACAAAATACAACAAAACAAATATACATGGACAAGAACAATTCGACCATATATATGTTAACATAGAAAAGAAATGTGTACACAACATGTTGACTCATTTGACTAGATAGTGAAAATCAAATATAAGTATAGATAAGACAAGACAAACGCAAGTCATGAAAAGACAATACCCATTTATGTGATGTTACCAAAAATAGTAAGACTAAGGTAGGAGAACATCACCTAGAAACACCTAAATACAAGTTGTATGAATACACAAATATTCTTTAGCAAAATATCTCAAATTCTTAAGGATGAAGAAACCATTTTTATAATGCAAGAAGTGATAGGCATTTAATGAAATCATGGGTGAAAGGGACATGTTTCTAGAAACATAACATAGGACAAAGGGATTGGAGGATATCTACATATACAAATAGATTGCTTCATGTATTGTCTCCTTGAAACATGGAGTAGGGGCTAAACAAGAGGAGTAAGGCTATTAGGAAAATCACTGTAGAACCATGTGAAGGAAACTGTTTTAAAACTCTTGAGCTTGGTTATAAATACCATCACAAACTCTCTACATTTCCTTCACAAACAACTCTAAGTTTACACAAAATACTAAAGTGAAATCTCTGGAATTTGGAAAGCTTTGATGTGAGTAAACCTTGATTTAAAATTTCCTATTTAATGTTTTGTGTAAAACAGTTTTGTATGTTTAGTTTACTGCAAGTCCATGTTATGAAAACTCCATCATCTTGCTAGACAACAAATCATGATTGATGCTAGAAACCTTGCTTAGATACATACGCGTCACATTCGAATTCGACGCCTAACCCTAATATTATCAAACCCCGACAAATCATAGATAAATGAGCTGAACCACCAATGGACAACAACGGGATCCACAACCATACTAGTATTTAAGTGCAGAGATTCAACCACAGAACTAGATATAAATGAATGCGAAGCGCTACAATCAAAAAGAGTTCTTATAGGATGATTGGAAAGAGAAATCAAACCTTTCACAGAAACTTTCCTACCTCGATCTGGAACACCGATTTCTAGAGCATGCACTTGCCCTCCAGAACTCCTGCCCTTTGACCTTGTCCTTGTTTCTTCGGGCAATCCTTAATAAGATGCCCTACCTCTCCACAATGGAAAAAAGCATTCTTCCTTTTTTTGCAATCTTTTCTTACATGACCCACATATCCACAATTAAAACATCCCCTCTTGTCTCGAGCTTTGTCGTTCTTTCCTCCCTTCTTTTGTGTTTCCTCAACCATAGCTTCTTTCTTTTCAACTTTATCTTCCTCATGCATTGATGCCATATCAACGAGTCTTTCAAAAGTAGCTCCCATTGAAATATGAGACAGAGCTAACCCATGAAGGGGTTCATTTAGTCCTTTAACAAACCGCAAGGCCTTCTTATCCAGAGTGTCTACTAGTTCCAAACCAAATCTAGCTAGCTGGTTAAATTTGTTCACATATTCTTTAACAATCATGTCTCCTTATTTGAGCACCAAGAACCTCTCCATTTGCACGCTTTTGTCAGCTTGAGAAAGAAACTTCATTTCAAATCTCTATCTAAAGTCATTCCAAGTTTCCACCGGACGTCCCGCTTGGGTTACTTCACACCAGAACGAAGCTTCATCCTTCAGTAGCCAGGCAGCCAACTGAATCTTCCTTTGATCTTCCACTTCAAAGATTACAAACAAGTCCTCGGTCTACTTGAGCCAACTCCTTGCCTCTATGAATGTCTCGGTTCCATGGAATGGCTTTCCTCCCATAGCATGAAAATCTTTGCAGATCTTGGAAAAGTTGTCTGCACGCGGAGGAGGAGGAGGAACAACGGGTGCAGCTGGGGGAGGAACGTTTCCTTGGCCTTCGGCAGGCTCCATGACCTCCAGATACCTACGGAACCAGCCTGGTATCAGAACGCCCTCTAGGATATTAAGTTCCCCAGACATGCTAAAAAGAAAAGGAAAGAGATTTAGACAAAGGATCTAAGGATATTACATATGGCTTTGGGGAATATGTTTTTCAAAATAGACTTTTATTTTTGAAAAAATGCTTTTTTTAAAACCTTTTTGAAAATAATTTTCAAAAACTTTTATCCAATCTGGTAACCTTCAGCTCTGATACCAAGTGTGACACCCCACGTCCGTTAATGTCACTCACTAAGGGAATGCATTAAGTTTCGTGAAGCGTTATAGGTAAACTGAAATATTACAAGATAGATATAAAAGCAATAGCGGAATTTAAATTTTTATTTCAAACATAAATCATAACATCATGGTCCAAAATACCATAAGTCTAAAACTACATAAAACCCATTACAATAATATAACTTATGTCTTGTACCATCAGAATACATAAATACTTAAAAAGTATAATTCCCCAAAAAGAGACAAAGCCATAGTAGAGACAAGAACTTAAGCAATACTTTAGATGCTGCTCCAAGCAAGATAATAACCGAGTCCTGACTAAGCCTGATAATTGCCTCCCTGAGAACCTGGGGGGGGGGGGGGAACGGAAGAAAGAAGAGGAAACAAAAAGGGCCAGACATAAAGTCTGGCGAGTCCAGTTACTTTTAGCAAGTAAATAAGTAAAAGAATCATGACAGGCATATAAAGTGGATAAGAGAGATATAATTCTAATAGGTAAGTGTGACAAGGTAAACATGATAGAGTGTATTACGCCTCTCTAATGATTTATCTGCGCTACTACTAGTATATCCAGAATGAGATGATCCCCGACATGTATGAAGTGGTAGACTTAGGCGTACTTCTGGTGAGAGGTTTTAACCCCATACAATCCACAGGCAGCCTCAATAATGGACTCCTAAACTTACCAGAGTCTAGATATACCCTAGCTACTACCCTAATCGATCGGCTCCCTACTCCGTAGATACCCTATGCTTGCCCCACAGTAGGATGTAACACTTCCTAAAGTGGCAATCCTTCATTTTTAAGATGTGCACAACCATATCTACTGATGTCACATCGTCTTAATTCCCATAGCAAGTCGGACCCATGCACGCACATGACTTCGTTGGTTTCCTGCGCTGTTGACACGGTCCCTTCGTTTTGGATCTCTTACAATCAGCCCAGTAAGCATGCCGCTACTCCGACCTAGTTCGGAGTACTCGTTTGATACCTTGATGGGTTACTAACTGAAACGGGTCCCACATACAAGATGATAAAAGTTCTCCCTAGGCTTGCATCCCCACTACTAGGATTTCAAATGGATATGCCTAACAGTCCAACATGTAAAACAGGTTAAGTTGTCGGGCACATATATATATATATATATATTTATATATATATATATATATATATATATTACCCCACCGCCACAAGATTTACTTAACCCTCACTAATCCAAGCAAGTTTACTTAACAAAGTTGCATAACCCCAAAGTATAAAAATATGTTAAGTTTGTAGGCCTATATATATATAAATATTACCCACCGCCACAAGATTTACTTAACCCACCCACTGTTTCAACCAAGTTTACTTAACCCCTATTCAAGTTAACATGTTCATACAATCCCTACGAATTTAATTAGGTTAAGTATTCCAATTCGTTACTATGTCCATTTATGGTTATAATGGGCTAGACGCCCCACATTAGGCCTGCAACTTGTGGATGCTGGATATGCCGGTCGGGTCCGGGCAGACTTCTTCCACAAGTTGGGCCTAACCTCATGTCTTAGCTTGTCTCGTATTTGTGAACTTAGACCCCTCACATTAGATTCAACATTTGCGATTGCTAGATATGCTGGTCGGGTCCGGGCAGACTTCCACCACAAATGCAATCTAACCTCGTGTCATAAGTGCAGTTACAGTTTTCTAATTACTATAATCCTAGGCATTTTAATTATCAACCAATTAATTATACCTATGTCTTTATAGGTGTTCATGCCCATTTACCCAATTTTATTCATAATGGATTATATGTCCAAATTCATATTCGTCATTCAAGTTATGCCAATTCTAATGTTTTCCCCCGTTCCCTAACTAACGCATTCACATATATTTGGCGTCATGTCTAGGTTAGAAAGTAGCCTAGCCATAAACAATAAAAGAAAAAAAATGACAATAGTGATTATTTTAACAAAAGTGACATAAACATGTAATTGGCATAGTGATAAGGTGGACATATAAAAATAGATCTAGTGAGCATGTGATAATAAAACTAGATCTAACATACTAAGGATGTCATAATTGGCATGAATAAATAAGGATTCATATGTCCAATTATTGACAGATCTAAATTAGCCACAACATGATAAGTTCCAAATGATCTAAAATGAATTAGATCCACAAGTAGATGTGACATGATAAATTAACCATAAGCGAATTGGATCTATAAAGGTAGATCTAGCATGATAATATTTAAGATCCACAATTGTGACATGATAAATTAACCACAAGAGAATTAGATCAATAAAGGTAGATCTAGCATGATAATAATTAAGATCCACAAATGTGACATGACAAATTAACCACAAGCTAATTAGATCTATAAAGGTAGATCTAGCATAATAAAGTTTAAGATCCACATCATAGTTGTGTCATAGATTCAAAAGTCCCAATAGATCCGATATGATAAAGATTTAGATCCAAGTCATATAATATTATAGATTCACAAAATTATGATAGATCCAGTATGATTCAATCACATGCATATATCCAAATCACAGTCATATCATGTTTACTTTTAATCAATTAAATCTAAAAGTAACTAACTCATAGTGTTTGGATTTTAGAAGATAGAAAAGAAATTGTTGGTGTTGAATCTTAGATCTATTCTTAAATCTTTAAACTTGATTTGTAGAAGAAAAAAGGATTAGACTCAGTTCAAGCACTGACAGCATTTGGCCTCCACTGTTTTTAGTATGAGAAAACAAGAGACATGAGGGTATATTTATAGCTGCCTGCCTCCCGAATTCGAATGCCACCTCAGCCCTAGGGGGGATCGAGCCATGGGTCGACACCCACTTGGGTTCGGATGCCCCAAACTGCTATGGGCGCACTTGGCAGGTGCGCCAGTGTAAAAATGCCTTGGCGCACTTGTCAAGTGCGCCAGTTATCCCTATTTTAATCGTCAAACTTCTACCGTTCATAACTTCTTCATACATTATCCGTTTTATGCAAACCAGGTGTCTTTCTTGACCAGAATTTCGAGACTGACTCAATGGCGCAGTCTGTTTCCCTTAATTCTGAATACTAAATTAATTATTATTTAATTTATCCTCTTTTAACGTTGTAGAAATATGGGGTGTTACACTATGTCCGTTGTAAAAGAGTGTTGTACAGGCATATATTACAATGGTTCAGGAAGTGAGAGTTGTAATAACATTCTATTACAGTGGGCAGCCAGCGCCGTTGTAAAATGGACGTTGTAATAGGGTATTATTGTTGCAATGATTGTTATAATAAATGTTTCACTTGAATTAATATGTAAATTTATTGTAAAATAAAATGGAATTTGAAAAGAATATTTCTAAATTTAATAGTAATTTTGAGATATTATAAATCGAAATAAATGGTATCCATTAAATGAGACTTAATGAAATGATTTCAATGCAAATAAATAAATTGTTTGCGTCAAGTAAATTTTGATATTAAAATTAGGGTAAAGAATTTAGAGATCTATCTTGAAAATTATTTCATTAATTTATCTATATTAATGGAAATAAAGTAAGAATATTTCGACTTAAAAGTATAAGAAACCAATTGAAGTATTAAGTTAAACAAATTTTTAAATTTGTTGAATAGATAGGTAAATTAAAGGAATTGTAATTTGGATTATGTAATAAAATTTTAATGGGCTAGAACTTAATTTGAAGTAAAATTGGAACCAATTTTGCAATGTCTATAAATAAGTATTGATGAATTTGAATAAAATAAATTTAAAGTATTAAATATAAACTATTTCAAATAAGTAATTATTACAAAACTTAAATGAATAAAAAATTGGTAATGTAGTATTTTGGTTAAAAAAAAGCTATTAAGAACAAAGGTTTGAAGTCAAATTTTTGAAAAATATTTTATTAAATAAAATTATTGGAATTAAATAAGTTAATGGAATGAACTTATTAAATAAGTTAATCAAAATTAATTTTGATTTAAAATAATATATTGAATATAACTTTATTGAATGAAATATAAATTAAATTAAAAGTGAGACAATTTGGTAAGAGAACAATATATATATGGATAATTGCCAATATTGAAATTTTATAAATTAGATATTAACATTTAAAATTGAAATAATTTCGTAGTTTCGAATTGATTGTTTATATACGATACTGTTCTTTTCGAATATTTTTATCTTTATATCTTCTTAGTTATTATATTCTCTTGCCTCGTTCCTTTTCGAGCACGTAAAGATTTTGAATGTGGGAGGGTGCAATGATCTGTTATATTCTATGATTTAAAACTTCAATATAATTTTTATTCTTGAATTTTAGCATCAAATTTAATGATGGAAATTTTATATTTAGTATGCATCCATTTAGACATAGCAAGTGGTAAATTTTCATCAGAAAATATGAAAGTTCATTCGGTAGATTTATTTCGGTGCAAGTCAGTTCTAATATTGAACGAATGAAATTATTTTCGAAACCTAAATGTCCCAACAAGAAAAAAAATCTTCTTGTTTTAAAGTCAATGGCGCAACCCGTTTCGTGAAATTTGGACGTTTCTAGGTCTATCCGAATTTTTCCGTACGAATTAACTGCGCACCGTCATTAAAAATTGGAGTTTTGATAGGAGAGTTATTTACCATCGCGTTCGTCTCGTCACATTGATCACCGAGTACATTCATTTATGCATTTTCTTGTCCGATGGATGTATGAATCGATAAAACGGCATGTCGTATCGGTACCCAACGCTATATTTTTATTTGAGTTTTGTGTCTCTGCGTGTCTAATTGGAATAGTGATGTGTCCCTCACTATGAAACTACCCTTGTTTCATCCACGTTTAATTGCCATTTTCAAAATTTTGAATTTTTCAAAATCATGATCCTAATTTCTAGCTAACTATAGATGTGAGAAAGTGTAACGACCCAAGGATTTTCGATCCTGAAAATCGACACAAATACGCCTCCTGTATAACATGTCGACCATTCAAGTATCGGAAATACCGGATCATTTACAGAAAGAAGTTAGAGGGTAAGAAATACAAAGATAGAAAAGTAGAATAGAAGAAAAAGAAGAACATAATAGAATAGAATCAGAGTGACATGAATCTCACAGCGGTATGGACAAAATATAATATATAACATCATTTGAAATACAAAATAGTACCAGTACTTACATATGTCATCAAAGTACATCACATATACAATACAGCGGAAATAAAACTATATATCTATCGACGACGCCTTATGCTCCAAGCTCCTTCTAGGATATCTGTAAGATCCTGAACAACTTGACTGCCCGTACAAATTTGGGCACCCAAGAGTTTAGGGAAAACATAGAAAAATAAACTCTGGGTCAGTCATGGGACTGGTGTGAGTAAACGATTTTAAACAGCTTGTTTAACTTGGATAAATTCTTTTGAAAGAAAAGATAATCGTAAGACCGATCCACACATAAACACGGATGGTTTTTACCATACGATAACCCAAAACATTTTGAAATCATAATTATTCTGATATTATAATAATGTCTAGGGTTTCCACAAATAAATTAGAATCTAGCGGAACGGTTGCATCTCACGCTCCACATATATAGTATACAAACAAACCGCGGGCGCTTATTGGAGATTGGATTCCGACTATGACAAGGTATGGAACCACCTGCCGTTAGTGTATCTCTAGAGGGAAATACACTGGGTTCAACAAGAACGTCATGCAACCCGGCCCACACATGACCGATCACTCATTTCGCTTGAGTGTATCGAATGTATATCACCAACGGTTGGGATCAGCAGCCATTTCCTGAAAAGGGACAACATCGAATAGATTAAAGAAGGAAATGAAATTTCTCTAGATATGTGATTATACACCCTAATGGGAGCAACCCACATAGCCATGCTGCCTGACTGATTTTTGTCTTTTCCCTGTTGTGAGGCTTGAGGTTATAACTTACCTTTAGAACAACATATCTTCAATCACTTTGAATGCTACATCGCCAAACCCGTCAAATCACAGATTGATTTCTCCAAAATCATGGGTATAAAGCTAAGAGAAACGAATTCCTCCGCCACCAAACATAGTTTTGAAGAGATCAACTTACGCGATCTGTTAGGTATACTCTGTCATACATTCGTCCATACAAGTTGTCCTGGGTCTGGACAAACCGAAGGCACTATTCTGTAAACATAACAGCCCTTGCATAAACACCATCTTCAGTTGTCTTCAATAATCTCCGACTCATATAAATCGAATCGAAGTGGAATATAGATTCCGGATTCTTCGAGATGACATCGTTTATATCTTTTAGGGTCAAGTGATACTTAATAGTAATCAAATCAACATATTTAATGTGGTTTCTATATCCTAATTGATTATCAGGATTTATTTGGTAAAATTATTTTACATATAAGATTCAACATACAGATTTAAATGGTGGTCTAATACAGTATGATGTGTAAATGTTTACTTTAAACTATTCAAGTTAAAATAATCAGAACATAATATCAAATCCATCAACCACTAATTCCCACAACATAACTTGTCGATTATAGTTCGACAATTCAAATTCAACCAATCATCGTTCAAAATTGGTTAAAAATGATTATTTCCATATTTTACCTATTTAAACTTGATCCAGTTTACGAGTCTATCCCTTTACAGAAATTGTTGATTATAACGGTAGTGTTGTAATCCATACTCTGAGACATAAAACATTTATTTTAGCTTATACTTTACTTCTGTAAATAAATTAAATAATTTAAATCTTTTATTAAAATGGGAAGTAAACGATACTTCCCTAATTTTGACCTATTCGATTTTTCATCTCAATTCGATTTAACTTGTGAACTACAGAATAATCTTATTATTAAAAGATTTACCTAATTCCCTTACTAATTTCTTTTACAACTAAACCACATCTACAAACACTTATTTTAAATGTTATTTACTTAGAATATGAATAATATTTCTTCTCGACTCTTTTTATTCGATCAACTTGATTTCATTTGGAAATACTATTCCAAGTTATTCATCGAGTCATTTTATTTAATAGTTAATAATCTGGGAATATTAATTTCGGACTCTTCGAAATAATTAGCATAATGTCTTTTATGGTTAGTCGATACTTAAGGGATAGATTTATATATTTTATCTCAAAACACTTCTTGTTTCAAAGGAAATAATTATCAACTCAAAATGATTGAATTTAGTACAATTCATTTTATATACTCTTTAATTTATAAGCTTTGATCAGACAGAATTGTATATATCTGTATTGTTTAAATCCAGACCTTCGACTTGTCCTTTATAATGAATAACTAAACCGTGTGCGTGGCACATAGTAATTTATTCAGTTTTGACTATCCTTTATAAATGAACAATTAAACCGTGTGCGTCGCACACGGTACTTTACTCAATTTGTCAGCTTTGTATATACGACATTTTATACCTTTGTCATACTGTGTAAATCATCTTCTTATTTCTAAATAATCATAAATAACATAATTTATACTACATTCTATTTTATATTTTATTATTTCCTTTTTGGTTTTATTGTTAAACTTGTTGCATTTTTTTCTATTGATTAAATTTTCCTTGGTCCATTTTGTTTTCTGGCCTAAACACCTTTTCCCTCCCTTTCTTTCTTGTATTATATTTATTTACCCTTTAACCCAAAGCCCATTTGCCCAGGCTTAATTATTTACTGACCCACGTCGCCTTTATTCACTTCCCGAATTTCCTGCTACTACCTCACTTCTCGTCTCCTATTGCTTACCTATTTCTACTGCTTCTTTACTTTTCTCTTCACCAAACTGGGCTTCAATCCCCTCACTTTTTGTACGGAACTCACGCCATACATACTCCATGTCAGGTATGTGAACTTCCTCATTCATCTCATATGACACGACCAAGCCGTTCAAGTCTGCTCCCTTCTTCCCACTTTCTCCTTCCAGTATTTTTCATCACTTTCCTGTCTATACACATCAGTACACATGGTGCACCTGCACCACCACTACAGTCGATCTGGAACGGTCTCGATCCCCCACGCAAACGCGCCACCACCTCCCGAGCTCAACCACGATCTCAGATCTCCCTCTGACCACCTCGATTCGATTTTCCATGTTCAACCTACTTGCAAAATGGCGCATAATCCAATCACTGATTATCTTCCCACCCACTGCTACCTTGGTTCTAAAAAAAAAAACTATTCTACCTTATTACCAAAGGAAAATGATACCACTCTTTCAATTTGTTTGTACAACATGCACTAGCAATACGTGATGATCAATTCCTCTTCTATGTTTGCTTTCAAAGTCCCATTTTTATTTAAACTGCCAATTCTTGTTTCACACATCTATTATTTGGCTTTGTTTTTCCACATGCCGCACCTCTTTTTTTATATCTTCTATTGTTTCTTCCTTGAGACTTCTCTGGTTTGTGACTGCTACCCTATCCCTCTCCTCTTCTTCTTAATCTAACATTTCCTGCTGCGCCCTTTACTTCTTAATCTAATCTAACATTCCTTTTTCTTGTTTTATTCTGATTGTCTATTAACAACAATACATAATCACTGTATAGTGGGTAGTGATTCAGAGTGTTTACTCATATACTCAAATGTTTCGAACCTGTTAAATCTCCAATATATTAAATATATTTTCCTTATACATGTTAACTGTATTTAATGTCATACATTCGCTAGTTATGCCAATCATCTAAATACAACAAACTCCTACTGTACTAGTGATCTCTAATAACGTATCGCTAATAAATGTATAGTTTGTTAGAGATCACTTTATTCGAGTTTTGTGATAAACATTATATCGTATATAGACACTCCTATTTGAAATGGGTGTCTAATATGTTATATAATATCTTTACTATACTAGTTGAATGCCATTTCTAATTAAGTTGGGTTCACTTATCGAAAATGCTTCTTGTATTGGTATGCACAACAGTAGGTTCATCTATTCAAAATGATTTTTGAACTTAACACACAGACAATCATAGCAAATACACCAATGTGATATATATTTACGTATCTAAGTCTAAACAAACGCTTGCATCGCTTATAATGAAGGAAGAAGTTTAGAGAATATAAAAACAAGATTTACTCACTTATTTCCTTTGAATTCATATTCCAGTAAAAGGAAGTTTCTATTTTTCACATGTCAGAACTTTCAAGTGTATGTATTAGTGTGTCAACTCATCATCAAACTAATGCACATATCTTTGTATACAAGGAATAAAAAGGATCTACAAAAAAAACAGAGTTTACTCACCAAAAATGTCCCCTGTTTTTCCCTAGATTTTGATCATTATTTCTAGTTTTCTGCTCTATCACTTGCTTCATGGTTTTTCTTCAGCTTTAGTTTCGAATTGATGTATGAATGAATCCAGTAGGAAGGTGTGTATTTATAGTCGCATTTAAGATTTTAATATTTTGTTACATTAATGGTTTGGTAGGGGAAAATATAGCTGTACATGTAAGGTAAGTAGCAGCTGCATGTTTTCCTTTGATTGAAGTGAGGTCCTATGTAGGAAATTCATATTTAATACTTCCAGCTTGCTATGTATGCACAACCATGTGCATATTGGAATACACAAATGTACTCATTCATGTGCTCATTGGTTGGTAGAGGAGCTATAGTGTAAGGTGGAAGTAAGTAGCTGCTGTATTGTTTTTAAAATGAAAGAAAGTAGCATAGTTTTCCTATTGTTTTTGATGCCCTTCCCCATGTAAACAACTATGGTCCCATGTGCAAAGAGTTGGTAGGTTATAGCTACACATGGTAAGAAGGATAGGCTGCATTTATTTTGATAGAAAGGGGTCATGTTAAGGGGTTTTGTCACCTTACATCTACATGGCTAGTCTAAGTTTTGAGGTGCCAACTATTGTACAATACTTGTGCAGAGGTTAAAATCGATTCCTTGGTTGCTAAGCTAATACAGGCTGTTCACTTGCTACTACAGCTTATCTTGATTGAAAGACATGGATGTTTAAGGCTACACATCAATCCCTTTACAGCTAGTCTAGTGGTTTGAGGTACCAAATCTTGGTGTGAACACATTTACATTTCATAATCAAGTATGCAGGCTAGTCTTATATTGAGTAATACTTGTGCAATTGGTTTTTAAAAATGCATACTTCATTTCTAAGTAATATAGGCTATATTTTGTTATAGTGTGGTACATACATTGATAGAATGGAAGGGTGTCAAGGCTTGTCACATTTATTCATTTCCATGCTTATGTACAGCCAGCCTAGCTACTATTTGCTGCATATTTTTAGGTTCATGAATGTATAACCATTTTGATACACTTACGTGAAGGTATCAAATTATCTATTTTCTTATTTATGTTTTTAATTTAAAATAAAATAAAAATACAAATATTGTAAAAAGTTTTACATTCAGATATATATATACATACATACATATGTTAAGGAACATCTCAATATGTATCAATACACATATATATGCATTTAGGATTTTATAAAATGCTTATTTTGATTTTTCACAAATTTTAAAAGAAAAAAATAAAATGTTAAAATTATATTTCCTCGTATATATACAACTATATCCGAACTGAGTTAATATATATACACAATGATTTTAAACAATGGCTTATTCTAAATTTCCATAGAATTTAATTCCAATATTATCTAATTGAATTAAATTATAGATATAATCTATAAACTATAATTTAAAAAAGTCAGTCAGAAACCGGGTCGTTACAGAAAGTGGCATATTTTATTCACTGTTCATTTTTTATCCTATATTTCTAATGACCAAAACAAACTTCCTGTAGCCATTAGCTTGCTCCACCGTAACCATGCTCCGCGTCACCCACCTCCCACCTGAGAGCCACCTTCTTTAGCTCCACCGTACACGAGCACAACCTTATACCCCTGCAGCCAAACATACATGTCTAATCATCACCACGAGCTCCAATCACACCAAATACCACCGTCGACGCACTCACCCTCCCTCGGCCTATGCACCTTCAGGCTCCTCCGCGTCGACCCCGTTAATAAAAACCCCTAAAATCAGTGACCTAAAAATCGTGCACCCAGCCCCACGACCACGTGAGAAACGCACGCCCTCCATTGTACAATCTTCCATTGGCCGTCTCTCTAACGCCGATTCCACGTTAGCCTCCCACCTTTCATTAAAACTCCGCATCACAACCTGAACTGAGTCATCCTCTTTACCAAACATGTGTATGTAATCTCTCCATTCTTTATAAAGAGTGTGTGTGTGTATATATACAAACTCATATGGGTTGTTGTGTCGAGTTGATAAATATGTTGTTGTCCTTGGTTCATGGCACTTGGATAAAGTAATGTTAGCTTTTGTATCATGGTTGAAGTCATAGCCAGCGTGGTCTCAGTGTTTAAAGCCATGTTCATTCTCTCCATTGTCATTGCTTTAACCTTGATGTATATTGCTTGCATTCATGTTGGATTTCATGCTTTGTCAGTTGTTTCGGTTGTCATAATTATGTTTTCCATGAAATTTGAGACCCAATTCCACTCACGATTCAAGTATCTCATTAATTAAATTTGAAAATATAAATGACTAATTGAAATGTTAGGTTGTTTAAGACCATTGTGATTATATTAATGTAGTTGTACGTTACGACATGACTAACAAGCCATATTGATTTATAAATGTAATACACATTTGAGATGTACATTATATTATTCTGTGACATATGGATCCATTTGTATGTGCATGACATAGCTGAAATTGTACACAATGACGAAATGTGACACATGCACGAGATTTTTCATGTTATATTTAAATATTATATCACATTGCAAGTTTCCTTAGATTTAGGAAAAATCGCTATGGGTTGAAATGATACATGCCCAAATGGACATTAGAATAGGGAAAATTCGTTATGGATTGAAATGATAGATCTGAACAATTTTTATTGGATTTGAAATATTTGAGATTATGGGGTTGAAATGACATACTCAAAATTTATTTAAAATGCATTGAAATGATATATATCTGTATTACTTGACTATAGGGTAGAGAATTATATACGGACACCACTGGTCTATTTTAAACTTTAAAAATATATCTAATTTTTAGAAAATTTGAATTTTTGGAATTTAAATTTAGATTTTTTTATAAACTATACATATATATATTTTATTTTAAAATTTTTATGAAATTAAATTATATGTTTGGAAATTTTATTCATAAGTAAATACGGATTTAAATGTAATAACTTTAATAAACTTATAAAGATTTAGTTTTAAAGATTAATAAATTTTGAGGTTGAAGTTTGATTTGAAAATTTTACTTGATAATTAAACTTGAAATGATGTTTGTAATAATTAAATGAATTTAAAATTTTAAAGTTGTAAAACAATTGAAGTAATGGTTTAGAATTGTAATTCTAGTTGTAAATTTATTTATAATTTATACTAGTTGAATTTAAGATTGATTTAAATCAATAATTAAATATGATTGAACGATAAATTGAATTTTGAAATATGGGCATTTGGTTTGGATTGGATTATTATATATAAATTGTTTTAGATTATTATTTGCATCAAATATTTTATTTAAGCAAAAAATGCTTACTAATTATTTTCATAACGATTATTTTTATAATTATTTTATTTCAATTATTTTATTTATTAAAATTATAAGTATTTTTAATAAATCATTTTACATAATTTAACAATTATAGCTTTTATAACTATTTTAATAAAATTCTTTTATAAAACTAATTTATGTTAAATTTTATATTCCCTTTAACTATTTAAATTTCAACTACTTTTAAGATATATTTTACCATTTTAAATATATTATATTCCCAATCTAAGTTGTTAAATCTGAATTGTTTTACGTTGATGATTTAAATCAATAACGATATTTGTGAAGTAGAAATCGAAAATTGAAATTCTGAATTTGATAATGAACCATCGACAATATAAGAGTTGGATACTTAATTGTCTAAGTAAATGATTCTTAAGAAATTAATGCTTGAGGTTAAATTTATTTATGGTACTTGAATATGGTTTTAAATTAAATGACCACGGTGTGAATTAGGCATTCGGTTGTTGAAGAGACCGGATCAGATATTGTCATACTCTCTATCAATACCGAAAACCACTTTAACAACTGTATATGGTAGAGAATCCCGATGAAGTAGGTTGGTTAGACGAACGCTACTGGAATGAAGTAAGAGAATGATGATGGATAGCCTCGACTTTCGGGTCATAATTAAAATGACTAAAACAGGAGCTACACCCAGATCAAGTGGGGTCATTCCCCCCTATCGAGCATGTTTCTTCTAAACCATTCTATTACTTTTGTGATTTGATTTGGTGCGCACCTTTGATTTTCGAAGTGTGCCTCGAGGTGGGCGATAATTGCGACAACCGTTATCATCAGTCTGGTTCTGCAAATGGTGAAATCTCACCCTAGTTATTGCCTTGTCATATTTATTCTTATTGCGCCTAGTACGAGTTTGGTTTGTACCATACCTATGGAGTGCTTCCTGAGTATCCCGCTGGTTTGGAGGGGATTACAGTATTGTATAGACTGTGGGAATATACAAACGGTGTAAGGGTAATATGGTAATCCCATTACGCAATTTTGATATTTTTCTTTATTGTAGACACTATTATAATATTGTATTGTATTATATGTATTTAGTTCCACGAATCCTTATAAGGTGAAATCCCAAACACCAACTAAGTTATCGATGCATTTCATTTGAGCATTTTGTTTGAGTTTATCCCTTATATGAGAATGTAAATCTGACTTGAGTGTTTCTTTTTTACTTGGACGCTCGGGTCAGACCCAGTATTGCAGCTTTGAGAACGCATCTTTTGGAGCTAGTGACTAGTTGAAGACTTCATTTCTATTTATTAAATTATGTTATTGTCTCATGTACTAATGAAATCTTATGTATTAAGCCTCCACTATATTTGAAATGTAATCTTTGGTGTATTGTATTATTTATTCCACTATGAGATATTGTGTTATTCTGTGTCTGTGATTTTGTGATTGCTTTATTTACCATATATGCTAAATATTGTCAAATTTATATCATAATCTATTGTTTTGAACAATTCAAATTTGACATGAGAGGATTATTGTCGATTTGAATCGTTTGAAATGGTGGGTCGTTAAACAATATTTGCGAGGTTGGAATATTATAGCTGTCCAAGCTAATCGTATTTGTGTAACTCTGGTATAGTTTGTATTTTAAAACGACAGTGTTAACTGTCATTGTTATATTATATGTTGTCCTTAGGAATGTGAGATTCTATTTCCCTGTTCTTCTTCTACAACAACATTATGGTTTACTCTCAATATAAGGTCACATGAATACTCAAGACTGATCAGTGATCAGTATAAGACCACAACATGTTAAAAAGGCTTGAATATTGAAATTTTGAACAATTATAATTCTGTAACGTTCGTAGGTTCATGTCTCAAATGATAGGAGTACTAGATTGTTGTTTAAGGTGAAAGTTTGTGCTCACGACTATATAATAATAATGACATATAACTAATCATCAAATTAATGATGACTAATTAGTGCGTGCTATGCCTTGTTAAAGTTAGTGTTGTATAATGTGTGAGTTACTCTCTATCTTCCACTTCTAAAATGCTTTGTCATCTTGATTCCTTTATATATCAACAGTTTCTTTGTTTCTTCTAAACTCACTTAAGCAATGTAAATTTCATTACTTATTAAAAATAATTTAAAAGGTAAAAAAGAATGATATGAGACATATTATTATTGTACACTTCTTATGCTAAATATGATACACAGAAACCAACATACAAACTTTTAGCCAAGGTTGACTCTAATGCAACTAACATTCTAAAATATTCATCTACATCTACTACATTAATTTTATGTTTGATGTTTCTATTTGGTGTGAATCTAATAATTAAATCTATTTACTTTTATGCAACAAAAGTTTAACGAGTAGCATATTCTTGCAAATGGTTTGATGACCACGTTTATTTTAAACGGTCATATAGGTGGTGACAAATGCAAATTAATAGTGAAATCTGGTTGATAAATACAAAATGAAAAAGAAGAAAAATCACGTTGGAGGTTCAAAAACTATTGGAAGATTTAAACAATGTATGTCACTACGAATGGTAGATATCTTTTGGAAGTTTAAAAAGATATGGTGGAAAAATATGGCTAATTTGGATTTCAAAGCACAAAAAAAATTATTCTAGAAAAATAAATAGCCACCACACATGAGCCATCACAACAATGATTTTTCACAAAGATCCCAATTTGATAAGAACAAGATTTATAGGGAAAGATCGTGATCATAATGATGATGAGTAATGGTACAATGGCCACTATTATAGGTGGTATGTTTACTAACTTGGATTCCCATTATAAATTCCTTTGTAAGTGGTAGGTTTTAAATTTTAAAGCGTAGAATATGTCTCGCTAGCATCTAGTTGTATAAAGTAAGTCCTAGAAAAAAAATGTAGGCAGAATGCAAATGTCATTTGAGTCCATACCTTCGTCAAACATTTGGCAAGGCAATTGTTGACGGTCGTCGAATAGGCAATATATCACTGATTTAGCGGTGTCAACGGGGGATCAGAGCGAACGTAGACATATGCTTGTTCTATTTCATGAGAGATTTGGATAGACATGAATTGAATAAACTGGAATATTTGATAACTAGTGTTACTGCAAAACGGTGAAGAACCGACCGTTAAATTGTATAGTTTTCTAGAAAAAACTATTTTTTTTAAGTTTTATTTAAACATAAAAAAAATATGATAGAAAATATTTAAAATTGGAGAGATCTAAGAAGATAAGAGTGGAGAAAATTAAGTTAGTTTGATTGGAGATATTTAAGGAGACATGTTTCATGTTTATTAAGCTTCGGAAAATTTGATTTTGATCAAGTGACAGTAAGCAAACCTCTCTAACGGTCGGTTTGATGAATATACAACATTCCAACAATATAAAGCATTAGATATTTTCGTATAAACTTATTTTCATATATTTTCTTTTATTATAATTCATATTCAAAATGAAAATACAAACTTGACGTCTTACAGTTTTGAATTAAACCGAAAGTTGAAAATCATACAGAATTTATGAATCTAAATTTAGGTATTTATTGACCCGCTTTTTGGCAAAGTCGCCATAGGTCAAGTTTATGATTATTGGCGTTCTCAAGTTCCGGGAATGTTTGTCAAGAAATACAAAGAGATTTGGTTGAAGTCGCGAAGTGTTCAAAAAGATTGGAAATATCGTTGATTCCCGGATTGGCGTTATCAAATTGAAAAAGTCGTTAAAACCTTGGTTAATCAGGCACGGTTTGGGAAACAAAGTTCATGTGCGGATCACTTGGTTTTCGGTGATCGACTCATGCTGATCATTGGATTTCGGGATGCAAAATCAACACTTTGTCATAAATTTGAAATGGTTCAGGAAAGTGGAAGATCACCCCAGATACGTGTTGATTACTATGTTTTAGGTGACCAACACATGTCGATCACCAATTTTCAGCAGTTTTTCTAGGATTCAAAAATTTCCACCATGATTCGATTTTTTGGCTAAGTGTCGGGTTAAGAATTTCGCATCCCCTGTTACGAATTTCGCATCCCCTCAAGATACGAAATTCTGGCTGATGCATGTAAACTTCACCTATAAATACTCATTCTTTTAGCATTCAAAGATGTTGACTTGGCTTGGTATTTTTGGATTTTGGTCGTATGGAAGAGCTTTCTTTGGAGTTCATTAATGACTTTCAAGGTCATTCCAATGACTTTGGATACTTCTTGGACCTGTAAACTTCACATAGAAGTTTGTCTACAACTTTTTGGCATTCACTTGGATTATTTGGACATTTTTGGGCATTCTTGGATATTCTTGGACGTTGAAGTTTTTCGTTAGACATTAGTGTTCACTCCTACACACTTTGGTCTAAATAAGAAGAAGAATGATATTTTAGTCAAAGTTGGAAATTAACAAGATATTTGTTATTATATTGTACAACTTTGTTTATTAAAAGTGTCCGAACTTAGATCAACATTGTAATCGATATAACGATGATTAATTATTACTATAAAGTAGACGTAGGTGTTAGTGTCAAACCACTATAAAAGTTTTGTCACTTTACATTTCATTGTTTTTAGTTACTTAGATATTCCGCTGGTTTGAACTGCACAAATAACCAATTTTCCACGTCAATAGTATTAAAAGTCGGCAACTCCATCATCCTTGAGCTCCGCCTTCTTAATATCATATTACAGATATATTTTAACTTAATACTGGCCGAAGTTGGTCCTACAACTCCGTATGTAAACATGGACTCCACCTCATCAAGAGTATAATTATGATTAAATTAAAAAATACAACTTGTTTGGTACACTTTTATGAAATTAATCGATGGTCGCTTTATTAGTTCATGATCAAGATGAAAAGTCGAACATCTCTACATTTTAGAGGAAAATGAGACCCAGATGGGGTTTTAGCCTGAAGGACAAAAAAAAAAAATGTTCTATAAGGACAAGGGACTAAAATTTTGTTCATAAGAACAAATTTTAGTGTAAAGGGAGGAATTCAAGGGTCCGCTATAATTCCTCCCTTTACACTAAAATTTGTCCTTATGGACAAAATTTTAACTCCTTGTCCTTATGAAACAATTTTTTGTTCATTTTGTCCTTCAGTGTATTTTTTTGTTTGTTTGGGAGTAAACAAAAATATTAGTACAAATACAGGTTTAATATCTACTGTAACACTGCACCGTAGCCGTAAGTGTAACAACAAAGAAACTCAGAAGTGTTCACATCACAAGGCATATAAAATCAGTAAAATTCAGTGACTATGTACGCTACTTCAATTACTGTTGTATCCTTTCTATGCACTACAAAACATACAGCAATTTTCTATGCTAAAATGGTGTTGGAAAAGATGAAAAACAATGTTTTAATGTCAGTTAAAGTTTCGTAGAAACAAGCTTGGGAAATTATTTTCGAACGACATTTTAACAAGGTGATAATGATGGTTTTGTCATCATTTTGGTGTCATGTCTTTAGACGCTATACAACCATTATATTAATCATTTGTCAACATCAAACATGTATCATAACACATTTTCATCAATAAATACATTATTCAATTCAGATGTAAACTTTTAAGTTCCAATGTGTCCTAACAAATACTACATCATGTTTATGAATACACATCATATGCCCACAAATATGTATATGTATACTTATAACCTAATCAAGTAATTTTAATCTACACCCAGTTGACTGGACGTTCTAAGAAAACAATGAATGAACCTGCTTCATATTTAATAAATCTAGGAGTATGACATTAGAGTAATTATGTAATTTTTACATATATCTAACTCAATTACCAAATTATTTCAAAATAAAACGTATTTATTTCTATTCTATACTTGATATAATATGGTTATGTCAATTAACTAATTTAATTAAAAGTATATTTGATAGAAAATTCATAAATTATATGTTTTATGATAGTGCTTAGAAATTATTATAACTATGACCGTTTTATCATAATGAAAACGATTATAAAATTTTAAATGTTCTTAGTCATAATTTATCGAAATTTAAAATGAATGTTCGTTGAAATTATGGGATGTAAAGCTCTCTAAGTGTTGAGCAATGTATTATTCATAATTGTAAAGAGCTCAAAGATATACGTACTAGTAGTTATTGGATAATTATTGAAACACTCGTTCGATGGTTTTCTATTGGTTGATATAACCAACACCAAACAATAAATATTGATGAGACTAATTTAGACAATTATCCCATTTTTAGAATACTACCGATCTTAAATATGAAAGCTTCGCTTTAAATATGGTCAAATAATGGTATAACATTCATTAAGTGAACATAGTTTTTTTGAGTAGAAATATCGAAAGTAAAAAACTATTCAATAGTGTATTGGTCTTCTTGGTTATATGAGGTTAATATCACGGTCAACACAAGTAAATCCAAAGTCAGAATCTTTGGCTATAGTGTTTCGATTAATAATGTTAACCCATAAAATATGGGGTTGACATGATATATAAGTCGTGTCCTTGTTAGCCAAGTCGTTGGACTCATGTTCTAGTCATCCAAAAGGGAGCCAAGTCGTTCTCTAGTCCATGTCGTGCTAGCCAAGTGAACGTCAAGCCGTTATGTCCACGTCGGTCTTAGTTCATGGCATTGGAGTCGATTCAGATTCAAGGCGCCATGATCCCAAGTCGTTCCCCTTATGATACTCAGGTCGTTCAACGACATGAGAAAAGCAAGCGCTCAACAGGAAGCCAAGTCGTAAGCTGCACCATCCTTTGTGCCGCAACCAACCATGTCGTAGCCGACATACGCCATGCCGCTACCAGCTGTAAACAGGTTGTTGCCAGTTGTCCTTTTCCAAGATGTTGCCAACTGGATCTTAACCAACATGAACCATGTCAGCGCTCAACAGGAAGCCAAGTCGTAAGCCGCACTATCCATCATGCCGCAATTAACCATGTCGTAGCCGACATACACTATGCCGCTACCAATTGTAATTAGGCTGTTGCCAGTTGTCCTTTTCTAAGATGTTGCTAGCTGGATCTTAACCGGCATGAACCATGTCGTTCCAGCGACATGAATTTCTGGACACTATATATTCATCTTTCACCACTCCACACTCATTTCTATAAATACCCCTTGACTTCTACATTAATGGGGACCGATTTCCAACTCCACGAAGTGCTGCCAAACTTGTCCTTCAATCATCCTAAGCCAATCCAACCTTGATTAACCTTCTCCAAGCTTAGACTCTCTATCAAATCATCCATGGAATCCATCAAAATCACTCAAATGTTCAAGTATTGATGATAATCATCATCCAACCTTGCACTTAGAGAGATCAAGCCATTCCTTTGGAAGATTAAAGTAAATCAAAGTATAGAAGAGAAGTTTATTTGTAGAAAGAGAAAATGTTTATGATTAAGAAGAACATGTACTTTGTAACCTCCATGATAATAATGAAAAGTGCTTCCATAGTGGACGTATGCTATTTCTGAGCTGAACCACTCTAAAAAATCTCTTGTTCTTTACTTTCTACTTGTTATTTTGTGTTTGTGGTCCCGTAAAATCGTATCCTACCTTTTGGTGAAGTGTTCTCGAAACACCTTTGGTGTTGTGGTCATTTTTTTATTACAACATTTGGCACCCACCGTGGGGCAACGTTCACACTTTTATTCTCTAAGTGTTCCGTGGAGATAGCATTTGAAGCCCGTTCCTACTATAGATCCTTCAAATCTAACGTCCGGGCCAATTGACAAACTCTCTTCAAAATTCAAAACCTTGTCCGAGTTAATGGCAAGACCGAAGAAAACTCCAAGTAAAACCGTCGAAGAAACTGGCAATGTTGCCAACGAAGCTACGCTGCTTACCAACCACTTTGAGGTTGGCGAATCCTCTAGAGCCGGAGTTAGTGTGACTAGAGAGGAGTTGGATAAAGTTGTCGCCGGTTAGATGAGTCAAACGGAAATCTCAACAAATTCTATGATGAAGAAACTAGAAACTATGTTCGCTCTTCAAGCCGGCACGGAAAAAGTTACTACCAATGCCAACCGTACTGAAGCTGCTAATTCTTCTGCCTCTACTCCAAATCGAAATCAATCCGTTCATGAGATTGATGATTCGGACGGAGTTAATCATGAAGATTCAAAACCGCCTGCTCGGAACCATATTGAGAAAGCAACTTCTCACAAAGCGATAAGCTCCGCCAAAAGGGCACCTCCTCGTGAGGGAGGCACTGGGCCCCAGATCCGTTGCCGAGATCGTTTGTGTAAGCGAACATCCGGTGATGGTGATGGCGTTCTCCCCGTGGATCAACGTAATGAGAAGGAGCATCTCGAGGATATGGTCCGACAGATCATGAAAGAAAGTGCTGATAAAAAAGATGACGAAAAAGAGTGGGAGTTCACTCCATCTAAGATCAGCTCACAGAAAGGATCAAGTTTACCAAGTTCCCGCGCACGTTCAACTCGCCAAACATCCAAGCTTATAACGGAACCGAAGATCCTAACTTGTTCTTGCATAAATACGATCAGTATATGGACTGGGCTAGGGCCACAGATGAACTTAAGTGCCTCTATTTCCCTGCGTACTTGGATGGGGTAGCTTCTCTCTAGTTCACAAAGCTCCCACCGAGATTAATACATGACTTTTCCTCTTTGGCTAAGAAATTTAGGGAACAGTTCAGGCTTCAGTCTACAGAAGTCAAACATGTGATGTCACTGAATGACATGGAGCAGAGGCCAAGGGAATCGATCAAAGCTTTCCACGCCTGATTCAGTGATGCAGCGGCGGAAGTGGCAGATCCAGAACCCCAATTAGTTCTAATGGCATTGAAAGACGCTATAATCAAGAAATCAACATTCGGAAAGTGGCTTAAAATGAAAAAGCCGAAAACCTTGGAGAAATTCTACGCAAAGGCCGAGGAATATATCGATGTGGAAGATGACTCGTCTTATGCATGGATATAGCTGAGGGAAGCAAGGCCCCATCAAAGAAGGAAAGCGATTTTCCAGATAATCAAAAGAACTCCGGAGGTCATAAAAGGAGCAATGATGCTAAGGACAATCGAAACAGTAAGAAGCTCTGGTTTTTCAAAAACTCTGAGTGGACTCCGCTTACGGATACTTTGGAAAATATGTTTCTCGCGACTAAAGATACCATAGATTACTCGCAGCCGAAGCCACTGAAGGTCAACAATTCTAACTTAAGTTCAGGAAGGTTCTGTCGCTTCCATAACCAGTCGGGTTATAACATAAACGAGTGCAGGCATTTAAAAACTTGGTTGAGGAATTAATAAAAATAAATAAACTACAGTAGTATGTAAAGAATTCACAAAATGCTCTCGTTGTTCAGTGGCAAAATACTCCTAAGGACCAATCTGGATCAGGAGAAAAAGCCCAAGCTCCTATCAATCCTCGACCAATCATTAATACGATTTCGAGAGGACTACATCCAGCCGGAGGAAGTTGGGGGGATATGGAGAAGTATGACAATGAACTAAAATAACCTTCAAAGGAGGACTGCATGGTCCTAAGCAAGACATTTCCAATAAAAGTGCCAAGGACTTCAGGCGAGGATGTGGTATTCAAGGACAGGGACTCTAATGGATTGCTAACACCAACAGTCGATCCCATGGTCATCAATATCGGCATCGGTTCAGCTATAGTGAGAAGGGTATTGGTCGATAGTGGGGCATCCATCAATGTGCTTTTTATCAATGCATTCAGCTAAATGAAAATTTCTATGGAAGATGTGCCAGCCTGCCCAAATAAGATATACGGATTTACCGGACAACTTACTCAGCTAGTGAGTGTAATAGACCTCCTTGTGGAACTTGCTGAAGGAGAGAAGAAGGTTGCAATGATGCAGACTTTTTTCCAAGTGGACGAGCTTTCAGCTTATAATGCATTCCTTGGAAGGCTAGCTTTGACCGGCTTTAAGATTGCACTAGCTCCATGGTGCCTCACCATGAAATTTTCAACTGAAAAAAGGATTGGCATGATTAAAGGTGATCAGAAGACGACTAGGGAATGTTATATGGCGGAATTGGTCGAAGCCAAAAAGATGGATATGGGAAAGAATGCGGGGCCTCCCCTTCGCATTCGCGACACCACCTTATAGAAACTAAGGCGGGGCCCTGTAATAGTGAACATAGCGAGGCCCAGGAGGAAATGTATCAAAGGATGACCAGTACAGGGAAAGACCGCGCAACACCAGCTGAAGCCACAATATTAATCCGAGTTCATGATGATGATCCAAATAAGTTATTGAAGATAGGCTCACAGCTGGATCTCGAGCTGCAAAAAGATTTGACTATGCTTTTAAGAGCAAATTTTGATGTTTTCGACGATATGTGTGGTATATCTCTCGATGTATCAGTACACAAGTTGAATATCGATCCGAGTATGACTCCAGTGAAGCAAAAAATAAGAACTCAAGGACCTGAAAGATCTAGAGCGCTCAAAGACGAAGTGGGTAGGTTAATGGAGAATGACTTCATATGTGAATCCACATATCCAAAATGGGTCTCTAATCTAGTACTTGCAAAGAAATCCAACGGCAAATGGAGAGTATGTATTGACTATTCGAATCTCAACAAAGCACGCCCTAAGGACAGTTTTCCACTGCCCAGTATTGACCAGCTTGTTAATGCAACCGCGGGGCATGAGCTTTTATTTTTCATGGATGCTTATTCGGGGTACAACCAAATCATGATGCACAAGCCAGACCAGGAAAACACGAGCTTCATAACATATTTGGGCTTATACTGCAACAAGTTCATGTCGATCGGATTGAAAAATGCGGAAGCAGCTTAACAGCATCCCATAAATGCAATGTTTAAAGCTCAAATCTGTAAAACCATAGAAGTGTATGTTGACGACATGCTGGTTATGTCAAATAAGGCAGAAGATCATTTGGAGAATCTCATTAAAATGATCCACATTCTCAGAAAGTATGGAATGAAATTAAACCCGCTTAAATGCTCATTTGGAGTCGCATTTGAAAATTTTCTTGGATTTATGGTCAATGCCCGAGGAATAGAAGCCAATTCCACTCAGATCTTTGCTTTGCGAGAGATGTGTGCTATGAAGACAAAGAAAGAACTTCAAAGCCTAAACGACATGGTAACTGCTTTGAGTCGGTTCATTTCAAAGGCGACAGATAGGTGTATTCCACGGTTTGATGCATTAAAGAAGGGGAAGAAAGATTTCCAATAGACTCCCGGGTGCCAATCAGCTTTCGAGAAATAATTAAACATATGGAATCGCCACCTATGTTATCAAAGCCCAAAGATGGAGAGAGCTTATTCCTATATCTGGCGGTTTCATCTAACGCCTTAAGTGCAGCTCTAGTTCGAGAAGACGATAAGGTTCAATGGCCGGTATACTACATTAGTAAGCGACTTACCGGGGAAGAACTGAATTATCCCAGATTGGAGAAGCTTGCATACAATTTACTCATCGCCTCAAAGAAACTCCGACCATACTTCCAAATCCACTCTATCAGAGGTTTCACAGATCAACCTCTAAAGCAAGTCTTATTCCGCCCAGAAACTTCGGGAAGATTGTTGTTAGACCCAAAAGTGGTTCTAACACCCAAATTGATTAGAAACAAGATTATATGAGACAATAATAAAAATGAACACACAGGATTTATAGTGGTTCGGCGAAGAAATGCCTACGTCCGCTTATCTTTCACTATATTCAGTAATTAGTTACAAATGCAATGTAAGATTCACTCACAACTCACTTTTGTTCACTCAAATTACTAAAACAAGAAATGAAAGGTGATTTGGATTCTCCGGGAGTAGAGGGGTTCGGATGATGGAGGTACTTGGATTCTCAAAAGTGCTCCAAAAGATCCTTTTCTTTGTCTCTAGATGGGGTATTTATAGGTGTGAATTTTCCTGAGATTCAATCCGGGTCGGAACACGTGTCATCCATCGCACTCTCTTCGGGTTCGGATGAACTATCAGGTTGACAACACATCAAAGAGATGAACGTTAGGGGTAGGAATCAGTCATAACCGGTCCGGTTCTCCAGGCTATTTTATAGGAGATTAACCTGGATCATGGGTGCGGGTCGGAGGCGTGCAGGTTGGGGGTCGGATCGGAATACCCGATCCGAACCGGAGTGGCTTGGACATCTCTCCTTCTCTAACCTACTCCGCTTCGCTCCAGCGTCGTGGCAAGCAGATGGCTTTCCGATCCATTTAAGATTTATTCGCCTTCCGATCCGATTGGATATGCTTTGCCAATCTATCCAGTAAGAGGCCACCGATCCGAACAGAGAGTTCTATCCGATCCGAATCAATATGCTGCTCTAACCCGATCCGAATAGAGGACTCCATCCGATCCGAACAACTGCAGCTATCAATCTGAATTGTATGCATTCCTCCAATCCGAACCGAAATCTTATACTTAAACATGTCCTTCGATGGTTGATTTCTTGACTTTGTGTTGCCTAGTTCACAAAGTAGGCCAACATTTTGCCCCCTCAAAGGATGCTTCTGTTGTACGAAGCATGCTTTGATGTCGTTTCAACTGCTAGCCCTTGAATCAGAACAGTCAGGAGGGATGCACAGATTTCTTATTCGGTTCGGGTGTTAGAAGAACGCACATTCTCTTCATTTCTGAGCAAATTTGGAAATTTTTTCTTGGCCTATAATGCTTCTTGCAGGCGTACTCTTCCTTTGTTCTTCTTCTTTTGAACTCAATTCGAGTCGGATGCTAAATTAACGCGTGAAATCTGCTCGGTTCGGATGCCGATCCGAAGCGCTTTCGTGGGTTTGGCTCTTAGACAGTGGGCCTTCTGGCAGGGTTATGCTACTGGGCCTTCACTCCGGTCCGAGCGGGTGAGACAAAATAGGCAGACGAGGAGTCAACACCATTCCTTATATAAATTCACTACTGCCTTCATTCTTTTCTCCTTCTCTTCTGTTGCCGCTCCCAACCTAAGTATTGAAAACGTCAGAAACTCGAACATTCCGAAACTATTCCTCGTAGATTTCTTAAATCGAACACATAGGTAGCTCTTTAATCTCGAATAGCTTCATAGTAACTGTTCTTGATTTCAATTTGTGTTGGATTGGGATGGTTTAGTCACAGGCTTCGCTTGAACTCCACGTCGTTACTGGTGGATGCGCCGTCACTTCGAGGCGTTGCGAGGCTGGAGAGGGAAAATATCTGCCCTTAACGATAGCTTTGGTGATAAAACGGATTCGTTTGCGAGTAGAGGGGAAAGAGGAGGAAGATGAGGAGCGCGGTGACAAATTGGAGCTGGTTCGGGTAGAAAACGAAGGAGCGGAAAGGAAGGAGAAGGATAGGGGATCAGTTCGGGTTTAATACTTTAGAAAGACAGGAAGGAAAGAAAACATCGGTTCGGGTCGGAGAAGTGAACGGGATAAGAGGTTGAAATAGATGGATCGGTTGAGTGGTGCCAGTTCGGTTCGGATCAGGTCATCCGATCCGATCAGATCAGTCCTGCTCCCGAACCGACTGCTTTCCTTGTCCTGAACCGACCTCGCCGTAATGAAGCACCCGAACCGACTGCCATCTGTATTGGTATTGAGCCAGCCATCATATGCATATCCGAACCGAACCGAACGTATCAAACTTGGCACATAAAGACTACCCAACTAATTCAACTAACACTTACTCTAGACGAATATGCTTCGCGGACAGTTAGGATAGTGCCTTGTGAACATAAACGAGAATTAAGAACAACTCTGACCATCACTTTCTCTTTAAAGCTTCGTCTTACATTGCTGTACTTTATTTTGTATTTCCCACATTTGCTGCACACACTTTAGTTCACACACATACACAAAAGGGGGACACGGGATAATTTACTCTAATCCGTGCTATTGCTTCTTCAATAGTTCCATGGCAATGAGGCCCAGACGCTCTTCTCGTCTAGCTGAGAGGAAAGAAGCTCCGGAAACTTCCAACAAAACCACTCTCGAGGATATATCTTCTTCATCTGACCCAGAATGGGACAGCGAGGGTCCGGATTACGGAGTTGGTCATTGGGAAAGCGACGAAATGTCTTCAGAAAGCGAAGTTTCCCTAGGCTTTGAGGAAGAAGGAGGGATTGGTGACAATCGAGCACCCGATGAATTTGACTCGGCCATTATATTGGAGTCACCTCCAGATTCCGTAGAATCGACAATCGACAACGACCGACTTGTTCGGATTTGCTTGAAGTATGGAATAATGAAAAGGGACACTTTAGTACCCTCACGCTCTGACCGTCCCCATAACCCTCCGGAAGGATATATGACGGTCACTCGATTGATGTGCATGGTTGGCGCCATCCCTCCATTCTCGCCTTTCATCGTTGACTTCTTAAGACAAATGCGGATTGCCCCCATGCAGCTGCATCCTAATTCATATGCCTATTTGCACACTCTGTACATAGCATATCGCGAAATCCTAGGCCTAGAGCTCACATTTGATGACGTTCACTTCTTTTATAATTTTAAACATCGGACTAGAGAGACTCCATCCTTCTGCTACTTCGAATCAGTCCCGAAGAGAAAGATAATTTCTGTACCATTTAGCAGTAAAGCCGGAGACTCCAGATTAGAATGGTTCTATATAAAGCAACAGTCTGGATGCGCCAGGAGATGGACAAAATCAAGTAAAGCATTCATTCTCTGAACCCGGACTCTGTACACTTGAATCATCACTCTGACCTGTTTTCCTTTTTTGTTTGCAGTCGACAATCCCAAACAGATATCAGACCAAGTGTTCTTTGATCGGATGCACCATCTTCTCAATGGCGACCAAAAATTCCTGACTATTGACGAGGTCCTTAAAGATGAGTACCTTCACTTTCATGGGCTGCTATCTGTCTTTCGTAGCATTGGACATGGGACGGTTCCATACGCGTACATTCCTCCAGTGGAGGTGGTCCCAGAAATAGGAGAAGGTTCAGGAATCCCTACACCTTCTCTTCACACTTCACCTTCTCCCTCTTCCACACAAGATGATGAACTGGCTAATCTGGCCAAAAAGCATCGTGAAGGATATATTGCCCCTGAGGAAACTACTTCTTTAGACAAGTCAAAATCTGCCCAAGAATCGCCACTTCACGCTTCCGAAGGGGATGTCCCTGGCACTGACGAACACATATTTCAGGGTTTGGGGGATCTCCCCTTACCTGAGACTATCTATACTTCAGAGGATTTCAGGAAGGATCCTTTAGTCTTTACTTCTTCCGAAGAAACTACTCCCGCTAAAGCCAAAGAGCCTGCCCGCACTAGTCTAGCTTCAGACTCGGGTTGGTTGGGGGGACACACATCACCTAGGATGCACTTTACACCACAGCATTAGCATTCATTGCACTTCTTTTCTCCATGAATCCGTTGATTCTAAACTTCGCTTATCTTATCGTGTAGGTACAATGTCTCGGTCCTATTATGATATAAGAAAGCTTCGTCGCAGCATGTCCAACCCTCCTCAAGATGTTGAGTATGATCGCCGGGATGACCGTGGTAGGGAGGAAAGAAGACCTTATGATTCCTATCGATCTCGGCCCTCACGCTCTCGCTCTCCAGTTCGACCGGAACAAGAAAAATACAAAAGCCATCAAGGTCGTAGGGAGGAGGATAGACCACCATCCAAGGATTCCACCTCTTCCCATGAAAAACGGAGTAGAGAGAAAACTCCTCCAAAGGAAACCGGGTCTCGAAGTAAGCAAAAGGTCCCTGCTTCTAAACGTCCTAGGACAGACAAGGGTTCTACAGAATCTTCTTCAGGAAGGGACACCGAATTAACAATCCTCGCTCCTCCTCCACCAGATGCGGGAACTGCAGTAAAGTTGGCATATTTAAAGGAGCAATTTCCTGAGCACTACTTCGATACTCTGACCTTTCTACCTACCCTTGAACCTATTTCTTCTAATTGGCCAGATGAGGCCAAGGCAAAAATTGATTTGGTAGAAAAACAATATTCCGAGATGTTCAAGTATTCGCGCAATCTTTCTAGAA
This sequence comes from Allium sativum, assembly GCA_030737875.1. Lineage (NCBI taxonomy): Eukaryota > Viridiplantae > Streptophyta > Magnoliopsida > Asparagales > Amaryllidaceae > Allium > Allium sativum. Next base: position 788,100,340 of record CM060916.1, on the reverse strand, counting down.
TCGTCCGCACTCTAATGACCAATGCTAACTCAATGCAAAAGACTGCGGAGGAGGATGCTAAGGCCATAAAAACCTTAGGAAAGGACCTAGAAGACACTCAAGCCCAACTAGCTGTCGCTCAAAAGAACGCTTCTAATTTCAAACAACAGTTTGAGGACATGCAAAAGCGTTATCATGACTTACTTGAGTCCCACACTCAGGAGCGTTCTGAGCTGAAGAAGCAAGCTGACGAGGCCAAATCAGAGGCTGCTAAGACACGCCTTGCTTATGCTGAGCTTGAGCAGAAAAACGCCGAGTTAGCGAAAAGGAGTGCTGAGTTAGAAAAGAGGAACGCTGACTTGGCTTCAAAGTTGCTGGAGGCAGAAAACAGGGCTGCTTTGGCCGAGGGCAACGTAGAATACGCTATTAAATCTACGGAGGAGACCCGCAAGCAATTATCTGACGCGGAGGCTGAGATTCAAGGTTTCGGCGAGCTAATGATTGAATTCTTCGCGCATATTATTCGTCGTCGAAACATTTCCTGGATCGAGGACTATCCATCCACTCTGGTTCAAGTGTGGAATCAAATCGTCGAGTGGGAAAAAGAAGAACTTAAGGTCGATTCCCTCGATGAAGATAAGCTGATGGAGAAGTACTTGAGAGACGACGAACCGGAGCGCCTGGCTGAAGGGCGCCGTCTAATTGCTGAGGTCATGGAAGAAGAGAGGCGGAAGTCTAAACAGAAAACCATTCCTGAAGCTGGTTCCTCTTCTTCTGCTCCTGTAACTCCCGAAGTAGAGGGGTACGATCCCGAAAACCCGGGAATTCCCCGAACTACTTTGCTATCTCCCATTCCTGAAATAACTCCAGAGGTAGTAGTCACCCCCGCTGAAAAGTCTTCAGAAGGTATCCCTATCTTTTCTCCTCAATTTGCCAAGGCTACTACTACCTTTGGCTACGTAATTGAACGCTCAATGAGAAACCCTTTGCCTTTGCCTGGGTTGATAACCGATGTTTCTTATTCTGTAGGCGCTGAATCATCTGCAAAGACAGATGTATCTCAAGGAGCTGCCGCTGGGACAAAGCCCGCAGATGGTGCCAAAGAAGGGGAAGACAAGGCTGCTCCTATAGACTTGGAAGAAGGAAATGAACCAACTAAGGTCACCACTTCCCATGATGAAGAAATGATCGCAGCTTTAAAAGACGACGGAGGGGACGAGGGGCATGATGAGGACCCGGAGGTTGCAATAACTGGGGAGTCGAAAAGTGCCGATGGCGTTACTTTGGCGGCCATGAAGGCTGATCAAGACAAGCACTTGCAATTAAAGGCCGAAGAACTAGACCCTGAGGTCCTTAAGCCCCTCGCAGTTGTGGATGCGGGTTCAAGGTTAGTTGTTAAGCTCTCAACTAGATCTATCACCGAGGAACTTGCTAAAAAATCTTCTCTTGATTCCAGTGTTCCGCCCTCCGGGAAGAAGTCTACCGGCTCCAGCACCGCATCTTCAGGGAAAAAGAAAACAAAACGAATCTTGACTGAAGCCGAGAAGGAAGCAAAGGATGCGGAGAAAGCCGCCAAAAAATCTAAGGCTCATTCCAAACCTAAGTAGCGGATTCCCCTGTATTCCTTTTAGTATCTTTGTAACCCAATAATTGCTGCTACAAAAGCGGCTCCTGCACTTTCTTCTTTAGTTATTTCCCTGTTGTTTTTCCTGGCATTTCTTTTATACTCTCTCTCTGTCTCTTGAGAGTTAGAGTTCGAGCTTAGTCATCTATTCATTTCCCGGTCTCTCAACGGGAAAATATTTCTTTTTCGGCGCTCAGTCGGAGACGCCTTTATACTCTCTTTCTCTCTGGAAAGTTAGAGTTAGGAGGAGAATCTCTTTTTCAGCGCTCAATCGGAGACGCTTTTATACTCTCTCTCTTTCTCTGGAGAGTTAGAGTTAAAAATAGAATTTCTTTTTCAGCGCTCAGTCTGAGACGCTTTTATACTCTCTCTCTTTCTCTGGAGAGTTAGAGTTAAGAATGTCGTTTTCTCATTCTTTTACGTCTTATTGCACAAATAATCATTGTGCTTCTTTTTATGTCCAAACTGTTTTCAGCCTTTTTTTTTTTTTTTTTTTTTAGGCTCTGAGTTATCCTGTATTTCATAATCACAACAGAACAACTAATGAATGTAAATGCATAAAAGTAAATAACACACAATATTTTTATAGTGGTTCAGCTAAGTCGTAGCCTACATCCACTTTATAGTCCGTTATTCATATCATCAAACTTTCCCAAGGCAAGTCGTGCCTTATTACAGAGCTCACAGTAAAAATAACACAAAATATAGCATTTCTAATCCAAATATCGCATTAAGTGTTGGGCATTCCATGCTCGAGGAACTTCTTCGCCATCTACGGTCGTTAACTTGAAGGTTCCCTTTTCAAGTTTCCGTTGGATGACAAAGGGTCCTTCCCATTTTGGGCCGAGGTGAGGAAGGGACGGAAAAACTCTCTTTAGCACCAAATCTCCTGGTTCAAAAGTTCTGAGGCGAACTTTTTTGTCATAATATCGTGTCATCTGACGCCGATGCCTTGCTGCACGCAAGTCTGCTTCATCCCTTTTCTCTTCGACTTCATCAAGAGACTCAAGTAAAAGTGCCCGATTCGTCATCGGGTCATAATACGTCACCCTGTAGGAAGGAACTTCCAGTTCAACTGGAATCACTGCTTCTGAGCCAAAGGAGAGAGAGAAAGGGGTATGGCCGGTAGCCGTTTTAAATGTTGTTCGATATGCCCACAAAGCTAGGGGCAATTCGTCAACCCATCTTGCCTTTGCACGCTCCAACCTTTTCTTGAGGATGGATTTTATAACTTTGTTTACTGCTTCTACTTGCCCATTCGATTGTGGATAGGCGACTGCGGTATATCGCTTGTCTATCTTATATTTCTGGCAAAAATTTCTGAATTCAGAGCTATCAAACTGGGTTCCGTTGTCAGTTATAATCGTCCTTGGAATCCCGAACCGGCATATAATATTTCTGACCACAAAACTTATCACTTTTCTTGTTGTGATCTTGGTCAAGTGCTCAGCTTCCACCCACTTTGTGAAATAATCCAAGGCTACTATCGCATACTTGGCTCCTCCTTTAGCAATTGGTAAAACTCCAATGATATCAATTCCCCATGTGGCAAATGGCCAAGGACTCACCATCGATTTAAGCTGGGTCGACGGTGCCCTGGGGATTTTGGAGAATCTCTGGCACTTATCGCAGCGTCGCGAATAATCAGCTGCATCTTTGTTGATCGTCGGCCAGAAGTATCCGTATCGCAATATCTTCTTTGCTAAAGTTTGACCTCCTGTATGATCTCCACACTCACCTTCGTGCACTTCTCTTAGTACACGCTTGATGTCGTCGTGTGCGATACATCGTAACAGGGGCATAGAAAATCCTTGTCTATAGAGAGTATCGTCTTGTATAACATATCTAGTAGCTTTGCGAACTACAGCTCTTTTCTCGCTTTTCTTCGATGGGAGTGTCCCATTCTTAAGAAAATTCTTAATTGGAGTCATCCATGACTCCTTCTCTGGTTCCGCTTCAAGAGCGAATTCAATTTCCATTGACTCAAAGCTTGGCGATTCCAATATTTCAATTGGAATTACCTCGATCCCTTCAGGATTGTCAGAACTAGCTACTTTTGCCAGTCTATCCGCTTTCTGGTTTTCAATCCTGGGAATATGTGTTATGCTGTATCGCTCTAAGCTATTCAATAGCTCTTTCACTTTCTTGAGGTAGGCGATAAGTCGAGGTCCTCGAGCCGCGAATTCCTCTCGCACTTGACAAACAACAATCTTAGAGTCACAAAATATGTCCATCATTTTTACTCCGAGGTCTTTAGCAAGTTTCAGCCCGGCAATCAGGGCTTCATACTCAGAGTCATTGTTAGTTGCCGAAAATTCTAACCGTAGGGCGTAACATAACGACCGTCCCTCGGGAGTGACTAAGACAATTCCAGCTCCGGACCTTCGGTCATTTTTGGCTCCATCTGTATATAATCTCCACGGATTCATCTCTAGCTTATCCTCGGATTTGACCACTTGGTCATTGATTATTTCCTCCTCTGGAATGGTGAACTCCGCAATAAAGTCTGCTTGCCCCCTGATAGATTTTCGTGGTTGAAAATTCAAATCAAACTGGCTTAGTTCTATGTTCCATTTGATCAACCTTCCCGACGCTTCGGGTCTCTGCAACACCTGCCTTAACGGCTGGTCGGTGTATATGGTTATTGGATGGGCTTGGAAATAGTGACGAAGTTTTCGGGATGCGATCAGGAGGCTGTAAGCAAGCTTCTCAATCTTTGGGTAGTTGCGTTCTGCCGCTGCTAATTTCTTACTCACATAGTACACTGGCCTTTGTACTTTGTCTTCTTCTCGAACCAGGGCTGTGCTGACAGCGTGAGCCGAGACTGCTAGATAAACAAATAATTCTTCGTGATCTACGGGCTTTGATAAGATTGGCGGTTTCTCTAACAGCTCTAACAGATTTTGGAAGGCCTCAACACAATCGGGAGTCCACTGGAAGTTCTTCTTTCCCCTTTTTATCAAATCAAAAAACGGAACACACTTATCTGTGGCTTTAGAGATGAATCTACTCAACGCCGCTACCTTCCCTGCCATACTTTGGACATCTTTAATTCTTCTTGGTTCTTCAATGTTTCTAATTGCTGCTATCTGGCTAGGGTTAATTTCAATTCCTCGGGAACTCACAATGAAGCCAAGAAACTTTCCCGACGCCACTCCAAAAGAACATTTTAAAGGATTCAATTTCATACGGTATTTTCGCAAGATACCAAACATTTCCGCTAAGTCTTGCGTATGACTGGAAGACTGCTTTGATTTGACAAGCATATCATCCACATAAACTTCCATAGTTTTTCCTATTTGACCATAAAACATTCTATTTACTAAGCGCTGATATGTAGCTCCAGCGTTTTTTAACCCAAATGGCATTACAACATAACAATATAGCCCCAAATTCGTAATGAAACTCGTATGCTCTTGGTCTGGTACATGCATAGGAATTTGGTTGTATCCAGAGTATGCATCCATGAAAGAGAGAAGTTCATGACCTGCTGTCGAGTCTACAAGCTGGTCAATCCTGGGAAGTGGGAAACTATCTTTAGGGCAAGCTTTATTTAAGTCTGAAAAGTCAATACAAGTTCGCCACTTTCCGTTTGGCTTCTTTACCAAGACGGGATTCGATATCCAGTCGGGATAATTCGAATCTCGAATGAATCCATTCTGCTTCAACTTCTCTACTTCCTCTTTGAGAGCAGCCGACCTCTCTGGGCCCAGCATGCGTCTCTTTTGCTTCACAGGCGGATGCTTCGGATTTACATTCAATTTGTGACTAATAATGGAAGGTGATATCCCACACATGTCAGCATGGGTCCAGGCGAACACATCTAAGTTTGCCTTCAAGAAGTCCGTCAGTTCCTCAGCACGACGTGGATCCAATTGAGAACCAATCTTCAAAACTTTCGTCGGATCAGCTTTATCAATGGGAATTTCCACTGTCGCTTCGTTAGGAGTTGCATTCCTAGCCTCTGGTTCCTCGTCTTTTCTAGGATCCAGGTCTTCAAGTGTTCCCTTGGGCAACTCCTTTGGGGTCATTTTCTCTAATTGCTATGCCGAGTCCCCCTTTGAGGGAGACGAGGCATCCTTGCTCTCAGTATTAACTCCTTTCATCAACATCTTCAGTTCGGCCACATAGCAGGCCCGTCCAGAAACCTGATCCCCTCTTATTACTCCAGTCCCGGCTTCAGTTGGGAACTTTAGTAACAAGCACCAAGGGGCGATACAAACTCTAAATTCAGCGAGGGCAGGTCTCCCTAAAAATGCGTTATATGGCGAATCTATGTCCAATACTACGAACTGAAGCATTCGCACTCTTCTACGTTCTCCTTGCCCTAGGGTTACGGGCAACTCTATATATCCCATGGGAGACGTCGTCGCTCCGTTGAAACCTCTAATCCATCCTTCACAAGGTTTCAGATCTTCGGGCTCAAGCTTCATTTGATCAAATGACTTCTTGAACAAAATATTAACGGAACTTCCGTTGTCTACTAATACCTTATGGACCAAGGCCGGCCCAATGGTGGTAGTAATAACCAACGGATCATTGGTGGGAGACTGTATCCCCGTGTTGTCTCGGCTGCGAAATACCACGTCATCGAACATGGTTTTTTGTTGTTTTATAGGGGTGACATCTTCCAAATCGTCACCTTCATTCACATCTAGATGCTTGGCAGCATTCACATACTGGTCCATTGACCTAAAACTTCGGATTGCCGGGTGAGGTCCGCCTACTATAGAGTTGATGACAATCCCTTTACCTTTCTGCTGCGCGGTAGGCTTAGGGGCAGGTAGGATCTGTTTTGGAGCCTGCTCTCCTTGCCCCCTGTCCCTCGGGGCAACCTTGTACTCATCCAACTTTCCTTCACGCAGCAGCTTTTCAGTTACATCCCTCAAATGCCGACATTCATTGGTCGAATGTCCATGTGTTCCGTGAAACAAGCAAAATTTCCCTGTCGCCATTTCTTTCTCGGTCGAATCACGAGGTGGCGGTCTTTTGTACTGCAACACATTGTACGTATCCAGATAAATATTTTCCAGGGTGTCATTCAATGGTGTATAGTTCTCGTAGTTCTGGAATCGAGGCCTTTTGTTAGGGTCGCTTCCCCTATTTCTGTTTCTCCTGTTACCGTTTGAATTACGGTTGTTGTTGTTTCCCCCATTTCCATTATTGCTGTTTCCACCCTTGTTTCCTACATTTACTTCAACCTTGCCAGAACTTTCCCCAGACTGCTTCACGGCAATATTACTCTGCACATTCTCCTTTGAGGCTGTCTCAGATTTTCTCTTTCGGTTTGCCCTAGCCTCCTCTCGTCTTAGATAAATATCGGCTTTTTCGTAGAATATCGCCCTTGTGGGGGGTGTCTTCCCGGAAAGGTAGTCTCCAAACTCAGATTCAGGATCAACTCCTTCCTTTAATGCCATCAGAATAGTGGGCTCATGCGGATCACTGACCTCCGTTACAGCTTGGTTAAAACGATCAAGATATGCCCTTAAAGATTCTCCTGGTGCCTGTTTGATTCTTGACAATTCAATAACACTTTTGGACTTTCGGGCATGGAGACGGAATTGGTTCATGAAACGCTCGCTTAGTTCCTTATAGTTTGAAATCGAACGAGGCGGAAGTCGGGTAAACCAGAACAATGCCACGTCTTCTAGGTAGATTGGGAATGCTTTACACTTCACTTCATCTGGGGCAGCAGCAGCATTCATGAGCCACGAATATCTCATTAAATGCTGTCCCGGATCAGTCCTTCCGTTATATTTATCCATTTGTGGCAGGTTGAAGCGTCGGGGAAACTGGAAGTCGAGGATATCATCGGTGAACGGAGTATGGCTTCGCTCAATGCCGTAGTCTTCATTTGTATAATTCCGGCTCTCGGACATAATTCGGCGAACCATTGCCTGTACGTCAGCACTAGTTAGGGGTTGCTCAGGTTCCCTGGCCCTAGTATCCGAGATCCTTCCGGGCTCTTGCTCAGGAGATGCCCTTCTTCTTCGAACTGCCTCTGCTCGATTCCGTTCCCTGCGTTCCCGGTCGATCTCGGGAAGAGGGGACTGGAGTCTTTGCCCCCGAGTGGGGTCATCGGTTCCTAATGCACGTGCGATATCCTCGCGAGATCCCAAAGATCCAAATGTCAGTTGCTCCACATTCTGAGGTCGTTCGAGTGGCCTCCGCTCACGGGGCCTCTCTTCCTCGGAAGATGAAGATTGATCTACTGGTGTGTGACGAATCAGTGATGGAGTTCTCTGTCGACGGAGCTCGTTGATTTCCCGACTCATGAGCCTCATATTTTCCTGCATCATGAGGTTAGTGCGCTCATGAACTCTCATAGCTTCCCTTGTGCTCTCAAGCATGTCAAGCAAGCGCGAAAAATCTCCTTGAGTGATGGGCGCAGATGGATTGACCTGATCTCCCACCCTGGCAGCTGGAATTGGAGCATTTGCAGGGACTCGAGTAGAGGTTCCAGCTTCACCAAGCATCGGGTCGGATCGGAGGTAGGAGGTCGGGTCGGATCGGAGCTGGGGTGCCTGGTCGGATCGGTGTGCAGCGAGCAGCTCAGGTCGGTTCAAATTGGGGGAATGCACTGCTTCAGAGTCCCCTACCCGGTTCGGATCGGAGCTCTCCCCCTGCAGTCGGTTCGGATTTCCTGCACCGATTCTTCCTGCTGCTGAACTCTGCCCCCGAGACCTTGTTACAACAGCGTTGTGCTGATCTTCGCCAGCTCCATTTCCTCGGAAAGTCTGAACTTCCTTGCCTTTTCCTTTGGCCATGAGTCTTCAACAATTACTTCAATGAATGTAAGAAAACGGAGAAACTTAAGGATTCACTTCTTTGAACTCAACGGTCCAAAAAGTAGAAAGAGATCCCGGAAAATAAAGAATTTAGATGAGGATTCTCAGTGAAAGCACCAAAATGTTAGACCCAAAAGTGGTTCTAACACCCAAATTGATTAGAAACAAGATTATATGAGACAATAATAAAAATGAACACACAGGATTTATAGTGGTTCGGCGAAGAAATGCCTACGTCCACTTATCTTTCACTATATTCAGTAATTAGTTACAAATGCAATGTAAGATTCACTCACAACTCACTTTTGTTCACTCAAATTACTAATACAAGAAATGAAAGGTGATTTGGATTCTCCGGGAGTAGAGGGGTTCGGATGATGGAGGTACTTGGATTCTCAAAAGTGCTCCAAAAGATCCTTTTCTTTGTCTCTAGATGGGGTATTTATAGGTGTGAATTTGCCTGAGATTCAATCCGGGTCGGAACACGTGTCATCCATCGCACTCTCTTCGGGTTCGGATGAACTATCAGGTTGACAACACATCAAAGAGATGAACGTTAGGGGTAGGAATCAGTCATAACCGGTCCGGTTCTCCAGGCTATTTTATAGGAGATTAACCTGGATCATGGGTGCGGGTCGGAGGCGTGCAGGTTGGGGGTCGGATCGGAATACCCGATCCGAACCGGAGTGGCTTGGACATCTCTCCTTCTCTAACCTACTCCGCTTCGCTCCAGCGTCGTGGCAAGCAGATGGCTTTCCGATCCATTTAAGATTTATTCGCCTTCCGATCCGATTGGATATGCTTTGCCAATCTATCCAGTAAGAGGCCACCGATCCGAACAGAGAGTTCTATCCGATCCGAATCAATATGCTGCTCTAACCCGATCCGAATAGAGGACTCCATCCGATCCGAACAACTGCAGCTATCAATCTGAATTGTATGCATTCCTCCAATCCGAACCGAAATCTTATACTTAAACATGTCCTTCGATGGTTGATTTCTTGACTTTGTGTTGCCTAGTTCACAAAGTAGGCCAACAATTGTAAAGTGGAATATTGAACTTAGTCAATACGACATCACTTACCATCCTCGAAGAGCAATCAATGGGCAGGCTTTAGCCGATTTCAATGCAGAATTCACGGAAAAAGGGGAGGGGAAGGAAGAATCTATTGAAACAATTGCAAGATGGAAGTCGTTTGTTGATGGAGCTAAGAATGATTATTGTACTGGGGAAGGGATAGTTCTAGAAACCCCTGAAGGTCGATCAATATGTTGTGCTACAAGGTTGGAATTCCCTGCAACTAACAACGAGGCAGAGTATGAGGCACTGATCGCCGGGTTAAAAATCGTGAAATAACTGAGATTGAAAGCCTTACAAATCTTCAGCGACTCGCAGCTTGTGGTATCCCAAATCCGAGGAGAGTTCCAGACCAAAGAAGGGAATCTTCCAGCTTATTTGTCCAAAATCAAGGAACTTCTCGATGACTTGGAGTACTACGTGATATCTCATACTCCTAGAGAAGAAAATATGAAAGCAGATTCACTTGCCAAACTTTCTAGTACGGGAGATGCTCAGATGCTGGGACTTGTTCATGTTGAAGTCCTTTCAAATCCCAACACTGATGATAATGACATAGATTGATCATGGAAACCGCCATAGAGCCGGACTCATGGATGACTCCGATAAAAAAAAATCTCCTCACGGGAGAGCTCCTAGATGACTCAAAGAAACGACAGAAATTGCTTCGGAAAGCCTCTTTATGTCTCATCCAGGATGGTCGTCTATATGCTTCGATGCCCGAGTAAACAAGAATTTAGGGCGATCTTAGCATGACTTCATGAAGGAGAATGTGGAGGTCATACAGGAGGACAGACGTTGGCCAAGAAAATTCTGCGATACAGCTATTTCTAGCCAAATATAAACTTAGACTCCGCAGCTTACACCAGGAAATGTTGTAACGTACCGAAAAATTTTCGACCTAGAAAATTCGACATACAACACCATGCCGACCATTCCAGACTCAAAAATTGACCGGGTAGTCCATGAAAGAAATTAGAGTGTGAGAATAGATAAGATAGAAACTTAGAATAGAAGAAGAACAACAACAACATCAGAGTAACATGAACCTCACAATGGAACGAATAACATATAATATATAACATAACTTTGAAATATAAATCTGTACTTGAATATACATATCATTTCCAAAGTACAACACTTACAACACAGCGGAAAATAACCAATAGCTATATAATCCTGAAGCCTCTTGCTCCAGCTCTTCAGGTATCTGTAAAACCCAACTACATGACTGCCCGTACAAAATTGGGCACCCAAGAGTTTAGGGAAAACAAAACAAAATAAACTCTGGGTCAGTCATGGGACTGGTGTGAGTAAAACAGTTTAAAACAGTTTGAGCAATCAAACGATATCTCATAAGACCACGACGTATAACGGAACAGATTTTTCCCTTATGAGAATCCAAAATAATCTTTATATCAAAATCCTTTTGATATTATAATAGTGTCTATCAACCACAATATAATAATCATCTAGCAGAAACGCTTTCATCTCACGTTCTACATATATAGTATACAATCAAATCGCGAGCGCTTATTGGATAATGGATTTCCAACTATGACAAGGTATGGAACCACCTTTCGCTAGTGTACCTCTAGAGAGGAATACACTGGGTTCAACAAGAACATCTTGCAACCCGGCCACACATGACCGACCACTCATTTCTCTTGAGTGTATCGAATGTATATGACCAACGGTTGGGATCAACAACCGTTTCCCAATAAGGGACAGTATTGATAGATTTTAAGAAGAAAATGAATATTCTTAGATAGGTGATTATACACCCTAATAGGTGCGACCTACATAGCCATGCTGCCTGCCCGATTTTTGTCATTTCCGGATGTGAGGCTAGAAGCTACGCTTATCTTTTACATATCATATCTACCTTTACTTGGAATGCCACATCGTCATACCCGCCAAATCACAAATTGATTTCCCCAAAAAAACCACGGGTATACAGCTAAGAGAAACGAATTCCTCTGCCACCAAACGTAACTACGTTTGAAGAGATCAACTTACGCGATCCTTTAGACATACTCTATCAGACATTCGTCCATACAAGTTGTCCTGGGACTGGACAAACCGAAGGCACTATTCAGTACATCCATCTTAGGCAATCTTTACCTAAGATTTATACAACAGCCCTTGCACTTTACTCCGTCTTCAATTATCTTTGGCATATATGATTCGCAACTCTTATGCTAATACGTAGTGGTTCTTCGGATAATAATCCAACCGGTCTCTCCATATTAACAACATTAAAATGGTTGAAAACTTCAATAGTCGGTGAGTTAACTATCAAAGATAAACACGTGTGCAAACAACGATATTATTTCCAAATGGAAATTATATCGATCAATCATTATTGAACATTTATCTCTTTAGTTCATTAATTTATTTATCTCCAATTTCCATATATTCTAAATTTTTATTTTCTATTATCAGAAAACATTTATGATTCTTATTTGGAAAACATTTCCAAAACTCCTTCACTGGATTTAAACTGATGTTTAAATCAAACATCGCCATACCAACTCAAACCATTTCACTCATTAACTAAATTCACTTAACCATCATTCACTATCAAATCATACCATTACTTAGTTAAGAAGGAAGTCAGTCGAGTTGGGGTATACTTACCTCTCAGACCTTAATTGAACAACGTTTTAACTTCGAAGTAGTCAAAGTTTATCTTTAAATCTTTAACAAACTTCCTTACGTACTCTCTTTCGAATAAATCTCTATTCGATAACTCTTTCCTTCGAATAAACTATATTCGATAATATCTCTTCTTCGAATAACCTATATTCGAATGACTCTATTCAATTAACACTATTCGATTAACTCTAATCGATTTACTCCTATCAGTTAGCTCTATTTGATTAACTCTATTGGATTAACTCTATTTGATTAACCCTACTAGATTAACTCTATTGGATTCACTCTAACTAATTTACTCTTATTAATTAACTCCTTTCGAATAAACTATATTCGGTTAACTCCTTTCAAATAACTAATATTCGATTAACTCCTTTCGAATAACTCTAGTTCGATTTAACTCTAATCGATTAACTCCTTTCGAATAACTAATGTTCGATAACTCCCTTCGAATAACTAATATTCGATAACTCCTCTCGAATAAACTATATTCGATTAACTCCTCTCGAATAAACTATATTCGATAACTCTTTTCTTCGAATAACTAATATTCGATAACTCCTTTCTTCGAATAAGTAATATTCGATAACTCCTTTCGAATAAGTAATATTCGATTACTCCTTTCTTTGAATAAACTAATATTCGATAACTTCTTTCTCTATTCGGATAAACTATATTCGATAAATTCTCTTCTTTGAATAACCTTTTTCGATAACTCTTTCCTCAAATAAACTATATTTGAAAAAAATCTAATCCGACTAACTCTAATTCAATTAACTCTATTCGAATAACTAATATCCGACTAACTCTTTTCGATTAAACTATAATCGATAACTCCTTTCGATTAAACTATAATCGATAACTCCTTTCGATTAAACTATAATCGATTAACTCCTTTCGATTAAACTGTAATTGATAACTCCTTTCAATTAAACTATAATCGATAACTCCTTTTGATTGAACTAATCGATACCCTTTCCTTTACTCTATTCGAATAAACTATATTTGATACTCCTTTAACTCTATTCGAATAACTAATATTCGACTACTCCTTCAACTCTATTCGAATAACTAATATTCGACTACTCCTTTAACTCTATTCGAATAACTAATATTCGACTAAATCCTTTAAATTAACTCATTTGGATTAACTCGGTTTGATTAACTCATCCTGCCTAACTTAACTTAATTAACTCGACTTATTTAACTCAGCTTGACTAACTCCTATCGAATAACTAATATTTGATTAACTCTAATTGAATAACTAATATTCAATTAATCCTAATTCGATTAACTATATTCAGTTAACTCTATCTAGTTAACTCTAACTGGTTAACTCTAACTAATTGACTATAACTGGTTAACTCTAACTGATTAACTCTAACTGGTTAACTCTATTTAATTAACTCTAATCAATTAACTCTAACTCTAATTGAGTAATTCTAACTCAAATCAATTAATTCTAACTCTAATCAATTTATTTTAATTCTAATCAATTAACTCTAACTCTATTTACTCCTCTAACTCATTTTGATTAACACATTTTGATTAACTCTACGTCCATATTCAGTTTCAAATATCGATGTTCAAATCGATTCTTACTTCTCTATATAAGTCCTGACTTATATACTCCATTTATCCAATGATAAATATTTTTCTTAATTTATAAAATATTATTTATAAATTAACCTTCCCAATTTATCTGTTAAAACAGATTTCTATTTAATTCCACTTTAAATAAATCTTTTCCATTTATCTGTTAAAACAGATTTTCATTTTTCTATTCATTTTTCTAAATATTCCTTTTTAATTCTATTTATTTCCAAATAAATATTCCTTTGATTTAATCCTATTTATTTAACAAATAAATATTTACTTTTTATCCTTCTATTTATTTTATAAATAAATATCTCGGTTATAACATTCTATTTATTTCCTATAAATATTCCTTTTAAACTTTATTTATTCTATAAATAAATAATTAGATTTAATCTATTTGTAAATGTTTTACAAATATTTCCTTTTAAATTCTATTTGTAAATGGTTTACAAATATTTCTCTTTCTATTTTTATTTGTAAATGGTTTACAAATATTCCTCTTTCTATTTGTTTGACAAATATTTTCCTTTATATTTGTTTTACAAATATTTTCCTCTATATTTGTTTTACAAATATTTTCCTTTATATTTTTTTTACTAATATTTTCCTTTATATTTGTTTTACAAATATTTTCTTTTTAACTCTTTTGATTTTAAAATTTATTTCCTTTTATAAAATCCTTTTTCCTTTTATATATATAAAATCCATTGATTTTATATAATTCAAAATATACTTTGAAAATCCCCTTTTTACATTCCAGTATTTCTTACGGTATTTAAAATACCAAATAACCATGATCGATATTCAAAATATACTTTGAAAATCCCCTTTTTACATTCCAGTATTTCTTACGGTATTTAAAATACCAAATAACCATGATCGATATCATTCAAACACACAAAATCAACAACAGATTATATATCACATCATATATTACAATATATGAAAAATAGTCAAATAAATGTTGAGGAATCCAGTTGGATTCCTCCAACCTATTTCCCTGCATCACAGATGTTAAAAAACATAATTAACATCGATTTCATTTCAATATGAAATATTCTGCTAAACAGAATCAACATTTGATTAACGATTTATATATATATATATATCGTTATCTATAATTTCAACCAATACACAAGCAATTCAACCAAACAGTTAACACACATCAATCAACAGATAATTATCAGTTCTAAGAATACGTTATAAAAATATAACTGTTCAGAGTTGGTGAGTTTTACTCACATTTCGAGTTAACCGTTAAATAACGATTTGCGTTTGTTGATTCAGACGGACAATTCATTTCGCTATAAATTGTAATGATCTACGATTCACTCCCCGTTAGTTCCAGTGTGTAGCCACCGTCCATACGATCCCAACGGATCTTGTTTCACTGGATTTTGATAATGTATGATCAAGTTATGACCTATACAAGTTCGTACTAATTTCAATTAAATTAAATTAAATTTCCTTTATAACTAAGTGGGCTTAACCTTTCAAAAATCGGCCCAATTCCTCTTGAGAACCTGACCCATGTACGCCCTTCTTCCCAAACTGATTATGCCATGCTCCTGGAAACTCCAAACACCATTACCGTAAACTAACTCCAACATCTCCACTTTCACTCCATTAATCCACCAATAAATTACACCATTCATCTCCTATTCTCGAATTCAACTCCTCCATCACTAAAAAGAAGCATTCGAACTTCATCCTCTGTCGCGAGTTCACCCCTCAAACCGCACAGACATCGACATCCATCATTCACCAAACTGCCACCACCACGTTCCTCCCCTTCACCCCCTCTCCGTCCTCACCACCACCACATACCCTCCGACACCCCCTCTACATCGCGTCACCCAGGGAGTACGCATTTCCCCAGTATTTCCAGCGACAGACTTCATCACCGAAATCACCACAAAAGCCACAATCCATGCGAAATGATGCCACAAACATCACTGCAACCCCCAATTCGAGAATTACTGCTTCCAATTCCCAAATACCCGAACCCTAACCAACGCTGGAATACTAACAGCGAACCGAGACTCGATCGAACTCAAAAAAACACGCACCAGGTTGATGAAGACTGTCTCATGAGTGCAAATATATTTGTGAAATGATTTATAGGAATTTATATCATTTTCTATGGATTTTTCTTGGATCTATTTTTTCAGAGATTTTGTGAGGGATGGAACGCGTTATAACTGTGAGGGTGTGGCTGAGAAAAAAAGAACGTGGCCTTGTTTAGGTTCACTAATAGGTTAGGATATTTTCCATTATAATATTCGTTTTTAATCCAACGTTGTTTTATTTTTTTCTTTTAAAATTCCTATGATCACATATGACACCCAAAAATCACGAAACTGGACATGCAGCTGTAGTTCGACATTACAGTCCCAACGAAACTAGTTTCGTCGAATTCTGACTCCGTTTGCTCACACAGCGTGTTTTTAACCGTCAAAATACTGATTGTATTTCACATTAAAAATCCTTACGACCACACACTGACTTCAAAAATCACGAAAATTAAAAATATTGCGGATCCAACAAAATTTGTTTTGTCGAAAACAGAGTTGCAAAACTGGCTATTTTTAAAGCTCTAAATAACCCATTTAAATATATAAATATATTTAAAAATAATTAAATTAAATATTTATAAATAAATATTATCGTATATATATTCACATACGATATCATACAGCTCTAGAATATTGCTATATGAATTTCTAACTCGATATTTCAAATCCCGCTTAAATCGATATTCGATTTATAATGAAATTCCTTTTATAAATATAAATAAATCATTATAAATTATAAAGGAATTCCATAGCGACTTTTCTAAAATTTGATTTGGACATAAATCAAAATCTACACGACGAAATCCCGATTTTTCTCTTCCACCAGAAAAATATACTTCACCAGCTCTGAACGTTTCTTTTTTCATAGAAATCCGACTTAAAACGGCTTCTGTATATTCGTTTAAAGTTCGAATCGCCAAATTACGAACTGCAGCGCCATTTCAAGCTCGATTATAATTATAATATAATTATACGTTCAAACTTCGTTTAAATAATATATTCGTTATTCAAATTCAATTCCAAACTGAATTATATTTTTTTAATTGTTCAGTTCACACGATATTGTAAATTCCACTAATTCTGATTATTTCAGAATTTAAATATATTATTCTATTATTTATATTAATTAAATATTCAATATAATTTAATTAAAAAACCATTTTCACAATTTAAATAATTAAATTAATTAATTATATATCGCTAAAAATACGGGTCGTTACATTCTTTCCTCCTTAAAATAATTTCGTCCTCGAAATTGCTAAGGTAGAAAACAAACTCCTGTTGACTGGTTAGAACTTATTTGTTCAATTCTTCATTTTTGTTTCAACTGAACCAAATAAATTCCAATTAAATATTTATTTATTTCTGTTAACGAAAATTTTCGAAAATCCTGAAAATTTTCTAACACCTTAACTTTTCTAAAAATTTCGCCAGCACCTCCTTTGTACTGGTCAATAGCTCAAACTCCAACTCGCCTCTCTAAGCCTTCTCCAACCCAAAAGAAAATCAAACAGCCAAGTGGCTTGCCAAATCGGCTCATAAATCACCAAACCCATATATAAATAAACTTGTACCTTTTTATCGGGCTTATCAACTCCATCACTTCCATATGCTATCAACTTAGCATATACCAATGTTATCCCAGTCAAACTCCAATCAATTTTATCTCCAACACAATCATTCACTTATATCCACGTTGAATTCCATTTCAAACCAAGGTTACATTCTTGATTTTCAACTCTTAACTCCTCAATTCAATACCATTTCGAATTCCTATGACACAAATCCACATTTCTAAATATCATTCTAATCCAGTTAAATTTTCACTTACTTAACTGATTTTAATTCAAACCATCTTTTCCTGGGAATTTTAAATGACTTAGCTTTTCAAAATCAAATATTTCTTTTCGGAATTCAAAACACTTGCTTTTCTCGAACAATTCAAAAACAATCTCTTTGGTAGTAATCCGTCACTTACCACTCGAAAATGAACACCGATGATGTTATGATCATCATCGGAATCTGTTTCCAGCTATCGAAGTGAGTTCAATACTATATCACTTTCAAAACCATATCTAAACACTTCCATTTTGAAATTCATTTCAAAGTACCATTCACAATGCTGTAAACAATTTAATATCTCCCAGGATTTTAAAATTCTCATATATTCAATCCAAATTCATTTACCAATACTTTTCCAATTTCCAGGGTTTTTAATTTCAATTCTGATTTGAATTTTAGATTTAATTCATCAGCTTTCATATATTTCACTTATATGAATTTTGATTGGTTATTTACATAACCGTTCAATTATAATCTTACTCGATTATAATAACAACCAATATATCCAATATATTATAATCGTTTCAATATAATATCTCCTTTATATCAAAATATACTTTGGGTAAAATTATTTTCATTTACCCTTTTTTCAAAACATATCGTGTCGACCCATCGTATTCAAGTGTTTACAAACCCCTACTGATACAGTGGATCAAACTGATCGACCAGAACCCATAAACAACTCAAATAATAAATCTCCATAATATAAAACAATTTTTTATATCAATAACAAATACGTTCACTCGTATATATACACTCAACTCAATCTAGGGTATTGCTAACCCCATATCTACTGTGTCATGCCATAGAGCCAAGGTAAAACTTAACCTTAAGCTCTGATACCACTGTAACGTACCGAAAAATTTTCGACCTAGAAAATTCGACATACAACACCATGTCAACCATTCAAGATTAGAAAATTGACTGGGTAGTCCATGAAAGAAATTAGAGGGTGAGAATAGATAAGATAGAAACTTAGAATAGAAAAAGAAGAACAACAACAACAGAGTAACACGAACCTCACAACGGAACGAATAACATATAATATATAATATAACTTTGAAATATAAATCTGTACTTGAATATACATATCATTTCCAAAGAACAGCACTTACAACACAGCGGAAAATAACCAATAGCTATAGAATCCTGAAGCCTCCTGCTCCAGCTCTTCAGGTATCTGTAAAACCTGACTACTTGACTGTCCGTACAAAATTGGGCACCCAAGAGTTTAGGGAAAACAAAACAAAATAAACTCTGGGTCATTCATGGGACAAGTGTGAGTAAAACAGTTTAAAACAGTTTGAGCAATCAAACGATATCTCATAAGACCACGCCGTATAACGGAACGGGTTTTTCCCTTATGAGAATCCAAAATAATCTTTATATCAAAATCCTTTTGATATTATAATAGTGTCTATCAACCACAATATAATAATCGTCTAGCAGAAACGCTTTCATCTCACGTTTTACATATATAATATACAATCAAACCGCAAGCGCTTATTGGATAATGGATTTCCAACTATGACAAGGTATGGAACCACCTTTCGCTAGTGTACCTCTAGAGAGGAATACACTGGGTTCAACAAGAACATCTTGCAACCCGGCCACACATGACCGACCACTCATTTCTCTTGAGTGTATCGAATGTATATCACCAACGGTTGGGATCAGCAACTGTTTCCCGATAAGGGACAACATTGATAGATTTAAGAAGAAAATGAATATTCTCTAGATAGGTGATTATACACCCTAATAGGTGCGACCTACATAGCCATGCTGCCCGCCCGATTTTTGTCATTTCCAGATGTAAGGCTAGAAGCTATGCTTATCTTTGACATATCATATCTTCCTTTACTTGGAATGCCACATCGTCATACCCGCCAAATCACAAATTGATTTCCACAAAAATACCACGGGTATATAGCTAAGAGAAACGAATTCCTCCGCCACCAAACATAACTACGTTTGAAGAGAACAACTTACGCGATCCTTTAGACATACTCTGTCAGACAATCGTCCATACAAGTAGTCTTGGGACTGGACAAACCGAAGGCACTATTCAGTACATCCATCTTAGGCAATCTTTACCTAAGATTTATGCAATAGCCCTTGCAATTTACTCCGTCTTCAATTATCTTTGGCATATATGATTCACAACGCTTATGCCAATACAGAGTGGTTCTTCGGATAATAATCCAACCGGTCTCTCCATATTAACAACGTTAAAATGGTTGAAAACTCGATAGTCGGTGAGTTAACTATCAAAGAAAAACACATGTGCAAACAACGATATTATTTCCAAATGGAAATTATATCGATCAATCATCTTTGAACATTTATCTCTTTAGTTCATTAATTTATTTATCTTCTGTTTCCATATATTCTAAATTTTTATTTTCTATTAGCAGAAAACATTTCTGATTCTTATTTGGAAAACATTTCCAAAACTTCTTCACTGGATTTAAACTGATGTTTAAATCAAACTTCTCCATGCCAACTCAAACCATTTCACTCATTAACTAAATTCACTTAACCATCATTCACTATCAAACCTTACCATTTCTTAATTAAGAAGGAAGTCAATCAAGTTGGGGTATAATTACCTCTCAGACCTTAACTGAACAACGTTTTAACTTCGAAATAGTCAAAGTTTATCTTTAAATCTTTAGCAAACTTCCTTATGTACTCTCTTTCGAATAAATATTTATTCGATAACTCTTTCCTTCAAATAAACTATATTCGATAATATCTCTTCTTCGAATAACCTATATTCGAATAACTCTATTCAATTAACACTATTCGATTAACTCTAATCGATTTACTCTTATCAGTTAGCTCTATTTGATTAACTCTATTGGATTAACTCTATTTGATTAACCCTACTAGATTAACTCTATTGGATTAACTCTAACTAATTTACTCTTATCAATTAACTCCTTTCGAATAAACTATATTCGGTTAACTCCTTTCAAATAACTAATATTCGATTAACTCCTTTCGAATAACTCTAGTTCGATTTAACTCTAATCGATTAGCTCCTTTCGAATAACTAATGTTCGATAACTCCCTTCGAATAACTAATATTCGATAATTCCTCTCGAATAAACTATATTAGATTAACTCCTCTCGAATAAACTATATTTGATAATTCCTTTCTTCGAATAACTAATATTTGATAACTCCTTTCTTCAAATAACTAATATTCGATAACTCCATTCGAATAAGTAATATTCGATTACTCCTTTCTTCGAATAAACTAATATTCGATAACTCCTTTCTCTGTTCGAATAAACTATATTTGATAAATTCTCTTCTTCGAATATCCTTATTCGATAACTCTTTCCTCGAATAAACTATATTCAAATAACTCTAATCCGACTAACTCTAATTCAATTAACTCTATTCGAATAACTAATATTCGACTAACTCTTTTCGATTAAACTATAATCGATAACTCCTTTCAATTAAACTATAATCGATAACTCCTTTCGATTAAACTATAATCGATTAACTCCTTTCGATTAAACTATAATCGATAACTCCTTTCGATTAAACTATAATCGATAACTCCTTTCGATTGAACTAATCAATACCCTTTCCTTTACTCTATTCGAATAAACTATATTCGATACTCCATTAACTCTATTCGATTAACTAATATTCGACTACTCCTTCAACTCTATTCGAATAACTAATATTTGACTACTCCTTTAACTCTATTCGAATAACTAATATTCGACTAACTCCTTTAAATTAACTCATTTGGATTAACTCGGTTTGATTTACTCATCCTGACTAACTTAACTTGACTTATTTCACTCAGCTTGACTAACTCCTATCGAATAACTAATAGTCGATCAACTCTAATTGAATAACTAATATTCAATTAATCCTAATTCGATTAACTTTGTTCAGTTAACTCTATCTCGTTAACTCTAACTGGTTAACTCTAACTGATTAACTCTAATTGGTTAACTCTAACTGATTAACTCTAACTGGTTAACTCTATTTAATTAACTCTAGTCTATTAACTCTAACTCTAATCGAGTAATTCTAACTCAAATCGGTTAATTCTAACTCTAATCGATTTATTTTAATTCTAATCGATTAACTCTAACTCTATTTACTCCTCTAACTCATTTTGATTAACAAATTTTGATTAACTCTACGTCCATATTCAGTTTCAAATATCGATTTTCAAATCGATTCTGACTTCTCTATATAAGTCCTGACTTATATATTCCATTTATTCAATGATAAATATTTTTCTTAATTTATAAAATATTATTTATAAATTAACCTTCTCAATTTATCTATTAAAACATATTTCTATTTAATTCCACTTTAAATAAATCTTTTCCATTTATCTGTTAAAACAGATTTCCATTTTTCTATTCATTTTTCTAAATATTCCTTTGATTTAATTCTATTTATTTCCAAATAAATATTCCTTTTATTTAATCCTATTTATTTAACAAATAAATATTTACTTTTTATCTTTCTATTTATTTTCTAAATAAATATCTCGGTTATAACATTCTATTTATTTCCTATAAATATTCCTTTTAAACTTTATTTATTCTATAAATAAATAATTCCATTTAATCTATTTGTAAATGTTTTACAAATATTTCCTTTTAAATTCTATTTTTAAATGGTTTACAAATATTTCTCTTTATATTTTTATTTGTAAATGGTTTACAAATATTCCTCTTTCTATTTGTTTGACAAATATTTTCCTTTATATTTGTTTTACAAATATTTTCCTTTATATTTGTTTTAATTTTTTTTCTTTTTAACTCTTTTGATTTTAAAATTTGTTTCCTTTTATAAAATCCTTTTTCCTTTTATATATATATATATATAATCCATTGATTTTATATAAATAAATTATTTTCAAAATATACTTTGAAAATCCCCTTTTTACATCCTAGTATTTCTTACGGTATTTAAAATACCAAATAACCATGATCGATATCATTCAAACACACATAATCAACAACAGATTATATATCACATCATATATTACAATCCATGAAAAATAGTAAAATAAATGTTGAGGAATCCAGTTGGATTCCTCTAACCTGTTTCCCTGCATCAAAGACGTTAAACAACATAATTAACATCGATTTCATTTCAATATGAAATATTCTGCTAAACAGAATCAACATTTGATTAACGATTTATATATATATCGTTATCTATAATTTCAACCAATACACAAGCAATTCAACCAAATAGTTAACACACAGTAATCAACAAATAATTGTCAGTTCTAAGAATACGTTATAAAAATATAACGGTTCAGAGTCGGTGAGTTTTTCTCACATTTCGCGTTAACCGTTAAATAACGATTTGCGTCTGTTGATTCAGACGGACAATTCATTTCGCTATAAATTGTAACGAGATTCGATTCACTCCCCGTCAGTTCTAGTGTGTAGCCACCGTCCATACGATCCCAACGGATCTTGTTTCGCTGGATTTTGATAATGTATGATCAAGTTATGACATGTACGAGTTCATACTAATTTCTATTAAAATGAATTAAATTTCCTTTATAACTAAGTGGGCTTAACCTTTCAAAAATCGACCCAATTCCTCTTAAGAACCCGACCCATGTACGCCGTTCTTCCCAAACTGATTATGCCGTGCTCCTGGAAACTCCAAACACCATTACCGTAAACAAACTCCAACATCTCCACTTTCACTCCATTAATCCACCAATAAATTACACCATTCATCTCCTATTCTCGAATTCAACTCCTCCACCACCAAAAAGAAGCATTCGAACTTCATCCTCTGTCGCGAGTTCACCCCTCAAACCGCATAGACATCGACATCCATCGTTCACCAAACTGCCACCACCACGCTCTTCCCCTTCACCCCCTCTCCGTCCTTACCACCACCACATACCCTCCAACCCCCTCTACATCGCATCACCCAAGGAGTATGCATTTCCCCAGTATTTCCAGCGATAGACTTCATCACCAAAATCACCAAAAAAGCCACAATCCATGCGAAATGATGCCATAAACATCACTGCAACCCCCAATTCGAGAACTACTGCTTCCAATTCCCAAATACCCGAACCCTAACCAACGCTGGAATACTGACAGCGAATCGAGACTCGATCGAACTCAACAAAACACGCACTAGGTTGATGAAGACTGTCTCACGAGTGCAAATATATTTGTGAGATGATTTATAGGAATTTATATGATTTTCTATGGATTTTTCTTGGATTGATTTTTTTTGAGATTTTGTGAGGGATGGAACGCATTATAACTATGAGGGTGTGGCTGAGAAAAAAGAACGTGGCCTTGTTTAGGTTCACTAATAGGTTAGGATATTTTCCATTATAATATTCGTTTTTAATCCAATGTTGTTTTATTTTTGTCTTTTAAAATTCCTATGATCACATATGACACCAAAAATCACGAAACTGGACATGCAGCTACATTTCGACATTACGGTCCCAACGAAATTGGTTTCGTCGAATTCCGACTCCGTTTTCTCACACAGCGTATTTTTAACCGTCAAAATACTGACTGTATTTCACATTAAAAATACTAATGGCCACACACAGACTTCAGAAATCACGAAAATTAAAATCTAACAATAATTTAATATTGCGGATCCAACAAAATTAGTTTCGTCGAAAAAAGAGGTCGTTTGCAAAACTGGATATTTTTAAAGCTCTAAATAACCCATTTAAATATATAAATATTTTTAAAAATAATTAAATTAAATATTTATAAATAAATATTATCGTATATATATTCACATACGATATCATACAGCTCTAGAATATTCCTATATGAATTTCTAACTCGATATTTCAAATCCCGCTTAAATCGATATTCGATTTATAATGAAATTCCTTTTATAAATATAAATAAATCGTTATAAATTATAAAGGAATTCCATAGCGACTTTTCTAAAATTTGATTTGGACATAAATCAAAATCTACACGACAAAATCCCGATTTTTCTCTTCCACTAGAAAAATATACTTCGCCAGCTCTGAACGTTTCTTGTTTCACAGAAATCCGATTTAAAACGGCTTCTATATATTCGTTTAAAGTTCGAATCGCCAAATTACGAACTACAGCGCCATTTCGAGCTCGATTATAATTATAATATAATTATACGTTCAAACTTCGTTTAAATAATATATTATTTATTCAAATTCAATTCCAAACTGAATTATATATTTTGAATTGTCAGTTCACAAGATATTGTGAATTCCACTAATTCTGATTATTTCAGAATTTAAATATATTATTCTATTATTTATATTAATTAAATATTCAATGTAATTTAATTAAACAACCATTTTCACTATTTAAATAATTAAATAAATTAATTATATATTGTTGAAAATACGGGTCGTTACAAATGTGATCGATGTCATAGGTTCGCAAAGATTCCTAGAGCACCATCTACAAAAATAACTCAAATGGTCAGTCCATGGCCATTTACGGACTGGGGCATTGACTTAATTGGAGCACTCCCTACAGCATTGTCCAATTTCAAGTATGCCATTGTAGCCGTTGATTACTTCACTAAATGGGCAGAAGTAGAGCCACTGACCACCATCACTTCAAAAAAGGTGATCAACTTCATCTTGAAGAACATCATATGAAGATTCGGTGTGCCGCAGAATATAATTACAGACAATAGAACATAATTAGAAGGCGATGAGTTCAAAATTTTTTGTACCAGGTACCAGATTCGAAAGAATTACGTAGCAGTTGCTCATCCACAAGCCAACGGGCAAGTCGAAGCAGTGAATAAGATCATAAAATCAACTATCAAGAAGCATCTTGAAAAGCCAAAGTTAGTTGGATAAACGAGCTTCCACTTACAATATGGGCGTATCACACAACTCACAAAACTGCGACAGGGCATACTCTGTTCTCGCTTGCCTTTGGGTCTGAAGCTATGACTTCGGTAGAGCTAGAAGTACCTACTCACTGCAGAATTCACTTCAACCAAGCAAAGAATGAGAAGTTGCAGCTCGAAGCACTTAACCTACTGAAGGAAAGAAGAACTGAGGTAGAATTAAGAGTCGTTGCCCACCAAAGGAGGGTTGGTAGGCACTTCAATTCGAAAGTCAAACAGAGAGCCTTTGGAGTGGGAGATCTAGTGTTGAAGAAGATAATGACTAGAACTGGGGTTTTCGGACCCAACTGGGAAGGGCCCTCTGTTATAAGTC
This sequence comes from Allium sativum, assembly GCA_030737875.1. Lineage (NCBI taxonomy): Eukaryota > Viridiplantae > Streptophyta > Magnoliopsida > Asparagales > Amaryllidaceae > Allium > Allium sativum. Next base: position 788,074,473 of record CM060916.1, on the reverse strand, counting down.
AGAAACTCTTGGACCATAATTTCAAATTAAAAACAACAAATGGAGCAATAATCCCAAGGGCGTGGAATAGCGATCATCTACGATGCTATTACAATTAACTTTTCATTCATGTTCCTATAAAAGTTGTAAATACTTTCCATGCATTGTAGCTAAACTTTGTGTGCATATGAATGAAGAAGTGAAGTTGGTTGCCTAAATCTTATATGTGCAAACCTTTGATTAATCATTCAAAGTTGCTAAAAATGATTTTTGATTGTAGGCCATCGAACGATTGCCTACTAACAACCTGAACAAATTCTGGTAACCTCTACAGCAAATCCCGTTAGGGACAGCTTAAACAACGAGTGTCATAAACACCATTTGTAGCAAATACGAAGGTGTAAAGCACCACCTTGCCAAGAAAAATGGAGGCCACCGAGATTTAGACAGTTAAATGGTGATCGTCAAGCTTAAAGACGGGAAAATTACAGGTTTCACCCAAGGGGAAACCCCTGAAAAGGGATACTCACGACCCTAGCCCCTCATAATGAAGCTAATTAAAGACCGCTTTGAGGCGTCTGATCGGTTTGTTAGGGTCTGCTGATCGCAGACTCGGCAATCGGGCGGCTATAAAGACCTCCTCGGAGACACCTAATTAATTCGTTAGTGTCTGTTGATCACAGACCCAACGATTAGCAGGTCACAAAAGACATCTTTGGGGGCACCCCAGTTGATCATCGGTACCAGGAATTACCTGGTCCGATTACAACAAACATTGGGCTTCAAAGACCTCTTCGAAGGCAAAACACCTCCGTTGAGGCGTCTGACTAGATTAGAGTCCGATTATTCCAAACTCGTTGATCGGTGGACTCAAAAGACCTTTTCGAAGGCGTCTGGTTAATTCAATCAGCATCTGATCCGCTCAGACCACAACAAATGTTGGATTTTAACCAAAGACCTTCTCTTCGGAGGCACCCAATGAAATCACCGATGTTACAATACATCAGCCTAGTGAGCATCTTGTATGTCTGAATTAACTAGTCGAAAAAAGATAAACATTGGGCCAAAAGTATAAGACCTCTCAAGCAGGGGCACAAGAACAAGGAATTTCATCTAACTAAAAAGGGAATGAGTCCGGTCAACTAAACTAAAAGTCCTTGATTACTAAGCAAACCAGGGGGTTCCATGCATAACGATGAAAGCAATAGACTTAGCCAATAAAACAGGAACTTTCTGTGTTTTAGCCATAACCAAGGAACTCTGCATAGTTGATCACATCAAACCTATAAAGCATATAACGACCTTTTGGTATGGGGGCGCAACCACTGCATTAAAACAAATCAACAATGCTCTCAAAACGTACCATAAGATCGCCACAACTTACTAAACAAAAACAACTTGTATTGTAAATGTGTAAAGAAACTGGTGTGGATCACAAAACAAGAAAATACGATAAAGATAAAGCAAAAAAGCTTAAGTACAACAAGCAAAACAAAAAAAAATCATCACAATTAACAACAACACAAATTAAAGTACAAAATTTTCAGACACAGTAACATAAAGTAGTGAGAAAGGACCGACACTCACATATACAACCGGTCTAAATGCAGTGCATAAAAGGAGGTAGCAGAAAGTAAAACAAGCTGGTCTCGAGCACTACTTCTTCTTATCCCCAGACCTCAAGAATGGCTTGTTGGAGGGAAGAGGAGTATCTGTCGTTCCACTAGGACTTTCTTGCGAAGACAAATTAATAACTCCTTTCTTCTGGATAGTACGCTTTCCCCCTTTGCGTTTCAAAGATGGAAAGGACTTGGTTTTCTTCTTTCCTTGATCCTTAGCGGTATCTCCTGGGCTTTCGTTTGTTTTAGAAGCCTCAGAATCATCATTAAGAGTATATCGATATCCTCCTAGTCAAAAAGTGCACCGATATTTGCATCCTACGATCCAGGAGTCGTAATGGCAAGTAAGGAGGTGTCACCAGGTGAAGGAGTGATGATTGGGGCAGTAGGAATTGACACTAAAGCCGAGTCGATAGTAATGGTCTTAGCTGTTGTGTTGCCTACATCAGGGGAAGACTGTGGTGAGATTAAACCTAAAACAGATGAACAATAAGCGTAGAATGTAGTTGTCCCAAGTGGAGGGCATAGGAAATCTAAGTACAACATAGCTTGAACAATTTCAGTTTTGCCTATGGCTTCAAGATTCGCTTGAATATTTATATAGTCGACCTCAAAGTTATCTGCATCATTATCAACCCCCTCATCATCTTCATTGTGCTCCTCAGTAATGCCTCTTCCGATATTATGTTCCTCGGTAACTATGTCCTTTTCTTTAAAAGTGGCAGGAGGATTAATCGGAGTTTGCAAGCTAGAGGCCTCGACATTAGCAGGATCAGCGGGGGCATCAATATTGGTTGTGTCCCGAGCTTGCCCCCAGAAGGTCCGGCCTTGTCACCTAGCAATCCTCGCACTTTCTTTAGCCGAATCTTTCCCTCAACAAAGGCTTTGTGGGATTCTTCACTTAAAAGATCTTCAATGAGATTTTCTTCAGTGTGATCGCCTTCATCAATCTCAAGTACTCATTCCCAAACAAGAGCCAAAGTAACTGGAAAGTTATCCCCCAAGTAATGTAAACTCCCTCGGCTCATGACGCTGAAAACATAAAATCTAAATAGATCAGCATTGGCATCATCCATAACCTTTTAAGAGTTTCTACAGTAGCTTCCTTGTCCTTTTCAAGAGCTTCGACAGACGATTTCAAAGAAGTGTTAGTTTCGTGGAGCTGGGCAATTTCATCCCAATATTGTTTAGAGACCTCCTGCTCCAAAGATAATGTGACTTCAGCATTGTGTTTTGCAGTTTGAGCTTCTTTAACCTGCACTGTTAACACGTTCTCTCTTTGCTTAGCGGCGACGAGTTCTTCTTTAGGCTTCTTGTTCCCAACATCTAGCCCCTCCAATTCTGTATTCCTTTTTTCAAGAGATGCAATGGTAACTTCTCGGGAATCCAGAACCTTCTCCTACTTAGCTTTGTCATTCTCTAAAGCGGAAATTTTAACAAGGTTAGCATCATTGCGCTTTTGGAGATCATCGCCGAACTTATACCATCGACTCAATTGTTTCTCGGCACGACTTTTAACGGCACCCGTCCGCGTCTCAAGCTAACTTTTAGCAGTATTAAATTGTGTGAGCATTTGACTTATTACAGTGTCCATCTCTTTAGCTATATTTTGACTATCGGATGGGTATACATTACGGTCAAAGAGCAATCCTTTCAAGTTCCAGCCCTTGAATCATCCCGCAAGACTAATATTTGCTGGTTCAGGATTATAACAAGGCCTCTTAATAATCGTGAGAATTTCAGCAGGAGGGACCGCAGACGAAATTGATCGAATTGTAATAGGAAGTTTTTCTAGTCTAGGGTGCTTGTGAGAACCATCCTTCCCCTGATCATCCGTGTCTTGCTTCCTTCGGCGACTCTCTTTATCATGAAGATCATCATATTCATCACCAAGCCAAGCATGTCAGTTCCTTTCCTCCTCATCTTCTTCATGCTTTCGAGGCCTCTGGTCATCAGTTAATTCATGCTCAGATGCTTGTAGAGGTTTGTGGGAAGAATGCGGGTGCTGAGAATGATAAGATTGCTGGGAGTGTTGCGATGGGCACAAGTCACGAGGTAGCAAGAGATTCTTTGGTTTGTATTTAGTGCACTTTTGCCTAAAGTCTTGCAAGTATTGCCTGTGCATTTCTGAACCTGAAACTGGATAAGACATGTTTTCAGTGCTTAAAATAGAAAGTACTGGGGCAAACTATGAAAATTATGGAGAGATTTGGGAGGTATATGCGTGTCAAAAGTATTTTCTAAAATGCATCTGTTAACGAACCAATTTTTATAGCGGGTTCTAAATTATTCCCTAGATCCGCAAGCACTCTTTCTGGTAAAGTGATGGGAGCATGATGTATGTCAGATCCTGTATTTGTTGCCTGGGGTTTAAGTGGTTGGATAACAATATCACCCTGGCTAAGGTACTTAGCTGAACTGAGGTTGCCTAGACCCTTGAAGTATCTGTAAAGCTCTCCTCTGGAATATCTAGAACAGTGGGAACCTTAGTTATTGTCTCAACATTCAGATCAACTTCCAAGGTAGTCTCACCCTCCCTAATTTGTTCAATTTCTTGTATTGAATTTGAGGTGGTGCCTTCTTTTTCAGTTTGTTCGACATAAGTCAAGAGGCCTTTACCTTCATGCTGTTTAAGAACTTCTTCTTCGATGGGAGTCAATTTAGATTTAGGAAGCGATTCGCTGCCGCCGGCAGGATCAGAGCACTTTCTCAGTGAAGATTTATCGGTTTGGCCTTTCGCAACATGTCGTAACCAGAAGTACCAATATCTGGTCCCATGGCCTTAAGTTTGGGTGTTGGAAGCGTTCCTTTCATAGGGAATTTCCTAGAAAAGTGAAGTAACCCGTTCTTACGGAGGGAGTCTTCAGTTATAACATACCGTCTGAATCTACCTAACTCACCGGCGGTATGGATAGATTCATGAGGAGGTTTATAAGTGGCACCATCTTTGTCCTTCACAGGCGCCGGATTAACTGAAAATCCAAAAAGTAAAAGTTCAGTAATCGAGACCCGGGGGCAACTAGATAGAAATTGTTTATAACAAAGAATATTTACCTCCTCATGTCTAGTTCCCGCGAAAGGTTTCGGGATAGCAAAAAAAGAAGAATTGGGTTAGGAATCCCGAAACTCTATTCGGTAAATCAAGTATAAGCTTTCGGTTCCGACTCCCTCAACATGAATAATAGGAGTGTCTTTCCTTGTCTTAAAAGAACATAGATAGCGAATCTCCTGAAAAGTAGGCCCGTGTCCCTCTTTGTCCATAGCAAGAATGTAAAGCCCTAATAAGACGATATAACCGTTGGGGTGGGGTTGAAAGGGAGCGATGGCTAGGTGATTCAGGATTCACTCTAAGAAAGGGTTAAATGGAGGAATGGCACCGCTTGCTAGCATGTACCAATTTATAGGTACGAATCTAGCCAGGGGTCTATCCCCGAATACGCCCTCATTTGGCAATATCGCATTTGTAACAGGAATCCCATATTAACCACATATTTGTTCAAAGTGGTCCTGGTTTAAGGAAGTAGAATGCCTTTCTTGATCCCTAGCACTAATTGGACGAAGATCTGGTAATGGTTGGACAAGAACTTCACCAGAATCTGTAGTTGTCATGGCTTCGGAAGTGGTAATAGAAGAAGTATTGATTTGAGAAGAAGAAGTTCCTTCAGTTTGAAGGCGAGAACTTTGCCCAGTAGTCATTCTACACAAGTATACTTATTCATAAACATATCGCAGATACACAAGTTATACTTAAGCTCAGATTGAAACCCACAATCCGGTTAATACTGATTAGTTGGTTTCAGACGTTTCTTCAATTTAAACCAAAGAAATCATGTGTGTGCACAAGCAATAGTTTAATGAGTTACGAATTATTAAACAATATAGGCTTGCACAGATGTGATACCTAGTGTAAAGGTTAAAAGGTTTGATGTCATATGATTGACTAAACTACTATAGAAATGAGCAACCGGTGGTAATATATAAGTCCATAAACCTGCCAATGTTTGTTGTTATAGTACAGGAAGCATCACAGGAAAGTATTCAATTCTCAAGACCTAAGACACAAAGTGTTTAATTATGGACAACGACTTTAGAGTCAAGGCACAACACAACTTTAAAAGTCAAGGCATTCTTCAGACTTAAGGTCGATTCACTCAGCTACTTAAAGCTTAAGATGTTCAAAGCTCAATCATTAAAAATTTAATTCATTGGAAACTCAAGGTGATCAAAACTCTCGAAGGTCCAAGTCGTTTTAGCGGCTTGGTCATTAAAAGCGTTTTAACGACTTGAATGTTTAATTCATTTCAACGGTTTGGATACTTAAGTCGTTCCATTGGTTTGGATGTTCAAGTTGATCTAGGGGGTTGGAGACTCAGATCATTCTTGCGACTTGAAAATTCATTTCGTTCAGCAACTTGGTATCTTAGCTCGTTCACACGACTTGGAAATTAAAGTCGGTCCTGCGGCTTGAGGACTCTAGTCATTCATGCAGCTTGGTGGTTCATATGGTTTCTATGGCTTGGATTTATAAATCATTTTTGAAGATTCAAAGGCCATGTCGTTTCTAAGACTCGAAGACCGATGTCGTTCTTATGGTTTGAAGATTCATGTCGTATTTGCGACTTGGGGACTCATGTCAGTTCCACGGTTTAGGAGTATAAGTCGCATCAACATAGTTGCTCTGACGATTTAAGCAACGAGATCAAGCTATTAATCCTAAAATTACTACAACTATTTGAGTATACGAATCACGAAGCGGACTATATCATTCATACAAATGAACTCATCTCAAGATTATAAGGAATATTTTTGATCAAAAGCAACAATGCAATATTATGGGCATCCGATCATCATCCTATTAGCTGGCAAATCATTAGCCCAGTATTGACAAACTGAAATTTGATTGAAAAATGCAAAAAAACTGTCAAGAAATTCATGGCAAATGCAATTCAGTTCAAACAATAAAAGCACACAAAGTTCGAGTATCATGCATTTCAACAAACATCTTGAATGCATCAATTCAAAATCAGGATTCGGTGGACTCAAAAACATTAAATTCAGTCAAAATTACATTTACCAAGCTCAACCAAGTTATAAGGCATCAGAATCAGTTTTAACTCGGCTCAATTGAATTCAAACTAATACAACCCCAATATCCTTTTGATTCGAACACTAAGCAGTTCAAAATTTGTCGTAAGCCCAATTTACATTACAAATCAGATCAAATTCACAAAACAATCTTCCCCGACAACAAGATTAAAGACATAACCGTAATCCGATCATTATTTAATTATCGAAATTCTCTAAAATCCCAAAGTGTTGAAAGACAGAAAAATCCAAAATAAAAGTCAATGAAAATTGGCACCTGTAGCGGTTTAGAAAAGGAATCTATGATCAAAGACTTGGCGGTAGAAGCTTTTGGGTCTGAACGATGATGTGGTGTTTCAAAATTGGTAGAGCTGGATGAAGGTTGAGTCGCCGCAACAATGATAATCGGTTTGAAGAGGAGTTGAATCCCTAGCAGTCGATGATGATGCAAGTTGACTGAGTGAGTTGTTGGAAGGATAGATGATGTTTGATGTTTTATCTCAGGGCTTGGCTACCATTAACGAAGCTTCACTGGTAGGGAAGAGGAAATGCGAAAAGACACGTATTGGAAAGTGAAATAGGGGAGTAAAGTGTATATAGGCCAAAATGGGTCTATTAAAAGCCCATAATGACTTAAGAACCCAGAGCAACCTACGGCTTGGAGATGAATATGGGTTGGTTATTCAAAGAAGCAATAGTCAACTTGTCAAAGGCGCATTTCAAGCGACAATAAGGGTTTTATGATTCGAAGCCTGTATTATTTCCAATAATACAAACTTCGAGGGGCAAATATTAACCTATAAAATATGGATTTGACATGATATATAAGTCTTGTCCTTGTTAGCCAAGTCGTTGGATTCATGTTCTGGTCATTCAAAAGCGAGCCAAGTCGTTCTCTAGTCCATGTCGTGCTAGCCAAGTGAACTTCAAGCCGTTATGTCCATGTCGGTCTTAATTCATAGCATTGGAGCCGATCCAGATTCAAGGCGCCATGATCACAAGTCGTTCCCCTTATGATACTTAGGTTGTTCAATGGCATGGGAGAAGCAAGTGCTTAACTAGAAGCCAAGTTGTAAGCCGCGCCATCCATCGTGCCGCAACCAACCATGTCGTAGCCGACATAGGCCATGCCGCTACCAGTTGTAAATAGGCTGTTGCCAGTTGTCCTTTACCAAGCTGTTGTCAGCTGAATCTTAACCGACATGAGCCATGTCGTTCCAGCGACATGACTTCCTGGACACTATATTTTCAGCTTTCACCACTCAACACTCATTCCTATAAATACCCCATGAGTTCTACATTAATGGGGACCGATTTCCAACTTCAAAAAGTGTTGCCAAACTTGTTCTTCAATCATCCTAAGCCAATCCAACCTTGATTAACCTTCTCCAAGCTTAGACTTTCTACCACATCATCCATGGAATCCATCAGAATCACTCAAGTGTTCAAGTATTGAAGAAAATCATCATCTAACCTTGCACTTAGAGAGATCAAGCCATTCCTTTGGAAGACAAAAGTAATCAAAGTATAGAAGAAGTTTATTTGTAGAAAGAGAAAATGTGTATGATTAAGAAGAAAACATGTACTTTGTAACCTCCATGATAATAATGAAAAGTGCTTCCATAGTGGATGAAGGATATTTCGAAGCCGAACCACTCTAAAAAAATCTCTTGTTCTTTACTTTTTGCTAGTTATTTTCTGTTTGTGGTCCCATAAAATCATATCCTACCTTCTGGTGAAGTGTTCTCGAAACACCTTTGGTGTTGTAGTCATTTTTTGATTACAACAAATAATAATTATTATTGTTGAACCAAAGACTTTATATTTAGATTATGGGGTTGATTATGACAATATTGAAATTTTAAACATTACCAAATTTCATTAGATCAAAATGATATAATTATGACGAAGATAATTTGTGTAAATAAATAATAATCATTATAGATTAGATTGTTGATTGCCAATACATAAAACAATGTAAATGCAACGGGATAGTAAAGTAAAGCACACAATTGATTTATATTGGTTCGGACTCCCATTCAATGTTCAATCCCGAAGTTCTCTTTCGGTATTTCAATATCTAACACCTCATCTCGACCGAGAATTTTTTTTTACAAACTCCACCTAAACAACCAAACAGAGCTTTAATAATAATTGCAAATAGTGTGACAAATGTTATTTTCTAACATGACATTACTTGATATACGGAACGCCACTTTAATGTATAATATCACAATAACCAAAAGAAACAATACTGAGTGGAGGTGTTGAGGCCAAGGAGTTTAATCGATTATAATATGTGACGTGAAGATGAAGCACACTATTCAAACTCTTTGAATCACATGAATTCCTTTGAATTCGAATCATCGCTTATAAATTCGGAGTACGAGGAATGGAATTCAAAGCATAGAATTGTAATTTTCTTCTTAAAGGCTTTAGAGTATACATAGTTGTGGGGAAGGTAATGTAGAGATGCAACCTTCCAGACTCGCCATTGGTGAAGAGGAATAACTACAGGAGCAAAGTGTTGTAACTATAGACAAAGAGATGCGAAGACATCTTTTTTAAAAATGGTCGTTTTGTACCAGCTCAGTCTACCGGGGATGAAACTCAATCAACTGAAATCATCTATTTTTGAACTTAAGAGCAGTAATGAATTCAGTAGACTAAGTAATATACATTAGTTCAGTCGGCTGAGCAAGTATTTCAGTTGATTGAATCCTTGTAATTTTGAAGAACTTGTATACTTTAGTGGTAAAGGCTTGTGCTCATCCATCATCCCATTAAGGTCCGAGTTTCAACTTCATATATTTTTAGCCAAAATTTGTTTTTCAACTTTTCAATCGCCATTTTGACATGAAATAACTCTATAAATATACTAGTAGTATTTTTGTATGGTTGTTATCATCTAAACACTGTGTGTGTGTATATGTATGTATGTGTGTATATATATATGTGTGTGTGTTAACCGTCATTTTGGTCCAGTTACCAAAAGCAGTCTAGACTAACACGACTCGATCCATCGCATGGTTCAATGACCCAAAAGTATTGCCAACATCTTTAGCAATCAAGCTAAGACAGGGTCGCGTAAGAATGGTCAAACTGCTCTATAAAAATACAAGTCATGAATTAAGTGTATGCACTCAGAACTGTGTGATCGTATCGAGCAAATCATGGTTCTAGCATGAAGACTCGAGACGGGCCACCGGCAGAATTTTTATCCCTCGAATGTGAAATTCATCGGCATTAAAGATTGCTTGCCCGACACCTGCCTATCACATCCAAAAGCTTGCGCAACACGCACCAATCGGTTTTAGAATCCAGCCTTGGCTCTGCCTTGCTTCACATCATGTGTCTCGCATTCCCTTACTTTGCATCTCATGTTTTGCATCTCGTGCCTCGCATTCACATACTTCACATCTCGTGCCTCGCATTCCCATACTTCGCATCTCGTGCCTCACATCACCATGCTTCGCATCACGTGCCTTTCATCCCATGCTTCGCATCCCGTGCCTCGCACCACCATTCATCGCATCCTGTGCCTTGCATTCGTATGCTCATTATCCCATGCTTCGCATCTCGTGCACCGCATCACCATGCTTCGCATCTCGCGCCATGCCTCCATTTTTCATCCCTCCTAGGATGCGAAGTCGCCTCCATTTCACATCCCTCCAGGGTCGTGAGATCACCTCCTTTTCGCATCCAACATAAAAATGCTAAATTCCACTCCTTTTTTCCCTACTCTCATATCTCACCTACTCCCACCTACTCCACTTCCTATAAGTACCCCTTTGCTCATTCTTCACAGGGGATGGCATTTTCTTGGCTTGAGACCTTGGGAGGACCTTAGACACCATTAGTGTAAACATATCCTTTCGGGAAGAAGAAGATCCAGAACCTCTGAATTTCCTAATAAATCCCGGACCATGGAACCTCCCGACTCCACTGGACCTCAGAACCTCCCGATTCTGCCCGGACCCCGAAACCTCCCGACTCTGCCCAGACGTTGGAACCTCCCAACTCCGCCCGTACCTCATAACCTCCCGACACCGCTCGAGCAATGGAACCTCCCAACTCCGCCTGGACGTCAGAACTCGACTACTATCGATTAACTAGGAAGCTTGACAACAAGGATTTATAGAACATTGTTAATCATTGTAACTTCTTGTAATGATGTATACCACTGTATTCAGTTAAGAGTGAATAAAAGCAGCAAAGCTTTCAAAGTGGACGTAGGTTCAATCCAAACCGAACCACAATAAATTATTGTGTTCTTTACTTTTCTGCATATTATTATTGCATCTCGTACACTTTTCCGCTCTGGACATTTAGTCTCAAGTTTTTGGAACTCTCGAGCGTTGACGACCATTTTGGGCATCAACATTTTGGCGCGCTAGTTAGGGGGAATAAAGCGCACCTTTAACCAATAACTTTGCTCAACCTCGACGAAGCCGACTTTTCCCACCGATCCTCGACCATAAGTTTGTTTGTGCTACTCAGATTTTAACTTATCCACCTAACAAACTTCTCGATAATGGCAAGAAAGAGAAAAGCCATTCTTTGCGGACCATCTAACGACGATTGGGATGCTCCAGTCCATCAACAATCTATTTCAAAAATCTTAGCCGCTGCTAACATAGCACCACCTCCGGCACCCGAGGCCCCAATTACTCAAGCGTAGCTTCTAGCACTTACAAAGAGGTTTGAAGAAACTGAGTGACAGCTCAAAGCCCAAGTCAGAAAAAATAGGGAGCTGATCCGGCGACTCCAACGACATGCTCAATGAGACATCGCCTGCTTTCTGGAAAATAGGAGCATCTAGCCACCTCTGAATCATGTCTCCTCGAGCTCCACTTCCGTCTCTACTCCCGACAACCGAACCCCTCATCATAGAATCAACCTCGGCACTATCAAATCACCATCAAAGGGGGAATGCGTCATCCCGGCCATTCCCGGCTTGAACCTAATCTTGACCAAGGGAACAACGCTCGAGCCCCCACTAGGAAGAGTTAGACTGCCATGAGTCCAGACTTGGCGCCTATGCTTCCAGCAACTTACCATGCCCAAGTCACCTTGACTAACCTCCGAGGAATCGTATAATCAAGTTGAATACTCACAGAATGACGAAGACCTTCCTCCGAGAAGGCGCCCTAGGCTCTAAGCTCCTAAGTTGGATCACGACCGCCATAATACGATGGAGACCCAACCCCTAATTCTCGCCGACTTAATCCGTAGGATAGTGAGGGAATCGCGGAGGCACGCCAATGACATCTGGGAAATCAGTACGAGGTGTAATCCCTTTACTCCTGCTATCCTCAATGCTGAATGGTCTAGGTAGTTCAACATGCCAAAACTCGCTGCTTACTCGGGGAACTCTGATCCTCGAGACTTCATTAACTGCTACTAGTGGCACATGGATTCGTCCCGCACTACCGATGCCGTGAAGTGCAAGCGCTCCCCAGTATTTCACCAAGATATGACTCTATCATGTTTCTCTCGACTCCCATTAGGAACCATCTTAAGTTTCGACCAAATCGCTAGGGGTTTGGTTGCTCGACTCAGGATGCACTTCGCAATGCCCAAAGACATCCTCTCAGTCTCAAACATTTTTCAAGGCACCGATGAAACCCTCAAAAGCTACCTTGAAAGATTCAACACCACCTTGGCCGAAGTCGAGGAACCTACCCCTTGAACAGTACTCATCCAGCTCGCAAATGGCGTACTTCCCAATTCTGAGTTTGGAGCGTGGATAGATCAAAAACAACCAAAGACTTTGGAAGCCTTCTACGAGAAAGCCAACCAGTTCCTTAGTCAAGAAGAAGCACGTTGGAATCGAGTTGCTCGACCCGCTCATCTCCACACTTCGCATCAAGGAGAAACCCAAAGCACGGACAACTATGATCCTGATCATCCAAATAGACCTGCTCAAGACAACAACAACTGGGCCAACCCTGACAATCCTCCACTTAGCAATTGTGCCCTTCTAGAAGAGCTTGTCTGCCATCTGAGTCTTGAGTAACACCAACAAGTTTCTCCGAGAGAAGTTCCCGAGCCTTCCAATGCTTACCGTGAACTTCACTCAACTGGGAAAATCATCAACTAGACCCTCGGGGATCATCTTCGACTCAACAAGATTGCAGCACTAATAAGTGGCTTAGGTCTCCGGCACCACAAAGCCTCGTGTTTTTTGAGTTGCACCCTATTGTTTACTCTCAGTTGTAGACTGTCTCCAAGCACGTACTTTGACATACTACTCAAGTTGTTAGCATGGTCTACTTTGACCTAATCTTCGACCGAAGTACTGCAACTGTAATCGAGCAATCTCACCAACCACTTACCCCTGAAGCCGGGGGCCATTGCCATAAATCCAACGGATTTAGCCCTGCCTACCTATGCTTAGGAAAACTTTGGCAGCGGTCTATTGGCACCATCAATTCAAGACCAATAGACTTAGACGACCAACCTATGCTTATGCGTATTCTGAAATTGGTTTATTGGCACCATTCCACCTGAGTTTTGCATGCCTTAAGCTAATTGAGAGCGAAGTTCACCCACTTGGACTCTGCCCGACTCAAGTTTCTCGAGATTGGAATTTCGAACAACTCAACCCAGACTGCAACACGAGTCATGATTCTCGAGCACTTTTGACCACAACTTCCATAGTGCAGTGGGCTCTGAGGTTGTCATCAGAGATTCCAGTTTCCAAATCATTCCCACATTTGCCTCCCTCGTCGAAGGAGAAACGGGAAGGGGAAGCAATCCCTTTTCTTTAAAGAACACCTCCTCTTCGTTGTTCCATGGCCCTTATCCTCCACCTGATGTTCCAACCACCCTCTAGTTAGCTGGGGGGCACACATGGAAGTAATATCGGAGGCACATTTTGAAGCAAGCCTGTAGGCATCAGTCCTTCACCAGCCCTGCAACCGTCCTCTACGATGCAGTGGTCTCTGATGTTGTCATCGAAGATACCAGCTCACGACTCATTCCCACATTTGCCTCTCTCGTTGGAAGCGAAACAAAAATGTAAAGCAAGCCCTCTTCTCCAAAAGACACCTCCTCTTTGTCGTGTCGTAGCCATTTTCGTCCACTTGATGCTTAGAACAACCTCCAGTTAGCTGGAGGCACATCGGGAAGTACTACTGGAGGCACGTTCGGAGGCAGGCCCGAGGGCACCAGCCCTTCACCAGTTTCTATATTCTTACCAATGACATTCTCTCCGCCACCGTAGAGCGGCCTTTTGGTAGCTAACCCACCACGCAGAGAAGATGGTCTAGAACCAAAGTCTTAGCACCATAGAAGTCATTTACGACATCTCTCGATGCTAAGGCTTCCTTGTATAAGTGTATCAAAACGCGGTGAAAGCCTTTAGTTTTAACAACTAAAAACATAGTCATCGCCGACCATCAGCACAATTTTTGGATTGAATCGTGATTACAACATGAGTGGATTAAGAATCCAGCCATAACACTAACAACTCAACCATATGTCCACATCTTATGTGCATATTCGAGCAGTCAGTCCAAGTAAGTTCATTTCTCGAACGTTAAGCTAATCTGTTGTGTTACGTTTGACTTCAATTACAATCCAATCATGCGACTGTTAAGGGTGCAGATTAAGGATCTTAAGGCAGAATTAACACTAGAGGGGGTGGAATTGTGTTTATAAGAAATTTATAGAAATCTTTAACTAACTTGAATTACTATATGAATCACACAATGATTATCACACAAGAAATGATCACAAACATATAAATAATCATAGACACAGATATAAGTAAATATAAAATGCAGAAAAGAAAAGAACAGACCAAAATTTATACTAGTTCGAATTACTCCTATGTTCAGTCCCATGCAATGCTGGATTGCGCAGAGCATTATTAATACTAGTATCAATCTTACAACACCCTTGATTTCACCGCTACAAGGTTAACACTAATTCCACCACCCTTGATGTAACACCCCGTACTTTTAACAACACTAAAAGAGGATAAACTAAATAATAATTAATTTAATATTCGGAATTAAGGGAAACGGACTGCTCCATTGCATCCGCCTCGAAATTCTGAAAAAGATAGATATTCGGTTTGCGTAAAACAGACACCATATGAAGAAGTCATGAGGATTTTAAGTTTGTATACACGTAGAAGAATATATACATATGAGTCAGATATGAGTCAGAACCTTATCCAAAATCATTCAAAAATCAAATTGTCGGAAGGCGGCAAATTTTCTGCTCTAGGGGGTCGACCCCCCTACAGGGGCGTTGATAACCCTAGGGCTGAAGTGGAAGTCGGTTTCAGAGGTGCTGGCAGCTATAAATATGTGTTACTTTCTCCTGTTTTCTTCTTTGGAAATCATGGAGGCCAAATGATTCCTGTGTCCGAACTGAGACGGATCCTATCTTCTACAACAATCAACTTAAGCAAATCAGTTAGTGATTCAAGATCCATTCTTTTTCTATTTTCTAATCCAAACTCTATGAGTTCCTAGTTTTTTTTTATTTAAATATTTAAAAGTAAATGTGATACGACTGTAGTTTGGATCTGTTCATGTGCCTATATTATACTGGATCCATTGTAAATTGTGAACATATGACATTCGACGATATGGATCTTGATCTTATTTGTGTTAGATCTATTTTTAACTATTGGATCTAATTCTCTCTCTTGTCAGATCTATTGTAACTTCCATGACATGCTATGATGTGGATCTTAACCTTATTCGTGTTAGATCTATTTTTTTACTATTGGATCTGAATTATGTGGACATCTAAATTATTAATTAGATATAGTTTATCACCTTATGTCTATCATATTAGATCTAAACCAGTTGGACATCTAAATTGTTAATTTATATCTTATTATGCTTATTATGACATCATAGTTATGTTAGAACTAGTTAGCTGCCACAAGTTCATTAGATTTATGCTCATATGTCCACTTTATCACCATGCTAGTTTATGTTTATGCCAGAACAATCACTATTTTCATTTTTCCCATCACCTTTCCCTTTTATTGTTTATGGCTAGGCTATTTTCTAGCCTAGATGCCTCTAAATATATAAAAATGTGTTAGTTAGGAAACGGGGGGAAAAAGTTAGAATTGGCATAATTTAAATAATGTTTATATGAATTGGACATATAATTCAAAATGGGGGAAAAGGGGCATAATCACCTATAAAGACATAGGTAAGAATTGGATAAGAATGAAATGTCTAATAATTACAATTAGAAATTGTAATTGCACTTATGACATGAGGTTAGGTTGCATTAGTGGTGGAAGTCTGCCCGGACCCGACCGGCATATCCAGCAACCACTAATGTTGAACCTAATGTGAGAGGTCTAAGTGCGCAAATACGAGACGGGCTATGACACAAGGTTAGGCCCAACTTGTGGAAGAAGTCTGCCCAGACCCGACCGGCATATCCAGGATCCACAAGTTGTAGGCTTAATGTGGGAGGTTTAGCCTATTAGAAACCATAAATGGACATGGTAATAAATTGGACTACTTAACCTAATCTAATCCATAAGGGATTGTATGAATATGAACTAAAGTTAGGGTTAAGTAAAATTGATTGGACAGTGGATGAGTTAAGCAAATCTAGAGGGCGTGAG
Source organism: Allium sativum (assembly GCA_030737875.1). Lineage (NCBI taxonomy): Eukaryota > Viridiplantae > Streptophyta > Magnoliopsida > Asparagales > Amaryllidaceae > Allium > Allium sativum. The sequence continues at coordinate 788,058,177 of CM060916.1, read as the reverse complement.
TAATATTTACATATAGGCCCACAAACTTAACCCGATAAGGTTATGTAATTAAAGACACCTAGTGGTATACATAACCGATGGAAATATTAAAGATATGTAATTAAAGACACCTAGTGGTATACATAATCAAATGGAAAACCTAGTGGGGGATACAAGACAAATGGGAGAGCTTGTGTCATATTGTGTGGGATTGTTTCATCTAGTAACCCGGAGTTGGTATCAAAACATGTACTCCGTACTAGGTCAGAGAAGGGGCACTCTTACTGTACTGATTGTAAGAAATCCAAACGCGGAGGATGGTGTGGGCAGCGCAAACCGACCGCGCCAGGTGCTTGCATGAGTCGGGCAGAAGGGGATAAGATGAACATGACACCTGTAGATTTGGGGTTGTGCATATCAGCGAGGGGTTGCCACTTTAGGACGTGATACATCCTACGGTGGGTCCGGGATAGAGTATCAACGCGGATTTGGGAGCCGATCGATTAGGGTAGTAGTTAGGGTACACTTGGACGTATGCCTAAGTTTACCACCTTATAGTGGAAGGGATCATCTCATTCTGGATATACTAGTAAGGGTGCAGAGTAATCATTTTAGGGAAGCGTATACACCTAATCCTGCTTACCTTGTCACACCTGCCTTTTATGTAATAATCTCTCTTATCCACTTTATATGTCTGTCATGCTATTTTTATTTATTTACTTGATAAAAGTAACTAGACACGCCAGGCTTTATGCCTGACCCTTTTTGTTTCTTCTTCTTTCTTCCGTTCCCCTCTCAGATTCTTAGGGAGGAAACATTCAGGCTTAACCGTGATTCTGCTTACTTTTGCTAGAGCTGCTGATATGTATGGCTCAAGCTCCTATCCTTATTGCTATGGCTATATTTTGTTTTGGGGAATTTTATTTCTTTTATGTACTCTGATATTTTTTAAGTACAAGACAGTAGCTTTTATGTTGTAATGGGCTTTTGTGTTTCAGACGTGTGATGTTTTTTTGGACCATAGCATCTTATTATAAATGAAGTTTTTATTCCGCTATTATTATATATATGTCTGTCTTGTAATATTTCCGTTCTGTTTACTATAACGCTCCACGAAACTTAATGCATTCCCTTTGTGAGTGACATTAACGGACGTGGGGTGCCACACTTGGTATCAGAGCTGAAGGTTACCATATTAGATAAAAGTTTTTGAAATCTATTTTCAGAAAAGTTTTAAAATGGAAGTATTTTCAAAAGAAAAGTCTGTTTTGAAAAACATTCCCCAAAAAGCCATAAGTAATATCTTTCGATCCCTTATCTGAATCTCTTTCCTTTTCTTTTTCAGCATGTCTAGGGAACCCAACATTCCAGACGGCGTTATGATACCAGGATGGTTTCGTCGGTATCTGGAGGCCACGGTGCCTGCCGAAGGCCAAGGAAATGTTCCTCCCCTAGCTGCACACATTGTTCCTCCTCCTCTGCGTGCAGACAACTTCTCAAAGATCTGCAAAGATTTCCGTACTATGGGAGGGAAACCGCTTCATGGAACCGAGACATTTGTGGAAGCTAGGAACTGGCTCAAGGAGACAGAGGACTTATTTGTAATATTTGAAGTAGAGGATCGAAGAAAGATTCAGTTAGTTGCTTGGCTATTGAAGGATGAAGCTTCATTTTGGTAGGAGGCAACCCAAGCAGGCCATCCAGTGGAAACTTGGGATGACTTTAGACATAGGTTTGAGATGAAATTCCTTTCCCAAGCTGAGAAGAGCATGCAGATGGAGAGGTTCTTAGCACTCAAACAAGGGAACTTGACGGTTAAAGAGTATGTGAAAAAAATTAACCAGTTGGCAAGATTTGGACTGGAACTGGTAGACGCTCCGCATAAGAAGGCTTTTCGGTTTGCTAAAGGGCTAAATGAACCCCTTCCTGGGTTAGCCATGTCCCACATCCCAATGGTAGCCACCTTTGAAAGACTTGTTGATATGGACTTGATGTATGAGGAAGAGAAAGGGGAAAAGAAGGAGGTTAAAGATGAGGAAACAACGCAAAATAAGAAGACATGGCCCAAGAAAGGACAACAACAACAACAGAAGAAGAAGAAGAAAGGAGGAAAGAATGACAAGGGTAAGGAGAAAAGGAAGTGTCACAATTGTAGGAAGGAAGGTCACTTGATCAAAGACTGTAAAAGAAGGAAGAACATTTACTTCAACTGTGGAGAGGTCGGACACTTTGCTAGGGAGTACCCGAAGAAATAGGGATCATAGGGATAAGGTCAAAGGGCAGGAACTTCTAGAAAGCAGGTGCATGCTCTCGCGATCAGTGCTCCTGATAGAGGTAGAAAAATTTCTGTGGAAGGTTTAATTTCTCTTTCAAACCATCCTATTAGAACACTTTTTGATTCTGGATCTTCACATTCATTTATATCTAGTTCTGTGGTTGAATCTCTACACTTAATTACTAGTATGTTAGTGGATCTCATAGTTGTTTCAAACCCCATTGGTGGTACGACTCATTTATATATGATTTGTCGGGGTTTGAAAATATTTGTGTTAGGCGTCGAGTTTAAATGCGATGCGTATGTGCTCGGGTTTATGGGCTATGGGTTGATTCTAGGAATGGATTGGCTTACCACGTATGGTGTCATTCTAGATTGTGAGAAGAGGGTTGTTAGGCTTCTGACTTGTCATGAGAGGACCCTCGAGATTTCTTGTAACCCCTGAGGGTCTGTTATGCTTAGCTTCCTAGAGTCTCTTGAGGCATCCGTAGATGATTTGCAATCTGTTCCGGTAGTCCGAGATTATTCTAACGTTTTTGAGGAGGTTCGGGGCTTACCTCCAAGGCACGATATCGACTTTCATATATATCTGGTGGACAATGCAAAGCCAGTTGCATTACCAGTGTGCCATATGGCTCTAAGGGAAAAGAGAGAGTTGAGTAAGCAAGTAGGGAGCTACTTGAGAAATGATTTATTAGACGAAGCATATTTGAATGGGGTGCTCCAGTTGTATTCGCAACTAAGGCGGATGGTTCGCTTCGTTTGTGTGTGGACTATAGAGAATTGAACAAACTCACAAAGAAGAATAGGCACCCACTTCCGAGAATAGACGACGTTTTGACTAGGTTGTCGGGGCCTCGATATTTCTCAGTTAGACTTGGCCACGGGGTTTCATCGGTTGAGGGTGGCTGAGGACAGTATAGACAAGACTGCTTTTAAGACTCTGGATGGTTTCTTTGAATGGCTAGTTATGCCTTTTGAGCTGACGAATGCACCCGCCTATTTTGTTGATCTGATGAGCAGGGTGTTTCGGGAGTTCCTAAATAAATTTGTTGTAGTCTTTGTTGATTATATTTTGATCTTCTCCAAGAGCGAAGAAGAGCATGCCCAGCATTTGGGAGAAGTTTTGAAAACTCTCCGTGACCATCAGCTTAAGGCAAAGTTCTCCAAATGCCATTTTTGGAGAAAGGAGGTGAGATTCTTAGGGCATGTAGTCTCCAAAGAAGGGATAGCTGTGGATCTCGCGAAAGTAGTTGCGGTGCAAGATTGGAAGATTCCTAAAAATGCAACAAAGGTGAGAAGCTTCCTTGGGTTGGCAGGTTATTATAGGAAGTTCATTAAGGACTTCGCAAAGATATCAGCCCTACTCACCAAGTTGACGAAGAAGAACTTGGCATTTTCATGGGATATAAATTGCGATGTTGCCTTCCAACGTTTGAAGAGGGCTCTTATAACAGCCCCAGTCTTGACTTTGCCCGATGGGAACAAAGTGTTTACAATTTACATTAATGCATGTAGTATAGGACTTGGTGCAGTTCTGATGCAATAAGGAAAGGTAGTGTGTTATAGGGGTAGACACTTGAGAGTTCATGAGAAGAACTACCCCACCCATGATCTAGAGCTAGCTGCCTAGTATTCACGCTAAAGACGTGGCATCAATATTTACTTGGAGAGAAATTTGAGTTATACACCGATCATAAATCTCTCAAGTATCTGTTCTCATAGAAGGATCTTAATTCAAGGCAACAAAGTTGGATGGAGTTCTTAGCTTCTTATGATTTTTGACATTGCTTATACCTCTGGCAAGGGTAATGTGGTGGCTGACGCACTAAGTAGGCAGAGGATGGCATTAAGTCATCTGTTTGTGGAGAGGAAGAGCCCTCTGGCAAGGGTAATGTGGTGGCTGACGCACTAAGTAGGCAGAGGATGGTATTAAGTCGTCTGTTTGTGGAGAGGAAGAGCTTGGAGTTCATCTCAATTTTTAATTTTAGACCCTCCATCGAGATTTTACTGGATTTATTTGCATCGCTAGAAATACGACCAACCCTTATGGATAAGATAGGAGCTTCGCAGCAAGGTGAACCCTAGATTTTAGACATCAAGAATAAGCTCAGAAAAGGGGATACTTCTAGTCACCTCAGTCAATATACCATAGATGAAAAGGGGAGGTTGCGACGGGATGGAAGGCTTTGTGTTCCTCAAACAAGCTTGATAAAGGCAGTCCTAGAAGAAGCCCACCATTCTAAGGTGACTATTCATCCAGGCGGTGATAAGATGTACGAAGACATGAAGAGGGTTTTCTTTTGGTCTAGGATGAAGAAAGATGTGGCCGAATTTGTTTCTCATTGTTTAGTTTGCCAGGAAGTCAAAGCTGAGTAAAAGAAGCCCGGTGGTTTACTTCATCCTTTGGAGGTTCCACAGTGGAAATGGGGGAGCGTCTCTATGGATTTCATAGATGGTTTGCCGAAATCAAAGAAAGGCAACACCAGTATCTGGGTTGTGGTAGATAGACTCACTAAGAGCGCTCACTTTATTCCATTAAAGAGTAAGACATCATGGTTGGCAGCAATCTATGTCCGAGAGATAGTTCGTCTTCATGGGGTACCTTCCAGCATCGTAAGCGATCGTGATCCCATCTTTACTAGTGAATTTTGGAGGAGATTGCAAGAAGCATTAGATACACAGTTGTGTTTGAGCACCGCTTATCATCCTTAGACTAATGGGCAGACGGAGAGGGTGAACAGAATTCTTGAAGATCTTTTAAGGCTGTATATCCTAGACTTCGGAGGGACTTGGGAAGAGCACCTTCCTTCAGTAGAGTTTGCCTATAACAACAGCTATCAAGCCAGCATTGGCATGGCACCCTTCAAAGCATTGTACGGACGACCCTGTAGATCACCAACTTGTTGGTGGTAATCTACAGAAAGATTATTACTTGGACCAGATATGGTTAGGGAAACGTCCGAGAAGATTGACTTTATTCGACGGCGGATGAAGACAGCTCAAGATAGGTAGAAATCCTATGCAGACAAGAGAATGACTGACATCGAATTTGAAGTGGGAGACTTAGTTTTTATTAAAGTGTCACCTTTGAGGAATGTGGTCTGCTTCGGATCGGTAGGGAAGTTGGCACCTAGGTTTGTGGGACCATTTCCCATAACCGAGACGATTGGCCAAATGGCCTATAGAGTAAAGCTTCCAGAAAATTTATCCAGTGTTGATGATGTTTTCCATGTTTCTTATCTGTGGAAGTATTTTCATGACAGCGCGGAAGTTGTTGAGCCAAGCATATTGGAAGAAGTGGAAGTAGAGTGGGAGGCGACAGTCAGACGAGTCCCTACCCGTGTTCTTGGATCAGAGGTTAAGAAGGTACGTAATAAAGAGATCAAGCTGATAAAGGTTCAATGGGGAGATAACCCAGAGGATGCGACTTGGGAGACCGAAGATAAGATTCGTGCTTTGTACCCTTTCCCTTTCGAGGGTATGTTCTTAACTCCCTTTCCAAAGTTTTATCTGTGCTTGTTTCTATCATTTGAGTATGTCCTATCAATAGTATTCTCGACCTTTAGATAGGAATCTTATGGATGTAAACATGTGTTTGAGACATGTTATGTCTGATGGATGCAGATGTTTGCTAGTGGCTGCCTGTGGATGCATATACACACACATTAGGCACTAGATCGGCTCAATCACTCTCATACTGCATATGGATGTGTGTGCATCTTCTTTTCTTTTATGGATGGAAATGGATGTATTAGCATATGGATGTTGCATTTGGACGAATGAGTGTGCACACATATAGAACTCACATGTTATAATAGGATTATTCGCATACATACTGGATACATGGCACTAACATACATTGCATTAAGGAGATTAACTGAATCAGTAGACCGCTTAATCTTCGCAATAGTATTGGGACATATACACACACCTTTGCATATATTCATATAAGAATTAGAAATTTTAAGGACAGTGGATGCCAGTGATTGATGAATGGGTAGATGGATGATGGATGGTAGGATATGCATTCTTCTCAACTTAGAGATTTCAGGGACGAAATCCTTTGAGTAGGGGGGAATGTAACACCCCGTATTTTTAACAATACTAAAATAGGATAAAAAAATAATAATTAATTTAATATTCGAAAATAAGGGAAATGGACAGCGCCATTGCGTCCATCTCGAAATTTTAGGCAAGATAGACATTTAGTTTGCGTAAAACGGATACTGTATGAAGAAGTTATGAGGATTTTAAGTTTGTATATGCGTAAAAGAATTATATATACATATGAGTCAGAACCTTATCCAAAATCGTTCAAAAAACAAAATGTCGGAAGGCGGCGAATTTCCCGCTCTAGTCGATCTACCCCCCAGGGGAGTGTCGACACTTGGGTCGACCACCTACAGGGGTGTCGACACCAGGGTAGACCCCCTTACAGAGGTGGTGACACCCCTAGGGCTGACGTGGCAGTCGGTTTCAGAGGTGCTGGCACCTATAAATATGTGTCCGTTTCTCCTGTTTTCTTCATTGGAAATCATGGAGGCCAAATGCTACCGGTGTTTGAACAGAGACAGATCCTATCTTCTACAATAATCAACTTAAGCAAATCAGTTAGAGATTCAAGATCCATTCTTTTTCTATTTTCTAATCCAAACTCTGTGAGTTCCTAATTGCTTTTAGATTTAAATATTTAAAAGTAAACGTGATAAGACTATAGTTTGGATCTGTTCATGTGCCTATATTATACTGGATACATTGTAAATTGTGAACATACGACATTCTATGATGTGGATCTTGACCTTATTTGTCTTAGATCTATTTTTAACTATTGGATATAAATCTCTATCTTATCGGATCTATTGTAACTTCTATGACATGTTATGATGTGGATCTTGACCTTATTCGTGTTAAATCTATTTTTTTACTATTGGATCTGAATTATGTGGACATCTAAATTATTAATCAGATCTAGTTTATCACCTTATGCCTATCATATTAGATCTAAACCAGTTGGACATTTAAATTGTTAATTTAGATCTTATTATGCTTATTATGACATCATAATTATGTTAGAATTAGTTAACTGCCACAAGTTCATCAGATTTATGCTTATATGTCCACCTAATCACCTACTAGTTTATTTTTATGCCAAAACAATCACTATTGTCATTTTTTCCATCACCTTTCCCTTTTATTGTTTATGGCTAGGCTACTTTCAAGCCTAGATGCCGCCAAATATATGCGAATGCGTTAGTTAGGAAACGGGGGAAAAATGTTAGAATTGGCATAATTTAAATAATGTTTATATGAATTGGACATATAATTCAAAATGGGGAAAAAGGGGCATAATCACCCATAAAGACATAGGTAAGAATTGGATAAGAATGAAATGTCTAATAATTACAATTAGACATTGTAATTGCACTTATGACACGAGGTTAGGTTGCATTAGTAGTGGAAGTCTTCCCGGACCCGACCGGCATATCCAACAACCACTAATGTTGAACCTAATGTGAGAGGTCTAAGTGCACAAATACGAGACGGGCTATGACACAAGGTTAGACCCAACTTGTGGAAGAAGTCTGCCCGGACCGACCGGCATATCCAGCATCCACAAGTTGTAGGCCTAATGTAGGAGGTTTAGCCCATTATAAACCATAAATGGACATGGCAATAAATTGGACTACTTAACCTAATCTAATCCATAAGGGATTGTATGAATATGAACTAAAGTTAGGGTTAAGTAAAATTTATTGGGCAATGGATGGGTTAAGCAAATATGGAGGGAATGGGTAATATTTACATATAGGCCCACAAACTTAACCGATAAGGTTATGTAATTAAAGACACCTAGTGGTATACATAACCGATGGAAATATTAAAGATATGTAATTAAAGACACCTAGTGGTATACATAATCAAGTGGAAAACCAAGTGAGGGATACAAGATAAAGGGGAGAGTTTGTATCATATTGTGTGGGACCCGTTTCATCCAGTAATCTGGAGTAGGTATCAAAACATGTACTCCGTACTAGGTCGGAGAAGGGCACGCTTACTAGACTGATTGTAAGAGATACAAACGTGGAGGACGGTGTGGGCGGTGCAAACCGATCAGGCCATGTACGTGCATGAGCCGGGCAGAAGGGGATAAGATAACCGTGACACCTGTAGATATGGGGCTGTGCATATCCGCGAGCGGTTGCCACTTTAGAACGTGATACATCTAAGGTGGGGTCGGCACAGAATATCTACGTGGATTAGGGAGACGATCGATTAGGGTAGTAGTTAGGATACACTTGGATGTATGCCTAAGTCTACCACCTTATAGTGGAAGGGATCATCTCGTTTTGGATATACTAGTAATAGTGCAGAGTAATCATTTTAGGGAAGCGTATACACCTTATCCTGCCTACCTTGTCACACCTGTCTTTTATGTAGTAATCTCTCTTATCCACTTTATATGCTTGTCATGCTACTTTTATTTACTTACTTACTAAAAGTAACTAGACTCGCCAGGCGTTATGTCTGACCCTTTTTGTTTCTCCTTCTTTCTTCTGTTCCTCCCCCCTTCCCCAAGGTTCTCAGGGAGGAAACACTCAGGCTTGACCGTGATCCTGCTTACTTTTGCTGGAGCTGCTGACATGTATGACTCAAGCTCCTATCCTTGTTGCTATGGCTATATTTTGGTTTTTGGGAATTTTATTTCTTTTATGTACCCTAATATTTTTTAAGTACAAGATAGTAGCTTTTATGTTGTAATGGGCTTTTGTGTTTCAGACATGTGACATTTTTTTGGACCACGGTATCTTATGATAAATAAAGTTTTTATTTCACAGTTATTATATATATGTATGTCTTGTAATATTTCCGTTCTGTTTATTATAACGCTCCTCGAAGCTTAATGCATTCCCTTTGTGAGTGACATTAACGGACGTGGGGTGTCACACTTGATTTCATGGCTACAAGGTTCACTTCGCTCCTTTTTCTTGATTTCCGTGCTACAAAGAACACACCATTTCCCAAACAATTCCCAAATGATTACAACAACCCTAGAACTCTTGAATAGCACTTCCAATCAGAGAGTATTGGATAGATATTGAGAAAAGAAGTTTGATATAATTTGAGTAGAAATCGGTAGAGTATAAGTGTAGAAATCAAGAAATTGAAGTACGATAATGGTGGTTAGAGATAGGATGTAGATGGAGAAGTGATAAAAAATTTGAATCTAACCCCTATTTATTGTGTTTGAAGTATGAATTAAAACTAATGTTTCAAATGAAGTTTCTAAAGTATAAAAACATAGTGATATACAATATAAACATATTTGTAAAATTATACAACATAAAACTATAAAACATATATATTATAAAATTCTATAAACTATAAACATATATATATATATATTTGAAATCATAAGTAAAATCTTAATAATTTGAAATCATTTTAGAATAGGAGTTTGAATTTATTTTGAAATCAATTCGAAAAGAAATTTAAAAACAGAATTTGAAAATATAATATTGAAAACATAATTTTGAAAACATAATTTGTAAGTACTAACTGGAGTTTTACATATAAACTAGACTCTATTATTTGATAATCTGGAGCTCTTGAAATCTTGATTATCTTGATACTCATGAGTCTTGAATTCCAGAATATCTTGATCTCTAATACTGTACAGTCTTCAATATTAAATCCTGCACACATATATATATATATTCTAGAGAAAGATGTTAGCATATATTTTATTATTAATAATGTTATTAATTGAAACAAGGTTGTTGCCATCAAAATTCTATTCTCCAATAGCGACATCGCACGATAATCCGAACTTGCTAACTCATTCTTGGGATCAAACAGAATTTAGCAGGTACGTGGACCAAGGGGCAGCCCTCTACTGATTCCTGCACCGGCCTGGCCATCGCAGGACCCGAGGTAGATCCCACCAATTCCCGTACTAGCATCATCATCACTGCATCTCTTGGAGCAACCGTCTTGAAAGCACGTCCACCTCGCGGAGGAGGCAATCCAGAACCAAAGCCTAGGCCACGGAAATAACCAACATTCCATCAGTGCCGAAACTCCGCAAAAGCAAACACTCTGAAACACGATGACAACCTTTAGCCTCAACAACTAACGCCATGTCCATCGCCAACCACCGGTGCAATATTTGGGTCGACATGCGACTAAGTCGTGATTGGGTGGGGGATCAGAGCCTGTAGTTGACGACTCACCATATGTCCACATCCTATATGCACATCCGAGTCGCCACTTCAAACAAGTCCATTACTCGAGTGCCACACCACAAGGCCACAACACGCCAATCCCGATCCGATCACGAGACGTCGTGGAACGATTCAAGCTCGAAATCAAAGAGACAGGGGAACTTGGTGAAGTATTCGGAGTAAGAAGTGTTGTTTCATGTTCCTATGCACTCGCTAAGTTACCATGACCAATTTCGATCCCTTGAATAACCTGGAAGATTTACTAAGCGTTTGTGATACGAAGTCCACTTCTGTATCTGCATATACTTGGCGACTTTCCTCGAACTCCTACTTTCATTTCCCAAAGTCTACCACTCAACATTCCCGAGTACCGATCCTGGAAACCCCTGCACTTTCCATATCTATCTCTCCTTCTCTCGGAAACCCAAAAACAACTTGGACATCCGAGGTACAAAGACAACATTTTGTATCCTCCATGCCTTAAGTTGATTTTCTGTTCTGAGAAGAGATGAGAGGAAGCAAATACAACTCTGGATCGGCATGCTCCAAATGTACATTTCGAAATAGGAATTCGGGATCATGCACCAAGATATGGTCACGTGATGTGCACGTAAATGTGTACATTTATATTCACACATTTATTTTTGTTTTAGTTTAAAAAACATAATTGGGCTATTTTTACATGTTTTAACTAACAATCCAAAATTCTCAAATTATCATGCATACATCTTCATATTGGGGGAAAACTGTCATTTGTGCATGTATTTATTTTTGATAAAATTTAGTTGTTCATTTTCATGTTGTTTTGTACGAATTTGGCTATAAATACATGTAGTTCAATGAAGAATATGCATGCACAAAGAGAAGATAAATGAATGGAGATAGAATTAATTCACATAGAACTTAGTGGAGGACCCCACCCATTATCCCTCTTTCTCTAACGCTATATTTAAAAGCTAATGTACTGGCTAATGGAGACAAAACAAGTTTCATTCACTTTTAATGAATCATTTGTGGATAAAGACAAATGAAAGCTTCACGACGAGGACATTTTGGGTAGTTCCCAACAAATAGGGGTTAGGTTTTAAAACATGTATATATATACCCCCTTATGGTCATGTAAAGAGAATCCTCTCTTTTTTAGTTAGTTGTAATTTTGAGGATCAAATCTCTCTTTCTCTTTAATGGCTACTTAGCCTTTCTTTTTCTGTTAGACCAAAAAGTGGTTCTAAAACACAAATTGATTAAAAGCAGAATGAAATAAGATCAAAAGTAAAATGGAGACACAGAATTTATAGTGGTTCGGCGTTAAAAAGCCTACGTCCACTTGTCAATCACTATTCTCGACGATAGAGTTGCAATTACAATGAGATATTCACTCAATTTCATTCACAACTCACATACATTCACTCAATTTTTTCAAAACAAATGTTGAAAAATGATTTGGATTATCCGGGAGTGCTGGAATTCGGTTTATGAAAGTGGTTGAACTCTCAAAGTGCCAAAAAGAAGATCCTTTTCATTGTCTCCAGACAGGGTATTTATAGGTGAAAATTTGCTCAGAACCCGATCCGGATCGGAGCCACGTGTCTTCCATCCCATCATCCTCGGGTTCGGATGGATTTCAGTGTTGACAACGCATCAGAGCAGTGGACATTGTGGGCAGGAACTGGTCATATCCGCTCCGCATCTTCAGGCGATCGTGGGGGAATGTGACATGAATTATAGGTTCGGTTCGGAGGAGTCTGCAGTGGGGGTTCGGATCGGAGTATCCGATCCGATCCGGATTAACCCAAAAACTAAGTCTTTATCCACTTTGCTCCGTTCCGATCTGATAGTATGTAGCCCTCCGATCTGATTGACAGTAGGTAGCTCCCCGAACCGAACAGCAGTGCCTCTTTGATTCAAACATTAGCAGCTCTCCGATCCGAACAGCCAAAATCTCTCCGATCCGATCCGCCACATCTCTCCGATCCGATCCACTATGATGCGTTCCAAGTTTTTCAATGTTTCACATCTCGACTTTGTGTTTCCCAGTTCACAAAGTGGGCTAACATTTTGCCCCCTCAAAGGATGCTCCTATTGGAAACGGAGCATGCTTTGATTATCACTGCATATCGCCTTCTAGGTAATCTTTCCTTTGACTTTCCTCGTGCTTTCATCCTCTTCTTTAAATTTTAAATTTATTCATATGCCAAGCTGAGATATGACATCCTGTTCGGTTCTGACTCCGACCCGAACGGATCCCCTTCTTCTTCTTCTTCGTATTGGACTATTGGGCCACGCTGCGTTACTGGGCTGTCAAACCGATCCGAACGGGGAGACGAATAGTCACCCTGTTTTTCTATATAAACTCAGCCTTCACCTCCTTCCCACTTTCCTTTTACTTTATCGTTTTACCATTTCTGCTTCGGAACTCCAGAATTCAAAAGAGAAAGATTTTTTTTACAATTCTTGCGCGAATCTTCCATTTATACACCTCGGTAGGTTTGAATCCTTGATTGGTTTCGTGATAACAAGTTTTAATTGAAACTGATGGTCAATTCGACCGATCTGGACGTGGTTTCCACGCCGCAGTCTCCTCTTCCTTCGTTATTGTCGTTGGTGGCATCATTGCTACTTCGAGGCATTGGAAGAGGGAGTTGTGGTCTGAGGCCAAAAAGGAGGAAGAAGAAGAAGACCATAGGGAGTCGGTTCGGGCGTGGAGTATGGAAAAAGGAAAAAGGAAAAAGGAAAAGAGGTCCATAAGGTCGGATCGGGTCGGAGCAAGTAGTTAAAGAAGGGGAATGGAGCTCACCTAACCGGATCGGGTCGGACTGTAAGATAAAGGAGGAGAAGCATGACTATGTGATCCGATCCGAACCGTTAGGGGAATCTACCTTCGAGCCGATCCGATTTTGATTTCTGAGTTTCAAAGTTTATCCGAGCCCAAGACGAGGCCACGCCTCCGATCCGATCCCAATGAATGCGCCCGAACCGAACCGAAGGGCAGTCTATCTTAATGCATAAAAACTCGTTTAACTGGCCCAATCAACTCTTGGCATAATCTTCAACTTAGTGGACAGTTAGGATAGTGCCTTGCGAACGTAACTGGACATCAAGAACTACTTCAATCCTTTATACTTTGCCAAAATTTTGCGTCGCACTTTTAAACATTTACTTTACACTTTCCGCATACACTGTTTACACTTTAGTTTGCACACATGCACGGGGGGATACGGGCTAATTTACTCTAACTTGTGATATTGCTTCTTCAATAGTTTTATGACCATGAGACCCAGACGCTCTTCTAGACTAGCTGAGAAGAAAGAGGCCCCGGAGACCTCCAACAAAGTTACTCTCGAGGACATATCTTCTCCTTCGGATCCAGAATGGAATGATGAGGGTTCAGACTACGAGGTTGGAAATCGCGAAAGTGACAATGTATCTTCGGAGGGTGAAGTTTCTCTAGGTTTTGAAGAGGAAGGAGGGATTGGTGACGACCGGGCTCCTGATGAGTTTGAATCGGCTGTCATATTGGAATCACCCCAAGATTCTGTTGAATCAACAATTGACAACGACAGACTTATCCGAATTTGTTTGAAATACGGGATACTAAAAAGGGACACCCTGGTGCCTTCGAGAACTGACCGTCCCCACAACCCTCCAGAAGGGTATATGGCAATTACTCGGTTGATGTGCATGGTCGGTGCTATCCCTCCATTTTCACCTTTTATCGTCGATTTTCTAAGACAAATGCGGATTGCCCCCATGCAGCTGCACCCCAATTCTTATGCTTACTTATACACCTTATATGTAGCATACCGTGAGATCTTAGGCATAGATCTCACTTTCGATGACGTTCATTTCTTCTACAACTTCAAGCATCGGACTCGAGAGACTCCTTCTTTCTGCTACTTTGAGTCTGTCCCTAAGAGGAAGATAATTTCAGCGCCATTCAGTAGTAAAGCTGGAGATTCCAGGCTGGAATGGTTTTATGTGAAGCGACAACCAGGGAGTGCCAGGAGGTGGACGAAATCAAGTAAAGCACTGGTTTTCTAAATCTCGGCTCTATACATTCAAGTCATCGCCTTATCTCGTTTTTCTTTTTGTTTGCAGTCGATAATCCAAAACAAATATCAGACCAAGTATTCTTTGACCGGATGCACCAGCTCCTTAATGGCGATTTGAAGTTCTTGACTATTGATGAAGTCCTTAAGGACGAATATCTTCATTTTCATGGGTTGCTATCTGTTACTCGTAGCATTGGTCACGGGACGGCACCATATGTTTATATTCCCCCCGTGGACGTAATCCCTGAAACGGGCGAAAGCTCGAGAGCTCCTACAGTGCCTCTTCAAGCTTCACCCTCTCCTTCTTCTGCCCAAGATGATGAATTGGCTAACATGGCGGAAAGGCATCGCGAAGGATATACTGTTCCCGAGGATGCCATTTCTCCAGAAAAATCAACGTCTTCCAAAGAGTCACCGATCGATGCTTCTGAGGGAGATGTCCCTATTACTGATGACCCACTGTTTCAGGGTTTGGGGGACCTCCCCTTACCTGAAACCATTTACACTTCAGAGGATTTTAGGAAGAATCCTTTAGTTTTCACTTCTTCTGAAGAGACTACTCCTGCTAAGGCCAAAGAGCCCGCCCGTACTAGTCTAGCTTCGGACTCGGGTTGGTTGGGGGGAAAACACTACTTAGGACACACTTTACACAATAACATTACAACTCACTGCATCTTTCTCTTTGTGAAAATGTTGATCCTGAATATCATTTGTCTTATTGTGCAGGCACGATGTCCTGATCTTACTATGATATCAGGAAACTCCGCCGCAGCATGTCTAATCCACCTTATGATACTGAGTATGATCGCCGCGACGATCGCAGTAGGGAGTAGAGAAGGCCTTATGAACCCTATCGCTCTCGAACCTCGCGTTCTCGCTCTCCTGTTCGGACGGACCCAGAGAGATATAAAGGTTACCAAGGTCGTCGGGAAGAGGACAGGCCGCAACCGAAAGACTCCACCTCTTCCCAAGAAAAGCGCAGCAGGGAGAGAAGTCCGCCAAAAGATACTGAGTCGCGAAGTAAACGCAAGGTCTCTGCTAAACGGCCTAGAACAGATAAAGAGACTATTGAATCCTCCATGCACAGGGATACTGAGTTGACGATCCCCGCCCCTCCACCACTAGATGCTGAAACTGCAATCAAACGGGCGTATTTGGAGGAGCAATTTCCCGAACATTACTTCGAGAACTTGACTTTTTTACCTGCCCTCGAGCCTATTTCTTCCAGGTGGGCAGATGAGGCCAAAGCAAAGATAGATGCGGTCGAAAAACAGTATTCTGAAATGTTCGAATATTCACGCAACCTTTCCAGAATCATTCGTACTCTAATCACGAATGCTGATTCGATGCAAAAAACCGCGGAAGACGATGCAAAGGCCTTAAAGAATCTAGGAAAAGATTTGGAGGACACACAGGCCTAGCTTGCTGTTGCTCAAAGGGACGCTACTAGCTTCAAACGACAATTTGAAGATATGCAAAAATGTTACCATGATTTGCTTGAATCTCACACTCAAGAGCGTTCTGAGTTAAAAAAGCAAGCTGAAGATGCTAAGTCAGATGCTGCTAAAACGCGCCTTGCTTACACTGACCTTGAATGGAAAAATGCCGAGTTAGCAAGGAGGAATACTGAGCTAGAAAAGAAAAATGCTGACTTGGCTTCTAAGCTAATGGAGGCGGAAAACGGAGCTGCCCTGGCGGAGGGTAACGTCGAGTGTGCTATCAAATCCGCTGAGGAGGCCCGCAAACAATTGTCAGAGGCGGAGGCAGAGATTCAGGGTTTCGGCGAATTAATGATTGAATTCTTTGCACATATCATCCGTCGCCGGAACATTTCTTGGATTGAGGATTATCCATCTACTCTAGTCCAAGTATGGAGTCAGATCGTTGAGTGGGAGAAAGAGGAGCTCAAGGTTGATTCCATTGATGAGGACAAGCTGATGGAGAAATATTTAAGGGATGATGAGCCAGAATGCCTAGCTGAAGGGCGCCGCCTCATTGCTGATGCTATGGAAGAAGAGAGGCGGAGGACTAAGCAAAAGAACGTTCCCGAGGCTGGTTCCTCTTCTACTGCCCCCGCAACTTCTGAAGTAGAGGGGTATGATTCTGAAAACCCGGGGATCCCTCGAACAACTCTGCTATCCCCTATTCCCGAAACGGCATCGGAGACAGCAGTTACCCCTGCCGAGAAGTCTTCGGAAGGTATCTCTACATTTTCTCCTCAATTCGTCAGGGCTATCTCTAACTTTCGCCACGTGATTGAGCAATCGATGAAAAACCCATTATTTTCTCCTGAGTTGATAACTGTTGCTTCTCATTCTGTAGGTATTGAGCCATCCGGAAAGACGGATGTGACTCAGGGAACCGCCTCTGGGGCGGAGCCTACAGAGAAGGCAAAAGGGGGAAAGGACAAGGCTGCTCCTATAGATTTGGGAGAAGGAAGCGAACTGTCTAAGGCTGACACTCCTCGTGATGAAGAAATGATAGCCGCCTTAAAGGATGATTGCGACGATGGAGGACATGAGGAAGATCCAGAGGTGGCAATAGTCGGGGAGTCGAAAAGTGCAGATGATGTTACATTGGCTGCAATGAAAGCTGACCAAGATAAACGCTTGCAGTTAAAAGCTGAAGACCTAGACCCTGAAAGCCTCAAGCCTCTCGCAGTTGTGGATGCGGGATCAAGGTTAGTTGTTAAGCTTTCAACTAGATCTATTACAAAGGAATTCGCTAAAAAGTCTTCTCTTGATTCTAGCGCTCCGCCCTCTGGGAAGAAGTCAACCGATTCCAGCATCTCAGCTTCAGGAAAGAAAAAATCAAAGCGCATCTTGACGGAGGCCGAAAAAAAGGCGAAGGACGCAGAGAAAGCCGCCAAAAAGTCCATGCCTCCTTCGAAGTCTAAGTAGTGGGCTATCTTGCGTTATTTTAGCATTTAGTTGACCAATAATTGTTGCTATGAGGGTGGCCCATGCACCTTCTTTTTGACTGTTTTCCTGTACAAATTCATTCATTTGTAAATAAAAAATAATTCATTTTCTGCAATGTCTGTTAGCCATTAGTTTTACACTTATGTAAGAATGCATGTCTTACTATAGTTGTGTAATGAAGTTATGGTAGGGGGAAATATGTGTATACATATATGCCCCCAGTCGATCTCAAAAAACTATTCAAGACTTAATCAAGTAGTTTGAATGTCCCCGATTTTCTGACGGGATTGCATTTTCTGTGTTGTCAATGCCTGTCGTTTTTTCTGGCATTTTTTTTATACTCTCTTGTCTTATACTCAGGTTAGAGTTCTTACTGAGGCGGTCTCTTGTCTGGGTGCACCTTCACGCCTCAGAGGACGTCGTCTTCCCGTCCTTTTATACTCTCTCTCAATTCTCGAGAGTTAGAGTTAAGAATGTCGTTTTCCCATTCTTTTATGTCTTATCGCACAAATAGTCATTGTGCTTTTTCTTGCGTATAAACTGTTTTCAACCTTTCAGGTTTTAAATCATCTTATATTCCATAATCGCAACAGAATAGTAGATGAAGGTATATATGTATAATGCATGAAAGTAAATGACACACGATATTTTTATAGTGGTTCGGCTAAGTCGTAGCCTGCATCCACTTTATAGTTCTTTATTCATATCATCAGACTTTCCTAAGGCAAGTCGTGTCTTTTTTACAGAGTTCATAAGAAAAATAGCAGAGCGTACAACACTTCTAATCCAAATATCGCATCAAGTGCTGGGCATTCCATGCTCTAGGTACCTCTACGCCATCTACGGTCGTTAACTTGAAGGTTCCTGTTTCAAGTTTCCGTTGGATGACAAAGGGTCCTTCCCATTTTTGGACCGAGGTGAGGAAGGGATGGAAAGATTCTCTTTAACACCAAATCTCCTGGTTCAAAAGTCCTAAGACGAACTTTTTTGTCGTAGTAGCGTGCCATCTGACGTCGATGTCTTGCTGCGTGCAAATCTGCTTCGTCCCTTTGTTCTTCGATTTCATCAAGAGACTCGAGTAAGAGAGTCCGATTCGTCATCGGGTCATAATATGTCACCCGGTGGGAAGGAACTTCAAGCTCTACTGGAATTTCTGCTTCTGAACCAAAAGAGAGAGAGAAAGGGGTATGACCAGTAGCTGTCTTAAATGTTGTTCGATATGCCCACAAAGCTAAGGGCAATTCGTCAACCCATTTTGCCTTTGCGCGCTCTAATCGTTTCTTGAGGATGGATTTTATAACTTTGTTTATTGCTTCTACTTGCCCGTTCGACTGCGGATAAGCAACCGCAGTATACCGTTTGTCGATCTTATATTTCTGGCAGAAATTTCTGAATTCAGCACCATCGAACTGGGTTCCGTTATCAGTTATAATGGTTCTTGGGATCCCGAATCGGCATATAATATTTCTAACCACAAAACTTATCGCCTTCCTCGCCGTAATCTTGGTTAGGGCTCAGCTTCCACCCACTTCGTAAAATAGTCCACAGCAACTATTGCATATTTCGCCCCTCCTTTAGCAATTGGTAGAACTCCGATGATATCAATTCCCCACGTGGCAAAAGGCCAAGGACTCACCATCGATTTGAGTTGAGTCGACGGTGCTCTGGGGATTTTGGCGATTCTCTGGCACTTATCGCAGCGTCGTGAATAATCAGCTGCATCTTTATTAATTGTGGGCCAGAAGTATCCATAACGCAATATCTTTTTCGCTAAAGTCTGACCTCCTGTATGATCTCCACACTCACCTTCGTATACTTCTCTTAGTACACGTTTGATGTCGTCGTGTGCTATACATCGTAACAGGGGCATAGAAAATCCTTGCCTATAAAGAGTATCATCTTGTAGGACATATCTGGTAGCCTTGCGAACTATAGCCTTTCTCTCACTCTTCTTTGATGGGAGTGTCCCATTCTTAAGGAAGTTCTTAATTGGGGTCATCCACGACTCCTTCTCCGGTTCTGCTTCGAAAGCGAACTCAATTTCCATCGACTCAAAGCTTGGCGATTCCAACGTTTCAATTGGAATTATTTCAGTTTCTTCTGGATTTTCGGAACTAGCTAGCTTTGCCAGCCTGTCTGCCTTCTGGTTTTCGGCTCTTGGGATATGCGTTATACTGTACCGCTCCAGGTTGCTCAACAGCTTTTCCACTTTCCCGAGGTAGGCGATGAGTCAAGGTCCCCGAGCCACAAATTCCTTTCGCACTTGGCAAACAACGATTTTGGAGTCGCAGAATATGTCCAACATTTTTATTCCGAGGTCTTTAGCAAGCTTCAGCCCAGCAATCAGGGCTTCGTATTCAGAGTCATTGTTAGTCGCCGAAAATTCTAATCGTAGAGCATAATATAACGACCGTCCTTCAGGAGTAACTAAGACGATTCCAGCTCCGGACCTTCGGTCGTTCTTGGCTCCATCTGTGTATAGATTCCATGGATCTATCTTTAACTCATCTTCGGACTTGACCACTCTGTCATCGATTACTTCCTCCTCTGGAATGGTGAACTCTGCTATAAAGTCTACCAGAGCTTGCCCCCTGATCGACCTTCGTGGCTGAAAATTTAAATCAAACTGACTTAATTCAATATTCCATTTGATCAATCGTCCCGATGCTTCGGGTCTCTGCAACACCTGCCTTAGAGGTTGGTCAGTGTATATGGTTATTGGGTGGGCTTGGAAATAGTGACGAAGTTTTCGGGAGGCGATTAGGAGGCTGTAAGCGAGCTTCTCAATCTTTGGGTAGTTACGTTCTGCCGCTGCCAATTTCTTACTTACATAATATACTGGCCTTTGCACTTTGTCTTCTTCTCGAACCAAGGCTGTGCTAACAGCGTGAGCCGAAACTGCCAAGTAAACAAACAATTCTTCGTGGTCCACTGGCTTTGACAAAATCGGTGGTTTTTATAACAATTCCAATAAATTTCGAAAGGCCTCAACACAGTCCGGAGTCCACTCGAAGCTCTTCTTTTCCCTTTTAATCAAATAAAAAAAGGGGACGCATTTGTCCGTGGCTTTGGAGATAAACCTACTCAACGCAGCTACTTTCCCCGCAAGACTTTGGACGTCTTTAATTCTCCTCGGCTCTTCAATGTTTCTAATCGCTGCTATTTGGCTGGGATTGATTTCAATTCCTCGGGAGCTCACAATGAAGCCTAGAAATTTTCCCGATGCCACTCCAAATGAACATTTCAAAGGATTCAACTTCATCTGATACTTTCGCAGGATACCAAACATTTTTGCCAAGTCTTGCGTATGGCTGGAGGACTGTTTCGATTTGACAAGCATATCATCCACATAAACTTCCATAGTCTTCCCTATTTGATTATAAAACATTCTGTTCACCAAGCGCTGATAAGTGGCTCCGGCGTTTTTCAATCCGAACGGCATGACCACGTAACAGTATAACCCCAAATTTGTAATGAAGCTCGTGTGTTCTTGATCTGGCACGTGCATAGGAATTTGGTTGTACCCGGAATACGCGTCCATGAAAGAAAGAAGTTCGTGTCCCGCTATTGAATCTACAAGCTGGTCAATCCTGGAAAGTGGGAAACTATCCTTCGGGCAAGCTTTGTTCAAATCTGAAAAATCAATGCAAGTCCGCCACTTTCCATTCGGCTTCTTTACTAAGACGGGATTCGATATCCAGTCGGGATATGTCGAATCTCTAATAAATCCGTTCTGTTTCAGTTTCTCCACTTCTTCTTTCAGAGCAACCGACCTTTCTGGGCCCAGCATACATCTCTTTTGCTTTACAGGCGGGTGTTTCGGGTTTACATTTAGTGAGTGACTTATGATGGATGGCGATATCCCACACATGTCAGCGTGGGTCCAGGCAAACACGTCCAAGTTTGCCTTCAGGAAGTCAGCTAGTTCTTTGGCCCGACGTGGATCCAACTGGGATCCAATCTTCAAAACTCTTGTTGGATCAGCTTCATCAATGGGAATGTCCACTATCGCTTCATTAGGAGTTGCATTTCTAGTCTCTGGTTCCTCGTCTTTTCTAGGATCCAGGTCTTCAGGCGTTCCTTTGGGCAACTCCTTCGAGGCCGATCCCTCTAATTGCTACGCCGAGCCTTCCTTTGGAGGAGGCGAGGCATCTTTACTCTCGATGTTAAGTCCTTTCATCAACATCTTTAAATCGGCAACATAGCAGGCCCGTCCGGAGACTTGATCCCCTCTCATTACTCCAGTTCCGGCTTCAGTTGGGAACTTAAGCAATAAACACCAAGGGGCGATGCAAGCCCTGAACTCAGCAAGGGCAGGCCTTCCCAAAAATGCATTATAAGGCGAATCTACGTCCAACACTACGAACTGAAGCATCCGTACTCTTCGGCGTTCTCTTTGCCCCAAGGTTATGGGCAATTCTATGTACCCTATTGGAGCTGTTGACGCCCCGTTGAAGCCTCGGATCCAACCTTCGCATGGCTTCAAATCTTCAGATTCAAGGTTCATCTGATCGAATGACTTTTTAAATAAAATATTAACAGAGCTTCCGTTGTCTACTAACACCTTATGAACCAAGGCCGGCCCAATGGTGGTAGTAATGACCAACGGATCATCGGTGGGTGACTGGATCCCGGTATTATCTCTGCTACGGAATACCAC
Organism: Allium sativum; assembly: GCA_030737875.1. Classification (NCBI taxonomy): domain Eukaryota; kingdom Viridiplantae; phylum Streptophyta; class Magnoliopsida; order Asparagales; family Amaryllidaceae; genus Allium; species Allium sativum. The sequence continues at coordinate 788,036,065 of CM060916.1, read as the reverse complement.
GTCGTCAAACATTGTCTTCTGTTGCTTTATGGGGGCGGTATCTTCCAAATCATCACATTCATCCACATCTACATGCTTGGCAGCATTTACATATTGATCCATTGCTCTAAAACTGCGGATTGCTGGGTGTGGTCCACCCACTATGGAGTTGATAACAATTCCTTTGCCTTTCTGCTGCGCTGTAGGCTTGGGAGCAGATTGAATCTGTTTTGGAGCCTGCTGTCCTTGCCCCCTGTCCCTCGGGGCAACCTTATATTCATCCAGTTTCCCTTCACGCAGCAGCTTCTCAATCACGTCTCTCAAATGTCGACATTCATTGGTTGAATGCCCATGAGTTCCATGAAACAAACAAAACTTTCCCGTTGCCATTTCTTTCTCCGTTGAGTCGCGAGGTAGCGGTCTTTTATATTGCAAAACATTGTATGTATCCAAGTAAATGTTCTCCAGAGTGTCGTTCAACGGTGTATAATTCTCATAAGTCTGGAATCGGGGTCTTTTGTTAGGATCACTTCCCCTATTTCTATTTCTTCTGTTACCATTCGCGTTACGGTTATTGTTGTTGCCCCCGTTTCCAGAATTGTCGTTTCCACTCTTGTTTCCCACATTCACTTCAACTTTTCCGGAACTTTCTCCAGACTGCTTCACGGCGACATTACTCTGAACATTTTCTTTTGAAGCCGCTCCAGACTTTCTCTTTTGGTTTGCCCTGGCCTCCTCTCGTCTTAAGTGAATATCGGCCTTTTCATAGAATAATTCTCTCGTGGAGGGTGTCTTCCCAGAAAGGTAATCTCCAAACTCGGAGTCAGGATCGACTCCTTCCATCAAAGCCATCAAGATGGTGGGCTCATGCGGGTCACTAACTTCAGTCACAGCTAAGTTGAAATGGTCGAGATATGACCTCAAAGACTCTCCTGGCGCCTGCTTAATTCTTGATAATTCAATAACACTTTTAGACTTTCGGGTATGGAGTCGGAACTGATTCATAAAACGTTCGCTCAATTCCCTATAATTCGATATCGAACGAGGGGGAAGTCGGGTAAACCATAGCAGCGCCACATCTTCTAAATAGATCGGGAATGCTTTACACTTCACTGCGTCAGGAGCAGCAGCAGCATTCATGAGCCACGAGTATCGCATCAAATGCTGTCCCGGATCGGTTCTCCCATTGTACTTGTCCATTTGCGGCAGGTTAAAACGTCGGGGAAACTGAAAATTGAGGATGTCGTCAGTGAAAGGAGTATGGCTTCGCTCAATGCCATAATCTTCATTGGTATAGTTCCGGCTTTCGGACATAATCTGGCGTACCATTGCCTGTACGTAAGCATTAGTTAGGGGCCGTTCAGGCTCCCTGGCCCTGGTATCCGGGTTCCTTCTGGGCTCTTGTTCAGGAGATGCCCTTCTTCTTTGAGCTGCTTCTACTCTGCTTCGTTCCCTACGCTCCCGGTCGATCTCGGGAGGAGGGGATGGAGCATTTGCCCCTGAGTGGGATTAGTATGGTTAGGGTTTCTCAAGCTTGGATCATTGGTTCCTAGTGCTCGCGCAATATCCTTGCGGGACCCCAAAGATCCGAATGTCAGTTGCTCCAAATTCTGAGGTCGTTCGAGTGGCCTTCTTTCACGGGGCCGTTCTTCCTCGGAAGAAGAAGACTGATCCATTGGTGTGTGGCGAACCGGGGATGGGGTTCTCTGTCTACGGAGTTTGCTAATTTCCCTGCTCATGAGACTCATATTTTCTTGCATCATGAGATTGGTGCGCTCGTGAATTTTCATAGCCTCCCTAGTACTCTCAAGCATGTCAAGTAGGTGCGAGAAATCTCCTTGAGTAATAGGTGCGGATGGATTGACCTGATCATTGACCCTGGTGGCTGGAGTCGGAGCATTTGTGGGGGCTCGAGTAAAGGTTCCAACATCACCAAGTGTCGGTTCGGTTCGGAGATGGGAGGCCTGTTCGGGTCGGAGCTGGAAAGCCAGGTCGGGTCGGTGTAGGGCGAGCCGCTCGGGTCGGTTCAGGTTGGGGGAGTGCACTGCTTCAGATTCTCCTACCCGGATCGGATCGGAGCTCTCCCCCTGAGTGCGGTTCGGATTTCCTGTACCGGTCCGTTCTGCTGCTGAGCTCTGCCCACGAGACCTTGTCACAACTGCATTTTGCTGATCTTCACCAACTCCGTTCCCCCGACTAGATTGAACTTCCTTGCCTTTTCCATTGGCCATAGTTCTTCAGCAATCAATTCAACGAATATGCAAGAGCGTCGAAACTTGAGGATTAACTTCTTTGAACTCAACGGTCCAAAAAGTAGAACGATAATCCCGAAAAACAGAGAATTCAGATGATTCTCGGTGAAAGCACCAAAATGTTAGACCAAAAAGTGGTTCTAACACCCAAATTGATTAAAAGCAGAATGAAATAAATCAAAAGTAAAATGGAGACACAGAATTTATAGTGGTTCGGCATTAAAAAGCCTCCGTCCACTTGTCAATCACTATTCTCGACGATAGAGTTGCAATTACAATGAGATATTCACTCAATTTCATTCACAACTCACATACATTCACTCAATGGTTTCAAAACAAATGTTGAAAAATGATTTGGATTATCCGATCCGAACCGTTTCTTGAGGATGGATTTTATAACTTTGTTTATTGCTTCTACTTGCCCGTTCGACTGCGGATAAGCAACCGCAGTATACCGTTTGTCGATCTTATATTTCTGGCAGAAATTTCTGAATTCAGCACCATCGAACTGGGTTCCGTTATCAGTTATAATGGTTCTTTTTCCTTTTTCATTTGCAAGCTATAATTGTTAATATGATAGAAAGTATTAAAAGCTAAGCCCCTTCAACTTAGGGGTAATGAACCAAACTAATCATGTAGCTTCAACAATATTTAATTTTGTGTTCTCTTTTTGTGCTGAATGGAAATATGATTATGGCTAAGAAGTGATTGTTTAAATTGAAATTTGATGGCATATATTTCTAAATAATAGTTAATATGCCATGCTTAAAACAGATTTGATTTTCAATTTGGTCATTTTCATGAGAGTTAAACAAGTGGTTTTGTGGTTGTGTTAAAGTTTGATGGATTATGTTGGGCTAATTAATAGCACAAATACGTCATGCTTAGGATAAACACATCAACTAATCATACTTATGACCAAAACAGAGAGATCATAATTTCATAATTTGTTGAACTATATGATCAAGAAAGTGGATTTATTCTTATGTTGTCATTTAATCTCATAGTTTTTATCAATCTTAGTTTGTTAGTTTAGTTGTAGTTGTAGCTAATATTTCTCTTAGCATTGTTTTAATTTGATTGAGTAGAATCTAACATTATTTCTTTTTTCGTGGATCGACTTGTATTAGCCATGTACTAAAAGTGTACGCCGTGTGCTTGCGGTTTTATACACATCACGACGGATTTCTAATTGATAGAACATTCGTCGTCGATCAAGTTTTTGGTGTCGTTGCCGGGAAAGGAATTTAATTTTGATTTTATTCTTGGAATTAATTTTCTTGTTTGTTGTTTTTGTTAAAAAAACAAAAAGAGTTGGTCTTGCCCATACAATGTGTGTTTGTTCATTTGTGTGTGTTCTTTCTTTTGTTTGTTACATTTTGTTTTGTAGCTTCGTCCACTTTTGTTTGCTTGTTTGTGTGTGTTTATTCATTTGTTTTATTTCCCCACTTTTCTCTTAAAAAAAGAGAAGTTGTTTTTACATTTATTTGAAGTTTCAATTTGTTTTCAGTCTCATCTAGCTTCTGTTTTTGTTTTCAAGTGCATTTCAGTGTACACACAATAAAAAAAAGGGTTCTAATTTGTTCGCCTGTTTTGTCCATTTTGTTTTAGTGTGTGCATTTGTTTTAATGTTATTTTGCATTTGAGTTCATTTAAAAAAATTGCAGTTCTGTTTGTGTTGATAGTCTCTATTTGCTTTGTCTCTTGCATTATAGTTCACAGTAGCTGGTTTTTGTTGACTGTTCTTCTTCTAAAAAAAAAAGGGTTTTGCTTCATTTTCTGTTTTTATTTGCATTGTCTGTTTCATTGTTCTTCACATTGCATATTTGCAATTCCATTTTGGTTCACAGTTTTCTGTTTCATAGTTTTCTGCTCAAAACTGCTTTTACATATCACTCATTACCTCTATTTACATTGTGTTCACAATTCAATCACTGTTCTCTATTTACGTATCACTCATCACCTGTGTTTACATCTTTTTTTCCATATCACTCATTACCTCTCAAAACAATCATCTACAAACCCACACCAACTCACCCTCAATCGTCATAACCACTTTAATTCTCTACTTCAACCATCTCACATAACCAACCTTGTATATCAGCAAAGCCGTACACTCAACCCCATTTTTAACACCACAAATACCACCAACTTCAACAGAACAAGCAACTGCACCTTGCCTTGCCTCCCCATTCAACATTCAACACCATACATTACCCCAAACCACTTCAAATACACCCACCTGAGACATCTATCATAGCCTACTGCAACTCCTCCTACATCACCGCAACCACCCTCTTCCATCCAACATAGCCCAATACCTCACCTCCTCTTTTACAACTCTTAAACCACTTCCTGAACACTTTCAACCAAACCATACAAAAAAACTACACCAATCCAGATTCACTATAACCACAAAAACCTGTTCATCAGACCCAAAGTTCATCAACAAACACCGTCCACTCAAAACCATCAAATACAACCCTCTGAAATCACTGCCTCCGCCCCTCCTTTACGCAACTTCCATCATCATTCCCCTAAAACTGCCTCGAACAAAACTGTTCAAACACCCCATTCAATCCTACCTTCAACCTGCACTCAAGAGCTGCACTCCCTTCTTAAAAAACTATAGGTACAACATGGCTCCTCCACCTTGAAACACATCACATTCATTACCACATCCCCCTGAGCAATAATCTCACCATCACACCATCATTAAACAGCTTCTTCCACCCAAAACCACTTAATACTTCACCACGCTAACACAAAGTCGACATCTTCTTGCCAACAACCAAGTTCAACTTCACTGCATAAACTGATCAAACTTCCAATTCCAGAAAACCCATCCTCCTCTTCACTATCACTGCTGCATCCTATTCCACCCACTTCAACAACCAGTGGTCGAGTGAAATCGCCTCCACCTTTTAAGTATTAACCACCAATCTCAACTCCTCAAACATCACAGTCACCTTGCACAACTCCGACATAGCAGGTAATCTTCATCACCCAACATCACCTCTGCAATCCTCTACTACAAATTCACACTCCACAAAATGCACCTTTCACATAACCGAAATGCCTAAATCCCAAATCGAATGGCTTCTTCACAAGAATGAATCCACGAGCCCAACCAACAACACATCCCCCCCTCCGTACGCTTCAAATCACCCAATCGTGAATATCACGAACCTAGTAACCAAAATCGAACTCCAAACCTGACACCAATCGAGGAAACGGAATTGAATCCGGTTTTTGAATGAATCGATCTATGAGTTAAATTATGGAATTTGGACTTTTGAATCATAGTGGCGATTTGAATCTTGCAGGCTGAATTTTATTTCATGTTCTTTTTCCTCTTATGTTGGGCTAATTAAAAATTCCAACATTAACCCTACAGTCTTATTTAATGTAAAATTTAAAAACTAAACCCTAAATAATAAGCACAATTTAATGAAATAAAAATATGATATAGTTAACATAACGGAGACATAAGAAAGTTGTGTGGTTCAGAAGATATCAAATCAGATAAGTTAATGAATATCATTTTAGAATTCGATGGTTCAATTTAAAATACTTAAATATTCATGAACAAATCTGATCGAATATGTATAACTGGAACATTAATTGAGATGCAGATGTTTTTGCGTCTTGGAAATGATAAGAAATTGTATTCATGCGTATGCAAATCAGCGCGAAATATAAAAAGAACGATAGTGAATTGTATGTTGTGATAAGGGGTAGTTTAGTACATATTTTTTCTAAAATAAAAAAAACCAAACTCTCCCTTAACAAATTATTTTTAATGTGGAGTCCCCTTAAAATTATCCCTCCCTTAACCAAAAGTGGAGTCCATTTAACAATCCACTTTTTCTTTTTGGGGACTGGCATTATCGATGAAGTTTTTCTATTCTTTTATACTAAGGCTTCGTTTGTTTAAAATGCTGAATTCTGAATTCTGATTGCTGAACTCTGAAGTCTGAATGCTGATTGCTTAATGTTGAATTCTGAATGATTACTAATTTGTTTGTTTGCACTCAGCATTCAGAACAAAAAAACTGTATTCAACATTCAGAACAAAAATTAAGCACTAAAAATGTTCTGAATTATTTTGTCTGAATTGATGGTTTCATTCAGAACTTCAACAAAAAACAAACAACTTCAAAAGTTCTGATTTATAATTCAGAACAAGCATTCAGAACATTTAACAAAAAACAAACACAGCCTAAGTTAGGCTTGCGGTCAACATTGTTAGTATATATGGACTCTCGACCCTGCTTGGGCCGAGTTTTTTTTTAAAGGTGTTAACTCAAAAATTATTTTAGCTTGGTCTTGCAATGATATTTTGCAGCAAGTTTTTAAATCTGATTTTTGAAACATTCTTTCTAAGAGTTATGTGCTAATTTTCTTTTATTTCTCTCTTTTAAACATTCGCCTTGATTCTTATGTGTTTGTTTTGCTTTTGTAGTCTAAGAAAACACTTGTCTTTCACTTGTGTGTGTGTGTATGTGTGTGTGTATATATATATATACACACACACACACCGCTTTTCACTTTTCAGGTTGCAAAAAAATGGACGACACTGTTTGCTAACTGAGCCGCTTGGTAGATTTTCTTTGTATTCTTGCACTTTAAAAAAACTGCCGCTAAAAATTGCTAATAAAATTTTGAATGCTCTGGTAATGTGCTCTTAACTCCGTTTTTATTTAATCGCATTGTTGTTTGCTTGCATTTGCATTCATAAAAAAAAATCCAAAAACAAAATAAAAATTTATTCGTGGTTGTATTGTTAATTCAAGTTTAATTTCTGTTTTGCATTCATCCCATTTTGTTTTTATTTTTCTAAGGAAATTATTATATTTTGACAAATTGGTTTATTTCTAGCGAATTATTTCTCAGTATCTAAACTACGGCAGAGAAATAACCATTTATAATTATTATGGTGATTCGTAATATTATAGCGGTTGTTCCTCTAAAGGTACTTAAACCTTCGGCTGCATTGCTAGGGTGATTCCTGGTGCATCGATAACTCTTGTTCGTTAACTGACTGAGAAATTTTTTGTTTAAATTAATCAGAGTCACTATATAATTTTAGAAAATTTGTAAATAAGTAATTTGCATTCGTATAGTTGCTTTAGGTTCATGCTTATATAAAAGAAAACCAAAAATAAAAAAATCTAAAATCTTAAAAAACGTTTTCTTTTTGTAAATTTTGTTTTTTTTCCTTTTTCTCTTTGAAAAAAAGAATAAAGTTCAAAAAAAAAATCATTTGTAAATAACTCTTTTCATTTTTATTTAAGCAAATTGTTTTTTTTTTAACTTTCAAAAATCTCCAAAAAAAATCAAAAATCCAAAAAAAAAATTCTCTTTTGTGAATATTTATTTCATTTTCTCTTAAAAATAAATAAATAAAAGAACTATTTTCTTGAAGATGTTTCAATTTCCTCACTCGTTAGAATTTTATGATAGTTGTGAAAATCAATATATTCCATATAATTTACACAAAATTCATATGGATATTTTAATAACAACTACTGTACAAACAATTTGGAATTTGCACCACAGAATTTTCATCGCAACAACCAACCCTCAAATCTTGAAACAAGTATTGAATCTTTACTTGAAATGAGCACACAACAAAATCAAAGAATAAATGAATGGTGTAATTCATACTTGTGCAGCAATTCGGGTCAAAACTTTCAAAATAATAAAAATTTGAATTCACTTCTAAATTCAAATGATTTTGATTATAACCCTTGCCAATTCAATTTCGAACTCCAAAATGAATTTCAAATTCAAAATGGAAATGTAAATAACTTTTCAAATAATTTTGGCAAACGGAATCATTTCAATTGTGGTACAACTGAAAATTTTTTTCTCCACAATTTCAAATTGAAAATTCTCAAATAAATAGTTATAAATTTGATTTTGTTGAACAAATGAACGAAGTTTACAATAATCACACAGATTTGTTTTTTGAAACCTACATGAAACAACGAAAACAAAATAATCAAATCCAAACGTGTAACGATTCGAATAATGATTCACCTTTTACCACAATCGACGATTTTCAAATAACAACTTTTGAAATGGAAAATGATGGTCTTAATGAAGTTGTTAAAAATACGGTGATTGAGTTGGATTTCAATTTTGTAGAGAGGGTGGAAAGAAATCTTAAATTTGTTCTTCCTTTTTCTGAAAATAACGAATTTCAAACAACTTTGGACTTTGAAAATGGTACAAGCAATGAAGTTTTGAATAATTCAAAGGAAGATGAATTAAATGAACATGAATTTTTTGATCTTTTCGAAATTGAGTTATCGAATTGTGAAATAGTAGATTTGAATCACTGTTTGGATTTTGAAATCAATATTTTTGAACAAATTTTCAATGATAAAATTGAAATTCAAATTGGTGAATTTAAACATGAATTTCAACCATTTATTCAATCTACCCCAAAATCCATCGAAAACAAACCAACTCGTTCGATTTTTAATAAAACAACATTCGTTTTTCCAAACCAACACTCAACTTCATAATCTTTTACGATTTGGTTTTTCGTGCTTAAACTATGTCTCTCATACTTGAGGAGACAAATGAATTGGTCTTTAGAAGACTGTTTCATTTACTTCTTATCAATATATTTTCTAATATGTTGTAAATAATATATTTTTTCTTGTAAATATAGGGCATATTTTCAAAATTTTCTTTTCCTTTTCTCCTTCCACTTGGGTTGCCTGTGGGGACACAGTCGAAATCAAGTGTGGGGGGGGGGAGTTTCATAATTATTTTTGTTTTGCATTAAATTTTCTTTTCTTTTTTCATTCAATATAAAATAAAAAATGCATTTTAATTTACTTTTAAATGGGCATGATGAAGTAAACATACAATTTTGGTCATATAATTAAAATGTATGGAAAATCACTTCTCTTAACGGATAACAAAAGGAAAGTTTGAATTATGAGCAAATTTAGTGTCACTGGTATATAGGAGATTCGTAGGTGATGAGTATGAAATGTTTTCTAAATTGTAATTTGATTAATAGAATTGTTGATTTAGACTACTTGCGATAACATTTTAGACCTTTTAAGTGAAGATGTGCTAAGATGTTCTCACTTAACTCTCTCTATATGCAATATATATATATATATATATACATAATAAACAATCCAAGTTATCAAACATTGCTTGTAAATATAGCATTGGTGTGCAAACCCGCCAAGCTCTGTCCCAACTCTGGTATACCTTGGTTTCATTTTATTAGTTGAACCCCTAAGGATTACCGACATCTTGTTGACAAAGTCAGTCTCGGTCTGCACAATCCGCCATGCTCTGTCCCAAACTCTCATAGTCCGCGAGGCAATGCATGTGTGGTATACCTTGGTCTTTTCAGCTAGGTGTTTGTAAATAATAATAATGTAAATATTTTTCAAAATAAAGAGAGAGAAACCACTTGAAATCCAAGCACTATCTTCACTTATTTGACCTAACTTGTTAACCAAAAGGAAATAAAAATGCCATTTTACGATTCTCGATAATCGATTATAGAATTCATTTCATAATTGCACTATGTTTCCAACCGAAACAACTGGCCAACCTAGAGGAGTTTGTAACGATAATCTGACTTTTTTTGAAGGTTTGATTAGTAACGGACTTAATTTTCATAGTGACGACCCAATCTTGTGTTAACTCACTCGTGTCAAATTTAAAAGAGAATTACCCATTTGTAAATACTCTTTTAAAAACTTGCATTCATCTTGTAAATATTTTCAAATCTTACATTTTGTAGATATTTTTTGCATTTAACATTTGGATTTTATGGGTAGTATCTGCTGAAAAGCCTCACGAGACAACAGTCGTCATAATGGGAACACCCAAAGGTTTAACGGCTTGTTGCATATGCTCAATGCAATCGTGCTCCCTATGAAAACAGATTTATCTTAGTTTATTTTTCCTTTATTCGAGGACGAATAAAATGATAAGTGTTGGGTATATGATGTGTACGTAATTGTGTACATTTATATTCACACATTTATTCTTGTTTTAGTTAAAAAAAATAACATAATTGGGCTATTTTTACATGTTTTAACCAACAACCCAAAATTCTCAAATTATCATGCATACATCTTCATATTAAGGCGAAGGGTCATTTGTGCATGCATTTATTTTTGATAAAATATACTTTTTCATTTTCATATCCTTTTATACGAATTTGGCTATAAATACAACTGGTTTAATGAAGGATATGCATGCACAAAGAGGAGATAAATGAATTGAGATGGAATTAATTCACATAGAACTTAGTGGAGGACCCCACTCATTATCCTTCTTTCTCTAATTTTATATTTAAAGGCTAATGTATTGGCTAATGGAGACAAAACAAGCTTCATACACTTTTAATGAATCATTAGTGGATAAACACAAATTTAAGCTTCATGAAGAGGACATTTTGGATAGTTCCCAATAAATATGGATTATGGTTCTAGGGTTTTAAAACATTTATATATACACCCTTATGGTCATGTAAATAGGGTCCTCACTTTTTTAGTTAGTTTTAGTTTTGAGGATCAAAGCTCTCTTTCTCTTTAATGGCTACTTAGCCATTTCTTTTTCTGTGCAAGTTTCTTTTTTCTAATGCAATGTTAATTAATTCTCTTTTATTTACATGCTTTTTTACTTCTTGTTGTAATTTAGATCTCTTTCATTTTATGCAAGTAGAATAGATTTTCCTTTTGTATTGCTTTCTTTTCTTTTTTCATGTTGTAAGCTATAATTATTAATATGATAGCAAGTATTAGAAACTAAGCCCCTTCAACTTAGGGGTAATGAAGCTATCTAATCATGTAGCTTCAACATTATTTGATTTTGTGTTCTCTTTTTGTGCTTAATGGAAATATGATTATGGAAAAGAAGCGATTGTTTAAATTAAAAATTGATGGCCTGTATTTCTAAAAAATAGTTAATTGGCCATGCTTCAAACAGATTTGATTTTCATTTTTTGTCATTTTCATGAGAGTTAAACATGTGGGTTGGTGGTTGTATTAAAGTTTGATGGCTTATGTTGGGCTAATTAGCAGCACAAATATGTCATGCTTAGGATAAACACATCAACTAATCATACTTATAGACAAAATAGAGAGACCGTAATTTCATAATTTGTTGAACCATATGATCTAGAAAGTGGATTTATTCCTAAGTTGTCATTTAATATCATAGTTTTTATAAATCTTAGTTTGTTAGTTTAGTTGTAGTTAACATTTCTCTTAGCATTGTTTTAATTTGATTGAGTTGAATCTAAAATTATTTCTTTCTCAGTGGATCGACCCGTATTCTCCACGTACTACAAGTGTACGTCATGCGCTTGCGGTCTTATACACTTTGCAATGAATTTCTAATTGATAGATCATTCATCGTCGAACATCACGTTCACTTGTCTTCGAGGCCCCGACTACCAAATAAATCTCGACTCAATGACCACTCGTGTACTCACCAAATGTCCAACCATCCGAGTATACGCACTTGGCATTTGGGTTCGACCTTGCTTCGAAGGGAAATCTATGTGATCACATGTTGCCATATATGCCAAGTATTGTCCTTACGGCGACGTTCGCATATACCAGCTCTCAAAACTTCGGCCGTTGGAACCCACTTGGATCATTCAACGATTGTATACTCATGAATCCAAGTGATTCAACGGAACAAGCGAAACGATCAAGCTCCAGTTCAACGACTTTTTGATAACCATCTTACGTGTTCGCACGCTTGAGTTATCGCTACGACTGCACATACACTCTTTCAGAATCTCGACCAATCAAACTGACTCGATCCGTTAACCAATTGTGTGCTCACAAGCTCAAGTGACCTAAAAGTGCATATTGAACGATCAAGTCCTGATTCGACAACTTTACCGAAGCTAACTTGCGCGATCGCATGCCTACAACATGTTGTTGAGTGTCATATTACTTATTCCATCTCCGATCACATCGCGCGAAACCACGGGCAAGAGTGTGAGTGCATACGCGACTCCAATCCGACAACGACTCATTTACACTTTGGTGTAATCGAGAGTCGGCGATTAACGTTTAATTTCTTGAATCAACAAAAATCAAACGCCTCAGACAGGTTCCTGTCCGAGCGAAAGATTCAAGCAAGACAAAGCCCTCAATAATGCTGGAGTCCCAAACTCATACCAACAGGAATCAACAGTGCATCTCAACTGCTCTGAAGCACCGCACTCCCTGGTGTACAACTCAACGAAATGGTCACGAATAATCGTTGTGCGCAACATGGAGATCCTTCCGGCCACCACCAGGCTTGTCTCACTTCAAAGCATGTCCTGTTAACATAAGACATACTTTGGTGGGAAAATGTAAACTGACATTTTGATTTCGTTACCAAAAGCAGTCCAGGCCCACTCGACCCATCGCATGGTTTAATGACCTAGAAGTGTTGCCAACATCTTCATGAATCAAGCTAAAACAGGGTCGCGCAAGAACGGTCGTCACCACTCGTCAAATTACTATCGAACAATACAAGTCACGAATCAAGTGTATGCACTCAGAACTATGTGATCTTATCGAGAAAATCATGGTATTGGCACTAAAAGACTCGAGTCGAGCCACTGGCAGAATTTTATATCCCTCGGATGCGAAATCCATCAGCATTGAAGATTGCTCACCTGGCACGTGTCGATCACCTCCAAAAGCTTGCGTAACATGCGCCGATCGGTTTCAGAATCCAGCCTTGGCTCCACCATGCTTCACATCCCGTGTTTCGCATCATGTGCCTCCCATTCCCATTCTTTGCATCATGTGCCTCGCATTCCCATGCTCTGCATCTCATGCTTCGCATCCAATGCCTTGCATTTTCATGCTTCGCATCTCATGACTCACATCAACGTGTTTCGCATCTCGTGCCTCACACCTTATGCTTCGCATCCCATACTTCGCATTCCCATGCTCGGCATCCCATGCTTCGCATCTCGTGCCTCGCATTACCATGCTTCGTATCCCATGCCTCGCATTCTCATGCTCCTCATCCCATGCTTCGCATCCCGTGCCCTGCATCACTATGCTTCGCACCCTGCGCCGCGCCTCCATTTTGCGTCCCTCCTGTGATGCGAAATTGCCTCCATTTTGCAACCCTACATGGGATGTGAAATTCCGCATCACTACACGGGATGTGAAATTCTGCATCCCTCCTGGGATGTGAGATCGCCTCCTTTTCACATCTCCCCTTGGGATGCGAAATTTCGCATCCCTCACTTAGGATGCGGAATTATACTCCATTTTTTCCTTTTCTCACTCCCTTTTTTTTCTTTTCCCACTCCTTTTTTCCCTACTCCCATATCTCACCTACTCCCATCTACTTCACTTCCTATAAATACCCTCTTGCCCATTCTTCAAAAAGGTTGGCATTTTCTTGGCTTGCGACCTTGGGAGGACCTTGGACACCATTAATGGCAGCATAGCCTTTTGGAAAGAAGAAGACATCGGACCTTCGAATTTCCCGATACATGCCGGACCTCAGAACCTCCCAACTCCGCCCGGACCTCGGAACTCCTCAACTGCTAACGATCAGCAGGGAACTCGACAAAAAGGATTAATAGAACATCATTAATCATTGTAACTTCTTGTAATGATGTCTACCACTGTATTCTGTTAAGATTGAATAAAAGCAGCAAATCCATCAAAGTGGACGTAGGTTCAATATGAACCGAACCACTATAAATTACTGTGTTTTTACTTTCCTGCATACTATTACTGCATCTCGCACACTTTTCCACTCTGGACATTTAGTTTCAAAATTTTGGAATTCTCGGGCGTTGGCGACTATTTTGGGCGCAACAATATATATATATATATATATACACACACACACATGTGTGTGTGTGTTTATATATATAGTCCTTCGAATGCCGCAATCTGATAGTGCTTAATTCGCTAAAAAAGGAATTTACAGAAACTATATTACCGATGGAATTGGCCTAAATGACATGTGATTGTTAACATTCGAATAGTTCAACATTAATTCTAACTGAATTCACACCTGAAGGTTGTACCATACATATGATGAATTTTTATTAGAGCAAATGATTTAATTGGTTTATAACTACTATATGTTAGTTAAATTAATTGATATTAGGAAATATTAATTACAAATTTTTGAATATGATTTAAAGAATAAACATTGGTGTATAAATTTATAATAATTATAAATATATTGATCGATATGCGAAATCGGTCAGTAATTAAATAATATTTAGTAAGTAGTATTCATTTGGTTTAAAATGCGCTTAAAATCCATGAAAGGAGTCAAATATTTTGACCAAAGGATATAGAGCCAACCATCAAAAAATAGATCTGGAGTATTTTAGATAAATGACTCAGATTTAGGGAGAATGGACAAGGATATGTTACCTTTCTCACTGTTCCTCGTACTTTAAAGGGACTCCCAAACTTAATGCATACAGATGCTTTTGGATGTTGTTCCATGGCCGATATCGCTTAGTCTAAAGCTCCAATATTCATATCAAATCAACAAATATTGGACACTTAACGATCTATAATTCAAATATTAGTAGTAAACTAAACTATGAACAATTAAAGGAGGGATATCCATCATGGTAACGTGTACCGTAAGGCATAGATTCTGGTATGTTCGTTTATTTTATATAACTTATCATTCAGGTGAAAAATTCTACTTTGGTATGTTCATTTAGTTTATATAACTTATAATTCATATGTAACATTTTATTGTTCTATATATAAGTGTACACACACACACACTATATATATACATGTACATATATATAGGAAAGTCTATTTGGACATAAAATTTTGACATAATTGATGACACAATAAATCTACACCATTGGATCACCTATGAATTCTACTCTCCATAGAAGGACAAAATGATCCAGTGGTCAATTCTACTCTCCATAGAAGGACCAAATGATCCAATGGTCAAGGCTTTGTGACACAGAGGAAGTAGGAAGAGATCACCATCTCATCCTATTAAGGAGATAGAGATGAGGTGAGATAAGAGAAAAGTTAAAGAGATAAAGATAATTAGGAAGTTATATATTTCTTCTTAATGAAAACCAAATTACAATACTTATTTACAGGGAAGAACATGTAGATTTATTCCCCATAGTAATAAGTACTGAATTCAAGTGGACATGATAATTAATTTAGCATTTAAATTGAGATGACACTTAATTCGACACTTAAATTAAGATGACACTTAATTCAGCACTTAAATTGAGATGACGTTCCACTGTTAATTACATGTTTTCAGGTGCATTTTCATGTCCTACATCAGTCCCCTCTTCTTGAGAAAAGCTCGGCCTCGAGGATATAGATGGTAATGGAGAAGTATTAGTAGTAGCAGCGTGATAATCATACAAGTCCTTCACATTGAAAGTTTTGGAGATGGAATAATCAACTGGTAAATCAACAACATAAGCATTGTCATTGTTTTGCTTAAGTATCTTCACCGATTCAATTTTTTCCCTCATACTCATTCTGTAGTGTGGGAGATTAGGAAGGCTAGCTCCAAAAATAAGATCAATATGTTGTTGTACATCCCTCAATGGTGGCAAATCATGCGGTAGATCATCCGATATAAGATTTTAAATTTTGACAATATTGCCTCTAGTTTTCTTGAAATTGATTCAGTTTCTACCTTATTTTCTCGTAGCACAAGAGCATACATTTCTCCAGTTTCTTTTGCTTCCTTCACGATAACATTTACAATGGGAAGAGACTGACTCTTTACACGGGAAGCTCAATGGGAGCTCATATCATGCATTAGCGCTAAAATAATTTTGACATCATCCTTGTAGAAAGTAAATGTGATCTCCCTGTCTTTGTGCGTAGAGTTCACATCAAATTGCCATGGCCTTCCCAAAAGCATGTGACAAGCGTCCACGTCTACCACATCACAAATTACTTCATCCTTGTAAAACTTTCCAATAAAAAATGGAATTTTACATTGCTCTATTACCTTAATCTCACCAACTTGCTTATCCATCCAATGCTGTAAGGAGCTGGATGTGGCTTGGTTTTCAATTGAAGCTTATCCGCCATTTATTTCTACACAATATTTTCACTACTTCCACCATCAATGATCAGATTGCACACGCGTTTGTTGACAGTGCATCTGGTCTGAAATATGATGTGTCGCTGCGGATCCGACTTTTGCTTTGGAGCATATGACAATTTTCGCACAACCAAAGAAACACCTTTGTCTTCATAAGTTATTTCAGCTTCATTTTCTTCATCAGGTTCATATTCTTGTAGTGCAACATTCTCATTTTAATTCTCACGCGTTGTTCGGTTCAGTTGTTGAGAAGGACATTGATTAGATCGATGCCCTGGCTGATTACAGTGAAAACATTTATTGAGAGCCAGACGCGCATAAGGATTAACTGTAGTGTTCTTTGCATTATTGGTTTTGGTAGCATTGGTTTTGCTAGACCCACCATCTTGGTTTGTAACAATAAGCGTATGGATGAATTTTGGAGCAGCTTTATTTGTGGGTATTTGATCCGGAGTAGGAAAAATACCTTTTTCAGAGAAAGAGTACTTTGTGTTTGAGCGTTCAAGTTGAGTTTCTACCTTTGTTGCAAGATGAATTGCATCATTAAGAATATATACTGGTTATAGGACAACACGATCTTGGATAATTGGCTTAAGTCCTCCAATGAATCTTGCAACTTGGCGAGTTTCTGTTTTAGATAGGTCATTGCGAGCTGAAAGGCGATAAAACTCAGTAGCATAGTCTTTCATAGAGCAACTTCCTTGTCGGCAGTTTTGATATTGCTAAAACAATACTTGGTCATAATCCGGTGGAAGAAAACGAGAGCGAAGTAATTGTTTCATTCTAGGCCATTTCCTAATTGGTGCTTTCCCTTGACGTGTTCTGTTCAACTGCAATCTTTCTCACCATGCTGAAGCACCACCTTCTAGTTTGTAAGCAACAAGTTTCGCCTTTTTATGCTCTTGTATATCCATGTAATCAAAGAAACATTCTGTTTTAGATATCTATTCAAGAAAATCTTCAATATGCAAATTACTATTAAATGAGGGAAGATCCATCTTGATGTGAAAATCACGGTCTTGCTATGCTATGTGATTTTCAGGTCGGAGGAGGGCATTTTCCACTTCTTCATCGCTAGAGCCATCTTGATAAATTGGTCTGCGATTGTTAGCAGGAGGTGGTTGATTGTTGTTGGGTGTAATATGGTTTCCAGTGACGGCTTGAGTAATTCGTGCAAGAGAATCTCGCATTTCCTATTGAAAAGCTTGGAAGGCTGCTTGCGTAACTGGTGCTTCGTCAGCCATTGAAATAAGGATAATCCCTGCTCTGATACCACTTGACACAGAGGAAGTAGGAAGAGATCACCGTCTCAGCCTATTAAGGAGGTAGAGATGAGTTGAGATAAGAGAAAAGTTAAAGAGAGAAAGATAATTAGGAAGTTATATATATATATATATCTTCTTGATGAAAACCAAATTACAATACTTATTTATAGGGAAGAACATGTAGATTCATTTTCCCTAGTAATAAATATTGAATTCAAATAGATATGATAATTAATTCAGCACTTAAATTGAGATGACACTTAATTCAACACTTAAATTGAGATTACACTTAATTCAACACTTAAATTGAGATGACGTTCCACTATTAATTAATTGTTTTCAGGTGCATTTGCATGTCCTACATCACTTTGTTTCTGGTTTTGTGTCGAAATAGACATCCCTTACATATATACGTATATATTTAATGCTTATTAGTAGTCTACTGAACTATGAACAATATAAAGGAGGGATAGTCATTATAGCAAAGTGTTATCCACCTAAATCGATCGATGGGATATCAACAAGTTTGTATGGGTCGGCTTTGTGCATTTGAAGAAGGGGTCGGTCCTGAGACAGTGAAGGAAGGGTCGGTCATTGTGGGCGAAACCTCTGGTCGCTCCAAATGCAGAAGACCTCTGGTCGCTCCAAATGCGGAAGTCAACTGGTCGTTCTTCTCTCAAGGACAACCCCATATTTGAAGAAGCCAATTTTGATGTTTTCTTGATCTTGGTCGCGCATTTCCAGAAGACAGCGCCATCTTGCTCCTCCTACTCTGGTCGGTCCGCTTTTTGGTTTCAACTTCCTGGTCGTTCGTTCGCATCTGGTCGGTCCGCTCAGCATCTAAGCCTCCTGGTCGTCTTTCCCTTCAATAAAGGCCTTTGGTCGGTCGTAGCATCCAAAATGGCTTGACAGCTGGAGACAACTGGCAGTGGCATTTCTGTAAATACCAAAAATACCGACCAGAACCCTGAATACAAGATTTCAGCCACTCCTTCGCCTATAAATAGCACCCTACCTCCATCATTTTGAGGGGGGACTTTTCCGGAAACAAGAGGAGGTGCTGCCAAATTGGTTCTTGGATTTCCTCAAACATTTCAACATCTCTTTTTCATGCTTTATCGAAGATCTATGAAGCATATGATCATGGCTTCCATGGAGGGAAAAGCATAAGTGTTTCAAGCTTTCTACCATTCTCAAAGGAGTGTAAAGATGAATGCATGTCAAAAGAGCTCTTATGAATGTTTAAGTGAGAAAATGTTGTAAAACTCATAGTGAATAATGAGATTTTATCTTCAAAGTGGATGTAGACTCGAATAAGAGTCGAACCACTATAAACTCTTGTCTTCTTTTCGTATTTTGGTGTTTTGATATATTAGATATGGCCTCACATGATAAAAAAGGTATTCTTACGCCTTGCCTATGAAAAGGTGACATGTTTCCTAAGCATTCCGCCTCCAATTAGGAGACGCGTTAAGCAATACTTTGGTTGTTTTGCCAAATTTTGGTGTAAACAATTTGGCGCCCACCGTGGGGCCGATCTACTTTCTGACATCAAATATATTGTGAAGATCTTGGAGTTTTTGAGCCTAGTCTCAAAATAGACCGCTCGAACCTACGAGTTGGGCCTTTTGACGAACTCTCCTTAAAGTCCAAGCTACTTTCTGAAATAATGCCGCCAAAAGCAAATAAGGAAGCAAGGGCTAGAGCATCAAATGAGGGAAATCGAGAGGAAACCCCCGCTATTAACCGGCGTGAAGTAGGCGAAACATCGAATGGAGGCGTGAATGTCACAAGAGGCGAGCTTGATCAAGCCGTCGCTGGTCTGACACAACAGCAGGAAATAGCTAACAAGGCCATAATGGCAAGGCTAGATTCACTCTTTGCTCTTCAAGCCGCTACAACAAAGGTAGCCACAAAGCCAGCTCATGTAGAAGGTACCGATTCTTCTTCCTCTAGTTCGAACCGAGAAAAATCTATCCAACAGATCTCTGATCCTGATAAAGGAAAGCATGAGAAATCGAAGCATGTTGATCAGAACCATAACGCGGGGATTACTTCTCGTCAAGCGGCCAATTCTGCCAAAGGGGCACTTTCTAATGATGAAAGACCAGGACCCCGGAGTCACAACTGTGATGGCTTGCTTAAGCAAGCTGCCGGTCGAGACAAAAGCGTCCGCCCCGCAGATAGCCTCCACGAGAAGGAACGCCTCCTGAAAATGGTCCAACAGCTTATGAAAGAAAGCAAATCTCGAAACGATAGTGAGGCTGAATGGGAATTCGTGCCATCAAAAACCCCTCTCATTGAAAGAATCAAAAAGGCA
Organism: Allium sativum; assembly: GCA_030737875.1. Classification (NCBI taxonomy): domain Eukaryota; kingdom Viridiplantae; phylum Streptophyta; class Magnoliopsida; order Asparagales; family Amaryllidaceae; genus Allium; species Allium sativum. The sequence continues at coordinate 788,016,149 of CM060916.1, read as the reverse complement.
ACCTTCCCGCGGAAATTCAAGCCGCCTACAATCCAAGCCTAAAATGGGACAGGCGACCCCAATGTGTTTTTATTTCGATACGACCAACACATGGATGGGGCCCAAGCAACTGACGAGCTTAAGTGCTTGTACTTCCCAGTGTACTTGGAAGGAGTAACATCATTATGGTTCACTAAATTGCCTCCCAGGTCTATTGATAATTTTTTCACACTAGCAAGATGCTTTCAAGATCAGTTCCGCCTCCAGACAACGAAGGTTAGAGATATTATGTCCCTCAACGAGTTGGAACAAGTCCCGGGTGAAACGATTAGATCTTTTCTAAGTCGTTTTAATGCTGCCGCTGCTGAAGTAGGGACCCATGAGCCAAGGTTAATTCTAATGGCCTTGAAGGGGGGCATAGATAAACATTCTGAATTTGGAAGGTGGTTAAAGAGAAAGAAGCCCAACACATTAGAGAAATTCTATGACAAAGCCGAGGAATACATGTGTCTTGAAGATGATCCCATTTATTCTGTTGGCAAGACCAAAACTAATGTGGTTCTGGAGAAAAAAGAAGCTTCTACAAAAACCAATCAAATAAATTCAGGTGGGGGGCAAAAAAGAGGAAACGATAATGATGCCAAGAATGATAAGGATTTTAAAAAGCGGCGCTTCTTCAAGCCTACGGACCTTACTCCGTTGAATGATACACTTGAGCACATATACATGGCAACTAAGGCTACGGAGGAATAACCAAGCCCAAAACCAATAAAGGTGTCCGAAGAAGCTGCAAATTCAGGAAGGTTTTGCCGATTTCATAATCGACCGGGTCATGACACAAATGAGTGTCGGCACTTGAGGAATCTGATTGAAGAGTTGATAGGGAAAAACCGTCTTCAGGAGTATGTGAAACGTTCGTCAGATACTGAGCCTACTCAAGGGCAGCAGATTCATCCAAGTCAAGACGGAAGAACACCTGCAAATGGTTCTCGACCCGTTATCAACACGATCAGTGGTGGACCTCATCCTGCAGGAGATACCTAGGAGGATATTGTCAGGTATACAAATGAACTAGGCAGTGCTTCAAAAGAAAATGGATTCGAAGTTTGCAGTAACTCACTTCGTTGGAAAATACCAAAAACATCCTGGGAAGATGTGGTATTCCGAGATCGGGATTCTAGTGGACTATTGACTCCAACTATTGATCCAATGGTGATCACTATTGGCTTGGGTCCAGCAATAGTGAAGAAGGTACTGATTGATAATGGGGCATCTGTAAATGTCCTGTTTTACAATACTTTCTCTAAAATGGGGTTGTCCATGGATAATGTGCGAGCAAGTAAAAATAAAATACACGGTTTCACTGGTGTACCAACTCAGCCTATTGGTGTAGTCGATCTCCTCATAGAGCTTGGTGAGGGGAAGAAGCAAGTTTCCATGATGCAGTCTTTTGTGATAATAGACTCGCTTTCAGGGTATAATGCATTTTTGGGAAGACCAGCGCTAGCTGCTTTCAAGATAGCTCTTGCTCCATGGTGTTTGACGATGAAGTTCCCAACTGTAAACGGAGTGGGAGTAATCAAAGGAGATCCTCAAGAGTCAAGAGACTGCTATATGGCAGAGTTGATTGAAGCTCGCAAGTATGACATCAAGAAGGATGTGGAGACTCCTCTCTGCATCCATGAAGCCCCCTTATAGCAATTAATGACCTTCCCTGTGCTGGAGAATACAACGACATGCAAGAAAATATGGATCCGCGAAAAACCAGTGCAGGGGAGGAAAGGGCAGCACCGGCTGAAGCTACCATTTCTATACAGGTCCATGATAACGATCCAGATAAGGTGGTAAAGATAGGCTCTCAGTTGGATCCTTTGCTGCAAAAAGAATTGATTGTTTTTTCTAAAGACGAATTTGGATGTCTTTGCTTGGAACCATTCAGATATGTGTGGAATATCTCCGGAAGTGATTGTGCATAAGCTGAACATTGATCCTAGCATACATCCTGTGAAACAGAAAAGACGGATGCAAGGCCCTGAGAGATCTGAGGCTTTGGAGGATGAAGTGGATAGGCTATTAAAGAACAACTTCATTCGCGAGTCCACCTATCCTAAATGGGTGATCAACCCAGTTCTTGTGAAAAAGTCAAACGACAAATGGCGGGTGTGTGTTGACTATTCTGATCTAAACAAAGTGTGCCCAAAAGACAGTTTCCCCCTGCCTCGAATTGATCAGCTTGTCGATGCAACGGCGGGGCATGAACTGTTGTCTTTCATGGACGCATTTCAGGCTACAATCAGATCACGATGCACAAGCCGGACCAGGATAGTACTACTTTCATAACTGATCGTGGTTTGTATTGTTATAAGGTGATGCCGTTTGGTTTGAAAAATGCAGGTGCCACGTATGAACGTCTGGTGAATTCAATGTTCAAAGGGCAAATTGGAAAAACCATGGAGGTCTGTGTTGATGACATGTTGGTGAAATCCAAGGAAGCAAAAAGTCATATGGAAGACCTTGATGAGATGTTTCAAATCCTAAGGAGATACGGCATGAAGCTGAATCCACTCAAATGTTCATTTGGTGTAGCTTCCGGGAAGTTTCTTGGCTTCATGGTCAACGCTCGGCGCATTGAAGCAAACCCAGCACAGGTGGTTGCCTTGCGAGAAATGCGAGCTCCGCGGACTAAAAAGGAACTCCAAAGTTTGAATGGCAAGGTAGCAGCTCTAAGCCGTTTCATTTGAAAGGCAACAGACAGGTGTATTCCCCTCTTTGATGCATTGAAAAAGGAAAGAAAGAATTTCCAGTGGACTCCTGAATGCCAGCAGGCATTTGAGGATCTTATCAAGCATATGGAATCACCGCCGATGCTGTCAAAACCAAAGGATGGAGAAAGTATGTTCCTATATCTTGCAGTATCATCCCATGCTCTAAGTGCAGCTCTCATCAGGGAAGAAGATAAAGTTCAATGGCCGGTATACTACATCAGCAAAAGGTTTACCGGGGCGGAGATGAACTATCCGAAGATAGAAAAGCTTGCATATGCTTTGCTTGTCGCCTCACAAAAGCTCAGACCTTATTTCCAATCGCACTCTATCAAGGTCCTTACAGATCAACCTTTGAAACAAGTGTTGTTCGGTCCAGAAACCTCAGGGAGATTACTAAAATGGAATATTGAGCTCAGTCAGTATGATATCACTTATCACCCTAGGAAAGCAATAAATGGGCAAGCCCTAGCTGATTTTATTGCCGAGTTCACTGATAGAGGAGAGGAAATGGAAGAAACCAATGAATTGGTCACCAAATGGAAGCTTTTCGTTGATGGTGCTAGGAATGAATACTGTGCTGGGGCAGGAATAGTGTTTGAAACTCCAGAAGGATGACAGATATGTTGTGCTCTATGATTCGAATTCCCAGTCACAAACAACGAGGCCGAGTATGAAGCTTTGCTTGGAGGACAGAGAGTTGCGAAAGAGTTAAGCCTGAGAAGTTTGTTGATCTTCAGCGATTCACAGTTGATGGTTTCTCAAATCAAAGGTGAATTTGAGACCAAGAGCGGAAATCTTCCGACATATCTACGCAAAGTCAAAGAGTTTCTTGACAATCTAGAGTACTATTCTATCTCTCATATCCTTAGAGGAGAAAATTGGAAAGCCGATTCTTTATCAAAGCTGGCTAGTATCGGAGATCCTCAAATCTTCGGTCTAGTTCCAGTTGAAGTTTTATCTAGTTCCAGTGTTGAAAAATATGATATAGATTGGGTTATGGAGACAACTGACGAGCCAGACTCGTGGATGACCCCCATCAAGAATTATATACTCCATGGGACACTTCCTGAAAACCCGAAGGATCGCAAGAAGTTGCTCCGAAAGTCCCGTTTATATCTCGTTCAGGATGGTCACTTATATAGGAGATTTGCTACGATGTGTAACAAAGGAGGAATCCAAAGCAATCCTGGCAGAACTACATGAAGGAGAATGTGGCGGACATATAGGCGGACAAACTCTAGCCAAAAAAGTTCTTCGATATGGCTACTTCTGGCCAGAGGTAAATCTTGACTCTATGATCTTCGCTAAAAAATGTGACCAATGCCAGAAATTTGCAAAGATTCCGAGATCTCCATCGACTGAGTTGACACAAATGTTTAGTCCTTGGCCATTCGTTGTCTGGGGCATAGACTTGATTGGAGTATTACCTACTGCAAAATCCGGCTTCAAGTATGCCATAGTTGCTGTGGACTATTTTACTAAATGGGCGGAAGCTGAGCCACTGGCGACCATCACATCAAGAAAAATGATCAATTTTGTTTTGAAAAATATCATATGCAGATTTGGAATTCCGCAGAAGATCATCACCGACAATGGCACACAATTTGAAAGCGATGAGTTCAAAGACTTTTGCGACAAATATCACATTCAGAAAAGCTTTGCAGCAGTTGCCCACCTGCAGGCCAACGGGCAAGTTGAAGCAGTCAACAAAATCCTGAAATCTACCATTAAGAAATGTCTCGAGAAAGCTAAGGGTAACTGGATTGAAGAACTGCCACTTGCACTATGGGCTTACCGTACGACTCATAAAACTGCGACAGGGCATACTCCATTCTCCTTGGCATTTAGATCGGAAGTAATGATACCTGTGGAATTAGAGGTTCCTACTCACCGTAGAATTCACTTTAACCAGAAAAAGAATGAAAAGCTGCAACTTGAAGCCCTCGATTTACTCGAAGAAAAAAGGACTGAATCGGAGCTTAGGATAGTCGCCCATCAAAGGAGAGTTGCCCGGCACTTCAATCAAAAGGTCAGGCATAGAACATTCGAAGTGGGAGACCTAGTGTTAAAGAAGATCATGACCGCAACAGGAGTCTTTGGCCCCAATTGGGAAGGTCCATTTGTCATCGACCAAAAGCTCCTCGACGGTACCTTTAAGCTCAAGACTATAGACGGAGTAGAAGTCCCAAGGGCCTGGAATAGTGATCACCTCCGGCGTTATTTCAAATAACTCTTTTAGCTCATATTCCTTTGTGTTTTTCTATGAATATAATAGATACTGTATGAAATTACATGAATATGAATAAAGCAGCTCTTTTGACTCCTGTCTAAATTATACATCGCATACCTTTGATTATATATTCAAAGATGCTCAGTTATGATTTCTGATTACAGGACATAATTAAAAGAAAAAATTCGCTGGTTTATTCCCCGATGAAAGCCTGGTGTTAGTTCATAGCATAGTCCGAAAGGACAAATTAAGCATATGGATCCATAAAGCACTCCCGTCGAAATACGGTAAGTGAGAAATGTCTCCATAAGATAAAAAAGAAGAACGAAACACCAAGGCCAACTAGTGGGAGAAACCAACGGAGTAAAGTTAAAGAAAACTCGCTAAAATTCCACCAAAGGAGTATCATTCAAGAGGATCGACCTAGGGTTATGGATTTATAACCAAGGCATCTTAATCAACTCAAATGTCCAACAAAATCAATACCCACTCCGCGGAACTAGGCAGACACGAATTTAACCCAAAACCTCTCCGGGGGTGCTCAGTCAAATAACTTAAAGTCAGTACAAATCTGACCACGTTATTACCAAACTGAGTCTTTAACCCAAAACCTCTCCGGGGGTGCTCAGTTAAATAACTTAAAGTCAGTACAAATCTGACCACGTTATTACCAAACTGAGTCTTTAACCCAAAACCTCTCCGGGGGTACTCAGTCAAATAACTTAAAGTCAGTACAAATCTGACCACGTTATTACCAAACTGAGTCTTTAACCCAAAACCTCTCCGGGGGTACTCAGTCAAATAACTTAAAGTCAGTACAAAATTGACCATGTTATTACCAAACTGAGTCTTTAACCCAAAACCTCTCCGGGGGTACTCAGTCAAATAACTTAAAGTCAGTACAAATCTGACCACGTTATTACCAAACTGAGTCTTTAACCCAAAACCTCTCCGGGGGTACTCAGTCAAATAACTTAAAGTCAGCAAAAACTGACCACGTTATTGCCAAACTGAGTCTTTAACCCAAGACCTCTCCGGGGGCACCCGATCGACTGCAAAGGTCAGTAAATATCTGACCAAATAACGTCACAAATTGGGCAAAAAACCTCTTCAAGAGGTGTCCACTCATTTCTCAATACCTACTCCGCCCAGATGCAAAAAATGGAGAATTCCAAATAATACATGTAAAGTTTGTATGAAGGACAAAAAGCTCCAAATGTCACAGTGCAATGACAGACACTTTTTAAATTCTGATTACAACTTAAAGCATCCAATTGTTAAGACCATATATCAAGGTTGAAATATTCCATTGGTACGGGGGCATATCATATCAGAAAGCCGAAAGTAACTGTTTGATTCTTCACGTGCCAAAGGATCATTACAACCATATATAATTGAAAAATCCATGGACAATCAGATGTGAAGAAAGATGTGCAAGTGTGGTGTACAGACCATAATATAGGGAAAAAACGTAATAGCAAGGTTAAAAGTACAAAGGCGTAACACATAAACACATCACATACACATACCAAAGCGAAACCACCAGCATCATAAGTACATACATAGAGTACTAACAAAAAACAGTCTAGAAGTCAAAGGCGAGGGCTGGCACTCGCTTACTACAAACCAGTCTAAATTAAAAGTTCAGAAGGAAAAGATCATCAAACAAAGAGGGTTATACAATCGGGCGCTTCTTAGGCCTCCCAACCTTCCTCTTCGCTGGGACAGAACCTGAGGAGGAAGCACCAGAAGCATGCCTCTTGTCAAAGGAACCTGCTAGTTCAATATCACCTTTTGGGAAAGCAGCAATGATGGTATCCCGAGCTCGTAAAGCTTGAATCAATTTCATCTTGTCCCCTTCCAAGATAGCAATTTGCTCAAGATTTTTCCTATGAAATTTATCCAAATCTCCAGCCAGAGTGTATCAATCTTGAAGTTTCTGAGTGGTTTGATCCTTCAGCATGACCATTTGTCTATTAACATGCTCCAAAGCGTCCTCCATTCGGCTCAGTAATCTTAATTTAACAACGTTCATATCACTGGATATAATCTGACGATCAGAAGAAGAGACATCTACATTGGAAGTAACTCCTTGTAAATTCCAATCGGGAAGGCGTCGAGCAAATTTAGCATCACATACTCCTGGGGCATAACGGGGCTTATTTATAACAGCTTGGAGTTCAGGATAAGAAGGCCGAATAAGTGGAGGGGAGTTCACGGAAGGCTGGACGGTCGTGTCGGCGTCCCTATCAAAATATTTCTTTACAAACTCCTCTCGAGACATATCCATCCTGCACAAGAATTTCACAAACTTGTGGTCAACAATCAAATTCAAGTGTCATTGGTGCTGCAAGCTAAAGATCAGGTCGGTTCAAAGCCAAAACAGGGACTGGTCGCTCATGACCAGTAAAGTTCCGGTCACACGAAACCGACCGTTTCTTGGTCGTAAAAATCATTCAAAAACTAAAGCTCTGGTCGCTCAAAACTTGCCTGGGTCGGTTTGTATCAAACTTCACCTCAGGTCGATCAAATAAAGCCCTAGTTGGTTCGAAGCTGGTCGGTTTTAGAGGCAATACACACAAAAATCGACCTGAGTCGGTCGTACTTTAAAAGCAAACGTGGTTACTGCTACAAATATGTGATACAAACAGTATAAAGGGATGATTTTAGAAGGAAAATCAGACGTGCATCACGTTACCATAGCTTCATCAAAATCAAACATTTATACAAACGTGTTGTTAGCCTGATTATTCAGTGTGAATACATAATGAAAATATCACGAAATAATGGTTTAAGCAGAAAATTATGCATGCGTCAGCCATTCAAACATATTGATCATCATCGCAACAAAGAAAAACTACAAGGATTCTCATCTCAAAATCATGATCCACAAACTCAAGTTGAATACTACATTACTGTCAAATATATTTCAATACACAAAGGGTTTCAGATTCAAGGACCCTACTGCAAATCACAATTATACGTCAAAACCAGTTCGAATACAGCTCAACCCAAGGCGGAATCCAGTCAAATTCAAAATCCAACATTCATCATTCTCGAATTAATAAAGGAAATAAAGACATATACCTACGATTAGATCAATTGAAGATGTTTGGATCGGACTTCCAGGTTTTGACGAGGTGTGGATTCGAGCGACTGAGAGTTGAACACTTGTCAAAGATTCGAGGAAAGCAACCGTGAATGGATCGGATTCTTGGATTGAATCGGTGGAGCGAAATGAGATTGGGAAATTTTCTTCAAGAGCACGCCGCCATTAAAATGAATTAGCTCAGGGTTGAGAGAAATGAGGAACACCAAGGGTCAAGGAGAAGTTATATAGCTTGGACGACCAGCCCGTCTCGTTACCCACTGGACCGAATCAACCTGAAGAGAGAAAACCGGCCCCTGCGAATAAATTTCAAAACCGACCCTAGTTAAACCTGATCAATCCATTGGTGTATCGTCTAATATTTCGAAGTCCATAGTTTTTCGTGAAAAATTATGAAACTCCGAGGGTCAAAATGTTATCCACCTAAATCGATCGATGGGATATCAACAAGTTTGTATGGGTCGGCTCTGTGCATTTGAAGAAGGGGTCGGTCCTGAGACAGCGAAGGAAGGGTCGGTCAGTGTGGGCGAAACCTCTGGTCGCTCCAAATGCAGAAGACCTCTGGTCACTCCAAATGCGGAAGTCAACTGGTCGTTCTTCTCTCAAGGACGACCCCATATTTGAAGAAGCCAATTCTGATGTTTTCTCGATCCTGGTCGCGCATTTCCAGAAGACAGCGCCATCTTGCTCCTCTTACTCTGGTCGGTCCGCTTTTTGGTTTCAACTTCCTGGTCGTTCATTCGCATCTGGTCGGTCCGCTCAACATCTAAGCCTCCTGGTCGTCTTTCCCTTCAATAAAGGCCTTTGGTCGGTCGTAGCATCCAAAATGGCTTGACAGCTGGAGACAACTGGCAGTGGCATTTCTGTAAATACCGAAAATACCGACCAGAACCCTGAATACAAGATTTCTGCCACTCCTTTGCCTATAACTAGCACCCTACCTCCATCATTTTGAGGGGGACTTTTCCGGAAATAAGAGGAGGTGCTGCCAAATTGGTTCTTGGATTTCCTCAAACATTTCAACATCTCTTCTTCATGCTTTATCGAAGATCTATGAAGCATATGATCATGGCTTCCATGGAGGGAAAAGCATAAGTGTTTCAAGCTTTCTACCATTCTCAAAGAAGTGTAAAGATGAATGCATGTCAAAAGAGCTCTTATGAATGTATAAGTGAGAAAATGTTGTAAAACTCTTGGTGAATAATGAGATTCTATCTTCAAAGTGGATGTAGACTCGAATAAGAGTCGAACCACTATAAACTCTTGTCTTCTTTTCGTATTTTGGTGTTTTGATATATTAGATATGGCCTCACATAATAAAAAAGGTATTCTTACGCCTTGCCTATGAAAAGGTGACATGCTTCCTAAGCATTCCGCCTCCAATTAGGAGACGCGTTAAGCAATACTTTGGTTGTTTTGCCAAATTTTGGTGTAAACACAAAGCAAACCGCAAGGCATGGATTCTGGTATGTTCGTTTACTTTATATAACTTATAATTAATGTGTAAAATTTTACTTTGGTATGTTCATTTAGTTTATATAACCTATAATTCATATGTAACATTATATTATTCTATATATAAGTGTACACACATATATATATATATTATATATACATACACACACATATAAATATACATACATACATACATACATATATAATGCCACGTTACCACCCCTTACAAACCCACTTTATCCCATAGAAGATTTCTACCTCTACGATTTTCCCAAATAGCCTCAAAATAGCCTTTTGTTTTAAACCCAGCTATATTCTGATACTTCCAATATATCATGTTACTTCCGCTATATTTCATTATTTTCATTATATCTTCCTTAAAAGAAATGAATTTAAATATGACACATTTATACATCCAAAAAATTATGTGGTTAGTTTTTCTTAATTGGTTTTCTCAACATACAATTTTAAAACAAAAGCACTCTAATATTATATTATATTTAATTATGTTAAATAAAATTATATATTTGGTTACATATATCTGTATATGTCTTTATTTAAAATTAAGAATGTACTAGTTATAACTAAACTGAATGTTAATTTTTTTATTTAATTATCGTTTATATATTTGTGAAAACGTTAAGTACATGTATTATGTGTTATTTTTGAGTCATCCGTTATACCCTAGTTATTTCCTAGCTTTATCCCAATTGTGACTTTCTGCACCTCGGCCACTTTGGATCTACCGAGCGCTTTAACTATAAACACACACACTCTCTCTCTCACACACACACATATACTCTCTCTCTCTCTCTCTCTCACACACACACACACACACACATATATATATATATATATATATATATATACCTCTCTCTTCAATGGAGAGAGGAAAGGTGATCTACAAAATAACGAAACCACTCAGCAGTTTCATGCCATTTCAGTTAAAACTTCAACGAAATTTACGTTCGTTGATAAGCCTCTTACTCCAATTTTATCTCCCCATAAATCATTTTGCTGTACATCCGGATTGGAAAATGGAAGCACTTCTCTCCGTTTTTTCATTCGTTAACCCTCTCGTAGATTGAGATTTGAGAATTTTGAATTCCAGATGATCAAGCCACCAAGAGTGGGTGATTTGGGAAAATCGTCGTTAACGTAAAACCTTATGCTGAAGATCTCTGACTCATTAAATCGATCTACCGAGGGAACTTACTGTATTACCTGATCTCGACTTACATAGGAGGTTTTACTTCAACAGAACTGCAATTACTGGAGGAAGCACGAAGTTAACCTCGGTTTTTACTGATTAGTCCATCTTTACCCTTTAAAAGATAGGAACTGCAAAACACTGGATTTGCCCGTTCTACAATGTGTTCATCCAATTCAAAGGCCGCTCTGATCTATGTAACCGTTTTTTATTTGGAATCATGAAGGGTAAGATTATCTAGTTTTAAATTATTAGAATTTGGTGATTATTTTGTTTGATATCCATGTGGTTTTGTTTAAACAATTTTTGGGCCAATCTGATTTCAATGGCGAAACCATTTTACTGGAAATTATTATGCCAAACAAAAGTGGATAAAAGCAAGATAAATCGATCTACATCATGATTTAAAGATAAAAATCTGAGCATATTTTTATCAGTCAAATTCCATGCTTGGCAAGATTCGATTTGAATCTATCAACTGTAATCTAGTATCAACTTTTACGTCTATAATTAATCTACTAGATATCAACTGCGTTTTGACTTCTGGCATTTAATGTGTGCCCAAGGAAGATAGAATCCAGTTCAATGGACATCTAATTTCTATAACCGTTAATCAAGTTCATGTATTATGAGTTTGTGATGCAAGATTAGAAAAATTAGCTAAGGCTAATTGGATTCTTATATGTGGTTACGAATTTCTTCGATTCAGAGCGACAGTAGATGAATTAGATCCAGTAAAGTAAAGCAGAAACTATGTAGATTGAGTTGTCATTTCCTTTTTGTCAATGAGAAGATTCAATTATTGAAGGCTTGTTATTCTTATTGGATCGTGGAAGAATGAGGACTTAACCGTGCAATAGATATGGAGAAGTTTTTCGTTTGGTACACGGATTGTAGTTATTGAAACTGAACGTAGTGTTATAACGTGATAATCTCTACATTCTATGAGAAAACTAGTTGCGACACTAACCATTGCTGCAACTAAAAGACACGTAGTTTATGAATATGAACATTGCAGAACGAAAATGATAAATCTTAATGCTAGTTGTTCTCGTGCACCGGAAGGCAAATATTGGGGGAAAACTTATGCGCAAGTAGTGGATCAGCTTGTTGGATCCAATGTAGTTTAATTTTCATTTTCTTTCTCTATTTTTTAGTTTTATGTAATTTTGCATGTTTTTATTTCGTTTGGCTATGTACTGACATTCTAGTAGTACATGAAAGAGTACCAATTTTCATATATATATATATATATATATATATATATATATATTTTACACAACTTGCAGTGGGCGTTATGACCGTTGTAAAATTTGCACCACCTACAATAGATATTTTGCGCATTGTAAAATTAGCATCTATTACAACGGGCATTTTCTAAACGTTGTAAAATTAACATATATTAAAACGGGCATGATAGGATTGTTGTAAAAGCATACTATTACAACAGGCGATCATTACCTGTTGTAAAAAGAGAGTTGTATATGACATTTATTACAACAGTCATGAATTGACTGTTGTAATAGCGATCTATTACAATATGCAGCTAATGCCCGTTGTATCAATGACGCTATAATAGGACATTTTTGTTGTAGTGTCTTTGGATGAACAACTATTTATGGTTCAATCTTTGGTTTTGCCAAGCCGACCATTACCACTGTCAACAATAATTTAAAAACAATTGGAATCCGATATAAATAAAACATCATTATATTTTACAAAAAGAAAGAGCGCTTCAAAATGGCAAAAAAGATAAATATTTGGGGATACTATTGAAAAGATTAACCAATGTATTATTGATAATTTCGGTTCAAAGAAACAAGTGGATTTAAACAATATTTATACATAAGGTAGAGTGACGTTGAAAATGGGAAAGACAAAAATACCCTGGTAACCCTAAGGTATAAAACAGAATAAGCAGAATATATCCTAAATGCTTAATTCTCCTCGACAATATGCATTAGGTTTTATTCTGCTTTCTATATTTTTTTAGCCGCTTCTATCTTTAACTCCTTCCTCAATCTTTCAAAATTTCCCTTTGACAAAGCTTTAGTTAGTACATCTTCTCTCTGATAAGGAGTAGGAACGTGATTAACTTCAAGTTTTCCACCAATGATGCGCTCTCTGATAAGTAGCAGGAACGTGTTAAGGTGGGCATCCTCGGTCACTTATGACTCTATTAAAGGTGGATTCTTATGATCTCTTATAACCTTGCGACGGGCCCTATCCCCTTAAGACCCCGTCCTAATACGTCAACGTTCTTAAGTCTATACTCTCAAAAGTAATATGAGAAGAAGTATTGCGAACGTTGCTGCTTAACTAATATTACGATAGAACACCTATGTCGCTTAAGATTTCCCTTAGACAATTAGTGAGCATGCTACGACTATATATCCAATATAAATCAATCATGTCCCTAGTTTAGCTCTTACAAGCTTCTAGAGGAAGTGGACATCCCTCGTGAACCACCATACTCCGTTGCCACTATGCCTAACTACTTTCAGAGAAGTAGGACCCATAAACTTACTTCGAAACTAATAAGGTGGGTCTCATGACTTTGGTACCCATCTAAGGAATAAACCTTCGGATAGGTTCCTAGACCTAACCACTTAAGACCCAAACTAGATAAGAAGAGAGTCAGTCACTTAGGACCTTCCTAAGGCGTAGTAAATTTCCTATTCTCAAACACAATAGGAATACACACACACACACACACACACTAAACCTCTCACATCAAACTGTATACCTGTAGATGCGGGATATGCTAGTAGTTTTCGAGCAGACTCCTACTACAAGTAAGTTTAACCTTGTGTCATAGTATACTAAACTTGAATGGCCCATGGCACCTATACCTCTCACGTTAGTAGGACCCGCTTGTAGTTGTTAGATTTGTCAGTTGGTTTCGGGCAGACTTCTACGACAAATAGCGACTATCCTCGTGTCTATATGTCATTATTTAATATTTATATTAGTCATTTTATACGCACACACAAGTAATCAACATATGGGGACATTTCAAATTCAAATCTTATCCTAATCGCATTAATATGTCATTATTACGCTAATTACGTTAGTTACGCTATGTAAGTAGAATATTTAATACGTATAAATAACGCTAATTTTCCGTATGAATGAAGGAACATTCTAACGAGGTAAAATTGTCAACTTATTCTAAGTTCAAGGTATACAAGTTAATTTTCACATCTGACTGCTACATTCAAGGCATAATGAAATAATTGGATAATAACAAATAACAGTAATGGAAAATACAACATAGTACAATTACAACTTGCATCCTAGGCTTATTGGAATAATTCTAGTAGTGAACCAAGAATAGGGTGTAATTTTATACACACACACACACACACACACACACATATATATATATATATATATATCTGTGTGTGTGTGCATAGCCCTTTATTTACCTAACTTACTCCTTTTTCATATTGCACATAAAAACTTTTATATTTGATTGGCTTCAAATTTGAATATGTTCAGATTGTCTAATTAGAATAGAACCCAAACCTATTCAAATAATGAATCAAATATAAACCTTTTTAGGTTACAATCAAAGATTTGGACAAAAAGGATAAATCACATAAAATAGAAGCACATCACCAATTATTCTCAATTCGCTACTAAAATCAAATCCACTAACCTAATATAAATTGTTAATTCTTGCGAAATACATAATAACAGGGGATTTGGGGGTTTTGCAGTTTAATATTATCGTTATACTAAATCCTCTTAGGCATAAATCCATATGATAGTCTACAAATGTAGAATATGCCTAAGGAAACACTAATTCCACTCACAATGGTTGGAAAGGTCGTAGATCTGGCGTTGTTGTGCGTGTTAGATGTAAATTCCAACTCTAGAGATTTATATACATAAGAATTAACTGATTAGAATTCTTATATATATGTGTGTGTGTGTATATATATATATATATATATATATATTTCATGTGATTCCAAGATCAATTCAAATCTAAATTATATAAGAAAAGATTAGAGAAAGAAGAACACGTTTGTAGAAGAAGATGAAAACCTATTTCTGGAATCAACGGCGACAGAGTGGAGGCAAAACTGAGAGAATGACTAGGGTTTAGGTATGGAGTTTAGGGCTCTATTTATAGTTGCTCATGTAAGTAGGAACCGTACGATTATTTAGATCTAATCATAGTCGTCTGTTTATATAAATTAACCCCAAAACCTAACCAAACCTAGCCTCATTGGGCATTTCAGCTACCAAGCGGTCGACCCCTCCCACTATGAGGGTGGTCGACCGGTTGTCAATAGCCCTCCAAGAGGGGAGGTTGACCTCTTGGTCATTGAATTTCCCAATGAACATATGTGAGGCTGGAGATATTAATTGTATATAACGTTAATTGATTTGGCTTATTTCTTACCTCATATATATTATATTTGTCCCCTCATTCTTATCTTCATTTGAAATTCAAATTCATCCAATTTATTTTATTTCTTGGATATATATATTATTTATTAAACCATATATATATATATGCGCTTACCGTCTAATTTCATTTGATTGTAACTTCTTCGTACAATTACCGTTTTCAACATATTATATATGAAAAAGATTTAGAATTTCGCCATGAATCCAAATAAAAGATTTTCATAGCCAAATTCTTAGTGCTACAATGTCTTATTTTTCAGCATTTTCATTTCGTTATTTAATTGCTTATTTTTAGGTATATTTTACGGGGTGTTACATTCTCCCTCCCCCCTCTAAAACAGATTTCGTCCTGAAATCTGTTTAAAGGGGCGAAAAATACAACTCGCTCTAAACATCCATGTTGTACACCCATGCTATATATTAATTCATCCATGAACATCCATGACTCGCAATGATTGTGAACTGCAAACTTACTAAATTGATCTCAATCCTAGTGTGTATTTGTAATAAATGATGCAGTACGTATGCAAAACAACCTAATATGCATATATTTCTATATGAGTACACTGTGCAATTGTGTTGCATCCATTTCCTAACATCCAATCTAGCAAGCACAATGCATCCATAAATGTAATTTAGAGGAAAAATTACCTAACAAAAGCTCTGGGTGAGTCCGTCTCATCTTATCCTCGGTCTTCCATGTGCTTTTCGCAGGATTATTTCCCTATTGTACTCGGACGAGGGGAACAAATTTATTGTAGACTCTCTTGATTCCGTGCTCTACAATCTTTGTAGTGGCATGAGGTGCCCTAGATTCCAACCTGAGTTTTCCTATGTCCCCAATCTCATCAAGCTGAGTCTAATAGCAGAATCATGAAGGCATTTCCTCAAATAAGATACATGAAAAAAGTAATGGATTCCCGGTAGATGTTCTGGGAGATCCGCTCAATAGGCCGAAGATCATACCTTCTCGATGATGCGAAAAGGCTCAATAAATCTGAGAGCCAATTTACTAGTCTTTCCAAACTGAACAGCCTTATTAAGAGGGGATACCTTTACGAATATTAAGTCTCCAACATTGAACTCAAGTTCCCTCCTTCGCTTAACGGCATACGATTTCTGATGATCTTGGGCTGCCTTCATCCTCTGCATAATAAAAGAAATCTTCTCCGTGATGAAGTCTAGTCCGAGTAGAACTTGGCCGGTACTTTCCCACCACCAAGTTGGCGATATGCATGGCTTCTCGTAAATCACTTCAAAAGGGCTCATACCAATCGTCACTTGAAAACTATTGTTATATGTGAACTCTATGAGCGGTAGGTGTTGCTCCCAAACTTCTCCGAAGTTGATGTTGCAAGCTATGAGTAAGTCTTCCAAGATCCGATTCACTCTTTCCGTATGGCCATCTATTTGCGGATGATAGGTTGTACTTAAGTTGAGGTTCGTTCCCAATGCTGCTTGTAAGCTTCTCCAAAATTCACTTGTGAACAAGGGGTCCCTATCACTCACTATATTGGATGGTATACCATGTAATCTAACTATTTTTTGACATATAGTTAGGCCAATAAGTCTGCATCCTATTCTTTTTGATTGGTATAAAATGGTCACTCTTGGTCAAACGGTCTACCACAACCCAAATAGCCTCATTTCCCTTTTGGCTATGTGGAAGTCCATCAACAAAATCCATGGAAATATGTTCCCGCTTCCACATGAGAATTGTAACGACCCAACTTTCGAACACATCAGAAGTTGTGCCATTAATAATAATAAGAATAGATAGAAGATAAAAACGCAGAAACATCAGAATCTCACAGCGGAATTTTCACAAAAGATCATACTTTATAACAATACACAGCGGAACATATTACATCACAGCATACTGATACAAGCCATTCATAGTACATCTTTAATTTTACATATCATAGATGACCAAACTGGCAGACTTAATTATACAGTAGATAAGATAAGAAGATCAACACACAGAAAGTTCCATTTCAGCTTTCCAAGTTTTATCCAATCCTGATTCACTTGTCTATTCATAACAAGTGTTATGAATACCCAAGAGTTTAAGGGAAACACAGAAAAATAAACTCCAGGTCAGTCAGGGGACTGGTATGAGTAAACAGTTTAAAACAAATAAAAATATCTCATAAGACCACGCCATGAATACGGAACGGGTTTTTACCTTATGAGATCAAAACACTTTGTATACTTGAAATCAGATATTATCATAGTGTCTATTTGTTTTCGCAAATAATTTAGAATGTAGAAGAATGCTTGCATCTCACATTCTCCTATATAGTATACAAATAAAAACCGCTTGGCACTTATGGAAATTGGGTTTCCAACTATGACAAGGTATGGGACCACCTTCCGATGATGTATCTCTAGAGGCGAATACACCTGGGTTCGACAAGAACGTCTTGCAACCCGGCCCACACATGACCGACCACTCATTTCTTTTGAGTGTATCAAATGTATATCACCAACGGTTGGACTCAAACCACCGTTTCCCGAATGGGCAGAATCGATAGAGTAAGAAACAAAAGGAATTTCTCTAGATAGGTGATTATACACCCTAATGGGAGCGACCCACACAGCCATGCTGCCTGTTCGATTTTTGTCATGTCCTGGGTGTGAGGCTTGAGGCTAGACTTACCTTTCATCACTAGTTTATTTCCTTTAAATGCCACATCGTCAAAACTTCCGGATCACTAATTGACTTCCCTAAAAATATATCATAGGTATACGGCAAGAGAAACGAATTCCTCTACCACCATATAAATACGTTTGGAGAGATCAACGTACGTGATCAGTTAAAATTACTTTGTCAAACATTCGTCCATACAAGTTGTCCTGGGATTGGACAAACCGAAGGCACTATTCTGTAAATCCATCTTGGGCAATTTCTACCTAGGATTGACAGAACAACCCTTGCATAACACTTCGTCTTTGATTTTGTCTGCAATATTCTGACTTGCCACGTATAAATCGAATCGAAGTGGAATTTAGATTCCGGACTCTTCGAAACGATCATCGTTAATATCTTTTAGGGTTAAGTGATGCTTAACGGAACAGATTCAAAATCTGATATTGAATTTATTCATCTTAAATTTGATTTGTTTAATTCATTCCTTGATTATAAAATAGTTATTGACCTAAGTCGATCAACAACACTTCAATTTTTCTTTTTACATTTGATTCATCATTTCCATACAACTACCTTTCGATAATTATGACGTACCATCGAGTCAACGCATCAGATTATAATTACATTTTCGGTCTTGCGAACATGGAATTATATCTCCTTTCTCTATATTATAAATTATTCAAAATGGACAATCAAATCACTACTTAAATTAAATATACTTTAACTTCACATATTATTTTGATGACTTCTATTTATTATTACAAAGTTAATTATCACTTTCTATATATATAAGTACATATATGTATATTTATTCTATTTCATTGTAAACAAAACAATGAAATTATAAATTTGGGAAATTTAAACAAATCATTGTTTACTTTTCCTTTTCTAGTTTTCATTTTTTTTTCTTTTCCCTTCTTTGTACATCCTTTCTTCTCTTACAGCCCGATTTCTTGGCCCAAGCCCGCCTCCTCTTCTTCATTCTTTCTTTTGTTTTAGATCTCTTTTTATATAGGTCCATAGCCGTGTCATCGACAATTACTCCTTTCATACATACATATTTTATATGTATTCATTTTATATAAAAGAAAACTTTAAATTAAAAATCTCCTTTCTTTGCCCTTCATTTTCTTTTCTTTATTTCCCTTATTATTATTTTTCTTCTATTTATCCCTTGGCCCAAACCTGGCCCAACTTCGCTCAGCCCAACCTCTCCCTTTTCTTCTCCTATCTTCTGTTTTGCTCCTCCAGTACACATTTGTGCACTCATATACGTGCACATCGATGCCGATGACTTTCATACCTCCAACTCCATCACCACAGATGTCATTGCACCCCTTGAAGCCATCAACAACCCCTACGGAATACCCCGTCCCCTGCATCGAAATTTGAAATGCTACAGGAGCTCCGAACATTTACACACCTTCACAAAAATACTTCGTATTGGCACCACCGTGATTCAGGTAACCTGCGACCACCACCACCGGTGGCGGAGCCAGAAACTTCTACAGGCGAGGGCACGATCAAACTGATTGCGTAGTAGATCTGACTGTTGTGACCACCACCTTTTACGATGCGGTTGGCGACAAGAGCTTTGGTGATGCTCTGCCTAATTGCGTAGATCCGACTGTTGCGACCGCCACCTTTGACGCAGACCCGCATGTCAACATCGGCGAAGTGGTTGCGGCCGAGGAGGAGAATGGGTTCGAACGCCTTGTACCTGAGGATTTCGGGATTGATTAGCGCGACTGGGGACCCGTTTACCTTGATCAGACTGCGTCCTATTTTACAGTGGGTGACGGCAACGGCGTTCTTCTTGCGGCCGAAGCACTGGGCCAAGTCCGTAGGAGCTAGACACGCCATCGTTCACTTACCTAGCGTTGTTCGATTGGGGAAATAACAACTGGCGGCTGCTTTAGGTTGAGGATTGGAAGAGTTTTTCTTGAATCCTTGGTATTGTATAAGCTGGCGGCTGCTTTTGGGTTGAGGATTGGGAGAGTTTTTTGCAGTGGGAGAGTTTTTCTTGAATCCTGGGGAGGGCACGTGCCCTCCCCAGTGTCAATGTGGCTCCGCCACTGACCACCACTAGTATCCCCGTCCCTTCTACTTCCTCTCATCCAACTTCGATACAACTCGCACTCCTATCGAAGCCACCCGACGCCTATGAAACCCGTAAACCCAAGAAACCTAGTTCGACACAGTTTGAGCTAAATCCCAATATTTACCTAATATAAAATTCTCCAGTATTTTTCCCTTTACCTACGATCCCCTGTGCTCCTCCCGTTCCGACCATCTGACCTACGATCACCTCCTCCGCCGAGATTTGCTCAATTTCCCAATTTCAACCAACTCAATTTTTCTCTTCAACCAAAATCTTAAACTTCGAGATAATGGTACTGAAATTCAGGGTTTTCAATAAATAATATGATCATATACCTGTGTTTGCAAAAATAGATAATCGAAAATTTGGTTTTCTAAAGCTTCTTACTGTTATTAACGAATATACAAGGGTAAACTCTGTTTGTTTAATTTGAAACTATTTTACAATTTACTAAGGACATAGCAAACAAATTTCCTCCTGAACTCAAGTCCTAAAGCTAACTAGGATCTAAGTTGTAGATTTTAAGCTAGGAAAAGTATATTTCCTTTATTCACAGTATCACCTTTCCTTTAGTAAACTTTAAATGCTTCAGATATAACTGATGGTGTTTAAAACATCATCAATGTTTATATGATATAGAGCAGACACTCATATACAAACATAACATACTAATTTATAGACAGTAGATAAGTTTGAATATTTATTTACAAGGATTCAATACCATACTGTCTTTTGATTTATTTATTTTTTCTCTGTTTCAGTTATCAATTCAAGTTCATTCAGGTTTACATATGTTCAAACCAATATTTTCAAAGTGATCATAACATATACTTAGAGGTAGATTTAAACTGGAAAACAAGATGTTTACTCACATTTTATTCTTCTCTGTTTTTAGAATTGGGTAAGGTCTGCTATGGTATTTAAATCTTCACTGGTTTTGAAATGCCACTCACATAGTTTTGTTTCTTTGTTGGCATACAGATCGAACCAACTTAATCAAATATATTCAACCATATATACCTATACTAACAGCAAACAGTTTTTAATGGAAATCTAAACAAGTTTTTGCTAACTGTGTTTTTTTTTCTACTTTCATTTTCAGGAATCCTATACAGGTTTTCTATTATATATCTTTCAGATTCTAACATGATCTAATAATTTAAATATATAAATGAATGGCATCCATATTCAATCGATGCTGGTCTTAAAAGTTTACCTACAGGAAAACTCATACTGTTTTAGCATTTGTAGATCCTACACATTACAATGTTCAGTCAACAGCAGATTAACATATATAAGTCACCATAAAACATACTTGCATTATTTAGTTTAACTTAAGAAAGGTCTAAACAGAGATTTAGAGAAGAGAGTTTACTCACAATAGATTATCATTTTTACTAGTTTAAAACTTAGCATATGTACAGACATAGATCAATCATCTCATCTAATGCTGACATTCAATAGAAAACAACAATTCTAAATAAAGGTTTAGTTTACTCACCGGAATAGTATGAAATCCTTAGCTTCTATTCTTCTTTACGGATCAAATCCTGAATGGCTTGTGGTGTGTGAGGAAATGTGTGTGCTATTGGTCTTTTTATAGTGGTAGAGAATTCATAAAATAATGGTGCATTATTTACTGTTTTTGGAAGAAGCAAGAAATCAGGTTTTTAGATTTTATGTTGACAAACGATAGACATATCAGAAAAAATCTTTCCTCCCTTACCAAATCAAAGCGCCATCACCAAATCACATGGCTTATCTCAGCCACCATTCACATGCACATGTACACCCTCTTTTCCTATTTGTTTCCATGAATGGTCACTTTAAATGCCAAGGGTACCACCCATGTTCTTTCACAATCTTCCTTGGTTTTAACCAATATATAATCTCCATTTTTGTACCATATAAAATCAGTTTTTCATTGGATTTCAAACCCAAGATCTTTCTCATGACAATCGATTTAACAACAAAATATAAGGTATTTTTTTCTTGCCTTCCAAGGCGACACAAAATCTGAAAATTTCTTGTACTCTTTTGATCTTGGCATGTGATGGAATTGACATGAAAATCTCTTGGAAAATCTATGTGCTTTATTGATGATCTAGTGTAGGTAAGGATCTTGATATATACACAAGATTTGGTAGATTCTTATGCACATGCCCTTTGACAAATGAACATGTTCTTGAAATTGCAAAGGAAATGTCATTTTCACAAAATCTTGAGAGATAAAAGAAAGATTTTAAAACTGAAATTATTTGGTCTAAATAGATTTTGCCATGTGAACAAATATTTCACTAGATCCCCTTAACTAGTTTACTATTAGGGTAGGTTGTATGCTCAAGTACACATATATATACATATAAAACATATATGAAAAAGAAATGGTGTTTCATGTCTTAGTGTTGATGTGAACTTGAACTTGTTTTAAATACTTGCTTTGACAAAAGAAAAGGTTTTGGCATGTTTTTAATTCAAGTGATTAAAAGTTTTAAATTCAAGAATTTACAAATACTCATTTTCTAAACCTTTTGAAAAAATGAACAAGACATGTATACTAAAATGGCATTAAAAACTTGCTAATAAAAAGTGTTATCATTCATACATGTATAAATAAATTTAAACAAACGCTATCTTTTACATGCTATCATACATGAATATCTAAAAATAGGTTTTAGTAAGTGTTGTGATATAAATGCTAGTATTCACAAGTGAACATGTTCTGCAAATTTTAAAAGTCCAGATTTTAAATCGTATTACATACTTACGATAAATTAATATCTGTGTCAGTGATGTGTAAAATACCGGGTCAGTACAGGAATCTCTAGTGGTAATAGCAATCTTTTGGGCTTTCCTTGCTCCGCTTTTACTTTTTGGCATGTTAAACATTTAGCTATGAACTCAGCTACATCCTTTTTCATCCCTTCCTAATGGAGATTTCTCTTCATATCCCTATACATTTTATCTCCTCCGAGGTGTATGGTCCTCTTTGACCCATGGCACTCCTCTAGAATTTCTTTCTTTAATCCTTCATCTTTATGGACGTAAAGTCGTCCATTCCTAAGTAAACTTCCATCGTCGCCTAACGAATACCTAATCAAATGGGGAAAGGCCTCCTTATTTCCCACTTTCTCCTTTAATTTCCTTATTTCTTTGTTATGGTCTTGTGCACTCTGAATCCTCTCTTTTAGAGTGGGTCTAATAATCATAGCTCCAAGAAAACCATTAAGAGTTAATGGTGAGGCTTGCAAATTAAAATTTGAGAGGAACTCGAATTGCTTCCATTCTAAGATTGCATTCATGGTAACATGTTTCCTACTTAACGCATCTGCCATGACATTCCCTTTTCTCAGGGTATTTTGGATCATAAAATCAAATGAGGCAATATATTTCATCCATCGTTGTTGTCTCATATTTAGGTCACGTTGAGAGAATAAATATTTTAGGGATTTATGGTTGGTAAAAAGTTCAAATCTTTCCTCTAAAAGATAATGCCTCCACATTTTCAGGGTAAACACTACTGTGGCTAACTCAAGGTCATGAACTAGGTACCTCTTCTCGGGATCCTTAAGTGGTCTACTAGCGTAAGCAACAACCCTTCCTTCTTGCATAAGAAGTGCTCCTAACTGGTTTCACATGTATCAGTGTAAACAATTTCGAACCATCGGGTATAATAAGAACTAGCACATTAGTTAACACTTCCTTTAATTTCTTAAAGGCCACATCACATTTATTACTCCAAGAAAATACCAAATTTTTCTTTGTTAGTTGGGTTAAAGGAGTAGCAATCTTTTAGAAGTCTTTAATGAATTTCTGATAATACCCGGCTAATCCAAGGAAGCTCCTCACTTCTGTAGCATTTCGTGGTATCCTCCATTCTTTAGTTGCCTCGATCTTCGCGGGGTCTACTAACAAGCCTTTGCTTGACATAATATTTCCCAAAAACCCGACTTCTTCCTTCCAGAAATGGAACTTCGAGAATTTTGCTTTTAATTGATTCTTTCTTAATATCCCTAAAGCTATCTTAAGTGACTTTCATGATCTTTGTGGTCCTTTGAAAATATAAGGATATCATCTACAAAGATTACCACAATCTTGTTTTGAATTCCCCTAAACACTCTACTTGTGAGGTCAAAAAAGAAGGCGGGTGCATTCGTCAGTCCGAAGGGCATAACTTCCTATTGGAACAATCCATCCGGCATCCTAAACACAATTTTATCCTTACTATCCTCTGCAATTCTCAACTAGTGAAATCCAGTGGCAATGTCTAATTGGGAAAACACTCTGGCTACTCTCAAGTGGTCAAATAGATCACCAATTCTAGGTAAGGGGTACCTATTCTTCTTGATCAATTTATTAAGCTACTTATAATCCACATAAAGTCTTAAAGATCCATCTGCTTTGGTGACAAACAAAACAGGCGCACCCCATTTAGAGGTACTTCGCCGAATGAAGCTTTTCTGTTGTAACTCTAAAATCTTCTTATGCAATTCCATTCTTTCTTTAGGCGTTGTATGCCTTAAGGGTAAAGCTACTGGTCTAGCGTCCTTCTTTAGGTCAATACTGTTTACACCAAAAATGGTCTAAACACCGAAGGTACTAAATTGTACTTCACCAATTCGGTAAGAAATAAATGGAGCCGTGTTTAATCAGCAATAAAAAGTGAAAAAATGCGAAAAAGTAAAGTAGAGAAGATATTTAGAGTGGTTCAGCCGTTAATGAGGCCTACGTCCACTATGAAGGTGATTTCCTCCCTTATAATGATAATTACATAACACATCAACTCTCTCTTTTCATACATTTCTATATCCGCTCAATATACCCTCATTAATATATTTCAATCTAAGGAGTCATACAAAAGAATAGCGGAATATGAGGAGAAGAAGGATGGATGAATGATTGAGAAGATGGGTGTCTTTGTTTTCCTTCATCGTGAAATTGTGCTTGACGCCATGGTTGAATCTGTGGTTGAGGATGAAGTTCGGCAGCACTTCGCGGTTTCTTGAAGCCGATCCCCTTTACGTTGGTAGTCATGGTCTATTTATAGATGAACCCCCCTTGGTAAACAACCTGGAATTCCTTTATCCAGGCTGTGGATCATCCATTTTGCTAATTACGACCATGCCACGGGCTAGCTGTAGCCAGCTGTCCGTGGCCGTATCCATTTATCATGCGCGAGCGGCTTGTTGGAACGAGTATCTTGAATAGCTAAGCAAGTCCATGTAAACGAGCATCCCATGAAAGCCTCAAGAGATTTTGTAAGAGCGGGATGCGGGTTTGGAGTCGAGTCTCCTTTGCCCCTTGTGCGACCGTCCTTTTCGGTCCAAGGGCGCTTGTCTTCGTGCTGCCTTTGTATGTCACTTTTTGGCTTCGAGGCTTTGTTATAAGGTCGCTCCTGCTTAGGTTGAGTGGGTGACTTGCCTCATTTTGGTGTTTGAGCGGTTCTCAGGATATGCGACCTTTATCTTTATCAGGTCGTACTTCTTATAATATGTTATACTGTTATTCGGACGCAGTGGTTTACTTGACCTGCCTTGGGTTCGATATTTGGATCTTGCTTTGTGCGGGCTCATCGTGCACGGCCGGCCCTGATGACATCCGCCTTGTACCCTTTACCTAATGTGCGCATGAATTTTTTGGGATTAACACTTGCCTCTCGAAGTCCGTGATTTCTTTTGTATATGGAATCGCGGGCTTCGACGTATTTGATCGCACATTGGTTGGTGGGTTTGTCCTAACTTGTTGAGGGCTCGGTCGTGCCAATCATTTAGATTACTTCATTGTTGCTGATTGATATTGTCTTTTCCTATGAGCGAGAGGCTCTGTGTAGTTGGGCACTAAGCTGACGTGGCGAGAATTTTCTGGATGAATGCCTTTTAATCTCCTTCATTTACCTCTATCTGTTCACTTTTGATTGGTTTTCCCACATGCGTCTAGGTATGCTTTCTTTAGGCGATTCCATGTTTGCTTGAATGTTGGGTTTATTGATTTGACCGTTGGGTTGTTAAACGACCAGATGAAAATACTATTTTGGTCTGCCAGCCCTTTCGTCTATCCTTCACATATTATTTCACCATATATTTTAAAAGGAAAGCTTTAATGGCGGCGTCGTTTTGAGCGATCTTCTTTTCCACTGGGATCCCCCTTTGCAATTCCTGAATATGATAGCTCTTTTATTGTTCCAACTTGCATTCGCGCGTGACACCGTCATTAAGGCTTCTGCAATCTTGAGATCGATTCGGCTGGATTGTTTGCCTCGGTTCGAAACTGTTCACCTGTCTGTAAGTGAATTTCTCCCTTGATTTTATCTTAACCCACCTTTGGAGTATGAGTTTTATTGTGCGATCTTGGGGTTCCTAGGTAGGGTTTTTCTTTTTTCTAAAATTTCATAATTTCAAGGAGATATCCATGTCGGACCAGGCTGGAAGGTTGGATCGAGAAGAAGGTTCTGATCAAGTTACGTCTACGCCCCATATTGTTTCTTTGATGGGTGCTGCCCAAGAATTCCCGCAACCTCGTGCGCTTTCTGAAACGCCTAGTAAGAGGCATCCAACGGAGCTTTTGCTCGGTTCGTTTCGTTAGCTGTGCAAGCAATTTAGGATTTCGGAAAAAGGAGAGGCCAAGCTGCCTACAGGAGAGGAGTTCGCTAATATCCCTCCCAAAGGATATGTCGCTGTTACTCGCGGTATGTTGAAAAGCGGAGCGGTTCCTCCTTTTATTCCTTATATAGAGATGATTCTCAAGAATTTGGCCATTGCCCCGTATCAGTTACATCCCAATGGTTATGTGATTTTGACAAGCCTTTATGTCATTTTTATGAGGGAGAAACATCGGACTCCTTCATTTAGGGACATACGCTCATTGTATGCTTTTAGGAAAAGAGACCAGTGTCCCTCATTTATCTTCGTGGAAAGTCGGGGTTCGAAAATAGTCACTTGTCTAGAGGATAGTGTGCGAGGATTTCCCAGTAAATACTTTTTTTGTCCAATGTCCCGATAATTTCTGCGGCCTTTGGAAGGCAGTCGGTAAGTATCTTTATTCCTTGAATCCCAACTCGCTCTTTCTTCCTTTCGTCTTGGCTTTCCTGAAGTCTTTTGGATATATTGCAGTGCTTCCCGACCAAAGCATACCCTTTGACCAAGATCTATGCAACTCGTTATTAGCCGTTGACGAGAGCCAGAGGAATAAGAAATTCTTGATTAACGAAAGGTTCTTAAGGCAATACAACTTGCTTTCTCCTCTGTGTACCTTTCCGGCGGATGCATCCGGCAAACAGAACTCTATCAGCAAATCCCCTACCAAGAAATCTTTGGAAAAAGGGTGTTCTAGTGTTATATGGAGCAGCGGGGTATCTTCTAGCAGCAGAGCGATCCTGCCAAAAAAGGTAGTATCCAAGCGTCCAAAGCGCAAAGGCTCTAAGACTTTAGTGATTTTGCGCGAAGAAGATAGGTCTTTACTAGAGGGAGCCGCCCAAGGTGATGTGAACGTGACTCCTTCGAAGATTGCCCCGGAACAAGTTCAGGAAGCATAACGGCTTGACGAAATTGTTGAAACTTCTGTAGAAGACCCGGAAAGCAGAGGGAACTCTTCTAAAGAAGACCAAGAAGAGAGTGGTTCAGAGACTTCAAAAGGACTTGATCCTCCTGACTTGGCTGGAGAGCTCGTTCAAGGTAAGATCGCTTCCTTTTAATCGTGAGGACTTTACGGAAAAAACCCTCCTTGTTTTTGGGTCAAAGCGATATCTCACAAAGCTTTTAGGATTCTTTTTCTCATTTTTCTACAACCACGGTGTTTAAATTTTCTTTTTCTTCTTAAATCCAGGAATGGAGTCATCTTTATCAGAAAGTTTGTCCCAGCAACTTGCTTTCGTTGATCCACGGAATCTCTTGCAATCTAGTCTTTCTCATTGTCTCAAGCACTCCCGTCCATCTTCAGATCTTCTAACCCAAGATGCTCTTGAAGCACTACTGGTGAGTTTGATAAAGAAAAAGAAGCATGACCATTCCCAGGTATCTGGAGGAGAAACCCAGGATATTGAGAAGAGAGGGGATAATAATGAGCAGGCTGGCCTCGATGGGTCTTTCGAACCAGCTGAACTTCCATGCCCCAGTTCTTTGGTCCCTGTGAAGCCGATGGTTATATCCTCTATCTCTGATGCACCTGCTCTTCGCCAGATTCAGGCAATTCTTGATAGACCTCCCTACAGAGTTGCCCCTGGTAATCCTAAGTTGATGGACAGGTTTGGAGACCGGGATTTAAGGGGAATGGATCTTGATTTAGATTTGTCTCCATACGACAACCAAGGCGCCGTTGGGGAGTTGGGTGCCATAAAAAACTATGTGACCTCCCAGCTTGCCACTATCATGGGTCAGCTTGAAGTTCAGCTAGATGAAGCCAGAGATACCTCCAAAAAGCGGTTTGAGTCTTGGTATAAGTTCTGCTTCGAATTTCAAAAATTGAATACTCGGCACCTTAAGCGTATTGAACTCCTGGAGAGCGATAAGACTGAACTAAGCCGTGTGATTGAGGGTCAAGCGGCTGAAATCGCACTCCTTAAAGATGGGAACAGCAGAATGAGCAGCTTAGAAGCCAACAACAGAAGACTTCAGGAAGAGATTGAAGTTGCCAAGAAACGACTTGACGAGGCTCAAACAGGTCGTGAGTTTGCTGAATCTCAATTAACTTCCGTACAACAGGCTGTGGTCGCTTGTCGGCGGGAGAAAGCGGCGCTCGAGGGTAAACTTGCTTTTCAAAATAAGGCTCTTGAAACTTTAGAAGGAGATAAGGCAAGGTTAGCCGGCGACCTTGAAAGAGCCCGAACTAAAACTGAAGAAACCCTGTTTCGATTTTACACTCTTAGTGTTATGACCCATGGAAGCTTGAGCTATTTGAACAAGGATTTTCCCCATACATTAGCCCTTGTCTGGGAGGAGGTGCTCAGTTACTCCAAAGATATGGAAGATAGCATTCTGCAAAAAGCCCTTCTTGATCCAAAGGATCGTGATGCTTTGGAAAAAGGCAGGAGAATATTGGCCGACGAGCGAGCTCGACCCCTTGGAAAAGAAATCCTGAATGTTGTTCCTGTTCATGCTTCCGGTCCTGCAGGAGGTGAAAATTTGGGATCCCAAATTCCTTTGACGGGATCTTCCGTCGCTAATGAAGGTACTTCTGAGGTTCATGATGATCATGATGTCCCTGAAAAAATTGCCACATGATATGCTGTTGTTGTGTATTTTGCAGTTCCAACTTTATTACCCTATATCTTTATGATGAATTTGTATTTCGTTATCGCGCATTACTGTTGAAACGCTATAACTTACCGTTATCTTATCTTATTATATTTATCCCCTTTTTTATGGGTCGCGCGATGATTATGTTTTTACGTCGTTCGTCGTCTAATATCGCTGGTTTGCTTTGAATTTGAAACATCGTATTTTATATTTTTGCCTCTCTCTTTGAGGGGTTTAGTTCTTATTATGCTTGCATTCGCGTTTTTATTTGGTCTGGTAATTCGAACCTTTAAAGTTCATTTTTTGGATAGGTACCCTTATTATAAGATGCAGATATCTTGCTGTACATTTAATCTTGTTGTACATTTAACCTTGTTCCTTATTGATTTGGCGTCCCAAGTCCTATGGAAACATGATTAAATGTATTATGTATGTTTAGTTCGCGTATTTTCTTTTTTATGTATCCAATCCCATATTTTACTGACTCAGTGACCCGAGCCCTTTGGTTACTGGTTTTGGATACGTGCCCCCATGGGAGGACTTGGGTTACAATTTTCGACCCAATTTCGATCTTATTTGATCCAACTCGTTATGATCAAATAAAGACCTAGATTGGATACCCCCAAATGGCTAGGATTTCTGATATCTCCTTTCGGCTAGGGTTTCTGCTGTTGTAATCCACCCTTGGCTCTGTTTGACTTGGTTAACAACAAAGAACAAGGGTGGCCACCTCCTTTTGGTCGGGTTTCTTTTTTTGTTTTTTGTTTCGGGACATGTTAGTTTTTCTGACTTTGTGCTTCGACCAAGGACATAGACGTTGGTTCGCCTCGTTGAGTTTCTTTTTCTCAAGTTGGAAAACCCGTGTCCAACACCTAGGAAGGTCACCTAAGAAGGTGCTTCTTCGGTGGGCTTTAGCAATTTCATCCGTGGGACTTTTGAGTTTTGCAGGACAGTGGTTTTGATGGCCCTGCCTTTTTTTTTACCAATGCTCTTGATGCGTAGTGCGCGTTTTTCCCTGCATCAGAGACCAATTTCAACATTAGTTCATAAATAATTTTTGCCTTTCATGAGACTATAATCAGTGAGTGAGTATCTTTTATCATGTAGAGTTTTCACTTGACACAATAGAAAGGGGAATCACATATCACCTCATGGAAATACAATTGGAAAAGATAGAATACAGAAGTAGCAAAATAAAGGGAATTGGGGTCGCGCATTCCCAGTTCTAGATATTGGATTGCTCCCAGTTTCCATTAGTCAATGATTGGTCGCAAGTCTTCAGGCGTTCGGGTTACCTTACGTGACCCGGCCTGATCGGCAACCTTACCTTGCCTCTGATCTTCTGATGCATTTTGTGGATTCTTAACATATTGCTGCAGTTGATTTTTTCGGATGAGCTCCTCAATCAAGTTTCTCAAGTGTCGACATTCATTTGTGTTGTGTCCTGGCTGATTGTGAAACCGGCAGAACTTTCCAGAATTTGCCTGCAGTTCTATGATTCATTGCGGCTTTACTTGAGGAAACATGCCTGTGTCCTTGGTGGCAGAGTAGATTTTATCTGGAGTTTCATTTAAGGGAGTCAATTCTGATTGCTTAAAGAATTTTGACTTTTTGTGTACTCCACTGCTCCTTCCATCGAACCCTCTTTTACGCCCAGGATTATCCTTCTGAATTATCTGAGGAGATTCGTTGCTTCTTCCTTCCTTAATAGTGCTATTCCTTGCGTCCTTCTGAGCACCCAGGGTGTCGGTTTCCACACTCGTGTACTCTTCGGCTTTCTTGTAGAATTTCTTTAGTCTTTGGTTTCTTCATCTTGAGCCATTTTCCGAATTCTGACTTCTTGTCGATAGCCCCTTTCAAGTCTGCCAACAAGTACCAAGGTTCCGGGTCTATAACCTCTGCTGCTGCAGCGTGGAAGCGTGTAAGGAAAGCTTTGATAATCTTTCCGGGCATCTGTTTCATTTCACTTAGTGTCATCACGTCCCTTGCCTTGGTGGCCTGCAATCGAAATTGATCTTTAAATTTCCTTGCCAGATCAGCAAACTGGTCAATACACCTAGATGGAAGTCTGGTGAACCATAATGAGGCCACACCTTCCAGGAAAACGGGAAAGTATAAGCACTTGATTTCGTCAGTGGCCCTAGCTCCCTTCATGTGCTGGTCGTATTTGAACAAAAAAATGGTTGGATCTCCGACTCCGCTATAAGGTGCTATTGTGGGTGGTATGAATTTATTCGGGAATTTCGCTTGACGGATCTCCTCTGTGAATGGATTTTTGCTGGGGGAAAACTCCCATTCTTTCTCCTCATCCTCTCGAGTCGCCTTCTCCTTCATTACTCGCTCGATTAGGTCTGTGATGCGCCTTTCGTCGCCTGCTTGTTTATCAGGATCGACGCTGATGTTATTATTAGCGCGACCACGGTTTAAGCTTCAGCACCTCGCATCCTTCTTGAGGGAGGTTATGTTGGTGTGATTCGTCGCACATTCTTCTTTGTGCCATGGAGATCTGACCTTAGGGTCCTCAACGACGGTCTCCCCCTGTCTCTCACTGAGATGTGAGGTCGTTCAGGGTCTGAGGCTGATGAGTCCTCTTTTTCATCAACATTATCCACAACATTTGGCAGTAACCAATTGGCTTAATTGTTGGTTAGGACATCAAACCTTTCCATTATCATCTTCGTTGTATTATCCATTTTCTCGTTCAAGTCGGTTACAACCACATTCAATTCATTCCGTGTTATAGATGGCCCAGTGGTTTCCCCAGCCCCTTGATTCAAGATCTGAGGTGTAGCTTTGTCAACATTACCATCCTCATTGATCGCAGCGACTTTAGTAGATTTACCGCTTTCCTTCGATCCAACCATGATTTCAAGGGAGAAAACGATTTTGAGATGTTTTTGTTACTGAACCACAAAAAGAAATTTATGAACACGGCCCCACGGTGGGCGCCAAAATGTTTACAACAAAAATGGTCTAAACACCCAAGATACTAAACTGTACTTCACCAATTCAGTAAGAAATAAATGGAGCCGTATTAAATTAGCAATAAAAAGTGAAAAAATGCGAAAAAGTAAAGTAGAGACGAGATTTAGAGTGGTTCAGCCGTTAATGAGGCCTACGTCCACTATGAAGGTGATTTCCGGCCTTATAATGATAATTACAGAACACATCAACTCTCTCTTTTCATATATTTCTATACCTGCTCAATATACCCTCATTAATATATTTCAATCTATGGAGTCATACAAAAGAATAGCGGAATTTGAGGAGAAGAAGGATGGATGAATGATTGAGAAGATGGGTGTCTTCGTTTTCCTTCATCGTGAAATTATGCTTGACGCCATGAAGTTCGGCAGCACTTCGTGGTTTTTAGAAGCCGATCCCGTTTACGTTGGTAGTCATGGTCTATTTATAGATGAACCCCCTTTGGTAAACAACGTGGAATTCCTTTATCCAGGCCGTGGATCGTCCATTTCGCTAATTACGACCATGCCACTGGCTAGCTGTAGCCAGTTGTCCGTGGCCATATCCATTTATCATGCGCGAGCGGCTAATTGGAACGAGTATCTTGAATAGCTGAGCAGGTCCATGTAAGCGAGCGTCCCATGAAAGCCTCAAGAGATTTTGTAAGATCGGGATGCGGGTTTGGAGTCGAGTCTCCTTTGCCCCTTGTGCGACCGTCCTTCTCGGTCCAAGGGCGCTTGTCTTCGTGCTGCCTTTGTATGTCGCTTTTTGGCTTCGAGGCTTTGTTATGAGGTCGCTCCTTCTTAGGTTCAGTGGGCGACTTGCCTCATTTTGGTGTTTGAGCGGTTCTCAGGATATGCGACCTTTATCTTTATCGGGTCGTATTTCTTATGATATGTTATATTGTTATCTTCAGACGCAGTGGTTGACTTGACCTGCCTTGGGTTCGATATTTGGATCTTGCTTTGTGCGGGCGCATCATGCACGGTCGGTCCTGATGACATCCGCCTTGTACCCTTTACCTAATGTGCGCATGAACTTTTTGGGATTAACAAATACAAAAGGAGATTTCTCTATAGGGTGGAAGCCCCATGACTTACTACAAGACATCCAAGAACTCGCACACTTTATGGACCGAAGATGGTCCTTCTGAACTAGGAGATAAGGAATACAATAAGGCTTTCTCCTTGTTCCTAACATTACAAGGAATACTCAGACTATTTCCTCCTCGGCTCCTAAGACGAATGATTCTCTTATCGCAATCTAGGACGGCCTCATAAAATGATAGTAAATCCATACCTAGGATAAGGTCATACCCCATAAAATCCAACACATATGCTTTTCATAGGAATTTGATATCGTCGATCTCCAACACTAGGTCTTTGCAAAACAACTCAAGATACTTAGCTCCTCCAATAGGGTTGACTACCTCTGTCAGATTACCAGAGAAAGATAAGGGAAGGTTCAATAGATTCACTAGCCTCTTAGCGATAAAAGAATAGGTCGCTTTGGAATCGAACAAGGTGTATATGGAAATTCCTAAAACAGAAGTTATACCTTCAAGTGCGGGTTGACCTTGGTCTCTTGGGGGCCGATTTTGTATCAGTGCCACCTCTATTGCATAATTCTGGACCCTTCGGATAACTTTAGGCTTTGGGAAGTCCTTACACATGTATCCTTCCTCGTGATAGTTGAAACACTTTCCTTTAAATTCTCTCTTCGCCAAAGAAGTCCTACAATCTTTGGTCGACCCTTACGTTTGCACCTCGTACAAGTCTTAGCTTCCTTTTCAAATTTTCCTCCTTTCTCCTTATTCTTCCACCGCTCCTTCTTCTTATTCTTATTAGAACATCCTTCTCCCTTCTAACCATCCTTATTCTACTTGGCCCCTTCAACTGTACATAAAATAGTCGTCTCCACTAATGTCTTGAAGGTCGCTCCGAACATTACTTGTGCTAAAAAAGTGTCCTTCAGTGGGATATTCAACCCCTTAACAAATCTCAAGGCTTTATTCATTGGGGGTATCCATTAAACCCCTACCAAGTTACTCAATTCGATGAACTTGGCCACATACTCCTGCAGACTTAAATTCCCTTGCTTAAGATGGATAAATTTTTCTAATGGATCGTCATCTCGGCTTTTGGCTGAAACTTTGCTTCGAAACGGGCTATGAATTCGGCCCATGTAAATACCTGGTATTAGTCATTTGTCAATCCTAATTGAAATATATATATGAAATATATTACTGCTAGGATTTAACACATGAAAATATAGAAAAAAATGATTGATCATTTCATAAAATTAAATTAAGATATCCTCTCCAGACACTAAGTTTCACCATTCAAGGGCCTCCTCCTTCAAGTGTCAGGCTGTAATTCTTCTTTTTACTTCGTCTAGCCATCCGGTGGCTTCGTAAATTCTTTCGCAGTCCATTGTCCAAATTTGGGCACTAGTAAAACCATCTTTTCATGAGAATTATTTTCCACCAAGGTTTGCGAAGCTCTTACATAATCGATAAAACTCAAAGGCTACCTCAACGGCAGGAGTTGCAGGCACCGCTGGGGCAAGATTAGCAACAGGGACATGTTCCAAAGTACGAAGATATTGTTAGAACCATTCTGGAAAATACCTAGGAATTGTATTGTTTCCCTGTTCGGAAGGATTATCAGCTATTCTACTATTTGAAAAGAAAAGGAAGAATCCTTCACTGGATACTACTGAGATAGTATATAAGCTGAAAAGGGAAGAAAATGATAGAGTTGCCTAGAATAAATGCGTATGCTTATTGGGGTAAGCATATTATATATATGTATAGTTTGAAAACCTTTTTCAAAATACAAATACGTATCTCATACGTCTAATTTCCCTATAATCGGGTAATCTATGCTCTGATACCAAATGTAACAAACCATCCGGAATAAGCCTAAATTTGAACCAAAAAAGGCCCATCAAAACTTAGAGCCACTCTAAATGGGTCGTTGGTTCCTATTAGGAATTACATTTGCACAGAATAATATATAGACATTGCGTTATGGAAATCTCACACAGCAGAACGAGAAAATATAATACCAAAATATGATGTACCACTTTATTAAAAAGCTATAGAATTCAAACACATATTGTCAAAATACAATTACCCCATAGGTACATCAATAAACTCATCATTAAAAGTTTCCATAAGCAGTATAACAATGATAACTAATAATAGCATAATATCTCCATTTTCGTCTTCAGTCTCCATCATTACTTCGTCCATTGAATCTACCCCACCTACTTACCTATTGGATATGTTAAAGAGAGGGGTCAGAACTTAAAGTCTTATGTGACTGAAAATAATATTTAGTTAAAGACTATACCCAAGATTTAGCAGGTTATATATGTCAAGGTATGTCTATGCAACACACAAACAGTCACACAAACATAAAGTATTCAACCAATGAGGTGAAAATCCAAGTCAATCGCTTAACCTTCATTAGTGCATTTAAGGTAAACACCTAACGAGGTGGGCATCCTCAATCAATTATGGCCCTATTAAAGGTGGATTCTTATGATCTCTTATAACCTTGAGGTGGACCCTAACCCCTTAAGACCCTGTCCTAATGCATCAACGTTCTTAAGTCTATACTCTCAAAAGTAATATAAGAAGTAGTATTGAGAACTTTACTACTTAACTGAAATTACATAGAACATCTATGTCGCTTAAGACTTCGCTTAGACAGTTGTTGAGCATGCTACGGCCATATATCCAATATAAACCAATCGTATCCCTAGTTCTGCCCTTTCAAGCTTCTAAAGGAGGTGGACATCCCCCATGAACTACCCTACTCCGTTACCGCTATTCCTAACCACATTCAGAGAAGGAGGACCCAAAGACTTATTTAGAATCTAATAAGGGTGGGTCCCATGACTTTGGTACCTATCTAAGGAATAAACCTACGTGATAGATCCTAGTCCTAACCACTTAAGACCCAAATTGGATAAGAAGAGAGTCATCCACTTAAGACCCTCCCTAGGCGTAGTAAACCCGCCTATTCTCACACATAATAGTCTTATATATACACACACACACACACATATGTATATATATATATTAAACCTCTCACACTAAATCGTATACCTGCATATGCTGGATATGTCATGCGGTTCCGAGAAGACATCTACTACAAGTAGGTTTAATCTCGTGTCATAGTATACTAAACTTGAATGGCCCATGGCACCTAGACCTCTCATTTTAGTCGAACCCACTTGTGGTTGTTGGATAGTTCCCGGCAGACTTCTGCCACAAATGACGACTAACCTCATGTCTATGTGTCATTATTTAATATTTATATAACTCATTCTATATGCACACACATGCAATCAATATATGGGGACGTTTCAAATTCAAATCTTATCTTAATCGCATTAATACTTCATTATTACGCTAATTACGTTAGTTATGCTATGTAGGTAGAATATTTAATATGTATAAATAATGCTAGTTTTTCGTATGAACGAAGGAACGTTCTAACGAGGTAAAATTGTTAACTTGTTCTAAGTTCAAGGTATACAAGTTAACTTCCACATTTGACCACTACATTCAAGGCATAATGGCATAATTGCATAATAACAGATAGCAATAATGGAAAATAAAACATACATAAATTACAACTTGTATCCTAGGCTTATTGGAATAATTCTAGTAATGAACCAAGAATAGGGTGTAATTTCATATATACACATATATATATATACATATATATACATAGCCCTTTATTTACCTAATTTACCCCTTTTTCATATTGCACATAAAACGTCTATATTTGATTTGCTTTAAATTTGAATTCGTTCGGATTGTCTAATTAGAATAGAACCCAAACCTATTCAGATAATGAATCAAATCAAATCTAAACATTTTTAGGTTATAAACAAAGATTTTGACAAAAAAAATAAATCACATAAAATAAAAGCCCATCACCCAATTGTTCTCAATTTTCTACTAAAACCAAATCCAAAAACCCAGTATAAATTGATTATTCTTGCGAAATACATAAAAAAGGAGAATTTAGGGGTTTTGCAATTTAATATTATCGTTATATCAAATCCTCTTAGGCATTCAAATCCATATAATAATCTACAAATGTAGAACTTTCCTATTGAAACACTAATCCACTCACAGTGATTGGAAAGGTCGTAGATCTGGCATTGTTATGCCTATTTGA
Organism: Allium sativum; assembly: GCA_030737875.1. Taxonomy (NCBI): domain Eukaryota; kingdom Viridiplantae; phylum Streptophyta; class Magnoliopsida; order Asparagales; family Amaryllidaceae; genus Allium; species Allium sativum. The sequence continues at coordinate 787,978,833 of CM060916.1, read as the reverse complement.
TGTAAATTCCAACTCTAGAGATCTCTATACATAAGAATTAATTGATTAGAATTCTTATATATATATATATATATCATGTGATTCCTAGATCTATTAAAATCTAAATTCTATAAGAAATGATTATAGAAAGAAGAATAGGTTTGTAGAAGAAGATGAAAACCTATTTTTGGAATCAATGGCAGTAGAGTGGAGGCACAATTAAGAGAATGGCTAAGGTTTAGGTATGGAGTCTAGGGGCAATTTATAATTGCTTGTTTAAGCAGGAACCATAGGATTATTTAGATCTAATCCTAGTCGTCCATTTATATAAATTAGTGTCAGAACCTAGCCAAACCCAGCCTCATTGGACGTTTCAACAGCCAAGCGGTCGACCTCCCCTCTAAGAGGCCGATCTACTGACGGTCGACACCCTTTCTAGAAGGGAGGTCAACCTCTTGGTTGTTGAATTGCCCAATGGACATATGTGAGGCTGGAGATATTAATTATATATAATGTTAATCGATTTGGCTTATTTCTTACCTTGTATATATTGTTTTTATCCCCTCATTCTTATCTTCATTTGAAATTCAAATTCACCCAAGTTATTTTATTTCTTGGATATATATATTATGGGAATGTCTATTTAGACATAAAATGTTGACACAAATATAGACACAAGCAATCTCAACCACTAGATCTCCCCCTGAATTCCACCTCAGACATAAAGACAAACAAATCACACGACCCAGATTTTGTGTGTCTAATTCTGTGTTTAATTTGTGTCCCAATAGCCGCTCCCATATATTATTTACTAAACCACATATATATATGTCTTTACTGTCTAATTTCATTGATTGTAACTTCTTCATATGATTAACGTTTTCAATATATTATATATGAAAACGATTTAGAATTTTTCCATGAATCCAAATAAAAGATTTTTGTAGCCGACTTCTTAATGCTGTAAAATTTCAGTTTTCAGCATCTATATTTCATTATTTAATTGCTTATTTTTAGGTATATTTTATGAGGTGTTACAATAATCCATGATTTAATGTACCTCTTAAATATCGCAAGATACATTTAACTGCTTTCTAGTGATGTTCAAGTGGTTGGTGCATAAATTGTGATACTTTATTGACAGTGTATGCGATGTCAGGTGTGGTAGTAGTGGCGTATTGTAATTCACCAACGATACTTCTATTTAGAGTTAGATTATTAAAGTTTCTCCTTAATGTTTTGATAATAGGAGATCAAAAATCATCAGGGGTAAGTAGAAGCTTAGCATTATCCATTTTTGCTCTTGTCAATATCTCAATAATATATTTTCTCTGACATAAATATAAACAATTGTTGGATAATCATATTGCCTCTATTCCTAGAAAATAATTTAATTCTCCCAAGTCTTTTATTGAAAAGTAGTATCCAAATATTTGGTGATTTTGTTGATTTCATCAAAATAATTTCCAGTTAGAATGAAATCATCTACATAAACCAAAACATAAGTTGTATAGTCTCCTTCTGTGTTAATGTATAGGAATGTGTAAGATTTGGCATTGTGATATCCAAAAGTTATGAGAGTCTCCTTTAATTTATCATACCACACGCGTAAGGCTTGTTTCAGATCATATAGGGCTTTGTGTAATTTGCATACTATTGTTTAATTGTCACCCTGTACATATCCTCATGGTTGATACACATACACATCTTCCTTAAGTTCTCTATTCAGAAATGCATTATTTACGTCCAGTTGTTTGATCATCCATTTGTTGAATAGGTTAAATGTTAGAACTACTCCGATAGTAATAGGTTTGACTAGGGGAGAAAAAATTTCTCTGAAGTCAAAGCCATATTGTTGAGTAACCCTTTGCCACTAACCTTGATTTATATTTTAAGATGGACCCATTAGGTTTTATTTTGATTTTGAATATCCATTTGCTTCAAACTATATTCTTGTGGTTAGGTATTACAACCAGACTCCATTTTTATTTATGATTAAAGCAGAGTACTCCTCATCCATGGCCTTTATCGAGTGTGTATGTTTGCATGCTTCATCATAGGTAGTTGGTTCCTCTTCTTTACTGAGTGCAGTGTAGGCTTTTGACGTAAATATTCCACTTTTGACTCTTGTAATCATGTGATGCTCTTTTATATTCTGATCTTGATCTTCATCTGTGCAGGATGTATTATTGTCATCTGATGATGCACCGCTTTTATTGTTTGAGTTTTCCTGATTGATGTTTAACCTTGAGGCGATGTCATGTTCTTCCTGACCTGCCTCAGGAGTAGGCATAATGAGTTGGGGTGAGTCATCCATATAACCTGGTCTACTGTTGGGAGAAGGGAGTTGGGGAGCTAACTCATCTTGATGAGTCAAATTCAAACTGTGAGCACCATTGGCTTTGTATATTGAAATGGTTGGAATGGATGTTCTTGCATTGTGGACCTTTTGTGTACTCTTCATCTCTGGTTTGGAAAAAGGAAAGGTTAACTCATTGAAAGCAACATGCCTTGAGATGATCACTCTTCCTTTTCTAGTAAGGCACTTATAACCCTTTTGATTTTGGGCATAACCAATAAAAGTACATGGCTCTGACCTGAAGCTTAGTTTATGGGTATTGAAAGGTCTTAATTTAGGAAAACATAAGCTGCCAAATGTCTTAAGAAGAGCGTTATCTGGTTTCACTTTAAAAAGTTTTTCTAATGGTGAAAATTTTTCAGGACTCTTGTTGGCGGTATGCTGATGAGATACACTCTTGTGTCAAATGCATTTGACCAAAATTTCAATGGAAGAGGGGCTTGAGCTAGAAGAGACAAGCCATTTTCAGTGATGTGCAAATGCTTTCTTTCAACAAGACCGCTTTGCTTAAAGGTATGAGGATAAGTTATCCTGTGAGTGATTCCTTTTCCATAAAGTAATCTCTCATAGGTTTTGAACTCTAATCCTCCATCAGTTTGAATTATTTTATTTTTGTGATTTGTTTGCCTTTCTGCTTGAACTATAAACTGGATAACACCATCAGTCATTTCTTCTTTTGACTTCAGAAAGTAAATAAACGTAAATATTGAATATGAGTGAAAAAAGGAAATATAATAATTGTAACTGTAATCAAAATTGGACCCATAAGTCGGTAGCTAACATTTCTAATGGCAGGTTATATCTAGTTTGAGACGGTGGAAATGATAGCTTGTGACTTTTTCCTGTCCGACGTGATGAACATATATATGGATTAAAGTTATCAGCAAAGTCAATATTATTAATTCTTAGAACATGCCTTACATTATTAATATTTGGGTCACCCAACTTACACTGCCACAAATCAAGAACATTTACAGTAGTATTATTCAAATTAATAGTATCGGAATTACTATTGTTCCCATCATCAGCATTATTACCAGACTTAGAGTAGTAGCACCACCATCTTCTATCAGATTTCCTATTGTTCTTCATAAGATTGAATCTACATAGACCATGACGCTCATTACTCTGTAATAAAATTTCTTTATTTCATAAGTCTTTGATCTGACAATGATCTGGAAAGAATTCAAAGTATATTTGGTTGTCTCTAGCAAATTGTGATACACTTATTAGGTTCTTTTTTATTTCAGGCACTCTAAGTAAGTTATTTAGATACAGGATTTTCTTGCTTTTAAGAATACCAGCACCACTATGCGTAATTTTAGTTTTGGTTCCATTACCCATAAATATAGTTTGCGTACCTTTGCATTCTCTATTACTCATGTTTAGATTGTTTAGACTACTTGTGATATGATCGGTTGAACCTGAGTCTAGAAACCAATCTTCAATTTGTAAGTCCTCTGAGTTTGAGAAGTTTTCAGTATATACTTGAGTTTTAGAATTTTCTGCTGGGCTTCTTTTGTCAGAGTTGTACTGATCCAGATTTGCATATGGATAATTCTGCCTTTGAGTATTTTGTTAATTAAGAGTAAAATTCTGATCAAATCTAAAATAGCATTTACTGGTTGTGTGTGTCCAAACTTTCCACAGATTTGGCATCTGATTCTATTGTAGTTGTTAAGCCTTCCTCTCCTTCTGCCTTTGTTGTTTTGAGTAGATCTCTAATTGTTTTGATCATTTCTATTGAATTGTGACTTTTTTTGATTCTTGTTTTTGTTGGATGAAGAATAATTGGCAGTATACTCACCATGTTTTGCTTTCTTGATGTCTATTTTGCCTTCATGGCCAATTAATGTTCAGTTGTCATCCTAAATTGATGGAGTAGTTGGCTGAGAGGGTAGCATGATAACAATGGACTCATGTTCATATCGTCAAGACCGCTTAAGACGGTCAGAACTTGATCAACATCAGTGACTTTATGGCCCACAACATCAAGTAAGTCACATAATGTCTTTATTTTGCTCAGATATTGACGTATAGACATTGAATCTTTACCTATGGTGCTTAATTGACGTTTGTGATGCATGATCCTTGCTTGGGACCGTGTATTAAAAATTTGTTCAACTGTTTTCCAAATTTCTCGGATGCTCTTGCACCCAATGACTTGTGGTAGCAATGTGGGACAAAATGAGGCAAATAGCCATGAACACAACAGACTATCTTGGCATTTGTAGCGAGTGAATTCTTTATTCACGATGTGATTTTTCCTATTATCAATAATCATTTTTGCAGGAATTGATAATGTTCCATCAACATATTCCTCTAACCCGTGCCTAGTCAAGGCTGTGATAATCTAAAATTTCCATAAAAGAAAATTTGTTCCATCTAGCTATATAGAAATCATGTGACTCTTAGGATTGATTATTGTTTTGTTTCAGATGTGTCATTGTCTGTTAACTGGGTGGTAGAGATGTGAGATGATGCTTCGTTAGCCATGACCGGAAAAAGAGATGGTGATCAAATGATGAAATAAATTGATGATAAGAGGTTGCCGCAACCAAAGTTCAAAAGATGGATGACTTTTTGATGGCACAATCTTCTTGATAAGAACAAACTCCTTAAACGCAAGAACTGCACTTAATCAACTGAGAAGAAAACCCTCTTCGTGATGACACAAAAAATCTAGATGACATATTAGCAAGAGCTATCTGAAACAAGATTGAACTGAGAAGAGAACTGGTTGAATCTTCACCAGATGATCATGGACGAGTAGAGTGCCTTTAGGAGAAAAGTAGCTCCGATACCATGCTGAAAAACTTAACCAGTGTATTATTGATAATTTGGTTCAAAGAAACAAAGCGAATTTGTACAATATTTATACATATGGTAAAGTAACGTTGAAAATAGGAAGGACAAAAATATCTTGGTAACTCTAGAGTATAAAACAGAATAAGCCGAATATATCCTAAATGCTTAATTTTCAACCAATCCAATCGCTCGTGTATTTCTCAACTTTCCCAAAAAAAAAGGAAGAAAAATTGTTTGATCATCAAATTATACAAGCATTTGACTATGGGCATAATATTTTTTAAGTTTTTGTGTAACTTTCGGTTCGGTTGAGGGCTTATAACACGAATTAAGATAAAAAAACAACGTTTCTGCAGAAATATTCATTTGAAAATGTTAACTTTTGTTTATTGTTTGAACATTACGCGTTAATTGTCTTTACAAACAATATTTGATATTAAAGGTTGTCTATTCATTTAAATCTTGTACATAACAGAGCTACATTTTTACAATCCATACTTTTGGCTAAAATATGTATATGGCATAATACTAGGAAGCCTAATTTGGTCGCTAGTCTTATATAACTCTCTGACGAATATAAAAGAAAAAGCAGGCAGTGGGCAGATTCTTTGTCAAATGCGTACGATTTTAGCAAAGAAGTCAAATTAAAATGCCACTATCAATGGTTGAGAAAACACTACAGTGAGAGCCCATGAATATACGACGACAAAAAGTGCGTCCTTTCTGTTTTATTTATGAAGATGCACTACTTTATCCTTTCATTTTTAGCAAAATTTGGTTGCGTATCCTTTCTGCTTTTAAAAAAGATACTTTTTTTATACAATTGCTTATTAAGATTACACAAAAAGTTCTTCATTGAATTTCAGTGTAATTAGATCTCTGTTTTTTATCCTCGATTGTTGCAGACATATCAGCCATATTTTTTAAAAGTTGCTGACATATCAGCTACTTTTCTGTATACGGTATAAAAGTTGCTAACATATCAGCAATTATTTACAAAAGATGCTGATATTTCAGCAATAATTTTTCACTTATTAGTACATTGTAATGAAAGTTGCTAACATATCAGCAATAATTTATAAAAGTTGTTGACGTATCAGCAATATTTTATAAAAGTTGTTGACATTTCAACAATAATTTTTCCTTTGTTTCTGGAAAACAAGGTGCGGATTTACAATGAAACTTACCAATGAAAGTTGGTGACATATCAGTACTTATTTATAAAAGTTGTTAGCATATCATCAATAATTTTCTTTATTTCTAGAAAATAAGGACCGAATTTACAATGAAACTTCGACAGAGACCGCCTTTACAATATGAAAGTATAACAGGGATGTCTCCCTAATTTTCACTTTTATATATATATACACACACACACACATATCTTTACTAATAATACAAATACTTAGATGTGGTGAAAAATTTTCACACTGCCAAAAAAACCCGTTGCCTTTCCATACAACAGAATTCGATAAGCCATTCATGGGAGGGGGCATACACGACATTTCCCTATTTTCTACTGCCCACTACATTGCGGTTATTGAACCGGTCTCCTATTTTCATTTTCTTTCTTCCCTCTTTCACGTTTTTCCTACTGTCATCTTCCTTTTTTCTTCTCCATTCCTCCCCACTTTACCAACACTATCTACTGCAAAATTACAAGCTTTACCCCCTTTCGCTGTGAATTCCTACTGCTTTTTACTTCCTCCAACCGGTCCTTCTCAGATCCAGAAGCTTCAATCTTCGTCATGTAACCGCGCGAGATCCAAAGTCAATTCACCTGATCCTGTTAGGAATCTCCTTCGCCTATTCTCTCTTCTTCACATCTGACACCCCCTCTCCGACCCGGCGTTGGATGAATGGTAGAGGTAATTTAAAAAATAAACTTATTCCTACTATTTGTTACAATATTTCGTTCTAATTGGTAATATTTCTTCAGATCTGGCGCCCTTTTTCCCAGTTGGTACTGGATGAAAGGTAAAGGTAATTTTTTTTAATCGTATTCCTGCTATTTGTTTGAATAATTCTTTGTACACATGTTTACATGTAATTGCTGAACCTATTACCTTTCTCATTAGGACCAACATGTGCTTGCTTCAGATCTGCCACTCAGGTGTTATTGGTTTGCTAATTTCAATTTTTATTGCTCTTTACCTTACATACTAGGTTGCTCACGTAATGCAGTTCTCTCCTTTCAAGACAAATAACTTATGACTTTATTAGTCCCCTGCTTATGTTCCATCTTCTCAACCTTTCTGGCAGATAATGAGTTGGCGACGAAGTGGAATCCAAAGTATTGCATAATACTTCCATCCAGAGTGGAATTAACAATGAATAGGTAGTATTTTTAAGATTTTATGCTATATTCATCTCTAAGCTTTAATGGAGTTTGTTAGATTCAAAATTCCAACTCGCTATGATATATCAACATTGATTTCTATTTCTATTTTCTAATTAGTGCTTGCCCTTGATGTTCATCATAATTTCAACACCAGCAGGTTCACCAGAGAGCATTATCTCGGGCCGCATGTGGGTGCACTTTATTTCAACTGCTAACGTGAGAATGGATTCGCTGGCCGAAGGTTTCGATCACAAAATTAGCTGTAAGCACTTTGCGTATCATTATCATGTATGTATATTTGATTATAAGTTATATCATATAGTTTCTAACATTGAGATCGGTTACAAGATCAACATAGCACATAAACATTCAAGTTGCATGTCATATTGTAATTGTTGGGAAACAAATGGCTGAGTCACGTACTCTGTCGCTTTCTTGAAGACGATTCGGCGATCTGGCCGGTGGTGCAAAACCAGTTCGTACTTTCGCCGCCGCCTCTAGGATAAAACAGCCTCTCCGAAATTAATAACTGATTTGCTTTGCACAAACAAACCAGTGCAGACTTGCACTTTCTGATTTTTCAACTGCTCGAAAGTTTCTTAAGAATATTGTTAATGGTGCAGAAAGATAAAAGCAGAGTTTTTTTTCTTTTTTTTGTAGATCTCGTCTGATCTGATGATAATATATAGACGAGGATTAGGTTATTCGAAAATACTGGTCAGTGGAGGAAAATAGGATCTGCGAAATACTTGGTCAAAATTTTTTACCGCTTCATATTAAAGTCGGTTCAGAAATATCCGGATTTAAAAAAAAAACAGGTTTGAAAAATGCAGTGTTTTCTGGACCAAAAATATAAGTGTCTACACCACATAGCCAAGGCCCAAAGCCCAAGCCCAATACCGAACCGAACCGAGCCGAGCCGGGCCGGGCCGGGTCGAGTCGAGTCGGTCGGTCGGTCGCGCGCGTGTGTGTGGTGGTCATGATGCATGGGCTCCCTCCTCACAACAAAGCATGTATTGGGAGCCCCAAGGCCTCATCAAAGCTTCTTAGAAACAAGTATAAATACTTGCTTCTCTCATATAATCCCATGATGTGGGACTATTCACATTAAGGAGCCACTCATACACTTATTCAAATATTTTAATAATTCACACAAAATTTCCAACAATCCCCCACTTGAATTTTAAAATATTATCGAGCAGTTTCTAAAAAACATAAGACTGTGCATAAACAAAGGTGTCATCCGACTTGAACCTTTGCATAGTGAGTAAGATTCAGTTTTTGCTAGAGTGACACGTAGTCTTGAACTCTATTCCTGACATCAAACCACACACAATCTTTTCTATAGTGCAATCAAATAAGCCCGTGCGTTTATGGCCATGCACGTCTCTCCCAGTTTTGTGAACGCTCTAGAAGTTTTGCCCAAAACTCCATAGGAAACGGCCTCATTTCCACATTCACATAGGTGAGTCTATCAAGAGTACTCCTGAAGGTAGGTACTCCACTCCAAATAGAGTATAGATCTCATTAAGAGTTTATATTAACTCATCCTCTATCACTTCAGGAATACATGCTTCTTAGTTTATTAAATAGCATGTTCAACTTCTATCACTACACAACTTGTTTTTACCCATTGAACCTATTTCTTGGGATCTCCAGTCATTTAGGTCGGGTTACCATTGTGTGTGACTCAACAATCTAAGGGCAATAGTCCCATTCTTTTAGAAGAATTATGGACTTTCTCTCTTGACAGTCCTTTCGTCAAAGGATCTGCCAAATTTTCTTCACTACGTACGTAATCTACTCTAACGGTACCTGTAGAAAGTAGCTCTCTAACTGTGCTATGCTTACGACGTATTTGTCGTCTCTTACCGTTATAATAACGGTTCTGAACTTTTGCAATAGCCGCGGTACTATCGCAATGTATCAACACAGCCGGTATCGGTTTTTCCCATAAGGGAATCTCAGCTAGCAGATTTCTCAAATACTCTGCTTCTTCACTAGCTGTAGCTAGTGCTATCATCTCAGATTCCATAGTGGACTGAGCCAAAATAGTCTGTTTCTTGGATTTCCAAGAAACAGCTCCTCCAGCGATGCTAAATATATAGCCACTGGTCGCTTTAGAATCATCAGATAAAGTATTCCAGTCTGCATCTGAGTATCCTTCAAGTACAGCTGGAAACTTTTCATAATGTAATCCAAGGTTCATAGTTTGTTTAAGGTATCTCATGACCCTTTCAATAGCATGCCAGTGCTCTATACTAGGTCTACTGGTAAACCTGCACAATAATCCCACGACATAGGCAATGTCGGGTCTAGTACAATCAGTGGCATACCGAAGGCTGCCAATGATGCTCGCATAATCAGACTGTCTTACACCTTCACCAGTGTTCTTAAATAACTTTACACTTGGATCATATGGTGTACATGCAGGTTTACAGTCAAAGTAATTATATTTCTTTAGTATCTTCTCAATGTAATGAGACTGATCCAAAGAAATTCCCTTTTCTGACCTAGTAATTTTAATACCAAGGATTACACTTGCCTCACCTAGATCTTTCATATCAAAATTGGCACTTAATAAGGATTTGGCTGAATTTATGGCATGAATGTTTGACGCAAAGATGAGTAGGTCATCTACATAAAGGCATATAATAGTGCAAATGTCATTCTCATATTTGTAATAAATGCGTTTGTCACTTTCATTAACTTTAAAACCATTTGAAATGATTAAGTTATCAAATTTTTCATGCCATTGCTTAGGTGCTTGTTTTAAACCATATAATGATTTATCCAATTTGCATACTTTATGTTCTTGACCATGTACTACAAATCCTTCAGGCTGGTCCATATAAATTTCTTCGTCTAATTCACCATTCAAAAAGGCAGTTTTAACATCCATTTGGTGTACTAGTAAATTATGAATGGAAGCAAGTGAGATTAATACCCGAATGGATGTTATTCTAGTTACAGGTGAAAAAGTATCGAAGAAGTCTATATTTTCTTTTTGTCTAAAACCTTTAGCTACTAGTCTTGCTTTGTATTTATCTATAGTACCATCAGGTTTTAGTTTCTTTTTAAGTACCCATTTACAACCTATAGATTTACAACCAGGGGGTAAATCTGTCAAATGCCAAGTCTTATTGGATTCAAGAGAATCCATCTCATCATTTATAGCCTCTCGCCAGAAATCGGCATCTATTGAAGATAAGGCCTCTTGGAGGTTTAAGGGATCCTCCTCTATAGTAAAAGCGCTAAAATCCGAACCAAAATCTTTTACGGTTCTTGCTCTTTTACTTCTTCTAGGTTCAACTTCAGAACTTTTATCAAGTTCTGTTCTAATAGGCGTACTTGATGTGCCCCCACTATTTCTTGATTTAAAAGGAAATTTAGTTTCATAAAAATCGGCATCATTTGATTCAATTATATTATGTGCGTTTAGGTCATAAAATCTGTATGCTTTGCTATTAACAGCATAGCCTATAAATGCACATTCATATGCTCTACTTGCCAATTTTATTCTCTTAGGGTCTGGAATGCGAACATATGCTAAACAACCCCAAGTTCTAAAGTACGAGACATTGGGTTTATGATTCTTTAAAATTTCATAAGGTGAAATTTTATTCTTAGATTTGAGGATTCTATTCAGAACATAGCATACAGTTAATAAAATATCCCCCCACCAATGTTTTGCTGCACCAGAATTTAGTAGGATGGCCACTACTAATTCGGTAAAAGTCCTATTTTTTCTTTCGGCTTTACCGTTCATTTCAGGTGAATAGGGTGCAGTTCTCTCATGTACAATACCGTGTAATTTATAGAAGTCCAGAATTGAATTAGATTCATATTCTGTTCCTCTATCACTACGAAGTCTCTTAATTTTTCTATTTACTTGATTCTCAATTTCTGTTTTGAATGTTTTAAACATTTCAAAAGCATCACTTTTATTTTTCATAAGATACACATATGTGAAATCAGAACAATCATCGATAAAAGAGATAAAATAGCGATGTCCATGTCTAGTCAAAGTACCATCAAGTTCACATATATCAGAATGAATCAAGTCTAAGGGTTCAGTTTCTCTATCAACAGACTTGTGAGGTTTCTTTGTGATTTTTGCTTGTGTACAGAATTCACAATTATCAGATTCAGATTCTGCTATCTTAGGTATCATATCTAGAGTGCTCATGTTATGAATTATTCGTTTATTAACATGACATAATCTAGAATGCCAAATATTAAAATCACACAGCATATAAGCAGAATTATTCACTTTATTAGATTCAACATTTAATTTGAACATTCCCTCACAAGCATAACCCTTTCCTACAAAGTTTCCCTTATACACTATGGTATACAAGTCAGCCCCAATAAATTGAGTAAACCCTGCCTTATTAAGGAGATAGCCAGAAACCAGATTCTTCCTCATCTCTGGAGTATGCAAAACATCTTTGAGGATCACAGTCTGTGACGGCCCGCCACGCACCAGCCTGCATTTCCTCCAAGAGAGCGCTGTACACATGCCCGACTAGCACAAGCCGGTCGTCATAAGAAAGAAAAGAAGGGAATGAACTAATCAAAGAACCTGTAGAATGCCTCACAGCGCATGGAATAAAATATAATAATAATGTACTTGACATAAAACAGGCGAGACAGTGTATAAGCTGATAACTAAGAACCAACATCAATCTCAAAGCAGCGGAAATCCAAATACAGCTTATTACATTTTTTCCAAATTTACTGTCTCTAACAAAGAAAGCTGAAATAGAAGATACACCAACAATGCCCAAGCAGTGATCTTCAACAACACAGGGAGAATACTAAATATATATATCACGTGGAAGCCTCCTGCTCGTCTCCGGATCATCTACCCGTGCATCACCAGCTAACCTGTCTCTAGTCTGCTCGTGTGAGCACCCAGAGTAATAAGAGGAGACATAAAACTCTGGGTCAGACATAAAGCCTGGTATGAGCGATAAGCATCTAAACAGAATAATAACAGGTATACTAAACCATACCTGAACCTGGACCTGCAACCAAAGAGTTAGTACCACATACCGTACAATACTCCAAGGTGCCATAATAAATAGTGTAAGAATACGGGGGTGGGGTGTGCATGTCAAAATGATAGCAACAAATCATCCATAGCAACCATCCTCACATCTCTCACTCGGTGCGTAAAGCGTACGACATCTACCACTTTGGAGCACTAGACAAACTGAGGCAACGACGAATCCCGACTTGTAGAAACCCTGCTGTGACCAAGCCAAACACTTGGAGTCATGACCAAACATTTCAATGACCCACTTCATTGGTCATAGCCCTTGGTTCTACCAATGCCATAATGGCCCTGAATCCGCCTTCGTACCTCCTACCATAGTGGTCCAAAGCTATAGGTGTCGATAACTCCTTAGCACGCGTCCCGCAGCAAAGCCCAACCATGAGGCGAACTCGTTGATTCCCATCTAAATCCTCGAGCTCTAACCTCTCATTTGGACTTCCTTTGCATCTCGGGTTTGGTCGAATTGGAGTGGGTCTTCAGAAAAGTTGTCGTGCAGTAGCAGCTCTAGAATTCGGTTCGGTTCGGTCACCCATGATCGGTTCGGTTCGGAGTACCACCTTCCTCTGGGTTCGGGTCCTTCTCCTTGTCTCTCATTCGATTCGGGTCGGGTACTTCGCTCCGGGTCGGGTGTCCTTCCTTCCAGCGCTCCGATTCGCCTCCTTATTTCTTCACGTATTCCGATCCGATCCCTCCTTGCCATCTGATCCGCGTGGCTTTCCCTCTTGCCAGTTCTCCCGAGTGTTTGCTTCCGATCCGAGCCCTGCATCCCCAAGTCGATCCGATCTGGCCTCCAATCACTCTTCCGATCCGATCCGCTCCGCTCCCTAGCTTACTCCGATCCGATCCCCTTGTCCACCCCAACTCTAAGCAAACAGCCTTCCTTTTTGCCAAGCCTTCTCCAGCGACAAGTTCCAATCCAGTTCCAATCCCCTTGGTCAGTTCACAAATCCGATCCGACCCCCTTTCTCCGATCCGAACCGGTTCGGAACCTGCACACTTCTGCAATTTTCCAGCAAGCTTTCTACGCCATTCGACGACGTTTTCGAGCAATTTAACTATTCTAATCAATCATGAAACATACCACAGAGTCATAGCGACAAGTAATAGCAACCACAAACAACAACCAACAATTCAAATGAATCAAAATGGATCAAAAGTAGCTAAAACTTCATATTTTCCCTTAAGCACTCTTAATCATGTTTAGGCATACAATTAACAAAACACATCGAAATTATCTCAAATTTCTAACAGAGCCTTAAAACATTATTTTAGAATTTTAAGAATTTTTCCAGAATTTATTTACGTATAAATTCGCTAATCTTCACTAATTACCCTTAATTACCGTAATTAGTGCAAAAACTATGCAAATCGCTCACCTTGGCTACAAATGAAATTCTCAGAACTGAAACTCCTCTGATTTGGGGCGAATACTGATGTCTAACAGCAGCTCTAACCTTGCTTTGGTGCTTTTTCTCCTTAATTTGGTGTTACTAAGCCTAATCTTCAATTAGAGAGTGATTTGGGGTGTTTTAGATGTAGGAAGCCATTACTAAGGTCTCAAGGAGGTTTGTGGCGGCTCAAAACTGAAATGAAAGTGATAACCTAACCCTGATCAGTCCTCCTATACCCCTAAACCCGAAATTCCCCTTGGGCCTAACTGCTAATCACCCGGTTAAGCCCAATTAAGCTGTCTTTCACCATCTGAAACTTGTTTCAGCCATATCTCCCAAACGGTGAGTCCGTTTGGCTAATGTGACCACTCTACGGAAAGAGAAACTATCATTCAAAGCCAATGGAAGTGGTTTCAGGTCAAAACTCATTTCCAGTCAAAAGTTATGGCCAAAACAGTGCCAACTAGGGGTAAAATGGTCATTTAAAAATCGGGAAAAATCATGAACATGGGAAATGACCCCAATAGTCGTCTCCCAAAGTTGCATGACCGTACGACTTCGTATGTGAAAGAAATAAATATTCTACGATCCTATGATGCGTAGAATGCGGGTCGTTACACTCTCCCCCCCTTAAGAAATTTCGTCCCCGAAATTCCTTAACCCCAAAACATACACAGGATCCCGCATGCCTAACACCCACATACAACAATCAAATATGCAAAGCAAGCAAACAAGTCTATCCTAGCATGCGGAAAACTAAATCGCTAATAAAATCTTACCAGACAAAGAGCTCTGGATACTTCTTCCTTATGTCCTCCTCTGTTTCCCAAGTACAATCATTCCCGTCTTCGTCCCACTGTACCTTGACTAGCTTCACCGACTTCCTTCGAAGTTGCTTCATGTCGTGTGCGACAATACGGGCCGGCTTGCGGTTTCCAACCGCCTCGGGTTCTACTTCAAAGTCTTCCAACTGATCAGGTGAGATAGTCATATCTGAGTCGTGAACGAACTTCCTTAGTTGGGAAACATGAAATACGTTATGAACTCCCGCCATCTTCTCCGGTAAGTCAATTCTATATGCCAAATTCCCGACTAGTTCAAGAACAGGGAATGGGCCAACAAATCTTGGTGCTAATTTACCTCTCCTACCAAATCGTATTACGCTCTTCAACGGAGAAATCTTGACAAACACCAAGTCGCCAACGGAGAATTTTAAGTCTCTTCTTCTCTTATCAGCATAACTTTTCTGCCTATCTTGGGCTGCCTTCATTCGTTGTTGAATGATCTTGATCTTATCTGAAGTTTCCCTCACCACATCTGGTCCAAGCATAAACTTCTCGCCAGTCTCTATCCAACATGATGGTGAGTTGCACGGTCTTCCATACAAAGCTTCAAATGGAGCCATACCGATACTGGATTGGTAACTATTATTATATGCAAACTCCACTAGATGCAAATGGTCATCCCATGATCCACCAAAATCCAATATACATGCTCTCAAGAGATCTTCCAAAATACGATTCACCCTCTCTGTCTGACCGTCGGTCTGAGGATGATATGCGGTACTGAGATGTAGCTCTGACCCTAGAGCCTCTTGTAAGCTCTTCCAAAACCCACTAGTGAACAACGGGTCTCGGTCGCTCACAATGCTTTTAGGTACTCCATGAAATCTCACTACCCACTTCATATACAATTCTGCTAACTTAGCTGTTGTTCTAGTCGATTTGACTGATATAAACCTTGCACTTTTAGTCAGTCGATCTACAATTACCCAAATGCTGTCGTATCCCGATCTAGTCCTTGGTAAACCATCGATGAAATCCATCGAGACTTGCTCCCATTTCCATTCGGGGATTTCTAAAGGCTGTAACAACCCACTAGGCTTCTTTTGCTCGGCTTTTACTAGCTGGCAATTCATGCACTTGGATATAAACTTCCCAACGTCTCTTTTCATCCCTTCCCAGTAGTAAGTCTGCTTCATATCTCGATACATCTTATTACCACCGGGGTGTATGGTCAGCTTTGAGTGATGACATTCTCTAAGCACTTCATCCCTCAATCCATTGACATTGGGTACAACAAGCTTTCCATTCTTTCTAAGCCATCTATCTCGATCAAGCCCATACTTGTTCATCTCCTCATCGATTCCCATCTCTAGCTTGGAGATGATCTCCAATAGGTTAGGATCGTCCCTCTGACTAGAGCCGATCCGTTCAATCAAAGTGGGTCTGATCGTCAAACTTGCTAACATTTCTGGGTCCAATTCGCACTTTGGTCTGAAATCAAACCCCGCGAGAAACTCCAGTTGCTTCCATTCAAGGAACATAGCCCCTAAGTTGGCATGTCTTCTACTCAATGCATCAGCCACCGCATTGCCCTTTCCTGGTGTGTATGCGATGTCAAAATCATAGGAAGCTAAGAACTCTAACCATCTCTGCTGACGGAGATTTAAATCCTTCTGGGAGAATAGATACTTTAACGATTTATGATCCGTAAATAGCTCAAATCTTTCTCCCAAGAGATAGTGTCTCCACATCTTTAACGCGAACACGATCGCTGCCAATTCTAAATCATGGGTAGGGTATCTTCTCTCGTGCGGTTTCAATTGCCGACTTGCATAAGCTACAACCCTACCGCCTTGCATCAATACAGCACCCAGTCCGGTACCACAGGCATCCGTGTATACCGTCATCTCTTCATTCCCCTTAGGAATAACTAACACTAGTGCGCTTGTCAACTTGTCCTTTAGGCTTCTGAATGCATTCTCGCACCTTTCATCCCAGACAAAAGCTTGATTCTTCTTGGTCAACTGGGTCAACGGTGCTGCTATCTTGGAGAAACCTTGGATAAACTTACGATAATATCCCGCTAACCCCAAGAAACTTCTTACATCTGTTGCATTCTTGGGCGTAGGCCAATCTTGTACCGTAGCCACCTTCGCCGGGTCCACGGCAATACCATTCTCTGATACAACATGGCCCAAGAACCTCACTTCCCTCTTCCAGAAGTGACACTTAGAAAACTTTGCTTTCAATTGGTGTTTTCTCAACACCTCCATTACTACTCTTAAATGTTCCTTGTGTTCTTCCTCTGTCCTCGAATAGACCAAAATATCATCAACGAACACAAGAACAAACTTATTCAACTGATCCCTGAATACCCTATTCATAAGATCCACAAAATATGCTGGGGCATTGGTCAGCCCAAATGGCATAACCAACCACTCATAAAATCCAGACGGCGTTCGAAATGCCGTTTTAGCTATACTCTCAGCTGATGAAAACCTGTCGCGAGGTCCAACTGAGAAAATATTCTCGCGCCACTCAACTGATCGAACAAATCATCTATCCGTGGTAGAGGATACTTATTCTTCCTCGTCACTTTATTCAACTCGCGGTAGTCTACACACAAACGAAGGGAACCATCCGCCTTGGTAGCAAACACAACTGGTGCTCCCCATTCAGAAACACTCCTTCTGATAAATCCCTTCTTCAAAAGATTGCTGACTTGCACGTCGAGCTCTCGCTACTCCCTTGGTGCCATACGACGAAGTGGCATCACTATAGGTCTGGCATCTTTTACCAAATCAATACGGAACTCAATCTCTCGGTGTGGTGGAAGTCCGGTCACTTCTTCGAAAACATCCGGATACTGGCCAACCACGGGCAAACCTGACAACTCACTATGCGGAATGTCGAGGGAGTTTAGAAAACTAGCCAATACCCCCTTACTGGGTAGACCACCAAACACTATCCTCCGCCCATCATCCGCTCTAGCTGTCACCAACAAGCCCTCACAGTCTACCACCACCCCGTATCTTTGGAGCCAATCTACTCCCAAAATAATGCCAAACCCAGTAAAGCCCAAAACAAAGCAATCACAAACAAACATGCATCCATGACTCGATAAGACCACATTACGACAAATCATGCTAAGGCTAGTCGAACCACCAATCGGGTTCGTCACTACTAAAGGTCTATCGACAATCTCGGGCTCCAATCCCAACCTATCTACCAGGTCACTAGATATGAAAGAACTGGAAACTCCGGTATCAAACAAAACTCTAACAGGAACATCATAAACAGAAAGCATACCTTGAATGACGACATTCTTTCCCTTCTCCGCCGCAGTTGGGGCATTCGACGAAGAAGGAATAGCATTAAGGGCATATGCTTTCACCATTTGCTTTTCTTTAGGGGGCTGTGGACACTTGTCCTTGTGATGTCCCATTTGGCCACAGTTGAAGCACTTCCTATCTGCTGGCTTGGCCCGACAATTACTAGCATAATGGCCCTTCTTACCACAGCTGAAGCACTCCACATCTTGCTTATTCTTTTTCTTCTGGCCATCCTTAGCCTGATTCTGCTTTCTCTTATTCTGGGAACCACCTTTGCCTCCACCACTAGCTTGTGGCTTTGGCTCATCTGCGGATGCAACCTCAGTCTTCGACTTAGGGTAGAGACTTTCTGATCTTAACGCTTTCCCCACAATCGATTCAAACGTCTCATCGATGTGGTTAATAAGTTTTTCCCCCAAGTACTGATCCAATCCAGTTATGAATTTCTCATTCTTTTTCTCGGCAGTATCTATAAGAGATAACCCATATTTTGACAAAGTGTCAAATTCAGCAATATACTCCGAGACAGCCCTGCCATTCTGCTTGAGCTCCAAGAATTTCTTAAACAACATTGACTTCTGAGCAGCTGGGATGAACTTCTCACTAAAGCGAGCCTTAAACTGCTCCCAAGTAATCTGGTCTTCGGGAGTAGCTGCCTTTATAGCATTCCACCAATTCATTGCCCGCCCTTGCAGCTGACGGGACGCTAGCTTTCTCTTCATCGCATCCTCGATACCCAAATCCTCGAAGATACGTTCGCAACTATCCAACCAATCTTGAACATCCGTGGCCGACTCCGTTCCGTGGAACGGTTTCCCTCCAAGGCTAGTATAATCCTTATTCAGCTTGGCGAAGTCGACTCTTGGCGCCTGCACTATTGGACCACCACCATTTCCACCATTGGGAGCTGCCCTTTGTACATCTCTGAGCATCTCTCTCATGAGGTCAGTAAACATCGTCCTCATGTCAGCAGCATTCCCATTATTGGCTCCCCTACCGGTACCTCTAACATATCGGCTCATCGTCAATCTGAAAAAGAAAATGATTAACGATTCCATAGTGGTGCCAGTGCAGTGCGACTTCATCCTTATACTACTAATAGTATATATGTATAGCTTTTGAAAACCAAAATAATCACAAATACGCTCTCTCATATACGTATACTATCTCTCCCTGATAACTTCCCTAGGTTAACTACGCAACCTAGCTCTGATACCAAGTGTGACGGCCCGCCCCGCACCAGCCTGCATTTCCTCCAAGAGTGCGCTGTACACATGCCCGACTAGCACAAGCCGGTCGTCATAAGAAAGAAAAGAAGGGAATGAACTAATCAAAGAACCTGTAGAATGCCTCACAGCGCATGGAATAAAATATAATAATAATGTACTTGACATAAAACAGGCGAGACAGTGTATAAGCTGATAACTAAGAACCAACATCAATCTCAAAGCAGCGGAAATCCAAATACAGCTTATTACAATTTTTCCAAATTTACTGTCTCTAACAAAGAAAGCTGAAATAGAAGATACACCAACAATGCCCAAGCAGTGATCTTCAACAACACAGGGAGAATACTAAATATATATATCACGTGGAAGCCTCCTGCTCGTCTCCGGATCATCTACCCGTGCATCACCAGCTAACCTGTCTCTAGTCTGCTCGTGTGAGCACCCAGAGTAATAAGAGGAGACATAAAACTCTGGGTCAGACATAAAGCCTGGTATGAGCGATAAGCATCTAAACAGAATAATAACAGGTATACTAAACCATACCTGAACCTGGACCTGCAACCAAAGAGTTAGTACCACATACTGTACAATACTCCAAGGTGCCATAATAAATAGTGTAAGAATACGGGGGTGGGGTGTGCATGTCAAAATGATAGCAACAAATCATCCATAGCAACCATCCTCACATCTCTCACTCGGTGCGTAAAGCGTACGACATCTACCACTTTGGAGCACTAGACAAACTGAGGCAACGACGAATCCCGACTTGTAGAAACCCTGCTGTGACCAAGCCAAACACTTGGAGTCATGACCAAACATTTCAATGACCCACTTCATTGGTCATAGCCCTTGGTTCTACCAATGCCATAATGGCCCTGAATCCGCCTTCGTACCTCCTACCATAGTGGTCCAAAGCTATAGGTGTCGATAACTCCTTAGCACGCGTCCCGCAGCAAAGCCCAACCATGAGGCGAACTCGTTGATTCCCATCTAAATCCTCGAGCTCTAACCTCTCATTTGGACTTCCTTTGCATCTCGGGTTTGGTCGAATTGGAGTGGGTCTTCAGAAAAGTTGTCGTGCAGTAGCAGCTCTAGAATTCGGTTCGGTTCGGTCACCCATGATCGGTTCGGTTCGGAGTACCACCTTCCTCTGGGTTCGGGTCCTTCTCCTTGTCTCTCATTCGATTCGGGTCGGGTACTTCGCTCCGGGTCGGGTCGGGTGTCCTTCCTTCCAGCGCTCCGATTCGCCTCCTTATTTCTTCACGTATTCCGATCCGATCCCTCCTTGCCATCTGATCCGCGTGGCTTTCCCTCTTGCCAGTTCTCCCGAGTGTTTGCTTCCGATCCGAGCCCTGCATCCCCAAGTCGATCCGATCTGGCCTCCAATCACTCTTCCGATCCGATCCGCTCCGCTCCCTAGCTTACTCCGATCCGATCCCCTTGTCCACCCCAACTCTAAGCAAATAGCCTTCCTTTTTGCCAAGCCTTCTCCAGCGACAAGTTCCAATCCAGTTCGAATCCCCTTGGTCAGTTCACAAATCCGATCCGACCCCCTTTCTCCGATCCGAACCGGTTCGGAACCTGCACACTTCTGCAATTTTCCAGCAAGCTTTCTACGCCATTCGACGACGTTTTCGAGCAATTTAACTATTCTAATCAATCATGAAACATACCACAGAGTCATAGCGACAAGTAATAGCAACCACAAACAACAACCAACAATTCAAATGAATCAAAATGGATCAAAAGTAGCTAAAACTTCATATTTTCCCTTAAGCACTCTTAATCATGTTTAGGCATACAATTAACAAAACACATCGAAATTATCTCAAATTTCTAACAGAGCCTTAAAACATTATTTTAGAATTTTAAGAATTTTTCCAGAATTTATTTACGTATAAATTCGCTAATCTTCACTAATTACCCTTAATTACCGTAATTAGTGCAAAAACTATGCAAATCACTCACCTTGGCTACAAATGAAATTCTCAGAACTGAAACTCCTCTGATTTGGGGCGAATACTGATGTCTAACAGCAGCTCTAACCTTGCTTTGGTGCTTTTTCTCCTTAATTTGGTGTTACTAAGCCTAATCTTCAATTAGAGAGTGATTTGGGGTGTTTTAGATGTAGGAAGCCATTACTAAGGTCTCAAGGAGGTTTGTGGCGGCTCAAAACTGAAATGAAAGTGATAACCTAACCCTAATCAGTCCTCCTATACCCCTAAACCCGAAATTCCCCTTGGGCCTAACTGCTAATCACCCGGTTAAGCCCAATTAAGCTGTCTTTCACCATCTGAAACTTGTTTCAGCCATATCTCCCAAACGGTGAGTCCGTTTGGCTAATGTGACCACTCTACGGAAAGAGAAACTATCATTCAAAGCCAATGGAAGTGGTTTCAGGTCAAAACTCATTTCCAGTCAAAAGTTATGGCCAAAACAGTGCCAACTAGGGGTAAAATGGTCATTTAAAAATCGGGAAAAATCATGAACATGGGAAATGACCCCAATAGTCGTCTCCCAAAGTTGCATGACCGTACGACTTCGTATGTGAAAGAAATAAATATTCTACGATCCTATGATGCGTAGAATGCGGGTCGTTACACAGTCTTTCCAGAGGTAAACTTGATCTCCACGTTTCCAACCCCTGCAACTTTAGTGGTGTGAGAATCTCCCAGCAACACTTTCTGATCTTCAGCAGCTGTGTATGTGGAGAACATAGCACAATCATGGCAGACATGGCGAGAAGCACCAGTGTCTACCCACCAACCCTCTGATCCACCAACAAGGTGAATCTCTGTAATCATAGCCATAAGAGGCTCCTCCTCAGTCAAGTTAGCCTAGGGTACAGAGCTAGGCTTGTTCCGACACTTTCGTGCCATATGACCTGGTTTTCCACGGTTGTAACATAGAAACAACTGTCCAGAGTCATTCTTTTGGGCTGGTTTTTGCTGTCCTTTTGAGTTTCCTTGCGGATTCCCATTCTGTTTGTTGCGTCTGTTCTGATTCTTGAAAGACTTCTGATTTGGTTTCAGAACTGCGGGTTTGGTCTTTTTAGTGTTGTTGTTTGAAACAAACAACACTTCCTCTTTCTGGTCCTGTTTGCGTGCTGCCTCCTCAATGCGAAGGCGAGTGATCAAACCCTCTAAGGAAAATTCCTTAGTCTTATGCCGTAAGAAATTTTTAAAGTCTTTCCAACCTGGGGGCAGTTTGTCAATAATAACAGCAATTTGAAACTGTTCATCTAAAACCATACCTTCGGAGATGATCTCATGAGCTATTTTCTGCAGCTCATGAGACTGCATCTCTACTAACCTATCGTCTGTCATCTGGTACTTCAGATAGCGGCTCACAGCATACTTCTTCGCCCCTGCTGCTTCGCCCCTGCCTCCTCTGTATCGTATTTCTTCTGCAGCGCTTCCCAAATCTGCTTGGCTGTCTTGTCTTCTGAGTTGTAGTAATCATACAGATCATCGCTCAATCCGTTCAGAATAAAATTCTTGCACAGATAATCCTGTTCAGTCCCGCTCTGCAACTGCTTTGATTGTTCAGTCCAGGATGTCATCTGCGCTTCATCAGTTCCGTCAGGCTTGTCTGGCAGCTGCGGTTTGTCGGTGGTTAGAGCAGCAGCCACCTTCCTCATCGTCAAGTAGAACTCCATTTTCTGACGCCATCGTTTGAAGTGCAGACCCTCGAAACGAAACGGGGCAGCAGTCACCAATGGGATCTGGAATGCAGAGGAAGGAGCAGCATCATCTATGGTTGTTGTCGAAGCCATTGTTTCTATACGTCTTCAATTTGTTGGGAAACAAATGGCTGAGTCACGTACTCTGTCGCTTTCTTGAAGACGATTCGGCGATCTGGCCGGTGGTGCAAAACCAGTTCGTACTTTCGCCGCCGCCTCTAGGATAAAACAGCCTCTCCGAAATTAATAACTAATTTGCTTTGCACAAACAAACCAGTGCAGACTTGCACTTTCTGATTTTTCAACTGCTCGAAAATTTCTTAAGAATATTGTTAATGGCGGAGAAAGATAAAAGCAGAGTTTTTTTTTTCTTTTTTTTTGTAGATCTCGTCTGATCTGATGATAATATATAGACGAGGATTATGTTATTCGAAAATACTGGTCAGTGGAGGAAAATAGGATCTACGAAATACTTGGTCAAAATTTTTTACCGCTTCATACTAAAGTCGGTTCAGAAATATCCGGATTTAAAAAAAAAACAGGTTTGAAAAATGCAGTGTTTTCTGGACCAAAAATATAAGTGTCTACACCACATAGCCAAGGCCCAAAGCCCAAAGCCCAAGCCCAATACCGAGCCGAGCCGGGCCGGGCCGGGCCGGGCCGAGTCGAGTCGAGTCGGTCAGTCGCGCGCGCGTGTGTGGTGGTCATGATGCATGGGCTCCCTCCTCACAACAAAGCATGCATTGGGAGCCCCAAGGCCCCATCAAAGCTTCTTAGAAACAAGTATAAATACTTGCTTCTCTCATATAATCCCATGATGTGGGACTATTCACATTAAGGAGCCACTCATACACTTATTCAAATATTTTAATAATTCACACAAAATTTCCAACAGTAATGCTCAATAAAACAATTAAGGATTTTATTTTTGAATCAACCGAAATTTTTGACTATGCGATGAAGTGAAAAATGTGATTTTATTGATGCACGTGAAAAATTGTGCTTCTTTGTACTTGCATTTTGAATATTTTTTTATCCATTTGTATAAACTGATTGATAAGTGTATTTTACTTTGTTTATTTACCAATTTTGTTCCATTATGCGGTCAACGAATTGTTTACTTATAACAATTAATTTTGTGCATAACGAATCAAACTCGGGAAAGCAGATTGATGATGATGATTTCAATGGGATGGGAAAGAAGACCAGCCGCAAGAAGACTACTAAACATTATAAGGTATGGTTTAGGTTTATTTCTCAAAAAAAATCTCTTACAATGTCAGCTGAAAATGAATTGCAAATTTCACTTAAAATTGGATATTGTCATTTTTTTTCCTTTTGATAACTCTTTTACTTTGCATTGTGTATGGATCTGTTTTCATTAAGGATGTATATAGGAATATTATAAAACCTTTTCTGCTTTAAATCGCTGGAAAGCTCATTTCAAAAAAACAAGTTAAATTGTGAACATAACAATTTCTGAACGTCAGGAAAACTTTATGGAGATAACTAAAATTTCCAATTGTAAATAATAGCTTTGGAAACTATTTGTGTCTAACGATATAGTCAAAATTTTCAATTCAAGATTTGTAATTATGGATTTTTGGAATTTTCTGTCATAATTTCTATTATTCTACCTAACGAAATCTATATGTGCAAATGCACTATATCTATCACAGACCATAAATGGTGATATATATGGACACATTTTTTTTAAACAGATGAGGAGAAATTTTCACTTTAATTGTTGTATGTTTGAATTATTTGACTAAGTGCTACTTTTAAAACTATTTCAAAACAATTTACATTTTTTGATAAAGGTCAAAATTCATAATATCATGGTTCCGATAAAGCAACCCAGGTATTTGAATGACCAATATTGCACACAAACACGAAGAATACTACTCAGTTCTAAATAAAATTATCTCTTGGTGTTCAACAATTAATCGGTCAATTAAGTTTGAAGCCGAAGAGCCTACTTGGTGCTCAAAAATATAGTAATGACTTTACTCCTATTTGTACATACTATTTATGTTTGGTATTCGATGTATTTAGGAATTCTTACAGGGTAAAACTATATAATCGTATATTATTTTAGATTTCACTTTTAAGACTGCTACTGTCACACTTTTCCCCTTATTACCACTATCTTTTCCATAATTGTTCGCAACTGGATAAAATTGTTAGACGAAAGGAAATGTTAGCATGTGGAAATAACACGACAAAAGAGATGGATAATAAAAGCAGCTATAATTTCCGTATATCTTAATAAGCTGTTATTGTTTAAATTTTTGTGTATTCTTATATGATTCTTCTCCAACTATTACCTTTTAAACCCATCTAAATTGTGAATTTTATTTAAATTTTCATTGTTATAAATATTTCCATAGAAATTTCTGTTTGTTTTCCAATATTCTACGTTTGATTCACATTAATACATTTATAGCATATTTTTGGTGCACAAAAATTTTCATTCTAAAATTATGTTTTATCAATAAATAATAAAGTATATGGCGCGGCTTTGCCAAAAAATAATAAAGATAAAGTATATGACTATTATATGTTTCCAATATAATTTCTTTTAAATTGACATCAAACACAATTTGTAGTCTGTTCCTACTATTTGTACTCTTTTCATTATCCGAATTTTTTCTACAACCACGTTGTTTTATTGGTATGGTAATTGTAACCACTACATATTTCCGCCACCATCCATGCTCGATTAACTAGCTAGCCTTCTTTTAGTCTTCATAGCATGCAATTTGAATATCAACTTTGTGATTGCATTAGTCCTGCTTGCGCGCTATGCTAAGTTGCTTTTAATTCATAGCTTATTACTTTTTTGTGACACAAGTTTCCGCAAATTTTCCTATTATATAGATCTATGGTTACTTAAGTCGATCTGATCCAACTCAGTCTTTTGAATTACAAACTTAATACATTTTGATTTGATAGATGAACTAAATTTCATCCAATCTATGCAGTTTGTCTTAAATTAGTAATAAAATTAAATTGGTATAATAAGCCTATAATTTATTCTCATTATGCATATCCATATCCGAGGCTGAAAAAAGAAACAATTCTAATTTGTTATGTGTTGCATTTTCAAGTTAAAAATATATAGTATAATACTTTCACCTATTTAATCGCTTTTGAGTCCTGTAGTGAATCTTTAAAAAAGGGCAGTCAATATCCTTATTAAAATTAGAGAAATATAATAGATGCATATTTAATATCAGAAGATGGAAGTTTTACAAAGAAACAATCTTCTTTATGATTTATTGGACGAATTTTGCATGAGAATTAGCAAGGTTACCATATGTACCATATAACTACTATTTTTTTTATAGTTGTTGTTATTAGTCAGTCTACAAGCTGAACTTACAATGGTAGAGCTACAAGTTATTTAAGGTCAGTAATTAATGATTACTATGTATTAATACCATCACACAATGTGTTACACTTAATTATGCAATTTGTAATTGATGCTTTACCAAAAATAAGGAAATGCACAATCCATGAAAAATTAACAAACATTAGCTCTTACTGAATTTCATGGATAATTTCCTGCTTTCTATGGTAAACAAACTTACCTTATCCAAGTTGTACTGAATTTTCATATTAATTGGTACTGATATTCATTTGTGTCAATTCCAAAGTAGTTGGGTTATTCTTTTCTTTTCTATTTTACGACTTCATTTTTATTAAGTATTGTGGTGATATTTATATGAGGTCTTAATTCTGCGTTCTTTCTTTTATTCTAAGATCGCTCAAAAGCTGAAATTCAACTTTGTGTATACTATATTTCCTTCTTTTTTATTTGCTGCTTATATGTTATATCCATCATTTGTTAGTGTCTAATGCCCACTATTTTTTTTATACCAAATACTAATATGCTTATCTTTACATGAATTCATACAAAAATACCGTAATTTCGAAATATATGCATATGTAGAAAAAGGCACAATCCAAGAGTGATTTGACTATTTTTAGAAATAAACATATATTTTCAATCTATGCTACTTCACTGTTTTTTAACATGTTCCACCAGCATTCTTAATTTTTAGGACTGCATTTAACAAATATACAACTAATAATTAGTCTGTTCAGAAAAATAATCTAAAATATACTAATTGGATTTGATCATTATTACATTTACTATTCTCATTGGTTTTTATAGGAAATTGCATGAAACAAATCAGGAAGTGCCTCAATAGTAAATGTTTTTATGCCTTGTATCTGCTTGATTGGTCTTTAAAGAGAAATTTTATATTATAGTCAGATTCAAAACTTTATTACCAAACTATTAGCTGTTATTGATTTTTTTTTTGGGTGATAAACTTATTACATAAAGTTTTATATTGTTTATGGAATAACAGAATATGATTTTTGAAAAGTTATACTACTGATGGAGATTTCGACAAGTTGTTTGGAAGAAGTGGTGATTAATTATGTTAAAGGTATTTTATTGAATGAATACAAGTTTCAATTAGTTTAAAGGTGGATGTGTAGTCATTGCATTTGTACTGTTTTTTTTTTTTTTTTTTTTTTTTTTTTTTTTTTTTTTTGTGTACTACAAAATAAACTTCACAGAATAAGGAAACCAATCTTTCTCATCATTAACCTTTCTGTTAGCATTTGTATCATTTGATGCGTCTTTTATGAGTCTAGGAATCTATCAAAAACATCTGAATGTTTAAGAATTTTAAGCAACAGTTCTCGATTATTGTTGACTAACACCATCATATCCATGAATTCTTTAAATTGATAGAACTCTGTATCTTTCTCGATTTCACATGGATTAACATTTTACTTCATTGACAATGCTTCTTTTGCTTGAAATAACTTTTCTCGAAGTAATTTATGCTTCACTAAAAACATTAGGAAATTGTAGTTCAATTTGGTTTGATGATCTTGGGTTTGATTTTGATTATCGAGATAATCATCAGGGTCAAAATGATGAATGGTGTATGTCCGCAGTAAATGCATGTATTGAGAAGTGGTGGGTTGGATCAATGTTACAGGTATCTCAAGCTTTAATATTATTAATAAGTAATAGAATTAGGTAACTGATCCTCACACTCCGTATAAATTTAGGTCTAAAAGAATGGTGAATGTTTTCAGATTCATGACCGATCTAGAAATCAAGCTTTCCCTTCGTGGTTGGAATGCTTTCTAGCAATTTTTGACTTCTTTGGGTGGATTATGCAATCCAACTTTATTTCTTGCACGTAGCTGCAAAGTTGACAAGGGTAAGGCATGAAGAATTAGTCCGATATGTTTTAGAATCATTGCTTGCTTTCTCCAGTCTTGGATATACTGCATTACCAGTTCAACATAAAGTAAAGGAACTTCAAACTGCAAATTGTTAAAGATCTGAACATCATATTAAGGATCTGAACAAAAGCAGGATAAGCAACATTTTAAAGATCCCGATTCTTCGAAAGTGCCAAGAATTTTTGAGTTACTGCAACATGGTTTCGACTCCAAGGAGGATAACTTAAGTACTCCATCACGGAAGCAGTTGCAACACGGGGTAATTTCGACTTGAAGTTGACTCAAGTATCAAGAGAGCTTGACAGCTATATTTCACATTATCAACTGTTTTCCAAATTTCTCGGATGCTCCTGCACCCAATGAGTTGTGGTAGCAATGTGGGACTAAATGAGGCAAATAGCCATGAACACAACAGGCTATCTTGGCATTTGTAGCGAGTGAATTCTTTATTCACGATGTGATTTTTCCTATTATCAATAATCATTTTTGCAGGAATTGATAGTGTTCCATCAACATATTCCTCTAACCCGAGCCTAGTCAAGGTTGTGATAATCTAAAATTTCCATAAAAGAAAATTTGTTCCATCTAGCTATATACAAATCGTGTGACTCTTAGGATTGATTATTGTTTTGTTTCAGATGTGTCATTGTCTGTTAACTGGGTGGTAGAGATGCGAGATGATGTATCGTTAGCCATGACCGGAAAAAGAGATGGTGATCAAATGATGAAATAAATTGATGATAAGAGGTTGCCGCAACCAAAGCTCAAAAGATGGATGACTTTTCGGTGGCATAATCTTCTTGATAAGAACAAACTCCTTAAATGCAAGAACTGCACTTAATCAACTGAGAAGAAACCCTCTTCATGATGACACAAAAAATCTAGACGACATATTAGCAAGAGCTATCTGAAACCAGATTGAACTGAGAAGAGAACTGGTTGAATCTTCACCAGATGATCATGGACGAGCAGAGTGCCTTTAGGAGAAAAGTAGCTCCGATACCATGTTGAAAAACTTAACCAGTGTATTATTGATAATTTGGTTCAAAGAAACAAAGCGAATTTGTACAATATTTATACATATGGTAAAGTAACGTTGAAAATAGGAAGGACAAAAATATCTTGGTAACTCTAGATTATAAAACAGAATAGGCCGAATATATCCTAAATGCTTAATTCTCAACCAATCCAATCGCTCGTGTATTTCTCAACTTTCCCAAAAAAAAAGAAAGAAAAATTATTTGATCATCAAATTATACAAGCATTTGACTATGGGCATAATATTTTTTAAGTTTTTGTGTAACTTTCGGTTCGGTTGAGGGCTTATAACACGAATTAAGATTAAAAAAACAACGATTCTGCAGAAATATTCATTTGAAAATGTTAACTTTTGTTTTATTGTTTGAAAATTACCCGTTAATTGTCTTAGCAAACAATATTTGATATTAAAGGTTGTCTATTCATTTAAATCTTGTACAAAACAGAGCTACATTTTTACAACCCCTACTTTTGGCTAAAATATGTATATGGCATAATACTAGGAAGCCTAATTTGGTCGCTAGTGCTTATATAACTCTCTGACGAATATAATTGAAAAAGCCGGCAATGGACAGATTCTTTGTCAAATCCGTACGCTTTTAGCAAAGAAGTCAAATTCAAATGCCACCGTTAATGGTTGAGAAAACATTACAGTGAGAGCCTATGCATGAATATACGACGACGAAAAGTGCGTCCTTTCTGCTTTATTTATGAAGATGCGTTACTTTGTCCTTTCATTTTTAGCAAAATTTGGTTGCGTATCCTTTCTGCTTTTAAAAAAGATACTTTTTTATACAGGTCCTTATTAAGATTTAAAATACACAAAAAGTTTTCATTGGATTTCAGTGTAATTAGATCTCAGTTTTTTATCCTTGATTGTTGCAGACGTATCAGCCATATTTCTTAAAAGTTGCTGACATATCAGCAACTTTTCTGTATACGGTATAAAAGTTGCTGACATATCAACAATTATTTACAAAAGATGCTGATATTTCAGCAATATTTTTTCACTTATTAGTACATTGTATGAAAGTTGCTGACATATCAGCAATAATTTATAAAAGTTGCTGACATTTCAACAGTAATTTTTCTTTTGTTTCTGGAAAACAAGGGGCGGATTTACAATGAAACTTTACCAACAAAAGTTGGCGATATATCAGTACTTATTTATAAAAGTTGTTGGCATATCATTAATAATTTTCTTTGTTTCTAGAAAATAAGGACCGGATTTACAATGAAACTTCGATAGAAACCGCCTTTACAATATGAAAGTATAACAAGGATGTCTCCCTAATTTTCACTTATATACATATGTGTGTGCGTGTATGTATATATATATAAGCGTTCCGTGGCACCCCAAAAATGGAGCACCCCAAAAGCCCTCTGATTTCCACCTCTCATTTATATTAAAAAAAGTGAGTGGAAAGTGAGAGAGTTAGTGGAAGGAAAGAGAAGGGGGTTTAGTGGGAAATGAGTGGTGGAAAAGTGGTAGGCTGAAGGGGTGCTCACTATTTGGGGTGTCATTGAACCGCCGCATATATATATATATATATATATATATATATATATATATATATATATATATATATATATATATATATATATATATGAGATAAGATCAGGGAGCCCCACTGAATTTCGGCCCCCCATTTGCACCCGAAGCACAACCACTCGTTTATATTAAAGAATGTGAGTGAGAAGTGAAGAGAATGAGTGGAAGGAGAGAGAGAGTGGAATACTTGGTTGTGGTGGAGGGGCATTTGGGGTGCTGCACTATTTGGGGTGCTCTCGAATCTGCCAAATATATATATATATATATATATATATATATATATATATATATATATATATATATATATATATATATAATTGTGAAATATTAGGTGTAGCGTAAGTTTGTCAAATGCCTAGTTTTGGAAATAATTCCTTATAAGAAACACTTCAGTTCGTCTTCTAGCTCATATTGTTAGTAATATATACATGTGATATATGTGAGCGTGTACGTGATACATGCGCAGGAATAATGTAGTGCTACATTTGTAACAACCGATTTCAGAGTCTATGGGTATGTTCAGAGGTCGAAAACGCGTTTCCTTTATCCAAAAAAAAAAAATCCAACTTAGAGTCAAATTTATTAAATGTTAACGTTATATCTATTGACACCAAAAAGGTAATACCCAAGAGTTCAACCAATATTATCTATTCAGAAGTACTAGGACAGGGGTTTGGGTAGTAAATCATCAGTGTTGAACACAGTTTTCAATGTAGGGTTAACTTATATTGTAGTTTGCATTTCCTTTTTATGTCCATTCATATAAAAAAAAAGTTTGTATTATGTACATTTAAGGACGGACTCTGACCAAATTTTGTGCCTATTCAAATCAAAAATGAAGTTAAATTAACAATTACCATTTCGAATATGTTTAGATAATTTATTATAATTTTGGTAAATTTTTATTTGTGTTTAAACAACCAAAACATAATGTCAAAATATTACTAAATTTGAGATTTGTTGGAATATAGCTAGCCTTAAAGAAATATTGTTTAAACACATGATAACATGTAAAAATGAACACAAACACAGTTAAAGCATGATAATATTGTTTAAACGCAAAATAGTATGTGAATATGTCCTAAAACTTTCGAATTTTTTTAATATTTCACGACTATTTTTCATATTTATTTGCATATTAATCTAAAAGAATCATCATCCTTTAACATGTAAAGAATAACCATATGTACATATTTAAACATATGAACAGATAATCACATCTGTACATATTTAAACATATACACGGATAATAAAGTTTCAAACATACGTTAAATATTACCTATATACTTCAAATATTTAGTTTTTTATCTGTGTTAACCATTTTTATCTTTTTTTATTTTTTGTTCAAAGTTAAATTATGATCACAAATTAGTTTACTCCACTATCTCATCATAGGAGCCTCTCTAAATCCATATTTTACCAACCAATATAATTAGCATTAAATTACTTCATAAAATAAATTATAATGTTCTTTTTTCAAATTAGACAAGGGAAAGACTAATTTATAAGCAATTAATGACGATGGTCAATGCTAATTATGAATGTTAGTTAATTAGATGGAACACAAATTGGAAATATTGCCTTGAATAGAACTACATTTATACTCAAATTTCATTCAACATGCATGACTTAAAAATAATAATAAATAAACAAAAGTAAAGTCTATTCAAACACAAAACGTTGACATAATTGATTTGCACCTTTGGATCATCTCATGAATTTCACTCCTCCATATAAGGACAAAAAGATCCAATGGTCGAGGTTTTGTATCCTTCTTTTTATGTTTAATTTAATGTTCAAATAACTGCCCCAATAAATAAATAAATACTCCCATCTTGTTATATGATTTTTCGTTCTATAAAACCCCACTAATTGAAACTGATGGAGATTACTTCCAATTTATGACTTCCATGTCAATTAAATTAAGAACCATTAACGTTGCATTCTATTCTACAAAAGAAACTATTTAAATCATTCAATTTAGATACAGATGATCAACGAATTCTTTATCAGTACTGTAGCACAAAGAAAATAACCAAGTTTATTTGACAGCAACACATAGTCCGTAATACAAACTGTTAGCAAATAAATGATCAAAGAAGCAAGCAAAAAACAGTAGCACACACAGGATTTAACATGGAAAGAAAAAACCACGGGAGAAAGGCAAACTATTAATTTTACTAGAATTTTCCGCTGCGCTTTTCATTCAAAAAAAAAAAAGTAGGAAACTACCTTATACTTTCATGCAGCCAAAAAGGGAAAAATACCACCACGTGATGTGGAAAATATCACAGCATGAGGTGGCAGAAAATATCTCAACGTGAGAGTAAAACTAGGATCTACATGAGATCCTTTAGGTGGCTGAAAATATCACAACGTGAGAGTAAAACAATGATCTACATGATCCTTTATTTTTTGCATCAGTTGGACCAATTCTAATGAGAATTCCGGATCACAAATTAACAATCTTCACCTTGAGACAAATTCTCATCTTGAAGTAGAAAGATGAACTACAAGGACGAACTCCTTCAACAAATAAATATCTGCCTTGCTCCAATAATCCCTAAAGACTATACTGTAACACCAACCAAGCTTGAGCAAAGCTCAAACTTAGTAATTGGAATTGGCTTTGTCATCATATCAGCGAGATTGTCATGAGTACTTATCTTGAAAACTTTAACACCACCTTTAGCAGTAACATCTCGAATGTAGTGATACCTAACATCTATATGTTTAGTTTTCTTATGAAACATTTCATCCTTTGTAAGGCATATATCACTTTGGCTATCAGAAAATATAGTAATGCAAGATGTATCTCCACAAAGCTCAAAGTAATTCAATGATCTGATCAAATAATAATATTAGTATGGTTCGAGAGGAAATAGCAGGATCCACTCGAACACTATAAAGCCAAGTAGCTTCTTTATATGCTTCAGAAATAGCTATATACTCGGCCTCAGTAGTAGATAATGCTACGGTAGTCTGCAAGATTGCTTTCCAACTCACAGCACAACCACCAATGGTGAAAACATAACCTGTTAATGATCTCCTTTTATCCAGATCACCGGCGAAGTCAGAATCCACATAACCAATAAGTTCATCTTTAGATTTACCAAACTGCAAACAAGCATTTGCAGTCCCATGAAGATATCTGAAAATCCATTGAACTGCTTTCCAATGCTCTCTTCTAGGATTGGCCATGAATCTACTGACAACACTCAAAGCATGTGATAAATCAGGACACGAACATACCGTGGCATACATAAGTGAACCTACTACACTAGAATAGGGAACTCTAGACATGTACTCAATATCTTCATCTGATTGTGGATATATGGCTGATGACAATTTGAAATGTGCAGCAAGAGGAGTACTTACTGGCTTGACATCAAGCATATTAAAACGAAAAAGCACTTTTCTAACATACCCACTCTGACTTAGGTATAATTTCCAGAAGTTCTATCTCTTGATATCTCCATGCCAAGAATCTTTTTAGCATCCCCCAAATCCTTCATTTCAAATTATCTACTCAACTGCCCTTTCAAATTTTCAATTTCTGCCTTGTCTTTTGAAGCAATCAACATATCATCAACATAAAGTAGCAAATAAATGGCTGAATGAGTAGTAATTTTCAAATAGACACAACTATCATAATTGGACATTTTAAAACCTTGAGATAGCATGAAAGTGTCAAATCTTTTATACCATTGCCTAGGTGACTGTTTCAATCCATAAAGAGATTTCTTTAATTTATAGACAAGATTTTCTTTTCTAGGCATGATAAAACCCTCGGTTGATGCATATAAATATCCTTTTCTAATTCTCCATGTAAGGATGCAGTTTTTACATCTAACCGTTGAAGCTCATAATCATGCATAGCAAAAATATTGAGTAAAATGCGAATTGAGTTATGTTTCACAACAGGGGAAAAAACTTCATTATAGTCAATACCTGGAATCTGACTGTAACCTTTTGCAACTAATCTTGCGTTGTACCTTATCTCATAGTTTGGCAAAACACCTTCTTTTCTCTTGAAAACCCATTTACAATGAATAGGTTTCTTCTCTTTAGGCAACTTGATTAAGTCCCAAGTGTCATTTCTTTCAAGTAACTCCATCTCATCATGCATAGCAGTCATCCAATTATCAGAATCACTAGAGATAACAGCTTCAGAATATGAAGAAGGCTCGGCAATACCTTCTATTTCTTCTGCTACAGCACACACATAAGCAACAACATTTGCTTCCTCAATAAACCTCCTTACTAGTTTTGGATTCCTTCTAGGTCTGCTTGTTGCAATAGATTGCTGCGGTGGTTGCATAACTACTGGAGGATCCTCAGCAATGAGTGCTTCATCATGTCCCTCAATTTTTGCATTTGATGTAACATTTGGATCAATAATATGCTCCACCTGGACATTTGATTTCTGCTCACTCTCA
Organism: Allium sativum; assembly: GCA_030737875.1. Classification (NCBI taxonomy): domain Eukaryota; kingdom Viridiplantae; phylum Streptophyta; class Magnoliopsida; order Asparagales; family Amaryllidaceae; genus Allium; species Allium sativum. The sequence continues at coordinate 787,943,559 of CM060916.1, read as the reverse complement.
ACAAGATCGTTAGTAGATGGAATATCATGTAGTATAGCAGATTCATTAAACACAACATTTCTGCTAATTACAACCTTACTTGTTTCAGGATTCCATAATTTATATCCTTTAACACCAGACTTATAACCAAGAAAAATGCACTTAACAGCTCTTGGCTCTAGCTTCCCATTATCAACATAAGCATAAGCAATGCATCCAAAAACTTGCAATTCAGAATAATTTGCTGGAGAACTAGACCGTACCTCGATCGGAGTTTTCTTACCAATAGCAATAGAGGGAGAGCGGTTGATGAGTTAACAGGCTGTGGAAGCAGCTTCAAGCCAAAAATGCCTATCCAAACCTGCGTTTGACAACATGCAGCGAGCCTTAGAAATGATAGTCCTGTTCATATGCTCGGCAACCCCGTTTTGCTGAGGAGTGTGAGGTACGGTGTAGTGCCTAACAATGCCTTCAGCCTTACAAAATGAATTAAATTCATTTGAACAAAACTCCATCCCAATATCAGTCTGAAGCTTCTTTACCCTCCTTTCAGTTTGCTTTTCAACCATAGTCTTCCACTCTTTGAAAGTTGAAAAAGCTTCAGATTATGCTTCAAAAATAGGGCCAAACTCTCCTGGGATGATCATCAATAATTGTCATCATGTAACAAGCACTGCCCATGGATGCTTGCCTAGACAGTCCCCATAAACCCGTATGCACATAATCTAGAATGTCTTCTGTTGTATGAACTGAAGTGTTGAACATAACCCTCTTATGCTTGCCAAAAATGCAATGCTCACATAACTTCAGCTTGCCTGCAATGTACCCATCAAGAAGTCCTCTCTTGTTCAACTCTGACAGACCTAATTCACTCATATGCCCAAGACGCATATGCCAAAGATTAGCAGTATCACAATCAGAAATATTATTTGAGATAACAGGGGTAGCATTACCTGAAACTGTAGTGCCATGAAGATAATAAAGACCAATTGTTTGCCTAAGATTACCCTTCATTACAATAAAAGAACCATTTGTGACTTTCAGGATATCACCTCCACCTGAATATTTGTACTCTTTGTCAGCAAGAGCACTTAAAGAAATCAGATTTCTCTTCATCTTGGGAATGAACCGAACATTTGTTATAGTTTTGATTGCACCATCAAACATCTTGATCTGAATAGAACCAATTCTTATTACTTTACATGCTAAATCATCACCCATCAAAACTGAGCCAACATCATTTATGAGTTCTAAAGTTGTAAACCAATCTCTATTTGGAAACATATGGAAAGTGCAAGCAGTGTCAAGTATCCATTCATCCTTAATCTCGGAACATCCAGTAAACACAGTAACAACAAGCACCTCATTATCAGAACTATCATAACGAGCACAATTGGCATTAACTTCATCTTCTTTATTATCCTTTGGTTTGTATGTGCCATTTCTCTTTTCCTTGTTCTGTAGCTTATAACATTAGGATATTTCATGTCCATCCCTCTTACAATATTTGCAAGATTTCTATTTGACTTTAGATTTAGATCAACCTTTATAGGCATTTGAACCTTTACCTCGAGATCCATTATTTGAATTTTTCTCCTTTGTCCTGCCACGAAAAGACAAACTTTCGACTTGAGAGCTTGATCGACTTGAAGACACCAGTTATTTCATTTTCTCCTTGGCGTGCAAGGCTTCATAAACGTCATTTAGAGTGAGAGTATCATGACTATATAATATGGTATCTCTGAAATTTGAGTAAGAGCTGGGCAAAGAACATAACAGGATTAAACCCAAATCTTGATCATCATATTTGTCTTAAATTGCAGCCAAGTCAGAAACAATCTCTTTAAAATCAGAAATATGGTTCAACAAATTACCTCCCTCTTGCAATTTGTGCAGAAATAATTTTTGTTTGAGATACATCTTTCTTGTGAGATCCATGGTCATGCAAATTGACTCCAATTTCAGCCAAAGAAAAGCAGTTGTCTTCTCCTTCAAAACTTCTTGCAAAATATTATTGTGTAGATGGAGCTGAGTTTGAGACAAAGTCTTCCGATCCCTTCTCTTCTCATCGTCGGTCCATATTTCAAATTTCTTGTTCCCGAATCCATCCAATGCATCATCATAATCAGCTTGTGTGAGCAACGCCCGCATCTTCACTTGCCATAATGAGAATCGAGTGTTCCGATTCAACAGTGGAAGATCATACTTTAAAGACGCCATGCTGAATGAACCCTGACGGCAAAACAAACCAGCGCTCTGATTCCACTTGTTAGCAATAAATGATCAAAGAAGCAAGCAAAAAACAGTGGCACACAGGATTTAACGCGGAAAACCCTTTGCGGGAAATAACCATGGGAGAAAGGCAGACTTTATTGATTTTACTGAAATTTTACACGGTGCTTTTCATTCAAAAAAATAGTAGGAAACTATCTTCTACTTTCATGCAGCCAAAGAGGAAAAAATATCACCACGTGACGTGGAAAATATCACAACATGAGGTGGCTGAAAATATCTCAACGTGAGAGTAAAACTAGGATCTACATGATCCTTTAGGTGGCCGAAAATATCTCAATGTGAGAGTAAAACTAGGATCTACGTGAGATCCTTTAGGTGGCTGAAAATATCACAATGTGAGAGTAAAACAAGGATCTACATGATCCTTTATTTTTTACATCAGCTGGACCAAGTCGGATCATAAATTAACACAAACTATATTTCAGCATATAATATATATACGGTCAAAAATTAAAGAATTAGAGTTAACACATGATATAGAATCTCGACTCACTCTTGTTGAGAAACCAATACATTTACAAGCTAATTTAATCTTCGGTCATGCCTTCTTCTTCAGTACTGTACCCAAACATAGAAGTCATTTTCATAGCCAATTTCGCAGCCATTTCTCTCCTTTGAAAACCAGGCATAAGCAACAAATTGTTTCGCATGCTATCAATTTCACACATCAACTTCTCCATATCTTCATGGCCATAAAACGATTCATCATCAGAGTCGATTTTCTTACCATTACCGTTCTGTGCTTCAGTCTCAGAATTTGATTTAATCCCATCAACAATGTCATGTTCCTCGTTGCCTTCAGAACTAGTTTGAGAATTTGTATTGACGGCGTCTTCTTCAACATTTGCATTGAGGTTCCCTTGTTCAAAATTGAGAGCTTCTGTATTTGTGATTAGTTCTTCATCGATGAATTGTGTATCTTTGCTAGTTGATGGAAGATCGTTGTTAGAAACACCAACGAATTCCCAAGGCTCATCTGAACCTCTCGATAACACCTCATATTCAACCTGATAATCGAAACCGGAATCCGTCGATTCTGGGAAAAAAGATTTCACCATTATCTACATTACTATAACTCTACTCGCTACTACTATACGGATGTACATACTTCGTTAGTAAATTTTTAGGTGTGGATATAATATTTCAAAATGAATCGAATAAAAATAATCCAAATTACATATAAGAAATTATTGACATATACACACATTGTGTACTAATAAATGGAACTTTTGTTTACAAGATTCAATGTTGTTTTTAAAATGATGAAATTATTCATTGCCGCACCCTTTACCCAAGACTTCAAATTCCCAATGGAAGGTCCACACTTCACTCATTGTAATTTAATGTTAATATGATGATGCTACATTTGTAGGGATGGAAATGGGGCGGGTAATATGCAGGGAACGCATCCTTTGCTTCCATCCCCGTAATAATGAACTTGATTTAAATACACAAAAGTGATGCACACATAAACCTAGTGTGTGCCGCAAGCGCACATCACATGTGCGGTGCTGGTGTAAATAAACCAACATGAACCGCTGGAATCATGTATTTAGGATCTTTTATTTATGTTGAAGAGCTGCACTACAAATCCATGTATTTATTGATATATACCTGGATGAATAGCATTTTTGACAAGTTCACCATGGTTTACTCATTGAGATTTCAAAACTTCTCATATATGCTCATTGAAAATTGATAAATTTATTAATTTTCAAAAAGTAAAGTTATAAGAAAATATTTCGCAACTCAAAAAAGAAAAAACTGGGATTACAATGCCCAACACAATCCAGAAAGAAAAAACAAGCACAACCAAAAAGTTTAGAATATGTCACTGATTGAAAAGCGAAAGCCAATACAAAGAAGAGCGTTATCTGATAGGAGCACCATGGATAATGTTGTTGCCACATAAAGGTAGAAATTTCCTAATAGTAAATTAGTAAATTTCTTTGGTCATTACTCTCATATAAAATGAACATCAGTTTTTCATGTTTAACAATAACAATCATGCAACTGATAATTTTATCATTTGATGGTCTTCTTCCTATTACGATATAAATCAAGCGTTTGGCCCAAACATCAAATAACAGTAACACATCAGACACCCATTAACTTGAAATTTGGCCATCATTGTCCGTTCAATTTTTTTTTCTCCTACTTTTTAAAGAATAGCAGTCTTTCATTCAGGCATATCACTCATTTTGGTAGCAAGAGGTTCAAACTCATGACCTCCAGAACCTCATACTGAAGTAGGATTGTCCATGGATACAAAAACATCCATATCCAAAAATTATCCGTCTGGTTGTCAAGATTATAACTTAAGTTATATGTTGAAAGAAATCTTTATAATTGTTTTATTAAATTTGAATTTCATATTATACGCAATGCAAATTAACTACTCAAAATAATTTTTTATCGTCATATTTGTTTACCTTTAACATTTTAATATTCAGTGGAATTGAGAATTGTTTACATTAGAAAGAAATTTCCTTTTATGTTTCTCAATTTGTCAACTATGAGTGGAAAGGATAATTATACGATATTTGTCTACATCTACATATGTACATATCTGATATCCGAAAATGATTTCGGATCCGAATATGACACTATCTATATCTGAAAATATCTGTTGATAGCTCTATACTGAAGTATCATAGCGCTTAACACTTGAGCTAGCACCTAGCGGTTCTTAATGCCATCATCGAAATTTTGAAATATAAGAGTATCCCAATCGTACATAGTAGGCCATAATTTAGGGTCGACATTTAAATTTGTAAGGACGCTAACTGTATAGTCAAGCCTCTATAGTTAGATATAAATACAGTTAGTACCAACTCTCGAGGATAGTCATTAAACCATGAAATCCCATGGAACCTTAATGCTTTAACATACATCCCCCGGATAGGCTCCTCCTGCGACGCCTCCACCCTAGCCTTGGTGTCCTCAATCCCTACCCGAAGCTCATCCACCTCTCTTAGGTGCTTAGCCTTTAGCCCATCTAATGAGCTCAGTACATCTTTATTGCTGGCTTCGACCTCTTCCTTGTCCTTCTTGGCACATTCCAGCTGCCTCCTCAGCTCCTCATTCTCCCTTAGCAACCTCTGGACCCTCTCATTCTCAGTTTTTGACCTCTCATTTTCTATAGACAGATGAATGTTCACTTCCTACAGCTCTGCTTTTTCCTTCTTTGGCTACACATTCTCTGTTGAGACAGAAGCCATAGTGTCCTTAAAAGAGGAAGCAGCTCGCTCTGAATCCTTCACCAGCTTACCATATTTCTCCTTCAGCTCTGTTGTTCCAACAACAAGTGATTAACATTCAAGTAAACTACTATGAGCCAAGAAACAATCAACCTACAGGAATCGACCTTACCTATCTCATTCTCTTGGTTACGGACAGTCGTCCGCTCAACATCAATAGTCAACCTTGACTATGGATCTCCACATTCTTCCTAATCAAGTCCGAAAGATTCGCAGAGTATTTTCTAAACTCTCTTACTTGGAAATATACAGTCTGCACCTTCATCCACACCTCGTCGTTGTATTCACGGGGGATCGGGTTGATATCGGGAAGGAACATTATTTCGTCAAAGTAGTGATCAGGGAATTTTTGCTTCAACATGGCTTTTTTCTCCTCAATAGAAGGCTCTTGGGTCTCGGGGGGAACCAAGTCCTGCTTCTTCTTCTACGCCAACTCTTTCTTTCTCAAATGGCTAAGTGCCGACTCTTTCCCTTTGGAAACATGGGTAGGAGCCAAAGGCGCGGTGTGAGGAGGAGTTGTTAATGAGGAATATCTAGTGCTCATTGCGTCAAACCTGGAGTCTGCCCTAGATGTCTGAATGGGGGTGGAGGAGTCGGAGACCGCTGGGATCATTCTCTTTGACGGTATTCGCCGATGCGATCACGAGGAGCCGGGGGCTCATCAACCAAACTGGCACTCCTCCTAAAGTCCGAAAGGAAGCCACCCCTGGACAGTCGACGACTCCCATACCCATAGCCTCGGCCTCCTCTTCCTCGAGTCATGTCACCTACAAAAGAAATGGATCCATGTTTAAACTCAGGCACCCTGTATACACAAACAAATGTTGTGTCATGCAGTGTTTTTGAATCTGTATCCTAAGTGTTCTCTTAATAGACCAGATAGTGGTTCGCTCGAAGGAGTGATCTCCACCACAGCTAAAGTTAGTTCTTCCATACTTGGAGCACTAGGCCAGGGAAACATTTCTAGTAGAAGTTTATTAAGCTCTCAAACTGACCCTCTTTCTTGAGCAAGATAACGGTCTTAGAGGAGTTACTAGAAACTACGGCCTAGTCGATGTCTCTAACTGTGCCTCATCCGTCGCAGGCAGAACAAGAGCGATCGATGGGCCCTCATCCCTGGTAACTGCCTCATCATCGCTGATCTCGCATCCCCCAGTTCCCCCTAAATCTTTACGGCCTTGCGCGGCTATGACCCGACAGGGGGCACCTTCCTTTTTCGGCTTGGAGAGCCTTTCCCTTTCTCATCCTCCACTTTCTTTCCACCTCCGATGAGGCTGGTCTAATTATCGCTCGGTCGTCAGGAAGTAAACTTGCATGACGAAGTCGGTCCTGGTCTAGAACGCTCTCAGTGGAATGTGACTCAATTAGAATGACCAATAAAGACTCAAGAAGTTGTTGATACGTAACGTCAGTAGGCGCCTCGGGATTTGCTACCATACAAGAACGAAGTTAAACTTAAGCTACCAAACTCACAAATTATAAGCTAAAAGTAAAGGCAAATGCTTACTTCCTTCCAACCATCTCCTCACAAACCCAAGAGGACAACGTACGAAGAACCAATCATGCTTATACACGGTGAACTTAGGCCATTTCCCATCGAAGAACTTGGTCTTAGGCGAAGCTTCCAAAACCCCAAATATGTCATTTTGTAACACATTTTTGGCTCTATTTTCTCATGGTTATTATCGTTACAAAATTATCATGGCTATTAGTGTGATATTATGTTATCACAGTTATTTTTGATATATCTTCTGAGATTTTTGCAAATATTTCAAAACATAGTGAATAAAATAGTCATTTCAATTTTACTTCTGCTTCTCACGCTTCATCGTCCTTTTTGTAAGTTCCTAAATCAAATTTTGGGTTTTTGGCTTACCTCGCCTCCATCCCTTTGCCTCTAATTTGAGCTGCCTTCATCAACCTCTCGCCTCAAATTAGAGTCATCTTCATCCATCTCTCCACTTCCGCATCGTTTCAGAGAAGGTACGTTTCATTTTTTTAATCTTTGATTTATATTGTAAATTTTTATTGTCGTTCTATCACCTTCTTCTTGTTTCTTGGATTCGATATTAAGTAATTATATGGATACATTCTTCATTACGTATCTTATTTTCGTCTGTTTGTTTCCTATCATCTTGCTCCATCAATTCATCCTTTATTGCTTATTTCACTCAGATTCTCATTTCCCTATTTTTATTCTTTTTTATTTTCTTTTAATTCCTAGCCGGTTTTGGTTAACCCTTTTCCTCTTCAATCGATTTCACCACTCCTCATCTTATGCTCCGTGGATTTCATGTTGTCCTTCCTCATTTGCCGTAATTTCCAATCCCACATCTGTGCTTCCCTTTCTGGGTTTTTTCTCCTTCCGTTTCTAAGTCCATTTGTCTTCAGTCGTGCTTTATAGCATTGTCGCGCCCTTTCTCTTTCTTATATTGTGGCAACGGTTAACTTTCTATTTGGGTTGTTGGTTTTTAGATCGAGATCTTGACTGGATTTGAGGCATTCTGAGGTTCCTTGCAGCCTGGTTTGGTTATTTGTGAGCTATGTTACTTGCTATTTAAATTTATTTTCTTATTGTTGTTTCAAACACAGAAATTGTATATGGAGTTGATGTGATGGAAAAGGGAGTTTCATTTGTAATTTTTTCAATAGGTAACCGACTTTTTTTTTAAAATTCCAAGTAATAAGAAGCTAAATCTACTACAGAGTTTTTGATGTATTTTCGCTTATCATAATCATGTTGGTGTTTTTGAGGTTTTACGTTGTGAGTGTTGCTGTAAATTAACCAACATTTTGAAGTGATATTTGTTGTAAGTTGGATTTAAACATCCCACATATATGTCAGCTTAAGTTAAGCACAGTATATATGAGTTTATGTATTCTATTTGAATTTGTGCAGAAATTTGAACCATTATAGTTGTACTGGATTACGGCTTTGGAGGTCAGAGTTATAATTGTAAATTATTAAATTATTTTCTTATTTGCTATTCTTTGGCACCTTCTGAGAAGTTGAGCAAGCATTGCACCATTCTGCAGTTTACAACCCATGCCATGCATTTATTTATAAACAAACTAAGATATTGAGTGGCATGTAAGCATATATATATGTGTACAAGTGATGCAAGCTAGGGCATACATAGATTTATTATTTATGCTGTGTTGAAGTAAACTAGCCAAATTCTTATGAATTTGATTATTATTTTCAAACTGTATGCACGTTTCAAGGGGAAAAAATGTATAAGTACAAAAAGGTTGTTAAAAGCAGGGTGTTTACAAGTTGGTAGCCACATTCCAATAATGCTCAAAGTGCTTTATGCTACTAGCAATATACACTCTAACTGGTTTCACATTTCGCCACTATATATTTAAAAAACGAGGTAACCATGCTGATGACGAGGTAAAGTTATTTTAATATTTCAATTGTCTTTATGTGCTACATAATTTGTCAACATGCATCTTAATTGTCTTTGTTTTATGGTTCATGGATCGTTGTAATTTGATCCAAACTGGACAACACGGAAAAAATATTTCTAACTGCAAATCAGGGTTGTAGCCAAGTTATTCTTGTCACAAAAGAAAATATCACTTCTTATTTTACTTTTTGTTTTAGAAGTCCTTTATCTAATTTTTTATATTTTTTCTAGGTTATGGATATTTTGTTGAAATCTAGGAGCATCACGACAATACAAAAGAACGAGAAATGAGGCTACTTGAATTATAGCAGGTGCATATTTTCACCATAATCATTCACTTGTACGTGGCATTTTTTGTAACATTTTTAATAGCCTGTGGTCTACTTATACACCGTTAATGAATATGATTATTACATACCCTACTAGGTTTCACCATAATGCCAAATATAAGTGTTTTGCATGTTTTGGCGATGTTTATTTCTAAATTATGCTAGCATATTGCAATTAACATATTATTCATTGTGAAAAAAATAACTTAATACTAAACAACTGATCGCATTTCATGGTTCAATGGTAGAGATCCAGCATTTTTAATACTGTTGGCCATCCTTGCTGAAACAGTATAGGTAATTTGTTTTCTTACTATTTATCGTTCTTTGCTTTATTTATGGTGCTAGATTAATGAAATTAGATGTTGATTAAAAGTTGCAGTTTTTTGTAATGTTTACTATTAGTCAATACAATTCAGGATGCATACTTTTGTCATTGGTCACTTATGTACTTAATTCTCAAATAATTATAATATTGAATATTTGAGTTTGCATTTGCATTTTCTTTTTGTGATTCGAATTCTTAGATAATTATAGAGGTAGGGCACGGGGTTGTCAGGTTGTTGATTATAATACTTTTTATTCAGGGTGCATGCTTTGACATAAAACTGATTCTACAATTACAAGATGGAAACATTACTAATGCTTTACTAATCATGGAGCAATTTAAAATAGGTAATTCATTTGCATTGTCCTTCAAGCATATAATTATTTTCAAGTGGTTGTTGCATATTTTCTTCATTACTATTACAGTTTCTTATTAAGACACATAATGTTAACACAAGTAACGGTGGCTATTGCTTAAATTGTGGTTAATGTAAGATGGACCTTATGCTTAGTATTAAAGAGAAAACCATAAATAACATTTTATTACTGTGTGCCATAAATGTTTGCATGTGGCGTTCATTACTGTAACACAAAAGGTTTCATTTTATATTTGTTTAGATCATTTATGCAATGAGCTCAGTATACAATTATACATTAAAATAATGCAAAAATTATGCATGAATAACAAAGGCATTAAAATCATCATTTTCGGATACATACATTAACATAAACTGAGCAGAAACTTTTGTCAGCGGTGGGTTTCTATATGAATTCTTCGTATTGTATAGCCATATTTGTTTCCCTCCATACATATTCATTTATCATGTTCGTTTTATCTGAATATGTTTCGTATCTAACTATGTTTTAGTGTTACCTAATCATTTTGAATTTGAGGTTAGATAATTGAGACGATGAATTCTTAATATTGGTTGGGCACTTTTCAAGCATTATTGTTGCTGCAAACTCCACATTCTTGTATTTTTTTAGTTAAGAATAAAGTGGTTTTTTACTACTAGTAGAGAAGTTTGTAATGGACACAGATTACAACTGTTATGATGTGTAGTCTAAGACAATTCAATAGCAAAACATGTATACTTAATAGCGCCTAGAACGCATGTATTCTTTAACTTCGTTGCATCTTCTCTTTTTTTGGATGTTTGATCTTTGCATATTACATTACATGGATTTTCGATATGTCATTTAATAGCACATTTACAATTTATAGGGAAGAAGCGCTAACTTTGACTCCTAAATTTAAAGTACATTTTACAATATTTATTTTTTACAGGTGAATAACATATAGTGTTTGTATTATTTTTGACTAGAAAATCTTGCTCACTCATATGTTGAAATATTCTATTTTTAGCCATTCATCATCTATGAAACTTCTTTCTATGCAACTGATATATTGTAGATCTTTCTGATAAAAACATCGGCAAATTTTCTTTTAGCCCAATTAAAAATCATCTATTACTGGCAGGCTAATGGTGTTTAAATAAATAGCTCCTTACATATTCCTCTACTATGCGAGGATTTTTGTGCTCCTAGAATTATTTTTTATGTCTGCCATTTTTGTGCTCCTAAAAAATTTACATTACAACTTCATAGTTTGAAACCATTATTTATGTCTGCCATTTTTGATATATTAGATAATGAATCTTGCATTATTGCTGCTTTACACAGGATGGTTTGATGGTGGAGACAGAAACAGGCATGAGCCTTATTGCTATTATCTTTTATACTTATTGCTCCACCAACCAAACTGCTAGCATCCACATATGTCAGGTATGACAACCTTATTTATATTTCATTTATATTGATAAATGCATGGGTATGGTTTGAGATTTAAGAAAGAAAAAAAATAGTAAAGATTCTTTGTGCTAGAAATTGAAGAATAAGATTGAAGAAAACAAGAATATTGAGGAAGCAGAAGATTTTATTGATGAATATTACTAATAGATAATTACCAAACATACTAAATATGATAAAACGTGTTCACACGCTAACGGCTCTATTGTCTTCATTATGCCCCCTCAGTTCGAACTAGGGTTTCCTTTTTCATTTCCGCCTCCACCAACTACCTTCAGCTCCTCTCTCAATCTCATAAAATTCTTGGTTGATAATGCTTTTGTAAGAACGTCAGCTCGCTGATAGTAAGCAGGAATATGACAGATGACAAGCTTTCCATTCTGCGTTCTTTCTTTGACGAAATGAAGATCGATTTCAAAATGCTTTGTCCTTGAATGTTGAATTGGAATGAGGGAAAGAGAAACCATACACTTGTTGTCGCAGCAGATGACAGATTTTCGTTATAAACTCCGTCCTAATTCCTCCATCATCGTTTCAATCCAAGATACTTCGGTAGTTGCACTTGCGAGAGCCCTATATTCGGCTTCTGTACTGGATCTGGATGTAGTCTGTTGCTTCTTAATGCACCAGGAAATTATGTTATCTCCAAGGTAGACGCAATATCCTAATACAGATTGTATATCATCAACATCATTTGCCCAATCAGCATCACTAAAGCATTGTAAGGAAAAAAGTTTCTCTTATTTTATAATTATTCCTAAATGCTTTGTGCCTTGCAAATATCTTAGTTATCTTTTTAAAGCAATCCAATGTTCTAATAATGGATTTTAGCATAAACTGGCTAAGCTTGTTAACACTATAACAAATATCTGGGCGAAAGATTGTTGCATATTTCAGTGCTCCTATTAAACTTTTGTACTGTTTTGCATTTGTGATGGCCTCCCCTTTATATTTAGATAAGCGTAGACTACTTATCATAGGTGTTGGTAGATGTTTGGCATGTTGCATATTGGCCCTCCGCAAAATTTCAGAAATATAGTTTTCTTGAGATAGAATCAATTTCCCTTCACTGTGTTTGAAAAATTGAATCCTAAGAAAATATTTTATCTCTCCTAAATCTTTAATAGAAAAATGTTGATCCAATAATTGTATGACTCTGCTTATCTCTTGATCATTATCTTCTGTGATTAACATATCATCCACATATACTAAAATAAAAATAGTTCCTTGCCTACTCCTTCTCATGTATAATGAGTTATCAGACTTGACTTGAATAAAACCTAAATTTGATAATATCATCTTGAGTTTCTCATACCAAGCTCTTGAAGCTTGCTTGAGTCCATAGATTGCTTTATAAAGCCTGCAGACCTATTTATCATCAGAATTGTTTCCTTTAGATTGTTGCATGTAGACTTCTTCGGTTAATTCCCAGTTTAAAAAAGCATTGTTCACATCTAGTTGTTTCAAAATTATCCTAATTGTAGTGGGCTTTATAACTGGAGAAAAAGTTTCATTGAAATCAAAACCAAATTGTTGGGCATAACCTTTAGCTACCAATCTAGCCTTGTATTTGTCAATAGAGCCATCAACTTTTCTCTTTATCTTATATACCCATCTGCAACCAATAACATTTTTGTGTGCTAGCGGTACAACAAGTTCCCTAGTCTTGTTCTTCATAAGAGCTTCATATTCTGTATCCATGGCCTTTTTCCAATCTTTTGACTTAAGTGCTTGAGTGAAATTAAGTGGTTCAGTTTCAGTGATGGCTACATTATAAACTTTTGGTTTAAAAATACCACTTTTGATCTAGTAGTCATGTGATACCTGCTTAGATGTTGTTGTGTCTGTTGTGATTGCAGTTCCTGTTGCGATACCCTTGTACTGTTGTTGCTTTGTGTGTTATCATCATCAACAATGTTGTGCATATTATCATTAGCTTGGCTTATTTCTGTGTCTTCTAAATTTCCTTCTTCTGATCCACTGATGTGTATACTTGTTTCGCTTATATCATCTGCTTGTATGCCTGAATGCTCATTGCCTTTAATTTTTTCAAAAGTAACTGGTCTGAACTCCACAGCTTTAATGGATTCCATTCTGTTGTTTTCTTTGGAATTATGCCTATCTGCATAAGGAAAATTATTTTCATCAAATATTACATATCTTGATACATAAATTTTACCATCTTGTCAAGACATTTATAACCTTTTTAACTTTGCGCATAGCCAATAAATGTTCATGGACTTGACCTCGTACTTAATTTATATCGATTATAATCTCTCAGACATGGAAAACACAGATAACCATATATTTTCAAAATTTTATAGTCTGATGTAACATTGTATATAACCTCATGTGGGTTTTTATTATCTAGAATTTTAGTAGGTAATAGGTTAATAAGAAAAAGTGAAGTAAAAAAGGCTCCATTCCAATACTTCATGGGTAAAGAGCTTTAAGATGACAATGTTAAACCAGTTTCCACAATATGTCTGTGTCTTCTTCCAACCAAACCATTATGCTCAAATGTGTGAGGACATGTCAATCTGTGTTTAATTCCTCTTTTAGCAAAATAATTAGCCAAAGGATTGAATTCTGCCCCACCATCTGTTTGCAGAATTTTTACATTACAATTAAGTTGCTTTTCAACATGAGTTGTAAATTGTATAACGGTGTTACAAGTTTCGTATTATTTTTTAGCATATATATCCAAGTATATCCCGAATAGGCATCTACAAAAGAAAGATAGTACCTATGCCCCTAATATGAATTTAGAGGTGCTGGCCCCCACAAAACTGCAGCTACAAGCTCGAATGGCTTGTTATACCTGGTTTCAGAATTACTAAAAGGAAGCTTGTGGGTTTTGCCAAGCTGACAATGTGTACATGTGTGTTTAACAGATGCATTTTTAAAAGCAATATTATTAATAGATAAAAAAGTTCTGACAGTTTCAAAATTTGGATGACCAAGTTTCATATGCCATAAAGTAATATTATATAAAACATTATTTCTATTACAATGCTTATTACTACTACTACTACTACAATTATTATTACTTCAAGCATCAACATTGTTGCACCAGAGTTCACCACTTGAATTTCTAGTCTTCAAGTTGTTAAATCTGTAAAGTCCATTATGTAGACTACCTTGTAGTAATATTTCATGACTTAGAATATCTTTAACTAAGAATTTTTTTGGATGAAACTCAAAATATACACAATTATCACTGGCAAATTTTGATACACTTAAAAGATTTTTATTTACGGCAGGAACTCTTAGCATGTTATTTAGTTGAAGTTGCCTTTTACCAAAAATAGTTCCTTTGCCAGTATGTGTTATATTTGCAGTCTCACCATTTCCCATATATAAATATTTCATACCAGAGTAATCTTTGCTACCAATGTTTAAATTCTAAAGATTATTTGTAATATGATGGGTTGCACCTGAGTCTGGATACCATTCCTCAAAGTTACCTTCATCACCCTTATAAGCATTATTACTGCTTAGACTGTCATTGTTGCCTATGCTTGAGTTTATTGTAGCAAAATTTGTCTGTGCTCCTTTCTGAGAAAAACTGCCTTGACTGCTTTGAGAACTATTATCTCGATTGTACCTAAAGTAACATTTATTTGCCATATGACCAAATTTTTGACAAATTTGACATTTTACACGATTGTTATTATTCCATCAGCCTCTTCCACGACCTCTCTGAGAGTTGAAACCCCCTTTTGTGCTTTAAAACCTCCTCTTTTTGATTGAAAACCTCCTCTTTGTGATTGGAAACCTCCTTGAAAACCTCCTCTTTGTGATTGAAAACCTCTTGAATACTGACTTTCTTGTCTGTTTGAATCATTGTTGTAGTTGTTTCTTTGTTGATTACTTTTAACTGCTGCATAGTTGATAGAAAAATCACCTTGTATGGTTTTTCTTTGTTCAATCCTTCCTTCATGAGAAAGTAGAGCGGATCGAACAAACCGCAAATCAGGTAATGTTTGCTGAGTAGCAATAACAGTTATTAATGAGTCGTATTCTTCATCAAGTCCACCAGTGATAAACAATATTTTTCACTATCACTTATCGTATGCCCAACAACATTTAATCTATAACAAGTATTTTTAATTTTGCCTAAATATTCCTTCATACTCATGCCTTCTTTTCTGGAGTTTTGTAAATCCCTTCTATACTACATTATCCTAGTTGCAAACTGAGAACTAAAAATTTGCTCAATAGATGATCAAATTTCATGAGAATTGTTGCATCCTGCTATCTGTGATAACAAATTTGAACTTATAGAGGACATAATCCATGATGATAATAGATTATCCTGCTTTTGATATATAACATAATCTAGATTTGAAATAGTGCTACCATCTTGACTCAAAGTCATGACTGGTGGTATAGTTATGGTTCCATTGATGTATTTCAGCAGTCCATAACCTTTTAAGGCAACTTCCACTTAATATTTCGATAATATATAATTGTCTTCATCAAGTGATGTGGTAATAATTTAACTTTTGGGTTTTATCAGGTTAGGGCTGTTTCGTGGTGGATCAGTGCTAGTGTTGACCATTAATGTAGACGTGGCTTCATTACTGTTTGCCGTATTTGATCAAAAAAAATATTTGGCGAGGCAGAAGCAGGAAAATGCAGCCACTGTAATTTTAGATAGAAAGAAATCGAAAAACAATAATAAGGTATATATCGTATGCCTGGCACGCAATATCAGATCTTGTAGCCGCCTTTGTGCTTGTTAAATCAAGAATGATATTAGTAGCCGCTACAAAAAAAAAACCTATGATTTAGGAGAGGTAGAATAAACTAGCAGTCAGTTGATCTAGGCGCGGCTAGTTTACAAACCGATGATCCAAAACAATCAAGGGTTGGATGTTCCTTTCGGTAAAATCTCCGATGATGAGAAAAAATAAAACTGAGGAGAAAGAATAAAATAAAACAACTCTTGGTTGATAGAAAGCCTTTCGACAATTGGCTCTGATACCAAATTGAAGAATAAGATTGAAGAAAATAAGAAGAATATTGAGGAAAAGCAGAATATTTTATTGATGAGTATTATTTCTTGTACAAGGAGTAATGTAACAATGGTATGCTTATATAGAAAAGCATTGTAACGGCTAATAGATAATTACAAAACATACTAAATATGATAAAACAGGTTCACACGCTATTGGCTAATAGATAATTAGAAAACATACTAAATATGATAAAACGTGTTCACACGCTAACGGCTCTATTGTCTTCATTAGCTAACGGCTCTATTTTCTTCATTACTAGAAAACATCTTGAGTTGTTTTGTTTTTGTTAAAGAAAATCATCTTAGCACCTTTATATGTTAGGTATGCTAGGAGACTTTTTTGTAGTTTTGTTTTTGTTAGATAACAATCATGTTAACATATTTACATGTCACCTATGAAAATATAATTTGCATTTAATTTATACTGACACATGTATGGGTATGATTTGAGAGTTATTAAAAGAATGATGAAAATATGTTATAGAACCTCTTTAATTGTTCTATTTACTGTTTTGCTATATGGTTGAAAAATATCTTGATATTATTTTACTTGCGAAACATAACTACAAGTTGATTGCAACACATTAGAATTTTATTTTCACATTTCACAATGATGATGTTACAAGCACATCAATGAGAAATTTCATATATATTGTGCATAGCATGCAAAGTCATAAGTTTGTACATAGCATCCAAAGTCATAAGTTGTACATAACACAATCTTTATAGTTTGAAACCATCCTGTTTAATAGCAATAAAATATATATAGAAGATACATGAAACCTGTGCAATTAAAGTGCTCAGCAGATCCAATGTGGCGGAGGTGCAAAAAGCTGTTGCGGGGGTAAAGCGAGAAAATAGCGGGATATAGCAGATTAGTCTAAATAGCATATAAAACCCATATTTAATGGTTTTACAAATATAAAAATGATAAATAAATAGAAAGTTAACATTTAATTTAATTATAATTAGTACAATCTTAATTTTAAATAAAAGCATGTGCAAATAAATGTAAATAAATTTAACCTCTAATTTAGGATGATTATATTTAATAGAGTATTATAGTATTTCCTAGTCTAAAAAATATATATCAAAAAATTCTATTAAAATGCTAATTTTATAGATTTTATAATGAAAATGTTTGTTTTCAATTCATTTCTTTTATAGAAGATATAGCTGAAACAGCGGAATATAGCTGAAATAATGGGATATATCAGGAATATCGGAATATAGCGGGGCTTGAAGCGGAAAGGCTATTTCAGAGGCTATTTGTAAATAACGTAGCGGTAGAAATCCACTATATGATATAGCGGGGTACTAGCGGGGCATAAACTGCATGCTTGAAACAAATTAAAGAAGACGAAACATTTTTATATAATAGAATATATATATATATATGTATGTATGTATGTGTGTGTGTGTGTCTTTGTGTGTGTGTGTGTGTGTGTGTGAAAAGCCAGTCGAACCATCCTGGCCTAATTGTAATACAAAACTGAGACTAGCCCAGTATAAACTGAACTTAAGCTCCCAATATAATCTGAGCATAAATCAGTTCAACCTGAGCTTAAGCTCTTAGTTTAAGCTGAGATTAACTCTGTTCAAACTAAGCATAAGCCCTTAGTTCAAACTGAGCTTAAACTCAAGCTCAGTTCAAATCAAGACTAGCTTGTTGGATTAATAATTTTAGTGATGTTTCATAGGTAATTACCATGATTGGGAATGAAAAAAAGGGAGAAAGAAGACACTTGAAAAGTTTAAAGAAGGTTAAACACGTTTATATAATGGGTAAAATATAGGAAAAAACAGTTAAACATGTCCATCATACCGAGCTTTGCCCAATTGTAATATAAACCGAGTTCACCTTAGTTTAAACCGAGCGTACCTTAGTTTAAACCGAGCTGAAACTCAGTTCAGCTGAGCTCATGCTCAGTTCAACTGAGATCAAGCTCAGTTGGAAAACTGAGCTTGGGCTCAGTTTTATAACCAAGCAAGCTCAGTTTAAAATTCACTCCTATAGTATTTATTTGTATGTTATTTTTGTTTGTCACACATGGTTGACTACTTCGCCTTGTAGTGTTAAGTTATTTTAGTACTGACGATATTTTGCACCTAGCAAATTGCGAGGTGGTAATATTTACTAGCATGTTTGTTGATATCTGCTAAAAACGATGTAATTTATCTTGTAAGTTGGAGAAAAATGTTTACTTGAGAAAAAAAGCATATGTGCTAACTCCACTGCCGAAATGGAAGTGCTATCAAGGTAGCTCACCAATATATGTCTATAGATGTATACCTTTTAGATGTGCATGATCTATTTAGATTGCATTAATCTAATATAATGCTAAAATGAAAATTATAATTTGGAAATGGTAAGTAAACTTAGTTGTTAAATCTAGAATGATATTTTGATGTTTATTGAAATCCTAATTCCTTCCGAAAATAAATTTTTATATTATTCCATTTACACTTTAAGAAACGAAATTGTTACAAGTTGATATATAAGTTTGTTATATGCTATAGTAAATTGTGATTGTTATTAGCATCTAAAAAGTGCAATGGTTATAAATGTTATAATTTTTCATTTTGTAACAATTATGTGTTGTAAACAATTTTTTACTAACGTTAATATCTGTTACAATTTATACTTTCCTCACGGTTATAATCGTGAGGATAGTTTTAATAGTAACGGTTATAAGCGTGATAAAATGTGTTACTTATCACGGTTATAACCGTTATAATATCCGTAACGAAAATTTTGCCACGTACTCTATATTAACGGCTATAACCATTACAAAGTTATTTTTTTCACGCTTATAAGCTTGACAAATCCCTATTTCTAGTGTCATGTTCCAAGAAATATTGAGATGGTGAAATATTGGCTCTCCTCTTCAACTGAAACAAGCACAGGATGTCCTCTCTGGTGGGTTATAACTGCAGGTACTCCCTGTAGAGGATGTAGGTACCTAAAAGGGAAGCGTACACAATCAGATGGAGTTGCGATGGCATAAGGAGAAAATAGTGCAGCATATCCCGAATGAAGTTGTTGGCCGGGGGCACGCACCCAGTAATGCACGCCTGCCTATTCCAAGCAGTGTACCCTTCCGGCGGTGCGTGAACCCTATCGTTCTTCCTCGGTGCACGAATGTATGTCGGGGGAATGTTGAACCGCAACACCATGCGCATCACCGCCGTTTCATCCATATGCGATGGCACCAAATCCATCGGGTTCTCGAGTATAACCGCACCCGCCAACATGTCCGGCACCACCAACGCGCTTCCCTAACCGATATCTATGTAATCTAACTCTGCATGCTCAACCAGCACGGGTTGTCCTTCCGGCTGCACCCCACGGTCAGACGCTTCCGGCTAACCTATCACTTGAGAAGGAGTGGATTATCTGGAGGTCTCATGTAATACCCTACACTTTTCTGCTCCCAAATTCCGACAAAAATCAAAACTCAAACACATCCAATCATGGAGCATGTAATCTGGTACCTACAATAAATGAGCATGAGCATAATCAGAGTACGATAAAAGAAAACTCACAGCGGAAACAAAATAGGATAACAAGTATTAACTCAAGTAACTTCCTTTTTCAAAGTAAGTCACTTTGCCAATACCAAACATGAGAGAGAACGAGAACCAAAAGCCAAACTTAAGACCTGTGAGAACCTTTCCTTCTCTAGGAAACCTTGGAGGTTGTAATGAGGATGGAGGTCAAAACAACAAGTTTTGGTGACTAAGAAATTTACGATGCAGGTTATAATACACGAATGTATCATGTTTGGTTCAACCAAGATGTATGCCTAACAAGGTCAGTGATTCTAGGCCAACCTAGTAAATGTTTACGCATGACTTTACTACCGTTCCCAAGTAGTATTTGCCAAACCATAATACCGAGATAGAACAGTTACGCACTTATTTGTGAAGCCTTTATACCAGAATATAACTGGTTATTTAATCGAGAGTGGGCCCCTAATTACGGGGTTTCTGTATATATCCTCATTCATTATCCTTCATTATTTAACGTCTCACTATCAATGATAGATAGGGTGGATCCTCCCTGATCACTTAAGACCTTATGTGGACCTAATGGTCACTTATTAACCCTCGAAAGTTTTCTTAATGCTAACATGAACTAGAGGGCACTGGCTACGGGCCCTACTAGTTAAGGCTTCCATCATTCACGTATATACCCTTGCCCTACATAAGGTGAGAGAAGGTATTTTATCGTTTGTTGTACCTTATAGCTGACCTTATTAGATAACCTCCTTAGTCGCTTCCGTATGATAGGTAGCCACATCTGAAGTTTTAATTTCCAGGTTTGGGTAGGCCCACACACACCTGCCATTTAAGACCCTTAAAGTGAAAGACCTATTCTCAGGTGGACTCTTCAACCCCTAGTCTCTTAGCCTTTTAGGACCCAGGAAGCGAACTATACACGAAGGGTGTTGGTTCGTACCCCCATTAACCTATTATACCTTTCCCTATTTGGGATAAAGTGGGCTACATTATTAAGTCATTCCCGTTTAGTCCCTCTACACAGAAATACCCTACTTACATGATATCTTTTGTCATGGGTTTTGTATGGTTAATAATATTTTACATTATTAACCTACTAAGTCCAATTCTATTTTTAATTATAAGTTTTATATTCATTAACATAAATAAGGAAGGTTATATCCTCTTTTTCCCTAGGATATTTATTTGACTTCTTCCCTAGTTTGGACTTAGTATCTAAATGACAATCAATATCCATTAATCCCTTTTTTGACACTCATTTACTTTCCATTTCATCGTTTATTGCCCTTTAAGACCATAACAGTCATATTTTCCTAAGGCAACCATTTATCTTTAATTTCCATTGATTACAATTAATGTCATTCATGAGCCTAATGGCCATAATTTTCCTAAGACATTAATTACAATGGAATACACTTATTTTATCAGTCCCGAATATATTTAATTGTTGTACCCCAACAAACATTTATAATTTTATTTAGTTATTTATTGTCTGTTATAATATATACATATATATTTGTGCACTGGGCCTCTCACATTAATTAAGTTGACTACTTGTGGATACTGGATTTGCCGGTCGGTTCCGGGCAGGCTTCTATCACAAGTTGAACTTAACCTTGTGCCTTAGTACATTTATATTAACGTATTAGACCCCTCACATTAAGCTGACTACCTGTGGTTGCTGGATTTGCCGGTCGGTTTCGGTCAGGCTTCTACCACAAGTTGAACTTAATCTCGTGCCTTAGTACGTTTATATTAACGCATTAGACCTCTCACATTAAGCTGACTACATGTGGTTGTTGGATTTGGCGGTCGGTTCTGGGCAGGCTTATACCACAAGTGAGCTTAACCTCGTGTCCAAATGCGATTATAATTCAAGTTTCCTAATTGGGGTATATAACATTTATACTAAATAAATTTTAGGAATTGTAACCATTATCCTATCATATTCACTTTCCCCATTCAACAGTTGGTTACAATTGTTATTTATTGATTTGTAGTCCTATTTATAGCAATTAATTATATTGATTGCTTCAAATGGTCACCACAAATATATTCATTTAATATGGAATACAATTTACATATATGATTCCATAAATGAATATTATCCATTCATTCAACATGCAATACAATATGTATATTTTACCGTTTACGCTGATTTGGACAGATGATATATATATGTTTTTATTTTATGTTTTCGTATGGTCAACGTAGTTATCTTTTATTTTCGTTATTAATTTTTATTCTTATTCTTATTTTTAAATTAATGATTTTGTCTAATCAATTTACCAATCATTTCCTTTTTATATTCAATGTTGCCAAAAGGTTTCCAATCTTCCGAAAAGACAGTTAGCCATGATTTGCCAAATTTGTGGAATATACACAATTCAAATTCACAAGAAATATATATGTATATATATTTATAGAATAGTCGATGCAAACTACGCACAAATATTTATTTGTATATTTATACGTACGTTTGCACCACTTTTCCATTTTAAATCTTTTTGTCATACCTCTTGTGAATTCAAAATGACATCATTTTGTTCAAAAAGAAGAAAAAGACATATTTACAGTAATTAGGCCAAAACCCAACAATATTGGATACAAATATGTATAATTATAATCACATAATTTAACAATCATATCTTTTCAAATTCTCATAATTTATCAATTTCATCTTTTTAACCAAATTCACATATTTTATATTTTCAACACTAAAATAAAGATCTCGAATATAACTATAACTAATTGGTGTTTAACGGGACTAATTTCAAGATCTATAGTGTTACGCCAAATCCACAATACATTCTATAACATAATCACAATATATTTCATGACATAACTGTAGGAATAGGTGCAAGCAAGTTTAAGGAATCCTACAATTTACTTTATGCATAGCCATAGTGTACAATTCACAAGCTTTACACTTTTTATAACCAGATCTGATGGGTGTCAATCTAATTACAACAATTTATTTAATCAGATATGATAGGCATAGGCATAAAGATTGAATTTATTACTGTTAGATCAAAATTTGGACCTAACACCCAAATTGTTCTGATTCTTAAAGAATTATAATTGGAGAATGAAGAAAAAGCAGAAAACACACAGAATTTATAGTGGTTCGGCGTTAACGAGCCTACGTCCACTCTGAATGTTATCGATTATACTTTGAATTCTTGTATAGTCAATGATTTCTCTCAAACTCACTCTTACAATTGTGATTTCTCTCAGTAATCTCGTAATAAAACTGATAAGAAATAGTGGTATGACAGTAATGGTGGAATCAGTGCTCAATACTGCCAAAAGATCCTCAAAAATGCCAAGCTCTGGGCTATTTATAGTTGATTTTGTCAGGCGGATCGCGGTCACACGTGGCACAGATCCCGAGAATATCGGATCGTATCGCAGCTTGATGAAGAATAAGTCAAATTAGCCGTTGTGGACAGGTGTCGCGATCCCCTTAAATATCGGATCGAGCAAGGAGGAGGAATTGGTCAAAGTGACAGTTGGGGACACGTGTCGCTGGATCCGTGCGTCTCGGATCGCCGAAGACTAGCTCGTGCTTGAGCAGGTCAGAGGCTTCGCTGTGCGTCGGGGAATCAGATCGGTCTGTGCAGGGTAATAGTGTAAGTACGGATTGAGTCGTGTAGAGGTAGTCGGGTCGCTGATGCTATGGGGGCGATCCAATGGGGGGCGATCCGAGAGGGGCGACCCTCTGATGCGATCCGATCCTTCATGGACTTAAGGAACGTAGTTTCATACTTTCTTCTTACGAGTGAAACTTGGTGGCTTGGTCAAAAAGCTAGCCAACATTTTGCCCCCTCGAAGTATGTTTTATCGATGATGGAACATGCTTCGAAACTATAGAAACATCTTTTCATAAAGAGATGCAAATCAGTGGTAGCGTTTATTCGAAAGGCCATATCATTTACGGAAAGTTGTCCCTTTGCTCGCTATAAATATCGGATAAATCTTTAATAGTTTCCCTGTTTATTGGACAATCCTTTTCTGGGATCTTTTAGAGTCTTCATTATCGAATCTACCAGGTACATTTTTGAATTTTCTGTGATCATTTCTGAATTTTCATTCCTGTCGGTTACTTATCGGTTCGGATCGCATGTGCAAGTCACGGTCCGTTGGCAAGTCGTTCGCCTCGTCCTTTGGTGAGCATTTGGGCCTCTTCACGGAACGAGACGGGCTTCTCTTCGAGACGTGGTGGGCTTTTGGTTCGTGGCCCGCCTATTTTCATGGATCGAATAAGACAAAAAGGGGGAGACTAACGGTCGCCCCTTAGTCTATATAAATCGATCCTCATCCTCATTCTTCTCCTCTTCTTTCTTCATTCGCAGCCGCCGCCAGTTTTCTTGAGAAAAAACCCTAACTTTGATTTCCAAATTTCCAACCGATTTCAAACTTTTAAAAGGTAATTAAACAACTTTTATTTAGTTTCTATCATGTTCGCAATGATTTAGAGAGTGGAGAAAGCGGAGTTTTGTAGGATTTGGTGATAGTAAACGCGAACGTGCCTGGTTCGGTTCCATGGGTTTAAGGGTAAAGAGGAGAGTTGAGGAAGAAAAAGGAAGGGATGACCAGGTCGGTTCGTGGGCGAGGCCCGAGTTCGAAGCGATGGTGAGGCGAGGCGGGAGGGAACGGAACTGGAATGTTGATTTGGCTAGTGGTTCGGATCGCGGAAATGGCAAGGCTATTGTTCGTGGGGAACTAGGCGCGAGGGTCAGGTCATGGAGATACTGGAGCCTCAGGTCATGGAGAATGGGAGGCGATGCGTATCGCCAAGATACCATCGCGATCCGTTTGGATGAATTGGTGCGCTTCACGATTCGAAGCCTTTCTATGAACTTATACCTTTCCGCGTACCGAGTCCTTTACCACGATCCGACCATATGTCGCGATCCGAACCTGCCCAGTGATCCGATTGACGAACAATCTTATGCACACACTGACTGAATAATATGATGCAACTCTAACAAATCGATGGACAGTTAGGTTAGAGCCTTTGAGACGAACATTCCGGATTGAACAAATGCATAATCTACCAATCGAACAACGACCTATGTCTCGATGATTTTGCTGACCTTTGTACTTTTCTTTAATGCACGCACAAGCACACACCGACACTTGCACACACAGGGGGGATGGGTAGTTTTATTCTTATTTCTCATGTTTACTCGCCTAAACAGTAATGTCGGATAATCATTCCTCTCCAAGATCTGACACAGAAACGGATCCCGAGGTGCCTGAGCGCCACAACCCCGAGGTCCCTCCAATTAACCCAGGGGGCGAAGATTCTGGATCCGAATATGAGGCAACGGAATCGGATCCATCTGAAAGTACTTCACTTGATGAGGAATCTGAAGTAGACGGGCGAGCTCCCGACGAGATTCATGACGCACTTCGGATAGAGAAATTTACTGATTCTTTAGCTTCCAAACTCGATGACATAAAGCTTAAAAGAATTTGCCTGAGACATGGGATCCCCTGGGATGATGTGAGGACACCCGGTAGCGAAGATAGACCTCACTTAGCTCCGGAAGGGTATATGACAGTCAGCCGACTCATGTGCTGGGTAGGAGCTATTCCTCCGTTTCCTTCAATCGTCATTGAGACCTTAAAACGATTGGGTATTGCTCCAATGCAGCTTCATCCTAACGCCTACGCGGCTCTATACACTCTATATATCGCATACGCGGAAATCCTGCATACCGAGCTTACATTTAAAGATTTAAAATTCTTTTATCTTTTCAAGCATCGCTCCTCGACAACTCCAAATTTCTCTTTCTTCGAATCGGTAGCGAATAGGAAGGTTCTGTATGACGGATACAGCAATATAGGGGATCCCAAGGCTGATTGGTTCTATATAAAGAGGCAGGCTGGGTGCTCAAGAAGATGGCGTAAATCAAGTAAACTTTAATCTTTTGACTGAATAACTCGCTTAAGAAATCGAAGCATTATTAACATGCCCCCCCCCTCTTTTTTTTAAGCAGATCACGTCTTTCCCAAGACGGAAGGCTTGGTATACAATAATAGATTGTCTCTTCTTCTACAAAGCAGATCCGATTTCCTAAGTATCAAGAAGTGCATTACTGATGAGAATCTTCACAAGCATCGTCTTCTGGATATAAGGTTTGGAGTTGGTGCAGGCGGCAAACCCTACAAATACGTGCCCCCAATGGAGGGAGAAGGAACATCACGGGCAGCAGAAACAATTAAATTCTGTAAGAGTCCTTCCCCGATAATCATCCAGGATGACGAGGACCTAAACATATATAGAGGAGATGAGGCCCGTGGTGACAAGTCTAAGGAAATCCCAGTTTCTCCAGGGGGTTTCCCCTCAAGGGCTTCTCTTCCGATCGAACCTGCTGCTCCCGATGATTTAACAGAAGAACAGCTATTTAAAGAGCTGAGAAAAATTCCTTTGTCTGATGATGTATACACAGAGGGGGACTTTGAAGGAGAGCCATTTTTCCCTGCTTCTGAGGAAACCACTATTCCAGTTGGAGGACAAGAAACTACTCAGATGAGCCTGACTTCGGGCCCGGGTCTGTTAAGGGGAATTATATGGGATGCACAAATCACACGCACTGCCTGACCCCACACTTTTATATCAACAGTATTCAGGGTTTTGATATGCTCTTTTTTCTTTTGCAGGAAGGATGTCTCGCAGGCGGTCTTATTCTTATCGCTCTCTCCGTGAAGGTACACCCAGTCTTCACCCAAATCCTGAGCGTTCTCGCGGCCTTTCTCACAAGCCTACTTCTTCGCAATCCCGGTCTCCACCAAAATCAACCTCTGGCAAGCTTCCCAGTTATTCGGTGCCACCTACAGGGGGAAAACAACTTCCTAAAGAGTTAACTCCTCCGAAGAGTGCACCCTCTCACAGCAGGTCATCAAAAAGACACTACGAGCCCAAGGATAAAAGCAAGGATCCAATCAAGGATTCTGAGAAGGAGAGAAGTGACATTGTCCCTTCCAGCTAGCAAGATTTGGTTGCCCCCGGGTCACGAGATTACATCCATGGTCCCGAGACTCAAGATAAGCTGGAAAAGTTGCGAGAACAATTCCCTAACATCTTCTTCGAAAGGATGATGTTTGTTCCAGCCTTGGAGCCAGTCCCTAGGAACTGGGATACTGAAGTCATCGGGCATATTCGCCATGCAGCCAGGCAGTATGAAGTGATGAAGAAACATGCTGTTAATCTTTCAGAAGTCATCCGAACGCTTGAGATGGAAGCACATAGATCCAAGGTGAAGATAGATAACAATGAAAGGGCTAGGACAAAGATGGAGAAGGACTTGGAAGACGCTCAATCCCAACTTGCCTTAGCGCGGAGAGATGCTGAAAATTATAAGACCGACTTGGAGAATGCTAAGAAACGCTTTCATTCCGAACTTGACTCAAATAGTCAAGAGAAAATGGCCTTAAAGAAGGAGGTAGAAGATCTTAAAATGGCCAACATTGAGTTGAAGACGGCACAGGGCCATTTCGAAGCCGAGAGAGCTGCTTGGGAGGAAGAAAAAGCAAGTTTGAGAGAAAGTCTAGCTTTGGCTGAAGCGGAGAAGGTGATTTTAAATGATCAAGTCGCGGATGTGGAGAGGCGCGCGACTCTCGCCGAGAGGAATGTTGAAAGTGCCATTGAGATGGCTACTGCTTCTAACAACAAGCTCCTCGAGAGAGAAAAGGATATCGAAGGGTTCGAAGAGATGATTTTTGACTTCCTCGGCCACGTCCTCAAAACCCGTAACATCTCGTGGATCCCGGACTACCACGTTACTTTAGCCAACCTATGGGATGCCATCGTCGAGGGTGAGAAGCAGAGATTAGGAGTTGAAGAGATTGACGAAGATGAGCTGATGAAGAACATTCTGAGGGATAACGAGCCCGAGGATCTGGCAGAAGGCCGTCGTCTAATTCAAGAAGAAAAGGAGAAGGAGAGGGCCCTGGCTAAGGGCAAAAACAAGGTTGACGAAGGTTCGAGCTCAGCTGTAGAGCCCAAGACCTCCGGAGTTGAGGAATACCATCCTGATGATCCATTAATTCCTTTGGGGCTAACTCCTGTGGTTGTCGGAGCTTCTGCAGCTAGCCTAGATGGAGGATCAGCGGAAGGTATCTCCCTTTTTTTCCCACAATTTGTCAAAGCAATTGTGAGTTGTCGTCGTCTGGTAGAGCAACCAATCGAATTTATAACATGTGTTCCCCATAATACAGGTAGCGAGCCCGTCGTCAAGGATGTCGAGAAGAGGACAGAGGCGGAGAAGATTGTCATCTCGCCTAGCGCCGGTGTTGATATACCGAAGCAGGCTGAGGGTACAACAGCAGAGAAGGGCGTCTTGGCACCCAGTGCTGATGCTCCCAAGGATGATGAAATCATCGAGGCCTTGAAAGATATGGACGAGCGCCATGTAGAGGATGAGGAGGATACCATTAGTACCAAAGAAGACGAAGACGATGACGACGAAACTTTGGCTAACAGAAAAGCTAGGCAGAAAAAGCAGCTGGCTTTAAAGAAGGTGGGACAAGAGCCTTTGAACGTAGCCCCTATCTCGGAGTTTAATCCCAAATCTGGGATGGTTTTGAAACTCCAGCCCAAATCTATCAGTAAACAGCTTCATTTTGCGAACCCTGATGATTTCCCAGCTTCCCTTACTGATAAAAGAAAGAGAAAGCCGGAGGAAGAGGAGGAGGAGTCTTCTGATGAGTCAGACGTCCCTCTTATAGACAAAAGGAAAAGAAAGAAGTGTGATCAATCTGAAACTGACAAGGCAAAGCTGGAGAAACAGAAGCAGGAGAAGAAGTCAAATCATAAATAGGATATTGTCGCTTGTCTATATTTTGTCTTTAGGCTTCCCACTGGCCATGAAATGTAATTGTGAGACTGGCCCTCACTTTTGTTTTAGGTTGTTTTTCACTTGGTAGGCTTGCAGTTTATAAACGAAAGTTTATCTCTTTTGCATCATCGTGTACCTGCATTTAATAAACTTTTCATGCTTAGTCATTGATCATCTGATTATAACTACAAATCAGTCAAGCAACAGAAAGAAAAATTTAAAAATTTCCGTGCTGCATCAAGGTTCATGTGTATATGTATATGGCCCCCATTCAATCGTTAACGTAGCGCTTAACTAAGGCTTATTAAGGATTGATTAGCGTTGTTTGCACGTTGCCCCTATTTCTGAATATGGGGGACTTAGAAAATCTAATAAGATAATTGTCCTTGTGGTGCTGAGTTTCCGGCACCTTTCTCAGCGCTCAATCATAGACTCTTTTATACTCTCTCTCTCTCTGCTCTGGAAAGTTAGAGTTTGAGCTCAGGAGTTCAATTGCTCCCCGATCCTTCAGCGGGGCAAGAGCTCTTCCTCAGCGCTCAGTCGGAGACGCTTTTATACTCTCTCTCTCTCTCTATGGAGAGTTAGAGTTCGAGCTCAGCAGTTCAATCGCTCCCTGATTCTTCAGCGGGGCAAGAGCTCTTTCTCAGCGCTCAGTCGGAGACGCTTTTATACTCTCTCTCTCTCTGGAGAGTTAGAGTTCGAGCTCAGCAGTTCAATCGCTCCCCGATCCTTCAGCGGGGCAAGAGCTCTTTCTCAGCGCTCAGTCGGAGACGCTTTTATACTCTCTCTCTCTTTGGAGAGTTAGAGTTCGAGCTCAGTAGTTCAATCGCTCCCCGATCCTTCAACGGGGCAAGATCTCTTTCTCAGCGCTCAGTCGGAGACGCTTTTATACTCTCTCTCTCTGGAGAGTTAGAGTTCGAGCTCAGCAGTTCAATCGCTCCCCGATCCTTCAGCGGGGCAAGAGCTCTTTCTCAGCGCTCAGTCAGAGACGCTTTTATACTCTCCTGGCAGTCGCCGAGGTTAGAGTTACGTCAATGCGGTTCCGATCATGGTACACCGCCATGACTTACGGAGATCACCCTCATGTCCGTTATGCTCTCTCTCGGCTCTGGAGGGTTAGAGTGCTATCAATGATATGATTTACTTTATCGCACCCTCAGAGTTTTGACTGGTGACTACATTCCATTCTGATGGAAGGCATCTATAATTATAAGCTTCTGTGATCGTTGCATGGTTCACAGCAATTTCCATAAAAATAGAACGGCAGATAAAAAATAGTGTAATAAAGGTAAATGACACACAATATTTTTATAGTGGTTCGGTCGAGTCATGACCTACGTCCACTTTATAATTTTTTCTTAAGAAATCGGACTATTCTAGGCAAGTCGTGCCTTGTACATGGTCCTTAATAAAGCAAAAGAACAGATCTGACATCTTTACGTTAGATACGGCCGTAAATGTTGGGCATTCCACGATCTGGGGATTTCCTTTCCATCTACAGTCGCTAACTTGAAAGTTCCATTATCAAGCCTGCACAGAATAGAGTACGGTCCTTCCCACTTCGCGCCCATATGAGTTGGGGCTGGGAAGACACGCTTCAGAACCAAGTCTCCGGGTTCGAAGGTTCGGGCTCGAACCTTTTTGTTGTAGTATCGGGCGACCTGTTGCTTGCATCTCAAGGCGCGCAGGTCTGCTTCGTCCCTCTTTTCTTCGATCATATCCAGGGATTCAAGGAGCAATTCGTTATTAGTCATCGGATCGTAATAAGTCACTCGGTGAGAAGGTACTTTTATTTCAACCGGGATGACTGCTTCTGCTCCAAAAGCAAGGGAAAAGGGGGTATGTCCTGTTGCCGACTTATACATTGTCCTGTAGGCCCATAGTGCTAAGGGTAACTCATCAACCCACATCGCTCTGGCCCGTTTCAGTCTTCTTTTCAGAATGGACTTAATCACTTTGTTTGCCGCTTCGACCTGTCCGTTTGATTGCGGATGCGCCATAGAGGTGTACCGCTTCTCAATGTGGTATTTCTGGCAGAAGTCTCTGAATTCAGTGCTATCGAACTGAGTTCCGTTGTCAGTTATAACAATCTTTGGAATCCTAAATCGACAGATGATGTTTCTAACGACGAAATTGATCACTCGTTTGGTTGTGATTGTAGTTAGTGGCTCATCCTCGACCCACTTAGTGAAATAATCTACGGCTACAATAGCGAACTTCGCTCCGCCCTTAGCTATGGGGAGACTTCCGATGATATCAATTCCCCACATAGAGAAAGGCCATGGACTCGTCATCATTTTTAACTGACTAGGAGGTGCTCTAGGTATTTTTGAAAATCTCTGGCATGCATCACACCGTCGTGCGTACTTCGCCGCATCTTTGTTTATAGTAGGCCAGAAATAACCATGCCGCAACACCTTTTTCGCCAATGTTTGCCCTCCAGTGTGATCGCCGCATTCACCTTCATGTACCTCTTGCAGCACATGCTTGATATCATCATGAGCTATACACCGGAGAAGGGGCATCGAAAATCCTTGTCTGTAAAGAACTCCGCCTTGCAGAACGTATCGGGCAGCTTTACGAATTACTTTACGCCTCTCGCTTTTCTTGGTCAGAAGCGTTCCGTTCATCAAGAAATTCCTTAGAGGGGTCATCCATGACTCCCTTTCTGGTTCCGTTTCTAGTACCGAATCAATTTCCATCTGATCTATACTAGGAGACCGAAGTACTTCGACTGGGGCTAGCCCGGTCTCTTCAGGATCGTCGGAACTAGCCATCTTTGCCAACTTATCTGCCTGTTGATTCTCTGACTGCAGAATATGAGATATGTTGTAGTGATCGAAGCCGTTCAGCAACTCCTTCACTTTCTTCAAGTATAAAATCAATCTTGCGCTTTTGGCTTGGAATATTCCAGTAACCTGGTTCACAACTAACTTGGAGTCACAAAATATGTCTAGCTTTGTGATTTCCAACTCCTTTGCGATCCTTAGCCCGGCTATCAGGGGTTCATATTCAGAGTCGTTGTTAGTGGCGTGAAACTCCATCTGGATAGCATAGGATATCAGCCGTTTTTCGGGAGTTTCAAGCACTATTCCAGCGCCGGATCTCTTGTCATTCCTAGTGCCATCAGTATACAATCTCCAGGCACTGGGGTCGAGAAGTATTTTTGAGGGGTCAACTTCTTCGTTTACTATACCTTCCTCCGGGACAGTAAACTCTGCTATGAAGTCGGCTATCACTTGCCCCCGTATTGACCGCCGGGGCTGAAAGTTCAGATCAAATTGACTTAACTCAATGTTCCATTTGAGTAGTCTTCCAGACGCTTCTGGTCTCTGTAGAACTTGCTTGAGTGGATGATCAGTGTATACGGTAATGGGATGAGCCTGAAAATAATGTCGAAGCTTTCTAGAGGCAATCAGCAAACTGTACGCCAATTTTTCTATCCTTGGATAATTACGCTCTGCTACCGTCAATTTTTTGCTCACGTAATACACTGGTCTTTGAACTTTATCCTCTTCTCTTACCAATGTTGAGCTGATCGCGTGGGACGACACTACCAAGTACACAAATAAGTCCTCGTGATCCAACGGCTTAGATAATATCGGAGGTTTCTCTAGGTGTCTCAGCAAGTTCTGAAACGCTTCTATACAGTCGGGCGTCCATTTGAAGTGGCGTTTTCCTCGCTTTATCAATTCGAAGAATGGGATGCATTTTTCCGTAGCCCTGGAGATAAATCTGCTTAGTGCGGCTACTTTCCCTGCAAGGCTTTGCTCATCTTTAATCTGCCTAGGTTCCTGAATGTCTCTAATTGCTGCGATCTGGTCTGGATTAATCTCAATCCCACGAGAACTGACGATGAATCCTAAGAATTTTCCGGAGGCGACCGCGAATGAACATTTTGTTGGGTTGAGTTTCATCCCGTACTTTCGAAGAATGCCAAACATCTCTGCCAAGTCCGTAGTGTGATTAGAGGATTGCCTGGACTTAACCAACATGTCGTCGACGTATACTTCCATTGTTTTCCCAATCTGGTTATAGAACATTCTGTTCACTAACCGTTGATATGTAGCGCCCGCGTTCTTCAAGCCAAAGGGCATTACCACATAGCAGTATAACCCCAGATCCGTAATGAAACTAGTGTGTTCTTGGTCTGGAAAATGCATTGGAATCTGGTTATATCCTGAATAAGCATCCATAAAGGAGAGAAGTTCATGACCTGCCGTTGAATCCACCAACTGATCGATCCTGGGTAACGGAAAACTGTCTTTCGGGCAGGCTTTATTCAAATCCGAGAAATCGATACATGTTCGCCACTTCCCGTGGGCCTTCTTTACCAGAACTGGATTTGAAATCCAGTCTGGGTAGATTGAGTCTCTGATAAATCCATTACTTTTTAGCTTTCCAACTTCTTCTTTCAAGGCAGCGGACTTCTCTGGGCCCAGCATTCGCCTTTTTTGTTTTACCGGAGGATGTTTAGGGTTAATGCTTAATGAATGGCTCATGATTGATGGAGATATCCCGCACATGTCTGCGTGGGTCCAAGCAAATACATCCAAATTATTTTTTAAGAAATTCATCAGCTCTTTAGCTAAATTCGGATTTAACTGGGATCCAATCTTAAGGACCTTCTCTGGGTCACTATCATCGATCGGTACATCCACAGTTGTCTCGTTGGGAGTCGCCATTCTGCCCCCAGGTTCTTTGTCCTCCCTGGGAACTATATCCTCGGGCAACTCTCTGGGCGACTCTCCTACGGTTATCCTCTTTAATTGCTATAAAGTCTCCGCCCTTGTGGGGGGAGAAGCGCCCTTGGTTTCTATGTCCCCTCCATTGCGGAGTAGCTTTAACTCTGCAATATAACATGTTCGTGCAGCAACCTGATCTCCTCTAACAACCCCAACACCAGCTTCCGTAGGAAACTTCAATAACAGGCACCAGGGGGCTATACAGGCTCTAAACTTTGCGAGGGCCGGTCGGGCCCAAGAAAGCATTATAGGGTGATTCAATATCCAAAACAACGAAGGGAAGGATTCTCACTCTCTGGCGTTCTCCTTCCCCAAGCGTAACTGGTAGCTCTACATAACCCATTGGAGCAGTGGATGCTTCGTTAAATCCATGGATCCATCCCTTACAGGGCTTCAAGTCTTTTATCTTGAGATTCATCTGGTCGAATGTCTTTTTGAAAAGAATGTTGACGGAACTCCCGTTATCCACCAAGACTTTATGAACAGTGGCCAGGCCAATAGGTACTGTGATTACAAATGGATCTTCAGTCGAAGCATGGACTTCAATGCTTTCTCGTTCGCGGAAAACGACATCGTCGGACATCATCTTTTGTTGCTTTACCAGGACGTTGTCCTCAGGGTTGCTACACTCCCCTACCCAAAGGAGCTGCTTAGCTGCATTGACATATTGATCCAATGCCTTGGAACCGTGTCCGGCGAGATAAAGCCCTCCGATTTTGGTATTGATAACAAGGTCCTTTCCCTTTTGCTGGGCAGTTGGCCTGACAGCAGGTTGATTCTGGTTCTGATTTGGGGCCTGTACGGCTTGCCCCCTGTCTCTGGGTGTCACTCTGTATTCATCCAATTTTCCTTCTCGGAGAAGCCTCTCGACCACATCTCTTAGGTGACGGCATTCATTTGTCGAATGGCCATGAATCTGATGAAAGAGACAAAACTTCCCCGTTTCACGTTCTTTCTCCGTTGACTCTCTGGGAGGAGGCCTTTTATTTTGGAGGACGTTGTACGAATCCATGAAGATATTCTCCAAAGTATTGTTTATTGGCGTATAACTCTCAAAAGACCTGGGACGAGTCCTTCTCTGGGAGTCGTTCCCTCGATTCCTCTTCCGGTTATTGCCATTACTGTTATTATCATTGTTTCCTGACTGACGACCACCCTGATTCCGATTTCCGACATTAACCTCAACCTTCCCCGAGCTGTCTCCTGTCTGCTTAATGGCGACATTGCTCTGGATTTCCTCTTTATCAGCCGTTTTTGCCTTTCGGTTAGCATATACTTCCTCCCGGCGTAAGTGTACGTTAGCTTTTTCGTAGAATAACTCTCTAGTGTGGAGTGGCTTGCCGGCCAGATATCTCCCAAATTCGGTGTCTTTATCTACCCCATCAATTAGGGCTGCCACAACAGTTGGCTCATGAGGATCTTTGACTTCAGTAGCGGCCAGGTTGAAACGGTCAAGATACACCCTCAAACTCTCGCCTGGTCGTTGCTTGACAAGGAACAAGTCAATCACACTCTTCGTTTTTTGTGCATAGATGCGGAACTGTTCCACGAACCTTTCACTCAACTTCCTGAAGCTGGAAATTGATCTTGCTGGTAAGCGAGTAAACCATAATAATGCAACATCCTCCAGGAATACGGGAAATGCTTTGCACTTGACAGCGTCAGAAGCTGCGGCAGCGGTCATTGACCAAGAATATCTCATCAGATGTTGGACGGGATCAGATCGACCCATGTAACGGTTCATCTACGGCATGTTGAAGCGCCTCGGGAACGTCGCATATAAAATGTCATCAGTTTAAGGGGTGTGACTATGGTCAATTCCCCAATCTTCATTCCGTTGTCCACGACAATCTGCCAGAATTTGATGGATCATAGCTGCAACATTTGCACTGGTCAGCGGAGGTTCGGGGTCAGCGCTTCTTACTCGGTGGGGTTCTCTGATCTCTCTTCCACGAGCGGCCACAAAATCCGGGGCTCGGATTGGGCTTTGCTGCCCCCTGTTACCATGAGCATTTGTACGGCGATGGGGCTGAGGTAGTCTGTTCTGTACAGGGCTGTCCACACCTCGAGCTCTGGGAGTTGCGGCGTGATCGTTCACATTGCAGTTTGAGGGCCCTGCATCCAGTGCCTCTTCTTCCCGTGATGGCAGGGTTCTAAATCGAAGCTGCTCTATGTTTTCAGGCCTCTCATATGGTCGCCGCGGATGTCTCGGCGATTCCTCTGACGAAGAAGAGTATTCTGGGGTGAGCGGCCGAACTGGGGGCGCCCTTTGTCTTGCGAGATCATTAAGCCTTCTATCCATAGCGGTCAAGTTCTGTCGCAGAACGGAGCTCTCCTGCCTTTGAGCAGCCAATTCATCAAACAGTCTTTCCCACATTTCGGAAAAGTGAGAGAGATCCCCCTCAGTAACGGGAGCAGAAGGGTCATATTGATCATCATCATTTTCTCTTATGCGCAAAGAGCTTGAACCAGGCCGAGCGGAGGGGCCAGGACGGTAGGAGCGAGCCATAGGCTCCTTTCCAAGTCAAGTTGTAGTCAGGTCATCAATTTGGATCGCTGTGGATCGAGGTTGGTGGCTCGCAGCGCCCCCTGGGATCGGTTCGTGGTCACGGTATGCAGAGGATTCGGGGCGTTATCACGGGATCGAGTAACAACCCCTCCTGCTTCGCGGTTCGCAGCGCCACCCTCAAGTCGGATCGTGGCACCTAGATTGGTTCGGGTCGCCCCCCTCTCCTCACGATCCGTGACCCCCTCAATGACCTGCTCGTGTGCACTTTCGCCAACCATTTCATTCGCGACTTCATTCGCTTGCGAAGCTCGCACTTCCTTAGACTTCTTTCCAGCCATGATATCAAATGTCGCAGGAATCTTCAAAAATCTGAACAGTGAAGTTTTGGGACTGTTTTCTTCGGACTTTCAAATCCAAATAGTAGAATAGCAATCCGATAGGTTGAGAATTCGTTTCTCAGTGAAAGCACCAAAATGTTAGATCAAAATTTGGACCTAACACCCAACTTGTTCTGATTCTTAAAGAATTATAACTGGAGAATGAAGAAAAAGCAGAAAACACACAGAATTTATAGTGGTTCGGCGTTAGCGAGCCTACGTCCACTTTGAATGTTATCGATTATACTTTGAATGCTAGTACAGTCAATGATTTCTCTCAAACTCACTCTTACAATTGTGATTTCTCTCAGTAATCTCGTAATAAAACTGATAAGAAATAGTGGTATGACAGTAATGGTGGAATCAGTGCTCAATACTGCCAAAAGATCCTCAAAAATGCCAAGCTCTGGGCTATTTATAGCTGATTTTGTCAGGCGGATCGCGGTCACACGTGGCACAGATCCCGAGAATATCGGATCGTAACGCAGCTTGATGAAGAATAAGTCAAATTAGCCGTTGTGGACAACTGTCGCGATCCCCTTAAATATCGGATCGAGCAAGGAGGAGGAATTGGTCAAAGTGACAGTTGGGGACACGTGTTGCTGGATTCGTGCGTCTCGGATCGCCGAAGACTAGCTCGTGCTTGAGCAGGTCAGAGGCTTCGCTGTGCGTCGGGGAATCGGATTGGTCTGTGCAGGGTAATAGTGTAAGTACGGATCGAGTCATGTAGAGGTAGTCGGATCGCTGATGCTATGGGGGCGATCCGATGGGGGGCGATCCAAGAGGGGCGACCCTCTGATGCGATCTGATCCTTCATGGACTTAAGGAACGTAGTTTCATACTTTCTTCTTGTGAGTGAAACTTGGTGGCTTGGTCAAAAAGCTAGCCAACAATTACAAACGAGATAAATACATTATTATAAATGTATATGTAAACTCCCCACTCACCTTATAGCCTCTAAATTCAATTGTTTGAACCATTTATGCTTACAATCACCATATTCTTATAAATATACAATTTATCTAGAAAGGGAAAAATTCTAGATCTATAGAAATGTAATAAAAGGGAAGAGAGCAAAGAATCTATAGTTAAGCATCAACTTACATCCTCTTCCATTGAATCTAATAGTCTTCCAATTGCATATGAATTTTATTTGATTTGATATGTATGAATATATTTTTATTTAGAAATTAGGTTAGAAGAGAAAAATGGCAGAGCTCCGCAGCCTTTATAGATTTGAATGGAAAAGAATGAGGCTCTGTCCCAATATTTATAGAGGTGGAAATGGCCTTGGACCGTCAAATCAGTTTTAAGTTATATCCGTCCATTCATATAAAATTTTACAAAATCCTAGCCATCACTGACTGGCTCGACCAAGCGGTCGCAGCCAGCAGTCGACCGCTTGGTCGACCTGGCAGTAAGGTGGCTAGGTAATTATATATTACTATATATATATATAATATTCCATTTTATTTATTTTTTGTTCGTTTTCATATTTCGTTCGTAACTTTTTCATACGGACTCCGTTCCCGAAACTCCAAACATGAAAGTTGACCAGAATTCTAAGACGAACGCAACGGTTAAAGTTTCATGGTTAAATTATTTCATTTGTAGAAATGCCTATTTTTGAGCTTTTAATTAAATAACTATTTATTATCAAAAATTCTGGGTTGTTACATCTCAAGCTTTCTGGCCTTCAAGCTAGCATCATCACTAGTTGAATCAAATGTGGATAATGAATGCAGCGAAGCCTCGACTTCCGAAGTCTGTTGTGTCTTAGATCTTTGCTTCATTGCTAAATATACTTTCAATATACCCGTATTAGACATCGAAGTGTATAACCAGTACCCCTTGTGTCGGTGTAAACTAAGAGGTGGGTGCATTGTTGTGTAGTGGCATGCTAATATTGTTTTAACATAGAAACATGGGATTTAATGACAATCACAGGTCCATGTGATTGTAACCGTCGTCGTCATCAACCAACGTTGAAGGAATCACATTGATTCATGATAGTGTTGTTGGATCTAGATTAACCTTGGGGTGTGAATAGGGTTTATTGATAACTAAGCGAGATATTAAAAATATCATATCACAGAATGTAGCAGAAAATAAATGCAGAAAAGTAAATGACACAAGATACACCCAGCTTCAGCAAAATCCTGTCTACTGTTGCATTCCTAAGATTTCTACTAGGTAATAGAACAGATCCCGCTTACAAGACCATGTAAACTCGTGAACCCCTCGCTCCTATTCTAATCCTACGCTCAAAACCCTAGACTGATCTATATCCCCTAGATTAGATTTCCCCTAGCTACAACCCCGTAGCTAGTATAACCTAGTTTTTACAGACTCTAGTAAACTGTCAGGATTCCCTAGAATTTTACAGACTCTAGAAACTATTCATACTATTTTAAATAGAAGTAAAAATACAACAGCAATAAACAAATTTGAAAACCCTAATGAATACAAGTTAAATTAATTCTCCCCTTCAATAATAAACTTGACCGGCCACTTTCAAAAATGGTGCACCCATTTTTTCACTCTCACGATCTCTTTGCTTCTGGAGAAAAATGTCGGCTTCAAAAGAAAAAGGGATTTAGGGTTTTCTCATTCCAAATCAACCGCGACTTCAGATGCTTGAAAAGATTTAATCCCTAATTATCTTCGAGTGTTGTTTTCCTTCGTCGATTGAATTGGCCGGCGGTCGAAAATGATGGATAAAAAGTGAGTTTCTCTTAACTCTGTCTTTCGATTATGCTCTGGTTTTCGATGGAATTGTTTGTGGTTTCGATAAGAATTGCCTGTGATGAAAATGGTTGTTAAATAGGATAATAAAATCCTATAACTTGCTCTCTGATTTCCATATATGTTTCAATCTGATTAATTGTGTGATTTCCCTTTTGATTTGGTTCGATTTATATGAGCATGGAATACTATTCAAAAAGATTTATTGTCCCTGTTTCAATTCGATTTCCTGTCCCTTGAATAAATGGAATCATTTCTGAAAAGATTTGATTTCTTGCTTAGTTTTCTGCCATGATTTTTTCTCTTGCATGATTTCCTCTTTATCCTTGAAGGTTTAAAAAGCTTTGATTGCTTGTAAATCTGAGATGTTTCCATACCTGAAAAGATTTAAAAACTGCCTTGAATAAATTTCCAGATTGACTCAAAACTGGAAAATTTTAATTTAATTCTCTGGAGATAAATTTTCCCACACAAAAAACTGTCTTGCCAAAGTATTGCTATTGATTTGAATTCTGGAAAACATTGCATGATTATTGCTAAAGAATCTTTTCCCAAATATTTGCTTAACATTCCTGCTTTGCCAAAACACTGATTGAATGTTCATTTGTCACGTGAACTTCCTGAACCATTTTGAATTGCATTTCTGGACATGGACACACACTTGTTCACTTCCATTCACTTATGCCTGAACTCAGAACAGAACCATTGTTGCTGACTTTAGCTTTTTGTGAAATTTTGACTTGTGCTCATCATTCCTGAACATGAATTGTGTAATTCATTGTGTTGTTGCTGAGTCTACACACTTTGGCACTCTAGAAAATAAATCTAACTTGCCAACTCCACCATGCTTTTTATCCATGTTGTGCATGTTGAGAATCTAACATTGTTATATCAATCACTTGATAGCTTTGAAACCTGAATTGTTGTTCATCATGCTAGCACTGTGTTGTAACCTTTTGTGTCATGAAACTCCATGTTTGTAGATGCTGTGAACATATCATGTTATTTGAACTGCCATGTTTAAGCTTGATCATGTTGACATTAATTTGTCCCAAGATTTGTGTCAATATTGTTGCATGTCCATTTGAGTTCTTTGCTGTATATATATGATGTATCACTTGAGTGTTTCTTTATAGCTGCTGCAATACCCTTGCAACTTTGTTGTTGCACTACCATGCTTGCTGATACACCTTGAATATTGTGTTGCCATAAATCTTGCTGTTCCCTTTCCATGTATAAGCTGCATCACTTTCATATATATATATATATATATATATATATATATATATATATATATATATGCTGACTTGAATTTGACGACTTGATTGCCACTGTACATGCTGCCATGATTGCTTTGGCATGTTTACATTTGCTTTGACATTACATGTGCACACAGTTATGCTTGCTGACTTGTTAAACATTTGAACATATGTGCTCAGCCATTTTTGCATCCTTTATGAACTACTCTCTGTCTGTATGTATTGCCATGCTAAGATCACATGATCTGGATGAGAACTTACATGTTTGCCACCTTGTTTTGGGCTGATTCGTATATGATCTATTTAGCCTGACATTTGAGTTGCTGCACTTCAATTTTCTTTGAGGCTGACATGATATTGCTCGACAACTTTGAACTGTGTTGCACTTTGTATTGTGCTTGGCCACTTTAGCTTGCATTGTTCCTCTGTTGATTGTGCACTGAGTCGAGTTGGTCCACGTGGCTGCTCCTCAGTTGCTCACTGATCGGCGTGGCAGTGCACACGTGTATATTTATACACGTGTGTATATGCAGCCATTCAGTATTATTTTCTGTCCCTGTACATATACAAACTGGCTGCCTTGTGGTATTTACAGTGTTTCACTGTGAAAATCTCAAGCTGTCTAAACACAGATGAATCAAATCAAGCCATGAAAAATGATGAGAAACACGCCGAAATTCTGAGGCAAATTAAATTTAAAATTAAATTTATATTCACATGTATTCAGTTTTATTTCTATTGTAGTGTACTGTGTATGTGTTTTATGTGACAGGTAAGCAGGTGATGATTGGACTGACTGAGAGCTGTGAAGACTGAAGACAGTGAATGTGTATATTAGTTGTAAACTGGGTGAATGATTATATAATCGAGTGTCAGAGTGAATCTGTAGTGAGGAACATTGTATATAATGAAAACAATTGAAATAGTAGTGAAGTGTATAAATAGAGGAGTTGTAAAGTTGTACTATTTGAAAGTTGAAATAAAATTTTATATTCAAATAGAATACAGTGTGAAAATTTGAATTGCTATATAGTCGTATTCTATTAAATATAGATATTATATTCCTGTCTGTGATATAGAATAACAATACAATAACAAACACATTTAAAATAATATTTATTTATTTGTTATCATCAAACAAAAATCATATAATTATGTACACAACACCGTTATATACAACAATATCCCCTTTTTGATGATGACAAACAAATAAAAGATTTTGAGCACAATAAATGTGTTTGACAGTGAATATTGAACTCCCCCTATTTTTTAGCTCCCCCTACAAATGTGCATGAGTGAAAAGAATGAAAATTGAATGAAATTTGCAATATTAAAATATTTATAAAATATTCACTCATAAATCAAAATATTAACCCATTCTCCCCCTTTTGATATCATCAAAATGATACAGAAATTAAAATATAGATGAAAATATAATATCAGCTTAAGAGGAAGAACGATCATCATAAATCTCAATAAGTCAAACAAAAATCATAATATTCTAAGAATTAGTGGCATATTTCACATTTTGGAGAATGACGGATTTACGGTGAAATTTATATGAATGGAGAGAATTTTAAAACAAATTATTCCAATTATTTTCCAATAAGATTTTCAAAAATGAAGCACAAAAACAGTGATGGATTTGGACTATAATTAATAATTCAATTTAAGTGACAAAATCGAATAATCTCAAATCCCAATAGCTATCAATCAACAAATCATAATACATCATAAGATTTTAACATATTTCACAAAATAGAAAATGGATTGATAGGCTGGTTTTTACACACCAAGGAGAATTTCACATTAATTTCTATTTATATCGCATTATTTTCCTTCCTTCTTCTTTTTATTTAAGAGCACACTGACCATGCATAACCAGAGCTTGGATTTTTAAATGAGATCAATTGCAGCTTAAATATAAGTAATCTCCTAACCATGCATAACCAGAGCTTGGATTTTTAAATGAGGTTAGAGACATACTTATGTATTAATTGTATTTATCATTTTCAACTCCAAAAGAAAAACTCCTCAGTGTATAAAACCAAAGTGGATGATAGAAATGTGGTAGGTACAGAAATGGTTTGTGAAATAAATTTCTAGATTAATCATATTATGAAATATGCTCAACTGTACCGGGATCATTGCAAATTTTCAATTATCACTAATTCTGAGTAATAACATAGTCCCGTTTCTATCACAAATATTTCCACTGTCTATTCAAAAAATAATTTTTAAAAAAAATATTAAACTCTCCACATTAATACAAAATCACGATGGGTGGTAGAAATATGATA
Organism: Allium sativum; assembly: GCA_030737875.1. Taxonomy (NCBI): domain Eukaryota; kingdom Viridiplantae; phylum Streptophyta; class Magnoliopsida; order Asparagales; family Amaryllidaceae; genus Allium; species Allium sativum. The sequence goes on along the minus strand of CM060916.1, from coordinate 787,900,818 downwards.
GATAATGAAGATGGTCATGAAATAATCGCTAATTCAAAGATATTATAATAACTGTTCAACCATCATGAAAATAAAAAATAAAATTTCCTCTTGTGGTGAAATAAACTGCAGTCACAGTTCATCATAGTTTCAAAATCTGATAATAATTTTGATAAATTATAAATACAGTTTAATTTTGGGTATAGGTTTCAAATTCTGAATGAATAATCAATAAATAACTTTAAAATTGAAAATCAATTACAAGGGAGATAAGAAAAACTATACAAGCCAAGAGGGATTAAGAAAAATATATACATAAAAAAATTTAGCACTTCTAAACTGATACCACTTGATGTCTCTATTAATGAGGATTTTAATATGACACTAGAGACGAACAAGGATATCTCAAACAACAGAAATTTTATTCATAAAGCCCAAGCAGACAAGATTAACCAATCAAGCATATTTATTAGAGCAGCAAACCGTTTTACTCAAAACAAGAAGTTATCAAAAATACATTTTCAAAAACAGTATAAGGGCAGCACCAAAATCAGTTTCAAATCAGACTTGTCAAGATGATGATCACATAAGATGATTCATGATCCAAGATTAAAATATAGTTTATTTGAAATCATTTGAAGAAATATGAAAAACTTAGGATTCAATGAATCAATCACACCAGATTATAAATTTCAAATCCAAGATATGTGTGAGATTCAATAAATTAATAATTTCAAATGATTTTAAACAAAAAAATATTCAAATCAAATAATCATGAAATAACAGTGAGATTTAAGACCATATTTTCAAAGAAATTTTCGAAAGTATTTCTGACAAGTACAAGAGTAATTTCGGATCATTTACATCAAACTTGAGAGATATTCATGATTATAAATAATTTGTTTGAAATCACTTGAATCAATGTCAAGTTTTGAGATATAATGAATTAGTCACACAAGATTAATAATTTCAAATTTAAGAGGTGTGTGATATTCAAAATATCAAGAATTTTAGATGATTTCAAACAAACAAATTTCAACCATAATGATCATGAATAAAGACGAATTTCAAGATGTATCAATGTGATTCAAGACAAATCGAAAAATCCAAGCCAATCTAAAAATCAATGAAATTATCACAACTGAGAAGTAGCAGTGTGCTGCAATGAGTATAACATTTCAAGCTTTTCTAAAAGGAATTGGAAGAAACTCAAAACAGTAGAGGTGTGTGAAATTCCATTAAACTTTCAGATCTTCAAAATTTAGAATTCAAATTAACAGTGTTCAAGATATGACAATAATACATCAACAATGTTATGAATTCAGAAAACAGAAAATAAACCTCAAAACAATTGTAGAAATTTACAAGTTTAAATATCTGGAAATGATTAAAACATTAGAGTTTTATACAAATGAAGTGAATTTCCAGAAAATATGAATTCTAATTGGAAGTTTAAGGAAGCCTAGAATAAAAGAAAATAATATGGCAGTATCAAATCAAAAACAAAAAATAGAAGGAGTAGAAGAAGGAATAAACAAAGAAAATTAAAAAAAGAGAATATTTACAAAGATGAGTTTAGAGATCATACCTGAAATCGATGTAAGCAAATGAATCTCTAACTCAATCCATCTTGGCTAAGGAAGTCTGAATGATACAGAAATATGGAATAGCTTGAATTCAATTTCCTTTTAGCAACGCAGTTCCTTAGCCTCCTCTGGTACCTAATAATTTATAGGATCGAGTGGTCTAACAAAATTTGTAAAACCACTCACAGTTTTGTTTACGCGTTTTGGTACCCATACCTGTTTATATAACAAACCATTCGAATCTATCTTTATGCCTTTAGGAACCCAGATCTGTTTGAATTTAACTGAATTCATTTCATTTTCTTTTGGGATCCAAAAATGTTTAAATGGTTTATTATAAGACAAGTTTTCATTTTGATTTTGTTTCAAAATCCTTTGGAATTTTCAAAGTTTAGATTTCTAGGATGCCCTTTTTCAATGTAATTTAAAGGATTTTTAGAACCATTTGAATTTCGATTTTCAAAAACATTTATTTTCCCAAATCCAAGACCATTATTATTACCAGAAGAAAATTGATTTTTCAACAACATATTCAAAGATTTTTCACTAGTTGAAAAACGTTTCAGACTCAATTCAAGATTGTTAATTTTGGATTTAAGATCAAAATTTTCTTTCATCGGATTTGAACAATGATTAAGGCTGATCTTACATCTTTCAAAATAAGATTTAAAAACCAAATTTTCATCATTAAGCAATTTAATTTTGGTTTGGGACTCAGCCATTTCAAATTCAAAATGTTTTCGACTCTCAGATTCTAATTTCTTGAGCTTTTCATTCTCAATTTCTAGCTCATTCAGAATAGACTCGGTTTTCAACAAACTTCCTTTTTCAGCAAATTCATATTCGGAATTTTTTGTAGTGTTAAAATTTTCAAATTCCTTTTGTAAAAAATTGTAATGACCCGCAAATCCGCAACATCGGAGTTGACTATATATATCATACGTCCAACCCAAATATCACGAAAATACGAAACATTTTTTTTAGAAGAAAGAGATAGAAGAAGAACAGAAATAACAACACAAAATCTCACATCGCAGCGGAACAAAATATAATATATCATATCTTTGAAATACAAAATCTTCACTGTATAACATACACTTATCAGAGTGCAACACTTACAAAACAACGGAACAACACTATAACTAGATAACGCTGAAGCCTCCTGCTCCAAGCTCCTTTAGATATATCTGAAAAATCCTGAACTACTTGACTGCCCGTACAAATTTAGGCACCCAAGAGTTTAGGTAGAACAAAACAAATAAACTCCGGGTCAGTCATGGACTGGTATGAGTAAACAGTTTAAAACAGTTTCAGAAAACTAAATGATATCTCATAAGACCACGCCGTATAACACGGAACGGTTTTTTCCCTTATGAGAATCCAAACACTTGATTTAACTTTATATCAAAACTCTTTTGATATTATAATAATGTCTAAGTCAAGTAGATAACAATCTAGTGGAACGTTTGCATCTCACGTTCCACATATATAATATACAATCAAAACCGCAAGCACGTATTGGGTAATGGATTTCCAACTATGACAAGGTATGGAACCACCTTCCGCTGGTATATCTCTAGAGGAAAATATACCGAGTTCAACAATAACATCTTGCAACTCAGCCACACATGACCGACCACTCATTTCGCTTGAGTGTATCGAATGTATATCACCAACGGTTGGGATCAGCAACCGTTTCCCGAATGGGACAGCATCGACAATAGATTTTTAGAAATAAATGAAACTCTAGATTAGGTGATTATACACCCTAATGGGTGCGACCTACATAGCCATGCTGCCTGCCCGATTTCTGTCATTCACCGGATGTTGAGGCCAGAGGCTACGCTTTATCATCACACTAGATTCACTTCGAATGCCACATCGTCAAATCCATCAAATCACCGATTGACGTTTACAACAGTACATTAAGTGTTAGCTAAAGAAGTTTCCTTCTCCGCTTCCACTCTTGGTACGGTTGAAGAAATCAATGTACGTGACCTTTCTGGAAATACTCTGTCAGACATTCATCCATACAAGTCACCCAGGAACAGGATGAACTGAAGGCACTATTTCTATTAATAGAAAAAGTCCTTGCACTCTACTCCGTCTTCGATTATCTTTATATAATCTGATTCGCACGCTACTGCCGATATGGAGTGGTTCTTCGGATAATAATCCAACCGGTCTCTCCATATTGACAACGATGGTCAAAACTTCGATAGTCTGTGATTTAACTATCGAATAAAAACAAGTGTTTCGATAGTCGATGATTTAACTATCGAATAAAACAAGTGTTCATCCAAACATCCAACAATCACTGAGCCTTTAATTAATATTCCATTAATTAAATCTCTTCTCTATTTCTTTTCAATATTTGTTAACCAAATATTTTCAATAACCATATTGGCCTTTATACGTTATTTGGAAAACATTTCCATATATCGCCTTCTTTTATTTTCTAATCTTTAGAAAATATATGTTATTTATAATTGGAAAATATTCCAATTACTTATTTCTTTTCCAATCTCGTTTATTCCTATACTTAGGAAATATTTATTATTCTATTTCCCAGCTTACACATATTTGGGTTAAAACGGATGTTGTGTAAAACATCGTTACGACAACCCAAATACTATATTCAACTAACTCTTATCTAACACTGATCTTCGAGCCTGAAATCTTACTGTTCATTTGTTAATAATGCAATCAATCAAGTTGGGGTATAACTACCTCTTAGACCTTGACTGAATAACATTTATAACGTCAAAACAGATATGACTACTTACTCGAACAATCAATAACATACAACTACTTCTTTACCTTTAAACACGTATACACTTTTTCTTTCTATTCTTACTAGATTTTATTCTTATACTTCCTTTTTGATTATACTATTCTATTTCTAAGTTCGTTTTCTTATCGACTTCTATATATATCGATACGTTGATTCCTAACTATCAAATTATCTTAAAAATATTCTATCTCCTTAAATTCTCGGAAAAATTCGCCATAACCTCCTTTGTACCGGGAGCATCGAGAAAATCCCAAACTGCCACACAGGCCTTTTCCAATCAAAAAGAAAAAGAAAAGCCAAGAGGCTAGCCGATACGGCGCATAAAATCTCATATATGAATTAAATACGTACCTTTTTGTCGGACACTCTATTTATTTCACTTCTATACTTTATTCCAAACCTGTCTCCTGTATGTCTATACCTGTCCAATCTATTTTAACTATACCAATTGTTTTAACTCAATTTGTTATTTAAATCTGTTAATTAACTCTTTAGTCTATTTCACTTCTATTTATCCAAATCTATTTCACTTCTATTTATCCAAATCTATATTTTAAATCCCATTTGAATTTCTATATTCAAATTCATTTTAACTTTATTTGAATCTTATATTCAAAGTCCATTTTAATTCTTTAAATTCTATATTCAAATCTAATTCAAGTTCTATTTGAATTCTCTTTTCAAATTCTATATTCAAATCTATTTGAATATCTCTTTTCAAATTCTATATTCAAATCTATTTGAATATCTCTGCATTTCTTTATAAACAATTTTTATAACTTTACTTAAAATACCCCATTACAAATTTATAAACAAAGTTTATAAATTCGATTCAAAACCCACCTTTTCCTTTATAAACAGAGTTTATAAATTCAATTCAAATCCCATCTTTTCCTTTATAAACAGAGTTTATAAATTCAATCCAAATCCCATCTTTTCCTTTATAAACAGAGTTTATAAATTCAATTCAAATCCTGCCTTTCATTTTTAAACAGAGTTTATAAATTCAATTCAAATCCCACCTTTCATTTTTAAACAGAGTTTATAAATTCAATTACTTGTTTTATATACCTTCAAAACAAGTTAATATTATCTATAGTTTTATTTAAAATTCAAATTCTATTTATAAAAATAGAATTCCCTTTTTAAATCTCAAATACCCTTTTCGATATTTTTTTAAATCAATATTCAAGCCCCATTGATATTTTAAACAATCAAATCAACCAATTTTCAATCATTTGATTTTTAACACATCATATATGAATATATATGAAATCAAACAAACAACAAACAGATAATATATTTTTGAGGAGTTGGATTCCTCCAACCTGTTTTCCTGCATCCACAGACGTTAGTCAACATAGTAATACCCATCCTGCTTCAAGGCACGATATCGCGGTATGAAGGTCATCCACTATCATAACGTGGGGCGCATAGGGTAATCATCCGCTAATGAAACCACGGGCATCCGCTAATGGTACTGCGGGAATCCAACCAATCATCAACCCAATATATATATATATAATAGTCAACCAATCCTAAATAACTATATATATTTTAAAACAATCAGACAGCATTCAAACAAGCATAACAAACAATTATTTTTAACGAATAAAAATAATTCTAAGTAAAAGGTGAGTGAGATTTACTCACCGAGATTTTCTTTGCTGAATATCTAAATTAATTTCCATGTTATCGCTGCTACGAATCGTCTCGAACAAACCTCTTTGTACCTACGATTTATTTAATGTAGTGATTAACATTTATTTAAATAACTATTTAAACGAGTAAATGACTTTCCTATATTTTTCTTCCTTCGGTTACTAAACTAAATTTAGTTAAACAAATAATTAAACTAATCTATACTGATATACTAATTAAATCCTAATCATTACACTAATTTAATTCTAACCATTTTACGAATAAAATTCTAACCCTTTTACTAATTAAATTTGGATATAAATCAAACAAATTTAATTTAAATATTATTGGCCTTAATGAAATATGTTAAACTGACCTTACTGAAGCCTAAATCTCGTTTCTCCCTTTTACATTTTTCGAACCTATGACTGTAAAGAGAATCCATCTCTACAGCTCGCTTTGTCCTTTGCTGAATCCCTTACAATTCACTGTTCGATAATTGTCACCACCTCTGACCCTTAATTTCTTGAGCTCGTCCCCCTTATCATCGCATTTACCATTCCCCAAATCTACATCATCGCCACTTCCAGTTCACTCAGCAGACCCTCGCACCACTTCGGTGATCCCAAAAATCTCGACGCCATCGTCGATTCCATTCCAGTCGCCTCGTTCAACAGTTCGGACCTCCCCAAATCGCTACAGTGTCGGCACCCTGCTCAGTCCTCCAGATCGTCCCATCGCATCACACAAAAATGTCCGAAATCCCATTAGCACAACTCCACTCCATCGAGCACCCCAATGTTGGTCTCGAGCTCCAGAAAATGCCCGTCCTTGATCGTGATTCGCGAGTTCTTACTCTGGCGACTAGCTTCAGGAAGCACACGATTTAATTCATTTCAGAAAAGGAGGAGTGAACTTTCGTTTGTTTTTAGGTCTGAGGCTTTCTTCGATTTGTTATTTCCTTCTGAGGATTGAAGAAATGAATAGAAGAGAGGAGGGGTTGTGTGGATTTATATTGGTTTATACGGTGAAGAATTGAACACCAAGACCTTTAATATGTGGGATTGAGGAGGAGAACGGGGCTTATATTTTTACCTAAGATTTTGTGTGGAGATTAAGGTCTTAACGTGTATGGGTTTTTTGTCCATAAATGAATTCATTTTTAATTTAATTTAAATTTGTTTATAACCGGATCTTTTAAATTAAATTATCACCTTGATTCCGAACCTCTCTCTGAACCCAACAACTGGCGATCTTAGGGTAATACCACTATTCCGGGTACAGTGGGATAGGTCATGAGGTCCAATTCGATCATCCGCAACGGATATTAATTTATATTGATATAAATTAAATTTCAAATCTTTTAAATTCTGCGATAATAAATTAATATTATTATCGTTATAAATTCAAATGAAATTTCTCATTAATTAATTGAACTGTATTTAATTCAAATTAAATTTTGAATTTATCTAAATCCATTTTCGTATTCTGTTATTTTAATATATTCGATATTAAATCGAAATTGATTATTAAATCGATAACTCAAATATAAAAATTCACTTATATTACCAAACCAATGATTAAATTAAATATTAAATATTCAAAATTACCCTATAAGAATCCGGGTCATTACAATCTTTCCCACTTAAAATAATTTCGTCCTCGAAATTGCTAAGGTAGAAAAAGTGCTACCAACCCATTTATCTTTTCAAAACTTATTTATGTTGATACTCAACATTTCAAACTTCCTTGCATAACTCTCTTTCGAATAGATCCCTATTCGATAACTCCTCCCTTCGAATAACTATATTCGATAATCTCTCTATCGAATAACTAGATTCGAAAACCTTTCTTCGAATAAACTATATTCGATTAACTCCTTTAATTTACTCTTATCAATTAACTCTATTGGATTTAACTCTTATCGATTAACTCCATCCGAATAAGCTACATTCGATAATTCCTTTAACTCTATTCGAATAAACTATATTCGATTAACTCCTTTAACTCTATTCGATTAACCCCATTCGCTTGACTCTAGATCGCAGCGATCACAATGGTTACGCCTGATTCCCTCAGGAACATCCGACCGCCCTAGGCTATCTACAGCCCTGCGAATTATGCTAGCAGTCGTACGAAATGTCAACTTATCATAAGTACTATGTTTGACTAATTCTATCTCAATAACTATATTCGATCAACTTTAATTGAATAACTAACATTCAATTAAATTCTACGGATTAACCCTAACTGATTAACTCTAACTGGTTAATTCTTACTCCAATCGATTTATTCTAACTCTAATCGATTATTTCTAACTCTAATCGATTATTTCTAACTCAAATCGACTTCTTCTACTCGAATAACTCTTATTGGATAACGTTTATTCATTTATAAAGATTTACTTTTAGTAACGGTTCTTCACTTTATAAGTGTTCTCTTTAATAACGTTACTTCACTTATACAAGTGTTGTATACCCCTTCTATTTCAAACTATCGGTGTCAAAAACCAATATCTCTTCTCTATATAAGTTCAGACTTATATTTCCATTTATCGAATGATAAATATTTAATTTAATTTATAAACTGTTATTTATAAATTAATCTTTTCTATTTATCTGTCAAAAACAGATTTCCATTTTCTATTCATCTTCTAAATATTCCTTTGATTAAATTCTATTTATTTAACAAATATCTCATTTATAACATTCTATTTATTTTCTATAAATAAATATTTCCATTTAATCTATTTGTAAATGTTTTACAAATATTTCCTTTTTTAAATTCTATTTGTAAATGTTTTTACAAATATTCCTCCTCCTATTTGTTTGCACATAACTTCCTTTGTATTTGTTTTACAAATATAATTTCTTTATTCATACCCAATTCATATTCACAGTGATTTTACTCAATTTATTCATTTCGATCCATTTAACTTACTTAAGTTAAATTTAATTTCAATCATTCAAATTCCCATTAACTAGTTGCTAATTAACCGTTTTGCCTATTTCACCTTCATATTTGAATATAACTTGTGCAAATATATGTCAACTTAATTATAAACTAATCTAATTATATTTTCAACTCGAGTTATATATTCGATTAAGAATATAAATTCTCAATCTCTTTCACTTATCAAAAACCCAATTTCGACTCAAATTTCTCTTAACTAATTATTCTCCAATTTAGTTAATTCTATTTAACCATTTAAAATATGATTTTTGTCTTAAAAATCATTTCACTTACTTCACTGGAGTTCATATTTATTTTATATCCCCAGTCTGGATTTTTCTAATGCCAATTCGGATTTTATTTCCTAAAAATCCTTTTATTTATTTAATTAAACCGTTATGGTTTTATAATGGTTCTGGCGCTGCTTTTCTAAAAATTTGATTTTGACATAACTCAAAATCTATACGACGAAATCCAGATTTTTCTCTTTCATTAGAAAACTATTGTTCAATCGGTCCCGACGATTCTTGTTTCAAAGAATTCCGACTTCAATTGAGTTCTGTATAGTAAATTGAAGTTCGAATCGCCAATCTACGAACTGCCGCGCTACGGCGAGCTCGTTTTAATTATATTTATAAATATAAACGTTTTAACTTTGTCTAAAATAAATTCAACTCCAATCTGATAAATTTTTAATATATATCCAATCCATTTTTCCATTTCAACATAATATTCCCAATCTATTTCACTTCTAATATTCAAATCCTATATATTTAAAATATTCAAATTCCATATGAATTTCTTTATTCAAACTCATTTGAACTCCTTCTATTCAATTTCTATTTGAATTTCTCCTATTCAATTTCTATTTAAAATCCTTTGAATTCAAATTCTATTTTAACCCCTTTTATTTAAAATTCTATTTCAAACATTATATTTTCTTTGAATTCTAATATTCAACCTCCACTTTATATTCTTTTTGAAATTCTATTTAACCAAATTCCATTTGAATTCTAATATTCAAATCTCTATTTGACTTTTCTTTATTCAAATCCATTTGAATTCAAATTCCATTTCAATTTTTCTTATACAATTTCTACTTGAAATCTATATTTCAAATTCCCATTTCAAAATTTCTTTGAAGTAATATAATTATATACATATATTTATATCTATCTCAAATTCAAAACATTTGAATTTTCAAACAACTTGTTTCTTTTCGAACAAATTTCCATCAAAACTTTTCTAAGGCAGCAATTCATCACTTAGAAACTCGAAAATGAACACTGATGATGTTGCGACCATCATCAAGATTATTTCCCAGTCACTGAAGTGAGTTTGGTACTATATTTCTTTCAAACTCCATTTAGAAAAATATTTTTCAAACTCCCAGGATTTTAAATTTTGAATTCTGGTTGGAATTCAATTTCAGTTTATCTCATTTGTATTTGATTTCATATACAAATTCCATTGGTTATATATATAACTATTTCAGTTTTATAATCTAATTTGATTATAATCCTAACAATCAACTCAACTATTTAAAAACAATATCGTGTCCAATCTTCTGTTTAAGTGTTTACAAACTCCTATCGACATCGTGGCGTCCCACGATTCGATCAGAATTCATAAGCCACTCAACAGACTAGTCAACACAATATAAAACTGTTTTTATATCAAATAACAAATACGCTCTCTCGTATATATATACACTCTACTCATTCTAGGATACTACTGATCCTATCTCTAATGAGCACATTCCAACAAGCCTAGGTATTCGCTCAACCTAAGCTCTGATACCAACTGTAATGACCCGACGAAAATCCGGTAGGCTTCTCAACCATCCCTTCATCCCCCCAAAGCAGCAAGGTAATACCCCACCGTGGCCTACAGAGGTACCCCAATACAATATTTTACGGCCAGCCTTTCGACTTCACAACCAACCCTACCAAAGGGACATGTAGGAGTAAGAGTCTCCCGTTCGCCACCTAACGAAAAGCGAGAAACCCCTATCATGCGACACATGCCTAAGCACGCAACATGGACTGGTATGAGTAAACAGTTTAAAACAGTTTCAGAAAACTAAATGATATCTCATAAGACCACGCCGTATAACACGGAACGGGTTTTTCCCTTATGAGAATCCAAACACTTGATTTAACTTTATATCAAAACTCTTTTGATATTATAATAATGTCTAAATCAAGTAGATAAAAATCTAGTGGAACGTTTGCATCTCACGTTCCACATATATATTATACAATCAAAACCGCAAGCACGTATTGGGTAATGGATTTCCAACTATGACAAGGTATGGAACCACCTTCCGCTGGTATATCTCTAGAGGAGAATATACCGAGTTCAACAAGAACATCTTGCAACTCAGCCACACATGACCGACCACTCATTTCGCTTGAGTGTATCGAATGTATATCACCAACGGTTGGGATCAGCAACCGTTTCCCGAATGGGACAGCATCGACAATAGATTTTTAGAAATAAATGAAACTCTAGATCAGGTGATTATACACCCTAATAGGTGCGACCTACATAGCCATACTGCCTGCCCGATTTCTGTCATTCACCGGATGTTGAGGCCAGAGGCTACGCTTTATCATCACACCAGATTCACTTCGAATGCCACATCGTCAAATCCATCAAATCACCGATTGACGTTTACAACAGTACATTACGTGTTAGCTAAAGAAGTTTCCTTCTCCGCTTCCACTCTTGGTACGGTTGAAGAAATCAATGTACGTGACCTTTCTGGAAATACTCTGTCAGACATTCATCCATACAAGTCACCCAGGAACAGGATGAACTGAAGGTACTATTTCTATTAATAGAAAAAGTCCTTGCACTCTACTCCGTCTTCGATTATCTTTATATAATCTGATTCGCACGCTACTGCCGATATGGAGTGGTTCTTCGGATAATAATCCAACCGGTCTCTCCATATTGACAACGATGGTCAAAACTTCGATAGTCTGTGATTTAACTATCGAATAAAAACAAGTGTTTCGATAGTCGATGATTTAACTATCGAATAAAACAAGTGTTCATCCAAACATCCAACAATCACTGAGCCTTTAATTAATATTCCATTAATTAAATCTCTTCTTTATCTCTTATCAATATTTGTTAACCAAATATTTTCAATAACCATATTGGCCTTTATACGTTATTTGGAAAACATTTCCATATATCGCCTTCTTTTATTTTCTAAACTTTAGAAAATATATGTTATTTATAATTGGAAAATATTCCAATTACTTATCTCTTTTCCAATCTCGTTTATTCCTATACTTAGGAAATATTTATTACTCTATTTCCCAGCTTACACTTATTTGGGTTAAAATGGATGTTGTGTAAAACATCATTATGACAACCCAAATACTATATTCAACTAACTCTTATCTAACATTGATCTTCGAGCCTGAAATCTTACTGTTCATTTGTTAATAATGCAATCAATCAAGTTGGGGTATAACTACCTCTCAGACCTTGACTGAATAACATTTATAACGTCAAAACAGATATGACTACTTACTCGAACAATCAATAAAATACAACTACTTCTTTACCTTTAAACACGTATTGAGACGACCGGAAATCCCGTTCAGACGGAAACAAGGGTTATCTTTGGAATATAACACAGAAACAGATAATAGCAGGACAAAATTAAATAAATACACCAGATAATGAACAATAAAATATACTGGATAAAAGTAATCATCAGAGTTACACAGTATACAGGATCTTACTTAGTACAAATACAGTTCAGCTATACATAAATGTCTACAGCGGAAAACAAACAAAATATGTACAATAGGAGCTGAACAGCATAAAAAGAGATAAATGATAGAATCCATCTTCAGCTCCAGCTATCCAGAAAGAATCAGCTAAACCTGAATACAAGGCTGTCCGTGTATAAAAAGGGGCACCCGAGTTTGAAAGTGAAACAAACTACGAGTCAGTCATGGGACTGGTATGAGAAATCTACTCAACAAATATATAATTCGGCTAATCACAGGACCACGCCACTTTCGTGGAATGGGTTTACTCCATTGGATTGCCAGTGCCTTAAACAAATCATTCTTTTAAATATCGCTATGCTTTTTATAAAAATGAAGTCGTTATAAGACTCACTTCCCATCACACAGTGCAACGCAAACCGGAGGATAGAGTTTTTACCTTATAACGGCCAAAATATGCTTGGTACGAATAAAACAAAGGCATTTGATATTATTGCTAGTGTTTATATGTTTCAAAAACAATTTCGAATCATAACTATCAATCATAGACAACATGAGCGTCCCATGCCACTATGTCGCCAAATATATATACAATCAGAACCGCGCAGTCACGTAATTGGAAATGGGATTTCCGTCATGAACCAAGGCAAAAGATAGTCCTTACCGAATTTGAGACTGCCTAGCCCGAGCCTCAGGAACAGCCGCAACTGTCCCTTGGAGCGACAGGGTCAGTCCACCGATGTGGATTATTATGCCTGAACAATACGTTTCCCCGCCCTATGGGGCGTAAACGAGCCAATGAATGACTCCATCGGACCCGGATCGTCCGATCAAACCGAGGCGCCTCGCAACAGCAACAACCACATAGGTGAAAAGTATATAAATGTCAGGGCTGGTAGGTCACTGACACCACCCTAGCTAGGAAGAAACGCATGCCCTCCCTGAGGTCCTTCTCCCGTTTTAGGTTCATACCGGGGTGTGAGGCTCGCGAATTCACGTTATACACAAAGCGACGCCACATAGGCGGTGCTTTGATCATCACCACAAGACTTTGCTTTTCAACAGAAGCCCTGATCATTGCGTCTTAGCATGCCACGCAGGCAATTCATGCCATGCGACTGATGTCTATCGATATACAACCTCTAAGCTCGTGCGTCTCAGAGAAGGGCGTTAAGCAAAAGAATAAATTCTCCGCCGCCAAACAGATGTATATTTAATAGAGATCAATCAACACAGAATAAAATCCAATGTCAGACACACAGTCCCTTTACAAGTCCGTTCTGGGTCTGAACGAAACCGGAGGCACTAAATACCTCGCAAACCCTTCGATCACCACGTACGTCTGGACGATCACCACTCATTATCCATATTTCGGGATGCCTCCCAATCAGGACCTCGGTTACCATCCAAATGAGGTGAAGATCTCCGGTCTTCGACCACCGTCTTCATCTTCGACTTTCAATCGCCGGTCAATTATTTGAAATGAGAATTAACTCGGCCTTTTCAAATAATTCACGTATATTTAGAATTTCAAATCAATTTATTTCAATGGTTAAATTATTCGACAACACCAATATTGTTCTTTAATGTAATTTTCACACCAAACACATACAACCATCAAATAGCTCATAAATCGAGCAAATTCAGTTTATTTCCATTCCATATTATTTATGATGTTTTAAAACGATTTATCGCTATTTTTATTTATTTTAAAATAGCCCATTTATTCAAAACGACGCTTCGGGCCATAAAGCGGTCGTGGCGCTGTTTTTCTTCAGATTTGATTTACACATATCTGAAAATCTAACCGTTGGATCTTCACAAAATTTACATCATTAGAAAGGTCTTTTCAAAACGAATCCAACAGTTCCAGTTTCGGGAAAATCCGACGGTCGGATCTCCCGGTACAATCGTTTGAAGTTTCGATTTCAAAATACGAACTGCAGCATCGTTATTCGATTAAATATATAATTATATTTATATATATATATAAATATAATCGCTTCTGGCGCTGTTTTTCTTCAGATTTGAATTAAACATTCCAGACAATCCAACCATTGGATTTTTTACAAAGTTGGTGCCGTTGGGAAGATATTTCCAAGGCGAACCCGACGGTTGCGGTTTCGGGAAAATCCAATGGTCGGATTCCCCGTACTAGTTGTTTGAAATCACGGTTTCAAAATGCGAACTGCACGGCCACGTTTCGTTTTAATTTTATTTATATTTATATAATTATATAAATATAGTTCATTCAACAATTTCAATATCGTTTTCACTTCAAATATTTCACTAACGCCTTAAAATTTTGGAAAATTTCGCCATAACGTCCCCTGCACCGGGAGCATCGGGAAATCGCAAATAGCTTTCCCGGTCCTTCTAATCTCAAAAAGAAAAAGAAAAAGCCAAGCGGCTAGCCAACAGGCTCATAAAATCATCACCCAAACAAAACAGTAAACGTGTACCTATTTGTCGGGCACAAAATTTTATTCCTCTTCTCTAGCCCCTTTGCTATAACCTGTTCAATGAATATGCATGTACATATATATAGTTCTTATCATTTATCATTTTCTATTCAACTTCATATTTGATTTCTATTTGGTTTAAAAACACCATTCATTCTAATGTTACATACATAGGTACAAATCATATCATTAGCTAATTAATGAATATTTCAACCCATATATATTTATTTGAACAAGTGGCTATTTTTAACACTTCACATTTCAACGATTCTCGCATATAATAAAAAATGTGATTTTTATGGTATAACAACTCATTTCAAAACACTATTATTTTATGTATTTCATATTGGTGATAAAAGGTGATTTTTATTATCAAACAATTTATTTCAAAATATGAATACCATTCAACACATGAACTTCAATTCAACGAATGAATATCGATTCAACACATGAAGGTTTTCTATAGTTTCTATATATATATAGAAATGTGATTTTAATATTTAAAACGCGAATACCATTCAACACATGAATTTCTAATCAACGAATGAATATCAATTCAACACATGAAGGTTTTCTATTCAATGAATATATATAGTTTAAGCAACTGAAAATAATTCAAACACACGAATATTATTCAAAATTTCGGCTGCATAACGGCAGGGCAGTTAAAACCGGGACCGTCCCTAGTACGGCTCCTCGCTCTACCTTAAAACCTCGCGGTTTTTGACAATGGGGATCATGCATCTAGTTCGCACGTAGGCGGCATGTATATATTTATTTCATTTCCACAAACTAATCCTATGTGGTTTCAACCAAATATTTTCAATCACAAACGGGTATTTTTCAACCACAATCAATCAATATCAAACACAAACAATCCCAAACAATCATTCGCTATCAATCAATTTTCACACCGATCACAATCAATAAATATCGTCCATGGTTTGTGGACGAGGGGCGTATATATATATATATATATATATATATATATAGCAATTCACTTTTATTTCAACACATATATAAATTTTTTTATAACGCATATATAACTTATACATCGAACGTACAACTTATACAACGCTTATACAAGAGATGTACAACGCTTATATAACTCATACATCGACTATATAATTTATACATCGTCGTTTTCCATATTATTTTTAAATCAGAAATCTCACATTGGGTTCCACTCCACCAAAAATAGCAGAAGGCTCAAAAAAATATGCGGTCTCTTCTAAAATGTAGAAGGCGTCCACACGGTCATGATGTTTCCTGTTTCATCGAATTTCGTTAACATAGCAAAAAGATATGATTTTTCAAAGTTTGCAACACTTTAAAACTGTCGAAATCAGTTTAAAATAGATTAGCCGTAAACCTGTTTGAAATCTTCGAAACTAGGTTTCGATTTTTCCTTCGATCCGTGCAACTATATGACGATCGGCCTGTGCCATCTCGAAGAGCTAAGAGAGGCGCGCCTAAGTCTTGAACGGCGACGAACTCGGTGGTCGGAATCAGGCGCGGCGGCGAAGTGAAGGCGGCGACTTCTCGGCGTCCGTTCTCCCAAAATACACAATGAAAAAATCGAAACTAGGTATGGATGTGAAGATCTTGAGGAGCTCTACAAAATCTTCAACGGGAGGAGGGGCTAATTTTGCCTCGTTTGGTCGGAAATTGGATGGGAACGGCGAGAAGGGTTTTCGCCGTCGATCGGCTGTTACGGGGAGAGAGAAAAGGATTTTTCTATATTTTTTATTTTATTTGAATTCTGATTGGTCGATAGATTTTATAACGGGTTTTCTAACGCGACCACCAATCCAAACCCAACGACTGTCATCCCTAGCGTTTTACCCCCATTCCGAACACAGTGGGATATGTTTCGAAGGCCCATTCGAATGTTTCAGTCAATTTTCCTTCAGATTGAAGAGTAAAACATTCAATATTTAATTTGAACGAATATTTCAATTTGCCAGGGTCACAAATTGATTCGAAAAATTCCAGAAAAATAAATCTAGCTATGTTTTGACGATACGGTCCCAACAAAACTAGTTTCGTCGAATTCTGAGACCGTTTGCAAAAAGGCCCATTTTTGGTTGATCCAATTTAACTGTAATTGACCAAAACACATTTTCTTTTACCACGCTCACATATTAGCTTCAAAAATTATGAAATTTGAAATCTAGCTATAACTTCACATCCCGGATCCAACAAAAGTGGTTTCGTCGAATTCCAAGGTCGTTTGCAAAATGGCCAATTTTACGGGCTATATAAATTCCATAGCGACCGTTCTGAAAATTCATTCGGCCATAACTTTTGCTTTCCGTTATGAAAATTCGATTTTTCAGATTCGTTAGAAAGGTATTCACTAATAGATTTAAATATTTTTGGTTTCACTAAAATCCGTTTTGTTTTGCACCCGGTATAGTCCGACAAAGTTTGAATTCGATTTTTGAAATTACAGCGCCTTTTCAAGCCTTGTTTATAATTAATTATATTCGTTTTCACTTGTTGATTCATACTCACTTTTCATTGCCATTATTTAAAATATTTATTTAAAATATTTAAAATCCATTATTTTAGCCAATTTAAAGATTTTAAATTGGTTCAGATTTTCTGGGTCGTTACAATCTCCCCCACTTAAAACTTTTCGTCCCCGAAAAGGAACAAAGTCGAAAGTGGTTTGATAAACCTACAATCACACAACACAACCAACCAATTTGTTTTTAACCTTTCAAAAAAATATACTAATCAAATCCTATATTCCTTTAAAAATCATTCAGAGTATTGAATAAATAGTGCACATCCATGGGAAGAAAATAGCAACAGAATAGAGAATTAAATGGTAATGCAAAGTAGGGTAAATGTACCTTGCACCAGAGTCAATCAGAGATATCTACTCGGCATCTAGGATAAGCCTTCTGAATGCTCTCCTCAGTTTCCCAAGTACAATCTCGCGGATCTCCACTCCATTGTACTTTGACTAAGTGAACCTTCTTGTTCCTCAGCTCTTTGGTTTCTTTGCCTATAATCTTTAGTGGCTCTCTTCTCACAGCTAATTCTGGAGTTATTTCAATGTCATGTTGAGCTGCTTCTTCCACGATCAAGTCTGGATCATGAACGTGCTTCCGAAGTTGAGATATATGAAATACATCATGAACTCCAGGCAACCAGTTAGGTAGTTTGACCCTATAAGCGAGAGTTCCGATCCGTTCCAGAATAGGAAACGGACCAATGAATTTGGGCGCTAATTTTCCAGTTTTACCGAACCGGATTACTCCTCTCATCGGCGATACTTTCAAATATACATAGTTACCAACTTCAAAGGATATATCTCTTCTTCTTCTATCGGCATAGCTCTTTTGTCGGCTTTGAGCGGCGAGTAATCGCTTCTTAATAAAATCGACTTTGTCGGCAGCTTCTCGAATCATATCAGGCCCTAACACAAGTCTATTTCCGGGCTCGACCCAACAAGCAGGAGATCGGCACGGTCTACCGTACAATGCTTCGAATGGCGACATTGTCAGACTCGCCTGGTAGCTGTTGTTATAAGAGAATTCAGCCAAATGCAGATGGTCTTCCCATGATCCACCGAAATCTATAACACAAGCCTGCAATAGATCTTCTAAAATACGATTCACCCTCTCAGTCTGACCGTCTGTCTGAGGATGATAAGCGGTGCTCAAGTTCAACTTCGTTCCCAGCTCGACTTGAAATGCTTCCCAGAATTTGATAGTGAATATTGTATCTCTATCACTGACTATACTGAGTGGCACTCCATGTAGTCTAACTATTTCCCTGAAGTATATCTGCGCCAGGCTCTGAGCAGTTCTATTTGATCTGACAGGTATGAAATGGGCGGTCTTCGTGAAACGATCTACGATCACCCAAATACTGTCATTTCCTTTTCCGGTTCTGGGCAGACCATCGATGAAATCCATAGAAATATGTTCCCACTTCCAACCAGGAACTTCCAGTGGTTGTAGTAATCCAGCCAATTTCTGCTGGTCGCTTTTGACTAGCTGGCAAGTAGGGCATCGACTAACATATATCGAGATGTCTCTTTTTAACGACTTCCACCAGAATGTGCGTTTGATATCGTTATACATTTTATTCACACCTGGATGGATACTGAGCTTAGATTTGTGACATTCATCCAGTACATCCCTTCTGAGTTCAGGAATATTTGGAACGCAAATTCGCCCTTCTAACCTCAGAATCCCTTCGCTGTCTAGCTGGAAATCCGAAGCATTGCCTTCACGAATTCGCTGACTCATTCCTTTGATAAATTGGTCATTTTCTTGGAGAGCCGATATCTTATCAATCAACGAAGTTGCAATGATGAAACTGGCGATCATTTCATTCTTTCGGCTTAACGCATCGGCCACGACATTGGCTTTTCCTGGAGTGTATAGAATTTCAAAATCGTATGCTGCAAGAAACTCCAGCCAACGCTGTTGCCTCAGATTCAGGTCTTTCTGAGTGAACAGATACTTTAATGACTGATGATCTGTAAATAGTTCAAATCTCTCACCCAGAAGATAGTGTCTCCAGATTTTCAAAGCGAATACTATAGCCAATAACTCAAGATCATGAGTTACGTAGTTCTTCTCGTGCGGCTTCAGTTGACGGCTAGCATAAGCAATCACTTGACCCCTTTGCATTAACACTGCGCCGAGGCCTTCTCTAGAAGCATCAGTCCAGACTTTTAAATCTTGGTTGCCATCGATGATGGTTAACACTGGAGAAGTTGTCAATCTTAACTTTAGCTCCTCAAAAGCCTCCTCACTTTCTGGAGTCCACTTGAATTTAGAATGCTTCTTTGTAAGCTTCGTTAAATGACCAGATATCTTCGAAAAGTTTTTAACGAACTTCCGATGATAGCTAACCAATCCGAGAAAACTACGGACATCAGTGGGGGTGCTGGGCTGTTTCCAATTCTGAATAGCTGTGATTTTTCTTGGATCCACAGCAATTCCTTCTTTCGATACGACGTGGCCTAGAAATTTTACTTCATCTTGCCAGAAGATACATTTGGAAAATTTGGCTTTTAGTACATTCCGTCTCAGAATTTCTAGAACCTGTTCCAGATGCTTTTCATGTTCGGCCTTTGATTTAGAGAAGATTAGAATATCGTCAATAAAAACCAGAACAAATTTATTCAAAACCCCTCTGAACACTCTATTCATCAGATCGACGAAGTAAGCTGGAGCGTTACATAAGCCGAACGGCATTACTAACCACTCGTAGAATAAGTCGGGACCTCTGAATGATATCATTGGAACACACTCTTCGGCAATTCGAAGTTGATGGAAACCTGTAGCTAGGTCCATCCTTGAGAATACTTGTGCTCCATTTAATCGATCCAACAAATCATCAATCCGCGGCAATGGATATTTGTTCTTTATTGTCTGTTTGTTCAGATCACGATAGTCCACGCATAGCCATAGAGTACCGTCAGATTTTGGGACAAAAACCACTGCTGCTCCCCAATCAGAGAAACTAGGCCGGATTAGACCTTTCCATACGAGCTATCGTGTTTGATTGTCTAATTCCTCTTTCTCTTTCAAGGACATTCTTCGAATAGCGTGAACTACCGGCCTTGCATTGGGAATCAAAGCAATCTTGAAATCTATTTCTCTCTGCGGAGGTAAGCGAACAACTTCTTCGAACACATCCGCATAGTTCTTGACAACAGGAATGTCTTTGATGAGGTCAGGAATATTCTCAGTAACCTCAGGGATATTTTCCATTTGGGCTGGAGAAACATTCAAAGCTGCCCAGAAGTCCTTTCTGTTCGAAGTCGGGCCTTCACATGGTATGGTTATATAATTCCCCGATTGTGCCTTTGCCTTTACAACTCTCTCGGCGCATCTAACCTCTGCTTCATATTTGGTTAGCCAATCCAATCCCAGAATAAGATCGAATTCATTGAAATTCATGACGATAGAGATAATTGGGAATTTATAGCAAGAAAAAGAGACAGGTACTACACAAATCCAACTGAGATTGATGGAACCCCCAACTGGATTTTGGATAGTCATTGGTTCTTTGAGCTTCCTCAAATTCAAATCTAGTTTCTTAGCGGCACTCTTTGCAATAAAACTTCGTGACGCGCCTGTGTCAAACAGTACTTTGATTGGAATGTTTTTGACAGTAAGCGTGCCTTCTAACACATCGGGCCTTTCCAGAACATCTGCGGGCCCAGAAGTTTCTGCTATTTCATTCACTCGAACTATTTCAGTCTTTTTTAACTACCAGCAATCTTGCTTTACGTGACCAGCCTGATGGCAGAGATTGCATTTTCTATTTTCTTTAACCTTGCTCTTTGACTTATATCCCTCCTTCTTTTGCAATTTCAAGGACTTACATTTCCTGGACAAGTGGCCTTCTTGATTGCAGTTTAAGCACATAGCGATCATTACTGATTCTTTCTCAGGTCTGGCCCTTTTTCGATTTACTTCGGGCCCCTTACTGACTTCAGACATTGTACCGGTCTCAGGACGATCAGTTTCAGACTCAATTTTATTACCAGAGCTGACTTCCTCTTCGTCGCGCAACATGCCTTTCCTGTCGAGATCTTCGTACTGATAAGCCATGTATATCATTTTAGAAAAAGGAAGCTTCACATGCCCCAATAATTTATTCTGGTATTTCCTTTGAAGTCCGTGAATAAATCTAAGATTCTTCCTCTTTGGGTCCTTAATCAGATGAGGAGAAAAATGAGAAAGTTCGTTGAATTTCTTATGATATTCTAGGATGGTCATATCACCTTGTATCAAATAAGAAAATTCATCACATAATCGCTCCGTCGCTTCTGGAGGAGTAAATCTTTCCAGGAAAATCACTTTGAATTTATCCCAGGTGATATCACCTTCTGGATTATTCTCAATAACTGAATCCCACCAAAACAAAGCTTCATCTTTGAGTGCCCAGGATGCCAGTAATCTTTTCTGGTCATCCCTCAGCTTTAATGCTTCGAAGATTTTCTCAGCCGAACGAATCCAAGCTTGTGTTTTCATAATTGCTTCTTCACCCGTAAAGGGTTTTCCACCCAGATTTCTATACTTCATGAATAGAGCTTCTATATCCGGGTCAGTATTACTTCTTCTGTTTCTGGCACTCATTTTCTAGTTCCTCTGCAAATAGCATATCAAGTGTCAGGTCAACAGGAAAGATATTTCAAAATATAGAGACAAATACTTCAATGTAAATGTGTCTATCGAGGTGTAATTTCATTCTGCTTTACTCATACTAGGATATTGCTGATCCTATCTGTATAGAGTTACCCGTCCTAAAACACTACTGGTTCTATTTATGACGAGTTCGTTCAAATGTTATATTCCAGAACTAAGCTTAACCAAAGCTCTGATACCACGATGAGAAGACCCGAAATCCCGTTCAGACGGAAACAAGGGTTATCTTTGGAATATAACACAGAAACATATAATAGCAGGACAAAATTAAATAAATACACCAGACAATGAACAATAAAATATACTGGATAAAAGTAATCATCAGAGTTACACAGTATACAGGATCTTACTTAGTACAAATACAGTACAGCTATACATAAATGTCTACAGCGGAAAACAAACAAAATATGTACAATAGGAGCTGAACAGCATAAAAAGAGATAAATGATAGAATCCATCTTCAGCTCCAGCTATCTAGAAAGAATCAGCTAAACCTGAATACAAGGTTGTCCGTGTAGAAAAAGGGGCACCCGAGTTTGAAAGTGAAACAAACTACGAGTCAGTCATGGGACTGGTATGAGAAATCTACTCAACAAATATATAATTCGGCTAATCACAGGACCACGCCACTTTCGTGGAACGGGTTTACTCCATTGGATTGCCAGTGCTTTAAACAAATCATTCTTTTAAATATCGCTATGCTTTTTATAAAAATGAAGCCGTTATAAGACTCAGTTCCCATCACACAATGCAACGCAAACCGGAGGATAGAGTTTTTACCTTATAACGGCCAAAATATGCTTGGTACGAATAAAACAAAGGCATTTGATATTATTGCTAGTGTTTATATGTTTCAAAAACAATTTCGAATCATAACTATCAATCATAGACAACACGAGCGTCCCATGCCACTATGTCGCCAAATATATATACAATCAGAACCGCACAATCACGTAATTGGAAATGGGATTTCCGTCATGAACCAAGGCAAAAGATAGTCCTTACCGAATTTGAGACTGCCTAGCCCGAGCCTCAGGAACATCCGCAACTGTCCCTTGGAGCGACAGGGCCGGTCCACCGATGTGGATTATTATGCCTGAACAATACGTTTCCCCGCCCTTTGGGGCGTAAACGAGCCAATGAATGACTCCATCGGACCCGGATCGTCCGATCAAACCGAGGCGCCTCGCAACAGCAACAACCACATAGGTGAAAAGTATATAAATGTCAGGGCTGGTAGGTCACTGACACCACCCTAGCTAGGAAGAAACGCATGCCCTCCCTGAGGTCCTTCTCCCGTTTTAGGTTCATACCGGGGTGTGAGGCTCGCGAATTCATGTTATACACAAAGCAACGCCACACAGGCGGTGCTTTGATCATCACCACAAGACTTTGCTTTTCAACAGAAGCCCTGATCATTGCGTCTTAGCATGCCACACAGGCAATTCATGCCATGCGACAGATGTCTATCGATATACAACCTCTGAGCTCGTGCGTCTCAGAGAAGGGCGTTAAGCAAAAGAATAAATTCTCCGCCACCAAACAGGTGTATATTTAATAGAGATCAATCAACACAGAATAAAATCCAATGTCAGACACACAGTCCCTTTACAAGTCCGTTCTGGGTCTGAACGAAACCGGAGGCACTAAATACCTCGCAAACCCTTCGATCACCACGTACGTCTGGACGATCACCACTCATTATCCATATTTCGGGATGCCTCCCAATCAGGACCTCGGTTACCATCCAAACGAGGTAAAGATCTCCGGTCTTCGACCACCGTCTTCATCTTCGACTTTCAATCGTCAGTCAATTATTTGAAATGAGAATTAACTCGGCCTTTTCAAATAATTCACGTATATTTAGAATTTCAAATCAATTTATTTCAATGGTTAAATTATTCGACAACACCAATATTGTTCTTTAATGTAATTTTCACACCAAACACATACAACCATCAAATACCACATAAATCGAGCAAATTCAGTTTATTTCCATTCCATATTATTTATGATGTTTTAAAACGATTTATCGCTATTTTTATTTATTTTAAAATAGCCCATTTATTCAAAACGACACTTCGGGCCATAAAGCGGCCGTGGCGCTGTTTTTCCTCAGATTTGATTTACACATATCTGAAAATCTAACCGTTGGATCTTCACAAAATTTACATCATTAGAAAGGTCTTTTCAAAACGAATCCAATGGTTCCAGTTTTGGGAAAATCCGACGGTCGGATCTCCCGGTACAATCGTTTGAAGTTTCGATTTCAAAATACGAACTGCAGCGTCGTTATTCGATTAAATATATAATTATATTTATATATATATATATATAAATATAATCGCTTCTGGCGCTGTTTTTCTTTAGATTTGAATTAAACATTCCAGACAATCCAACCGTTGGATTTTTTACAAAGTTGGTGCCGTTGGGAAGATATTTCCAAGGCGAACCCGACGGTTGCGGTTTCGGGAAAATCCAATGGTCGGATTCCCCGTACTAGTTGTTTGAAATCACGGTTATAAAATGCGAACTGCACGGCCACGTTTCGTTTTAATTTTATTTATATTTATATAATTATATAAATATAGTTCATTCAACAATTTCAATATCGTTTTCACTTCAAATATTTCACTAACGCCTTAAAATTTTGGAAAATTTCGCCATAACCTCCCCTGCACCGGGAGCATCGGGAAATCGCAAATAGCTTTCCCGGTCCTTCTAATCTCAAAAAGAAAAAGAAAAAGCCAAGCGGCTAGCCAACAGGCTCATAAAATCATCACCCAAACAAAACAGTAAACGTGTACCTATTTGTCGGGCACAAAATTTTATTCCTCTTCTCTAGCCGCTTTGCTATAACCTGTTCAATGAATATGCATGTACATATATATAGTTCTTATCATTTATCATTTTCTATTCAACTTCATATTTGATTTCTATTTGGTTTAAAAACACCATTCATTCTAATGTTACATACATAGGTACAAATCATATCATTAGCTAATTAATGAATATTTCAACCCATATATATTTATTTGAACAAGTGGCTATTTTTAACACTTCACATTTCAACGATTCTCGCATATAATAAAAAATGTGATTTTTATGGTATAACAACTCATTTCAAAACACTATTATTTTATGTATTTCATATTGGTGATAAAAGGTGATTTTTATTATCAAACAATTTATTTCAAAATATGAATACCATTCAACACATGAACTTCAATTCAACGAATGAATATCGATTCAACACATGAAGGTTTTCTATAGTTTCTATATATAGATAGAAATGTGATTTTTATATTTAAAACGCGAATACCATTCAACACATGAATTTCTAATCAACGAATGAATATCAATTCAACACATGAAGGTTTTCTATTCAATGAATAAATATAGTTTAAGCAAATGAAAATAATTCAAACACACGAATATTATTCAAAATTTCGGCAGCATAACGGCAGGGTAGTTAAAACCGGGACCGTCCCTAGTACAGCTCCTCGCTCTACCTTAAAACCTCGCGGTTTTTGACAATGGGGATCATGCATCTAGTTCGCACGCAGGCGGCATGTATATATTTATTTCATTTCCACAAACTAATCCTATGTGGTTTCAACCAAATATTTTCAATCACAAACGGGTATTTTTCAACCACAATCAATCAATATCAAACACAAACAATCCCAAACAATCATTCGCTATCAATCAACTTTCCCACCGATCACAATCAATAAATATCGTCCATGGTTTGTGGACGAGGGGCGTATATATATATATATATATATATATATATATATATGTATATATATATAGCAATTCACTTTTATTTCAACACATATATAAATTTTTTTACAACGCATATATAACTTATACATCGAACGTACAACTTATACAACGCTTATACAAGAGATGTACAACGCTTATATAACTCATACATCGACTATATAATTTATACATCGTCGTTTTCCATATTGTTTTTAAATCAGAAATCTCACATTGGGTTCCACTCCACCAAAAATAGCAGAAGGCTCAGAAAAATATGCGGTCTCTTCTAAAATGTAGAAGGCGTCCACACGGTCATGATGTTTCCTGTTTCATCGAATTTCGTTAACATAGCAAAAAGATATGATTTTTCAAAGTTTGCAACACTTTAAAACTGTCGAAATCAGTTTAAAATAGATTAGCCGTAAACCTGTTTGAAATCTTCGAAACTAGGTTTCGATTTTTCCTTCGATCCGTGCAACTATATGACGATCGGCCTGTGCCATCTCGAAGAGCTAGGAGAGGCGCACCTAAGTCTTGAACGGCGACGAACTCGGTGGTCGGAATCAGGCGCGGCGGCGAAGTGAAGGCGGTGACTTCTCGGCGTCCGTTCTCCCAAAATACACAATGAAAAAATCGAAACTAGGTATGGATTTGAAGATCTTGAGGAGCTCTACAAAATCTTCAACTGGAGGAGGGGCTAATTTTGCCTCGTTTGGTCGGAAATTGGATGGGAACGGCGAGAAGGGTTTTCGCCGTCGATCGGCTGTTACGGGGAGAGAGAAAAGGATTTTTCTATATATTTTTTTATTTGAATTCTGATTGGTCAATAGATTTTATAAGGGGTTTTCTAACGCGACCACCAATCCAAACCCAACGACTGTCGTTCCTAGCGTTTTACCCCCATTCCGAACACAATGGGATATGTTTCGAAGGCCCATTCGAATGTTTCAGTCAGTTTTCCTTCAGATTGAAGAGTAAAACATTCAATATTTAATTTGAACGAACATTTCAATTTGCCAGGGTCACAAATTGATTCGAAAAATTCCAGAAAAATAAATCTAGCTATGTTTTGATGATACGGTCCCAACAAAACTAGTTTCGTCGAATTCTGAGACCGTTTGCAAAAAGGACCATTTTTGGTCGATCCAATTAAACTATAATTGACCAAAACACATTTTCTTTTGCCATGCTCACATATTAGCTTCAAAAATTATGAAATTTGAAACCTAGCTATAACTTCACATCCCGGATCCAACAAAAGTGGTTTCGTCGAATTCCGAGGTCGTTTGCAAAATGGCCAATTTTACGGGCTATATAAATTCCATAGCGACCGTTCTGAAAATTCATTCGGCCATAACTTTTGCTTTCCCTTATGAAAATTCGATTTTTCAGATTCGTTAGAAAGGTATTCACTAACAGATTTAAATATTTTTGGTTTCACTAAATTCCGTTTTGTTTTGCACCCGGTATAGTCCGACAAAGTTTGAATTCGATTTTTGAAATTACAGCGCCTTTTCAAGCCTTGTTTATAATTAATTATATTCGTTTTCACTTGTTGATTCATACCCACTTTTCATTGCCATTATTTAAAATATTTATTTTAAATATTTAAAATCCATTATTTTAGCCAATTTAAAGATTTTAAATTGGTTCAGATTTTCTGGGTCGTTACACGTATACACTTTTTCTTTATATTCTTACTAGATTTTATTCTTATACTTCCTTTTTGATTATACTATTCTATTTCTAAGTTCGTTTTCTTATAGACTTCTATATATATCGATACGTTGATTTCTAACTCTCAAATTATCTTAAAAATATTCTATCTCCTTAAATTCCCGGAAAAATTCGCCATAACCTCCTTTGTACCGGGAGCATCGGGAAAATCCCCAAACTGCCACACAGGCCTTTTCCAATCAAAAAGAAAAAGAAAAGCCAAGCGGCTAGCTGATACGGCGCATAAAATCTCATATATGAATTAAATACGTACCTTTTTGTCGGGCACTCTATTTATTTCACTTCTATACTTTATTCCAAACCTGTCTCCTGTATGTCTATACCTGTCCAATCTATTTTAACTATACCAATCGTTTTAACTCAATTTGTTATTTAAATCTGTTAATTAACTCTTTAGTCTATTTCACTTCTATTTATCCAGATCTATTTTACTTCTATTTATCCAAATCTATATTTCAAATCCCATTTGAATTTCTATATTCAAATTCATTTTAACTCTATTTGAATCTTATATTCAAAGTCCATTTTAACTCTTTAAATTCTATATTCAAATCTATTTCAAGTTCTATTTGAATTCTCTTTTCAAATTCTATATTCAAATCTATTTGAATATCTCTTTTCAAATTCTATATTCAAATCTATTTGAATATCTCTGCATTTCTTTATAAACAATGTTTATAACTTTACTTAAAATCCCCCATTACATATTTATAAACAAAGTTTATAAATCCGATTCAAAACCCACCTTTTCCTTTATAAACAGAGTTTATAAATTCAATTCAAATCCCATCTTTTCCTTTATAAACAGAGTTTATAAATTCAATTCAAATCCCATCTTTTCCTTTATAAACAGAGTTTATAAATTCAATTTAAATCCCACCTTTCATTTTTAAACAGAGTTTATAAATTCAATTCAAATCCCACCTTTCATTTTTAAACAGAGTTTATAAATTCAATTACTTGTTTTATATACCTTCAAAACAAGTTAATATTATCTATAGTTTTATTTAAAATTCAAATTCTATTTATAAAACTAGAATTCCCTTTTTAAATCTCAAATACCCTTTTCGATATTTTTTTAAATCAATATTCAAGCCCCATTGATATTTTAAACAATCAAATCAACCAATTTTCAATCATTTGATTTTTAACACATCATATATGAATATATATGAAATCAAACAAACAACAAACAGATAATATATTTTTGAGGAATCCAGTTGGATTCCTCCAACCTGTTTTCCTGCATCCACAGACGTTAGTCAACATAGTAATACCCATCCTGCTTCGAGGCAGGATATCGCGGTATGAAGGTCATCCACTATCATAGCATGGGGCGCATAGGGTAATCATCCGCTAATGAAACCGCGGGCATCCGCTAATGGTACTACGGGAATCCAACCAATCATCAACCCAATATATATATATATAATAGTCAACCAATCCTAAATAACTATATATATTTTAAAACAATCAGACAGCATTCAAACAAGCATAACAAACAATTACTTTTAACGAATAAAAATAATTATAAGTAAAAGGTGAGTGAGATTTACTCACCGAGATTATCTTTGCTGAATATCTAAATTAATTTCCATGTTATCGCTGCTACGAATCGTCTCGAACAAACCTCTTTGTACCTACGATTTATTTAATGTAGTGATTAACATTTATTTAAATGAGTAAATGACTTTCCTATATTTTTCTTCCTTCGGTTACTAAACTAAATTTAGCTTAACAAATAATTAAACTAATCTATACTGATATACGAATTAAATCCTAATCATTACACTAATTTATTTCTAACCATTTTACAAATAAAATTCTAACCCTTTTACTAATTAAATTTGGATATAAATCAAACAAATTTAATTTAAATATTATTGGCCTTAATGAAATATATTGAACTGACCTTACTGAAGCCTAAATCTCGTTTCTCCCCTTTACATTTTTCGAACCTATGACAGTAAAGAGAATCCATCTCTACAGCTCGCTCTGTCCTTTGCTGAATCCCTTACACTTCACTGTTCGATAATTGTCACCACCTCTGACCCTTAATTTCTTGAGCTCGTCCCCCTTATCATCGCATTTACCATTCCCCAAATCTACATCATCGCCACTTCCAGTTCACTCAGCAGACCCTCGCACCACTTCGGTGATCCCAAAAATCTCGACGCCATCGTCGATTCCATTCCAGTCGCCTCGTTCAACAGTTCGGACCTCCCCAAATCGCTACAGTGTCGGCACCCTCCTCAGATCTCCAGCTCGTCCCATCGCATCACACAAAAATGGCCGAAATCCCATTAGCACAACTCCACTCCATCGAGCACCCCAATGTTGGTCTCGAGCTCCAGAAAATGCCCGTCCTTGATCGTGATTCGCGAGTTCTTACTCTAGCGACTAGCTTCAGGAAGCACACGATTTAATTCATTTCAGAAAAGGAGGAGTGAACTTTCATTTGTTTTTAGGTCTGAGGCTTTCTTCGATTTGTTATTTCCTTCTGAGGATTGAACAAATGAATAGAAGAGAGGAGGGGTTGTGTGGATTTATATTGGTTTATACGGTGAAGAATTGAACACCAAGACCTTTAATATGTGGGATTGAGGAGGAGAACGGGGCTTATATTTTTACCTAAGATTTTGTGTGGAGATTAAGGTCTTAACGTGTATGGGTTTTTAGTCCATAAATGAATTCATTTTTAATTTAATTTAATTTTATTTATAACCGGATCTTTTAAATTAAATTATCACCTTGATTCTGAACCTCTCTCTGAACCCAACAACTGGTGATCTTAGGGTAATACCACTATTCCGGGTACAGTGGGATAGGTCATGAGGTCCAATTCGATCATCCGCAACGGATATTAATTTATATTGATATAAATTAAATTTCAAATCTTTTAAATTCTGCGATAATAAATTAATATTATTATCGTTATAAATTCAAATGAAATTTCTCATTAATTAATTGAACTGTATTTAATTCAAATTAAATTTTGAATTTATCTAAATCCATTTTCGTATTCTGTTATTTTAATATATTCGATATTAAATTGAAATTGATTATTAAATCGATAACTCAAATATAAAAATTCACTTATATTACCAAACCAATAATTAAATTAAATATTAAATATTCAAAATTACCCCATAAGAATCCGGGTCATTACAAAAATTGTTTGCACCTTTTAGCTCAATCACGTTATCTTTTAAAATTATAATTTCTTCTTCAAGCCTTTGAATGTTATTATTGAGAAGAACGAGATCAGTTTTTAATTTCAAACAATCTTCATAATCGGAATTTTTAGATTTCAAGACATTTGACAGTTTTGATTCCAAATAGTAAATTTTGCTGGTTAACTCATGATTCTTAGATTTCAAAGATTCATTTTTAGACTGGAGTTTGTCAATAGATTTAGTTAAATCAACACACATACAAACTAAATCTCCATATGAGAAATTTTCTCTCTCATTGTCTGTTGAGTCTCCATCGACTGATTCATCTGAATTTTCATCCATATGACCTTTTAAGCATATATCTGAATCAGAGTTGACATTCCGGGCTTTTGAGCAGTTGTTGTCAATTTGTACATACTTCGTACTGAGAATTTTCCAAATTTCCTGTGCAGTCAAACAAAGGGATATATGATCAAGTTGGTTATTACTAAGATGAGAATAAAGAATATGCGTAGCACGAGCGTTAATATTCCTATCTATTATATCACCTCCACTGTTAACAACATCCCAATATTTAACAGATTTCAAATAGGATTTCATTTCTGATTTCCAATTCAAAAAATCTA
The DNA here is from genome assembly GCA_030737875.1 of Allium sativum. Classification (NCBI taxonomy): domain Eukaryota; kingdom Viridiplantae; phylum Streptophyta; class Magnoliopsida; order Asparagales; family Amaryllidaceae; genus Allium; species Allium sativum. The sequence continues at coordinate 787,869,155 of CM060916.1, read as the reverse complement.
TACCATCAAAAATGTTTGGAATGTGATTGGACTAACTCTCAATGAACTGACAATTAGGAGACATGATTCTAGGATTAATGAAATTACTAGGCTCTGATTCCACTTGTTGGATCTAGATTAACCCTAGAGGGGGTGAATAGGGTTTAATGATAATTAAGCGAGATATTAAAATTATCATATCACAAAATGCAGCAGAAAATAAATGCATAAAAGTAAATGACACAAGATATTTCCAGCTTCGGCAAAATCCTGCCTACTGCTGCATTCCTAAGGTTTCTACTAGGTAATATAATAGATCCCGCTTACAAGACATGTAAACTCGCGAACCCCTCGCTCCTATTCTAATCCTACGCTCAAAACCTTAGACTGATCTATATCCCCTAGATTAGATTTCCCCTTGCTACAACCCCGTAGCTAGTATACCCTAGTTTTTATAGACTCTAGTAAACTGCCAGGATTCCCTAGAATTTTACAGACTCTAGAAATTGTTCAGACGATTTTAAATGAAAGTAAAAATACAACAAAAATAATCAAATTTGAAGACCCTAATGAATATGAGTTAAATTAATTCTTTTTAATAAAACCCTTGACCGGCCACTTTCAAAAATGGTGCACCCATTTTTTCACTCTCCCGGTCTCTTTGCTTCTGGAGAAAAACTGCGGCTTCAAAAGAAAAAGGGATTTAGGGTTTTCTTATTCCAAATCAACCGCGACTTCAGATGCTTGAAAAGAACTAATCTCTGATGATCTTTGAGTGTTGTTTTCCTTCGTCAGTTGAATTGGCTAGCGATCGAAAACGATGGATAAAAAATGAGTTTCTCTGAATTTTGTCTTTCGATTATGCTTTGGTTTTTGATTGAATTGTTTGTGGTTTCGATAAGAATTGCCTGTGATGAAAATGGTTGTTAAATAGGATAATAAAATCCTATAACTTGCTCTCTGATTTCCATATATGTCTCAATCTGATTAATTGCGTGATTTCTCCTTTTGATTTAGTTCGATTTATATGAGTATGGAAAACTATTCAAAAAGATTTATTGTCCCTGTTTCAATTCGATTTCTAGTCCCTTGAATAAATGGAATCATTTCTGAAAAGATTTGATTTCTTACTTAGTTTTCTGGCATGATTTGTTCTCTTGCATGATTTCCTCTTTTGCCTTGAAGGTTTTAAAAGCTTTAATTGCTTGTCAATCTGAGATGTTTCCATACTTGAAACGATTTAAAAACCACCTTGAATAAATTTCCAAATTGATTCAAAACTGGGAAATTTTAATTTAATTCTCTAGAGATAAATTTTCCCATACAAAAAACCTGTCTTGCCAAACTATTGCTTTTGATTTGAATTCTGGAAAATATTGCACGATTGTTGCTAAAGAATCTCTTGCCAAATATTTGCTTAACATTCCTGCTTTGCCAAAACACTGATTGAATGTTCATTTGTCATGTGAACTTCCTGAACCATTTTGAATTGCATTTATGGACATGGACACACACTTGTTCACTTCCATTTTCTTGTGCTTGAACTCAGAACAGAACCATTATTGCTGACTTTAGCTTTGTGTGAAATTTTAACTTGTGCTCATCATTCCTGAGCGTGAAATTGTGTAATTCATTGTGTTTTTGCTGAGTCTACTCACTTTGGAACTCTTGAAAATAAATCTGACTTACCAACTCCACCATGCTTTTGATCCATGTTGTGCATGTTGAGAATCTGACATTGCTATATCAATCACTTGAAAGCTTTGAAACCTGAATTGTTGTTCATCATGCTAGCACTGTTTTGTAACCTTTTATGTCATGAAACTCCGTGTTTGTAGAAGCTGTGTACATATCATGATATTTGAACTGCCATGTTTGAACTTGACCATGTTGGCATTCATTTGTCCCATTGATTTGTGTCAATATTGTTGCATGTCCGTTTGAGTTCTTTGCTGTGTGTATATGCGGTATCACTTGAATGTTTCTTCATAGCTGCTGCAATACCCTTGCAACTTTGTTGTTGCACTACCATGCTTGCTGAAACACCTTGAATATTGTGCTGCTATAAATCTTGTTGTTCCCTTTCCATGTATAAGCTGCTGCACTTTCATATATATATATATATATATATATATATATATATGCTAACTTGAATTTGACGACTTGATTTTCATTGTACACGCTGTCATGATTGCTTTGGCATGTTTACATTTTTCGTTGACATTACATGTGCATACACTGGTGCTTGTTGACTTGTTAAACATTTGAATATATGTGCTCGGCCATTTTTGCATCCTTCATGAACTACTCTCTTCCCATATGTGTTGCCATGCTAAGATCACATTGTAATGACCCGCATTGGCAGAGGTATTATAATTAATTTATTTAATTATACAAATAGTGATATAGTGAATTAAATGGTCGTGTAATTAAATAATGATGAATATTTAATTAAAATAATAAATTAAATATTATATCTAATTCTGAAATAATCAGAATTGACTGAAATGGCGATATGGTGTGAACTAGATCATCCGTGATATTTAATTCAGTTAAGAATTGAATTAGAATAACGAATATATTATTTGAATGACAGTTTGAATGTATAATTATATTATAATTAAAATCGAGCTCGAAATGGCGCTGCAGTTCGTAAATTAGCGATTCGAACTTCAACTAAATGTACATGATTCGTTTTAAGTCGGATTTCTGTGAAACAAGAAACATGTGGAGCTGGTGGAGTATATCTTTCTAGTGGAAGAGAAAAATCAGGATTTCGTCGTGTAGATTTTGATTTACGTCCAAATCAAATTTTAAAATAGTCGTTTTAGAATCGTTTATCGACCGTAACGGTTTATTCGATATAACTAGAGATCGGGTTTGAATTTAGACTAGGTTCTTTTGGGAAATAGTGATAATTTAATTTTTAGAATTTTATGATAATTTTTAATTAATTAAATGAGCAACTTTTTATTGGGAGTATTTCGCACTCTGTAATCAACATTTCGGGGTTTCACAGAATAAGTTAATAGACCGATATTATTATATCTCTGGGACCATGGCATACTGCTTAACACACTGGTATGTTTTATTCTGTCTATGGGAGTTCGTAAAATAAAAAGGTATATGTTTATATATATGCATACTGGCAAAGTTGTTATACACAAATAATTCGAACATAAAGAAATATGAATGGCAGAGAGGAATGCCACGATGTTGGTTGATCAACTAGAATATCATACCGACTTAAATACGCCATGATACTTGTGATTTTTCCACCTATGTGCCCACTTCAAACATCACAACTGAACAATATAAATACACCAACCCTTAAAACTAAATTCCTTTTCTCCAAACAAAAATATCAGTCGTCGTTCTCTTCTCAACAAGAAAACGTGAGATCCTCCTCTTAAATAAATCAAAGAAAATAGTATAAAAATATATAAATCTTTTTACCCATAGATTCACAATCCTTATCTGTTTCTTCTCAATTCTATACTCGTTTGGCCGTGAGCGATGAGATCGCGTTCGTGCTCAAAGTTGCAGCAACAATCTAGGGTTGTAAATCCCGTTAGATAGAAGAGGTGATTCAAGTTTTGGTGATTTGTCTTGGGTATATAGCATCGAATGGAAGTTGTGGGGAAACGTTGGGTCGTTTCCGTGAATGAAATTGTCGATCAACTCCTGGAGCACAGTCGTATTCGACGCGTTGATTCTTGGAGTAAACAAGGAGCGTTGGATGTTTATTTGCTGGAGGTCGCGGCGGAGAACGAGACTAGAATGGTGATGTCGGGTTTGGCAAAATGATGATGGAGGAGGTGTACTCGAGTAGAGGAGAGGAAAGGTGTTGTCGGAATGGAAATTGGTGGTCGTTGAAATCGACAGAGTGGTGAAAGCCTGGAGTTTGCGGAGATGAATTTTGGGAAGAAGGATAAGAAATGGAGCGGTGTTAGTTTGAATGGGCTGAATTGTATTTGCGTGGGCCAAGGAGATAAAGGAAGGTTAAGGCCCAATTGAGTTTTAGTTTATTTAAAATGAATATTGGTACAAACTTGTAAAATTTCATAAGTTGCTCATACAATATCGGATTTAGACGAAACAAGATCCGGCAGGATCGTATGAATGGACACTACACAATGGAGCTGAAGGGGAGTGAGTCGAAGCTCGTTACAATTTATGGCGAAATAAATTGCCCGTCTGAATCAAACCAAGCGATGGTTACCGTTATTAAGGATGATCATCCAATGTAAGTAAATCTCACTAACTATGAACAGTTTATAATTTCATGTTGTATTTTTAGAACTATTAAATATTGGCTGATTGACTGTGTGTTGACTGTTTGATTGATCTGCTAGACAGTTAGTTGAATTTCTATATTGATTTTGTTTAACAGAATATATCATATGGAACTGGAAGTGATGTTATCTATATTGTTTAACATCTATGGTGCAGGGAAAACAGGTTGGAGGAATCCAACTGGATTCCTCAATATTTATTTTACTATGATTCAAATATTGTGATATATGATGTGATATATAATCTGTTGTTGATTATGCGTGTTTGGACGATATTTATCATTGTTATATGGTATGTTAAATACCATAAGAAATACTGGATGTGGGAAAGGGGATTTTCAAAGTGTATTTTGAAAATGAATCTTTTATATAAAGTCGATGGATTTTATATAGGAAAGGAAAAGGGTTTTTATAAAAGAGAATAATTATAAAATCGAAGGATAAGTTATAATAAAAGGATATATTTATTTGTTAAATAAATAGGATAGATAAAAGGAATATTTATTTGTTAAATAAATAGAATTATTAAAAAGGAGTATTTATTCAGGGAATAAATAAATCAAATGAGTTAGTTAAACCAGATTTGTCAAATGAGTTAGTTAAACCAGATTGTCAAATGAGTTAGTTAAACCCGATTGTCAAATGAGTTAGTCAAACCAAGTTAAATGAGTTGATCAAACCAAGTTGATCGAGTTAGTTAAACTAGTTAACCCAAAGGAGTTAAATCGATTAGGGTTGACCAGTCAGAGTTAATCAGTTAGAGTTAACTAGTCAGAGTTAGAGTAAATTATTTAGAGTTAGAGTAAATCAGTTAGAGTTATCCAAATGGAGTTAATCAAGTGAATTAATCGAGTATTGGTTATTCGAAGCGGGTTAATTGAATATTGGTTATTTGAAAGGGGAGTTATCAAACCTAGTAGAGTTAAAGGAGTTAGTCGAATCTAGTTTATTCGAATAGAAGTAAAGGAGTTAATCGAATCTAGTTTATTCGAATAGAAGTAAAGGAGTTAATCGAATATAGTTTATTCGAAAGGAGTTAAGGGGGAAAAGTTAATAGATTAGAGTTAAATCAAATAGAGTTGACCCAATAGAGTTGATCCAATAGAGTTAATCCAAAGGAGTAAATCGAATAGAGTTAAGTGAAAAGAGTTAATCGAATATATTTATTCGAAAGAAAGGTTAAGTAAGGAAGTTAGTTAAAGAAAATATAAAGTGAACTTTGCCTATTTCAAGGTTAGAAGTGTTGTTCAGTTAAGGTTTGAGAGGTAGTTCTACCCCAACTTGATTGGCTTCGTTTTTAACTAAGGAATGGTTAAGGTTCGGCAGTAAAGGATGGTTAAGTGAATAAGTATGATGGTTTGAGTTGGCATAGCAATGTTTTATCTAAATATCTGCTAAATCCGAACGTAGGAGTTTTGGAAATGTTTCCAAACAAGAACCAGAAATGTTTTCTAACATAGAAAACAAGGAATGGAAATGTTTTCCAGTGTTAATAAGAAATATTTTCTAAATTTAGAAAATAGCAAATGTTGAATATAAGGAAACTGTAATGACCCGGATATTTGACGGTGTAATAATTAACTTTTTTAATTATTTAAATAATGAATATATTATTTAATCGTCGACGTTAGAACGTATAATTATATTATAATTAAAATCGAGCTTGAAATGGCGCTGCAGTTCGTAAATTGGCGATTCGAACTTCAACTGAACGTACAGAGTTTGTTTTAAATCGGATTTCTGTGAAACAAGAAACGTGTCTAGCTGGTGGAGTATATCTTTCTTGTGGAAGAGAAAAATCAGGATTTCGTCGTGTAGATTTTGAGATATATCCAAATCAAAATCTAAAATGGTCGCTATAGAATCGTTTATCGACCGTATCGGTTTATTCGATATAACTAGAGATCGGGTTTGAATTTAGACAAGGTTCTTTTGGGACATAGTGATAAAATAATTTTTAGAATTTTATGGTAATTTTTAATTAATTTAATAAGCGACTTTTTATTGGAAGTATTTCGCACCCTGAAATCAACATTTTGAAGTTTCAAAATATGAGTCCACCTACCGGTATTATTATATCTTTGGGGTCGTGTTACGTTGGTCATCACAACGGTATGTTCAACTCTGTCTATAGTAGTCCATACATGAACGGAACTCTACGTGACGGGATACACTAAAACATTGAAATATTAGGCTTGAGAGCAAAGAAAAGTATCTTCAAAGTTATACGCACTATCCTTTTTGTTGGCCTACGTCCTTTCCAATTGAATACATTGCCAATTAAATACACGCTACTAGTTTACTTCAAGGCAAAGTTTATCCCACGCATCCTAAGTAAATTACATAAGAGGTCATTCTAGCGTCCACGAACACAAATAGAGTACCACACATCCTACCTACCATGTGTTGTACCATTACTTAACCCCTAAGCCTTCGTATATTATAAATACATCACCCCTTGGACCACGTTTCCCCACGTCCTTCCTATCAGAAAATATCTCCACCCTTTGTTTATAAATACCCCTTCTTATTTCTTAAGACCTAGAAAATCTTGTTCATCCTCCTGTAGAAAATAGGCCGCCGGTGTTCTTCCCATTCCAGTAAAACCTTCCTCGTTTTAAAATCAAACCAAAATAAGGAAAAATCCATAAATCATATAGCAATTACATATGAGATGCTGAGAGGTTCTTCTTCAATTCTATGATAGTTTTGGGGGTGCTCGAACCTATATTGGTTCGCTGGAAGTTACCAGCGTGTGCTCGGGTCTGGGTGTGGATGGAATACAAAGCTTAACATGTGATTTTGCTATTTGTTTTGAGGTCGCAGCAGTAGTAGCACGTGTAGTTGAATCTTGGGAAAAGTTCGATAGAAATGGAGTTCGGTGGTTTTCATTGGGGGCGCTGATTTGCTGTTGACGAGGTCGGAAGTCAGGAAGCTGATGCGAGCTCTGACTGTGAGGTGACTGGAAGGAAGAGGGGGGAAGGAGCGATGTGGATGTGTGAAGTCCGTTTGGTGTTCGGTGTTGGTTTTTGTGAAGTGCACGTGAGAGAAGAGGATGGAGAAAAGGTTAGAAGTGGTGTTGTATAATTGGCAGTTTGAACTTTAAAAAGGTGAGTACTGTGATTGGTGAACATATGGGAATGATGGTGCATAGGAATGGACATACAAGTGAGTGAAGCATGGCCTGTGTCATTAAAAATAGAAGTTGGGCATTTAGTTTCAAAGGGGAGTTGTTGGCGCGACAAACATTGCAAGGGACGTGAGAAAGCAAACATGGGGTAGTATTGTGAAGTGACAGTAACATGAGAATGAGGAAGAAACAAAATGGAACAAAAGAAGGAGCAAAGTGGCGTGAAAAATGGTTACTGTTTGAAGGTTGACATGAAGTAATGAAGTGAAATTAGTGGGGAAGATGGGTAATGCATGACTGGGTGAGGGCTTCGACAGTAAGGAATTGAGGGAATCATGTCAATGTTTTGACAAATAGGAACTAATCAGTAGTTTGCTTGGGCATTGTTTTGGTCAAGTAAAATCTGGGCGAAGAAAATAAGTGTGCTACCTGAAGAGCGAGACCGTAAAAGGGTGTCGAGGGTGGCAATATGGTGTGGAAATGATTGAAGTTTCAAGGAGAAGGACTTCGGTGTATTTAGTGGTTGAATGGTCGTTGGTGAAGAAAGTTGCGATGGCCATTTGGAGGAGGAGCCGGCTTTGTTATCTCATTCAGGAAGAAGGGTCATTGACAGGTTGGAGAAATCGTTAATGGGCCGAGATGAATATGGGATCCGACAGGATCACACGGACGGGGGCTACAACATGAGACCAGTTGGAATGATTTGGAGATTTATTGGAAAATATCACGGGAAAATATCGTCAGAACAGGACTGCTAAACGGTTATCGTTGTTTAAGGATACACCGACAATGTGAGTAAAACTCACCAACCCTGAACAGTTATATTTTTAAAACGTATTTTTAGAACTGTTAGATATTGATTGACTGTTGTGTGTTGATTTGGTTGATTGAACTGCTAGTCAGTTAGTTGAAATTATATATACATATATATATATAAACCATTAAATATATATATTGATGTGGTTTACCTGAACATTTCATACTGAAACGAAGTTGATGTTAATTATATGGTCTAACATCTGTGATGCAGGAGAACAGGTTGGAGGGACCCAACTGGGTTCCTCAATATATAAAATACTGTTTTGTTCATATATTTTGATATGTGATGTGTTACATAATTTGTGATGATTATGTGTACTTGGTTGATAGTAATCATGGTTAGACGGTATTTTGAATACCAAAATGAATACTGGAAAGTAAAGAGGGAATTTTCAAAAACGTATATTGAAAATGAAATATTTATAAAATCAAAGGATTTTATAAAAAGGAATATTTATTTGAAAATAAATAGAATCGATTTAAAAATGTTGAAGAGAATAGGATATGGTTTTTGAGAAATTGGAACTGGTTATACGTTGATTGAGTTGAGTAAATTTCAAAGTGTTGATCTGATGTTGGTTTCGGCCTTCGGGATTTAACACTGAGAAGTTTATTCACTTATCAATTTATAATGAGAATCTAATGAATAGAAGTGAAGTGATAAAGGAATATTTATTTGGTAAATAAATAGGATTAAAAAGGAAATCATTACAAGTGATTAAACACTGTTATAAGGAAATCATTACAAGTGATTAAACACTGTTATAAGGAAATCATTACAAGTGATTAAACGCTGTTATAAGGAAATCATTACAAGTGACTAAACGCTGTTATAAGGAAATCATTACAAGTGATTAAACGCTGTTAAAAAGGACATTTTTAAAGTGAAGAACCGTTACTAAAGTAAATCTTTATAAATGGATAAACGTTATTAAAAGGAGTTAATCGAATAAAAGTTATTCGAATTTGAGTTAACCAGTTAGACTTAATCAGTTAGAGTTAACCAGTGAGTTAATCAGTTAAAGTTAATCAGTTAGAGTTAATCGAATAGAGTTAAAGATATAGAGTTAAGCAAAATTAGAAACTGACTAGAGATTAGTAAGTTGGATAGTTTTTCTGAGTATCGATCTGATGTTGGTTTCGGCCTTCGGGGTTTATACTTAGAGAATTGTTCTCGTACTAGTTTATAGTTAGGGACTGATAGTTGTGGAAGTTAGTGGAACGTGATTGAGGATTGGAAATGTTTTCCAATGATAAAAACGTATATTTTCTAATTATAGAAAATAAGAAAATATGAATATATATAAATATATATATATATATGTATTATATATTGGATGATTGGATCGATAATTCCATTTGGAATTTAGATCGTTGTTTGTACACCGACATGTTTACATTTGATAGTTAAATCACAGACTATCAAGTTTTTACCATTTTAACATTGTTAATATGGAGAGACCGGTTGGATTCTTATCCAAAGAACCACTCTGTTTTGTCATAAGTGTTGCGAATATGCCAAAGATAATTGAAGACGGAGTAAAGTGCAACTGCTGTTGTATAAGTCTTAGATAACAGTGACTAAGATGGATGTACTGAATAGTGCCTTCGGTTTCGTTCAGTCCCAGAATGAACGTATATAGACGAGTGTCTGACAGAGTATTTCCCATGATCGAATATGATTGGTCTGTACAAATATATATGGTGGCAACGGATTTATTCCCTTAGCATAACATCCAGAATATTTGTGCAAATCAATTAGTGATTAACGGATCTGACAATGTGGCATTCAAAGTGATCGTTTTATCAATGAATGGAAAGTAGTCGTAGCCTCTGGCCTCAACAACTAGGAAATGACAAAAATCGGGCAGGCAGCATGGCTAAGTCGGTTGCACCGAAGTAGGGTGTATAATCACCTATCTAGAGAATATTCATTTGCTTCTTTAATCTATCAATGTTGTCCCATATATATATATATATATATATATATATATATATATATATATATATATACGGGAACGGTTGCTGATCCCAACCGTTGGTGATGTACATTCGATACACTCAAGCGAAATGAGTGGTCGGTCATGTGTGGCTGAGTTGCAAGATGTTCTTGTGGAACTCCAGTGTATCGTTCCTAGAGTACACTGATCGGAAGGTGGTTCCATACCTTGTCATAGTTGGAAATCCATTAGCCAATACGTGCTTGCGATTTTGATTGTATACTATATATGTAGAACGTGAGATGAAAGCGTTTCTTCTAGATGATTATTATATTGTGTTGGTAGGCATTATTATAATATCAAAAGGTTTTTGATATAAAGATATTTTGGATTCTCATAAGGGAAAACCCGTTCCGTTATACGGCGTGGTCTTATGAGATATCGTTTACTTGTTCATACTGTTTTAAACTGTTTTACTCATACCAGTCCCATGACTGACCCGGAGTTTATTTTGTTTTGTTTTCCCTAAACACTTGGGTGCCTAATTTGTACGGGTAGTCAAGTAGTCAGGATTTTACAGATACACTTGGAGAGCTTGGAGCAGGAGGCTTCAAGATTCTATAGCTATTATTATTTCCGATGTTGTTGTAAGTGTTGTACTCTGCAATGCTATTGTACACATATACTGTTTGTATTTCAAAAGTTATGTTATATTTTATTCGTTCCGCTGTGAGATTCGTGTTACTCTGATGATGATGTTCTTCTTCTTCTTCTATTCTACTAGTTCTATCTTATCTATCCTCATCCTCTATCTTCTTTCTATTAATTTCTTGAATTTTCAGTGCAATTTGGGGTTGGACTTGTGTTATTTAGTCAACTCAAATTGGACCGTATTTTCGGGTCATTACAGAAACAGGAGATGAAAAATGAACTAAGGAGATAAATGTTAAATGATGTTTGATTGATAGAATTTCCATCTGGAAATAATATCGTTGTTTGCACACATGTTTTTCTTCGATAGTTAAATCACAGACTATCGAAGTTTTTAACCATTTTAACGTTGTTAATATGGAGAGACTGGTTGGATTATTATCCAAAAAACCACTCTGTATTGGCATAAGCGTCGCGAATCATATATGCCAAAGATAATTGAAGACGGAGTAAAGTGCAAGGGCTATTGTATAAGTCTTAGATAACAGTGTCTAAGGTGGATGTATTGAATAGTGCCTTCGGTTCATCCTGTTCCTGGATGACTTGTATGGACGGATGTCTGACAGAGTATTTCCAGACGATCACGTATATTGATTTCTCCAATCGTACCAAGAGTGGAAGCAGAGAAGGAAACTTCTTTTAGCTAACACATAATGTATGGTTGAGGACGTCAATCGGTGATTTGATGGATTTGACGATGTGGCATTCAAAGTGAATCTGGTATGATGATAAAGCGTAGCTTCTAGCCTCACATCCAGTAAATGACAGAAATCGGGCAGGCAGCATGGCTAAGTCGGTCGCTCCGAAGTAGGGTGTAAAATCACCTGATCTAGAGTTTCATTTACTTCTAAAAATCTATTGTTGATGTTGTCCCATTCGGGAAACGGTTGCCGATCCCAACCGTTGGTGATATACATTCAATACACTCAAGCGAAATGAGTGGTCGGTCATGTGTGGCCGGGTTGCAAGATGTTCTTGTTGAACCCAGTGTATTCCTCTCTAGAGGTACACTAGCGAAAGATGGTTCCATACCTTGTCATAGTTGGAAACCCATTACCCAATACGTGCTTGCGGTTTTGATTGTATACTAAATATGTTGAACGTGAGATGAAAGTGTTTCTGCTAGATGATTATTATATTGTGGTTGATAGACATTATTATAATATCAAAATGTTTTTTTGATATAAAGATGTTTTGGATTCTCATAAGGGAAAAACCCGTTCCGTTATACGGCGTGGTCTTATGAGATATCGTTTAATGGCTCAAACTGTTTGAAACTTTTTTACTCATACCAGTCCCATGACTGACCCGGAATTTATTTTGTTGTTTTCCCCAAACTCTTGGGTGCCTAAATTTGTACGGGCAGTCAAGTAGTCGGGATTTTACAGATATATTGGAAGAGCTTGGAGCAGGAGGCTTCAGGATTATATAGCTATAGTTATTTCCGCTGTGTTGTAAGTGTTGTACTTTGATAATGATGTATATTCAAGTACAGATGTATATTTCAAGTTATGTTATATATATTATATGTTATTCATTCCGCTGTGATGTTCGTGTTACTCTGATGTTGTGTTCTTCTTCTTCTTCTATTCTAAGTTTCTATCTTATCTTTCCTCACCCTCTGTTTTCTTTCTATTAATTTTCTGATTTTCAGTTTAATTTGGGGTAGGACTTGTGTTTTTGGTCAGCTCAAATTGGACCGGATTTCGGGTCATTACAGTTGGCATCAGAGCTTAAGTTAAGTGAATTACCTTGGCTCTGTGGCATGAATCAATAGAGATGGGGTTAGTAATACCCTAGATTGAGTTGAGTGTATATATACGAGTGAACGTATTTGTAGATGATATAAAAATTGTTTTATATTGTGGAGATTTATTGGTTGAGTTGTTTATGGGTTCTGGTCGATCAGTTTGATCCACTGTATCAGTAGGAGTTTATAAACACTCGAATACGATGGGTCGGCACGATATGTTTTGAAAAGATGGTAAATTAAAATAAGTTTACCCAAGGTATATCTTGATATAAAGAAGATATAAATATCAAGATATATTGGTTGTTATTATAATCGAGTAAGATTATAAATTAAATGGTTTTGTAAATAACCATTCAGAATTCATATAAGTAAAATACGTGAAATCAGATGAGTTGAATCTGAAATTTAAACCAGAAATTGAATTTAAAATTCTGGAAAATTGGATAAGTGTTTGTAAATGGATCTGGATTAAAAATAAGGAAAATTTAAGATCCTGGGAGATTTTAAATTGTTTTACAAGCCGTGTGAATTATATTTTGAAATGAATTTCAAAGTGGAAATGTTTAGAAATGGTTTTATAGTATTGAACTCACTTCGATCGCTGGAAAATAGATTCTAATGATGACAGCTGCATCATCAGTGTTCATTTTCGAGTTGTAAGTGACGAATTACTACCAGAGATACTGTTTTGAATTTGTTTTGGGAAAGACAAGTTATATAGAAATTCAAATAGAATTTGATATATAGAATTTGAATAGAATTTGATATATAAAATTTGAATAATAGAATTTGATATATAGATTTGAATAATAGAAGTGATATAAAATTTGAATAGAAATTGAATAGAATTAACTAAGTCGAAGAGGAATTAGTTAATCGAGTTTTGAATTTGAAGTTGAACTTTGAAAGGTGAATTGGATTTGTAAATGGATATTCGAAATCGAATATAGAACCTAAATTTGAAATTTGGATTCAAATTAGTTAATAAGCAAGATAAATATATTTGAACATGTCATGTTCAAATATAAAAGTGAAATAGACTAAAGAGTTAATTGACAAATTAATTAACGAATTGAGTTAAAACGATCAGGTATAGTTAAAATAGATTGGGCAGGTATAAATATACATGAGATAGGTAAGGATAAGGTATGAAGGTATATAAATAGAATGCTCGACGAAAAGGTATGTATTTAATTCATATATGAGATTTTATGCGCTGTATCGGCTAGCCGCTTGGCTTTTTCTTTTTCTTTTGGATTGGTGAGGGCCATGGGAGGCTATTTGAAATATCCCGATGCTCCTAGTACAAAGGAAGTTATGGTGAATTTTTCCGGTAATTTAAGGAGTTAGAATATTTTTAAGATAATTTGATAGTTAGAAATCAACGTATCGATATATATATATATATATATATATATAGAAGTTGATAAGGAAACGAACTTAGAAATATAACAGTAAAATCAAAAAGGAAGACTAAGAATAAAATCTAGTAAGAATAGAAAGAGGAAGCGTATACGTGTTTAAAAGTGAATAAGTAGTTGTAGGGTATTGATTATTCGAGTAAGTAGTCATATCTGTTTTGACGTTATAAATGTTATTCAGTCAAGGTCTGAGAGGTAGTTATACCCCAACTTGATTGATTTCATTATTAACAAATAAATAGTAAGATTTCAGGCTCGAAGATCAATGTTGAATAAGAGTTAGTTGAATATAGTATTTGGGTTGTCGTAACGATGTTTTACACAACATCTGTTTTAACCCAAATAAGTGTAAGCTTGGAAATATAACAAAGGATATTTCCTAAGTATAGAAATAAACGAGATCGGAAAAGAGATAAGTAATTGGAATATTTTCCAATTATAAATAGCATATATTTTCTAAAGTTTAGAAAATAAAGGAAGGCGATATTCGGAAATGTTTTCCAAATAACATAAAAGGGCCAATATGGTTATTGAAAATATTTGGTTAACAAATATTGATAAAGAAATAGAGAAGTGATTTAACTAAGGGAATATTAATTAAGGGCTCAGTGACATATTCAAAAGGAAAATTTGATTTCTGAAAAGAGTAAACTGTTTGAAAATTCCCAGGGAAAGACTGTTTGAGTTAAAAACAAATTTAACAGAAATTTGTGAAAGCAAAATTGAATTAAAGTAAAGCCAGTAAAGTGGCAACTGAGATTGAATTAGAATGATATCAAGATAAATTGGATTGTGAGATTCAAATTTGAAGTGTAATGTGATAATCAAGTTAAGAGTTGGGAATCGAGAAGAAACTTGAGTTGAAATGATATTTGGCTCAGATATAAGCAAATGGTTGTGTTGGAGATAAAAGCAGATTGGAATTTGATTGAGATGACCCTTGTATCCGCTGGATTGATAACAGGTGGAAGGGATATAATGATATGCCGACAAAAGGTACAAGTTTATATTTCTATTGGATATAAGATTTATGAGCCGAATTGGCAAGCCGCTTGGCTGTTTGATTTTCTTTTGGGTTGAAGAAGGCCCATAGAGGTGAGTTGGAGTTTGACCGATTGACCAGTACAAAGGAGGTGCTGGCGAAATTTTTCGAAAAGTTAAGGAGTTAGAAAATTTTCAGGATTTTAGAAAATTTTCGTTGATAAGAATTAATTAATATTTAATTGAAATTAAATTGGTTTAGTTGAAACTGAAGTTAAGAAGTGAACAAATAAGTTCTAACCAGTAGATAGGGTCGTCTTCTAGCTTTAGCAATTTCGAGGACGAAATTATTTTAAGTGGGGAAGAATGTAATGACCCACATTGGCAGTGGTATTATAATTAATTTATTTAATTATATAAATAGTGATATAGTGAATTAAATGGTCGTGGAATTAAATAATGATGAATATTTAATTAAAATAATAAATCAAATAATATATCTAATTCTGAAATAATCAGAATAGACTGAAATGGTGATATGGTGTGAACTAGATCATCCGTGATATTTAATTCAGTTTAGAATTGAATTAGAATAACGAATATATTATTTGAATGACAGCTTGAACGTATAATTATATTATAATTAAAATCGAGCTCGAAATGGCGCTGCAGTTTGTAAATTGGCGATTCGAACTTCAACTGAATGTACAGGATTCGTTTTAAGACGGATTTCTGTGAAACAAGAAACGTGTGGAGCTTGTGGAGTATATCTTTCTAGTGGAAGAGAAAAATCAGGATTTCGTCGTGTAGATTTTGATTTACGTCCAAATCAAATTTTAAAATAGTCGCTATATAATCGTTTATCGACCGTAATGGTTTATTCGATATAACTAGAGACCGGATTTGAATTTAGACTAGGTTCTTTTGGGAAATAGTGATAATTTAATTTTTAGAATTTTATGGTAATTTTTTATTAATTAAATGAGCAACATTTTATTGGGAGTATTTCGCACCCTGTAATCAACATTTCGGGGTTTCATAGAATAAGTTAATAGACCGATATTATTATATCTCTGGGACCATGGTGCACTGCTTAACACACTGGTATGTTTTATTCTATCTATGGGAGTGCGTAAAACAAAAAGGTATATGTTTATATATATGCATACTAGCAAAGTTGTTATACATAAATAATTCGAACAGAAAGAAATATGAATGGCGGAGAGGAATGCCACGCTGCTGGTTGATCAACCAGAATATCATACTGATTAAATACGCCACGATACTTGTGATTTCTTCACCCACGTGCCCACTTCAAACATCACAACTGAACAATATAAATACTCCAACCCTTAAAACTAAATTCCTTTTCTCCAAACAAAAATATCAGCCGTCGTTCTCTTCTCAACAAGAAAACGTGAGATCCTCCTCTTCAATAAATCAAAGAAAAACAGTATAAAAATCTATAAATCTTTTTACCCATAGATTCACAATCCTTATCTGTTTCTTCTCAATTCTACACTCGTTTGGCCGTGAGCGATGAGATCGCGTTCGTGCTCAAAGTTGCAGCAGCAATCTAGAGTTGTAAATCCCGTTAGATAGAAGAGGTGATTCAAGTGTTGGTGATTTGTCTTGGGTTTATAGCATCGAATGGAAGTTGTGGGGAAACATTGGGTTGTTTCCGTGAATGAAATTGTCGATCAACTCCTGGAGCACAGCCGTATTCGATGCGTTGATTCCTGGAGTGAACAAGGAGCAATGGATGTTTATTTGCTGGAGGTCGCGGCGGAGAACGAGACTAGAATGGTGATGTCGGGTTTGGCAAAATGATGATGGAGGAGGTGTACTCGAGTAGAGGAGAGGAAAGGTGCTGTCGGAATGGAAATTGGTGGTCGTTGAAATCGACAGACTGGTGAAAGCCTGGAGTTTGCGGAGATGAATTTTGGGAAGAAGGATAAGAAATGGAGCGGTGTTAGTTTGAACGGGCTGAATTGTATTTGTGTGGGCCAAGGAGATAAAGGAAGGTTAAGGCCCAATTGAGTTTTAGTTTTATTTAAAATGAATATTGGTACAAACTTGTAAAATTTCATAAGTTTCTCATACAGTATCGGATTTAGACGAAACAAGATCTGACAGGATCGTATGAACGGACACTACACAATGGAGCTGAAGGGGAGTGTGTTGAAGCTCGTTACAATTTATGGCGAAATAAATTGCCCGTCTGAATCCAACCGAGCGATAGTTATCGTTATTAACGATGATCGTCCAATGTGAGTAAATCTCACTAACTCTGAACAGTTTATAATTTCATGTTGTATTTTTAGAACTGTTAAATATTGGCTGATTGACTGTGTGTTGACTGTTTGATTGAACTGCTAGTCAGTTAGTTGAATTTCTATATTGATTTTGTTTAACAGAATATATCATATGGAACTGGAAGTGATGTTATCTATATTGTTTAACATCTGTGGTGCAGGGAAAACAGGTTGGAGGAATCCAACTGAATTCCTCAACATTTATTTTACTGTGATTCATATATTGTGATATATGATGTGATATATAATCTGTTGTTGATTATGTGTGTTTGGACGATATTTATCGTTGTTATATGGTATGTTAAATACCATTAGAAATACTGGATGTGGGAAAGGGGATTTTCAAAGTGTATTTTGAAAATGAATCTTTTATATAAAGTCGATGGATTTTATATAGGAAAGGAAAAGGGTTTTTATAAAAGAGAATAATTATAAAATCAAAGGATAAGTTATAATAAAAGGAAATATTTATTTGTTAAATAAATAGGATAAACAAAAGGAATATTTATTTGTTAAATAAATAGAATTATTAAAAGGGAGTATTTATTCAGGGAATAAATAAATCAAATGAGTTAGTTAAACCAGATTTGTCAAATGAGTTAGTTAAACCAGATTGTCAAATGAGTTAGTTAAACCCGATTGTCAAATGAGTTAGTCAAACCAAGTTAAATGAGTTGATCAAACCAAGTTGATCGAGTTAGTTAAACTAGTTAACCCAAAGGAGTTAAATCGATTAGGGTTGACCAGTCAGAGTTAATCAGTTAGAGTTAACTAGTCAGAGTTAGAGTAAATTAGTTAGAGTTAGAGTAAATTAGTTAGAGTTATCCAAATGGAGTTAATCGAGTGAGTTAATCGAGGATTGGTTATTCGAAGCGGGTTAATCGAATATTGGTTATTTGAAAGGGGAGTTATCAAACCTAGTAGAGTTAAAGGAGTTAGTCGAATCTAGTTTATTCGAATAGAAGTAAAGGAGTTAATTGAATCTAGTTTATTCGAATAAAAGTAAAGGAGTTAATCGAATATAGTTTATTCGAATGGAGGAGTTAATCGAATATAGTTTATTTGAAAGGAGTTAAGGGGGAAAAGTTAATAGATTAGAGTTAAATCAAATAGAGTTGACCCAATAGAGTTGATCCAATAGAGTTAATCCAAAGGAGTAAATCGAATAGAGTTAAGTGAAAAGAGTTAATCAAATATAGTTATTCGAAAGAAAGGTTAAGTAAGGAAGTTAGTTAAAGAAAATATAAAGTGAACTTTGCCTATTTCAAGGTTAGAAGTGTTGTTCAGTTAAGGTCTGAGAGGTAGTTCTACCCCAACTCTATTGGCTTCGTTTTTAACTAAGGAATGGTTAAGGTTCGGCAGTAAAGGATGGTTAAGTGAATAAGTATGATGGTTTGAGTTGGCATAGCGATGTTTTATCTAAACATCTGCTAAATCCGAACGTAGGAGTTTTGGAAATGTTTCCAAACAAGAACCATAAATGTTTTCTAACGTAGAAAACAAGAAATGGAAATGTTTTCCAGTGTTAATAAGATATATTTTCTAAATTTAGAAAATAGCAAATGTTGAATATAGGGAAACAGGAGATGAAAAATGAACTAAGGAGATAAATGTTAAATGATGTTTGATTGATAGAATTTCCATCTGGAAATAATATCGTTGTTTGCACACATGTTTTTCTTTGATAGTTAAATCACAGACTATCGAAGTTTTTAACCATTTTAACGTTGTTAATATGGAGAGACCGATTGGATTATTATCCAAAGAACCACTCTGTATTGGCATAAGCGTTGCGAATCATATATGCCAAAGATAATTGAAGACGGAGTAAAGTGCAAGGGCTATTGTATAAGTCTTAGATAACAGTATCTAAGATGGATGTATTGAATAGTGCCTTCGGTTCATCCTGTTCCTGGATGACTTGTATGGACGGATGTCTGACAGAGTATTTCCAGACGATCACGTATATTGATTTCTCCAACCGTACCAAGAGTGGAAGCGGAGAAGGAAACTTCTTTTAGCTAACACATAATGTATGGTTGAGGACGTCAATCGGTGATTTGATGGATTTGACGATGTGGCATTCAAAGTGAATCCGGTATGATGATAAAGCGTAGCTTCTAGCCTCACATCCGGTAAATGACAGAAATCGGGCAGGCAACATGGCTAAGTCGGTCGCTCCGAAGTAGGGTGTAAAATCACCTGATCTAGAGTTTCATTTACTTCTAAAAATCTATTGTTGATGTTGTCCCATTCGGGAAACGGTTGTTGATCCCAACCGTTGGTGATATACATTCGATACACTCAAGAGAAATGAGTGGTCGGTCATGTGTGGTCGGGTTGCAAGATGTTCTTGTTGAACCCAGTGTATTCCTCTCTAGAGGTACACTAGCGAAAGATGGTTCCATACCTTGTCATAGTTGGAAACCCATTACCCAATACGTGCTTGCGGTTTTGATTGTATACTAAATATGTTGAACGTGAGATGAAAGTGTTTCTGCTAGATGATTATTATATTGTGGTTGATAGACATTATTATAATATCAAAATGTTTTTTTGATATAAAGATGTTTTGGATTCTCATAAGGGAAAAACCCGTTCCGTTATACGGCGTGGTCTTATGAGATATCGTTTAATGGCTCAAACTGTTTGAAACTCTTTTACTCATACCAGTCCCATGACTGACCCGGAATTTATTTTGTTGTTTTCCCCAAACTCTTGGGTGCCTAAATTTGTACGGGCAGTCAAGTAGTCGGGATTTTACAGATATACTGGAAGAGCTTGGAGCAGGAGGCTTCAGGATTATATAGCTATAGTTATTTCCGCTGTGTTGTAAGTGTTGTACTTTGATAATGATGTATATTCAAGTACAGATGTATATTTCAAGTTATGTTATATATATTATATGTTATTCGTTCCGCTGTGATGTTCGTGTTACTCTGATGTTGTGTTCTTCTTCTTCTTCTATTCTAAGTTTCTATCTTATCTTTCCTCACCCCATGTTTTCTTTCTATTAATTTCCTAATTTTCAGTTTAATTTGGGGTTGGACTTGTGTTTTTGGTCAGCTCAAATTGGACCAGATTTTCGGGTCATTACACACATGATCTGAATGTGAACTTACATGTTTGCCACTTTGTTTTGAGCTTATTCGTATATGCTCTATTTAGCCTGACATTTGTATTGCTGCACTTCAATTTTCTTTGAGGCTGACATGATATTGCTCGACAACTTTGAACTGTGTTGCACTTTGTATTCTGCTCGGCCACTTTATCTTGCATTGTTCCTCTGCTGATTGTGCACTGAGTCGAGTTGGTCCACGTGGATGCTCCTCAGTTGTTCACTAATTGGCGAGGCAGTGCACACGTGTATATTTATACATGCGTGTATATGTAGCCATTCAGTATTATTTTTTGTCCCTGTACATATACAAACTGGCTGCCTTGTGGTATTTGCAGTGTTTCACTATGAATATCTCAAGCTGTCTAGACACAGATGAATCAGTTCAAGTCATGAAAAATGATGAGAAACACACCGAAATTTTGAGGCAAGTAAAATTTAAAATTAAATTTATATTCGCATGTATTCAGTTTTATTTTTATTGCAGTGTACTGTGTGTGTGTTCTATGTGACAGGTAAGCAGGTGATGACTGGACTGACTGAGAGCTGTGAAGACAGAAGACAGTGAATGAGTGAATGTGTATATGACTTGTAAACTGAGTGAATGACTATATCATCGAGTGTCATAGTGAATCTGTAGTGAGGAACATTGTATATAATGAAAACAATTGAAATATTAGTGAAGTGTACAAATAGAGGAGTTGTAAAGTTGTACAGTTTGAATGTTGAAATAAAATTTTATATTCAAATAGAATACAGTGTGAAAATTTGAATTGTTGTATAGTCGTATTCTATTAAATATAAATATTATATTCCTGTCTGTGATATAGAATAACAGTACAATAACAAACACATTTAAAATAATATTTAATTGTTTGTTATCATCAAACAAAAATGATATAATTGTGTATGCAACACCGTAATATACAACAAGTGTAACGGTTAAACTCGAGAAAAACACATTCGATAGTCCGATAGTTCAATCACAGTCTAAATGTATACTCTAATACTATGTGCAAGGCTGAGTTATCAACTAAGAAACTACTAACATAAGCCTCGTCTCAGCCAAACGATGACGTGAAAACAACGTGAATCCCAAAAGAGGGGGTCAAAAGGTCAATACCACGGATGAAGAA
Source organism: Allium sativum (assembly GCA_030737875.1). Taxonomy (NCBI): domain Eukaryota; kingdom Viridiplantae; phylum Streptophyta; class Magnoliopsida; order Asparagales; family Amaryllidaceae; genus Allium; species Allium sativum. Next base: position 787,847,557 of record CM060916.1, on the reverse strand, counting down.
CATGGTGTTTCATAAGAATTGAGCACGAAGCACTTGGGCCAATTGGGCAAGCTCGTATCCCCCCTATTGGATACGAAATCTTGTACCCATTCAGGGGTTCGAAATTTCGTTTCCGCAGGGATATGGAATTTTGTACCCCTTAGGGGTTCGAAATTTCGTACCCAAAGCTGAGGAATACGAGCCAAACCACTTTGAATCCCCAAGCTTCGTCTCCCCTTTCATGGTGCCCTATTCCGTCCTCCATCACTCAATTGATACTTCGACCCCCTCTTCCTTTGGCTCCCTTTCCCTTTTTCTTCTCTCCAAGATCCTTCCCCATACAACTCCTCCTCTCCCGACTCTTCCTCCTCTCCAATCTCAAGCTTGGATACACACGCCTACCAGAGACCGGAAAATCGGTATCGACCACGAGTTGAAGTCCGAGCTCAGGCCCTTTTTGATCTCCTATCTGAAGCCCAAAGGCATGACTAGCCCTAATCCGTGCGAGAACCCCCTCGAGGTCCATCCGAGCACCAAGGCCGAGATCGAAAGAGGAGTTTAACGTCTTAAATTGCATTTAGACCCCACCCGATTTGTATGAAATTCTCGAGTTCAGCCCGCAATAAAATAAACAGCAAGAAGGAAGAAAAGGAGGAGATGCGGTGAGAATTTATAGGCGAAAGAGAAAAACGTGCTTGGCCCAATAACGTTTCGTATCCCCCATGGGGATACGAACTCTCGTATCCCAGTGGGATATGAAATCTCGTATCCCACTAGGATACAAAAATTCGCGTCACCGCGTGGGATACAAAATTTTCATATTCCAAACATAGGATATGAGTTTTCAAACATACACACATATATATATATACACACATATACATATATATGTAGATAATATATATGTGTGTATATAATGTATGCACTACACAGTGCAACGTTATGTGTGCATATATTTACATGTAAATGTGAACAATGTATGTGCAAACTTCAAACACTCGCAAAAGTGCACTTACGTACTTTCTCATTCATTCCTGCATCGACAACTTTACATTTTTACTTTCCTTGGCGTCATGCAAAATCACACAAAAAAAGTGTGAGCGTGCACGATGCCACATTGATAACAACTCGTTTACATTACGACGTAAACGAGCGTCGATAACTAATGTTTACATTCATGAGTTAACAGGAATTAGTTGATTCAACCGAATCATTCTACCAACTCAAAGCACATTATGTCGAGATAAGACGTACTTTGGGGGCAAATGTTAACCAGCCTTTTGGTCCAACTCCCAAAAGTATACAAGACACACTCGACTCAACACATCACGTGACGTTAAAGTTCGAAGTGTCGCCAAAAAGCCAAGGATGCGGGCTTAGAGGAAGTCGGGCGAGTGGGAGCCTCACAACTTCGCAAAACCACGTCCACTCAACAATTTTGTATCCCACCTATCAAGGCTTTCGAACCCTCCACCACACATAAATCTCGTACCCCTCGCGTGTCGTAAGTTCGAACCCCTATAAACTTCAGATCCCTGCAGTTCAGGTCCCTCCTTAATAACTCATGTCGAGCCCTAAAAAGTTTTGACTCCCTCACAATACGCTTCCATCGTATACCTTAAAATATACGATTGTCTCGTATCCCATGGGATACGAGAATACTGTATCCCAAAGGATACGAGTCTTTCGTATCCTACAAGGGATATGAAAGACTCGTATCCCAAGGATACGAGACAATCGTATCTCAAGGATACGAGACAATCGTATCTCTTGGAGATACGTCACACGTATCCCAGAGATACGAATTTCGTATCCCTTGGATGCGAGATTCGGATCATGCACAGGGGATATGAGTTCTTTTGGGCATTTGTAGGGTGGTCGAAATTTTGGAATGGGCCTTCAGGGATATGAAATGTACTATTGTGGCCCCCAAATCCTACCTACTCCCACTTAAACTGTCCACTATATATACCCTCAAACTTGCACTTCAAAAGGGATTGAAAATTGGTTGATTTGACACCTCTTGAGAGCTCCAAGTTACCTCTTTAATAGCATCCTTGCTTTAAGGAAGAAAAAGCATAAAAGTTACTTTTCCCATTATTTATATATGATAATTATGACATCATAATACTTGGAAATGTTTGTAAAAGGATATCATGAGATAGTCCAAAGCTTGTAACTTATTATTGTCAATAAAATATCACCAACTCTTCTAAAGTGGACGTAGGCCCTTCTCGGGACCGAACCACTATATATCTAATGCGTTACTTAATGCTTTCTTCACTTATTTTTCCACACGAAATGTAATTCTCTATGTAACGGAGAATCTTTGGGTGTTACGACATTTTTTGCCGTCAACATTCTGGTGCTTTCACTGAGAACTTTGGAACTCGATTCTTTGTCAAACACTTCCATCTCGATCTCGATGCGCTTTAGGTATCTTCTCTAACCTTCCGCCAAATCCTCTTATGATGGCTAAGCGACTATAGAATACAATGATCGGCTTCTCTGCTGCAGCCGAAGCTGGAACATCGCAGCAGCCTCAAACGGAAGCTAACGTGACTGAAATGGACATCCTTCTACCTGTGGACCCCAAAGGCCCTACGACTCAAGCGCAGATTCACGCGCTTAATAAGAAGTATGAAAATACAGATCTTGACCTTAACCAAGCGTTGAAACATAACATCGACCTTATACGTCAACTTTAAGATAGCCAACGCATCATCGCTCGACTTTAGCTTGCTTAGAACAACACCCGACTGCGACACTGTATCAGAAACCTATTCTTCCGAATCAAGGGGCCCACATCAAAGAAGGAGGTTCAGCCTCATCAATAACGTCGTCGTCCGCTCCAACGCTCATACTAATGGGAATTAGAACAAAAATGGAAATGGTGATCGAACCACCGTCACTTGCAGTGGGGAAACGCAGTACCGTGACCGCTCCCAGTTGATTATCAACGACGAACCGGGTCCGAGCAACCGACCCCTCCTCGATAGATCCCAACTGTTGCCATTTAGAACTTAGGGCCCACACTCCCGGCTACCCAGCAGGTCCAACTCCCTCCGGATCAGGGTGCCCACCAGCCCACTCAGCCTCACCAGCCGTACCAAAAGCAGACTATCGATGTCGACAAAATGGAAGAGGACGAGTCCTATGTACATCATAGAAGGCGTCCATGAAACAGAACTCCCGAAGTTCAGCAAAACCAAAGGATTCCAAAACAGAAATGTTATATATAATCAATGGACATTTAGTGCTATATTAACGTAAATTTAACCTTTTCACTCTTATATACAAACGTTAAACATTCAACATACATTTAATACTATATTTCTGCAAGTTTAACATTTTCACTCAGAGGAATGTTATTATAACTTAATTTCAAAAGATTTAACATCTGATTCATAAACAAGTGTTAAATTCCAATTATATCAATCGACTAATATTTTCAACGATGAATAAGATTACTTGCAAAAATACCGTTACTTCTTCAACATTTACCAATTTCAAAAATGTTGTATTAAGAAAAAAATTACTGCTTTATATATTTAAATTCCACCATTTCTCTTTTAAAGCAATGTCGATAGGTCATGCAGTTCAAACTGATTCTATGTAATTAGCGGTTTCCTCATATATCCATATCCATTGGGGATAGCTCAAATTAGTTTTATTTTCTTCTTTAAGTATAATTTTACCAAATCGGTGTATAAATTAAAATTTAAAAATATGTTAATTTCCTTGCTTTTATTCTCAGCTAAATTTGGAATACTTTTGTGTAACCAAAAACAGGTCACCCTTTTAAGTTCTTAACGCATGGACAACTGGTGATAACCGAGGCATAAAATTCTAACAAATGCAGCAGTACAACTATCCACCAAGTAAAGCTAACAGTAAAGGCCTGATAAATGGAAGTAGGCTAATGCGAGCGCACCTGTTGTTTTTGCATTTTAGGTGAATGACATTGAATTGTACTAAGTTATTTTATTGTTCTGAAGTTTTCCAGTGTTGGAATGTCTTTTAAAATTTGTAGAATGCATTCACATTATATTTAGGATGGTTATCAAATGGAACTGAATTTGTGATTCTTTTCTACATGCTAAACTTTTGTAGTTGTGGCCCATTAATCGTTATCATCATCTATCCTAATTTTATATTACCTTTATATTCAGGGTCGGCCCTGAGTATTTATGGGCCTAGTGCGGGCCTAAAATTTTGGACCCTTAAATTTTTTATTTTTTTATAATGAAATTGAACTTAAGTGAAAATGTGCTTTTTCAACTGTGCATCTCCATTGAGAAAATTGCGTGTTTCAAAAAATTCATAAAGTTTTTACCCACATTTTCAATCTAACAACTAGAGGTCCACACAAGCCACATCTTCATTTTAATATATCGATTGATGTCAATAAAGCATACAATCATATCTACTTTTGCATAGATAAATTACTATCAAGTACACGCATCCTGATAAGAAAAAACAGCTCCAGTGAAGGTAATACATTTTTTTTGGCCCTCTGACCTAATGGGCCATGTGCGGTCGCACGGCTCGCACTAGGCCAGTGCCGGCCCTATTTATATTCTTATTTACAAGTACTTATCTTTCTGCTCATCCTTATGCTTAGTTAAAGTTCAAACAGATTGTCCATACCTGAAAGAAACTTTATTCAGGCTGCAAAATAATGTACTCATGTTCCTTTGTGATTTGTTTCTTCAATATACAATGCGGCTAATGTTATCTACTGCCCATTTTTTCCCTTTGCTGCTTTTTCTTTTTTGGCAAAGCGCATTTTGTTTTTAGTTGCGGGTTATATTTTGAGTTGTTGCTTTTCTACACAAACCTTCTTATTATAACATATTTTTGCACATAAGAATAATGCGCTCTTATGTTGGTAAACTGTATGAAAAATGATGGTAACAGTAAAACATGCAATGGTATTTCTCCTGTAAACCAAGCATTAATTTTACAAGTTAATTTGCATGTTAAATATAATATATTCATATTTATAAACAAAGCATGACTCGACGAAAATATTATATTAAAAAGAACGAGCTAGGTTATGTTGCTTATTATACACTATCCATACTTTTGCTGTTACTTTACATGCTGCAGAGGGCATCCTATTTGTTCTTTTTAAATCTATATAATAAAATCCCTTTATACAAAAACAAAGCAAAGGACAAAGAACTAGATCTTAGTGCAAGCAAAATACGGTTTATTGCTGCCAAAATTTTGTTTTCCATCCATTTTTATTTTATTTTTCCAGCCTGAGTGCATGCACTCTGCTTATACTAATGATACTCATGTTGCATAAATATAGAAAACGATAATCTTAATTGCTTGTTTTATGTGTTTATCACTATAGAGAAATCAAACCGACTCATGCTATTGTTGGAAATAAATGAGAAGATTGGGAAGAAGAGGTTGAGTGGTATTGGAGAAATATAAGTCCCACAATGTGTGTGATTTGTGATTTGTGAATATATCTCCATATATACCAAAGCCCAATATGCTATTTCGAAACAAAAGAAATGAGCACATGACCCATTGAGTGAATGGGGCTATGTAGGCTTTAGGCCTTCATAATAAATATTAAAATGTCATAGATAGGGCCTTGGGGCTCTTGGGGTTTCCTGATTTCGTGGGCCGCTAACCCGCTCGGCCTGGTTGCAATGGGACAGATCTGTTTTGAACGGAGCGGATGCGCCCGTTTACTTTCGGGCTCAGCCGACGCGCCCGCATCCGTACGGACAGTCGCCTCTGCCCAGAGAACATCCCCTGGCCACTATATAAGAACTTCATGACAAGACAGGAAAAACCACTAGAAAATTCCATCCTTTCTCCTCTGCAAATTCGTTCTTAAACACTACTCTCTTGAGTTCGAAACTGCTTTGCATTTGAAAGCGCTTCAAACTGCTCTTGAGTTCGAAATTGCTTTGCAAATTCGTTCTTAAACACTACCCTCTTGAGTTCGAAATTGCTCTGCATTTGAAAGCGCTTCAAACTGTAGAAACCGGTCCGTTTTATCTTGGGGGACAATTGCTCAATAACCTTCAGTGCCGTAGAGGGAGCAATAATGTTTCAAGGAAACAGATTTACTCTGGACTCGGACGTTACTGACAGGTACTTCTCTCTTCTGTTTGTTTTGCAACGCTTCTGTGTTGTTGCAAATCTGGTCATGTCTTTTGCTGTTACTACTTTTGATTATACTTCAAACTGGTAACACTTCTTGACATGACAATTGGATAGTGACAATTCATTGATCGCTATCGGGTTCGTGCTATATTTGCATTGTTACGAACAACAAATCTTGAAACAATATTTTCATTTTGCAGAAAACGATAATGGCAAAAAGCAACAGTGGTCCTGCTGCGCCAACACCACCTGTAACCAATCCTTTTGCACCCGTGGTTACACCAACGGCACTGTCACACAGAGAAAGGCCAGAAAAGTTCACCGGAGCAGACTTCAAACATTGGCTGCAAAAAATGCTATTTTACTTGACAACATTGGGCCTTGCAAAGTATCTTACAGAATATGCTCCGGTCGTTGCAAAATTGGAACCAGATCCAGTTAAAATTGAAGCCATTACTGCTTGGAAAAATTCTAATTTCATATGTAAAAATTACATCTTGAATGGCCTCGACAATAGTCTATACAATGTGTACTGCACTGTTGCAACATCCAGACAACTTTGGTTGGCTTTGGAAAAGAAGTATAAAACTGAAGATGCAGGCATGAAGAAATTCATCGCCAGGAAATTTCTTGACTTCAAAATGGTCGATACAAAAGCTGTGATCAACCACATTCAAAAACTGCAACTTATCATTCGTCAACTAGAAGATGAAAAGATGACCCTTAGCGAACCTTTTCAAGTTGCCGCTGCTATTGAGAAGCTTCTTCTATCGTGGAAGGACTTCAAGAACTACATAAAGCACAAGTGCAAAGAAATGACAATGGAGGAACTTGTAGTTCGATTGAGAATTGAGGAAGATAATAGAAATTTTGAAAAGAAGATTTCTCAAAATGTGGTTGCCAAAGCAAATGTTGTCGAGACGGACAAGTCCCATAAGAGAAAACGTGACAACCAACCTAAGAAGTCAAAGAAATTCAAGGGGTCATGCCATAATTGTGGAAAGAAGGGTCATAAAGCTGCAGAATGTCGCGGCCCACCCAAAAAGAAGAAATCAGAAGCAAATGTGGCGGAAGTTTCAGATGGCGTTTCTGAAATGGACTTGTGTGCAGTTGTTTCAGAATGCAACCTTGTTGGCAACAACAAGGAGTGGTTTGTAGACACTGGAGCCACTACGCATATATGCTCTAATAAGTGGATGTTCACAAAATACAAAATTGCTACTAATGAAGAACAACTGTTTATGGGTAACTCGTCCACATCAAAGATTGAAGGCAAGGGAAAGATTGTGCTGAAATTGACTTTTGGAAAAGAACTCACTCTAAAGGATGTTCTACATGTTCCAGAAATTCGCAAGAATCTAATTTCAGGATCGTTGCTCAGCAAGCATGGCTTCAAACTAACATTTGTGTCTGATAAATTTGTGTTGTCTAAGAATGGAGTGTACATAGGAAAGGGTTATGTATCTGATGGCCTATTTAATTCTAATGTAACCACTATTGAACCAAACAATGATATGAATAAATTAAATCTTCTGCTTATATGGTTGACTATCCTAATCTATGGCATTCTAGACTAAGTCATGTGAATTTTGATACTTTACAAAAACTGATCAATCTAGAATTCATACCTAAGTGTAGAATTGATTCAAATTACAAATATCAAATTTGTGCTGAAGCCAAATTGACAAGAACCTCATTTCATCATGTTGAAAGAGAAACTGAACCTCTAGACTTAATACGTACTGATGTATGCGACTTGAAAATGTGTCAAACTAGAGGAGGAAAAAGGTACTTCATCACCTTTATAGATGATTGTACAAGATACTGTTATGTATATTTCCTTAGAAGTAAGGATGAGGCATTCGATATGTTTAAACAGTATAAAGCAGAAGTTGAGAATCAACTCAACAGAAAAATTAAAGCTTTAAGAAGTGATAGAGGAGGAGAATATGAGTTTCCATTTGAGGAATTCTGTGCTGAGCATGGTATAATACACCAAACTTGAGCTCCTTGTTCACCTCAATCCAACGGTATAGCCGAATGGAAAAATAGAACTCTTAAAGAAATGATGAATGCCTTGCTAATAAGCTCTGGCTTGCCAGATAATTTTTGGGGAGAAACTATTCTTTAGGCAAATTATATTTTAAATAAAATACCATGAAAGAAAACGTCTAAGACTCCCCACGAACTTTGAAAAAACAGACAACCATCCTACAAATACTTAAAAGTATGGGGGAGTCTTGCCAAAGTAAAAATTCCAAAACCGAAAAAGGTCAAAATAGGACCAAAGACTATAGACTGCATATTCATTGGATATGATCATAATAGTAGTGCATATCGATTTTTGGTGTACAAATCTGAAATTGATGACATTCATGAAAACACCATTATCGAGTCTCGAAATGCAAGATTCTTTGAACACATTTATCCTCTAAAAACCTCTATTCAAACTAGTGTTAAAAAGAGGCCAAGAGATCCAGATACTCCCGGGTATAATATTGATCAAAGAAAAATGAATGATGAAACTGAGATAGAGGAACCAAGAGGGAGCAAGCAACAAAGGACCTCTAAATCCTTTTGACCTGATTTCTATACATTTATGATAGAAAAAGAACCTCTAACTTACTAACAAGCAACGTCATCTCCCGATGCTCCTTATTGGAAAGAAGCCATCAATAGTGAAATAGAATCCATTCTACAAAACCATACGTGGGAACTAGTGGATCTCCCTAAAGGATCAAAACCACTAGGACATAAATGGATATTTAAGAAGAAACTAAAGGTTGACGGTTCAATAGACAAGTATAAAGCAAGACTTGTAATAAAAGGATTCAGACAGAAGGAAGATCTGGATTACTTTGATACATATTCTCCAGTTACTAGAATAACATCAATTAGGATGCTTATTGCAATCGCATCTATATTGAATTTGGAAATACACCAAATGGATGTGAAAACTGCATTTTTGAACGGTGAACTGGGAGAAGAAATATATATGCAGCAACCAGAAGGGTTTCTAAGACCAGGAAATGAAAAGAAGGTGTGCAAATTAGTAAAATCTCTTTATGGCCTTAAACAAACACCAAAACAATGGCATGAGAAATTTGATGAAACAATGTTATCAAATGGATTCAAAATAAATGAATCAGATAAATGCGTCTATAGAAAATGTAAGGATGCGGGATATGTCATTGTTTGTCTCTATGTCGATGATTTATTGATCCTAGGAAATAATAAGGTCATAATAAAATCTACGAAGGACATGTTATCCTCTAGATTTGATATGAAGGACCTAGGAGGGGCCGATGTAATTTTGGGTGTAAAAATTATAAAGACACCACAGGGATATGCGTTATCTCAGTCACATTACATTGCTAAAATTCTTGAGAAATTCAAGCAGTATAATATAACTACTGCAAAATCACCAGTAGATATGAACCAAAATTGGGTAAAGAACACTTGTGATGGTATATATCAGCTTGAATACTCTTGTATACTGGGAAGTATTATGTATGTCATGAATTGCACTAGGCATGATATTGTGTACGTTGTAAGCAAGCTAAGTAGATATACCAGCAATCGTGGTAAAAATCATTGGAAAGCAATAATCAGAGTCCTAGGATATCTAAAGTATACACAAAACTATGTGTTGCAATATGAGAAGTATCCTTCAGTAATAGAAGGATATAGTGATGCCAATTGGATAACGGTCTCAAATGACACAAAATCCACAAGTGGATATGTGTTTACATTAGGAAATGGAGCAATTTCGTGGAAATCATCCAAACAGACTTGCATAGCAAGGTCAACAATGGAATCTGAGTTCATTGCTCTAGATAAATCCGCGGAAGAAGCAGATTGGCTTAAGGGTTTTTTAGAGGACATTCCAAATTGGGAAAAACCAGTACCTCCAATATGTGTACATTGTGATAGTCAATCTGCTATAGGAAGGGCGAATAGTACATTGTATAATGGTAAATCTAGACATATTCGTCGTAGGCATAAAACCGTAAGACAACTTCTCTCTGATGGAGTTATCACTATAGACTATTTAAGGTCAAAGGATAACATTGTGGATCCACTAACTAAAGGCTTGCCTAGAGGGAAAGTTCAAACCTTATCGATGGGAATGGGTTTAAGACCTATGATCTAAAAGTTTTTCTAAATGGAAACACCACCTAGTTGACTGGAGATCCCAAGATCTAGGTTCAAAGGGACAACTAAGTTTAAAGATAAACTTAATGGCACTGTTAAAATACAAACCATTCCTATGATAAGTCAGTGCACAACCCGTCGGAGAATAGGATACTCTTAACTTTTAATGATGTCTATACTTTGGTGTTATAAAAGACCCAAGTGGAGTATTACGGGATACTCTGTATAGAATCTCCTACGTAAGTGTGAAGGCGCCGCTTCAAAAAGAATTGTAAGGTCGAATTCTTTAAACGCTCATGAGATCAAGCAGGTGTTCATGGCAAAAACGAACACAAACAGAGAACCAAGGGGTTTAGAAACACTTAGTATATGTTATCTTTATATACTTACACAAAAGGCTTACAGTTCAAAGACAATCTAGTCCACTGATTCGCCAGTAGGTTATAACGATAAAACACTAGGAAAAGTTCAAGGCCACTGCGCTACTTTTACTGATACGCTAAATGTTTCAAAAAATTTAAGAACAAAAAGAAATCTCTCATTCATGTGGGGGATTGTTGGGAATAAATGAGAAGATTTGGAAGAAGAGGTTGAGTGGTATTCGAGAAATATAAGTCCCGCATTGTGTGTGATTTGTGAATATATCTCCATATATACCAAAGCCCAATATGCTATTTAAAAACAAAAGAAATGAGCACATGAAGCATTGAGTGAATGGGTCTATGTAGGCTTTAGGCCTTCATAATAAATATTAAAATGTCATAGATAGGGCATTGGGCCTTGGGGCTCTTGGGGTCTCCTGATTTCCGTGGGCCGCTAACCCGCTCGGCCTTGTTGCAATGGTACGGATCTGTTTTGAACGGAGCGGATGCGCCCGTTTCCTTTCGGCTCTTGGGCTTGCGCAGCGAATAGGTGCACCCGTTTCCTTTCGGGCTCAGCAGACGCGCCTGCGTCCGTACGGACAGTCGCCTCTACCCTGAAAACATCCCCTGTCCACTATATAAGAACTTCATGACAGGACAGGAAAAATCACTAGAAAATTCCGTTCTTTCTCCTCTGCAAATTTGTTCTTAAACACTACTCTCTTGAGTTCGAAATTGCTCTGCATTTGAAAGCGCTTCAACTGCAGAAACTGGTCCGTTTTATCTTGGGGGACAATTGCTCAATAACCTTTAGCCCCGTAGAGGGAAAAATATTGTTTCAAGGAAACAGATTTACTCTGGACTCGGACGTTACTGACAGGTACTTCTCTCTTCTGTTTGTTTTGCAACGCTTCTATGCTGTTGCAAATCTGGTCACGCCTTTTGCTGTTACTACTTTTGACTATACTTCAAACTGGTAACACTTCTTGACGTGACAATTGGATAGTGACAATTCATTGATCGCTATCGGGTTTGTGCTATATTTGCATTGTTACGAACAACAAATCTTGAAACAATATTTTCGTTTTGCAGAAAACGATAATGGCTAAAAGAAACAGTGGTCCTACTGCTCCAACACCACCTGTAACCATTCCTTTTTCACCCGTGGTTACACCAATGGCACTGTCTCACGGAGAAAGGCCAGAAAAGTTCACCGGAGCGGACTTCAAACGTTTGCAGCAAAAAATGCTATTTTACTTGACAACATTGGGCCGTGCAAAGTATCTTGTAGAAGATGCTCCGGTCGTTGCAGAATTGGAACCTGATCCAGTTAAAGTTGAAGCCCTTGCTGCTTGGAAAAATTCCGATTTCATGTGTAAAAATTACATCTTGAATGGCCTCGACAACAGTCTATACAATGTGTACTGCACTGTTGCAACATCCAAACAACTCTGGTTGGCTTTGGAAAAGAAGCATAAAACTGAAGATGCAGGCATGAAGAAATTCATCGCTGGGAAATTTTTTGACTTCAAAATGGTCGATACAAAAGCTGTGATCAACCAAATTCAAGAACTGCAACTTATCATTCGTCAATTAGAAGATGAAAAGATGACCCTTAGTGAATCTTTTCAAGTTGTCGCTGCTATTGAGAAGCTTCCTCCATCGTGGAAGGACTTCAAGAACTACCTAAAGCACAAGCGCAAAGAAATGACAATGGAGGAACTAGTAGTTCAATTGAGAATTGAGGAAGATAATAGAAATTCTGAAAAGAAGATTTCTCAAAATGTGGTTGCCAAAGCAAACATTGTCGAGACAGACAAGTCCAATAAGAGAAAACGTGACAACCAACCTAAGAAGTCAAAGAAATTCAAGTGGTCATGCGATAATTGTGGAAAGAAGGGTCATAAAGCTGCAGAATGTCGCGGCCAACCAAAAAGAAGAAACCAAAAGCAAATGTGGCGGAATTTTCAGACGGTGTTTCTGAAATGGACTTGTGTGCTGTTGTTTCAGAATGCAATCTTGTTGGCAACAACAAGGAGTGGTTTGTAGACACTGGAGCCACTACGCATATATGCTCGAATAAGTGGATGTTCACGAACTACAAAAGTGCTACTAATGAAGAACAACTGTTTATGGGTAACTCGTCTACATCAAAGGTCGAAGGCAAGGGAAAGATTGTGCTGAAATTGACTTCTGGAAAAGAACTCACTCTAAATGATGTTCTACATGTTCCAGAAATTCGCAAGAATCTAATTTCAGGATCGTTGCTCAGCAAGCATGGCTTCAAACTAACATTTGTGGCTGATAAATTTGTGTTGTCTAAGAATGGAGTGTACATAGGAAAGGTTTATGTATGTGATGGCCTATTTAAGGCTAATGTAACCACGGTTGTACCAAACAATGATATGAATAAAATTGAATCTTTTGCTTATATGGTTGACTCTCCTAATCTATGGCATTCTAGACTAAGTCATGTGAATTTTGATACTTTACAAAAACTGATCAATCTAGAATTCATACCTAAGTGTAGAATTGATTCAAATTACAAATGTCAAATTTGTGCTGAAACCAAATTGACAAGAACCTCATTTTATCATGTTGAAAGAGAAACCGAACCTCTAGACTTAATACATACTGATGTATGCGACTTGAAAATGTGTCAAACTAGAGGAGGAAAAAGGCACTTCATCACCTTTATAGATGATTGTACAAGATACTACTATGTATATCTCCTTAGAAGTAAGGACGACGCATTCAATATGTTTAAACAGTATAAAGCAGAAGTTGAGAATCAACTCAACAGAAAAAATAAAGCTTTAAGAAGTGATAGAGGAGGAGAATATGAGTTTCCATTTGAGGAATTCTGTGCTGAGCATGGTATAATACACCAAACTACAGCTCCTTATTCACCTCAATCCAACGGTATAGCCAAACGAAAAAATAGAACTCTTAAAGAAATGATGAATGCCTTACTAATAAGCTCTGGCTTGCTAGATAATTTTTGGGGAGAAGCTATTCTTTAGGCAAATTATATTTTAAATAAAATACCACGAAAGAAAACGTCAAAGACTCCCCTTGAACTTTGGAAAAACAGACCACCATCCTACAAATACTTAAAAGCGTGGGGGTGTCTTGCCACAGTAGAAATTCCAAAACCAAAAAAGGTCAAAATAGGACCAAAGATTATAGATTGCATATTCATTAGATATGCTCATAATAGTAGTGCATATCGATTTTTGGTGTACAAATCTGAAATTGATGACATTCATGAAAACACCATTATCGAGTCTCGAAATGCAAGATTCTTTGAACACATTTATCCTCTAAAAACCTCTATTGAAAATAGTGTTAAAAAGAGGCCAAGAGATCCAGATACTCCCGAGTATAATATTGATCAAAGAAAAATGAATGATGAAACTGAGATAGAGGAACCAAGAAGGAGCAAGCGACAAAGGACCTCTATATTCTTTGGACCTGATTTCTAGGCATATATGATAGAAAATGAACCTCTAACTTACCAACAAGCAATGTCATCTCCCGATGTTCCTTATTGGAAAGAAGCCGTCAATAGTGAAATAGAATCCATTCTACAAAACCATACGTGGGAACTGGTGGATCTCCCTAAAGGATCAAAACCACTAGGATATAAATGGATATTTAAGAAGAAACTAAAGGCTGACGGCTCAATAGACAAGTATAAAGCAAGACTTGTAATAAAAGGACTCAGACAGAAGGAAGATCTGGATTACTTTGATACTTATTCTCCAGTTACTAGAAAAACATCAATTAGGATGCTTATTGCAATCGCATCTATATTGAATTTGGAAATACACCAATTGGATGTGAAAACTGCATTTTTGAACGGTGAACTGGAAGAAGAAATATATATGCAGCAACCAGAAGGGTTTCTAAGCCCAGGAAATGAAAATAAGTGTGCAGATTAGTAAAATCTCTTTATGGCCTTAAACAAGCACCAAAACAATGGCATGAGAAATTTGATGAAACAATGTTATCAAATGGATTCAAAATAAATGAATCAGATAAATGCGTCTATATAAAATGTATAGATGCTGGATATGTCATTGTTTGTCTCTATGTCGCTGATTTATTGATCCTAGGAAATAATAAGGTCATAATAAAATCTACGAAGGACATGTTATCCTCTAGATTTGATATGAAGGACCTAGGAGGGGCCGATGTAATTTTGTGTGTAAAAATTATAAAGACACCGCAGGGATATGCGTTATCTCAGTCACATTACATTGCTAAAATTCTTGAGAAATTCAAGCAGTATAATATAACTACTGCAAAATCACTAGTAGATATGAACCAAAATTGGGTAAAGAACACTTGTGATGGTATATATCAGCTTGAATACTCTTGTATACTGGGAAGTATTATGTATGTCATGAATTGCACTAGGCATGATATTGTGTACGTTGTAAGCAAGCTAAGTAGATATACCAGCAATCGTGGTAAAAATCATTGGAAAGCAATAATCAGAGTCCTAGGATATCTAAAGTATACACAAAACTATGTGTTGCAATATGAGAAGTATCCTTCAGTAATAGAAGGATATAGTGATGCCAATTGGATAACGGGCTCAAATGACACCAAATCCACAAGTGGATATGTGTTTACATTAGGAAATGGAGCAATTTCGTGGAAATCATCCAAACAGACTTGCATAGCAAGGTCAACAATGGAATCTGAGTTCATTGCTCTAGATAAATCTGCGGAAGAAGCAGATTGGCTTAAGGGTTTTTTAGAGGACATTCCAAATTGGGAAAAACCAGTACCTCCAATATGTGTACATTGTGATAGTCAATTTGCTATAGGAAGGGCGAATAGTACATTGTATAATGGTAAATCTAGACATATTCGTCGTAGGCATAAAACCGTAAGACAACTTCTCTCTGATGGAGTTATCACTATAGACTATTTAAGGTCAAAGGATAACATTGTGGATCCACTAACTAAAGGCTTGCCTAGAGGGAAAGTTCAAACCTTATCGATGGGAATGGGTTTAAGACCTATGATCTAAAAGTTTTTCTAAATGGAAACACCACCTATTTGACTGGAGATCCCAAGATCTAGGTTCAAAGGGACAACTAAGTTTAAAGATAAACTTAATGGCACTGTTAAAATACAAACCATTCCTATGATAAGTCAGTGCACAACCCGTCGGAGAATAGGATAATCTTAACTTTTAATGATGTCTATACTTTCGTGTTATAAAAGACCCAAGTGGAGTATTACGGGATACTCTGTATAGAATCTCCTACGTAAGTGTGAAGGCGCCGCTTCAAAAAGAATTGTAAGGTCGAATTCTTTAAACGCTCATGAGATCAAGCAGGTGTTCATGGCAAAAACGAACACAAACAGAGAACCAAGGGGTTTAGAAACACTTAGTATATGTTATCTTTATATACTTACACAAAAGGCTTACAGTTCAAAGACAATCTAGTCCACTGATTCGCCAGTAGGTTATAACGATAAAACACTAGGAAAAGTTCAAGGCCACTGCGCTACTTTTACTGATACGCTAAATGTTTCGAAAAATTTAAGAACAAAAAGAAATCTCTCATTCATGTGGGGGATTGTTGGAAATAAATGAGAAGATTTGGAAGAAGAGGTTTAGTGGTATTCGAGAAATATAAGTCCTGCATTGTGTGTGATTTGTGAATATATCTCCATATATACCAAAGCCCAATATGTTATTTCAAAACAATATAAATGAGCACATGAAGCATTGAGTGA
Source organism: Allium sativum (assembly GCA_030737875.1). Lineage (NCBI taxonomy): Eukaryota > Viridiplantae > Streptophyta > Magnoliopsida > Asparagales > Amaryllidaceae > Allium > Allium sativum. The sequence continues at coordinate 787,831,166 of CM060916.1, read as the reverse complement.
ATGGGGCTATGTAGGCTTTAGGCCTTCATAATAAATATTAAAATGTCATAGATAGGGCATTGGGCCTTGGGGCTCTTGGGGTCTCCTGATTTCCGTGGGTCGCTAACCCGCTCGGCCTTGTTGCAATGGTACGGATCTGTTTTGAACGGAGCGGATGCGCCCGTTTCCTTTCGGCTCTTGGGCTTGCGCAGCGAATAGGTGCACCCGTTTCCTTTCGGGCTCAGCAGACGCGCCTGCGTCCGTACGGACAGTCGCCTCTACCCTGAAAACATCCCCTGGCCACTATATAAGAACTTCATGACAGGACAGGAAAAATCACTAGAAAATTCCGTTCTTTCTCCTCTGCAAATTTGTTCTTAAACACTACTCTCTTGAGTTCGAAATTGCTCTGCATTTGAAAGCGCTTCAAACTGCAGAAACTGGTCCGTTTTATCTTGGGGGACAATTGCTCAATAACCTTTAGCCCCGTAGAGGGAAAAATATTGTTTCAAGGAAACAGATTTACTCTGGACTCGGACGTTACTGACAGGTACTTCTCTCTTCTGTTTGTTTTGCAACGCTTCTATGCTGTTGCAAATCTGGTCACGCCTTTTGCTGTTACTACTTTTGACTATACTTCAAACTGGTAACACTTCTTGACGTGACAATTGGATAGTGACAATTCATTGATCGCTATCGGGTTCGTGCTATATTTGCATTGTTACGAACAACAAATCTTGAAACAATATTTTCGTTTTGCAGAAAACGATAATGGCTAAAAGCAACAGTGGTCCTACTGCTCCAACACCACCTGTAACCATTCCTTTTTCACCCGTGGTTACACCAATGGCACTGTCTCACGGAGAAAGGCCAGAAAAGTTCACCGGAGCGGACTTCAAACGTTTGCAGCAAAAAATGCTATTTTACTTGACAACATTGGGCCGTGCAAAGTATCTTATAGAAGATGCTCCGATCATTGCAGAATTGGAACCTGATCCAGTTAAAGTTGAAGCCCTTGCTGCTTGGAAAAATTCCGATTTCATGTGTAAAAATTACATCTTGAATGGCCTCGACAACAGTCTATACAATGTGTACTGCACAGTTGCAACATCCAAACAACTCTGGTTGCTTTGGAAAAGAAGCATAAAACTGAAGATGCAGGCATGAAGAAATTCATCGCTGGGAAATTTTTTGACTTCAAAATGGTCGATACAAAAGCTGTGATCAACCAAATTCAAGAACTGCAACTTATCATTCGTCAACTAGAAGATGAAAAGATGACCCTTAGTGAATCTTTTCAAGTTGTCGCTGCTATTGAGAAGCTTCCTCCATCGTGGAAGGACTTCAAGAACTACCTAAAGCACAAGCGCAAAGAAATGACAATGGAGGAACTTGTAGTTCGATTGAGAATTGAGGAAGATAATAGAAATTCTGAAAAGAAGATTTCTCAAAATGTGGTTGCCAAAGCAAACGTTGTCGAGACAGACAAGTCCAATAAGAGAAAACGTGACAACCAACCTAAGAAGTCAAAGAAATTCAAGTGGTCATGCGATAATTGTGGAAAGAAGGGTCATAAAGCTGCAGAATGTCGCGGCCAACCAAAAAGAAGAAATCAGAAGCAAATGTGGCGGAATTTTCAGACGGTGTATCTGAAATGGACTTGTGTGCTGTTGTTTCAGAATGCAATCTTGTTGGCAACAACAAGGAGTGGTTTGTAGACACTGGAGCCACTACGCATATATGCTCGAATAAGTGGATGTTCACGAACTACAAAAGTGCTACTAATGAAGAACAACTGTTTATGGGTAACTCGTCTACATCAAAGGTCGAAGGCAAGGGAAAGATTGTGCTGAAATTGACTTCTGGAAAAGAACTCACTCTAAATGATGTTCTACATGTTCCAGAAATTCGCAAGAATCTAATTTCAGGATCGTTGCTCAACAAGCATGGCTTCAAACTAACATTTGTGGCTGATAAATTTGTGTTGTCTAAGAATGGAGTGTACCTAGGAAAGGTTTATGTATGTGATGGCCTATTTAAGGCTAATGTAACCACGGTTGTACCAAACAATGATATGAATAAAACTGAATCTTTTGCTTATATGGTTGACTCTCCTAATATATGGCATTCTAGACTAAGTCATGTGAATTTTGATACTTTACAAAAACTGATCAATCTAGAATTCATACCTAAGTGTAGAATTGATTCAAATTACAAATGTCAAATTTGTGATGAAACCAAATTGACCAGAACCTCATTTTATCATGTTGAAAGAGAAACCGAACCTCTAGACTTAATACATACTGATGTATGCAACTTGAAAATGTGTCAAACTAGAGGAGGAAAAAGGTACTTCATCACCTTTATAGATGATTGTACAAGATACTGCTATGTATATCTCCTTAGAAGTAAGGACGACGCATTCAATATGTTTAAACAGTATAAAGCAGAAGTTGAGAATCAACTCAACAGAAAAAATAAAGATTTAAGAAGTGATAGAGGAGGAGAATATGAGTTTCCATTTAAGGAATTCTGTGCTGAGCATGGTATAATACACCAAACTACAGCTCCTTATTCACCTCAATCCAACGGTATAGCCGAACGAAAAAATAGAACTCTTAAAGAAATGATGAATGCCTTACTAATAAGCTCTGGCTTGCTAGATAATTTTTGGGGAGAAGCTATTCTTTAGGCAAATTATATTTTATATAAAATACCACGAAAGAAAACGTCAAAGACTCCCCTTGAACTTTGGAAAAACAGACCACCATCCTACAAATACTTAAAAGCGTGGGGGTATCTTGCCACAGTAGAAATTCCAAAACCAAAAAAGGTCAAAATAGGACCAAAGATTATAGATTGCATATTCATTAGATATGCTCATAATAGTAGTGCATATCGATTTTTGGTGTACAAATCTGAAATTGGTGACATTCATGAAAACACCATTATCGAGTCTCGAAATGCAAGATTCTTTGAACACATTTATCCTCTAAAAACCTCTATTGAAAATAGTGTTAAAAAGAGGCCAAGAGATCCAGATACTCCCGAGTATAATATTGATCAAAGAAAAATGAATGATGAAACTGAGATAGAGGAACCAAGAAGGAGCAAGCGACAAAGGACCTCTATATTCTTTGGACCTGATTTCTAGGCATATATGATAGAAAATGAACCTCTAACTTACCAACAAGCAATGTCATCTCCCGATGTTCCTTATTGGAAAGAAGCCGTCAATAGTGAAATAGAATCCATTCTACAAAACCATACGTGGGAACTGGTGGATCTCCCTAAAGGATCAAAACCACTAGGATATAAATGGATATTTAAGAAGAAACTAAAGGCTGACGGCTCAATAGACAAGTATAAAGCAAGACTTGTAATAAAAGGACTCAGACAGAAGGAAGATCTGGATTACTTTGATACTTATTCTCCAGTTACTAGAAAAACATCAATTAGGATGCTTATTGCAATCGCATCTATATTGAATTTGGAAATACACCAATTGGATGTGAAAACTGCATTTTTGAACGGTGAACTGGAAGAAGAAATATATATGCAGCAACCAGAAGGGTTTCTAAGCCCAAGAAATGAAAATAAGTGTGCAGATTAGTAAAATCTCTTTATGGCCTTAAACAAGCACCAAAACAATGGCATGAGAAATTTGATGAAACAATGTTATCAAATGGATTCAAAATAAATGAATCAGATAAATGCGTCTATATAAAATGTATAGATGCTGGATATGTCATTGTTTGTCTCTATGTCGATGATTTATTGATCCTAGGAAATAATAAGGTCATAATAAAATCTACGAAGGACATGTTATCCTCTAGATTTGATATGAAGGACCTAGGAGGGGCCGATGTAATTTTGGGTGTAAAAATTATAAAGACACCACAGGGATATGCGTTATCTCAGTCACATTACATTGCTAAAATTCTTGAGAAATTCAAGCAGTTTAATATAACTACTGCAAAATCACCAGTAGATATGAACCAAAATTGGGTAAAGAACACTTGTGATTGTATATATCAGCTTGAATACTCTTGTATACTGGGAAGTATTATGTATGTCATGAATTGCACTAGGCATGATATTGTGTACGTTGTAAGCAAGCTAAGTAGATATACCAGCAATCGTGGTAAAAATCATTGGAAAGCAATAATCAGAGTCCTAGGATATCTAAAGTATACACAAAACTATGTGTTGCAATACGAGAAGTATCCTTCAGTAATAGAAGGATATAGTGATGCCAATTGGATAACGGGGTCAAATGACACAAAATCCACAAGTGGATATGTGTTTACATTAGGAAATGGAGCAATTTCGTGGAAATCATCCAAACAGACTTGCATAGCAAGGTCAACAATGGAATCTGAGTTCATTGCTCTAGATAAAGACGCAAAAGAAGCAGATTGGCTTAGGGGGTTTTTAGAGCACATTCCAAATTGGGAAAAACCAGTACCTCCAATATGTATACATTGTGATAGTCAATCTGCTATAGGAAGGGCGAATAGTACATTCAATAATGGTAAATCTAGACATATTCGTCGTAGGCATAAAACCATAAGACAACTTCTCTCTAATGGAGTTATCACTATAGACTATGTAAGGTCAAAGGATAACATTGCGGATCCACTAACTAAAGGCTTGCCTAGAGAGAAAGTTCAAACCTTATCGATGGGAATGGGTTTAAGACCTATGATCTAAAAGTTTTTCTAAATGGAAACCCCACCTATTTGACTGGAGATCCCAAGATCTAGGTTCAAAGGGACAACTAAGTTTAAAGATAAACTTAATGGCACTGTTAAAATACAAACCATTCCTATGATAAGTCAGTGCACAACCCGTCGGAGAATAGGATAATCTTAACTTTTAATGATGTCTATACTTTGGTGTTATAAAAGACCCAAGTGGAGTATTACGGGATACTCTGTATAGAATCTCCTACGTAAGTGTGAAGGCGCCGCTTCAAAAAGAATTGTAAGGTCGAATTCTTTAAACGCTCATGAGATCAAGCAGGTGTTCATGGCAAAAACGAACACAAACAGAGAACCAAGGGGTTTAGAAACACTTAGTATATGTTATCTTTATATACTTACACAAAAGGCTTACAGTTCAAAGACAATCTAGTCCACTGATTCGCCAGTAGGTTATAACGATAAAACACTAGGAAAAGTTCAAGGCCACTGCGCTACTTTTACGGATACGCTAAATGTTTCGAAAAATTTAAGAACAAAAAGAAATCTCTCATTCATGTGGGGGATTGTTGGAAATAAATGAGAAGATTTGGAAGAAGAGGTTGAGTGGTATTGGAGAAATATAAGTCCCGCATTGTGTGTGATTTGTGAATATATCTCCATATATACCAAAGCCCAATATGTTATTTCAAAAAAAAAAGAAATGAGCACATGAAGCATTGATTGAATGGGGATATGTAGGCTTTAGGCCTTAATAATAAATATTAAAATGTCATAGATAGGGCCTTGGGCCTTGGGGCTCTTGGGGTCTTCTGATTTCCGTGGGCCGCTAACCCGCTCGGCCTTGTTGCAATGGGATGGATCTATTTTGAATGGAGCGGATGCACCCGCTTCCTTTCGGCTCTTGGGCTTGCGCAGCGAATAGGTGCGCCCGTTTACTTTCGGGCTCAGCCGACGCGCCCGCGTCCATACGGAGAGTCGCCTTTGCCCAGAAAACATTCCCTGGCTACTATATAAGAACTTCATGACAGGATAGGAAAAACCACTAGAAAATTCCCTTCTTTCTCCTCTGCAAATTTGTTCATAAACACTTCTCTCTTGAGTTCGAAATTTCTCTTCATTTGAAAGCGCTTCAAACTGCAGAAACCGATTCGTTTTATCTTGGGGGACAATTGCTTAGTAACCTTCAGCGTCGTAGAGGGAGCAATATTGTTTCAAGGAAACAGATTTACTCTGGACTCGGACGTTACTGACAGGTACTTCTCTCTTCCGTTTATTTTGCAACGCTTCTGTGCTGTTGCAAATCTGGTCACGCCTTTTGCGTTACTACTTTTGATTATACTTCAAACTGGTAACACTTCTTGATGTGACAATTGGATAGTGACAATTCATTGATCGCTATCGGATTCGTGCTATATTTGCATTGTTACGAACAACAAATCTTGAAACAATATTTTCGTTTTGCAGAAAATGATAATGGCTAAAAGCAATAGTGGTCCTGCTGCGCCAACACCAGCTGTAACCAATCCTTTTGCACCCGTGGTTACACCAATGGCACTGTCTCACGGAGAAAGGCCAGAAAAGTTCACCGGAACGGACTCCAAACATTGGCAGCAAAAAATGCTATTTTACTTGACAACATTGGGCCTTGCAAAGTATCTTACAGAAGATGCTCCGGTCGTTGCCGAATTGGAACCAGATCCAGTTAAAGTTGAAGCCCTTACTGCTTGGAAAAATTCTGATTTCATGTGTAAAAATTACATCTTGAATGGCCTCGACAACAGTCTATACAATGTGTACTGCACTGTTGCAACATCCATGCAACTTTGGTTGGCTTTGGAAAAGAAGTATAAAATTGAAGATGCAGGCATGAAGAAATTCATCGCTGGTAAATTTCTTGACTTCAAAATGGTCGATACAAAAGCTGTGATCAACCAAATTCATGAACTGCAACTTTTCATTCGTCAACTAGAAGATGAAAAGATGACCCTTAGCGAATCTTTTCAAGTTGCCGCTGCTATTGAGAAGCTTCCTCCATCGTGGAAGGACTTCAAGAACTACCTAAAGCACAAGCACAAAGAAATGACAATGGAGGAACTTGTAGTTCGATTGAGAATTGAGGAAGATAATAGAAATTCTGAAAAGAAGATTTCTCAAAATGTGGTTGCCAAAGCAAACGTTGTTGAGACAGACAAGTCGAATAAGAGAAAATGTGACAACCAACCTAAGAATTCAAAGAAATTCAAGGGGTCATGCCATAATTGTGGAAAGAAGGGTCATAAAGCTACAGAATGTCGCGGCCCACCCAAAAAGAAGAAATCAGAAGCAAATGTGGCAGAAGTTTCAGATGGTGTTTCTGAAATGGACTTGTGTGCATTTATTTCAGAATGCAACCTTGTTGGCAACAATAAGGGGTGGTTTGTAGACACTGGAGCCACCAGGCATATATTCTCCAATAAGTGGATGTTCACAGACTACAAAAGTGCTACCAATGAAGAACAACTATTCACGGGTAACTCGTGCACATCAAAGGTCAAAGGCAAGGGAAAGATTGTGCTAAAATTGACTTCTGGAAAAGAACTCACTCTAAATGATGTTCTAGATGTTCCAGAAATTCGCAAGAATCTAATTTCAGTATCATTGCTCAGCAAGCATGGCTTCAAACTAACATATGTGGTTGATAAATTTGTGTTGTACAAGAATGGAGTGTACATAGGAAAGGGTTATGTATGTGATGGCCTATTTAAGGCTAATGTAACCACTGTTGTACCAAACAATGATATGAATAAAATTGAATCTTCTGCTTATATTGTTGACTCTCCTAATCTATAGCATTCTAGACTAGGTCATGTGGATTTTGATACTATACAGAAACTGATAAATCCAGAATTCATACCTAAGTGTAGAATTGATTCAAATTACAAATGTCAAATTTGTGATGAAGCCAAATTGACAAGAACCTCATTTCATCATGTTGAAAGAGAAACCGAACCTCTAGACTTAATACATACTGATGTATGCAACTTTAAAATGTGTCGAACTAGAGGAGGAAAAAGGTACTTCATCACCTTTATAGGTGATTGTACAAGATACTGTTATGTATATCTCCTTAGAAGTAAGGATAAGGCATTCGATATGTTTAAACAGTATAAAGAAGAAGTTGAGAATCAACTCAACAGAAAAATTAAAGCTTTAAGAAGTGATAGAGGAGGAGAATATGAGTTTCCATTTGAGGAATTCTGTGCTGAGCATGGTATAATACACCAAACTACAGCTCCTTATTCACCTCAATCCAACGGTATGGCTGAACTGAAAAATAGAACTCTTAAAGAAATGATGAATGCCTTACTAATAAGCTCTGGCTTGCCAGATAATTTTTGTGGAGAAGCAATTCTTTCGGAAAATTATATTTTAAATAAAATACCATGAAATAAAACGTCTAAGACTCCCCACGAACTTTGAAAAAACAGACCACCATCCTACAAATGCTTAAAAGTGTGGGGTTGTCTTGCCAAAGTAGAATTTCCAAAACCGAAAAAGGTCAAAATAGGACCAAAGACTATAGATTGCATATTCATTAGATATGCTCATAATAGTAGTGCATATCGATTTTTGGTGTACAAATCTGAAATTGATGACATTCATGAAAACACCATTATCGAGTCTCGAAATGCAAGATTCTTTGAACACATTTATCCTCTAAAAACCTCTATTGAAACTAGTGTTCAAAAGAGGCCAAGAGATCCAGATACTCCCGAGTATAATATTGATCAAAGAAAAATGAATGATGAAACTGAGAGAGGAACCTAGAAGGAGCAAGCGACAAATGACCTCTAAATCCTTTGGACCGGATTTCTATGCATATATGATAGAAAATAAACCTCTAACTTACCAACAAGCAATGTCATCTCCCGATGCCCCTTATTGGAAAGAAGTCTTCAATAGTGAAATAGAATCCATTCTACAAAACCATACGTGGGAACTAGTGGATCTCCCTAAAGGATCAAAACCATTAGGATATAAGTGGATATTTAAGAAGAAACTAAAGGCTGACGGCTCAATAGACAAGTATAAAGCAAGACTTGTAATAAAAGGATTCAGACAGAAGGAAGATCTGGATTACTTTGATACATATTCTCCAGTTACTAGAATAACATCAATTTGGATGCTCATTACAATCGCATGTATATTGAGTTTGGAAATACACCAAATGGATGTGAAAACTGCATTTTTGAACGGTGAACTGGAAGAAGAAATATATATGCAGCAACCAGAAGGGTTTCTAAGCCCAGGAAATGAAAATAAGGTGTGAAAATTAGTAAAATCTCTTTATGGCCTTAAACAAGCACCAAAACAATGTCATGAGAAATTTGATGAAACAATGTTATCAAATGGATTCAAAATAAATGAATCAGATAAATGCGTCTATATAAAATGTATAGATGTTGTATATGTCATTGTTTGTCTCTATGTCGATGATTTACTGATCCTAGGAAATAATAAGGTAATAATAAAATCTACGAAGGACATGTTATCCCCTAGATTTGATATGAAGGACCAAGGAGTGGCCGATGTAATTTTGGGTGTAAAAATTATAAAGACACCACAGGGATATGCATTATCTCAGTCGCATTACATTGCTAAAATTCTTGAAAAATTCAAGCAGTATAACACAACTACTGCAAAATCACCAGTAGATATGAACCAAAATTGGGTAAAGAACACTGGTGATGGTATATATCAGCTTGAATACTCTCGTATACTGGGAAGTATTATGTATGTCAAGAATTGCACTAGGCCTGATATTACGTACGCTGTAAGCAAGCTAAGTAGATATACCAGCAATCCTGGTAAAAATCATTGGAAAGCAATAATCAGAGTCCTAGGATATCTAAAGTATACACAAAACTATGTGTTGCAATATGAGAAGTATCCTTCAGTAATAGAAGGATATAGTGATGCCAATTGGATAACGGTCTCAATTGACACAAAATCCACAAGTGGATATGTGTTTACATTAAGAAATGGAGCAATTTCGTGCAAATCATCCAAACAGACTTGCACAGCAAGGTCAACAATGGAATCTGAGTTCATTGCTCTAGATAAAGCCGCGGAAGAAGCAGATTGGCTTATGGGGTTTTTAGAGGATATTCCAAATTGAGAAAACCTAGTACCTCTAATATGTATACATTGTGATAGTCAATGTGTTATAGGAAGGGCGAATAGTACATTGTATAATGGTAAATCTAGACATATTCGTCGTAGGCATAAAACCATAAGACAACTTCTCTCTAATGGAGTTATCACTATAGACTATGTAAGGTCAAAGGATAACATTGCGGATCCACTAACTAAAGGCTTGCCTAGAGAGAAAGATCAAACCTTATCGATGGGAATGGGTTTAAGACCTATGATCTAAAAGTTTTTTTAAACTGAAACCCCACCTAGTTGACTGGAGATCCCAAGATCTAGGTTCAAAGGGACAACTAAGTTTAAAGATAAACTTAATGGCACTGTTAAAATACAAACCATTCCTATGATAAGTCAGTGCACCACCCGTCGGAGAATAGGATAAGCTTAACTTTTAATGATGTCTATACTTTGGTGTTATAAAAGACCCAAGTGGAGTATTAGGGGATACTCTTTATAGAATCACCTACGTGAGTGTGAAGGCGCTGCTTCAAATAGAATTGTAAGGTAGAATTCTTTAAACACTCATGAGACCAAGCAGGTGTTCATGGCAAAAACGAACACAAACAGAGAATCAAGGGGTTTAGAAACACTTAGTATGTGTTATCTTTATATACTTACACAAAAGGCTTACAGTTCAAAGACTATCTAGTCCACTGATTCGCCAGTAGGTTATAACGATAAAACACTATGAAAAGTTCAAGGCCACTGCGCTACTTTTACTGATATGCTAAATGTTTCGAAAAATTTAAGAACAAAAGGAAATCTCTCATTCATGTGGGGGATTGTTGGAAATAAATGAGAAGATTGGGAAGAAGAGGTTGAGTGGTATTGTGAAATATAAGTCCCACATTGTGTGTGATTTGTGAATATATCTCCATATATACCAAAGCCCAATATGCTATTTCAAAACAAAAAAAATGAGCACATGAAGCATTGAGTGAATGGGGGCTATGTAGGCTTTAGGCCTTCATAATAAATATTAAAATGTCATAGATAGGGCCTTGGGCCTTGGGGCTCTTGGGGTCTCCTGATTTCCGTGGGCCGCTAACCCGCTCAGCCTTGTTGCAATGGGACGGATCTGTTTTGAACGGAGCAGATGCGCCCGTTTTCTTTCAGCTCTTGGGCCTGCGTAGCGAATAGGTGCGCCCGTTTCCTTTTGGGCTCAGCCGACGCGCCCGCGTCCGTACGAACAGTCGCCTCTTCCCAGAAAACCTCCCCTGGCCACTATATAAAACTTCATGACAGGACAGGAAAAACCACTAGAAAATTCCCTTCTTTCTCCTCTGCAAATTTGTTCTTAAACACAACTCTCTTGAGTTTGAAATTGCTCTGCATTTGTAAGCGCTTCAATCTGCAGAAACCAGTCCGTTTTATCTTGGGGGACAATTGCTCAATAACCTTCAGCTCCGTAGAGGGAGCAATATTGTTTCAAGGAAACAGATTTACTCTGGACTCGAACGTTACTGACAGGTACTTCTCTCTTCTGTTTGTTTTGCAACGCTTCTGTGCTATTGCAAATCTGGTCACGCCTTTTGCTGTGACTGCTTTTGATTATACTTCAAACTGGTAACACTTCTTGACGTGACAATTGGATAGTGAGAATTCATTGATCGCTATTGGGTTCGTGCTATATTTGCATTATTATGAACAAAAATATTGAAACAATATTTTGGTTTTGCAGGAAACGATAATGGCTAAAAGCAACAGTGGTCCTGCTGCGCCAACACCACCTATAACCAATCCTTTTGCACCCGTGGTTACACCAATGGCACTGTCTCACGGAGAAAGGCCAGAAAAGTTCACCGGAGCGGACTTCAAACGTTGGCAGCAAAAAATGCTATTTTACTTGACAACATTGGGCCTTGCAAAGTATCTTACAGAAGATGCTCTGGTGTTGCATAATTGAAACCAGATCCAGTTGAAGTTGAAGCCCTTACTGCTTGTAAAAATTCTGATTTCATGCGTAAGAATTACATCTTGAATGGCCTCAACAACAGTCTATACAATGTGTACTGCACTGTTGCAACATCCAAACAACTCTGGTTGGCTTTGGAAAAGAAGTATAAAACTGAAGATGCAGGCCTGAAGAAATTCATCATTGGGAAATTTCTTGACTTCAAAATGGTCGATACAAAAGCTGTGATCAACCAAATTCAAGAACTGCAACTTATCATTCGTCAACTAGAAGATGAAAAGATGACCCTTAGTGAATCTTTTCAATTTGCTGATGCTATTGAGAAGCTTCCTCCATCGTGGAAGGACTTCAAGAACTACCTAAAGCACAAGCGCAAAGAAATGACAATGGAGGAACTTGTAGTTCGATTGAGAATTGAGGAAGATAATAGAAATTCTGAAAAGAAGATTTCTCAAAATGTGGTTGCCAAAGCAAACGTTGTCGAGACGGACAAGTCCAATAAGAGAAAACGTGACAACCAACCTAAGAAGTCAAAAAAAATTCAAGGGGTCATTCCATAATTGTGGAAAGAAGGGTCATAAAGCTGCAGAATGTCGCGGCCCACCCAAGAAGAAAAATCAGAAGCAAATGTGGTGGAAGTTTTAGACGGTGTTTCTGAAATGGACTTGTGTGCAGTTATTTCAAAATGCAACCTTGTTGGCAACAATAAGGAGTGGTTTGTAGACACTGGAGCCACTAGGCATATATGCTCGAATAAGTGGATGTTCACAAACTACAAAAGTGCTACTAATGAAGAACAACTATTTATGGGTAACTCGTCCACATCAAAGTTCGAAGGCAAGGGAAAGATTGTGCTGAAATTGATTTTTGGAAAAGAACACACTCTAAATGATGTTCTACATGTTCCAGAAATTCATAAGAATCTAATTTCAGGATCGTTGCTCAGCAGGCATGGCTTCAAACTAACATTTGTGGCTGATAAATTTGTTTTGTCTAAGAATGGAGTGTACATAGGAAAGGGTTATATATGTGATGGCCTATTTAAGGCTAATGTAACCACTGTTGTACCAAACAATGATATGAATAAAATTGAATCTTCTGCCTATATGGTTGACTCTCCTAATCTATGACATTCTAGACTAGGTCATGTGAATTTTGATACTTTACGAAAACTGATCAATCTAGAATTCATACCTAAGTGTAGAGTTGATTCAAATTACAAATGTCAAATTTGTGCTGAAGCCAAATTGACAAGAACCTCATTTCATCATGTTGAAAGAGAAACCGAACCAACCTCATTTCATCATGTTGAAAGAGAAACCGAACCTCTAGACTTAATACACATTGCTGTATGCGACTTGAAAATGTGTCAAACTAGAGGAGGAAAAAGTACTTCATCACCTTTATAGATGATTGTACAAGATACTGTTATGTATATCTCCTTAGAAGTAAGGATGAGGCATTCGATATGTTTAAAAAGTATAAAGCAGAAGTTGAGAATCAACTCAACAGAAAAATTAAAGCTTTAAGAAGTGAGAGGAGGAGAATATGAGTTTCCATTTGAGGAATTCTGTGTTGAGCATGGTATAATACACCAAACTACAGCTCCTTATTCACCTCAATCCAACGGTATAGCTAAACGGAAAAATAGAACTCTCAAAGAAATGATGAATGCCTTACTAATAAGCTCTGGTTTTCCAGATAATTTTTGGGGAGAAGCTATCCTTTCGGCAAATTATATTTTAAATAAAATACCACGAAAGAAAACGTCTAAGACTCCCCTACGAACTTTGGAAAAACAGACCACCATCCTACATATAATTAAAAGTGTGGGGGTGTCTTGCCAAAGTAGAAATTCCAAAACCGAAAAAGGTCAAAATAGGACCAAAGACTTTAGATTGCATATTCATTGGATATGCTCATAATAGTAGTGCATATCGATTTTTGGTGTACAAATCTGAAATTGATGACATTCATGAAAACACCATTATCGAGTCTCGAAATGTAAGATTCTTTGAACACATTTATCCTCTAAAAACCTCTATTGAAACTAGTGTTCAAAAGAGGCCAAGAGATCCAGATACTCTCGAGTATAATATTGATCAAAGAAAAATGAATGATGAAACTGAGATAGAGGAACCAAGAAGGAGCAAGCAACAAAGGACCTCTAATTCCTTTGGACCTGATTTCTATGCATATATGATAGAAAATGAACCTCTAACTTACCAACAAGCAATGTCATCTCCCGATGCTCCTCATTGGAAAGAAGCCGTCAATAGTGAAATAGAATCTATTCTACAAAACCATACGTGGGAACAAGTGGATCTCCCTAAAGGATCAAAACCACTAGGATATAAATGGATATTTAAGAAGATACTAAAGGCTAACGGCTCAATAGACAAGTATAAAGCAAGACTTGTAATAAAATGACTCAGACAGAAGGAAGATCTGGATTTCTTTGATACTTATTCTCCAGTTACTAGAAAAACATCAATTAGGATGCTTATTGCAATCGCATCTATATTGAATTTGGAAATACACCAATTGGATGTGAAAACTGCATTTTTAAACGGTGAACTGGAAGAAGAAATATATATGCAGCAACCAGACGGGTTTCTAAGCCCAGGAAATGAAAATAAGTGTGCAGATTAGTAAAATCTCTTTATGGCCTTAAACAAGCACCAAAACAATGGCATGAGAAATTTGATGAAATAATGTTATCAAATGGATTCAAAATAAATGAATCAGATAAATGCGTCTAAATAAAATGTATAGATGCTGGATATGTCATTGTTTGTCCCTATCTCGATGATTTACTGATCCTAGGAAATAATAAGGTCATAATAAAATCTACGAAGGACATGTTATCCTCTAGATTTGATATGAAGGACCTAGGAGTGGCTGATGTAATTTTGGGTGTAAAAATTATAAAGACACCACAGGGATATGCGTTATCTCAGCCACATTACATTGCTAAAATTCTTGAAAAATTCAAGCAGTATATTTTAACTACTGCAAAATCACCAGTAGATATGAACCAAAATTGGGTAAAGAACACTGGTGATGGTATTTATCAGCTTGAATACTCTCGTATACTAGGAAGTATTATGTATGTCATGAATTGCACTAGGCCTGATATTGCGTACGCTGTAAGCAAGCTAAGTAGATATACCAGCAATCCTGGTAAAATTCATTGGAAAGCAACAATTAGAGACCTAGGATATCTAAAGTATACACAAAACTATGTGTTGCAATATGAGAAGTATCCTTCTGTAATAGAAGGATATAGTGATGCCAATTGGATAACGGGCTCAAATGACACAAAATCCACAAGTGGATATGTGTTTACATTAGGAAATGGAGCAATTTCGTGGAAATCATCCAAACAGACTTGCATAGCAAGGTCAACAATGGAATCTGAGTTCATTGCTCTAGATAAAGCCGCGGAAGAAGCAGATTGGCTTAGGGGGTTTTTCAAGGACATTCCAAATTGGGAAAAACCAGTACCTCCAATATGTATACATTGTGATAGTCAATCTGCTATAGGAAGGGCGAATAGTACATTGTATAATGGTAAATCTAGACATATTCGTCATAAGCATAAAACCATAAGACAACTTCTCTCTAATGGAGTTATCACTATAGACTGTGTAAGGTCAAAGGATAACATTGTGGATCCACTAACTAAAGGCTTGCCTAGAGAGAAAGTTCAAACCTTATCGATGGGAATGGGTTTAAGACCTATGATCTAAAAGTTTTTCTAAACGGAAACCCCACCTAGTTGACTGGAGATCCCAAGATCTGGGTTCAAAGGGACAACTAAGTTTAAAGATAAACTTAATGGCACTGTTAAAATACAAACCATTCCTATGATAAGTCAGTGCACAACCCGTCGGAGAATAGGATAAGCTTAACTTTTAATGATGTCTATATTGTGGTGTTATAAAAGACCCAAGTGGAGTATTACGGGATACTCTGTATAGAATCACCTACGTGAGTGTGAAGGCGCCGCTTCAAAAAGAATTGTAAGGTCGAATTCTTTAAACACTCATGAGAACAAGTAGGTGTTCATGGCAAAAACGAACGTAAACAGAGAACCAAGGGGTTTAGAAACACTTAGTTTGTGTTATCTTTATATACCTACACAAAAGGCTTACAGTTCAAAGACAATCTAGTCCACTGATTCGCAAGTAGGTTATAACGATAAAACACTGGGAAAAGTTCAAGGCCACTGCGCTACTTTTACCGATACGCTAAATGTTTCGAAAAATTTAAGAACAAAAAAAAATCTCATTCATGTGGGGGATTGTTGGAAATAAATGAGAAGATTGGGAAGAAGAGGTTGAGTGGTATTGGAGAAATATAAGTCCCACATTGTGTGATTTGTGAATATATCTCCATATATACCAAAGCCCAATATGCTATTTCAAAACAAAAGAAATGAGCACATGAATCATTGAGTGAATGGGGCTATGTAGGCTTTAGGCCTTCATAATAAATATTAAAATGTCATAGATAGGGCCTTGGGGCTCTTGGGGTCTCCTGATTTCCGTGGGCCGCTAACCCGCTCGGTCTTGTTGCAATGGAACGGATCTGTTTTGAACGGAGCGGATGTGCCCGTTTCCTTTCGGGCTCAACCTACGCGCCCGCGTCCGTACGGATAGTCGCCTCTGCCCAGAAAACATCCCCTGGCCACTATATATGAACTTCATGACAAGACAGGAAAAACCACTAGAAAATTCCCTTCTTTCTCCTCTGCAAATTTGTTCTTAAACACTACTCTCTTGAGTTCGAAATTGCTCTGCATTTGAAAGCGCTTCAAACTACAGGAACCAGTCCGTTTTATCTTGGGGGACAATTGCTCAATAACCTTCAGCGCCGTAGAGGGAGCAATATTGTTTCAAGGAAACAGATTTACTTTGGACTTGGACGTTACTGACAGGTACTTCTCTCTTCTGTTTGTTTAGCAACGCTTATGTGCCGTTGCAAATCTGGTCACGCCTTTTGCTGTTACTGCTTTTGATTATACTTTAAACTGGTAACACTTCTTGGCGTGACAATTGGATAGTGACAATTCATTGATCGCTACCGGGTTCGTGCTATATTTGTATTGTTACGAACAACAGTTATCAAGAAGTTTAATGTTGACCAAATTATTTATTTCCAACGTATTATATGGTGCGTTATGTCAAGAAACTTATAGATGGCACGAGATACATACTAATATATAACAATATACATTTATAAATATAGTAGTATAATACACACACACACACACACACACACACACATATATATATATATATATATATGAGATATGATCAAGAGCACCCCAAATAGTATAACATCCCTTTTGCATCTGGATTTCCACTACACATTTCCGTTTCTCTCTCCTTCCATTAACTCTCTCTCCCTCCACTAACTTTTTTTAATATAAATATGTGGCTATTAATGGGGTGCATTTGGGGTGCTCCCAAATAGGGGTGCCATGGAACCCTCCTCCTTTCTCTCTCTCTCTCTCTCTCTCTATATATATATATATATATATATATATATGTATGTATGTATGTATGTATGTATGCATGTATATGTATATATATATGTGTGTGTATATATATGTGTGTGTGTGTGTGCACGTGTATTATGGTTAACCAATTTAACCTGCCTCAACTGAACCACATTAGCCGACAAATTCGGTTAACCGAAAATATTGACCGATTAGTGCGGTTAACCGACCGCCCCACCTCTATATTTCAGTGACTTCTTTCTGTACTTGACAAACTTCTTTTTGCGCATGATGCTAAATTATCCATTTAGGGTATGTTCAGTTGTTAAAAACGGACGCGTGTGTTTGGAAACTGACCAATTTTGACAGTTTCCCCAACAGATCAAAATCAATCCATTGGGGTCCGACGCGTCAGATTTAATTTAATAAATAATACTTTAATTTAATTAAATCGATCTGTTTAGATTAATTATTTAATTAATTAATTTAAGTTTTTACAAATTTCATAGATTACTAACTTGTGCAAATGAGATCCGTTTGAGACGCGCTTTTTTGCGTTGCAATCGTATCGAAGTGCTCTACGTAATGGAGTTGGTTTGAACTGAACTGGAGTAACTTATAATTTTTTAATTAATTAATTTGTGTAAATTGTTGATACATATTATTTATTAAAAACAAATAATAAATTAATTAAACATACATTATTTAAATTACAAAACAAAAATAAAATGATTCGCTTAAATACTGCGCTTAAATGGTTCGCTTAACGCACCAAACGCATTCTCCGCTAACTACAATTCTCCGCTCAAAATCTTCACTTCCGCTTGCGCCAAACGCACCCTTAGAGGTACTAGGACCTGGTTAGATTAAAATCTATTAAGCATGCTAGATAACACTTGTTTTTATAAACACATATTTATATTTGTTCATTGCACTTAAACCATATGACGTTCAAAATTATTGATGTTTTTCATTTCACACTTAAGAGACCTATTGACATCTTAGTTTTAAAAGTTATTACTAAATTTCCTCCACTTATTTATATAATGGGGGTTTGGGTGGTAAATCATCTATGTTGAATGCAATTTTCAATGTAGGGTTAACGTACATCGTATAGTTTGCTTTCCCTTTTTATTTCCATTCGTAAATTTGTATTTTTTTTATATATATATATATATAAGGATAGACTCTGACCAAATTTTATGCCTATTCATATCAAAAATGGGGTCAAATTAATTGTAAACATTTCGAATATATTTAGATAACTTATTGTAATTTTGGTAATTTTTTATTTGTGTTTAATTAGCCAAAACACGTCAAAATATTCTTAAATTTGAATTTTGTTTTAATATAGCTGGCCTTAACTAAATATTGTATGAACACATCATAACATGTAAGAATGAATACAAACACGGTTGAAAACATGGTAATATTGTTTGAACACAAGAATAATATATGAAAGTATCCTAAAGCAGTAAAACATTCGAATATTTTGAATATTTCATGATTATTTTTCATATTTAGTTGTATATTATTTTAAAAAGAATTATCATTGTTTAAAATGTAAAGAATAACCATATATCAGTTGCAAAATTTTAAACATATCTGTACATATATTTAAATATATAAACGGTAAATCCAACTTCAAACATACATTAAATACTACTAATTTACTTCAAATATTTAGTTTTTATCAATGTTTCACATGTTTATCTATTTTATTCTTTTTTATTTTTTGTTCAAACTTAAATTAATGTCAAAAATTAGTTTATCCCACCATCTCAATATAGGAACCACTATATATCCATATTTTACCAATTAGCATTAAACTTCATCAAATAAATAAAGATATTCTTTATTAAAGGAGGAAAAGACTAATTTATAAGCAAATAACAGTGAAGGTCAGTGCTAATGATGAATATTAGTTAATTATACAGAAAGCAAACTGAAAATATTGTCCTGAACAAAACTACATTTATACACAATTTCATTCAACATGCATGACCCAATAATTATAATAATAATAAATAATCACATCTTATTATATAATTTTACGTTCTAAAAAGCCCTGCTAACTAAAACAGTAAAACTGCTGAAAATTACTTCCAATTTTCGGCTTCAATCAACATCATTACAACAACAAAAATAAGAATCATCAGCGATGCTTTCTATTATACAAAAGAAACTATCTAAGTTATTAAATTTAGATACAGATGATCAATAAATTCTTTATCGGTACTGTAGCACAGAAAAAGTAATCATGTTTATTTTACAGTAACACAAGGTCGGTACCGCAATTATATTTCAGCATATAACACAGATAGAGTCAAAAATGATGAAGTAACAATAACACAAGACGTAGAATTTCGACTCAGCTCTTGTTGAACATTCAATACTTTTACATGCTAATTTAATCTTCAGTCATGCCTTCTTCTTCAGTACTGTACCCAAACATGTAGAAGCCATTTTCATAGCCAATTTCGCAGCCATTTCTCTCCTTTAAAAATCAGGCATAAGTCGCAAATTGTCTCGCATGCTGCCAATTTCACACATCAACTTCTCCATATCTTCATGGCCATAAAACGATTCATCATCAGAACTGATTTTCTTACCATTATCGTTCGGTGCTTCAATCTCAGAATTTGATTTAATCCCATCAACAATGTCATGTTCCTCGTCGCCTTCAGAACTAGTTTGAGAATTTGTATTTGCGGCGTCTTCTCCAACATTTGCATTGAGATTCCCTTGTTCAAAATTGAGAGCTTCTGTATTTGTGATTGGTTCTTCATTGCTGAATTGTGTATCTTTGCTAGTTGATGGAAGACGTTGTTAGAAATACCAACGAATTCCCAAGGCTCATCTGAACCTCTCGATAACACCTCATATTCGACCTCATAATCGGAATCGGAATCCTTCGATTCTTAGAAAAAAAGATTACTTGCAATAGTACATGGAAATTGATAACAATGCAATAGTTGTGGAGCAAATGGATGGATATGAGATACTGTTTGGGTAAGCAGTTTTGGCATATGCAAATTGATAACAATGCATCTAGTACATGGAAGGCTATATTAAGGCTGAGAACAAATGGGAAGCAGATGTTCAATAAAGTGATTTCTTCAGGGTCTTCGACTATGTTATGGTTTGAACCTTGGATAAATTGCAAGTGTTTGGTGGATTTAATTGGTGTGTCTCGATTTTAAGCAATTGGTAGGCAGAATGAGAAGGTTTCTTCTATTATGGTGGATGCTAGAATTGATGCAAATATACATGTAGTAACTAGAGAATCTTCACAACATGTTAATGAGGTGGTTATTAATAATCGAGGCCAGAATGACTATTATGAATGGTGTGAAGAGGGTTCTTTTTCATTTCATAAAGCATGGGATCATGTAAGGGAGAAGCAAGAAGGTATGGCTTTTTATAAAGTAATCTGACATAATAAATGCAAAGAGGATGTGATTTATTTCATATTTGGGTGCAAATAACAGATAATATACAAAAGATAGAATGAGAAGGTTTGGCCTTATAAATGATAATTGTTGTATTCCATGCAACAAAGAAGAGGAGTCAGTGGAGCATTTGTTTTTCTCTTGTGAATATGCTGAATATATTTGGCATGCCATTGCTGTTAAACTTGGTATGCCAGTGGATGGTAGTTTCTCAATGAGAAGTGAAGCTGGTAAGATTTTGGAATGCTTTAAAGATAAGGATCAGTTGTATGAAGTTGCTTGTGGAGCCTTTACTACTACTGTGTATCAAATCTGGATCTGGTTAGAAAGGAATTCAAGGATTATTAATGATAAATGCATTGCTAAGGAGGTGTATTTGAAAACGATAGAAAGGGAAGTTAGTTTGCTGGCTAAAATCAATGGAAGTAAAACGAGAAGAACAAGGCAGAAGGTTGATTGGTTGAAGCAATGGGGGATTGATCTATGTGACACTGGTTAAATTTTGTATTTTTTGGTCTATTTTGATATTACAATATGAGTCTGTTGTTAGAGAGACAAAGAGTGTTGTTGTAAATGAGGTTGAGAGATTTTCTTTGACATGTTTGATTGTATAGTTAATATATGGATTTTATACGTCCTCTTTTCCCTTATATTCCACCCATTTAGGTTAGGGGAGATATAAGGTTTTGATGAGACATAAATGAAGTATATGATTGGTATAAACAATAAAGGGATTGAGCGGATGAGATTCAGGGGGAGAGTTCACGTGCAATATAAGAGATGTAGCGGAACCCTCCCCTAAATAAATAAATAAATATATATGGGGCAGGTTCAATGGCACCCCTTTATCCTACCACTTTTCCATCACACATTTCCTCCCTCTCTCCTTCCACTCATTCTTTCACCTTGCACTCACTTTCCATTCACTTTTTTTTAATATAAATGAGTGGTTGAAATTAGAGTGCAAATGGGAGGCTGAAATTCAGGGGGGCTCCCTGATCATATATATATATATATATATATATATATATCGTTTAATGGCACCTCAAATAGTGCAGCATCCCTAAATGCCCCTTGATTTCCACCACATATTCCGTTTCTCTCTCCCTTCACTCATTCTCTCACATCCGACTCACTTATTCTAATATAAATGCTTTGTTTATATTAGGGGGCAAATGGGGTGCTCACAATTTGGGGTGCCATTGAATGCTCCTCTATATGAAAGGCAAGTTCAATGGCACGTCAAACAGTGTAACACCTCATTTTCCCTCCTATTTCCACCACTCATTTCCTCCTCTTTCTCCTTTCACTCACTATCTCACCTCCCACTCACTCACTTATTATCATATATGAGAGGTGGAAATCAGAGGGCAAATGAGGTGCTCACTTTTTGGGGTGCCACTGAACGTTTGCCTACACACACACATTGCACCTTTATAATAGCCACTCATTTATTATTTATTACGTTAGTGGAGGGAGAGAGAGTTAGTGGAAGGAGAGAGAAAGATGATTGTGTGGTGGAAATCCGGGAGGCTAAAGGGGTGCTGGACTATTTGGGGTGCTCTTGATCGCTCCTATATATATATATATATATATATATATATATATATATATATAGAGAGAGAGAGAGAGAGAGAGAGAGGAAGGTCCCGCTACACCTCTTGTATTGCACGTGAACTCTCCCCCTTAATCTCCACCACCCATTTCTCCACTCATTCTCTCTCTTCCCATTAAGAAATAATATTGAAATGGGAAAAGAGAGAATGAGTGGGGAAATGGGTGGTGGAGATTAAGGGTAAGAGTTCACGTGCAATATAAGAGAGGGGTGGGGTGTGTGTGTGTGTGTATATATATAAGGTAGGTTAAATGGCACCCCTATTTTCCAGTCTCCCATTTGCACCCCATTTCTAGCCACTCGTTTATATTAGAATAATGTAGTGAAGGGAGAGAGAATGAGTGGAAGGAGACAGGGGGAAACTTATGATGGAAATCAGGAGGCTTTTGGGGTGCTGCACTATTTGGGGTGTCATTGAACGCTCACCTATATATATATATATATATATATATATATATATATATATATATATATATATATATATATATATGACTTTGACCAAATTTTATGTCTGTTCATATAAAAAATGGAGTCAAATTAACAATTATGTTTCGAATCCATTTAGATTACTTATTATAATTTTGGTAATTTTTTAATTTGTGTTTAAACAACCAAAACATGTCAAAATATTCTTAAATTTGGAATTTGTTTGATTATAGCTGGTCTTCACTAAATATTGTTTAGACACATCATAACATGTAAGAATGAACACAAACATCGTTGTTGAAAACATGATAATATTGTTTGAGCACATGAATAATATGTGAAAATGTCCTAAAACTTTCAAACATTTTGAATATTTAACAATTATTTTTCATACTTTTTCGCATATTAATCTAAAAGAATTATCATCGTTTAACATGCAAAGAATAACCAGATACCAATCGTAAAACTTTACACATCTGTACATATTTAAACATACAAACATCAAACATACATTAAATATTACTTATATACTTCAAATATTCAGGGGTATTTGGTTTATTTGGTGTTTTAAGTTTTTAAAATTAATTACAAAAGATGAGAAGAGTTGATGAATGATGAAGAAGACGGAGAGGACGGAGGGATGGTGGATGGATGAATTGACTATGGCACTTCGTCTATTTCTTAAAACACGGAAAATAATAAAAAATTGTTTTCTGTTTTGAGTATTTACTTTATTTTTAAAAACGGTTGTTTTTGTTAGAAAATTTTCTTTATCAATACATGATTGTATTACAAAGTTAAATCTTTTGTCAATACATTATTGTATTGCAAATTAAACGGTAACAACAAACAATGTTGTTCAATAATTGTAACAAATTCAATCTTACTAATTTATTCAACAATTGTCACATCAAACTGTGTTCATAGTAACCACAGAAAGCGCAACCGATTGTACAACAAATTGAAGCAGTACAGAACTGACTTCAATAGAAAATAAGAAGGAAGTAATGTCTGAGTCCATAGATGTTTCTATTTCCTTGAAACAATATTGTCGTCGTATGCACCAAAAGACGTTGTTGCAATTTGTTTCCCAGGATAAAACGGACCAACTCCGTAGCGTAGTGCCAGCAAACAGAGCCCTGACGAACTGAAAAAGTTATAGAAACTAGATCGGAGAAATTACGTTGAAGAAGAAGCAATGCAAGCAGATCCAAAGGTATGTTCTGTCTTCTTTTGTGTAGTGAATTTATAGGCTGGAGGAGTGCCTATTCATATGTATTAGTAACTGCTGAAGTGGAAAGGTTGCGACCCTTTAACCACTCGGTTATTAATGTGAATGTGCTCAGAATTCCAATGGTTGTAATTTGAACAGCCATGCCTTTCGAATTCCGGACTGAACAGGCATGTCTTTCATATTCTGAGTAAACAATTCTCATTTAACGCACTAGCCCAAGTAGCAACTATTGTCCCTACATTTTAATGATGCTGAGCAATAAATTGCTAACTCTTCTTTTTCCCAAATTTCTCTTACTCATGCTCATTCATATTCCAACAATCCCCCACATGAATGAGCAGTTGATTTTAGTTTTCGCGAACCATTTATCGCATCGGTTAAAGTAGCACATGGGCCTTGAACTTTCCTAGTAATTACCTATTTGAATCACAGGCGAATTAGTAGGCATAGGTTGTCCTTGAACTGTAAGCCTTTTGTGCAATTCCAAAGTAGATAACACACGATAAATGTTTCTTATAACCCTTCGTTCTCTATATGTGTTCGTTTTCGCCTTGAACACCTGCCTGGTCTCATAAGTGCTTAGAGAATTTGGCCTCATAATTCTCTTTGAAGCGGCGCCTTCGCACTTACGTAGGTGATTCTGTAAAGGGTATTCTCTAATTCCTCAAATACAGACATCATTAAAAGTACTAATACTTATCCTTATTCAACATATAATGCACTGACTTATCATAGGAATGGTTGGTGTATAACAGTGCTATCAAGTTTCTCTTAAACTTCGTTGTCCCTTTGAACCTAGATCTTGGGATCTCCAGTCAACTAGGTGGGGTTTCCATTTTAGAAAAACCTTTAGTTTATAGGCCTTAGCCCCATTCCCTTCGATAAGGTTTGAACTTTCTCTCTTGGCAAGCCTTTTGTAAGTGGATCCGCTAAGTTATCTTTAGATCGAAGGTAATCTATTGTGATAACCTCCGTTAGAGAGAAGTTGTCTTATCTTTTTATGTCTATGACGAATATGCCTAGATTTACCATTGTATAGTGTACTATTGACTATCACAATGTATACATATTGGAGGCATATGTTTTCTCTAATTAGGAATGTCTTCTAAGAAGATTCAAATCCATTCTGCTTATTATGCAGTCTTATCTAGTGCAATAAACTCCAATTCCATCGTAGATCTAGTGATACAAGTCTGTTTGGATGATTTCCATAAAATTGCTCCATTTTCTAATGTGAACACATATCCACTTGTAGACTTTGTACCATGTAATCCAGCGATCCAATTTCCATCACTGTATCCTTCCACTATTGAAGGATATTTTGTATAGTATGGACCATAGCTCTACGTATACATTCGATATCCTAGAGCTCTGATTATCGCTTTCCAATGATGTTTAAAGGGATGCCGGTAAGTCTACTTAGTTTGCTTACAGCATATGTGATATTAGGCCTAGTACAGTTCATAACATATATGATATTTCCTGTTAGATACCATTACCAGTGTTCTTTACCCAATTTTAGTTCATATCTACTGGTGATTTTGCAATAGTTATATTATATTGCTTGAATTTTTCAAGTATTTTGGTGATGTAATGCGATTGGGATAATGCATTTCCCTATGGTGTTCTTAGAATTTTACACCCACTATCACATCAGCCAGTCCTAGGTCTTTCATATCCAATCTAGGGATAACATATCCTTTGTAGATGTTATTATGGCCTTGTTATTTCCTAAGAGCAACATGTCACCAACATAGAGACAAACAATGACATATTCTATATGTGTGTGTTTTATGTACACACATTTGTTTGATTCATTTATCGTGAATCCATAGTTTTATCAAACTTCTCATGCCACTGTTTTGGAGCTTGCTTAGGATCATAAAGTGATTTTTACCAGTTTGCAAACTTTATTCTCATTTTTTAAGCTCAGAAATCCTTCAGGTTGTTTCATATAGATTTCTTCCTCTAATTCACCATTCAAAGGTGCAGTTTTAACATCCATTT
Organism: Allium sativum; assembly: GCA_030737875.1. Classification (NCBI taxonomy): domain Eukaryota; kingdom Viridiplantae; phylum Streptophyta; class Magnoliopsida; order Asparagales; family Amaryllidaceae; genus Allium; species Allium sativum. Next base: position 787,805,136 of record CM060916.1, on the reverse strand, counting down.
GATGTATTTCTAGGTCATGCAAGGATGCAATTGCAGTAAGCATTCTTATTGACGTTATCCTTGTTTCTAAGGAGATATACATGACAATATCCAGTACATTCGTCAAATCGCATACATCAGTATGTGTTAAGTTTAGAGGTTCGGTCCCTCGTTCAACGTGATGAAACGAGGTTCTTGACATTTATAGTTGGAATGCGTTTTGGTGTAAATTCTAGATTAATCAATTTTTGCAATGTATCAAAGTTTACATGCTCTAATCTAGAATGCCATATGTTAGAAGATTCAACAATATAGGCAAAAGATTCACTTTTATTTATATCAGTGCGTGGTAGAATAATGGTTACATTTGCTTTAAACAAAGTATCACACCTATATACTCTTCTAACATGCACCCCATTCTTGGAAAGTACAAATTTATCAGCTTCAAATATTAATTTGAAACCATGCTTGCTCAGTGATGATCCTGAAATCATTAGTTCCTTTGTAGAAGTCAGTTTCAACACAACTTTTCCTTTGCCTTCTACCTTTGAAGTAGATGAATGGCCCATAAAAATTTGTTCATCGGCATTTACCGTTTTGTACTTGTCCGTTAAACCATCAGGTTTCAATTTTTTTTTCTCATTTATTACCTAAGGTATTGCACCCTTGAGGTAAATCAACCAATTCCCATGTATGATTGGACATAATGGATTCAATCTTATTGTTAATCGCCTCTTTCAATGAGGGGCATCACTAGAGGATACATCTTGTTTGTATGTCATTGGATCATCTTCTAACATAAAGGTATAGAAGTTCGGTCCAAAGGTTTTTAAAGTCCTTGACCTTGTTTTTTCCTTTGGTTCCTCCATTTGCTGCTCAACACTACTTTGCTGAGTGTTATTTTGTTCAGCATCCTCAATAGAGTAAGGAACTTCATTTTCCTTTGGTCTCTTAGGTGCATGATTTTTAGTACCATGTTTCAAGGGAAATACATGTTTGAAAAATCTAGCATTTCTCGACTCAATGATGGTATTTTCATGAATATCATCAATTTCAGATTTGTGTACCAAAAATCGATATGTGACACTGTTTTGTGCATATCCAATGAATACACAATCAATTGTTTTGGTCCAATTTTTACCTTCTTTAATTTTGGTACCTCTATTTTGGCAAGACACCCCCACACTTTTAGCTATTTGTAGGATGGTGGTCTATTTTATTTTATTTTTCCAAAGTTCATAAGGAGACTTTGAAGTTTTCTTTCGGGATATTTTATTTAAAATATGATTTCCCAAAAGAAAAGCTTCTCCCCAAAAGTTATCTGACAAGCCCCAAATTGACATCAATAAAATATTGTGTCACGGACTCCAAGAATCCCAAGGAAGTAGGCCCAATTTGACATCAATATAATATTGTGTCTTGGCTTAGCCACGCCTGTTTACAAGTCCCCTTCCCCTTTATTTATATAAGCATATAGAGAGGTGGGTACTCATATTTCATAATGTGGGACTTTTGTTTGCTTTCCTCTCTTTCCATTTTGCTTTTCATTTTCTTATTAAGTTGATTCGCAACTTCCATTTTGTATTGTTTAAACACATCAAATGCTAACATTACCAAAAAAAATTGCAACTACATGGCAATATTGAAAAGTCAAACCTTGGAAAGCAAGCCAAAAAAAAACAATTTCATAATATAATTCATACAATTCACACTAAGATATGAATATGCTGAAACATGTCATGCGTTACAAGCCAAATGATTCATTAAATATACTTTTAAAGCACAAATCATTTTGAATATGAATAGTCAAATGTCAGTTACCAACATATGAATTTCATATTTAATTCACACAAGTTTCCAATTTCAGAAGAGGAAAAGACTGACAATATATATGTATGACCTTTAAATGGTATTGCGATTGATATAATATAAATGGATCATTTAATAATATAAATGAATCATTTAATAATATAAATGAATCATTTAAAACTTGAAGATGTTTGCAGCAACTGAATCAGAGAAGAAGAAAAATGAATTTTAAGAATATCAGTACAAATTCAACATATCTTAAGATTCAAATGTTTCAATAATTCATGTCTTAAATAAAAACAAAGATTCCCCAATATAATTAACCAAGAGTGGCTTTGATACCACTTGTAGGAAACACAATGTTTTTAAAACTGAACATGAAACTCAGGTTGATTTAATTGAGAAACAAATACACGAAAATAACTGAATCAACAGCAAAGCATACCTGAGTGTATAACAAATTTATGAAGATAAGATATGTTTATAATCTATCAAATTAGCATACGTTCAAACAAGTAAAATATTGTTTCAAGATTGTTAGAAAATTTTCTTTATCAATACATGATTGTATTACAAAGTTAAATCTTTTGTCAATACATTATTGTATTGCAAATTAAACGGTAACAACAAACAATGTTGTTCAATAATTGTAACAAATTTAATGTTACTAATTTATTCAACAATTGTCACATCAAACTGTGTTCATAGTAACCGCAGAAAGCGCAACCGATTGTACAACAAATTGAAGCAGTACAGAACCGTCTTCAATAGAAAAGAAGAAGAAAGTAATGTCCGAGTCCAGAGATGTTTCTGTTTCCTTGAAACAATATTGCCGTCGTATGCACCAAAACACGTTGTTGCAATTTGTTTCCCAGGATAAAACGGACCAACTCCGTAGCGTAGTGCCAGCAAACAGAGCCCTGACGAACTGAAAAAGTTATAGAAACTAGATCAGAGAAATTACGTTGAAGAAGAAGCAATGCAAGCAGATCCAAAGGTATGTTCTGTCTTGTTTTGTGTAGTGAATTTATAGGCTGGAGGAGTGCCTATTCGTATGTATTAGTAACTGCTGAAGTGGAAAGGTTGCGACCCTTTAACCACTCGGTTATTAATGTGCATGTGCTCAGAATTCCAATGGTTGTAATTTAAATAGTCATGCCTTTCGAATTCCGGACTGAACAGACATGTCTTTCATATTCTGAGTAAACAATTCTCATTTAAGGCATTAGCCCAAGTAGCAACTATTGTCCCTACATTTTAATGATATTGAGCAATAAATTGCTAACTCTTCTTTTTTTCAAATTTCTCTTACTCATGCTCATTCATATTCCAACGGTTTTCACGATATATGCACGTCGTTCCCACTTTTGTATGGACGAGAACTCAAAATTAAAAAGGATAAATGGAACGTGCCCCTGGTTTTCTTTCCATGTTTCACATGTTTAATTTTTATATCCATTTTTATTTTTTGTTCAAAGTTAAATTATGGTCAGAAATTAGTTTACTCCACCTCATCACACGATCAACTATATATCCATATTTTACCAATGTACAAAATTAGCATTAAACTTCATCAAATAAATTATGATGTTTATTCAGTTAGAGAAGGAAAAGACTAATTTATAAGCAAATAACGGCTAAGGTCAATACTAATGATGAATATTAGTGAATTAGATAGAAAACAAATTGAAAAAATTGTCCTGAACAGAACTAAATTTATACTCAATTTCATTCAACATGCATGACCCAAAAATAATAATAATAAATAAATAATCGCACCTTCTTATATGATTTTTCGTTCTATGAAACCCCACTAACTAAAACTGCTGAAAATTACTTCCAGTTTTCAGCTTCATCATTACATCAACAAAATTAAGAACCATCAGCGGTGCTTTTTATCATACAAAAGAAACTGTTTATAGTCATTAGATTTAGATGCAGATGATCAACAAATTCTTTATCGGAACCATAGGACGAAGAAAGTAACTAAGTTTATTTCACAGTAACACAAGGTCGGTAACACGAACTATATTTCAGTATATAACACGAACTATATTTCAGTATATAACATAGATACAGTCAAAAACGATGGTGAAGTAATAATAACACATGAAACAGAATTTAGACTCAACTCTTGTTGAACATTCAATACTTTTACATGCTAATTTAATCTTCAGTCATGCCTTCTTCTTCAGTACTGTACCCTAACATAGAAGCCATTTTCATAGCCAATTTCGCAGCCATTTCTCTCCTTTGAAAATCAGGCATAAGCCTCAAATTGTCTCGCATGCTGCCAATTTCACACATCAACTTCTCCATATCTTCATGGCCATAAAACGATTCATCATCAGAATCGGTTTTCTTACCACTACCGTTCGGTGCTTCAGTCTCAGTATTTGATTTAATCCCATCAACAATGTCATGTTCCTCCTCGCCTTCAGAACTAGTTTGAGAATTTGTATTGACGGCGTCTTCTCCAACATTTGCATTGAGGTTCCCTTGTTCAAAATTGAGAGCTTCTGTATTTGTGATTAGTTCTTCATCGATGAATTGTATATCTTTGCTAGTTGATGGAAGATCGTTGTTAGAAACACCAACGAATTCCCAAGGCTCATCCGAACCTCTCGATAACACCTCATATTCAACCTCATAATCGGAATCGGAATCCGTCGATTCTGAGAAAAAAAGATTTCACCATTATCTACATGACTATAACTCTACTCGCTACTACTATACTGATGTACATACTTCATTAGTAAATTTTTAGGTGTGGATATAATATTTCAAAATGAAGCGAATAAAAATAATCCAAATTACATATAATAAATTATTTACATATACACATATTGTGTACTAATAAATGGAACTTTTGTTTACAAGATTCAATGTTGTTTTTAAAACGATGAAATTATTCATTACCGCTCCCTTTGCCCAAGACTTCAAAGTCCAAGTGGAAGGTTCACGCTTCACTCATTGTAACTTAATGTTAATATATGATGATGCTACATTTGTAACATCTTTTCTAATACATATGATAAATAATTTGTCTTCGTAAAACCAACTCCCATCTCATTGACACTGCTTATAACTTTGAATAAAAAATTATATGTCAGCTAAAAGTAGATAACTAAATAATAATCAAGATTGTATTAATATTATATTTATTTGTTAATGTTTTTTGATAGTTTATTTCAAATTCTACCATCCAGTCAAGTAAACTTAATATAATGCCATTTAATAATATCTACGCACACGTGCAGTTTTATTAGCTGGTAACATAGAGAATGCATTTCTATGATCCAACCGTGTCATTTTTTAAACAACAAACCGCTCTTTCTAGCTTTCATTACTATTTCACCTTTACCGTTTGCCAATTACAATTAATACTTGAAATTCAACCTTCCATCAATTTATTTGTGATTTACTCTGTGCAGTTAAAGCGCCTAACGGTTCTACAATGATGGAGGTGTAAAAAGGTGCAGCAGGGATAAAGTGGGAAATAACGGGCATATAGCGGAAGCATAAAAATGTTATTTAGATGTTGAAACCAAATATTTAAAATAAATTAATTACCATTCCCACGTTATATGCATAGAAGAAACCAATTTTAATTAATCTTGTGTAATAAAACCAAAGAATATCATGGTTATGCACACTAGATTTGATGACTATAACATATTTCTACAACATATTAGATACTTATGCATTAAAATTAGCTCTTTACACTGTCTTTATTGATCTTTTTATAAAGAGAACTAGTCAAATCAAGGTATGTGCATTAATATTGCTAAAACGGGTGCTAAAAAGTTTTGATTTAGCAGTTGCAATGGAAAATAGCGGGGCTAAAAGCAGATCTACAGTTCATCAGCGCTAAACTGAAATATCGTAGCGGTTGAAGAGTACTACGAGCTATAGCTGGGGTTTTTCGGGGATTTAACTGCATAGGATTTACTCGCCTATTAGCCTTTGATATGATGTTTCATATTTCTCTTCTTCTTTTTGTACATACAAGATTATTTAATAATTTTTTATTCATAAAACCTATTAACACCTGTTTATATAAGTCTGTGATATAAAGCAAGATTTTGTTACATATGCGAGCCAGATGCAAATATTTGAACTACAATTTAAATAATAGAAACCAGCGTACATATTCTGTTTGCCTTTTTGAATATATTGTATCGATGTACATAATACTAAACTTGATTTAAATACGCAAAGGTGATGTACACATAAACCTAGTGTGTGAGCCGCAAGCGCACATCGCATGTGTGCCCGCTGCTGGTGTAAATAAACCAACATGAACCGCTGGAATCATGTATTTAGTATCTTTTATTTATGTTGAAAAGCAGCACTACAAATCCATGTATTTATTGATATATACCTGGATGAATAGCATTTTTGACAAGTTCACCATGGTTTACTCATCGAGGTTTCAAAACTTCTCATATATACTCATTGAAAATTGGTAAATTTATTAATTTTTAAAAGGTAAAATTATAAGAAAACATTTCGCAACTCAAAAAAAAAAAAAAAAAAAAAAAAAAAAAAACAAACTGGGATTACAAAGCCCAACACAAACCAGATAGAAGAAACAAACACAACCACAAAGTTTAGAATATGTCACTGACTGAAAAGCGGAAGCCAATACAAAGAAGAGCGTTATCTGATAGGAGCACCATGGATGATGTCGTTGCCACATAAAGGTAGAAATTTCCTAATAGTAAACTAGTAAATTTCTTTGGTCGTTGCTCCCATATAAAAAGAACATCAGTTTTTCATGTTTAACAATAAACAACCATGCAACTGATAATTTTATCCTGTGATGGTCTTCTTCCTATTACGATATAAATCAAGCTTTTGGCAAAAACATCAAATAACAGTAACACATCAGACACTCATTAACTTGAAATTTGGCCATCATTGTCTGTTCAATTTTTTTTCCTACTTTTTAAAGAATAGCAGTCTTTCATTCGGGAAGATCAGTCATTTTGATAGCTTGAGGTTCGAACTCATGACCTCCAGAATCTCATACTGAAGTAGGGCTGTCAATGGATACCCGAAAAATCCGAAATTCGTTTGCATCTACATCTGAAAAACGTATAAATATACGATACCCGAAAAAACCGATGCGGATACGGATATGAAAACATCCATATTCGAAAATTATCCATCCGGTTGTCAAGATTATAGCTTAAGTTATGTCTACTTTAGCACGTTGAAAGATGTTTTTATAATTGTTTTATTAAATTTGAATTTCATATTTTACGCAATGCAAATTAACTACTCAAAACAATTTTTTATCATCATATTTGCTTACCTTTAACATTTTAATATTCAATGGAATTGAAAATTGTTTACATTAGAATAAAAGTTTCCATTTATGTTTCTCAATTTGTCGATTGTGAGCGGAAAGGATAATTATATGATATTTGTCTGTATCCACATATGTAGATATCCGATATCCGAAAATGATTTTGGATGCGGATATGACACTATCTGTATCTGAAAATATCTGTTGATAGCCCTATACTGAAGTATCATAGCGCTTGACACTTGAGCTAGCTCCTAGCAGTTCTTAATGCCATCATCGAAAATTTGAAATGTAAGAATGTCTCAATTGTAAATGGTAGGCCATAATTTAGGGTCGGCCTTTAAATTTGTAAGGATGCTAACTGTATAGTCAGGCCTGCGAATGGTCAGATATAGATACAGATAGTGTCATATCTGTAGTTATTTTCAGATATTAGACATCTGTATCCAAGGGATGTGAACCAATATCGAATATTCACCGACCAATTCACAACCAGATAGAAATTTTTGATTCATTACAAATTCATTTCAACACTAAAAATACAAAAAAATGTAGATATGCTACAAAAAATTAATTCACAAATATTGATTTTTATACAGATATTAAGACAAATTATCTAGATAAAATAGTATATGCCAATGATTTTATGTACCATAGTTACACAGCAAAAAACTATAATCTTGATAAAACCAAGATGAATAATTATCGGATGCGGTTATGGCCATATCTTTATTCGTATCTACTTTTTGGAAATCAATATTTTATAGTATTTTGGATACATGCGAATTTTGGATTTTGCAGGCACTCGTTGACGGAAGTATAGTAACAGACAATTACAGTTCCATAGGTCATTTAAGACTCCATAGGTTTACCTTCTTTAGTAATGGGTGACTGAGTGATTACAGCATCTCCAGATTTTAGGATCATTCCAGGCCACATATGAGCAGACAGAGCCCCATACAGGCGTTGCACTCCTTGAATATCCCCATCAATTGAAAGGCCTGACAGAAATAAAATTATCACGCTACCAACTACTGATTTCGCTGGATAAAGTAACTAGCTTACAAAACGTGCTTTTTGTTAGATTCAGGTTGTCAAGAAAAATTTCATATGAGAACCTTGAAAGCAATAAAATGAGTGTCATAAAAGTTGCTGCTTCATCTAGATTGTTAGGAAATGTTGAAACACAAAGAACGATGATGCACATGCTCTATCATGAAGAAGAGCTATGTTGTATAACGAAGTTCAAATGATATAAATCACATTCATATATTCCTATCTAGCATAGCAAGCAGGTACAATTTTAAAAAATGAATATGAGGGGCTTCATAAAATGAAATATGAAGCAGTCCATCATAGAACTTCAAAATATATATGAGCTGTGTAGTTATAAGCATTTTTTTATTGGTAGGTGCTTACATTTATCAAAATTGGCGTTAGATGCACAAGCTTCAACATACTCTATGTTGTGCTCAACACACCATTCTAGACAAGCTTTACTAATATCAACTGAGCCATCGTCTCCAAGTAAACTACAACCCTCTTCCTCATTTAACCCATAATCCCAAAATTTGGGATGGGAATCACTAGCAGACTCTCCACGCTTCTGCATAAATCTTCTATATTCAACATGAGCACTATGACCTGGTACAAGATCAACTTTATTTCCTATGCACAACAATATTTCGAACTTCCCAAGATCTATTTTGGTGACCCAGTCTTTGAGAGCAAGAAATGTAGAGTCCTGGATACATAACATATGTCAAAATCATAAACAACAAAAACTATGTAATACAGGTAAAAGGTTAGTAAGACATACATCATTCATGTCAAAAATCATCACTAAACCAGCCAACTGGTTTGAGATTGGCAGTGTTCCCAATGAAAAATCTTCATTGAGATGAGCTGTCCATATAGAAATATCAGCTGAGTAATATTTAGTCTCTATTTTCCACCTGATAAATATATTAAACAATATTATCGACTAACTTCTCTGAGTTATCATGTCTATCTGCATCAAAATAAATATAAAACATGCCCTTGACAAAGCACCCCTTTAGATAAATCCGAAGTGTCTTCAATATCAATGGAAAGCAACCCTGTATTCAAGGAAAAGAATGAGGTCAATGATTGACATTTGAAAGAAAGCTTAGCACGCACTTTGACAACAGGAAGTAAAAGGGAAAGGGGGAGGGGGGGATCAAACATATGAGGACAAATGCATAACGACTAGAACGTAGTATAAGATGAATGTACTAGACATCTATGCTAAAAATTATGGAGCTAACAGCTAGGGAAGGAGGTTCATTGACAATTATCATATCTCACTTTGTTTATTTGCTTTTAGAGGACTGGCTGAAATTTATGGAATGCAAGGAAAACAAATTCAAGCGACAATTAAATATTTTATGATTTCCATGTGCAGGACTCAGATCAAAATACGTAATCTCAGTTAGCAATTGTCAAAACCAGATATGCAAACTTTAGAAACAGATGAGATAGATATAAACATCGAATTAAGCTTTTGCATTATCAATTTTTGGAAATTAAACATAAAGTGTATCGTTAGTGAGAAATTATCCTAAGCCACCAATTCCATCTAACTGATTAATAAAGAGAACCGATGATCAAAGCATAAAATAGCAATGTCCTAAATGGCACTGAAAAATAAATGCATAATAAAGAATGAAAAGGCACAAACTGGAGAGAATAGTTCGTTTGCCAACGTTTGGAGCACCGATCAACAAAATTCCAGGTCTAGTTTCAAGCGACCCATCTTCCGTAGGAACCACTTCCGCCATCAGCTTGGATTAAGCTTCAAATCTAACCCTAGATTCAACTCTAGGCACTTACGTTTGTTCTCCGTTTGCTGTTTTACCTGAGTCGACTGATGCCCAGCCCAGGTTTTAGCTCTACCCACCCATCCCAGCCCGATTGCTAGACTCAGATAGAGATGTATCCAAGTGGGATTAGGTGTGTCATATCTTTGTCCTATGAAATATTTGAATGAGGAGACACTCCAAATATTGTTAAGGCGGAGTCAATTTTTTAAAAAGAAAAAATTTGTTAAGGGAAGTACCAATGCAGAGAGCACCCCCTTAACAAATAAAATTTATTTTACCAAATTAGTCTTCTTTGCAATAATCTCTTTTTTAGTTGTTTATCAATTAAAAAATCATACGGTATATTGGTCGAAATGCATCAGATTTTATATAAAATTATCAATAATTTCATTTGTCGATATGCATCAGATTAGATGAAATATATTATTCATAAGAAATCGATATACATATATCGAACAATTTTTAATGCACTATCTCACCGTTAAATTTGTCAATACACCCCATTTTCTCCACTTTGACAACCCAAAAATGAATACAAATTTCAAAAATGATGAATAATGTTGAACAAAAATATATAATACGGCAGGCCTACGTCGTTCATATCGTTATGCAGTAATTCACCTATTTTGGCAATGACAAATCGAAAAAAAAATGATCATCTTCCATCGAATAAAATTTGACACTACAGCGTTTGACTCTCAAGACTGACAAAATTAAAACCTTAACCTTCATCGTTTCCAGGGCATTATACAATTGGTTTCACATACCTTATCAACAACTTCTCTACAATCTTAGCATCCTAGGAGAAGCGTTTCACGTTCATTTTTTACACCATTATTTATCCTCAAACAATCGATTTTTTTTGTTTGTAGATAATTTAAAGATTTGGTTTGAGATTAATTGGAATTTGAGATGGTAAGGGTAAAAATGGAACATAAAAAATTAAGTATGTGACCCCCCTTAACATTTTTATTATGATTGGAGTGTTTTTAAAATTTGATCTCCCCTTAACAATACTTGGAGTGTCAATAACAACACCCAAGCAATAAGTTTGAATGTTGTTCGTACTAACTGAACAATGGATGGACAATGTTCGAATAATAGAAAAACACCGAGTATTTGAATATTTACAAACAGACATTTTTTAGTACACTATTTTTATTCTAATTCGTATTTCATACTGTTGGAGAATGGAGTTTTGATAACAACAACCTTATTTCAATTATCATTGATTATAAAATATATATTAACACTTTTTGTATAGAATATATATATATATATATGTATATATGCATGAATTATATACAAGAAATATTACTGAAGGCTGTACAGTTTTAGAGATAATAAAGATTCAAAGATCAGAGAAATTTCAAGACTCATGAGTATTCAAGATTTCTAGAATTCAAGAATTAAAGATTAATACAGTTATAGAGTCTAGATTGTGTACGACTCTAAATAGCACTTCAGGTTCAATATTCAAATTCTGATTTTCAAACTCTAATTTTCAAATTCTATTTTCTATCCTCAATTCTCTCTATTCTATTTTTTATCTTTTCAATTTTTTCTTTCTTATTTATCTTTATTTTTCAAACTTAAGTTTTATATATTTATATTCTTATACTTTATATTTATATAGTTTAAAACCTTATAATTTATAAATATATTTATATAGTTTAAATTTATGTTTTCATATTTTTTTCCACTATATAATATATTATTTTACAACACTAGATTTTTACTTAAGAATTTCCAGAATTATTTTTGTATCAAAACACTTGAAAAATGCTTTAAAATTTAAAAATACACTAGGGTATGTCGACATAACAAAAACACCATGTCGACATATAACTGTCACTTTTTCAATTTTGAAAGGAAGTGTCTTTTCACTATTTGAAATTATTCAAAAACGTTGCAACCTTTCACACACTATAAAAAGAGGTTAAAACTGAATTTTTAATCATATCTTCTCTCCACTTTCATTATATAATCAATCTTAATCATTTTTATGATTTCTACACATATACTTTGTTGAATTCAATTATGTTTTGATCAAACTTTTTCTCTCTGCACTCTCCTCTCATCTCTCTGAATCAAATGCTACTGAAGAGTTCTAGGGCTGTTTGTAATTGTTTGGGTTGAGTGAAAGTTGTTTGGATTGAGTAAAAGAGGAATCGATGTTTCCTTGTAGCCGAAAAATCAGGGAAGTAGGAATCGGTGTTTCCTTGTAGCCGAGGAATCAAGGAAGTAGGAATCGGTGTTTCCTTGTAGCCGAGAAATCAGGGAAGTAGGAATCGGTGTTTCCTTGTAGTCGAAATAGGAATCGGTGATATCCTTGTAGCCGTGAAATCAAGGAGGTTGTACTTAACTATTGGAATAGTAATAAAACTCTACGCAATCCAGCGTTGTGCGGGACTGGACGTAGAGCAATCCGAACTAATATAAAATCCGGTGTGTTCTTTTCTTTTCTGCATCTTTATTTATGTTTATTTTGTATCTGTGTTTGAATCTGTGTCTGTGGTTGTGTTTGTGGTGTTTGTTTGATTTATCTCGTAATTCACATAAATTTTAGATTTTGTTTAAATTCTCACAAACACTATTCACTCCCCCTCTAGTGTTTGTTTTACCTTAACGATCGCATTCCCTAACAACTGATATCAAAGCAACGTCTTTCTAAAAGTCCATAATCTGATTTTTGAAAATAGTGATAATGGCAACCAACACTGGTAGCAATAATAGTTCTTTTATAGAGGGTCAATCCACTGTTAGACCACCATTGTTTAATGGTAGTAATTATTCATATTAGGCACGTAGAATGAAAATTTATTTACAGTCAGTAGGTTTAGACACATGGAATAGTACACAAAATGAATATGTTGAACCCACAACTGTATTTGCACAATGGAAAAATGAACAAAAGGCTGCTGCACAGAGCAATTCTAAAGCCATGAATATGTTATTTTGTTCATTAGATAGGAATGAGTTTAATAGAGTATCAGTATGTAAAACTGCTTATGAAATCTAGTGAACTTTACAAGTTACTCATGAAGGAACTAGTAAAGTTAAATAGACTAAGATATCCATGTTAGTTAATCAGTTTGAATTATTCAAAATGAACGAAAATGAGTCTATATTAGATATGTATTGCAGATTTCAAGAGATAGTGCATTCGCTAACAACACTTGGAAAATCTTATTCTGAAGCAGATCAAGTTAGAAAAATATTAAATTCATTAACTTCAGAATGGGATCAGAAGACTTTGGCTATTGAAGAAGTCAATGATGTCAATGAAATGAAGATTGAAGAGTTAATCGGAAATTTGATGTCTTGTGAAGTCCAATTATAGAAAAGAAAGCAGATCAACTGAAAAGAAGTCTATTGCACTTAAAGCAACAACAAATGATTCTGACTCGAGTGGTGAAGATGATGAAAAAATAGCGCTTATGACAAATCATTTTAGAAAATTTCTAAAATATAGAAGGAAGAGTTATAATCAAGGAAAATCAAAAACTAATGATGGTTGATGTTTTAACTGCAACAAACCAGGCCACATAAAGAAATTGTGTCCATATCCAGACAAATTGACTAAACAAACGGACAACAGCAATTCGTCAAACAAAAGAAAGAAAGCATACACAGCAACATTAGATTATTCAAATTTGTCATCAAGTGATGAAGAATCAGAAACTGAAAATACGAATATATGCTTTATGGCAATTCAGAGTTCAGAAAATCATGAAGAAAAGGAACAAAAAACTGGATACGCATTAATTAGATTTTAATTTTATTTGGTTGAATGGTTGCTTTGTTTGTTTTGGTTTAAATTTAAAACTTTAAAAAAAACAAATTTTTGAAATTCAGATTTGAAATTTGAATTTTGAAATTCAAAATAATAATATAATTTTAAAAAACTAATAAATTAATAAAATAAAATTGTTTGAGTGTTTATTAGGATTAGAACTATTTCAGGAAATCGTTAAACCTGAAATATAAATCGATAATATATTTCAAAACATAAAAAAAATCAATTTCCTTTGAAATAAGTCAAGTATGTCGACATACAGAAAAGTATATGTCGACATATCTAACCAATTTTGAAATTTAAATTTCGAATTTCAAAAGTTTAAACCTTCGAACTTCCCTCCAATCTTTTCAACAACTCCCAAGGTCTGAAAAGGTGTCATTTTAATCTGAAAACTTGTGTCTATTCAATTCATATCCATTCAATTTATATATATATATATATATATATCCTTTCTACTTTTCATTCATAACTCAAAACTATATTCTTCATATCTATTCTCTTCCAAAAAAATTATCAATTCAATGGCTTTCTCAAGTTCATCCCAAAAATTGAAGATAACCAAAACCATCAAACGCTATCTTCATAATGACAAAGAGGCCATCAAAACCTGTGGTAATTATTTAGCAAATGCTAAAGTTAACCCGGGTGCTTTGGCCATCTTTAGCGACTTTCCCTTTTATGATCTCATCTCTCTTTCCGAACACAATGACGTGTTGAGTCTAATTGACTCTCGTGATAACGACGAAGTATGTTATCCCAAACTCGTGAAGATGTTCTATGCAAATCTTAATCGTAGATTTTACGAAGGCAACGAAAACCAAATTTGGAGTAATGTCAAAGGAACTCAAATTGTTCTCGATGCCGAACTCTTAGGCACTATTCTAAATTGTAGAAGCGTGGGCTCGGATTTTTCAACTTTTGCTATCGACGAAATCGATATGGAAACCTATCATGAAATTTTCGAAGATGGTGCTCCAATGGATTTCAAAAATCATTTCTTACACCCAAAACAAGAATTGTCAACCTTCTCCTTCAACATACCATCACCCCCCTTCCGGAAATTTCAACAATCCAACTCTTAAAGTCCAAAAAGCTCTCTTTGCTATTATGGATGGATATCTTTTCAATTGGGCCAAAATGATTCAAAATGAAACAAAGCCCATAAATTTATCTACAAGAGAAAACACCCTCTACTATGGTGTTTATCTCACTTGCATTTTCAAATACTTTAATGTTGATCTTCATGGAGAAGAATGTGTCCCTAGAAAAGTGTTTGACGCATCAAACATTCATCTCATGCAAATTCCTCTTACTTTTAAACCATATGAGACATTCGAGGCCAAACAAGCTCGAATGCAACAAGAACAAGAGCCAATGGAAGTCGAAGAAGAAGAAGAAGAGGCTTCTATGGAAAGTATTGAGTATCCAACCTCTAAGCGTATTAATAAAGATACAATTGTTCAAAATAAGTGAAAATCGTCAACAATCAAAAGAAGCTTAACAAGAGACTTTCCAAAATATCCAAATTCATGGTCAAGATAGGAAGAAAGCTTGGAATTTCATCTTCCTCGTCATCGTCCTGAAACTAGGCTATGTGGTTTAATCTATCTTTATATATTTCCTTGTATTTGCTTTCGAATCTCGTATTTAAAGTGTGTCTTGATTAGTTGGATGTATTTTCTTTCTATCATGTAATGAATGGAGTTTTATTTATGATATAATCATCTTTATGTTTTTGGAAAAACTATAAAACTAATTATAATATATTAGACTTCAAAAGAATTCAAAATTTCAAATTTTTTTAAACATAATACTATAGTATGTCAACATGACAAAAAGAGTATGCCAACATATAACTGACATATTTTCAAAATATTTCAAATTTTAAAATTGGAATAACTACTCATGTCCATTCAAAATCCAATGAATTCCAAACCTTATTTAAGTCCATTTCTTCTAGAAAAAATCATTATTCCATTGCTCCTTCTTCAATCATTTCTCATCAAATCCATGGCAAATCCTATCCATAATCTTAGTGAAAATCTAGAAGAAACTCTCAATTCTTTCAAAAATATTCTCTCTATCATTCTACGAAATCAGCGTCATCTCAAACTAAGTCAAATAAAGATGTTGGAACAACAAGAGAAGCATTTTGATGCAATGTGATGGCTAATCTCTTCTCTTTACAGAGATGAAGATAATAATCTCGCAAAGGCTCCACCATCCAAAGAAGATGAAGATTGGGAAGTCATTAAGAAGGATCCTATCTTTGGAGAAGATGGTTGGGTTGAAGTTCCAAGAAACGTTTGCTTATTTGGTACGATTTGATTGATTTGTTTAAGTATTCAAAACATATGATGTGGTGTGATTTGGATTCTATTGTTTGAAACTTGTATTAAGACATATTGTGTGATTTGATTTTTTTTTTTTTTGTGTGTGTGTATCGGATAAACATATGTAATAATGATACTTGGATTGGTTTGTATTTTCATAGGGGAGTATTCTACTTAGAAATAGTTAATAAATTAAGGGGGAGTATTTTTATTGGATAATTACTTAAGTTATGTTCCGAAAGTTATACTATTTAGGAGGAGTACATTTATGATTTCTTTTTGATAGTGCCAAAGGGGGGATTATAAAATATAGGCATAGTTAATAGGATTCTTACAGACATGGGGAGTACTAGAAGGATCATCATCAACAGGTATATACAGGTATGATATTTTACAAACTAAGGTTGTCATCATAAAAAAGGGAGAGATTATTTTAGAATGGAGTTTTAATGACAACAACTTTATTTCAATTATCATTGATTATAAAATATATACTAACACTTTTTGTATAGAATATATATATATATGCAGGAATTATATACAGGAAATATTACTAAAGACAGTACAGTTTTAAAGAAAATAACGATTCAAAGATCAGAGAAATTTCAAGACTCATGAGTATTCAAGATTTCAAGATTAATAATTCAAGAGTTAAAGATTAATATAGTTATAGAGTCTAGATTGTGTACGACTCTAAATAGCACTCCAGGTTCAATATTCAAATTCTGATTTTCAAACTCTAATTTTCAAATTCTATTTTCTATCCTCAATTCTCTCTATGCTATTTTTTATCTTTTCAATTTTTTCTTTCTTATTTATCTTTGTTTTCCAAACTTAATTTTTATTTATTTATATTCTTATACTTTATATTTATATAGTTTAAAACCTTATAATTTTATAAATATATTTATATAGTTTAAATTTATGTTTTCATATGTCATTTCTACTATGTAATATTATTTTACAACACTAGATTTTTACTCAAGAATTTCCAGAATTATTTTTATATCAAAAAACTTGAAAAATGCTTTAAAATTCAAAAATACACTAGGGTATGTCGACATAACAAATACACCATGTAGACATATAACTATCACTTTTTCAATTTTGAAAGGAAGTGCCTTTTCACTATTTGAAACGATTCAGAAATGCTGCAACCTTTCACATACTATAAAAAGGTGTTCAAACCGAATTTTTAATCATATCTTCTCCTCCACTTTCATCCTCTTTCATTATATAATCATTTTTATGATTTCTACACATATACTCTGCCGAATTCAATTCTGTTTTGATCAAACTTCTTCTCTCTACACTCTCCTCTCATCTCTCTCTAAATCAAGTGCTATTGAAGAGTTCTAGGGCTGTTTGTAATTGTTTGGGTTGAGTAAAAGTTGTTTGGATTGAGTAAAAGAGGAATCGGTGTTTCCTTGTAGCCGAGAAATCAGGGAAGTAGGAATCGATGTTTCCTTGTAGCCGAGAATCAGGGGAGTAGGAATCGATGTTTCCTTGTAGCCGAGATGTAACACCCCACATCCATTATGGTCACTCACAAAGGGAATGCCAGAACTTCAATGGAGCATTATGGGTACTGGAACAGAAATATTACAAGACAGACTTATATAAAACAGCGGAAAGTAAAGTGGAAGTACTTCAAATCATTTATTAAATATGATTGTTTACAATAAAAGCCCATCAACTTCCAATACCCAATTACCAGTAGTTAAAAATATCTGTCTTGCTCAAAAACAAAGAAGCATAAAAATAAGTTATAGTATTCCCCAATAAAGCAAAGCAAGCCATAGCCAAGAAAAATCCAAGCCTTGCATGAAAGAGCCTTGGAGCTTGATAAGGTCCGAGCTAAGCTGTATTCCCACCCTGCGAACCTGAGGGGGGGAACGGAAGAAAAAGAGGCGAAAAAAATGGGTCAGTCATAAAGACTGAGTAAGTCCTAGTGACTTTCAGCATAAAAACAGTTAAAGATAATATGGCATGAGTAAACTGAAAGTAAACATAAGCATGATGACAAGATAAGCATCAGGCAAGATAACTAAGGTTAACATGATGTGATTTTTGTCAAGTAACATCGCAAGGTTCCCATTCAAGATAAACTAAGTATAATTTCGTAAGATTCCTATCAAACATAACAAGATTCCTCTGCTTCGCCATTAAAATATTTCTATGAGATCTACTTTCTCTGCACCACCTAACTAGCATCCTTACAATTGTCTTGCAAGGAATGATCCGTATTCTTACTAATACTCCAACTAGTGTCCTCTGTAACAAGGATCCTTACCCCCTACTAGTGTCCCAACTAGTAGCCCGTGTTATATAATAAGGTTATCCCACCCACTACTTAGAAATCATAATACTATATGTACCCCTAGCTGACTACATAGGTGCCGCCTGCCCCTATCTCCACTAGGTGTACCCACCAACCCCCATGCGATCGGCTCCCTAATTCGTAGATACCCGTGTTGGCCCCACAGTGGGGTGTATCACTCCCCTAAAGTGGCAACCCGATACAACTTGAGGATGCACGACTTATACCTACACGATGCAACAACGTCTTACCTACCAGCCCGGGTCCACACACGCATATGAAACCCGTTGGACTTGCGTTGCCACCGCTAACCCGTTTTGACCTCTTTCAATCAAACCTAGTATGCGTGTCCCGTCCTCGACATGGGTCGAGCTCACAAAGATACGTAATGGGTTACGGTCTGAAAAGGGTCCCCTTTCCTCGACACAAGCTTCCCTCCTATGCTTGGTCCCCTCTAGTAATTCTTACTTAACCCCTTCTTATTCATGTCCACTTACATGCTTAAATTTTGGTTAAGTATACACCAGTTATGTCTTACATGTTACCCATGTCCTCCACTTAACACCTACATCATCCTCATGTCTTAATACATGCTTTATCTTGGTTAAGTTCTTATAGGTTATATTTTACATGTCATTCATATTACCCCCAACGTCTGGGTTTAACCAAGCGCCTTAGCTTTATCTGCCATTAGACCCTATGTCTATCCATTAACTATGCGCTTGTGCTACCTCATCAGCCTTATCATTTAACTTGGTTATTTCCATTTATACCAACCTTCAACTTGCTTATTAATTCAATTCTTAACTTGAACTATACTAAGTCCATTAATAAGCCCACAACATGTTAATCCTATGATTCATACATTAACCCTTGTTATGGTACAATAACATGTTCTTATTCAATCTTTACAACCAAGTACCCCTCAACTTACAAACACACTGGAGAGAGAGAATAATTCCCTAAATACCAACCCCGAAGACCGGAATCAACATCAGATTGATACTCAGAGGATTATCCAACCTAACCAATGTTTTGTTCCTTTTTGTAATATAACTTATGTCGCCTTCAATTGTAAATTCATTCTTGTCTTTACATATTGCTTAATCTACAATGAAGCACATCTTTCCTTATTACATAAGTTATCTCATCTTATCTATTGTTCCGCCTAACTTACTTTATTCCATAAGTTATCATTCCCACTTAGGCATTAATTAAGATTTACTTAACTCAACCATTCATGTCATAACAGTTAAGTGTCATTAGCCTGGTCATATTACTTAACCCACCCATTCATACCATATTGGTTAAGTGTCATTAGCCTAATCATATTACTTAACCCACTCACTCATACCATATTGGTTAAGTGTTCTTAGTTTACTTAACCCTACCCACTGGTCTAATTACCATGTTATGTTGGTTAAGTATTACTATTCGTATTTCCACATGTCACCCACTTAACCCCCATGTCCCACCACATGTTTATCTGATTAAGTATTTCTTAGTTCATTAAGGCCGTAACCCTATAAAGACCTCTCACATTAGACTGACATTTATGGCAGCTGGATTTGCCGGGCGGGTCCGGGCAGTCTTACACCATAAAAGAGTCTAACCTCGTGTCTTTACAACTGTTACGCTTTTAATTTGGGCCTAGGACCTCTCGCATTGGGCTACCATTTGTGACTACTGGATTCGCCGGGCGGGTCCGGGCAGTTTTACGTCACAAATGAGTCCAACCTCGTGTCCTAAGCATTGATTATTGCTTATAATCTTTTACCCCAGTCTTAATAATTTTCTTATTCAAATTATTAATTAATTCCTAATTTAACGATGTCTTATGTTCATCAATTAATGGTATGCAAAATCATACCAATTTTATCACAATTTATCTTATGCCATTAAAGGCAGCTTATCTCAATTTATATTAATCCCTCCTTTAAGGCTATTACCTGCCAACTACCCAAAACCCACTTAGGCGTGTTCATATTAGCCCTTTTCTTCAAGACATAAATTATCATATGTGTTTCAACTGCAAATCTCACATAATTAACATACGCCCAAGTTCTAGATTACATGTCTGTTTTACATATGCCTAATTCATACCAAATTTACATATGTTCAGTTCATGCCATTTTATATGTATGCCAAATTTATGCCAATTTACACCTATCAAGTTCTAGCCAAATTACATTTGCTAATCCCAATTCTTGCAATTACCATTTTAATGGCAATGCCCAATTATCAAATTTCATATTAATTGCAATAATACTCATATATCCAATTTTCATGTTATGCCATCAATTCCACCAATCACATATATCCAAATAGGTACTATTCCCATACTTTTCCCCGTATTCAATCGTACGCAAAATCGTGGTTTAGGCCTAGATCCTAAATTGATCTAGGTTCATCAAAAGAAAATAAATAGGGGAAAGGTAGAATTTTGCAATAAAACAAGATCAGAGAGAAAACAACGTAAATCATCATGATAGGCATAAAGATTAGATCTTGATAATAATATCAACATGAATCCAAGAAACTGATTTACAACGACTTAATATAGCATGAACTAGACATAAGAATTGAGATGAACAAGTCTCAAAACCCAAGGTTCAAAGGTAAACAGGAATAGATCTGAATTGATAAACATGCTTATATCCAATTACACTTTATTCCATAGCCATATTAAAATTAAGTATTTTAATCTAAAAAGTAACTAGAACTTACATAGCATGGCTAGCGAATTTAAGAACTGAAATCGATGTTGTAGCATTGTTGATTCATCTCCTTGAATCGTTGTAGAAGTCTTCATCTTTGCATTGGATTGCGTATGAAAGCTTAAGAAGAAGATTAGAGACGGCGGCCATGACCAAGAGGGATTTCAGTAGCATAACGGTGGCTAGACGTGTTGTAGTGAATTAGGGTTTAGGCATTAGGGGGTTTATATAGGATTAGGTAGACGAATCTGGACAGAAAACGAGACTAGAAACATCAGAATGCACCCAGGCCCAAAAGTGGGCTCGGGGACCAGGTCGACACCCAAGTCGACTGCGCAGTCGACCTGGCCTGGGGGTGTCGACTTCCCAGTCGACCTGGGGTGCTGGGCGGGAAATTTCCCGCCCAGTCTGTCTGGGTTTTGAAATTCGAATTTGAACTCGAATTCGAACTGTTTTGAACTCTGAAAATTTTTGAAACTTTGGGGAGCCATAACTTGGTCATACGGACTCCGATTTTCGAAAACTCGGACTCGATTTCATGCAGAATTCCGAGACGAACACAATGGCGCAACCCATTTCCCTTGGTTCTCATTTTAAAATTTAATTCTGCCTAGATTTATGGTTATAACACGTTATCAAAATACGGGTTGTTACGTTCTCCCCTCCTTAAAGGATTTCGTCCCCGAAATCTCTAAGTTAGGAAGAACGTATCCTACCATCCATCATCCATCTACTCAAAACATCATCCACAAGCAAACATTGTCCTTAAGAGATTTCTAATGCTGTATGAACATATGCAGAAAGTGTGTGTATATGTTCCTTATCTAATGCAAATGATCAGGCCTGATTGATCTTTCTATTGCAAAATATGTTTAGTGTCATGAATCCATCATGTATGCAAATAATCCTAGTCACGTAAGCATTATATGTGTGCACAAAATTCATCCATATGCAACATTCATATGATAAAACATTCAATTTCATCCACAAACAAGTGTAAACACTCATGCATATGCAATATGAAAGGTGACTGAGCCGATCTAGTGCCTAATGTGCGTGTATATGCATCCACGAGCAACCACTTGCAACCATCAATCATAACAAGTCTCAAACACATGTTTACACCCAACTGTTCCTACCTAAAGATATAGTCGAATGATAGAAGCAAGTAAAAACTCTGCGCCCATCATAGCTAGAAATCTACTTCACATATATACTGATTAGGAGAAGAATTCCCTAAGCACCAGCCCCGAAGACCGAAATCAACATCAGACTGACACCCAAAGAAATTCTCAACCCAACCAATATATATGTGATTCTAGGAAACTAAGCATGATGGACTCCTTTTAGGTCACAAGAAATCCCTTCCTAAAACCAACCCATATCCTATAAAACCCAAAAGGTTTAATCAACCCAACGGACACCCTCAAGCCCCAACATGTAAAACTAACAGATGAGTCATACTCCCTATGGGGTTTGCAACAGAAATTGGATTGAGAATAGGACCGAGAGGATATACATGCAAGTAAGCTCTACAGGAAAAAGGAATCAAGAATATACTCTTAAAAAGAGATGTGATGCGCGAATCTAGTCTTCAATCTTCTAAGTCGCATTTCCTTGAGCTTAACTCCATTGTGCTTTGACCGTCTTTAACTCCACAATTTCATAGCTTCTTAATTCTTGTTTCCAACATATGAGTTGGAACTCATTTCACTATTGCCTCTCGTTCCACTTTCACTTATCCTCCTCCTAGTATACTCGGCTTAAACATAACTGCGTACTCATGGTATCACACAAGCTCTCCAAAATTCACTAGTGAATCTTGTATCTTGTTCACTTACTAAGGTGATTCTCTACAACTCATGCATAAGCGAAATGACCCATCCGCCTTAGTGGTGAACACTACTCGAGCGGATTACAGATTGCCAATAAATGTGTCAAGAGATTCTAGGTAACTAATCATGATAGAACCCTAAAGGTTACACGCGACTTCGAGGGTATTACCGAGGCAAGTCAAAAGTCTAACTACCCTTTTTTTCAAAATCGAGAATGTCACCCTTACTGGATAACCACTCCATCGCTAGGATCTACCCATAGCCCAAAACATAAACATTACTTCTAAACTCAACACTTAGCATAGACATTCTCAAATCCTAACAAGTCATGAATAAATGAGCCGATTCCCCAACAGGATTTGAGACAAAAATGGGATCCTCTACTACGCTAGTACTAAGGTGCAGAGACTCAACTACCAAAGCAGAATTAAAAGGATGCGATGTACAAAAACAAAGTTCTAGTGGGATGATAGAAAAGAAAGCTAAACTTTTAACAGAAACGTTACCGCCTCTCTTAGGTATACAATTGCCCTCTCGACGATCTTGCCTTTTTGCCCTTGTCCTTGTCCTATACTTAACTACATGTCCCTTTTTACCATACTAAAGATACTCTCTCTTGTCATGGGTTCTACTATTCTTTCACTTTGGCCTCTTTCCTTTCACCTTTTTCCTCCTTCGTGGATTAAGCCATAACAACTAGTTTCTCGTTCTTACTATCCTTGTATAATTTGTTGACAAGTCTCTCGAAGCTGCCTCCAACGCACGGCAATTCTACACAGCTTGAAATACGATTAGTCGCAAGTAAAACTACTGCGGCTACAGATAGAGGTTGGGCACTTCTTTGCCCTCCGACATATGTCGGATGCCTACAAAATTATGGTGAAAAGAGAGAGAAGAGATTCCAAGAGAGAATCAAAAGATAGTGTATATGGCTTTGGGGAATATGCCTTTTAATCAAAACAAAATTTTCTTGAAAATTTGCTTCTTTGTAAATGTTTTGAAAACTAGTTCAGAAGGTTTTCGAAAACTTTTGCCCAGTCTGGTAACCTTCTGCTCTGATACCAAATGTAACACCCCACATCCGTTATGGTCACTCACAAAGGGAATGCCATAACTTCAATGGAGCATTATGGGTACTGGAACAGAAATATTACAAGACAGACTTATATAAAACAGCGGAAAGTAAAGTGGAAGTACTTCAAATCATTTATTAAAATGATTGTTTACAATAAAAGCCCATCAACTTCCAATACCCAATTACCAGTAGTTAAAAAAAATTGTCTTGCTCAAAAATAAAGAAGCATAAAAATAAGTTATAGTATTCCCCAATAAAGCAAAGCAAGCCATAGCCAAGAAAAATCCAAGCCTTGCATGAAAGAGCCTTGGAGCTTGATAAGGTCCGAGCTAAGCTGTATTCCCACCCTGCGAACCGGGGGGGGAAGAAAAAGAGGCGAAACAAAACGGGCCAGTCATAAAGACTGAGTAAGTCCTAGTGACTTTCAGCATAAAAATAGTTAAAGATAATATGACATGAGTAAACTGAAAGTAAACATAAGCAAGATGACAAGATAAGCAACATGCAAGATAACTAAGGTTAACATGATGTGATTTTTGTCAAGTAACATCGCAAGGTTCCCATTCAAGATAAACTAAGTATAATTTCGTAAGATTCCTATCAAACATAACATGATTCCTCTGCTTCGCCATTAAAATATTTCTATGAGATCTACTTGCTCTGCACCACCTAACTAGCATCCTTACAATTGTTTTGCAAGGAATGATCTGTATTCTTACTAATACTCCAACTAGTATCCTCTGTAACAAGGATCCTTACCCCCTACTAGTGCCCCAACTAGTAGCCCGTGTTATATAATAAGGTGATCCCACCCACTACTTAGAAATCATAATACTAGTCTTATGTACCCCTAGCTGACAACATAGGTGCCGCCTGCCCCTATCTCCACTAGGTGTACCCACCAACCCCCATGCGATCGGCTCCCTAACTCTTAGATACCCGTGCTGTCCCCACAGTGGGGTGTATCACTCCCCTAAAGTGGCAACCCGATACAACTTGAGGATGCACGGCTTATACCTACACGATGCAACAACGTCTTACCTACCAGCCCGGGTCCACACACGCATATAAAACCCGTTGGACTTGCGTTGCCACCGCTAACCCGTTTTTACCTCTTACAATCAAACCCAGTATGTGTGTCCCGTCCTCGACATGGGTCGAGCTCACAAAGATACATAATGGGTTACTGGTCTGAAAAGGGTCCTCTTTCCTCGACACAAGCTTCCCTCCTATGCTTGGTCCCCTCTAGTAATTCTTACTTAACCCCTTCTTATTCATGTCCACTTACATGCTTAAATTTTGGTTAAGTATACACCAGTTATGTCTTACATGATACCCATGTCCTCCACTTAACCCCTACATCATCTTCATGTCTTAATACATGCTTTAACTTGGTTAAGTTCTAATAGGTTATATTTTACATGTCATTCATATTACCCCCAACGTATGGGTTTAAACAAGCGCCTTGGCTTTATCTGCCATTAGACCCTATGTCTATCCATTAACTATGCGCTTGTGCTACCTCATCAGTCTTATCATTTAACT
Source organism: Allium sativum (assembly GCA_030737875.1). Taxonomy (NCBI): domain Eukaryota; kingdom Viridiplantae; phylum Streptophyta; class Magnoliopsida; order Asparagales; family Amaryllidaceae; genus Allium; species Allium sativum. Next base: position 787,779,564 of record CM060916.1, on the reverse strand, counting down.
TGGTTATTTCCATTTATACCAACCTTCAACTTGCTTATTAGTTCAATTCTTAACGTGAACTATACTAAGTCTATTAATAAGCCCGTAACATGTTATTCCTATGATTCATACATTAACCCTTGTTATGGTACAATAACATGTTCTTATTCAATCTTTACAACCAAATACCCCTTAACTTACAAACACACTGGAGAGAGAGAATAATTCCCTAAATACCAACCCCGAAGACCGGAATCAACATCAGATTGATACTCAGAGGATTATCCAACCTAACCAATGTTTAGTTCCTTTTTGTAATATAACTTATGCCGCCTTCAATTGTAAATTCATTCTTGTCTTTACATATTGCTTAATCTACAATGAAGCACATCTTTCCTTATTACATAAGTTATCTCATCTTATCTATTGTTCCGCCTAACTTACTTTATTCCATAAGTTATTTTCCCACTTAGGCATTAATTAAGATTTACTTAACTCAACCATTCATGTCATAACAGTTAAGTGTCATTAGCCTGGTCATATTACTTAACCCACCCATTCATACCATATTGGTTAAGTGTCATTAGCCTAATCATATTACTTAACCCACCTACTCATACCATATTGGTTAAGTGTTCTTAGTTTACTTAACCCTACCCACTGGTCTAATTACCATGTTATGTTGGTTAAGTATTACTATTCGTATTTCCACATGTCATCCACATGTCACCCACTTAACCCCCATGTCCCACCACATGTTTATCTGGCTAAGTATTTCTTAGTTCATTAAGGCCGTAACCCTATAAAGACCTCTCACATTAGACTGACATTTATGGCAGCTGGGTTTGCCGGGCGGGTCCGGGTAGTCTTACACCATAAAAGAGTCTAACCCCGTGTCTTTACAACTGTTACGCTTTTAATTTGGGCCTAGGACCTCTCACATTGGGCTACCATTTGTGACTACTGGATTCGCCGGGCGGGTCCGGGCAGTTTTACGTCACAAATGAGTCCAACCTCGTGTCCTAAGCATTGATTATTGCTTATAATCTTTTACCCTAGTCTTAATAATTTCCTTATTCAAATTATTAATTAATTCCTAATTTAACGATGTCCATAATTGACTCAATTATGTTCATCAATTAATGATATGCAAAATCATAACAATTTTATCACAATTTATCTTATGCCATTAAAGGCAGCTTATCTCAATTTATATTAATTCCTCCTTTAAGGCTATTACATGCCAACTACCCAAAACCCACTTAGGCGTGTTCATATTAGCCCTTTTTTCAAGACATAAATTATCATATGTGTTTCAACTGCAAATCTCACATAATTAACATACGCCCAAGTTCTAGATTACATGTCCGTTTTACATATGCCTAATTCATACCAAATTGACATATGTTCAGTTCATGCCATTTTATATGTATGCCAAATTTATGCCAATTTACACCTATCAAGTTCTAGCCAAATTACATATGCTAATCCCAATTCTTGCAATTACCATTTTAATGGCAATACCCAATTATCAAATTTCATATTAATTGCAATAATACCCATATATCCAATTTTCATGTTATTCCATCAATTCCACCAATCACATATATCCAAATAGGTAATATTCCCATACTTTTCCCCGTATTCAATCGTACGCAAAATCGTGGTTTAGGCCTAGATCCGAAATTGATCTAGGTTCATCAAAAGAAAATAAATAGGGGAAAGGTAGAATTTTGCAATAAAACAAGATCAGAGAGAAAACAACATAAATCATCATGATGGGCATAAAGATTAGATCTTGATGATAATATCAACATGAATCCAAGAAATTGATTTACAACGACTGAATAGAGCATGAACTAGACATAAGAATGGAGATGAACAAGTCTCAAAACCCAAGGTTCAAAGGTAAACAGGAATAGATCTGAATTGATAAACATGCTTATATCCAATTACACTTTATTCCATAGCCATATTAAAATTAAGTATTTTAATCTAAAAAGTAACTAGAACTTACATAGCATGGCTAGCGAATTTAAGAACTGAAATCGATGTTGTAGCATTGTTGATTCATCTCCTTGAATCGTTGTAGAAGTCTTCATCTTTGCATTGGAATGCGTATGAAAGCTTAAAAAGAAGATTAGAGATGAGGGCCATGACCAAGAGGGATTTCAGAAGCATAACGGTGGCTAGACGTGTTGTAGTGAATTAGGGTTTAGGCATCAGGGGGTTTATATAGGATTAGGTAGACGAATCTGAATAGAAAACGAGACTAGAAACATCAGAATGCACCCAGGCCCAAAAGTGGGCTCGGAGACCAGGTCGACACCCAAGTCGACTGCGCAGTCGACCTGGCCTAGGGGTGTCGACTGCCCAGTCGACCTGGGGTGCTGGGCGGGAAATTTCCCGCCCAGTCTGTCTGGGTTTTTAAATTCGAATTTGAACTCGAATTCGAACTGTTTTGAACTCTGAAAATTTCTGAAACTTTGGGGAGCCATAGCTTGGTCATACGGACTCCGATTTTCGAAAACTCGGACTTGATTTCTTGCAGAATTCCGAGACGAACGCAATGGCGCAACCCGTTTCCCTTGGTTCTTATTTTAAAATTTAATTCTACCTAGATTTATGGTTATAACACGTTATCAAAATACGGGTTGTTACACGAGAAATCAAGGAAATAGCAATCGGTGGTATCCCTTGTAGCCGTGAAATCAAGGAAGTTGTACTTGACTATTGGAATAGTAATAAAACTCTGCACAATCCAGCGTTGTGCGGGACTGGACGTAGGAGCAATCCGAACCAGTATAAAATCCGCTGTGTTCTTTCCTTTTCTGCATCTTTATTTATATTTATTTTGTATCTGTGTTTGAATCTATGTCTGTGATTGTGTTTGTGGTGTTTGATTCATCTCGTAATTCATATAAGTTTTAGATTTTGTTTAAATTCTCACAAACACTATTCACCCCCCTCTAGTGTTTGTTTTGCCTTAACGATCCATTTCACATTCCCTAACACAAACAAAAGTCGTACACGTAGCAGATCACTTACAGTGTTGGACCGAGTCTTATGTCGAATGATCCTACAAAATTTACAGCCCTAGCCTCGAGTGTATTTGACAAAAACTGATTTGGTTTGAACACGGTTCTATTATTAGTTTTAAGCAGTATCAAAATAGCTAGGAATGGGCATAAACTGCACTGCAATACGGAAACCGCTTAGTCCGGACCGTAAAACGGGTGAGAAACACCGAACTGAATCCTCTCTTTAAAGCAAATACCTCAAACCGAACCGACCCGCAATGATACGGTTCAGTTGTAGATTGAACTATTGACTCAACCGTATTAAACCGAACCAAACTGAATACTGCGTTGCCAATTTTTTATTTTAACGATGTATATTCTATTTTCAGCATATGTTGTTGTTATATTAATAATAATCATTATCACAAAGGAAAATTTTATAGTTTTAGTATAATAGTTTCTATATCATTTTTTTGGATAATGCTAACCATAATCCTATTTGATTTATCTTACATAATGTCTATGCATTAATTAACGCTTCGTTAATGTACTAAAACAATGTTACTTTTCATTAAACATAAAACTGAAGTATTCGTACACTTAGAAACTAATCTTACAATTTAGCATAACTCTTATTTCATATTTAATAGGGGTTCAGGCCAGACCGTATTACAATAAAACCGAACTGAAACTGAACCTTTTGAACAGTTAGTATAACAGTGTATTTTTGATCAACCGTTTGATGTGGTGTAGAAGCAGTTTGGACTCCAAACCGCACCAGTTAGAACCGCGCCCACCTTTAAAAATAGCAATATACATTTTACTTGTTTACCATTTTATCAAATCGACTTTGTCGGTTTCTCTTAAATCGACTGCGCTATCGAATACTTCCATCCATCTGAAGCCCAATAGATTTTCCCTTGCTTCGCAAACATGCCTTACGCGTTTCGAAGTGTCTTCCATTTTATGCTCTCCATCCCCGTTTTTCTCCTACTGCAGTTATTCTCTCCTATTATGCAAATATCCCCCATTTCTCTTGCAAAAGTTGGACCTTATCTTCTTCTCTGATCTAACATATTTGCATTCGACTTCAGATCTGACATCGTTCATTTTAAATTTCTAAGCATAGCCACAAACTATTACTAAGCTTCGATTCCTCTTTTTGGTCGTCTGAAAGAAGTTGCCCTATTGTAAAAACAGGTTTTTTTTAAATTCCTTCAATTTTTTTGTTTTCAGATCTAAATTTAATTGGATGATTATTTTTCGGAATTGGGATGAATCTTCAAGATAAAGAGGATTCTCAAATTGATTACTGAAGATAAATATGTTATTTATGAATACAAAAATGTGTTTTTGTGGCCATTCAGATTATCAACCTTCCCAAAAGTTTGGACAACGAGACAACCCATCGTTGTGGACCTAACACTTTCAAATTGCACAGGTTTGCAAAATATATAATCAGCGTTCATTTTCTGTAATTATTTTATTATTTACTCGTCCTTAAATATTTTGTTGAATTGTGATATTGGCTGTGAATTGTGATACTGGTGAATGTGGTTGCTGCTCTATTTAGTTGGTGGTGGTGATGTTTGCGTAGGAGATAACGGTGATTGCTTGTGTTAAAGGGGACAAGACTGGGATTATGGTGATTATGGTTGGACTGGGGTATTTGATGTGGTGTGTGCACTGTTATTGTGTATGGGCAGTTGAAGGTGGAGCAGTTTTGTCAGGTGGAAAAGGGTAATGATGATGGTTGTAGGTGTATTAGTAGCTTAACAGTCTCTTGTTAGACATTGTAAGTACCGTGTATCCTTCACTCAATGAACAAATGAATACTGCTACTAAGTCCAAGATTTCAAGTAGTAGCGTCAACAATGTAAAGGCAGCAGAAACTGAAGACTCAGTTTGTTCTTTAAATTCTGTGTATGTATGCTTTCAAACTGTTTTTTTTTCTTTTATACATGTTTTATGTTTACTATTTTTCACTCATATAACCTATATTTAATAAAATATGCTATAATGATTTTGGTACTTCTGCTGTATTATAGGGAAATGCAGTTTAAAAAAAAAACACAATGGCAGAAGCTTCAAATAATTAAAGAAATTACAACAAAATAATTTTTTTATCAGTTATATAGTATTACAAAGTCAGTTTTCCCACCGTTGTGTGGTTATACTAGTATATGCATATATTGCTTTTGCACACTCGCATTGCCAACCTGGCTTCATCACTATCTAATTTGTTTTGTAACAATAATATATTTTATTTACTTTTGTCTTGTTAATGGCGACCTGCTAATGGTGACATTTAAATTTCCGACCACTGAATCTCATATCACATGATCTCGATGATTTTCATCCTCTCCTATCTAACTTCGCTCTGGTTCTCTTCCATGCCCCCCTCTCTAGGCTCTTCACCAAATCCACTCAATAACTCCTCCTCCACCAGATTGGGGAAGAAGTACGGCGCCACCACCTCAGCTCCTAATCAACTTATTTTCTAAGCTACAACTTCAGATTTCCCTCCATTAGGCTCTCAGTCTCCAACTCACACGGACTGGCTTGGGCGGATCCACTATAGCTACTCTGAACCCATTTGTTGCGCTATCTTCGGCTTATGAAGGATCTACTCCCGCCTCTGGTATTTCCTCTTCCACTTTGCACTCGTCAATTTCTCCAATCCTAACACTTGTTAGTCTTTGGTTTGAAACACAAGTGTTGGGTTTTGATTATCCTATCACAGTTGATTAACTTTGTTGTTATTGTTAATGATGGTGTTGGGAATTTTAATGATTTTGGGAATGAAAAAGATGTAGATGTTAGTAGTCAGACTGCTGTAAACGGGAAATACCAAGATACTGGGTCATGTAGTTAAAATGTTCGACTAAATTCCTCCTTAAATATTGTTTGACATGCTGTGTCTATTGTTATTGATGGTGCGTCGAATTTAGCTGACAATGTCAATCGACCATTTCTAGTTTCGAGGCAGCAACCTCCTATGCGTGCTAATACCCCAGCTAAAGTTGTGAAATGGACATCTTTATTCATCAAATTGCTAAGAAAATTTTGATAGTGTATTACCCATGATATCGTTGTTGTGGAAACAAACATTTCAATGCCGTCTGCAGAAATTGGTTAGGTTGCTACTACATTTTGGGCTGACCGCCTTGTTAGTTTCATTTTAGGTTACAACCTGCCCTTTGTAACAACCTGTATTTTTTGAACATTTAAATTATTAAATTTAATATGACTTCTGAATATTTTATGGTTATAAATAAAATTTAATGTTTTAATTGTGAATATTTATGATGTAAACTTAATTAAATGGTTTTAGTAATGGAATTCAAACTAGTTTGACAATAGTAACTTGTATTGATTTCAAGTAAAATTGTGATATAGTTTATAATGATAAACAAGTATGTTTAAATTTAATACTAAATCGTTTAATGAAACCGATTTAATTAATATATATTTGAAATCCAATTTGAATTTGGTTAATAATCAAAAAAATTGGAATTCAAAGTATATGAAATTTGATTTATGAAGTTAGTTTGAGTTCTATTTTGATTTGAATAAAAATTTGTTAACTTTTAAATTTAATTTAAAATTAAATAAGAGAAAACCTAACATTTTAATATGTTAATGAACCTTTTAGAATAACCATTTAAGAAACGATATCGGAATTCGATGAAATCTATTTCACTGGATCTGGAATCATAAATTATTGTAAGATTCCGAGTTTAGTGTTAATCGAAGTAGTTATGTGGTCGTACGCAATTTAAACGTATATCGATTAAACGGTTTGAAGTATAAAATTGACATTTTTCAAACGATCTCAAATTTTGACGAAACTAGTTTCATTGAGTAAGGAATATTAAAATATAGCAGAATATCAAGTTTCATGGCGAACGAACTGATCGTTTGATCGTGCGTAACGAATATGCACGTTGATTTCATTTGATATTAAAATAAGAAATGTAATACCATATATTATCCTATTATCTAAACCCTAAAATTTCATTGGCCTAACTACTGTTCATTGCTTCTTTCTTTTTGACCTCCTATCGCTAACAAAAAAAATGGACGCCATTCAAAATTTTCTTCGAAAATCAAATAAAATCATTCATTCTTCCAAAAATCATGAAACAATTGCATCGAGTTCATCTTGACAAGAGCTTCAACTCTATATCCAAATCGTAAAACTCGAACAATGTTTTGGAGGCCGGCGTGAACAATAGTAAAGCTAGGTTTCGGATTTTCGATGTGTTTGGGGATTTATACATGTTTTGGTTATCTTATTCCGGTTTATGGTATTGAGTAGCACGTCGCGGCAAACTTTTGTGGAGTTTGGTTCTTGTTAATGTCGAACCTAGACTCTTATGGATGTGGAGTTCGAATCCATGGGATGTGTGCGAGATGATGAAAGGGTGTCGGGGAAGAAGCATTTGCGAAGTTGAGAAGCCGCATGTCATCTTTTTGTGAGACAATGGAGGGACGTGGGAGATAATAAGGTGCAAATACACGGCAATGGCAGTTTGAAGCTCCAGTAAGTGGCGGATTTCTTTTTGCGTAGCGAAGAAGAAGTGAGTTGGTTGCTGAAATGGCATTTAGGGGTGAGTTTATTTTTGTTTGTTTTGTTTGAATTAAAAAGTGATCACGTTAACATGTATAACTTTTACGTACAGATGCAGATTCACGAACAGTTTTCTCATCTGCTATCATATTGGAATTTCGGACAATACAACATTGGTTTGGATGGATTCTGAGGCTGTTCACTTTTGTGCCTAGTTTGGGATTTCAAACTCGTTCGAAATCAAAGGTGAGTGATTAAACCACTCACGCTAAACTATAATATTCAATTATTAGTCAGATTAAAATCATGTTGTAGTATGATTGCGTTGATTGTTGTTTGGTAGTTAAAATTGCATATTTATGTTGATTTGTATTTATTATGAAATTTAATTTAACTATTTATTTAAATTTGTACAGTTAATTTTGAAATTAAATTGCTAATTTAAACCCGACATCTAATAAGTAAATTGATGTAATACTGAACTATTTGGATGGATTGGTCTTGATGGATGTCTTGAATTGATCTGTTTGATACATTGATATTGAATTGTTTGCTTGTATTGATAGACTCCAACCATTTACCCTAAATGTTACGAGCATCAAATAAACCCGGGATTAATCATTAAATGATTAAGAACATTAGTTGAAATGATAAATACCTGTGACCCTGATTTGGATTGAAAAGATATATACCCATTCCCAAAATACTAAAATTAAATTTTAAGTATTACTTGGTCATAGGATAGAGAATTATATACGGACATCGGTTGATTATATATAAAAAATTAAATCTTGAATTTGGAATATTGTTTAAAGCAATATAAGTGACATTTTTAAATGGATTTCGTTTTAAATTGAACTTTGAAACTTCGGGAATTATAAGTTAATGGAGTTTATGTGATATTGTGAAAGGAAGCTGAATTTTGAATTTAGCATGAATTGAATTTATTTAAATTAAATCTCTTTAAATTTAAATAATTTTCCATTTTTAATTCATTTTTAATTCATTTTTAATTCATTTTTAATTAACTTGATTTAAAGTGATATTTGAATTGTGAAGTTGAGATTTGTTATAAATTGAATCATTCAAAAATTTGAATTCTAATTGGAAACTTAACGACTTGAAATTAAATTGATTAAACTAAATTGAATTTAAATTGGAAGTGAATTGAATTAAAGTATCAAAGTTGAGATGATTTGATTTAAGAATTGAAATATGAATTAAATTTATTTGAAAATTTGGAAGAAATAATTCTAATTCAAACTTTAGTATTCCAAACCATTATATAAGCTATTTTAATAAGTAACTATTTTTCTAAATAACTATTTTACCTTATAAACTATAATATTTTAACTTACATATATTGTAATCATCTAAATAAACTTCTTTATTAAATTTATTTTACCTTTCATTATTAAACTAATTTATTTTAACTTATATGTATTAACTATTTTATATAAACTATATTTTTAAAAATCAACTATTTACTTTATAAGCTTCTTTAATATTCCTTTTTTAGTTCCAAGCTATTTGCTTTATCCTAATCGCACCCACTACGATTTTGTTTTGCGTTGTATTTATGGAGTGTTCCCTAATAGCCCACCGTTTTGGTGGAGTTTACAGTACTGTATAGACTACAATGTTTATAAACGGTGTAAGGGTAATAATGGTAATCCCGTTTACGCTATTTTGATACCTTACTTTATTGGTAGACACTATTATAATAGCGTATCGTATTATATAGTATCTAGTTCATTGGATCCGTAGGAGATGGAATTCTCCATAACATCTCTTAAATTATTGCACTCACGAACATATTGGATATGGGATGTGAATTACCATAAGCATCTCTTATGCCATGACACTCGTGTTATTACCTGATTTTGATTTAACTAATATGAGAATATTTTAGTTATGATCCGAGTATTTTTGTATTTCCGTTGGTGCTCGTGTCAGCCTGAGTTTTCCAGTTAGCGAAGACCACATTATATTGAAGACGGAGATGGAGCTTGACAGACTTAGTTACTAGTATTATTCCGTTGCATATATTGGTATGTTTATGATATTTAACTCTGATGTATTTGTTGTAATGTATAGTCCAATGTATAGTTTAACAGCTTCATGAACTGTTATTTGATTATTATATTTGTCCTTCTGCTGTGAGATTCTATGATTATTTTTCTTCTTTCTTCTTTTCTTATCTTAATCCCAATAACTATCTGTATTTTATATTTGTTTGAGTCGACATATGAGGATTATTGTCGATTTGAATGGTAAAAAATGCAGGTCATTACACCTTCATGTTGACAAAGAATACTGCGGCAATGTTTAGAAGCTGTAGGGTGGTCTTCGGGTTCATTTTGACAATTCTATGTACTTCTCGAAATTCTCTTATTTTAGGGATATATAGCGTATACTCGATTGAACCCAATTTTCATTGGTGGCAAGCCCTTTATAACCGCTCCATAGAGTCCTTCTATTGAGAGTACTATAGAGCATGTATTGTCTATTCTAGATTGACTTACTTTTCTAATAGCCTCTCTTTGTTGTAACTGCTCATTGGCTTAAATTGGTTGGCTTGCTGTGTTGGGAAACATAAGTGCTTTGATGCTAACATTGTAGCTAGGGATAAACTAGTTTATGTTAAAGCTTTGATTGAGATAACCCCTAACAAGCTTCTTCCGAAACAGCTTAGAGTTCCAACTGCGGGTCACTATGTAGATGTGGTTGTCCGCTATGGATGGGTTCCTGACATTTGTGTCACTCTTTGCAAATCTTTTGGCCACACCGTTGAAACATGTAAGCCTTCCTTTCCTCTTCATCCTTTGTTGTTTCTTCCTTTTTCCATTCCCAAGAAAACCCATTTGCCTCCCCCTGTTATGAGATGGATGCATAAAGCTACATCAATTCTGTCCTGCACCTGTTGATCCATCCCTACCTAATGATAGCCTTTTTTTTCCTCTCATGCTAATCCATCTATTTTGTCTTCCCATATTGGTAGCCTTTTGTCTGATCTACTTGCTCTCGCAGGTGCAAATTTAGTTATGGCTTCCCTACCTATTCCTAACATTCCACCTTTTCTGTCATTCTATGGAACCTAGATTAACTTGCTTGGTTTCATGAAGATTTTGAAATGTTATATAACCTAAAGTATACTACATTTTACAAATATGTTGAAAAAGTTGGAGAGTGGCGACGCCTTTATTATCAAATGGTGAAAGTTGATCTAACATTATTTGTTGCAAAGGAGTTTAGAGAAAGAAATAAGTCTCTATTGGTTGATGAAACTTGGTACTGGAAATACCTCTACTTTAAGGACCCATCTGAGTATGTTCCTTCTTTAGTGTCTCTTTTGAGGAGCTTTATCGTGACATTGGGCCTGACTCATTTGAGTATATGGCAGTGGATCTTCCCTGCAGGGTGTAACACCCTACGTCTTTAATAATTAAATAATAATAAAAGTTTGAAACATTGTTAGGATGTGACTACATAAGTTATACCATTGCATACGTAGTGATTTTCTTACCAATTTACGTGTATAGTTTGCAGAATCGGAGTTACAATGAAGAATTTATCGCTGAAAGAATAATTGAAAAAAAAAATAAGAAATATATATATAGGCCGAGTAGACCCTAGGTACCCCCATGAGTTTGAGTCGACCTGCCTTAGTTTCTGGGCATAATTTTGCCCAGGCATAAATACGTGATGTTATTTTGTTAACTTTGCTAACATGGCTTGTTTTTATTGGATGATTTTGAAATTTAAGCTGACATGGCATGTTCTAATTGGTTGAGCGATGTGGTTGACTTGGCTTTAATTTAGAAATCCAACGGTCTAAGATCCCTAAGCTACACTATAAATAGACCCCTAGGCTATGCAGTTAAAGCCCCATAATATCCCAGCTATAGCCCATAGCGCTCTTCAACCGCTATGCTATTTCAACTTAGCGATGAATAGTATATTTGCTTTTAGCTCTGCTATTTTCCGCTGCATCCTCTAAGTCAATGCTTTTAAGCATCTGCTTTAGTAGAATCAATAAATATAGCTTGATTTGACTAGTTGTCTTTTTAAAAAATTCGGTAAATTTAGCGTAAAGGGATAAATTTAAGGCATAAATGCCTAACATATGGTAACAATCAATTACACTAATCTAACGTAGCATGCATAAGTATGATGTTCCATGATTTTGTTATATAAGTTTAATTAATATTAGTTTCATGTACACGTATAATGTGAGAAAGATGATTAATTAATTTTTAAATATTTGTTTTTTCATCTATTAGACCAAAAAGTGGTTCTAACATCGAACTGATCAGAAACCGTGGAGAATTATAATCCAGAAACAGATAAGGAACAATCGACACACAAGATTTATAGTGATTCGGCGTTATTGAGCCTACGTCCACTTTATAGCTCTTTAATTGATAAATTGATTACAAGTACAGTATAGACAATCACTCAACCTCACAAGTACAATTAATAATCTCTCCAAATTTGCAGAATTATACTCAAGAATTCGGAGTATAGTCTGAATAAAACAGAGGAATATTGATAATGGTGAATTTTGAGTACTTAGAATGCCAAAAGATCCTTTAAAATGGCAAGTTTAGGTGTCTTTATAAGTGCAGAGTACAGGCGGGTCGGATGCCACGTGGGTCCATCCCGCAGATCTCGGAAGTGGATGCGTCATGATGAAGACAACACATCAGCTTCGTGGGTTAGTGATTAATAACCGCTCTGATATTCTAGGGATGTGGAAAAACTGATTCAGCATAGTATATCTGAATCAGATCGGATAAAGGATATTCCGACCCGACTGGATGTTCTCTCCCCGATGCCTTCAAGTGTCATGTAAATCGGGTACTAATTTCCCGACCCGACCTGCTGATTGTGCATTAGAACTTAGCTACTTGTGCATGTGGATCAGTCATAGCTCCCACCGATCCGCTCCGGTCTTCTAGAGTACAACTATTTTCTTGTTTCGGGAGTCGGATCATAAGCTATCCGAACCGATCCGTCCTGGTATGCAATTCTTTCTCTTTGTCTCAAAGTTTCCTGATCAATCCGATTTGACTTCGCTCCCTACAAATGATCGTCTGGACTTTATATGGCCTAGTCACAAAGTAGACCAACATTTTCCCCCCTCGAAGTACGTTTTACTGAAGATAAGACGTGCTTCGAAACTGTCAACCTGCCTATTCTTGAATTGGTGATAATCAACGGTTGTGTCTGTCTGTAGAGTCATGATGCTTGGTGAAACTGTGTTTCCTAATTCTTGTGTCACGTATAAATAGGAGGTTTGATTCATCGCCATTTTCGTTGCATCGTCAAAAAATGATTGAGCAGATGAAGCAGGTCACCGCAAATTGGATCGGTTCGGTTTGGGTTTCGCCGACCCACCTTGGTGGTTTTGAAATCGCCCCGATCCGATCCGGTGTAACTTCACATAACATTCCGACCCAATCCAATGTAACTCCCCTCAGAACACCAATCTGACCCGTGCACCTTCAATGTGGAACATATGCACTACTTAATACTATCAGACTTGATTGAAACTAGGACTTTGATGATGTAGACTTGTAATACAATCTTGCACATGATTCAATCAAAAATCAAATATGACATACAGATTCGCTGACAGTTAGGATATAGCCCGTTAAATTGGATATTCTGGATTTAACGAACACATAACTGCTGGGCTACTCAATGCATATTGATTGACTGCTTGCTTTCCTTCTTATTTTGTATTTTTTAATTTTAGCATTGCACACATAGCAAAAATTAGTTCACATACAAATACATATGGGGGACATGGGCAACTACACTCTAATCCTTGATATCCCTTGGATAGTACAACAAGCATGTATGGAAGACGTTCAGCAAGACTGTCAGAGAAGATTACAGCTCCAGGGTCATCTAGTAATCCTAATCTTGGGACCATTGCTTAAAATTCAGATCCAGATTGGGACAGTGCTGGCTCATACTTCAAAATAGATATTCATGAGAGCACGGAATCATCTGGAGGTGAAGACTCTATGGATGAGGAAGAAGAAGGTGGAGTAAGAGATAATCGTGCCCCTATGAATTTAGGAGTGCAACCATCTTAGAGACACCCAATGACTCTGTTTGTTTAATAATTGACGAACCCGGACTTAGGCGAATATGTTTAAAACATGGAATCACTTGGGACGAAGTCAAAGTAGCAACTGAGACAGATAAACCTCATAGTCCACCAAAGAGGCACATGGCGATGAGCCGATTGATGTGTATTGTAGGGGTCGTTCCTCCATTTCCGCCATTTGTCGTCGACTTTCTAAGACGAGTGCGGATTGCCCATGCAACTCCATCATAATGCCTACGCCAATTTGTATACGTTATACATCGCATATAGGGAAACCTTAAGTGTGGAGCTCACTTTCGAAGGTGTAAACTTCTTCTATCATTTCAAACGTCGAATAAGGAAACTCCATCTTTCGTATATTTTGAATATGTGCCCAAGAAGAAAATTGTCAATGAAGGATACAACAAAGTAGGAGAGTTGAAGCCTGAATGGTTTTACATCAACCATCATACTGGATGCGCTAGGCATGGCTCCAGTCGAGTAAGCTTCAAACTTTGACGTTCTCACTTTAAGTGTCGTGGCGAATGTGCTAACTTATCTTATTCTTTTATAATTGCGAATCCAAAGAAGGAAGAGCACCAAGTATATTGGGACCGCTTGAGTCGTCTACTAAATGGTGACCTAGATCTCCTAAACGTCAGAAAGTGCTTGGTTGTTGAATATCTTCATCATCATCGTCTTCTTATCATGATTTGGAGTATAGGCCACGGGGGTGGCGCTTACGTATACGTGCCCCCAACTCAAATTCTTCCCATACCAGTGGAAATAGGCAGTGTTCCCCCAGTCGAAGGGCAAGTTATAAGTTCAGTTCAGAAGGGAGAGAGCTATAGTGCCCAAGTACTTTCGGGTTTTGGGGAAGTACCACAGTCGCGAGATAAAGAGACGACTCCCATGTAGGATCTAGGCACCTTCCTTAAAATTCCTTCTCCGATACAAATCCAAGATGACGAAGCTCTGAACAGGCCAGCTGGGGTAGAGCCCCAGGATGCTGACCCGTAGGATGCCTCTATCTCAGAGAGACAGCCAGCTTCTCCCAAGACACCATCTCCGATCAATCCTCATGCTAATGATCCTCAATTAGGCGATTCCATATTCAGGGATCTGGGCAAGCTTACCTTGCCTGATGACCTCTACACTTCTCAGGATATCGGGACAGGCTCCTTCTTCCCCACCACTAAGGAGGATCTCACTCCTGGAAAAGCCAGGGAAACCACACAGACAAGCCTAACTCCAGGCTCTGGTCCGTTGAGGGAATCACATAGGACACACACTGCACCAACATTGCATGTCACAATACTTGTGCAATATGTTAGTTCTAAATTCTAATATTTGTTTGTTTTGATTTGAAGAGAAAATGCCTCGTTGTCGTTATACTATTAAAGACATTCGTGCAAGCATGCTTAGATTCGATTATGATACTGAGTATGACCGAGGTGACAGCCGCGGGAGGGATAACAGGAAGTGTTATGATTCACACCGCCCTTACTCTTTACGCTCTCGTTCCCCTCACAAATCAGATTCTGATAAGCATAAAAGCCATTAGGACCGCCGTAAAGGGGATAAGCCATCGTCTAAGGCTCCAATTCCTCCGAAAGAATCACACTCTCAAGAGAAATCATTACCAAAGCAATCGGATCCACAGGGAAAAACAAGGATTTAGGCAAAGAGCAGGAAAAAAGAAAAGCAACTCTCATGCCCACCAGGCGGCGAAACATCGATATTACTACAACGAGGCCTGTGATACTTGATACCAAGAATGAGGCCAAACTGAAAATCTTGAGGAAGCAATTACCAGATCATCATTTCAGGAATATGCATTTTGTTCCATCCCTTGAGCCGGTATCTTCAGATTGGGCGGCTGGAGTCAAAGCTAAGATTGACTTTATAGACAAACAATACAAGGAAATGTGAAAGTTTATATATTTGCAAGTTTCCCTGCAAATAAAGTAGTTTCCCTACAGTCTCATATATTTGCAAGTTTATCATTTATTTCAATCAAATGTAGCTGTAATCAAAACACTAATATGCCGAGTAATAAACAGTAAACCATATCACAAACCCAACCAGTATTTTCACTCAACATCCTTGCAAATCAAGGAATGATTACTAAACTACGTAATAAACGGAATGTCACATTACGAAACTAAGTAATAACAAGTGTGATATGTGTATGCCCCCAATCAATTTTGAATAAAGTGTGTGGCCAAGGCTTATTCGGGATTGATTAGGATCAACCTTATATTATGTAACACCCCGTAATTTTATAACATATTAAGATGATAAACTAAGGAATACTTAATTAAATATTCATAATTAAGTGAAACGGACTACGTCATTGCGTTCATCTCGGAATTCTGCCTAAGATAGACTCCGAGTTTGCATAAAACGGACATTGTATGAAGAAAATATTAAGGTCTAAAGTTTGTATACGCATAATTTTTTTATTTTTTGAAGATGGTTAAGTTTTTATTAATGCTTTGGGCCGAAAAAACCCAAGCCCATAGAACGTACACGATACAGCAAACACAATATACAAAAACAAGTGTTCTTGCAATGATTGCACTGAGCAACCAAACTTTAGTACCATAACTGCGTGAGTTGCTATTCACTAGGAGAAAAGCCACTTTCCCCAAATAGCAAAATTAGGTCTGTCATGGAGGTCGAAAGTTCCACTTCGCGAAAATGCAAGCTGCTTTCTAGGCATTTCTGGTGAGTAGCGATCTCTTTATACGTTGCGTAAGTATGTTAACGTCAGAATGGATGAGTTTGCTAACCATGTTTACTGTCTCTTCTCTTCGATTCAAATACTGGGCGGTTTCGCTCCATCCATATGTGGTGAACTGAAGTGGTCGATGCTATTTGGAGCAGCTACAAGCGGATTGGCGAGAAGCTCTACGATTTTAGGTAAATCAGTTCATCTTCGAGGTTTTCAGAGAAATTGAGTCCAGTTTTTTGCCGTGTCGTAATTATAATGTCTGAACTGTAGTTTCAATCAAAGAACAGATGATTGAGGGATTCCTAATGATGTTACAGAGGGAATAAATGAGATTAACATTTATGTTCCACTTTGATAGACGATCCGTGGAAGGCAAGCGACCATTGACAGCTTTATAGGTTGTAAACGTCATTTTAGGGCTGTTAGATTTGCACCATATTGCGTCCGCCCAGTCCTTTACTTCATGCCTAGTTCTGATGTAATTCTACGTGGATGAGGCAGTGAAATTATCTTCAGTAGAGTTTGACCAGACCCATATATCATTTGTGAGGTTTGGGACAATTTGTTGTTGCTGAATACACATAATATATATATATATATATATATATATAGACACACACACATAACCAAGTCAAAACCGTTCAAAATAATTCAAAATCAGAAGCGTGAAGTCTGGGAGGGAAATGAACCCATTGGGAGTCGACATACCCTAGGGGTGTCGACCCATGGGTCGATAACATAAGGGGGGGTGTCGACATCTATGTCGAAACCCCCCAGATCCAGGAAAAATACATTTCTATGCATGTGAATTGAATTCTTGGCTAGATTCGTTGGCTTTAAGCTGTAAATAGAACCCCATTTCTCTTGTTTTTACACACCAAAAACAATGGAGAACTAGATGCTGCCTCGGCCTAATTTAAATTGTCTATTCTTCTTCAACAATCAAGTTATTCAAGTTCAGAGATCCATGATTCAACATCTGCGATTAATTCTTCTGTTTCCTATATCCATTCTCTATGAGCCTACGTTATTTTTAGATAAAAACACTTAAAAGTTATTTATGACATGTCTATGAATTGGATCTAAGTCTGTGACTAATTGAATCATATCAGATCTGCCGTAATTTGTGTGTCTAGGTTATTTTGACATGACTATGAATTGGATCTTAACCTATGCCTATTTATCATGTCAGATCCGCCATTATTTGTAGATCTGATTCACTGTTTAGATCTCATCCACTACAAGAAAAGTTGGTTTTGACAGAAGTGTTCTTAGCGTTTTGGGCTGAAATGCGGTAAACGTTCCTTCTCAAAGGACTTAATTCACGTCCCAACACTGACAATACCTTTTCTCTACAAGTTTACTTTGCCGCTTCTCTCGTTCTACTTTCTATAAATAACTAGAATGAGGCCCATGCTACGCATATGAGCCATGGTTTCTTTTATTGATGTTAGATGTGATAGATGAAACTTGTTGAGAATTGTTGGTATTAAGTGTAGGTTCTTCATTTGCGCAAAGGAGAATATAAATGTTTTCTGTCAGTTTATATCGAAGTAAATATAACTATTCTCCAAGCTTGATATTTCAGTTCCTGCTGCAAGTTGAACATGAGTATTGTGTCATGTAGTAGGCATAAGCTAACTGATTGGTGTACAAATTGAATCAGCCTTTTGCTTGTAAGTATTATCTTTCTCTTGGCTCTGGCATTGTAGCGGCTCTGCAGGTTTAGTTTACAAATTCACAAATTAATCAGCACACTGATTATGAGTGTGGTAATTGCAAGATAGTACCATGAATATTAAAAAAAAATATTTTTCGTAAACGCTAGACACATTTATAAGCTTAAGTGATTTGACATAGCCATTGTACAGCAAACCCAGACTTATGTAGTTGCCAACAGTAATGCATGTGTGTAAACTTTGTACAAATCATATGGTGGTATTCAAACGGTTGGTAAATTGTAGTCTGTAGCACAAGGAAGGAGGACATGGTTACAAACAAAATTATCTACAAAGTGGTCATTTTGCATGCAAATAGCAGTAATACGTGGAAGTATTTATAGGGCATGCTTTTAAAAATCTTGACAGTGTAGGATGTCCATGCATCACGTACAGGCTATCAGTATTATAACATTACTGGTAATAGCCTTTTTGAAGCATTATGTGTTAACGTTTCATGCAGAAGGTCAAGTTTGTAGGTGTAAAATTAAAGGAGATTAAACGATCCGATAGCTTATTTCATGTCTGTAGTAATTGGCGTACTATTTTACATTTATTGTGTCTTTTTTCAATTTAACTAATAATCTAACCCTTTTAATTTGGACAAAGTATAGATGTAATGAAATGGTCCGCCAGCCAAAAAATTGCAAAAGATAAAGTAAGAAGGAACATGGTAATGTTAGACTAATTCCACTACAACATGAGCAAATGAGGATGAAGACTATTGGTTATAACTTGGTTTAATCAGAAGGTTAATACCGTAGAAAATTATGCCACCAAGGAACGCGTGGATGGTGAATTAGTCGTAGTTAGCGTTGAGAACATGTAACGGTCGTAGAAAGTAAAGGCTTATGAAAATCTTGGTTGATTCTTTATAGATGCGTCAAACTTCGGTAGTTTAGTGAAGATTCCATTGGATTTGGGAAACATGACTCATGTGATTTTGTGGAAACTACCAGACAAGTCTAAATTCTTTAATTCAACTGGGATTTCTTCTAAGTTATGGGAGCTAGTATTAAGTGTTGGAAAATGGAGAAAGTAAAGGATGGTTGCGTGTGTTGCGAGTTCACGTATGGTTAAAAGGTTTAGTAGTCCCAGTTGAAGTTCTAGTAGTTGAAGCAGTTTCGATTTTTAGCATGGGTAGATATCTGTGAAACTCAATTAGAAGGAAAATAATGTAATGCAAATGATTTAGGTAAGTTATTGTGCGTAGATAATTACCAGTGACTTGCAGCTGCTGTCATGATTTACCTCAACGCTAGCAGCCACCATTTGAACATTCCCTGTCAAATAGCAATGTCAACAGATAATGGTTAGCCCTTGTTATTGTTGAATAACATTCGGTGACTGAAAAGTCCAAGCAATTGGAGTATTAATAGCATGTTAGTTGTACAACGACTATGTTACAGTCCAACAGTTGTTGAAAAAACTTGTATGTGACCGTATTTAAATGGACAACATTAAAGGTGTCCGCTGCACATGGATATTGAGCCTAGTAGGTTGGGTGGTGTTTATTGTTATTCATAGATCAACATATTAAGACAATGCACAATTGTAGCAAATTGACCATATACACCTTTTACCAAAACGATATCAAGAAATATGTACCTTTTACCAAAACATATGACTATCAGTTTGGGCAACACATAGCGGTCTCAGCTACTTACCGTATAAACACTTGATATTCAGATCCTGTATTTAAAATAAATATAATAGACATATTGTCAAATATATACTCTAAGTGAATATGAGAGGCACTTCAGATTTATTGCATGATTTAGAATTATATGTATCTTTGATTTCCAATAAATCGCAAAATAATCATCTTTACTTTTATTTTTTTGTTTTGTTAACAAATATTCATTAACCATTACTATTAATAAATTTTGGAACACAAAACCTAAAAGGAAAGTGCTGGAACAACCAAAAAAAAGTTTGCGGTGAAAATCACCGAATCTGAAACCATGCGGTAGAAAAGCAGTGCAATTCACGGAGGGAAACTGATCCAACGTTTTCTATAAGTGTCGCATTTTCTTACTTCTCAGTTTCTGGTTGTTGTAGCATTTTGGATCCTAAAATAAGTACAGTTTTGTACACATGGATTATGAGCAGGAAAATGTGGAATAAAGGAAACAACAAACGAATAAATGAAAGGCTGAAAGAATTAGTTTAAGTAGAAATATAGTTAACAAACAAATTGATATTAAAATGTTATAATGATATGTTGACAGTTGGATTGTTATTGAACAGATCACCAGTAGGCATCTTTAGCGGGAACAAATCGCAAAATTGAAGAGTTGTGAAAATATTATGAGAACCTAGTACAGTTCAAAAGTGGTATTAAAACAAATGTTTCCCACTACTAACAGGGAATAATAGTTACAATATAATAAGCACTACTGCGTAGAAGTTTTGCCCGTTAAATACGCATAACCATGTACATAACAGTAAACTGCTAAATGCTTTTAAAGAATATACTGGGAAGTTAAATAGTGTTATAGTAATTAGGCAAAAATGAGGAATTGTTTAATGACCCACAGAAAGAAAATTAGAAATGCCTATTTTCCACTTCCATACATGTGGTTATTACCAATTCAGAGAGATAGTTGGATCAGTTGACAAGACTAAAATATGATGTCAAGAACTGATAAGCAGGCTTGGTCCGAAAACTTCATTTTTGATTTGAGGCATAACTTGTAGCAGTGTAAATGTGGATTGAGAAGTGCACACAAGTGCATGCAATGTTTTTCGGAACATAGGTTTAGCATATGATAAAATTGGCTATGAATATTTTACCATTCAACCAAGATTATTAGGACGCCGACCAATCTCAACAGCATGTCATCTTTGCCTCAAATTAGCGAAAGATTGTAATTGGAGAAAACTAACCTGCGGTTCGGTTAACTTGACGGCAAGCAAGTTTTTAGCGGTCCAAAAATTGGAACTGATGGTCTCCGACCGAGGAATGATGATTCAAAACTTGGACGGACTGTGGTTGGCAAAAGGGAATGAAGTTGGATGTTGTGAAGTTAGGAGCGGAGTTTGAATATACAGCAGTGGGAGAAGGGTACGAAGTGCGGAGTGTGGAAGAACGGAAGGGCCTCTGAGTTAACCGACATTGATTAAGGATTTGTGGAAGGAGACCATGGCGGCTGATGTGTGGGTATAGGTTGGGTATGCTGTATGCAGTGGACGTACACGGTTTGGGTGGATGAATGAAAGCGGTGTGGAGATAGTATGCGGAAGAAGCGAGGCAGCGAGTGGTTGCGATTAGGAAGTTTGGTTTTTTTTTTCCTTTTCTATTTTGGGGGAGACAACAGGGGTAGGAAAACGGTTAGGGGAATGAAATGAAAACGGGTGGCTATAGTGTCGTTATTTGGCAAAATTGAAAAAGTAAGATGCCACGTCAGAATTTTGGTTCCCTGCTTTCTTGTTTGAGCAACAGATTCAACTGTACTGAAAATTTGATTGTAATTGTTAATAAATAAATGATCAAAGAAGCAAGCAAAGAATAGAATCACACAAGATTTAACGTGGAAAAACCCTTTTCGGGAAAAAAACCACGGAAAGGCAAACTTTATTAATTAATTGATGGAGTTTTACAAGCTTATTTTCATTACAAACCATAGCAATGAATTTATATTCTACTTTCATGCAGCCAAATAAGGAGAGAAAGAATAAAATAAAGATCTCCTTTATCCTTTAAATGAGGTTGCTGAAAATATCTCAATCAAGAGAATAAATTAAAGATCTCCTTTATCCTTTAAATGGGGTTGCTGAAAATATCTCAATCAAGAGAATAAATTAAAGATCTCCTTTATCCTTTAAATGTGGTTGCTAAAAATATCTCAATCAAGAGAATAAATTAAGGATATAGATAAGATCCTTTAGGTGACATCAGCTGGACCAATTCTAATGAGAATTTCGGATCACAAATTAACAATCTCCACCTTGAGACGAATTCTCATCTTGAAGTAGAAAGATGAACTACAAAAAACGAACTCCTTCAACAAATAAATATCTGCCTTACTCCAATAGTCCCTAAAGACTATACTGTAACACCAACCAAGCTTGAGCAAAGCTCAAACTTAGTAATTGGAGCTGGCTTTGTCATCATGTCAGCGGGATTGTCATGAGTACTTATCTTGCAAACTTTAACACCACCTTTAGCAATAACATCTCGAATGTAGTGATACCTAACATCTATATGTTTAGTTCTCTCATGAAACATTTGATCCTTTGTAAGGCATATAACACTCTGGCTATCAGAAAAGATAGTAATGCAAGATGTATCTCGACAAAGCTCAAAATATAAACCTCTCAGCCAAGTAGCTTCTTTACATGCTTCAGAAATAGCCATATACTCGACCTCAGTAGTAGATAATGCTACGGTAGTTTGCAAGGTTGCTTTCCAACTCACAGCACAACCACTAATGGTGAAAACATAACCTGTTAATGATCTTCTTTTATCCAAATCACCAACAAAGTCAGAATCCACATAACCAACAATTTCATCTTTAGATTTACCAAACTGCAAACAAGCATTTGCAGTGCCATGAAGATATCTGAAAATCCATTGAACTGCTTTCCAATGCTCTCTTCCAGGATTGGCCATGAATCTACTGACAACACTCAAAGCATGTGATAAATCAGGACGCGAACAAACCATGGCATACATAAGTGAACTAACTGCACTAGAATAGGGAACTCTAGACATGTACTCAATATCCTCGTCTGATTGTGGACACATGGCTGATGACAATTTGAAATGTGCAACAAGAGGAGTACTTACAGGTTTGACATCAAGCATATTAAAACGGCGAAGCACTTTTCAAACATACCCACTCTGACTTAGGTATAATTTTCCAGAAGTTCTATCTCTTGATATCTCCATGCCAAGAATCTTCTTAGCATCCCCCAAATCTTTCATTTCAAACTCTCTACTCAACTGCCTTTTCAAATTTTCAATTTCTGCCTTGTCTTTTGAAGCAATCAACATATCATCGACATAAAGTAGCAAATAAACGGCTGAATGAGTAGTAATTTTCAAATAGACACAACTATCATACTTGGACCTTTTAAAACCTTGAGATAGCATAAAAGTGTCAAATCTTTTATACCACTGCCTAGGTGACTGTTTCAATCCATAAAGAGATTTCTTTAATTTACAGACAAGATTTTCTTTTCCAGGGATGATAAAACCCTCAGGTTGATGCATATAAATATCCTCTTCTAATTCTCCATGTAAAAATGCAGTTTTTACATCTAACTGTTGAAGCTCATAATCATGCATAGCAACAATACTGAGTAAAATGCGAATTGAGCTATGTTTCATAGCAGGGGAAAAAACTTCATTATAGTCAATACCTGGAATCTGACCGTAACCTTTTGCAACTAATCTTGCTTTGTACCTTGTCTTATCGTTCGGAGAAACACCTTCTTTTCTCTTGAAAATCCATTTGCAATGAATAGGTTTCTTCTCTTTAGGCAATTTGATTAAGTCCTAAGTGTCATTTCTTGCAAGTGACTTCATCTCATCATGCATAGCAGCCATCCACTTATCAGAATCACTAGAGATAACAGCCTCAGAATATGAAGAAGGCTCGGCAATACCTTCTATTTCTTCTGCTACAGCACACGCATAAGCAACAACATTTGCTTCCTCAATAAACCTTCTTACTGGTTTTGGATTCCTTCTAGGTCTGCTTGTTGCAATAGATTGCTGCGGTGGTTGCATAACTGCTGGAGGATCCTCAACAATGGTTGCTTCATCCTGTCCCTCAATTTCTGCTTTTGATGTAGCATCTGAATCAATAATATGCTCCACCTGGACATTTGACTTCTGCTTACTCTCAACAAGATCATTAGTAGATGGAATATCATGTAACATAGCAGATTCATTAAACACAACATTTCTGCTAATTACAACCTTACTTGTTTCAGGATTCCATAATTTATAGCCTTTAACACCAGACTTATAACCAAGAAAATTGCATTTAACAGCTCTTGGCTCTAGCTTTCCATTGTCAACATGAGCATAAGCAATGCATCCAAAAACTTTCAATTCAGAATAATTTGCTGCAGAACCAGACCATACCTCAATCGGAGTTTTCTTACCAATAGCAACAGAGGGAGAGCGGTTGATGAGATAACAGGCTGTGGAAGCAGCTTCAGCCCAAAAACGTCTATCCAAACCTACGTTTGACAACATGCAGCGAGCCTTAGAAATGATAGTCCTGTTCATACGCTCGGCAACCCCGTTTTGCTGAGGAGTGTGAGGTATGGTGTAGTGCCTAACAATGCCTTCAGCCTTGCAAAATGAATTAAATTCATCTGAACAAAACTCCATCCCATTATCAGTCCGAAACTTTTTTACCTTCCTTTCAGTTTGTCTCTCAACCATAGTCTTCCACTCTTTGAAAGATGAAAAAGCTTCAGATTTATGTTTCAAAAAATAAGGCCAAACTCTTCTGGAATAATCATCAATAATTGTCATCATGTAACAAGCACCGCCCATGGATGCTTTCCTAGACGGTCCCCATAAGTCTGAATGCACATAATCTAGAATGCCTTCTGTTGTATGAACTGCAGTGTTGAACTTCACTCTCTTATGCTTACCAAAAATGCAATGCTCACAGAACTTCAGCTTGCCTGCGTTGTACCCATCAAGAAGTCCTCTCTTGTTCAACTCTGACAGACCTAATTCACTCATATGTCCAAGACGCATATGCCAAAGATTAGCAGTATCACAATCAGAAATATTATTTGAGATAATAGGGGAAGCATTACCTGAAACAGTAGTGTCTTGAAGATAATAAAGGCCATTTGTTTGCCTAAGATTTCCCTTCATTACAATAAGAGAACCATTTGTGACTTTCAGGACACCACCTCCACCTGAATATTTGTACCCTTTGTCATCAAGAGCACTTAAAGAAATCAGATTTCTCTTCATGTTGGGAATGAACCGAACATCTGTTAAAGTTCTGATTGCGCCATCAAACATCTTGATATGAATAGAACCAATTCCTGCTACTTTACATGCTGAATCATCACCCATCAAAACTGAGCCTGCATCATTTATGGGTTCTAAAGTTGTAAACCAATCTCTATTAGGACACATATGGAAAGTGCAAGCAGTGTCAAGTATCCATTCATCCTTAATCTCAACACTACCAGCAAACACGGTAACAACAAGCACCTCATTGTCAGAACTATCATTACGAGCACAATTGACATTAACTTCATCTTCTTTGTTATCTTTTGGTTTGTATGTGCCATTTCTCTTTTCCTTGTTCTACAGCTTATAACATTCGGATATTTCATGTCCATCTCTCTTACAATATTTGCAAGACTTGTATTTGCCTCTAGATTTAGATCGACCTTTATAGGCATTGGAACTTTTACCTCGCGATCCATTATTTGAATTTTTCTCCTTTGTCCTGCCACGAACGGACAAGCTTTCGGCTTGAGAGCTTGATCTATTTGAAGACACCAGTTGTTTCATTTTCTCCTTGGCGTGCAAGGCTTTATAAACGTCATTTAGAGTGAGAGTATCATGACTATATAATATGGTATCTCTGAAATTTGAGTAAGAACTCGGCAGAGAACATAACAGGATTAAACCCAAATCTTCATCATCATATTTGGCTTCCATTGCAGCCAAGTCAGAAACAACCTCTTTAAAATCAGAAATATAGTCAAGCAAATTACCTCCCTCTTGCAATTTGTGCAGAAATAGCTTTTGTTTGAGATGCATCTTACTTGTGAGATCCTTGGTCATGCAAATTGACTCCGGTTTCAGCCAAAGAGAAGCAGCTGTCTTCTCGTTCAAAACTTCTTGCAAAATATTATTGTGTAGATGAAGCTGAATTTGAGACAAAGCCTTCCGATCCTTTCTCTTCTCATCATCGGTCCATAGTTCAAATCTCTTGTTCCCGAATCCATCCAATGCATCATCATAATCAGCTTGTGCAAGCAACGCCCGCATCTTCACTTGCCACAATGAGAATCGAGTGTTTCGATCCAATAGCGGAAGATCATACTTTAACGACGCCATGTTGAACGAACCAGCGCTCCGATACCACTTGTTAATAAATAAATGATCAAAGAAGCAAGCAAAGAATATAATCACACAAGATTTAACGTGGAAAAACCCTTTTCGGGAAAAAAAACCACGGGAGAAAGGCAAACTTTATTAATTAATTGATGGAGTTTTACAAGCTTATTTTCATTACAAACCATAGCAATGAATTTATATTCTAATTTCATGCAGCCAAATAAGGAGAGAAAGAATAAAATAAAGATCTCCTTTATCCTTTAAATGAGGTTGCTGAAAATATCTCAATCAAGAGAATAAATTAAAGATCTCCTTTATCCTTTAAATGAGGTTGCTGAAAATATCTCAATCAAGAGAATAAATTAAAGATCTCCTTTATCCTTTAAATGAGGTTGCTAAAAATATCTCAATCAAGAGAATAAATTAAGGATATAGATAAAATCCTTTAGGTAACATCAGCTGGACCAATTCTAATGAGAATTTCGGATCACAAATTAACAGTAATTGATTATCTGCAAAAGATGGTAATAAAGAAATAGATAACACTGATTATTAAAAAAAAACTGTATACCTTACAATTGCTTAATTTTGCCCTTCTACAACAACGGATATTATGTCAATTATTAAAACTCAACCGACGTGTTGCACAAACAATGTCAAGTTAGCGCACTTAAACTATACATAATTAATTTTAAGGGTTTAAACACTAATGTTTATGGATAAGAAATAAGCTCTTGTATGATGTTCAAGAAACATCTTCAATCCCTTCTCGTTAGACGTTTGAAGCAATATAACAACAATAAATCTAAACATTCCATACAACTTTATATTACTGATCGTAAGCATCAGTGAATATAAGGCATCAATCTGTCATAAAAATATAGGAGATTGAGGTTAGAATCGGAAGATAGTATCCATAGGTTAAAGGACAATGACAGCTAAAATTGAAATATGGCCTTACTGCTGACATTTACAAACGAAAATAGCAAATGAATGCATTATGAATATTGAAATTACCAAAACTTGACAGGTGCATATATGCATTGCAGGTTTCTACCTTGACTTCACAATAAACGTGCATCGTAAATGTATCTTACTGATCTGAGTACTAAGGCATAGAGTTGTACAATACAATGAAGAAAATACAAGAATTTAAACATAAGAAGAATGTTAGAAATAAGTACAAAACAGAGTTGATCATAGTTGACATAAAATTTTGGTTAGAGTGACAATCATGAATCATGCAGAGGTGAATTATAATTGATGTAAATGACACAGTCCCACTGTGATTAATATTAAAATGTGACCAACTTCAAAATATATATGTACATTTTCATATGAATCAATCATTCAATTTGCACCTATTGAACAGGACTGCCCAATTTGCACAACCAAATCGACTCATGCATAAAACCTTAGGTGGACAATATCTTGCAGATGCAAAATATATCATTAAATATGTAAATTGGTTGGCTATTTGACCAGTGTAATAAAATTTCAATATCAATAATAAAGGTTAAAAAATTTGTAGTATCCTTGGTATAAATATCCAACAACTTACCAGAATGAATTTGCTATAAAGTAGTTTAGAAATACTCATGTATATAATAGCTGAGAAGTATGGACAATCACATTTAGAAAGCATGAGGCTTACTGCAGTTTTGAATCATATGACGTCATGCTGGAAATGGTGAAAAAAAATGTTATCTACTATGCAAATATGGGTACTTAATTTGTTAACACAAGTATAATATGTAATTTCATTTAGCACTCAATGGTAGTAAACGAAGCATGATGTTGCATTCAAGAAACTGAATGTCATAACTATAGCAGTGGATAGGTGGATTGTTAATAGTATATGTCATATTTAGAACATACTGAATGCTAGCTTTGGAAAGATTGTCAACAAAAGGGGCAAGATGTTGTATAAAAATGCTAGTAGAACCTGTGCATTCTTCATACCCAATCCGAGCACAGTAAAAGATGTTATCAGCGAAAACACAGTGAATGATGTACACAAAACAACAAACAACATTGGTCCTTAATCATCTTTCTGTTAATCGGATACACAAGCATACATGCTTCAAGGTACAAACGTTCATATTGTTGAAAGTGGCCTCAATATTCTGATATGCACTGTAAGCGTACAAAATAAAGAAATCAAATCTGATCAAAATACAAAAATTTCTTGCATGATTCTTTGTAGATACAACAAATTTGCATGTTCTACTTTCATTGATTTGTGTAAGAAGAGAATCAACTTCTTTACCTTGATCGAATTGGTCCATGGCTTTTCAGCAATTATTTGTATTTTAAAAAATAATCCTAGACAGTGAGTGAGACAAACACACAAGCATTAGTATGACGTCCGGATGCAAACAGAAAATGAATCTTTTTAGGATATAAGACGGATACAGTAACATGGGAATGCATGACAAATAAGACAGAATTTGATCTATCAAATTAGAATCCTAGTTGCCAATATTTTCAGGCATTGTATTATGTAGGTCCCACTTTTGGTACGCTGCGAAGACACAGTCAAATAGCACATAAGCGAGTGAACAAAAAAAAAATACACTATTATATTAAGCCACCAATTTGTCATGTTATTAT
The DNA here is from genome assembly GCA_030737875.1 of Allium sativum. Taxonomy (NCBI): domain Eukaryota; kingdom Viridiplantae; phylum Streptophyta; class Magnoliopsida; order Asparagales; family Amaryllidaceae; genus Allium; species Allium sativum. The sequence goes on along the minus strand of CM060916.1, from coordinate 787,750,768 downwards.
GTTGTTTAGGAAAGCCTAAAATATTTACTTCACAAGTTATAACACAGATGATTGTAGTTTACTTATGAATTTATGAAAGAAATATCAGATTCAAGTATTTTCAATATAAATTCTTATGGTTCTTGAGATATTTCTGTGATAAAAGTATCTATGTGATTGTTTTCAACTTGCAACATAAGATAAATCAAGAATAGCATCATAATTCAGAAATAGTTAAAAAAAGAGCAACATGAATCGATATCTACAAGTTGTAACAGTTATCATAATTAAGTTTAGGATTACTGTAAACTTATTTCTATTTGGTTCTCTCAAGTACATATATTCGGAACAATGGTTATGCAAAACAGAAATGAAGCGTGGATAAGCAATCATTATCAAGCTTTTGAGAAGTTATAGAATGAACCTATGCATAAATAAAATAAATATAGCAGTGGAAAGTAGACACAAATAAGAGCATTTATAAAATTTCAGTCATAACGAAGAGAATAATTTACCAAATGAAGAAGTAATACCGTAGAACAATGTGGTTGTTGCATTCTCAAGGACCTATGCTATCAATTGATTCTTGATGTTGATTACGTCTGCAATCAGTTGTGAAGAACAATGGCAGGATATGAACTTAATATGTCAGTGAGGCCATTGCGTTCAGAAATTTAGGAAGTGATTACGGAGAAAGAAGAGGACAATTGGTGGATAAGAAATTAGAGGGAATGGATGTAGTAATGGAGGGGTAACTACGAAGAGGGAAAAATATATTGGTAAAGACTGATTTGGAAAGAAATGACGATTTTACGATGAAAGCTAGCGGTTAAGTTTCTTCGGGAAAAGTAGGCGGTTAGGGTAGAAATTTGTGCATTCTGTCGGTCCGCGGGTCGGAGGGAAGGATAAGGAGAAACGCAGGGTCCTGGGGTAAGCAGTATTTCGAAAGGGGATTGTTAAAGGGACTCCACATTTGGTTAAGAGGAGGATAATTTTAAGGGGACACCAGCTTAATATAATTTTGTTAAGGGGAGGCTGATTTATTTTAAAAAGAAAAAGGAAAAAAAGACCTAGCTACCCCTGTTCTGTCACTTATGTTAAACACTAACTTACAAAATTCAGCACAACTAGCAAACGTGCAAATTACTAAACATCTCAATTACAAAATTTTGATGCAACATATTAGATCAAAATTTTCGTTTTTGCATTTAAAATTAATCTTACAAATTCCAATACGAAATTACAATTAATTATTTAATCTTATGCCTTCTGATTACCTATGAAATTTTCTTGTGTCTCCATTACGTTAACTGTATCCATTTTTTATTTTTATGTGCAGCATTAAATTGTAAATATTAATTAAAGTTTATGTTTAATAGTTTATATTAATGGGGATTATAGGAGGTTGATTTTGGAATTTTACTTTATATGTTTAAGTGGAGGCTAATTTATTTTGTCCTCCCCATAACAATTATACAATAAATAAAAATTGGTCATTCCCTTAACAAATGCGGAGTCCTTTAACAATCCACTTTCGAAATAGCGGAAGTCAGTTTGCACACGTCAACATGCTTTAGTTAGGGCTGTAAACGGATGCAGTCGGATACGGGTAGTGCTGTATCTGAATCCGTATCCGATATCCGCGGATACCAGTGTAAGTATATCTGTATCTGTATATCCGAAAATATCTGTATCCGCCTTAGTGAATACAAATATCTGAAAATATTCGAAACTATCCGTATCCAAAACTCAAAAATGCACATTCGATGCGATTATCCGAAAATATCCGGAAAAATATCCAAAAAATATCCGAAAATATCTGTATCTAAACTTGAAAATGCACAATCGATATGGTTATCCGAAAATATCCAAAAAAATATCCGAAAATATCCGAAAAATACCCGTAAAATATAACAAAAAAAAAAAAATACATAATTCACATGAAAATTTGACTCCCAAGATATTTTTTAAAAAAACCGATTACATCTAATTAAAAATTATAACGAGGACGTCAACCATATAAATTTCATAAAACAAATATTTTAAGAGATAAAGTGTTCAAAATATGAAAAACACAATATTAAGACTAAAATAAACAAAAATCATAAAAACGTATAAATAATCATGTCATAATTGTAACTATACACAAAATAAAATGATCACGTGACTTAAAATGTTGCATAATATCAAATACAAGTAAAACATTCGCTTTTTGCGGTATGAGTATGTAATCCAATAGCTGAAATTAGTTTAGTTATTTTAAGGAGATTTATATATTAAAAGCATAAGTAAATTAGACATTATATATATACACACACATATAAACAAATCGGAATATCAGACGGATAATTTTCGGATACAGATATCACTATAACCATATCTATATCCGGAAGGGTTTTCGGATATCGGATATCTGTCTATAATTTTGGATACGCATGGAGACGGATGTCGGATTTTTGGGGAGCCGTTCACAGCCCTACCTTTAGAGCATCTCCAACAGTGGAGCAAATTCATGTTAAGGGGTGTAATATCCCTTATTTTTGCACCCAACAGTTGTTACACGGTGTAATATGAAGGCAAATGTTACGGGCTGGATTCAGAGTTCGGAATAGGGCGCGCGAGCTGATTTTATCAGCTCGTGATGTCGCGAGCTGATTTTATCGGCTCGCGACTTCAGGAGCCGATAAAATCAGCTCGTGGCCTTTTTTTTTTCCCCAACTATTTTGTTACATAGGAGATAATTTTCTTTCAGTAGAAAACTTGAAAACATCACTGTAGACCTGATATTATAGGTCGGGAACAGGCGCGAGCTGATTTTATCAGCTCGCGAGCTCGCGAGCTGATAAAATCAGCTCCCAGGCTGCGAGCTGATAAAATCAGCTCGCGCCTGTTGGGAGATATCAAAGATATCTCCCGTAATGTTACGGGCCGTAACGTTACGGCCCGTAACACTGTTGGAGATGCTCTTAGTTCCTCTTTTATCTATTACGCCACTTCCCGAAATAATTTCGCTTGCCCTTATCTATTTTACTGCTTCCTTAATCAGTTCCCTTTTATTTTCGCTTGCCCTAAAATTTCGCTCATTTTCCAGTTTGTTCTGGTGAATTTGATTATCGCTGGCCTAATTCGTTGGTCATGCTTCAGGTATCCCTGATTCCTTTTTTCAGGTCAATTTGATTCATCGATTTTAGGTTATTTTCGTTGATTAATTTTGGTTTTCATATTTTCAAGTTGTTTCTGTAGTCAGAGGCGGCAGTGAAAATGGAGCTTCTCAAATGAATTTTGGTAATGGTAAGGGAAGTTGACTTCCGTCATATTTGTTTTTCTGTTTGCGTTCTACTTCATTTTGGTTCAAAAATGTGTCAGATGTATGTATGCTAAGTTGTGGTTCCAAACTGTTGTTGATTGTTCTAGATTTCTTATCTCAGATGATATTTTTGTTACCAGGAATTGCATATAATTAGAAATACGTGCATACATTTTAGTCTCCGATATCACATTTATGTCATGTTCAAGTTGAATTACCTCTAATCTCTCTGCAAACTAAAGTTTGTATAATATCAGCATAGAAGTTCAAATCCTTATGACCAAACTCGAAGATTAGTGAGCCCTCCTAGTTTATGATTCTTATCATAAGACATTTCACATCAGGAATTTAAAAATAGGTTGTAGCATACCGCTGTCACATTGCAGTAAGGTGTGTGCTATTGGATGTTTAGAGTATATTTATTGAACAATCAAATTATTTTTTCCAAGTCAAAGAACAAACTGGATGAATTCTTAAAAAGTAACCTTTATTTTTATTTTTATCTTATGATATATTGCTTGATACCTCTGATATTGGTTACTGGGAAGTTTAATTTTTAGGGCTGCAAAAATGTCATGCTGATCAAGTTGGATCAAAATACTTTGTCTAACCAACATAGGTTTGAGTTGGAAAAAGTTCAATACATACATACCGGGCCTCATACGAGGTTGGATTTAGTCAAATTAGAGGTATGGGCTTGATTGGTAGATATACTGATCATGTCAAGTTACTTAAAAGCGAACCTGGTTTTGAAAAAAATTTATAAATCAATGGAAGTATGGTCAAAAATCCATAATAAACTAAAACAATATTCAAGTCAAAAGTATACAACTTGGCATCATATAATGCACTATAAAGTACATCAAATTTATTACATAATGGATTTGCTATGACAACAGGTCACATATATCTTGGTAGATGTTTTACAGATCGTAAAATAACAAAACGATTAAATGAATATGTAGGCTAGTCAACATATACTTCTGGATATGGAAATAAAATAATTTTATCTGATTTATTACTAGTTTAGTTTGTTTCTAATGAAAGATACATGATTACTCTTATAATTATCAGTTTTTGAAGCTTATTTATTTTTTGATTGTGGTAAGACTCCCATTAAGGGGAAATGTTTCAGATTGTCAGTTGTTGGCATCCTGAAAATGTTTTGTCATCCACACCAATTTTTTTTTGGTAATATTAATCATAGATTTATATTAACAGTTTGCTTCCCTAGAGTACTATTCAATTAACCTGCAATGTTTTATACGTACCCCTGTAAATTTCTGCTTTGTTTCCTAAATAATTTACTTCCGCATCTCCAGATCCGAGTTCATGATGGCTCCGCTTTTTTAATCACTACGAAGGATGCATGCCTGAACGAAAGAGATCCCATGGCCTCTTCATTTTGCTTTGCTTCGATGCTAGCGTTAGAGTCCTAGAAAACTGATGCTGCTTCGGTAAATTTGTCATTGTCTTATACTTATTGAATCTGCATGTATTCATATTTGGATTCAGGTTGCTGTTACAATGAACAGAGGGGATAACGGTGAATTTCGTTTTGGCATGAGAAGAGCAATTAGACAAAATTCAAGTGTGCCACCTTCTGTTATCCTTGCGACTGCATGGCATGCTTTTACCATTGGAACACCTTTTACGGTCTACTATCATCCAAGGTGCATGGACATAAAGTAGTATTACTGATTTAATTTTGGCTGCATTATACATGGTCTGTTATTCTTTATTATCTTAGTATCTCCTTTTATTGGTGGTTTATTTATTTCAGTTTTATGTTTGCCTATTTAATGCATGGTCATTAAACATTTGTACATTGGTTTGAAATTTCTTCTTGTTTAAATAGTTTGTGCTATAAAAGTGCTTACCAACGTAGTAGAAGTGTAACACTGTAGTAAAGACCATGTTTGACAGCCAAGTTCTGTAGTATGTATCCGAATTCTTACCACTAAGCTGATGATTTGGACTAAAATTATGTAGCTTGTATACCCTTTTTTCTTCATTCAAAATTTCAACAGTGGAGAGCTATCTAAGTTATCATTATATTTGGCCAAAAATATTCTACAAATCCTTCATGTGGAGCACTGATATTTGTGTCTAGCCATTCATATGTGTCCTTAGTCCTGTATTAACTAACATGACATGTCAGGATGAGCCCTTCCGGATTCATTGTTCCCTATGATCAATATATGGTGTCTCTTAAGAACAACCAATCAATTGGAATGAGATTTAAGATGAAATTTGAAGGTGATGAATCCCCTGAAGAGGTATAATACTATAATTGTGTATTAGTATCAATTATGAAGTATTCTTCCAAAAGAATTTTCTCAGGTTAGTTTGTTCCCAATAAAATTTAATTTTAGGTTTTTAACATGAAATAAGTTCTCTAAACCATTTGCATTTTCTCCAATTACCATATTAGACCATGAGTAAGTATATATATCTGTATTTAATGGTTCGACACATGCAGTCTGCTTGAGTGCTGCATTTTCATCCAATTTTTATTGTTTAATTTGAGATTACAGGTCAATCTGTTTTTTATATTGTATAGCAGTTAGATTTTGTTTCGTTGCTAGTGACATATATAAGATAGGATATCCATGATTTTTGGTTGATATTTGAAATGATCCACGACACAACACTTGTTGGGTCGAATGTTTTGTTCGTCAAATAACCTCTTAAGGGATTACACACATCACTGAAACAGCTAGCAGTGATTATTATAAAATGTGGTAGATAAGGCCAAGTACATAACAGGATTGATTTTCATATTAAATGTCTCTGATGTGGTATACAAATGATAAGTAAATTTTAATTTTAGGTTCTGTCTACAACGTTATGGTACATGAATTTCACAAAATTTAAATAATAGATAAGGGATGATATTGAAGGTCGAATATATGGAGCACGATCTTGCTGGACTTGTCATGACACTGGCTAAAAAAATCAATGAACCTGTGATACTTGTTAGCAACGCCTTTTTCAAGGCAAGTTTTCCTCTGTTTTGTCAGCTATGTTCATCCAGTACTGCTACGTAATGTCAGCTATATAGAGTGTTTTTTTCTTTCTTTTCATTAGGGGTTAGTTCTAGTTCACCCAGCACTTGCTGTCTGTAGTAGCTAAGAATAAAATGAATGATAGTGTGTTAAGTTTGTGTATTGCTAAGAACAAAATTAAATATCTTTGCAGGGATAATTTAAAGCATATGTGTATACAAGGGGTGGGCAAGGTCGATTAACCAACCCTCGGCTAATTTTTTCAGTTAACCGGTTAATTAATAGGTTTGGTTAACCGACATTCGGTTAATTTTGGCAGGGTTATACAGACCGAATCGGTTGATTTTAACCATGGTAAACCGCTTTTTTATTTACATTTCCTAACTCAGATGATGATTACAACATTAAGGTCAAACTGATGCATTTTCTTAGACTATAAAAAACAGATTACAACATTAAGGTTTCAACATCTTTTTTATTTACATTTCCTAACTCAGATGATGATTTTACCATGTTGAGCCAATCATTCCCAAATAGGCTTTTGTATTGGCTATAGAATTCATAGTACACATGATAGTTATTAATTTACACATGATAGTTATTAATTTATACAACTAGTTGTCATTTGCAACTTGGTTTCTTTTGAAGCTTTCTCAGGTGCAAATGCTTTAATTGATGCAATTCTTATCACTTATGAAATTATTTAATAATATTCTTGCATTGTATAGCACAATGTACAAAGTGTTGCTTTGTATCTATCATTATGGTTTTATATATTTGAACTAACAAAACTACAACTAGATATATGCACTTTCCAGATGTTATTATCTTGGATTAGGTAAAGGTGATTCTCAGTTACAAAAAGGCTTAGAGCTATGGGTTACAATTGAAGATAATTAAAGTAACTTATTGCATTGATTTGATTGTATGCTTTTTTGTGATTTTTGTTTAGTGTTAGGTAAGCTTATATTATACCAGCTTGTTTTTGTCCATGTTTCTTTCATTATATTGAGACTGCCCAATCCTGTAGTGTTGAAGCTCAAGTGGACTTGAAGCATTAAAGAGACGAACAATGGAGCAATTTACAGTGTGGACTAAAAGGAAGCAATAAACGACATGCTTAAGCAGTATGTGGCAGAACCTAAGGTTGAAGAGATAAATATGTATGTTTTTAACATGCATCATAAATAGGTTTGTTTTCATAAGTTTGACTAATATTGTATGACGTTTGTTTATGAATTTATGTAAATTTTGTCTATGGATATTGTATTCATATTACTTTATGAAAATGATGATTAATAATTATATTTTCATATGGTAGTTTCTAGTTCGATACGATGTTATGTGTATTGTTTAGTTGAAATATGATGAAATGAGTGTAGATTATTGATATAAATATTGCAATGGAATGTGACAATGGTGGGATGGAAATATCAGGAATTAACGACAGCGTTTATATAATGGTGGAGTGGAAATATCAGGAATTAACGACAACATAAGAAAAACACTGAGATATTGTTAATAGCGTTTATAATCCGTTGTTGATGATGGAAGCAATGCACACTTGAAACCCATTAACAGCTCATTATAAACGCTGTTCATAAAGTATTAGCAGCTCAGAAAAAATGTTGTGTATAAAGTATTAATAGCTTAAAAAAAGGCTATAAACTGAGTTTATAACAACATTTATTTTCTGTTGTTGAAAAAAAGGGGTCTACAACAACATGTCGTTATACAACGTTTATCAAAACGTTGTAATATCCTACAACAGCGTTTTGGACACGATGTTAAAAGTGTTTTTTGGTGTAGTGATCATGTCTGTTTATGATGTTCTTATTATGTTAGAATCTGTTCCATTATCACATGTTCATCAGATCTGTTCTTATATGTCAATCTTGTCATTATGCCCAATTTTGTCATTATATGCTTATTCAGTTGCTATGTCTATTTCTGTTGCCGCATGTCCATCTTGTTATTATGCTTATTTCTGTTCTCTTCCCTTCTTTTTTCTCTTTTTGTTTTATACTAGGCTACCTTCGAGCCTAGACATACCGCTGAAAAATACAAACGCGTGAAATTGGAAACGAGGGGAAAACGTTAAAAATGGGGCATAACTTGTATTAGGAAATTTGGGCATAACTTGAATTAAATACATAAATTTGGATTTGGGGCATAAATCAAATTGTGATTTAGATCTTAATTTGGGGCATATGGTACATGATGAATATGACTTGGGAAAGGGGCATGAAAACCTGTAATGAAATAAGAATAATTGGTTAATAATGAAAATGCCTAAATTTACAGTAATTAGAAACTGTAACCACGCTTAGACACGAGGTTAGATTATACTTGTGGTAGAAGTCTGCCTGGACCCGCCCGACATATCCAGCGACCACAAGTGGTGAATCTAATGTGAGGGGTCTAAGTGCATAAATACGTAACGGGCTAAGACATGAGGTTAAGTCCGACTTATGGAAGAAGTCTGCCCGGACTCGCCCGACATATTCAGCATCCACAAGTTGCAGGCTTAATGTTGGAGGTCTAGCGCATTATAACCATAAATGAATAAATGGTGATGAACCTGAATACTTAACCTGATTGAATCCACAGGGATTACATGAACATGTTAACTTGAGTAGGGGTTAAGTAAACTTGCTTGAAATAGTGGGAGGGTTAAGTATATCTTGGAGCGGGTGAGTAATATTTATATATATAGGCCCACAAACTTAACCTGTTGGGGTTATGCAATCTTGTTACTTTGGTAGGGCATAACCTGTGGAAATCCTGGTAGTGGGGATGCAAGTGTAGGGGGAAGCTTGTATCATCTTGTGTGTGGGACCCGTTTCAGTCAGTAATCCATATATAGGTATCAAATGAGTACTCCGAACTAGGTCGGAGTCGGGGCACACTTACTGGGCTGATTGTAAGAGATCCAAAAGAGGGGACGGTCTGGGCGGCGCATTCCGACGGGGCCATGTGCGTGCATGGGTCCGGACTAAGGAGGCTAAGGCGCCGTGACATCAGTAGATGTGGTTGTGCACATCCTGAAAACGAAGGGTTGCCACTTTAGGAAGTGATACGTCCTACTGCGGGGCCAGCACAAGATATCTACGGAGTAGGGAGGCGATCGATTGGTGTAGTAATTAGGGTACATCTAGACTCCGGTATGTTTAGGAGCACGTTATTATCCTTAGAGGTAACTCCGTTATATTTAGTTGGGCTACCTGTTATTGTATGGGGTAAAACCTCTCACTAGAAGTACGCCTAAGTCTACCATCTTATACTTGTTGGGGATCATCTTGTTCATATGATACTAGTATTGGTGCAGAGGAAGAAAGCATTAGGGAAGCGCTACTTATTTATTCTATCACGTTTATCTTGTTACCTTGCCATACCTGCCTTATATGCTGTTATCTATCTCTCCAATTTATACGCTTATCATGATGCTTTTACCTATTTATATGCTAAAAGTAACTAGACTCGCCAGACTTTATGTCTGGCCCATTTTGTTCTTCTTCTTTCTCTTCCGTTCCCCCTCGGTTCTCAGGGTGGGAATACTCAAGCTTGATTAGGATTCTGCTTTCATTCTGCTTGGAGCTGCTTAGATGTACTTCTTGATTTCGTACCTTTTCTACTATGGCTATGTTTTTGGGGATTATGCTCTTTTCATGTTTATTGTACTATGCTGATTTAAGTACAAGGAAGAAGTTTTAAGTTGATGTACTGGGTTTTATGTATTTCAGACTTATGATGTAACTATGTTTTGAACCACGATGTTTTTTGCTTAAATAAAAGTTTTAAATTCCGCTGCTATTTTATATCAGTCTTGTAATGTTTCTGTTTCTGTTTACCTATAACGCTTCACGAAACTTAATGCATTCTCTTAATGAGTGACATTAACGGACGTGGGGTGTCACATTTGGTTTCAGAGCTGAAGGTTACCAAATCAGATAAAAGATTTTGAAAATTATTTTCAAAAAGATTTTGAAAGAAAGCATTTTCAAAAGAAAAGTCTATTTTGAAAAACATATTCCCCAAAGCCATATGTAATGTCTTTCGATTCTCTGTTTGAATCCCTTTTTCCTTTCTTTTCACCATGTCTAGGGAACCTAATGTTCCTGAGGGCGTCGCGATACCAGGATGGTTCCGTAGGTATCTTAAGGTCACGGCGCTTGCCGGAGGTCAAGCAAACATTCCTCCCCCCGCTGCACCCGTTGTTCCTCATCATCCTCCTCCGCGAGCAGATAATTTCTCTAAGATCTGCAAAGATTTCGGTGCTATCAGTGGAAATCCATTTTGAGGAACTGAAACTTTCGTAGAGGCAAGGAATTGGCTTAAAGAGACGAAGGATTTGTTTGGAATTTTCGAAGTTGACGATCGTAAGAAGATTCAGTTGGCCGCTTGGCTGCTGAAAGATGAGGCTTCATTCTGGTGGGAAGTGAAGCAAGCAGGGCGTCCAGTGGAGACTTGGGATGATTTTCGATAGAGATGTGAAATGAAGTTTCTTTCTCAAGCTGGGAAAAGTATGCAAATGGAAAGGTTTCTAGCACTCAGCCAAGGAGGCATGACTGTCAAAGAGTATGTTAACAAATTCAATCAACTGGCGAGGTTTGGGTTGGAGCTAGTTGATACCTCGCATAAGAAAGCTTTGCGGTTCGCTAGAGGACTGAATGGACCCCTCCATGGGTTAGCTATGTCTCATATTCCAATGGGAGCAACTTTTGAGAGGCTCATTGATATGGCATTGATGCATGAGGAGGATAAAGGTGAAAAGAAAGAAGCTAAGGTTGAGGAAGCACAAAACAAGAAAGTGTGGCCCAAGAGAGGACAACAACAACAAAAGAAGGTTGGAAAGGATGGCAATGCTAGAGATAAGTAGAAGTGTCATAATTTTGGACGCGAGGGTCATTTGATAAAGGACTGCAAAAGAAGCAAGAATGCTTGTTTCAATTTTGGAGAGGTCGGACACTTTTCTAAGTAGTGCCCGAAGAAGCAAGGACAAGGTCAAAGGGCAGGATCTTCGGGAGGGAAGGTACATGCTCTCGTGGCCAGTGCGCCAGAAAGAGGTAGGAAAGTTTCCGTTGAAGGTTTGATTTCTCTTTCGAATCATCCTGTTATAACTCTTTTTGATTTGGGTGCTTCACATTCTTTTATATCTGATTCTGTGGTTGAGTCTCTGCACGTTAGTACTAGTATGGTTTTGGATCCCGTTGTTGTCTCAAACCCCATTGGGGGTACGGCTTATTTGTCCATGATTTGTCAGGGTTTGAGAATATCTATGTTAGGCGTCAAGTTTGAGCGCGACGCATATGTGCTTGGTTTCATGGGCTATGGTTTTACTCTAGGGATGGATTGGCTAGCCATGTATGGTGCCATTCTGGATTGTGAGAGGAGTGTCGTTAAAGTTTTGACTTGCCATGGGAGAACCCTCGAGATTTCTTGTGACCCCAAGGGGTCTGTCATGCTTAGTTTTCTAGAGTCTCTTGATGCATCTATCGATGATTTACGATCAGTACCAGAAGTCCGTGAGTATCCTGATGTTTTTGATGAGGTTCGAGGCTTACCCCCAAGGCGCGAGATTGATTTCCGTATATACTTTGTGGACAATGCAAAGCCAGTTGCATAGCATGTGCGCCATATGGCTCCAAGAGAAAAGGAGGGAGCTTAGCAAGCAAGGGAAGCTACTTGAGAAAGGTTTTATTAGGCGAAGCATATCTAAATAGGGTGCTCTAGTGGTATTCGCAGCTAATGCGGATGGTTCACTTCGCTTATGTGTGGATTATAGGGAGTTGAATAAGCTCACCAAAAAGAACAGGCACCCACTTCTGAGGATAAATGATCTGTTTGACCAGCTTATTGGTGCATCTGTTTTCTTTCAGTTAGACTTGGCCATGGGGTTTCATTAGTTGCGGGTGGCCGAGGATAGCATAGATAAGACCGCTTTTAGGACTTTAGATGGTTTCTTCGAGTGGCTTGTTACGCCTTTTGGATTGACGAATGCACCCACCAATTTTGTTGATCTAATGAGTAGGGTGTTTCGGGAGTTTCTAAATAAGTTTGTCATGGTCTTTGTTGATGGCATCTTGATCTTCTCGAAGAGCAAGGAGGAGCATGCCTGACATTTAAAGGAGGTTTTGAAAACTCTCCGTCCGCACCAGCTTAAGGCGAAATTCTCCAAGTGCCATTTTTGGAGAAAATAAGTGAGATGGGCATGTGGTCTCTAAAGATGGGATAGCAGTAGATCCCACGAAGGTAGTTGTTGTTCAAGATTGGCAGATCCCAAAGAATGCAATGGAGGTGAGAAGTTTTCTGGGGTTAGCAGGCTATTATAGGAAGTTGACTTCGCAAAGATATCAGACCCACTCACCAGGCTAATAAAGAAGAATCAGACATTTTCTTGGGATGTAGATTGTGATGATGCTTTCCAGCGATTGAAGAGGGCTCTGACAACAGCCCCAGTCTTGACCTTGCCCGATGGGAACAAAGTGTTCACAGTGTATACTGATGCATGTGGTACACGGCTTGGTGCGGTTCTGATGCAAGAGGGAAGGGTACTATGTTATAAAGGTAGACAGCTTATGGTTCATGAGAAGAACTACCCTACCCATGACTTAGAGCTATCTGCCATAGTATTTGCGCTTAAGACTTAGCGCCATTATCTACTTGGAGAGAAGTTTGAGTTGTACACCGACCATAAATCTCTCAAGTACTTGTTCTTGTAGAAGGATCTTAATTTAAGGCAACAAAGATGGATGAAGTTCCTAGCATCTTATGACTTTGAGATTGCTTATACCACTGGCAAGGATAATGTGGTGGAAGACACACTGAGTAAGAAGTGGATGGCCTTAAGTCCTCTATTTGTGGAGAGGAAAAGCTTGGAGTTTATTTCGACTTTTGATTTTAGACCCCCCACCAAGTTTATACCTGGTTTATTAGCATCACTGGAGGTGCGACCAACTCTTTTGGATTAGATAGGAACTTCACAGCGAGAGGATCCACAGATTTTAGACATCTTGGATAGGCTCGGTAGAGGGGAGATTTCTAGTCGCCTCGGTAGATATTTCACGAACGATAAAGGGTGGTTGCGACGAGATGGAAGGATTTGTGTTCCCCGAGTTGGGAGTCTGTTAAAGACAGTCCTTGAGGAAGTCCATCATTCTAAGATAACTATTCATCCAGGCAGTGATAAGATGTACAGAGATATGAAGAGGGTTTTCTTTTGGGCTGGGATGAAGAAAGATGCGGCGGAGTTTGTTTCTCAATGTTTGGTTTGCCAGCAAGTCAGAGCTGAGCAAAAAATGCCCGATGGTTTACTTTATCCTTTGGAAGTCCCACAGTGGAAGTGGGAGAGTGTCTCTATGGATTTCATCGATGGTTTTCCTAGATCGAGGAAAGGCAACACCAGTATTTGGGTTGTAGTAGACAGACTTACTAAGAGCGCTCATTTCATTCCAGTTAAGAGTAAGAGGACGATAGCATGGTTAGTAGCAATTTATGTTCGTGAGATAGTCCATCTTCAAGGAATACCTTCCAGTATCATAAGTGATCATGACTCCATTTTCACCAGTGAATTTTGGAGGAGCTTGCAAGAAGCATTAGGTACACAATTGTGTGAGCACCGCTTATCATCCTCAGACCGATGGACAGACGGAAAGAGTGAACAGAGTTCTTAAGGATCTTTTAAGGCTGTGTATCCTAGACTTTGGAGGGACTTGGGAACATCATCTTCCTTTAGTAGAGTTCGCCTAGAACAAAAGTTATCAAGCTAGTATTGGCACCCTTCAAAGCATTATACGGACGACCGTGTAGATCACCGACTTGTTGGTGGGAATCTACAGAAAGACTTCTACTTGGACCGGATATGTTTAGAGAAACTTCTGAAAAGATTGATCTTATTAGACAGCGAATGAAGACAGCTCAGGATAGGCAGAAGTCCTACGCAGATAAGAGAAGGACTGACATTGAGTTTGAGGTAGGAGACATGATTTTCATTAACGTACCACCTTTTTGGAATGTGGTTCGCTTTGGATCTATAGGGAAATTGGCACCAAAATTTGTAGGGCCATTTCCCATAACAAAAATGATTGGCCAAATGGCCTATAGAGTAAAGCTACCAGATAGACTGTTCGGCGTTCATGATGTTTTCCATGTTTCTCATTTGCGGAAGTGTTTGCAAGATAGTGCGGAAGTAGTTGAGCCGAGTATGCTTGAGGAAGTAGAGGTAGAACGGGAGGCAACAATTAGACGAGTTCCTACCCATATTCTTGGATCAGAAGTTAAGAAGCTACGCAATCGCAATTTCAAGTTGATGAAAGTTCAGTGGGGAGATAACCAAGAAGATGCAACTTAGGAGACTGAATACAAGATTCGCGCTTCGTACCCTTTTCTTTTCAAGGGTATGTCCTTAACTTCTTTTCCAAAGCTTTTATTCATGCTTGTTTCTATCATTTAAGTAAGTCCTATCAATAGGATATTCGACCTTTAGGTAGGAATCCCATGAATGTAAACTTGTTTTTGAAACATGTTATGTTTGATGGATGCAGGAGGATGCAAGTGGTTGCTCGTGGATGCATATACACATGCATTAGGCACTAGATCGGCTTAATCACTCTCACTCTGCATATGGATGTGTGTGCATTTTTTCTTCTTTTTATGGATGAAAATGGGTGTATCATCATATGGATGTTGCATTTGGATGAATGACTGCGCACACATAGAGAACTTACATGATATAATAGGATTATTTGCATACATATTGGACTCATAACACTAACATACCTTGCATTTAGGAGGTCGACTGGATCAGTAGACCACCTGATCTTTCGCATTAGCATAAGGACACATACACACACCTTTGCATATGTTCATATAAGCATTAGAAATCTTTTAAGGAAAATGGATGCCTGTGACTGATGGATGAGTAGATGGATGATAGGATATACATTCTTCTTAACTTAGAGATTTTGGGGATGAAATCCTTTGAGTAAGGGAGAATGTAACTGTAACAACCCGTATTTCTTATAACCTGTTATAACGTAAATTGAGGCAGAATTTAATTTATAAATCTGAATCAAGGGAAACGGGCTATGCCATTGCATTCGTCTCGGAAAAATACGCGAAATAGAGTCCGAGTTTTCGAAAATCGGAGTCCGTATGACCCGATTAAGGCCCAATGAAGTTTTCAGAAAATTTCAAGTTCAAATTTCGAATTTCGGGCCTGGAAGGCTAGGCGGGAAATTTCCCGCCAAGCCAACCAAGTCGACAGGCCTGTCGACTTGGCAGTCGACTTGGTTGGACCCAAGTCGACAGCCCTGTCGACTTGGCTGTCGACTTTGTTCAGCCGGGCAGTTTTGCCTGGTGCACCATTTTGGGAGTTGTGTTGAGTTTGGGGGCCAGATTCGGTTTTGAGGGCTGAGATTAGAACTAGGGTTTAATCCTAAGGCTAAAACTAATCCTAATCTCTATAAATAAGCCCCTAACCTAACCCTAAATCATCATTATTCATTCAAGTAACTAAACTATGGCAAAATTATTCCTCTCATGGCCTCCACTCTCTTCATAAAATTCCAAGTTATTTCTATGAGAGATTTTCCATGCATACAAGTGTTTTCAAGCTTGTATGAGTGTCATTAGCTTGCATTCAAGTCAAGTTTCCATATTTCCATCATAAAGCAAGGGTTTTGATCATTTTGGCTCAAGGGTTTTTCTATTGGAGCTTGCATTTTGGGTTTATTTGATTGCATAAGGGCTTTGTCTCAATCTATATATATTTTTGTGTCTTCATAAGCATTGTAAGCCCTTTTCTACTTTCATATTTAAACTCTAAAGTTAAATGAATGATGCAAGTTTGGTTGATCATTATGATATGCAAGTTTGCCATGATATGCAAGTTTACTATGTCATGTTATGCAAGTTTGATATGTTATGATATGCAAGTTTGCCATGTTATGTTATGCAAGTTTGCCATGTTATGATATGCAAGTTGTCATGTTATGTATGCAAGTTTGGGTGGATCATTTTACTCATGTTATCATGTTATGCAAGCTTACCTTGAGTATATGAACGTAAAGCTTCAAGCTTTATGTTAAAGGTTGCATTTTGGCAACATGTAAGTTATCATATGTCTTATGATAACTTGCATGTGAGGCTAAATGCGAACTTATGGCCATTTCTACATGTCATTTATCACCATGTATCACCAATATGCTAAGTTTGGTTTTATGTATGCTTTTGAGGCCTAAAAATGTAATATGCAAGTATATGAACATATGTACATTTCATATGCCACCATGTTAAACTTGTGGCTTCAACACCTTTATGTCATGATTATGCCAAGTTCCCTCTTTCTATCCTTTATGCGCTATTGCGATATGTAAGCGATGGGATTGCGGTTGGGGTTGGGTAAACTTAAAAGACATGAAAACATAAGATTGGGAATTTACCTATTAAGTTAGGTCTACCCATTGGGAATTTACCTATTAAGTTAGGTCTACCCAAATGCTTGAAAACTTGTAATATGTTTTGTAAACATAATGGACATGACACTTAGAAAATATAAGTGTGACCAACTCGAGGTTGGGTTGAGTTTGTAGCTTAAAACTACCCGGAACCGACCGGCTTTACTAGTTGCTACAAACAATAGGACCCAATGTGAGAAGTTGGTCATGTTGTACCTTGAACCCGAGGTTAGACCAAGTTGTGGTGTAAAGCTACCCGGAACCGACCGGCTTAACTAGTAACCGCAACAAAGTCTAATGTGAGAGGTTAAGGCACATTAATTAATTAATGCCTCATGATTAGGGTTAAGTCATGGTCCACTTAATACTTAACCAATTTGGACTTGGTGGATTAATCGGGGTTAAGTCGTGAACCCATCGTTACACTTAACCAAGTTAATCCATGATTAGTAAAAGGGTTAAGTTAACCTACATTTAGCCAATCTGAACTCGGTAATTTAACGGGGTTAAGTTGAACTATACTTAACCAATCCAACTCAGTAATTTGATAAGGCTGAGAACCGATTTGATACCTGGTCTGGATAAACTAACTTGATTGATAAATTAAACGAACCTGTTTTGCGGATCTGTAGGACCCACACCAAGTTAGGCAAGTTTGTAAATCTGTTATCTGATTCGTTAGTCTGAAAACTGATCGTCTGAACTTTGTATGTCTGAACTCTGTTAATAAGTTAATCTGAATCTGATAAGTCTGGGGACACAAGGGGGAATACTTGTGTCATTTGTTGTTTGGGACCCATATTAGTCAGTAACCCTTTCTGGTATCAAAACTTTGACCCAACTGTAGGTAGGGTCCGGGCACCCTTACTGAACTAATTATAAGTGGTTCATTCTGATAATGACGATGGATGTTGATGGTGCGTTCCAACCGGGTCATGTGCGTGCATGGATCCCGGTCTGCTTCTGAGGATGTAAGACACCGTGACATCTGTAAATATGCCTGTGCCAATTGGTTGCCACTTTAGGGAGTGATACACCCTATCGTGGGGCCGACATAGGGTATTTATGTATTAGGGAGCCGATCGCTTGGGTAGGATTTAGGGTACACTTAGCTCTGTCTGATTCTGTTGGTACCGTCTGTTTTGTTGGGTGGTAACACCCGTCTGTTTCTGCGTGGTACCGTTCTGTTAGGGTGGTAAAGGCCCATTATTGTCAGCATTCCGTTTCTGTACTTTATCTGTTAGGGTGGTAAAAGCCCATTTTTCCCAAACTCTATCTCTATATGGACCATTCTGTTCCGTCCTGTTTCGATGTAAACATTGGGGTAACACCTAATCCTGTTATACTAGAATTGGTACCAAGAAGTTGGATCTTGATTTAAGTCAAACACCTGATACTGGGCCAAGTTTAGGCCAAGGGATAAATTCTTGTTTATACATGACATGTTAGAATGCTGGTACACCTGTGGTGAAAAACTTCACCTTGATTATGCGATGACTCCTTTGAACTATCCGTTAGATATTCACCATGCTAGTATGTAATTATCCTTATGTTCATCTCAGTTCCTCATACCAGTTAACTTTATCAGTTTACATTGATTGTAGTAGGGCTTACTCAGTCTTTTTGACTGACCTGTTTTTCTTTCGCCTCTTTTCTTCCGTTTCCCCCCCCCAGGTTCTCAGGGAGGGAATATTGGAGCTTAGCTTGGATTTCTGACCGCTTGCTTGTGGGATTTTAGCTCATGTACGGTCTTGACATGAAGCTAGCTATGGTTATCGCTTATTTTGGGGATAGTACTTATGTATTTCAGTTTTTCAGTGATGTTGTTTTTATCTAGACTTGTGTATTTGGAAAGTTGACATTATGTGGTACCAGACTTGTTTTGAAATAGTTGAAATCTTCCGCTGTTTTACTTATCTTATTTACTCTATTTACATATATACATATGTTCTTGTTCTGCCTTGATATATCATTATGCATGTTTACCCCGTACAAACGCCCCTCCAAAGTCAGAGTGCTTGCAAGAGCCACCCTGGCGGAGGTGGGGTGTTACAGTAACACCCCGTAATTTTATAACATATTAAGATGATAAACTAAGGAATACTTAATTAAATATTCAGAATTAAGTGAAATAAACTACGCTGTTGCACTTGTCTCGGAATTCTGCTTAAGATAGACTCCGAGTTTACGTAAAATGGACATCGTATGAAGAAGATATTAAGGTCCGAAGTTTGTATACGCATAATATATATGTTAGGAACTGCAGAATGAATCGTTAAGGCAAAGCAAACACTAGAAGGGGGGTGAATAGTGTTTGTAAAAATTAAAACAGAAATTAAAACTAAAGTGAATTATGAATGAATCAAACACCACAAATAAAATCACAGACACGGATTCAAACACAAATAAGATAAACAGAAATAAAAATGCAAAAAAGGAAAGAACACACTGGATTTTATACAGGTTAGGATTACTCCTACGTCTAGCCCCACACAGCGCTGCATTGCGCAGAGTTTTATTACTATTTTAATAGTCAATTACACCCTCATTGATTTCACGGCTCACAAGGAGATACTGATTCCTACACTACAACAAAAGAACACTTTTCGCAACAGGCAATATCTGTTGCAGCAGACCAATTGCATCAGATGCACGCCTGTTGGTATAGCCGAAGTTGCAAAAAGTCTACAACATTTTCCGCCTGTTGCAATAAGACGTTGCGGTAGACTTTTTTGCAACAGGCTTTTGCTGTTGCAACAGATCCTTTTGCAATAGTATATGCCCATTGCAATAGATCCATAAATCTATAAAAAATATATTACAACTTACAGATATTACATATTAAATGTATTCGTTTTAGTAATAGTGTATATCACAGAATTAAACAAATAAAAAAAATATTTTAACAAGTTTTAATAGTACAAACAAGTACGACAAAAATTTCTATAATTTTCATACATCATTCATGTATAACAATTTCTTCTCTCACACAATACATTTTTTCGAATAGAGTATTTTCTAATCTTATTTCTACTTTATCATACATATACTATAACAAGAAAATAAATATCATTGGTTCATGAGTACAATTCTACAGTTCATGCTCCAAGTTTGCTAACGATCGTGAACATGCACATGCCTATCCAGAAATATGTATGCCATTCTAGCGAACTCTACATCAAATAAGAGCTTAGAGCCGACAACACTTTATGCACTTCCTTGCAGCCCATTGATGTGCAACACTGCAAAATCCAACTTTTTTGACTGACATGTTCAAACAAATCTATGATGCTTTCTTAGCAAAAAAACAAAAAAAAAAAACAAAAAAAAAAAAAAAAAAAAAAAAAAACAAAAGTAAATTACCTGGCGGACACCAAAATCAATTGCAGTGAACTTGTCCTTCGTTTTGAACAGAAGAGTGTCGCTGCTACCCAAACCGGTCATCATTTTCATAAAGATTGTGCACTTCTAAGAAACACCAGCAAACCTTGCGATGCTTCAGAATATGAGCGCACCTTGAAAATGACAAAAACACAAGGACCCATACTATATAAAATGAGAGTATCTTGAAGATTTATAGTATGAAATACTAAGGACGCTTTTGGATCATTTGTGAATACTCAAAACATCATTTCAAGAAGTGAATTAAGTTAAAAAGACAAACAAATTGACTACTAACTATTCGTTTTATAATGAAATACAAAGAACATCATTTCAGGAATAAACTGGTTATCCAATTCCACAAGTGAATTAAGTTAAAAAGACAAAAAAGCGAAATAATTCTAAAGTGAAATGTTGAACAAAAGCATTGCATTAACAGAGATTTGCTTAAATCGTTTAACAAACAAAACATTTAAGTCGTTGTGGCGAGCAGTTAAAGGAGATGGTAAATAGGTTATTGTTACCTTGGAGGCCTTCCAAGCGAACATGCATGTTTTTCTCCGTAGCATTGAAATCCGGCAAAATTCCCTATCTCATCTAGTACATACAAAAACGACAGTGGCCAAACGGGAGCAGAGTCGTGTAAACCTAATATAACAGTGCATTTCAATAGTTTAATCGTGACATACGAAGGGAAAATAAATAATTCATTTTCAATACATTTTTATATTCACTGAAAGGCCTGTTATTTTATGTGGTTATACCTTCTATTTTTTTTGATGCTTCACGATTTCAATTTTATCTTCAAAGAATAAGTAGATGAATTAGTGTATGAGTGAAACAGTTGAAAAAGCTAGTTAATCAAGTCAACCATAGAATAACCTGATTTGAAACTGAAAACATTATAACATGGGAAAACAATATGACAGAAATGAATGATTTGGCTGCTTTCGGGAAAAAAAGTATAAGTCATCCACATGTTAATGGTGTCCTTAACCATCTATATCCCATAAAAATTCCATATTAATTGAGTAACAGTACTTGAAGTCTAACGTAGAAGTACCGAAGTGGACTAGAACTGCAATGATGCCAACCAACGTTCTTAGACTGATATGCTAAAAAATGGGCAGAAGATGGAAGCAAAAGAGGGAGACTACCACCATAAATAAACAGCAATGACAGAGCTTAGTTTAACAAATGTTGATGATATTATGAAGTGAATGAACAAGAAACAACATACTTACAACACCAACAAAGTCATCTCAAAATAGAACAAAACAGAAACGAAACAAACAATACTCAGAAACCCAAACTCAAATAAGATGCAAAACACACAAATAAGAGACTCACAGTAAAACTCCCAAGCACCTTCGATAAACCAACACCAGAAAACCCCATTGTCCCTTAGCAAGTGTAACATAGTCTCGTTTGCGGGATGCGAGAGAGCCTCGTTTAAGGGGCGAGAGAGCCTCATTTGAGGGACGAGAGAGCCTGGAGTTAATCCACGGGAGAATCTCATTTTGAAACACAAAATAAGCGCCATCCATCATGCTGATATTTGTAGCTGCCATTAGAAAATTAGGGTTTGGCTTTTGAGAAAGGAAGTGAGAGCGAAACAAAATGCTGCGATGGAGAAAGGGGATGTCGATTAATTAATTAGATAGGAAGTGGAATGGGCGGTTTACATGAAATTTTAATTCCCACTGTGTAATTAACGTGAAATTTTAATTCTCTCTATTAGAAAATTAACGTGACTGTTACATCTAATCAATACTCCATTGTTTCACGTTTACATTTGCTGAGTACATTATTGCCATTCATTTTCATTTTTATTGTATAAGGATAATGCATGTATTTGAACTTTTATTAACAAATAATTATCATTCAAGCAAAATGTTTTTTATACCATTAAAGCATGATAATTTTATTTTATTTTGAGTGTACTTAAATTTTACGAATCAAGTATATAACAAGTATTACTAAATAATGTTATTAGTCATTAGTCTTAATAATTAATTATTATAACTTGTAAAAGATTTGTTGCAATTGGAAAAAGACCTTGTTGTTAAAAAATATAGGGTTTTAGGGACAAAAGCAAAAAAATGAAATTTTCCAGAAATGCAGCGGGAATGGTTACGAATCAATTAGAACTATATTACTGTAAATTTATTTGAAAATAAAGCATTTAAAAAGTTGTAAGGCTCTAATAGTAATATTAATCAATTATTGTTTATTTATTTATTATGAACTTATTAACTATTTAATTATTTGATATTTAAACATATTCATAATTCAAATTAATTATTATCCACTAGTTTTTTATTATTAATTTATTATTATTTAATAATTTTTGTTTATTTTATTATTTTTATATGTTAATTATTATTATTTAATTATCAGTTATAAATATCACTTTATAATACTTAAATTTTATTATTAATTAATAATTATTAAATATTAATGTTAATTATTATATAATTACTAGTAATTAACCATTTAATAGTAATTAACTATTTAAAATTAATTAGTAAAAGTTAATCAATAAAAGTTGATATTAATTTTTAATAGTATGTTTTTCGCAACTGGCTTTACCAGTTGTAAAAAAAATACAATTATTGTAAGTGGCGAAAACAGTTGCTAAAAATATTTATACGCAACTGGCTTGGAAGCGCAGTTGCAAATAATATGTTTGTTGCAACTGTTATAAAAGCACAGTTGCTAAAAGTACGTTTTTGCAACAGGAAGGGAAGTGCAGTTGCTAAAAATATGTTTTCGCAACAGGAAGAATAGGTCTGTTTCTAAATCTCATATATTGCTACTTCCTTGATTTCACGGCTCACAAGGACACACCGACTCCTATTCCTTGATTTCACGGCTCACAAGGACACACCGACTCCTCTTTGACTTACACACAAGGTTTATTCAACCCAAGAAATTACAAAAAAGCCCTCTAACTCTTCAATAGCACTTGATTCAGGGAGTAGAGAGTGTAGAGAGAAGAAGTTTGATCAAAACAGGATTGAATTCGGCAGAGTATAAGTGTAAGAATCATAAAAATGAGTAAGAATAATGATATAAAGAAAGAGGATGAAGTTAGAAAAGAGGAGATGATTAAAAAATTTGGTTTTAACCCCTTTTTATAGAGTATGAAAGGTTGCAACGGTTCTGAATCGTTTCAAATAGTGAAAAGACACTTCCTTCCAAAATTGGAATAAGTGACAGTGTAACGACACGGGTTTCGCCCGGACCTAACCGATCGCTAAATCGACCAAGACCGTTCGAATCCCGCATACGCTAACTTTGGGTATACAACACATCAGAACAAATAACAGAAGACTTCAATAAACATCATAATAATGTTACATCAGAGTACAGAATATCAGAGTATATCGAAATATGATACACAGCGGAAGATAAATTTACATAAATGTAAAACAGTGCACAGCGGAAATATAAACTACACAGCGGAAGACTGTAAATGTCTGGACACAGCTTAAAGCTTCAATCTAGAATCCTGCTCAAAACATCTGCAAAATAAAACTACTCGACTGCCCGTGTGGAAAATAGGGGCACCCGAGTTCGCAAAGGAAAAGCAAACTACAGGTCAGTCATGGGACTGGTGTGAGAACTCAAAAACAGTTGTTAACTTTGTTCAAAAATAATGCAAATCACGGGACCACGCCACTTTCGCGGAACGGGTTTACCCCCATGAAAGCCAGTGAATAAACAACAATCAATATAGATATATGGATCTACTATGCATCAATCAACATGCAATATCCCAATCTACCTACTTAGATTAATCACTACACTTAGATTTTCTAAATCCAATTCAATTTACAGAAATTATTCCTTTGGATTTTATTCCCGATTTCTTATTTCAAATCATTTGAAATACATATCTGACTTTCTATCTTAAAGTAGATTTCACTTCGGGATTTCAAATCAAATCATTTTGAAATGTGAATTCCAAAACATAACAATGCATACAAACAAGTATGCAACCAAATATCGTGCTCCCCATCGACAAGGCAAAGGGTACGCACCTCGCAACTCGATATATATATGTGCACCTACCCCACATAGGAGTAGGCTACACCGACGATGCACCTCCCACTCATGGAGAGCATACACCGCCCTCTCACCCATACTTTTAGTCTCAGGGTTACCCGAATCTTTAGCCACATACTAAATCATTTCATATCCCGAAGTAGGGAAAATCATTTCACAACATAATAATCACAAGTACTTTCAAAATATAGTACTTCACATTAGTAATTCACGCATATGTTCAGTCACTATTAATCACATAACCTTTGAGCTCGTACGTCTCAAAGAAGGGTGTTAAGCAAAAGAATAAATTCTCCGCCACCAAACAGATACATCATCAATAGCAACTAATCGAATACGCGATGAACCACAATGTAACATATAATACATTTCTAAATCATTTTAGAAATCATCGGGTTTTGGGCCTCGAAATCCTTTCTGTTTTATAAAACATTTTTATAAAACATTCCCTGTCCAAAATCGGGAATACATTTCTTTTCACTTAAGAAAAATATCATTTCACAATCATTCGTTAAATTTGAAATGAACACAACATCGCTAAACACCTTATCGTCAAATCGTGAAGTGTTTCACAAGGCGTTAGCACACAGATATTTTCAACCCAACCCAATGCTAAATGTAAAAGCATATTCTGCTCATAAACTGGTCGAGCACAATCCAAACCATCAATCAATCAAATTTGACATTAAATATAAGGTTTTAAATAGAGAGAGTATTGACTTATATTTAACATCAAATCCTGAAACCAACAGATATCATATCGGGAATAACGATATCGATATCTTCCAAATTCCCATCACAATATCTGTAATCACGGAATCCAATATCGAAAATATCCATTGATAATTTCAATTCAAATCTAATCCAATTTATTTATTTTTAACCATTGGATTATTTTTCTAGTTAATAACTAGTTCATTTCGATAAAAATCTATTTTTATCTTTTCAAATATGTAGTTTTTCATCCCAATTCTTCCCAAATCATTTCTTATGATTTTACACAAATTATTACTATTTTTAATAATTTTATCAAGGCCTGTACAGTCGATTTCCATCAATGGCCATCGAACTGCACTTACAACGACCTTTTTCAAATTTGATTTGGACATAATTCCAAATCCAACCATTAGATTTCTAATTTCTAATATTCATTAGAAAGCTCTTTTCGATACGAACCCAACGGTTCCGGTTTTAGGAGAATCCGACGGTCGGATCTCCCGCAATGTCTGTTTGAAATAAATGGTCGAAATTCACGAACTGCCGCGGCGCGGCGCGTTCTATTCAGGCAATTATATTATATATATAATATATATTTCGTCGATTTCTATTTAAAACGAATTTTATAAATCGTTTTAAATTCCTTTCAAAATTCATTTCAACTTCCATTTCAATTCAAAGCAAAATTGAATTCTTCTTTATAAATTCGTGTTAAAATTCATTTCTATTCAATTCAAATTTCAATTCAATTTGAATTCATTTCATTTCGCATTCAATTGATTTTGAATTCGGTTTCAATTCAATTCGGCTTCAAAGTCGTTTTCTATTCGATTCAAATTCATTTCTAAATCTTTGTATATTCAATTCATTTTGAAATCTTTGTATATTCAATTCATTTCGAAATCGCTATATATTCAATTCAATTCGAAATCGCTATATTCAATTCAATTCGAAATCGCTATATTCAATTCAATTCGAATTCATTTTCTATTCAATTCGAATTCATTTTCTATTTTATTCAATTTGAATTCATTTTCTATTCTATTCAATTCGAATTCATTTTCTATTCTATTCAATTCGAATTCATTTTCTATTCTATTCAATTCGAATTCATTTTCTATTCTATTCGATTCGAATTCATTCTCTATTCTATTCGATTCGAATTCATTCTCTATTCTATTCAATTCGAATTCATTTTCTATTCTATTCAATTCGAATTCATTTTCTATTCTATTCAATTCGAATTCATTTTTCATATACATGTTATTTCACTTTTCATATATATGTTATTTCACTTTTCATATATATGATATTTTCACTTTCAATATATTCGATATTTTCACTTTCAATATATTCGATATTTTCACTTTCAATATATTCGATATTTTCACTTTCAATATATATTCGATATTTTCACTTTCAATATATATTCGATATTTTCACTTTCAATATATTCGATTTTTCACTTTCAATATATTCGATTTTTCACTTTCAATATATATATATAATTTTCACTTTCAATATATATTCGATATTTTCACTTTCAATATATATTCGATATTTTCACACAGAATACAATCAAACAAACAAGTCGTCCATGGTCTGTGGACGACGAGGAACAGTTCATATATGCAGTTATGAAATAAATAACTGAACAGAAAATTTAAAGTGAGAGAATTCTCATATTGGGATCCACTCCGTCAGTTTTATTCTAAATTTCTGAACCGCTTGGATTTGAAATAGCCTGAAATTCCAACGTGCTCAGAATTGGACCCGGTCAGTCTTGTCGCGAAGCTCTCGGCCCCACGATCCCAACGCAACTTGAATTTTCGAATTTCGTCCTCGTATGAAGAAATTATCGCGTTACAAACATTGAATTACATAATTTATTAATTAAATAATTAATTAAAGGATTAACCCTTAATCATCTTCCATCCGTAGCGTTTCCTCCTTTCAGGTCTTTACCGTGAAACCCATTCGTTCGCCCCTTAGGGCTTGAATACATCATCAACACCGGCCGCCTGGACCACATCCGCCACCACCACCTTAAAGCCTTCCATGCCACCTTCCGTCGCCCGAAGATGGGGCCCACTCGCAACCCCCCTTACGTTCTGAAACCTCTGGCGAACGTGGCGACTTCACGTTGGGAGAACTCCCAAAATACACAACAAAACTCGTCGAACCCGGGATTGATCTGAAGAGGATCGAACATACTTTGATTTTCGTTTTGGGGTTTGAATTAATTCGAAGCGGATATAAAGAACGAGATTGGGGAAAATGGGATGATGAGGGCCGTCGTTCTTAGCCCTGGCGGCTGAACGAGATGAGAGGGGCTAGGGTTGCCCTCTTGGCTTTTATATAAATATTTTATTATATTTTATTATTTTAATTTCAAATTTACTTGTTTATCCATACGAACTCGAAATCAAACCCAACGACTGTCGCCCCTAGCTAATTACCCCCATTCCGGACATAATGGAATATGTTTCGCAAGCTGATTCGATCGTTACAATCAGTTTCCGTTGAATTTACACTTAAATCACTATATTGAATTTCAAACGTACATTTCAAATTACCGGGGTCACATACTAACTAGAAAAATTCCAGAAAAATATTTTCTAGCTTCGTATTGACGATACGGTCCTAACAAAACTAGTTTCGTCGAATTCTGAGACCGTTAGAAAAATGGCCAATTTCCAGTCGATTAAAATCAACTGAAACTGGCCAAACGCGTTTTCCTTTGCCACGCTCACATATTGATTCGAAAAATTATGAAATTTGAAACCTAGCAATAACTCGACATCACGGACCCAACAAAACTGGTTTCGTCGAAATCCGAGGTCGTTCGCAAAATGTCCATTTTTAAGGGCCTGAATTCCATAGCGACTATTCAGAATTTTCAACTGGACATATCTTTTGATTCCCGCTACGAACTTTTGATTTTTCGGATTCGTTGGAAAGATATTCACTATTAGATTCCATTATTTTTGGTTTCACTAAAATCCGGATTGTTTTGCACCCGGTACATTCAATTGAAGTTTGAAATCGAATTATCGAACTACCGCGCCATTTTCAATTCCTTTTATAATTATAAATAATTATTTATATTCTAACGACGACGAATATAAATATATACGTTCGAATTCTATTCAAAATAAATTTCTCGTCGATATTATTTAAAATAATCTATTTTAAATAATCAAAATTCGCTAAAATTGCCGATATAAAAATTTTAAACTGGCCCAGATTTTCGGGTTATTACAATCTCCCCCACTTAAAACTTTTCGTCCCCGAAAAGGAACAAAGTCGAAAGTGGTTTGATTAATCAACACTACGCTCGATCGGGCTTCCATTCTCCAACTCTTTAGTTTCTGAGAATTTTCAAAATTTCGAAAATTTGGCTAACACCCTAAATTTTCGAAAAATTTCGCCATAACCTCCCCTGCACCGGGAGCATCGCGGAATTTCAAATAGCTTCCCCGGTCCTTCAGATCTCAAAAAGAAAAAGAAAAAGCCAAGCGGCTAGCCAATAGGCTCACAAAATCATCATCACCCAAACAAAACAGGAAATTATGTAGTAAACATGTACCTATTTGTCGGGCAAACAAATTTTATTCTCTGCTCTAGCCTCCTTGCTATGACCTGTTCAAAAGATATACATGTATGCAAGCAAATGCGACCAATTTTCAATACAATTCAATATTTGATACAGTTAGGCATAATGATTCAAAATTATCAAACAATTAAACAAACAACACAAACATCAATCAATTAATTGATTATATTTTCAAATATATAATTTTATATATTTAAAAATCATATTTTCTAAAATCAGATTATATATATAATCACAGATACGTTATTTATAAACAAATAACTCTCGACTCATTCTAGGGCATTTCTAACCCCATCTCTAACGAGTCACTCATTCTAGAATGCTACTGATTCTATCTCTAATGAGGATTCTTTTATAGGACATTACTAATCCTACCTTTGATGAGTCTTTTGTTCAGTTCTAACGAGTTGTACCCCAAAGATTTGAGTTTAACCAAAGCTCTGATACCACGTGTAACGACACGGGTTTCGCCCGGACCTAACCGATCGCTAAATCGACCAAGACCGTTTGAATCCCGCATACGCTAACTTTGGGTATACAACACATCAGAACAAATAACAGAAGACTTCAATAAACATCATAATAATGTTACATCAGAGTACAGAATATCAGAGTATATCGAAATATAATACACAGCGGAAGATAAATTTACATAAATGTAAAATAGTGCACAGCGGAAATATAAACTACACAGCGGAAGACTGTAAATGTCTGGACACAGCTTAAAGCTTCAATCCAGAATCCTGCTCAAAACATCTGCAAAATAAAACTACTCGACTGCCCGTGTGGAAAATAGGGGCACCCGAGTTCGCAAAGGAAAAGCAAACTACAGGTCAGTCATGGGACTGGTGTGAGAACTCAAAAACAGTTGTTAACTTTGTTCAAAAATAATGCAAATCACGGGACCACGCCACTTTCGCGGAACGGGTTTACCCCCATGAAAGCCAGTGAATAAACAACAATCAATATAGATATATGGATCTACTATGCATCAATCAACATGCATTATCCCAATCTACCCACTTAGATTAATCACTACACTTAGATTTTCTAAATCCAATTCAATTTACAGAAATTATTCCTTTGGATTTTATTCCCGATTTCTTATTTCAAATCATTTGAAATACATATCTGACTTTCTATCTTAAAGTAGATTTCACTTCGGGATTTCAAATCAAATCATTTTGAAATGTGAATTCCAAAACATAACAATGCATACAAACAAGTATGCAACCAAATATCGTGCTCCCCATCGACAAGGCAAAGGGTACGCACCTCGCAACTCGATATATATATATATATATATATATGTGCACCTACCCCACATAGGAGTAGGCTACACCGACGATGCACCTCCCACTCATGGAGAGCATACACCACCCTCTCACCCATACTTTTAGTCTCAGGGTTACCCGAATCTTTAGCCACATACTAAATCATTTCATATCCCGAAGTAGGGAAAATCATTTCACAACATAATAATCACAAGTACTTTCAAAATATAGTACTTCACATTAGTAATTCACGCATATGTTCAGTCATTATTAATCACATAACCTTTGAGCTCGTACGTCTCAAAGAAGGGTGTTAAGCAAAAGAATTAATTCTCCGCCACCAAACAGATACATCATCAATAGCAACTAATCGAATACGCGATGAACCACAATGTAACATATAATACATTTCTAAATCATTTTAGAAATCATCGGGTTTTGGGCCTCGAAATCCTTTCTGTTTTATAAAACATTTTTATAAAACATTCCCTGTCCAAAATCGGGAAAACATTTCTTTTCACTTAAGAAAAATATCATTTCACAATCATTCGTTAAATTTGAAATGAACACAACATCGCTAAACACCTTATCGTCAAATCGTGAAGTGTTTCACAAGGCGTTAGCACACAGATATTTTCAACCCAACCCAATGCTAAATGTAAAAGCATATTCTGCTCATAAACTGGTCGAGCACAATCCAAACCATCAATCAATCAAATTTGACATTAAATATAAGGTTTTAAATAGAGAGAGTATTGACTTATATTTAACATCAAATCCTGAAACCAACAGATATCATATCGGGAATAACGATATCGATATCTTCCAAATTCCCATCACAATATCTGTAATCACGGAATCCAATATCGAAAATATCCATTGATAATTTCAATTCAAATCTAATCCAATTTATTTATTTTTAACCATTGGATTATTTTTCTAGTTAATAACTAGTTCATTTCGATAAAAATCTATTTTTATCTTTTCAAATATGTAGTTTTTCATCCCAATTCTTCCCAAATCATTTCTTATGATTTTACACAAATTATTACTATTTTTAATAATTTTATCAAGGCCTGTACAGTCGATTTCCATCAATGGCCATCGAACTGCACTTACAGCGACCTTTTTCAAATTTGATTTGGACATAATTCCAAATCCAACCATTAGATTTCTAATTTCTAATATTCATTAGAAAGCTCTTTTCGATACGAACCCAACGGTTCCGGTTTTAGGAGAATCCGACGGTCGGATCTCCCGCAATGTCTGTTTGAAATAAATGGTCGAAATTCACGAACTGCCGCGGCGCGGCGCGTTCTATTCAGGCAATTATATTATATATATAATATATATTTCGTCGATTTCTATTTAAAACGAATTTTATAAATCGTTTTAAATTCCTTTCAAAATTCATTTCAACTTCCATTTCAATTCAAAGCAAAATTGAATTCTTCTTTATAAATTCGTGTTAAAATTCATTTCTATTCAATTCAAATTTCAATTCAATTTGAATTCATTTCATTTCGCATTCAATTGATTTTGAATTCGGTTTCAATTCAATTCGGCTTCAAAGTCGTTTTCTATTCGATTCAAATTCATTTCTAAATCTTTGTATATTCAATTCATTTCGAAATCTTTGTATATTCAATTCATTTCGAAATCGCTATATATTCAATTCAATTCGAAATCGCTATATTCAATTCAATTCGAAATCGCTATATTCAATTCAATTCGAATTCATTTTCTATTCAATTCGAATTCATTTTCTATTTTATTCAATTCGAATTCATTTTCTATTCTATTCAATTCGAATTCATTTTCTATTCTATTCAATTCGAATTCATTTTCTATTTTATTCAATTCGAATTCATTTTCTATTCTATTCGATTCGAATTCATTCTCTATTCTATTCAATTCGAATTCATTTTCTATTCTATTCAATTCGAATTCATTTTCTATTCTATTCAATTCGAATTCATTTTTCATATACATGTTATTTCACTTTTCATATATATGTTATTTCACTTTTCATATTCTATTCTATTCAATTCGAATTCATTTTCTATTCTATTCAATTCGAATTCATTTTCTATTCTATTCGATTCGAATTCATTCTCTATTCTATTCGATTCGAATTCATTCTCTATTCTATTCAATTCGAATTCATTTTCTATTCTATTCAATTCGAATTCATTTTCTATTCTATTCAATTCGAATTCATTTTTCATATACATGTTATTTCACTTTTCATATATATGTTATTTCACTTTTCATATATATGATATTTTCACTTTCAATATATTCGATATTTTCACTTTCAATATATTCGATATTTTCACTTTCAATATATTCGATATTTTCACTTTCAATATATATTCGATATTTTCACTTTCAATATATATTCGATATTTTCACTTTCAATATATTCGATTTTTCACTTTCAATATATTCGATTTTTCACTTTCAATATATATATAATTTTCACTTTCAATATATATTCGATATTTTCACTTTCAATATATATTCGATATTTTCACACAGAATACAATCAAACAAACAAGTCGTCCATGGTCTGTGGACGACGGGGAACAGTTCATATATGCAGTTATGAAATAAATAACTGAACAGAAAATTTAAAGTGAGAGAATTCTCACATTGGGATCCACTTCGTCAGTTTTATTCTGAATTTCTGAACCGCTTGGATTTGAAATTGCCTGAAATTCCAACGTGCTCAGAATTGGACCCGGTCAGTCTTGTCGCGAAGCTCTCGGCCCCACGATCCCAACGCAACTTGAATTTTCGAATTTCGTCCTCGTATGAAGAAATTATCGCGTTACAAACATTGAATTACATAATTTATTAATTAAATAATTAATTAAAGGATTAACCCTTAATCATCTTCCATCCCCGACGTTTCCTCCTTTCAGGTCTTTACCGTGAAACCCATTCGTTCGCCCCTTAGGGCTTGAATACATCATCAACACCGGCCGCCTGGACCACATCCGCCACCACCACCTTAAAGCCTTCCATGCCACCTTCCGTCGCCCGAAGATGGGGCCCACTCGCAACCCCCCCTTACGTTCTGAAACCTCCGGCGAACGTGGCGACTTCACGCTGGGAGAACTCCCAAAATACACAACAAAACTCGTCGAACCCGGGATTGATCTGAAGAGGATCGAACATACTTTGATTTTCGTTTTGGGGTTTGAATTAATTCGAAGCGGATATAAAGAACGAGATTGGGGAAAATGGGATGATGAGGGCCGTCGTTCTTAGCCCTGGCGGCTGAACGAGATGAGAGGGGCTAGGGTTGCCCTCTTGGCTTTTATATAAATATTTTATTATATTTTATTATTTTAATTTCAAATTTACTTGTTTATCCATACGAACTCGAAATCAAACCCAACGACTGTC
This sequence comes from Allium sativum, assembly GCA_030737875.1. NCBI lineage: Eukaryota > Viridiplantae > Streptophyta > Magnoliopsida > Asparagales > Amaryllidaceae > Allium > Allium sativum. The sequence goes on along the minus strand of CM060916.1, from coordinate 787,717,544 downwards.
GCCCCTAGCTAATTACCCCCATTCCGGACACAATGGAATATGTTTCGCAAGCTGATTCGATCGTTACAATCAGTTTCCGTTGAATTTACACTTAAATCACTATATTGAATTTCAAACGTACATTTCAAATTACCGGGGTCACATACTAACTAGAAAAATTCCAGAAAAATATTTTCTAGCTTCGTATTGACGATACGGTCCTATCAAAACTAGTTTCGTCGAATTCTGAGACCGTTAGAAAAATGGCCAATTTCCAGTCGATTAAAATCAACTGAAACTGGTCAAACGCGTTTTCCTTTGCCACGCTCACATATTGATTCGAAAAATTATGAAATTTGAAACCTAGCAATAACTCGACATCACGGACCCAACAAAACTGGTTTCGTCGAAATCCGAGGTCGTTCGCAAAATGACCATTTTTAAGGGCCTGAATTCCATAGCGACTATTCAGAATTTTCAACTGGACATATCTTTTGATTCCCGCTACGAACTTTTGATTTTTCGGATTCGTTGGAAAGATATTCACTATTAGATTCCATTATTTTTGGTTTCACTAAAATCCGGATTGTTTTGCACCCGGTACATTCAATTGAAGTTTGAAATCGAATTATCGAACTACCGCGCCATTTTCAATTCCTTTTATAATTATAAATAATTATTTATATTCTAACGACGACGAATATAAATATATACGTTCGAATTCTATTCAAAATAAATTTCTCGTCGATATTATTTAAAATAATCTATTTTAAATAATCAAAATTCGCTAAAATTGCCGATATAAAAATTTTAAACTGGCCCAGATTTTCGGGTTATTACAGACAGCTATATGTTGACATGGAGTTTTTGTTATGTTGACATACTCCTTTGAAAATTTGAATTTTAAAGCATTTTTCAAGTGTTTTGAAATAAAAATAATTTTGGAAATTCTTGAGTAAAATTCTAGTGTTGTAAATTAATATTATATAATAGAAAAACATATGAAAACATAATTTTAAACTATATAAATATATTTATAAAATTATAAGGTTTTAAACTATATAGAGTATAAATATAAAGTATATATAAAAACTTAATTTGAAAACCAAGAAGAATAAAAATAGAAACAAATAGAAAAATAAAATAGAGAGGATTGAGAATAGAATTGCAAATCAGAATTTGAAATTTGAAATTTAGAATTTAAATTTGAACATGGAGTGCTATTTAGAGTCTTACAAAATCTAGACTTTATAACTATATTAGTCTTGAACTCTTGAAATCTTGAATACTCATGAGTCTTGAAATTTCTCTGGTCTTTGAATTTTTATTATCTTTATAACTGTACAGTCTTCAGTAATATTTCCTGTATATAATTCCTGCACACACACACACACACACACACACACATATATATATATATTCTATACAAAAAGGGTTAGTATATATTTTATAATCAATGATAATTGAAATAAGGTTATTGACATCAAAACTCCATTCTCCAACAATCTCCCCCTTTTTGACGATGACAACCTTAGTTTATAAAATGTCATACCTGTATATACCTGTTTGATGATGTTCCTCTTATACTCCCCCTGTCTATAAACTATGCCTATATTTTATAATTTCTCCCCCTTTGGCATTATCAAAAAGAAATTTTAAAGATACTTCCCCTAAATTATATAACTCTAGAACTTAAGTAATATTCCTAAAAATACTCCTCGTTAAACAGATATTCATATATTTTATGTTTTAGAAGGTTATAATTATATAAACCATAAGTGACAATTTTATTGAACAATCACTTGTACATATACACGATTTTATACATATACGACTTATCATAGGAACGTACACTACGACAAAATGACCCTTCAATAGCGTTTAAAAAACGCTATAAAAGGCTATTATGGCGTTTTTATAAACGCTGTGTATTTACAAGCTATAATAGGCTAGGGATATTTAATAACAAACCAAAAAACGCTATAAAAAGCATGCTATCAATAAGGACTTCTGATAGCGTTTAAAACGCTATAAAAGTAATGTTATGGCCTTGTTTGAACAGTTGACTTGTAAATGTACAACGGCCAAATTACACTATTATTTCCTTTAACATCATTTTTGAAACGCTGTTAAATATTATAACAGCGTTTTAAAACCATTTGAAATGTTCTCTAACAACATTCTTTAAACGCTATTAAAACCATTAATTGCATGCTATTGAAAATAATTTTCGCACCATGTATTTGTCCACCATCACACTATAACCGATGGATCTAGATTAACATAATATATCATTTCACAAATCATATAAATCACATTAAACCAAAATTAGCTAACCATTCAATTTCCATATAAAATAATACATTGTATGCTACAATATTTAATGAACATTACATTAAAAGTGGAAATGATACATGTGATAAAGATCATGCTACACATGAGAATTAAGTATGCAAACCAAAAAAATGATACTTCAAAAGAACTTCAAATCCTTGATATGCTGCAGCAGGTTGTCATTTATATGCACCATAGATGGATAAGTACCTATGGAAAAAAATTCAACAATTAACTATATGTGTGTGTGATTTAATTATATAAACTTAATTAATTTATATGAAAATTAATTTAGTAATTTTTATAAACTTAGTTCATTTATATAAACTAATTAAATTAACTTGGTTAATTTCATAAAATTTAGTTAACCTATATTAACATATGGAATTTCTTGAAATGAATATAAATTTTGTTTTAAATACTTTATTCAACAATTACATATCTACTGTTATGAGCTTATTAATTTTTATAAAACTTAACTAAATTTCATAAACTTGCTTAATTTAAGAAAGTAGTTGTTTATTTAATTATTTGGAAACTTAATTAACTTAGTTACTTCATTATTATACTACTACTATTATTATAAATTTAGTTAACTTTATAAACTTAATTAATTTTTATAACTTAGTTAATTTTTCTTAAAAATAGATACTTTTATATTAAACTTAAATTTTTATAACAATTTAACAAAAATTTCAAAATAGAAAACATGTAATATTCATAATATTTTTAGTTAAGTATTTATAATATTAGTTTATAAATTTATTATTATTGTGTTACTATTACTATTATATTATATTATTATTAGTTAATTTTTATAACTTAGTTAACTTAATTTTTATAAAAAATTAGATGATTTTTATTAAACTTAGTCAATTTTTCTAACAATTTAATAAAAATTTCAAAATAGAGAACATGTAATATTCATAATAATAACATTATTATATTATTAGTTAAATATATATAATATTAATTTATAAATTTATTATTATTATTATTGTATTACTATTATTATTATATCATAACATACTATTATTATATATTTATTTTTATATACCTTTAATTAAATTTTGAAAATCTCGATTAACTTAGTTAAATATTTATAAAATATGTTTACAAATTTATTATTTTTATTTTATTATATTATTATTTACTAATTTTTATATATCATTAGCTAAATTTTATAAAACCCAATTAACTTAGTTAAACTTCACAAAACCCACTTAACTTAGTTAAATATTTATCAAATTAGTTTATAAATTTATTATTATGTTACTACTATTATATTATTACTATTATTCATTTATTATTATTAATTTTATATACCTTTAGTTTAATTTTATAAAGCTCAATTAATTTAGTCTAATATCTATATGATTAGTTTATAAACTTATTATTATTAAATTACAATTATTATTGTATTATTATTATTATTTATTAAATATCTTTAGTTAAATTTTACAAAACTCAATTAACTTAGTTAAATACTTATTTTATTGTAAGTATGCAGTGAGTTTTAATAAATTAATTTTGACACCTTTCATTGTTTATACACATCATAATTCATTTGTAAAATTTTCTTAACTTCCGATTTTTTTTCAAAATTTCAGCAGAATCTCCTTTGTATGGGGGACGTTTCGAAAAAACCGAATACATAATAATTACAACATATGCATCTCCAAAGAGTCATCCCACCCTGGGCATCCCGAAACACGGGGAAACAGACCAATAACACTATATACTCTTATTTTGTAGTATTTAATCCAAAACCATACCTTTATTGGGCATTATTTAGCAAATTACTTATTATTTAACATGCATAAGCGGCTACCAATGCAAGTCCATCCGTCAATGCTTCGAAAGTATTTGTCCTCATCTCAAATGTAAATGTTAGCTGCATAAAGGAAGCAAAGGAAATATAAATTAATGTAATGGATAAGTAGTATAACATTTCATTTTTAGGTCACTTCTCAATATATTAAAACATTAAAACATCAAGTACAAAATGGAATTACGCTATGATACTCTTAATATCAAATCTGAACTAACATTAAACCATTGCTCGGTTTCGTTTCAAACTGTGCTCAGTTTCTACAAACTGAGCATATGCTCAGTTTCTTGATATGTTTCAACTCCAAAGATATATAATGGTACAAACTAACAAAGACAATACAAGAGATCATTTTTATTTTACATTTTCACATTTTCACATTATAGGTCAGATTAAACAAGAAAGCAGCAACAGAGCGTTGTACAAATACCTTACCAGGTTTGCAAACACTACTTGTATATAACACACAAAATTGTGAAAATGTCGAAGAGACGGAACAAAATATTTACGAAGATAACTGACCATTTCAGAAAGATGGATTATCCCCAGCAAACAGTACTTGTATAGGAACATTAATTTTATGTGCACGTTTTCATAGGATGAAAAAGATGCTGGTAGCATTGGTAAATCAAACAAAATATTTGATGTAAATTGCTTTTAATAAAGCTTATAAAATTCATAAAAATCCATTATTCTATTGCTGTACCAAACCTGTGTAGTGTCATTCAGAAAGAATAAAGTTATGGACCCCGTTGTACAAATTCAAATACAATCCATTCCAATTTGTGTGGGTATCAACCAAAACAGAAACCAAAATTCAACCAAAAAAATGCTTAGCAGATAGGGAGATAATACACTGCTAGAAAGGCTGTTTTATTTAATAAATTCATAATGCATTTTTATAATCAAGTGAAACTCAAGTAGGCCTTGTCCGTTTCAACTCATGTGACCTAGTTGGGCTGCTTGGGCATAAAAGCAAACATACTGTATTAAAATAAAGTACCTATGGATAGTGCTCCAACTGTCAGGATAGCCGATATCATCATGTTCAGTAAGAGAAAAATCCATGACCGAGGGATCATCTGTAAGAAGCTTAGCAAGCTGCTCATCAATCCAACTAAGCCTCTGTTGAGTGAAATTGAACAAGGAAACGTATTGTTATAGCTACTGAGCCAGATATAAATGCAAAAAAAGTTGCCAAAAAAGAACTAACACTGCTTGCTGCAAAATGGGTTGCAAGCCCAACTGGTAGCCGATCCACTCCTTTGAGTCGTTCACCAGTTAATGCTAAATATTCTCCTGTATTGAGATCATTTTAAGAACAATTGTTATTCCATAAAAAAGCTGCTGAAAAGATAATATGGAACATATGGTCTGCACACGTCACAAGTCATGTTCTTGCGTAGCTGGTTCTTTTAAATCCTCAGCAACTGGAACATCTGGTCCACCCAATAACCTACTGGAAAACTTTACAGATACTAGAATCTAAATCCATTAAACAACAATTTTCATGTTCTTGTGCAGGGCAGTGTATATATTTCAAAACACCAAGTTCAGATTTTAGTGTTTGTTTTTAAAAAGAAAAGAAAAAAAAATATAAGGCTTATTGACATTACTATTTTTCTTCTTTCTAAATATGATTGAACCAAACAAAACATATTGAGGCAATAAACAATTTTCCAAGCCATTTTTAATTTTTAACACAAACGGGTATTATGTGGCAAAATGATCGAAACATTAAACACTTAACAAGCAACAGTTGAGAAAATCATGCAGGAGGCTTACAAGAATAGTACTGTAAATGGATCTGCATATGCCTAGTGCATATGCATTTGAATATGCCAATGCATTTGCATTTACATGTGAGTACATGTGCATATGCCAATACATTTGCATATGCATACACAAATGGGATTCTCAGTTTCGAGGCTCAATTTCGAGCCAGAAAGCTCAGCTTCGAAACTGCACTGAATACTCTTCCAATTTATGTACTTTGATTTAGTCAAGATGGATATTATGTACTTGGCTCTGGTTTTGATGATGTAATCAAACATATGTATTTTCCGCTGCAATGAAATAAAGTTTTTAATTTTTCAAGTACTGTTTATATCTGTCTTGTTGATTAAGTTTCTGTTCTATACTCACTTAAAATGCTCCATAGAAGTTAATGCATTCCCTTTGTGAGTGACATTAATGGACGTGGGGTGTTACAGGAAGTCTGGGAGGGAAATGGACCCATTGGGGGTCAACATACCCTAGGGGTGTCGACTCATGGGTCGACACCATAAGGGGGGTGTCGACACCCCTAGATCCGGGCGAATTATATTTTTCTGTATATGGACTGAATTCTTGGTTAGATACGTTGGCTTTAGGATATAAATAGGACACTATTTCTCTTGTTTTTACACACCAAAACAATAGAGAACTAGATGCTTCCTCTGCCTAGATTAAAATAGTCTATTCTTCTTCAACAATCAAGTCATTCAAGTTCAGAGATGTGTGATTCAACAATAGCGATTAATTCTTCTGTTTCCTAGATACATTCTCTGTGAGTCTACGTTATTTTTAGATATAAACACTTAAAAGTTATTTTTGACATATCATTGAATTGGATCTAAGCCTATGACTAATTGAATCATATCAGATCTGCCATAACCTGTGTATCTAAGTTATTTTGACATGACTATGAATTGGATCTAAGTCTATGCCTATTTATCATGTCAGATCTGCCATTATTTGTAGATTTGATGCACTGTTTAGATCCCGTCATGCCTGTTTATGATGTCTCTATTATGTTCGAATTCGTTCTATTATCACATGTTCATCAGATCTGTTCTTATATGCCTATCTTGTCATTATGCCCAATTTTGTCACTATATGCTTATTCATTTGCTATGCCTATTTCTGTCACCGTATGTCCATCTTTTTATTATGCTTATTTTTGTTCTCTTCCCTTCTTCTTTTCAATTTTTATTTTATTGTCAGGCTACCTTTAAGCCTAGGAATACCACTGAAATATGTGAAACGTGTGAAATTGGGAACGAGGGGAAAACGTTAAAATTGGGGCATAACTTGAATTAAATACATAAATTTGGATTTGAGGCATAAATAAAATTGTGATTTAGATCTTAATTTGGGGCAGATGGTACTCGATGAGTATGACTTGGGAAAGGGGCATGAAAACCTCAATGAAATATGAATAATTGGTTAATAGTGAAAAAGCCTAGATTTGCAGTAATTAGAAACTGTAACCACACTTAGACATGAGGTTAGATTACACTTGTGGTAGAAGTATGTCTGGACCCGCCCGGCATATCCAGCGACCATAAGTGGTGAATCTAATGTGAGGGATTTAAGTGTTTAAAAACATAATGGGATAAGACAGAGGTTAAGTCTGACTTGTGGAAGAAGTCTACTCAGTCCCGCCCGGCATATCCAGCATCCACAAGTTGTAGGCTTAATGTGGGAGGTCTAGCGCATTATAACTATAAATTAATAAATGGTGATGAACCTGAATACTTAACCTGATTGAATCCATAGGGGTTACATGAACATGTTAACTTGAGTAGGGGTTAAGTAAACTTGATTGAAACAGTGGGAGGGTTAAGTATATCTTGGAGGGGGTGGGTAATAATTATCTATATAGGCCCACAAACTTAACATGTTGGGGTTATGCAATCTTGTGACTCTGGTAGGGCATAACGTGTGGGAATCCTAGTAGTGGGGATGCAAGCGTAGGGGGAAGCTTGTATCATCTTGTGTATGAGACGTGTTTCAGTCAGTAACCCATATATAGGTATCAAACGAGTACTCCAAACTAGGTCGGAGTCATGGCACACTTACTGGGCTGATTATAGGAGATCCAAAAGAGGGGATGGTGTGGGCAGCGCACTCCGACGGGGCCATGTGCGTGCATGGGTCCGGACTAGAGGAGGCTAAGGCGCTGTGATATTAGTAGATATGGTTGTGCACATCCTGAAAACGAAGGGTTGCCACTTTAGGAAGTGATACGTCCTACTGTGGGGCCAACATAGGGTATTTATGGAGTAGGGAGGCGATCGATTGGGGTAGTAATTATGGTACATCTAGACCCCGGTATGTTTAGGAGCCCATTATTATTCTTAGGCATAACTCCTGTATGTTTAGTTGGGCTGCCTGTTATTCTATGAGGTAAAACCTCTTACTAGAAGTACGCCTAAGTCTACCATCTTATGCTTGTTGGGGATCATCTTGTTCATATGATACTAGTATTAATGCTGAGGAAGAAAGTGTTAGGGAAGTGCTACTTATTTATTCTATCTTGTTTATCCTGTTACGTTGTCATACCTGCCTTATATGCTGTTATCTATCTCTCCAGTTTATATGCCAATCATGATGCCTTTATTTATTTATATGCTAAAAGTAACTAGACTCGTCAGACTTTATGTCTGACCCGTTTTGTTTCCTCTTCTTTCTCTTCTGTTCCCTCCCCCTTAGTTCTTAGGTTGGGAATACTCAAGCTTGATTAGGATTCTGCTTTCATTCTGCTTGGAGATGCTTAGATGTACTGCTTGATTTCATACCTTTTCTATTATGGCTATGTTTTTGGGGATTATGCTCTTTTCATGTTTACTGATGATTTAAGTACAAGACAGAAGTTTTAAGTCGATGTAATGGGTTTTATGTATTTCAGACTTATGATGTAACTATGTTTTGAACCATGATGTTTTCTGCTTAAATAAAAGTTTTAAATTCCGCTACTATTTTATATCTATCTTGTAATGTTTCTGTTTCTGTTTACCTATAACGCTTCACGAAACTTAATGCATTCTCTTAACGAGTGACATTAACGGATGTGGGGTGTCACATATTACCCCCGATCCTTTAGTGGGGAGTGCGGGCTCAGCTTTGATTCTCGCCCTCAATCCATCAGCGGGGTAGGAACCCTTTTTCTTTGGCACTTTCTCTCAGTGTGTAACGACCCAGAAATTTTGGTGAGTTTGAAATAAAAATTAAAACATTTACAATCAATTGGATATTTGGTTTAGAGATTTAAATCAAATATTTATTCTTGAACTGAAATTTGAATGGACATTCGAACTGGATTTGAAATTCGACAAGAGAAATATTGATGGTTATATCTAAAATATACGTTATAGGCGAAGATTTATTCGTTTGAAATTAAAGTTGGATATATATTAAAAACAAGCTTAAATTAGTCGTGGTATATCGTAAATTATGATTTGTTTCAGAATTGGAAATATTTTATTGATACGATATCGGCATTTAAAATAATTAATTTTCAAACAACCTCGGTCTATGATAAAATGGGCTTTTATTTGAATATGTATAATTAATTAGTGCTGTATTTCAAATTTGGAGCTAAACGTAATTGTTTTGACAGTAGACAAAATGTAACCGTGAACCGGCATATGAATTGAATTTAAAATAAAACATCTTCCCTGTATGTGCCTCCTTGCATATTACCGTCCTCAGTTAAATACACAAGCTATTTTACTTGGCTCCCACGGTTACTTGGCCTCCACACTATCAATGCCTTCATTCGCACGGTTCCCACTTTATAAATCTAGGGGTTTCTCCCAATTCTTCAGACAGCAAATTTTCCCCCAAATTCAATTTCTATGGCTTCCATCGTGTTAACGTTTCCTTTAATCGCTCTGTCCTCCTACTAATCGACAACCGAGAGCCTAGGTCGCCACCACCACGAAGATCGCTTACCCCTCCGCAAATCGAGCGCTCCAGGCCCTTCGAATCGAAGCAGGAGGTCAAAGCTCCAAGTTTTCTTCGTTCATCATCGCTACAACGTCAAGGGTAACACGGCAGTAAAGGTGAGAAATCACTCACGATTAATTCTAGTTCTAGTAAACTTAATTTCTTAGGATTTGTTGCTGTGAATTTCTTTGGATTTGATTCGTGTGTGAGTATTATGCTCGCGATTTATCTCTGTTGCATGTGATTGATTCCAGTTAAATTGAAATACGATAGTTAAGGGTTTTGGATTTTGAACTGTTGCCTGCTTCACTTGTGCCTGCGGTCAAAACTGTATGAACAGTGTACATCATACTTTGTTGTTCACTGTGTCAATGAGGAAAGACACCCTCTAAATTCATATTTCACCATGTATGTGTCTATTTATATGGAACTGGTTTTGGGTACTCCATTAACTGCAATATAATGATGGAAAAGTTTGATATTGTGTTATATTTTTCCTGCTACTTTATAACTTTGTCGCCATGGGTCAGTGGTATATTACTACCTGTCATATTTCATTTTCTACCTCTTCAAATTGTGATATATCATTTTTTTGACATTGATTAGCTTTAATATTTTGAAGGCTGTACGCGATTTATTTACCTAGAAGATAGTCACAACATCAATCCTATATGAAACTGTACAAGTACATCTTGATAAAGGGATAGACTGTCTTTAATATATTTGAAACTATTTGGAAAAAAACCCACTTTGAATCAAGCAAGGCTGATAAATGATTTCTGAAACTTTCACATGCTTTATTTGATTATCATATATAATAGCCGACTATAAGGGCTGCCGATTAAAAACTGTTTGAAGTATCTGGTTAAAGAAAACTGCATTTTTATTTACTAATTAGTCGCACACTGCACGGTGCACTTGCATGTACCTACTGCATTTTAGACTTGAGTTTGTTTGAATTACAACTTGCATTACTTACATTCACCTGTTGCCTTAACACATATGAACTTGCACTAGTTTCTACTACCTGCCTATTTACGTTTCTATGGAGTCAAATAGTGTTGCATTGATTGACTTCTTGAAACAGTGGACTATTTAGTTGAAACAAATATAAGGACCTAGTTGGCCAGTTTTCTAAATATATTGACGGCAACAACAAAAGTTGCATTGGCATCGCTCTATCCCTACCCAGAGGCTGTATAGTTTGTAAGCATACAAATATGAAATAGAAATCCAACTGTTATAGTGTTAAGTCATGGACTGTTGGTTAGTTTCAATGTCACTTTGTTATTTTCGGATCTTCCCGAGCTCATATTTTTCTCCGCTATGGATTTGTTCAGCTAATAAGTTTGACACTTGAAACCCATGTTTTTATATGCACAGTTGGCACATTGAATCCATGTTATACACCTTACCATATATATATTTCCCCTTTTATTTCAACTATATGCTATGTTGTATAAATTTGATTACACTGCATAATCATGTTCGGAAACCTGACATCATGCTATGTTATTTAACTTGAGCAACCCATTCTGTTCTAAAAGCCTGAATATGTTCACGTCTCCATATATTTGTTTCCACCTTGTTGGACCTGTGTGTTCGTGAACACATAACCATGCATATGTATAGGAGTGGCATGTGTGTCTTCTGATATTCTGTTAAAGTTTTGTAAACTTAGTATAGTATTGACTTGAGATTGTATATGTGAATTTCCATTGTGTCCCTTGTATGTCCATTTATGTTCATCCAGTATTTCATCCCCGTACCGACTTATGGCATTTTGAACATGCCTCGAGCTACCCTGTGCTGGAAGTTTGCAACACCAGCCACTTTGTGGACATACAATTTACACAGTTCCATGCAAATTGACTTTTAAATGTTACCATTTGAATTTCTTGTATATGGTCTACACTTGTTTTGTTTGACCTAACATTGTATGTTACTGCCATACTCTCGCTCTCTTTACTGTGTCGGACCATTTGCGTTCGTTTTATTTTACTGTGATTGACCACTGGTGTCCGTCCCTTTTCATGTGATAGACCACTTGCGTACACATTATAAGTTGCGGGACCTGTTCTATTTTGTTCGTTGTGCTAGTTCTCGGATGCTGAGGCGGTACACACATTTACCCGTACATGTGTGTATACGCAAGCTCCTGGAATCACAGTCCCTGGAAATAGTTACACTGATATGAACAGATATCACAACTGTTTATTTATATATGACATCGATGTTGGGATTAATGATTTTACTTCAGTTTTATTGAAATTATTTTACTTGAACTATGATTAATCCTGACTCGAGTATTTTATGTTTTTGCATGGAATGCTCGAGTCAGACCCGAGCATTTCAGATTGAGAGATTACAACTCAGGATTCGAAGATTGACAAAGCTGGGGATTCCGAAGATGCGAACTCCGAAGTTTTCAAAACAGTAAATTATTTTTGTTATATTCAAAGCATGTTTTCAATATTCCGCTGCATACAGAAAAATATTGTATTCAAAACTCTGATTTATAAATAGAAGTTTATTTTTGCCGTTTAATACAGTGTTATATATTTATTTTGTGTTTCTGTGTAAATTCTGTGTTGAAACTCGGTAAGCTAAGTACGCTCCGTCGTTTTGAGCATTTTAAGTTGGTTTAACCACCAATTTGAAGTGGTCAAAAAGGCGGGACGTTACAGGTGGTATCAGAGCTTTGGTTTATTCAAAGCTTAGCTTATTGAGTTTAAAAACAGATCTTGAAAATAAAGCGATTTTGGAAGAAAATATTATTTTTGAAATATCAATTATTTTGAAACTAGTATTTTGAAATTAATACAGCGGAAATGAAAAAGAATTTTGAAATTTAAATTTTGTTCGGAATCCCCAGTCTTCAGAAGTCTTCGAATCCAGGTTTGCGAGAATTATTCTTCAATAAGTTCCCTTAGGATTTGAATCTAGAATCCAGCATCGGATGGTATCTAGTATAGATAGGAGAGAATCAACGAATTAATTTCGTTAAGCGTATCAAAGATAACTGAAGTTGATGGTAAATAAGAGTTCAGTTTGAATAGAAAAAGGGAAAATTTGAAATCATTTCAAAGAAGAAACGATGAAGTTTATTTTGAAATTTAGAATATAAGTTGATGAAATAAAATAAAAAAGGGGTTAAGTGAAGAGAGCTAGTAAGTGTCAACAAGTATGTGGGAATAACGATGTTGTATTTAACATCTGTTGAATCCAAATTACGAATTTAGAAATGTTTTCAAGAGGATAAAGTACATTTTCGTCAGAAAATGAAGATTTGCAAATATATTGAAATGTTTTCCCAATAATAATAAGAAATTTCATAAAATTGTAAAAATATGAATATGATAATTGGAAATGTTTTCCAGAAAACCCTGAGGGACTAACGAGTTCTGAAAAATCAGAATGGTGAGGACTGAAGAGCAAAAAGCCGCACGTCGAGAACGAAGAGCGGCAGAACGTAAAAGAAAGGAAGAAGTAATGATGGAATACGAGAAGAGAATTAAGGAAAAACAGACAGCCGGCCCTATGACAATGTCATTTGTTACAGATGTCAGAAAAAGGGACATTATGCGGCTACGTGCGGAGAGAGAGACAAGGGAAAGAAGAAAGAAGGAAAAATTTATCGACCCAATATTTTCTGTTTTAAATGCAGAAAGAAGGGACATTTTCCCAGTCGTTGTCTCAAAGTGAGGAAGAAGAGGCCTGCCATTGCTGAGACGTCTGAGGAACCAATCACTTGCTATCATTGTAAGCAAGTTGGACATATAGCTCGAAATTGTTCCGAGAGACAACAAGGAAGACGGACAATATTGCGCTCCGCTAGAGAAAAAACTGTGAAGTATGTAGATAAAGATGGCTCCATCTCGTATTATTGTAAGAACTGCAAGGAGTGGGGTCATGTGGATGAGGAATGCAAAAATCTTTTTGTGGAGACTCCAGAACCATGAATATCATGGAAATAGTTTACGCAAAGATGTGGATCATCGATCGAAAAGCAGAAAATCCTCGAAGATTGTGAATCCTAGTTAAGTCAGCTCTGTTCCGTAATATTATCGTTGTAATTCTAGAACTCCTATGTAGGTATTTTGAATAGATCAAAAAAAGACTATGTATAATTATTTGAATGGAATGGTTATGAAAGAATTTGAACTCTATGAAGTTGCTATTAATGGTTTAATCTTATAAGGTTATTTGAAATCTTGAAAATAAAATATTTCTGAGTAGAAATTATATTAATATTGTTATAATAAATGGTTTTCATAAAAGTAGATTCGTAAACTAAATTCGAGAGTTACGTGAGAAATGATTGATAAGAAGTGGAGTTAAGGAATTTAGAAACTGACTAAAGATTAGTTAAGTTGAATAGTTTTCTGAGTATTGATCTGATGTTGGTTTCGGCCTTCGGGGTTGATACTTAGGGAATTGTTCGCTTGCTAATTGATGGTCGAGGTGTGGACGTGAAGGAGTGATAATGCATGAAGAAAAAATTTGTGAAAAAAATATGGAATTTTGAGAGAATAAAGTTGTGACTGAAGTGATGAATTTTTAATTAGAGGTTTGGAAGAAGAATTGGTTATAACCAATAGATTCATAAATTCGAGTTAAAGGAAGTATTAGATATCTGAATTGGATAAGATATCAAAACTGAAATTTAATGGAGATTTGAGGATGCTCGATGTGAGATAGTGGATATAGAAATTTTCAGAACTTATATGGAGAAAAATGTGGTATAATCAAATTGAAATAAAGTCTTATATAACAGAATTTATATAAGAATGAGATGTTTGATTTGGAAAGAGAATCTTATGTAAAGTATGAATTATGAAAAGTATGAGAATTAGATACTATATGTATATAGTATTATATGTTTTCAAGTCAAGATAAGGGAAGTACCATCCTTCTTCTTTGAATTTCGAGCTTATGTAAAAGGACTGCAGATAGCGCAATCTGCAGTGCTGCTGGTGGAAGTAGGTTGTCCGGACATAAAACTCATGAGTTGCCATTGAGCACGACTGCTAGCGTAATTCGCAGGGCTGCAGATAGCCTACGGCGGTCGGATGTTTCTTGAGGGAGTCAAGCGTAACCATTGTGATCGCTGCAATCTAGAGTCGTGGGAATTCGGCCGTGTAGCGGAATTCGCAGGGCTGCAGATAGCCTAAGGCGGACGGATGTTTCCTGAGGGAATCGGGCGTAACCATTGTGACTGCTGCGATCTACAGTCGAATTGTAAGGGCGTAATCCGCAGAGCTGTGAAAGCTTACGGGTATGGATGTTTCCTGAGGGACTCAGGCGTAACCATTGTGTACCTGCGGTCCATAGTATTTGAGATATCTTAGTGATAGTGAGCCACCTGTTTGATGCAGCAGTTAGTCTTCGTGACTTAATTGGTCTTTGTGACCTGATTTGTCGTTGGGACTTGTTTTGTCCTCGTGACTTGATTTATCTTCATAATTGGATGATTTGATTTCGTGACCCTGAGAGAGCAATCAACGCTCAATGACCTCAGATTGTCTTTTGATTCTTATATTGCCTTCCGTTGATTTGTCCATGACGAAATTCGCAGGGAAGTGAATTCCTACGGATACGGATGTTTTCTGGGGGATCCAGACGGAACCATTGTGTATCTGCGATTCGTGAACAACCAACATATCAATATCACATTGGTACTTTCCGTATCTGTTTTTAAAAGAGGATTTTTGAAATATTTTTCACTGGGAGTTGAAACAAGGATATTTAGTACTTGGAGATTTTAGTCGTGCGCCTGGCCAGCGTATGCCTAATATCTGTAAGGACGACAATAGACTGGTCAAACTTCGAGTTATCAAATATTTTCAAATCAATAAGTTAAAAGAAAAATAAGAGAATTTCGAAGTATTTTTGGAATAATAATTCAAATATTTTCTTCATGAATTCTGTGTTCTATACAAAAGTTATAAAAAAAAAACTCAGATTTTGAAAATTTTCAAGTCGAAAATTTATGACTTGAAGAGAAGATGTATTTACACTCTGTAATGAGTAATTGGAAAGATTAAATGGGTTGAAAGAGATTGGGTTAAACCGAATAAGTAGATATTGACTGATGAGGTCTATAAGGAATTTGAAATAATTTGAGATGTGTAAATCCAGCTTATGTAGAATTTGATTCAAGAAGAAACTGGTTTGAAAGGAAATTGGATTTTCCGAGTTAATTGAATTTGATAACTAAACGAAGAAGGTCGATAATTTAAATATCGATATTTAACTTAATTGTGAGGAAATTACACACAAATATGAAAATTTGAAATATACGTTGGTATAACTCTAACCATCTTTCCTTTTCGAGGACGAAAAGGTTTAAAGGGGGGAAGATTGTAACGACCCAGAAATTTTGGTGAGTTTGAAATAAAAATTAAAACATTTACAATCAATTGGATATTTGGTTTAGAGATTTAAATCAAATATTTATTCTTGAACTGAAATTTGAATGGACATTCGAACTGGATTTGAAATTCGACAAGAGAAATATTGATGGTTATATCTAAAATATACGTTATAGGCGAAGATTTATTCGTTTGAAATTAAAGTTGGATATATATTAAAAACAAGCTTAAATTAGTCGTGGTATATCGTAAATTATGATTTGTTTCAGAATTGGAAATATTTTATTGATACGATATCGGCATTTAAAATAATTAATTTTCAAACAACCTCGGTCTATGATAAAATGGGCTTTTATTTGAATATGTATAATTAATTAGTGCTGTATTTCAAATTTGGAGCTAAACGTAATTGTTTTGACAGTAGACAAAATGTAACCGTGAACCGGCATATGAATTGAATTTAAAATAAAACATCTTCCCTGTATGTGCCTCCTTGCATATTACCGTCCTCAGTTAAATACACAAGCTATTTTACTTGGCTCCCACGGTTACTTGGCCTCCACACTATCAATGCCTTCATTCGCACGGTTCCCACTTTATAAATCTAGGGGTTTCTCCCAATTCTTCAGACAGCAAATTTTCCCCCAAATTCAATTTCTATGGCTTCCATCGTGTTAACGTTTCCTTTAATCGCTCTGTCCTCCTACTAATCGACAACCGAGAGCCTAGGTCGCCACCACCACGAAGATCGCTTACCCCTCAGCAAATCGAGCGCTCTAGGCCCTTCGAATCGAAGCAGGAGGTCAAAGCTCCAAGTTTTCTTCGTTCATCATCGCTACAACGTCAAGGGTAACACGGCAGTAAAGGTGAGAAATCACTCACGATTAATTCTAGTTCTAGTAAACTTAATTTCTTAGGATTTGTTGCTGTGAATTTCTTTGGATTTGATTCGTGTATGAGTATTATGCTCGCGATTTATCTCTGTTGCATGTGATTGATTCCAGTTAAATTGAAATACGATAGTTAAGGGTTTTGGATTTTGAACTGTTGCCTGCTTCACTTGTGCCTGCGGTCAAAACTATATGAACAGTGTACATCATACTTTGTTGTTCACTGTGTCAATGAGGAAAGACACCCTCTAAATTCATATTTCACCATGTATGTGTCTATTTATATGGAACTGGTTTTGGGTACTCCATTAACTGCAATATAATGATGGAAAAGTTTGATATTGTGTTATATTTTTCCTGCTACTTTATAACTTTGTCGCCATGGGTCAGTGGTATATTACTACCTGTCATATTTCATTTTCTACCTCTTCAAATTGTGATATATCATTTTTTTGACATTGATTAGCTTTAATATTTTGAAGGCTGTACGCGATTTATTTACCTAGAAGATAGTCACAACATCAATCCTATATGAAACTGTACAAGTACATCTTGATAAAGGGATAGACTGTCTTTAATATATTTGAAACTATTTGGAAAAAAACCCACTTTGAATCAAGCAAGGCTGATAAATGATTTCTGAAACTTTCACATGCTTTATTTGATTATCATATATAATAGCCGACTATAAGGGCTGCCGATTAAAAACTGTTTGAAGTATCTGGTTAAAGAAAACTGCATTATTATTTACTAATTAGTCGCACACTGCACGGTGCACTTGCATGTACCTACTGCATTTTAGACTTGAGTTTGTTTGAATTACAACTTGCATTACTTACATTCACCTGTTGCCTTAACACATATGAACTTGCACTAGTTTCTACTACCTGCCTATTTACGTTTCTATGGAGTCAAATAGTGTTGCATTGATTGACTTCTTGAAACAGTGGACTATTTAGTTGAAACAAATATAAGGACCTAGTTGGCCAGTTTTCTAAATATATTGACGGCAACAACAAAAGTTGCATTGGCATCGCTCTATCCCTACCCAGAGGCTGTATAGTTTGTAAGCATACAAATATGAAATAGAAATCCAACTGTTATAGTGTTAAGTCATGGACTGTTGGTTAGTTTCAATGTCACTTTGTTATTTTCGGATCTTCCCGAGCTCATATTTTTCTCCGCTATGGATTTGTTCAGCTAATAAGTTTGACACTTGAAACCCATGTTTTTATATGCACAGTTGGCACATTGAATCCATGTTATACACCTTGCCATATATATATTTCCCCTTTTATTTCAACTATATGCTATGTTGTATAAATTTGATTACACTGCATAATCATGTTCGGAAACCTGACATCATGCTATGTTATTTAACTTGAGCAACCCATTCTGTTCTAAAAGCCTGAATATGTTCACGTCTCCATATATTTGTTTCCACCTTGTTGGACCTGTGTGTTCGTGAACACATAACCATGCATATGTATAGGAGTGGCATGTGTGTCTTCTGATATTCTGTTAAAGTTTTGTAAACTTAGTATAGTATTGACTTGAGATTGTATATGTGAATTTCCATTGTGTCCCTTGTATGTCCATTTATGTTCATCCAGTATTTCATCCCCGTACCGACTTATGGCATTTTGAACATGCCTCGAGCTACCCTGTGCTGGAAGTTTGCAACACCAGCCACTTTGTGGACATACAATTTACACAGTTCCATGCAAATTGACTTTTAAATGTTACCATTTGAATTTCTTGTATATGGTCTACACTTGTTTTGTTTGACCTAACATTGTATGTTACTGCCATACTCTCGCTCTCTTTACTGTGTCGGACCATTTGCGTTCGTTTTATTTTACTGTGATTGACCACTGGTGTCCGTCCCTTTTCATGTGATAGACCACTTGCGTACACATTATAAGTTGCGGGACCTGTTCTATTTTGTTCGTTGTGCTAGTTCTCGGATGCTGAGGCGGTACACACATTTACCCGTACATGTGTGTATACGCAAGCTCCTGGAATCACAGTCCCTGGAAATAGTTACACTGATATGAACAGATATCAAAACTGTTTATTTATATATGACATCGATGTTGGGATTAATGATTTTACTTCAGTTTTATTGAAATTATTTTACTTGAACTATGATTAATCCTGACTCGAGTATTTTATGTTTTTGCATGGAATGCTCGAGTCAGACCCGAGCATTTCAGATTGAGAGATTACAACTCAGGATTCGAAGATTGACAAAGCTGGGGATTCCGAAGATGCGAACTCCGAAGTTTTCAAAACAGTAAATTATTTTTGTTATATTCAAAGCATGTTTTCAATATTCCGCTGCATACAGAAAAATATTGTATTCAAAACTCTGATTTATAAATAGAAGTTTATTTTTGCCGTTTAATACAGTGTTATATATTTATTCTGTGTTTCTGTGTAAATTCTGTGTTGAAACTCGGTAAGCTAAGTACGCTCCGTCGTTTTGAGCATTTTAAGTTGGTTTAACCACCAATTTGAAGTGGTCAAAAAGGCGGGACGTTACACAGTGCCTTTATTCTCTCCTGTCGTATAACCAGGTTAGAGTGTAGCTAAGGTGGTCTTTAATCATGGTGCACCAGTCACGCCCTCTTTTATACTCCCTCTCGGATCGAGAGAGTTTGAGTTGATAAGGCGAACGATCATACCATTCGCTCTGGCTTTCCTCTTACACTCTATTTCCAAGAGCGGGAATCCATCAGTTCGAGTGTCGTTCTCGCACTCAATTTTAATTCAAGCTCCATATCTAAAACCGGGATTAAAACAATCACAGAACATAGAGAAATAAATGCAAGAAAAGAAAATAACACACGATATTTTTATAGTGGTTCAGCCAAATCATTGCCTACGTCCTTATAATTTTTTGTTTATATCAACTAGACTGTTCTAAGCAAGTCGTGCCTTTTTACCTAGTTTACAAAACAAAAGAATCGATATAATTTCAAGTCAAGTAATGTCGTAGATGTTGGGCATTCCACGCTTTGTGGATTTCATTGCCATCGACGGTCGCTAGCTTGAAAGCTCCTTTGTCAAGCCTCCATTGGATGACGTACGGTCCTTCCCATTTCAGGCCCAGGAAGACAGGGGCTAGGAAGACTCGTTTCAGTTCCAAGTTTCCTGGTCCAAAAGATTGAGTTTGAACCTTTTTGTTGTAGTATCGAGCAACTGATATCGGCGTCTCGAAGCACGTAAATATGCTTCATCTCTCTTTTCCTCAATCATGTCCAAGGACTCAAGAAGAAGTGCTTTGTTTGTCATCAGATCAAAGTATGTTGTTCTGTGAGAGGGGACTTCCAATTCCACTGGGATTACCGCTTCTGATCCGAATGAAAGCGAGAAAGGAGTATGGTCAGTTTCCGATTTGAAGGTCGTTTTATAGACCCACATAGCTCTTGCTCGTTCCAATAACTTCTTTAGGATGGACATAATGACTTTGTTT
This sequence comes from Allium sativum, assembly GCA_030737875.1. Classification (NCBI taxonomy): domain Eukaryota; kingdom Viridiplantae; phylum Streptophyta; class Magnoliopsida; order Asparagales; family Amaryllidaceae; genus Allium; species Allium sativum. The sequence continues at coordinate 787,696,946 of CM060916.1, read as the reverse complement.
AATGCTTTGACTTGTCCATTCGATTGTGTGTGAGCTACAATGGTGTATCTCTTCTCCATTCTGTATTTTTGGTAGAAATTTCTCAATCTGGTACTATCGGATTGGGCTCTATTGTCGGTTATGATGATTTTGGGGATCCCAAATCGGCAAATGATGTTTCTGACAACAAAGTTAATCACCCGCTTTGTCGTGATCATGGTTGATGATTCAGATTCTACCTACTTCATGAAGTAATCCACGGCCACGATCGTGTACTTTGCCCCACCTTTGGCGATTGGAAGACTCTCGGTGATGTCGATCCTTCATACAGCGAATGGCCACAGACTCACCATTGTGTTGAGTTGGATGGGAGTTGTTTTGGGAATCTTTGCAAATTTTTGGCACTTATCGCAGTGTCGTGAATAGTCAGCTACATCTCGATTCATGGTCGGCCAGAAGTAGCTGTACCGTAGTATCCTCTTTGCTAACGTTTGACCTCCGGTGTGATCTCCAGATTCACCTTTGTCTACTTCTCTCAATACATGTTTGATGTCATCATGTGCTATACACCGGAGTAAGGGCATTGAAAATCCTTGTCGGTAAAGTACTTCTCCCTGCATGACATGCCTGGGAGCTTTACGAACGATGGCACGTCATTGGCTTTTTTTTGTCGGTAGTTTTCCGTTCTTCAGAAAGTTCTTTATCGGCGTCATCCATGATTCCCTTTCTGGCTCGGTCTCCAACACTAGATCAACTTCCATTTGATCGATGCTTGGAGTTTCTAGTATCTCAATTGGGACCATCTTCGTCTCCTCCGGATTATCGGTGCTCGCTAACTTGGCCAACATATCTGCCTTCTGATTCTCTATTCACGGGATATGGGATATGTCGTAATGCTCTACGCTGTCCAATAACTCCTCTACCTTTTCCAAGTAAGCTGTAAGTCGAGGCCCCTTTGTCTGAAATTCGTTCCAACCTGGCAAACGACAATTTGAGAGGCACAAAAGATGTTCAACGACGCTACTCCCAACTTCTTGGCAAGCTTCAACCCAGCGATCAGGGCCTCGTATTCGAAATTGTTGTTGGTAGCGGAGAATTCCAATCGTAGAGCATAGTAAATCGACCATCTTTCAGGAGTTATTAATGCAACTCCAGCGCTAGACCGTTGATCATTTCTAGCACTATCAGTGTATAGCTTCCAGGTGCTGGATTCTGGCTTTTGTCCTGAGGGACCAGCTTCTTCATCTAACCCTTCCTCTCTGGGGATCGCGGACTCAGCGATGAAAATAGTGCTTGCCTCATATAGATCTTATGGGGAGGAAATTGAGATCAAACTGGCTCAGTTCTATATTCCACTTGAGCAATCTCCCCAAGGCTTCAGGTCATTGCAGGACCCGTCGAAGCGGTTGATCGGTATATACAATAATCAGGTGAGCTTAGAAATAATGACAAAGCTTCCTGGAGGCAATCAACAAGCTGTAGGCAAGCTTTTTCTATCTTTGGGTAATTGCGTTCTGCTACCGCCAATTTTTTACTCGCATAATACACCCATCTCTAAATTTTATCCTCCTTACGAACAAGTACCGAGCTAATAGCATGTGATGATACTGCCAAATATACGAACAAATCTTCATGATCTGTCGGCTTAGACAATATCAGGGGTTTCTCTAAAAGATTCAACAAGTTCTGGAAGTCTTCAACACAATATGGGGTCCACTCGAAGTTGTGTTTCCCCCTCTTTATCAAGTTGAAGAAGGGAACGCACTTATTAGTGGCCTTGGAAATAAATCTGCTCAATACTACAACCTTCCCTGCTAAACTCTGCACATCCCTGATCTTTCGTGGCTCATTATATTCCTGATCACTGCAATCTGATTGGGATTGATTTCAATTCCATGTGAGCTAACGATGAACCCAAGGAATTTTCCTGATGCCACTCCGAATGAGCACTTCAATGGGTTAAATTGCATTCGATAACGTCGAAGTATATCAAACATCTCTGCCAAGTCTGCCGTATGGTCGGACGATCGCTTGGACTTCACAAGCATATCATTCATGTAAACTTCCATAAATTTCCCTATTTGATTGTAGAACATCTGATCACTAAGCGTTGATATGTCGTTCTGGCATTCTTCAACCCAAATGGCATTACCACGTAACAGTACAATCCGAGGTCGGTGATGAAACTGGTATGCTCTTGATCCGGCATGTGCATGGGAATCTGGTTATAACCCGAGTATGCATCCATAAAAGAGAGGAGTTCATGTCCCGCTGTCGAGTCCACAAGCTGATCTATCCTTGGTAACGAGAAGCTGTCTTTTGGGCGGGCTTTATTCAAATCTGAAAAATCAATGCACATTGTCACTTCCCATTTGCTTTCCTAACCAGGACGAGGTTCGATATCCAGTCAGGATACGTTGGATCTCGGATGAAAACATTATCTCTCAATTTCTCTACCTCCTTTTTCAAGGCAGCCGACCTCTCCGGGCCTAGCATACGCCTCTTTTCTTTATAGGAGAATGCTTCGGATTTATGCTTAGTGAATGACTCGTGATTGATGGTGAATCCCACACGTATCGGCATGGGTCCAAGCAAACACATCCAGGTTCGCCTGTAGAAAGTCAATCGACTCTTTTGTTCGGAAGGGATCCAAGTGAGATCCGATCTTCAAGACTTTTGTTGGGTAGTCATTACTGATCGGAATGTCTATAGCTTCCTCGTTAGGTGTCGCCTTTCTGCTTTCCAGATCTTCATCCTCTCTGGAATCTATGTCCTCAAGAAGATCATTGGGCGATTCTTTCGGCAACATCTCCTTTATTTGCTATGCTGAACCCTCCTTGGTATGAGGGGAGATATCCTTCGTTTTATGCTATCTCCATTGCATAGCATTTTTCAACTCATCCATGTAGCAGGATCTTCCATTAACTTGGTCACCATGGACCAGTCCTACTCCATCTTCGGTCGTGAACTTTAATAATAAACAACAGGGCACAATGTAGGCTCTGAACTCCGCATGAGCCAGTCTGCCCAAGAAAGCATTGTATGGGGAATCGATATCCACAACAACAAATGGGAGGATACACACTCTCGTACGATCTCCTTCCCTAAGTTCTATGGACAATTCCACTGCTCCCATTGGAGACATTGATGAGCCATTGAAGTTATGAAACTAGCTTGTGCATGGCTTCAAATCTTTAGCCTCCAACTTCGTTTGGTCGAAGTCTTTTTTAAATAAGATATTGACTGAACTCCCGCAATCAATAAGGATTTTCTATAAAAGAGCTCGACCGATGGTAGCATTTATCACCAATGGTTCAATGCTAGGGGTCTCCACTCCTACACTTTCTCTTTCTCTGAAAATAACATCATTTGTTATCATCTTCTTTTGCTTTGCGGGAGTAGTATCTTCGAGGGAACAACATTCTCCCACTTCCGGATTCTTAGCGGCGTTAAAATATTGTTCCATGGTTCTATTGCTAAATCTAGCGGGATGTGGTCCTCCTACAACGGTATTAATGACGACCCCTTTCTGCTGAGTAGTAGGTCTAGGGGTAGGTTGGTTCTGATTTGGAGCAGATCCTCCTTGCCCCCATCCTTAGGGGCAACCATGTACTCGTCTAACTTCCCTACTGGAAGCAAATTTTCTACAACATCTCTCAAATGGAGACACTCATTCGTAGAGTGGCTGTAAGTCTCGTGAAATAGACAAAACTTCTTGGTTTCACGCTCCTTTTCAGTCGAATTGGGTTGAGGTTTCTTGTATTGGACAACATTGTAGGTATCCAAATAAGTGTTCTCCAAGGTATCATTCAGTGGCTTGTGATTCTCAAAAGATTGAAATCTAGGCCTCTTTTTGGGATCGTTTTCCGACACCTGCCTCTCTTGTTTCTGTTCCTACCTTGGCGGTCATTTCCTCCACTCTTGTTGTCGACATTCACTTCGACTTTCCCGGCACTGTCGCTAGATTTCTTGATGGCGACATTACTCTAGATATCTTCTCTCAGGGATTCCTCGGATTTTCTTTTTCGGTGTGCATATATCTCTTCCTACCGTAGGCGAATATTTGCCTTCTCATAAAACAACTTCCTAGTTAGCAGTGGTTTTCCGGCTAAGTATCTCCCGAATTCAGTGTCTTTATCGACTTTGTCTATCAGCACCATCAAGATGGTCTTCTCATATAGGTCATTCACTTATACAACTGCTAGATTGAAACGATCCAAGTACGATTTTAGAGTTTCCCCAGGAGCTTGTTTGTTCATAGACATCTCGATGACGCTCTTCGATTTCTGGGTGTGGAGTCGAAACTTAGTCATGAAACTCTCGCTTAACTCTCTAAAACTAGAGATCGGTCGAGGGGGAAGTCGGATGAAACACATCAGTGTGACATCTTTGAGGTATATCAGAAAAGCCTTACATTTTACGACATTAGGGGCTGCGTTGGTGTTCATGTACCAAGAGTATCTCATTAAATGCTGCCTTGGGTCAGTTTTTCCTCCATATCAGTCCATAGTGGGTAGGTTGAATCGCCTGGGGAACTGAAAATCCAAAATGTCATCAGTGAAAGGTGTGTGGCTGCGATAGATGCCCCAATCTTTGTTATTATATCCTCTGCTACTGGCCATAATCTGACGCACCATAGTTTCCACTTCAACGTTCGTTAACGTTGGCTCGAGTTCTTCACTTATGGTTCTTCTAGCACTTCCAGCTCCGGCATCGGGTCTCCAGTCCCTGGCTGGAGCAGAATTCCCTTGCCTCCTACGGTCCCGGTCATTCACAAGACAAGTAAGTTGAAGAAGTTGGCCATGGGTAGGATTAGTGATGTTTGGATCTCTGGGAAGGACATAAGTTCCCTGCATCGGCAGCAACATTGTCTCTCTTAAGCTGGGATCATTAGGTTCTAGGACATAGGCTGCGTCTTCGTGGGATCCTAATGATCCAAACGTCATTTGCTCGAGGTTCTCAGGTCTTTCATATGGCCTTCTTGGAGGTCTTACATTCTCTTCTAAGGAAGATGAGTAATCTATGGCAAGGCGATGAGTCGGAGAAGGCATTCTTTGCCTGCGGAGCTCATCCATCTGTTTATTCATAACATTCATGTTTTCTCGGATTGCGACACTATCACGTCTTTGAGCCTCTAAAGCGTCGTTATTTTTTTCCAACATAACAAGAAAGCACGAAAAATCCATTTATGGAATAGGGGTATATGTAGGGGGTTGATTACTCATCGTTGTCGCTAAAGTTGGAGCATTATTATTGGCTCGAGTAGAAACACTAGTTTCAACTATATTCGGGTCGGATCAGAATGTTGTGGTGCCCCCGGGTCGGATCATATTGTTGTGGTGCCCCCGGGTTAGATCAGATTGTTGTAGTGCCCCCGGATCGGATCGAAGAAGCATCACCAACATGGGTCGGAGGATCATTACCGACCACATTCAGCCCTTTGGATCGAGTCATATTATCTCCCCCGGTTCGGGCCTAGCCTCCTCCTCCGGATCGGTTCAGATCCGAACCGCCCCCCGAGACCTGGTAGCTACGAGTGCTCGCGCATTATCCTGTTGATCTTCGTTTGCGTTATTCACCCGGGAAGTTAATGGTTCCTTTCCTTGGATCCATGGAATCCGAGTCTTTTGAAATAAATGAAAATTTTGTAGACGGTAGTAATGCAGACTATATCTTCGGACTTAAAAATCCAAATAGTAGAATGACAATCCAAAAAGATGATAATTCAAGTTTCTCAATGAAAGCACCAAAATGTTAGACCAAAAAGTGGTTCTAACAACCAACTGATCAGAAATCATGGAGAATTATAATCTAGAAATAGATAAGGAGCAATCAACACACAAGATTTATAGTAGTTCGGCGTTAATGAGCCTACGTCCACTTTATAGCTCTTTAATTGATAAATTGATTACAAGTACAGTATAGACAATCACTCAATCTCACAAGTACAATTAATAATCTCTCCAAGTTTGTAGAATTATACTCAACAATTCGGATTATAATTTGAATAAAACAAAGGAATATTGATAGTGGTGAAGTTTGAGTACTTAGAATGCCAAAAAATCCTTTAAAATGGCAAGTTTAGGTGTATTTATAAGTGCAGAGTACAGGCGGGTCGGATGCCACCTCGAGTCCATCCCATAGATCTCGGAATTGGATACGTCGTGGTGAAGACATCACATTAGCTTCCTAGGTTATTGGTTAGTAACCGCTCCGATATTCTAGGAACGTGGAACAACTGATTCAGCGTAGTGTATCCGGATCGGATCGGACAAAGGATATTCCGACCTGATCAAATGTTCTCTCTTGGATGCCTTCAAGTGTCATGCGGACTGGGTATTGGTTTCCTGACCCAACTTGCTGCTTATGCATTAGAACTTTGTTGCTTGTGCACATGGATCGGGTCATGGTTCCCACCGATCCACTCCAGTCTTCTAGAGTACAACTATTTACTTGTTTCAGGGGTCGGATCATAAGTTATCTAAACCGATCCATCCTGGTATGCAATTCTTCCTCTTTGGCTTGAAGTTTTCTGATCAATCCGATTTGACTTTACTCCCTACAAATGGTCGTCTGGACTTTGTATGGCCTAGTCACAAAGTAGGCCAACAACATCTAATGAGCCTTTTTGCGTCTATGCTATATCCCCGCTATTTCCTTGCTTTATCCCTGCTACACCTTTTTACACCTCCGCCGCTATGGAACCTCTAAGCACTTTAACTGCACAACCCCTAGTCCTAGCTAACTCCTCACATTACAATCTTTTCCCACTTGGAAATTTCTTTTTGAGACGGATCCAACTTAATTCTTTTATGGGGAAAAGGTTTATGAAACTATATATGTGTGTGTGTGTGTGTGCGCGCGCGCGCGTGTAATCCTATTAGAAGCGGGATCTGCAGCAACCGAGGAAAAGATCTTAGGACAACGGTGAGTGGATTAAAATTATATCTTTTTAATAATGGAATATATTATCATTTAGTCATGTTATTATTTAGCATAGTTTAATTTATAATTATTTACAATAGTTTATTTCCCGTTATACTTAGGTATAGTTTAATTAAAGATATTTACAGTAGTTTAACTCCTATTGTGAATAAATTTGACATAATTTAGTCACGATTGTTTACAGTAAATTTGGGAAACTTATATGCAAAAATTAATTGTTTAGAATTAAAATGAATATAAGTATTGTTGAGATAAAAGAGGTATAGAAAAAGCGGTATAAGCCCAGTTATGGTAAATTTATAGTAATTATATCAAATTTGGGAAATAAATTAAGAAGGGAATTAAAACATACCAATATATTGGAAGTGAGGAGTAGTCTAGATTGGTTGGTTAAGAAAAAGGGTGTATTTCCATAGTTTGGTTGGTAAGTAAAATAGCAAATATGATTGCAAAATTAAAAGTAAAAGGAAACAGATTAGTGTTAAATAGGAACTTAGCTGTATTGCGCATTTTCCAATAGCTCAGGAATAATTAAAAGGAATATCTTGCAATTACGGATTCCCAATTATACTTTTGTTTTATATTAGACTATAGATATAAATTTTAGTACGTTTTCAATAACCTACCAATTCGAAATAAGTATAACTTCCTAAAGATAGAACTTACAAATATAATAAAAAGAGTAATATAACTGAAAGATGTTTTGAAAAAAGAGAGTATAAAAATCAAGCTAGACACTTGATAAGCATGAAAGAATGTAACATATTATGATAAAAGTAGAATATCATAGGCTTCGGTTAGGAGTTGAGTCTATAGATTGGGCTTAGACCTAAGGTTGGGCTGAACAGAAAGAAAAGAGGATTAAGAAAATATGAATGCTTGCGAGTAATAATAATAATAATACGAGGGTTGTAGTTGAAAGAAGAAAAGAGAAATAAATTAAGAAGTATTATACATAAAACTTGGATCTGGGATTAAATTTAATAAGCATGTAACAATAGTGGTCTATTCTGGCAGCAGATGCTGATTAAGAAAAGTAAGTGACCAATAAAGTTAATAAGCAAGTAAATAAGGCTTGGATTAGAGGGAATTAGACAGGTAACGCTAATCGGTGATATAATAATAGAAAAATAATTTAAACACACATAATGAACGATTAGACATAAGGTCTAATAAAATATTGTGGTGTGTTTGGAGCAGTTCGATTGGAGTCTGGGTGAAGGTCTAACGAAGCAGTTCATTATGGATAGTGGTAACACATCTAATACATTATTCAGTGAGGTTGGACTCATTGTGCAGTTAAAGCGCTTAGCGGTTATATAGCGGCAGAGGTGCAAAAAGTGCAGCGGGGATAAAGACGGAAATAGCGGGGATATAGTGAAGGCGCAAAAAGGTTCATTAGACTTAAAACCAAATATTTAAAAATTAATTAATTACATCTTTCTCTATATGCGTATAAGAAACTAATATTAATTAGTCTTATATAACAAAATAAAGGAATATCATAGTTATGCAAGCAAAATTTGATCAGTGTAATTGATTGTTACCATATGTTAGGAACCCATGCCTTAAATTTAGCACTTTACACTAATTTTACTGAATTTTTTAAAAAGAGATCAAGTCAAATCAAGCTTTATATATTAATATTGCTAAAGCAAAAGATAAAAATCCTTGATTTAGCAGATGCAGCATAAAATAGCGAGGCTAAAAGCGGATCTATTGTTCATTAGCATTAAATTGAAATAGCGTAGCGGTTGAAGAGAACTATGGGCTATAGCGGGGATATTGTGGGACTTTAGCGAGGCTTTAATTGCATAGGGTTGGAGGGAAGTGGGAAACTTCTACGCGACGTAAGGATACTCTAGGATAGCCCTCTGGGGTAGGCCTAACAAAGCTGCACCTCTGGAGGAAGATCTATAGTGGTTCCATCAAAAGAGTATGCATTAACTACATTCATATTGAGGGCAGCCAGAAGACTAATGGGTGACTTTAGGATTCGGTGGTTGCCTTGGCTCAGGGTGCACTACAACTGAAATTGTCTTTTATAGCGGCATATTTGCTACTAACCAGTACTATAGTGGTTCGATAAACATTGTATATCGATATGTTATAAAAAACCATTGAATGTTTATAACACAAAAACAGCTGCTATAAAAGTGCATTGTCTTATAGCACAAATTTTCCACTATGTTACTTAAAGACAGCAGCTCACCCACACCGCTATAATACATCCAAATCTCAATGAAAGTGAGAATCTTTAAAACACAGTACAACCGCTATAATATATTTAGTTGATATAGGCTATATAACGCTATTAAATCAACATGTTATAGTATTGTTAAATCCTTTTACAACTCATATATGCCACTATAAAATTCGTAGACGCAATATCGCCTATTTGCTGCTATTCTTTGACGCTAAGCCTACATTATATTACCTATTTATAACGCTCATGTCATATGTTATAATGCTTTTCAAGAGTTATGCCTATATATTATATTTTAATGATAGCAATCAAAATGAATCTTCATAATAATTTAAAGAGCAATGTATGAAAGAAAAAATATAACAATCAACAAATATAACACATATTCATGATATCAAAAATGTATCAACTAATAAAAAAATATTCAATTCATGAGTTTCCAAGTTCAATACATTTGTTTTCAATTCCATATTGATGTTAATTTGAGTACATAAAAGAAAAAACATAGTTCATATTTAAAGTTTACAAATACCAAATTCATCACTAAGAACATCAACTGCTCACAACCTTTCTTTTTCCATCAAATAGTCCATGGATACTATGCAATCACCTGGTTCCAAAAAGATCTGATCTACTTGCGTACAAAGAACCTTGCTTCCAAATAAGCCTATCTGAGGAAATAAAATATTCATAAGATGAAATGGAAAGACATTGGAATTTAATTTTTTAAAATTGATCAGCCAAATATTCCTAGTGTTGACGTCAAAAGTTGGTTTTATGACAATCAACCCCCAAATCACAAAGAAAATAACAGGGAGTACACAATATTTTTATAGCGGTTCGGCTTAATCCAAGCATACGTCCACTTTATAATCTCTGTTTATACTGTCGATTATAGGTTACAAGTGTTTGATCGTAAGAAAGTAGAGAAAGAAATGGTTTATACACAAAATCCTTGTGTTATGGTTCAGCTCGATCTGTTTATAGCTCGGACTAATTGAGGAAACTAATCCCTTTTTACTTCTCAAAATCCGAAAAACTTTTTTCATTTATGGATGAGTTATTTATAGGCAAAAATCTGGTTCGGATCAATGAGCCATGTGGCCACTATCCCGGGTCGTCTCGGCCACATGTCATCCGATCTGGGAAGTTGGCTGCAGGCGACGGGACCTGGTCATCTTATAGGGAATAGTTCTTCTCAATATTTGTGGAACACGTGTAGTTCGAAGCTTGATCTTAGGAAATAAGGTAGGTCAAAGTTGACCAATAAATTTGCCTTGAGAATCGGGCTTTGTTGTAACGACCCGGAATTTTGGGGCAAATTTAAAATTTTTATTTTAGTTAATTTAAAGGATTTAGTATATTTAAAATAATTTATTTTAAATAATAACAGCGAAATAATTTATTTTAAATCGAAGTTAGAACGTATAATTTATATTAATTATATTTCGAGCCTGAAATGGCGCGGTAATTTCAGTATTCGATTTTCAACTTTGGGAAAATATATAAAATTCAATATAATTCAGAATTGGACGAAACAAGAAACATTAGGATCGTATTGACTATATCTTTCCAATGAATTTAAGAAATTAAGATTTTAGTTTATAATTTGTAAGTTATGGCAAATTTAAAATTTCAGAAAAACGCTATGGAATTTATATATTATAAAATATATGGCCCAAAAGGCTACTTTTGCATACGAATGAATTTGGACTCAAAACCACTTCCATTGAGTTCAAAATGACGTTTCTACATTGAAAAAGTATAAGCACTTATATATTTTGAGTTTCATAAATTATTCACATAAAAATATATTTTTAAATATAAAATATGTACGCCTTGAAAAGTGAAGTTTTGCAAACGGTCTTCAAATTTAACGAAATTAATTTTGTTGGGTTCGTATCGTCAAAACAAAGCTAGAAATGATTTTTCTGGAATTTTTAGAATTAATATGTAATTATAATTGATTTTTCAGTGAAAACGGTCAATTTTCAGATTTTAAAAATTCATTATTAATTCATACGGACTCAGAAAATGACGAAACCAGTTTCTATAAATCCGTAATATCAAGGAATATTTATGTTTCAATTTTCAATTACAATGGAATTTGTAGGTGCTAACACGAATTTTTAAACTACAAAAGCGGACAAAAAAAAGTATTAATATATGTACATAAGGGTAATTGGGCCTAATTGAGTTTATAACCTACCTATATATTATCTTTTAACAGCCATTAGCTGAACGCTAAACGTAACATAGCCTCCTCCATCTTCATTTTCTTCATATTCCATTGCCTCCACTCTAAAAATATTCTTTGCACAAAAGACCCTAAAACTAAACAATTTATAACTCCAAATCAGAACAAAATTAGACCAAACTCTTTTGGAGTTTTGTTCATCTTCTTATCCTCTATCTACCACGAAAAATTCAAGACCTATCGTCGCATGGATTCGCCGGGATCTGAGTTTGATTGCAAAAAGTCAGTTTCGGATTTTGGTGTTTTCTGGCCAAACCGTGAAGGATTAGAGGATGGCGCAATGGAAGAAATTGTAGAGGAAACAAAGATCTACAACTTTGCTTCAGAAAGTTTTGTCTGAAAGTCGATGGAAGAGCACGGAAATCGAGAAAAACTGAATTGGAGCAAAACAGAAAATTCCGACGAGCTTAGAACATAGATGATCAATTTCCGGCCAATCCGGGAAGAACCAGGCAAAGGGCCGAATACGAAAGTTCTTCGTCTACACAAGGAGAAGGTGCTCAGAAATTTTCAGGTCATTTGGATAAGAGGTGTGGCCTGTGGGACCCGCGAACCGAATGGCAGTCTCGGGCGAATTCCGGCCGGCGGAGGCGGAGTCAGGGGCGGCGCTTTTTGGTGGTGGTGCATCTCGCCAAGACGAAGAGGTTGGCGGTGGTCAGGTGACTTCAGGTGGCTCCAGGCGGCGGGAAACAACGGTCAAAGGTGGTGAGGGGCTGTTTGACCGAGATTTAGGGTAGTTTTGTAATTCAAACTTTGAAATTGTATATCTCTCTCATACGAACTCAGAATCTGATGATTTCAGATCCGCTGCGATCGTGGCGACGAGAGCTTCGCGTGGACACTAAATTCGTCCAAATTGGAGGAAGTTGAATTTTTGGGTATTTTAGGTAATTTTAATTAATTATTTAATTCGTTCAAACTTCAGAAATTCATAACTTGTTGTAACGAACTCGAAATCGCGCAAAACAGGGTTTGCTGTGATCAGTGAGTCGAGACATTCGCATAGACACTAATTTTGCCAAATTTGGAGCAAGTTCAATTTTGGGCCAAAATTGGGCCTGAACATTTAAACACCGACAAAGTACAAACCAAGGTGACAACTCTTTTCTCACTCAAAAACTTTTACTGTATTTATTTATTATTATAAATAAATGTGATTTAAATGCCTGTGGTGAAATAATTATTTGAAATTATCTGACGCACGTATGTTGTGTTGTACATTATGTTATGTCATGATATGATTTGTTATGTTATGTAAATTTTAGCAGTATGCAACGTAGGTCATTAATATTGATTCTTATAGAATTGTTAAAAATTAATGTTACACAGCCATGTACAAGTTACATGACTTGTATTTGTTGATTGGGTTGATAATTTTCACACATCACCCAAATGCACAAATAATTATATATATTATTTGAATGTTAGTTGGTTGAAACCCCACACAGGTCTTGGGTTGATAATTACACATCGCCCTTGTGATTAGTTATAAGCGTTATTTATTTTACGCTATGCAGTACAAATATACACTTTGGATGATGGGATGTTTTTAATGATTTATCAATAGTCTAGAATAACATGGGATGTATGAAAACCGTATAATTATAATTATATGGTAAATCGTTTGGGTCTCATTCCAATTTGGAAAAGAAATTGTCAAAATAAGATTTGCAAATTAATTTACATTTTTAATGTAAATAAGAGAAGAGATTTTGACATTGCAATTTAATTTACATTTTTAATGTAAATAAAAGAAGAGATTTTGACATTGCAATTTAATTTACATTTTAGAATGTAAATAAGAGAATGAAAATTAACATAGTATTTTTAATTTACATTTTAATGTAAATATAAGATAAGAATATGAAATATGTATAAAATAAAGGTTATTCTTTTATTAAAGTGAAATTTATGAAATATGCCTAGAAAACAAAAGTTAATATTTTGTTAAAAGTAAGAACATGAAACATATTTCAATATAAAAAGTTAATCCTTTTATTTAAGAATATGAGTTAACATTAAATGGTTAGCGCTAAAAAGTTATTCTTTTATTGTAACATAAGAATATGAAAATGTTTTAAAACAAAAGTTATTCTTTATTTTAATATAGAATCATGAAATTTGTTTTAAATTAAAAATGCAACTTTTTAATGTCATATAAAACATGGAATTTGTTTTACATTAAAATTGCAAATTTTTAATGCCGTATAAAAGCATGAATTTGATTTACATTACAATTTTATATTTTTAATGTAACGAGGGAACATGAAAGTGATTTAAAATGAAAATTCATCTTTTTATTTAATGAGGGAAAATTTTGTTGAAACATTTAAATAATTAAAATATGGAAAAATTATGTGAAATCTTAATAAATGTTTTAAAAGAGATTTGGATGTGAAATTCCAAATTTATTAAGAGGAAAGATATTTTTATCAAGTTAAGTAGTTTATTTATTTCTATAAATAAATAAAAGAGTGAAAAATGGTTTTATTAAAACCAAGTATTTCAAGTGAATAAATTAGATTGGAATTTAAGAAAGGAATGACATTTTTAATTAAGGGAAAGTAAAGAAAAAAAAATATGAATTTCCCAATATTAACATTAATTGGAAGTTGATTTGGGTTTACCATGAAAAATGTTTTAAATGACATTAGTTCTAAAAACCCCAATTAACGACGAAGTGATGATTTGTAATTTATTTATCTTTTAATTAATATTTAATGAAATATTCTAAAGAGAAGTTTTCAATTTAATATATTAAATCGAAATTAATTGAAATATGATTTTGGGTTTATCGTGAACGATGTTTGAGCGACATTTGTTCATTACCCCAGTTAAAGACAAGATTGTTTCTTGAAAGTTAAATAATCAATAAATAAGGATTTTAGAGGACTAAAACTAAATATAGTTTTTTTTTATATAAATCTTTAATTGGATTGGAATGAGGCGTTGGTTGTGTTTAGAGCACATAATTTTAAATTGCGCAAATTATTTAGAAAGACTGGGTTTAACCCATTCTAAATAATTCATATGACGATTGAAGGTTGATGATGAAGACGGTTATTCAAGACAGGGAAATTTCCACATCGAATTGATGATTATTTATATCTTGATTGGATGTACAACCAAGACGATGGAATTATTGATCATCCAAATGTACTTGGAGATCTACCGGATACGGTTTCGTTCAGACCCAGAACGGAATTTTAAATAGATTGTGTGTCTGACATCGTACTCCGTTATATATTATAGTTATTGATCCCTGCTGAATGTGTAAATGTTGGTGGCGGAGAATTTATTCTTTTTGCATAACACCCATTTTATATATTTTAGTAGACGATTAAATACCTGGTATGGATTGATGATGTGGCATGCTAAGATGCAATGATCAAGGCTTTTGTTGAAAAGCAGAGCCTTGTGGATGATCAAAGCACAACTTTAATTAGCATAGCTTTGTGTATAGCGTAACTTCACGAGCCTCACAACCCGGTGGATCTAAAACGGTAGAAGGGAACGCAGGGAGAGCAGCACGTTTCTAGAAGTAGCGTCGGTGCTTAAACTGGCTGATATTTTACTTATGTGGATGATGGAATGAGGCGCCTCGGATATTAGGTCCAATAGGACTGGGAAACGTATGTTCAGGAATTGCCAATCCGCAAAATCGTATGTGCGGACCGGCCCTGCAGGATCCAAGGGTTCACTGCAGGGGATCCTGAGACATTAGCTAGAGTGTCTCGAATCGGTAAGGAGCTCCTCCCTAGCCTTGACTCATGATGGAAACCAAATTCCAAATACGACCCTACGGACTTGATTGTATTACTAGTATGGAGGCATAGTAGTATGGGGTACTATGCTTCCTAGGATTGATACATTTATTTGAAATGTTTTGAAACGTATATACACCAATGATAATATTGAATTCGTATTTATCGTATTTAGCATGTTTAATCACCATAAGGTAAAACTCTATCCTCTGGTTTGCGTTGCATTGTGTGATGGGATTTGAGTCTTACGGTGATTCCATTTTTCCAAAAGCATTGCGTTGTTTTACGATTTACTTATTTGTTTGTTCTATCACTTTAAATTATGCACGACAATCCATTGGAATAAACCCGTTCCGCGTTAGCGGCGTGGTCTTTGGATTTTCCTTATTGCTATCAGTTAAATTAATTAAGATTTCTCATACCAGTCCCATGACTAACCTGTTGTTTGTTTCCACCTTTGCAAACTTGGGTGCCCATATTTTTCCACACGGGAAGTCGGGTAGCTTGTTTTGCAGATATTTATCTCTTTAGCAGAATCCTGGATCGAAGCATAAAGCTGTGTCCAGAGCATATTCCGCTACGCATTTATATTATATTTTCCGCTGCATTGTAAATTGTAAATCTCTGATATTGTATTTTCGTTTATTTATGCTCTTGTTCTTGTACTCTGATGTAAACTGTTGCAACAGTAATGGAAATGTTCTTTTATATGTGTCTGATGCGTGTTGTTCTCAAAACAGTACGAGATTTTCCACAAGGGGAATTTTGGGTCGTTTCATTTGTTGTGCAATGCACGGTTCAGATTGGTGTATCTGGGGCCAACTTGTTCGACCAACTGAACAGATCCATGAAATTTAATCCTAAAGAGAGAGAGAGAGAGGGTGCTTCCATCCAAAGCACAGCTGGTTTGGGTCAAACCATCCTTAATCGACCTGAGGATAAGATGAACCGGGAGGTAGTAGCATGTTAATTATACAATTCTTAAATCTTATCTTTATTAAAGATCTAATTTGTGATAGCCTTGCCAAAAGGCGGATCGACACTTTGTATCCCTGAACATATCTTTCTTGAAAAAGAAATATGTGTTCTTTATATTCCATAGATTCATGACCCGTAGAAGTCCAATATTTTGAAAAATGGAGTTTTGATGAAAACAACCTTATTTCAATATTAATTGATTATAAAATATATACTAACACCTTTATCTAGAAAAAATATATATATATACATATGCAGGATTTGTATACAGGAATTAATACTAAAGACTGTACAGTTTAAAGAACCTATAGAGATTCAAAATTCAGAAGATTCAAGACTCACGAGTAATCAAGATTTCAAGATAAATATATTAATAGAGTCTACTTTATGTAAGACTCTGAATAACACTCCAGGTTCAAATTCAAATTCAAATTCTGTTTTTCAATTTCTGATTTTTAATTTTCAAATTGTATTTTCAAATTCTATTTTTAATTTTTATTATTAAGTTTCTCTATTTTACTTTTGATTTTAAACTCAAGTTTTAAAGTTTATATATATTTATATAGTTATATACTTTTATATACTTTATATTTATATAGTTTTAAACTCTATAGTTTTATAAAATATGTTCACATAGTTTATATTTATGATTTCATATGATTTTCTACTTCATAATACTTATTTATATCACTATGTTTCAATTCAATAATTTCCAAAAATATATATATATAGTAAAACACTTCAAAATATTCAAATTTCAAATTTTAAACACCCTTATGTCGACATACGTTTATAGGGATGTCGACATATAACTGTCATTTTTTCAAAATTGAAAGGAAGTTGTTAGGGATTGCGGAATGGATCGCTAAGGCAAAACTAACACTAGAGAGGGGATGAATAGTCTTTTTGAGAATTTAAACAAAATCTAAAACTTATATGAACTACTATATGAATCAAACACCTCAGAAACAATCATAGGCACAGAATCAAGCACAAACACAGATATAAACAAAAATAAAACGCTAAAAAGGAAAGAACACACCGGATTTTATACTAGTTCGAAATTGCTCCAACGTCCAGTCCCACACAACGCTGGATTGCGCAGAGTTTAATTACTATATCAATATCCAATTACAACCCTCTCCTTGATTTCACAGATAAAAGGGTAACAATTCCACACACACTTGATCAAGTATACTCTCCTTGATTTCACAGGTACAAGGGTCACACCTACTCCAACCTCCTTTATTTCATGGCTACAAGGGTCACACCGATTTCAACCTCCTTTATTTCACGGCTACAAGGGCCAAGACGATTACCCAAACACTTCCAGATGATTACAATAGCCCTATAACTCTTCAGTAGCACTTTGATTCAGAGAGTAATGAGTGAGAAGAGAAGTTTTATGTAAATTGTATTGAATTCAGCAGAGTATAGGTGTAGAAATCATAAAAATGAGAAAATATAATGGTGTAAAGAAAGAAGATGAAGATGGAGAAGAAGTATGAAAAAAAAATCGAAATTAGCCCTTATTTATAACATTTAAAAGATTGCAATGTTTCTGGAGCGTCACAAATAGTGAAAAGACACTTCCTTACAATTTTCAAAAAGTGATCGTTATATGTCGACATGGGCATAAATGTATGTCGATATATGCATGTGTAAAACTAAATTTTGAGAATTTATGAAGTGTTTTGATATATATGTTTGCGAACAAATTATACAATTGTAAATAACTGTAAAATTCGTTCGTCTTTCCTAAACAACAAGGATTGTTGTAGAGGGTGTCGAACTCTGGGACCAAATTATTTTATTAATAAATCCAATCAAGTTATCCCTAACTTTTAATTGGTGGAAAACAAAGAAAATAGCAGAAATTAAATAAAAGAGAGTTTTAACAATAAGTGAAAGCAATTAGGGGATAATGACATAGATCAGATTCATAATCATCAATAGCCAAAAGATTAACCAGATCTAATACATGTTTCTGTCACAAACATGAATCAACGATAATAGGTTTTTAGAAACAAATATGTAAATAACGACAAGCATAGCCTATGCAGGAGCTCAGCTCTACAACCATAGACTATCAGGACAGATTCACTAATTAATTTCTAAAACCCTAAAATTAGATCTAGATCTGATAAACGTTAGATCGAACACGAATATATCCTGTGAAGGAGCATAGCTCTTAAACGACACAAAATATGAAGGTTCAGATCTAACCCTTAATTTAGATCAAGATCTACATGTATACAGTCTTCATCTTTTGGCTATGTGATTCATATTGAATCATACTATCAGCGTCATCACCCCCTAATCAAAGGGGATTAGCTAGACATAGCTAAAGAAGAAGAAAAACATAAATAACAAGAACATAAATAAAACTAAAACTAAATAGAACAGAGGAAGAAGAATGATTTTATTCCAAGAAGAGAATTACAGAATAAAACCCAATGTGTTTTTTACAAGACTAAGATACAATGTATTTATAGCTGATATGACAAAGGCTAGCTAGCTAATTACATAATGTGGGACTAAAGAAATAACCCAAATAACATATAAGCCAGTGTGAACGCAGCTTTAGAGTGAGTGGTCTAGCAAATATGCTAGTGTGAACGCAACATGAGTAAGAGGCCTTCTAAATGAGCTAATGTGAATGCGGTTTGAGTCTTTATTGAGCCAAATCTTCTTAACTGAAATATAATTGCAACCGTTCTTCAAGCTTTAGACTCTTCAAGCTTTAGCAATTTTAAACTTCACTCTTTTTAAGCAAATTCTTCATGCTTTATCCATCAAATGCTCTAAACCATGCTTCTTGTCAACAATCTGAAAATACAGCTATAAATACAAAGCATCAATTATTTTAAAGGGAAAATAAGATAAATAAGCGGATAAAATATACACATTTACGTGTATATCAAATACCCCCACACTTATCTTTTTATTCGTCCTCGAATAAACTAAACTAAGATATGTCACACTTTCGTAGGAAACACGATTGCATTTAGCGTATGCAACAAGCCGTTAAACCTCTGGGTGTCCCCAGTAGGACGAGTGTTGTCTCGTGAGGGTTTATAGCGGATACTACCCACAAAATCCAAAGCGTCTTATGTACGCGGATTAATCAAACGATATATTTAAGGTCTTTCACATTCCAAGGATTTCACCTAACTTCAATAATAACGGTTTAGTTCCAATTGTCCATCCCATTATTGGTGCAAAAATGAATAAGATTTTTTAAGCTGAATCGTAATTCCTTGATAACACTGTAATTGTCTTGAAGGTTAAGAGCGTGGTGTCAACCAAAGTTCTACACATCGACAATGAGCACCCAATCATTTATTCAACCTTTTTTTTTTTTTTGAATAATTTTGCACCAGTGTAACTGTAATGTATTGGATATGAGTTATGCATAGATGAAGGAATATTTTTGTAAGTTCTAAAAAATATTATAGATGAGAGGGCAAGTGTATTAGTTGAACTTCAAGCTACAAAAGATAAAGTAATACTAAGGCACATATAGACATTTTGTTTCCTTTCATCTCCTCTACTACAATCCTCGCTTCCAAGTACGGTGTGGTGGATATGGATGGAATGGAAATATATGCTTTATAGTCAAGAATGATGAATGACTATTTTATTCTGAGAGACTCTCTCTTTATTTCATTTTTTCTTCTTTTTCTTTCTTTCTCTCTCTTTTTTTTTCTTTTTTTTTCTTTTTCTTTTTTCTTTTTCACATATTTTTTTTTCTTCATATTGCATGATGAATGATGAGTGGAAATGGAATGGAATGACACCATATTTTATTTCATTTGATTCCTCCTCTACTAAACCAACACTTCATGAAAGGAAAGTTTTGTGCCCTAGTTACTCTACTTCTATAACCTTAATTCAACACACAAGTCTGGATTGTTGTTATACAAAAAACTAAAAGGAATGATAAGCAAAGTTTCGTAAGATAGATAACCCATATAAAATAAGATGTGGTATATGGTTATCCTACCTTAAAACAAGTACGGAGTGGGTGGTGTAATATTGGTATAAAAAGTGACGTTTTTGACCTTTAAACAAGGTTCTTGAGTATACCAATATAAGATAAACTTGTCGAAACATGGATGTAAATCGACTAAAACTTGGGTTTGAATAATGTGGGGTATCGAAGAAGAACGCTACAATGAATCATTTCTCCTTAATTGGGCCAAGTGGATTTTAGAACTTACGATTTTGAAAATTTGAGTGGAAAAGAAAATATTATGCATGAAAACGAACTCATAAAATCAAACAAATGTAGGTGCAAAATCCTTTTATTTCATGATTTTTTTTGATTTTTTTTTTTTTTTGATTATTTTTACTTGCACATTCTAACATGTATAACAAAGGTTGACACGCTTACTCCAGAACACGACTAACGTCTGCACAGTCTCAAGCTAGCATCTTAAAAAGACACATTACGATTCAATGAATAAATAATGTTCATTCCCATCACCCAACAATTCAACTTATCAAACAAGAACCAAGGTGTTATTTATGAATTTAAGTTAATCCTTGTTCAATGAATGACCTACTTCATAAAATTTGATTGCTGATGTAATGTAAATTCCCCCCACACTTGAGTGTGACTGTGTCCTCACAGTCTTAATCAGACATATCTTAGTGAAAGGGAAAAACAAATAAGAGAATATTTACATATGTACAAAAGAGGGTTAGTGCGTCTTACCGAATGTAATGTGGCTCATGGAGGACCATGAGCTCTTCCTCTTGGTTGGGTATTGGTTCCAAGTAAGGTTTAAGGCGTTGACCATTGACCTTAAAGGATGATCCATCAGTTGGATTCTCAATTTCTACCGCACCATACGGAAAAACGGTCCGTACAGTGTAAGGTCCTGTCCATCTAGATTTTAGCTTACCCGGAAATAAATGCAGTTTTGAGTCATACAACAGAACTTTTTGACCTGGCATGAAAGTTTTACGTAAAATTGATTTATCATGAAAAACTTTTGTTCTGTCCTTGTAAATTCGTTCATTTTCATAGGCATCATTTCGAATTTCATCAAGTTCATTAAGTTGAAGCTTCCTATGTTCACCTGCTTGCTCTAAATCAAGATTTAAAGTTTTTATTGCCCATAACGCCCTATGTTCTAGTTCAACTGGCAAGTGACATGGCTTACCAAAAATCAACCGATAAGGGGACATACCCAAGTTAGTTTTGAAAGCGGTGCGGTAAGCCCAAAGAGCATCGGTTAACTTTTGGGACCAATCTTTACGATTTCGGTTCACAGTTTTCTCAAGGATTTGTTTAATCTGCCTATTCGATACTTCAACCTGCCCACAAGTTTGAGGATGGTAAGGAGTGGATAACTTGTGGGTTATCGAATACTTTCTCATGAGGGCTTCAAAAGAACGATTACAGAAATGTGTCCCGTTGTCGCTGATTATTGTGCGAGGTGTGCCAAACCTAGAAAAGATGTTTTCTTTTAAGAAGCGCACAACAACCTTATTGTCGTTCGTTTTGCATGGAACAGCTTCGACCCATTTAGAAACATAGTCGACAGCCAAGAGAATGTAAATGTTCCCAAAAGAATTAGGGAAAGGTCCCATGAAGTCTATACCCCACACATCAAAAATTTCGACCTCTAGAATGGGGTTTAGGGGCATCATATTCCGTTTAGAAATTTTCCCCAAGAATTGACATCGATCACAAGTTTTGCAAAATTCGTACGCATCTTTGAAAAGGTTCGGCCAGTAGAAACCCGATTGGAGAACCTTTTCGGCTGTCTTTTTGGGACCGAAGTGACCACCGCATGCTTGGTCATGACAGAAAGAGAGGACACTGTGAATTTCAGTGTCAGGAACACATCTTCGAATGATTTGGTCGGGACAATACTTGAAAAGATAGGGGTCGTCCCAATAAAAATGTTTCACTTGAGAAAAGAATTTGTGTTTATCCTGCTTAGACCAAAAAGAAGGGGTCTGCTTAGTGACTAAGTAGTTGACAATGTCAGCGAACCAAGGATCAGTGGATAGAGAAAACAACTGTTCATCAGGGAAATTCTCGTTGATCGGAAGAGAAGAAGACGGGGCATTTGGAAGACGAGACAAGTGGTCCGCAATAACGTTGTCAGATCCTTTTTTATCCTTAATGGTAAGGTCAAATTCTTGAAGTAGAAGGATCCAACGAATGAGACGAGCCTTAGCATCCTTTTTAGAGAAAAGGTACCTAAGTGCGGAATGATCGGTATAAACCGTGATGTGTGAGCCAACTAGATAAGGCCTGAATTTTTCTAGAGCAAAGACAACTGCCAAGAGTTCCTTTTCAGTGGTAGTATAATTGATTTGAGCGTCGTTCAGAGTTTTACTCGCGTAGTAAACGACGTGAAGAATCTTATCGATACGTTGTCCTAAGACAGCGCCAACAGCAAAATTCGAGGCGTCACACATGATTTCAAAAGGCAGCTTCCAGTTGGGAGAGCAGATGATCGGAGCAGAGACAAGTTCATTTTTAAGATGCTCAAAAGATGAAATGCATTCAGAATTGAAGTCGACAAGAACATCCTTACCAAGAAGATTGGTCAACGGTCGAGTGATTTTGCTAAAATCTTTTATAAAGCGACGGTAAAAACTAGCATGACCTAAAAAGGATCGGATGTCCTTAACTGATTTGGGAATGGGAAGATTTGAAATAACTTCGATTTTGGCTTTGTCTACTTCAATTCCTTTGTTAGAGATGACATGTCCCAAAACAATGCCATGTTTAACCATGAAGTGACACTTTTCCCAATTAAGCGTTAAGTGTTTCTCTTTACAGCGATTAAGAACAAGATCGAGATGATGTAAACACTCAGAGTAAGAATCACCAAATATGGAAAAATCATCCATGAATACTTCCAAAAATCGCTCGATCATATCAGAAAAAATGCTAATCATGCACCTCTGAAAGGTTGCAGGTGCATTACAGAGACCAAAAGGCATACATCGGTACGCAAATGTACCAAACGGAGAAGTGAAAGTGGTTTTCTCTTGGTCCTCAGGAGCGATAGGGATTTGATTATAGCCCGAGTACCCATCAAGGAAACAGTAGTACTCATGACCAGCTAGTCGTTCTAACATTTGATCGATAAATGGCAGAGGGAAATGATCCTTACGTGTTGCAGCGTTAAGTTTCCTATAGTCAATGCAAACACGCCAACCAGTCTGGGTGCGGGTTGGGATAAGCTCGTTAGCTTCATTTTGGATCACAGTAATCCCTGATTTCTTAGGTACGACATGAATTGGACTAACCCATTGACTATCAGAAATCGGTTAGATGATTCCATTGTCAAAGCATTTAAGGATTTCAGCTTGAACTGCTTCTTTCATGATAGGGTTTAGTCGACGTTGGGGATCACGAGTGGGTTTGGCATCATCTATAAGGTGGATTCGGTGTTGGACTATCGAAGGACTAATCCCCTTAATATCAGCCATGGACCAACCAATTGCTTCCTTATTTTTTTTAAGGATGGGAAGGAGCAATTGTTCCTGCTCTAAAGTAAGGTCAGAAGCGATAATGACAGGAAAAGTTTCATTGTCTCCTAAGTAAGCGTACTTAAGATGACTGGGCAGCACTTTGAGGTCAGATTTTGGGGGCGACTCAACCGAAGAAATTGGTTGAGGGATAGACTCATTTGTGAGAGGCTCGACAGGAATCGAATCAGAGACATTTTCGGGAGTGTCTTGAAATAAGGTTTCGTAATTCGATTCAATTTCGTTATTCAGATGGTTGAGCTCAGATTCATTATCGTGGACAGCATGGATTTCAGAAAACTGGTCCACATAAGAGTTAGGGGAGTTTTCAGTTCTGAAGATGTTTAGCTCGACAGTCATGTTACCGAAAGAAAGTTTCATAGACCCATTTCTACAATTGATGAGAGCATTAGAGGTTGCTAAGAAGGGTCGTCCTATAATCAAAGGGATCTGGTTTGCAGGATTGCTAACCTGTTGAGTTTCTAAGACAATGAAATCAACTGGAAAAATGAATTCGCCAATTTTGATCAACACATCCTCGATTTCTCCCACAGGTTTCTTAATTGATCGGTCAGCAAGCTGAAGGGTAACCTTGGTGGGTTTCAATTCTCCTAGCCCTAATTGGCGATAGACGGAATATGGAAGCACGTTAACACTAGCACCTAAGTCTAGCAGGCATCTATCGATTTTCTTGTCCCCAATAGTACATGATATTGTGGGGCAGCCAGGATCTTTGTATTTCACTGGCATCGATTGGGACAAGACTTCGCTTAGAGTTGCCGCTAGAAACACTTTCTTAGGTACATGTGTATGACGTTTTTGAGTGCACATATCTTTTAGAAATTTTGCGTATTGTGGAACTTGTTGTATAATATCTAAAAGAGGAATGTTCACTTTAACTTGCTTAAATATTTCAAGGATTTTTTCTAGCTGATCCGTCTTTTTTCTAGGTCGGAGTCTATGAGGAAATGGAGCAGACAACTCAGTAGGTTGGGCTACTTGAGTTTGAGGATGGTCCTTGTCAGAAATTGGCTCAATGTTTTGATCCGAGTTGGTCGAATCTTCGATAGGGTTTGGAAGATCGTCCGGTAAAGCATTTGGGTTGACCACATGGTTGTCAATCTTTTTGCCGGATCTAAGAGTCGTGACCGCATTCAAGTGACTCACGTTTGAATCTTGAATGACGTGAATTTGGTTGGAGTTAGGATTTTGACGGTTGGGGTTTGGAATGGGTTGACTCGGGAAAGTGCCTCTTTCCCGTTCGCTTACGGAAGTGGCTAACTGACTCATTTGC
Organism: Allium sativum; assembly: GCA_030737875.1. Classification (NCBI taxonomy): domain Eukaryota; kingdom Viridiplantae; phylum Streptophyta; class Magnoliopsida; order Asparagales; family Amaryllidaceae; genus Allium; species Allium sativum. The sequence goes on along the minus strand of CM060916.1, from coordinate 787,672,020 downwards.
ATTTCAAGTTTAGCGATCGATTGACTCGTGTTTTGCATGTGCGAAGTCAATAAATTTTGAAGATTGGTATTTGATTGGAGATTTTGAGTTGTTGCTTTAGTCAGTTCTTCGAGAGTTTTCTCAAGTGATGTCAATCGTTTATCATCTTGGGGAACAAAAGATTGTTGCGCTTGATTTTGAGACGGTGGCGCAGGGTTTTGGAATTGAGTTTGTTGAAAGGGAGGTCTCGAAGTATTATTTGAAAATGATTGAAAAGGAGGTCGAATTACATTCGAATTTGCATTGTTTTGGGTCCAAGAGAAGTTAGGATGGTTTCTCCAACCTGGATTGTATGTTGGGGAGAATGGGTCGTTCCTAACTTTGTTAAATGCGTTGAGTTGTTCCAATGAATGTGGGCATTGATCAGCTATGTGGTTAGGATCGTTGCATTTGTAACATGAGGTCTGAGACGCTTGAGCCTGATTTATTTGAGTTGATGAAAGGACATTATCGAATTTGGATATCATCGCGTCTATTTTTGCTTCTAAGGCTACTGATGATCCTACCGAATGAGCGTTAGAACGGGAATAAATTGATTTCTCGTTAGATCTTTCCCATTGAGCTGATTTTTCGGCCAAATTTTCGAGAAATTGCCAAGCGGCATTGTGATCTTGGGCTAGAAAATTTCCTTGGCACATTGATTCGAGCATGGTTCGAGAGTTATTTTCAAGTCCATCGTATAAAATTTGACAAAGAGTCCATTTTTCAAAATTGTGATGTGGACATTTGACTATAAGCTCTTTAAATCTTTCAAAATATTTTGCCAAGGATTCACCCCCAAATTGACGAAAATTTACGATTTCATTTCGAATTTTAGATGTTTTTTCCAGAGGGTAAAATTTCTTTAGAAAAATGTACACAAATTCACCCCAAGTTCCAATCGTATTTGAAGGCAAGCTATACAACCATTTCTCAGCATAATCGGTAAGTGCAAATGGAATTAACCTAAGTTTGATTCCATCGTCACTTAATTGTTGAAATTTCATGGTTGCACAAACTTGTTCAAATTTGGTCAAGAAGATATAAGGATCATCACATTCTAAATTGCCGAACTTTGGAAGAGTATTTATGTGATTAGAATGAATTTCAAAGTGGTTACCCGTTGGGGCGGGCAATATGATGCAGGAAGGAATAGAAACCCGATCGGGGAAGTATCTATCCATAAGAGATCGAGGGGGATTTTCTTCGGCCATGGTTAAAGAAATGTTTGTTCGAACTAAACGATTGTCTGAAGGATCACGAGTCCAATGACGCATGTACTAGCGAGAAGAATAAGGGATGACGAGAAAAACAAATTTGAGACGCGATTTTTTTTTTTTTTTACAAAACGAGAATTATTTTGATTTTTTTAAAGAAAAAGAATTAGACACAAAAGTTTTTTTTTTATGAACCTAATGCGATTTACAATTTCTAGAATTATATAACGACGGTTTGATTTATTTCAACAAAAGACTTCTCAGCCAGTTAACGGACAGGAGTTTTCGGTGCACCAGGAATCACCCTAGCAATGCAGCCGAAGGTTTAAGTACCTTCAGAGGAACAACCGATATAATATTTACGAATCACCGTAATATTTATAAACAGTTATTACTCTGCCGTAGTCTAGACACCGAGAAATAATCCGTTTGAACTAAACCAAATTGTCAAAATATAATGAAGTCCTTAGAAAGTAAAAACAAAACTATGATGAATGCAATATTTTTTTTTTTATGTTTTAATCAGTCATAGAATGAACAGTCTCAGAACAGTCACAGAACAGTCAATTGCAGAGATAAATAAAAAAAGAATTTTTTTTTTACAAGCAAGCCGATGCCCTGTAGAAGAGTTTTACAAGCAATGTCTATATATATTTTTATTTGCAGCAGCGGTCCCTGTAGAGATAGAAAATACTCACCTTGATCGGCAGTCCGTCCAGTGCAATTGGGTAGCGCTAGCGCGTTCACACCCCACTTGGTGTGCAACCACTCGAACACTAAATAGTCCGCTGCTTTTTATTGTTGTCCCCTCCTATTAACTGCTTGACTGCGCTGCGGCACGGGTTCGGGCTAGGAGCCCGATTTTTTTTTTTTTAAGACCTTTTTCAAAATACCACTGTACCCGTTTTTGAATTTTTTTTTTTATCAGAGATTACGCACCAAATCAATAAGGCCAAAACTAAAAATCACTCACTCTAAGGAAACCCGATCAAGCAATTATCGTTGTTCTTCCTTTTTTTATTCTAATTAAATCAACTCCTTCCTAGAAAACCAGAAGACCATAAATCCCTTCCAAAAATCAAACGAGATAATCTTCCTCCTTTTTTTTCTTTTTTTTCGCAACCTTGACAAAAACTGAAATAAATCACGCGCCCCCCTTGTTCTCAGCAACAAAATAATCCCATCCCAAATAAAAATTCACGCCGCCTCCTTATTTATTTTTTATTTTTAATCGAATGGAATTCAATTTCAAATTTGAATTTGTGAATTGGTCTTGCACTGTGTTCGATTGATTCTGAATTGTCGAGGTTTCCAATTTGAGGTTCGGATGCAGGACTTGCGTGAGCTTGCTGGACAGTTCGATGATGGTTGCGGGTCTGTTTTGGTAATTGGGGTTTTGGGTTCGGGAGGTGTACGGTTTTGGCAAGTTAACGTTAGAGAAGGTAACTGCAGATGTCGATTTGATCGGAGAGGGTGGCTCCGAGTATGGTCGTGAATGAGTTTGACAGAGGTGTGTTGAACTGGTTGGTGGAGGCTGATGGATAGTTATTGGTTGTTGATGGCGAGTTTGAAATGGAGAAGGCACAGCAGCAGGATTCAGGTGAGCGCGAGTTGATGAGGGGTGTTTGTGAGAAGTATGGGAGGGTGTTGCAGTCTTGGTTGCAACTGTGAAATGGGGTTTGATGGGGTTGAACGCTGTGTTGCTTTAAGGGACTGCGAAGGGGAAATTTCAGAAGTGTATGATGAGGTGTTGAAACTGTGGATTGAAAGAGAAGGTGTATATTGCGACTGTGTAATATGGTGAGGTAAGAAAATGGTTATGTGGAGATTGTGGGTCTGTATTTGCGTTGGGAAGGCGGCGTTTCGCTGAGATGATGGAGGTGAAGTTTGTATTGGTGAAGGAGTTTTGTTGCGGTGAAGGAGGACTGAGCGGTTGTGAGTGAATGGTGGGTGTTTGATAATTTGTTTGCTGGTTATGTAGAGAGAAAGAACACAAGGCAATAAAAAGGAAATAAAAATTTGCGGAAGGATATTGTGTTTTTTTTTTAAATGGCAGAACTTGGAAAAGGAATAAACGAAAAGGGGAAAGAAATTGTAAAATATTTGGAAAGAGGGTAAAAAGGAAAGAAATCAAATAGAAAACTGCAATTTTTTTTTCTTATTATAGAGATTGTGGTACCAATAATTTAATACCAAATCGTCTAAGCAAGATATTTTTTTATATATATAAAAGAAAATAATAGGAATAAAAACTTATTATTTTTTTCTTTTTTTTTATAAAGGAAAAATAAAGAGAAAAAAAATCTAACCCGAAGGATTCACTAAAAAATTGTTTTTGGTCCCCGGCAACGGCACCAAAATTTGTTTGCGAACAAATTATACAATTGTAAATAACTGTAAAATTCGTTCGTCTTTCCTAAACAACAAGGATTGTTGTAGAGGGTGTCGAACTCTGGGACCAAATTATTTTATTAATAAATCCAATCAAGTTATCCCTAACTTTTGATTGGTGGAAAACAAAGAAAATAGCAGAAATTAAATAAAAGAGAGTTTTAACAATAAGTGAAAGCAATTAGGGGATAATGACATAGATCAGATTCATAATCATCAATAGCCAAAAGATTAACCAGATCTAATACATGTTTCTGTCACAAACATGAATCAACGATAATAGGTTTTTAGAAACAAATATGTAAATAACGACAAGCATAGCCTATGCAGGAGCTCAGCTCTACAACCATAGACTATCAGGACAGATTCACTAATTAATTTCTAAAACCCTAAAATTAGATCTAGATCTGATAAACGTTAGATCGAACACGAATATATCCTGTGAAGGAGCATAGCTCTTAAACGACACAAAATATGAAGGTTCAGATCTAACCCTTAATTTAGATCAAGATCTACATGTATACAGTCTTCATCTTTTGGCTATGTGATTCATATTGAATCATACTATCAGCGTCATCACCCCCTAATCAAAGGGGATTAGCTAGACATAGCTAAAGAAGAAGAAAAACATAAATTAAATAACAAGAACATAAATAAAACTAAAACTAAATAGAACAGAGGAAGAAGAATGATTTTATTCCAAGAAGAGAATTACAGAATAAAACCCAATGTGTTTTTTACAAGACTAAGATACAATGTATTTATAGCTGATATGACAAAGGCTAGCTAGCTAATTACATAATGTGGGACTAAAGAAATAACCCAAATAACATATAAGCCAGTGTGAACGCAGCTTTAGAGTGAGTGGTCTAGCAAATAGGCTAGTGTGAACGCAACATGAGTAAGAGGCCTTCTAAATGAGCTAATGTGAATGCAGTTTGAGTCTTTATTGAGCCAAATCTTCTTAACTGAAATATAATTGCAACCGTTCTTCAAGCTTTAGACTCTTCAAGCTTTAGCAATTTTAAACTTCACTCTTTTTAAGCAAATTCTTCATGCTTTATCCATCAAATGCTCTAAACCATGCTTCTTGTCAACAATCTGAAAATACAGCTATAAATACAAAGCATCAATTATTTTAAAGGGAAAATAAGATAAATAAGCGGATAAAATATACACATTTACGTGTATATCAATATATATATATATAATTCTGGAAATTCTTGAATTAAAAAATAGTGTCATAAATAAATATTATAAAGTAGAAAATCATATGAAAACATAAATATAAAGTATATAAACATATGTATAAAATTATAGAGTTAAACACTATATAAATATAAAGTACATAAATTATAAAACTTAAAAACTATAAAACTTGAATTTACAATCAAAAGTAATGTAAAGAAAGTAGAATAGAGAAGATAGAGATTAAAGATAGAATTTGATAATAGAATTTGAAATCCAAAATTGAAAAATAGAATTTGAATTTGTACCTGGAGTGCTATTTGGAGTCTTACATAACTAGACTCTATTACTATATTTATCTTGAACTCTTGAAATCTTGAAATCTTGAATACTCATGAGTCTTGAATCATCTCTGAATTCTGAATCTCTAATTTCTTTAAACTATACAGTCTTCAGTATAAATTCATGTACACAAACCTGCATATGTATATATAAATATTCTAAATAAAAGTGTTAGTATATATTTTATAATCTATTAATGTTGAAATAAGGTTGTTGTCATCAAAACCCCATTCTCCAACAGAAGTGTCTTTTCGTTATTTGTAACGTTCCAGAAGCGTTGCAACCTTTGAAATCTTATAAATAGAAGCTGATTTCGAATTTTTTTCATCATTCTTCTTCTCCATCTTCATCCCCTTTCTTTACACCATTAATATTTCATATTTTATTTATTTCTACACTTCTACTTTGTCAATTTCTATTCTAAATACATAAATCTTCTTCTTTTCTTACTCTCTAATTATTACTCTCTGAATTGAAGTGCTACTGAAGAGTTATAGGGTTGTTGTAATTGTTTGGGAAGTGTTTGGGGGAAAGGTGTGTTCCTTGTAGCCTTGAAATCAAGGAAACTGAGCGGTATTAACCTTATAGCCAAGGAAATCAAGGGGAATATACTTGATCAAGGGTGTTTGGAATCGGTAGTAACCTTGTGGCCATGAAATCAAGGGTGTTGTACTTGGATATTGATATAGTAATAAAAATCTACGCAATCCAGCGTTGCGTGGGACTGGACGTATGAGTAATCCGAACCCGTATAAAATCTGGTGTGTTCTTTCCTTTTCTGCATTTTATTTTTGTTCATCTTTGTGTTTGTGATTAAATTTGTGTCTCTAACTATCTCTGTGGTGTGTGATTCATATAGTAGATCATATAAGTTTTTGATTTTATTAAATTTCTTAAAAACACTATTCACCCCCTTCTAGTGTTAGTTTTTCCTTAACGATCCATTCTGCAATCCTTAACAATTTGTTTCAGAGCTAGGTCTTTCAAAAAGTTCATAATCCGATTTTTGAAAATAGTTATAATGGCAACCAACACTAGTAGCAGTAATAGTTCTTTTGTAGAGAGTCAGTCCACTGTTAGACCACCACTGGCATGTAGAATGAAAATATACTTACAACCTGCAGGATTAGACACATGGAATATCACACAAACTGAATATGTAGAACCCACGACTAATTATGCACAATGGACAAATGAACAAAAGGCTGCTTCACAAAGCAATTCTAAAGCCATGAATATGTTGTTTTTTTCACTAGATAGGAATGAGTTTAAAAATGTGTCAGTTTGTAAATCTGCTCATGAAATTTGGAGAACTTCACAAGTTACTCATGAAATTTGGAGAACTTCACAAGTTACTCATGAAGGAACTATTAAAGTTAAACAAACTAAGATATCAATGTTAGTTAATCAGTTTGAGTTATTCAAAATGAATGAGAATGAGTCTATCTCCGATATGTATTGCAGATTTCAAGAGATAGTGCATTCATTAACAACACTTGGAAAAATTTATTCTGAAGAAGACCAAGTCAGAAAAATATTAAGTTCATTAACTTCATAATAGGATCAGGAAATTTTGGCGATCAAAGAAGCCAATAATGTTAGTGAAATGAAGTTTGAGGAGTTAATCGAAAATCTGATGTCTTTTGAAGTCTAGTTACAGAAAAGGAAGGAAAACAAGCCAACTGAGTAGAAATCCATTGCGTTTAAAGCAATAACAAATGATTCTGACATGAGAAACATCCCTAATGATGAGACATTTTAGAAAATTTCTGAGATATAGAAAGAAAAATTATCCTCAAAATAATATCAGGGAAGTTCAGGAAGAAATGATGGTTGATGTTATAACTGCAATAAACCAGGCCATATAAAGAGAGTGTGTCCATATCCAGATAAATCGACTCAACAAACGGACAACGGCAATTATCAAAGAAAAGAGAGAGAGCATACGCAACAACGTTAGATGATTCATCATCAAGTGATGAAGAGCCAGAAACCAAAAACTCAAATATGTGCTTCACGGCAATTCAGAATTCTGAAAATTTTGAAGAAAAGGGTCCAAAAACCGGGTATGTCTTAATTAATTTTTTAAATTTTCTTTGGTTGAATGGTTGTTTTGTTTGTTTACTTTGTTTGTTTTGAATTTAAAAAATAAACTTCAAAATTCAAACTTGAAATTTAAAATTCAAATTTGAAATTTGAAATTTGAAATTCGAAATAATAATAAAATAATAATTAATAAAACTAGTAAAATAAATTTTGGATGTTTGGTAGGATTAGAATTATTTCAAGAAATAGTTAAACCTGAAATATAAATCGATAATTTAAATCAAAAGTCATCAAAACCAGTTGTTCTTTGAAAATGAACACATATTTAACATACATATGTCCATATGTCGACATATCAGCCTGTAATTTGAAATTCAAAATTTTGAATTTCAAATGTTTAAACTTTCAAACTTCCCCCCAACTTTTCACTAACTCCCAAGGACAGAAAATGTGTCGTTAATTTCTGAAAAGTTGTGCCTACCTAATTCATATCCATTCAATTTCTATGTATACATCTATTCTCTCTACATTTCATTCACAATTCAAACTATATTCTTCATATTATACTCTTCAAAACAATCACTTCAATGGCTTCCTCAAGTTCATCTCAAAAATTAAAGATAACCAAAACCATCAAAGGTTATCTTCATAATGACAAAGAAGCTATCAAAACTTATGTTAACTATTTAGCAAATGCTAAATTTAATACGGGTGCTTTCACCGTTTTTGGAGACTTTCCTTCCTATGATCTTATCTCCCTCTTCAACCACAATGAAATCTTGAGTCAAATTGACTCCTGGGATAATGATGAAGTATATTATCCTAATCTTGTCAAGATGTTCTATGCGAACCTTAATCGCGGATTTTATGAAGGCAACGAAGATCAAATTTGGAGTAGCATCAAAGGCACGTGAGATGGCCCTCCCCACACCAGCCGACATTTCCAATGAAAGTGCACTATGCCGATGCCCGATCAGCAAGGGACAGTCGCCAAAGAAAGGAAAGAAGACGATGGATCAACAAAGATCCTGTAGTATATCTGTAACGACCCACATTCTACGCATCAAGGGATCGTGGAATATTTATTTCTTTCTCATGCGAAGTCATATAGCCATGTAATTTTGGGAGACGACTATTGGGGTCATTTCCCATGTTCATGATTTTTGCCGATTTTAAATGACCATTTTGCCCCTAGCTGATCTTGTTTCAGCCATAACTTTTGACTGGTAAGAAGCTTTGACCTGAACCCGCTTCCATTAGATTCAGATGATGGTTTACCTTTCCGTAGAGTTGTTACAATAGCCAAACGGACTCATCGTTTAGGAGATATGGTTGAAACAAGGTTTAGAGGTGAAAAACAGCTTAACCGAGCTATGGGTTTTGGGAGCTATGCAGGATTAGAGTTATGGGGAGGCTGAAATCAGTAAGTAAACCATCTCATTTCAGTTTTTATAGCCGCCACTTACCTCTCTTCAACCCTTACAATGGCATCCAACACCCAAATCACCGTTTAATCAAGTTTTAGCCTAATCTACATCAAATCAAAAGGGAAATAGCACCAATCAAGGTCGAAGTTGCTGTATTGTCTTGGGAACATCGTGAAATCAGAGTATAGTTCAGATTTAAAACTTTATTTGTGGCTAAGGTGAGTGATTAGCATTGTTTTTCACTAATTACAGCTAACTATGGGTGATTAGTGATAATTAGTGAAATTATGGCTTAGAAAAATCCAGAAAAATTTGTAAAATTATAAAATATTATTTTAGGGCTCTGATAAAAATTTGGGCTAATTTGGACAAATTTTGCTAACTGTATGCTTAAACATGATTAAGAGGGATTAAGGGGAAAACATGGGTTTTGGGTACATTTGATCCGTTTAAACTTGTCATATTGTTGTTTTGGTGTTTGTAAATGATTATATATGTTGATATGACTGTATGGTACGCTTTTTGATTGATTAGAAAAGTTTGATTGGTTAAAAACGCCGTCGTATGGCGTAAAACAGTCGCTGGAAAAGTTGTAGGATATTGACCCAAACCGGATCGAATCGGTGGAAGGGAGCACGAACCAGCCCGCTCGTGGAGCATTCCACAACCCAACCCGCTGGCATTTGGAGTCCTCCGAACAGACCCGCCCCCGGAGTGTGCCACGAACCGCTTGATGGACCATGAACCATGCCTGCATATCCCAACCGACCCGCTACTCCGAACCGAACCAGTGTGGCACTATGACTAGCTTGGAGCATCACGATCTGACCCGGGGAAGTTGTGAGGCACGAACTGATCCGAAGCAGGTAGTCACGAGCCGAGCTAGTGAGCACCATAGCCCACAAACCAGAGGAAGTATCCGACCCGAACCGAAGGTGGAAAAAATGTAGAACCGAATGGAAGCTTGTTTCCGAACCGATCCGGAGAACAAAACCCAAGATGCAAAGATAGTCCAAATGGGAAATTTATACTCAGAATACAGTTGGGAACCAACAAGTTAACTTCGTGATTGGTCTTTGCTGCGGGACATGTGCTAAGGAGTTTTCGACGTCCATAGCTTTGATTCACCACCGAAAGATGGATGTCAGGCTACGGATCAGTGCAGTGGGGTAGTTATCACTCTATGGGGCAGAGTGACCGTAGCATGGCTATGAGCTAGTGTAGTGGAGTCATCATGACTTCATGGGGCAGAGTGGACATAGCAAGGACTAGTGGCTATGGATCAGTGCAATGGAGTCACCATGACTCCATGGGGCAAAGTGATTATAGTAAGGATTTGGGTGATTAAAGCGGTGGATATCGTATGCTTTATGCACTGAGTGAGAGATGTAAGGATGCTTGCAATGCTTGATTGTTTGACATCACTATGACATGCACACCCCACCCTCGTATCTTTACACCATATGTTAGTGTCACCTTAGAGTATTGTGCATCTTGTTGTGCTAGCTCTTTGGTTGTAGGTCCAGGTTCAGGTATGGTTTAGTGTACCTGTTATTGTTCTGTTTTGTTGCTTATCGCTCATACCAGACTTTTGTCTGATCTAGAGTTTTATGTCTCTTATTTTTACTCTGGTGCTCTTAAACGGGTAGACTATAGACAGGTTAGGTGGTATGCATGAGTAGATGTACCGAAGACGAGCAGGATGCTTTCACGTATGATACACACACACACACACACACACACACACACACATATATATATATATATATATATATATATATTCTCCCTATGTCGCTGCTGGTCACTACTTTGGGCACTAGTAGTGTACCATTCTTATTTTGCTTTGTAGATAGTTTTAAAAGTTGTAATAATGATGATGTGGAACATAAGCTGTATTTTGGATTTTCCGCTGCTATGATGGTTTAGTTTTCAACTTATGCACTGTCTCACCTATTTTATGTCAAGTATGTTATTATTATATTTTATTCCATGCACTGTGAGACATTCTACAGGTTCCTTGCTAGTTCAAATTCCCTTCTTTCCTTTCTTTGACGACCGTCCCGTGCTGGTTAGGCATAGGCACAACACACTTTCATTGGAAATGTCGGCTGGTGCGGGGCGGGATGTCACATTTGGTATCAGAGCTCTAGGTTGCGTAGTTAACCTAGGGAAGACACTAGGGAGAGATAGTACGTTTATGAGAGCGCGTATTTGTGATATTTTGGTTTTCAAAAGCTATATAGATATATACAATTTGTATATTTGAGGATGAAGTCGCACTGCACTAGCACCACCTAAGAGATGGTTAATCATTTTCTCCTTACAAATTGAACGATGAGCCGATATGCTAGGGGTACTAGCAGAGGAGCCAATAATAGGAATGCTCCTGATATGAGGACGATGTTCACTGACTTCTTGAGGGAGATGCTTAGAAGTGTGCAAGGAGCAGTTCCTAATGCTGCAAATGGTGGTGGTGCAGCGGTGCAGGCGCCTAGGGCCGATTTCGCCAAGCATTGTAAGGACTACACTAGTCTTGTTGGGAAGCCGTTCCATGGAACAGAATCAGCTACAGAACTTCAGGATTGGCTTGATAGCTGAGAGCGCATCTTCGAAGATTTGGGTATCGAGGATGTGACGAAGAGAAAGCTAGCATCCTGTCAGCTGCAAGGATGGGCTATGAATTGATGGAATGCTATTAAGGCAGCTACACCAGAGGATCAAGTTACATGGGATCAGTTTAAGGCCCGGTTCAGTGATAAGTTTATCTCAGTTGCTCAGAAATAAAAATTGTTTAGGAAATTTCTGGAGCTTAAGCAGAATGGTAGGGCAGTCTCGGAGTACATTGCTAAGTTCGATACTTTGTCAAAGTATGGATTATCTCTTATTAACACATCCGAGAAGAAGAATGAGAAGTTCATAAAAGGCTTAGATCAGTACTTGGGGGAAAGGCTTATTAACCACATCAATGATATGTTTGAATCGATTGTGGGGAAAGCATTGAGGTCAGAGAGCCTTTATCCTAAACCCAAGACTGAAGTCGTTGTAGCATCTGCAGAGGGGCCAAAGCCGCAAGCAAGCGGTGGAGGCAAGAATAATTCTCAGAATAAAAGGAAGCAGAGTCAGAACCAAGCTAAGGATGGTCAGAAAAAGAGCAAGAAAGATGTTGAATGTTTTAGCTATGGCAAGAAGGGCCATTATGCTAAAGAATGTCGAGCAAACCCAACAGACAGGAAGTGCTTCAACTGTGGCCAAGTGGGACACCACAAGGATAAGTGTATGCAACCCCCTAAAGAAAAGCAGATTGTGAAAGCCTATGCTATCAATGTTGTTCCTTCTTCGACGAATGCCCCAACTGCGGTGGAGAAAGGAAAGAATGTCATCATTCAAGGTATGCTTTCTGTTTATGATGTTCCTGCTCGAGTATTGTTTGATACTGGGGCTTCCCATTCCTTCATATCTAGTGACCTAGTAGATAGGTTGGGATTGGAACCTAAGATAGTCGATAGACCTTTAGCAGTGACGAACCCGATTGGCTGTTCGACTATCCTTAGTATGATTTGTCGTGATGTGGTCTTATCGAGTCATGGATGTATGTTTTCTTGTGATTGCTTTGTTTTGGGCTTTACTGGGTTTGGCATTATTTTGGGAGTCGATTGGCTCCAAAGGTATGGGGTGGTGGTAGACTGTGAGGACTTTTTGGTGACAGTTAGAGAGGATGATGGGCGGAGGGTAGTGTTTGATGGTCTACCTAGTGATGGGGTAGTGGCTAGTTTTCTAAATTCCCTCGACATCCCGCATGATGAGTTATCAGATGTGCTCGTGGCTGGCCAGTATCCGAACGTCTTCGAGGAAGTGACCGGATTTCCACCACACCGAGAGATTGAGTTTCGTAATGATTTAGTAAAAGATGCTAGACCTATAGTGATGCCACTTCGTCGTATGGCGCCAAGGGAGTAGCGAGAGCTCGGGGTGCAAGTGAACGATCTTTTGAAGAAGGGATTCATCAGAAGAAGTGTCTCCGAGTGGGGAGCACCAGTTCTGTTTGCTACCAAGGCAGATGGTTCCCTTCGATTATGTGTGAACTACCGCGAGTTGAATAAGGTGACAAGAAAGAATAAGTATCCTCTACCGCGGATAGATGATTTGTTTGATCAGTTGAGTGACACAAGAGTGTTCTCCCAGTTGGATCTCGCGACAGGTTTTCATCAGCTTATGGTGGAAGCTGAGAGTATAGCTAAAACGACCTTTCGGACGCCGTCTGGATTGTATGAGTATTTGGTCATGCCATTCGAGTTGCACCAGCATATTTTGTGGATCTTATGAATAGAGTATTCCGAGATCAATTGAATAAGTTTGTTCTTGTGTTCGTAGACGATATCTTGGTTTATTTGAGGACAGAGGAAGAACACTAGGAACATCTAAGGATAGTGATGGAGGTGTTGAGAAAACACCAATTGAAAGCAAAGTTTTCTAAGCGTTACTTCCGGAGGAGGGAAGTGAGATTATTGGGCCATGTTGTTTCATAAAATGGTATTGTCGTGGACCCTGCAGAGGTGGCTACGGTACAAGATTGGTCTACGCCCAAGAGTACAACAAACATAAGAAGTTTCTTGGGATTGGCTAGATATTATCATAAGTTTATCCAAGACTTCTCCAAGATAGCAACACCGTTGACTCAGTTGACCAAGAAGAATCAAGCTTTCGTCTTGGACGAAAAGTGCGAAAATGCATTCAAGAGTCTAAAGGAAAAGTTGACGTGTGCACCAGTGTTAGTCATTCCTAAAGGGAATTAAGAGATGACAGTATACACGGACGCATGTGGTACCGGACTAGGTGCTGTATTGATGCAAGGAGGTAGGGTTGTAGCTTATGCTAGTCGGCAACTAAAACTGCATGAGAAAAGATATCCTACCCATGATTTGGAATTGGTAGCGATCGTATTCGCGTTGAAGATGTGGAGACATTATCTCTTACGAGAAATATTCGAGTTGTTTACCGATCATAAATCGTTAAAGTATCTTTTCTCTCAGAAGGATCTAAATCTCTGACAGCAAAGATGGTTATAATTCTTGGCTTCCTATGATTTGATATCGCATATACACCAGGAAACGGTAATGCGGTAGCTGATGCATTGAGTAGAAGACATGCCAGTTTAGGGGATATGTTTCTAGAATGGAGGCAACTGGAGTATATCGCAGGGTACGATTCAGACAAAGTGCGAATTGGATCCAGAGACGCTAGCAAATTTGACGATTAGACCCACTTTGATTGAGAGGATTGGTTCCAGTCATAGGGACGATCCTAACCTATTGGAAATCATCTCCAAGTTAGAGATGGGAATCGACGAAGAGATGAACAAGTATGGGCTTGATTGAGATGGATGGCTTAAAAAGAATGGTAGACTAGTTGTACCCAATGTCAACAGATTGAGAGATGAAGTGCTTAGAGAATGTCATCACTCAAAACTGACAGTACATCCCGGTGGTAACAAAATGTATCGAGACATGAAGCAGACCTACTACTGGGAAGGAATGAAAAGAGACGTTGGGAATTTTATATCCAAATGCATGAACTGCCAGTTGATTAAAGCTGAGCAAAAGAAGCCTAGTGGTTTGTTGCAAGCATTAGAAGTTCCAGAATGGAAATGGGAACAAGTCTCAATGGATTTCATTTATGGGTTACCAAGGACTAGATCGGGCCATGATAGCATTTGTGTGATTGTGGACCGATTGACTAAGAGTGCAAGGTTATACCCGTCAAGTCGAATAGAACGACAGCTAAGTTAGCGGAACTATATATGAAGTAGGTAGTGAGATTTCATGGAGTACCTAAAAGCATTGTGAGTGACCGAGGCCCGTTGTTTACTAGTGGGTTTTGGAAGAGCTTACAAGAGGCTCTAGGGTCAGAATTATATCTCAGTACCGCATATCATCCTCAAACCGATGGTCAAACAGAGAGGGTAAATCGTATATTAGAAGATCTCTTGAGAGCTTGCATATTGGATTTTGGTGGATTATGGGATGACCATTTGCATCTAGTAGAGTTTGCATATAATAATAGTTATCAATCCAGTATTGGTATGGCTCCATTTGAAGCTTTGTATGGAAGACCGTGCAACTCACCGTCATGTTGGTTAGAAACCGGTGAGAAATTTGTGCTGGGGCCAGATGTGACAAGAGAAACTCCAGACAAGATTAAGATCATTCAACAGCGAATGAAGGCTTCCCAAGATAGGCAGAAGAGTTATGTTGATAAGAGGAGAAGAGATTTAAAATTCTCCATTGGCGACTTGGTGTTTATCAAGATTTCTCTGTTAAAGAGCGTGATTCGATTTGGTAGGAGAGGCAAGTTAACACCAAGATTTGTTGGTCCATTCCCAGTTCTCGAGCAAGTTGGGAATTTGGCATATAAAGTTGAATTACCAAAGAAGATGGCAGGAGTTCATAATGTATTTCATATTTCCCAGTTAAGGAAATTCGTGCACGACCCCGATATGACTATTTCACCTGATCAGTTTGGATGATATCGAAGTAGAACCCAAGGAGTTGGGAACCGCCAGCCGATTCGTATTGTCGAGCACGATACGAAGCAACTTCGAAGGAAAGCGGTGAATCTGGTCAAGGTTCAGTGCGGCGAGGATGAGAATGACTGTACTTGGGAGACAGAGGAGAGCATTAGGAAGACGTATCCAAAACTCTTTGCCTGATAATATTTTTATTGCAATTTAGTTTTTCGTATGCTAGGATAGACTTGTTTGTTGTTTTGTATGTTTGATTGTGGTGAACGGTTGGTAGGCATGCAGGTTCCTTTTACTTGTTTCTTAGTTAAGGAATTTCGGGGGTGAAATTTCTTAAGGGGGAAGAATGTAACAACCCGCATTTTACGCATCAGGGGATCGTAGAATATTTATTTCTTTCTCATGCGAAGTTGTATAGCCATGTAACTTTGGGAGATGACTATTGGGGTCATTTCCCATGTTCATGAATTTTGACGATTTTTAAATGACCATTTTGCCCCTAGCTGATCTTGTTTCGGCCATAACTTTTGATTGGTAAGGAGTTTTGATTTGAAACCACTTCCATTCGATCCGGATGATGATTTACCTTTCCGTAGAGTGGTCACATTAGCCAAGCGGACTCAACGTTTGGGAGATATGGCTGAAACAAGGTTTAGAGGTGAAAAACAGCACGGGCCTTATTAGGGTGATTAGCAGCTAGGCCCATAACCCATTTCGGGATTAGGGTTATGGGGAGGCTGAAATCAATTAGTAAACCATCCCATTTCTGTTCTTACAACCGCCACTTACCTCTCTTCAACCCTAACAATGGCCTCCAACACCCAAATCACCTTCCAATCACCGTTTAATCAAGTTTTAGCCTAATCTACATCAAATCAAAAGGGAAATAACACCAATCAAGGTCGGAGCTGTTGTGTTGTCTTGGGAACAGCGCCAAATCAGAGGATAATTCAGATTTAAAACTTTATTTGTGGCTAAGGTGAGTGATTAGCATTGTTTTTCACTAATTACGGCTAATTAGGGGTGATTAGCGATAATTAGCGAAATTATGGCTTAGAAAAATCTGGAAAAATTTGTAAAATTCTAAAATACTATTTTAGGGCTTTGATAAAAATTTGGGCTAATTTGGACAAGTTTTGCTAACTGTATGCTTAAACACGATTAAGAGGGATTAAAGAGAAAACATGGGATTTGGGTACGTTTGATTCGTTTAAAATTGTCATATTGTTGTTTTGGTGTTTGTGGATGATTATATATGTTGTTATGACTGTATGACATGCTTTTTGATTGATTAGCAAAGTTAGATTGGTTGAAAACACCGTCGTATGGCGTAAAACAGTCGCTCGAAAAGTTGCAGGAATTTGACCCGAATCGGATCGGATTAGTGGAAGGGAGCACGAACCGACCCACTCGTGGAGCATTCCACGACCTGACCCGCTAGCATATGGAGTCCTCCGAACAAACCCTCCCCCTGGAGTGCCACGAATCACTTGATGGACCATGAACCATGCCTGCATATCCCAACCGACCCGTTACTCCGAACTGAACCAGTGTGGCACTGCGACTAGCTTGGAGCATCACGATCTGGCCCGGGGAAGTTGTGAGGCACGAACCGATCCGAAGAAGGTAGTCGTGAGCCGAGCTGGTGAGAACCATAGCCCACGAACCAGAGGAAGTATCCAACCCAAACCGAAGGTGGAAAGAATGTAGAACCGAATGGAAGCTTGTTTCCAAACCGATCCGGAGGAGACCAAAACCCGAGATGCAAAGGTAGTCCAAATGGGAAATTTATACTCATGATCCAGTTGGGAACCAACGAGTTAATTTCATGATTGGCCTTTGCTGCGCGATGTGTGCTAAGGAGTTGTCGACGTCCATAGCTTTGATTCACCATCGAAAGACGGATGTTAGGCTATGGATCAGTGCAGTGGTGTAGTTATTACTCCTTGGGGCAGAGTGATCGTAGCATGGCTATGAGCCAGTGCAGTGGAGTCGTAATTACTTCATGCAATAGAGTGGACATAGTAAGGACTAGTGGCTATGCATTAGTGCAATGAAGTCGCCATGACTCCATGGGGCAAAGTGATCATAGTAAGGATTTGGGTGATCAAAGCGGTGTATATCGTATGCTTTATGCACTGAGTGAGAGATGTAAGGGTGGTTGCTAATGCTTGATTATTTGACATCACTATGAAATGCACACCCCACCCCCGTATCTTTACACCATATGTTAGTGTCACCTTAGAGTATTATGCATCTTGTTGTGCTAACTCTTTGGTTGTAGGTCCAGGTTTATGTATGGTTTAGTATACATGTTATTATTCTGTTTTGCTGCTTATCGCTCATACCAGACTTTTGTCTGATCCAGAGTTTTATGTCTCTTCTTATTACTCTGGGTGCTCTTAAATGGACAGACTAGAGACAGGTTAGGTGGTATGCACGAGTAGTTGTACCGGAGACGAGCAGGAGGATTTCACGTATTATATATATAGAGAGAGATATTCTTCCTGTGTCGCTGCTGGTCACTTCTTTGGGCATTAGTAGTGTATCTTAATAATGATGATATGGAACATAAGCTGTATTTTGGATTTTCCGCTGCTATGATGGTTTAATTTTCAGCTTATGCACTGTCTCACCTATTTTATGTCAAGTATGTTATTATTATATTTTATTCCATGCGCTGTGAGACATTCTATAGGTCCCTTGTTAGTTCAAATTCCCTTCTTTCCTTTCTTTGACAACCGTCCCGTGCTGGTCGGCATAGGCACAACGCACTTTCATTGGAAATGTCGGTTGGTGCGGGGCGGGCTGTCACAAAATCTCACAGCGCATGGAACAAAATATAATAATAACATAACTTCATACAAAACAAGTGAGATAGTGCATAAGCTGAAAACTAAATCATCTTAGCAGCGGAAAATTCAAATACAGCTTATGATCCAAACCATCATTATTACACTTTAAAACTGCCTCTAAAGCAAAATAGGAAGATACACTACTAATTCCCAAAGTAGTGACCAACAACAACACAGGGAGAATTTGTGGGAATAATACGTGTAAGCCTCATGCTCATCTCCAGATAGTTACTCGTGCATAAGCAGCTAACCTGTCTCTAGTCTGCTTGTTTAATAGCACCCAGAGTAATAAGAAGAGACATAAAACTCTGGGTCATACAAAAGTCTGGTATGAGCGATAGCCAGCAAAACAGAACAATAACAGGTATACATAACCATACCTGAACCTGGACCTACAACAAAAGAGTTAGCACAATAGGATGTACAATACTCTAAGGTGACACTAACACATGGTGTCAAAATAATGGGGAGGGGGTGTGCATGTCATGGTGATAAAAAACATCAAACATAGTAATCATCCTCACATCTCTCACTCAGTGCGCAAAGTATACGATGTCCACCACTTTGATCACCCAATTCTTTGTTACGATCACTTTGCCCCATGGAGTCATGACGGCTCCACTGCACTGATCCGTAACCACTAATATTTTGCTATGTCCACTCTTCCCCATGGAGTCATGACAACTTCACTGCACTGGATCATAGCCCTGCTACGATCACTTTGCCCCATGGAGTCATAACAACCCCGTTGCACTGATTCATAGCCGCTAATCTGTCTCTCAGTGGTGAGTCAAAGCGATAGACATCAATATCCCCTTTGCATATGTCCCGCAGCAAAGTCCAATTCATAAAGTTAACTCATTCGTTCCCATCTGGATCCTGAGTCCTAACTCCCTATTTGGACTACCTTTGCATCTTGGGTTATGGTCAACATCCCGATTCATGAATCTTCAATTCAGTTCGTGGTGCACCAAAGCTCTGGTTCGTGGTCAGCTTCCTCGGCTCGTGGGGTCCTCTTGTGTGGTCGGCTTGTGGTGACCATGGTGGAGCGGTTCGTGGGTGATGCTTTAGTCTGATTCGTGGTTCTCCCTCAACTCCGGTTCATGATGAACGACTCGTGGTACAAGTGCTCAGCTCAAGGAGGTGGTTCGTGGTTCAAACTTCGGGTTGTGGTTCACACCCTGATCCAGATCGCGGAACTTCCCTCGCCATGGGTTGTGGTTCTCCCTTGGTCCAGTTCGTGGACCCTAGAACAAAAGTGGGGTCGGGTCATGAGGGTGTGTCACGAATGAGTTACTGTACTGCTGTTTGTAACTTTTCCTACGAGCTATTTACACCAGATAACGGCGTTTTCGACCAATATAATTTTTCTATGCAACCACGAAACATTGCAAACAGTAACAACAACATGTATAATCAACTATAAGCACCAAAACAATAATATGACATGTTTATATGGATCAAACATACCCAAAACCCATGTTTTTCTCTTAATCCCCTTAATCTTGATTTAACCATACGTTTAGCAAAACATATCCAAATTAACCTAAAATTTTATCAAAGCCCTAAAATAATATTTAAGAATTTTTACATATTTTTCCAGAATTTTAACATGCATAATTTCGCTAATTCACACTAATCACCCCTAAATAGCCGTAATTAGTGAAAAACAATGCAAATTACTCAAATAGCCATAAACAAAACTTTAGGTCTGAAACTCTACTATTTTGGGTCGAATTCCAATGTATAGCAGCAGCTCCAACTCTGATTTGATGCTAATCTTCCTTGATTTGGTGTTAATTAAGCTAATATGCGATTAGAAAGCGATTTAGGATGATTTTAGAAGGTGGAGGCCATTGCTAGGGTTCAAAGAATGAAAATGGCGGCTGGAAATCTGAAATGAAACGTTTTCCCTAACCCTATCATCCCTCCCATAAACCCTAATCACGAAATGGGTGATGGGCCTAGCTGCTAATCAACCTAATTAGGCCCGGTTGAGTTGTTTTTCACCGTCCAAACCTTGTTTGAGCAATATCTCCCAAACGGTAAGTCCGTTTGGTAAATGTGACCACTCTACGGAAAGGTAAACCATCATTTGAATCTAATGGAAGTGGTTTCAGGTCAAAACTCCTTACCAATCAAAAGTTATAGGCAAAACAAGATTCGCTAGGGGCAAAATGGTCATTTAAAAATCGGCAAAAATCGTGAACATTGGAAATTACCCCAATAGTCGTTTCCTAGAGTTACACGACCACATGATTTTGTATGTAAATGAAATAAATATTCTACGATCCTCTGATGCGTATAATGCGGGTCGTTACATTCTCCCCCCCCCCCCTTAAGAAATTTTGCCCCCGATATTCCCTAAATAAAGCATACCATGGGTCCCGCATGCCTAACAGCCATTTACAAACAATCAGACACACATAATAACACAACAAGTCTATCCAAGCATGCGATTTACTAACAAGGGAATAACTATCGCTATTAAAATCTTACCAGGCAAAAAGTTCTGGATACGACTTCCTTATGCTCTCCTCTGTTTCCCAAGTACAGTCATTCTCGTTATCACCCCACTGGACTTTGACCAGTTTCACCCTCTTCCTTCGAAGTTTCTTCGTATCGTACTTGACAATACGAATCGGCCTGCGGTTCCCAACCGCGTCGGGTTCTACTTAGATGTCATCCGATTGATCCGGTGAAATAGTCATATCGGGGTCGTGCACGAACTTCCTTAACTGGGAAACATGAAATACGTTGTGAACTCCTGCCATCTTCTCAGGTAACTCAACTTTATAAGCCAAATTCCCAACTTGCTCGAGAACTGGGAATGGATCAACAAATCTTGGTGCTAATTTGCCTCTCCTATCAAATCGAATCACGCTCTTTAACGGAGAAATCTTGACAAACACCAAATATCCAGTGGAGAATTTTAAATCTCTTCTCCTCTTATCAGCATAACTCTTCTGCCTATCTTGAGCAGCCTTCATTCACTGTTGAATAACCTTGATCTTGTCTTACGTTTCTCTTACCACATCTGCCCTAAGCACAAACTTCTCACCGGTTTCCAGCCAACATGATGGTGAGTTGCACAGTCTTCCGTACAAAGCTTCAAATGGATCCATACCAATACTGGATTGATAACTGTTATTGTATGCGAACTTCCTAGATGCAAATGGTCATCCCATGATTGTAACAACCCGAATTTTTAGCAGCGTGTTAAGGCAAGAATCAAGGCAGAATTAAATTATAAAATCTGAATCAGGATAAACGGCTTGCGCCATTGCGTTCGTCTCGGAAAAATACGCGAAATAGAGTCCGAAATTTCGTAAATCGGAGTCCGTATGAAGAAGATATGGACGAACGAAGTTAGGCAGAAAAACCGAAAACAAGCCAGAATGCACTGGCGCACTTGTGAAGTGCGCCAGCACAAAAATACACTGGCGCACTTGGGAAGTGCGCCCGTGTCGAGCCAGAAACCTGCACAGCCTTCTGGCTTGACCCTGGCTGGCCTGGTGCACCTGTTTTGGCCCTTGGTCTTGTTTTGGAGGCTTGTGACGATTTTTGAGGGCTGGGATCTATCCTAGGGTTAATCTAACGGCCTAAACTACCCCTAATCTCTATAAAAAGACCCCTAACCTAGCCTAAACCCTCATTAATTGATCCTACAACTAAACTATGCCAAAATTTCTAGTGATCATGGCCTCCACTCAAAACCCTAGCCTCCATCCTCTTGCCAAAATGCTATCTTCATTTCTATGAGAGGTTTCATGATCATGAGAGTATTAGAGAGTCCCTATGTTAGTATGAGAGCTCCTCAAGTTGATTTCAAGGCAAAAGTTTTGGTCTTTGTTCATAAAGATGGTGTATTTGTTGATTTGGAGCATCCATCTTTGGGTTTTTGGATGATGGCATGCATAAGCTTCATCACAAGCTTTAGTTTAATCGATTTAGGCCTTCATAGTAATGTAAGCCCTTCCCTACTCTTAGATATTAACTATGAAGTTAAATGTTCATGTTGAAAGTTTGGGTTTGATTAATTAGAATGATGCATGCTATCATGTTATGCAAGTTTATGAAGTCATTATCTTGATCTTATGAGCTAAAAGCCACAACCTTTATGTTGAAATGTTGCATTATGCAACATGAGAATCTTCATAATCATTATGTCAACTTGCATATGAAGTCATAATCCTTATATGATGATATATGCGAGTTTCTAGCCATCATTCCATGTCTTTTGTCACCATGATTCGCTTATGTACCAAGTTTGGGTTGATGCATGTTTTTGAGGCTTAAGAATGTAACATGCAAGCTAATGAACACATTTGTGCCTCATTTTCCACCATGATTAACTTGTGGCTTAATACCCATTTTTGTCATTCCTTTGCCAAGTCTCTTCTTTTAATCCATCACGTTGTTGCGAACGTATATGCTAGTTTAAAAAGCGTTGGGGTCACATTATGGGGAAACATAATGACATGAATATGACTTGGGTAAATGGGTATGAACATGACAACATGTAACGTTAAATATGACATGTGTTTATACTTGAAAACATGACTTGAAGTATAACATGGAAGTTGACATGTAAGTATGCATAAAAACATAAGCTTGGGAATTTACCTATTAAGGTCTACCCATTGGGAATTTACCTATTAAGTTAGGTCTACCCAATTGCTTGAAAACTTGACTATGAACATGACACTAGACCAAACATGAAAGTGGCCAACTCGAGGTTGGGTTGAGTTTGCAACGTAAAACTACCCGGAACCGACCGGCCTAACTAGTAGTTGCAAACAATAGGACCCAATGTGAGAAGTTGGTCATGTTGTGCTTGAACCCGAGGTTAGACCAAGTTGTGGTGTAAAGCTACCCGGAACCGACCGGCTTAACTAGTAACCACAACAAAGTCTAATGTGAGAGGTTGGGGTGCATTAAGTAATTAATGCCACATGATAGGGTTAAGTTAATTTGATTAATGACTCTTAACCAAATATGACATGGGTAAATGGGTTAAGTAAATTGGTTAGGCTAATGATACTTAACAAAACATGACAAGGTTGGGTAGGTTAAGTGATTTGATTTGCCTAATGACGCTTAACCATTTTTATACGACTAGTGGACGGGGATTAAGTTAACCAACACTTAATCAATCCAACATGATAATTTGGCAAGGTTAAGTAAGTTTTCTTAATGACACTTAACCATACAAGATGATTAGGGGATGGGGTTAAGTAATTTGCACCTAACTAATCCGACACGGTAATTAGATGGGGTTAAGTAATCCACACTTAACTAATCTAAACACGGTAATTCGATGGGGTTAAGTTAAACACTTAACCAATTTAAACTCGGTAATTCAATGAGGTTAAGTAACCAATACTTAACCAACTTAACGTGATAATTTAATGGGGTTAAGCAACTTATACTTAACCAATTATACATGATGATTTGATGGGGTTAAGTAACTTACACTTAACCAATCTAATACGCGGACCTGATAAGGTTAAGTCACAAGACCTTTTTAGAATATACTTAACCATTGTAGTACGATTAGAGGATGGGGTTAAGCCAACCTATACTTAACCAATCCGACTCGATAATTTGATGGGATTAAGATAATCTATGCTTAATCGATCTAGCAAGATAATCCGATAGGATTAAGGTAAGCTAGTACTTGACCAATTTGACTTGATAGGGTTAAGTCATGAGCCTCTGGGTACACTTAACCAACTTGTGGGACTAAGTCTTGAACTTAAATACTTAGCCAATCTTTGACGTGATTCGTGGGCGGGTTAAGTCATGGACTTGAATGATAACACTTAACCCAATAGACAAACCCTAGCTAGAAGAACTAGGTAGAAAACCGTGGTTAATCAAGGATAACGGGAAAGGAAGCTAAGTGGTAAACCTTAGTTAAGGGTAACTAAGTAATAATTCTTAGCTAAGGACATAGGAATAATTCTCAAAACGATGAGTAACCTGATACGGTAGGTCATCGCTTAGTATACGAGGGGTAGCAAGTTATCTGACTTGGATAAAAGCTCCAGCGCACTGGGTGCCGAAGTGGAAGCTTCGGGGGACGTGAGGATATTCTTGGGATCCCTCTGTGGGCTGCCAGGTAATTATACTAGGCCCATGAGAGGTTAAGGTCTGCGTTAGAAGGACCAAGAGTATGCCTTGGTTGCTATGCGAGCAACCTAAAGACTGGGATGGATTAGCGTGGAGTCGACGATTCTTGTTTTTGCCCTGGATAGCACATCGCCGACTACCTACCATCTTTAGTCAATCGTGTACGTACGGAAAGGCAGGGAACCCCCAACAGACCATGTGCTTGCTATTGAGTTATGGGTGAGGTTGGCCCGTAGGAAAGTGGGCTATAGTGGGGCCGTGGAGTGGTTCTTATACATGATTTTTCTTGGATTGCCTTTCAGTAGTTGAGGGAGGGGTCACGTGGGACCATAGCCACGGGTACAAAAACAGACCTTGATATCTGCATCGGCAGACGATTTAAAGCTCCCGACCGAGTTTCGTATTTCTTGATTTGCCCTGGCACGGAACTCGGATGGCACATTGGGGAACATGTGCATCTAGACATGGAAAACGATTCACGATACATACGTGGGATCAAGGGCGCGGTTGACGGGTGGCGTAATCCCTAGTGGTCCTAGGTGGCCAAAACCCAAACCGAGACACAGAAACGTTCATTAGGTAGCATAATCCCTAGCGGTCCTAGGTGGCATAAATCCTAAGTGGACGCGCGATAGTTCATGGTAAGGAAACACAACTAGATCAAGGGTTGCAGTCCAAAACAACTTCAAGGATAAACCGTTTACATGGGAAAGCCCGTACAGCCTACGGCAAAGAACTGAACTTATACATGGAAAGAAACATATGAGTTGAGTAACCTATATATGCGGCATATTAGGTTGACAGGGACCATTACACGACTTCTGAGTAAGGGTCATTCACGGATAACACGTAATACAGTTGGGATACTAGTACGGTTGGTGTAGAGCAGATATACAGGATAGATACCATGGGACGTTATACGTGATAGATATCTTGGAATATTATACTTGATAGGAACCTGACGATGTGATACCTTGTTTTGTCTTGACATCGTAATTTATCATGACATCTTAGTTTATCTGAGTTCAGTAGTTCATCCTGTTATTTTGATTTAGCTTACCTATCTTATTATCATGCTTATGTTCATCTCAGTTTCTCATGTTAGTTAACTTTACTAGTTTTTATACTAATAGTAGATAGGGCTTACTCAGTCTTTTTGACTGACCCGTTTTGTTTCGCCTCTTTTCTTCCGTTTCCCCCCCAGGTTACAGGGAGGAAACACTGCTGTTTAGTTCGGACTTCTTCTGCTTGAAGGTCATCATGGATGGCTTGGACTTTTCCTGGCTATGGCTACTTTACTGTTTTTATTTGGGGAATAATTTATGAAAAAGTCTTTATGCTTCTTTACTATTGCAAGACAGGTTTTGATGTACTCTGATGTAAAAGGCTTTAGACCTTATGTATTCATGTTTATGAAAGTTCGATTTTACTTCCGCTATTTTATATGTTCTGTCTTGTGATATTTCTATGCATGTTTACCAATAATGCCCCTCTAAAGCTAGTGCATTCCTTTGCGAGTGACCCTAGCGGAGGCGGGGTGTTACATTTGGTATCAGAGCAGAAGGTTACCAGACTGGGCAAAAGTTTTTAAAGACCTTCTGAAAACTATTTGAAAATCGTTTATAAAGAAGCATTTTTCAAGAAAATTTTCTTTTAAAAGAAAAAGGCTATTCCCCAAAGGCCATTAGCACTATCCTTGTTTCCTTAATTGAATCTCTTTTCCTTTCTTTCCTCCATCTGTAGTCACATTGGTTTTAACTGCGACTAGTCTTTTCTATCTACGAAAGTGCTTTCCATGCAATGGAGATGGTTCTCGAGAGACCAGTGGCCGCGTTATAAGAAAGGATAGTGAGAAAGAGGATAAAGGATACGAGCTTAAGGATGAGCAACTGGTTGGTATGGCTTAGTCCTCAAAGGAGGGAGAAAGATGAACAATGAAACCCATGACGAGAGAGTACCTTTGGCATGGTAAAACGGGGTGGATAGTTAAGTATTATGGGACAAGGACAAGATCATCGGGAGGGTAATAGTATGCTCTTATTTCTAGGGTACCTCGGAAGGAGGGTAACGATCTTGTTAAAGGTTTAGCTTTTCTTCTCTATCATCCCGTTAGGACTTTGTTTTGATCATCGTATCATTTAAGTCTGCTTCGATAGTTGAGTCTCTGCACCTTAAGTACTAACGTAATAGAGAATCCCATTTTTGTCTCAAAGTCCTATTGAAGAATCAGTCCATTTA
This sequence comes from Allium sativum, assembly GCA_030737875.1. Lineage (NCBI taxonomy): Eukaryota > Viridiplantae > Streptophyta > Magnoliopsida > Asparagales > Amaryllidaceae > Allium > Allium sativum. The sequence continues at coordinate 787,645,646 of CM060916.1, read as the reverse complement.
TTCATGGCTTGTTTGGATTTGAGAATGTCTATGTCAAGTGTTGAGCTTGGAAATAATGCTTATGTATATAAGCTATGGATGGATTCTAAGGATGAAGTGGTTATCCAGTAAGGGGTGCCACTCTCGGTTTTGATAGGAGGGTAGTTAGACTCTTGACTAGCCTTGGTAATACCCTCGGAGTCTCGTGTAACCTTTTGGGTTCGGTCATGATTAGTTACTTAGAATCCCGTGATGCCTTTATTGGAAATTTGAAGCCCGATCGAGTGGTGTTCGCCGATAAGATGGATGGTTTATTTCACTTATGCATGGGTTATGGAAATCACCCTAGTAAGTGCGCTTGGTAACCTGGTTGACATCTGATTACTTTCAAGAAGAAGTTCTTCTACATGGAATACCTTATAGTATATAAACAAGATCCAAGATTCATTAGTGAATTTTGGAAAGCTTGCATAAGATCATGCGTACGCAGTTATGTTTGCGCCAAGTATTCTAGAAAAAGGATAAGTGCAAGTGGAACGAGAGGCGACGAAGAAATGAGTTCTAGCTCATGTTATGCAAACAAGAAATAAGAAGCTACGAAATCACGAAGTTAAAAGACGGTCAAGGCACAATGGGATTAAGCCCAAAGAAATACGACTTTGATGGTCAAAAACTAGATACACGCATGATATCTCTTTTTGGGAGTATATTCTTGATCCCTGTCTTCGGTAGAGCTTACTTGTAGGCTATCTTTTGTGGACATCCTCTCGGTCCTATTTTCTGTTACAAACCCCGTAAGGAGTTTGTCTTGTTTATCTTCTCGACCCTGTTTCAGGGAATCCTAGGTAGAACCCTATGGATGTAAACGTGTATTTGAAACATGTTATGATTGATATGGTTGCAAGTGGTTGCTCGTGGATGCGCGAATACACATTAGATTCTAGCTCGACTCGGTCACATTTCATATTGCATATGCACGAGTATTTATACTTGTTTATGGATGAAATCGAATGTATTATCATGCGGTTGTTGCATATGAATGAATGATTGTGCACGCATATAGTATCTATATGACTAGGACTATTTGCATACATGTTGGATTCATGGCACTATACATATTTTGCATTAGATCACTCAGGCCTGATCATTTACATTAGATAAGTGCATATACACACACGTTTTGCATATATTCATACAGCATTAGAAATCATCTAAGGACAATGGTTGCTTGTGGATGATGCTTTGAGTAGATGGATGATGGATGGTAGGATATGTTCCTCCTAACTTGGAGATTTCAGGGACGAAATCCTTTAAGTTGGGGAGGATGTAACAACCCGAATTTTTAGCAACGTGTTAAGACAAGAATCAAGGCAGAATTAAATTATAAAATCTGAATCAGGATAAACGGCTTGCGCCATTGCGTTCATCTCGGAAAAATACGCGAAATAGAGTCCGAAATTTCGTAAATCGGAGTCCGTATGAAAAAGATATGGACGAACGAAGTTAGGCAGAAAAACCGAAAACAAGCCAGAATGCACTGGCGCACTTGTGAAGTGCGCCAGCACAAAAATACACTGGCGCACTTGGGAAGTGCGCCCGTGTCGAGCCAGAAACCTGCACAGCCTTCTGGCTTGACCCTGGCTGGCCTGGTGCACCTGTTTTGGCCCTTGGTCTTGTTTTGGAGGCTTGTGACGATTTTTGAGGGCTGGGATCTATCCTAGGGTTAATCTAACGGCCTAAACTACCCCTAATCTCTATAAAAAGACCCCTAACCTAGCCTAAACCCTCATTAATTGATCCTACAACTAAACTATGCCAAAATTTCTAGTGATCATGGCCTCCACTCAAAACCCTAGCCTCCATCCTCTTGCCAAAATACTATCTTCATTTCTATGAGAGGTTTCATGATCATGAGAGTATTAGAGAGTCCCTATGTTAGTATGAGAGCTCCTCAAGTTGATTTCAAGGCAAAATTTTTGGTCTTTGTTCATAAAGATGGTGTATTTGTTGATTCGGAGCATCCATCTTTGGGTTTTTGGATGATGGCATGCATAAGCTTCATCACAAGCTTTAGTTTAATCGATTTAGGCCTTCATAGTAATGTAAGCCCTTCCCTACTCTTAGATATTAACTATGAAGTTAAATGTTCATGTTGAAAGTTTGGGTTTGATTAATTAGAATGATGCATGCTATCATGTTATGCAAGTTTATGAAGTCATTATCTTGATCTTATGAGCTAAAAGCCACAACCTTTATGTTGAAATGTTGCATTATGCAACATGAGAATCTTCATAATCATTATGTCAACTTGCATATGAAGTCATAATCCTTATATGATGATATATGCGAGTTTCTAGCCATCATTCCATGTCTTTTGTCACCATGATTCGCTTATGTACCAAGTTTGGGTTGATGCATGTTTTTGAGGCTTAAGAATGTAACATGCAAGCTAATGAACACATTTGTGCCTCATTTGCCACCATGATTAACTTGTGGCTTAATACCCATTTTTGTCATTCCTTTGCCAAGTCTCTTCTTTTAATCCATCACGTTGTTGCGAACGTATATGCTAGTTTAAAAAGCGTTGGGGTCACATTATGGGGAAACATAATGACATGAATATGACTTGGGTAAATGGGTATAAACATGACAACATGTAACGTTAAATATGACATGTGTTTATACTTGAAAACATGACTTGAAGTATAACATGGAAGTTGACATGTAAGTATGCATAAAAACATAAGCTTGGGAATTTACCTATTAAGTTAGGTCTACCCATTGAGAATTTACCTATTAAGTTAGGTCTACCCAATTGCTTGAAAACTTGACTATGAACATGACACTAGACCAAACATGAAAGTGGCCAACTCGAGGTTGGGTTGAGTTTGCAACGTAAAACTACCCGGAACCGACCGGCCTAACTAGTAGTTGCAAACAATAGGACCCAATGTGAGAAGTTGGTCATGTTGTTCTTGAACCCGAGGTTAGACCAAGTTGTGGTGTAAAGCTACCCGGAACCGACCGGCTTAACTAGTAACCACAACAAAGTCTAATGTGAGAGGTTGGGGTGCATTAAGTAATTAATGCCACATGATAGGGTTAAGTTAATTTGATTAATGACTCTTAACCAAATATGACATGGGTAAATGGGTTAAGTAAATTGGTTAGGCTAATGATACTTAACAAAACATGACAAGGTTGGGTAGGTTAAGTGATTTGATTTGCCTAATGACGCTTAACCATTTTTATACGACTAGTGGACGGGGATTAAGTTAACCAACACTTAATCAATCCAACATGATAATTTGGCAAGGTTAAGTAAGTTTTCTTAATGACACTTAACCATACAAGATGATTAGGGGATGGGGTTAAGTAATTTGCACCTAACTAATCCGACACGGTAATTAGATGGGGTTAAGTAATCCACACTTAACTAATCTAAACACGGTAATTCGATGGGGTTAAGTTAAACACTTAACCAATTTAAACTCGGTAATTCAATGAGGTTAAGTAACCAATACTTAACCAACTTAACGTGATAATTTAATGGGGTTAAGCAACTTATACTTAACCAATTATACATGATGATTTGATGGGGTTAAGTAACTTACACTTAACCAATCTAATACGCGGACCTGATAAGGTTAAGTCACAAGACCTTTTTAGAATATACTTAACCATTGTAGTACGATTAGAGGATGGGGTTAAGCCAACCTATACTTAACCAATCCGACTCGATAATTTGATGGGATTAAGATAATCTATGCTTAATCGATCTAGCAAGATAATCCGATAGGATTAAGGTAAGCTAGTACTTGACCAATTTGACTTGATAGGGTTAAGTCATGAGCCTCTGGGTACACTTAACCAACTTGTGGGACTAAGTCTTGAACTTAAATACTTAGCCAATCTTTGACGTGATTCGTGGGCGGGTTAAGTCATGGACTTGAATGATAACACTTAACCCAATAGACAAACCCTAGCTAGAAGAACTAGGTAGAAACCCGTGGTTAATCAAGGATAACGGGAAAGGAAGCTAAGTGGTAAACCTTAGTTAAGGGTAACTAAGTAATAATTCTTAGCTAAGGACATAGGACTAATTCTCAAAACGATGAGTAACCTGATACGGTAGGTCATCGCTTAGTATACGAGGGGGAGCAAGTTATCTGACTTGGATAAAAGCTCCAGCGCACTGGGTGCCGAAGTGGAAGCTTCGGGGGACGTGAGGATATTCTTGGGATCCCTCTGTGGGCTGCCAGGTAATTATACTAGGCCCATGAGAGGTTAAGGTCTGCGTTAGAAGGACCAAGAGTATGCCTTGGTTGCTATGCGAGCAACCTAAAGACTGGGATGGATTAGCGTGGAGTCGACGATTCTTGTTTTTGCCCTGGATAGCACATCGCCGACTACCTACCATCTTTAGTCAATCGTGTACGTACGGAAAGGCAGGGAACCCCCAACAGACCATGTGCTTGCTATCGAGTCATGGGTGAGGTTGGCCCGTAGGAAAGTGGGCTATAGTGGGGTCGTGGAGTGGTTCTTATACATGATTTTTCTTGGATTGTCTTTCAGTAGTTGAGGGAGGGGTCACGTGGGACCATAGCCATGGGTACAAAAACAGACCTTGATATCTGCATCGGCAGACGATTTAAAGCTCCCGACCGAGTTCCGTATTTCTTGATTTGCCTTGGCACGGAACTCGGATGGCACATTGGGGAACATGTGCATCTAGACATGGAAAACGATTCACGATACATACGTGGGATCAAGGGCGCGGTTGACGGGTGGCGTAATCCCTAGTGGTCCTAGGTGGCCAAAACCCAAACCGAGACACGGAAACGTTCATTAGGTAGCATAATCCCTAGCGGTCCTAGGTGGCATAAATCCTAAGTGGACGCGCGATAGTTCATGGTAAGAAAACACAACTAGATCAAGGGTTGCAGTCCAAAACAACTTCAAGGATAAACCGTTTACATGGGAAAGCCCGTACAGCCTACGGCAAAGAACTGAACTTATACATGGAAAGAAACATATGAGTTGAGTAACCTATATATGCGGCATATTAGGTTGACAGGGACCATTACACGACTTCTGAGTAAGGGTCATTCACGGATAACACGTAATACAGTTGGGATACTAGTACGGTTGGTGTAGAGCAGATATACAGGATAGATACCATGGGACGTTATACGTGATAGATATCTTGGAATATTATACTTGATAGGAACCTGACGATGTGATACCTTGTTTTGTCTTGACATCGTAATTTATCATGACATCTTAGTTTATCTGAGTTCAGTAGTTCATCCTGTTATTTTGATTTAGCTTACCTATCTTGTTATCATGCTTATGTTCATCTCAGTTTCTCATGTCATTTAACTTTACTAGTTTTTATACTAATAGTAGATAGGGCTTACTCAGTCTTTTTGACTGACCCGTTTTGTTTCGCCTCTTTTCTTCCGTTTCCCCCCCAGGTTACAGGGAGGAAACACTGCTGTTTAGTTCGGACTTCTTCTGCTTGAAGGTCATCATGGATGGCTTGGACTTTTCCTGGCTATGGCTACTTTACCGTTTTTATTTGGGGAATAATTTATGAAAAAGTCTTTATGCTTCTTTACTATTGCAAGACAGGTTTTGATGTACTCTGATGTAAAAGGCTTTAGACCTTATGTATTCATGTTTATGAAAGTTCGATTTTACTTCCGCTATTTTATATGTTCTGTCTTGTGATATTTCTGTGCATGTTTACCAATAATGCCCCTCTAAAGCTAGTGCATTCCTTTGCGAGTGACCCTAGCGGAGGCGGGGTGTTACAATGATCCACCAACATCCAATATACATGCCCTCAAGTGATCCTCCAATATACGATTGACCCTCTCTGTTTAACCATCAGTTTGAGGATGGTACGCGGTACTGAGGTGTAATTCTGATCCTAAAACCTCTTGTAAGCTCTTCCAAAATCCACTAGTAAACAACGGATCTTGGTCACTGACAATGCCTTTGGGTACTCCATGAAATCTCACTACCCACTTCATATACAGTCCTGCTAACTTAGCTGTTGTTCTATTCGACTTGACGGGTATAAACTTTGCACTCTTGGTCAATCGGTCCATAATCACCCAAATGCTATCATGGCCCGATCTAGTCCTTATTAACCCATCAATGAAATCCATTGAGACTTGTTCCCATTTCCATATGGGAATTTCTAACGGTTTTAACAAACCACTAGGCTTCTTTTGTTCAGCTTTAACTAGCTAGGAGTTCATGCATTTAGATATAGACTTCCCAACGTCTCTTTTCATTCCTTCCCAGTAGTAGGTCTGCTTCATGTCCCGATACATTTTGTTACCACCGGGATGTATTGTCAGTTTTGAGTGATGATATTCTCTAAGCACTTCATCTCTCAATCCATTGACATTGGGCACAACTAGTCTTCCATTCTTTCTAAGCCATCCATCTCGATGTAAAAACCCGTAACTTCCCCGTAAAGGAAAGCGTCGGATAGTTCGAGAACAAACCACAACAGAACACATACAGAAGAACATTTCACTATATATTACAACAGTGCATCAGAATATAAGAATATACAGAGTAAAAATGAATATTACACAGAAATATCAGAGATTTAAATTACATTTAAATACATAGCAGCGGAAAATAATACAATACACAACTAGAAAGAGATATACGGATACAAAGCTTTCCGGATATCGTTCCAGCTGTAAACCAGGATCCTGTGAATATAAATCTGCAAAACCAAAACTACTAGCTGCCCGTGTCAAAATAAGGGCACCCAGAGTTTAGGTCAAAACAATAAACTCCAGGTCAGTCATGGGACTGGTGTGAGAACTAAAACAGTTATTGATCTTTATTTTAAATCATTAGGTAAATCAAGGGACCACGCCGTATAACACGGAACGGGTTTCCTCCCAAGAATACCAGTGCATAAAACAAACAGCGCAATGCTAAATAAAGAAAAATGAAGCTGTTATAAGACCCAGGTCCTATCACACAATGCAAACGCAAGCCGGGGGATAGGGTTTTCTCTTATAACAGCCAAAGAATGCTTGATACGTTTTAAACAAATCATTTGATACTATAATAAGTGCATAGTGTATAAAACAACTTCAAATCATAAGTATCAATCATAGGCGGCATGGGTACCATATATCATGTCGCCATATATATATACAATCAAAACCGCACGATGTCGTATTTGGAAATTGGATTTCCATCTATGAACCGAGGCAAAAGATAGTCCTCAACCGATTCGAGATGCTCTAGCCCGCCCCTCAGGCAAGCGCGCAGGCAAGCCTTGGATCCTCAGGGCCGGTCCACATGGAGTGGATTATTATGCCTGAACAATACGTCTCCCCACCCTATGGGGTGTAAGTCTGGTCCGTCAGCCGACCAGAATGCATTCGGCCGAAACCGATATAACCGAGGCGCCTCGCAACCGCAACAACCACATAAGTCAAACTCGTCAGGGCGTGTAAAACCACTGACGCCACTTCTAGCTAGAAAGAAACGCAAGTCCTCCCTGATGTCCTCTCCCGTTTTTGGTTCATACCGGGTGTGAAACACGCGAGGTAAACGTTACACAAAGCTACGCCACAAAGGCCGTGCTTTGATCATCACCACAAGACTCTGCTTTTCAACAGAAGCCTTGATCATTTGCATCTTAGCATGCCACACAGGCAAACCATCCTATGCAACCGATATCAGTCACACAGAATAAAATCCGATGTCAGACACACAGTCCATTTACAAGTCCGTTCTGGGTCTGAACGAAACCGGAGGCACCTTGTACCTCGCATATCCATCGATCTCCAAGTACGTCTGGACGATCACTAACTGTTTCCATCTTCTTGGGTGTACAGCCCAATCAAGATCATCAGTAATTACCCAAACGACGTGAAGACCTCCGGTCTTCGACCATCGTCTTCATCTTCGACTTATCGTCGTATCAGTTATTCAGAATGGGATTAACCCGGTCTTTCCGAATAACTCGCGTATATTTAAATAAGTGTTACACAAACACAACATACGCCTCATTCCAATTCATTAGTCACTAACCGTAAATTAATCAAGAGAATAATTCCCCAAATATTAACCCCGAAGGCCGAAACCAACATCAGATCAATATCCAGAAAACCATTCTGCTTGGCTAACCGACAGTTAGTATCTAAATTTCACGTTCATAGGGAAATGTTCCCATTAATTTTATCCAAGATAAATTTCTTGAATTTATTCTTCTTTTGAATTTCGATTCAACTAGTCGAGATTAACGAACCTTACCGAAGTAATCATTTGTTTTAATTTCCCAATCCCAACCTATTTATCCCATGAAGTAAAACTGGTAATACTTCATATCTCACCATAGTGTTATCGGTAAATTCAATTACCATTTCACGTTCAAATCTAATTAAAGATTTAACTATCGCCTGGAGCAAAACTGGTGATACTCCTTTCTCGATTATTTCAATCTAATTAAAGATTCATTAAAACTCCACTTAGTTTTAATCTGTGACTGGGTTAAAGAATCAGTGTCATTTAAAACACGGTTCACGATAAACCCAAAATCACATCACATTTCAATCAGTCCCTAATTGTAAATTAGCAAGTGAGCAATTCCCTAAGTATGAATCCCGAAGGCCGAAACTAACATCAGATCAATACCTCGGAAACTATTCAACTTAACTGATCTCCAGTTAGTTTCTGATTTTCTTAACTCCTTTAGGTCTAAGAACTGTATTATTGAAGATACCGTTCACGACAACCCAAAATCACATTTCATTAATGATCGGGTTAAAGAACGAGTGTTATTTAAAACACTGTTCACGATAAACCCAAAAATCAATATCAATTCAATTCCAATTAAATATTATTTAATTGGTACACTTCATTAAATCTAAATAAAAAGATTTAATCTTTTCTCAACTGGGTTCAAGAACAGTGTTAATGAAGACACCATTCACGACAAACCCAAATCACATTTGATATTAAACACAAGGCTCTGAATAGAAAATATCCCGGCTTATATTCAATATCAAATTCTACGATTAACAAATGTCGTATTAGAAATAACGATATAAATATACATATCTTTCAAATTTCCATAACAACATCTGTATAATCACGAATTCCAACATCGAAATATTCCGAAGACAATTTCGATTCAAATCCACTCCAATGCAATCATTGGAAATTTTGGTTATTTTCAAAACCCTTTTTCAAATTCAATTTATTTATTTAAAAATAAATAGAATTATAATTCTAGTTCAAAACTAGTTCATTTCGATAAAAATCTATTTTTATCTTTTCAAATATGGAGTTTTTCATCCCAAATCTTTCTAAATCATTTCTTATGATTTTACACAAATTATTACTATTTTTAATAATTTTATCAAGGCCCGTACAGTCGATTTCCAACAATGGCCATCGAACTGCACTTACAGCGACCTTTTTCGAATTTGATTTGGACGTATCTCCAAATCCAACCGTTAGATTTCAAATTTCTAATATTCGTTAGAAAGCTCTTTTCGATACGAACCCAACGGTTCCGGTTTTAGGAGAATCCGACGGTCGGATCTCCCGTAATGTCCGTTTGAAATAAATGGTCGAAATTCACGAACTGCCGCGGCGCGGCGCGTTCTATTCAGGCCATTATATTATATATATAATATATATAATATATATATCGTCGATTTCTATTTAAAACGAATTATATAAATAGTTTTAAAATTCGTTTCAAAAGCGATTTCAACTTTCTTTTCAATTCAAATCGAAATTGAATTCTTCTTTATAAATTCGTTTTAAAACTCATTTCTATTCAATTCAAATTTCAATTCAATTTGAATTCATTTCAATTCGCTTTCAATTCCATTTGAATTCGTTTTCAATTCAATTCATTTCAAAATCGTTTTCAATTCAATTCATTTCGAAATCGTTTTATATTCAATTCATTTCGAAATCGTTTTCAGTTCAATTCATTTCGAAATCGTTTTATATTCAATTCATTTCAAAATCGTTTTCAATTCAATTCATTTCGAAATCGTTTTCAATTCAATTCATTTCAAAATCGTTTTCAATTCAATTCATTTCGAAATCGTTTTCAATTCAATTCATTTCGAAATCGTTTTCAATTCAATTCATTTCGAAATCGCTTTTCAATATTCATTTCTAAATGAATGAAATCGATATAAATATCGTTCACGTCAAAATGGCGTCAAACTAATCAACACGGCTTCATAAATTTCTATTTTCAAATATTTCTTTTATTCAAAATAGTTGTTATTATCAAAATATTTCGTTCAACACATGACCAATCTCAATGAATGAGTACTGTCAACACATGAACTTTTATTTTATAATATTCTTTATTTTTCAAATTGGAATGAGGCCCAATCAATCACCATATAAAATTAATTATATGGATTTTCATACAACACATGTATATAATAACATTGAAAAATAATCAACCATCAACCAAAGTGCACTACACTGTATAAGCATCAAATATAGATATCTAACGCTTATAACAGCCTGTCAATCAATCGATCGACATATTTAATCAATCAGGATGAGTGAACTTCAAATTTCATCCTAACACCCGTGTGGGGTTTCAAACAATCACACACATATTTTATTTGTGCAGTTGAGCGATGTGTAAAATTTATCATCTCACTCAATGTCCTTCAAATAGGTGTACATAAACAAACCGTCTGGTTTATAAATGAATATTTTATTTATTCACATTCCCGTTAAAAATTATATTTTTAACCATAAAAACATTTTATTTCAACCTATGAATTTCTATTCAATTCATTTCTTCAATAAAATGATATTTTTATTTTTCTAACCTATTTTAGAAAATTTCGGCGGCATAACGGCACGATACTAGAAACGGGACAAGGCCTAGCCTTATCCCCGGTCTAGTGAAGGCCCACGCCATTCACACATCAATCAAATCAATTCGTTATGCAAACCACAAAATTTGGAGTAAGGGTCTAACCTAGCCTTACTCCTTCGCCTTATAACGGCGCACGTCTAATCCTAACCAATTTATCGATTCGATTTTTCACACCACAAATCACATTCAAACCAATATCGCAATCAATCACCAAACAGTCAAACAAACAAGTCCATGGTCTGTGGACGGGTGTCGGGTGCTACTAAGCACCGTCTGCATCCTAGTATATATATAACTAGAAAAATAAATTGAAAGGTGAGAAATTCTCACATATAGCTATCCTAGCCCCACGACACTTCATTTGCAGAAGTCTTCGTCGTTTCGCCTTTTTGTCACCTTCGTTGCCCGCTTTCACTACATACGTAAAAATCACATTTTTACTTCGCTATTCAATATATATAAAAATCGAATTTTTACTATGTTATTCAATATATAAAAATCGAATTTTTACTATGTTATTCAATATATAAAAATCGAATTTTTACTTTGTTATTCAATATATAAAAATCGAATTTTTACTTTGTTATTCAATATATAAAAATCATATTTTTACTTTCGAAGTTCAATATATAAAAATCAGATTTTCAACCTTTCTATGATATAAAAATTATATTATTATTCTGCTATTCCTATTTTAAAAAAACAATGCGGTATATATTTTCAAAACATTACGATGTATATTTTCAAAACAGTTTCCATATATTTTTGAAACTTCACGATATATATTCAACACATTACAATATATATATATATATATATTCAAAACTTTACTATATGCTAATTTTTATATTTAAAATCAATTCAAACTTATATTTCAAAACAATTCAGATTTATATTTTAAAACAGTTCAAATTTATATTTAAAACAGTTCAAATTTATATTTTAAGACAGTTCAGATTTTTATATTTTAAAACAGTTCAGATTTTCTATATTTTAAAACAGTTCAGATTTATATATTTTTTTAAAACAGTTCAGATTTATATATTTTTAAAACAAATCCAAACTGAACCCTAAACTGAATTTTAACTGTTAATAAACTAAATAAACAAAATAGAACTTACACTTTTCTACCAATCGAAGGGGGAGGAGGAGTTGTTCGCTGGTGGGGAGGGAGGTTGTCGGCGGCAGCCTTCTGCGTCGGAGGGTGGTGGCCAGAGGCGCTCGAGATGGCGGAGGGCGGAGGACGAGGCGACGCGGCTGTACAAAAGGCGGAGGCGGTGGGCTTGGGATGGCTGGAGAGGATAGGCGAGGGGGGGGGGGGTCTTCGACGATAGGCGGAGATCGCCGGGGGTGCGGCGTCGATTTGGGCGATGGCGATGGGGAATCGGGGCTTCGATTTCTGCGTTGGTTTTTTTTTTTTCCTGTTCTCTGGAATGAAAACGAGGAAGGGGGGGGGCAGGTTAAGGAGGAAGGAAATTTTTTTTTTTTTTTTTATTATTTATTTATTTATTTATTTTTTCCAAACCCTAAATGTTGACTTTTTATTCGAACACCTATCGAGGCCCAACGACTGTCGCCCCTAGCTAATTACCCCCCTTCCGAACACAATGGGATATGTATCGTAGGCTGATTCGACTGTTTCGATCAGTTTCTGTAGAATTTACATTTAAATTGCTATATTGAATTTTAAACGTACATTTCAAATTACCGGGGTCACATATTAACCAGAAAAATTCCAGAAAAATATTTTCTAGCTTCGTATTGACGATACGGTCCTAACAAAACTAGTTTCGTCGAATTCTGAGATCGTTTGAAAAATGGCCAATTTCCAGTCGATTAAAATCAACTGAAACTGGTCAAACGCGTTTTCCTTTGCCACGCTCACATATTGATTCGAAAAATTATGAAATTTGAAACCTAGCAATAACTCGACACCACGGACCCAACAAAACTGGTTTCGTCGAAATCCGAGGTCGTTTGCAAAATTCCCATTTTTAAGGGCCTGAATTCCATAGCGACTATTCAGAATTTTCAACTGGACATATCTTTTGATTCCCGCTATGAAATTTCGATTATTCGGATTCGTTGGAAAGATATCATCAATTAGATCTTATCATTTTTGGTTTCACTAAAATCCGGATTGTTTTACACCCGGTACATTCAATTGAAGTTTGAAATCGAATTATCGAACTACCGCGCCATTTTCAATTCTATTTATAATTATATATAATTATTTATATTCTAACGACGACGTATATAATATATACGACGAATTATATTAAAAATAAATTTCTCGTCGATATTATTTAAAATAATTCATTTTAAATAATCAAAATTCGCTAAAATTGCCAAAATAAAAATTTTAAACTGACCCAGATTTTCGGGTTGTTACAATCTCCCCCACTTAAAACTTTTCGTCCCCGAAAAGGAACAAAGTCGAAAGTGGTTTGATTATTCAGCTCTACGTTCGATCTGGCTTTCATTCTCCAACTTTTCAGTTTCTGAGAATTTTCAAATTTTCAAAAATTTGGCTAACACCCTATATTTTCGAAAAATTTCGCCATAACCTCCCCTGCACCGGGAGCATCGGGGAATTTCAAATAGCTTCCCCGGTCCTTCAGATCTCAAAAAGAAAAAGAAAAAGCCAAGCGGCTAGCCAATAGGCTCACAAAATCATCATCACCCAAACAAAACAGGAAATTATGTAGTAAACATGTACCTATTTGTCGGGCAAACAAATTTTATTCTTCGGCTCTAGCCTCCTTGCTATGAACTGTTCAAAAGATATACATGTATGCAAGCAAATGCAACCTATTTTCAATATAATCCAATATTCGGTTCAGTTAGGCTTAATGGTTCAAAATTATCAAACAAATAAACAAACCACACAAACATCAATCAATTAGTGAATTAGAGTTTCAAATTCATAATTTTGATACATATACAAAAATCGTGTTTTTGATGCCAATTCACAACAATAAGCCCTATCTAATTTTGGTTCTCACACCAGTCAATAGGAAATATATAAATACCACATCTTCAAAACACGAACATAGATTCTGATGATGATCGATCAATCATCAGAACCCTCTCCGGGTGTCTAGAATGTGATTCTATATCTATCCAGTATATTAAAATTTCAAATATACGTTTGCAAGGCGTATATGCAAAATCTTTATATACTGGACTGTCCAAATCAATATAAATAAATAATCAAATACGAATAATTGATTTAAATTTTCAAAACAAAAGTTTGTTTTCATTTTAAAAATATACTCTTCACACTCGTTCTAGGATACTACTGATCCTATCTCTAACGAGTCATTCTCATTGGATATTACTAATCCAATATCTGATGAATAAGTAAAAGTATCTGATGAATTCTTTCGTATAGTTCTAATGTGCCTTGTTCTCTGAGCTTTGTAAACCAAAGCTCTGATACCAACTGTAAAAACCCGTAACTTCCCCGTAAAGGAAAGCGTCGGATAGTTCGAGAACAAACCACAACAGAACACATACAGAAGAACATTTCACTATATATTACAACAGTGCATCAGAATATAAGAATATACAGAGTAAAAATGAATATTACACAGAAATATCAGAGATTTAAATTACATTTAAATACATAGCAGCGGAAAATAATACAATACACAACTAGAAAGAGATATACGGATACAAAGCTTTCCGGATATCGTTCCAGCTGTAAACCAGGATCCTGTGAATATAAATCTGCAAAACCAAAACTACTAGCTGCCCGTGTCAAAATAAGGGCACCCAGAGTTTAGGTCAAAACAATAAACTCCAGGTCTGTCATGGGACTGGTGTGAGAACTAAAACAGTTACTGATCTTTATTTTAAATCATTAGGTAAATCAAGGGACCACGCCGTATAACACGGAACGGGTTTCCTCCCAAGAATACCAGTGCATAAAACAAACAGCGCAATGCTAAATAAAGAAAAATGAAGCTGTTATAAGACCCAGGTCCTATCACACAATGCAAACGCAAGCCGGGGGATAGGGTTTTCCCTTATAACAGCCAAAGAATGCTTGATACGTTTTAAACAAATCATTTGATACTATAATAAGTGCATAGTGTATAAAACAACTTCAAATCATAAGTATCAATCATAGGCGGCATGGGTACCATATATCATGTCGCCATATATATATACAATCAAAACCGCACGATGTCGTATTTGGAAATTGGATTTCCATCTATGAACCGAGGCAAAAGATAGTCCTCAACCGATTCGAGACGCTCTAGCCCGCCCCTCAGGCAAGCGCGCAGGCAAGCCTTGGATCCTCAGGGCCGGTCCACACGGAGTGGATTACTATGCCTGAACAATACGTCTCCCCACCCTATGAGGTGTAAGTCTGGTCCGTCAGCCGACCAGAATGCATTCGGCCGAAACCGATATAACCGAGGCGCCTCGCAACCGCAACAACCACATAAGTCAAACTCGTCAGGGCGTGTAAAACCACTGACACCACTTCTAGCTAGAAAGAAACGCAAGTCCTCCCTGATGTCCTCTCCCGTTTTTGGTTCATACCGGGTGTGAAACACGCGAGGTAAACGTTACACAAAGCTACGCCACAAAGGCCGTGCTTTGATCATCACCACAAGACTCTGCTTTTCAACAGAAGCCTTGATCATTTGCATCTTAGCATGCCACACAGGCAAACCATCCTATGCAACTGATATCAGTCACACAGAATGAAATCCGATGTCAGACACACAGTCCATTTACAAATCCGTTCTGGGTCTGAACGAAACCGGAGGCACCTTGTACCTCGCATATCCATCGATCTCCAAGTACGTCTGGACGATCACTAACTGTTTCCATCTTCTTGGGTGTACAACCCAATCAAGATCATCAGTAATTACCCAAACGACGTGAAGACCTCCGGTCTTCGACCATCGTCTTCATCTTCGACTTATCGTCGTATCAGTTATTCAGAATGGGATTAACCCGGTCTTTCCGAATAACTCGCGTATATTTAAATAAGTGTTACACAAACACAACATACGCCTCATTCCAATTCATTAGTCACTAACCGTAAATTAATCAAGAGAATAATTCCCCAAATATTAACCCCGAAGGCCGAAACCAACATCAGATCAATATCCAGAAAACCATTCTGCTTGGCTAACCGACAGTTAGTATCTAAATTTCACGTTCATAGGGAAATGTTCCCATTAATTTTATCCAAGATAAATTTCTTGAATTTATTCTTCTTTTGAATTTCGATTCAACTAGTCGAGATTAACAAACCTTACCGAAGTAATCATTTGTTTTAATTTCCCAATCCCAACCTATTTATCCCATGAAGTAAAACTGGTAATACTTCATATCTCACCATAGTGTTATCGGTAAATTCAATTACCATTTCACGTTCAAATCTAATTAAAGATTTAACTATCGCCTGGAGCAAAACTGGTGATACTCCATTCTCGATTATTTCAATCTAATTAAAGATTCATTAAAACTCCACTTAGTTTTAATCTGTGACTGGGTTAAAGAATCAGTGTCATTTAAAACACGGTTCACGATAAACCCAAAATCACATCACATTTCAATCAGTCCCTAATTGTAAATTAGCAAGTGAGCAATTCCCTAAGTATGAATCCCGAAGGCCGAAACCAACATCAGATCAATACCTCGGAAACTATTCAACTTAACTGATCTCCAGTTAGTTTCTGATTTTCTTAACTCCTTTAGGTCTAAGAACTGTATTATTGAAGATACCGTTCACGACAACCCAAAATCACATTTCATTAATGATCGGGTTAAAGAACGAGTGTTATTTAAAACACTGTTCACGATAAACCCAAAAATCAATATCAATTCAATTCCAATTAAATATTATTTAATTGGTACACTTCATTAAATCTAAATAAAAAGATTTAATCTTTTCTCAACTGGGTTCAAGAACAGTGTTAATGAAGACACCATTCACGACAAACCCAAATCACATTTGATATTAAACACAAGGCTCTGAATAGAAAATATCCCGGCTTATATTCAATATCAAATTCTACGATTAACAAATGTCGTATTAGAAATAACGATATAAATATACATATCTTTCAAATTTCCATAACAACATCTGTATAATCACGAATTCCAACATCGAAATATTCCGAAGACAATTTCGATTCAAATCCACTCCAATGCAATCATTGGAAATTTTAGTTATTTTCAAAACCCTTTTTCAAATTCAATTTATTTATTTAAAAATAAATAGAATTATAATTCTAGTTCAAAACTAGTTCATTTCGATAAAAATCTATTTTTATCTTTTCAAATATGGAGTTTTTCATCCCAAATCTTTCTAAATCATTTCTTATGATTTTACACAAATTATTACTATTTTTAATAATTTTATCAAGGCCCGTACAGTCGATTTCCAACAATGGCCATCGAACTGCACTTACAGCGACCTTTTTCGAATTTGATTTGGACGTATCTCCAAATCCAACCGTTAGATTTCAAATTTCTAATATTCGTTAGAAAGCTCTTTTCGATACGAACCCAACGGTTCCGGTTTTAGGAGAATCCGACGGTCGGATCTCCCGTAATGTCCGTTTGAAATAAATGGTCGAAATTCACGAACTGCCGCGGCGCGGCGCGTTCTATTCAGGCCATTATATTATATATATAATATATATAATATATATATCGTCGATTTCTATTTAAAACGAATTATATAAATAGTTTTAAAATTCGTTTCAAAAGCGATTTCAACTTTCTTTTCAATTCAGATCGAAATTGAATTCTTCTTTATAAATTCGTTTTAAAACTCATTTCTATTCAATTCAAATTTCAATTCAATTTGAATTCATTTCAATTCGCTTTCAATTCCATTTGAATTCGTTTTCAATTCAATTCATTTCAAAATCGTTTTCAATTCAATTCATTTCGAAATCGTTTTATATTCAATTCATTTCGAAATCGTTTTCAATTCAATTCATTTCGAAATCGTTTTATATTCAATTCATTTCGAAATCGTTTTCAATTCAATTCATTTCGAAATCGTTTTCAATTCAATTCATTTCGAAATCGTTTTCAATTCAATTCATTTCGAAATCGTTTTCAATTCAATTCATTTCGAAATCGCTTTTCAATATTCATTTCTAAATGAATGAAATCGATATAAATATCGTTCACGTCAAAATGGCGTCAAACTAATCAACACGGCTTCATAAATTTCTATTTTCAAATATTTCTTTTATTCAAAATAGTTGTTATTATCAAAATATTTCGTTCAACACATGACCAATCTCAATGAATGAGTACTGTCAACACATGAACTTTTATTTTATAATATTCTTTATTTTTCAAATTGGAATGAGGCCCAATCAATCACCATATAAAATTAATTATATGGATTTTCATACAACACATGTATATAATAACATTGAAAAATAATCAACCATCAACCAAAGTGCACTACACTGTATAAGCATCAAATATAGATATCTAACGCTTATAACAGCCTGTCAATCAATCGATCGACATATTTAATCAATCAGGATGAGTGAACTTCAAATTTCATCCTAACACCCGTGTGGGGTTTCAAACAATCACACACATATTTTATTTGTGCAGTTGAGCGATGTGTAAAATTTATCGTCTCACTCAATGTCCTTCAAATAGGTGTACATAAACAAACCGTCTGGTTTATAAATGAATATTTTATTTATTCACATTCCCGTTAAAAATTATATTTTTAACCATAAAAACATTTTATTTCAACCTATGAATTTCTATTCAATTCATTTCTTCAATAAAATGATATTTTTATTTTTCTAACCTATTTTAGAAAATTTCGGCGGCATAACGGCACGATACTAGAAACGGGACAAGGCCTAGCCTTATCCCCGGTCTAGTGAAGGCCCACGCCATTCACACATCAATCAAATCAATTCGTTATGCAAACCACAAAATTTGGAGTAAGGGTCTAACCTAGCCTTACTCCTTCGCCTTATAACGGCGCACGTCTAATCCTAACCAATTTATCGATTCGATTTTTCACACCACAAATCACATTCAAACCAATATCGCAATCAATCACCAAACAGTCAAACAAACAAGTCCATGGTCTGTGGACGGGTGTCGGGTGCTACTAAGCACCGTCTGCATCCTAGTATATATATAACTAGAAAAATAAATTGAAAGGTGAGAAATTCTCACATATAGCTATCCTAGCCCCACGACACTTCATTTGCAGAAGTCTTCGTCGTTTCGCCTTTTTGTCACCTTCGTTGCCCGCTTTCACTACATACGTAAAAATCACATTTTTACTTCGCTATTCAATATATATAAAAATCGAATTTTTACTATGTTATTCAATATATAAAAATCGAATTTTTACTATGTTATTCAATATATAAAAATCGAATTTTTACTTTGTTATTCAATATATAAAAATCGAATTTTTACTTTGTTATTCAATATATAAAAATCATATTTTTACTTTCGAAGTTCAATATATAAAAATCAGATTTTCAACCTTTCTATGATATAAAAATTATATTATTATTCTGCTATTCCTATTTTAAAAAAACAATGCGGTATATATTTTCAAAACATTACGATGTATATTTTCAAAACAGTTTCCATATATTTTTGAAACTTCACGATATATATTCAACACATTACAATATATATATATATATATATTCAAAACTTTACTATATGCTAATTTTTATATTTAAAATCAATTCAAACTTATATTTCAAAACA
The DNA here is from genome assembly GCA_030737875.1 of Allium sativum. NCBI lineage: Eukaryota > Viridiplantae > Streptophyta > Magnoliopsida > Asparagales > Amaryllidaceae > Allium > Allium sativum. The sequence goes on along the minus strand of CM060916.1, from coordinate 787,626,001 downwards.
ATTCAGATTTATATTTTAAAACAGTTCAAATTTATATTTAAAACAGTTCAAATTTATATTTTAAGACAGTTCAGATTTTTATATTTTAAAACAGTTCAGATTTTCTATATTTTAAAACAGTTCAGATTTATATATTTTTTTAAAACAGTTCAGATTTATATATTTTTAAAACAAATCCAAACTGAACCCTAAACTGAATTTTAACTGTTAATAAACTAAATAAACAAAATAGAACTCACACTTTTCTACCAATCGAAGGGGGAGGAGGAGTTGTTCGCTGGTGGGGAGGGAGGTTGTCGGCGGCAGCCTTCTGCGTCGGAGGGTGGTGGCCAGAGGCGCTCGAGATGGCGGAGGGCGGAGGACGAGGCGACGCGGCTGTACAAAAGGCGGAGGCGGTGGGCTTGGGATGGCTGGAGAGGATAGGCGAGGGGGGGGGGGTCTTCGACGATAGGCGGAGATCGCCGGGGGTGCGGCGTCGATTTGGGCGATGGCGATGGGGAATCGGGGCTTCGATTTCTGCGTTGGTTTTTTTTTTCCTGTTCTCTGGAATGAAAACGAGGAAGGGGGGGCCAGGTTAAGGAGGAAGGAAAATTTTTTTTATTATTTTTTTTTATTATTTATTTATTTATTTAATTTTTCCAAACCCTAAATGTTGACTTTTTATTCGAACACCTATCGAGGCCCAACGACTGTCGCCCCTAGCTAATTACCCCCCTTCCGAACACAATGGGATATGTATCGTAGGCTGATTCGACTGTTTCGATCAGTTTCCGTAGAATTTACATTTAAATTGCTATATTGAATTTTAAACGTACATTTCAAATTACCGGGGTCACATATTAACCAGAAAAATTCCAGAAAAATATTTTCTAGCTTCGTATTGACGATACGGTCCTAACAAAACTAGTTTCGTCGAATTCTGAGATCGTTTGAAAAATGGCCAATTTCCAGTCGATTAAAATCAACTGAAACTGGTCAAACGCGTTTTCCTTTGCCACGCTCACATATTGATTCGAAAAATTATGAAATTTGAAACCTAGCAATAACTCGACACCACGGACCCAACAAAACTGGTTTCGTCGAAATCCGAGGTCGTTTGCAAAATTCCCATTTTTAAGGGCTGAATTCCATAGCGACTATTCAGAATTTTCAACTGGACATATCTTTTGATTCCCGCTATGAAATTTCGATTATTCGGATTCGTTGGAAAGATATCATCAATTAGATCTTATCATTTTTGGTTTCACTAAAATCCGGATTGTTTTACACCCGGTACATTCAATTGAAGTTTGAAATCGAATTATCGAACTACCGCGCCATTTTCAATTCTATTTATAATTATATATAATTATTTATATTCTAACGACGACGTATATAATATATACGACGAATTATATTAAAAATAAATTTCTCGTCGATATTATTTAAAATAATTCATTTTAAATAATCAAAATTCGCTAAAATTGCCAAAATAAAAATTTTAAACTGACCCAGATTTTCGGGTTGTTACACTCGATCAAGCCCATACTTGTTCATTTCCTCATCGATACCCACCTCTAACTTAGAGATGATTTCCAATAGGTTAGGATCGTACCTCTGACTGGAACCAATCCGCTCAATCAAAGTGGGTCTGATCGTCAAACTTGCTAACATTTCTGGATCCAATTTGCACTTTGGTCTGAAATCATACCTTGCGATATACTCCAGTTGCTTCCATTCAAGAAACATAGCCCCAAAACTGGCATGTCTCCTACTCAGTGCATCAGCTACTGCATTGCCCTTTCTAGGTGTATATGCGATATCGAAATCATAGGAAGCCAAGAATTTTAACCATCTCTGCTGACGAAGGTTTAGATCCTTCTGAGAGAAAAGATACTTTAACGATTTATGATCGGTAAACAACTCGAACCTTTCTCCCTATGGATAATGTCTCCACATCTTCAACGCAAACACGATCGCTGCCAATTCCAAATCAGGGGTAGGATATCTTTTCTCATGCGGTTTCAGTTGCCGACTAGCATAAGCTACTGCCCTACCTCCTTGCATCAATACAACACCTAGTCCGGTACCACATGCATCCGTGTATACTGTCATTTCTTCATTCCCTTTAGGAATGACTAATACTGGCGCATACGTCGACTTTTCCTTCATACTCTTGAATGCATTTTCACACCTACTATCCCAGACGAAAGCCTGATTCTTCTTGGTCAACTGAGTTAACGATGTCGCTATCTTGGAGAAGTCCTGGATAAACTTACGATAATATCCAGCCAATCCCAAGAAATTTTTCACATCTGTTGCATTCTTGGGTGCAGACCAATCTTGTACCATAGCCACCTTCACAGGGTCCACGGCAATACCATTCTCTGAAACAACATGGCCGAAGAATCTTACTTCCCTCCTCCAGAAGTGACACTTAGAAAATTTCTCTTTCAATTGGTGTTTTCTCAACACCTCCATCACTATCCTCAAATGTTCCTTGTGTTCTTCCTCTGTACTCAAGTAAACAAGGATATCGTCCACGAACACAAGAATAAACTTATTCAATTAATCTCTGAAAACTCTATGCATAAGGTCCACAAAATATGTTGGTGCATTGGTCAACCCGAATGGCATGACCAACCACTCATAAAATCCAGATGGTGTCCGAAATGCAGTTTTTGGAACACTCTCGGCTGCTACTCGAAGTTGATGAAATCCTGTTGCGAGGTCCAACTGGAAGAACACTCTTGCTCCTTCCAGTTGATCAAACAAATCATCTATCCGTGGGAGAGGATACTTATTCTTCCTAATCACTTTATTCAACTCGCAATAGTCCACACATGAATGAAGGGAACCATCTTCCTTAGTAGCAAATACAACTGGTGCTCCCCACTCGGAGACGCTTCTTCGGATAAATCCCTTCTTCAAAATATCTCTCACTTGCACCTCGAGCTCTTACTGCTCTCTTGTTGCCATACGACGAAGTGGCATCACTATAGGTCTGACATCTTTCACTAAATCAATACGTAACTCAATCTCTTGGTGTGGTGGAAGTCCCGTCACTTCCTCGAAGATATCCGGATACTGGCCAGTAATGGGAACTCCTGATAACTCGTCTTGCGGAATGTCGAGGGAATTTAGGAAACTAGCCATCACCTCATCACTAGGTAGGCCACCAAACACTACCCTCCGCCCATCATCCGCCCTAATAGTCACCGAAAATCCCTTACAGTCTACCACCACTCTGTACCGTTGGAGCCAATCGACTCCCAAAATAATGCCAAACCCGGAAAAGCCCAAAACAAAGCAATCACAAGCAAACATACATCCATGACTCGATAAGACCAAATTTTGGCAAATCATTCTAAGCTAGTCGAACCACCAATCGGGTTCGTCACCACGAAAGGTCTATCGACAATCTCGGGTTCCAATCCCAACCTATCTACCAGGTCACTAGATATGAAGGAACGGGAAGCCTCGGTATCAAACAACACTCGAACAGGAACATTATAAATGGAAAGCATACCTTGAATGATGACATTCTTTCCTTTCTCCGCTGCAGTTGGGGCATGCGATGAAGAAGGAACAACATTAATAACATATGCTTTCATAATCTGCTTCTCTTTGGGAGGTTGTGGACACTTATCCTTGTGATGTCCCACTTGGCCGCAGTTGAAGCACTTCCTGTCCGCTGACTTTGCTCGACATTCTTTGGCATAGTGTCCCTTCTTGCCACAGATAAAGTACTCAACATCTTTCTTATCATTCTTTTTCTGACCATCATTGGTCTGACTCTGCTTCCTTTTATTCTGAGAATTATTCTTGCCTCCACCGCCTTCTTGCAGTTTTGGCTCTCCTGTAAATACAATAACAACTTCGGTCTTTGACATCTCTGATCTCAATGCTTTTCCCATAATGGATTCAAACGTCTCATCAATGTGGTTTATAAGTCTTTCCCCCAAGTACCCATCTTAGCCCGTTATGAACTTCTTGTTCTTCTTCTCGACAGTGTCAATAAGGGATAATCCATACTTCGATAAAGTATCGAACGCAGCAATATACTCCGAGACTGCCCTACCATTCTGCTTAAGCTCCACAAATTTCCTAAACAATTTTGATTTCTGAGCAGCCGAGATAAACTTATCGTTGAAGCGAGTCTTAAACTGATTCCAAGTAACTTGATCCTCTGGAGTAGCTGCTTTAATAGCATTCCACCAATTCAATGCCCGTCCTTGCAGCTGACGGGATGCTATCTTTCTCTTCATCGCATCCTCGATACCTAAATCTTTGAAGATGCGCTCACAGCTATCAAGCCAATCTTGAACTTCTGTAGCTGATTCCGTTCTGTGGAACGGCGTCCCACCAAGACCAGTGTAATCCTTGCAAAGCTTGGCGAAATCGGCCATAGGCGCCTGCATGGCTACACCACCACTATTTGCAGCATTAGGAGCTGCTTCCTGAACATCCCTAAGCATCTCTCTCATGAAGATAGTAAACAATATCCTTATATCAAGAGCATTACTATTATTGGCTCCTCTACCAGTCTCCCTCATATTTCGGCTCATCGTCAAATCCGTAAAGAGAAAACGATTAACCATCTCCATAGTGGTGCCAGTGCAGTGCGACTTCATCCACACACATATATATACTAATAGTATGTATATATAACTTTTGAAAACCAAAACATCACAAATATGCGCTCTCATATACGTATACTATCTCTTCCTGGTGTCTTTTCCTTGGTTAACTACACGACCTAGAGCTCTGATACAAAGTGTGACGGCCCGCACCGCACCAGCCAACATTTCCAATGAAAGTGCATTGTGTCGATGCCCGCAGCACGGGACGGTCGCCAATGAAAGGAAAGAAGACGATGGATCAACAAAGATCCTGTAGTATATCTCACATCGTATGGAATAAAATATAATAATAACATAACTTGATACAAAACAGGCTAGACAATGCATAAGCTGAAAACTAAATCATCATAGGAGCAGAAAATTCAAATACAGCTTATGATCCAAACCATCATTATTACACTTTAAAACTGTCTCTAAAGCAAAATAGAAAGGTACAGTACTAATGCCCAAAGTAGTGACCAGCAACAACACAGGGAGAATTTGTGGGAATAATACGTGCAAGCCTCCTGCTCGTCTCCAGACTGCTACTCGTGCATAACCAGCTAACCTGTCTCTAGTCTGCTCATTTAAGAGCACCCTGAGTAATAAGAAGAGACATAAAACTCTGGGTCAAATAAAATTCTGGTATGAGCGATAAGCAGCAAAACAGAACAATAATAGGTATACATACCCATACCTGAATCTGGACCTGCAGCCAAAGAGTTAGCATAACAGGATGTGCAATACTCTTAGGTGACACTAACACATGGTATCAAGATAATGGGAGGGGTGTGCATGTCATGGTGATAACAAACATCAAACATAGTAATCATCCTCACATCTCTCACTCAGTGCATAAAGTATACGATATCCACCACTTTAATCACACAATTCTTTGTTACGATCACTCTGCCCCATGGAGTCATGACGGCTCCACTGCACTGATCCGTAACCACTAATACTTTGCTATGTCCACTCTACCCCATGGAGTCATGACAACTCCAGTGCACTGGCTCATAGCCTTGCTACGATCACTTTGCCCCATGGAGTCATAACAACCCTACTGCACTGATCCATAGCCGTTAATCCGTCTCTCAGTGGTGAGTCAAAGTGATAGACATCGATATCCCCTTTGCACACGTCCCGCAGCAAAGTCCAATTCATGAAGTTAACTCGTTGGTTCCTATATGGATCATGAGCCCTAACTCCCTATTTGGACTACCTTTGCATCTCGGGTTTTGGTCATCATCTCGGTTCGTGACTCTTCAATTCGCTTCGTGGTGCTCCAAAGCTCTGGTTTGTGGTCAGCTTCCTCGGCTCGTGGGTCCTCGCGTGTGGTCGACTCGTGGTGACCATGGTGGAGAGGTTTGTGGGTGATGCTTTAGTCTGATTCGTGGTTCGCCCTCAACTCCGGTTTGTGATGAACGGCTCATGGTACAAGTGCTCGGCTCGAGGAGGTGGTTCGTGGTTCAAACTTTGGGTCGTGGTTCACACCCTGATCCAGCTCGTGGTACTTCCCTCACCACGGGTCGTGGTGCTCCCTTGGTCCAGTTCGTGGACCCTAGACCACGAGTGGGGTCAAGTCGTGAGGGGGTGTCACAAACGGGTTACTGTACTGCTGCCTGTAACTTTTCCTACGAGCTATTTACGCCACACGATGGCGTTTTTGACTAATATAACTTTTCTATGCAATCACAAAACACTCCAAACAGTAATAGCAACATGTATAATCAACCATAAGCACCAAAACAACAATATGACATGTTTATATGGATCAAACATACCTAAAACCCATGTTTTCCCTTAATCCCCTTAATCTTGATTTAACCATACGATTAACAAAACATATCCAAATTAATCCAAATTTTTATCGGATCCCTAAAACAATATTTAAGAATTTTTACATATTTTTCCAGAATTTTTACATGCATAATTTTGCTAATTCACACTAATCACCCCTAATTTGCCGTAATTAGTGAAAAACAATGCAAATCACTCACCTTAGTCACAAATAAAACTTTAGATCTTAAATTCTACTGTTTTGGGTCGAATTCCAATGTATAGCAGCAGCCCCAACTCTGATTTGATGCTAATTTTCCTTGATTTGGTGTTGATTAAGCTAATACGTGATTAGAAAGCGATTTGGGATGATTTATAAGGTGGAATTCATTTGCTAGGGTTCAAAGGATGAAAGTAACGGCCGGAAATCTGAAACGAAATGTTTTCCCTAACCCTATTAGCCATCCCATAATCCGAATCCCAAAATGGGTTGTGGGCTTAGCTGCTAATCACCATAATTAGGTCCGGTTAAGTTGTTTTTCACCTTCCAAACCTTGCTTCAGCCATATCTCCCAAACGGTAAGTCTGTTTGGCTAATGTGACCGCTCTACGGAAAGGTAAACCATCATCCGAATCTAATGGATGTGGTTTCAAGTCAAAACTACTTTCCAATCAAAAGTTATAGGCAAAAAAATATTTGCCAGGGAAAAATGGTCATTTAAAAATCGGTAAAAATCGTGAACATTGGAAATGACCCAATAGTCGTTCCCCAAAGTTACACGACTATACGACTTCGTATGTAAATGAAATAAATATTCTACGATCCTCTGATGTGTAGAATGTGGGTCGTTACATCATGCAAGTTGTCCTAGATTCGGAAATCTTGGGCAATATCTTAAGTTGTAGAATCATAGGCTCAGATTTTTCGGATTTCAAAATTGATAAAACCAATTTAGAAACTTATCATGGCATATTTGAAAGCGATGCTCAAATGGATTTCAAAAATCGCTTTTTCCGGCCAAAAACAAAAATCGTTAACCTTATCCTCCAACATACCATCGCTCTTAGTTCCATAAACTTTAATAATCAAACTCTTAAGGTCCAAAAAGTCCTCTTTGCTATTATTGGTGGCTATAACATCAATTGGACTGATATGATTTTAAGAGAATTCAAGCCCATAGAAACTTCATCAAGAGACAACACTCTTTACTATGGAGTTTATCTCATCCGCATTTACAAATATTTCTGAGTTGATCTTCACGGAGAAGAATTTGTATCAACAAAGGTGTTTGACTCATCAAACATACATCTTATGCAAATTCCACTCACTTTCAAACCATATGAGACATTTGAAAACAAACAAGCTAGAATGCAACAAGAACAAGCACCTATCGAAGTCGAAGAAGAAACTTCTTTAGAAAGTATTAAGTGTCCAATCAACACTAGAACCATTTCCAGAGAGATGATTATTCAAAATCAAGTGAAGATCGTCAACAATCAAAAGAAACTCAAAAAGAACTTTTCCTAAATGACTAAGTTGATGGTCAAGATAGGAAGAAAGCTTGGAATTTCATCTTCCTCCTCATCATCCACTGAAAACGAGCCTATCTAGTTTAATTTATCTTTATTATTTGCTTGTATTTGCTTTCGAATCTCGTATTTAGTGTGTCTTAATTAGTTGGATGTACTTACTTTTTATGAAGTAATGAATGGAGTTTTATTTATCTTAAAATTATCTTTAAGTTACTGCAAAAACTTTAGACTTAAATATAATATTAAATCAAAAGATTCAAAATTTGAAAATTTTCAAAATTTTAAAGCAAGTATGTCGACATACATACTTTGCTATGTCAACATATAACTGCCAGGTTTTCAAAACTTTTCAAAATTTAAAATTAAATAACTAACTCTATCCATTCAAAATCCAACGAATTCCAGACCCTATTTAAGCCTATTTCTTCCATAAAACTTCATTATATCATTTCTCCTTCTCTATTCATTTCTTATCAAAACTATGGAAAATCCAATTCATAACTTAAGTGAAAATCTCAAAGATTCTTTGAATTCCTTCAAGAAAATACTTTCCATAGTACTACGTAATCAACGCTATCTAGAATTAATTTAGATGAGAATGGTTGAATATCAAGAGAAACCTTTTGACATAATTCGTTGGTCAATCTCTTCTCATTTCATAGATGAAAACCACGAAGCATCACTCACCAATGAAGAAGAATGGAAGGACATCAAGAAGAACCCAATCACTGGACAAGATGAATGGGTAGAAGTCCCAAGAAACGTTTGATTGTTTAGTATGGTTTGATTGATTTAATTTGTTTGGATTGTTTAACTTAGAACATGTATATATTAAACATAGGTAACTATTACTTGGTGTGGTGTGCTTGGATTAATTTGTAAATATAACTCATAACATATGTAATTATGATACTTGGATCGGTTTGTTTATATACTTCGTATTGATTATTGTATAATCATAAATTTAAGGGGAGTATGTTATATAGATTTTAGGGGGAGTACTTTACTTTAGTATATAATATATATATATATTTAGGATTCAGGGGAAGTATTTTACTTTAGTGCAGAAATTATTTAAACGGTTATAGAATCTAGGGGGAGTACTTTTAGAATTTCTTTTTGATAATGCCAAAGGAGGAGACATTATAAAATATAGACTTAGTCTATATGATTCATATAGACCGGGGGAGTATTAGAAGGATCATCATCAACAGGTATGATATTTTATAAACTAAGGTTGTCATCACCAAAAAGAGGGAGATTGTTGGAGAATGGAGTTTTGATGGCAACAACCTTATTTCAATATTAATTAATTATAAAATATATACAAACACCTTTATCTAGATTATATATATACATACATAAGCAGGATTTGTATACAGGAATTAATACTGAAGACTGTACAGTGTAAAGAGCTTTTAGAGATTCAAAATTCAGAAGATTCAAGACTTATGAGTAAACAAGAGTTCAAGATAAATATAGTTATAGAGTCTAGTTTATGTAAGACTCTGAATAATACTCCAGGTTCAAGTTCAAATTCAAATTCTATTTTTCAATTTCTGATTTCAAATTTCAAATTCTATTTTCAATTTTTATTAGGTTTCACTATTTTACTTTTGATTTTAAACTCAAGTTTTAAAGTTGACAAGTTTATATATATATTTATATTTATATAGTTATACACTTTTATATATTTTATATTTATATAGTTTTAAACTCCATAATTTTATAAATATGTTCGTATAGTTTATATTTATGATTTCATATGATTTTCTACTTCATAATACTTATTTATATCACTATGTTTTAATTCAAGAATTTCCAAATATATATATATATAGTAAAACACGTAAAAATATTCAAATTTCAAGTTTTAAACACCCTTATGTCGACATACATTTACAAGAATGTCGACATATAACAGTCATTTTTTCAAAATTGAAAGGAAATGTCTTTTCATTATTTGTAACGTTCTAGAAGCGTTGCAACCTTTCAAATCTTATAAATAAAAGTTGATTTCGAATTTTTCATCATTCTTCTTCTCCATCTTCATCCCCTTTCTTTATACCGTTAATATTTCATATTTTATTGGTTTCTACATATCTACTTTGCCGATTTCTATTCTAATTACATAAAACTTCTTCTTTTCTTACTTTCTACTTATTACGCTCTGAATTGAAGTGTTATTAAAGAGTTATAAGGCTGTCGTAATTGTTTGGGAAAAGGCGTGTTCCTTGTAGCCTTGAAATCAAGGAAATGGAGCAGTGTTAACCTTGTAGCTAGGGAAGTCAAGGGGAATATGCTTGATCAAGGGTGTTTGGAATCGGTGGTAACCTTGTAGCCGTGAAATTAAGGGTGTTGTACTTGGATATTGATATAGTAATAAAACTCTGCGCAATCCATTGTTGCGTGGGACTGGACGCAGGAGTAATCCGAACCAGTATAAAATCTGGTGTGTTCTTTCCTTTTCTGCATTTAATTTTTGTTTATCTTTGTGTTTGTGTTTGAATCTGTGTCTGTGATTATCTCTGTGTCGTGTGATTTATATAGTAGATCATATAAGTTTTAGATTTTGTTAAATTTCTTAAAAACGCTATTCACCCTCCCTTTTGTATTAATTTTGCCTTAACGATCCATTCTGCAATACTTAACACAATATATATAGAAATCTAGAAAGCCATGATCGCGCCGGATCATATTATAGGAAAACCGGAAGACCAATGATCACACTGGATCATATTATGAGTGAAATCCAGAAGAACCAAGGCCTCACCGGGCTTGCTTGATTGCGAGTATAATCCATACTTGGGTATCTATTTGAGTATAAATCATACTCGGGTGATAAGTGGATTGTCCCGCCAAATCCTGGCAAGGTAACCCAACCCTTCAGGCATAAACCATACTTGGAAATCCAATCTGAGCATAAGCCATACTCGGGGTATAATCCATATCGTAGAATCCAAACTGAGCATAAGCCATACTCGTGTTTGTTTTGGGCTTCCTTGTCAAATCCTGACAAGATAATCCGATTTTTTTGAGTATAATCCATACTTATTCCAAGACAAAGTTACACTTTCCATAGCCTGACAGACAAATCCATTCCTAGGAATAAAACATACCTAAGGTGGTGAGATGTGTATAGCCACCTTGTCAAATCCTAGCAAGATACTTATAATTGTCAAACATAATCCATGCTTGAAAATAAGTTTTATTAATTTCAAAAATCATTACAGAACCAAAACAAATCCTGATTGGTTTATTATTGAATCGAGAGCACTCTTTGGGATTAAATCCTAGTCCCGTACATGTGTACTTCAACTTAGGCATTTATTCGTGGGATGGTTTTATTGTCAAGAATGTAGTATGTTCGAGGATTAAAGCCTATTCCTCATGCATACGCGAGTCAATGTAACCATCCGAAAATCTGAAAGCAACAGAGGTACATATCATATATCCTAAGAAATGTAGTAAATCCAGGATGATATAATCTAGATCAGTTAATGATGATGCCTCAACTACTTGGCTCGGAATCCCTCCAATTCTATGGAGCAGGAGGGTAGTAGTGCTAGTGCAGACGCCGTAGATTTCTTTACATACTTGGGTAGCTCTCCGCGTCTAACCCGTTCTTCGATGAGGTCATGCAAGTGTCTACAGTCATTGGTACCATGACCTGCCATATCATAGAACATGTTGTGCTTTCCAGACTCATGCTATTTCTGGGTTTGCGCCCTCCTGGGAGTCTTAGGAAGAGGAAAAGTTCCTCGCATGTCGAGGTATATGTCCAGTAGTGAGGAATTGAGTTCGGTATATCTACCATATTTGGGCTCTCTTTGGAACCGCACATTCCTTTCACTCTTTTTGGGGGCCTTCCCTTTCCCTTTATTTTGGCCAGTAGTGGATGGTCCTTTATCCTTCACCAAAAGTACGTTGAGATTATCCATCTCGATATTAGCATCCTCTTGTCCGAGGAACCTGTCCGCCTCAGAGTAGAAATCACCAAGATCTCTGGGGAGTTCATGCTGGAGAGAGATTTTGAAATCCGTTTTATCCAAGATGTCGGTTGTAGCCGTCATAAGTACCATGGACGGTTATGATCAGTCTACCGATGCCACTGCTGCATTGAACCTTTCCAAGAAAGTGCACAGGATCTTGTTGGACCATTGCTTAACAGAAGTGAGGAACATGACACTCTTGGACTGAGCTATGTAGATCCTGAATTGCTCGATGAAGCAGGTGACCAACATGTTCCAACTGTTGACCAACTCAGAAGCTAGCTGCCGAAACCACATGGTAGCGATATCGGTCAGGTGGAGAGTGAAGCACTTAGCCATGACGTTAGTGGATGCTGATAATACTTCCATGTACGCATATAGCACATAAGATGTATGGTAGGGTCTGTCCTGTCGTTGTACAGCTCAAGAGCTGGCAGCTTAACATCAGGTGGATTGCGGGAATTCTTGATCTTCCACTTGAAAGGGCTGCGATGGTCGTTATCCACATCATGCTGAGAAGTAGCGCCTAGGCTGAAGCATTTACTGGCAATTTGATTCCCGTCTCCGAGAAGTCGTTGTCACGAATCCAATTCTACGCCAGGGCTTCATCAGGAAGCTCTATAGATGGTGGAAGAATGCCTTGCACATTCGGGGTTGGTCTGGTGTTGAACCCGAGCAATGGTAGGAGGTAGTACTGAGCCTCAGCTGTTGGTTCCAGATTATCCGAGGTCCTCGGGTCGGCATGTGTGGTGGCCCGAGCCGGATTCAGGTCGGTAGGATCGAACCGACCTAGAATAACATTCCCAGTTCTCGGCTCTGCGTTGCCCCCATCCGGGGCAATATTACAGTGGTTTACAGTAGCGTTTCCCTCCGTAGTATTGAGAGCTGATATGGTATTGCGTTGCTGGAGGAGTGGAGGGTGGCTGCCCCCGGTTGTATTCGGGTCGACGTGCTGAGAAGGTTGAGCCGGATGTTGCATAAGTCCAATTTGTGGTAAGATGTCGGGCCGAATCGAAGGTTGCACCAACCCGAGATCTGGTCAACCCGGAGGTTGGGTCGAACTGGATGGCGGTAAGGTGAAGGGCCGATTTAGGGCACGGATCGAACCAATCTGAAACTTTGCTGATTCCCCTGTTTCGCAAGTTACAGGGAGTGATTCTTGGTTGCTCATCCTTCCTTCCATCCGAGCAAAGAAATTATCTGTCATCTCCTGTTGTTTTTTGAGGAGTTCACCCTGATGCGCCATTTGTGCCCATAGCTCGTCCAGAACTCCATCCATCTCTTCCCTAGTCAAATATAGGGAAGGTTCTCCATGGGAGGAAACCCCCTGGCTTTCCCCGCCTGCTACGCCTATGGTGCTGGTGGCTTGAGTGTGGGAAGATGCTCCGTCTTACTTCCGCTTCACCATGATTTTCCCAAAAAATAGCTATCCAAATCCTTTCAAGCAAGACATTGCTGAAGGTGTTCGTATCCCTCTTCCTAGCGAGCCAAAGTGTTAACGTCAAAAATAGGTCTTATGACAATCAACCCCCAAAGTGCAAAATCCACACACAAATCAAAAAGAAATAAAGGAAATAATAGGGAAAACACAATATTTTTGTAGTGGTTCGGCTTAATCCAAGCCTACGTCCACTTCATAATCTCTGTTTATGTTGTCGATTACAGGTTATAGTTTTTTATCGTAAGAAAGTGGAGAAAGATTTGGTTTATACACAAAATCCTTGTGTTATGGTTCAGTTCGATCTATTTATAGCTCAGGCTATTTGAGAAAACCGATCCCTTTTTACTTCCTAAAATCCAAATCCATTTTCATTCCTGGAATGAGGTATTTATAGGCAAAAATCTAGTTCGGGAAATGGCTGCAGGCGGCGGGACCTGGTCTTCCTACGAGGAATAGTTCTTCTCGATATTTGTGGCACATGCATAGTTCGAAGCTTGATCTAAGGAAATAAAGTAGGTCAGAGTTGACTAATAAAGTTGCCTTGAGAATCAGGCTTTGTTGTGTAAAGCATGGTTCAAATCGGTGTATGTGGGGTCGACTTTTTCGACCGACCGAACCGATCCACGAAACTCGATGCAAGAGAGAGAGAGTGCTTCCCTCTAAAGCATAGCTGATTTAGATCGAACCATCCTTAGTCGACCCGAGCATAGGCCGAACCGGGAGGTTGAAGCATGTTAATTCCACAGTTCTGAAAGCTTATCTTGATTAAAGATCTAAGTTGTGATGGCCTTGCCAAAAGGCAGAACACCTATACTTAGGCAGGCTGTGATCAAATTTTAATGTTCTAAGCATAATTTCATTGCTAAATCCAGAGATCAACAAGTTATGATATTAAACTGTACACACACTGTAAGTTATTACAGCTAACTTTTTAACAAAGATTTTCAAAGTATATGAAATAGACTGGTTTCTACTTGGTTGTGCTATTCGAAAATATGCCTAATTAAAGTTGTCGAAGGTATGCATCACATTTGAATTATTATTGTATAATAAAATTGTTTAATACAAACTACACACCACTTCCAATTTGCTCCTCACCCACACGCCAAAAAAATTCAAACATTCCTACACACCAAAAATATTCACAAATTGTTCCCTCTGCCCAAGCACAAGCTGTTTAATACTATCAATAAAATAACGAGTCTTTTAGTTCCAAACAATTTAAAATAGTGGACGGAAAACTAGGTATTGTTTCCTAATCATTCCACAAAAATTATCGTGATGTTGCTTATGCAGTAAATAAAGAATTATCCTTTAGTTCGACTTCAATTAAAAGTTAAAACTGAACATTGTATCTCACCTGAAGATTTAGGGAGCTGGTAGTTCAATCTAAGAAATTCAGAAGCATCATCATCTTTCTTATGGCACAAAACAAGAAATAAAGTATCAACATCTTTAATAGATCTAGTTCCAGGTCTTTTGGCATCTTCTTAGTAGGAAATATGTTCACTTGCACTTCTTAGCATTTCAATTATCGTATCTACCTGCAAAAGTGAATACAAGATGTAAAAACAAATTTATGGAAAAATTAGGATCACTGTTTCAAATCTCGCAAATATCGCCCGAGATCTCCTCCGAGATCTCGTTTTGGGTTCCTCCCGAAATGAAACAGCAAATATCACTCTAAATCTCCTTTCGAATATATTGCCCGATATATTGCAATATCGGATGATATATCGACCGAGACGAAATACTGGAATATCGTCCTAGATCTTAGTTTTTTGGGTTAAAATTTAAATTTGTGCCTGAACTAGAACTATAATTAAAAAACTCAAATCTAGCCATAAAAATCTTTTGTTATTTTTCATTTTTCATGTTAAATGACTATATTGTATGTTCGTATATGTTCTACAATGCTTATGATTTTCATATTCGTCCTTTCACATACATGTTACTTATGAAATTATGTATTTTATGGTCTACTTATACTAATTTTTTTAATGTTTTGGATCCTTTTAATGTTTCTTGTTTAACAATATTTCTATTTTAAGCATATTACGATTTAGAGTGTGAATGATCTTTCACAAAATAAAGAATAATAAAGTTATTTTGCATTTTAAGTTTAAGTTACTATGTTTTTAATAGCATTCATAAAAATCATTTAGTTAAAATACCATTTTTAATATATCATGTACTCCGCGATTGTTCCAATATGAACTTTTAGACCCAAGATGAAAATCCGAGATGAACTCCTGTTAGACTCATCTCGTCCGAGATCTCCCCCGATACGAGATCGAGTCTACAAAATCTCCAAGATGAAACGCGACCGATATCCGAGATTTAAAACCTTGATTAGGATACATGAAATTTTTAACAGAAATCACATGCCATGGTTTTAAGAATAACTAACCTTCCTAAGGTTTGAATGGTGATAAATGCTTTCAATGAATTGCCTGCTTCTATTGTGAATCTACGATGAACAAACAAAAAAAGAAGCAAGGTTCACATTAATTTAGTGTCCTTAAATTTCCAGTAAGATCAGTGTACATTAGCAGCAGATTGTCATAAAGTAAAAGTCTGAATTTCCACATTTACATTTTTACAGCGTGCACACATTCATGATGATACAATGAAGGAAAAACGCTTTGCCGATTCTTAATCAAACTTGTGAGTTTATAGGGAGTATTTGTTTGTAATATTTACATTACATTTTTGGTTAAAAAACATGTGTAAGACATAATGTGACACAATTTGTGCTTTTGATTCATCTTTAGTGGGAGCATATGCATGAATTTGACAAGCCACAATGAAAAAAAAGAACAAGATTAGCTTCATATACATGCATACAATATATGTGTCAGTTTCACAATAGATGATGACCATATATGTATCGGTTCACACAATACATAATGTATTCCACGTCTCTGTGCGATCTGAATTACTTGCAGCTACATTTAAACAAAGAACTCTGTTAAAAGATTAATTGCTAGCAAAGTCATTGTAATTGATAAACTTAAGCAATACTTGATTGATTTGTAATTCCGCTAGTAAAATTTCCATTTAACAACAGACAACGGTAAAACAAAGTAGGAAGACATTTAGTATAATAATATGTGTAATGCAATTTTTTTAAGTTAGCTATATGGGTTGTTCCTAGTGATAAGGCTATACAAGCACACAACCATGCCACCCCAAATCTTCTTCTATTTCATTTCAAATATATATATATATATATATATATTCATTAACAAAACGCCGTATAGCACAAAAAAATAGTTCTACAACTTTATTTAATTTCACACAATTGTATTTTCTTCTTTTCATAGGATTCAACAACACCTCTCTTTATCCATAACAGGATGAACAACCAATCTCCCAAAACCTAATCTATAGCACTTTATTAGATATGCTGCAGTTAGTTTATCAAACGATGATTTTTTATAAGCACTTTATTAGGTATGTTGGATTCTGGTTTGTTTGTAGTGTTTTTAACAGAAATCACTGAAACGTATAGAGACTACAGATAATCCTAATATGACCAGTACGTTGCTCTTAAATAAAAATCCCTTTTTTTAGTACAGGAAGAGAAAATGCAAGATGCTAATGACTACTTGTAGGCATGTTTTGATCTTTCCTTGTAATGAATACACACACATTTCTATTTAAATAATAGAAATTCATTCCCATTAACTTCTCTGGTTGTGAAGTCTATAAATGGATAAAGTGACAGGAGTTGGCATTATCTTTTATAATATCAATTTGCTGTCCATAAACAAAAACCTAGCTTCATAATCAGAACTCATTAAAAATCCATGTGGTTGATGGTCATTAAAAAACAATGAGAACTAACAAGATAAAAGGAAATAATATACAGGAACAAATTGCGAATAGTGATACTCGATGTAATAAGTGCAATGCAGACATAGCAGAAGATTTAGTACCTTCAGAATATTAAGATCTTCCTGCATCAAGGTAACATCAGCCTCAGAAAAGGCCCTGGATGGACCTCAACCCTGTAACACCCATACATATCCACCCTTCATGCATAATTTCAAGAAAAAAAGGAAAAAAAGAAAGGAAATTTCTTTATGCTACTTAAAACACACAATTGTTTTCTTGAAATTAAACAATAATATAAAGGGTCATACCATTGATGCTTTGCAGATGCTTGAAACAATTTGATCCCTTAGTATGTCAACTATTAAACCACATATATTATCCAGGACCTTCAGTACATAAGTTCACATAAATCAAAAAAAGATGCAGCTATAAACCGAAGTTGATCATGTAATGGTTAATACTTTACAAATAAGTAGGAAAAATGATTGGATACTAACTAATAACATTCAACCTAAGAGATTAGAAGTAGTTGAGGCCTTCAGGGCACATGCTAATTATCCATGTTGAAGTATGTGTGTAACGACCCAGGATTTTAGGGCCAATTTAAAATTTTAATTTTAATGAATTTAAAGTATTTTAAATGATTGATTTATTTTAATCGAAGTTAAAACGAATAAATTTAATTTATATATAAAAGGAATTGAAAACAAGCGCTGCAGTTTGAAATTTTGATTTGAAACTTTAACTGAATGTACAGGACGCAAAATTTAACGGATTTTAGTGAAACCAAAAATATTGGAATCTATTTAAAAATATCTTTCCAACGAATCCGAAAAATCGAAATTTCATAACGGGAATCAAAAGTTATGGCCAATTCAATATTTAGAAAGGTCGCTATGAAATTTATAAGGGCCAAAATGCTACATTTTGCAGAATAAGGAATTAGGACCCGAAACCATCTCCATTGGTTTTAGAATGTTGTTTTCATATAAAAATGACTATAAAAACTTATATTTTTGAGTTTCGGAAAAATTCCACTATTTTTTGTATTTTTAAATATTAAAATATACACCTGAAAAATAGAATTTTTGCAAACGAACTCCGAATTCGACGAAACCAGTTTCTATGGATTCAGAATATTAAATTAAGGTTAAATTATAAAATTTATAATTTTTGGAATTATTTTGTGGCCAGTATAATTTTTACAGTGGAAATACAGCCTATTTTCAGACTTCGGAAATTTATAATAAATTCATACGGAATCGGAAAATTACGAAATCAGGTTCGTTGGGTTCGTAATGACCTGAAATAATTATGTTTAAAATTTTATTAATTTTGAAATCAGCATGTATTTATAAGAATTTCTGAATTGAAGAAAACAGTTGGAAATTGAGTAATTGGGCACGTAATGATATTTGGGCCTAAACCAAAATTAAACCCATGGTATATATTATCTTTTTTCTGAGATTTAGGGCTGAAATTCGAAATGCACAGCAGCCGCTTCTATTTTCCATCATTTTTCTCAATTTCCATGGCGGCTCTCTCTTCCTCTAAAATTTGTCGAAAATAAAATCTCTTCAAACCATAGCAAATTATATGTCCTCTCGAAGGTCTCGACGATACGAAGCTAATGGTGTAGTCGGTTTTGTCAAACAGCGCTCGGATTCGCCGGAATCTCGTCTTAAAGCTCGCTGTTTTCGAAATTCAGAAGCTCAAAACGTAAATCAAGAAATTCCCGTGAATCGAGGAAGAATTAGACGAAGTCACGAACACGGAAGTTCTTCGTCTACGTGAGGTGGAGGTGCTCGCCAAATTTCAGGCAGTTTGGAGGTGTGAGGAGGCCTGTGGGACCCGCGAGGCGAAATCCTTTCTAGACGATTTCCCGATGATCGGAGAAGCTTTAGGGGGCGGCTCTTTCTGGTGGTGGTGCGTCTCGCCAAGACGAAGACATTGGCGGAGGTCCCGTGGCGTCAGGTGGCCCGAGGCAGCGGCAAAGTGCGGTCAAAGTTCGGCGGTGAACAGTGTTTTTCGGTCAATGGGCTGAGTGTATTTTCTATTTTATTTTTTAAATTATTTAATTAATTTCCAGAACTTTAAAATTGCATAACTCACTCATACGAAGTCGAAAATCGACGATTTCAGGTGCGTTGGGATCGTGGCGACGAGATGGACGCGTGGACACTAATTTTGTCCAATTCTGAGACAGTGAAATTTTTAGGTGTTTTCACGAATATTAATTAATTATTTAATTACCCGATCTTTAAAAATTCATAACTCTTTTATACGAGGTCCGTTTGACGAACCGTAAATTGCGTTGGAATCACAAAATTAAGAGCTTCGCGATGGCGCAGACCGCAGCTGAAAAGGAGACAGTAAAATTTTGGCCAAAAAAATTCAATGTGAGAATCCTTTATTTAAAAATTTTGCATTAAAATAAACTATTCAGTATATGATGCGATTATAATATGATTCTGATCTGTTGTTGGTCATGATTTGGTGATGCCTTGTTATATGATTGAATGGCTATTATTAGATCCCTTGATTTCATGTTCATAGGTGTAACACCCCGAATTTTAGTTAATACTAAAATTCACTAATTTCAGGATAAATAATCTCAGACGTGGGAATTGGGGGTAACGGGCTGCGTTATTGCGTTCGTCTCGGAAAAATACGCGAAATAGAGTCCGAGTTTTCGAAAATCGGAGTCCGTATGGCCCGGTTATGGCCCAAAGAAGTTTGCAGAAAAATTAGTGCTAAAAACATATTTAGGAATTTAAATTTTAGATTAGAACCAGCGGGGCCAGGCGGGAAGGTTCCCGCCTAAGCATGTCGACAGGGCTGTCGACAGGCCTGTCGACAGGGGGGGTGTCGACATGCCTGTCGACTTGCCTGTCGACCTGGCGTGTCGAACCAGGGTGCTTGGGTGCACCAGATCTGGTTTTCTGGCTTGGGCTGGGTCTGGTTCTAGAGATTTCCTAAATCTAAGGGTCCTAATCTAATCTAGGGTTAATCTAAGGGCCTAAAACACTCACCTAATCCTATAAATAAGACCCTAACCCTCCCCTAATTCATTCATAATTAAATCTAGTAACTAAACTATGGCAAATTGAAACTTGAGAGAGCCACCATCAAAATTAGAGAAGGGATAACATTCCAAATCCACTTCTAGCCTCTTAATCTTCTTCATTAGTTTGCTAATTTTGTTTTGGTGAGCTTCTATCCCCTTAATAATCAATTGTTAAATTGATTAAGATAGGATATGATGTTGTATGGTTATGTTTGTGGATCAATGTGTTTATGCAAGCTTAATATTGTATATGTCATGTGTTTTGCAAGTTATATGCTCTATGTCATGCAAGTTTAGTGTATGTGTTCATGACATTTTTATGCAAGTTTAATATTATATCTTTATGCAAGTTTGGTGCTATGTTCATGATGATTATGATGCAAAACACTAAGTTGGACATTGATCTATTATGTAACATGTTATGCATGCATATGAAGTTATGCGAATAAATATGCAAGTTATGTGTATGTTCAAATGTAAGATTAACATGTTATGCATGCATATGAAGTTATGTGAATGATTATGCAAGTTAGGTGTATGCTCAAATGCAAGATTAACATGTTATGCATGCATATGAAGTTATGTGAATGATTATGCAAGTTAGGTGTATGCTCAAATGCAAGATTAACATGTTATGCATGCATATGAAGTTATGTGAATGATTATGCAAGTTAGGTAGATGCTTAAGAGCAAGTTGGGTTAATATGTGTTCATATATGCAAGTTGACATCCTCTTAACCCATGACAAAGTTATATGCTAAACCCATGTTATGTGTGATGGATCTTCCCCTTTTATTATGTCATGAAATGAGAACGATTTACGTGGGGAACGATGAGGTGGGTAAATATGTTAATAAATGAATGATTGGGTATGATTAAGCATACCATAAAAGTAAATTACCATAAGTGGGAATTTACCTATTGAGTTAGGTCTACCCCATGGGAATTTACCTATTGAGTTAGGTCTACCCATGTTATGGTAAACTTGATATTAATTAGGGTTAATTAATATGGGGGTGATTAATTAGGTGTAATTAATCGACTAAGACACGAGGTTGGACTCATTTGTAGTGTAAAACTGCCCGGACCCGACCGGCTTAACCAGTTGCTACAAATGTCAGCCCAATGTGAGAGGTCTTAGCCATAAATTAAATACGTGATTAAGGTAAAGACACGAGGTTAGACTCTGTTATGACGTAAGACTGCCCGGGTTCTACCGGCTTAACCAGGCGGTCATAACAGCCAGTCTAATGTGGGAGGTCTTTATGGGAGATCACGGTCTTAATTAATTAAGAAACACTTAACCATAATAGCATGTAGTGGGACATGAGGGGTTAAGTGGGTGCCTTGGGTGGCATGTGGAAATATGGTGGTTGCCTTGGGTGGCATGTGGAATCTAGTGGGTTGCCTTGGGTGGCAATAGAAAATACGATTAGAATACTTAACCAAGTGGAAACATGTAATTAAACATGATTAAAGGGTTAAGTGGGATACACTAGATATTTGACAAGCTTAAGTGGGTAGCTTGTGGGGGCCCATTTCAACTAATATCCCAAACGTATCTTTGTGGGCTCGACCCATGTCGAGTGACGGGACACGCATATTGGGCTTGATTATAAGAGGCCAAAACGGGTTAGCGGTGGCAACGCAAGTCCAACGGGTTTCATATGCGTGTGTGGGCCCGGGCTGGTAGATAAGTCGTTGTTGCATCGTGTAGATATAAAGCCGTGCACCGTTGATAGTATTGGGTAGCCACTTTAGGGGAGTGATACACCCCACTGTGGGACCAGCACGGGTATCTACGGTAGGGAGCCGATCGATGGGAGTAGTGGGTACACCTAGTGAAGATAGGGGCAGACGGCACCTATGTAGGGGTACACGAAACTACTGGGTAAGAATTACTGAGTACACCTAGTGAAGATAGGGGCAGACGGCACCTATGTAGTGGGCTAGGAGTACATGAAATTAGTGGGGAAATTTTCTAAGTCCTTGGAAGGGATCAACCTTTAAGTAGGAATGACTGGTGTGGTGCAGTTAGTAATTATCCTTGGGTGGGTAGATGCGTCCTGACGGTTATCTTAGTTCATCCTATGTTGTTGGCTATTTAGTGTAGTCATTATCCCCAAAGGTACCGTACCGAGTTCATGTCATACCCTAATTACTTTAATAATTGTATTGTTAAGGTTATAGGGCTCACTCAGACTTATGTCTGACCCCGTTGTTTTTATCTTTTTTCCCAACCCTCAGGTCCTACGGTGGAACCTAGCGGTAGTAGAGCTTGATCGGATTGCTGTTCCAGTCTTTGGGAGCTTGGGTAGATGTAAAGCTCCAGTTATCCAGTTATCTTTTCTTTTGTCATGGCTATTGTACGAGAGAGTGGGATTATGTATTTCTTTATTTTGACAGATATTGTACTTGACTTTTATCATGGCTTTATGATGTAATCAGACATGTTTATTTCCGCTGTTATGAGATGATGTTTTAAATTTCAAGCACTATTTATATCTGTCTTGGTGTAATTTATCTGTTCTATATTCACCAAAATACTCCACCGATGCTATGGCATTCCCTTAGTGAGTGTCCATAGCGGGTGTGGGGTGTTACACGTGGTATCAGAGCGAGGTTTACCGGAACAGATAAAATTTTTAGAAAACTATTTTTCTAAAACATTTTTGGAAAAGATATTTTCAAAAACATGTCTTTTAAAGAGAAAAGTTTTTGAAAGAAAAGCATAATCCCCAATAGCCATATCTATATCCTTCGAATTCTCCGTTTTGAATCTTTCCTTTTTCGTTTCAGCATGGCCGAGAATCTTAATTTTCCGGAGGGTGTGACGATACCAGTATGGTATAGGAGATTGATGGAGGCTAGGGCCACCACTACGGGTCCAGCAAATGTTCCTCCACCAACCGTAGCACCCGATCTTCCTCCTCCCCCTCCTCCTCGCACGGATACTTTTGCTAAGACTTGTAAGGAGTTTAAAGCTATGGGAGGGAAACCTTTTCAAGGATCTGAAACTTTTGTGGAGGCTAGAGATTGGCTTAAGGAGGTGGAAGAGTTGATAGATATCTTTGAGATGGAAGAAGGAAAGAAAGTCAAGTTGGCTGCTTGGTTAATGAAGGGAGAGGCCTCATTCTGGTGGGAGGTCACTAATGGAGAACGCCCCGTTGACTCTTGGGCGGATTTCAGGCAAAGATTTGTGGCAAAGTTTCTCTCAAGGGCAGAGGAGAACTTGTATATGGAGAGATTCTTGACTCTAAAGCAAGGAAATCTTTCGGTGAAGGAATATGTTAACAAGTTTAATCAGTTGGCAAGGTTTGGCCTAGATATGGTGAATACACCGGAGAAGAAGGCTTTGCGGTTCGTGAAAGGCTTGAATGAACCTATGCATGGGTTGGCTATGACTCATATCCCTATGGGGGCCATCTTTGAGAAGCTAGTTGACATGGCACTCATGTATGAGGAAGAGAAGGGTCCTAATGCTAATAAGGCACCCGAGAAGAAGGGAGATCAAAAGAGACCTCAACAACAGCAAAGCAAAGGTAGGAAAGGCAACGGTGGCAAGGACAAGAAGAAGAAGTGTTTCAATTATGGGACACCTGGTCACCTAAGCAAGGATTGTCGCAAGAAGAAGAAGACTGGCTGCTTCCACTGTGGTGAAGCAGGGCATCTTGTGAAAGACTGTCCCAAGAAGGGGCAAAGGACGGGATCAACCTCGGGAGGACAGGTGCAAGCTCTTATGGCACCGGGTCAGGCTAGGGGGCAAGTACATGCTCTCGCGGTTCCACCGATTCAGGAGAGAGGTAGAACTATTTCCGTGGAAAGTCTGGTTTTTCTATTTGATCATCCTGTCCGTACATTGTTTGATTCAGGCGCATCGCATTCGTTTATCT
This sequence comes from Allium sativum, assembly GCA_030737875.1. Taxonomy (NCBI): domain Eukaryota; kingdom Viridiplantae; phylum Streptophyta; class Magnoliopsida; order Asparagales; family Amaryllidaceae; genus Allium; species Allium sativum. The sequence continues at coordinate 787,601,855 of CM060916.1, read as the reverse complement.
CATCATCATTAGTTGAGTCACTGCACTTAGACACCAGTCTTGTAGATGATCCCTTGGTTGTTTCAAACCCAATTGGGGGCTCCACTTATTTATCCATGATATGTTTGGGTTTGAAGATTTCTATACTTAGCATTGAGTTTAGATGTGATGCTTTTGTGTTGGGCTTCACGGGCTATGGGTTGATTTTGGGCATGGACTGGTTATCCAGTAATGGTGCCGTTCTTGATTGCGAAAGGAGAGTTGTTAGGCTCATGACCCGCTTGGGTAACACTCTCGAGATCTCTTGTAATCCCAGGGATTCTGTTATGCTAAGTTATCTTGAATCGCTTGACGCTTCGGTCGAGAGTTTGCAATCTGTTAGAGTGGTCCGGGAATATCCGGATGTGTTTGAGGAGGTGAGGGGCTTACCTCCGAAGCGGGAGATTGACTTCCGAATATATTTGGTGGATAATGCTAAACCGGTATCTTTACCAGTGCGCCACATGGCTCCTCGTGAAAGGAGGGAACTCCATAAGCAAGTAGGAGAGTTGCTTGAGAAGGGGTTCATAAGACGAAGTATATCGGAGTGGGGTGCTCCAGTAGTTTTTGCTACGAAGGCGGATGGGTCCCTCAGACTTTGTGTAGACTATAGAGAACTCAACAAGCTGACAAAGAAGAATAGACACCCATTGCCGAGAATAGATGATCTTTTCGATCAGTTGGTTGGCGCTTCAGTATTTTCTCAGTTGGACTTGGCCACGGGGTTTCATCAGTTGAGGGTGGCTGAGGATAGCATAGACAAGACTGCCTTTAGAACTCCGGATGGTTTCTATGAGTGGTTGGTGATGCCATTTGGGTTGACGAACGCCCCTGCATATTTCGTTGATTTGATGAGTAGGGTGTTCAGGGAGTTCCTTAATAAATTCGTGGTGGTCTTTGTGGATGATATCTTAGTATTTTCTAAGAGTGAAGAAGAGCATGCCCTACATCTTGGGGAAGTGTTGAAGACTCTTCGAGCACATAGCCTTAAGGCTAAATTCTCTAAATGTCACTTCTGGAGGAAGGAAGTACGGTTTTTGGGGCACGTGGTCTCCAAGGAGGGGATAGCCGTGGATCCCGCGAAGGTAGTATCAGTCCAAGATTGGAAGGTTCCTAGAAATGCTACCGAAGTAAGAAGTTTCTTGGGGTTGGCGGGTTATTATAGGAAGTTTATTAAAGACTTCGCGAAGATATCAGCCCCATTAACCCGCTTAACGAAGAAGAATCTTGTTTTTGCATGGGACGTAGATTGTGATGATGCGTTCCGACGGTTAAAGAGAGCTTTAACCACTGCTCCAGTTTTAGTGTTGCCAGATGGGAGCAAGCCATTTGTTGTCTATATCGATGCCTGTGGGACAGGACTTGGCGCAGTCTTAATGCAAGAGGGAAGGGTAATAGCCTATGGTGGAAGGCAGTTAAGGCCACATGAGAAAAATTACCCTACCCATGATCTAGAGTTGGCCGCTATTGTTTTTGCGCTTAAGATCTGGCGCCATTATCTTCTTGGTGAGAGATTCGAGTTGTTCACTGACCATAAATCCTTGAAGTACTTGTTCTCTCAGAAGGATCTAAACTTAAGACAGCAAAGGTGGATGGAGTTCTTAGCATCCTATGATTTCGAGATAGCGTATACCCCTAGCAAGGGTAACATGGTGGCAGACGCCTTGAGCAGGAAGAGGTTGTCCTTGAGTCCATTGTTCGTGGAACGACGAAGCTTGGAGTTTATCTCGATGTTTGATTTCAGACCTTCCATTGATTATGTACCCGGTTTGCTAGCTTCATTGGAAGTTAGGCCTACTCTTTTGGGGCGGATTGGGGAAGCCCAGAGGGACGACCCACAGTTGGTTGAGTTGATAGAGAAGCTCATAAGGGGGGAGTCGTCCAGCCATTTGAGTAGGTACACCCTAGACGATAAGGGGTGCTTGCGTAGAGACGGTAGACTTTGTGTACCGCAAGATGAAGGGTTGAGGAAGGTTATTCTTGATGATGCACACCGTTCTAGGATGACCATTCATCCCGGTGGGGACAAGATGTACCAAGATATGAAGAGGGTTTTCTTCTGGGCCGGTATGAAGAAAGATGTGGCCGAATATGTAGCTCGATGCTTGGTGTGCCAGCAAGTGAAGGCGGAGCAAAGGAAACCAGGTGGGTTGCTTCATCCATTGGAAGTTCCGCAGTGGAAGTGGGATAGCGTCTCGATGGATTTTATTGACGGGTTACCCAGATCGAGAAAGGGTAATACAGGAATTTGGGTGGTGGTAGATAGACTTACTAAGAGCGCCCATTTCATACCTGTGAAGAGCAAGAGGACCGCTCCATGGCTAGCTTCAGTATATCTTCGAGAGATAGTTCGATTGCATGGGGTACCCTCTAGCATAGTGAGTGATCGAGATCCTATCTTCACTAGTGAGTTCTGGAGAAGTTTGCAAGAAGCAGTGGGGACTCAATTGTGTCTGAGCACCGCATATCATCCTCAGACGGACGGCCAGACTGAGAGGGTGAATCGTGTTCTAGAAGACCTTTTGAGGCTTTGTATCTTAGATTTTGGAGGTACATGGGAAGAGCATCTTCCATTGGTGGAGTTCGCATATAATAACAGCTTTCAGTCCAGTATTGGTATGGCTCCTTTCGAAGCTCTCTATGGAAGGCCTTGTCGATCACCTACATGTTGGTGGGAATCTACGGATAAGATCTTGCTTGGGCCTGATATGGTTAGGGAGACTTCTGAGAAGATTGACTTGATTCGGAGAAGGATGAAAGCAGCGCAGGATAGGCAAAAATCTTATGCGGACAAGAGAAGGACGGATCTTGAGTTTGAGGTTGGGGATATGGTTTTTGTTAAGGTATCTCCGTTGAGAAATGTTGTTCGCTTCGGATCCGTTGGGAAGTTAGCACCAAGGTTTGTTGGGCCGTTTCCTATCAAGGAAAGGATTGGACGAATGGCATATAGGGTGGAGTTGCCCGACAGACTTAGTGGTGTTCATGATGTATTCCATGTATCACATCTGAGGAAGTGCTTACATGAGACCGCAGAGGTGGTAGAGCCGAGTTTGCTTAGAGATATAGAGATAGAGCGTGATGCGACTATTAGACGAGCTCCTACTCGCATCCTTGGGTCAGAGACTAGGAAGTTAAGAAACAGAGAGGTTCAACTAGTCAAGGTGCAATGGGGAGAAGATGAGAGCAACGCAACTTGGGAGACGGAAGCGAAGATGCGTTCATTGTACCCATTTCTTTTTGAGGGTATGTCTTTACTTTCTCCTTTATCGCTTGTCTAGTACTTATCTTATCTTTGGTATGTCCTCTCGTTAGTACCTTTGACCTTTAGATAGGGTAAACCTATGGTTGAAACATGTGTTTGAGACATGTTATGGTTGATGGATGCAAGTGGATGCAAGTGTTTGCTAGTGGTTGCTCGTGGATGCATATACACACACTCTAGGCACTAGATCGGCTCAGTCACTTCATATTGCATATTGCATAAAATTGTGTGTAGAGAAATATTTATGGATGTATAATAGTTGTGTTATCACATGGATGATGCATTTTGGTGAATGATTGTGCACTCATATAGATATTGTATGTGTCGATAGGGTTTTCTCGCATACATAATGGATGCATGGCACTATCATGGTTTGCATATGTTCATACATTAGATAGGGGACATATACACACACTTTTTGCATATGCTCATACATCATTAGAAATTGTTCTAAGGACAATGGATGCATGTGTTTGATGGATTGAGTAGATGGTTGTTTGGATGGTAGGATATTCATTCTCCTTAGCTTAGAGATTTCGGGGACGAAATCCTTTAAGGAGGGGAGAATGTAACACCCCGAATTTTAGTTAATACTAAAATTCACTAATTTCAGGATAAATAATCTCAGACGTGGGAATTGGGGGTAACGGGCTGCGTTATTGCGTTCGTCTCGGAAAAATACGCGAAATAGAGTCCGAGTTTTCGAAAATCGGAGTCCGTATGGCCCGGTTATGGCCCAAAGAAGTTTGCAGAAAAATTAGTGCTAAAAACAGATTTAGGAATTTAAATTTAAATTTTAGATTAGAACCAGCGGGGCCAGGCGGGAAGGTTCCCGCCTAAGCATGTCGACAGGGCTGTCGACAGGCCTGTCGACAGGGGGGGTGTCGACATGCCTGTCGACTTGCCTGTCGACCTGGCGTGTCGAACCAGGGTGCTTGGGTGCACCAGATCTGGTTTTCTGGCTTGGGCTGGGTCTGGTTCTAGAGATTTCCTAAATCTAAGGGTCCTAATCTAATCTAGGGTTAATCTAAGGGCCTAAAACACTCACCTAATCCTATAAATAAGACCCTAACCCTCCCCTAATTCATTCATAATTAAATCTAGTAACTAAACTATGGCAAATTGAAACTTGAGAGAGCCACCATCAAAATTAGAGAAGGGATAACATTCCAAATCCACTTCTAGCCTCTTAATCTTCTTCATTAGTTTGCTAATTTTGTTTTGGTGAGCTTCTATCCCCTTAATAATCAATTGTTAAATTGATTAAGATAGGATATGATGTTGTATGGTTATGTTTGTGGATCAATGTGTTTATGCAAGCTTAATATTGTATATGTCATGTGTTTTGCAAGTTATATGCTCTATGTCATGCAAGTTTAGTGTATGTGTTCATGACATTTTTATGCAAGTTTAATATTATATCTTTATGCAAGTTTGGTGCTATGTTCATGATGATTATGATGCAAAACACTAAGTTGGACATTGATCTATTATGTAACATGTTATGCATGCATATGAAGTTATGCGAATAAATATGCAAGTTATGTGTATGTTCAAATGTAAGATTAACATGTTATGCATGCATATGAAGTTATGTGAATGATTATGCAAGTTAGGTGTATGCTCAAATGCAAGATTAACATGTTATGCATGCATATGAAGTTATGTGAATGATTATGCAAGTTAGGTGTATGCTCAAATGCAAGATTAACATGTTATGCATGCATATGAAGTTATGTGAATGATTATGCAAGTTAGGTAGATGCTTAAGAGCAAGTTGGGTTAATATGTGTTCATATATGCAAGTTGACATCCTCTTAACCCATGACAAAGTTATATGCTAAACCCATGTTATGTGTGATGGATCTTCCCCTTTTATTATGTCATGAAATGAGAACGATTTACGTGGGGAACGATGAGGTGGGTAAATATGTTAATAAATGAATGATTGGGTATGATTAAGCATACCATAAAAGTAAATTACCATAAGTGGGAATTTACCTATTGAGTTAGGTCTACCCCATGGGAATTTACCTATTGAGTTAGGTCTACCCATGTTATGGTAAACTTGATATTAATTAGGGTTAATTAATATGGGGGTGATTAATTAGGTGTAATTAATCGACTAAGACACGAGGTTGGACTCATTTGTAGTGTAAAACTGCCCGGACCCGACCGGCTTAACCAGTTGCTACAAATGTCAGCCCAATGTGAGAGGTCTTAGCCATAAATTAAATACGTGATTAAGGTAAAGACACGAGGTTAGACTCTGTTATGACGTAAGACTGCCCGGGTTCTACCGGCTTAACCAGGCGGTCATAACAGCCAGTCTAATGTGGGAGGTCTTTATGGGAGATCACGGTCTTAATTAATTAAGAAACACTTAACCATAATAGCATGTAGTGGGACATGAGGGGTTAAGTGGGTGCCTTGGGTGGCATGTGGAAATATGGTGGTTGCCTTGGGTGGCATGTGGAATCTAGTGGGTTGCCTTGGGTGGCAATAGAAAATACGATTAGAATACTTAACCAAGTGGAAACATGTAATTAAACATGATTAAAGGGTTAAGTGGGATACACTAGATATTTGACAAGCTTAAGTGGGTAGCTTGTGGGGGCCCATTTCAACTAATATCCCAAACGTATCTTTGTGGGCTCGACCCATGTCGAGTGACGGGACACGCATATTGGGCTTGATTATAAGAGGCCAAAACGGGTTAGCGGTGGCAACGCAAGTCCAACGGGTTTCATATGCGTGTGTGGGCCCGGGCTGGTAGATAAGTCGTTGTTGCATCGTGTAGATATAAAGCCGTGCACCGTTGATAGTATTGGGTAGCCACTTTAGGGGAGTGATACACCCCACTGTGGGACCAGCACGGGTATCTACGGTAGGGAGCCGATCGATGGGAGTAGTGGGTACACCTAGTGAAGATAGGGGCAGACGGCACCTATGTAGGGGTACACGAAACTACTGGGTAAGAATTACTGAGTACACCTAGTGAAGATAGGGGCAGACGGCACCTATGTAGTGGGCTAGGAGTACATGAAATTAGTGGGGAAATTTTCTAAGTCCTTGGAAGGGATCAACCTTTAAGTAGGAATGACTGGTGTGGTGCAGTTAGTAATTATCCTTGGGTGGGTAGATGCGTCCTGACGGTTATCTTAGTTCATCCTATGTTGTTGGCTATTTAGTGTAGTCATTATCCCCAAAGGTACCGTACCGAGTTCATGTCATACCCTAATTACTTTAATAATTGTATTGTTAAGGTTATAGGGCTCACTCAGACTTATGTCTGACCCCGTTGTTTTTATCTTTTTTCCCAACCCTCAGGTCCTACGGTGGAACCTAGCGGTAGTAGAGCTTGATCGGATTGCTGTTCCAGTCTTTGGGAGCTTGGGTAGATGTAAAGCTCCAGTTATCCAGTTATCTTTTCTTTTGTCATGGCTATTGTACGAGAGAGTGGGATTATGTATTTCTTTATTTTGACAGATATTGTACTTGACTTTTATCATGGCTTTATGATGTAATCAGACATGTTTATTTCCGCTGTTATGAGATGATGTTTTAAATTTCAAGCACTATTTATATCTGTCTTGGTGTAATTTATCTGTTCTATATTCACCAAAATACTCCACCGATGCTATGGCATTCCCTTAGTGAGTGTCCATAGCGGGTGTGGGGTGTTACAATAGGTAAATAGAATTGACTATGTTAATGAACAAATTTGTTCAATATTTAATAGAAAATTATTCATGGTATGTTCATTGGCATTTTTGCCAATGTTTAAAATAGAAAATTATTCATGGTATGTTCATTGGCATTTTTGTCAATGTTTAAAAATAGAAAATTATTCATTGTATGTTCAATGACATTTGGTATGTATAAAACAGAATATGTCACTATATGTTTATGGACAAATTTTTGTTCAATGTTAAATAAGAAATTATTCACTGAATGTTGATGAACAAATTTTTGAAATGCTCTTCGTAGGAAAATGACATTTATGTTAATGTTAAAAATTAGACAACTGTCACCATGCGAAATTAGCATTTTTGGTCAAATATTAAGATAGAAAATGGATAGATTTTGTTAAATATTAAAATAGAAATGTCATCGTATGTTAAATGGACATTTATTTTCATTTAATGTTAAACAAGACATTATTCACCGTATGATAATTTAGCATCTTTGTTAATGCGATATGGTAAATTTTCACCGTATGATTGAATTGTCAATTTTTGTCAATGTTAAAATAGAAAATCACTCACCATATGTTCATCGACAAATTTTGTCAATATTAGAATAGAATTATTCATTGTATGTTCATTGGCATTTTTGTCACTGTTTAAAATAGAAAATTACTCACTGTATGTTAATTGACAATTTTTGTCAATATTAAAATAGCAATTGCCATCGTATGTTAATTGACAAATTTTTGTATATTAATATAGAAATTATTCATCGCATGTTAAAATTAGCATTTTTATTAATGTTAATAAAAGAAAATGTCACCGCATGTTAAATTAGCATTTTTATTAATGTTAGTAAAAGGAAATGTCATCGCATGTGAAACTAGCATTTTTATTAATGTTAATAAAAGAAAATGGTCACCGTATGAAAATGACATTTGTGTCAAATGTTAATATAAGAAAATATAAAAATGCATGGTATGAAAAATAGCATTTTTGCAATGTTAATAAATATAAAAATGCATTCTATGTAAAATAGAAATTTTGATATGTTAAAATTAGATGAATGGATTGAATGAAAAATACATTTTTGTCATGTTATGATATAAGAATGCATTGTATGAAAAATAGCATTTTTGATATGTTGTAAACATAGAAAATGCATTGCAAGAAAAATAACATTTTTGTTTAAATGTTAAAAATAGAAATTTCATCATATGAAATTATTCACCGTATGATTCATTAACATTTTTTTTTTTAATGTTATGTATTAAGAAAATGAACCGTATGAGATTAATATTCGTTTTTGTTAATATTAGAATTATAGAAAATTTTCACCGTGTGTTGAATTGACATTTTTGTCAATGTTAGAATGGGAAGTTTTCATCGCATGTAAGATTAACATTTATTTTTAATGTTACCAAATATGAAATGTAGACATGTAAGATTAACATTTATTTTAATGTTAATAAATATGAAATATAATGCATATAAATTAACATTTATTGTTAATGTTAATAAAAAGGAAAACGTATTGTAGGTTAGATTAACATTTATTTTTAATGCATATTAAGTTAACATTCATTTTGATTGTTATATAAAAAGAAAGGATGATTTAGCATTAATTTTAATGTTAAGATAAAAGTATTTTCATTTTATGTAAATTTAACATTACTTTCAATGTTAAAACAAAAAAACGCATTGTATGTAAATGTAACTTTATTCTTAATGTTAATTAAGAAGGAATTTGCATTGTAAGATAAATGTACATTATTTTATTATGTATATGAAAAGAAAACTCACCTCGTAGGAAAAATACACATTATCCATAATGTGTATAAAAAAAGAGAATTTACCTCGTAGGAAAAAATGTACATTATTTGTAAATGTATATGAAAAGGAAATTTACACCGTAGGATGATTTACCATTATTTTTAATGTTAAAAGAAAAGAATTTTCATTTCATGTAAATTTAACATTAGTTTCAATGTTAATAAATAGAAGGTGCATGGCATGTAAATGTAACTTTATTTTAATGGTTATTAAAAGAGAATTGGCATTGTAAGATTTTATACATTATTTATAATGTAAACAGAAAAGAGAATTTGCATTGTAAGATAATAAACATTATTCATAATGTATATAAAAAGAGAATTCACTCCGTAGGAAGAATTAACATTATTTGTAATGTTAAATAAAAGAAACTGTATGTAAGGTTTAACATTAGTTATAATGTTAAATAAAAGAAATGAAACGTATGTAAGAATAACATTATTTATAATGTTAAATGAAAGGTAAGGAACTGTATTGAAACATTAACATTATTTATAATGTAGGTAAAAGGGAACTTACACCATAGGAAAGTGTTCATTATTCATAATGAAATTGGAAAAGAAATATATAAAGAAATGAATGGGATGGCACATTATAATTTACATTCTTAAATGAAAATTATAAAGTATAAAATAAATAATAATGAATTAAAAAGGGAAGAATTATCGTCTAATCCTAAACTACATTGTCATGTAAGTAGAAAGGTGAAAGTTAAGAGAAATGTAAGCTGCACGTAGGGACGACAAACTAAACGAATTATATATATATATATATATTTATATATATAATTAAAATAACGATATGAAATATGTTTTTCTCAAAATATATGAATGCGAGATTATTTGGAAAGTCCGGGTTAATCCCATTCCAAATGATCGTACGATTTCAAGAATTCAAGTATGAAGACGGCGTATGAAGACCGTAAATCTCCCCTCGAATGGACAACGATCAAGACTCTGAGTTGGTTTGATCCCAATTCAAGGGTCAGGGTAATTGCCCAAACGTACGTGTTGATTTCACGGGTTTGACCCTAGTTCAGACCTAGAGCATGGGTATAAATGGATAGTGTGTCTGACATCGTACCCCACAAAATATTATGTTGTTGATATTCAGTTAATATATAAACGATTGGTGGTAGAGAATTTATTCTCTACTTAACACCCGTTTATATAGTGACGGAAGATCAATAGTACGGTATGGAGTGACGGTGTGGCATACTAAGATGCAATGATCAGGGTTTCTTGTTGAAAAGCAGAACCTTGTGGTATGAAGAACATGACTTCACGAGCCTCACAAACCGGTAGAGTCTAAAAAGGGGGAAGGAAACGCAGAGAAAGTAGCACGTTTCTTTCTAGTTAGTAGTCATTTTACTTTTGGAGGATGATGAAATGAGGCGCCTCGGATAGGTCCTATAGGACCGGGGAACGTGTACTTAGGAATAACTAATCCTCTAAGCTGTATGTGAGGACCGACCCTGCCATTTCCAAGGGTTAACTGCGGGTAATCCTGAGGCATTAACTAGAGTGTCTCGAATCGGTAAGGAGTCCTCCCTAGCCTGGACTCATGATGGAAACCCAAATTTCCAATACGACCCCGACGGATTTGATTTGTGTTACTAGTATTGGAGGCATAATATATGGTACCTATGCTTCCTAGGATTAATACATTGCTTTGAATTGTTTTAAAACATATACACCCTAATAATAGTATTAGTTTCGTATTTGGCGTATTTAGCATGTTTAACCACCATAAGGTAAAACTCTATCCTCTTGGTGTGCGTTGCATTGTGTGATGGGACCTGAGTCTTATGGTGGTTCCATTTTTCAAAAGACATTGCGTTTTGTTACGTTTTACTTATCTGTATTGACACTATAGTTATGCACGGCAATCCATTGGTACAACCCGTTCCGCGTTAGCGGCGTGGTCTTTGGATTTGCCTTATTAGTATAAGTTATTTAAGAATTCTCACACCAGTCCCACGACTTACCCATAGTTTGTTTCACCTTTTTGCAAACTTGGGTGCCCTCTCTTCTACACGGGCAGCCAAGTAGACAGGTTTTTTCTTTGTTTGGAGCTTTTCTTTGAAGCTGCTTATTTTCTCTCTCTTGGATTCTGCTTGGGAGAAGAGGTGATGACTTGGAGCTTGAAGACTTTTTGTTTCTATTGGCATCTTTTCTTTTCTTTTTAGACATCAAACTTATTTCTTTTCTGCAAACTTGTTGTAATAACTTAGATTCTGTGACTGTGAATTTTCTGTGATTGATGACATTATATTTTTCCGCTGCTATAATGTTATTACTCTATGAATCTCCTTTGCTATATTGTATCTGTGTTCTGTTTTATTGTATTTATGTTGTATTCCAAAAATGATTTCTCCTGCTTTCACTTGTGGAAGTTTGGGGTTATCACAGTTGGTATCAGAGCTTTGGTTTACAAAGCGGAGTACAACATATCTATAATAATTCGTTTACGTAGAATCACTATATTCTATGGCGAACAGTTCATGAGATACATAATAGCCAGTCATTTTATCGTCATCTTTTCATTCATCCTTCGATCTTTTAGAATCACCTTTTCTGTTGTTTTGACTCTTTCCTTGATCATACTTTCGAAGAAGACTAAGAGAAGTGGCGATGCTCAATTGGCACATGTGTACGAAGGAGCGAAAGGACCAACTTCTTCGGTGGAAGGCCTGATGTTATAGGCGGTACTATTTCTGTTAAAACGTTTCAACATTCTCTGTGTTTATTCTTCCTCTTCTCCTCTTTTATTTTCTTTTTCCTTTTCGGGGACGAAAAGTTCTTAAGTGGGGGAGATTGTAACGACCCAGGATTTTAGGGCCAATTTAAAATTTTAATTTTAATGAATTTAAAGTATTTTAAATGATTGATTTATTTTAATCGAAGTTAAAACGAATAAATTTAATTTATATATAAAAGGAATTGAAAACAAGCGCTGCAGTTTGAAATTTTGATTTGAAACTTTAACTGAATGTACAGGACGCAAAATTTAACGGATTTTAGTGAAACCAAAAATATTGGAATCTATTTAAAAATATCTTTCCAACGAATCCGAAAAATCGAAATTTCATAACGGGAATCAAAAGTTATGGCCAATTCAATATTTAGAAAGGTCGCTATGAAATTTATAAGGGCCAAAATGCTACATTTTGCAGAATAAGGAATTAGGACCCGAAACCATCTCCATTGGTTTTAGAATGTTGTTTTCATATAAAAATGACTATAAAAACTTATATTTTTGAGTTTCGGAAAAATTCCACTATTTTTGGTATTTTTAAATATTAAAATATACACCTGAAAAATAGAATTTTTGCAAACGAACTCCGAATTCGACGAAACCGGTTTCTATGGATTCGGAATATTAAATTAAGGTTAAATTATAAAATTTATAATTTTTGGAATTATTTTGTGGCCTGTATAATTTTTACAGTGGAAATACAGCCTATTTTCAGACTTCGGAAATTTATAATAAATTCATAAGGAATCGGAAAATTAAGAAATCAGGTTCGTTGGGTTCGTAATGACCTGAAATAATTATGTTTAAAATTTTATTAATTTTGAAATCAGCATGTATTTATAAGAATTTCTGAATTGAAGAAAACAGTTGGAAATTGAGTAATTGGGCACGTAATGATATTTGGGCCCAAACCAAAATTAAACCCATGGTATATATTATCTTTTTTCTGAGATTTAGGGCTGAAATTCGAAATGCACAGCAGCCGCTTCTATTTTCCATCATTTTTCTCAATTTCCATGGCGGCTCTCTCTTCCTCTAAAATTTGTCGAAAATAAAATCTCTTCAAACCATAGCAAATTATATGTCCTCTCGAAGGTCTCGACGATACGAAGCTAATGGTGTAGTCGGTTTTGTCAAACAGCGCTCGGATTCGCCGGAATCTCGTCTTAAAGCTCGCTGTTTTCGAAATTCAGAAACTCAAAACGTAAATCAAGAAATTCCCGTGAATCGAGGAAGAATTAGACAAAGTCACGAACACGGAAGTTCTTCGTCTATGTGAGGTGGAGGTGCTCGCCAAATTTCAGGCAGTTTGGAGGTGTGAGGCGGCCTGTGGGACCCGCGAGGCGAAATCCTTTCTAGGCGATTTCCCGATGATCGGAGAAGCTTTAGGGGCGGCTCTTTCTGGTGGTGGTGCGTCTCGCCAAGACGAAGACATTGGCGGAGGTCCCGTGGCGTCAGGTGGCCCGAGGCAGCGGCAAAGTGTGGTCAAAGTTCGGCGGTGAACAGTGTTTTTCGGTTAATGGGCTGAGGGTATTTTCTATTTTATTTTTTAAATTATTTAATTAATTTCCAGAACTTTAAAATTGCATAACTCACTCATACGAAGTCGAAAATCGACGATTTCAGGTGCGTTGGGATCGTGGCGACGAGATGGACGCGTGGACACTAATTTTGTCCAATTCTGAGACAGTGAAATTTTTAGGTATTTTCACGAATATTAATTAATTATTTAATTACCCGATCTTTAAAAATTCATAACTCTTTCATACGAGGTCCGTTTGACGAACCGTAAATTGCGTTAGAATCACAAAATTAAGAGCTTCGCGATGGCGCAGACCGCAACTGAAAAGGAGACAGTAAAATTTTGGCCAAAAAAATTCAATGTGAGAATCCTTTATTTAAAATTTTTACATTAAAATAAACTATTTAGTATATGATGCGATTATAATATGATTCTGATCTGTTGTTGGTCATGATTTGGTGATGCCTTGTTATATGATTGAATGGCTAATATTAGATCCCTTGATTTCATGTTCATAGGTAAATAGAATTGACTATGTTAATGAACAAATTTGTTCAATATTTAATAGAAAATTATTCATGGTATGTTCATTGGCATTTTTGCCAATGTTTAAAATAGAAAATTATTCATGGTATGTTCATTGGCATTTTTGTCAATGTTTAAAAATAGAAAATTATTCATTGTATGTTCAATGACATTTGGTATGTATAAAACAGAATATGTCACTATATGTTTATGGACAAATTTTTGTTCAATGTTAAATAAGAAATTATTCACTGAATGTTGATGAACAAATTTTTGAAATGCTCATCGTAGGAAAATGACATTTATGTTAATGTTAAAAATTAGACAACTGTCACCATGCGAAATTAGCATTTTTGGTCAAATATTAAGATAGAAAATGGATAGATTTTGTTAAATATTAAAATAGAAATGTCATCGTATGTTAAATGGACATTTATTTTCATTTAATGTTAAACAAGACATTATTCACCGTATGATAATTTAGCATCTTTGTTAATGCGATATGGTAAATTTTCACCGTATGATTGAATTGTCAATTTTTGTCAATGTTAAAATAGAAAATCACTCACCATATGTTCATCGACAAATTTTGTCAATATTAGAATAGAATTATTCATTGTATGTTCATTGGCATTTTTGTCACTGTTTAAAATAGAAAATTACTCACTGTATGTTAATTGACAATTTTTGTCAATATTAAAATAGCAATTGCCATCGTATGTTAATTGACAAATTTTTGTATATTAATATAGAAATTATTCATCGCATGTTAAAATTAGCATTTTTATTAATGTTAATAAAAGAAAATGTCACCGCATGTTAAATTAGCATTTTTATTAATGTTAGTAAAAGGAAATGTCATCGCATGTGAAACTAGCATTTTTATTAATGTTAATAAAAGAAAATGGTCACCGTATGAAAATGACATTTGTGTCAAATGTTAATATAAGAAAATATAAAAATGCATGGTATGAAAAATAGCATTTTTGCAATGTTAATAAATATAAAAATGCATTCTATGTAAAATAGAATTTTTGATATGTTAAAATTAGATGAATGGATTGAATGAAAAATAACATTTTTGTCATGTTATGATATAAGAATGCATTGTATGAAAAGTAGCATTTTTGATATGTTGTAAACATAGAAAATGCATTGCAAGAAAAATAACATTTTTGTTTAAATGTTAAAAATAGAAATTTCATCATATGAAATTATTCACCGTATGATTCATTAACATTATTATTTTTTAATGTTATGTATTAAGAAAATGAACCGTATGAGATTAATATTCGTTTTTGTTAATATTAGAATTATAGAAAATTTTCACCGTGTGTTGAACTGACATTTTTGTCAATGTTAGAATGGGAAGTTTTCATCGCATGTAAGATTAACATTTATTTTTAATGTTACCAAATATGAAATGTAGACATGTAAGATTAACATTTATTTTAATGTTAATAAATATGAAATATAATGCATATAAATTAACATTTATTGTTAATGTTAATAAAAAGGAAAACGTATTGTAGGTTAGATTAACATTTATTTTTAATGCATATTAAGTTAACATTCATTTTGATTGTTATATAAAAAGAAAGGATGATTTAGCATTAATTTTAATGTTAAGATAAAAGCATTTTCATTTTATGTAAATTTAACATTACTTTCAATGTTAAAACAAAAAAACGCATTGTATGTAAATGTAACTTTATTCTTAATGTTAATTAAGAAGGAATTTGCATTGTAAGATAAATGTACATTATTTTATTATGTATATGAAAAGAAAACTCACCTCGTAGGAAAAATACACATTATCCATAATGTGTATAAAAAAAGAGAATTTACCTCGTAGGAAAAAATGTACATTATTTGTAAATGTATATGAAAAGGAAATTTACACCGTAGGATGATTTACCATTATTTTTAATGTTAAAAGAAAAGAATTTTCATTTCATGTAAATTTAACATTAGTTTCAATGTTAATAAATAGAAGGTGCATGGCATGTAAATGTAACTTTATTTTAATGGTTATTAAAAGAGAATTGGCATTGTAAGATTTTATACATTATTTATAATGTAAACAGAAAAGAGAATTTGCATTGTAAGATAATAAACATTATTCATAATGTATATAAAAAGAGAATTCACTTCGTAGGAAGAATTAACATTATTTGTAATGTTAAATAAAAGAAAAGAAACTGTATGTAAGGTTTAACATTAGTTATAATGTTAAATAAAAGAAATGAAACGTATGTAAGAATAACATTATTTATAATGTTAAATGAAAGGTAAGGAACTGTATTGAAACATTAACATTATTTATAATGTAGGTAAAAGGGAACTTACACCATAGGAAAGTGTTCATTATTCATAATGAAATTGGAAAAGAAATATATAAAGAAATGAATGGGATGGCACATTATAATTTACATTCTTAAATGAAAATTATAAAGTATAAAATAAATAATAATGAATTAAAAAGGGAAGAATTATCGTCTAATCCTAAACTACATTGTCATGTAAGTAGAAAGGTGAAAGTTAAGAGAAATGTAAGCTGCACGTAGGGACGACAAACTAAACGAATTATATATATATATATATATATATATATATATATATTTATATATATAATTAAAATAACGATATGAAATATGTTTTTCTCAAAATATATGAATGCGAGATTATTTGGAAAGTCCGGGTTAATCCCATTCCAAATGATCGTACGATTTCAAGAATTCAAGTATGAAGACGGCGTATGAAGACCGTAAATCTCCCCTCGAATGGACAACGATCAAGACTCTGAGTTGGTTTGATCCCAATTCAAGGGTCAGGGTAATTGCCCAAACGTACGTGTTGATTTCACGGGTTTGACCCTAGTTCAGACCTAGAGCATGGGTATAAATGGATAGTGTGTCTGACATCGTACCCCACAAAATATTATGTTGTTGATATTCAGTTAATATATAAACGATTGGTGGTAGAGAATTTATTCTCTACTTAACACCCGTTTATATAGTGACGGAAGATCAATAGTACGGTATGGAGTGACGGTGTGGCATACTAAGATGCAATGATCAGGGTTTCTTGTTGAAAAGCAGAACCTTGTGGTATGAAGAACATGACTTCACGAGCCTCACAAACCGGTAGAGTCTAAAAAGGGGGAAGGGAACGCAGAGAAAGTAGCACGTTTCTTTCTAGTTAGTAGTCATTTTACTTTTGGAGGATGATGAAATGAGGCGCCTCGGATAGGTCCTATAGGACCGGGGAACGTGTACTTAGGAATAACTAATCCTCTAAGCTGTATGTGAGGACCGGCCCTGCCATTTCCAAGGGTTAACTGCGGGTAATCCTGAGGCATTAATTAGAGTGTCTCGAATCGGTAAGGAGTCCTCCCTAGCCTGGACTCATGATGGAAACCCAAATTTCCAATACGACCCCGACGGATTTGATTTGTATTACTAGTATTGGAGGCATAATATATGGTACCTATGCTTCCTAGGATTAATACATTGCTTTGAATTGTTTTAAAACATATACACCCTAATAATAGTATTAGTTTCGTATTTGGCGTATTTAGCATGTTTAACCACCATAAGGTAAAACTCTATCCTCTTGGTGTGCGTTGCATTGTGTGATGGGACCTGAGTCTTATGGTGGTTCCATTTTTCAAAAGACATTGCGTTTTGTTACGTTTTACTTATCTGTATTGACACTATAGTTATGCACGGCAATCCATTGGTACAACCCGTTCCGCGTTAGCGGCGTGGTCTTTGGATTTGCCTTATTAGTATAAGTTATTTAAGAATTCTCACACCAGTCCCACGACTGACCCATAGTTTGTTTCACCTTTTTGCAAACTTGGGTGCCCTCTCTTCTACACGGGCAACCAATTAGACAGGTTTTTTCTTTGCTTGGAGCTTTTCTTTGAAGCTGCTTATTTTCTCTCTCTTAGATTCTGCTTGGGAGAAGAGGTGATGACTTGGAGCTTGAAGACTTTTTGTTTCTATTGGCATCTTTTCTTTTCTTTTTAAACATCAAACTTATTTCTTTTCTGCAAACTTGTTGTAATAACTTAGATTCTGTGACTGTGGATTTTCTGTGATTGATGACATTATATTTTTCCGCTGCTATAATGTTATTACTCTATGAATCTCCTTTGCTATATTGTATCTGTGTTCTGTTTTATTGTATTTATGTTGTATTCCAAAAATGATTTCTCCTGCTTTCACTTGTGGAAGTTTGGGGTTATCACAATGTGATATTATGCGAGGAGGAAATTTTGAATCTGGAAGATATTTTCAGATCTGGAGGATATTTCGGGATATTTCGAATATTTCGGATCTAGAGGATATTTCGGATCTGGAGGATATTTCAGATCTAGAGGAAATTTTGGGAATTTCCATATACTTCCCTATGCCTATGTAAGCTACATCAGATCCAAAAGGAGGACACACAACAATTAGATCAAGGTTTATTCTAATTAGGGTTTAGGCAATCCTAATCTTCTTCAATTCCTTTCTCCACAAAATCAAAATTTTCTAATAAATTTGATCATTGATCATTGTAATCAATCTTTTGTACTCTTCTGCTAATATTAATAAAGATTTCTCTCTCAAAGTGGACGTACACTGACAAGACGTTGGTGGAACCACTATAAACCCCTGTTTGATTTAGTTTCTCGTTATTGCTCTATTATTTCCATTGTTTGGTGATTGTGATTGGCTTGATTAAGATTGAGATTGTTCGATTGGTTGTTTTTGCACTATTACCACGATCTCGTTTTCCGCGGCATTAGGGATTTTTGATTTGAGCGGTCTTGAATCAAAATTTCTTCACAACATTTGGTATCAGAGCATTGGTGTTGGTAGATAGTTGTAGAAATGCCGGAATCAGGTTCAAATAATCCATCAACAGTTGGTCCAAGTGGTGTAGCTCCTTATGTACGTGGGTCGTATGCAGTTGCTGGTTCACAATTGGTTATCAACAAGTGGAATGGCGATAATGATTTCAAAAAGTGGTAATGGAAGATGAAAGCGGTTCTTAGGCGGAATCGGGTACATCGGGTGGTGTTTGATACACATTTATTGCCAGAGGACATCTCAGATGTGGTGAGAAAAGAAATTGAAGAGTGGGTATTCACTACACTTCAACATGCCATGGGGGAGAATGTTATTTCCGAAATTTGTGGTTGTTGCGGACTTTTTTTACCTACAAGATGAAGGAAGGAACTTCACTAAAGGCGCACTTAAATATGTTTAATGATTTGCTAATGAAGATGAAGGCAGTAGATTTAAAGATTGAGGAGGAGCAGAAGGTAATGATATTGTTATGTTCATTGCCTGAGCGCTATACTGAGTTCTCAAATAGTTTGATCTATGGTCAGGATACATTGACTCTAAATGATGTAAAGACAGGTCTTCTTAGTGAGGAATTGCGAGATCAGATGAAGGAGCTGAGTGATAGTTGTAGTGATGCTAGTAATGGTCAAGGTTTATTTGCGGAGAAAGAAAAGTCAGAGAAAAAGGGAAACCGTGGGCGTTCTAAGTCTAAGAAGCCCGGTGGAAGAGGAAAGTCAAAGGAAAGAAATGGAAAGTGCTTTATATGTAAGAAAGTCACTGGAAGAATGATTGTCCAGACAAGGGGAAGAAGGAAGTAGCATCTTCATCAATTGCGGTGGAGAGAGATGTTAGTGAGGGAGATGTAGACGTTTTGTCAACAGTAGCATCAGATGTTTCGGGCAGCGATTGGGTGCTTGATTCGAGGGCTTCATATCACATGACACCTAATAGGAATTGTTTTTCTTCTTATGTTGAACGGGAAGGAAAATCAATTGTTATGGGAAATGGTGCAGTTTGCAAGTCGAAGGGCATTGGATCCGTGCAAATTCGGATGTTTGACCGAGTGGTTCGTACTCTCACTAACGTGCGCTATGTTCCGGAACTACGGAAGTCACTTATCTCCTTGGGACAGTTGGATTCTTTAGGTTGTAAGATCGCTATTGAGAGTGATAGTTTGAGGGTTTTTAAGGGTGCGCTTGTGGTTATGAAGGGTGTTAGAACTCATGGTATTTATTTGCTTCAAGGAGTGACTGTGGAAGGCGAAACTTGTGTCAGTGTTGATAGTTCTCGTGGCTTAGATGCTACACGGCTGTGGCATCTGAGATTAGGTCATGTCTCGGAGAAGAGTTTAGATGTTCTTCGTCGAAGGGAGATGATTGATGGTGAGAGTTTTAGCAAGTTGGAGTTTTGCGAGGAATGTGTCATGGGGAAGCTAACTAGAGTGTCATTCGGTGAAGGAAAACTTGATTCAAGAAAGATTCTTGAGTATGTGCACACGGATGTTTGGGGACCAACGCCTATAGCTTCTTTGGGAGGAGCAAGATATTATATTTCTTTCATTGATGATTTTTCTCAGAAGGTCTGGGTGTATGTAATGAAGGCCAAGTCGGAGGCATTTGCAAGATTCAAAGAATGGAAGGCTCTTGTTGAGAATGAGAGTGGAAAAACTTTGAAGGTTCTTAGGTCCGATAATGGTGACGAGTATGTTTTCGGAGAGTTTCTGAATTTTTGCAAGCATCATGGTATTCGGAGGCATTTTACTACACCGGGAGATCCGCAATCTAATGGAGTGGCGGAGAGAATGAACCAAACTCTACTTGAGAAAGCTCGATGCTTGAGATTGACACCGGGTTTGTCTAAGGGATTTTGGGCCAAAGCATTGTCAACCACGATGCATATTATTAATCGGATTCCGTGCTCGGCTATTGATAACAAAATTCCGGAGGAAGTGTGGAAGGGGAAGAGCATTGACTTGAGTTATCTTCATGTATATGGCAGTCCTGTTTATGTGCATGATCCGGGGAATGATAAGCTCTCACCTAGAACTTTCAAAGGGATTTTTCTCGGTTATATGGATGGCGTGAAAGGCTATCGAATTTGGAATCCGGAAACTAAGAAGGCTATGGTTTCTCATCATGTTACTTCTGATGATTCGGCTATGTTCAAGGAGAACGAAGGCTCATCGGATGTTCCGGAATTGGTTCATAGTGAATCAAAAGAGAAGGAAGTTATTCCCACTTTCAGGCCTAAAGAGAGTAGAGTTGTTGGAGGTGCTTGCAAGGTGAGTGTGGTTGATGTTACATCACATAGTCCACAGGATTCCTCTAGTAGTGTTGGTGATGCGCACGAGCCTAGAGAAGATTCAGTTCAAGGTGGAGCTGAAGGAAAACCGGGTGATGGTATTGCTACTCGGGTTGGTCGTCATGCTATAAGGCCACCCGAAAGATATGGCGATTGGAACTATCTTAGATTTTGTGAGAATTTGGACTATGCTCTTTATGTAATCCAAGATGAGCCAATGGACCTTGATGACGTCATGGTTTCGAGTGATAGCTCGAAGTGGATTTGCGCCGTGGAGGAAGAGATGCAATCGTTGATGAAGAACCAGACTTGGGAGTTGGTTCCACTTCCTCAAGGAAACCATGCTATTCGGTGCAAATGGATATGTAAGGTGAAGGACGATGGAAGATACAAAGCTAGGCTAGTGGCTAAGGGGTTTCCATAGAGGAAAGGAAAGGAGTATGATGAGATTTTCGCACCGGTTGTGATGCATACTTCTATCCGGATATTACTTGCATTAGTTGCTATTTATGACTTGGAGTTGGAGCAACTAGATGTGAAAACCGCCTTCTTGCATGGAAATTTGGATGAAGACATCTACATGGAGCAACCGGAAGGGTTTGTTGTAGAAGGTAAGTCAGAACTAGTTTGCAAGTTAAAGAAATCACTATATGGTCTGAAGCAATCACCTAGGCAATGGTACAAGAGATTTGATCATTTCATGCTTGAAAGTGGCTTCCATCGAAGCATCAAGGATGCTTGCATTTATTTCAAGAGGTTAGGAAATGATTGTTGGGTATATTTACTCTTGTATGTGGACGATATGCTCATTGCTTCTAAGGACAAGGTAGAAATCAACAAGTTGAAAGAAAAATTAAAGGCGGAGTTCGAAAGGAAAGTTCTTGGAGAAGCAAGGAAAATCTTGGGCATGGAAATTGAAAGAGATCGAAAGCATTTTGAGTTGAGATTGACTCAAAAGGAGTACATTAAGAAGGTGCTTTACCGGTTTAGCATGGAGAACGCAAAGGCGTTAAATACACCTTTACCTTTGCATATGAAGCTTTCGGATAAGGGATCACCTATCGGAGAGAAAGACAAGGCTTATATGGAAAAGGTGCCATATGCAAGTGTGGTTGGTAGTTTAATGTATGACATGGTGTTACAAGGCCCGATATTGCAAATGCCATCGGGATGGTTAGTCGGTATATGGCTAATCCGAGGAAATCCCATTGGGAAGCCGTGAAGGCTATATTGAGATATTTGAAAGGCACAACATCTCATGGTCTTGTTTTTGGTGGCAGTGATGGATTGAGTTGCAAGTTAGTTGGTTATTGTGACTCGGACTACGCCGGTGATAGGGATAAGAGGAATCAACTTCCGGGTATATCTTCATACTTGGTGGTACGGCCATTTGTTGGAGATCGAGATTGCAAACCGTAATTGCTTTATCCACTACGGAGGCAGAGTTGATAGTCGCTGTGGAAGCAACAAAGGAGGCACTCTATTTGAAGCAACTATTGTGTGACTTCGGTTTTGAAGTTGAGAGTATCGATGTTCGATGTGATAACCAAAGTGCTATTCATTTGGCAGAGAATTTGTCATTTAGCTCACGAACGAAGCATATTGAAGTGAGAGAGTCATTTCTAGTAGCCATGGACGAAGACAAGCAAGTATGCCTTCGGAAAGTGCACACAAAGGATAACGCGACATACATGTTCACTAAGGCATTGCCGATTGGAAAGTTCGAGCATTGCTTGAACTTAATTCGCTTGGAGAGATGCTAGGTGCCACGTGGTGGCACAGTTGAGAGATAAACATGGATGTAGAAGAGTATCGGTGAGAGGTTGGTGCTCTATCTTCATGGTAAGAACTCGTTTTCACTCCCGAGTACATTGTCTTTTGGTGAAACTGGTTTAGGAGTTGGATGTTTCATCACTTCATTGACGAGTGGGGGCTATGCCTGAACTCGTTAGTGAAGTGCAATGGGCGGTGGCTATGCCGGAGTTCATTGGGGAAACATTCGAGATTTCTTGATTGAAGATAGTAGGAAATGCTTGGGTGCATTGAAGTTTGTGATGTAGACGGATATAGTATCGAGGTGGAGTGTTGAAGTATGCGATACTATGTGAGGAGGAAATTTCGGATCTGGAGGATATTTTCAGATCTGGAGGATATTTCAGGATATTTTGGATCTAGAGGATATTTCGGATCTAGAGGAAATTTTGGGAATTTCCATATACTTCCCTGTGCCTATATATGCTACATCAGATCCAAAAGGAGGACACACAACAAAATCAAGAGATTAGATCAAGGTTTATTCTAATTAGGGTTTAGGCAATCCTAATCTTCTTCAATTCCTTTCTCCACAAAATCAATTTTTTCTAGTAAATTTGATCATTGTAATCAATCTCTTGTACTCTTCTATTGATATTAATAAAGATTCCTCTCTCAAAATGGACGTACACTGACAAGACGTCGGTGGAACCACTATAAATCCCTGTGTGATTTAGTTTCTCATTATTGCTATATTATTTCCATTGTTTGGTGATTCTGATTGGCTTGGATAAGATTGAGATTGTTCGATTGGTTGTTTTTGCACTATTACCACGATCTCGTTTTCCGCGGCGTTAGGGATTTTTTATTTGAGCGGTCTTGAATCAAAATTTCTTCACAACAATCCAAATCTACTTAGTTACCTTCATAAAAGTGACTTGTAAGTAGTAAGAAGAACCGATTAGTTACTCTTATAAAGTGAACTATGATTTCCAACTTTGATTTGGAATAAAAAAGATGTTCGTAGACAGTTTCTGATTTCTATAACAAGTTGCTTAAAAAGCTTTAGGTTTTAGTTAGAAGTTATCAAACAATAGCAATAAATTCATGTAAAATTTGTGTTTCACTAAATATGCAGTGTACCAACTATACATTCTCTTCCATGACATGCAAAAGGTACTTCTAAAAATCAAATGGTGGTATTCTCTTGAAACATGGCTGTTGATTTTTTGGATGTCTTCTTTCAAGAGAAGAAAACCTTGAATGGAGCAGTAGATAAAGTTTGATTTATGTGAAGTATGATAACACTATTCATTAACTACCTTAGGATTTAAACTTCAAAAAGAAGATTAAAATCCATCAGATCAAAGCTACCTAGCAGACGTGTAAAAAATGAACATTGTTATCTAATCTAAAAATACACATACACAAAAATAGAAAATATTATCCGGTAATGACTATGAAACATTTCAAAATTTAGTATTGCTATACAATAAAAAAGTTCACACTTGGTTATATAATCTTAAGCATAGATCGTCACTTGTAATGGAAGAATGAGAATGGTCACAATTCACATTCTCGCTATGCGTGATTGTTGATTATTGTTCAATAAAAAAACTAGAACCCACAGTATTCATGAATAATACTACAGGATCAAATATTTAATGTCCACATCCCTTTCCATGGGACACGAAATCAAATCATATAAAAGTGGAACTGAGGATATTAAGTTTCAAACATGAATATATCGGCAACCAATGATATTAACTTTAAATGCAACGTTAATCAACAATACAAGATCATAGAACTGGGATTCAGTTTGATAAGGATGTAGCAGTACTGGTCTGTTCCAGCAGTAAATGTTGATTAGGAAAAGTAAGCGACCAATAAAGTTAATAAGCAAGTAAATAAGGCTTAAATTAGAGGGAATTGTGCAAGTAACGCTAACAATGATATAATAAAAGAAAAGTAAGCTAAACAGATAATGAAATAGCAGACATAGGGTCTAATAAAATGGTAAGGTGCACTTGGATCAAAGCAAAAGAGTGGGGCCAGACCAAAGTCATTCGACGAACTTGGTAGATAGTTTACGAGTCAATTTCGTATCCATACATCCTGATCAAAGCATGCGATGATATTGTCCCGCATACACCAAACTTTAGGGAAACCGCTTAAGGAATATTTGGATCGATTCAATGTTGTCGTCATCGATGTGGGTAACCCTAAGGCGCAACGATTTTGATGACAATAATTGAAGGCATAAACCCTAATACGAAGTTTGGATTGTGGTTAACGGGAAAACTGCCATCTACTTTACGTTGAGTCAAAGATTTGATTAATAGCAAGGAGCTTACTCTACAATACAAAGGTTCAATGATCAAAGCGACAAAAAGTGAATATAAACTAAATTGGACACGAGACTTCAGTCTAGTGCACAAATATTTTAATTATTGAATATTAGAGTATAATTGTTAAAATCTCTCCTCAAGTAGTTTTTTATATAAAGCTAAATTATCATGTTTTAAAATTTTCTTATATATATTATAATATATACATATAAGTATAATATATATATACACATATAAGGCATAAGAATTCATGTTTATATATATATATTGTACAAGATTGCACAAAATTCTCCAGGTCAGTCGACTGACCTGGCAGGTCGTTCAACTGACCTATGATACCATGTGCAATCTGCACAAATGCACAACTATATATACTTATACACATAATATATATATATATATATTTGTGTGTGTGTGTGTGTTTGAAGTTTCAGTTGACTGGCCTGAACTTTAGTCGACTAAATTTTTCTAATGGTCAAATTTTCTGAAGAGTCACTATTTTTCACAAAGAGAAACAACTTTATATGAATGGATTTAGACACTACCTTTCAACCAAACCTCTTCACTAATAGTTGCACCTATTTATACATTATATATAAATGCTCTAACATCAACCAAATCAACTTTCTATCTTCTAATTTTATCTATCTATATATTTCTATAACTTTTTATTTTATGCATTACAAACATACACATATATATATTTCTTGCACTCCCCTTAAACTTAATATTCAAGCAATAACTTTCTTCCTTACCATCATACAAGTAAACTATATGTATATATATACATACACTTGAGGTGAATATTATAGTAAGTGTGTATTGTAAAAAGACAATCCTTGCTATCAAAAACACAAACTGTCTACAAATTTTCTATATTGGTGTAAAACCTTGTTCTGCTGCTCAGGCGCGTCAAGTCCTCTTCGATTGCTGAGGCGTAATCCTGTTATACTGCTTAGGTCCCAGTTCTGCTGCTCAGGTGTTGTAAAGACCTATTCCTCAGGGTTAAATTAGGGCTATTGTTTAGTTAAAATTCCAGAAGGAGTCTGGGACTGAACGTAGGACGGTGCTCCGAACCAGTATAAAAATCTCTGGTGTCTTTTACTTTTTTTTACTACTTTTATATTGTTTACTTGTAGTATCATTTCTAGTTATTTATCTTATTAAATATGTACTTTCTAACATAAGTATTAGTATATACATCTTCTGCAATTATAATCACATAATTGTCCATATTACATGATCTGCACTGCCTTTGATTTTTCATTCGGTATTAGAGCAAGGAATCATATAATCGTAATACAATTATTTGATACTATAAGTAATGTGGATAACAACACCAGTACCGGCGCTAACACTAGTTTTGTGGAGGGAAAATCTATTGCATGTCCACAACTATTTAATGACATGAATTATAACTATTGGGCTACTCGCATGATAATATATATGCGAGAAAATGATTTTGACTCATGGAACATTACACAGATTGAATATCGTATTCCTACAACTGAATATTCCACTTAGTCAAATACACAAAAATTAGACGCTACTGCTAATGCTAAAGCAATGAATATGTTGTTTTATGCCTTGGACAGAAATGAGTTTAACCGCATCATCATGTGCACAACTACGTATAACTAATGACGAACACTCAAAGTCACTCACGAAGGAACTAACAAGGTAAACAAAGCAAGATATCCACGCCTAAAATCGAATTCCAAAACATTAGAATTAAACAAGATGAGTCCATTAATGACATGTATTCTAGATTTCAAGATATTTATCATTCATTATTAGGACTACGAGAAAAGTTTCTGATTTCGATATAGTTTCAAAAAATCGTAAACTCCTTAACGGATGAATAGGAAAGATAGATCATGGCTATCTAAGAAGCAAATGATCTTTCTGTCATGAAACCGGAAGACTTAATGGGAAATCTAATACTATTTGAAGTTAATTTGCACGCAAAACGAGTACATGCTCAAGATAAAAAGAATGTAGCATTTAATGCAGAAAAAGAAGAATTAGAATCAGAAGAAGAAATTCTAGCATTTATTGCCAAGAATTTCAAAAAGTTTTTAAATATAGAAAAAGAAATAGAAATAATAGCAAGAAGAGCTTTAACACTAACAAACCATCATCATTAACATTAGAATGTTATAACTGCCACCAGAAGGGTAACATTCAAAAAGATTTTCCAGAACAAAAGAATGAACATCACAATAAACATTAGGACGGATTTAAAAAGAAGTCATTTTCAATAACATGGGATGATTCAGATTCCTTGTCTTTAGAGTGTGACAACGGCAACAATGGTGAGAAGGCTAACATATGCTTCATGGCTAAAGAAAATGAGGTTAATGATTTAACATTCGATGATGTGATCGAAATAAATTCAAAATTACTACACTTTAAAAGGTATCAAAAGAAAATATAAAGAAGCCGTTGAGAATCGTAACAAGGCTGAATTCAAAAGAGATATGCTTAAAGACGAGAAGAAAATGTTAGAAGAAAAACTGGAGAAAATTCAAGATTCATTTTCTGATATTAAATCCCAACTTATTCCATTAAGTCAAGAACTTGAAACTCAAAAAGAAAAAAAATGTTTTTCTTGTTTCTGAAAATCATTAGTTAAAAATCTAATATTAAAAAGATAGAATTAGAAAATTCTAGTTTAAAGACAAAATTCGAAGGGATTACAGAAATGTTAAAAACTTTAATAAAGGAAGAATTTTTTAATCCAAATTTTAAAAGTTCTCAATCCGCTTGAAATAAAAATGGGTTAGGTAATAAAAAGAAACTTAACATTTCATCATCCAATTATTTGAAAAAAGATTTCAAAACTAGGACATTTAAACCTTCAAAAAGAAAATCAATTTCTAAAGCAATTAATATGTGGGTTCCTAAAACAAATAATAAATTGATTAGGAATAAGTATATTAAAACATTTTTAGAATCAGTACATAATAACAAAGATTATATTTTTAAAAGGGATATTGAATCCTTTTGGGTTTGGTTTCCTAAGACCTAACCTTAGGACCCTATTAAAAAGTGGGTACTAACGTCATCTTCTATTTATTATAGGACTCACTAAAGAAAAGAGGAAAATGGATATTTGACGGTGGTTGCTCAAAACACATGATAGGAGGAAAAGATATGCTGACAAACATTATTTACTCAGATGGAGGATCTGTCATTTTGGAGATAATACCAAAGGATATATCGTCGACAAAGGCGATGTTAGCAACTACAACACATCTAATTTATCTCTCATTTCAAATGTTTTATTAGTTAGGAATCTAAAGCACAATCAATTAAGTATAAGTCAATTATCCGATAAAGGATTTAAAATTTTGTTCAATGAAAATAAATGTAGTATTTTTTATCAAAATCTTATTTTTGAAGGAACAGAGATAGAAACATTTACGTTTTAAATATGAAAGTGAATAGTAATCCAAATATGTGATTAATAGCCAAAGGAAACTATCCTTAGCTATGACACAAAAGATTTTGTCATATTAATTTTAAACTATAAATAAAATTCCAAAAAATAATATAGTAAAAGGTTTACCAAAAATGGATTTCAAAGTTAATAATATTTGTGATGCATGTCATTTAGGTAAGTTAACTAAATCCACTTTTAAATAAAAGAAAGTCATCTCAATATTACAACCACTTGAATTACTTGATATGGATTTATTTAGACCAACTTAAATTCAATCTATAAATCATAAAAAATATTTGTTTGTAATTACTGATGATTTTTCCAGATATACGTGGACTATTTTTATGAAAAATGAAAGTGGGATATTTGAGTATTTTAAAATATTTGCAAAACAAATTCACAATTTAAAAGGACTTAATATTAAAAATATAAGAAATGACCACAGAGGTGAATTCGAAAACGAAGATTTCGATAAGTATTGTAAAAAGAAAGGAATTTTTCATAATTTTTCTTTCCTTGAACTCCATAATGAAATGGAGCTGTAGAACGGAAAAACCGAACTTTACAATAGTGTGCTAAAACCTTACTAAATGGAAGCACGTTACTAAAACAATTCTGGACAGAAGCTATTGCAACTGCCTGTTATGTACTGAATTGTGTTCCTGTACGTCCTCTTACAAAAAATACACCTTATGAACTATTTCATGGTAGAAAACCAAATATTTCCTACTTTAAGATTTTCGGATCAAAATGTTTTATTTTAAACACTAGAGATCAGCAAGGAAAATTCGATATGAAATCTGATGAAGGAATCTTCTTAGGATATTCAAACCGAAGTAAAGCATATAGAGTATTCAATAACTGAACGAAAAGTGATGAAGAAGCACGTCATGTATCATTTGATGAAAATTTTCAAATATAAATAATCAAAATAATTTTGATGAAGATGAAAACGTTATTCATAGTTTAGAAGATGAAAACATTGTTCATAATTCAAGAAATGAAAATACAACCAATAATTCCAATTTAATAAGATCTCCTCCATGAAATTATCGGACAAAAAATATTATTAGAGAAATTAATTGAAACGTTCGAACTAGAAATCGGTTAAATATAATGGGCCATATAGCATTTATTTCTAAAATAGAACTGAAAAATTCTAAAGAAGCATCTTTTGATGAAAATTGGATCTATAACGACCCGTATTTCTATCAGTCAAATATTTAAATATTCGGGATATTAATGGGATTTAATATTGAATTTGTTAGTACGGCTAAATAAAAATTTAAAATAATCTCTATTAGAATCATTTTAAATTTATCGATTTAGTTATGAATATTAGACATTTTTATGTAAATAAAATATTATCTAAAACCAGGATTTTAATGATTAAGTTTTTGAATTATATACTGATTGAAATTGAAAACGGTTGTTTTAGTAAACACGATGATATTAATTTGTCATCGTCAAATTTAGCCATTTAAAATTTAATGTATGTTATATAAGATTTATAGGTCAACCCATCTAAAGCTTGTGCACTACGTACCGCTTTCAAATCCCTTCCTGTATCGGCATTTACATGAGGTTCTTGTATGGTATACAAGTGTTCTCAAAACCTGCTTACGTTAATAAATAAAACTGGGATGGCATTTTAACAAGGTATAGGCACGCTTCTTCAACCTTCTTGTTGTGTTTAGTTTACCCTATCATCATTACAAGATTAGAATTTGGCATATATATAATCTATAAAATTATTTATTGTATGTTAACAATTCGGCAGTCTCTACTTATTACCTTGAAACATATTATAAAAATACTTAGACACAAATAAATAAGGAAGTAGACATTTTCGAAAACTGAGTTATATTTTGCATGTTATATTACTGTATACATTATAATTAAAGATATGCCAAAGCATTATACTTAGCACATTAAAACAAACATATACTCATCACATGTCCCAGTGTAAACGACCACATTAAGAACTTGACACGCCAAATCCATGTAGACAACGAACAACTCAATGTATCCATATATATACAAGCTATAATATACAATTTAAAATATGAAAATGTAATAGACAAAACAATATAACCTAAAACTGATCCTATGTAGACGATAGCATATGAAGTCCAATATAAAATCTTCCCAAAATCTTCAAATTTTGCTCTGCCAAGTCCAAATCATCCAGATCACGTACCCAAAACAAATCTGCAACAGAAAAAGAAAACAAAACGCCTAAGCTAGTAGTAGCTGGCCTACCTAAGAACGGCTATGAAAAGAAAAATCAAAATAAACAGAGAAGAAAAAGAAAAGCTCATGAGCAGCTAAAGTGAAATCAAATAAATATATATTTTTGGGCAACTATAGATATGCATATATTTTTATTCATCAAACAAATTGAACAGTAGAGAAATTTTAAAACAACTAAAAGAAAAAGCTAGCCTTACAACATGAACAGAGATAGGAAATAGTACAAATCAGCTAATGAAAACATGGTTGGAAAATCAAAAAAGATGTACATGGCGCAGAAACCAAATATGCACACACCAGATCTAACAATGCAGTTCAAATCTTTTGATTTGATAAAACAATTCAGTATCTACATTTATCTAGACAATACAAGCAGACTACTCAAACATAAAATAGGAACAGCTAAGAGAAAAACTAGTAGATTTTATATTTTTATATATACACATCAATCGAACAAATTGTATGTGTGTATATACATATATATATATATATATATATATTCATATACAGTAAAATCATATGCAGACTGCCGCAAGGTATTTAGAAATGAGGGAGAGA
Organism: Allium sativum; assembly: GCA_030737875.1. Classification (NCBI taxonomy): domain Eukaryota; kingdom Viridiplantae; phylum Streptophyta; class Magnoliopsida; order Asparagales; family Amaryllidaceae; genus Allium; species Allium sativum. The sequence goes on along the minus strand of CM060916.1, from coordinate 787,570,751 downwards.
AAAATCTAACGTACGATTCAAAATCTCTGAGGGGATTAAACAAGTAATGGCCTAAATCTTATCAAATCTATATAGTTCGGCCAGTGCTGTAAATTCCATAACAAAATCTTTTAAAATACTTTGCTGAACATCTCGCAAACATCAAACAGTCATCAACGTCCATCAAGCAGTACCACAGTTGATAATACTACTGAATGAAAAGAAGCAGCACCTAAGAACTAAGCAAACTAGAACCTAAACCTATGATTTTACATATTTTAGTTCGATTTAGACAGTGTTCTTATCTAAAAAAATCAGCTACTATATATATACGCATAGAGGGTTTCAGCAACATCCATGACCACAAGAACAATTACAGTAAAGAAGGAATAATTCGATCCACTTTAAAATCAAAACAAATAATAATAAAATGGAGTGAAATACTTAGCTTAATACGAAGAAGCTCGGCCTGGCTCGCTCGTAGTAGGTCTGGACGAGGTGGTGTTGACTGACGAAGCAACAGTGGTTGCTGAAGGGTCGTTTGGGTTAGCCGAACAATCGGAGGAAGGGAAGATCGAAGGGGGAGGCGCGTGGTGGTGGTTGCGACGCGGAATTCTGGTTTGGCAGCTGAGGATCAAAAGGGGGATTAGGGTTTGATTTTTGCTTAGGGTTGGATTTGGGAAATGATGAGGCGGCTGATAAAATGAGTAAGTGGGATTATGGATGAGGGTTTTTAGAGAGTAATCAGGTGGGCCTGGTGTGAAGCGGGCCGACATTTTAAAGGTAAGGACCCAATAGTTATAAAATTTTAAAGCTTTACTTAAATTAAATTGTTTTACAATCTTGTAATAATCATATCCCGGCCATACGTTATCAGATCTTCGAACGGGTAGGCTCGTTGGAACCATAAAGACGAGAACTACGTGATGAAGCTGGCCTAGACGAGATTAGAAGCAACCGTAATTTTTAATTAAATTAAACGGCTGTTTAATTTAATTAAAATAGAATGTTTAACCAACGGATCAAAACCCAGGTGAGTTTAACTCACTCAGTTTTCCCATTTATATTTTATATAAATTGGGTTCTTTATTTTGTGTGCTTTGCTTGCTGATGGTTGTTTATTTGCTAGTTATACAATTGTTTGTTGAATTAACTGATGGAATTAAACCGTCGTTTAATTTCAGTGAAATACCAAATCGTTATTTTAACGATTGGTTCCAATAAAAGTAACCTACCTTGTTGGTCACGTTTATAAAATAAACGTGTTTACTGGTTTGAATTGGTTGAATTGTTTTGTTTATTGATGGATGTTAAATGGTCGTTATTTATTATTATCATATATGAACTGATCCGGTGGGTTGATTGATTTGAGTATTGGGTGTTGACTGGAATTTCAACACCTGTGTAGTTTAAACCAGTGGGCGGTATTGGTTGGGTATTTGGCAACACACGGCCTAGAAAATCAATCGTTTTATAGATGTTGATTTACCGTCAGGCAAATCGACAGAAATGAAGTTATAAAATTTATTTTATAACTAGATATAGATTTTGAAATATATTATTTGAATAAAAGTTTGTTTAAAGAAAATAAATATTTCTTTTATTATTTAAGTTCAAACTTATTTATTAATCCAAGTAAATTTTGATGATGATCAGATTTATAAGAAAAGGAATTTAACCAATTGACCAGATTTGGACAATTATTTACTTAGAAACAATCGAATGGAATTTATTTAAATTAATTTTATTAAAGAGAAAATAAATTGGAATCGATTACCAAGATAACTTGTTTAAGTTGATTAAATCGACCGTTTTAATTGGAAGTGGTAATTAAATTAGTGTGTCTGAATAAATTAGTTAAATGGATATTGTTTTAATTTTAATGAAGCTTCAAAAAGGGGATTCACTATTTATATTAGTAAATAAAGGAATTTACTACCTTTATAGTAGTTAAAGATTAAGATAAGGTATTATTCTGATTTATGGTAATTTGGGAAATGACTTTTTAAATTGAATCCGTTTCAAAGGAAATCAAAATTGAAAACTAAATCTTGTTGAATGGTGAAAGGAGTTTATAAACAGGTTTGTTTAAAACCTAAGTTTATAACAAAGTTATTAAAGAAGATTTTAAGCAGATATTATAGCTTAAAATAATGTTACTTAATTATTTAAATTAAGTAAAAAAAGAAATTGAGATAAAGGGTTTATAACAAACCAGGGCTATATTAATGAGGTTAGAAGTGGAGTGTTATAAAGAAGTTACTTAATTGAACTAAGTAAAAATGGTATATTAAAGAAAGAGATTTTTCAAAGTGATGATAAGGTTTATTAAACCTTATATTGAATTAAATAGTTAAGTGGAAGTTGCGTTGAGATTAGATGAGATATTGGTTTATATTACAACTCGTATCTATCTTTAGATATGAACGTTGTTGATCAAGGTCTGAGAGGTAATTAAAATACCCCAACTTGAACGACTTCAGGATTATCTTGGAAGGATATTGTTTGTAAGGGTAAAGAGGAAAGTGAAAATAGACAAACTGAATAGGATCTAAGATTTCCTAAGTATGAAAAGGAGAAATTGGTTAAAGGAAAATCTTATGTTAAATAAGAGAGTGAGAAAACGATATTTAAAATATCGAAAGATTTAAAAGTTTGAATTTACATTTATTTGAATTAAAAGGCCAAGTGGTGCTGAGTACTGAACCAGTGAACCCACTGGATTGTCATGATTGAAACATTGTTTATTTTGATAGTTAAATCACCGATTATCAAATCTGTCCAATACGATTGTTGGTACGGAAATACCGGGATTGAATTTATATTCGAAAACCATTCCGACCAACAAATACGTGAAGATATCAAGAAGACGGTCGAGATAGAGCATTGAAGACCGTGGATCTTCATAAGCGGGAGAACTGCTAATAATCTCTGGTCTGCAGCCAGAGATGTACTGTGGTTCTGTCGTGATTAGAATCTACGGGTTGCAACGACTTCTCGCTATTGATCCATGGGGTGATTCCTATATGAGATGCGGTAGGATAGTACCTTTGGTTCATCCTGTTCCTGGATGACTCGTATGGACGGATGTCTGACAGAGTATTTCCAAAGGAATTACATGCGTTGATTTCTCCAAACGTACCATAGTTGATGGCGGAGAAATGGTTATTCTCTAGCCAAATAAACTAGAGTATTTTTGTGGACGTCAATCAGTGTGATCTGGCGGATCTGATGATGTGGCATTCAAAGTGTATGATGATCAGATGTGTTCTGACCTCAAGCCTCATCGACCGGGAAATGACAAAAATCGGGCAGGCAGCATAGCTATGTGGATCGCTCCCATTAGGGTGTATAGTCCCCTATCTAGTGAAAATCCTTTTTGCTTCTGGAATCTATTTCGATGCTGTCCCTTATCGGGAAACGGTGGTTTGAGTCCAACCGTTGGTGATATACATTCGATAAACTCAAGCGAAATGAGTGGTCGGTCATGTGAGGGCCGGGTTGCAAGACGTTCTTGTTGAACCCAGTGTATTCATCTCTAGAGATACACTATCGGCAGGTGGTCCCATACCTTGTCAAGGTTGGAATCCAATCTCCAATAAGCGCCCGCGGTTTTAATTGTATACTATATATGTAGAGCGTGAGATGCAAGCGTTCTACTAGATTGATATTTACTTGTATTTAGACATTATTATAATATCAGACAAAATATTGGTTTCAAAAATGTTTTGGGTTATCGTAAGGTAAAAACCGTCCGTGTTTATGTGTGGATTTGGTCTTACGATTATCCTTTTCTTTGAAAGATTTTTAACTTTAAAATCAAGTTGTGTGTTACCTTAATATTGTGCGAGTTTTTCTCACTCTGGTTCACCAGACTAACCCAGTGTTTTGTAAATGCTCGGGTTAGCCCGGGGTGTACAGGTTTAGGTTATCGAATGCTGTGAAGAGACGAGCTGAAGGTGTTCAGACGTATTATATCTAGTTTCTATTCCGCTATGTGTTGTATATGGGAACAGGTTATCATAACTGTCCCATTGTGTGATGTACTCTGATATTGTAAGTATTTTGAAAGCTCTCAATAAAGTTTTATTTCTATATTATATTTTGTTCCGCTGCGATGTGAGACTCTGTGTTGTGTTGTTTCCTATTCTTCTTCTATTCTGATATTTCTTTCTTTCTTATCTCACCCTCTAAATTCTTTCTAATAACGTCCAGTGTTTTCGGTGTTTGAAAGGTTGGCATGAGTTATGGTAAAGGTATTTATGTCGATTCTTAGGGCCGAAAATCCCTGGGTCGTTACAGTGGTATCAGAGCTATTGGTTTAGTAATAACCTTGGCTCTGTGGTGTAACTCGATAAAGATGGGATTAGTAACACCCTATATTGAGATTGAGTGTATATATATATATATATATATATATATATGAGAGCGTATTTGTAAATTTTATATACAGATGATTTGTATTGTGTTTGTTGGTCGGTTCAAGTGTTGAGAAGCATTGGACTGTCCACGGGTACGATATGATTTTGAAAAGAGGGTAAATGAAATAATTTTACCCAAATTATATTTTGTATAGAAAAGAAATAATTTATCAAATTATTGAGATATTGGTTTGTGTCAATGAAATTCAAATTTGATTGAAATTTGAATTGAAACTTAACTCGGTCAAATTTAATTAAATTAATTAAATTTGGAATTTGAATTTATATTAATCAAATAGAAAGAAATCGAGTATTAACCGATTGATGTTCAAATCTGTGAAACCAAAATAAAGTATTAATACTGAATCTGAATTCAGTTGATTTGGTTGTGGATTGATTGTTGATTTTGAATTGTTTGTTATTGGATGATAGTTGTTTGAATGGAATAATTAGAATTTCATGGGTTTGTAACGTCCTTTCTTGCCTTAGCAATTTCGAGGACGAAATTATTTTAAGGGGGAAGAATGTAACGACCCGTATTTCTGTCAGTCAAATATTTAAATATTCGGGATATTAATGGGATTTAATATTGAATTTGTTAGTACGGCTAAATCAAAATTTAAAATAATCGCTATTAGAATCATTTTAAATTTATCGATTTAGTTATGAATATTAGACAATTTTATGTAAATAAAATATTATCTAAAACCAGGATTTTAATGATTGAGTTTTTGAATTATATACTGATTGAAATTGAAAACTGTTGTTTTAGTAAACACGATGATATTAATTTGTTATCGTCAAATTTAGCCATTTAAAATTTAATGTATGTTATATAAGATTTATAGATCAACCCATCTAAAGCTTGTGCACTACATACCGGTTATACTTTCAAATCCCTGGCTGTATCGGCATTTACCTGAGTTTCTTGTATGGTATACAAGTGTTCTCAAAACCTGCTTACGTTAATAAATAAAACTGCGATGGCATTTTAACAAGGTATAGGCACGTTTCTTCAACCTACTTATTGTGTTTAGCTTAACCTATCATCATTACAAGATTAGAATTTGGCATATATATAATCTATAAAATTATTTATTGCATGTTAACAATTCGGCAGCCTCTACTTATTACCTTGAAACATATTATAAAAATACTTAGACACAAATAAATAAGGAAGTAGACATTTTCAAAAACTGAGTTATATTTAGCATGTTATAATACTGTATACATTATAATTAAATATATGCCAAAGCATTATACTTAGCACATTAAAACAAACATAGACTCATCACATGTCCCAGTGTAAACGACCACATTAAGAAATTGACACGCCAAATCCATGTAGACAACGAACAGCTCAATGTATCCATATATATACAAGCTATAATATACAATTTAAAATCTGAAAATGTAATAGACAATACAATATAACCTAAAACTGATCCTATGTAGACGATAGCATATGAAATGCAATATAAAATCTTCCCAAAATCTTCAAATTTTGCTCTGCCAAGTCCATATCATCCAGATCACGTACCCAAAACAAATCTGCAACAGAAAAAGAAAACAAAACGCCTAAGCTAGTAGTAGCTGGCCTACCTAAGAACGGCTATGAAAAGAAAAATCAAAATAAACAGAGAAGAAAAAGAAAAGCTCATGAGCAGCTAAAGTGAAATCAAATAAATATATATTTTTGGGCAACTATAGATATGCATATATTTTTATTCATCAAACAAATTGAACAGTAGAGAAATATTAAAACAACTAAAAGAAAATGCTAGCCTTACAACATGAACAGAGATAGGAAATAGTACAAATCAGCTAATGAAAACATAGTTGGAAAATCTAAAAAGATGTACATGGCGCAGAAACCAAATATGCACACACCAGATCTAACAATGCAGTTCAAATCTTTTGATTTGATAAAACAATTCAGTATCTACATTTATCTAGACAATACAAATAGACTACTCAAACAGAAAATAGGAACAACTAAGAGAAAAACTAGTAGATTTTATATTTTTATATATACACATCAATCGAACAGATTGTATGTATATATAGATATATTCATATACAGTAAAATCATATGCAGACTGCCGTAAGGTATTTAGAAATGAGGGAGAGAAAAATCTAACGTACAATTCAAAATCTCTGAGGGGATTAAACAAGTAATGGCCTAAATCTTATCAAATCTATATAGTTCGGCCAGTGCTGTAAATTCCATAACAAAATCTTTTAAAATACTTTGCTGAACATCTCACAAACACCAAACAGTCATCAATGTCCATCAAGCAGTACCACAGTTGATAATACAACTGAATGAAAAGAAGCAGCACCTAAGAACTAAGCAAACTAGAACCTAAACCTATGATTTTACATATTTCAGTTCGATTTAGATAGTGTTCTTATCTAAAAAAATCAGCTACTATATATATACGCATAGAGGGTTTCAGCAACATCCATGACCACAAGAACAATTACAGTAAGGAAGAAATAATTCGATCCACTTTAAAATCAAAACAAATAATACTAAATTGGAGTGAAATACTTAGCTTAATACGAAGAAGTTCGGCCTGGCTCGCTCGTAGTAGGTCTGGACGAGGTGGTGTTGACTGACGAAGTAACAGTGGTTGCTGAAGGGTCGTTTGGGTTAGCCGAACAATCGGAGGAAGGGAAGATTGAAGGGGGAGGCGCGTGGTGGTGGTTGCGACGCAGAATTCCGGTTTGGCAGCTGAGGATCGAAAGCGGGATTAGGGTTTGATTTTAGCTTAGGGTTGGATTTGGGAAATGATGAGGCGGCTGATAAAAATGAGTAAGAGGGATTATGGATGAGGGTTTTATGGAGTAATCGGGTGGGCCTAGTGTAAAGTGGGCCGACATTTTAAAGGTAAGGACCCAATAGTTATAAAATTTTAAAGCTTTACTTAAATTAAATTGTTTTACAATCTTGTAATAATCATATCCCGGCCATACGTTATCAGATCTTCGAACGGGTGGGCTCATTGGAACCATAAAGACGAGAACTACGTGATGAAGCTACCCTAGACGAGTTAGAAGCAACCGTAATTTTTAATTAAATCAAACGGATGTTTAATTTAATTAAAACAAAACGTTTAATCAACGGATCAAAACCCAGGTGAGTTTAACTCACTCAGTTTTCCCATTTATATTTTATATAAATTGGGTTCTTTATTTTGTGTGCTTTGCTTGCTGATGGTTGCTTATTTGCTAGTTATACAATTGTTTGTTGATTTAACTGATGGAATTAAACCTTCGTTTAATTTCAGTGAAATACCAAATCGTTATTTTAACGATTGGTTCCAATAAAAGTAACCTACCTTGTTGGTCATGTTTATAAAATAAACGTGTTTAATGGTTTGAATTGGTTGAATTGTTTTGTTTATTGATGGATGTTAAATGGTCGTTATTTATTATTATCATATATGAACTGATCTGGTGGGTTGATTGATTTGAGTATTGGGTGTTGACTGGAATTTCAACACCTGTGTAGTTTAAACCAGTGGGCGGTATTGGTTGGGTATTTGGCAACATATGGCCTAGAAAATCAATCGTTTTATAGATGTTGATTTACCGTCAGGCAAATCGACAGAAATGAAGTTATAAAATTTATTTTGTAACTGGATATAGATTTTGAAATATATTATTTGAATAAAAGTTTGTTTAAAGAAAATAAATATTTCTTTTATTATTTAAGTTTAAACTTATTTATTAATCCAAGTAAATTTTGATGATGATCAGATTTATAAGAAAAGGAATTTAACCAATTGACCAGATTTGGACAATTATTTACTTAGAAACAATCGAATGGAAATTATTTAAATTAATTTTATTAAAGAGAAAATAAATTGGAATCGATTACCAAGATAACTTGTTTAAGTTGATTAAATCGACCGTTTTAATTGGAAGTGGTAATTAAATTAGTGTGTCTGAATAAATTAGTTAAATGGATATTGTTTTAATTTTAATGAAGCTTCAAAAAGGGGATTAACTATTTATATTAGTAAATAAAGGAATTTACTACCTTTACAGTAGTTAAAGATTAAGATAAGGTATTATTCTGATTTATGGTAATTTGGGAAATGACTTTTTAAATTGAATCCGTTTCAAAGGAATCAAAATTGAAAACTAAATCTTGTTGAATGGTGAAAGGATTTTATGAACAGGTTTGTTTAAAACCTGAGTTTATAACAAAGTTATTAAAGAAGATTTTAAGCAGATATTATAGCTTAAAATAATGTTACTTAATTATTTATATTAAGTAAAAAAAGAAATAGAGATACAGGGTTTATAATAAACCTGGGCTATATTAATGAGGTTAGAAGTGGAGTGTTATAAAGAAGTTACTTAATTGAACTAAGTAAAAATGGTATATTAAAGAAAGAGATTTTTCAAAGTGATGATAAGGTTTATTAAACCTTATATTGAATTAAATAGTTAAGTGGAAGTTGCGTTGAGATTAGATGAGATATTGGTTTATATTACAACTCGTATCTATCTTTAGATATGAACGTTGTTGATCAAGGTCTGAGAGGTAATTAAAATACCTCAACTTGAACGACTTCAGGATTATCTGGGAAGGATATTAGTTGTAAGGGTAAAGGGGAAAGTGAAAATAGAAAAACTTAATAGGATCTAAGATTTCCTAAGTATGAAAATAAGAAATTGGTTAAAGGAAAATCTTATGTTAAATAAGAGAGTGAGAAAACGATATTTAAAATATCGAAAGATTTAAAAGTTTGAATTTACATTTATTTGATTTAAAAGGCCAAGTGGTGCTGACTACTGAACCAGTGAACCCACTGGATTGTCATGATTGAAACACTGTTTATTTTGATAGTTAAATCACCGACTATCAAATCTGTCCAATACGATTGTTGGTACGGAAAGACCGAGATTGAATTTATATTCGAAAACCATTCCGACCAACAATTACGTGAAGATATCAAGAAGACGGTCGAGATGGAGCATTGAAGACCGTGGATCTTCATATGCGGGAGAACTGCTAATAATCTCTGGTCTGCAGCCAGAGATGTACTGTGGTTCTGTCGTGATTGGAATCTACGGGTTGCAAGGACTTCTCGCTACTGATCCATGGGGTGATTCCTATATGAGATGCGGTAGGAGAGTACCTTCGGTTCATCCTGTTCCTGGATGACTCGTATGGACGGATGTCTGACAGAGTATTTCCAAAGGAATTACATGCGTTGATTTCTCCAAACGTACCATAGTTGATGGAGGAGAAATGGTTATTCTCTTGCCAAATAAACTAGATTATTTTTGTGGACGTCAATCAGTGTGATCTGGCTGATCTGATGATGTGGCATTCAAAGTGTATGATGATCAGATGTGTTCTGACCTCAAGCCTCATCAACCGGGAAATGACAAAAATCGGGCAGGCAGCATGGCTATGTGGGTCGCTCCCATTAGGGTGTATAATCACCTATCTAGAGAAAATCCTTTTTGCTTCTTGAATCTATTTCGATGCTGTCCCTTATCGGGAAACGGTGGTTTGAGTCCAACCGTTGGTGATATACATTCGATACACTCAAGCGAAATGAGTGGTCGGTCATGTGAGGGCCGGGTTGCAAGACGTTCTTGTTGAACCCAGTGTATTCGTCTCTAGAGATACACTATCGGCAGGTGGTCCCATACCTTGTCAAGGTCGGAACCCAATCTCCAATAAGCGCCCGCGGTTTTAATTGTATACTATATATGTAGAGCGTGAGATGCAAGCGTTCTACTAGATTGATATTTACTTGTATTTAGACATTATTATAATATCAGACAAAATATTGGTTTCAAAAATGTTTTGGGTTATCGTAAGGTAAAAACCGTCCGTGTTTATGTGTGGATTTGGTCTTACGATTATCCTTTTCTTTGAAAGATTTTTAACTTTATAATCAAGTTGTGTGTTACCTTAATACTATGCGAGTTTTTCTCACTCTGGTTCACCAGACTAACCCGGTGTTTTGTAAATGCTCGGGTTAGCCCGGGGTGTATAGGTTCAGGTTATCGAATGCTGTGAAGAGACGAGCTGAAGGTGTTCAGACGTATTGTGTCTAGTATCTATTCCGCTGTGTGTTGTATATGGGAACAGGTTATCATAACTGTCCCATTGTGTGATGTACTCTGATATTGTAAGTATTTTGAAAGCTCTCAATAAAGTTTTATTTCTACATTATATTTTGTTCCGCTGCGATGTGAGACTCTGTGTTGTGTTGTTTCCTATTCTTCTTCTATTCTGATATTTCTTTCTTTCTTATCTCACCCTCTAAATTCTTTCTAATAACGTCCAGTGTTTTCGGTGTTTGAAAGGTCGGCATGAGTTACGGTAAAGGTATTTATGTCGATTCTCAGGGCCGAAAATCCCTGGGTCATCACAGGATCATTGCATGCAAGAAGAGCTAAATCAGTTTATAAGCAATGAAGTTTGGGAGTTAGTTCCTTGACCAAGTAATCAAGCTGTTATAGGAACAAAATAGGTTTACAGAAACAAAAAAGACGAATTAGGTAATATAACTAGGAATAAAGCTAGATTAGTAACTCAGAGATATAATCAATAAGATGGAAATGAGTACAAATAAACGTTTGCTCCAGTCACCGGATTAGAAGCAATATAAATCTTACTGGTCTACGCTTGTTTTAATAACTTCAAACTATATCAAATGGACGTTAAAAGTGCATTTTTAAATGGATGTATAAAAGGAAATGTTTATGTTGAACAACCACTTATATTTATTCATGAAAAATTTCTAGATTACATTTATAAACTTTAAAAAGCTTTATACGGTCAAAAAAAGGCACCACATGCTTGGTATAAAGTCTTAAAAGGCATTTAATTAAATCTGGTTTTAATATTGGAAAAGCATATCAAACTCTTTTTATAAAACATTCTAGAAATGATATTTTAATAGTTCAAATATACATGGATGATATTATCTTTCGTTCAACTAGTGATAAATTATGTTATGAGTTTTCTGAAATTATGACTAAAGAATTTGAGATGTCTCACACGGAAGAATTATCTTATTTTCTTGATGTTCAACTAATGATAATATAATCAAACGATTCAAAATGGAAAACACTTTTGCTAAACCAACACCTATGAGTACAACACATCTTGATGGAGATGAAACTGGCAAAAGTGTAGACCAAAAATTGTATCGTAGTATGATTGGATCACTACTATATTTAACAGCCAGTCATCCAAATATAATGATGAATGTTTGTCTGTGTGCAAGATTTCAAGCCAATCCAAAAGAATCACATTTACGAGCAGTGGTATATTGCGTTATCTTAGCAATACCAAATATTTTGGATTTTTTATCCGAAAGATTGCTCTTTCGAATTAGTATCCTATAGTGATGCCAATTTTGGAGGATCACTGACAGATCAAAAAAATACGAGTGATACATGTCATTTTATTGGAAATCATTAATCTTTTGGTTTAGCAAGAAAAAAAATTACGTCTCACTATTGACTTGTGAAGTAGAATATATTTCTGCAGCTTTGGCTTGTGCTTAAGTTATTTACATGCATCAAACACTCAGAGATTTTGGAATAATCTAATTAAATCCACAATTTACTATGATAACTCTAGAGTGACTAATTTACCAAAAAAAATCCAGTTAATCATTCTCGGACTAAACATATAGACATTCGCCACCATTTGTTACGTGGCAATACTGAAAAAGATTTAATGAACCTAGATTTGTCTCATCAGAAAATTAGTTAGCCGATATATTTACCAAACCACTACTAGAAAATACTTCTATAAAAATACAAAGAGAACTTGGTATTATGTTCATTAAGGATATTTAAAATATATAAATTTAATTCAAAACATAATTTTGATATATAAAAATCAAAAATAAAATTTTTAACTAAAAAATTATTTTCTAACCATGTTGTGACTCGAACTCAGGATCTCTTGTGTTATACCCAGTTGTCTTAACCATCTAAGCTATAAGTAATTCACATTCAAGTTCATGATATCCCTTGTACTATTAAAAGAATATTACTAACACATAAAACAACTACTTATATAAATAAATATACAATATATATAATTCAACTTATTATTCTCTGGAGAAGCATTAATTTTCTCAAAACAAAGTATCATATCCTCACCAATTGAATCTTCCTAACTACAATTCATAGGAACCTCTCTCCTTTCCTACTTTACCGCTACTTAAACACACACACACACACACACACACATATATATATATATATATATTGAGTTTCAAACTTCTCTATAATCACGAAACTCATTTTCTCAGTTATAATTTTTCATATAATTCCAAAAACAATGTCTTCCTCTTCGCATTCAACTAGTTCTTCCATTGAGATAATCAGTTCAACCGATTCCCCCACTCGAAAAACACTTTGTCATACTCGTACCTGAGTTTCCACACCTCATACTGGGTACACTCTAGATAAAAAGAAAGCCAAACAAGTTCTTTTTGGTGGTTCACCATCCACAAAATAGAAAATTAATGAAATACATCACTACCAACGTGAATCACTTGAACTAAAAAGAGAAATGTATTATGAGAAAAAGTGAATGCACATCGACTATGAATATCATTGAACACATTGCATTTAAATTTTATGGCTCATCTACTCACTATATTGACAAACAAGTGCAAACACCAATTCTCCAACCGATCATTCCTTCTCCACAACGACTACCTTTATCACCTAATTCTTGGGATAGAAACGAAGCATCTAACGAACGAAGGAATTTAACGACCAGAAAACACCGGGTCCATCAAAATAATTTCCTTATTTTCTTGTCTTTAGTACATTTTGCATGTTTCTTTTAATAAGTTGTATTTGCTTTAAAAAGTATCAATAAAATCTTGATGAAATTCATAATTTTATTAAATTCTATACAGTGTTACTTATAAACACTACAAAATCGTTATATACTTATATATATAACTTGAAATTAAAAAATAAAAAGCCCAGAAATTTTATTCTAGGCCAGTCGATTGACCCAGAACAAGGATTCTGGATTTCCGTGGATCAGTCGACTGCCTCAGAGGGCCAGTCGACTGACTCGGATCCTAGAGAAGTTTCGGGATACTAAAGCAATCGACCGACCCCCTAATTCAGTTGACTAATTCATGTGTTTTCTGTCAATGACTACTCTTACCTGCCTCCTTTTTACCTTTATCTCTTTACCTATCTACTTTACCCTTCATTTCAAAATATTACCAGCAAAACATCAAGCTTCCAAATCTCTGATTTTCTAAAAATCCAAACCTTTTAATTTAAATTACCAACAAAGTGCCACCAAAGAGACAAAGACAAGCAACCCCCTCTACATAACCTTCTTCAGATGCACAGATTCGTCGAAGGCTCCATAATGAAACTTGTGAAAAGGTGGAAGAAGATGCAAAAATCAAGGATTTTTAAAGGATCTTTTATGAACTTCCCGGATTTCTCAACGTACAGTATTCAAAATATTGCTCGTAGATGTAATCTCAAGTTTTTTATTAACATTAATGATAATAACTTAAAGATATATAATATCATGGTTAAGCTATTTTATGCAAATCTCAATTTGGATCAATAAGAAGTTTCCAATCAAGAAGATTGTGTTTGGAGTTTAATATGTGGCGTGCCAATATTCCTATCACTTGATCGAATATCACATTTTCTTAATAGGTCCAATGGAGGAATATATCTCCACCAAGTTGAATGTGATGTGATAGTTCGTGATCAAGTTGTTCATAGGTTTTTGGATGACGATATGCGAGAAATTAAGTCTAAATGTCTACGATTCGCAGCAAGAGTTCTTCATCAGACCCTATTGAGATCTATAACGCCATGAACCAGAAGATATGACCTTGTTTATGAACATAACTTCAAGGCTCTCTATGCAATTTATGGGAATATACAAGTCAATTGGCTTCATCTTGTACTTGATGAATTCTTAAGCTTTAACAATGGCCGCACGAATACCATTTACTACGGTGAATATATTATGTGCATGTTCAAAGATTTGACTAAGCCCGAGTCCGATTCTCCAACATCTACCATAGACACATTGAACATAAAAACTTTATGTTTGATGGGATTACCTAAATCCATGCTTCCCCGTATCATTACTTACAAAGAATGGTTCAAAGACAACAAGGCCGACAACAAGCTCCACCGTAACCCGGACAAACATCTACCCATCCTCCTCGGCGGACACAATCTAAAATTCGTGAACAAGATGAGTTCATCACTGCAAACCAGGCTCTTGGACCACATGAATCAATGGAAATCATGTGTCGTAATCAACAAATCTTGGACTCCCGCATCAAAAAGGTTGACAAGATTAAAGGATTATTTAACACGCTTTGGGAAGCTATTTCTTGCACCTCTCGTTCTTCTACAGCAATCCAAGGAGACCCAAGAAAAGGTCCCACCTTCACTTGGTCAAAATTGGATGATCAAGAAAGTAGTACAAATGGAGTTGGAGGTGTCCGTGGTGATGTTGTTGAAAGTTCTCATACATGAGAAGGTAAGAAACTCATAGAGTAACTTTAGTCTTTTGGCATTTCACTTTACTAGTTTACACTATGGCCTTTTATGTTGGAACTATATACAAGGCTTGTACTAATTAGCCTTGTTAGTATGTTATATTCAAACCTGTTATGTTTTTACTTTAAAACTACATGCAAGGCTTGAACTAACTAGCCTTGTTAATATGTTAAGTTTTATTCAAGCCTACTATGTCTTAGTGATACTCTATATTGTATTTCTTTAATGTTTACTCATGTATATGTTATAATTCTATGTTATCCTTTGTTTATATACATAGTGTAAGGGTCTATCTTTAGTTCATTTTTGTAGATGAAAAATGGGACAAATATCAATATTTATCTTAGGATGAAGGATATATGTCACCATATATTCAAGGGGAGCAAGTATAAATATTTAATATTATGTATCGTTCTATGGTATCATAGGTTGTCATCAATCAAAAGGGGGGGAATGTTAAAAAACTACAAACATGTATTATTTCAATATATAATCTTTATAGTGTAAATTTTAAATGTATTTATCAGAGTTATCCTAATCTCAGCCTCCACAGTTATAAAAAATGTCTTTCCAAATGCTAAAAAACAACAAACACGGATATAGTGAAAGTGGGAAATAGATAATTATTTAAGAAATCTATAGTTTCAAGCTCCACCAAATTTCTCAAAGATAAACCTAAACTACTTGATTGCCCGAAAAATAGGGCACCTAGAGTTTAAGGGGAAAAGAAAATAAATTTCGGTTTATTCATGGGACAAATGTGAAAATCTAAAATTCGATGTTTTGAAACGAAAAGTTGTCTCATAAGACCACGCCATACATAAACACAAAATGAGTTTTTCCTTGATAACCAAAATCCTTGCTACATAAAATCAGTTGATACTATTATTAATGTCTGATCTACAAAAATAATTTGCAAGTAAAATTATTAATCTTATCTGAAATTATTTCTATTATTGAATTCTGGGTATATTAGATTCTACAAACAAAACCACAAAAACTTAGAGAGAATGGATTCAATTCAATTACAAGGCATGGGACAACCTTCTATATAGTACATTTTTAGAGGAAAGTACCAAGAAATCGACATCTTCGGAGCCTCTGCTTACCTAGCAAGATCAATCTACTACGCATATCCATAGGGTGGTGCATAGACTAAATATGGCATCACTGCGGTTGTAACTAATGTATCCAAGAGCTCTTGGCATACACAACATACTTGACATATAGAGAGTAATCTAAAAAGATGATGACCATATCCTAGTGGGTGCGACCCACATAGCCTTACAGTATATGATGTTTTTGTCATTATCGGGTAATGAGATTTAAGGCAATGATTACCTTTCACATAGCACACATTTTCACTAATTGTCAATTCCAACACACATCACTGATACCCATAAATGTGCAACTTTTGAGCTCTTACATCTCGAAGAAGGGTGTTAATTATAAGAGAGTTACTTCCTACACAATCAATAGAAGTACGTTTGTAAAAATCATTATGCGTGCATTCAAAAGTACAAATTCAGACTAAACCTTAGCCATGGCCTGATCTCCAGCCCAATCCCAATCTCCTTCCTTAACGCAACCAACCTTTTTCAACTTTTCTGAACTCCCTCCCCTGTGCTTAAACCTTCAAACCTGCCACATTTACATCTTTCAGCGTTGGCTTCTTCATCCACCCTTTTAGCCTCTTGCGCCCAATCCACATCAATCCTGGCCCCTCTTAGTCCATTCACTGCCTACTTTGTGCAATTACTACCTTTGATTCAACTTTGGTCAACTCTAGCTACGTCGCCTCGATCCCAGTGATTGGCCTTTTGTTGTAGCATCTGTGAAGACCCAACAACCGATCGAGTGGTCAGGACTTTTCAAAAGGCTCCCTAAGAACGCGGGATAATTCAAGCTAGTTCAATATTAGCATACGTTGTCAGAAACGTCAGCTCTTGTTACACCTAGAAACATTTCAGCAGATGGAATTGATTGCTAGGAGAAATTTCTGGTAGGTTATTTTATAGGTAAACCTCTTTTCTACACTTTAGTTTTATTCCACCTTTATAAAGTTTGGGGTAAACCGAACGGCATACAAATCAAGACAAATGATCGCCTTTTTTCTTCCACTTTAAGGATGAAATTTTTCATGTTGTCTAAATGTAGTCCGACGATTGACAAAATACAAGAACAAGTTAAGTCCATTCTAGTTTGGGTATTTATATCCAAGATTCTGACGTTGTTATGGATGTTGAAAGGCATTAATTGGATAACAAACTATTTAGGTAGAATGATAGCTTTGATGTATCAACCAAGAGACTAGGCGTATTTGAATTTGACAAAAAAATAGTCGACATTGAACACATAGAATTATATCCAAATCCAATCCTAATTCAACTAGCAAAAGGAATTAGCGTGAACGTTAAAGTTAAGTACACTTAGATCCTGGAAATATGCGGGAAAGTTTTTAGACATTCAAAATTCAACTATACGTCCAGTGCTGCAAACTTAGCAAATAGGTCGGATGATGATCCGATGTAGCTAGCTCAAAAGCCACCATCCAAAATCACGGTAAGCAAAAACCTCGCTACCTCGACTACAAAAAGAATTTCCCTACAACCAAAAAATCGAATTTTAAACATCCATCCAGAAAGCAAAATCAAGCTTATATACCGAAGTAGCAACATTCATTACCCAATCCATCTGTATCTTCCAATTGTCCAACCCCCACAAGCAATAACCCGGGAAATTATCACCTGGTCCGGATTTGTCTGGACCCGGTGGACCAAACAAATCTGGACCCCTGATTTCCAGTGGGTCCCACCATAATCAAGGGCTTGGATTTGCTTGATCCACCGGGTCCAGGCAAATCCGGACTAGAGGATTTGCACCCCAATAACCTAGCTCCTCAATTATTACTCTAATCATTGCTGAATGCCAATAAATCATTCAATGTCAGCAATATTAAATCCATTCTATCAAGTATCCACAGCCGACCATCACGTGACATTAATTCCTCATCAGGTTATTCCCCTATTCTATAACACCATGCAAGTGCAATAAAAATTTCGAACCCGTTCAAAAATTTTAAGTGCAAAAATCGGTTTATGAAACAATATTTTAACTGCCATATTAATGACCCAACCATTTTTGAACCTTGCCCAGCCCCATGCTAACCCCTCTACATAAAGCCTCGTCACCTTTTCAAACATGAGCATGCACAAGGTGCATGTATGTGAGCACAACTCCCTTTCAAAGCCATCCTCTAATCCTCTCCAAACTTCTATTATAACTTTGATGCCTACTTCCATTATTATATCTAAAGTTTCCTTCCCTAACCACCCTTCAACTATTCAACCTAATGCCTCAACCTTCCAAACAGAATCTTTAACATGTCACCACTTAAGCATAGTAGCAAGGAAGAACCTATGCGTATCCCCAAGAGGAACATAAAGTCACTCTAAAGATCGTGACCATGGTCATTCTTTTTCTAAAGAGAGCATCCTCCCAGTTACATGCCCCACCACCAAAGCTACTTAAGTTGATCAATATATTTCCTACACCAATCAAAATCCTCCCTCCATAACGAAACCATCAACCACTACTCCCTCTCAATGATGCAAAATATAGGCATTTGGAATGTGAGAGGTTGCAATGACATATCAAAAGAAAATTGAAATAAGTAAGCTAATTCTTAACTAAAACATCCACATGTTAGTTATTTTTGAAAACAAGCTCAGCGTTAACACTGTTCAGCGAGCTTACCAACAAATTAAATCCCTATGGCACTCTATACACAATCTCATGAAGCCCTATTCGGTTGCATCCTTTTCATAGGGAATCCACAGTACTTTCACGTCTCTAAGATCCATACCACTAACCAAATTTGCCACACGCAAGTCATCCACATCCCGTCCAAGCAACAATTTATATGCTTTTTTATCTATGTTTTGAACTCTATAGAGGGCAGAATCTACCTCCTTGATTTGATCCTAAACCTTTGCACCCCAAATATCCCCTGGCTCACTCTTGGCGATTGGAATTGTACGTAATACTCTTCGGATAGAGCTGGAGGCAACCCACTTTCCTATGTTGATCTCCTCCCCCTTAATGAACTTATTCACAAAGCAAACCTTTTTGAGTGCAAATCTATTGTCCTACACTTCACTTAGAACTACAAGTCATGGTAAGGAGAGAAAAACTTCTTCAAATTTGATAGAATCTTTATCAACCAATGTGCACTTGACATATGGACTAACATCTTATATACCATCCTCCCGCTTAATCTCTCTGGTCACTCCTCTTACTGCTTACTTTTGGACCACTTGGTTTGAAACCACCTATCCTCTTTCGATTCTTCAATGTTTGGGTAGAACATGTTGGAAAATTTGTGTTGTTCTGATACCACTTTGTTAAAAATTTATGTGGAGGAAGAGAAACAAATTAGAAGAAAGTAGAATATTTTTTAAGGGAGAAAAAAAACTTTTATTGCTGGATTCTTTTTTCTTGCTTGATTATTGATTGATTGATTGGTACAACATATGAGAGAGTATCTATATATAACATGATAGTGTTCTACACTCTTCTCTCTCTAGAAAATTCTATTGCATATTTTGATAGACCAAAATTTATTATCATTTATTTGATTTTGGCCTTTCCTAAAACAAGGATAGAATTTATTACATAATTGGCATTTACTTATAGAACCCAATTTATTTGTTTCCATTTAAAACCAAGTTTACTTTTCAACATCCCCCCTTAAACTTGGTTTTATTACTCCAAGCAGATTTCTTTGTATCTCACGTGTTTTGGATGGAACAAAGAAATTGTCAAAACTTTCCTTTTTCTTTTCTTCTTCTTCGTCATTATCACGGTCTCTGATGTGACTTCACAAATCTTTATTGCAGTGCTCCGTTCATCTTGCTTTCTTTCATTGTTATGTGATATTCCAAAAATTATATGCTCTAACTTCCATTTTGTTCCCGTGTCATTAATTTTGAATGAGTCATATATGGTGTCTTTGAATTCTTTCAAAAAATCACTTCTATAATCTTTGACCAATTCGATTTCTTTATTTGTTTTCCAAATCTCTTCAAAAAAATTCCTATGCTTCAAATTTTCTCCTAGCTCTTCAGTTTCTCCTTGTTTCTTCTATTCTTCATTTTCGTTACTTTTCCATTCATATTTTTTGTCATTAGCTTCATCTTCTTTGTCTTTGTCTTCTCCACTCTCTTTTATATTTAACTCTTTGACGCTCTCTTTCTTCACTTCATTTGTTTTGGTAAGCTCTTTAACTTCTTCATCTTTGACTTTCTCTTTGATTTCTTCTTCAATTATTAGTGACTTCTTACTTTTAATTTCTTTAATCATGATTTCAGCACTCTCTTGTCCATCTTTGAAATCTTCTTCCTGATTTTCTTCCCTGTTGATAGTCTTTGCATTTTCTTCTCTTTTGTTCTCTGCTAGTGCCATATCAATATGGTTAGTGGTATTCTCCACTACAGCTTCTTGTTTTTCTTCAGCAATTGCATCTTCTTCTTTATTCTCTAAAAGTTTTTCTTCATCCAACTTCTCTTCCTCTGTCTCATCTATCATCTCTTCTTTCATAGGCTCTGGCACAGTCTCTTCTTTCTTCTTCTCTTGCTCCTTCTCGTTCACACTCTCACTATCCTTCTTTTCATCTTTCTCATCAATCAACTTATCTTCATTCATTATCTTTGCATTATCTTTTCCATACACCTGTTTCAAGAGATTCCATGAATCTTTTGTACACCTTCCTCTAAAAATGAGATCCGAAGCTTTTTCATCGACGTTCTCAGCAATCACAGAAAGAGCACGGTAATCATTCCGTTTTAATTTCGCAAAGGCTTTCTTGTCCATTTGCGACATGCTTTCGACGTCTTTACGCCATTCGTAGCCATTTTCAACAATTTCCCACAGACCTTTGGAGATTAGCTCTTCTTTTTTTCTACTGCTCCATTCCTCAAAATTCTCTTTTGTGAGAACAAACGTCGAAAGAAATAGAAATTCCATAATTTCGACCTGGCTCCGATACCACTTTGTTGGAAAATTTGTGTTGTTCTGATACCACTTTGTTAAAAATTTATGTGGAGGAAGAGAAACAAATTAGAAGAAAGTAGAATATTTTTTAAGGGAGAAAAAAAACTTTTATTGCTTGATTCTTTTTTCTTGCTTGATTATTGATTGATTGATTGGTACAACATATGAGAGAGTATCTATATATAACATGATAGTGTTCTACACTCTTCTCTCTCTAGAAAATTCTATTGCATATTTTGATAGACCAAAATTTATTATCATTTATTTGATTTTGGCCTTTCCTAAAACAAGGATAGAATTTATTACATAATTGGCATTTACTTATAGAACCCAATTTATTTGTTTCCATTTAAAACCAAG
Organism: Allium sativum; assembly: GCA_030737875.1. Lineage (NCBI taxonomy): Eukaryota > Viridiplantae > Streptophyta > Magnoliopsida > Asparagales > Amaryllidaceae > Allium > Allium sativum. Next base: position 787,549,374 of record CM060916.1, on the reverse strand, counting down.
TTTACTTTTCAATAGAACATCCTAAATTTCTCGATGTCGTAACAGCAGCTTGGACCATCCCCTTCCATGGAAACCTCATTATGTCCTCCAATGTTTAAACACACTAAAACCAAGCTTAAATTTTGGAGTAGAAGCATCTTGGCTCTAGTTTTAAGCTCATCACTAAATTACATTTATTACTTGATTAGGTACAAACTGAGATGCAATGTGACCCAACTAGCATAACACTTTCCTTGCAGGAACATGATTTAATTGAGAAGCTAGCCAATGTACATCGCATAGAGCCTAACATGATGAAGCAAAAGAGCAGAAAAAAGATGGGATGTTGAAGGTGATAAGAACACTACATTTTATCACAATTTCCTAAAAGTGTGTGTCAAAACCAAAGTTATTCCAGTCATCCTAGATGATAGCAACCTCCCTTGTATAGGAAAAGAAGTTGTATCCATTGTGAATCATTTTAAAACTCTCTTTGGAAGCAATTAGCAACAACATTTTTCCATTAATGCTCTGGATCCCCACTCTTTTCTTACCCTCTCTTAAGCTTGAGCTAACTTGCTATGTGAGGACATCACTAACGAGGGAATATAATCCGCCCTATTCCACATTTCTATAAATGGTGCTAGCGGACTAGATGGATTTAACTCCTTTTTCTATATGACCTGCTGAAATATTATAAGAAGTGATTTCTTAAAAGCAGTTAAGAATTTCTTTAGAAGTAAGAGAATGCTTGGAGGCATTAACTCCACCATCATATGTTTGGTTCCCAAGGGAAACAACCCAATCTATGTTAATGACTACAGACCCTTAAGTTATCGTAACACTATCTACAAGTGCATTTCTAAAATATTAGCCAGTAGGTTAAACGTTTTCCCCAATTTAATCTCCTATAACCAATTGCTTTTCTTGGAGAGTGAAGTATATATGATAATATGCTCATGTTGCATCAGCTACTCAGAGGATATGAAACTTGCAGTTTTAGTCCTAAGTGTTGTCTCAAAATAGACTTGCAAAAGGGATATGAGTCGATGAGCTAGCTATCTATATTGTACGCCCTTAGAAGGATGAACTTTCCCCTAAACTACATGAACTTGACCGCCTCTTGTATTACATCGGTGAGCTACTCACTACAAATAAAGGGTTACCTCTATGGTTATTTCCCAAGAACTCAAGGCATTCACCAAGGAGACAAGGGCGTAGCATGGGGTGGACCAGTGGGGGCCATGCCCCCCCAAGATTTTATTAAAATGGCAGGTAGGCATGCTAGCAGTGAAGGTTGAAATTCTGAAGCAACAAGTTTATTGATAGGGAAAGCATTGTCTTCTGTGATGCAAAAGTGCTTTGAGGCTTGAATCTCAATATCAGATTGTGTTACTGTGTAGCAAACGTGGTAAGTTCGGAAGGGGTTTCCTCCATAACTTCATTACCACTTTTTTTGTATTTCCATTGTTTCTCCAATCGCTTCATTTTCATCAGGCAGTGGTTGGATAAGCAGTGCACTGTTGTTTGTTATGTTAGGTCCAAGACTTGTACTGGCTACATTTTCATTGATGATTCATGATTGCGTGTTGCACTTCTTCTGAATGCAAATTACTTTTGTTATCATTAATAGCTTCCTCAACATATCAGTTTCGGTCCTCAAACTTGTGTCATTTTCAGTGAGATTACCATTCTGCACTACCTCATTAACTCTTTACCTTGTGCTTTGCTCTTGTCATTGTTTCCTTGTGTTTTTCACGTGTTTCAAATTCTCTTGTGTTGATGCTATTGTTGGCTTCTTTCCTTTTGTTTTTTCCTGATTAACTTCCACTTCATCTTTACTTTCACAATTATCAACATTGTGTCCAAAAACTTAAGCAAACACTTATTTATTTTTTTGTTTAAATTTTTTGGCACCCCCATCATATAATTTCCGGCTATGCCCCTGCAAGGAGATCCTTTAAGCTCTTAACTTTTTTTTAGCTATGGAGATGCTCACTATCTTACTCAATGACAAGTACTCCAAAAAATTGGCAGACTATCATCCTAAATGTCGAGACCCATTCATCACCTTCTTATGCTTTGTTGATGACCTGATAGTTTTCGGTTAACCAAACAACAAGTCATTCCACACGCTCTTCCATGTCGCATAAATTCCACTCTACAATAGGTCTATCCATAAATCATTCTAAATCCTCCATCATCGTTTTCGGCTTGAACACAACCGAAAGAAATGAGCTAGCTAATAGTTCTTTATTCGATTGGAAGTACCTAAAGCACTTACCTTGGTGTCCTTCTACTGAAGTCCACACTTACCACTGCCTACAACTATTTGAAAGAATAACCAGAAAGATGAATATGTGGTGCAACCGAATACGCCCACAAGCTGATAGATTGACCATCATCAAGTCAATCATCTTCCTTATGTAGGTGCATTGCTCGTGAATCCTTGCTCTGCCCAAATTTTTTTGTCTCTTATTAAAAAGGAATGCGGTCGTTTTTTATGAATAGATAATCCTATTTCAAATAAAATTATCCCTTTTGCCAACTCAAAAGTTCACTTTTCGCTTAATAAGCAAGGACTATGGCTAATTAAATTTGCGAACTGGAATGAGGAAGCCTTTCCACCCACTTAAACAATCTTGTCAATGGGAGAAAGTCAAAATGTATGGTATGGTGAACAAAACATTAAATTAGATCTAATGATTTTTAGATAGTGGAGAAGAAACAGAATGCATGCGGGGTTTGGAAGCAGATTATTTATTCGTGGGATAGACTGAAGAAGTTCATGCAGTTGGTTGTACCCCTATGTTCCATGGCTTCTTTCTGGAATTCCCCTTGGGCGGGAACTGGAATCATCCTTCGAGAGTAGCTCAACTATAATGAAATAATCCAAACATGTATACTTCTAAACATCAAATCCATTAGTTACATATCCAAAGGGAGTGTTATTCTGTCGTACTCTAGTAATCCACGATCGCTCCATTTGGAAGCAACCAGTCCAATAGTTCAGGCGATTGATGGATTCTTTAGGAAGAAAAGGCACAACCACATACTATCAAGCTAATATATAGTAATATGCTAATTGGAGACATGTAAACGTATATATTTTGCAGGATATTTTATGGAGATTTGGTTTTGATTTAAAGCATGATATAACATGAAAAATTATTATGGAGATTTGGTTTGATTTGAATTATGATATAACAGGAAAATTATTATGAATATTTGGTTTTATTTAAATCATGATATAACAAGAAACTTATTAGGATATATTTTGTATCATATTCTACTTTATTGATTTCCTTATATTTGATTGTAAAAATTTGTATAAAGAGAGGTGTATTATCCGTAATAAGATGAAGTCACTTTCCTCCGAAAATTCTTTCTTTTATCATGGTATCAAAGACTGTAACTTAAAAATAAATATAAATAAATAAATTTCTGCAATGACTAAAGGAAAGCAACCTTCGTTATCATCATCATGTGAGATAGATCGTTAATCTTTGTCCACTCTCAATGATGAGTGGGTGCAGCAGTTGATTGCGGCTCTCAAGACCTCTTCTGTAACAGCCCGCATTTTACGTATAGGAGGATCGTAAAATATTTTTGTTTTATTCCCTAAGGGTTTGATTATTCTCATATTTTAATATATTGTTTATGGGGATGTGTTAAGTGTCCATTATTTTTATCAAATTTTTTTGTGTGACCATTTTGAAAAGGGATTCATTCGGAGTAGTGTTTCCGCATGGGGTGCACCAATGGTGTTTGCAACCAAGGCGGATGGCTCGTTGAGATTGTGTATGGGCTATCGTGAGCTGAACAAGGTGACTAAGAAGAACAAGTATCTGTGGCCAAGGATAGATGACTTATTCGATCAACTTCATGAGGCCAAAGTGTTTTCTCATATGGATTTGGCAACGGGAATTCACCAGTTGAGAGTGGCAAAGGATAGCGTACCGAAGACTGCTTTTAGGATACCATCTGATTTCTTAGAATGGTTGGTGACAGTGGCGGAGCATATTGGTGTCTTCAGATATGGCAAGACATTATTTCCAGCTGTGGCCTAAGTGGCAAAGTTGGTTTTTAACATAGAAAATAAAAAATTGAGCTAAGGCGCAGGACCAATCTGGCCTGTGCCTAGCTCCTCCCTTGGTTGGTGATGCCATCCGGGTTGACTAACGCGCCAACGTATTTTGTGGATCTTATGAATAGAGTTTTCAAAGATCAGTTGAGCAAATTTGCGCTTGCGTTCGTGGATGATATTCCGGTTTACTCTCGGAATGAGGAAGAGCACAAGACGCACTTGAGAGTTGTGTTGGAAATCTTGTGAAAGCATCAGCTGAGAGCCAAGTTTTCGAAGTGTCACTTCTGGAAGAAGGAAGTGAGGTTCTTAGGCCATGTTGTTTCTAGAAATGGGATAGTAGTTGACCTCGCTAAGGTGGCAGTAATTCAGGACTCGGATAAAGCTAAGAATGCGACGAATGTTCGGAGTTTCCTTGGGTTGGCAGGATATTACCTAAGGTTTATCAAGAATGTCTCCAAGATAGTTGCACCGTTGACAGGATTAACGAAGAAGAACCAAGTGTTCACATGGGATGCAAAGTGTGAGCAAGCGTTTAGAATCCTGAAGGAGAGACTGACAAGTGCTCCTGTGTTGACCATTCCAAGTGGGAATGAAGAGATAGTTGTGTATACCGATGCATGTGGTACTGGACTTGGAGCAGTGCTGATGCAAAAGGATAAGGTTGCGGCCTATGCAAGTCGATAGCTCAAGCCACATGAAAGGATTTATCCAACTCATGATTTGGAGTTGGCAGCGATTGTTTTTGCTCTGAACATGTGCAGACATTACTTGTTGGGAGTTCGATTCGAGTTGTTTACGGATCATAAGTCACTGAAGTATCTTTTCTCCCAAAAGGATTTGAATCTTCAGCAGCAAAGATGGTTGGAGTTTCTAGTATCGTATGATTTTGGTATATCCTATACTCCTGGTAAGGGTAACGCAATTGCAGATGCGTTGAGACGAAAACACACAAGTTTGGGAGAGATGTTTTCAGAATGGAAGAGCCTCGAGTATTTGGCAAGGTTTGATTTCAGGCCACGATGTGAGTTGGAGCCTGAAATGTTGGCAAGCTTATTGATAAGACCCATTCTTATCGAAAGGATTGGTGAGAGCCAAAAGCGAGATGTGAAGCTTGTCGAGTTTATCCAGAAGCTGGAACCAGAGAATAAAGATTTCAAAGTCAATTGAGAAGGTTGGCTTCAAAAACAAGGGCGATTAGTTGTTCCTGATATCGATGGATTGAGAGATGAGGTTTTGAGGAAATTTCATCAGTCAAAGTTGAAAATTCATCCTGGTGGTAATAAGATGAATCAATACATGAAGCGAGTATACTACTAAAGGGGATGAAGCGAGATATTGGAAAGTTCATTCCCAATGCATGAACTGTCAGTAGGTGAAAGCTGAACAGAAGAAGCCGAGTGGTTTGCTTCAGCCATTAGAAGTTCCTACATGGAAGTGGGAGCAGATATCGATGGACTACCTAGAATGAGGGCAGGAAACGAAGGAATTTGGGTCATCGTGGATCGTTTGACCAAAAGTGCAAGATTTATTCATGTTAGATCATCTAGGACAACATCGAAAATGGCTGAACTTTATGTCAAATGGATAGTTTGATTCCATGGCATTCTGAAAAGTATATTGAGTGACCGAGATCCATTGTTCACGAGTGGATTTTGGAAGAGTTTGCATGAAGCTTTGAGAACTGAGTTGTGTTTAAGTACGGCTTACCATCCCCAAACTGATGGTCAAACCGAGAGGATTAACCGAGTTTTGGAAAATCTTCTGAGGGCTTGTGTGTTAGACTTCAGAGGATCATGAGAAGACCATATACATCCAGTCGAGTTTGTATATAACAATAGCTACCATTCGAGCATTGGAATGGCACCATAAGAGGCGTTGAATGGAAGTCTATGTAATTCTCCAGTTTGTTGGTTAGAAACTAGAGATAAGTTGATAATTGGACCAGAGATGAGCAGGGGGACATCGGATTGTGTTGAAATCATCGACAACGAACGAAAGCGGCCCAAGATCGTCAAAAAAGTTATGCGTACAAGCATCGAAAAGATTTGGAATTCGACGTGGGCGACATGGTTTTTGTGAAGATTTCACCATTAAAGAATATGGTTAGATTCGGAAATAAGGGAAAGTTAGCTCCTAGGTTCATTGGACCGTTTCCGATAGTCGAACGAGTTGCAAAGCTCGCATGTAGATTGGAGTTACCCGAGAAGATGTCGAATGTGCATAATATTTTCCATGTGTCGTTTATATAGAAGTTCGTGCATGATTCGAATGTGGTAGTATCTTCAGAGAAGTACGAAGACCTAGAAGTTAAGACTATAATTGTAAAACCTCATAAGCCGCTTCGTGTTGGGGGGAACGACACAAAACATCTTAGGAGGAAGACGGTTAAGTTGGTCAAGATACAATGGAGTAAGGATGGCGACAATTGTACATGGGAGACAGAAGAGAGCATGAAGGCGACCCATCCAGAACTCTTCGTCGGTATGACCTGTTGGTGACATATAACCTTGCATCATTATAAATTATTCTATTGTTGCTATTAGAATTCCACGTGCTAGGATAAGGCTATAGATGCATGGCTTGATGGTCGTCAATTTGGGTGATAGAATTGGCTGCTCATGGATGATAGGCATGAGGAATTATTGTGGTTGCATATATTTGTTGGGATTTCGGGGGCGAAATTCCTAAAGGGGGAGAATGTAAAAGCCTGCATTTTACGTATCGGAGGATCGTAAAATATTTTTATTTTATTTCTCAGGGTTGGATCACTCTTATATTTTAATATGTTGTTTATGGGGATGTGAGACATGTCCATAATTTTTACCAATTTTGTTTGTGACCACTTTGCCCCTGTCAGTCTTGTACAGGGCATAACTTTTGATTTAGGTTAAATCAGGTGTTGATACCTATGCCATTGGAAAGGAAATGATAACTCCCTTTCTGTAGAGTGGTCACAATAAAGATTCAGCTCAGCAATTTGGGTTGAATCGCTGTTTTAAGGTTTCACAGTTGGTTATTCAAGTTTTGTAAGCCATAACGGGCCGATTTGGAGAGGCCCATTAATGGGCTGGTGGGAAGTTATAAATAGGGAGTAGGAGGAATGGAGTACAGTTTAGTTTCTCTATTCTCTCATTTGGAGGAGCTTGTGATCCTCCATTTCTCCATTCTCCTACACCTTTCCACCATTAAAATTCGAGATCTACGTTAGAGAATTGAAGATCTACTACATCTTTGGAAGCTAGATCTACATCATTCTAAGGGAGAGATCATCGAATTGAAGAGTTTGGATCAAATTCTTCGCTGTTTGGAATCATATTTCAATCATTTTGGTTTTTTTGGAGAATTGGTGAGTGATATGCATCTCTCACACGGATTCAATCAAGTATATGAGTGTTTGATGTTGTTTTTCATCAAATTCAAGTCGTTTTCCTTATATTTATGTCATCATAAGTATATTTTCATATGAATCACCATAAGATATAATTTAGAAACTTAAAACTAGTAATTTCCATCCATTTTCATATGTTTATGCAAGTTAGATCCATCGTTTTGTTCATATGTTCATTTATCATGATTTTGGTTAAGTTTACATAAATTTTAATGAAAATTGTCATTTTCATGTTGTTATTGATTTCATAACATGCTTGTGGCTGCATTGGATGAATCGGATGAGTTGGTTTGGTCGAATTGATCATTTAGCGAAGTTTTGGTTGAATTTGTGGGTGAATTGGGTCTTTTCAGGTGATGGGCCGGTCGGTTTAATATGGGTCAGTCGGTTTTGCATGGGTCGGTCGGTCGAAGTGTGGCTTAGGAAGCACATAATGAACGGTCGGTTTCATATGGTTTGGTCTGTTTCATATGGGTCGGTCGGTCGGAGTGTGGCTTGGGAGGCACGTAATGAACGATCTATCATCAATGGTAGGATTGGTCAACATCAAGGAGATGGGTCGGTCCGAATATGTTGAGCATGGGTCGATCGAGCTAGGCTATTGGAAAGGGGTCGGTCTCATGTGGGTCGGTCGATTTGCTTCTTCCTGCAGGTGGGTCGGTCGGTCAAAGACCGGGTAGGTCGGTTGTGACGAGATTGGTCGGTGTTCTGTTTAAATTGATGGATCAGTGATGTGCACATAAAAATGCACATTTATATTCACATATTTATTCTTGTTTAGTTGAATAAATGAACATTTTTGGGTATTTTATATGATCAAACCATGTTTTAAATATTTTCAAAATCATCACTTATTCTGGGAAAAAGTGGTCACTAGTGCATGTTTTAATTTGTGAAATCTTTTACTCGTTCGTTGTGTTTATCTCTTGCAGGAATTTTGGAGCTAAAAGGATATATACACATGAAGAGATGAGGGAAAGCATGCATTTTCACAAAAGGAGGAAAAGAATTAATTCACTTTATGGATAGTGGAGGCCCACACCTTTCAATTAGCCCATTTGCTCTTAAGCTTCATGTTAAAGACATAGACAAAAAGGCCTCATGCATTCTATATGACTCAGTTGTAGCTAATGGCAATTATAAGCTACATGAGTGGGCATTTTGGGGATTTCCCATGGAAACTGATTAGGGTTTTAGGGTTTTTTTGATCATGTATATATACCCCTTTGTTTCATGTATTTTAGTATCTCCTTTTTAGCAAATAAAAGTGTAATTGATCAAATAAACAAAAATGGCTTCCAAACCAATTTCTTTTATGTCTCTCTCATATCTCTTTTAATTTCTATGCTCTACTTTATGTTAGTAGTTTAGATTTTCTTTTCTGCAAGTAGTGTAATTTTATTTTATGCAATTAGTTAGTAGTTAACATCTTTTCTTCATTATTTACTCTTTATTTTTGTTGTTCGCCAATGTTGAAATCTAATTGTGTTGAATTAATCACACAAATGAGGAGCTAAATACCTACAATTTAGGGGTGATGTAACACCCCGTAATTCTGTGACATTAAGATTCTCAAATTAAAGTATAATTAATTTTTAAAAGAAAAAGATCCATGTAGTTGTTTAATTTAAGTATTGTAACTAACATGAAAAAGGAGAAGTAAGGAGAGAACAATAATTATTATTGTTCTAAGACTTATTAACAAAAGCCTCTGTAGCTCAGTTGGTTAAGGCATTGGATTTGTAGCATGAAGGTCGGGGGTTCGAACCCCGGCGGCGGCATAATTTTTTTATCTTGGTTTTAGAGAGGGCCAACTGAACATGCAAATATATGTACATATACAAATTCAAAATTTGAAAGGATAAGAACGTACATATAAGGAAATAAAGAAAATATATATATACATATGAGAATATATATATATATATATGCAAAAATATATGTATACGAAAGATAAAATTCAAGATAAGGCTACAGTCAATGAAATATGGCAACATCATTTGAATTTTGAAAATAAAATGAAAGTTGTGCGTATATATATACGCGTAAAATGGTCGTTAGAGGAATTGTATACATATAAGAATATTTCATGTGAATAAAACAGTTAAATAAATTCCAGAAATTCAAAAGTTCGAAAATCAAATTTCTACGCCAAAATAGTGGGACCCAATGCTGACTCAGCACTGCGTGTATGATAAGGTTTGGCTAGATTCATCTATGTACCTGGACTATTTTCTTAACTAGGTTCAATGCTGACTCAACGCTGCGTGTACGATAAGGTCTTGAGCAGCTATATAAACAGCCCTAGTCTTCATTCTCTTTGCACCAATTCTCTTCTATCCTTATGCTGCTAAGATTCATGGCTTCTTCCCCTCCTCTAAATTTTCTTAAATAATTAAAATAAAATATAAATTCAAGACATGGAGATGCTGCTCAAATTTGTTCAAGAGAAGATTCAAATCAAAGTGAAGAATTCAAAGGCTAAATCAACAAACCTCGAGCAACGACATACGAACCATAGCATCTCCATTCTTCTATTCTAGATCTAATTTCTGTAAGTCAGTTGTTTCTAGATATGAACGTTTTTGCTTTATTTTGTGACATGAAATTAAAGGAATAAAAGAATATTCCAAATCTCTCTCTCTCTCTCTATTCGAATCTGTGTTTATACTCTTGGACTAAATTAAGAACTGTTATGATTCAAGGATAAATAAGACTTTGCCTAAGACCGTTGCCTACGACTATGGATTCTGAGATCATGTGCCTTTGGACTATGAACATAAGCCTTTGATTTTGGGACATAAAACATTGCCTATGACGGTGACTTATGACTGTGGGAATTATTTTCCCTTTTGACTATGAATATTGCCTATGACTATGGACATTTGCCTATGACTATGAACACAAGCCTTTGATTTGGACATAAAGTATTACCTATGACATAACTACGGTGATTTAAACACCTATGATTCATGACTAGGAAAATTGTTGCTTAGGTTTTGTGACTATGAAATTGGGTCTAAAACCCGATTTATCTATTCTGTCTGTTCTTGATTTTCTTTGGTTTTAGACTATGGGAATTTACCTATTAAGTTAGGTCTACTCATGTTCTCGAACCTGTTCTGTCTATTCTTGGTTTTAGACCGTGGGAATTTACCTATTAAGTTAGGTCTACCCATATTCTTGAACCTGCGTCGTTATTCAAAATCTTTTTATGCCAATTATTATGTCCACCCTTTTTCATAGCATCTTTGGTTCATTCCCTATTTTCTACGAATCTAGATTTATTTACAATCTAGGTTGAATCATGATTATACGAACGGTGGGAATGCGATTTGGGAAAAACACAAAAATAAACATAAATATAGTTGTAAGCTTGAAATTGGCATAGTTTGGAAGCGAACATGATTCTGATTTATACAATTTTAGAACATATGTTAAGACATGTGAAATGGGTAGATTTGACATGGATTATAGGTTATGAAATTTAGATCTAGTATTGGCCTGTAAACTGAAAAACTAGAATAATAAATCCAGTTTGTATGTAGACTATAAACTAGAAGAATAAATCTAGTTTTTGGGCATAAACGGTGAACTAGAATAGAAAATCTAGTTTGGCATATAAAATCTAGTTTAGCATAAACTGAAAATAAAGATGATAGATCTAAATTGCTATGAACTGTAGGTTAGGCAAATCAAGATTTGGGACTAGAATATAAGTCTGTTAGCGACAAATGAATATAGGCCAAATTTGTTTAAAAAGGGGGAAATGGGCTGTAAGATAAATTGTTAACAATTTATAAACAAAAGAAAGATATTTTGATAACACCCCTTTTTATAACTCATACCAGAAAGTTCTAGGGTGACAGAGAGGATAGTGTCTAGGCTTGGGTTTGGAAAATACAAGTTTCTTGCCCTCCCTGGCTATCCCTAACTGATCCGACGAACGGGATGGTTGCTTTCAAAACCAGGTTTGGAAATTAATCAGAAAACCGTTTGAACTTAGAAAACATGAATATGCCTAACCCGAGGATAGACTGAGTTGCGGTGTAAACCTGCCCGGAACCGACCGGCACATCCAGTAACCGTAGCAATATCTGTCTAATGTGAGAGGTTGCGGCTTTAATTTATTAATTAAAGCTAGAACAAGAAGGGGAGGGTTAAGTCCATAGAAACACTTAACCAACTTAACACAGTTAAAGCTAGAATGGGAGGGTTAAGTCCATGGGAATACTTAGCCAAATTAACATGTTGACTAGACTAGAAGGTGGGGTTAAGTAAAGTTAATACACTTAGCCAATTTAACATGTTAATTAGACTAGAGGTTGGGGTTAAGTAATACACTTAGCCAATTTAATATGTTAGCTGGGTTGGACCGTAGGGTTAAGTAAACTTGAACACTTAACCATCAGAATATGATAAATGAATAGGGTTAAGTCTAAGACACGAAGAGATGATACTTAACCATTAATAACAGGTTTAGTTAAAACCGGTGGGAAAGATTAAGTTAAAAAGGGAACACTTAACCAATATAGGATGAATGGGTAGGGTTAAGAAATACTTAAACAATATGACCTGGTTTGTGGTGGGGTTAAGTCAACATGAATACTGACAACACTTAACCAGTTTAACAGGATAAGGGAAGAGGGTTAAGTTAGCTTGAATCGACTAAAGACACTTAACCAATCCAACTTAACGGGAAAGATAACTAAGTAGTAAAACTTAGTTAAGAAGACAATGATCCTGGAAACTAAGTGGTAAAACTTAGTTAGTAGAACTAAGTAGTAATTCTTAGTATAACACGAAGGAGCGGACGTCCATCTGATTTTAAAGAAGACTCCAACGAATTGGGATACGAAGCCCGAGGCTTCGAGGGGACGTGAGGGTACTCTTGGTATCCCTCTGTGAGGCTGCAGATGATCCGCCTGGGCGCACAGAGGTTAAGGTCTGCGGTACAAGAGCCAAGGGTATGCCTTGGTTGCAGTATATGGCAACCAAAAGACTAGGATGGACCAGCGTGATTCGGCGAGAAGACGGAAGCCCTGTGGTAGCAACTCGTCGTCTACCTACCATCTTCAGTCAAGCGAGACACATGAAGCGGGAAGGCTGGAGGACTCATACGGACCACAAACTTGCTATCTAGTTGTGGTTGCGGGGTGTTGTTGGCCATAGAATTAGTGGGGCGGATAGGGGCCTTCGTACAGTTCTCATTTTACAAGGGTGGCCTTCCATTAGTTGAGGGAGGGGTCGAGTGGGACCATAGCCACTGGAAAAACAGACCTTAACATCTGCATCGGCAGATATTGAAAGCTCCCGACCGAGTTCCGTATTTCTAGAGTAGCCCTGACACGGGACTCGGGTAGCACATTACAGGACATGTGCATCTAGACAAGCGATAACGATTCGCGATACATGCGTGGGGAAAGTCTAGGAACATATACCACTCTAGGTAGTGTATCCTAGACTAAAGGGCATCGTTCGACAGGTAGCATAATCCCTAGTTTGGAACTAGGTGGCATAAATCCTGAATACAAGAAGCGTTCAACAGATAGCGTAAACTCTAATTGAATCTAGAAAGCACTTGATATAAAACCTAGACTAGATCTAGGTAATAAATAATCAAGGTACGCCTGAAGGCGACGGATACTACAGGGATTGGGATCACGTTATCGTTACTAGGTTGAACACTAGTTAGGTGGTGCAGAGATATAGAAACGAGTATATTGCGGTAAAAGCGAAGCGGAGAAAGTGTTGTAGTATATCCAGTTTATCTTGTCTTAGCATGTCTTGTGTGAATCTTATCTTGTTAGCCTTATCATCATGGTATTATCTTGTATTCAGTTAATTCATGTCGTTCTGTTTTCCCTGTTCACATGCTAGAAGTTACTGACTTACTCAGGCTTTATGTCTGACTCTATTTTTCTTTCGCTTCTTTTCTTCCGTTCCCCCCCCCCCCCCCCCCCCCGCCTAGGTAGTTGAGGAGGGAATAGTATAACTCAGGATTAATTTGGACCGTTGCTCTTTCCCAGCTTGAAGATTTGACGAAGTTGTCCTTGGATTCTCTTTCAGATGCTATGGCTGGCTTATGCTACATTGGGGAATATAAATGTATTTTTATGCTTCTTTATCTAGTAAAGACAGATGATACTCTGATATTGTAAAGCAATCTTGTACAATCTATTTTATCAATAAAGCAAAGTTTTATTTTCCGCTGTTAATTGTTTGTCTGTCTTGTAATTTATCTGCATCTTTTACCCGTAATGCTCCACATAACTTAGTGCATTCCCTTTGCGAGTGACACTAACGGACGTGGGGTGTTACACATGGTATCAGAGCTGAGGGTTACCAGATCAGATAAAGGATTTGAATTTTTTTTTTCAAAACGGTTTTTAAAGAAGCATTTTTAAAAGAAAGGATTTGTTTTAAAGGCATATTCCCCAAAGCCATACGCATTGTCTTCTCTTCCTCTGTTTAAATTCTTGTCTCCTTCTTTCTTGAGTCTCTGGGGCTCCTGGCTTTCTGGGAGGTAACCTCATTGAAGGGCAAAGTAGTGCCCGGCTTCCATCCATAGCCATAGTTGTTTCGTCTACAGGCAGTTTTCTTTCGAAGCTTATAGGGTTTTCCGGACGATAGAGGCAGTTTTCGAGAGATTTGTCAACATGACTACACACGGAAGGGGGATGAGGAGTTTGGCTAAGGAGCACAACCCAAGGATAAGGAATTCATGGATAGGGACTTGGCTCACCAAGGAGGAAGGAGTTATAAAGCGTAAGACAAGAGGAAGTAGCTTTTCTATGATATAATTGGGCATATAATTAAGGACAAGAGCATGAACGAGGAACAAGATTTTCATAAGGGCAAGAACCTACTTTCGCCACCAAGCGTACCTAGGAGAAAGGTAGTAAAAGTTCTCTTGGAAGAGTCTAGTTTTGCTATTCGTACTATTTCCTTTGGTTTTATCGCTTCGCATTTGTTCGTATCCACTTCAATAGTTGAGTCTCTGCACCATAGTACTTGTATAGTAGAAAGGTCCCACTAGAGTCTCAAATCCAATTAGTGGTCCGACCCGTTTATTTTTGGCTAGTAGGGATTTGAGAATAACTATCGAGTCTGCTTATATCATCTCACGTAGATCGTTTAAATTCAAAGGAGATATTCCTTGGGTGCTTGTCTGATATTGGTTTAGGCCTTTGGGGCTTGTACTTGAGGAATGTCGAGTTCAACTAGGATGGTTTGCATGAGAGATGAATAGTTGTGACAGGCGCTCTAAAAAGCGCGTAGTGATCTTTCAACCCTTATAGTTATGGCATGGTGGATAAGGGAGAGACATCTAATCATACACTTGGTACCGTGATTGACATCTGTTTATTTTGGAAATGGAGGTTAGGAACTTCACAATCGTGAAGATAAATTGGTTAAGATACAGTGGAGTAAAGCTCAAGAAGGCTAGATACTAGCAACATGCCCTTTTTCCTTAAGGGTGCATCCTTGATTTCTCTGTTTAGGAGCTTTACGCATAGTTGTTTCTCTCTTTCCAAAGTATATCCTCTAGATCGAATCTGCGATCCTTAGGTAGATGCCAATGGATGTAAACATTTATTTGGAACATGTTATGGTTGAATGGTTGCAAGTGGTTGCAAATGGTTGCTCGTGGATGCATATGCATACGTATTAGGCACTAGATCAAGTTCGGACGCTTTCATATTGCATTTACATATATTTATTTGTTGCAAGTTGAACTTGATATGATATCATATGGACGTTGCATATGGATGAATGGCTGTGCACGCATGTAGTATTTACATGACTAGGGATGTTTGCATGCATGATTGGACGCATGACACTAACATGATTTGCATTAAGGAGGTCAACTGAATCAGTAGACCGCCTGATTTTGCATTAAATAGAGACATATACACACACTATGCATATGAACATGAAAGCATTAGAAATCTTTTAAGGACAATGAATGCCTGTGATTGAATGGTTGAGTAGATGGGTGATTGGATGGTAGGACACATTCTTCCTAACTTGAAGATTTCGGGGACGAAATCCTTTTAAGTGGGGGAGAATGTAACACCCCGTAATTCTGTGACATTAAGATTCTCAAATTAAAGTATAATTAATTTTTAAAAGAAAAATTAAAAGAAAAAGATCCATGTAGTTGTTTAATTTAAGTATTGTAACTAACATGAAAAAGGAGAAGTAAGGAGAGAACAATAATTATTATTGTTCTAAGACTTATTAACAAAAGCCTTTGTAGCTCAGTTGGTTAAGGCATTGGATTTGTAGCATGGAGGTCGGGGGTTCGAACCTCGGCGGCGGCATAATTTTTTTATCTTGGTTTTAGAGAGGGCCAACTGAACATGCAAATATATGTACGTATACAAATTCAAAATTTGAAAGGATAAGAACGTACATATAAGGAAATAAAGAAAATATATATATACATATGAGAATATAAATATATATATATATGCAAAAATATATGTATACGAAAGATAAAATTCAAGATAAGGCTACTGTCAATGAAATATGGCAACATCATTTGAATTTTGAAAATAAAATGAAAGTTTTGCGTATATATATATACGCGTAAAATGGTCGTTAGAGGAATTGTATACATATAAGAATATTTCATGTGAATAAAACAGTTAAATAAATTCCAGAAATTCAAAAGTTCGAAAATCAAATTTCTACGCCAAAATAGTGGGACCCAATGCTGACTCAGCACTGCGTGTATGATAAGGTTTGGCTAGATTCATCTATGTACCTGGACTATTTTCTTAACTAGGTTCAATGCTGACTCAACGCTGCGTGTACGATAAGGTCCTGAGCAGCTATATAAACAGCCCTAGTCTTCATTCTCTTTGCACCAATTCTCTTATATCCTTATGCTGCTAAGATTCATGGCTTCTTCCCCTCCTCTAAATTTTCTTAAATAATTAAAATAAAATATAAATTCAAGACATGGAGATGCTGCTCAAATTTGTTCAAGAGAAGATTCAAATCAAAGTGAAGAATTCAAAGGCTAAATCAACAAACCTCGAGCAACGACATACAAACCATAACATCGCCATTCTTCTATTCTAGATCTAATTTCTGTAAGTCAGTTGTTTCTAGATATGAACGTTTTTGCTTTATTTTGTGACATGAAATTAAAGGAATAAAGAATATGCCAAATCTCTCTCTCTATTCGAATCTGTGTTTATACTCTTGGACTAAATTAAGAACTGTTATGATTCAAGGACAAATAAGACTTTGCCTAAGACCATTGCCTACGACTATGGATTCTGAGATCATGTGCCTTTGGACTATGAAAATAAGCCTTTGATTTTGGGACATAAAACATTGCCTATGACGGTGACTTATGACTGTGGGAATTATTTTCCCTTTTGACTATGAATATTGCCTATGACTATGGACATTTGCCTATGACTATGAACACAAGCCTTTGATTTGGACATAAAGTATTACCTATGACATAACAACGGTGATTTAAACACCTATGATTCATGACTAGGAAAATTGTTGCTTAGGTTTTGTGACTATGAAATTGGGTCTAAAACCCGATTTATCTATTCTGTCTGTTCTTGATTTTCTTTGTTTTTAGACTATGGGAATTTACCTATTAAGTTAGGTCTACTCATGTTCTCGAACCTATTCTGTCTATTCTTGGTTTTAGACCGTGGGAATTTACCTATTAAGTTAGGTCTACCCATATTCTTGAACCTGCGTCGTTATTCAAAATCTTTTTATGCCAATTATTATGTCCACACTTTTTCATAGCATCTTTGGTTCATTCCCTATTTTCTACGAATCTAGATTTATTTACAATCTAGGTTGAATCATGATTATACGAACGGTGGGAATGCGATTTGGGAAAAACACAAAAATAAACATAAATATAGTTGTAAGCTTGAAATTGGCATAGTTTGGAAGCGAACATGATTCTGATTTATACAATTTTAGAACATGTGTTAAGACATGTGAATTGGGTAGATTTGACATGGATTATAGGTTATGAAATTTAGATCTAGTATTGGCCTGTAAACTGAAAAACTAGAATAATAAATCTAGTATGTATGTAGACTATAAACTAGAAGAATAAATCTAGTTTTTGGGCATAAACGGTGAACTAGAATAGAAAATCTAGTTTGGCATATAAAATCTAGTTTAGCATAAACTGAAAATAAAGATGATAGATCTAAATTGCTATGAACTGTAGGTTAGGCAAATCAAGATTTGGGCCTAGAATATAAGTTTGTTAGCGACAAATGAATATAGGCCAAATTTGTTTAAAAAGGGGGAAATGGGCTGTAAGATAAATTGTTAACAATTTATAAACAAAAGAAAGATATTTTGATAACACCCCTTTTTATAACTCGTACCAGAAAGTTCTAGGGTGACAGAGAGGATAGTGTCTAGGCTTGGGTTTGGAAAATACAAGTTTCCTGCCCTCCCTGGCTATCCCTAACTGATCCGATGAACGGGATGGTTGCTTTCAAAACCAGGTTTGGAAATTAATCAGAAAACCCTTTGAACTTAGAAAACATGAATATGCCTAACCCGAGGTTAGACTGAGTTGCGGTGTAAACCTGCCCGGAACCGACCGGCACATCCAGTAACCGTAGCAATATCTGTCTAATGTGAGAGGTTGCGGCTTTAATTTATTAATTAAAGCTAGAACAAGAAGGGGAGGGTTAAGTCCATAGAAACACTTAACCAACTTAACACAGTTAAAGCTAGAATGGGAGGGTTAAGTCTATGGGAATACTTAGCCAAATTAACATGTTGACTAGACTAGAAGGTGGGGTTAAGTAAAGTTAATACACTTAGCCAATTTAACATGTTAATTAGACTAGTGGTTGGGGTTAAGTAATACACTTAGCCAATTTAATATGTTAGCTGGGTTGGACCGTAGGGTTAAGTAAACTTGAACACTTAACCATCAGAATATGATAAATGAATAGGGTTAAGTCTAAGACACGAAGAGATGATACTTAACCATTAATAACAGGTTTAGTTAAAACCGGTGGGAAAGATTAAGTTAAAAAGGGAACACTTAACCAATATAGGATGAATGGGTAGGGTTAAGAAATACTTAACCAATATGACTTGGTTTGTGGTGGGGTTAAGTCAACATGAATACTGACAACACTTAACCAGTTTAATAGGATAAGGGAAGAGGGTTAAGTTAGCTTGAATCAACTAAAGACACTTAACCAATCCAACTTAACGGGAAAGAGAACTAAGTAGTAAAACTTAGTTAAGAAGACAATGATCCTGGAAACTAAGTGGTAAAACTTAGTTAGTAGAACTAAGTAGTAATTCTTAGTATAACACGAAGGAGCAGACGTCCATCTGATTTTAAAGAAGACTCCAACGAATTGGGATACGAAGCCCGAGGCTTCGAGGGGACGTGAGGGTACTCTTGGTATCCCTCTGTGAGGCTGCAGACGATCCGCCTGGGCACACAGAGGTTAAGGTCTGCGGTAGAAGAGCCAAGGGTATGCCTTGGTTGCAATATATGGCAACCAAAAGACTAGGATGGACCAGCGTGATTCGGCGAGAAGACGGAAGCCCTGTCATAGCAACTCGTCGTCTACCTACCATCTTCAGTCAAGCGAGACACGTGAAGCGGGAAGGCTGGAGGACTCATACGGACCACAAACTTGCTATCTAGTTGTGGTTGTGGGGTGTTGTTGGCCATAGAATTAGTGGGGCAGATAGGGGCCTTCGTACATTTCTCATTTTACAAGGGTGGCCTTCCATTAGTTGAGGGAGGGGTCGAGTGGGGCCATAGCCACTGGAAAAACAGACCTTAACATCTGCATCGGCAGATATTGAAAGCTCCCGACCGAGTTCCGTATTTCTAGAGTAGCCCTGACACGGGACTCGGGTAGCACATTACAGGACATGTGCATCTAGACAAGCGATAACGATTCGTGATACATGCGTGGGGAAAGTCTAGGGACATATACCACTCTAGGTAGTGTATCCTAGACTAAAGGGCATGGTTCGACAGGTAGCATAATCCCTAGTTTGGTACTAGGTGGCATAAATCCTGAATACAAGAAGCGTTCAACAGATAGCGTAAACTCTAATTGAATCTAGAAAGCACTTGATATAAAACCTAGACTAGATCTAGGTAATAAATAATCAAGGTACGCCTGAAGGCGACGGATACTACATGGATTGGGATCACGTTATCGTTACTAGTTGGAACACTAGTTAGGTGGTGCAGAGATATAGAAACGAGTATATCGCGGTAAAAGCGAAGCGGAGAAAGTGTTGTAGTATATCCAGTTTATCTTGTCTTAGCATGTCTTGTGTGAATCTTATCTTGTTAGCCTTATCATCATGGTATTATCTTGTATTCAGTTAATTCATGTCGTTCTGTTTTCCCTGTTCACATGCTAGAAGTTACCGACTTACTCAGGCTTTATGTCTGACTCTGTTTTTCTTTCGCTTCTTTTCTTCCGTTCCCCCCCCCCAGGTAGTTGAGGAGGGAATAGTATAACTCAGGATTAAATTGGACCGTTGCTCTTTCCCAGCTTGAAGATTTGACGAAGTTGTCCTTGGATTCTCTTTCAGATGCTATGGCTGGCTTATGCTACATTGGGGAATATAAATGTATTTTTATGCTTCTTTATCTAGTAAAGACAGATGATACTCTAATATTGTAAAGCAATCTTGTACAATTTATTTTATCAATAAAGCAAAGTTTTATTTTCCGTTGTTAATTGTTTGTCTGTCTTGTAATTTATCTGCATCTTTTACCCATAATGCTCCACAGAACTTAGTGCATTCCCTTTGCGAGTGACACTAACGGACGTGGGGTGTTACAGGTGATGAAGCTTTTCCTCTCAATTAATGTAGATTCAACATGAATTTGTACGAGTGATCTCTTTGGGTTTAATGGCAATGGATGTTTTTGGTGTATTTATGTTTCGTATTGAATTTAATAGCCTCTTTTGTTCATTTCATAACATTGAGGCTATGTTTATGACATATACAACAAATTGCCTCTTCATCTAAAATTGTGATTATGGCAATGAAATGATTTTTGAGTTGAAATTTGATGATCTATATTACTAACCAATAGTAAATAGATCATACTTAAATTAGATTTTAGTTTCATTTCGATGGCTTGTTTCATAATAGTTAAAAAGTTAGATTAATTGTGTACTATAGTTTGATGGCGTATTTTGTGTTAATTATTAGCACAAATAAGTTATGCTTATGATAATTACATAATTAATCTTACTTAAGTTATTTGAGAGATCTTTGTGCTATTTTATGTTGAAAAATGTTAAAACAAAGAAAAGTGAAGTTGCCCCTAAATTGGTTTTAATATCGCAGTTTTAATCTACATTTTAGTTTATATTTTTTTATCTAGTATTTAATCACAATCCAAATTTTGGTTTAATTTGACTGAATAAGATTGAAATTACTTCTTTCCCTGCGGATCGGCTCGTATTCGCCACGTATTAACAATTGTACGTCGTGCGCTTGCGGTTTATTATTAAAATATTTTGCTGATGGTTTTCTAATTCGATAGAAAATTTGTTTGCAAACAAGTTTTTTGAAAATCTGTTTGCAAACAAGTTTTTGGCGCCGTTACTGGGGAAAGTTTTAATTTTGATTTTATTATTCGAATTAGTTTTCTTGTTCTTCTAAAAAAAAAATATTGTGTGTTTGTTTTGTGTTGTTCGCTTTTGATTTTGTGTGTGTTTGTGTTTCTGTGTTTCCATTTTTTTAGTGTTATTAAAAAAAAGTTTGCTTGTTTGATCTTGCTTCTTGTGCCTTTGTGTGTGTTTTATCAAATTTAATTGTCCTTTTTTGTTTGTTTTTTGTTTCTTAAAAAAGAAAAAAAACTTGCTTTTTTGTTTATAATTTATTTCCTGTTTTCCATCCTTCCATTTATTTCTTTTCCTAATTATTTCTACAATCTCTTTTTCCTTCCTTGTGTCTACAATTTATTTCCAATAAGAAAAGAAAAATCTTGCCAAATTTTACTGATTTTATTTCCCTTTTCTTAACTATTTCTTTCAATTCTTTATTCCCCCGAATTTAATACATTTAATTCCTTTCTTATTTTTACAAAAAATATTAAAAAAAAAATCCTTTTCCTCCTTATTTTCAGTACATATTTCTCCCTTTCCTTTGCACAATTCTTACAAATAAATTAAAAAACAATTCATTGCTTTCCTTTTACTTCCTTTTTAATTTCCTTTCCCTTCTTTCATTTATTTCTTGACTGCCTTCCTTTATTTTCTTCTCTATAATTAATTAAAATTATATCTTTCTATTTTTTCTCCTTTTGCTTCTTTCCCTTTCTCCTTCTCTCATTTATCTCTTTCCTTTTTCTTGTCCTCCCTCTATAATCTTCTTCCCTTCTCTGCCTTATTCTATTCACAACCCTTTATAAACCAACCTCCGCTTAACATTCTATTCTCTCTACCATTTCTTACACCATTTTCTAAGCATCCATCAAAACAAATCTGATTCACAACCAATTCTCCAAATCCATCTGCCATTACCACTTCATACAAAATTCCAATCAAGCCACATCATTCAACCCACCTCTCCATACACACATTCATACTTGCATCACCACACAGATCTAACTACATTATACAAACATTCAGTCACCGTCCTCTGTTCAATCCACCCACATCAATATACCTCAAAGCTCCCTCTCCACAATTCAACTCTCCATACAGATCCCATCATCTTCATTCACCTCCACCGTGAACCCATTTCAATCATCAGTCGCTACCTCACTGCAAAAACATCAACCCTTGATGTCGAACCATATAAATCATTTGCTATAGCAGCTCTCATGTCAGTCCCCTTTTTTTCTAACTTACCCAAAAATCACTGTTTCACTTCACACATACCAAACCTCCAACCAATTCCTTTACCACCATACAAAACACCCTTCTTCATAGCAAACTGCAATAGCCCTTCACTCCAATCAGTGCGCCTCTAACCATATTTCACCACAATCCTCAAGCTCAAACACCAAAAGTTTAAAACCCAAACCAGAAACCCCCCAGTCGAGCTCCACCAGCAGACCAAAATCTCACAAATCGAGGGAAAATTGAATTTGCAGCCACGGAATTTTCGCAGTCACACGAAAAGAGAAAGGCCGAGGAGCGCGGTTTTGTGAATTGGGTCGGTTGTTTTTCAATCTATTTCGTATTAAAAAAAAGAACCGTCCTTGTTTTGACTTTGATTTAGTTTAGTGGGTTTGACCAGTGGGCTTCGTGGGCCTGTGTGCGAGGACTTTCAGGACTTTTCTGGCTTTGATTTATATAGTTCTTTCAATTGCTTCTCTTGAAAAAAAAAGGTTAAGCATTTGGTTCTGTTTGTTTTTGGTGTGCATTTAGTTTTAGTTGTAGTTTTTAAGTGAATTTGTTTTAGTTAAATTGTCCAAAAAAAATAGAAGAAATCACTTGCCTTTGAATTGTATATACATCATTCTTATTTTCAGGTTGCAAAAGAAGAAGGGAATTGCTTGGCTTTGCATCGCCTAGCTTGCTTGTTTGGAATTGTTTTGCGCTGCGCTCTACTTTGCTTGCTTGCTATAAAAAAATTGCTACTAAAAAAAATATTTGCATATAAATTCAGACCCTCCGGTATTGTTCTCTTCTCTCTTGTTTTTATTTAATTGCATTGTTGTTTGCTTGCATTTGCATTAAAAAAAAATCCAAAAACAAATAAAAAGTCATTCGTAGTTGCATTGTTAATATCACATTTAATTTCTGTTTTGCATTCATCTCATCTTATTTTCTTTTCTTAAGGGCAATACCCCAATTCACATAAGGTGAGGGATTTCATCACCCTTTCCTTAACCCACAAAATTGCACTTCATTGTAGAATTTGAATAACAATAATAGTTATACGTTGGACTTAAGGGAGTCGCGGGCTCAAATAGGGCTTAAATGTATTTTGATAGTTGATTTCTCTGGAATGAATTATTTCTTGGTGTCTAGACTACGGCAGAGAAATAACCCTTTATAAATATTATGGTGATTCATAAATATTATATTGGTTGTTACTCTAAAGGTACTTAAAACTTCGGTTGCATTGCTAGGGTGATTCCTGGTGCACCGATAACTCCTGTCCGTTAACTGGCCAAGAAATCTTTTGTTTTATGTAATCAAACGTGTCACTATATAATTTTGGGTTAGGAGCCACTAAGGACAGAAAATTTGTAGCTAATCTTTGCATTCATTTAGTTGCATTAGGTTGATACATACAAAAAAAAGAGAGAGAAAGAGAAATTCATAAAAAAAAAACGCTTCTACTCTCTTCTCAATTTGTTCTTTCTCTTCTTCTTTGCGCTAGTGCATGCGTGGTTGGACCCGTGATCCTTCTACTAATCGTTTAGTTCGAACAAACATTTTCTCAACCATGGCCGAACAAAATCCCCCTCGAACTCTTATGGATAGATACTTCCCCGATCGAGTTTCTATTCCCTCCTGCATCATGTTGCCCACCCCAACGGGTAACCACTTCAAAATTCATTCGAATCACATAAATAATCTTCCAAAATTCGCCAATCTTGAACGTGATGATCCTTACATTTTCTTAACCAAATTTGAACAAGTTTGTGTAACCATGAGAATTCAACAATTAAGTGACGATGGAATCAAACGTAGGTTAATTCCATTTGCACTTACAGATTATGCCAAAAAATGGTTGTATAGCTTGCCTTCAAATATGATTGGAACTTGGGATGAATTTGTGAACGTTTTTCTAAAAAATAATTACCCCCGAAAAAAACATGTAAAATTAGAAATGAAATTGTTAATTTTCATCAATTTGGGGGTGATCCTTTGCAAAATATTTTGAGAGATTTAAAGAGCTTCTAGTCAAATGTCCACATCACAATTTCGAAAAATGGACGCTTGAAAATAACTCTCGAACCATGCTTCGATGTGCCAAGGAAACTTTCTAGCCCAACATCACGATGTCGCTTGGCAATTTCTTGAGAGTTTGGTCGAAAAATCAGCTCAATGGGAAAGATCTAACGATAAATCGATTTATTCCCGATTAAATGCTCATTCGGCAGGATCCTCAACGGCTTTAGAAATTTCTTCAAGTTTAACTAGTCATCAAGAAATTTCTCTTCTCTCAACACTTTCTAAACATAAAGATGCAATCGGTTGGTCCGTTTCTGACATCAAGGGAATTAGCCCTGCAATTGTTCAACATTGTATTCACCTAACCGATGAAGCCAAACCCACTCGTGAAGCGCAATGTAGGCTTAACCCAAAGATGAAAGAGGTAGTTCACGAAGAAATTCTTAAACTTATTGACAAAGACATCATCTACCTCATTTATGATAGTTTATCGGTTAGTCCCATTCACATTGTTCCTAAAAAGTCCGGACTCACCGCTGTCGCAAATGACCAAAACGAACTTCTTCCTACTCGTACTGAAACGGGTTGGCGTGTTTGCATCGATTATCGAAAACTGAATGTTGCAATGCGTAAAGACCACTTTCCTCTTCCCTTCATCAATCAAATGCTCGAACGTTTAGCTGGTCACGAATTCTACTGCTTTCTTGATGGTTATTCTGGTTATAACCAAATTCCAATCGCTCCCGAAGATCAAGAAAAAACGACTTTCACATGTCCATTTGGTACCTTTGCTTACCGACGTATGCCTTTCGGTCTTTGCAATGCTCCTGCAACTTTCCAATGATGTATGGTTGGAATTTTTTCTAATATGATCGAACGCTTTCTTGGAGTCTTTATGGATGATTTTTCAATCTTTGGTGGTTCTTTTTCCTCTTGCTTACATCATCTTGAACTTGTTTTAAATCGATGTAAAGAAAAACACTTAACGTTGAATTGGAAAAAATGCCACTTTATGGTCAAACAAGGCATTGTCCTTGGACATGTAATTTCAAATAATGGCATTAAGGTAGATAAAGCGAAAGTTGGCGTTATCTCAAAAACTACCCATTCCAAAATGCGTTAAGGACATTCGTTCATTTCTTGGGCATGCTGGTTTTTACCGATGCCTTGTGAAAGATTTCAGCAAAATTGCTCGTCCCTTGACTACTCTGCTAGGAAAGAATATCCCATAAGAATTTAACTCTAAATTTGTCACTTCTTTTGAACATCTTAAAAAAGAACTCATTTCATCTCTGATAATCTGTTCACCCGACTGGAACCTTCCTTTTGAAATCATGTGTGACGCTTCTAACTTCGCGGTTGGTGCTGTCTTAGGACAATGCATCAACAAAATCCTTCACGTCATTTACTACGCGAGTGTGACTTTGAACGACGCTCAACTGAATTATACAACCACCAAAAAAGAACTTTTAGCTGTTGTTTTTGCGCTTGATAAGTTTCGATCTTACTTGATTGGTTCCCATGTCACGATCTACACAGACCATTCTGCTCTTCGACACCTTTTTGCTAAAGAGGATGCTAAGTCACGCTTAATTCGATGAATCCTTTTGCTTCAAGAATTTGATCTTACAATCAAATACAAAAAAGGATCCGATAATGTCATAGCCGATCACTTGTCTCGTCTTCCGAACGTGCCATCTTCCTTGCCAATCAATGAAAACTTTCCCGACGAACAACTCCTTTCTGTTTCAATTGATCCTTGGTTCTCCGATATAGTGAACTATTTAGTCACTAAGGAAACACCCTTGTTTTGGTCCAAACAAGATAAATACAAATTTCTTTCTCAAGTGAAATACTTCTATTGGGATGACCCATACTTGTTTAAGTTTTTTCCAGACCAAATCATTCTCGATGTGTTCCTGATAGCGAAATTAGGAGTGTTCTCTCATTTTGCCATGATCATGCATGCGGTGGACATTTTGGTCCTAGGAAAACCGCTGAAAAGGTGTTAATGTGGTTTTTATTGGCCTACTCTCTTTAAAGACTCGTTCGAATTCCGTAAAACTTGTAATCGTTATCAAATGCTAGGAAAGATTTCTCGACGAAATATGATGCCTTTGAACCCCATCCTTACGATCGAGATCTTTAATGTATGGGGTATTGACTTTATGGGACCTTTCTCAAACTCCTTTGGAATCTTGTTTATTCTTCTCGCTGTCGACTACGTTTGAAATGGGTCGAAACTGTTTCATGTAAAACAAATGATCATAAAATTGTTGTGAAATTTCTAAAAGATAATATCTTTTCGAGGTTCGGCATACCTCGCACAATAATAGCGACAATGGAACGCATTTCTATAATCGATCTTTTGAGTCCTTAATGAAGAAATACTTAATAACCCACAAGTTATCCACTCCTTATCATCCGTAAACTTGTGGTCAAGTCGAAGTATCGAATCATAAAATAAAACAGATTTTGAAGAAAACTGTGAATAAAAATCGAAAAGATTGGTCACAAAAATTGACCGACGCGCTTTGGTCTTACCGTACTGCTTTTAAAACTAATATGGAATGCCCTCTTTTCGATTGGTTTACGGTGAAGCCTATCATTTACCTGTTGAACTTGAACATAAAGCACTTTGGGCAATAAAAAACTTAAACTTTGATCTTAAAAAAGATGGCGAAAACCGAAAATTGCAACTCGACGAGCTAGAAGAAATTAGGAATGACGCTTACGAAAACGTGAAAATTTACAAGGGAAAAACCAAAGTTTTTCATGATAAGTAAATCCTAAGAAAAACACTTTTGCCAAACCAAAAAGTTCTGTTGTATGACTCATGACTTCATTTATTCCCTAGGAAGTTAAAATCAAGATGGACTGGACCATATGTTGTTCGAACTGTTTTTCCACATGGTGCTATTGAAATAGAAAACCCGAGGGATGGATCCATATTCAAAGTCAATGGTCAATGTCTAAAACCATTCTTGGAATTGCCCACTGATCAAGAGGATCTCATGATTATTCATGAGCCATGCTACGTGAAGTAAGAAAGTTAAGTTTAACCCTCTTTGTAAAAATGTAAATATTTCTCTTCTGTTCACTCATTGTGTCATGCATTGACTGTGGGGACATAGTCCAAATCAAGTGTGGGGGCGAGTTTCATATTTATTTTGGTTTTGCATAGAATTTTCCTATCTTTTTTCCTTACTTTTTTTCCATTCAAAAAAAAAAAGAAAAAAAAAGAATTTCGCATTTCTATTTACTTTTAAATAAGACATGATGGAGTTAGCATATAATTTTGGTCGTTCGATTAAAATGTGGAGATTTACTTCTCTTAGCGGATAATGAAAGGAAAGTTTGAATTATGAGAAAATTTGGTGTAACTGGTATATTGGGAAATCCGTAGGTGATGAGTATGAAATGTTTTCTGAATTGTAATCCAATTGAATGAATGGTTGATTTAGACTACTTGCGATAATATTTTAGATCTTTAAGTGAAGTTGTGCTAAGATATTCTCGCTTAACTCTCTCTCTTATATAAAAAAAAGAATGTATATATATAATAATAATCCAAGGGTATCCAACATTGCTAGTACATCTCGCGTTGGTGGCAAACACGTCAAACTCTTTCCGACACCTTGTTGACAATGTCAGCGTCGGTATATCTTGGTCTCATTTTACGAGTTGGACCTAAGGATTACCGACATCTTGTTGAAAAAGTCAGCGTCGGTCTGCACAATCCGCCAAGCTTTGTCCCAAACTCTCACGGGTGGTATACCTTGGTCTTTTCGATTAGGTGTTTGTAAATACTAATAATGTAAATATTTTGTAACAAAGAGAGAGTAAGCACTTGAAATCCAAACACACTCTTTACTTATTCGACCTAACTTATTAATAAAAAGGAAGTTGAGACACTATTTTTTGATTATTGATATCGATTATAGAATTCATTTCATATTTGCACTGTGTTTCTACGAAAACAACTGGCCAAGCTGGAGGAGTTTGTGATGATAACATGACTTTTGTTTGAAGTTTTGATTAGCAACAGACTCAAATTTCATAGTGACGATCGAAATTTGTGTTAACTCATTCGTGTGATATTTAAAAGTAAATTATCCATTTGTAAATATTCCTTTAAAAGCTTGCACTCGTCTTGTAAATATTTTCTAATCTTGCGTTTTGTAAATATTTTTTTTGTGTTCAACTTTTGGATTTTGTGGGTAGTATTGGCTGAAAACCCTCACGATACAACAGACGTCCTGCTGGGGACACTCAGAGGTTTAAAGGCTTGTTGCATACACTCAATGCAATCGTGTTCCCTACGAAAACGGATTTATCTTAGTTTTTTTTAACTTTATTCGAGGACAAATAACAAGATAAGTGTGGGGGTATTTGATGTGCACGTAAAAATGCACATTTATATTCACATATTTATTCTTGTTTAGTTGAATAAATGAACATTATCGGGTATTTTATATGATCAAACCATGTTTTAAATATTTTCAAAATCATCACTTACTTTGGGAAAATGTGGTCACTAGTGCATGTTTTAATTGTGAAATCTTTTACTCGCTCGTTGTGTTTATCTCCTGTAGGAATGTTGGAGCTAAAAGGATATATGCACATGAAGAGATAAGGGAAAGCATGCATTTTCACAAAAGGAGGCAAAGAATTAATTCATTTTATGGATAGTGGAGGCCCACACCTTTTAGTTAGCCCATTTCCTCTTAAGCTTCATATTAAAGACAGAGACAAAAAGGCCTCATGCATTCTACGTGACTTAGTTGAAGCTAATGACAATTATAAGCTATATGAATGGGCATTTTGGGGGTTTTCGAAGGAAAGTGATTAGGGTTTTAGTTTTTTTTTATCATTTATATATACCCCTTTGTTTCATGTATTTCAGGATCTCCTTTTTAGCAAATAAAAGTGTAATTAATCAAATAAACAAAAATGGCTTCCAAGCTAATTCCTTTTATGTCTCTCTCATATCTCTTTTAATTTCTATGCTCTACTTTATGTTAGTAGTTTAGATTTTCTTTTCTACAAGTAGTGTAATTTTATTTATGCAACTAATTAGTAGTTGACATCTTTTCTTCATTATTTACTCTTTATTTTTGTTGTCCATCAATGTTGAAATCTAATTGTGTTGAATTAATCACACAAATGAGGAGCTAAACCCCTACAATTTAGGGGTGATGAAGCTTTTCCTCTCAATTAATGTAGATTCAACTTGAATTTGTATGAGTGATCTCCTTGGGTTTAATGGCAATGGATGTTTTTTGGTGTATTTAATTTTCATATTGAATTTAATAGCCTCTTTTGTTCATTTCATAACACTAGGCTATGCTTATGACATATACAACAAATTGCCTCTTCATCTAAAATTGTGATTATGGCAATGAAATGATTTTTGAGTTGAAATTTGATGATCTACATTACTAACCAATAGTAAATAGATCATACTTAAATTAGATTTTAGTTTCATTTCGATGGCCTGTTTCATAATAGTTAAAAAAGTTAGATTAATTGTGTATTATAGTTTGATGGCGTATTTTGTGTTAATT
This sequence comes from Allium sativum, assembly GCA_030737875.1. Lineage (NCBI taxonomy): Eukaryota > Viridiplantae > Streptophyta > Magnoliopsida > Asparagales > Amaryllidaceae > Allium > Allium sativum. The sequence continues at coordinate 787,519,476 of CM060916.1, read as the reverse complement.
ACTAGCGCAAATAAGTTATGCTTATGATAATTACATAATTAATCTTACTTAAGTTATTTGAGAGATCTTTGTGCTATTTTATGTTGAACAATGTTGAAAGAAAGAAAAGTGAAGTTGCCCCTAAATTGGTTTTAATCTCGTAGTTTTAATCTACATTTTAGTTTATATTTTTTTCTAGTACTTAATCACAATCCAAATTTTGGTTTAATTTGACTGAATAAGATTGAAATTGTAATGACCCGGGATTTTGACGACTTTGGTTATCGCCATAAACTCACTGATGACTAACCAAACATCGAAAAATACCGGTCATTAATGAAAGAAATTAGAGGGTGAGGATAGATAAGATAGAAACTTTGAATAGAAGAAGAAGAAGAAGAAGAAGAAGAACACAACATCAGAGTAACACAAACCTCACAGCGGAACGAATAACATATAATATATATAACATAATTTGAAATATACATTTGTACCTGAATTTACATCATTATCAAAGTACAGCACTTACAACACAGCGGAAATAAACTATAGCTATATGATCTTGAAGCCTCCTGCTCCATCTCTTCAATTGCATCTGAAAAATCCCGACTACTTGACTGCCCGTACAAATTTAGGCACCCAAGAGTTTAGGGAAAACAACAAAATAAACTCCGGGTCAGTCATGGGACTGGTATGAGTAAAATAGTTTAAAACAGTTTGAACAAGTAAACGATATCTCATAAGACCACGCCGTATAACAGAACGGGTTTTTCCCTTATGAGAATCCAAATTATCTTTATATCGAAAACCTTTTTGATATTATAATAATGTCTATCAACCACAGTATAATAATCATCTAGCAGAAACGCTTTCATCTTACGTTCTACATATATAGTATACAATCAAAACCGCAAGCACGTATTGGGTAATGGATTTCCAACTATGACAAGGTATGGAACCACCTTTCGCTAGTGTACCTCTAGAGAGGAATACACTGGGTTCAACAAGAACATCTTGCAACCCGGCCACACATGACCGACCACTCATTTCGCTTGAGTGTATCGAATGTATATCACCAACAGTTGGGATCAGCAACCGTTTCCCGAATGGGACAGCATCAACAATAGATTTTTAGAAGTAAATGAAACTCTAGATCAGGTGATTATACACCCTACTTCGGTGCGACCGACTTAGCCATGATGCCTGCCCGATTTCTGTCATTTATAGGATGTGAGGCTAGAAACTATGCATTATCATCACACCAGATTCACTTTGAATGCCACATCGTCAAATCCATCAAATCACATATTGACGTCCTCAACCATACATTATGTGTTAGCTAAAAGAAGTTTCCTTCTCCGCTTCCACTCTTGGTACGGTTGGAGAAATCAATATACGTGATTGTCTGGACATACTCTGGCAGACATTCATCTATACAAGTCACCCAGGAACAGGATGAACTGAAGGCACTATTCTGTAAACAGGATAGCCCTTGCATAACTCCGTCTTCAATTTCCTTTGGCATATATGATTCGCAACGCTTATGCCAATACAGAGTGGTTCTTTGGATAATAATCCAACCGGTCTCTCCATATTAACAACGTTAAAATGGTCAAAACTTCGATAGTCTGTGATTTAACTATTGAAGAAAAACAGGTGTGCAAACAACGATATTATTTCCAGATGGAAATTTATATCGATCAAACATCATTCAACATTTATCCCTTTATTTCATTAATTTACTTATCTCCTGTTTCCCTATATTCAATATTTCTTATTTTCTAAATTTGGAAAATATACGTTATTAACAATGGAAAACATTTCCATTTCTTGTTTTCTTTATTAGAAAAAATTTCTGGTTTCTTATTTGGAAAACATTTCCAAAGCTTCTTCATTGGACTTAGACAGATGTTTAAACAAACCATCGCGATGCCAACTCAAAACATTTCCTTCAATTACTAAATTCACTTAACCATCCTTTACTATCGAACCTTAACCATTCCTTAGTTAAAAATGAAGTCAATCAAGTTGGGGTAATACTACCTCTCAGACCTTAACTGAACAACGTTTCTAACCTTGAAATAGACAAAGTTCACCCTTCTAATTCTTTAACAAACTTCCTTACGTAACTCTCTTTCAAATCTTTTCTATTCGATAATTCTTTCCTTCGATAAGGTATATTCGATAACTCTACTCAATTTATTTTATTCACTTAACTCTTTTGATTTAACTTTAACTCTATTCACTTAACTCCTATCGAATAAACTATATTCGAAAACTCTTTTAATTCTATTTGAATAAACTATATATTCGATTAACTCCTTTTACTCTATTCGAATAAACTATATTCAATTAACTCCTTTATTCTATTCGAATAAACTATATATTCGATTAACTCCTTTATTCTATTTGAATAAACTATATATTCGATTAACTCCTTTATTCTATTTGAATAAACTATATATTCGATTAACTCATTTGCTTTAACTCTAATCGACTAAACTAACATCGATTAACTCCTTTTACTACGATTAAACTAACATCGATTAACTCCTTTTAACTCGATTAAGCTATTCATTTATAAAGATTTACTTTTAGTAACGGTTCTTCACTTTACAAATGATTTCCTTCTTATAACAGTTTCCATTTTATAACGTTTATTCATTTTCTAAATATCTCTTATTTATAAATACTCCAATTTATAAATATTACTTATTTATAAATATTCCATTTATAAATATTTTATTTTCAAATATCACTTTGAAAATATTCCCTTATCAACATTTCGGTATGTTATGGTATTCAACATATCAAATCACGATGATCAGTATCGTCCAAACACATATAATTGACAACAGATTGTATATCACATCATATATCACAATATATGAAAAACAATAAAATAACTGTTGAGGAATCCAGTCGGATTCCTCCAACCTGTTTCCCTGCATCACAGATGTTAAACAATATAGATAACATCACTTTCATTTCCATATGATATATTCCGTTAAACAGAATCAATATAGAAATTCAACTAACTGACTAGCAATTCAATCAAACAATCAACACACAATCAATCAGCCAATATCTAACTGTTCAAAAAATACAACATGAAATTATGAACTGTTCAGAGTTAGTGAGATTTACTCACATTGGCGCATTAACCGTTAAATGACGGTTTGCGTTATTTGATTTAGTCGGACAATTTATTTCACCATAAGCTTGAGACGAACTCCGAATGACCCCACCTAAAATGTTTTTCACTCGGACCGGTCATCCACATTGCTCGTCTTTTGTTTGTAACCGCCAATTTCCCTTTTTCTTTAAAATATTGGGCTTCTCTTCTCTTAAACGGGCCAGCACCACTTGAAGCCCCAAACCCGCTGCATTACACAGCCTTCTTCCTTGAATAAAGACATTCCTGTATAACTCCTTCAATAACCATTTCCGCAATTCATTCCGTCATTCCCATTTGAAACTCACGGCCACACATCTGGCCATCTTCTCCTCTTTAGTTTCTGCCCACTCCAAACTGTCAAGGCCTCAACGCATCAGACCCAACTATACAACTTGAAACAAAAATACAGCAGACCGTTCTTCCCAGTTCGGAATGATCAAAACACCACAGCACAGAACGACTTCACAAGAAAACCACTTCGTTCATCACAACCCTGAAAATACACTATTCGCATATCACATTGACCATATTCTTCCCTGATCAAATGACCAACTCCTTTGCGAACTCATTCCTCTTATCACCATATTATCATGCTCCAACATCCAGTAAACACCCTGTACAAAGCTTCTCCTTCCATCACACAAATAATATTTGCTCCAGGAAAACACAATCATCACACAGCATTCTTCCTCCATCTAAACATAATGAATATTTTAATTAACACCTAAATTACAAAACAAATCTCACGTTTAAGCTTTTCAGTGCTCCCTCAATCCTTCACTATGCTGCCGATTTTAACTCCACCGTAGCACCATCAACGTCGAATGGAGGTCGAACATCGGTGACCCAAAAGTTGCGCCTCAGCCTCGCCTTCTCGTCCTCCCAACCCCGTGTACTTCGATCGCTCCTCCTGTATGTAATCCCCTCGATCCTTGCTTTCGTTCGTTATTTCTACTGGAGGCGCAAAACGAGTTGACCGCAGAAAGATGTTTGATCCCTTAATTAGGTTACGGGAATCCTATTTATAAAGGGTTGGATGAATTTGTGTTCATTCATTTTTAAGTGGCGATTTGTTTTAGTCTTGACCACGAAAGTTTGTTTGGCAAAGACTAGGCCACGTCAGTCTCTTTATAGAAGAGATTTTGGACCCAAAAAAATATATATTTAATTATATTAAAAATTTAGCTGTGAAGTACTACCTTAAAACCGGATATACCTTGGTTTTTAAAAGATTATCCATCCTAGTGCACAAGATTCCATTTACATATGAAAAACTATCAACGGAAGTAAAAATACCATCTTGTCAAGCATTGCCCCACGATCCCAAAAATGTAATAATACCGGTAGATGAGCTCATATTTTGAAACCTCAAAATGTTGATTACAGGGTGCACAATACTCCAAATAAAAAGTTGCTTATTTAATTAATTAAAAATTAGAGTAAAATTCTGAAAACTAAATTATTGGTATCAAAAGAACCTTGTCTAAATTCAAACCTGATATTCAAATATTTTTAAATAACCGTTATGGCCACGAACGAATATACCGCTGTTTTTCTGAATATTTGATTTGGACATAAATCAAAATCTACATGATGAAATCCCTATTTTTCTCTTCCACTAAAAAGATATACTCCACCAGCTCCACACGTTTCTTGTTTCACAAAAATCCAATTTAAAACGAACCCTGTACATTCAGTTGAAGTTCGAATCGCCAATTTACGAACTACAGCGCCATTTCGAGCTCGATTTTAATTATATTATAACTTATACATTCAACGATCGTTATTTAAATATAATCGTTATCGTAATCAAATTCTAAACTGAATTATATATTTCGAATTTCCCAATTCACAACATATCTCCATTTTAGCCAATTCTGATTATTTTATAATTAAATATAATATTTAATTTATTATTTTAATTAAATATTCATCATTATTTAATTCCACGACCATTAAATTCTCTAACCATCATTTAAATAATTAAATAAATTAATTATAATACCTCTGCCAATGCGGGTCATTACAATCTTCCCCACTTAAAATAATTTCATCCTCGAAATTGCTAAAGCTAGAAGACGACCCTATCTACTGGTTAGAACATACTTGTTCACTTCTTAACTTCAGTTTCAACTGAACCAATTTAATTTCAATTAAATATTTATTTAATTCTTATCAACGAAAATTTTCAAAAATCCTGAAAGTTTTCTAACACCTTAACTTTTTGAAAAATTTCGCCAGCACCTCCTTTGTACTAGTCAATCGGTCAAACTCCAACTCGCCTCTTTGGGCCATCTCCAACCCAAAAGAAAATCAACAACCAAGCGGCTTGCCAATTCGGCTCATAAATCTTATATCCAATAGAAATATAAACTTGTACCTTTTGTCGGCATATCATTATATCCCTTCCACCTGTTATCAATTCAGAAGATACAAGGGTCATTCCAATCAAATCCCAATCTGGTTTTATCCACAACACAACCATTCGCTTATATCCGAGCCAAATATCATTTCAACTCGAGTTTCTTCTCGATTTCCAACTCTTAACTTGATTATCACATTACACTTCCAATTTGGATCTCACAATCCAATTTGTCTTGATATCATTCTAATTCAATCTCAGTTACCACTTTACTGGCTTTACTTTAATTCAATTTTGCTTTCACAAATTTTTTGTTAAATTTGTTTTTAATTCAAACAGTCTTTCCCTGGGAGTGTTCAAACAGTTTACTCTTTTCAAAAATCAAATTTTCCTTTTGAACATGTTACTGAGCCCTTAATTAATATTCCATTAGTTAAATCACTTCTCTATTTCTTTATCAATATTTGTTAACCAAATATTTTCCATAACCATATTGGCCTTTTATGTTATTTGGAAAACATTTCCGACTATCGCCTTCCTTTATTTTCTAAACTTTAGAAAATATATGATACTTATAATTGGAAAATACTCCAATTACTTATCTCTTTTCCGATCTCGTTTATTTACATACTTAGCAAATATTCTTTATTATATTTCCAAGCTTACACTTATTTGGGTTAAAACGGATGTCGTGTAAAACATCGTTACGACAACCCCAATACTATATTCAACTAACTCTTATTCAATATTGATCTTCGAGCCTGAAATCTTACTATTTATTTGTTAATAATGAAATCAATCAAGTTGGGGTATAACTACCTCTCAGACCTTGACTGAATAACATTTATAACGTTAAAACAGATATGACTACTTACTCGAATAATCAATACCATACCACTACTTATTCACCTATAAACACGTATACGCTTCCTCTTTCTATTCTTACTAGATTTTATTCTTAGTCTTCCTTTTTGATTTTACTATTCTATTTCTAAGTTCGTTTCCTTATCGACTTCTAGATATATCGATACGTTGATTTCTAACTGTCAAATTATCTTAAAAATATTCTAACTCCTTAAATTCCCGGAAAAATTCGCCATAACCTCCTTTGTACTAGGAGCATCGGGATATTTCAAATAGCCTCCCATGGCCCTCACCAATCCAAAAGAAAAAGAAAAAGCCAAGCGGCTAGCCGATACGGCGCACAAAATCTCATATATATGAATTAAATACATACCTTTTCGTCGAGCATTCTATTTATATACCTTCATACCTTATCCATACCTATCTCATGTATATTTATACCTGCCCAATCTATTTTAACTATACTTGATCGTTTTAACTCAATTCGTTAGTTAATTTGTTAATTAACTCTTTAGTCTATTTCACTTTTATATTTGAACATGACATGTTCAAATATATTTTAACTTGCTTATTAACTAATTTGAATCAAAATTTCAAATTTAAGTTCTATATTCGATTTCGAATATCCATTTACAAATCCAATTCACCTTTCAAAGTTCAACTTCAAATTCAAAACTCGATTAACTAATTCCTCTTCGACTTAGTTAATTCTATTCAATTTCTATTCAAATTTTATATCACTTCTATTATTCAAATCTATATATATTAAATTCTATTCAAATTCTATATATTCAAATCCTATATTTGAATTCCTTTATATTTCCTATATTCAAATTCTATATTTGAATTCCATTTGAATTTCTATATTCAAAATCCATTTGAATTTCTATATTTAAATTCTATATTACTTCCATTGAATTTCATATATTCAAACTCCCTTTGAATTTCTATATTCAATTTCTATTTCAATTCCATTTCAATCTATTTGAATTCTATATTCAAATTTCATTATTACTCTATATGAATTCTATATTCAATTTTCCATTATTTAAATCGTCTTTATTCAAATCTCATTTGAATTTCTATATTCAAATCTCCTTTGAATTCTATTATTTAAATTCTATGTTTGAATTTCCTTTATTCAAATTCCTTTTCAAACTTTCTTTATTCATTCTTTCTTTATTAAGTCTCGATTTCAATTCCTTTTGAAATCGATATTTCTACCTTTGGAAAATAGATTTCCCTTTCAATTTCACACTTGTATTTTTATTTCTGAATTATCCAATGATAATTCTTTTCACTTCATTTATAAACTTCGTTTATAAAAGAACTATTTATAAACTTCGTTTATAAAGGAACTTCTCGTTTTATTTCTTTTAAAACAAGTTAATATTTCAAATCTATTTAAAAATTCAAATTCTATATTATAAATCCCATTTTGAAATTCAACACAACTTGTCTATCCAAAAACAAATTCAAAACAGTATCTCTGGTAGTAATTCGTCACTTACAACTCGAAAATGAATACTGATGATGCAGCTGTCATCATCAGAATCTATTTTCTAGCGATCGAAGTGAGTTCAATACTATAAAACCATTTTTAACATTTCCACATTGAAATTCATTTCAAAATATAATTCACACTGCTTGTAAAACAATTTAAAATCTCCCAGGATCTTAAATTTTCCTTATTTTTAATCCAAATACATTTACAAACACTTATCCAATTTTCCAGAATTTTAATTCAATTTCTGTTTAAATTTCAAATTTAACTCATCTGATTTCACGTATTTCACTTATATGAATTCTGATTGGTTATTTACATAACCATTTTACTTATAATCTTACTCGGTTATAATCACAACCAATATATCCAATATATTATAATCATTCCAATATAAATCCTTTATACCAAAATATAATTTGGGGCAAAATTATTTCGTTTACCCTCTTTTCAAAACATACCATGACGGTTCATCGTATTCAAGTATTTAGTAACTCCTACCGATACAGTGGATCAATCTGATCGACCAGAACTCATAAACAACTCAACCAATAAATCACCACAATATAAAACAAATTTTTATATCAATAACAAATACGTTCACTCGTATATATACACTCAACTCAATCTAGGGTATTACTAACCCTATCTCTACTGAGTCATGCCACAGAGCCAAGGTAATTCACTTAACCTTCTGCTCTGATACCAACCGTAATGACCCGGGATTTTGACGACTTTGGTTATCGCCATAAACTCACTGATGACTAACCAAACATCGAAAAATACTGGTCATTAATGAAAGAAATTAGAGGATGAGGATAGATAAGATAGAAACTTAGAATAGAAGAAGAAGAAGAACACAACATCAGAGTAACACGAACCTCACAGCGGAACGAATAACATATAATATATATAACATAACTTGAAATATACATTTGTACTTGAATATACATCATTATCAAAGTACAACACTTACAACACAGCGGAAATAAACTATAGCTATATGATCCTGAAGCCTCCTGCTCCAGCTCTTCAATTGCATCTGAAAAATCATGACTACTTGACTGCACGTACAAATTTAGGCACCCAAGAGTTTAGGGAAAACAACAAAATAAACTCCGGGTCAGTCATGGGACTGGTATGAGTAACACAGTTTAAAACAGTTTGAACAAGTAAACGATATCTCATAAGACCACGCCGTATAACGGAATGGGTTTTTCCCTTATGAGAATCCAAATTATCTTTATATCAAAAACCTTTTTGATATTATAATAATGTCTATCAACCACAGTATAATAATCATCTAGCAGAAACGCTTTCATCTCACATTCTACATATATAGTATACAATCAAACCCGCAAGCACGTATTGGGTAATGGATTTCCAACTATGACAAGGTATGGAACCACCTTTCGCTAGTGTACCTCTAGAGAGGAATACACTGGGTTCAACAAGAATATCTTGCAACCCGGCCACACATGACCGACCACTCATTTCGCTTGAGTGTATCGAATGTATATCACCAACAGTTGGGATCAGCAACCGTTTCCCGAATGGGACAACATCAACAATAGATTTTTATAAGTAAATGAAACTCTAGATCAGGTGATTATACACCCTACTTCGGTGCGACCGACTTAGCCATGCTGCCTGCCCGATTTCTGTCATTTACCGGATGTGAGGCTAGAAACTATGCTTTATCATCACACCAGATTCACTTTGAATGCCACATCGTCAAATCCATCAAATCACATATTGACGTCCTCAACCATACATTATGTGTTAGCTAAAAGAAGTTTCCTTCTCCGCTTCCACTCTTGGTACGGTTGGAGAAATCAATATACGTGATTGTCTGGACATACTCTGGTAGACATTCATCCATACAAGTCACCCAGGAACAGGATGAACCGAAGGCACTATTCTGTAAACAGGATAGCCCTTGCATAACTCCGTCTTCAATTTCCTTTGGCATATATGATTCGCAACGCTTATGCCAATACAGAGTGGTTCTTTGGATAATAATCCAACCGGTCTCTCCATATTAACAACGTTAAAATGGACCAAACTTCGATAGTCTGTGATTTAACTAGCGAAGAAAAACAGGTGCGCAAACAACGATATTATTTCCAGATGGAAATTTATATCGATCAAACTTCATTCAACATTTATCCCTTTATTTCATTAATTTACTTATCTCATGTTTCCCTATATTCAATATTTCTTATTTTCTATATTTGGAAAATATACGTTATTAACAATGGAAAACCTTTCCATTTCTTGTTTTCTTTATTAGAAAACATTTCTGGTTTCTTATTTGGAAAACATTTCCAAAGCTTCTTCATTGGACTTAGACCGATGTTTAAACAAACCATCGCGATGCCAACTCAAACCATTTCCTTCCATTACTAAATTCACTTAACCATCCTTTACTATCGAACCTTAACCATTCCTTAGTTAAAAATGAAGTTAATCAAGTTGGGGTAATACTACCTCTCAGACCTTAACTGAACAACGTTTCTAACCTTGAAATAAACAAAGTTCACCCTTCTAATTCTTTAACAAACTTCCTTACGTAACTCTCTTTCAAATCTTTTCTATTCGATAATTCTTTCCTTCGATAAGGTATATTCGATAACTCTACTCAATTTATTTTATTCACTTAACTCTTTTGATTTAACTTTAACTCTATTCACTTAACTCCTATCGAATAAACTATATTCGATAACTCTTTTAATTCTATTTGAATAAACTATATATTCGATTAACTCCTTTTACTCTATTCGAATAAACTATATTCAATTAACTCCTTTATTCTATTCGAATAAACTATATATTCGATTAACTCCTTTATTCTATTTGAATAAACTATATATTCGATTAACTCCTTTATTCTATTTGAATAAACTATATATTCGATTAACTCATTTGCTTTAACACTAATCGATTAAACTAACATCGATTAACTCCTTTTACTTCGATTAAACTAACATCGATTAACTCCTTTTAACTCATTTAAACTAACATCGATTAACTCCTTTTAACTCGATTAAACTATTCATTTATAAACATTTACTTTTAGTAACGGTTCTTCACTTTACAAATGATTTCCTTCTTATAACAGTTTCCATTTTATAACGTTTATTTATTTTCTAAATATCTCCTATTTATAAATATTCCAATTTATAAATATTACTTATTTATAAATATTCTATTTATAAATATTTTATTTTCAAATATCACTTTGAAAATATTCCCTTATCAACATTTCGGTATGTTATGGTATTCAACATATCAAATCACGATGATCAGTATCGTCCAAACACATATAATCGACAACAGATTATATATCACATCATATATCACAATATATGAAAAACAATAAAATAACTGTTGAGGAATCCAGTCGGATTCCTCCAACCTGTTTCCCTGCATCACAGATGTTAAACAATATAGATAACATCACTTTCAGTTCCATATGATATATTCTGTTAAACAGAATCAATATAGAAATTCAACTAACTGACTAGCAGTTCAATCAAACAATCAACACACGGTCAATCAGCCAATATCTAACAGTTCTAAAAATACAACGTGAAATTATAAACTGTTAAGAGTTAGTGAGATCTACTAACATTGGCGCGTTAACCGTTAAATGACGGTTTGCGTTATTTGATTCAGTCGGACAATTTATTTCACCATAAGCTTGAGACGAACTCCGAATGACCCCACCTAAAATGTTTTTCACTCGGACCGGTCATCCACATTGCTCGTCTTTTGTTTGTAACCGCGAATTTCTCTTTTTCTTTAAAATATTGGGCTTCTCTTCTCTTAAACGGGCCAGCACCACTTGAAGCCCCAAACCCGCTGCATTACACTGCCTTCTTCCTTGAAAAAAGACATTCCTGTATTGCTCCTTCAATAACCATTTCCGCAATTCATTCCGTCATTCCCATTTGAAACTCACGGCCACACATCTGGCCATCTTCTCCTCTTCAGTTTTTGCCCACTCCAAACTGTCAAGGCCTCAACGCATCAGACCCAACTATACAACTTGAAACAAAAATACAGTAGATCGTTCTTCCCAGTTCGGAATGAACAAAACACCTTAGCACCGAATGACTTCACAAGAAAACCACTTCGTTCATCACAACCCTGAAAATACACTGTTCGCATATCACATTGACCATATTCTTCCCTGATCAAAAGACCAACTCCTTTGCGAACTCATTCCTCTTATCACCATATTATCATGCTCCAACTTCCAGTAAACGCCCTGTACAAAGCTTCTCCTTCCATCACATAAATAATATTTGCTCTAGGAAAACACAATCATCACACAACATTCTTCCTCCATCTAAACATAATTAATATTTTAATTAACACCTAAATTACAAAACAAATCTCACGTTTAAGCTTTTCAGTGCTCCCTCAATCCTTCACTATGCTGCCGATTTTAACTCCACCGTAGCACCATCAACGTCGACCGGAGGTCAAACATCGGTGACCCAAAAGTTGCGCCTCAGCCTCGCCTGCTCGTCCTCCCAACCCCGTGTACTTCGATCGCTCCTCCTGTATGTAATCCCCTCGATCCTTGCTTTCATTCGTTATTTCTACTGGAGGCGCAAAACGAGATGACCCCAGAAAGATGTTTGACCCCTTAATTAGGTTACGGGAATCCTATTTATAAAGGGTTGGATGAATTTGTGTTCATTCATTTTTAAGTGGCGATTTGTTTTAGTCTTGACCACGAAAGTTTGTTTGGCAAAGACTAGGCCACTTCAGTCTCTTTATAGAAGAGATTTTGGACCCAAAAAATATATATTTAATTATATTAAAAATTTAGCTGTGAAGTACTACCTTAAAACCGGTTATACCTTGATTTTTAAAAGATTATCCATCCTAGTGCACAAGATTCCTTTTACATATGAAAACTATCAACAGAAGTAAAATACCATCTTGTCAAGCATTGCCTCACGATCCCAAAAATGTAATAATACCGGTAGATGAACTCATATTTTGAAACCTCAAAATGTTGATTACAGGGTGCACAATACTCCAAATAAAAAGTTGCTTATTTAATTAATTAAAAATTACAGTAAAATTCTAAAAATTAAATTATCGATATGTCTCAAAAGAACCTTGTCTAAATTCAAACCCGATATTCAAATATTTTTAAATAGCCGTTATGGCCACGAACGAATATACCACTGTTTTTCTGAATATTTGATTTGGACATAAATCAAAATCTACACGACGAAATCCCGATTTTCCTCTTCCACTAGAAAGATATACTCCACTAGCTCCACACGTTTCTTGTTTCACAGAAATCAAATTTAAAACGAACCCTGTACATTCAGTTGAAGTTCGAATCGCCAATTTACGAACTGCAGCGCCATTTCGAGCTCGATTTTAATTATATTATAACTTATACGTTCAACGATCGTTATTTAAATAAAATCATTATCGTAATCAAATTCTAAACTGAATTATATATTTCGAATTTCCCAATTCACAACATATCGCCATTTCAGCTAATTCTGATTATTTCAGAATTAAATATATTATTTAATTTATTATTTTAATTAAATATTCATCATTATTTAATTCCACGACCATTAAATTCTCTAAACCACCATTTAAATAATTAAATAAATTAATTATAATACCTCTGCCAATGCGGGTCATTACAGAAATTACTTCTTTCCCTGCGGATCGACTTGTATTCGCCACGTACTAACAATTGTACGTCGTGCGCTTGCGGTTTATTATTAAATTTTTGGCGGTTTTCTAATTCAATAGAAAATCAGTTTGCAAACAATCGGCCGGGAAGGGCTATGATGGGTCAGTCAGCTCCAAGAGGATGGATCGGTCGCATAGGGTTATTTCTGAAAAATTATATTTTTCAGGTACGACCCAGATCTGAACAAAAAGGACTTTTTTAAAAAATCGGGCTGAAGTGCCCGAACCCGTGCCGCATCGCGGTGGGCCCTAAATGCTGTGGGTGGGGGCAGAAACACTGTGGTTTATTCATACCAAATGGATGTAACGCTATGAATGGTGTTGAATCATATATCGATGTTATTTGGTTCAGTGATGTTGTGACTTCGAGGGAAATTCAAGTGGGAATATTCAAAATGTTGAATGTGTTCGTTGATCGGTGTGGAACAACGAATGAGATGACAACTCAAAAATCGTGAGTTGGTGGATAATGATTTCTTGAGCTATGAAAAGTCGTTTGGTTAGTGACAAGAGATGCGAAGGCCGAGAAGTTATCGTTGTCATAAGTTCTAGCAGGCTCAAAGCAGGAGTACAATGGGGGCACCCAAAAGACTGGAAGGTTGCTGGTCAAGTACCCTGGGTATCGTTGAAAGGCCTAGTTGTTAAGGTTGGACAAACATACATATCGTTGAAAGGCATATGGAGTTTATGCTAGAACTGGGGTTACCTTTATCCCTTGACATATGGCAAGGTTGGCCGTCATAGATTAACGATAGTTTCGGAGCAGGATTGGCGGTGATAGTCAGAGTCTGTCATGCATATTGGATGTTTTGTTTGTACCGTCTCACGTAGATTATCCAACGTCGAAGGAGATGTTCCTTGGGTGCTTGTCTGATATTGGTTTAGGCCTCTAGGGCTTGTGCTTGAGGGATTTTGGACTCGATTAGGACGGTTTACGTGAAATATGTATATATAATCTGGATGTCATGAATGCTAGTGGTGTTTTCCTCTCATTGCCATAGATAAATGATTATTCTGATTACCATGTATGAATGGTTGAAGTGTTTGATGTAAAGGCTATCACTGTCCGATGTTGGGAAGACGGGGTTGAGTTCTTCTCTGGTGTTTGGTAGATTAGGTTGTTAATCTACCTATTCTTATATACTTTACTGTTGATGTTTGCTAGTTGTTTTATCGCTCACTAAGACTGTTGTCTAACTCAAGGTTTTATGTTTCACTCTTATTACCTTGGGTTGTTCATCCAGTTGTGGATGGGCAGACTAGGTGGAAGGTGACAGGTGATAACTTAGTGAGGACGATGTTGCAGTTCGGAGGCGAGCTGGAGGCTTACATACCAGTTTTATTACTACTAGTATTTCTGTTTCGGCTGTTTGTATTGCTCTATGAGGGATTGTAGTAAGGCTTCATGTACAGACTTTGATGTTTCCTATGATGCGTGGATGATCTTTCAAGATGTTGTGAAAGTTTCAAAAGTTTGATATATGATGCTCCACTATTTCTACCTGTTGTATATGTTCTATTATATTTTATCCTTGCGCTGTGAGTTCTACGACAGGTTTCGATTATGTTATCTTACCTCGATGATCGTCCACGGCTGCCTAGCACAACTTTCAGTGCATCATTCCTCTTGTTTAAGTGCAGAGGTTATGGGCGATCGTCACATCTTCGGTCATGTCTTCTACTTCGAGATCGCATGGTAAGAAATTTCCAGACCAATGGATTATTGATACATGAGCTTCAAATCATATGTTAGGCAATCTTAATTTATTTGTTGATATCAAAGACATTGCTTCAAAACTAGTTGGTTTACCGAATGGAAAACATGTCACTGCAACTAAAGAAGGTTGTATTAAACTAAGAAATAACTTAATTCTTGATAATTTGCTATATGTGCCTACTCTTAATTGTAATTTGTTGTCTGTTTTGCAAATGAATGAAAAACAGAAATTTATTGTAATTTTCACTAAGAAGTTATGTACTATTCAGGAACAGAGTTTTAGGAACCTGGTTGGAGTTGGGGAACAGTGTAATGGGGTCTATCTCTTTCGAGCAGTTAGAAGTGTCCAAGCAAATAACTCCACAATTGCAGATTCTACATAGCTATGGCATAGGCAGTTAGTTCATCCTTCCATGAAAGTGGTCCGTTCATTGTTAAATTTTGGAAGTAGTACAAATAAACTGTGTGATGATAATTGTGATGTCTGTTTTATAGCTAAACAGCCTCGTGATTATTTTCCATTAAGTATAAGAAAATCTACTAATTTGTTTGATTTGATACATTGTGATATTTGAGGTCCGTATCGTGTTGCTTATAGTTGTGGAGCGCATTATTTTTTGACCATAGTTGATTTTTCTCATGCTATATGGGTATATTTGATGGTAGGAAAAATATGAGGTTGGCAAATTAATTCAAAATTTCTTTAATATGGTCAAAACGCAGTTTAATAGGCAAGTAAAAATTTTGCATAGTGATAATGGATAAGAATTTAAAGGCTTGAGGGAATTTTTTTTCTCAATAAAGT
Source organism: Allium sativum (assembly GCA_030737875.1). Taxonomy (NCBI): domain Eukaryota; kingdom Viridiplantae; phylum Streptophyta; class Magnoliopsida; order Asparagales; family Amaryllidaceae; genus Allium; species Allium sativum. Next base: position 787,503,328 of record CM060916.1, on the reverse strand, counting down.
ACACTGCACCAAACCTCATGTGTTAATACAGCCCCAACAAAATGGTAGAGTAGAACGTAAACATAAACATATTCTAAATGTTGCTCGTGCCCTGCGCTTTTAAGCTAACTTGCCTATTGATTTTTGGGGGGAGTGTGTTTTGACTGCCTGTCATCTTATTAATAGAAACTCCTACTCCTATTTTGGATGGTAAAACACCATATGAAATGCTTTTTGAGATTCCACCTAGTATGTTTGCTTTGAAAGTGTTTGGGTGTCTTTGCTATGTTGCAAATCAGCCTCGTGTCAAAGATAAGTTTGGACCTCGCTCTAGGAGATGTATATTTGTTGGTTATCCTTTTGGTCAAAAGGTGTGGCATGTGTATGATTTGGATACTCATGTGTATTTTGTTAGTCGCGATGTCAAATTTGTTGAGCATGTATTTCCTTTTTCTACACGTGATTCCTCTACCATCTCCCCCAATGAATGCTTGAAATAGTTTTTATCCCAAAATTCCACGAATGATTTGTTTGATAATGATGAGCGGGGTGTTGTGACTGATTTGGATAATGCTAAAGATGTCGAGGTTTTATAGGATGTGATAGGTGATGATAGAGGTGGCATGAATGAATGTGATAGTGTGGAATCGAGGGGGAGTACGGAAGTTGATTTAAATAGTGAGGATCCTAGGAAGAATTCAACACTTGAGGAAAATGGTGATAATCTACATCATGGGCACCGCATCAAGCTTCCTTTCTCTCGTCTTCAAGAGTATGTTACTAACACTGTTATGTGCAAGATAGACCCCCCCACATCATCACACACTGTTTCTCCTCCTCCATCTGGTTTCTCAGGTAAACCTTTTGATATAGCTTGTTATGTGAGTTATGATAAATTTTCTGTGAGACATAGGAAGTTTTTAGAAGCAACTACATCTCAAAAAGAGCCTACTTCCTTCAAAGAGGCAGTTCAAGATGCAGGTTGGCGTCAGGCAATGAAAGAGGAGATTGATGCAATTGAACGGAATGAAACGTAGCCATTAGAGAATTTTCCACTGGTAAGAAGCCTATTTGTAGTGGTTGGGTGTATACAATAAAGCGACGTGCTAATGGTGATGTAGAGCGTCTAAAGGGACGTTTGGTTGTGTACGGAAACCGACAAGTTGCTAGTATTGATTATAATGAAACGTTTGCTCCAGTTGCTAAAATGGGAATTGTTCGTATTTTCCTTACTGTTGTTGTTGCTCGTAATTGGATGTTGCATCAAATGGATGTGTGTAATGCTTTTCTTCATGGTGATTTGGAGGAAGAAGTCTACATGCAGCCTCCCCGGGTTATAATTGTCATATCCCTGGGAAAGTATGTCGATTACGCAAGTCTTTGTATGGTTTATGCCAAGCTCCATGGCAGTGGTTTGCTAAGTTGTCTAGTGCATTGCGGAAATTTGGTTTTGTGCAATCATATGCTGATTATTCGTCATTTAGTTATCAGTAGAATGAGGTTTCTCTACATGTACTAGTTTATGTGGATGATTTGATTATTGCAGGTACATCACATGATGTGATCTTAAGGTTCAAACAATACTTGAGTACGTTTTTTCATATGAGGGATCTTGGTGTATTGAAATATTTTCTTGGGATTGAAGTAGCACGTGGTGATGAGGATTTGTTTCTTTCTCAACGGACCTTGGATATATTGACAGAGACGGGCATGTTGGGTTGTAAACCTATGGATACACCAATGGAGCAGAATCATACATTAGCTTCTGCAGCAAATGACCCTTACGAACATCCGGAGTAATATAGGCGTTTGGTGAGGCGCTTAGTGTATCTTTCTGTTACTCGACCAGAGTTGAGTTACTCTGTTCATACTCTTGCTCGGTTTTTGAGTAATCCTCAGGTTGCACATTGGAATGCTGCCATCCGTGTCTTACGATACATTCAAGGTCAACCTGGTCAAGGTATTTTGCTTCGTCCTAGTGATTTGCAGTTGACGACTTATTATGATAGTGATTCTGTAGCTTATCCTTTAACGCGTCGATCGGTGTCTGGATATTTTGTGCTTCTTGGTCGCTCTCCTGTTTCTTGGAAAACTAAGAAGCAACCGACTGTTTCTCGGTCATCGGCTGAAGAAGAATATCGTTCTATGGTTGTTGCAACTTGTGAACTTAAGTGGATAAAATTGTTGTTGCGTTCACTTGGTGTGATTCATTCCAAACCCATGCAGCTGTTTTGTGACGGTCAATCTGCTTTGCATATTGCGAAGAACCCAATGTTTCATGACCGCACTAAACACATTGAAGTTGATTGTCGCTTTATTCGTGATGAGTTACAGAATGGAAATATTATTACTTCATATTTACCCATTGGTGATCGGTTAGCTGATATTTTGACAAAGACAGTTGGTCGTCAATAGCTTGGATATTTGTTGCGCAAGTTAGGCATTTGTGATTTACATGCTCCAACTTGAGGGGGAGTAAACGGATATATTTTGCAGGATATATTATGGAGATTTGGTTCGATTTGAAGCATGATATAACATGAAACTTATCATGGAGATTTGGTTTGATTTGAATCATGATATAAAAGGAAACTTATTATGGAGATTTGGTTTGATTTAAATCATGATATAACAGGAAACTTATTAGGATATATTTTATATCTTATTCTACTTTATTGGTTTCCTTATATTTGATTGTAAAAACTTGTATAAAGAGAGGTGTATTACCCGTATAAGATGAAGTCACTTTTCTCCAAAACTTCTTATTTTTATCAACATGCAAGAGGCTCTTGATCCGTGGGCAAATAGAACTTGGGATATGTGGGGAACGAACAATAGAATTTTTTCATGCGAAGGGTCATCAAAATTGGTCTATTGACTAAAAACAAGCTGTATAGAATGGACGTAGCAATTGATAAAAGCTGCATTTTATGCCAGAAGGAGGATGAGACTAATTTTCATCTCTTTTTCAGGTGTAAATTCACGCAAGAGATATGGAACAAAGTGCTACAATTAGCAGGATACCACAATCCAAGCAGAGACAGTAAAGAGCAATGACTAACAATTTTTAGAGCAACTAGGTGGTGCGATGGTACTAACATGATCTTGCTACATGCTCTGAAAGTGACAATATGTGAAATATGGAGAGAAAGAAATGCCAGAATTTTTGAGAGCAAATCTCTGCCTTCCAATACCTTAATCCAACATTTATATCAGGCTATTTAAGCAAAAGCGTTAACTTGGAGACAAATCACTTCTACTAACTTAGATGATAGGCTTATATACAATAGTTGTCTTGTTTTTTGCATGCAATCCAAAATTGTGTAACACATTTTTTGGTTCTAATACAAAGAGATAAGGTTCCTCTATAAAACCCTATAAATGCCAAAAAATGCAATCTCAGACATCCATCCATACAAGTTATCCAGGTTATGATAAACCAAGGGCACTTCTCCTATTACATCCTGGATAAACCTAGTGATAGTAGCAAAGAGTCCTTGCATCGAATATCTCAAGTGAAGAACTACAGTCATATATGACATGAGAAGTTTCCTTCGAGTGTTAATGATAAAAATCATTATCATTCTATGTCTTTGCTTTCGAACGTATATTAGTTCGAAGTGGTTTCAGATAAATATCACCAAAATCCGATCTCAGTCCCTCCAAACAAATCATCGAGAAAATGCAGTTAAGTAATTAGGTATATCCTATGATTAACTAATTTCTTTTTATCAAGATATGTTCTAGAGGTATATATCTTCAAATCATTTCTTTTAAGTATAGGAATTATTAAACCTCATTTATTAAATTCTTTGGTTATTTTAAATTCCTTTTTAAATGTTGGAATAATTCCAATTTCTTTATTTGAACCTTAACAAACATTTCTTATTTCTAAAACATAATTCTTTTATAATTTAAAATCATGTTATCTAGGATGGTAAATCCAAATTATTTAGTAGAGGTGAGCATTTAATTGGTTTGGTTTATCCGATTATGAAAATTGTCAAATCAAACTAAAACCGATAAAAATAAAAACCAAACCAAACAAATTAAGATTGGTTGGTTCAGTTGGTTATCTGATTTAACCAAACTAAAAATATTGTAGACTTTATGTTCATAATATTAACTATAAATTTAAATAAATTATAAATATATAATTAAAATATTATTATTCAAGATTCTCATGCTTCCCAAAAGTAATTCTGATACATATGTGATGACTAAAATTTACTTAGATAACTAAATTAACCTAAAATATTTACTATAATATCGATAATTTTGAAACTATAAGAAAAGTTCGATTAATTTGGTTAAACCGATAATCAAACTAAATATTTTTTCCACACCAATCTAATTTCAAAACCAAACCAAACCAAACCGACCAAAATAAATTGGTTTGGTTGGTTTATTTGGTTTAACCAAGTTATGCCCACCCCTAATAGTTAGTAATTGAGTAAGACAGATCCAAAGAAATTATACTAATTTTACTTAATATCAATTTCTATTTTCAACTTTTACTATTCGTCGAATAATGGTGGAATCACCTTTTAGGTTCACATGCATAGTATGAATTCCCTCCTCATAATTTAATACTAAGTATAAAAAGATTATTTCTCAACGATCCACATTATTTAAATTTGGAAGTTTAATCTTGTATACTTAGCTTGTTTCTGACATTTCAACCTTATCTATCTCTCGTCCAGGGAGGAGGCTGAATGAGCCAAGGCACTGTTCCTCCTGAAAATCTCCTTGATTGAAGCACCTCACATCCAGATTTTACGAAAAGAAAAATTAGGTCTACTCATCGACTATTAGAGCCAAAATTAAAACATTTGCTTATAATAATAATTTTTTAATTCATTTATTTAAATTCTTTTAAATGAATTAATGAAACCATTAAAACACTTAATTTATCACTGAATGCTTTTACAAAAGATTTGAAAAAGAATTGTTAAGTTTAAATTTATATTTCAAATGTTATTGGAAACGATTGCGAAAAGTGTAAATGTTTATTCGACCAAAACAACTTTTCTGTCATTCAAAAATTCATTTATTTAACTTAAATACCTTTTAAAAGATTTATAGAATTTATTTCATTTTTTTAGAGAATCAACGATATCAAATTGAAAGTTCTTTTCTTGGATTAATCGTAGAAACACGATTATTTTCAAAACTTGATTAGCTTATATTTTAAAATCTACTTAACGAAATCTCATTTTGAAGAAATTCTTACTCTTCATCTGGAAGGAGAGAAACAGTATTATATTTAATCCTGAACAGAGGAAATCAGGTGCAGTTACTAGGATTTGGTTGTTACATGAAATAAAGTTGGGTATGGAGAATGCACAATTTACCACTGAACCAGGGATAAGGCATCAATTTATTTCTTAGATTGTTTTGTTTTTCTGGATTTGTTTTCCTTTTCTGTGTTGTTTTTTGTTTGTGCTTCCTGTGCTTGGAGCAATTGTTTTCCCTGTTTTCTTCTTCATGGAGGCATGTCTTTATGTTGGCTTTGTATTTTTCACTCTTAATTGCTTCAATAAAAGGTAGGGGCCCTTTTAACCCCGTCGGCTTTGCAAAAAAAAAAAAAAAAAAAAAAAATCTTCTTAACAAAATCTTTTTTTCCCTTTTGTTTGAAAATCATATTAATAAGAGTTCAGAAAAATCTTATCTCAAAGAATTCCAACACTAAATTCATCATATAAATGAATTTAACTTTCTGTGGCGCTAAATGGTGAATTGTTGCTACGCGACGTGCCTATTTAAACTCAAATATCAAGTCCTTTTCAAAGTTCATTGAACACATTTAAACATTTCTAAATCATTTCAAACAAACTAAAGAGGTTTCATCATTCCGTTTACACCATTTCATTTATAAAGGGAAAGTAATATCCATTGTGATTCTCAATATGTATTAAACATGACTTGTTTAATCGTCTATAAAACAATATTTTCAACAATCAAACAAAATAAACAACCATCGTAAACTGAATTCATATCATCATAGAATTTATCATAGAATTTTATAGAGTTTTCTCACTATCGATTTAAATGACTAACTTTAAAACGACAATAGCTTCGCTACCTTGAATTTAAAGCTCACAATCCCATGCATTATTGGTTCAATGTGATTCATCCTAAACCTTGAAGGGTTGGAGGATCCCACAGCCAGTACAGGAAGTGGTGGCGAGCGGAAGTATAGAAGAGAAGTGGCAGAGATTAGACCTAGAATTCACTAACTAAAGTCTAAAATAGTTTATTTTTATTTTATTTTTTTTGGGTTTTTTATCATCTTTTTCTCAAAAATTTGAAAATGTTATCAAAGGGAAAGCTCTTGTAGATTTTGTCTTCTAGAATTTAGAAAAAAGAAATGTTTTCTTGTAAATGTGTGTCACATGTATCTCACGACGTTGCAGAACTTCTTTCCGTTAAATCGATAATAATCCAAAATCCAATTTTCGGTTACATTTTCAGTTTTTAATCAAACTATTTATTTAAGTAATCGAATTTGAAAATAATTTTTTTATCATATTTAAATAATTAAAATAATATTATTTAAGCAATAAAGTTATATCAAATAATAATAAACAATTATTTGTAAATATTGATATTATATCGATAAACTGATACCAATTTTTCATGTATTTTCAAGCAGAGTATATATATCCTTATAAAACTACCATAAATGATTTATCATCATTATATAACTAATAAAATGAACTATAACCATTTAAAACAATTATAATATTTATTAGACCATTAAAACTCCATTTAAATTCAAAAATCATTTAATCATTATAATGACATTCTTGAAGATGTCATAATACATTTAATTCTCAAAAATGAATATATAATTTTATTCTATATTCTTATTCAATTATAAAAACAAGTATACATATCCAAAGTCGTTCATGACTCTTATAGTTTAAAAACAGTTTATTGATAAAACGGTTTTCGTCAATTTATCTATATCTTTCCAAAGAAAATATTGTTGAAATATTTTTTCGAAATAAGTTCATCATCATTTATCTATATCATTATCTTTCTTTCTACTGATTGTTCCTGTGCCATTTCACAATTAATTTTAAATTGCATTGTTATCCAAACATGCAACGCAGATTCTGATTAAAAAGCTTCTGCTCATCCACTTTTTCACAACATTTGACACATCAAACTGTCGACCTGCTTTTGGATGATTGATAACGATCTTAAACGTCATTTGCCACGATATTCTTCTTTCATCAACCAATTCCTCAGAGAAGTGACCAACAGCAGTGTCTATTCTCACTTGCTGGATATTTTATTATCGGCGCCTCCATGTATAGTTGCATACCAGTGAGAGATGAGGTTTCTTTTCCCTTTACACCCCCCCCCCCCCCCCCCAAAAAAAATCTCGTCTCCTCTCCCTCTTTAAATGAGAGATAGGCTTCTGTACTGTAATGCGAACAAAAGCCGAACCTCTAACATCAAAACCACCAGCGAAAATGCTGCACTACCAGATTCATTTGTTATCAAGTTATGAATGGAGAAACAAAAAAGTCGGAGAATCCACCAGTGTCACTCAAAATACCACAAACACCCCACTGAACTTCTTCATTTGCTCTGCTTCTGACATTTTACCCGGTTTTAAATCCCGGCAGATTACCACAGTTCAAACCACTCTCCCCAGAGGGCATAAAGTCATTTATTCTAGAAGACCAAAATGGGTATAAACTCAAGACAAAATCAAGCAGCTCTACCACAGCAACAGTCAAGCATATATTCATCAAAGTTTCAGACAAATTACAAACTTACAAACATGTACAGAAGAAGACATAAAAATGAGAAAACTATATAACCCCATATACCTCAATCATTCATGTTAGTATGATCAACATTCAAAGACCCAAGTGTGCCCCCAAAAAGAAAATTATATAAAGAAATAAAAAAAAGATCATTATTTCTTCCTACCACTAGCAAGCGCAAGCAGCTTTTCCTGAATCATTTCAGTACTTGTCATCCTCATCTCTTCAGAAGCACGCTGCAAGCTCTGAATCCCACGCCCCAAACTAGCAACTGTAGAAACAAAAGGAACCGACTCAGCAGCACACTCAATGCCATCTCCATACTTAACAAGCCCAGAACAGGCCAGCAAACTGAGCCCAAACGTGGCCCATGGAGCCACCCTTACAGACCCAGAGCTGTTATACCTCCTCATTATCCCATAAAACGACGTACGTATCGCCAGCAAACTAGTCCTTTCTGCATATGAAATCACTCCATGAGTCGCCACTCTGATCTTTTCAGCAGACGCTGTAACCTTCATTGCTGCACCTGAAGTCTTGGCTGGACCTAGAATTTTAGCTGGGCCTAGAATTTTGCTAAGGCCTACGTAAGCCTGTCTTTTCATGTTTGCTAACCCGAATTTGAGTACAGTAGGCACTTTATAGGATGCTATTTTTGAAAGAGAGGACGCACCGAGAACTGCAGTTGCTCCTGCACCGACTGCAACTGCAGGTTTGTCCGCTAATAGCGTCCTTTTGCCTGTGTTTTTCTCATCATCATCGCTGATTTCATCACCACTACAGTAATCATGTGTGATAAAACATTCATTAGCTAGATGAGCGATTTCCAAAGGTATTGATGTAGTCCAATGCTTTCTAAGACCAGTTAAACTTCGAGCATCCACTATAGCTACAATTGATCCTTCATACTTTTTGGCTTCAGATTTAAGAGCCTGAGCGAATAAAGCATGGCATTTTTCATCGGTTGAAAGCTCAGAGAAGTCTACTTCTCCTTCTGGTTTTGCATTTTCAGGACAATGAGCAGCATCGTTGAAAGCGATTCTTAAACCTTCTACTGCAATCCTGAAATTGTAGACACTTGATAATGTTAATGCATCGACTGGGTTGCCTTTGTTAATGTTAGAAAGCATTTCTTGTGCAGATAACAGAGCTCTTTTGATTCCAGGAGTAGAGTTAAAAATTTCATAGAGGTCCAGTAGCAGAGGATAAACAGACTGTGCAAACGGTGGAGGAGGATCATATGCATCATTTTTTATATCAATATCGTTTGTTTTAGGTAGCAAACGTTCGATAGTTGGGACTAGTGACTTCAATGTACGCTCTTGAAGAGTGTCTGTAAGGCAAAACCTTTTAGAAGCAGAGTTAATGAACGGTGCAACTTTATTGTTAGGAAGCAGACAGCTTTGTTGAAATTTGAGGTCTAAGTTGGAGTTGTTGCTGCTGCTGCTATCCGAAGAGGTGGAAGGTTGAGAAGGATCACAACTACTGACATACGGCGATTCAAGAAGGACAAAATGGGAATCAACATCCTCAGCCGCCTTTTTTGCTGCAAAAAAATGACCATAAAATCCAATACCAAATATCTCTTGTAAAACTTGGAATCCAGCACATTTCTCGTAATGTTCTTTGTTAATTTTGTCGGTCAAACATCTTTTGAGAACTCCAATAGCAGATGTTGGTATTTCATTCTCTTGATCATTTCTTGAATTCTTCTCTTCGATTTGTATTTCTGCTAAAGCCGATGAAGCGATCTGTGCTACCACGGCTTTGGGATGGACGGTCCTGATTAGGATTTCAGCATCAAGAGCAGATTGTTTAGATAGATTCTGGGCAGCCAGTATGTATACTATGATGTTTGAATCTGTGTCCCTTAAGGCATAAACAAACTGCTTTGTCTGTTCTGGGATTGGGAGCTTCCGAACCAGTTGGTTTGAGCGTTTCAAATCATCTGATTTGAACAAGGTAAATGGCCATAGATTTAAAAACTGCAATTTAAATGTAGATGCCATAACCAATACATCAGTAACTCATGTGAAGGCGAAGCCTGCGAATTTCAGCAACAGCCTACATAAAAGAAAATATATAGCTAACAATGTCATATATCAGGTAAAAAGAAGAAAAGAAAAGTAGTTGGATATGGTTGCATTGTATACACAGCTTAGGATATAATTAAAGGTTCTTTTTATTTGTAACGTTAATAAAATGTTTCATTCATGTGAATTCTCATTTAATGGAGAAAAACATTAATCCATAGAAGAGAGAAAACTACCACCGGGATATTTAGGGGTTTTGGCTAAAATGTGAGTGAGTCCTATGCACTGGTTTACAGCCAGAATGTCAAATATCCACATATACACATAAATCAAATTACTAGCATAAACCTAATCAACTAGTGGCAATAGTAACGGTGCAATAAAATTACACAGAGAAAAGGAAACATCAGATAGATGTTATTAGAGAACAGGAAGCTGCCTCTACCAGCACCTGATTATAAGCTTAGATGTGGAAACTCATGCATGTATCATTCCATTAGTTTACAAAGTTATTACCATGTGGTAGGGTTTTCATTGGTGATTTTGGGTAGCCTTAAATTGAAGTTTTTTTTTTCTTTCTTCCCTTATCTTTTACTTTTCTTTCTATCCCACAGTGAATCTACGATATATTACTTTATTCTTCAAATATATAACATGTTGCAGATCGAACCTTTTTTTTTAGGTTCTACCTGAACCGCAATATCTCACTGGACCAGCCTCATTATATTTTAATCAAATGTTGTGATCGTATGGTAAAACGTAAATGTCAGTCTGTATGCAACTTTCATCAGCTTAATGGTACGAAACCACAAAGTACAGCAGTTTTTCAAAAGGAAAGTCACCATAAGTCGCATTGGGTACGTTACCTAAATGTGCGAGTAGGAAAAATCATAGTTTATTGTGTTCACTTATTCATATGTACGTAGGAAGCACTCTTATAAGTGATATATATATATATATATATATATATATATATATATGAGAAGCGCTCAATGGCACCCTAAATAGTGAGCACCTCATTTGCTCCCCTATACAAACCAAGCATTTATATTAGAATAAGTTAGTGGGAGGTGAGAGAACTAGTGGAAAGAGAGAAAAACAGGATATGTGGTGGAAATCAGGGGGCATTTAGGGGTGCTGCACTGTTTCGGGGGCCATTGAACGCTCACATATATATATATATATATATATATATATATATATATATATATATATATATATAAAGGTTCTCAGTATATACATTTCCTTGATTTCTCATCAGTTACCGTATTTCTTCACCTATTCATACGCAAGTACAAGGTGGTCCACGTAAAATAAACAAGACAATTGCAATGTCAAAATTATCAGAAAAAGTACTCCTAGTCCTGCTAAACACGCGAAAACCATACATGATAATATTAAACTGTTTCCTCATATACATTTAATCAGGATGCAAAAAATTATGCTGATTACAATGATAATTCGATTAGTAAATTCATGATTTTCAGATTTTAAAAAGTGGGCCTAAATGGGCCAAAGCATGACTTACTGTGGATGTTTACATCTCGGGTGAGGGGAATTACAAATTATGAGCGTCTAGTGTTTCGAGGAAAATAACTGACAATGGGTCATGCAGGAAAACCCCCTTTTATTTGGAAATTATTTCCCACTATATCCATGTCCTCCCATTACTTTCTTCCCTCTCAGGCACAATTTTTTTAATCCAAGACGGATTTTCTATCAAAATAATTCATCAAATTTTGAGGAACATACCTTGCAATAATAGACAACCTTAACTTCAATTTACCTGAATACTTCAGACGCTTAAGCACCACAAATAACCGAGTTGTCCATTCTATTGGAATAAACACACCAAAGAATCTGAATCCTGTTAGTTTTGAATCTTATGCTATTACAAAGGATTTATTTGCTCACAGACAATTAGGTACCCTTCTGTTAAAATCAACAATTTCATTGATATCAGTTTTATGTTTCGCATGACATCAACAATTAAGATAACGAATATTTGACTCGATTGTGAACTACCTAGAACCAGATAACCTATTCAGGGTAAGATGGAGTAGAGAAAATGCCTCGAGCTAATGTTCTTGTACCAGGTGCTACATTGCCGCAGTAACCCATGCCATACTCATAGGAAAAGCTCAAACGACCTTCAGTAGAAGGGTACCTTATCCAAAATTGGCCCAGGTCACAATTTGAAGAAGTATGGGAGCTGGAGGAGTAGCCATTGAATTATTTTTTATTTTACTTTTGACAATTATTCGTTTAACTAGAATAAGTAGCTACAGATCTGGCATCCTTAGGGGAAAAAAAATCAAACCAAATGATCTTTTTAAACATGTTTACCAAATTAAAGTAAACTAATTTATTCATTAGCACCAGTTAACGTCATTAAATTCTGAAACTATAAATGTTCTTATAAAAAGAATAAACTTCACTAAACTCAAGGTATTCATTCATTCAGAGATTCAGTGAATTGACTTCATTAAACAGATTTATTCGGAAAATGATTTCATTATATTCATTAAATTTTAGTCAAAAAAATAGAGAAAACTGTTAACAGACTAAACTGACTGTGTTCCGACAGGTGATTCAAATTCCAACTGTAGCAAAGTCGGCTTCAAGTTAGTCTAGTTAGATTTAAATCAACTAGAAAAATCAAAATCAGGGTTTTACCAGCAGAGAGCACAAAGCACAGCAAAGGAGGCCTGACAGCAGCAAATGACCCCCATGTGAAGTGAGATCGCAACAAGACGAAACGGTTAAGTGAGATACAGGTGTATGACGACGTGACAACGAGAAGATGAGTTTTGATTATGTTTCTGTTTCATTGAATGAGAAGGTAATTATTTTTTAACGACTGTACTGCAATAACCGAAAGGAGGAAATAAAAATGTGTGGATCTGAAATCCTAAGGTGGAAATCAGGAGAGCTGCGAATATTACAGGGTTCGGATGATATTCACAGAATTCAAGAATAATAATTTTGGATATAGTAGAATTATCGTTTTTTCTTATACCTTGGGGGATCAGGTGCCAGGCCAAGCAGGCCTCCGCCCTGCCGGTAGGTAGAGAATACTCAGGGAATGTATTTTGGCTCTAAATTATCAGCAGTTCTTAAAGGCCTGAAAAGTAGGTCAGGATTTAAGCCCGAACCATTGAATAATAATGCACCCCTCAAATTCAACTGTTTCATTCCATTTTCCAGGCCTGAAAAGTGGGTATATCACTTCATTTTTCAGGCTCCATAGCAGCTTTCCTAGGTTATACACGAAGTGTTCAAACAAATCAAATACTCACAGCATAAAAATATGCTTGCTTCAACCATTAGGTCAAATTCAGAGCACTTCTGTTCTTTTAACAAAGACAAATCAATCGGTCATCACTAAGTTCTAGATCCATCCTTACACCCAAGGTTTTAAAATTCGGATTTTGATCGCGTCTCGTCTTGGGAATCCTACAAACAATATCTCATACCGAATGAAATCTTGAGTGAGATGAGGGTATCTCTGGTGTACATCTCCGACTAACATCTTGGATTTTAAAGTCCATCTTGAGACTACCTCAAAGTAATTTAACAACCAAAATTAACATTTCTTAAAAAACATATTACGATTTGCATCTACAAATAAACTTATTAACGTATACACAATTCATTAAAAAAGAATAAAAAATCTTTTAGAGGAGAGTGGTTACATGATCATTATCATATTGATTAAATAAATTATACACATTTGGATATTAAAATTGAAAATTAAACCAAAAATCATATATATTTTGCACTCGTTAAAAAATAAAAATAAAATCATAGTGCTAGTAAAAAGTCATCAAAGTGTAATTTCTTTTGGACTCACATAAGAAGTTAAGAAAATATGTAAATGAAAAAAGATTTTTGAATGAGATCTTCTATTAAGATTTATCTTGAATTTTGCTAGAGATATTAATATCGCAGACGGGATGAGTGCTAAGTATGATATAACAAAGTTTAATGTCTTGTTTCACTGGATCTCGTCTTGTCCAAATTGGAAAATGAGATTTCGAGCAAGATCTCTGGTGAGAAACAAGATCGTAAACAGTGGGTATATCACTTCATGAGGCAACATAGAATTTGGTCAGCACTTTTTTTGACAGAAGGAATCATTATTGTTACATGAACTAAACTCATATATATACCACTTCACCTCCATTGTTTTTCACGGTGTGGAATAGGGCTGTCAATAGAAACCCGAAAAATCTAAAATCTATCCGCATCTGCATCAGTAAAACGAATAATATCCGATATCCGAAAACATGGCTGCAGCTGCGGATATAGGTATACTCACATTCGAAAATTATCCGTCCGTTTTTTTCTCATGATTATAGTTTAAATTATGTGTATTTTAGCATTATGAAATATACTAATTTATTACTTTATTAAGTTGAAAGTCTATATACAAACACACACTAAACATATATTAATTGCTCAAAACTGTTTATTATCATCATAATTGTTTATTTTTAGCACTTTACTTATCAACTGAATTGAAAAAATCTTTATGTTAAACTAATTTTTTTCATTTATATTTCCTTGATTTATCGATCGCTGACTAATCGGATAATTATCCGATATCCGTCTGTATCCGCGATGCGGATATAATACTATACGCATCCAATAGCATCCACTGACAGCCCTAGTATGAAACTATTACTCCAACGTGTGCACATTACCCTTAAACAATGCGAGACACCTGAACAATCACATGTGCTTAAAGGATCAATCCTTAGACCTCTAGTTACAAATTAGGTTCTTATCACCATAACCATTGTTCATTGACGCCTTTGGCGCGTGTGTTGCATGCGCACATACGCGTGCTGTGGATCTTCAATATAATTGGAATTCAAAAGTATAAAAGGCATGAATCCGCATAAATTTTCCATTGTGACCAACGCGGTAAAAATTATTCAATGGCCGCTGGGCAGTGAATATGAGCTAGAGAATAGAGATTAACTGCCTAGGAACTAGGTAAGGATTAAATGGAGTTAATAAATTTTAGCAAAGTAATAAATACCTCTACAAAAGTTGGTATTCAATTTATTACTAACTGATCAAACTTGGAAAGTGTAAATTTGGATAGGCATGAGTGCAGCCAAGGAGATAAGACCGCCTAAAGCTAGCATGTTACTTATACGAGGATTCAAACCTCAACTAGTGCCTCTGAAGTACCTAAAACTCATTTAAATGCTTAGATGAGGTAGTAGATCCTTCCCAGGAGGGATTAAGTAGACGGCTAAGCGATAAGCCTAGGTCAAGCATAGAAAAATTCTACAACACAGATTGTGACCTACACAATCGTAGTGATTTGTATATTGAGTACAATAGCTACCATAACCATGCATCCACTTGAGTAATGACATTAAATGTTGAAGTTATTTAGATGTCAGCTTAGTTTTCATAAGCATGCAACTAACAAACACATTAACATCTGAGTCAATCTCAGTAGTAGTTCTTTCTTACCCAAAAAAAAAAAAACAATTTGATAAAACTCACACTACTCAATCCACAAGGAAAAAGATCAACAAAACTTCTCCCTTATACAATTGCAATTTAAAATTCAACGAGGGAAAGTGACATCAATCAAAATATATCATGTAACTCAAAAAGCAATAAAATAACATTATAAGTTGTCCAAACAATAGTATTTGATCCAAACCCATAGATAAAGGTTCTGAACTTAAATTTAATATGGTTGACAAATTTTAAGTTCTTAATTTACATCAAGGTGTAAGGTTCCGACCAAAATCACGAGATTCCGACCAACTCGTTCCGACGCGATGGGATTAGGGCAAAATCCAATACTGCCATCGTGAATGTTAAAAAATAAAAATAAAACAAATATGCTATATTCAGAGGAAGAGGAGGGAAGTGACTATTGAAAACATAAATAACCGCGAATTTGAGTTTCAACAAATCGTGCTTCAAGCCTTCAGCAAATCGACCTTCAGCAAATTGAGCATAGCAGAAAGTTCGACTTCTTACAGAGATTTTTTTTTTCATTCGCCACTTTCTATTTGCTTTTTTCTTTTTGTTCTGCTTTTTTTGGGTGCGTGGGATGGTTTGATTCTGACGTGCGCTAAGGTTTTTTTAAAAGCATAGGAAGAGGTGTTTGTAAATAGATCGGCTTGGACTTAGAGTTAATACGTTTGGGCTAAATAACTATGAAGGCTTGGTTTTGTGTAATGTTAACTTGAATATAGACCTGAATATTGGACTTGAATATGTAATAGTGTTGTATGAAGTATTATTATTTTTTGTAGACTACTATGTTTCTATATGATTTGCATCGTCTATCGTTATTTTTCCATTAAAAGTACAAAAATTGATACCATAAACGAAATTGAAACTTTCGGAAATTTTCAAACTGACTGAAAAACAAAATTTCAAAGGACCGAAACTCAATTCTCGAACCTTGCTTCATGTATATTTGATCGATTGAATCAAATCCAATGTAAGGTACCATGTTATGATGAAATGCAACAAATATGATATAAATTTTAAGTTCCTGCTCCACAAAACCGTAGAGGACGAATATAAGAGGGAAGCCGAAGAAGAAAGTAGCATTGAGGATGTCATCCTGAAGAGTTTTTACACTGTAGGGGGTCAACAGATCAAAGTACACTGGATTCGCTTATACTTCAAAAAAGTCTTCAAAATATCTTAACTGAGAGTGGGGGAAAATGCATGGAAATTGTTAATAAATGAATCAGATTTCTAAACTATTAGGTACAATTTTAGCAAAAATACACGTTGAAGGAATCAACTGATCCCTCACAGATATATCTACCTTTACTAATTCCCCAGAAGTAGCCTCACAAGCATTGGAGGATAGACTCCTTACAAGTGCCTTATAAGCGTGTAAACAGTTGAACACAGATTTAGTTTTCCACCATAAATATAAAAATTTGCCTCAAACCTGACGTAAAAAGCACATGCCACAGATACATGTCTCATGACACGCAAATAATGCTAGACAATTGGGTGGTAGGTTGTAAAAACAAGAATTTGTTTCAATGGTTTCTCGGTTTCAATTTGATTTCAATTTGAAAACTCTTTAAGAATGATAGAAAAATTTACACATGTGTAGATTAAGGATAATGCCTATATTTTCAGTGAACTAGTTCACATTTATTTCATTTATAAACTATTAATGGTGTCGAAGTTATAAAAAAATCACTATAAACCAGGAATAATGCAAAAGAAGATCATCCAATCATGACTAACAAATAGATAACTTCACAGTATGAGTATACTTTGACTTGATTTGATGTCAAGGTTTCAGATCTCGGATTTTGGAGAAAATTTCGGGTTCATATCTCGGTCAAAATGAGCGATATTTAAAACGCTTATAGCTAAAAATGCTGCCAAATCTCGGATCTTGGGTAAAATCTCGGATTTTCATCTCGGCCGAGATGAGCGAGATTTAAAACCTTGGATGTTCTTCGAAATATAATCCTACTACTAAAACTGTATAATTTGTTGATGGTTTATGATATTATCAACCTAATTGATCGTTTCAAAGATAATATTAACATAATGTAGTGCTAATCACATGATTTATATAAAACATGGTATCTTCTATAGAACTGGTGAGCATTTAGAATTTTGAGGTTCGATCTTCACTCGTAATTAGCAATGCATGAATAACTAAAACCTTGTTTCCACAAGATCAAGTTAGCTCCAAATGTAATAACAAATTTCTTCAGATAAATTTCTCAAAATCTAGAAAGCAAGGGTGCGGCACTCCTCTGAAGCACTGCGCACTGGATACGCATGGGTGCGGGGATACGCAGGGGTGCGGCGGGATTCGTACGGGGTGCGCCACGAGGTGTGTCCCCGTATTTCTTCGATGGAGTTCGGTGGGGTGCGTGCGGAAATGGAGGTGCGGAAGAGGCAAAGACGTAATTCTTAGGGTTTGGCTGTTTCTCGTCTTCAAACTTCAATCTTCGTTGTTTCTCGTCTTCGTGCCCTAATCGAGGAGCTACGACCTCGTCTACGATCTTCAATTTTTAGGGTTGGAACTCCAGCTGTAATCGATTTGCATTAATGATACTGTAATCGATTTGTATAAAACACTGTAACCAATTTTTTTTTCATCGATGAAAGGAGAGCTTTCTCCTGTGAATTGCAGAAAAGAGGATGGAGACAAAAGAGAGGATGCGTGTGTTATCAGAGAAACGTGGACAGTTGTTGTGCACTCAGCTAAGACCAAGTTAAATCTGCATTAAGTTCAGTCCAACTTTGACTGGTTTTACTTCTTTTTTATTTTTGGCTTGCTGCATGAAGTTCAGTCCAACACGTGACCGGTTAAATCTACATAGCACGTTTACTAGGTATTGCTTTCTTTTTATTTTTTAACGTCAACTGCATTGAATACCGCATAGTTCTTGAACAATAGAAATATATTACACTATTATTTTTATATATTATATTTTTGTATGAATTTGAAACGCTTATCATTGCTTTTCCAAACGTGTCTGTAATTATGTTATTCGTCCGTCTGATGTTTTATTTACAAATGCATCTGTAATTAATTATGTTATTCGTCTGATATTTTATTTACAAATGCATCTGTAATTATGTATATAATATATTTTTAGTATTTATATATTTGCCGTATCCCTCCGCACCCGAGTCCTCATATTTTTGAATTTGTCGAATTCTTGTATCCCCGCACCGCGCACCCGCATCCGTGCACCCGTATCCATGCTTTCTAGCTCAAAATAAAGAAGATGAATTCAATTCGTACATAATAAATTAGAAAAACAATAATAAATGATGACTTTTTGACTAAATATACTATTCAATTTATGATGAAAGAATCTCTTAAAAAATGGTTCACTTATGTAAGTTTGGACTGAGAATTGACGTCTGAGACCAAAGAGATGGTGGTCCAAGAAAAATGCAAAATAATGAATGCGCGTCAAAAGAAGAAGGAAAAAAAAAATCGTGATCAGGGAAAATATTTGATGACTAGGACAAAAGTGGGAGGAACAAATCCATTCTCTAATATGATAGATCACTGCACCATATTATGCAAATGACCAGAAAAAATGGGGAGTTAGCAGTGTTGGAACATTTGCAGAAGAAACTACGGGTGCAAATTACATTGCTACGAGTTATGCACAGTTTTTAAACACTTTAGATTCAGAGTTCTTTCATACATAATTTCACCATCTTCGTTAAGATATTTTGGACTTGGGCTTGAGAATAAAAACTACAGCATTGAACTGCAATTTCCAGAAATAGCTTTTCCCGATTAACCTACGTGACAAAATATTGGGAGAAGATGTTCGATATTTTAATTTAGATTTTTTTAAAAAGTTACTTTTATTTTATTTATTTATTATTTTTATATATAAGGTCACATTCATCTTATGCCTTTAATATTTCAGGGAAATTTAGCAGAAAAAGATTCTAACATAGAAAAAGATGCCAGTAGCAAAGCTTTTAAAGCCGTCGTAAAGAATTATGTAGCTCCTGTCACAAATAATTTTCTGGAAGTAAATTTCTTTTGGGCAGCAAAAGGGTCGTGTGTTCCTACTTCCTACTCAAGGTTATTATGGTCCATCCATTTCTGCTATTAGTGTAACTCCTTATTCCTTATGGTATGGTTTAAACACTTGAAACAATACTCATGTACATTGTAAGAATAATATTTCCACATCTTAATAAGTAATATAATTTTCATTTCCAGAATTTACTGCAACTGTTTCTAATAAGCCTAGTAATTCAGAAAGTAAGAGCACTGGTGTTATTGTTGGTGTTATAGTTGCAATTGCCATTTTAGTATTTCTTACGCCACTTGTATTCTTTATCTTCAAACAGAAGCAAAGAAAAAGAAGACTTAGGGAGGAAGATGAAGAAGGTAGGTAGTTTAGGAAATAAAGAATGTATATATGCTTTTATCCGTTTTACCTTGCTGTTGTTGATTTAGTTCAAAATTTATCTTTTTTTTTCTCAGAATGGGCTGGAATGACCAATCGACCTGACACTTCAGTTATGCTGAACTCAAAATTGCTATAAACGATTTCGGTATTTCAAATTTACTCAGAGGAGGATTTGGAGCTGTGCACAAGGTATTTTTAGATAAATATATGAATGGACAAAATTTAAAAACGGTTTCTTAAAAAATATATTAAGAATAGACCCCTTTGGAAACTAGTTACAAAAGTAGGCTACATTTTCAAATTTACATATAAGGTTTTTTTTTTTTTTTTTAATTGCATATGTACGCTTTCAGAAATTTTACATGCTCGTTTTTGATGTGCGCACATACAAAACTTAAGATGAGACATTTTTATAATAACTTTTGACTGAGTAATATATTTGAAATAAATTTATTTTATAAGCTTATTTTTAAAATCTGTTCCTACTAAGGCCCTTCAGCGACCTAGGCCCACTGTTGAACTAATTCCAAATAATAGGTCTCATCTGAAAACTTGCTAAAAACATATTTTAGGACCGTCACATGCACATGCATAGCATGCATATGTGCATTTTTGAATTTACACATGCGCATTCCGTAAATGTGCATGTGCATGTTTTGATTTTTTTTATATGCGCATCCCGTAAATGTGCATGCGCCAATTCAAAAATACATGTGCATTTCATAAATGTTTGTGCCTTAGCTGGAGAAAAAAGTCTATTTTTCTAGTGAGTTCTGGAATAGGTTAATCTTTCAAAATAAGTTATTTTAGGACATTTACTTTTTAGCCGACTCCTTGATGAATAGTTTTGTCAAATATTTTGATTCCAAGAAAATTTATGTCGTGTGAAACTTCGAACTAGGAATTTACAGATCTGCTTTCATTCTTAAAATATTGTTTATTTAGGGTAAGCTTTATGATGGAAGAATAGTAGCAGTTAAACAGTTAACAGTTGCAAATACACAAGGTAAGAGATAACTCATGGCAAAATTTGGGACTACAAGCGCCGTACAGCATCAAAATTTAGTAAATTTATATGGCTGTTCATCGAGGGTGAAGAGATAAGTTGCTTATGAGTATTTAAAAAATAGAAGTTTAGATCAAGCGCTTTTTGGTATGATCCTTACCAGACTACCCACTCTTCGCATTTGTAAGCCTTTTACGTGCACAAAAACCAAACAATGAGGTATTTGTGGGACTGCAGGAATGAGTGGTATTTTCTAGGATTGGCCTCCTCATTCTGATATATGTTTAGGTGCAGCAAGAGGCTTGGCATATCTCCATGAAGAATCAAGAATTCGAATTGGCATATCTCCATGTAGAAGCATGTTATAATATGTGGAAAACACATCGACATAGCCAATCCACTGAATTTCTATTATCATCATTGTCGTATTCCTTCATCCATTTAGGAGCACTAAAGAATTAATTATCAATTATGCTAATTCCAATTTTTTTAAGCAGTAAGTTAGATTGTTGTGCTCTAGAATGATTCCTACAAGCTTCCCAATAAACTATAGACATTTTTTACATGTAATATGATGATTTTTTTGTTCAGGAAAATGGCTACTGTAATATTATTAATTTGGAGTGGTTGGAAGAATTATGACTAAAGCAAAATGACACAAAGTAAACAGCACAAAATGGAATGGTTGGATGAACACAAAGTTAACATTTCTTTTATGCATTAGCTGCTAAAATGATAGATATTATATTGCTTCGTATTTCATGCTTCATTCTTTCATAATTTAATTTATCACCAAAATTAAGATCATGATTCATAACAATTTGTTTCGATTTCAGAAATTCATCATCATGGCAAATTTGAGTGGTGCTTACTTTTACAAAGAATAGCCATTTTATAGACATTTGGATGATTCATTTGGGTCTTCTTTAGATGTTATGCACTATGTTACCATTGTTGTATGTCAACAGGTTTTCCAATAAGGCAAATAGAATTTCAGAAGCGTGTTTTTTTTTAAATTTATGTATTTCGGCAGTGATCTTAGATTCGTAATAAATTAGTATTCAATTTGCAAATATAAGAAAATTATTTGATTAGCTGGATATAATTTATTTTATTATTAGACGACAAACTGTTAAGTTCATTTTAGATGATGAATCAGCTGACCATTTAAGTTGTTTTATTTACTTTTTGCATATAGCTCTAGAAGGTGTCATTGTCATTTACTCATTATCACTACATGTCTCATTATTCATGTTCTTTCTTTTGTAGGTGTTTAATTTATTTTTCGATATGCAGGTAATTAAGGTTGGATTAAATGGGGACATGGCAATTTATGTGATCTGATGGAACCGGTATATTTCGTAGCACATATAAGAGGTATGCCACCATCAATACTCACTATAATTTTAGTCTTATTTTGTAGGTATTGTTTTCTATTTTTATCTAATTCGTAGGATAAACATGTACCTTGCAAATATTTTGCATCACACTCTCATTTTGAAATTGTCAACAAATATAATGGAAAGTAATTATATTATGTTTCAGGCTGGTGCAAGCACTGTTTTAAATCTCGCAAATATCACCCGAGATTTCCCCCGAGATCTCGTTTTGGGCTCCTTCCGAAACGAAACAACAAATATCACTCTAAATCTCCTTTCGGATATATCTCCCGAGATATTGCAATATCGAATGATATACCGACCGAGACGAAATACTGGAATATCGTCCGAGATCTTAGTTTTTTGGTTAAAATTTAAATGTGTCTGAACTAGAACAATAACTAAAAAACTCAAATCTATCCATGATAATATTTTGTTATTTTACATTTTTCATGTTAAATGACCATATTGTATGTTCATATATGTTCTACAATGCATATGATTTTCATATTCATCTTTTTTACATACATGTTACCTATGAAATTATGTATTTTATGGTCTATTTATGCTGAATTTTTAGATGTTTTGGATTCTTTTAATGTTTTATGTCTAACAATATTTCTGTTTTAAGCATATTACGATTTAGAGTATGCATGATTTTTCGCAAAATGAATAATAAAGTTATTTTGCAATTCATGTTTAAGTTACTATGTTTCAATAGTATTCATAAAAATCATTTTGTAAAAATATCAGTTTTTAACATATCATGTACCCCGAGATTGTTCTGATATGAACTTTCAAACCCAAGATGAAAATCCAAGACGAACTCCCGAGTTAGACTCATCTCGTCCGAGATCTCCCCCTGTATGAGATTAAGTCTATAAAATCCCTGAGATGAAACGCGACCGATATCCGAGATTTAAAACCTTGGGTGCAAGTTAATACCTATAGTTGACTAAGTTGATAAAATCGGCCAAAAAGGAAATTTATAGTACGTGACAGTTGTAGAAACAATAACTGAGATATAAATTATGGAACAATCATGGCCTTAAGAGGTAAGAATAAAAAATAATAGAGGATTGTTTTTTGTTCAAAAGACCACACAAATGCCTCAAGAAGTAGAAGCAAGTACACAGTAGAAGTTAAATGCTTTCGTGAGGTAATATATGTGATAGCATGATTTGTACCTAAACTGTACAATTTTCCAAATTGTGGTGTCTGTTTCCTTCGAATTAAGAGAGAGAAAACATTACCACAAGGCTACATGAAATTATAGAATCAAACATATTTTCATTGTCTGATTGCTATACTTGAAAATTATGATGCTTTTTTTTGAATTAATGAAAATTCTTATCTTAAAGTTCAAACGTATCCTGCATTATTACTATAATCTTTTTTCCATTACCTACATTTTTTGATAGACTTTATACTCATTATGTTGTAGAAATCTCTGAAGTTTATAAAGATTATAGTGGTTGAATGAATTCTGATGGTTCTTCTATAATATGATGTTATATTTGAAGTGTAATTAAGAATATTTCATAGGGCAAAGAGGCGGTACTGACCTTCTTATGTAAACATAAAATAAGGAACGTGGGACTATTGAGATTTTCATATAATAAGATAAGAAATGCAAAGTAATATGGGTGCACAATGTCTGAATTGTGGCATGATTCGAAGATGCAACTACAATAAAATTCTCTTCTAAAATATGTGAACAATAGAACGTTAGGTGTATTACTGCGTACTTCCACATTTGCAGATTGATCATAAAAGAGCAATGTTGTGGAAGAATGTAGAAAAGACCCATGGTAACTACATATGTAGGATTAAGTTTAGAAATGCCTTGATCAAATGATTTTTTTCTTAAGTTATCACAATTACTGATCTCAGTTCTGCGAAACTTAATATGGTTTTTTTTCTTAAGTTATCACTTTCTATTATAACCAATGTATTATTTATTTATTCTATATTTATGTAGTGAATACTGACTATAAAATGAGAAAACTACACGTTAATTAAATTTTTATAAAATTTCAAAATTATATGTATGAGTTATCGTAAGAATATATACCACTCACCATTGAAAATAAGTTTTTACGGTTGTAAGTCCTAAATAGAAGAGCTATCAAAGTTAGTTCATAAAATATTAACACTTTTATGTGCAATAGTACAAAATATACTAATGATGTACCTAAGTACCAGTTGATCGAGCAACAAGAGTCCAATTTAACACTCATTTGCAATGCACACATATCGATGATAAAATTATTTTTTGATGAACAACAAAACAATTTATTATTGTTGCCGCATAAATTATAATATTTAAAAATATATATAACTATTTAATATTAATTACAATACTTTATTTTTCTTTAATTTTTGATATTTAATCATTACAAATTTTTTTTAACATAAATTTTAATGTCCAGCAAAGCGGGCAAAAATTACTAGTATATGATTACATCCTTAAACCATTGTTTGACAGCCTTATGACAATTATCTTTGACCTTCAAAGCATGACCGTTAATGCTTCAAAGCATAGCATGGTGAGAACTGTAAATAACTCATAGAAGATTCCTTCCAAACCAAATATGAGTGTTATGCAAGTTGAAAATGGGAGGAAATCAAATAAAGTTCACGATCTCAAATCAAACCAGACTGAAAAAATCAGAAGAACTGTAAATAAATCCAAACTTCCAAAGAATTTTTTTACCTGAATCACACTCACAATTAACAATTGTGTGATCCATCCGCACTGCAGCCTTTATTTTAGTTTGCCCCAAACTGTCGATTGATCTCTACCTCAAGACCCGAAACCCAAAAGAAAACCTAACTTTGACGTCGGTTGTTCCTTCGATTGAAGACGGCGATCGAAGATGAAGACGACGGCGAATAGGTGATTGTGATATCTTTAACTCTGCTGGCGTCGGGAGAATATGAGGAGGCTGGTTAAATTTGTGAATTTATTTTAACAGGCAAGGTTTGTTGCAAGTTACGGACCCGTGCATCAATTTTGATTTATTTTTTTCCGAGGATTTTCAAAGGACTGAAATGATAACAGCTCGAGACAGAGGAAGATCCAGCAGAACTTCACAATACTTGGGGAATTAGACGAATTTAATTAGCTCCCCACGGTAGACAAACCTCGAGGGTCTGATCCTTAACGGTTGGTTTGACAAGATGCATTTTTTAAACATTTTATGGATAAATTTTACCTTTTTTGAGCCATAGAAGTAAATTTTATAGTTCATGCTTACACCAAAAACATTGTGAAATCAAACCATTGATTTTTTGCTCTAAATCAATGTTTTCTTGATCAAGCTTGTTCCCTCAACTGTAACAAGATTCATCAAGCTTGCGCCGCTTAGATAGGTGTATGCGACAACTTTTAGTAATCTTTACATAGATATAAAATATAACAATGACAATGTTGAACTTCTTGTCCCACCATCGATTTTCTTACAGGTATGATGATAAACAGATATTAGAATTATCTGCCACGAAGGATGTACCGTGGATTACATTAAAATTTTCAAATTATCGTTTGAATCTATTGGATATACATTTGCTCATTCCAATATATTCATTAGGATGCAATGTCGGAAGATAGATGCCAATAAAACTACACGTACATTCTAACTTGATACGGAAACTACATTTATATTTCAAAATAACTCGATGGTGGATGTAATAAACCTATCGCTGTGTTCACGGACATGGAAAACGCTTAAGTGTTCAATGGAATTACCGATTATGTAACAACCTGGGTTTTTTGTACCCGGGCTAACATAGTGTGTTCTTTGTATTATAAAACTCGAAAATATAAAATATATATGAGTTTTTAAAATACAAAGAACAACACTATATTAGCCCGGGTACCCAAAAACTCAGGTTGTTAGATATTACGTCCAACCTAACTCGGATATGTTGGACGCAACAGCTACATCAGTGCTTCAATGGAAAGCGTTTGGACTGTTGAAATTGCAGTGGCTAACAATATGTAACTAGTTACAAGCTTACAGCATATGTAACCAGGTTAAGTCGGAAGTTTTATATGGATTATTTTTTAAAAAATTGTGTGAATTTGTAGCAAGCGTTTGGAATCGCGTTTGAATTTGAATTTTACCGTAAATTATGAAATATGAAATATTAATTAACAACTAATAATAATGAATTTGAAATATGAATTCTTAGTTTAATTTGAAATATTTGAATTTGTAGTTTAATTTGAAATTGAAATTGCATTGTTAATTTTAATTATTAACTATCAATTATTTAAAATTAATCATTCATACAAAATAAATTAAACTGTACTTCTACTTCTTGTCCACCTCTAACCAACATTTAATAAAACCTTTTGTCCACGAACGCCACAACCTTCAACCTCTAAACTCTGATCCAACTCATTCGTGAACTCACCCTAAGTCTGAAATGTAATATTATTAGAACAAAAACACAATGATATTACTTTATATGCAAACCAAGCCAGTCTAAGAATCTCTTTGCCTGGAAAATAGTACAACGCAGATTCAACAATTAAACACATGGAAAATAAATTGGAAACAAGATCAAAAGCAAACAGTCGATAAGTTTCGAATGAATGGGAACTGAAACAATAGAGCGCCCATTTCAATCAAACTGCTTGCCTAAATACAGATACGTTCAAATCAAAATATTTACAGAAGAAGCTAATATTGGTGCTCACGGTAACTCTTTATGCATGCATGTATAAAAATATAGCAAGATTAACTCAGCTTTTGCCCCACTATTAACATAAAAAATCACAAAAAGGATAATTTGAATAAACTAGGTTTACCTTCAAATGGTTTACAATAAAGAATAAATTTACAAAAACGCCCAAATCTTCTCACTATCTTACTTTTATACCCTCAATCTGTCTCCCACAGATTAAATATTTATGGTCTTCAAATTAAAAATCTGACATTCCACATGCCCTTGATTATCAAGACATTAAAATTTTCGTATATTTCTGGTTATGCCAACAAAATAGAGCAAGCTCTACAGCTGCTGGCGAACTATTTGAATCGCCAGAATCAAATTAAGGGCACAGGCAGCAAGCTAACAAAAAAGAAACTGAGATCTTTTTCTTTTCCTTTTTTAAGAAATCACGACAAACAGTGGCGTACACAGAAAATGTATATGGAGGGGCACGATATTAATTTAGGGGGTTCGGGCGCGGTAGTCCTGGAAATATATTTTTTTCTTCATGCCAACCATTTGTATAAAGATCATTCCAGATCAACAAACAAGCACAACTAAATATAATTATATTATTATGAACGAGTACAGATACGACCAACTATTGATCTTGCAAACAAAACAAATTATACATGTATGGTACTAGTTTAACGTTGTCCACGTCCAATTCTCATGTTTTGATTATCATTATTCATCATATTACTTAAAGGTGCAGAAGCTCAAAAAAAATCGCATACCAAGAATTAAAAAAAAAGGTTTTATTTTCATCAATGCTAAAGCAGCCCAAACTGAATGGCATGAATAAAACTTTCAGCAAATGAATACCATTAAACCAAATTGAATACAATTTTGCCACCGCCTGCACTTTGCAATTTGCAGCAAATTATACACTTCACCGCGCACAACAAGGTCAAAATCACATTAATCAATTCATTAAGTCAAAATCACTCACCACCCATTTCTATGCGTCGCTGCGAGCAAAGGCGGGGCGCTAGCGTGACTTGCGGAGGAGTTGCAGCGGAGTCTAGAACGATGAGGTTCGATGGAGGCCGATTTGCACCGGCGACAAAAAGTAGTGAAACGGATTTGAACTCGGTAGATTAGTCTCTCTTCTTTCCCTTTTTGAGAATCATAAGTGGTCCCAGCCCAAGATTGATGGATTGATATAGCTCCGCCTCTGACAACAAGCAAAAGTTGGTAGGTAGTTCGTGTTTGGATGAAAAAAGATACAAATTTAGGGCAATCCAGGGAAATCTGGAATTCTAGTGCGTAAAGTTAAAAATCGAATTACCACAATGCCCATTTAGGGTATGTTTCATATGGGTAGAGTATTTGAAGCGAAGTATTTAAAGTTAATAGAACGTGCGATATGTTTGGATACAATAAAGAGAAATTCTAAATCCACTCGCGCATCACGGGAGTGGATCATACTCGCCCATCTTGATTGGTCTGGCAAGCAATGAGGGAGCAGTTTTGATTCAGTTTTTAAATAAAAAAATTGTGAAAAGTTGTGTCGAACAAATCAAATACGCGAGTATACTTCAGTCGCCTGATGCGCGAGTGTATTCAGCGTTTCTCTACAATAAATGCATGCTTGAATGATGTATTTGAATTTATTATTTAATTTGCAATTAATTAGTCATTTGTTTTGCAAAGGAATATGCGTAAGCTAATTGCACTTAAAAAGAATAAATTACGATATTTCATTAAAAATACTACGAAACTCCAAAAGACATACAATAGTCCAAAGATATAAATAAAATGACACTATAATGTTTTCGCATGGACATACTGGAACAATTTTATCTGTCATAATATCGCGAAGTGTTGTAATTTCATTGCTTATATATTGTTATACTTGTTCAATCACTATGTTTGTAGTATTTCTCATACTATAATATTCTTCATGGTGTTTCTAGAATAAGATCAAGATCATCACCATAGACCATAAAATCTGGATCAGTATTTTTGTATTTTCATATAAAACTCTGTATAGTCATTGCAGTAACGACAACTTTTATTTGAGTTTCAAATGAGCATGTTGGCATATCATTTAAAATGATTAAAAAAACATATGTATTCTAAAGGATCACTCAATTGCCATGTGTAAATTTTAAATGATGGAAATTAAATTTTTCATTGTTCAGTTTTTATGGATTTATGTTCTCATAAAAATGAAAAATGTGATATCTAATATTTCAATATGGTGGCAAAAATCCATTTTGAAGTGGGTGTCCTGAATCTACCAAAAATATTGTCTCGATGGAGAATGAGAAAAAATAGACTTTTTATCATTTATAACCACACTATAAAATTCTACTATCGTGCATAGTGCCTTCTCAACTAATCATAACACAAATAAACCATAAATCGAATGAGTTTGTTATTAAGATATTTTATTTGACAAAATATTTTCGTCCATTGTACATAATTATATTTTTAACAAGTAACGGTACGACTTCTAAGGTAGTCTTTATAATGTATATATATTATAATTAGTGAGTTAGCAATGTTTCCCTCACAGCCGTTCTCCCAAATATAAATTGAACGGTCTCCCAGATGACCCGATTTATTCCCCCAAATTTTCTTTTTAATTTCGTTCTCTTGAGAACTGTACCACTAAAATTTCTCTATGAAAATCAGGACCGAAGTGTCCCCTTCGATCCTTTCCCTTTCGTCATTGGCCCTATGCTCATTATATGCCTATTCTAGTGGTTTTCTGCAACAAAAAGGAATTTAGGGCATGATCTACCAATACTGACATACTACTGTTCCGCACTGCGTCTGTTCGTTCTCTGCTCCTTCTCACCGTCGTTTTCTTCCCCAGCCGACGGTGGATTGCGATCTTCGTCCGCCTTTTTCTCTGTGTCTAAGGTAGTTGTTTTTCCTCTTACAGTTGTTTTTCAGAGTGCCTTTTTTTATTTATACGATGGGTTGTTGCCAGTCGCATGTGTGTGGTGTTGCCTGTTTTTAATCCGTCAGTTTTTATCCCTCTCTACGGTTTTTGTTCTCCTCTTGCTCCTATATTTCGAAAATTTGAACTTTGTTTGCTTCGATCTATTTTCAACCGCTTTAACACACAAAAAAAACATGATTGTTCTATTCGTTGTTTATCCAGCTTCTATTTGATATCGTAGCTTGCTAATGTCCCATTATCAGGTTTGGATGCTATTAGATCTTTTTTAAGATTTACATGCACTATGTGCCCAGGCAGAAATTAAACTTCTTACTGTGTTTTTAAGCTAGCAACTTAGTAGACAACACTATTTGTTGGCTAGTTTTGTGACCAAGCCACCAAGAGTACAAATATTCATAGTCAGACAAGAGGGAGAATTACGCATTCAAGATCAAGACGAATACACCATGACTTGTGAAGACCAGGATCCTGCTCGTGGCCTTGATTCCTCCCTCAACTCGTGGACCAGCTTCACCCCCGGCTCATGATTGAACACCACGACCGGCTCGTGCCAATCAATCATGACCCGTTCGTAGAGGGCTATCATGACCTGGCCGTGATAATGTATCATGAGCCGACCACGAACCCCAAAGACGATGGACATGACCAAGTCCACCACGAGCCGCAAGATCAGGATCTGATGACACATGTCCATAATCGTCATATTGACCATTTCTCCATCAAGCCACGAACCAATCCGAGATCCTCGGGATCCTTGCCACATGTCCTCACAAACAGCCTGTAGATGTCACCTATAAATAGCCCCATACTTGGCATTTTTGGGGATCTTTTTGGCAATTCTGAGTATTGTTTCCACCATTACTATTTCTACATCACTTCTTATCAGTATTATCTCGAAATCACTAAGTAAATCATCATCGTAAAAGTGAGATTGAGAGAAATCATTGATTGTACTTGCATTCAAACATATAATCAAAATCATATAAGCGGACCTAGGCTCATTAACGCCGAAACACTATAAATTTGGTGTGTTTGTTGCATTTTCTTTTATTTCTAGTTATTATACTCTACAATTTGGGTGTTAGAGCCATAATTTGGTCTAACATTTTGGTGCTTTCAATGAGAATTGAATTCTCAGCGTATCGGATTATTGCTCTACTATTTGGATATTCAAGTCCGAAGAAAGTAGTTTGAACTTCCACTGTTTTGGTTTTTGAAGACTTCAGCAAAGTCAAGACGTTATGGCTGGAAAGAAATCCAAAGATTTATGAGCTTCGCGAGCAAATGAAGCTACAAACGAAGCCAACAAGGAAAGTGTTCATGAGCAGGCTGAAGTGGAGTCCCTGACTCGTGGCTCGCAGGGGGCGATCCGACCCGTGGAAGAGGTCATGACCCACTCACAAGACGCCATCATGAGCCACCCTGTTGAGGGTGCCACGAGCCCCCACCAATGTCACCATGAGCCGTCTTCAGGGAGCCACCATAAGCTGACCACATGAACATGTCACGAGCCATGAACCAGAGGGGGTCGTGAACCGCCCTCGCCAAGGGACCATAACTCGACCTGGAAAGGAGATTATGGCTCATTCTGCTCGCGCTGGCGCTTCTGCTCGACCTAGTTCAAGTGTTCTACATCCAAGAGCGACTACTGATGACCAGCTATATGTTTCTGCTTCAGTAACTGAGGGAGATCTCTCTCGTGTGCTTGATATGTTGGATAGGACGAATAATGAGTTGGCATCCCAAAGGCAAGAGAGTTCCTTGTTACGATGAAATATTACTACACTGGACAGGCGAATTGATGAACTCCAAAGGCAGAGGACACCTTCGCCGGCTTATCCTCCTACTCCAGAATACTCGTCCTCATCGGAGGAGCCTCCAAGACCTCCACGACGAACATTGGAAAGGGCTGAAAATGTAAAACAACTTCGATTTGGATCACTCCCTTCTCGAGAAGAGGCGGCCCTCAATCAAGGACTGACAATCGTAACTTGAATGATGTCGCTCCGCTGCCTAAGAATCGAGGCATTGTTGACCCTGTTCAGAATCAACCATTATAACCCCCTCGTCGTGCGATAGACCGTGGTAATAGGGGACAGGGAAGTTCTGCTCAGGCCCCAGATTTCGCGGCAAAGGTTAGGAAAATCATGGTGGATAGCCATGGACAGAGGAACGAGAATTGGGGTATAGGCCGCAGTTATACGCCCTTTACTGATGACATATTAGACGTCCAGTTTTCAAGGAAATTCAACATGCCATCTATGAACCGTTATATGGGCAGGACGGATCCAGTTCAGCATCTAATGAGGTATTCATGGTACACGAACGCCGCCGCTTCTCCTGATGCAGTAAAATGTAAAGCATTCCCGACATTCCTGGAGGATGTAGCATTAATGTGGTTTACCCGCTTGCCAACACGATCGATCTCCAGTTTCAGGGAATTGAGTGAACAATTTGTAAATCAATTCCGACTTCATGCTCAGAGGTCTAAGAATGTCATCGAGTTATCCCTCATTAAACAACGCCTTGATGAATCTTTGAGGTCCTATCTAGACCATTTTAACTTAGCATTCACGGAGGTCAGAGATCCTCACGAACAGACTGTCCTGATGGCCCTAATTGACGGACTGGACAAGGATACTGAGTTTGGAAGATACTTAGCCGGCAAGTCGCCGCTGACTAGAGAAATATCCTATGAAAAAGCTAACATCCTCTTATGTCAGGAAGAGATATATGCCAATCGGAAGAGAAAAGCCACCGATAAAGAAGATATACAGAGTAATGTGGCCATCAAACAATCCGGTGATAGTTCGGGAAAGGTGGAAGTTAACGTTGGAAATCAGAATCAGGGCAATGGCCGCCAATCTGGGAATAACAGTCAGAAGAAGAATCGAGGAAACAACTCCCAAAAGAGGCCTTGATTCAGGCCATTTGAGAATTTTACGCCATTGAATGATACACTAGAAAATATTTTCGTGGATACCTACAATGTTCTTCAGTAAAAGAGGCTTCCACCGAGGGATTCGACGGAGAAAGAACGAGAGATAGGAAAGTTTTTCCTTTTCCATCAGACTCATGGTCACTCCACCAACGAGTGCCGTCATTTGAGGGATGTCATTGAGAAGCTACTTCGTGAAGGAAAGTTGGATGAATACAAGATTGCTCGAGAGATAGCGGCAAGCTGGGAAGGCCCAAAATCAAAACCAACCCACTGCTAGGCCTACTGCTCAGCAGAAAGGAAAGGACATTGTCATCAACACCATAGTAGGAGGACCTCATCCTGCCGGACACAGCTTTAGGGCAATGGATCAATACATGAATGCGGCCAAACACCTCAAAGTAGGGGAGTGTAGTAGTCCTGAAATTGCAGCCCAGTGAAGCAACACAAAACAATGTCAGACGATGTCATCTTTCGTGATAGAGATAGTGTTGGAGTTCATGCCCCCACTGAGAATCCTTTAGTGATCACTGCGACTATCGGTCCTGCTCTAGTCCACAAGGTTTTGGTGGACAACGGAAGTTCAGTAAACATTTTGTTTAAGAAAGCGTTTGATCAGATGAAGCTAGAAGCGACAGATTTAAAGCCCTGCGACGGATGGATACATGGCTTCAATGGAGCCTCAACATCCCCGATTGGATATGTGGAATTGTCAGTAACTTTGGGAGAAGATCGCCGGAGAGTGATAATTCTTCCATTTGTGGTATTGGATATCGAGTCACCTTATAACGCCTTTTTGGGCTGACCGACCCTAGCAGAATTCAGAGCTTGTATAGCACCCTGGTGCCTATTGTTAAAGTTCCCAACAGATGCAGGAGTGGGTGTAGTCAGAGGTGACCAAGTCATAGGACGAGTCTGCTACATAGCAGAGTTGAAGTTGTTGCTCAAAGGATTGAACATAGAACCAAAGGGCAGTCCTCCACCTGCAAAGGGGGATTCATCATAGCAATTAAAGATGGCCCCGAAGGAGCCGCCCAGAGAACTGCCTAAGGATATAGATCCCAGAGAGGATGAGGAACCTTGGGGCAGAATGGCGACTCCAAACGAGACAACTGAGGATATTCCAATTGATGATGATGACCCAACGAAGGTCCTGAAGATTGGATCCCAGTTAGACCCTCTTCGTGCAAAAGAATTGACCAACTTCCTAAAGGCCAACCTGGATGTGCTTGCCTGGACCCATGCTGATATGCGTGGGATGTCCCCATCAATTATGCGCCACTCGTTGAGCATCAACCCGAAGCATCCACCTGTTAAGCAGAAAAGGCGAATGCTTGGCCCAGTGAGGTCAGCTGCCCTAAAGGAAGAAGTTGAGGAGCAACGGATTCATTAGAGATTCAACTTACCCGGAATGGATTTCAAACCCGATTTTGGTGAAGAAGGCCAATGGAAAATGACACACCTGCATCGATTTTTCAGATTTGAACAAGGCTTGTTCGAAAGACAATTTCCCACTTCCTAGAATTGATCAATTGGTGGATTCGACGGCGGGTCACGAACTCCTCTCCTTCATGGATGCATATTCCGGATATAACCAAATTCCCATGCATGCTCCGGACCAGGAGCATACCAGCTTCATCACAGATTTGGGATTGTATTGCTATGTAGTGATGCCTTTCGTCTTAAATAACGTTGGAGCTACATATCAACGACTAGTAAACCGGATGTTCTATAGTCAGATTGGGAAGACGATGGAAGTGTATGTTGATGATATGCTTGTGAAATCCAGACAATCATCCAACCATACTACCGATTTAGCAGAAATGTTTGACATCCATCGGCAATACATGATGAAGCTCAACCGTCAAAAGTGTTCATTTGGAGTAGCCTTTGGAAAATTCTTGGGCTTTATCGTTAGCTCGCGTGGAATTGAAATCAATTCAGATCAGATCACAGCAATCAGGAATATTTAAGAACCAAGGCAAATCAAAGACGTGCAAAGCCTTGTTGGGAAAGTAGAGTGTTAAGTAGATTCATCTCCAAAGCTACAAATAAGTGCATTCCATTTTTCAATTTGATAAAGCGAGAGAAGCGCAATTTCAAATGGACTCCTGACTGTGTAGAAGCATTCCATAACCTCCTGAATCATCTGGAAAAACCTCTGATATTGTCCAAGCCGGTAGATCACGAGGATTTGTTCGTGTACTTGGCAGTATCGTCCCACGTAATAAGTTCAGCCCTGGTGAGGGAAGAA
This sequence comes from Allium sativum, assembly GCA_030737875.1. Taxonomy (NCBI): domain Eukaryota; kingdom Viridiplantae; phylum Streptophyta; class Magnoliopsida; order Asparagales; family Amaryllidaceae; genus Allium; species Allium sativum. The sequence continues at coordinate 787,468,393 of CM060916.1, read as the reverse complement.
GATAAAGTCCAGAGACCAGTGTACTACGTAAGTAAGAAACTAGTGGCGGCAGAGCTGAACTACCCAAATATTAGAAAAGCTTGCATACAGTTTGCTGATCGCATCTAGAAAGCTTCGCCGCTATTTTGAGTCTCATCCCATCACTGTGTACACCGATCATCCGCTACGACAAGTGTTGCAAAGACAAGAGGCATCAGGAAGGCTGCTCAAATGGAACATCGAGTTGAGTTAGTTTGACTTGAACTTTCAGCCCCGAAGATCGATAAAGGGGCAAGTACTGCCAGATTTTATAGCAGAGTTTACCATCCTGGAGGACGATGTGGTGAGTGAAGAAGTTGATCCTCCAAAACAACTTGTTGACCCTAACGCTTGGAAACTATATACTAATGGTGCCAAGAATGATAGAATATCGGGCGCGGGAGTTGTACTTGTAACCTCCGAAAAATAGTCAATATACTACGCTCTCAGATTGGAGTTTCATGCCACAAATAATGACTCCGAGTACGAAGCCCTAATTGTTGGGCTAAGGCTCGCGAAGGAGTTGGAAATAACAAAGTTGGAAATCTTTTGCGACTCCAAAATAGTCGTGAACTGGTTAATGAGGAGTTTCAGGCTAAGGGTACGAGACTGATATCATATTTGAAAGAGGTGAAAAATTAGCTCGATGGTTTTGATCACTACAATATAACCCATATTCCTCGATCGGAGAATCAGAAAGCGGACAAGTTAGCTAAGATGGCTAGTTCTGATGACCCTGAGGACACAGAGATGGTCCCGATAGAGGTATTACAGTCTCTAAGTATCGATCAGATGGAAATTGATCCTGTACTGGAGACTGAGCCGGAAAGGGAATCGTGGATGACACCCTTAAAGAACTTCCTAATAAATGGGACACTTCCCACCAAAAAGAGCGAAAGGCGTGCTGTCATTCGCAAGGCCTCCAAATATGCCATGCAAGACAAAGTTCTATATCGACAAGGGTTCTCAATGCCGCTCCTCCAGTGTATTGCCCACGACGACATAGAAAGAGTGTTGAGAGAAGTCCACGAAGGCGAGTGTGGCGACCACATTGGAGGACAAGCACTGGCAAAGAAGATACTGCGATATGGCTATTTCTGGCCTACCGTGAACAAAGATGCGGCTAAGTATGCACGACGTTGCGATGCATGCCAGAAATTCTCGAATATGCCCAAGGCACCTCCTAGCCAGTTGAAGACGATGATGCGTCCGTGGCCCTTTGCTGTGTGGGGAATTGACATTAGTGGAAGCCTCCCCAAAGCGAAGGGCAGAGCGAAATTTGCTATTGTAGCCATGGATTACTTTACTAAGTGGGTCGAAGCAGAACCATTAACCATGATCACAACCAAGCGAGTAATAAACTTCATCGTCAAAAACATCATATGTCGATTTGGAATTCCGAAAATCATCATAACAGATTATGGGACCCAATTTGACAGTACCGAGTTCTGGGATTTTTGCCAGAGATATCATATCGAGAAGAGATTCACAACTATGGCGCATCCACAGTCAAATGGACAGGTAGAAGCGGCAAACAAAGTAATCAAGTCCATTTTGAAGAAGCAATTGAAACGGGCCAAAGCCATGTGGGTCGACAAGCTACCTTTGGCATTGTGGGCCTACAGAACAACCTTTAAATCAACCAACGGGCATACCCCCTTTTCCCTTGCATTAGGGTCCGAGGCAGCCATCCCGGTTGAGTTAAAGGTGTCGTCTCATAGGGTCAGTTACTATGACCCAATGACTAATAATGAACTGCTCCTCGAATCCCTAGATATGGTAAAGAAAAAAGGGACGAAGCGGATCTGCGTGCCTTGAGGCATAAACAGCAAGTCGCTCGGTATTACAACAGAAGGGTCTAAGCTCGAATCTTTGAACCCGAAGACCTGGTTCTAAAGCGTGTCATTCCACCCCCAGTACAGTTGGGCCCGAAATGGGAAGGACCCTATACCATCCTACGGAGGCTTGATAATGGATCTTTCAAGCTAGCGACGTTGTATGGAAATGAAATCCCCAGAGTGTGGAATGCCCAACATTTGCGGCACTACTTGACATGAAATTGTCATTTTTACTCTTTTTTTTTAGGACCATGTAAAAAGGCACGACTTTCCTAGAATAGTCCAATTATATAAACAAAAGATTATAAAGTGGAGTAGGTCATGATTCGACCGAACCACTATAAAATATCTTGTGTCATTTACTTTTACCGCACCATTTATTATTTACTCTGTCATTCTTTACTCACATGAATCATTACAATCTTTTAAATTTGCTATGAACCTTGCAACAATCTCGAAGCACGTAATTCAAAGTACCTTCTATCAGATCAGAAGGTCAGCAGTATGTAGAGCATTGAGGGTGCAATAAAGTAAACGGCACAACAACCGACATTCCACTTCTCGTAACTTGAGAAAAAGTACAAAGGACAAGGAAATGGATTGTCCACGAGACGTGAATGTGACGGCCCGCCCCGAACCAGCCGACATTTCCCTGAAATGCGTTGTACATTTGTCCAACTAGCACGGGACTATCGCCAAAGAAAGGAATTTGAACTAACAAGGAACCCGTAGAATGTCTCACAGTGCATGGGATAAAATATAATAATAACATCAGTTTGACATAAAACAGGAGAGACAATGCATAAGCTAAAAACTAAACCATCATATGAAAAAGAAATAAATATTATATGATCCTTCGATACGTAGAATGCGGGTCGTTATAGTGAAGGTGCACCATGATTATAAAGACCGTCTCGACTGCACTCTACCCTTGGCATTCAACGGGAGAGTATAAAGGTGCCAGAGACTGAGCGCCATGAAAGAACTCCTACCCCGCTGAAGGAACGAGGAGCAAATTGAAAGCTGAGTTCGAACTCAATCATGGGCATAAGATAGGAGAGTATAAAGGCATTTTGGTTAAATGCCACGAAAGGGCTCCTATCCCGCTGCAGAATCGGGAACAAGAATGAAAGCTGAGTGTTATTGTAATGACCCGCATTGGCAGATGTATTGGAATTAATTTATTTAATTATATAAATGGTGGGATAGTGAATTTAATGGTCGTGGAATTAAATAATGGTGAACATTTAATTTAAATAATAAATTAAATAATGTATTCAATTCTGAAATAATCAGAATTGGCCGAAATGGCGATATGGTGTGAACCAGATCAACTGTGATATGTAATTCAACTTGGGATTGAATTTGAATAACGAATATATTCAATCGTCGACAGTTGAACGTATAGTTTATAATATAATTATAAACGAGCTCGAAATGGCGCTGCAGTTCGTAAATTGGCGATTCGAACTTCAACTGAATGTACAGGATTCGTTTTAAGCCGGATTTATGTGAAACAAGAAACGTGTGGAGCTGGTGGAGTATATCTTTCTAGTGAAAGAGAAAAATCGGGATTTCATCGTGTATATTTTGAGATATGTCCAAATCAAATTTTAGAATAGTCGCTATAGAATCGTTTATTGGCCATAATAGTTATTTCAAAATAATTTGATATCGGGTGTGAATTTAGACGAGGTTCTTTTGAGACGTAGTGATAATTTAATTTTTAGAATTTTATTGAAATTTTTAATTAATTAAATAAGCAACTTTTTATTTGGAGCATTTCGCACCCTGTAATCAACATTTTTGAGGTTTCAAAATATGAGTTAATCTACCGGTATTATTATATTTTTGGGATCGTGAGACAGTGTTAATCGCAATGACATCTTTATTTCAGTCCGTAACACATACATGAAAATAATTGTGTATAGCAAGGTAGGTGAAACCTTATAACCATTTTTGGTTTTCTTTGATCCAAAACCAAGGCACGTTTCTTATTCTCAACGACCAGTTCTATGCGGCCTTAAACCGAAAGATGTGGAAGAATTAGATCCATACAAACTAAAAGAAAAATCCTATAAATATACTTAACTATTTTAAACCTAACTTTGTTTTTTTTTTCCTCTGGTCATATTCCTTAAGGCCGCCACCATCTTAAATCATTCAAACAATTTTAGCAACTTCAATACTTCATGAAATCAAGTGGTTCCGGATCCTATGAGTTCCTATGATGATTTACTTCACATTAGTACACTCAGACTTTGGTACGGCGTCGATGATCCTGGAGCTCGAATACATTGCCGTGGAGCTAGGGCTAGGGTCGGATTCAAATTGAGGAGGTTGGAGGTGAAGTCGGTGGCACAGGCGGACTTGGAGTGGCAAGGCGCATCAGGTGAGGCTGGTTGGAGGAGCTCTGACGGTCTCAGGCGAAACGCGACGTCGAGGGCAGCAGCAGGTTGAAGTCTGGGGGAGCCACCGAGTATGGGTTGATGGTGGCATTCGGGTAGAGATCGAAGAGTAGAGTTTTTGGTGGTGGTTACGCCCTGCGTTGGTGGCCGAGGTGAAGTATTGGAGAGGTCAAAAGGGTGGTCAACGTTTGGGTTTGTTTCAGGAGTTAGATGATTTCTGTTTTTCGGAAATTTGTTTGGTGAAAAAGAAGTAGTGCGTGAGAACATGTCAAGTGAGGTGGGGGTGTCGAACCTGATAAACAAGTGATGGCAGTAAGGAGCTTAGGTAGAGAAGCTTGTTGAAAGGACACGTCTGGAGTTTGGATTGGGATGAAGAGAAAGCGGGTCATGGATCTTGAAATGTGGTAGTGGGCTGAATAAAATGGTAATGGCCCAGAATAAGTAAATGATGTGTTTTGTTGAGTATGGAAAGGGATGTTCGGTTGAAAGCATTCGGAAATGGTTGAAGTGTATGCAGGTTGGACTACTGTGTTGAGGAAGAAAGTGATGGTGGGCCTTTGAAGTAGGTGAGCTGTAGAAAACGGTAGTGGGCTGAATTTTAAAGGTGAGGCCCAAATTCAAATATAAAAGGAAATTTAGTTTTTAAGTTTAAATTAATGTTCATAACTTAGAAAATTCATAACTTTATCATGTATGATCAGAATTTTGAACGGTCAGATCCGTTGGGATCGTATGGATGAGAGCAACACAATGGAACTGAATGGGAGTGAATCCGAGCTCGTTACAATTTATGGCGAAATAAATTGTCCGACTGAATCAAATAACGCAAACCGTTATTCAACGGCTAACGCGCAAATGTGAGTAAATCTCACTAACTCTGAACAGTTTATAATGTCATGTTGTATTTTTAGAACTGTTAGATATTGACTGATTGACTGTGTGTTGACTGTTTGATTGAACTGCTAGTCAGTTAGTTAAATTTCTATATTGATTCTGTTTAACAGAATATATCATATGGAACTGAAAAGTGATGTTATCTATATTGTTTAACATCTGTGATGCAGGAAAACAGGTTGGAGGAATCCAACTGGATTCCTCAACATTTATTTTACTGTTTTCATATATTGTGATATATGATGTGTTATATAATCTGTTATGGATTATGGGTGTTGGAATGATGTTGATCATTTTTATTCGATATTTTAAATATCATAAAAGACCCTGGGATGTAAAAAGAATTATTTCAATGTATATTGAAATAAAGGGAGTTTATAAAATCAACAGATTTTGTAAAAGGAAATATTTCGAAAGTAAATAAAAAGGGAAATCATTTGTAAAGTGAATAACTGTTACTAAAAGTAAATCTTTATAAATGAATAGTTTATTCGTAAAGTAAAAGGAGTTAATCGATGTTAGTTTAATCGATTAGAGTTAAAGCAAAGGAGCTAATCGATGTTAGTTTAATCGATTAGAGTTAAAGTTAAAAGGAGTTAATCGATGTTAGTTTAATCGATTAGAGTTAAAGTTAAAAGGAGTTAATCGATGTTAGTTAATCGATTAGAGTTAAAGTAAAAAGAGTTAATCGATGTTAGTTTAATCGATTAGTGTTAAAGTAAAAGGAGTTAATCGATGTTAGTTTAATCGATTAGAGTTAAAGCAAATGAGTTAATCGAATAAAGTTTATTCAAATAGAAAGCAAATGAGTTAATCGAATATAGTTTATTCGAAGAAAGTAAAAGGAGCTATCGAATATAGTTTATTCGAAAGGAGTTAAGTGAAATGAGTAAATCAATAGAGTTAATCCAATAATGTTAGTCCAATAGAGTTAATTGATAAGGGTTAATCGAATAGAGTTAAGTGAAAAGAGTCAATCGAATATAGCTATTCGAACGAGAGTTAAGTAAGGAAGTTAGTTAAAGAAATATAAAGTGAACTTTGCCAATTACAAAGTTAGAAATGTTGTTCAGTTAAGGTCTGAGAGGTAGTTCTACCCCAACTTGATTGGCTTCGTTTTTAACTAAGGAATAGTTAAGGTTCGGCAGTAAAGGAAATGGTTTGAGTTGGCATAGCGATGTTTGTTTAAAACATCTGTCTAAGACCAATAAAGAAGCTTTGGAAATGTTTTCCAAAGAAGAAACCAGAAATGTTTTCTAATAAAGAAAACAAGAAATGGAAATGTTTTCCATTGTTAATAACGTATATTTTCCCAATTTAGAAAATAAGAAATACTGAATATAGGGAAACAGGAGATAAGTAGATTAATGGACTGAGGAGATGAATGTTGAATGATGTTTGATCGATATAAATTTCTAGTTGGAAATAATATCGTTGTTTGCACACCTGTTTTTATTCGATAGTTAAATCACAGACTATCGAAGTTTTGACCATTTTAACGTTGTTAATATGGAGAAAACGGTTGGATTATTATCCAAAGAACCACTCTATATTGGCATAAGCGTTGCGAATCATATATGCCAAAGGAAATTGAAGACGGAGTTATGCAAGGGCTATCCTGTTTACAGAATAGTGCCTTCGGTTCATCCTGTCCCTGGATGACTTGTATGGACGGATGTTTGACAGAGTATTTCCAGACGATCACGTATATTGATTTCTCCAACCGTACCAAGAGTGGAAGCGAAGAAGGAAACTTCTTTTAGCTAACACATAATGTATTGTTGAGGATGTCAATCGGTGTTTGGATGGATTTGATGATGTGGCATTCAAAGTGAATCTGATGTGATGATAAAGCATAGCTTCTAGCCTCATCATCCGGTAATGACAGAAATCGGGCAGGCAGCATGGCTAAGTCGGTCGCACCGAAGTAGGGTGTATAATCACCTGATCTAGAGTTTCATTTACTTCTAAAAATCTATTGTTAATGCTGTCCCATTTGGGAAACGGTTGCTGATCCCAACCGTTGGTGATATACATTCGATACGCTCAAGCGAAATGAGTGGTCGGTCATGTGTGGTCGGGTTGCAAGATGTTCTTGTTGAACCCAGTGTATTCCTCTCTAGAGGTACACTAGCGAAAGGTGGTTCCATACCTTGTCATAGTTGGAAATCCATTACCCAATACGTGCTTGCGGTTTTGATTGTATACTATATATATATAACGTGAGATGAAAGCGTTTCTGCTAGATGATTATATATATACTGTGGTTGATAGACATTATTATAATATCAAAAGGTTTTTGATATAAAGATATTTTGGATTCTCATAAGGGAAAAACCCGTTCCGTTATGCGGCGTGGTCTTATGAGATATCGTTTACTTGTTCGAACTGTTTTTAAACTGTTTTACTCATACCAGTCCCATGACTGACCCGGAGTTTACTTTGTTGTTTTCCCTAAACTCTTGGGTGCCTAAATTTGTGTGGGCAGTCAAGTAGTCGGGATTTACAGATACATTGAAGAGCTGGAGCAGGAGGCTTCAGAATCATATAACTATTATTATTCCGCTGTGTTGTAAGTGTTGTACTTTGATAATGATATGTATATGCAAGTACAGATTTGTATTTCAAAGTTATGTTATGAAATATATTTATTCGTTCCGCTGTGAGATTCGTGTTACTCTGATATTGTGTTCTTCTTCTTCTTCTATTCTAAGTTTCTATCTTATCTTTCCTCACCCTCTAATTTCTTTCACTAATTACCAGGATTTTTCGGTGTTTTGGTTATTGACATCGTGCTTATGTCGATAACCAAAGTCTCTCGAAATCTGGGTCGTTACAGTTGGTATCAGAGCTTAAGTTAAGAATTACTTGGCTCTGTGGCGTGACTCGGTAGAGATAGGGTTAGTAATACCCTAGACTGAGATTGAGTGTATATATACGAGTGAGCGTATTTGTTATTGATATAAAAATTGGTTTTATATTGTGGAGATTCATTGGTTGAGTTGTTTATGAGTTCTGGTCGATCAGTTTGATCCACTGTATCGGTAGGAGTTACTAAACACTTGAATACGATGAACCGTCATGGTATGTTTTGAAAAGGTGGTAAATTAAAATAAGTTTACCCAAGGTATATCTTGACATAGAGAAGATATATATATCAAAATTTTAATATAGTGTATATATTGGTTGTTATTATAATCGAGTAAGATTATAAGTAAAATGGTTATGTGAATAACCAATCAGAATTCATATAAGTGAAATACGTGAAATCAGATGAGTTAAATCTGAAATTTTAAACCAGAAATTGAAGTTAAAACTCTGGAGAATTGGATAAGTGTTTGTAAATGGATTTGGATTAAAAATAAGGAAAATTTAAGATCCTGGGAGATTTTAAATTGTTTTACAAGCAGTGTGAATTATATTTTGAAATGAATTTCAAAGTGGAAATGTTTAGAAATGGTTTTATAGTATTGAACTCACTTCGATCGCTGGGAAATAGATTCTGATGATGACAGCTGCATCATCAGTATTCATTTTCGAGTTGTAAGTGACGAATTACTACCAGAGATACTGTTTTGAATTTGTTTTGGGAAAAACAAGTTGTGTTGAATTTCAAAATGGGATTTGAATAATGGAATTTGAAACTTTAAATAGATTTGAAATATTAACTTGTTTTAAAAGAAATAAAACGAGAAGTTCCTTTATAAACGAAGTTTATAAATGAAGTGAAAAGAATTATCATTGGATAATTCAGAAATAAAAATACGAGTGTGAAGTTGAAAGGGAAATCTATTTTCCAAAGGTAGAAATATCGATTTCAAAAGGAATTGAAATCGAGACTTATTTAAAGGAATTTGAATAAAGAAAGTTTGAAATAGAAATTGAATATAGAAATTCAAAGGGAGTTTGAATATATGAGATTCAATGGAAGTGATATAGAATTTGAATATAGAAATTCAAATGGGGTTTGAATATAGAAATTCAAATGGAATTCAAATATAGAATTTAAATATAGAAAATATAAGAGATTTCAAATATAGGATTTGAATATCGAAAGTGAAATGAAATTTGAATGTAGAGGATTCGAATAGAATTGAAAATGAAATTTGAATGTAGAGGATTCAAATAGAATTGAATTTGAAATCTGAATATAGAAGATTCAAATAGAATTGAAATGAAATTCAAATATAGAATAAGGAAATTGAAACGAAATTCAAATATAAAATTTGAATAGAAATTGAATAGAATTAACTAAGTCAAAGAGGAGTTAGTTGATCAAATTTTGAATTTGAAGTTGAACTTTGAAAGGTGAATTGGATTTGTGAATGGATATTCGAAATCGAATATAGAACTTAAATTTGAAATTTGGATTCAAATTAGTAAATAAGCAAGTTAAAATATATTCGAACATGTCATGTTCAAATATAAAAGTGAAATAGACTAAAGAGTTAATTGACAAATTAATTAACGAATTGCGTTAAAACGATCAGGTATAGTTAAAATAAAGATTGACATGTATAAATATACATGAGATAGGTATGGATAAGGTATGAAGGTAACAGATAGAATGCTCGACGGAAAGGTATGTATTTAATTCATATATGAGATTTTATGCGCCGTATCGGCTAGCCGCTTGGCTTTTTCTTTTTCTTTTGAATTGGTGAGGGCCATGGGAGGCTATTTGAAATATCCCGATGCTCCTAGTACAAAGGAGGTTATGGCGAATTTTTCCAGGAATTTAAGGAGTTAGAATATTTTTAAGAAAATCTGATAATTAGAAATCTATATATCTATATATATATATAAGTCGATAAGGAAGCGAACTTAAAAATAGAATAGTAAAATCAAAAAGGAAGTCTAGAATAAAATCTAGTAAGAATAGAAAGAGGAAGCATATACGTGTTTAAAAATGAATCAATAGTTGTATGGTATTGATTATACGAGTAAGTAGTCATATCTGTTTTGACGTTATAAATGTTATTCAGTCAAGGTCTGAGAGGTAGTTATACCCCAACTTGATTGATTTCATTATTAGCAAATAAATAGTAAGATTTCAGGCTCGAAGATCAATGTTGAATAAGAGTTAGTTGAATATAGTAGTTGGGTTGTCGTAACGATGTTTTACACAACATCCGTTTTAACCCAAATAAGTGTAAGCTTGGAAATATAATAAAGAATATTTCCTAAGTATAGAGTAAACGAGATCGGAAAAGAGATAAGTAATTGGGATATTTTTCCAATTATAAATAGCATATATTTTCTAAAGTTTAGAAAATAAAGGAAGGCGATATTCGGAAATGTTTTCCAATTAACATAAAAGGCCAATATGGTTATTGAAAATATTTGGTTAACAAATATTGATAAAGAAATAGAGAAGTGATTTAACTAATGGAACATTGATTATGGGCTCAGTTGAATTTCAAAAAGGAAAATTTGATTTTTGAAAAGAGTAAACTGCTTAAAAACTCCCAGGGAAAGACTATTTAAATTAAAAACAAATTTAACAGAAATTTGTGGAAGCGGAAATTGAATTAAAGTAAAGCCAGTAAAGTGGTAACTGAGATTGAATTAGAATGATATCAAGACAAATTGGATTGTGAGATTCAAATTTGAAGTGTAATGTGATAATCAAGTTAAGAGCTGGGAATCGAGAAGAAACTCGAGTTGAAATGATATTTGGCTTGGTAAAAAGCGAATGGTTGTGTTGGAGATGAAAGTGATTTCAGAATTTGATTGGGATAACATTGGTATATGCTGAGTTGATAGCATATGGAAGTGATAGAGTTGATATGCCCGACAAAAAGGTACAAGTTTATATTTCATACGATATAAGATTTATGAGCCGAATTGGCAAGCCGCTTGGCTGTTTGATTTTCTTTTGGGATAGAGATGGCCCAGAGAGGCGAGTGGTGGTTTGACCGATTGACCAGTACAAAGGAGGTGCTGGCGAAATTTTTTCGAAGAGTTAAGGAGTTAGAAAATTTTCAGGATTTTTGAATTTTTTTCGATAATAGTAATTAATTAATAATTTAATTGAAATTAAATTGGTTCAGTTGAAACTGAAGTTAAGAAGTGAACAAATATGTTCTAACCAGTTGATAGGGTCGTTCTCTACCTTTTAGCAATTTCGAGGACGAAATTATTTTAAGTGGGGAAGATTGTAATGACCCGCATTGGCAGAGGTATTGGAATTAATTTATTTAATTATATAAATGGTGGGATAGTGAATTTAATGGTCGTGGAATTAAATAATGGTGAACATTTAATTTAAATAATAAATTAAATAATGTATTCAATTCTGAAATAATCAGAATTGGCCGAAATGGCGATATGGTGTGAACCAGATCAACTGTGATATGTAATTCAACTTAGGATTGAATTTGAATAACGAATATATTCAATCGTCGACAGTTGAACGTATAGTTTATAATATAATTATAAACGAGCTCGAAATAGCGCTGCAGTTCGTAAATTGGCGATTCGAACTTCAACTGAATGTACAGGATTCGTTTACGCCGGATTTTTGTGAAACAAGAAACGTGTGGAGCTGGTGGAGTATATCTTTCTAGTGAAAGAGAAAAATCGGGATTTCATCGTGTATATTTTGAGATATGTCCAAATCAAATTTTAGAATAGTCGCTATAGAATCGTTTATCGGCCATAATAGTTATTTCAAAATAATTTGATATCGGGTGTGAATTTAGACGAGGTTCTTTTGAGACGTAGTGATAATTTAATTTTTAGAATTTTATTGAAATTTTTAATTAATTAAATAAGCAATTTTTTATTTGGAGCATTTCGCACCCTGTAATCAACATTTTTGAGGTTTCAAAATATGAGTTAATCTACCGGTATTATTATATTTTTGGGATCGTGAGACAGTGTTAATCGCAATGACATCTTTATTTCAGTCCGTAACACATACATGAAAATAATTGTGTATAGCAAGGTAGGTGAACCCTTATAACCATTTTTGGTTTTCTTTGATCCAAAACCAAGGCACGTTTCTTATTCTCAACGACCAGTTCTATGCGGCCTCAAACCGAAAGATGTGGAAGAATTAGATCCATACAAACTAAAAGAAAAATCCTATAAATATACTTAACTATTTTAAACCTAGCTTTGTTTTTTTTTCCTCTGGTCGTATTCCTTAAGGCCGCCACCATCTTAAATCATTCAAACAATTTTAGCAACTTCAATACTTCATGAAATCAAGTGGTTCCGGATCCTATGAGTTCCTATGATGATTTACTTCACATTAGTACACTCAGACTTTGGTACGGCGTCGATGATCCTGGAGCTCGAATACATTGCCGTGGAGCTAGGGCTAGGGTCGGATTCAAATTGAGGAGGTTGGAGGTGAAGTCGATGGCACAGGCGGACTTGGAGTGGCAAGGCGCACCAGGTGAGGCAGGTTGGAGGAGCTCTGACGGTCTCAGGCGAAACGCGACGTCGAGGGCAGCAGCAGGTTGAAGTCTGGGGGAGCCACCGAGTATGGGTTGATGGTGGCATTCGGGTAGAGATCGGAGAGTAGAGTTTTTGGTGGTGGTTACGCCCTGCGTTGGTGGCCGATGTGAAGTATTGGAGAGGTCAAAAGGGTGGTCAACGTTTGGGTTTGTTTCAGGAGTTAGATGATTTCTGTTTTTCGGAAATTTGTTTGGTGAAAAAGAAGTAGTGCGTGAGAACATGTCAAGTGAGGTGGGGGTGTCGAACCTGATAAACAAGTGATGGCAGTAAGGAGCTTGGGTAGAGAAGCTTGTTGAAAGGACACGTCTGGAGTTTGGATTGGGATGAAGAGAAAGCGGGTCATGGATCTTGAAATGTGGTAGTGGGCTGAATAAAATGGTAATGGCCCAGAATAAGTAAATGATGTGTTTTGTTGAGTATGGAAAGGGATGTTCGTTGAAAGCATTCGGAAATGGTTGAAGTGTATGCGGGTTGGACTACTGTGTTGAGGAAGAAAGTGATGGTGGGCCTTTGAAGTAGGTGAGCTGTAGAAAACGGTAATGGGCTGAATTTTAAAGGTGAGGCCCAAATTCAAATATAAAAGGAAATTTAGTTTTTAAGTTTAAATTAATGTTCATAACTTAGAAAATTCATAACTTTATCATGTATGATCAGAATTTTGAACGGTCAGATCCGTTGGGATCGTATGGACGAGAGCAACACAATGGAACTGAATGGGAGTGAATCCGAGCTCGTTACAATTTATGGCGAAATAAATTGTCCGACTGAATCAAATAACGCAAACCGTTATTCAACGGCTAACGCGCAAATGTGAGTAAATCTCACTAACTCTGAACAGTTTATAATGTCATGTTGTATTTTTAGAACTGTTAGATATTGACTGATTGACTGTGTGTTGACTGTTTGATTGAACTGCTAGTCAGTTAGTTAAATTTCTATATTGATTCTGTTTAACAGAATATATCATATGGAACTGAAAAGTGATGTTATCTATATTGTTTAACATCTGTGATGCAGGAAAACAGGTTGGAGGAATCCAACTGGATTCCTCAACATTTATTTTACTGTTTTCATATATTGTGATATATGATGTGTTATATAATCTGTTATGGATTATGGGTGTTGGAATAATGTTGATCATTTTTATTCGATATTTTAAATATCATAAAAGACCCTGGGATGTAAAAAGAATTATTTCAATGTATATTGAAATAAAGGGAGTTTATAAAATCAACAGATTTTGTAAAAGGAAATATTTCGAAAGTAAATAAAAAGGGAAATCATTTGTAAAGTGAAGAACTGTTACTAAAAGTAAATCTTTATAAATGAATAGTTTATTCGTAAAGTAAAAGGAGTTAATCGATGTTAGTTTAATCGATTAGAGTTAAAGCAAAGGAGCTAATCGATGTTAGTTTAATCGATTAGAGTTAAAGTTAAAAGGAGTTAATCGATGTTAGTTTAATCGATTAGAGTTAAAGTTAAAAGGAGTTAATAGATGTTAGTTAATCGATTAGAGTTAAAGTAAAAAGAGTTAATCGATGTTAGTTTAATCGATTAGTGTTAAAGTAAAAGGAGTTAATCGATGTTAGTTTAATCGATTAGAGTTAAAGCAAATGAGTTAATCGAATATAGTTTATTCGAATAGAAAGCAAATGAGTTAATCGAATATAGTTTATTCGAAGAAAGTAAAAGGAGCTATCGAATATAGTTTATTCGAAAGGAGTTAAGTGAAATGAGTAAATCAATAGAGTTAATCCAATAATGTTAGTCCAATAGAGTTAATTGATAAGGGTTAATCGAATAGAGTTAAGTGAAAAGAGTCAATCGAATATAGCTATTCGAACGAGAGTTAAGTAAGGAAGTTAGTTAAAGAAATATAAAGTGAACTTTGCCAATTCCAAAGTTAGAAATGTTGTTCAGTTAAGGTCTGAGAGGTAGTTCTACCCCAACTTGATTGGCTTCGTTTTTAACTAAGGAATAGTTAAGGTTCGGCAGTAAAGGAAATGGTTTGAGTTGGCATAGCGATGTTTGTTTAAAACATCTGTCTAAGACCAATAAAGAAGCTTTGGAAATGTTTTCCAAAGAAGAAACCAGAAATGTTTTCTAATAAAGAAAACAAGAAATGGAAATGTTTTCCATTGTTAATAACGTATATTTTCCCAATTTAGAAAATAAGAAATACTGAATATAGGGAAACAGGAGATAAGTAGATTAATGGACTAAGGAGATGAATGTTGAATGATGTTTGATCGATATAAATTTCCAGTTGGAAATAATATCGTTGTTTGCACACCTGTTTTTATTCGATAGTTAAATCACAGACTATCGAAGTTTTGACCATTTTAACGTTGTTAATATGGAGAGACCGGTTGGATTATTATCCAAAGAACCACTCTATATTGGCATAAGCGTTGCGAATCATATATGCCAAAGGAAATTGAAGACGGAGTTATGCAAGGGCTATCCTGTTTACAGAATAGTGCCTTCGGTTCATCCTGTCCCTGGATGACTTGTATGGACGGATGTCTGACAGAGTATTTCCAGACGATCACGTATATTGATTTCTCCAACCGTACCAAGAGTGGAAGCGAAGAAGGAAACTTCTTTTAGCTAACACATAATGTATTGTTGAGGACGTCAATCGGTGTTTGGATGGATTTGATGATGTGGCATTCAAAATGAATCTGATGTGATGATAAAGCGTAGCTTCTAGCCTCATCATCCGGTAATGACATAAATCGGGCAGGCAGCATGGCTAAGTCGGTCGCACCGAAGTAGGGTGTATAATCACCTGATCTAGAGTTTCATTTACTTCTAAAAATCTATTGTTGATGCTGTCCATTTCGGGAAACGGTTGTTGATCCCAACCGTTGGTGATATACATTCGATACGCTCAAGCGAAATGAGTGGTCGGTCATGTGTGGTCGGGTTGCAAGATGTTCTTGTTGAACCCAGTGTATTCCTCTCTAGAGGTACACTAGCGAAAGGTGGTTCCATACCTTGTCATAGTTGGAAATCCATTACCCAATACGTGCTTGCGGTTTTGATTGTATACTATATTTGTAGAACGTGAGATGAAAGCGTTTCTGCTAGATGATTATATATATACTGTGGTTGATAGACATTATTATAATATCAAAAGGTTTTTGATATAAAGATATTTTGGATTCTCATAAGGGAAAAACCCGTTCCGTTATGCGGCGTGGTCTTATGAGATATCGTTTACTTGTTCGAACTGTTTTTAAACTGTTTTACTCATACCAGTCCCATGACTGACCCGGAGTTTACTTTGTTGTTTTCCCTAAAATCTTGGGTGCCTAAATTTGTATGGGCAGTCAAGTAGTCGGGATTTACAGATACATTGAATAGCTGGAGCAGGAGGCTTCAGGATCATATAGCTATTATTATTCCGCTGTGTTGTAAGTGCTGTACTTTGATAATGATATGTATATGCAAGTACAAATTTGTATTTCAAAGTTATGTTATGAAATATATTTATTCGTTCCGCTGTGAGATTCGTGTTACTCTGATATTGTGTTCTTCTTCTTCTTCTATTCTAAGTTTCTATCTTATCTTTCCTCACCCTCTAATTTCTTTCACTAATTACCAGGATTTTTTGGTGTTTTGGTTATCGACATCGTGCTTATGTCGATAACCAAAGTCTCTCGAAATCCGGGTCGTTACAGTTATCCATCTGATCGATCCAAGTGAATATGGGTCGGTTTTAAGCATTTTAAAGAAGGGATCGGTCCTGTCGTTATTAAAAGGGAGCGGTCGTAGCGTAAGATTCTTGGTCGTTCTAAATCTAGTCGCTCTCATGAGCGCTGGTCGCTCCAAAAAAGCCAAAAGAAGTTGGTCGATCCGCTCTCCAGCAGAATTCCCTGGTCAGCCCGCCTGTCCCGAATAAAGCATCATCTCGTTCTCTTCTCATCTGGTCGGTCCGCTCCGCATTCTAATCTCCTGGTCGTCCTTTCTTCTGGCGGAAGCTCCTGGTCGGCCAAAGCGCTAGAAACGACCTGTGATGGAGTGACAGCTGGAAACAACTAGTGACAACTGGCAGTGGCATTTCCGTAAATACTGAAAATACCGACCAGGCCCCTGCATACAAGATTTCAGCCATTTCTCCGCCTATAAATAGGACCCTACCTCCATTATTTCGGGGGACTTTTTTCAGGAACTACGAGGAGGTGCTGCCTAATTGCTTTCAGGATTTCTCCAAGCATTCCTACGTCTCTTCTCTATCATCGATCATAAATCTATGGAGCATTGGAGCATGTGGAGCATAGCTTTCATGGAGGAACAAGCATAAGCATTCCACGCACTTCTTCATTTCTTCTTGATCATTCACCCAAAGATCTAAGGAGCTTTCATCCATGGCTTTCATGGAGGGATTGGCGTAAAATACTTCAAGCTTTCATCCATTCTTTCAATCGGTTGTAAGGACGAATGCATGTCAAAGGAGCTTGTATGGATGTGTAATGGAGCAAATGTTGTAATCTTTTGGTTATTAATGAAATCCAATCTTCAAAGTGGACGTAGACTCGAATAAGAGTCGAACCACTATAAAATTCTTGTCTTCTTTCTTTATTTTGGTATTTTGATGCTCTTGAATGTTAGATATGGCCTCACATAACTCTAAAGGTTTTCTAACGCCCCGCCTCTGAAAAGGTGACGTGCTTTCTAAGCATCTCGCCTCCGATTAGGTAACGTGTTTAGAAATACCATTTTGGTTGTTATACCAATTTTCGGTATCAACAATTAGGCACCCACCATGGGGCCAGATCTATTTTCTGGCATCAAGTATACTACGAAGATCTTGAGATCTTGAAGCTAAGCCTTAAAATAGCTCGCTCCATCTTGCGATTTGGACCTTCCAACGAACTCTCCTCAAAGTTCAAGTTGCTTTCTGAAATAATGCCGCCAAAAGCAAATAAGGAAGCTAGAATTAGAATCTCTATCGGAGAAAATCGGGATGAGACCCCCGTGGCTAACCGATTTGAAGTGGGAGAGACATCTAATGGAGGTGTGAATGTCACAAGAGGCGAGCTTGATCAAGCTGTCACTGGATTGACGCAACAGCTAGAGAGAGCTAACAAAGCCATGTTGACAAAACTTGATTCGCTCTTTGCTCTTCAGGCCGCTACGGCAAAGGTGGCCTCTAAGCCCATTCGTGCAGAGGATGCTGGTTCTTCTTCTTCTAGTCCAAATCGGGAAAAATCTTTTCAAGAAATCTCTAATCCTGGTAAACGAAAGCCCGATAATCCAAAGCAAGCCGCTTGGAACCATAATGGAGAAGCTACTTCTTGTCGAGTTGCCGATGCTGCCAAAGGAGCACTTTCCAATCGAGAAAGGCCAGGGCCCCTAAGTCGCAACCGTGAAGGTTTGCAAAGGCAAGCCTCCGGCCAAGACACAGGCGTCCGCCCCGCAGAAAGCCTCGACGAGAAGGATCGCCTTCTGAAGATGGTCCGACAGATCATGAAGGAGGACAAGCACCGAAACGACAATGAAGCAGAATGGGAATTCGCGCCATCTAAAACCCCCCTTACCGAAAGAATCAAGAAAACGACCTTCCCGCGAAAGTTCAAACCGCCCACCATCCAAGCTTATAATGGGACAGGTGACCCTAATGTGTTCTTGTTCCGATACGATCAACACATGGATGGGGCACAAGCAACTGACGAGCTTAAGTGCTTGTACTTCCCGGTGTATTTGGAGGGGGTTGCATCATTATGGTTCACAAAGTTGCCTCCCAGATCTATTGATAACTTTGCCACATTAGCAAGATGCTTCCGAGACCAGTTCTGCCTCCAAACAACAAAGGTCAGAGATATCATGTCCCTCAATGAACTAGAACAAGCTCCTGGTGAAACGATAAGGTCATTCTTGAATCGTTTTAATGCTGTTGCTGCAGAAGTAGGGACCCAAGAGCCAAGGCTAATTCTAATGGCCTTAAAGGGGGGCATTGATAAGCTGTCTGAGTTCGGAAGGTGGCTAAAAAGAAAGAAACCTGAGACGCTAGAAAAAATTTATGACAAAGCCGAGGAATACATGTGTCTTGAAGATGATCCTATCTATTCCGTTGGCAATGTCAAAACTAAGGTGGTCCCGGAAAGGAAGGAAGCTCCCAAAAAGAATAGTCAAGAAAATTTTGGGGAAGGTCAAAAGAGAGGAAGCAGTAATGATGCTAGAAATGATAAGGACTCCAAGAAATGGCGTTTCTTAAAGCCAACGGATTTTACTCCGTTGAATGATACAATCGAGCATATATATATGGCAAAGAAGGATGCAGAGGGCTATCCGAGCCCAAAGCCAGTAAAGGTGTCCGAAGAAGCTGCAAACTCAGGGAGGTTCTGTCGATTTCACAATCGACCGGGACACGACACTAATGAATGTCGACACCTGAAAAACTTGATTGAAGAATTGATAAGGCAAAATCGTCTCCAGGAGTATGTAAAGCGTTCATCAGATACCGAGCCTTCCCAGGGGCAGCAGGTCCATCCAAGTCAAGACAGAAGAACACCTGCGAATATTCCTCGACCTGTCATCAATATAATCAGTGGCGGACCTCATCCTGCAGGGGATACTTGGGAGGATATGATCAGGTATACTAATGAACCAAGAAGCATTCTAAAAGGAGACGGTTTTGAGGTTTGCAATAATTCTCTTCGTCGAAAAATGCCTAAAACATCCTGCGAAGATGTTATCTTCCGGGATCGGGACTCTGACGGAATGTTGGTTCCAACTGTTGACCCAATGGTAATCACCATTGGCTTGGGTCCAGCAATAGTAAAGAAGGTGTTGATTGATAACGGAGCATCCGTGAACGTTCTGTTTTACAGTACTTTCTCTAAAATGGGTCTATCCATGGATAATGTGTGAGCTAGCAAAGACAAAATACACGGGTTCACTGGCGTACCAACTCAGCCAATAGGTGTGATTGATCTCCTTGTAGAGCTAGGAGAGGGAGAGAGGCAAGTCTCCATGATACAATCTTTCGTTATAATTGACTCACCTTCAGGGTACAATGCATTCTTGGGAAGGCCAGCGCTTGCCGACTTCAGGATATCTCTTGCTCCTTGGTGCTTGATGATGAAGTTCCCGACCGCAAATGGGGTGGGAGTTATCAAAGGGGATCCTCAGGAATCAAGAAAATGCTATATGGCAGAACTGATTGAAGCTCGGAAATACGAAATTCAGAAGGATGCGAAGACTCCTCTCTACATCCATGAAGCTCCTTTATAGCAATTAATGACCATCCCCTGCGCTGGAACATATAACGACATGCAGGAAGATATGGACCCACGAAAAATCAGTGCAGGGGATGAAAAGGTAGCACCAGCTGAAGCTACCATTTCCATAGAGATCCATGATAGTGATACAGATAAGCTAATAAAGATAGGCTCCCAATTGGACCCTATGCTGCAAAAGGAATTGATTAGTTTTTTGAAAGCAAATTTGGATGTCTTCGCTTGGAGTCACTCAGATATGTGCGGGATACCTCCAGACGTAATAGTACATAAGCTGAATATTGACCCCAACGTGCGCCCGGTGAAGCAGAAAAGACGGATACAGGGCCCAGAAAGGTCTGAAGCTTTGAAAGATGAAGTGGATAGGCTATTGACGAATAATTTCATTCGAGAATCCACCTATCCTAATTGGGTGTCCAATCCGGTCCTTGTGAAAAAATCAAACGGCAAATGGCGAGTGTGTGTTGATTATTCTGACTTGAATAAGGCTTGCCCAAAAGATAGTTTCCCCCTACCTCGAATTGATCAACTTGTTGATGCAACGGCGGGGCATGAACTATTGTCTTTCATGGATGCATATTCTGGATACAATCAGATTATGATGCACGAGCCAGACCAGGATAGTACCAGTTTCATAACTGATCGTGGTTTATATTGTTAAAAGGTAATGTCGTTTGGTTTGAAAAATGCAGGTGCCACCTACCAACGCTTGGTGAACGCGATGTTCAAAACTCAAATTGGAAAGACTATGGAGGTTTATGTTGACGACATGCTGGTAAAATCCAAAGAGGCAAAGAATCACATAGAGGATCTTGATGAAATGTTCCAAATCCTGAGGAGATACGGCATGAAGCTCAATCCACTTAAGTGCTCGTTCGGCGTAGCATCAGGAAAATTTCTTGGTTTCATGGTAAATGCTCGGGGCATTGAAGCAAACCCAGCACAAGTGATTGCTTTACGAGAAATGCAAGCTCCACGGACTAAGAAAGAACTCCAATGCTTAAATGGCAAGGTAGCAGCATTGAGCCGCTTCATCTCAAGGGCAACGGACAGGTGCATTCCCCTATTTGATGCATTGAAAAAGGAAAAGAAAAGCTTCCAGTGGACTCCCGAATGCCAGCAAGCATTTGAAGATCTCATCAAGCACATGGAATCCCCTCCGATGCTATCGAAGCCTAGGGATGGAGAAAGCTTGCTCTTATACCTTGCAGTGTCAGCCCATGCGTTGAGCGCAGCACTCGTTAGGGAGGAAGACAAAGTGCAGTGGCCAGTATACTACATTAGCAAAAGGCTTACTGGGGCAGAGATGAATTATCCAAGGATAGAAAAGCTTGCATATGCCATGCTCATCGCATCACATAAGCTCAGACCCTATTTCCAATCCCACTCTATTAAAGTCCTTACCGACCAACCCTTGAAACAGGTGTTGTTCCATCCAGAAACTTCAGGGAGACTCCTGAAATGGAATATTGAACTCAGCCAATATAATATCACTTACTACCCCAGAAAAGCAATAAATGGGCAAGCTCTAGCCGACTTTATCGCTGAATTCACTGACAGGGGAGAGGAAATGGAGGAAACTAACGAATTGGCCGTTAGGTGGAAACTTTTTGTTGATGGCGCTAAGAATGAATATTGTGCTGGGGCAGGGATAGTATTCGAAACCCCAGAAGGACGACATGTATGCTGTGCTCTGCGATTCGAATTCCCCATCACCAACAACGAGGCTGAATATGAAGCGTTACTCGGAGGATTGCGGGTTGCAAAAGAATTAAGCTTGAAAAGTCTACTAATATTCAGCGATTCACAGCTAATGGTTTCCCAAATCAAAGGTAAATTCCAGACTAAGATGGGAAGGCTTCCGACATATCTGCTTAAAGCCAAAGAACTTCTCGACAACTTGGAATATTATTCTATCTCTCATATTCCTCGCAGAGAAAATTGGAAGGCAGATTCCTTATCAAAGCTAGCTAGCACCGGAGATCCTCAAATCTTCGATCTAGTTCCTGTGGAAGTATTATCTAGTTCCAGCATTGAGGAATCCGATATAGACTGGGTTATGGAAACAACCAACGAGCCCGACTCGTGGATGACCCCTATAAAAAACTATATACTTCACGGAACACTTCCTGAGAAACCAAAGGATCGTAGAAAACTGCTCCGAAAGTCTCGCCTATATCTTGTCCAAGATGGTCATTTATATAGGAGAGGATATTCAACGCCATTACTACGGTGTGTAACAAAGGAGGAATCTAAAGCGATTTTGGCGGAGCTACATGAAGGAGATTGTGGAGGTCATGTTGGTGGACAGACTCTTGCCAAAAAGGTCCTTCGATATGGTTATTTTTGGCCCGATGTAAACCTCGACTCAATGACATTCACTAAGAAATGCGACCGGTGCCAGAAATTTGCAAAAATTCCAAGAGCTCCGTCAACTGAGTTGACACAAATGTTGAGTCCTTGGCCATTCGCTGTCTGGGGCATAGACTTGATTGGAGCACTACCTACCACAAAATCAAGCTTCAAATATGCTATAGTGGCCGTGGATTACTTTACCAAATGGGCTGAAGCTGAACCATTGGCAACTATCACATCAAAGAAGGTAATCAACTTTGTGTTGAAAAATATCATATGCAGGTTTGGGGTTCCACATAAAATTATCACCGACAATGGCACGCAATTTGAAAGTGATGAATTCAAGGATTTCTGCAACAAATATCATATTCAGAAAAGTTTTGCAGCAGTTGCCCACCCGCAGGCCAACAGGCAAGTTGAGGCAGTCAACAAAATCCTGAAGTCCACCATTAAAAAGCGTCTCGAGAAGGCTAAGGGCAACTGGATTGAAGAATTGCCACTTGCCCTATGGGCTTATCGTACGACTCATAAAACTGCAACTGGGCATACTCCGTTCTCCTTGGCATATGGTTCGGAAGCAATGATACCTGTGGAGTTAGAGGTTCCAACTCACCGCAGAATTCATTTTAACCAAGAAGAGAATGAGAAGCTGCAACTTGAGGCTCTTGATTTACTCGAGAAGAAAAGGACTGAATCAGAACTTAGAATGGTCGCCCATCAGAGAAGAATTGCTCGACACTTCAATCAAAAGGTCAGGCATAGAACATTCGAAATGGGAGACCTGGTGTTAAAGAAAATTATGACCGCAACAGGAGTCTTTGGCCCCAATTGGGAAGGTCCATTTGTCATCGACCAAAAGCTCCTCGACGGTACCTTTAAGCTCAAAACTACAGATGGAGTAGAACTCCCAAGGGCCTGGAACAGTGATCACCTTCGTCGCTATTTCAAATGATTTTCTAACTCATATTCTTTTGTATTTTTCTATGGATATAGTAAATACTTTGTATGAAATTACATGAATATAAATCCAGCAGCACTTCTGATTCTGTCAAAGCTTTATATTCGCATGTCTTTGATCATATATCCAAAAGATGCACAGCTATGGTTACAGGACACGATACCTCCGTCATCCTGTTTTCCGGCATAAAACTCGCCATAGCTTTACTGAAGAAATATGGTCCAAAAGCAGGCACAATCTTAACCCAAACCCTTTCCGAGGATTCTCAATCGAATAATAAACTGAGTCTTCTCCAGGGGTGCTCGGTCAAATAACCCAAAGTCAGACAAAATCTGATCGCGTTATAACCGAGTTTCTTAACCCAAACCCTCTCCGAGGATTCTCAGTCGAATAATAAACTGAGTCTTCTCCAGGGGTGCTCGGTCAAATAACCCAAAGTCAGACAAAATCTGATCGCGTTATAACCGAGTTTCTTAACCCAAACCCTCTCCGAGGATTCTCAGTCGAATAATAAACTGAGTCTTCTCCAGGGGTGCTCGGTCAAATAACCCAAAGTCAGACAAAATCTAATCGCGTTATATCCGAGTTTCTTAACCCAAACCCTCTCCGAGGATTCTCAGTCGAATAATAAACTGAGTCTTCTCCAGGGGTGCTCGGTCAAATAACCCAAAGTCAGACAAAATCTGATCGCGTTATAACCGAGTTTCTTAACCCAAACCCTCTCCGAGGATTCTCAGTCGAATAATAAACTGAGTCTTCTCCAGGGGTGCTCGGTCAAATAACCCAAAGTCAGACAAAATCTGATCGCGTTATAACCGAGTTTCTTAACCCAAACCCTCTCCGAGGATTCTCAGTCGAATAATAAACTGAGTCTTCTCCAGGGGTGCTCGGTCAAATAACCCAAAGTCAGACAAAATCTGATCGTGTTATAACCGAGTTTCTTAACCCAAACCCTCTCCGAGGATTCTCAGTCGAATAATAAACTGAGTCTTCTCCAGGGGTGCTCAGTCAATAAATCAAAGTCAGAAAAAACTTGACTACGATATTACTAAGTCTTTGACAAGGAAAACCTTCAAAAGGCATTCAAACATTTCTCGAATACCCAACGCATTAGGATGCAAAGGATGGAGAATTCCAAACAAAGCATGTAAGGTTCGTATAAAGAATCAAAAGCATCCAAATATCCACCTTCGATATATAAAGGTTGAAACAATCCAATGGTACGGGGGCATATCACATATCACGACATAAAACAAAAAGCAGCTCCTTGATTTCTCACATACCAAAGGATCATCTCAACCGTTTATAAGTGGGAAATTCATAAATAAGCAAAATGTGTAAAGTGTGGTGTGCAAGCATAATGTACAAACCAGAATGCGCAGAAGAAAGTAATAACAAGGTTAAAAGCACCAAAACACAGAACGTCGTCACATACACATACCAAAATAAAACTACCGGTGTCGCGTACACAACCAAAAGTAGGTGATAAAAAGAGTCATGAAGCGAGGACTGGCACTCGCTTGATACATCCAGTCATACAATATCTACAAACACCGGATCTGAAACCCCCAAGTCAAGCATTCTTACCAAGAGATTTCTCCCCATCACAAGGGGAAGGGGGAAGGACCTCGCTTTCCTAGCCCAAAAGTTCGACAATCGTCTTATCCCTAGACTTGAGAGCTCGAATGAGGAGGGCCTTATCTTCCTCCAAAAGAGCTTTACGCTTGAGATGCTCACGATTCAGCCCCGAAAGATTGTTGACAAGGTCATGCCATCCTGTCAAGTCTTTAGCCAAGTAATTGCTAAGCATGTCAAAATGTCTTTCAAGCCAATCTTTCACTTTGTCAAGCTGAGTCAGCCCATCAAGCTGAATAGAGTTCACGTCATCAGCAAGCACTCTGTAATCGGACGGGTGTATATCAGGGTTAATAAACACCCCATCCAAGCAGTATCCTTTGAACCGATCAGCAAGCTCGGGGTGACATGGCAAGACACAATATTGGGGTTTATTTATGATGACTCGAAGTTCATTTAGGGAAGGGGTTCTCACAGCAGAATCACTAGTTGCAGAACAAGCTTCAGGCACAGGAGATTTACCAGCTCTGCGCTGTCTTTTAGAATCACTATCCTCCTGTTGGGGGTTTTCTGGCATACCATGCTTACCTGTCATCCTGCACAGAAATTTCACAAATTTTTTGGTCAACAATCAAGTTCAAGCAGTGTTGTGAGCTAAACTGATCGGTCATGATCAGTCAAACAAGAAATGCCGGCCTGAAAATTATTTAAGGCTGATCGCTTTAAAAGCTAAAACGCTGGTCACCCAAGATTGGCCTGGGTAGGTTTATATCAAACTTCGTCATAACGCGACCCAAACTCCACCAAAGCCTCACTCAGCTCTAAAGGCGATCGGTTTTAGGGGGATCACACACAAAAGCTGACCTGAATCGGTCAAACCTTGTTCGCTCTAAAATGGTAAGGACCCGATCATGCCAAAAAGGGTAAAACTCTGGTCGCTCCCAACATAGACAATACCGATCGCTTGAAAATCAGTCAAAATTAATCCAGTTCTAGTCGCACAAAACTAGCCTCGATTGGGTCGATAAAAACATCCCAAGGCTGGTCGTTCTACGATTAGTCTGAAAACAATCATACCCTGGTCGGTCAAGATTCAAATCCATCTGGATCGTTCATATCGGGTAAAACTAAAGATAGCCTGTTCTGGTCGGTCGAAGGAGGATCGGCTCATCTAAAAACCGACCATACCACTGTTCTAAAAACGACCAGTCTGGCCGCGCAAATGAAAAGAAACTTAAATTTTCGTTGCAACTGCACAGTAAAAACATCAAAAATAATGGTACAAAGAGATGATTCTAGAAGGAAAATCAAAACATGCATCACAAAAAGATTTCATATGCATCAGTCGGTCAAGCATTTGCACAAACCAGTCGTGATCGCTGCGAAAATGACATAGAAATTGCTCATTTTGAAATCATCACTCCCCTATTCCATTAGGGTGACTCGGTTGAAACCGCGCTCAAATGATTAATGATGTCAACAACGAAGGTTTACAAAAAATTATTGTGACTTCTTCCCCAAATTCATTCTACTCCAAACTCAAAATCAACGTTAGAATGCATACAATGTACCTGGGATTTGGAAGAATAGTTCGGGTTGGTAAAGCAGCAGCTTGAATCGGCAAGGAAGTAAGCTAAAGATCGAGCAATTTGTTTTTTAAAGAAGAGAAAGCCACCATTGATGAAGATTTTGACCGAGAAGAAATGGAGAAGGAAATGACGGGTTGAATTAATTATATAAGTTTAATTTGGTCTCTCCGGATTTTTAGGAATTGTCTCTTCGCCTTCCAGAATTTGGCTTTTTCGTGCGTTCCAAAACTGGAGAAAAGACCGACCGCTACTTGCCACATTTAAAACCGACCCCTCAAGCTAATTCCAGAACCGACCCATGAGAACTGCGACCAAGACCGACCCTTAATTAAAGCAGATCGATCCACTAATGTTTCGAAGCCCACAGTTTTTATAAAAACTATGAAACTTCGAGGGGCAAAATGTTATCCATCTGATCGATCCAAGTGAATATGGGTCGGTTTTAAGCATTTTAAAGAAGGGATCGGTCCTGTCGTTATTAAAAGGGAGCGGTCGTAGCGCAAGATTCTTGGTCGTTCTAAATCTGGTCGCTCTCATGAGCGCTGGTCGCTCCAAAAAAGCCAAAAGAAGTTGGTCGATCCGCTCTCCAGCAGAATTCCCTGGTCAGCCCGCCTGTCCCGAATAAAGCATCATCTCGTTCTCTTCTCATCTGGTCGGTCCGCTCCGCATTCTAGTCTCCTGGTCGTCCTTTCTTCTGGCGGAAGCTCATGGTCGGCCAAAGTGCTAGAAACGACCTGTGATGGCGTGACAGCTGGAAACAACTAGTGACAACTGGCAGTGGCATTTCCGTAAATACTGAAAATACCGACCAGGCCCCTGCATACAAGATTTCAGCCATTTCTCAGCCTATAAATAGGACCCTACCTCCATTATTTCGGGGGACTTTTTTCTGGAACTACGAGGAGGTGCTGCCTAATTGCTTTCAGGATTTCTCCAAGCATTCCTACGTTTCTTCTCTATCATCGATCATAAGTCTATGGAGCATTGGAGCATGTGGAGCATAGCTTTCATGGAGGAACAAGCATAAGCATTCCACGCACTTCTTCATTTCTTCTTGATCATTCACCCAAAGATCTAAGGAGCTTTCATCCATGGCTTTCATGGAGGGATTGGCATAAAATACTTCAAGCTTTCATCCATTCTTTCAATCGGTTGTAAGGACGAATGCATGTCAAAGGAGCTTGTATGGATGTGTAATGGAGCAAATGTTGTAATCTTTTGGTTATTAATGAAATCCAATCTTCAAAGTGGACGTAGACTCGAATAAGAGTCGAACCACTATAAAATTCTTGTCTTCTTTCTTTATTTTGGTATTTTGATGCTCTTGAATGTTAGATATGGCCTCACATAACTCTAAAGGTTTTCTAACGCCCCGCCTCTGAAAAGGTGACGTGCTTTCTAAGCATCTCGCCTCCGATTAGGTAACGTGTTTAGAAATACCATTTTGGTCGTTATACCAATTTTCGGTATCAACACTGAGCCCGACCCCCTCATTTCCTAGCATGGTGGGCAACACTTATATGACTCTAATCAATCCTCAATAAGCCCTGGCCAGGCATTATATTAACGATTGATTGGGGGCATACTCATACACATTTATATAACATTTATGCATGATGCAGGAATTTTCTTTATTTTAATTGCACATGATTCTAACTTAGTTATGATTCAGATGTTTGTGACTGAGAATGATAAACTTGCAGGTACGCAATGATGCAAAAGAAACAGATTTTCATTTATTAAATGTAGATTTACAAGGTAAGGCTAGACAAAATACGAGGGTCGTACTCGTAACTACATCATAAGGCCAGTGGAACAACTAAAAAGAGAAAAGACATAAACAAACTGGCTCTACTTGGGCTTTAGGGACGACCTTGGCCTCTTTTCCTTCTTTTGCTTCTCCGACTCCTCCTTGTCGGCATCAGGTTTATTCTGCTTCTTCCTTTTCTTCTTGTCTAAAGGAGGATCCTATGGAGGGTTAGAAGATTGGGATGCAAGCTGTGTAGTTATCGATTTAGCGGACAACTTTATAATTAACCCAGATTTGGGATCATGTGCGGAGATAGGTCGCACATTTAGGGGCTCTTGCTCCTCTATTTTTAAGGCTAGTTATTTATCCTTTTTAGTCTTTATGTCGGCTAAGGTCATGTTGTCATCATTCCTAGTCTCCCATGTGATAACAAGCTCTTCTCATCATCCTCGTGATCGCCATCGATGTCATCAAAGGCTCCTATAACTTCGGCATCCTCAGGAACATCAGTGCCTGATAATGCGACGGCTTGCTCGGATGCCTTGACCTCGGTCTGCTCAGGAGCTTCATGGATGACCTCGGTGCTGGGTGGTACATTAACCTTCTCAACCTCTGCTTGCTTTTCTGCATCCTTCTCTGTCGGCTTGGCACATATATTATGAGAAGTAACTGTTATTAGTTTTGGAGAAAATGTGGTCTCCTCGATTGTTTTCTCCACAATGCGACGACAAGTTACAATCGCTTTGACAAATTGTGGAGAGAATATGGAGATACCTTCAGCTGACTCCTCGCCTGAAGCCGCGGTAGAAACCCCAACTGCTGGAGGAACTGGAACCTCAGAGATCAAGGGATCGTACGGATTACTCCTCAACCTCAGAAGTCTTGGGCTCTGGTGCTGAGCTTGAGCCTTCATCAATTTTGTTCTTGCCCTTGAGCTCAAGCCTCTCTTTCTCCATAGCCTCTTGGATTTGATGCCTACCTTCCGCTAAAGCCTCAGGCTCTCCACCTTCGAGAAAAGTCTACATGAGTTGGTCCTCATCGACTACCTCGACCTTCAAACATTGCTTCTCGCTCTCAACAGTTTTCTCCCATACATTAACCAAGGTGGTGGGATAGTTACTGATCTAAGAAATATCTCGAGTCTGAATGATTTGAACAAAGAAGTCCATTAGTAGTTCGTCGAACTCCCCCATCTCCTTCTCAACTGTAGCAAGTTTGGCTGTAGCAGTGGAGGCTGACTCGAGAGCTACATTTGCATTGCCTTCGGCAAGAGCTGCCCGTTCCTCAGCATGAGCAAGTTTGTCGTTTAAGTTCACATTTTCATTTTCAATACGAGCGAGATTGTCCTTTAAGCTTGCCTTTTCCTTTTCCCAAGCAGCCTTCTCTGCGGCAAGACGATCCTGTGGTGCCTTTAGCTCAGTGTTAGCCGTCTTGAGATCCTCTATCTCTTTCTTCAAAGCCACAAGCTCTTGGCTGTTTGAATTGAGCTCAAGATGGAAACGTTTCTTGGCGTTGTCTAATTCGGTTTTGTAATTTTCAGCATCCCGCCGAGCTAAAGAAAGATGAGCTTGCGCATCCTCAAGTTCTTTCTTTGCCTTACTCCTGGCCTTAGCATTGTGATCGATTTTCACCCTAGCCCTAGAAGCATCTACGTCTAGACGGCGGATAACATCTGAAAAATTCTTGACGTGCTTTTTCATTGCTCTATATTGTTTAGCCACGTGACCGATTTGGCCTACAACCTCTACATCTCATTCATCAGGAACTAGTTCAAGATCTGGGACGAAACGTATCCTCTCAAAATAGATATCGGGGAATTCTTTTTGCAAGTGCTCCAACTTTGCCTAATTACCAGAAGTAAGGGCACCCTCTTGTACAATGGTACTATCCAAATTGTGCTGACTAGAAGGAACAAGAGCTGCTTTCTCCTTTTCCAAATTTTTGCTTGGATCTTTGTCTTTGTCTTTGGATTCCTGATGCTTCTTGGAAGATTTGCCCTGAGACGATGTACTCTTCGGAGGAGTTAAAGCTTTGGGAAGTTGCTTGCCTCCCGCCTGCGGCGCTGGACGACTAAGGTACTTCCCAGGATCCTGCTTCGAAGGAGAGCGAGACCGTGTAGAGTGAGGCTGATAAGAATCACGGTGTCGTTGGCTATCTCTTCCCGGACTGTCACTGCGGCCATGCTCAGATATGGGATGGAGTCTGGGAGTGCAACCACGAAGTTCATAGTGGGAATATGAGTGGCGACGAGGCATTTTTCTGTAAAGAACAACAAACAAGTGTAAGACCTATGAATACGAATAGTACATGAGTGATGTGGCAAGTAGTGGATGTGATTTGTGTATCCCGCGTAATCCCCCCTAACACACCGAGGCCCGAAGCTAGGCTCGTCTGTGCAATATCTTCCTCTTTGGTGGGAATGGTTTCTTCTTCAGAGATATGGAAGAATGGTTCCCCTCCAAAGTCTTCAGGTGTGTAGATGTTATCTAGCAGAGGGATTTTCTCTAACTCCCCAAATATCTGCTCCTTCGTCAATGTATCATTAGTGGTAGGCCCTACTGGAGGTGGAGTCCTTGAGGGGGACTGCCCCTTGGACACTGAAGCCTCCTTTGGCTCATCACCTCGGATTTCATCTCCTTTGTATATATTCAAATCCTCATCATCCTGGTCAATCATCGGCGAGGGACTCTTAGGAAGCTCAGTCGTCTTCGCGGCTTCCGTGGTCACTTCTCCCTCGGCTGGGGGCATGCTACTAGATTCCCCAATTGTCTAAGTAGTGGGCATGTATTTATAAGGCTTGCCACCCGAACCGAGACCAAATGTTACATCTAGAAGATGGTGTTTGTGAAGGCTCTCATCAGTTATACACTTCTTGATTCTACAGAAGTCTGATTTGCTTGCTAAAAGGCGGGATAATCGATCTTCGAATACCGAACCGTCTGTTTTTTCAAAGTTGTGAGCTGTAAAGAAAAAAGAATACATTATCACTTTAATTATGCAATTGGAACATGTGCTGAAGGATTTAGAACTCACTTGACTGTAGCTACCTCCTCGCACATCCAGCTTGATGTTTTATATAAAACCAGTCGGACTTAGTGTCTCCTAAATTGCTATGACTGTCCGATAATACCTTCCTGGAGGGGATCGATTCAATGAAAATGAAGTTCGGAGTCCATATGGACAGTGCTTGAAATAATAATAGAATTTTAAATCTTTGAAGGTGAGCTCGGTCTCTAGAATTTCTGCATATGCAATATGCAAGGTGTATAAAGAAGCATAAGCATTGGGGTGGAGTTGCATGGGGGCAATGCGTAGTCGTCTTAGAAGATCAACAACAATCAAAGGAAACAAAAGGATAGCGCCTACCCAGCACATGATTCTATTGATAGTCATGTACCCTTCCGGAGCAGAATGGGGCCTATCTTCTTCCTCCGGAGTTTTCACATCATCCCAAGGAATCCCATGCCTTAGATAGATTTTCTCTACTTTTAACTTGTCCAATTTGGAGGCTAGAGAATCACTCAGTTTCTCTTTCTCTACCTCTTTAACACCTGGAATCTCATCAGGAGCTCGATCATCTTCCTCTTCCTCAAGTGATGTGCTTTCGAAGGACAC
The DNA here is from genome assembly GCA_030737875.1 of Allium sativum. NCBI lineage: Eukaryota > Viridiplantae > Streptophyta > Magnoliopsida > Asparagales > Amaryllidaceae > Allium > Allium sativum. The sequence goes on along the minus strand of CM060916.1, from coordinate 787,436,679 downwards.
TGATTCTTTATCAAGATCCGTTTCATAATCAAATCTAGAATTTTCCCATTCTGGGTCAGATGGAAGTGCATCGGGATTGTAATAACTTGACGACTCCAGATTTGTACTCTTATCTGATATTCTTGCTGAGCGTCTACTGGACATGTTTCCTGTGGTGGCGAGTAAACATGAAAGATTAGAATACAATTACCCGTGAACCCTGTGTCTGTATGCTAGTGTGTACAAGTGCAACACTTAGAAGAAAAAGCATGAATTAAGCAATGGAAATGTGAAACTGATTGCGGTATGTTGGTAAGTTATGCAGTCATCCAGATCGGAGAGTTCATGTTAAGGGCTCTATCCTAACTGTCCGTTGATGTGGTAGAGTTGCAACAAGTTTCAGTCAAAAGGTAGGTCGGTTCATTGGCTATAGTGATTTGTTAAAATTTAGTATACGGCTCGTGGAAAGGAGCTCCACTCCTGATCAGGACACAGTTCGTGACTCAACATCCTCGTGAGCATAGCACTGGCTTGCCTTGATCGGATCGTGAAGAAGGGATCGGTTTGTGAGGGGGTATATCTTGAGAATAAAATAGTAAATCTTACCAACTCGTGATCGAGCGCCTCGTCATCCCCCTCACGACTCGACCTCTTATGTTCAACCACGATCCGACTGATACCATGTCTTTTATCACAATCCAAATGCCTGTAGCACGCTTCTTCTCTCCAACCCTCAATGCGACCCGGTTCGACCTCCTTCTCCACGATCGAACTTAACCTTCCAAATCCCTGTCCTCGTCCTCTCCACGAGCGAATCCGTAACAGTGACATCATCTTCAAGCTTTTCAGCTCTTGATTCCCCGGCTCGCAAGCCTATGGCCTCGCTATCTCAATTTCTTCTCCTGCCCTCACCAACCATCGACAACCCAAAGCCTCTCCTCAAAATCGACATAAACTTCGAATCAACACTCCGCCGTGGGCACCGCCACCACATGCGACAGCGAGAAAGCCAATAAAACAAATTCGACGAATTTTCTCACAAATAAGAGTTAAAGAGTGGCGGATAAAAGCTATTAAGATAATTCTCCTATTACCTATTGATTCAAAGAATCGATTCAGTTAAATAAGGGAAGCTATGAAAGTTAGGGTTTCGGATTGAAGGTGAGAAAACTACAACAGTAAAAATGCGAAGAAGAAAGGTAAAAGGAGGAGAGAGATCGGCTTATATAGCCTACGCAAAGGCTCTTGGCCTCCCCTTTTTTGTCTCACTCGACCCGCCTAACCCGATTGGCCACGAACGTTTGGGTAAGCCCATCATGGCTTACATGAGGGTCTGCCCAACCGTCGGTTCGTGATTCATTCCAGAAGGCGCGAGCGTGATATGGTTTGATGACCGTGGTTCTGGGAATAACTTTCGAAGGGAAAAGTGGAATTTTAACTGTCAAGGTGGCAAATACCTGTGAAATTTGAAGCTCACCTAACAAGTTGATCGCAATGTGCTCCGGAATCCAAAAGATGGAAATCAATCGATGAGCAGAAAAATAATTGGAAACTTAACCCTGTATTTATATTCATCAGAGAACAAAACTTTATGAAACAGAATGGCGATACAAACGAACACGACTATTGGCGCTCATCTATTCAGAGATAGGCACCTGGATTAATTCGAAGCATGTTCCATCCTCAATGAAACATACTTCGAGGGGGCAAAATGTTGGCTAGTTTTGTGACCAAGCCACCAAGAGTACATGTATTTATAGTCAGACAAGAGGGAGAATTACGCATTCAAGCTCAAGACGAATACACCATGACTTATGAAGACCAGGATCCCGCTCGTGGCCATGATTCCTCTCTCAACTCGTGGACCAGCTTCACCCCCGGTTCGTGATTGAACACCACGACCCGCTCATGCCAATCAGTCATGACCCGTTCGTAGAGGACTATCATGACCCGGTCGTGGAAATGTATCACGAGCCGACCACGAACCCAGAAGATGATGTACATGACTAAGTCCACCACGAGCCGCAAGATCAGGATCTGATGAAACCTGTCCATAACTGTCATATTGACCATTACTCCATCAAGCCACAAACCAGTCCGAGATCCTCGGGATCTGTGCCACATGCCCTCACGAACCGCCTACAGATATCACCTATAAATAGCCCCATACTTGGCACTTTTGGGGATCTTTTTGGCAATTCTGAGTATTGTTTCCACCATTACTATTTCTCCATCATTTCTTGTCAGTATTATCTCAAAATCACTGAGTAAATCATCATTGTAAAAGTGAGATTGAGAGAAATCATTGATTGTACTTGCATTCAAACATATAATCAAAATCATATAAAGTGGACGTAGACTCGTTAACGCCGAACCACTATAAATTTGGTGTGTTTGTTGCATTTTCTTTTATTTCTAGTTATTATACTCTACAATCCTAGACAATTTGAGTGTTAGAGCCATAATTTGGTTTATTATGTGGCATTGTCTAATGGTATAGTTTTAGTGGTTGTTCGACTTAATTTGGTTTAGTGGTGAGTAGCTGTCACTAACTGGGACATTCATCAATTTTGTATATCTAATACTCTTTTTTTTAAATTCAAGGAGGACTTAGTTTTAGTGGAATGCAGTAGAATCGTTAATTTCCCTATCATATTTTCATGCCGTCTCCATTAATTGCAAGGTATTTCTCTTACAACTTGGCATTTCATTTTCATACTCATGTATGCTTATAATTTACTCTTCATTCCTGAATTGATTTACGCTTCATTTGTCAATTGGTGCGTGTTATATACAGTTTTCCTGTGGATGTTGTTTGTTTTGCTTCTTTGGAATCAAAGCTCCTGACTGAAAAATGTAATCATCATTGTTATTGATGGGAAATGCCATATTCGTAGTATCTGATGACATATCATTAGGTCTAGCAATTAGAACTGAAAACCGAAAAACCGAACCGACCCGACATGAAAAGACCCGGACCCAAAATGAAACCGACGGGTCTTGGGTCGGGTCTAGGTGATGAAAAATACAATAAAGACCCGATAAAATCCGACCTGAAAGACCCGACCAAAAACCATTGAAATATATGTATTTTTAGTGTTGCTACCCAACAGAACCCGAACCGACCCGACCCGAACCGAAGCTCGGGTCGGGTCGGGTCCAGATTCTGAAAATGTATGGTTTAGACCCGACAAAACCCAACCCGCCTAGACCCAAGACCCGATGGGTCGGGTCCGGGTATATCAGGTCGGGTCTAATTGCCACCCATACATATCATAAGTAATGATGACCATGTAAACATGTTGGTTGATTTCTTGTTTTGTGGCCATCCATGCATTTTTTTAATTCTCAATGCAGGATTATATTTTAACCAGGAAATATATCCACTAGAAAACTAATCTGATTATTACATCTATACATTTCTTATGCTTTGCTTGATTACTACCATAGAAACTAGATCCAATATAACATTTGAGGTGGCTGGTAAGATATTTTATTCCTTACATGATTGTGAGGACATCACATTATGATAAAAGGTAGTATGAAATATGATTCATACGAGGGAAGTTAAGATTAGTTAAGGGATCGAATTGATATTTGGTCATATATATAGTATCGATCATAGGCAGTTGAATCGTTAATGCAAGGCAAATATCTTTTACTTAAAAAAATGAAATTTATTTGATAAACCAAGCATAACCCTTCTTAAATGAATCTATATCAATAAATTTATTACTGTAGCATGTAAACTTTAGTTACGATAGTATTAACAATTTAGTAGTTCTGTATGCACTAATTATATTGATATTTTTTTATAGAACTACACTTTTACCCAAATCTATATTCATGTCCTTGAACTAAAAAGGATTGCTTTCAGGTGTAATCTACTTGATCAAAGGTTAATAATGAGTTTTTTTATTTTCAAGCAATAATGCGAAGAGCTATAACCAAAAAATGATGTTATAGAGTGAGTAAAAATATTAAGCTAAAGAATTAACTACCCTTTGAGAATGGAAAGCAGACATTTTGTGAAGAAAGAGCATAAATTTAGGGTGTGCTAAAAAATGATATTAGGAATGAACTGATAGAAAAAGAAGTGTAAAATCCTAGATTGTTTCCTAGACTGTTTTGGGTTGTTCGGGTAAGATGGTAATTTTTGTGATAAGAATCAAAATAAATTTATTCAGTTAATAGTAACTAAAGTTAACATATTTTTCGTTAGGTCTATTTCTGAATTCTATTTTCTTTTTGAAAATAACTGTACGCATTGAAGTAAATTTGGTTAGCTGTTTTTTTTTTGGTATTTACTTTATTGTTGCCTGTTATAGCCGAAGGGCCTAAAGAAACTGGATTTAGTGGATTGCTAAGTGATTTTATTTCTGTATCTGATATTAATTTCCCAGTAGCTTGTTATATAAATTAGTTTTAACTATAATTTTTTTTCAAAAACAATCCTTTTTTCATTATTATTTTTTGGAATTATTAAATACTGCTTGGTTAGCACATAATTCTTAGTATAGATTTCAATAAGCAGAAGCGTTATAATATTTTCTTTCTGGCTAGTAATGTTGCATTCATGGTTATAAAGTTATAAAGAACATTAAATGTAAGAAAACGATCATAAATAAAGAAATGCATCAAGTTGATTAGAATTTTAAACATATTTTTAGGAGGAGTAAATGATGGCCTAATCGTTTTTTTAAGATTAAAGGATGAACCATAACTTAACGACTGTTAATTGGATGCCTTTTGTTATGTCTAAAGGTTCGATTCATCACTATATATGGTTGCAAATTAACATTCCACCAAAGCATCTGTTTTATCATTGTTTATTGGAAAAATGGCATGAGTTAGAAGGGGGACGAGAGGTATTTTGGAATTTTACAACATCCATTAAGACTGAAGTAATATAATAAGTTATCAGTGAAATGTACCGATTTTTAGTCAATTTATTTTATACATTTAAATTTATTTTAAATGTTGAATTAGAATAATAAATGGATTTTTATATTGAATTTATCGATTTAATAATTGATATACAATTTAATATCGAAGATATTGAATTACATGAAAATAATTGAATTGGCAGTTATAACTGAATCTAAACAATTCAATCGATCAATATAAATTGTATACTGGGTTGGAACGATAATAATCATATATTGTCGATAAATTTAATTGTTTTGAATTGATTTATATTTTATCGATTGAATTTAATTAAGAACTGTCAATTTAAAATGGTATCTTCTCCATAAAATTGAATTAAATTTCAGAACTCGTTATATTGAGTTCAAAGTAGAGAATAACGTTGGAGAACTTCGGTCATTATGATTAAATAGTGGTTCATAATTCAAAGCGAGAGACCATGAGATATTTTTGTATAATATATTAAAACAAAATCAAATCATCTAGCTTGAAGTACAAACAACGCTGTAATAATTCATTTAATTGCGCAGACCAGTTTCCTTCCTCGAGCTGAAAAAAATGTCTCTGATCTTTAATATCAAGGAGAGCAAGATTTTAATCTCTTGTACTCTTGTTCCCTCTTCACCGTTATGAAACCCATCGCCTTTCCCAGACCTCAAACTAGAAAACCAATTCTTGTTTCCCTTTCCATTCCTTTCTTCCAGAAATCGAAAACTAAATCCTCCAATCAATTAAAAGAAGAAGAAAAAAATGTATCGGAAAAGAGAATCATGATTTCAAAGCTCTGGGTTTCCTGAAGCCACATTGACGTTGGAGCAATCACGAATTAGGAAAGGGAAGGGGTGCATGTTGTATATGACGCAGTTTGTATACACAATTATATGATTTTTGTTTGACGATAACAACCAGATAAATATGATTTTAAATGTGTTTGTTGCTATACTGCTCTATATATACATCACAGACAGGAATATAATATTTATATTTAAATAGAATACGACTGTACAGACATTCATATATTCATACAGTATTTTATTTAAATTAAATATTATATTTCAAACATTCAAACAGTACAACTATTTATAACTCTACTATTTATTCAATTCACATGAGATTGTACTTGTAAATAAACTAAATACGATAGACAAGTTTGTTTGACAACAATAAAATAATATTTTATTTCAATCAAATTTGTTTATTACATATAACAGTACAATTCTCTCACAGCTCCTCACTATAGTTCATTCATCACTCAGTACATTTTCATATACACTACACTCAGTTTACAGACTCACTCATATACAGATATTCTTATATATATTTCTCTGTCATCTTCAGTCTTCTGTCTTCATAGTTTTTCAGTCAGTCCCATCTGCTCACCTGTCACATAAAACATAAACACACATAGTACACTGCAATAGAAATAAAACTGAAGTGCATACAAATTTGAATTTATTTAAATTTTATTTGCCTCAGAATTTCGGTGTGCTTCTCATCATTTTTCTATACTTGGTCTGATATGCAGGGACAGGAAAAACTGTCTAATGGCTGCATGTACACATGTGTAAATATACACGTGTGCCCTACCTCGCTAATCAGCGAGCAACTGAGGAGTAGTCACGTGGACCATCTCGACTCAGTGCACACATGAAAACAACTCAATATAAAGTCAACAGCAAGTTCAAGGGTCAAGCAACAAAGTCAACACAGCAAATCATGGTCCAAATCAAAAGTCAAGATACAAGGCATGAATGGTCCAGCAAAAGGCCAAAGCATGGTGGGACAACAAGCAATGGATGTGTGCATATAAGGAGGAGCAACATGGACATATAGGTACACATGTAAATCACATATGCATAGGTGGTTGAACAAATGTAAAGGCAGTGTGAAATAAGGATTCAAGTGCAAACGACATGTGCATGGATGGGCACAACAACATGAAGATGGCATTAAGCAATACAACAAGGTCTATGTTCAGCACTAGTGTAGATGAAGGCTCAAAACAAAGCAGCATGGTTCATAAGAGTGATGCAAAGTATAAGCAAAGTGAATACAGACATGGTCGAACTTGCAAGTCAATATCAAAGAACAACAAGGTTATAAAATATATGGGACCGAGTACAAGAAATGTCACAGGTGCAGCAGTTTCATCAGGTTAAATGTGTGCCACTTTCAGGCAACTCAAGTCACATGCAAGTTCAAGCTCAATGTATACAAGCACAAAATACATGTACTGACAGGTGCAAAAGCAACAAAAATATGGTCTACACAGCTCAAAAATAAAATGGTCAAAGACAAATTTTGTGAGAATGTGAAAGCATGCTACAACATTAATGACTAATTGGGAGAAAATTTAGAGTACTCATATATATGGAAATATATATATTCACATATATTATTGCACATAAATCAGACTGCAAATAAATGGTTGAACATAAATTGAAAGTATCAATGCCAACACGAATGCAAACAAATAAGGGATAGTTTTCTTTGATACAACAATAATGCATGATGCAATTTCAAACTGGATGCGTCACATCTCAAGTAAACTAACATGAGTGAGCAAGTGCAATGGTTCATGAGTGCAACAGGTTCATCAAATCAGCAGCTAAACAAAGACAACTACATGGTGCAGTCAACATGATGTGTTCAGTGCATCTAAGTCAAACCAATGGAAATGTACAAGTCGTATGCAAGTGGCAATAGTAATGGAATCACACTATACATAACAACTATTCATATCAGATTTAAAGACAGGAACAATGTTTTATTTTGAAGAGAATGATTCAAAGAATTTATTAAAAATTTCCAGAAATTAGAATTTAAACTTGGAAGTATGAAATATATTAGGAAGAACCATTCAAGTTGCTAATTCAAATTCAACCAGAGAAAGCCCAGAGTTCTCACGCAAGAATTCAGGAAATCACACACAGTTATTCCAGAAAGTATGAAATTTCAGACACATTCAAACTATGAACACGCAAGTTCCAGAGTGTTTGAAAAATTCAAACTCCAAAAATTAAAGTCGTGGATTCAAGGAGTCAAAGCAATGAAAATCTCATGCAAGTTTTCCAGAAATCACACAAATCGCAAGAACAGATCAAAGCCAAAAGCCCCAAAATTCATGCACATAACAATCCAGATCGTATATGAAATCAGAGCAATTTTTAGGATTTATAGTCCTATATAAACACCGTTTCATCATCGGCTATCACCATCAAAAATCAACCCAACAATTTAGAGCATAAACCGAATCAAATTCAGAGAACCTACAAAAGATTTTCGACCGCAACTCAAGACAGTCATTCAATCGAGAGCATCATCAACGTCTTCAAGCTTCAGAGATCAATTTCCAGAATAACATCAACAATCGATCGATTTGGACGAAGCAAGAGAAACCCTAGCAAATTTTCCAGCTACCATTTTTTTTCCAGAGACAAAAGTGATCGGATAAAATGAAATTGGGGTGGAACCAATATTGAACCATGGCCGGCCAAGTTTACAAAAGGGGCTAAGTCCTTTTCACTTAGTTCCTAGGGTTTTACTTTGTTTTCAAATTAGTTGTTAAAGTTTTTTTATATTGTTTGTTTTTAATTTCAATTTGTAATCGAATTATAGTTTCCTAGTTTGTCTCTAAAACTAGGGAGACGAGTTACGGGATTTGTAATTCGGGGAAATCTGGTTTCGGGGATAGAAACCAGTGCAGGGTTTTGAGCGTAGGGTTAAGAACAGTTGGTCGCGAGTGTCGCGAGTTTATAGGGGATTGTAAGCGAAGAGACTGTTTAACTCCCAGTAGAAACCTTGGGGAATGCAGCAGTAGGCAGGGTTTTGCCGAAGCTGGGTATATCTGTGTGTTATTTATTTTCCGTATTTATTCTGATTATTATCTGTGTTGTTATTATTTAATTACTCAACAAAAATCTATGATTAACCCTATTCACCCCCCCGCCTCTAGGGTTAATTTAGATCCTACAGTGCGATGAACGGTGAAGAGTGTTGCGAGATCAGTGGAAGCCAACATTGAGTTGTATGCCACTGGAGTTCGATCAAGTTTTACAGATGTGTTATACTAGAGGGTGCGATTTTACTGATTGTTTTTGGGGATTTTCGTCATAATGAGGTGCGAATGGGAAATAGACTGTTGCGATTTCAATTTTGGGGAGCAATTTGACTTCCGAATAACAATTTATAGGCGTTCGATTTTAGGAGGGTCGGTCTTGAGTTTGAGGCGTGGAGGTGGAAGAAGTGTTCGAGGGTTATGGTTTCATAGTGAAGGAACATGAAGGAAGGGGATTCTTGGGCTCTGTACATTGCAAATTGAATGTGGGATGAAGTTCGTTTTTCTGGAAAGCATGAATTAAGAAGGGATTGGTGAGTTGGCAGTTCAACAATGAGAATATGGAAGTTTAGACTTCGGTTATTTCGAGGAGTGCAGTATGTGTATTTTTCTTAATGGTGTAAGCTTTGGCATGACAGTAATGGACCGTCACTTGGGGGAGGCTGGCCTGGGTATTGAAGGCCGGCAAGTTTGTGACATTGTAGTGTGGAGTGGAGGTGGGTTTGGAATATGTTAGTGTTAGTAGTTAATCGATGTCGGAGTAGGATGTTACATTTTGGGCTGATTTACAAGACAAAAAGATATTTGTTTTACTGAATTTTATTATACATAGAATATTTAATTAAGTTTTTTATTAGTAGTTAATTAAATAATATTCGATTAATAAAAATAAAATAATCTTAGGTGTTCGGTAGATGACTCGAGAAGGGGTATAGCCAAGTCGATATGGAATTAAATTGGATATTCAGCGCAAATCAAATCAGGTGAGTAAATCTCACTTAAAAATTTATTTTTATCATAAAAAATAAATTGTTGGCAGCTTGGTTGCATTTACAAATTATTTATTAGTCTTGATTATTATATATTAGTTATATATAGGCTTGGTGGTTGTGGTTATTTTATATATATATATATATATATATATATATATTGGTGGTTGGATATTTCCCGCAGTACCATTAGCGGATGCCCGCGGTATCATTAGCAGATGACCCTATTGCCCCACGATATATGAGTGGATGACCTTCTATACCGCGATATCCTGCCTTGAAGCATGATTGGTATTATTATGTTGTCTAACATCCGTAAACGCAAGGAAAACAGGTTGGAGTAATCCAACTGGATTCCTCAAAATTTATTTATTGTTGTTTAAATATATATAAATGCGTGAAATGTTGAATTGAATTGATGTTGTGTGTCGAATGCTTGAATATCACTGGCCCTAGAGGTTGATATGTAAAAATATCAAAAAAGGGATTTTTAGATTTAAAAACGGAATTTTATTTTTCGAAATAAAATTTGAATTTCGAACAGGCTAAGAAAATATTAACTTGTTTTTAATAAAACAAGTATTGAATTTATAAACGATATTTTTAAATGGAAAGAAAAAAAATATCATTTGATAATATAAATTTTTAAATTCAAGTTTGAATTTAAAAAGGAATTTTTTTTCCAAAGTGGGAATTGACTTTCAAATGGAATTTGAAATTGAAAACTTGTTTTAGTATTTATAAACAAGAAATGAAATTATTAATGATATTTATAAATAAAGAAAAATAACTATTATTGGGATAATTGAAATTTTAATCCAAGTATGAATTCAAAAAGAGGAATTAAAAATCGTTTCAAAAAGGGAACGTTAGATTTTATTCTGAAACCCGAAATATATATTGAATTAGTATAAATCCAAGGGATTAAAAGTAGAATTCGATTTTGTCGAATTTTATAAAATAATTTACTTCCAAAGAAATTGGAAATTAATATAGAGAATCGAGTTGAAAATGAGTTTATAACTAAGTTATAGATTTTGAACAAAGTAATAGACGATGTTGGATAATCTAAAATTTAAATCTAGATTTATAAAATTGGTTAAATTTATATTAGTATAGAAATGGAATAAAAGGCGAGATTTAAAATTGAGTTTATGTTACATGCTTTTATCTATCTCAAGATAAAAACGTTGTCGGTCAAGGTCTGATAGGTAAATAAAATACCCCAACTTGAACGACTTCACTATTATCAAAGGATGATATTTGTTTGTAATGGTAAAAGATGTTGGATTAATCGATGATTCCCATAAAAGGAATTTATAATTAAAATTTGATTATATCGAATTTTAATAATCTAATTTCATATGAATTAGAATTGAATATAAAAATTGGAGTTTGAATTAATGTATAACTGAGTATGAATATGTAATAAAATCATCGACGAGTTTGGGAAATCGGGATTATTAAGTTTAGATTTGGATAATGGGTTTATTTTATAATATTGAAAGCGGAACTGAAATTTATTTACTAAACAAAGTTTCTTAAATGTTCATATTTAAATTTAATTAAAACGAACTCGTCGAAGCACGGTAGTTCATAAATTGGCAATTCGAATTTCAATTGAGTATATAGAACTCAATATAAGTCGAAATCCGATGAAACAAGAAACGCTCGGACCTATTGAATGATAGTTTTCTAATGGAAGAGAAAATTTTTGGTTTCGTCTTATAGATTTTAAGTTATGCCAAAATCAAATTTTCAGAAAAACAGCGCTATATTCGTTTTTAAACCATAATGGTTTATTTAGTAAATTAAAAGGATTTTGAGTAAATAAAATCCGAGTTTCCATCAGAAAATCCATACCCGGACTATAAAATAAATCTAAACTCAAGCAAGTTGAATGAAGTGATTTTTGATATAAAAATCAGATTTTGAATTATAGAATGATATTAATTAAATAATAAAAGAAGTTAGTTAATGGTGTTTGAATGTAACTTGACGTGGGTTAAGTAATGCGGGTTTGTAAAATAGAAATTGAAATAAAATATGGAAGTTGGGTTTTAAATGAAATTCGAATTGTTTATGAGTGAGTTAAAATATGTTTGAACACCATTGATTCAAAACTATAAGTGAATGAAGCGATTGAACAAATTAAAGAATTAATTAGCGGAATTGATTGCGGTTAAATCAAAATAGTTGTAGGGATTGGAATAAAATGAAATGCAGGTGTATGCATATTAGATAGGTATGGGATGAAGTGAAAGAAGAATATTTTGAAATGCCCAATAAAAAGGTACACGTTTAATTGCATATGAGTTTTATGCGCTGAATCAGCAACCCGCTTGGCTATTTGATTTTCTTTTTGAATGGAAAGGGCCTAGAGAGGCGATTTGTAGTTGTACCGAGTCACCTGTACAAACGAGGTGCTGGTGAAATTTTCTGAAAATTTAAGGAGTTAGAATATTTTTAAGAAATTTGGATAACTAGAAATCAATATATCAATATATATTATATTGAAAGGAATTTGGGAAATAGTTTAATTAATGAATACTAATTAATAAGGGCTAGTGATTTGTTTGATGGATGTTTGTTTTCCCTTTGATAGTTAAATCACCGACTATCAAAGATTTTTGGACCATCGTTGTCAATAAGGAGAGACCGGTTGGATTTAATATCTGAAAACCACTCCGTATAGGCATAGATGTTGCAAAATAGATTATGCTGAAGAAATTGAAGATAGAGTGAAATGCAAGGGATGATCTGTTTGTCCAAACCTAGGACAATTTTTATGGATGAATGTCTGACAGAGTATTTCTAACAGATCAATAAGACGATCTTTTCAAGGTATTACGTCTGGTGGCGGAGAAATTCGTTTCTCTTAGCTTCTATACCTGTAATATTTTTGAGAAGATCAACTAGTGATTTGACCAGTTTGACGATGTGGCATTCAAAGTGTATGGTGGCCAGATGTTTTAAAAAGATATCCATAGCCTTAGGCCTCACAATCGGGAAATGACAAAAATCGAGAAGGCAGCATGGCTAGTTGGGTCATACCCAAGCAGGGTATATTTGTCATCGATCTTGAGAAAATTCAATTATTTGTTCTTCTTTCGATTCTGTATCTTACGAATGACGGTTGGATGGCCGACGACCGTGGGTGACAATATATTCGCTACACTCAAGCTAAATGAGTGGGCGGTCATGTGTGGTCGGGTTGCAAGATGTTCTTGCTGAACTCCAGTGTATCCACTCTAGAGTACACTGATCGGTGAGGTGGTCCCATACCTTGTCATAGTTGGAATCCAATCTCCAATAAGCGCCCTACGGTTTTTGATTTTATACTATATATGTAGAGCGTGAGATGCAAGCGTTATACTATTTGGTTATTTATTTGATTAGACATTATTATAATATCACCATATTTTGATACAAAAATGTTTTGGATTATAGTAAGGTAAAAACCGTCCATGTTTATGTGTGGGCTGGTCTTACTATTATCCTTTTCTTTCGAAAGGTTTTTCAAAGTTAAACGATATGGTTGGAGTTTACTCACACCAGTCCCATGACTGACCCAGAGTTTATTTTGTTTGTTTTTTTCCTAAACTCTTGGGTGCCCAAATTTGTATGGGCAGCTAAGTATTTTAGGCTTTTACAGATACACTTGGAGGAGCTTGAAGCAGGAGGCTTCACTTGTAGTTATTTAAGTTATTTCCGTTGTTATGTTGTATTATACTCTGATGATAGTATGTATAACTAAAACATAATGGTTTGTATTTCAAATGTTATGTTATATAATATATTTTATTCATTCCGCTATGAGATTATGTGTTGTTATTTCTGTTCTATCTGTTTCTATTTCTTTAACCCTAATGACTCGTATTTCTGTATTATTTGGGTTGGACGTGTGTTGTTTAGTCAACTCAGATAGTACGGATTTGCGGGCCGTTACAATCAGTAATTATGCAAATGGTGTACCATCATTATGTGTTATGATGACATCTTAAATTCAATGTTTTGATTACACTAGTGGTGGAGCTTTACTACAACCTAATGGGAAAAACGCTATATCAAGTAGCGGCATGACCCCATGATTATATATTTCAAATTTTATGATTTTAACAATGAAAATCAATGAGAAGTAAAATATTTTGGAAAGCTGAAGATATAAAATAATATTAAAACACAATGACTTCGGAAAATTATATTTTTTAGTAAAAGAAAAAAAAAATCAAATTCTCGAATATAAGTATTGATTGGTATTTTAAATTGTGACTAAACTGCTAAAGTTTCTCCTATTACAAGTAGGTAGAAATTTTCTCTTTGGTTGGCTTTTGTTTAGGTTTGTCTTAGGCATAAATTTGATATAATCTTTTACTTTGAATGTAGATTTCAACTTTGTAACAAGTCAAGTTAACTAGCGTATAAAAGAAAAGTAGAGTTCTCACATTTCTAGATTCTATCAAATAATTCATGCATCGAAATAGTGAAAAAAACAAAACATCACCAAGTTGTATGCCGTGCTATCATTTTTAGATTGTTTGCATGAGAGTATGTTATAAGAATGCAAACTGTAAATTGACTGTAGTGTCTTTTTACAGCTTTACATGTGTGGATCCTGAGATTTACTTGTGCAGAGCTATTCTGCCTCAGCTTACAAATTTTAGACATGCAGATTTTGAGGCGGCTAAAGCATGTTTGGTTCCAAGTAGGTATTGCTCTCATTTAGCAATTTAAAACTGCTACATGAATAAATACTTTATTATATTTTGTACATTTCTTACTTTGCTTTTGTAGTTTTCCTCTACTCAGTATATTGAGCACCTGGTAGGTGTTCTCAGTTCTCCTCTATGGATTTCAGTTTAAGGTATGTTTGTTTTCTTTTTTGGATTCAAGTCCTTATTTGTTTCTACCTCTTCCTCATTATATTGATCATGTAATTTATGACCCTTCCTTTTTTTCTGATCACTTCTTGAATAAACCTTATTAATTATATTGTTACATTGCAGATGAGTTGAATTACTTTGGGTAGTAGATTTGTTTTGTCTAAATTAAGAATAAGTTAGCTAATGTTGATGCTAATAATTGTGTGCTAACTTAGAATTGCATTCAAACAAAAGTTATTACACATTTTAATTTTTCAAAGACATGACAGAGGATTACGATTATTATATGACTTTTTGGAGAGCTGATCCTCTGTCCCCAAAATTTTCTGTCCCTCTGTACCCAACCAATCACAATCCATGATTTTCGTCTTTTTGCAGTTAATTCAAAGAAAAAAAATGGTTTAATAGCAAAAAGGTGAAATTCAGAGGGTGTTGATTGGTTGGGTATAGAGGGACAGACAATATTGGGTTTTATTTGGACTTTTTGGGTATCCCTTTTTCCCATGGTTACAAAAATGGTACAAGTTTATAATCCATGAATAATATTTTTAATCCCTTCAATAACTTGAAATCTGTATGTTATGAGTAATGATGATTATGTGAATTGTAATTTGTGCAATTCTTTTTTTTCATAAATTTTTGCCATCATGGTTGTTACGAGTAATGATGACATATAAATAATACTATTCAGTGCACCATAACTGAACAATTTGCATGTTTGTCATGTCAACTCTATGTAGTCCATATATATGAAATTCAATCGCCTATTTCTGAATTGAGATCAATAAGTATGTTGATTTTCAAGCTCTGACTTCATAAAGTTTTTGCTCATGCACTAACCACTGTAATTGTTTTTTATGACTTACATTTTTATGAGTTTCAAAATCTATGCAAAATTCATTGGATGCTTGGGGAAAATTGGACTGGGTTATGGTTGGAAGCAAATTATATATCACTGAATATTCATTTTCTCCTAAAAATCTATCATATTGTGAAATTTCAATATTTATATAAATAATGAAAGAAGAAATTTGTGTTCTCACAGTAATTCTCAATTATTTTTGCTTCAAAAAAGTAAATATTGGTTCATTATACATTCTTTTCTTACTACAATTTTTGTGCGTGTTCTTTTTTTGCTACAATAAATACGTAGTACTTGAAAAAAAGAAAAATAAGATGTAGTCCTTATTTACACTAGCTTAATATTTGATATATCCTCCATAAAAATTAATAATACACGTATTTTTTTCACAAATTAAAGATAGTACTAATTTAGCTTATGTCCAATGTCATTACTTAGGCATCTTTGTTCTTTTCAGCCCTTCAACTTAGAGAAGTCATGTATAACTAAAATTCATATGTGGTTAAGTAATATTACCATAGTTGGTTGATTGCATCTACCTACTTTTTGAAATATACATGGTTGATTGTCTTAATAGGTTATATTTTTTCATGTGTATCAATTGATGATCAAACCTTCTTAGCTCATGACTGTGTTATTAATTACCTTTGCTTAATATTACTAGCTAAATGAATATATGGTAACGGCGATCACTCTTTGGAAATTAGATACTTTTCTGGTGGCTGCATTCAAGAGGAGGTGAATATCCAGAAATTAACCTAGGCTGCAAATTAGAAATAACTCATATTATCAGTTGACAATAGCCCATGCAATAACTTAGACTGCAAATTAACTTAGGCTGCAAATTAGTACTTTTCTGGTGGTGCATTGTACATTTATTGGTTTACCCACTTAATTGGCTGCCTAACTATATATATTACGTCAACTAAAACCACAGGATCATTGCAATATATTCGAGTATTTTCATGATATTGGGATTGACTAGCCTATTAATTACTGACAATAACCTTTTTTATGCTATTTGGTATAGAATTCCACATAATTGCCGCTACAAGAAATATTATGGTTCAAAGGATGAAGAAAATGGAAACTTAGATAAATCAAACTGTAGCTTCGATTAAATTAGGGTATAACAATCAATTTTACAAAGTGGAAACTTTTTTTTTAACCCTTTTTCCTTCTAAGTGGGCGATTTGATTTGGCTTTATTATCGATTTTACAAAGGTTTGGCAATTTGGCTTCATTATCGATTTTACAGAGGTTTTAACATGGTCACATAGCTCCCCTTTCACAATAAAAATCACTATTTTCATTGGTTTTTTGCTTTCCGTGCTACCCAGCTTATTTTTGTTATTACCTTTGGACTAGATCTTATCGTTTTAATTGTAATTTTTAAGGATAATTTCCATATTTACAACTTTTCAACGTCAAAACGTCTTATTTTTGCTCCATCAAGCAACAGAATTAGTTTGCATTGAAACAAAGAGATTCCAGCTATCGTTCCTTTCATCAAATCCTCCTATTACTAATTAATATTATTGGATGGAAGTGATTTGAATCCATAGAGCAGAGATCTTTAAACCACCAATGTTTAGCTATTGTTGATTTTCTACTATGTACTGAACTATTTTGGATTTTGTTTCATTCATTTTTTTTCATGGACATAGGATGTTCAGAATTGTTCAAGTTTCAGGTGATTGATGGCACAATCTCATTTCTCATTGTACTATTCTCTGTGACTTACACTCCGTCTTATATGCTCTTTATCCTTCCGCCTGATTAGGTATTTTTTTCCTGGATTTGCGGTTGTTTTTTCCAATGAGATATAGTAACTTCTTCGCTTTCTCTGTTATTGTCATTCTAATAGAGTTACAAAATATAATGTTTTCCCTTCATGGATTTGCAAGGTAGCTAAGCAACCATTACAGTGTAATGAAATAACACATTCATGAATATAAAAATATGTAATGAGAAAATTGAACCAAAGAGTTATTCATTGAAATCTTAGATGTATATTACATAGGCCTATAAATTTTAGTGCTGCTAATCATTACCTTTATTTGTTGGCACTCCATTCGCATGTTAGAATAACATTTTTTAGGTTTTTTATAGTTTCTATTTGAATTGCAGCCATTTGAAGATCTACCTTAGGTTATTTGTAGTGGCAGTTGTATTAATATTAATTTCATCTCATGTTAGTTTATTTTTGGGCATTGATTTAAAGGGTGGAATGAAACAAATGTTATATGTAGATGACAACCATAATTGAATGTTTTACAATGTATGCAAAAAAAGGTTATTTGTTCATATTAAAGTTGTTTTTTGCAGTACATAAAACCAAAAATGAAGAACTATTAAGCCTACCAACGAATTTGGTAACAAGCTGATATAAATCCCCGCCCTTTGGACCGACCATAAACCACACAGGTCTGACCCAAAAGTTAGAAATTCTCGAATGCATTAACTCTGGGCATACAACACATCAGAACAATAAACAACATACTTTTTTATAAACATTATACAAATGTTACATCAGAGTACAGAAGATCAGAGTACATCGATGAATACAACGGAAGAAAAATTACAAGATTTTAATACGATACAGTGCAGCGGAAATAAAACAGATACAGCGGAAGACAACTATGCTCTGGACACAGCTTTAAGCTTCAATCCAGAATCCTGCTCGAGATAAACCTATAGACAAACTACTCGACTGCCCGTGTGGAAAAGAGGGCACCCGAGTTTGCAAAGGTGGAAACAAACAATGGGTCAGTCGTGGGACTGGTGTGAGAATTCTTAACTAATTTAACTAATAGTAATAAGGCAAATCCATGGACCACGCCGCTAATGCGGAACGGGTCTTATTCCAATGGATTGTCGTGCATAACTTAAAGTAAATCGTAAAACAACGCAATGCTTTTTAGAAAAATGAAATCACCATAAGACTCAGGTCCCATCACACAATGCAACGCACACCAGAGGATAGAGTTTTACCTTATGGTGATTAAACATGCTAAATACGGCAAATACAAGTTTAATATTATTATTAGTATATATCAAAACATTTCAAAATAAATGTATCAATCCTAGGAAGCATAGGTACCATATGCTATGCCTCCGTACTAGTAATACAATCAAATTCGTAGGGTCGTATTTGGATTTTGGTTTCCATCATGAGTCAAGGCTAGGGAGGAGCTCCTACCGATTCGAGACACTCTAGCTAATGTATCAGGATTCCCCGCAGTGAACCCTTGGATCCTGAAGGGCCGGTCCACACATACAGCTTCGTGGATTGGCAATTCCTGAACACACGTTTCCCGGTCCTATAGGACCTATCCGAGGCGCCTCATTCCATCATCCACATAAGTAAAATGTCAGGGTTGGTAGGTCAGTGACACCACTCTAGCTAGAAAGAAACGTGCTGCTCTCCCTGCGTTCACTTCTCCCGTTTTAGACTCCGCCGGTGTGTGAGGCTCGCGAAGTCATGCTATACACAAAGCTATGCCTAAACAGACTATGCTTTGATCGTCCCACAAGGCCTGCTTTTCAACAAAGCCTTGATCATATGCATCTTAGCATGCCACATCATCACTCCATATCACACTACCAATCCTTTGCCGAAATATATGAACGGGTGTTAAGCAAGAGAATAAATTCTCCGCCACCAAACATCCATACATTCGACAGAAGATTAATAACATGATATATAATGGAGTACGATGTCAGACACACAATCCATTTATAAGCTTATGCTCTGGGTCTGAGCGAAAGCCAAATCCGTACAAATCAACACTACGTCTGGGCAACTCCTACTATTACCTTATCATGGCAGCGAGCCATTCTAAGGCAACAATCATCATCGTCCATTCGATGTGGAGATTTGATGGTCTTCAATCGCCGTCTTCCAATCTTGGATTTTTAAACGTCGTTTAATTATTTGGAATGAGATAAACTCGGACTTTCCAAATAATCCTCGTATATATATATATATATATATTGAAAATCCTTCTTACACATTAATAATTATTTTTATTAACGATTTATTCCTATTTTAATTATTTAAAATAATTAAATTTTTATATAACGACGCCTTAAGTCCATGGGCGACTATGGCGCTGCATTCAACCAATTTTGATTTTTACATTTCTAAGAATCTAACCGTTGGATCTTAACGTAATATATATCATTGGAAAGATTTTTCCAATACGGTCCTGACGGTTTCAGTTTCAAGAAAATCCGACGGTCGGGTCTTCTTGTATAGTCATTTAAAAGTACAATTTCAAAATGCGAACTACCACGCCCTATTCGTTCAATTTTGATTATATATATATAATCATTGTATCGTAATAACGTCGTTTGATTAAAACAACACTCCACACAATTACCGATACTTACTAAATTTTAATTCATTTGAAAATGAAGATAATATTACCGCATCCTAAATTCATTCTTTCCTTACATTGAGAATGTAAATTTTGATACACTCAAAATCTTTAAATTACATATAAAAATATAATTTCTAATGACAATGCAAACTCTACTCTTAATTCACATTGTGAAAACATGATTTGTAATTACAATGCAAACACTACATCTAATTCACATTGTAAAAATATAATTTTTAAATACAATGCCACATTTCTACATCTAAATTACATATGAAATAAATCAATTTTATTTCTAATGTTCATCCTCATTTTATGTTACATATATATATAAGAAAAATGCAAATTCTATCATACCATGAAATTGCATCCTTTAATAGCATAGAAAAATGTAGTTTTGTCATACGGTATACTTTCCTATAAAAATGTAATATTTAACACACAATGTAAATTCATGTTTTAATTACATATAAAAATGTAAATTTTATCCTACGGTGTAATTCCCATTTTAATTACATATAAAAAATGTAATTTTTATTTTACCGTTCTCATTCATATCTAAATTACGTATAAAAATATAATTTTTATCATACAGTGTAAATTCACATTTTAATTACATATAAAAATGTAATTTTCATCATGCCATTCTAATTTATATATAAACTACATAGAAAAATGTAATTTTTATCATGCAATGTAAATTTACATTTTAATTACAAAAAAAAAATGTAATTTTCATCATATGGTGTAAATTCCTATATAAATTACATATAAAAATGTAATTTTTATCATACGGTTCTAATTCATATATAAGTTACATAGAAAAATGTAATTTTTATTACACGATGTAAATTCATGTTTTAATTACATAGAAAAATGTAATTTGGTCATACAATGCAAATTCATATATGAAGTATATATAAAAAAAAAATGAAATTTTATTCATGCGGTGTAAATTCATATATAAATTACAAAATAAAAATATAATTTCATTCATGCGGTGTAAGTTCACATTTTAATTAACATATAAAATGTAATTATTATTTTACATCGCAAAAATTCATTCTTTTATTTCATATGAAATTGCAATTTATTTTGCATCATAAAAACTCATTCTTTTACTTACAATGTAAAAATATTCAGTTTTATGTTTACAATGTAAAGATACCAACTTTTTATTTTTATAATGTAAAAATATCAACTTTTATATTTTACAATGTAAAAATATCAACTTTTATATTTTACAATGTCAAAACGTCATCTTTTATTATTAATGTAAAGATATCATCTTTTAATATTTTACAATGTCAAAATGTCATCCTTTATTATTTTGCAATGTAAAAATATCATCCTTCTATTTACAATGTAAAAACCTCATCTCTTTATTTACATTGCAAAAATATGATCTTTTTATTTACATATTAAAAATCTCATCTTTTTATTTACATTGCAAAAATATGATTTTTTATTTACATCATAAAAATATCGTCTTTTTATTTTCAATATAAAAATATCGTTTAAATTTCATTGTTCATTTCAGAATAATAAAAATAATACTTTAATACTATAGAATAAATTAGAACATTTAGATCTGAAATAAATATGAATAAAATCTGAATAAAAATATGATTTCGATTTAACCTTAGATCTCATTCTCTAACCGTAAATAAAATTCAATAACAAATGAAATTTCCAATACGGATCTATCATAATCATGAACAACAAACATATCACAGGCCACAATCATCCATTTATCTCACACATACATACCAGATCTGAATTAACATCACAATACATTTATTTTTATCGCGAGAAAATAATTTATAATTAATTAAATAATAAGAATTTGAATTCTCACCTTGAAATTTGGCTGAAAATCAACTGTCTCCGGTGCAGCTGCGGTCTGTGCCATCGCGAAGCTCTCGGAAAGACGAGTCCAACGCAACAAACGGTTCGTAAAATGGGCCTCGTATGAGAGAGTTATGTATTTTTAAAGATTGGAAAATTAAAATATTAAATAATAAAATAATATTAAAATATTAGGATCGGACCTTTCTCCTTCCCGTCGTTGCTTGCCACGGCCGAACCCATTTACCCCCTTCCAAGCCAAAATCGCACCCCTCTACACACCCCCGGACCCCGATCAAACACCGCCACCTCGAAGCTCGTGTCAACACCTACTAGCACCACCAACCCCTTGTCGCTCGGCCTCCCCATCGTTCACCAAAACCCACCCAAAACTGCCACGTTTTCAGCCAAAATTCGCAAAATCCGTGAATCAAAACCCGATTTTGACCGTATGGATGGAAAATTCTCTGAATTCTCTTCGATTTGGTATATCATACGTCGATTTTCGTTGAGCGGATCAAAAGATATTAGCATTTCAATTTCGGATGATTTCAGCCATTGACTGCAGGCGGCGGCTGGCTATTGAATTAGGGTTTCGGTTTTTTTTCCGGAATTAAATAATATTTTAATCTCGAAAAATGTGCTAAAAAGGTGGATTTTCGGACTTTCTCCGATTTGGGCCTGCTTACTGTCAATCTTAACGTTTTGACACCTTCTGAACGCGATGGGCTATGTCCCGGGCTCCAATTCTGAGGTCTATAACATTTTTTTCGTTTTTAATTTAAAAATACAATATTGAATAAATAATTTAATTTCTACCGTACATTTAAATATGCAGGGGCAACATACGGACTCCGAAAATTCTAAAAAAAATATTTTTGGCTTTCTTATGATGATACGGTTCTAACGAGACTATTTTTGTCGAATTCTGAGACTGTTTGAAAAATGGCTATTTTCAAGTCGTTTAATTTTAACTGAAACAGTCAAAACACATTTTCTTTTACCACGCTCACATATTAATTCGAAAAATTCTAAAAATTTAAACCTAGCAATAAAATAACGTTCCGGATCCAACAAAATTAGTTTCGTCGAAAACGGAGGTCGTTTGCAAAATGACTATTTTTAAGGCCAATATATTTAATATTAAAAATGTATTTTTAAACAAATAATTTCTGAAACTCGAAATATATAAGTGTTTACTGTTTTTCAATGTAGAAACATCATTTTGAACTCAATGGAAGTGGTTTCGAGTTCAAATTCCTTTATATGCAAAAAGTAGCATTTTTGACCTATGCAAATTACCTAGCGACATTTCTAAATTTTAATTTGGGCATAACTTTTGATTCCTACTATGAAATTTCGATTTTTCGGATTCGTTGGAAATATATTTTTAAATAGATTCTAATATTTTTGGTTTCACTAAAATCCATTAAATTTTGCATCCTGTACGGTCAGTCAAAGTTCAAGTTTGACTTTTCAAACTACCGCGCTATTTCTAACTCTTTTTATAATTAAAATTAAATTATTCATTCTAACTTCGATTTGAATCAAATTTGTGATCATTATTATTTAAAATAGATTATTTTAAATATCAAAACTCATTTAAAATCACTTAAAATAAATTTTAAATTGGCCCCAAAATTCAGGGTTGTTACATGATATGTAGGAGCAAACAAAATAGAAGTAATGATTTCATAAGATATACTTGAATTTGACCTTCTTTATAACAAGCCGCATTTACTACCATCAAGAATCGACAAAAAGTAGGTTCCCTGTATTTCAATGTCAGCCCTCTCTGTTAACGTTTTATTATTTAAGGATTTTCATTCTTCAGCTATATATTTTACTTATATGAATCTACTCAAGAGTATTCATAAATTAACAATGTTTACTCTGTAATAATTGATTTTTTTAATCAAATCCTATTAAACGAGCAGTGAAGCTTTAACGACCCAAATTTTTGGCAACTTTAATTTAAATATTTAATTATGTTTTAAATATTTTAATTGAGATATTAATGGATTTTAAATATTTAATTCATTTAAAATCGAATTTAAACGTTATAATTTATATATAATTATAAACAAGCTTAAAATAGCGCGGTAGTTCGCAATATTCAGTTTGAACTTCAATGGAACATATAAGATCCGATATAAGTCGGAATTTCATGAAACGAGAAACGTGTGAATCAGTTTGATTATAATTTTCTAATGAAAGAGAAAAATCAGGATTTCGTGTTATAGATTGTTAGTTATATCCAATTAAAATTTTAAAATAGTCGCTATGGAAATCGTTAATAAATGACAACGTTTATTTAATATATTTAATAACGTTTTCTATTTAAATTTGATATCGGTCGTCTTGAACTTGTTGATGCTGATTTATAATTTGATATTGATAAATCTGAAGTGAGGTACTATTCCATTCAGTATATCTGACAATAATAATTTATTTATTTTTGAATTTATAGTTTCGGGATTTATTTAATTATTTATCGATAATATTTTATATACTATTTATATATTTACGGACCTTGCTGTAGTGACATACACAGTGGTATAAAAATCATTTTTACGATGAAAATAAAATCCCTAAACTACGCGTAATAAATCAGAAAAGACAATGCGCTATGTATAAAGGAGATGAATCATGATAGTCAAACATGTAGGATTTTTCCCATTGAAACAAAAGTGTATATTTACAGCATCAAATAGGAATTTTTTTTTATTTTAACCTGGAATCTCAACATTTAAAGTCGAAATTATTCTATTCTGAAACTATTTGAAATATTGGTTGAATATATCCGATGATAATAATATAATATAACATATTGAGATGTTTTAAAGTAAGGGTTTGTTTTCAGTCCGAATACTTAAAATTTGTAAGCAATCTTCTCCAAAACTTTATAAGAATTTGGCATTAGATCAATCAGAATTTCAGTAAATAAAATATGATGCTTTTTGTTTCAAAAACATTTCGGATGCGTTATGAGTCAACAGTCTAAGCACGTGCGAATAAATACCAAGGTCAGAAATCTTATCTAAGTTATATTCAAAAATCAGGCAGAAATCTATATACAAATTTCACTGGGTACATGCATGCCAATGAATCTATCCTATCTCTGGCAATATCTTGCCTGGCAACCCTATGAGAAAATGCATCAACCATGTTACAATTCTTCAAACCTTTCGACTCAGCACAAAGTTTTGAATTAATTTTTTTTTTAAATCGCTGCACATGCATACACAGTTTTTATCCTATCCTAACCCTACTGCATCTAGGCACATGAGATAATTTTTGGAAAATCGGTGTGCAAATGTTTCGAAATCCAATCAAATTTGGCCTGCCAACATATATACAAAATTGTTTTCTTTTGTCCTTGTCTGATATCTTCACATGTGTGTATATTTCATTTCTACTCAAACACAGCGGCACACTTCACGTACAAGCATAGTATCATATAAGAACAAAGACAAGACAAGACAATACAATAAAAAGTAAGATAAGGTAGAGACAGCTTATTTCCAACATGCATGTACCCCTACACCATATATTTGCCATGCTGAATCTATCAAAACATGAATTAAATTTGTATACAAATTTCTACATCAATTTTTGAATGACAACACTTTGCAAAAAGAAATCTACATGTACAAAACGGCATGGCTCGGCGTAGCATAGCACGCATACTCCATTGTAGTTCAGGACAGCACTTGAAAGCCTAAACCATTTTTCTAGTAGCACGCCAGACCTATTGGAGAAGACAATACATCTCAACCCATGACCCTATACACTATTTTCACATCCCCTCACATTAATGGATAGGCGCACAACAACTACATGAACAGGGAATGCATAGCTGCTAGACCCTATTGAACAGGCATCAACCTTATCTTCAATCTCGTTCATCTATAAATACCAATGCCATATAAATACTGTCCAAGCCAAAAACAGGTAATGTCCTCTTCTTTTTCACTTCGAAATCCAAATACAGTCACGCCAATCAACAGAAACAAACGGCAGTGAACCCAAATCGAATTGTTTTAAACAAAAAATAGTAAAAGGGTAGAGAGATCTACGCACTGACCTTTTCTAGTGAAATTCGAACTGTTGTAGTGGACCGAATCTCGCCTGAAAGGCGTTAGCTTTGATAGCGAACTACAGACGGACGGTGGAACCGGAAGCGGCGAGATTCAAGCTGGAGGCGGAGCAGACGAAGACGCTTCATCTGGGTGTGCTCGCTGGAATTCCGATCACTGGAGGAGTGAGGGCGCTTGGATTTAATTTTGGTAGTAGTGGGTTTTAATCTGAAGTCTAGACGAGAGTATAATGAAGAGAATTAGGACAAAGTGAAGCAGATCCGTCCCTTTATTTTGGAGTAAGGTTTCAAGTGGACCGGGTTTGGCTTGTGACGTGTGGAACGATGGGCTGTAAGGTCGTGGGCTTGCAACATGAAGGAACACAATGCGTTAGTGAAAAGCAAAGGGCCAACGAAGTTTTATTTACGAATAATTAAGGTAAACTATATGGGATCTGAAGTTAATTAAACTTTTAATGATTATATAATAGTTTAAATCATGATAGGGTTTAAAACCATTTGGCCAGGGTCTGGAATTTGCGGTCATGGTTTGGGACATGGCATGGAACGGACAAAGCAGTAAACGAAGGAGTTAAGCCGAAATATTTAAAACAAGGTAATTACTTGTTTAACTAAATTAAATAAGTAATTTATTAATTATAAAAATAAAGTTAATTTTAAACATTAACAGCGTATTTATATTTTATCATAATTGTCCGATTCAGACTAGACCAGAACCGTATCAACGATCACGACGGTATAGAACGGATTGGACGGAGCTGGAATTGTCTGGAATGAGATGTTCACACGACCCAGACCAAGTGAGTATAACTCACTCAGTTCACCCACTTATATTTTATAAGTAGGGTTAAATTTTTGTGTGTATGGTTATTTACTGCTTGCTGATTGCTGAATGATACTTTGATTAACTAAATAAATTAAATTAAGCAGTTGTTTAATTTAAATAAAAACCAAATCGTTGCTCCAACGATTGGAACCGGCTGCGGTTACTTACCCGATTGGTCACGTTTATATTTTTATAACTGCGTTAAATTAAATTGGTTATGATTGAATTATCGTGGTTGGATGTTTATTGGAAATATCAGTTTAGTTGTATATCCCCGTGAATACTGACTATATTGAAGTAACATACTTGTATGCAGGGGAGGACAGGTTGGAGGAATCCAACCAGATTCCTCAAGTTTATTGTTTATTTACATATGATCAGTATATGAACTGTCGAACCCCCTATGATTGAATTATTGAATTGTTATTGGTTGTTAAACCCAAATGCAACATTTGTTTGGTTATTAACCAATGTGTGATACTAGTTGAGCAGTTGATAGCAGATGGCCAAATACAAACCGTTTTTATAAAAATTGATTTACCGTCAGGTAAATCAATATAAATGAAAGTATGGAATTTATTTTATAGATTTTTAAATATATTTTTAAATATAATTTTCAATGAAGGTTTTAAAAAGGAAATGAACCAACCATATAAATATATATATCATTTGTTTTAACTACTATTTTTGTACCGGTAATCTTCCATGTGCGAAGCACGTGCTTCATCAAAATTACTGAATAATTCTATAAAGCTGTTTCTTTTATATTAAAATGGATAAGCAAGAGGACGAGAATTTACGGAGCGATTAAGAATCGAGATTTAGTGTTTTTAAGTAATAATTAAAATGAAATTATTTTGGAATAGATTATTGTTTAATAATCGAAGTAAATGAGATTATTTGAATTAATAAGGTTATTTATTAATTTAAATAAAAAGGCGAGTTAGAGTTGATTAATGGATTAATCATGTTTTAAGGTTTACCAAGCCAACTGCTTTGATCAGTAATTGATTATTTAATTAAATTAGATGGTGCCGATTAATCTAATATAATAAATTAGCAAGTAGTTGTTTAACTTAAGGAGATTTTGAAAAGGAATTTAATTCCAGTTAATGATAAAGTAAAATAAAATCTTTATTTAATTTAAAGGGTTATTTCTTAAATGTAGTTCATTTAAGTAAGGAAGTAAAGTTAGAAATAAAATATAATTAAGTTGGAAAGGAAGTTTATGAACCGTTTTATATTTAAAGCGAATTTTTGAATTGGGGTTATCAAGTGATTTTAAGTGTATAAGGTAAGTTTAAAATAAATGTTACTTAATAATTTAAGTAAAGAAAATCGAGATGGCAAAAGGGCTTTATGTTATACCAGAGGGGTGTAAATGAGGTGTGAATACGGAGATGGGGAGTTAAAGTGTTAAATGGTAAATTAACGTAACCTAGAAATGACAGTAAGTGTAATGGATGAGATGAAGTAGGATTTCCGAAGGAAATAATTTAAAGAATTAGAAATGGGATTTATGTAATTAAATTTGGAAAAATGTATAGTAGTAAGATTTTAAATAAAAATCCAAATAATAGGACAAACAGTTTCAGAGGAATTAAAGCTTAAAAGATAATGTGTATTAATCATTTTCTAAATCGATGAATTTAGTAATAACCATATATTTACAAGGGAGTTTTTCAAAAGCAAGAAGGTTCTATAAAACCGTGTGTTAATATAATAGTGAAGTGGTATTTAAATGAATATGGGTTTTTGAATCACAATTCATATTTATCTTATGATAAGAATGATGTTGATCAAGGTCTGAGAGGTAATTAAATACCCCAACTTGAACAATTTCAGGATTATCAAAAGATGATATGGATCGTGATAATGGAGTTGTTAAAGTAAATGGTTTTGGTAAAGTATTAGTGTAACATTATCTAAAGCATTTGGACGTATATGTATATATATGATAGAGTTCCGAAACAAAAGGAAATAAAGAGGGGGAATTTGAAGTAATATTTCCATAGTAATGAAACAAAAGGGGATTTTGTAACGAGTGTTTATGAGGATAAGTGAATTGATCTCGATGATAAGTAATGTGGTGGAAAAATGTTTTGAAGGATAGTAACTGGAAATTGGATAGGATTTTAAGGTATTTCTTTCAAGAAATTTTGAATAAAATGATTTGAGGATATTTTATATTAAAACTAATATATTATTTTTGATATTATAACTAATATATTATTTTAATGGCCAAGTGACAGTATATATAAACCAGTGGATTTATTTTATTTTATGGTTGTTTATTTTGATAGTTAAATAACCGACTATCAAAATCATACCCAATGCGTTGTTGGTACGGAAAGACCGGGATCGAATTTATATTTGAAAACCATTCCGAACCATCAAATACGTAAAAGATGCTGGTTAAAGATGGAGCAGTTGAAGACCATGGATTTTCATAAGCGGAAGGACTACTTACCGATTTTCTCTAGCTTGCAACCAGAGTTATTTGTTTTGTGATTCTGTCGTGGTTGAAATATATGGATTGCAAGGACTGCTCGCTATTGATCCATTGGGTGATTCCTAGGATGCAGTAGGAGGGTGCCTTCGGTTTGTCCAATCCCAGGGCAACTTGTATGGATGGATGTCTGATAGAGTATTTCCAAAGGGATTACGTACATTGATTTCTTCAAATATACTATAGTTGGTGGTGGAGAGGGACACTTCTCTTAGCTTAACTACTAGAGTATTTTTGTGGACGTCTATTAGTAATATCTGATGGACCTGATGATGTGGCATTCAAAGTGAATGGTGGCCAGATGTTTTGAAAGATAATTTAAACCTCAAGCCTCATCAACCGGGAAATGACAAAAATCGGGCAGGCAGGATGGCTATGTGGGTCGCTCCCATTAGGGTGTATTGTCACATATCTAGAGAATATTCATATTTGTTTCTTCTTTCGTTTCTATATCTTCGGATAACGGTTTTGTGGGCCCAACCCTTGGTGACAATATATTCGATACACTCAAGATAAATGAGTGGTCGATCATGTGTGGGTCGGGTTGCATGACGTTCTTGTTGAACCCAGTGTATTTTCCTCTAGAGATACACTATCGGCAGGTGGTTCCATACCTTGTCACAGTCGGAATCCAATCTCCAATAAGCGCCAACGGTTTTGTTTGTATACTATATATGTGGAGTGTAAGATGCAAGCATTCTGCTAGATTCTATTTATTTGTATTTAGACACTATTATAATATCAGAATAATATATTGATTTCAAAATGTTTTGGGTTATCGTAAGGTAAAAATCATCTGTATTTATGTGTGGATGTGGTCTTACGATTATCCTTTTCTTTCATTAGGGATTTTAACTTTAAAATCAAGTCGTGTGATATCTTTAAACTTAGTGGGTTTCTCACTCTGGTTCACCAGACTGACCCGGTATTTGTAATGCTCGGGTTAGACCGAGGTGTGCAGGCTCAGGTTATCGGATGCTGTGAAGAGACGAGCTGGAAGAATTCAGACGTATGAAGTTATATCGTTCCGTTGTGTGTTTTATATGAGGACATGTTATAATAACTGTCCAGATGTGTGATGTACTCTGATGATTGTAAGTATATTTTCAAGCTCTCAATAAAGATTTATTTCTATACTATATTTTGTTCCGCTGCGATATGAGACTCTGTGTTGTGTTGGATCTTCTTCTTCTTGTATTCTAATATTTCTTTCTTTCTTATCTCACCCTCTAAATTCTTTCTAATAACAATCTGGTGGTTTTAATACTTGAGTTTTGGCAAGTAAATGCAGGATTATGCATTATTTTCAGAATTTGAGGCTCGAATTCATACCGGGTCGTTACAGAAGCAAACTAATGATTGATCTAATTAATCTCGGGGATAAATAAAGTAAAGAAAATAGAAATATGACACTACTTATTAAAATAGTTAGTCTTAGGAGTGAATACTAAAAATTGTTTGAAATGTTCTTTTTATAACTTTTAACAATAACTTATATAAGTTGCAATCATATTCTATAATATAATGGATAAAAAGAAAATTTATAGCATTATACTACAAATTAATTTACTTCATACATCAAACAGATAGGTAGATTAGCCGCTGTATGCATAACAAGTGTTCGCATAGGTGGTTATAGCAAGTGCTATTACCAGACATATTTTGAATCGAATTAAATAATGTAAATGATAGGTTTTGTTTATAGCATATCAAGATTTGAGTTGAAAAAGAATCATTTGTTGTAGCTCACACATTAGCAATGTATCTTCTATGCGAGATGAACTGTTGTTTTATTTTAACGATGTTATACCTCTAATCTCCTCTATTGTATTGTGTCATCCATAGAAAACAATTGAAAACCCATATTTCCTGATACTATATTACTATTGTTTGTTGTAATGTGTCCCCGCCCACACTTTTTCCATTAATGCATACAATTGAGATCAAAGTTGCTTATGTACTTGTGCTAATTAGCATCAGCCGCTATATTAATAACATCTATTTGTTCCTGATGCTGTAATAATATAGTTTACACAAGGACATATACTAAACATTTTTTAAGCATTACAATAGAGTTAGTTCATTATACTAAACCCATAATGTTCCCATTAAGCGATTGTAACAACCCGGAATTTTGGAACCAATTTAAAGTTTAATTTTAATTGATTTCCATAGATATTAAATATTTTGACTATTTATTTTGAGAATAAACGATGAAAAATTTATTTAAATCTAAGTTAGAATGTATAAACTTTAAAATTTAATTAAAGTGAGCTCAAAATGGTGCGGTAGTTTAAAATTTGATTTTAAACTTTTAATAAATATATAGAATCCATTATAATTCAGAATTTGGTAAAATAAGATACGTTAGAATATTTTGAATTGTAGTTTTCTAACGAGTATATGAAATTGTGATTTCACTTTATAAATTGTAAACTATGTCTAATATAAAATTTAGAAAAGTCGCTATGGAAGTTAAATATATTTTTAAAAGGTATGTATAGCCGTGGAAAAGTCACATTTTGCATACGGATGAATTTAAACTTGAAACCACTTCCATTGAGTTCAAAACGTGGATTATACGTTTGAAAACTATAAGCATTGATACCTTTGGAGTTGGAGAAACTTTGGTCTTTTTCATTGGATATAAGACAAACATATCACTTTTTATATATGGACGAATTTGGACACGAAACCACTTCCATTGAGTTCAAAACGTCGTTTAGGTGTTCGATAGCATAAACATCGATATATTCCGAGCTTTGGAATTTTGGCACCTTGGTTAGGGTTTGGTTAGCCAACTTAGCCCACTTCCTTTAAGTGCCCAATCATCCCTCTCCTATTCATTCATTCAAACTCTTCAAAAGAAATAGAAAATGGGGAAAGGAAGAGGAAATTAAAATTCCTAAGCTAGGGATTTCAATTAGTGGCTCAAATTAAGGAGAAAACCTTGGTAAGCTTCTCCATCTTCCTTTCCATCTTCTCCAACTCCATTCATCTTCAATTTCATATGATTTCCTAAAGCTAACTCTTAGAAAATTGGTTTGTTTTGTGTATGGATTGAAGATTCATGAGCAATACGGGAAGAGAGGTTGTTCTAGCTTGGCATTGATTGATTCTAGCTTCTAGCAAGCAAAGGTGAGAAACCGGAACTATGAAAGAGCTAGCTAGTTAATTATAGTTAGCTAATAGTTCGGATTAATGTTATTGATTGATCAAACAAGTATAATATGATGTTAAATCAAGATTAGCATGTTAAAAATATGATTTTTATCCATTATATATGAGGAATCACTACTCGCTAAAGAGGGCTAGATTAATATTAATTGTTTGCTTGTCAGTTTTTTGGGTTGATGAATGATTGTTATGATATGTTAGTAAGTTGGGTATGCTAGTGTAACTTAGTTGGTTTCATGTGTTCATGTTTTCATTAAATTGGAAATTATGATTAGAATTGTCCACACAATCTAGTTCATATGATAAGAGTTGAATTCGTGATCTTGTAAAGCTCCGTTGTCGCCCCGGCAAGTTCTAAGACTTCATAATTCGCTTGTATTACGTTTGATTACTTTGGTTTGGAATTTGATTCACTTTTGAATTTCTAACTAAAATCAATGCAATCTCATGTATAGATGTTTTCGCATGTTTGTTTGTGTTCGTGAGTTGTTTTGACGAGCTTATGAGGCCTTATTATTATCTAGATCAAGTGCATAGCCTCCATGGTTCGCCGGAAACGATTTATGCAAGAAAAGAAAAAAGACAAAAGGGGATTATTAACAGCCACCAATCTACTAGTGCATTTCTGACCAATCGACTGGTATCAACCCAGGCAGAAACCCAGGTTCTGACCAGTCGACTAGTCAAAAAGACCAGTCGACTTATTTTGACTACAAATCAGAGGGACCTCGGTCCACAACCTAAATTGATCCAGGCTCTTTCCCGGTCGGAGCCCGGACCGTTTGGACTTCGTTTGTGACTTTTCAGTTTCTCTAATTCACAGATTTCAGCAGTTCAATTCTTACGAAATCATTTTATAAATCATCAATTAAAGAATGACGGAGTGGAAACCAATGGTGAGAACTCTCTCACTCAAATCTTTTGTACAGTTATTTATCTTTATAACTGAATATGTATGGATTGCCTGTGATTGCAATATCTATTCTATGATTGATGGATGTTTACAGCTTTAATGCTATTATTATTAAACTATAGATAAATTCACATGGATTGTGATTTAAACCCCACATGAGTATTGGGACGATAATTTTACACATTGCCTAAGTATGCAAATAGTATTCATTGGATGTAGATTGAAAACCCCACATAGGTCAGGGGATGATAATAACTTCACACATTTCCCTTGTGTTTAGTTGTATGTTAACCGATTGATTGACAGACTATTATAAGCGTTATTTTTTATATTGATTTTGATTGATTATTTGGATTGTGCTCGACCATTTTATGAGCAAAGTATGCTTTTGAATTTAGCATTGGGTTGGGTAGAAATATGTGTATGCTAATATCTTGTGAAACACTTCACGATTTGACTATGAGGTGTTTAGCGATGTCGTTGAGTTCATTTCAAATTTAATGAATGATTTTGAAATCTAATTTTCTTAAGTGAAAAGAAATATTTTCCCGATTTTGGATAGGGAATGTTTTACCAAAATGTTTTATAAAATAGAAACGATTTCGAGGGCTAAACTCGATGTTTCTGAATGATTTAGAAATGTATTATGTGTTTGACATTGTATTTGATAACATAACCGATTAGTTGTTGTTAATGATATATCTGTTTGGTGGCGGAGAATTTATTCTCTTGCTTAACACCCTTCTTTGAGACGTACGAGCTCAAAGGTTATGTGATTAATAGTGACTGATCATATGTGTAAATTGCTGATGTAAAATACTATAGTTTGAAAGTACTAGTGATTATTATGTTGAGAAATGATTTTCCATACTTCAGGATATGAAATGATTTAGTATGTGGCTAAAGATTCGGGTAACCCGGATGACTAAAAGTATGGGTAAGATGGCAGTGTAAGTCTTCCCCGAGGGCGTGGGCTGGTGCATCGTTAGTGTAGCCTGCTCCATAGTGGGAGGTGCACATATATATCGAGTTGCTTAGGTGCGAGCCCTTTGCCTTGTCTAAGGGGAGAAAATTCTCCCGATATTTGGTTGTATACTGTTTGTATGCATTGTAATATTTTGGAATTCATATTTCTAAAGATTTTGGTTTGAGATCCCGAAGTGAAATCCCTTTTGATATAAAAGCTAGATATGTATTTCAAATGATTTGAAATAAGTAATTGGGAAATAAAGTCCAAAGGAATAATTTCTGTAAAGTTAATTGGATTTGAAAAATCTAAGTTTGTGGTTTGAGCCTAAATTGGTAGATTGTGGAATTGCATGTTGTGTGATGCATTGCAGATCCATAAGTTTATTTATTGTGGTTGTATGTGCACTGGCAATCTAGTGGAGAAAACCCGTTCCATGTTATACGACATGGTCCCGTGATATGCCTTATTTTACATAAATTAATTATAACAGTTGGAGTTTCTCATACCAGTCCCAGACTGACTTGTAGTTTGTTTTTCCCTTGCAAATTCGGGTGCCCATGTTTTCCACACTGGCAGTCGAGTAGTTTGTTTTGCGGATATTTTCCATGAGCAGGATTCTAGATTGAAGCGTAAAGCTGTGTCTGGAGCATTGATAGTCTTCCACTGTGCACTGTATTACATTTATTGTAAATATATCTTCCGCTGTATAATATTCGATGTACTCTGATATTCTGTACTCCGATGTAACATTATTACGATGTTAATAAAGTCTTATGTTGTTTGTTCTGATGTGTTGTGCACCCAGAGTTAATAATCCGATGATGATTTCTGGCTTTCAGATCGGGCCTTATGGTCAATTCGGGGGGGGGGGGGAATTCGGGTTGTTACAAACTAGTATCAGAGCTTTGGTTTACAAAGCACGAGAACAGGATACATTAGTACCGAACGAAAGAATTCATCGAAGATAGGATTAGTAATATCCTATAAGAGTAACTCATTAGAGATAGGGATAGTAATGCCCTAGAATGAGTTTGAAGAGTGTTATTTATAAAAACGAATTTTGTTTTGAAAATTATATCTTATTATAAGATTTAAATATTTTATTTTGAATTTGGACTATCAAGTATACGAAGATTTTGCATATACGCGTCATGAACATATATACGAAGTCTCAAATATATTGGGTAGATATAGAATCACACTCCAGTCGCCCGAGGATAATTCTGATGATGATAGCTACATCATCAGTATTTATGTTCGAGTTTCGAAAGTGGGATATCTATATATTTCCAATTTACTTGTGTGAGAACCAAAACTTAGTTAGAGTTTATTGTTTGTGATTTGACACTAAAAAAATGATTTTTGGGTCTATAAAAGATATATATTTGAAAAAGTCAATCAACTAATTGATTATTGGTTGTGATGTGTGATTATTAGTTTAACTAATAAAAGTATTGGAATAATAAAACCAATATGAAAATGAAAGGTGAAATAAGCCAAATCAAATTTAAAAATTAAATTGAATTTAAATTTATTTTGAATTGGATAAATACATGAACATGTATATATATTGAACAGGTCATAGCATGGAAGCTAAGAAGAGGAATAAAATTGTATGCTCGACAAATATGTACATATTTACTGTATTTATTGGGTTTGATGATTTTATGAGCCGCTGGGCTTTTTGATTTTCTTTTGATATATGAGAGCCTGTAAAGGCCATTGGTAGTTATACCGATCAACCCATACAAAGGGGTTATGGCGAAATTTTTAGGCGTTAGCCAAATTTCGTGAAATTGGAATGCTTTTAGAAACGGAAAAGTTGAAGAACTTGAGTCAAACGAAGGTTGAGTTGGTAAAGTAAATGACCTTCAGTTCCTTCTTCCTTTTCGAGGACGAAAAGATTTTAAGTGGGGAGATTGTAACAATCTGGAATTTCAGAACCAATTTAAAATTTATTTTTAATTGATTTCCATAGATATTAAATATTTTGGACATTTATTTTGAGAATAAACGATGAAAAATTTATTTAAATCGAAGTTCAAACGTATAAACTTTAAAATTTAATTAAAGCGAACATGAAATGATGCGGTAGTTTGAAAATATGATTTTAAACTTTGAATGAATATATAGAATTCGATATAATTCAGAATTTGGTAAAACAAGAAATGTTGGAATATTTTGAATTGTAGTTTTCTAACGATTATATGAAATTGAGATTTCACTTTGTAAATTGTAAATTATGTCTAATTTAAAATTTAGAAAAGCCGTTATGGAAGTTAATTATATTTTTAAAAGGAATATATAGCTGTAGAAAAGTCACATTTTGCATACAGATGAATTTGAACTCGAAACCACTTCCATTGAGTTCAAAACATCGTTTACATGTTCGAAAACTATAAGCATCAATACCTTTATAGTTGGAGAAATTTTGGTCTTTTTCGTTGGATATAAGACCGAAATATCACTTTTTATATATGGATGAATTTGGACTCGAAACCACTTCCATTGAGTTCAAAACGTCGTTTAGGTGTTCGAAAATAATAAACTTCGATATATTCCGAGCTTTGGAATTTTGGCACCTTGGTTAGCCAACTTAGCCCACTTCCTTTAAGTGCCCAATCATCCCTCTCCTATTCATTCATTCTAACTCTTCAAAAGAAACAAAAAATGGGGAAAGGAAGAGGAATTAAAATTCCTAAGCTAGGGATTTCAATTAGTGGCTAAAATCAATGGGGAAATTGAAGAGGAAATCTTGGTAAGCTTCTCCATCTTCCTCTCTATCTTCTCCAACTGCATTCCTTTTCAATTTCATATGATTTCCTAAAGCTAACTCTTAGGAATTGATTTGTTTTATGTATGGATCATAGATTCGGGAGCGATATTGGAAGAGGGGTTGTTCTAGCTTGTCATTGATTGATTTCTTGCTTCTAGCAAGCAAAGGTGAGAAACCATAACTATGAAAGGGATAGCTAGTTAATTATAGTTAGCTAATAGTTTGGACTGATGTTATTGATTGATCATAAAAATATAATATGATGTTAAAACAGGATTAGCACGTTAAAAATTTGATTTTTATCCATTATAGGTGAGAAATCACTACTCACTAAAGAGGGCTATATTAAGATTAATTGTTTGTTAGTCAATTGTTTGGGTTGATGAATGATTGTTGGTTGATGATATGCTAGTGAGTTGGGTATGCTAGTGTAACTTATTTGGTTTCATGTTTTCATTAAATTGAAAATTATGATTAGAATTTTCCACACAATCTAGTTCATATGTGTAATAACCCGGAAATTCTGAACCAGTTTAAATTTTTTATTTTGGCAATTTAAGCGAATTTTGAATATTTAAAATAGGTTATTTTAAATAATATCGACGATAAATTTATTTTGAATATATATAGAACGTATATATTATATACGTCGTCGTTAGAATATAAATAATTATATATATATAATTATAAAGGAAATGAAAATGGCGCGGTAGTTCGATAATTCGATTTCAAACTTCAATTGAATGTACCGGGTGCAAAACAATCCGGATTTTAGTGAAACCAAAAACAATAGGATCAAATCGATAATATCTTTCCAACGAATCCGAAAAATCAAGATTTCATAGCGGGAATCAAAAGATATGTCCAGTTGAAAATTCTGAATAGTCGCTATGGAATTCAGGCCCTTAAAAATGGAAATTTTGCAAATGACCTCGGATTTCGACGAAACCAGTTTTGTTGGATCCGCAGTGTCAAATTATTGCTAGGTTTTAAATTTCTTAATTTTTCGAATCAATATGTGAGTGTAGCAAAGGAAAACGCGTTTGACCAGTTTCAGTTGATTTTAATCGACTGGAAAATGGCCATTTTTCCAACGGTCTCGGAATTCGACGAAACTAGTTTTGTTAGGACCGTATCGTCAATACGAAGCTAGAAAATATTTTTCTGGAATTTTTCGAGTTAGTATGTGACCCCGGTAATTTGAAATGTACGTTTATAATTCAGTATAATGATTTAAATGCAAATTCAACAGAAACTGATTCAAACAGTCAAATTGACTTACGAAACATATCCCATTGCGTTCGGAATGGGGGTATTTGGCTGGGGGCAACAGTTGTTGGGTTCGATTTCGAGTTCATATCAACACAAGGGTATTTTCGAGATTAAATAAATTTAAAATATAAATATATAAACCTAACTCTAAATTCTAATTGGTCAACATTCATTCCTCGGTGAACAACAGTTATCGCGCCTCCATCCTGTGAACGCGAATATCGCTCCCCTTTTCCTCTTAAATTCTCGCTCAATCCTTTCTATAATTTTCAAAATCTCCAACTGGAAATCGATGAGCTACTCAAGAGCTTCAAATCTATATAACCTTGATGAAGTTTCTTTGTGTATCCACCGTGAATCACCTGCTCAAAAGCGTCGCCTGTGGAGCCGTTTTCCTGATCGATGGAGCCACCGAGTTCGCCAGTATCGAGGGAGGGGGCGCGACCTCAGGAGCACTTCAACATGGCAAGGTTCGATCGTCGCCAAGCTTCGTCAATTGGGTGCAAAATCCAACCCTAATTTGGAGCTGCTGAAGACGAGGTATCGACATGAAAGAAACAGTGAGCGGTCTTCCTTTTATTTAAATCAGATTGTTTAAAAAAAAAACAGAAGAAGAAGAAAATATGAAATATATATACATATATATATATATTATTTAAATCTGAAACTTTTATAACTATTATTGTTTTAAAATAAATCTGAAATTTATATAAAATAAGATATCATTGTCTTTAAATGTGTTTTTAAAACTAAAATTACTTTGATTTAAACTAATGTTAGAAAATATAAATAACATGATTTAAAAATATAAATAACATCGTTTATATAAAAGAATATAATCTTTATTAGATTAAAAATTGTTGGAAATATATACATAGTGATATTTTTGAATATATATATATATATATGATGTGAGGATAAAGCTCTAATCTTTATATAGAAAACAAAGAAGTAAAAATCTAAGATTTATAAAGAAAACAAAGTATTAAAAACTTGATTTTTATATTAGTAGCATATTGAAAATAGGATTTTTATATTATAGAACGAATAAAAATATGATTTTTACATTATATAGATAATAAAAATTCGATCTTTATATAAGAAGTAGAAATATAAAAATATAATTTTTATATAGAATAAAGCGTTGTAAATATATAAAGTTAAATAAAAATGTGAACTTTATATTTATCATGAAGGAATGAAAATAAAATTGTGATT
Organism: Allium sativum; assembly: GCA_030737875.1. Classification (NCBI taxonomy): domain Eukaryota; kingdom Viridiplantae; phylum Streptophyta; class Magnoliopsida; order Asparagales; family Amaryllidaceae; genus Allium; species Allium sativum. Next base: position 787,397,209 of record CM060916.1, on the reverse strand, counting down.
TTTATATATGTAGTGGCTACGGGCAACGAAAGTGACAAGAGAGCAAGAATGACGAAGATTTCCTACATATGAAGAGTCGTGGCGTTTGGATTAGCTTTGGTGAGAATTTCTCACCTTTCAATTTCTTTTCTAGTTATATATATATACTAGGATGCAGACGGTGTTTAGTAGCACCCGACACAATCGTCCACAGACCATGGACTTGTTTGTTTGATTGCAAAAATTAGTTAGATTATTTGATTGAAATTGAATTGTTTGGTGAAAAGAAATTGATATGATTGATGTGTGAATGGCGTGGGCCTTCACTAGACCGGGGATAAGGCTAGGCCTCGTCCCGTTTCTAGTATCGTGCCGTTATGCCGCCGAAATTTTCTAAAATATGTTAGAAAAATAAAAATATCATTTTTATTGAATAAATGAACTGAATGGAATATATTCATATGTTGAAATAAAATGTGTTATCGTTAAAAATATAATTTTTAACATGAAAGTGAAATAAATAAAATATTCATTTACAAACCGGACGGTTTGTTTATGTACACCTATTTGAAGGACATTGATTGGGACGATAAATTTCACACATCGCCCAACTGCACAAATAAAATCTGTGTTTGATTGTTTGAAACCCCACACGGGTGTTGGGATGAAATTTGAAGTTCACTCATCCTGATTGATTAAATATGTCGATCAATTGATTGACAGGCTGTTATAAGCGTTAGATATCTATATTTGATGCTTATACAGTGTAGTGCACTTTGGTTGATAGTTGATTATTTTTCAATGCTATTATATACGTGTGATGTATGAAAATCCATATAATTAACATTATATGGTGATTGATTGGGCCTCATTCCAATTTAGAAAATAATGAATATTAAAATATAAAGGTTCATGTGTTGACTGTACTCATCCGTTGAGATTAGTCATGTGTTGAACGAAATATTTTAATAATAAAATTTACATCTTTATCAATATAAAATAAAAGTTCATGTGTTGACTGTACTCATCCGTTGAGATTAGTCATGTGTTGAACGAAATATTTTAATAATAAAATTTACATCTTTATCAATATAAAATAAAGGTTCATGTGTTGACTGTACTCATCCGTTGAGATTAGTCATGTGTTGAACGAAATATTTTAATAATAAAATTTACATCTTTATCAATATAAAGTAAAGGTTCATGTGTTGACTGTACTCATCCATTGAGATTAGTCATGTGTTGAACGAAATATTTTAATAATAAAATTTACATCTTTATCAATATAAAATAAAAGTTCATGTGTTGACAGTACTCATCCGTTGAGATTAGTCATGTGTTGAACGAAATATTTTGATAATAAGAAATATTTGAAATAGGATATTTGAAAATAGAAATATATGAAGCCGTGTTGATTAGATTGACGTCATTTTGACGTGAACGATATTTATTTCGATTTTATTCATTTGAAATGAATTGAATATAAAGTGATTTCGAAATGAATTGAATATAAAGTGATTTCGAAATGAATTGAATATAAAGTGACTTCGAAATCGAATATTTTGAAATGAAATATGAATTGAATTGAAAACGATTTCAAAATGAATTGAATTGAAAACGATTTCGAAATGAATCGAATAGAAAACGAATTTGATTTCAATTGAATATATAACGAATTTGATTTCAATTGAATATATAACGAATTTGATTTCAATTGAATATATAACGAATTTGATTTCAATTGAATATATAACGAATTTTATTCGAATAGAAAACCAATTTGAATTGAATCAAATAGAAAACCAATTTGAATTGAATCGAATAGAAAACCAATTTGAATTGAATCGAATAGAGAACCAATTTGAATTGAATCGAATAGAAAACGACTTTGAAACCGAATTGAATTGAAAACGAATTCAAATTGAATTGAAAGCGAATTGAAATGAATTCAAATTGAATTGAAATTTGAATTGAATAGAAAAGAATTTTAAAACGAATTTATAAGGAAAGATCCAATTTTGATTTGAATTGATATGGAAGTTGAAATTATTTTTGAAACGAATTTAAAACTATTTATATAATTCGTTTTAAATAGTAATCGACGAAATATATATTATATATATAATATAATGGCCTGAATAGAACGCGCCGCGCCGCGGCAGTTCATAAATTTCGACCATTTATTTCAAACGAACATTACGAGAGATCCGACCGTCGGATTCTCCTAAAACCGGAACCGTTGGGTTCGTATCGAAAAGAGCTTTCTAACGAATATTAGAAATTTGAAATCTAACGGTTGGATTTGGAGATACGTCCAAATCAAATTTGAAAAAGGTCGCTATAGGTGCAGTTCGATGGCCGTTGATGGAAATCGACTGTACGGGCCTTGATAAAATTATTAAAAATAGTAATAATTTGTGTAAAATCATAAGGAATGATTTGGGAAAATTGGGATGAAAAACTCCATATTTGAAAAGATAGAAATAGATTTTTATCAAAATGAACTAGTTTGAACTCAATTTAAAACCCGGGTTTTTATTTTTAAATACATAAATTAGATTTAAAAAGAGGTTTTAAATAATCGGAATTTCTAATATATTTGATTGGATTTGAAATGGGTTTATCGTGAGCGGTGTTTTAAATAACACTAGTTCTTTAACCCGATAATAAATAGAATGTGATTTGGGTTTGTCGTGAACTGTGTTTTAAATAACACCTAGTTCTTTAACCCAGTAAAAGGAGTTTTTACCGAATCTGCAATTAGATTGAAATGTAAATCTAAATGATCAAATTTAGAAATGAGCGAGAATGGAGTATCGCCAGTTTTGCTCCAAAGCGATAGTTAAATCTTTAATTAGATTTGAACGTGAAATGGTAATTAATTTTACCGATAACACCATGGTGTTAGATATGGAGTATCACCAGTTTTGCTTCATGGGATGAATAGGTTGGGATTGGGAAATAAAATAAATAATTACTTCGATGTGGTTCGCTAATCTCGACTAGTTTGAAAAACCATAATTTGGTTTGAAATGACATCCAAAGGAAGATTAAAGGATAAATTTGAAAGAATTTATCTTGGATAAAATTAATGGGAACCTTTCCTTAAAAATGTGATTTTGTGAATAAAAGAATATTCTGAATTGGAATGAGGCGTATGTTGAGTTTGTGTAACATTTATTTTTAATATACGCGGGTTGTTCGGAAAGGCCGGGTTTATACCCATTCTGAATAACCGATTCGACGATAAGTCGAAGATGAAGACGGTGGTCGAAGACCGGAAGTCTTCACATCGTTTGGATAATTACTGACGATCCTGATTGGGCTGTACACCCAAGAGGATGGAAATAGTTGATGGTCGTCCAGACGTACCTGGAGATGGATGGATATGCGAGGAAAGTGCCTCCGGTTTCGTTCAGACCCAGAACGGACTTGTAAATGGATTGTGTGTCTGACATTGGATTTTATTCTGTGTTAATTGATTTCTATTAAATATACATCTGTTTGGCGGCGGAGAATTTATTCTTTTGCTTAACGCCCTTCTCTGAGACGTACGAGCTTAGAGGTTATATATCGATAGATATCAATCGCACGACATGAATTTCCTGTGTGGCATACTGAGTTGTATGGATCAAGGCTTCTGTTGAAAAGCAATGTCTTGTGGTCGATGATCAGAGCACGGCCTTTGTGGCGTAGCTTTGTGTATAACGTGAATTCGCGAGCCTCACACCTCGGTATGAGTTAAAAACGGGATACGGACCGCTGGGAGAGCACGACGTTTCTTTCTAGCTTTGGTGGTGTCAGTGACTTACCAGCCCTGACATTTATATACTTTTCACCTATGTGGTTGTTGGAATGCGAGGCACCTCGATTATAGGTCTGTAAGGACCGGGAAACGTGTGCTCAGGAATAACTAATCCTCTAACGTAAGTGAGGACCGGCCCAGCCGAATCCAGGGTTGCCCAGAGTGCGTAGCCCTGAGGCATTTGCTAGAGTGTCTCGAGCGCGGAGAGGATCTTACCCCTTGCCTCGACTCATGACGGAATCCAATTTCCAATACGTGTATTTCGGCTTTATTTGTAGAGCCTAGTATGGCGACATAGTGGGATGGGGCACTCATGCCGTCTATGATTTATATTTATGATTGAAATTGTTTTGACACTATACACTTATTATAGTATCAGATGATTTGTTTTAAACGTATCAAGCATGTTTGGCTGTTATAAGGTAAAACCCTATCCTCCGGCTTGCGTTGCATTGTGTGATGGGACCTAGGTCTTATAATAGCTTCATTTTTTCGAAAAAGCATTGCGTTGTTTATTCTATGCACTGGTATTCTTGGGAGGAAACCCGTTCCGTGTTATACGGCGTGGTCCCTTGAATTACTCTCTTTTAAAGTAAAGTTTTAAATAACTGTTTTAGTTCTCGCACCAGTCACATGACTGACCTGGAGTTTATTGTTTTAACCTAAACTCTGGGTGCCCCTATTTTCCGCACAGGCAGCTTATAGTTTTGGTTTTGCAGATTTATATTCACAGGATCCTGGTTTGCAGCTGGAATGATATCCGGAAAGCTCTGTATCCGTATATCACCTTCAGTTGTGCTTTTGTATTATTTTCCGCTGCTATGTAATTTATTGTAATCTTTGATATTTATCGAATGTAATTTATTCATTTATACTCTGTATATTCTTGTATTCTGGTGCATTGTTGTAATATACAATGAAATGTTCTTCCGTCTGCGTTCTGTTTTGTCCTGTTCTCAACGATCAGGGGTTTCGAACGGTCTAGATCGGTTTAACGACTGATTCAGATCGAGCGAAATTCCTTGCCGTCACATTTGGTATCAGGGCTTTGGTTTACAGAGCTCGAGAACAAGACACATTAGAACCATACGAAAGAATTCATCAGATATTGGATTAGTAATATCCAATTAGAATGACTCGTTAGAGATAGGATCAGTAGTATCCTAGAACGAGTGTGAAGAGTATATTTTTCAAATGAAAACAATTTTTGTTTTGAAAATTTAAATCGTTTTAAACGTATTTGACTATTTATTTATTTTGAATATGGACAATCCAGTATATAAAAGTTTTGCATATACGCGTCATGAACGTATATTCGAAGTTTTAATATATTAGATAGATGTAGAAAGACACTCTAGTCGCCCGGACCTGATTCCGATGATTGACGCGTCATCATCAGTAATTATTTTCGTGTGACGAAGGTGTGATATCTATATATTTCCCTTAGATTGGTGTGAGAACCAAATCCAATATAGTTAGAACACATTGTTGTGAATTGGCATCAAAAACATGATTTTCTGTATATATATCAAATTTATGGATTTGAAACTCTAATTCACTAATTGATTGATGTTTGTGTTGTTTGTTTATTTGTTTGCTAATTTTGAACCATTATGCCTAATTGAACCAAATATTGAACTGCATTGAAATTGGTCGCATTGGCTTGCATATACATATACTTACATTGAACAGGTCATAGCAAGGAGGCTAGAGCCAGAGAGTAAAATTTGTTTGCCCGACAAATTGGTACATGTTTACTACAGAATTTACTATTTTGTTTGGGTGATGATGATTTTATGAGCCTATTGGCTAGCCGCTTGGCTTTTTCTTTTTCTTTTTGAGATTAGAAGGACCGGGGAAGCTATTTGAAATTCCCCGATGCTCCCGGTGCAGGGGAGGTTATGGCGAAATTTTTCGAAAATTTAGGGTGTTAGCCAAATTTTTGAAATTTTGAAAATTCTCAGAAATTGAAAAGTTGGAGAATGGAAGCCAGATCGAACGTAGAGTTGATTAATCAAACCACTTTCGACTTTGTTCCTTTTCGGGGACGAAAAGTTTTAAGTGGGGGAGATTGTAATAACCCGGAAATTCTGAACCAGTTTAAAATTTTTATTTTGGCAATTTTAGCGAATTTTGAATATTTAAAATAGGTTATTTTAAATAATATCGACGAGAAATTTATTTTGAATATATATAGAACGTATATATTATATACGTCGTCGTTAGAATATAAATAATTATATATATAATTATAAAGGAATTGAAAATGGCACGGTAGTTCGATAATTCGATTTCAAACTTCAATTGAATGTACCGGGTGCAAAACAATCCGGATTTTAGTGAAACCAAAAACAATAGGATCTAATCGATAATATCTTTCCAACGAATCCGAAAAATCAAGATTTCATAGCGGGAATCAAAAGATATGTCCAGTTGAAAATTCTGAATAGTCGCTATGGAATTCAGGCCCTTAAAAATGGAAATTTTGCAAATGACCTCGGATTTCGACGAAACCAGTTTTGTTGGATCCGCAGTGTCAAATTATTGCTAGGTTTTAAATTTCTTAATTTTTGGAATCAATATGTGAGTGTAGGAAAGGAAAACGCGTTTGACCAGTTTCAGTTGATTTTAATCGACTGGAAAATGGCCATTTTTCCAACGGTCTCGGAATTCAACGAAACTAGTTTTGTTAGGACCGTATCGTCAATACGAAGCTAGAAAATATTTTTCTGGAATTTTTCGAGTTAGTATGTGACCCCGGTAATTTGAAATGTACGTTTATAATTTAGTATAATGATTTAAATGTAAATTCAACAGAAACTGATTCAAACAGTCAAATTGACTTACGAAACATATCCCATTGCATTCGGAATGGGGGTATTTGGCTGGGGGCAACAGTTGTTGGGTTCGATTTCGAGTTTGTATCAACACAAGGGTATTTTCTAGATTAAATAAATTTAAAATATAAATATATAAACCTAACTCTAAATTCTAATTGGTCAACATTCATTCCTCGGTCAACAACAGTTATCGTGCCTCCATCCTGTGAACGGCGAATATCGCTCCCCTTTCCCTCTTAAATTCTCGCTCAATCCTTTCTATAATTTTCAAAATCTCCAACTGGAAATCGATGAGCTACTCAAGAGCTTCAAATCTATATAACCTTGATGAAGTTTCTTTGTGTATCCACCGCGAATCACCTGCTCAAAAGCGTCGCCTGTGGAGCCGTTTTCCTGATCGACGGAGCCACCGAGTTCGCCAGTATCGAGGGAGGGGGCGCGACCTCAGGAGCACTTCAACACGGCAAGGTTCGATCGTCGCCAAGCTTCGTCAATTGGGTGCAAAATCCAACCCTAATTCGGAGCTGCTGAAGACGAGGTACCGACATGAAAGAAACAGTGAGCAGTCTTCCTTTTATTTAAATCAGAATGTTAAAAAAAAAAACAGAAGAAGAAGAAAATATGAAATATATATACATATATATATATTATTATTTAAATCTGAAACTTTTATAACTATTATTGTTTTAAAATAAATCTGAAATTTATATAAAATAAGATATCATTGTCTTTAAATGTGTTTTTAAAACAAAAATGACTTTGATTTAAACTAATGTTAGAAAATATAAATAACATGATTTAAAAACATAAATAACATCGTTTATATAAAAGAATATAATCTTTATTAGATTAAAAATTGTTGGAAATATATACATAGTGATATTTTTGAATATATATATATGATGTGAGGATAAAGCTCTAATCTTTATATAGAAAACAAAGAAGTAAAAATCTAAGCTTTATAAAGAAAACAAAGTATTAAAAACTTGATTTTTATATTAGTAGCATATTGAAAATAGGATTTTTATATTATAGAACGAATAAAAATATGATTTTTACATTATATAGATAATAAAAATTCGATCTTTATATAAGAAGTAGAAATATAAAAATATAATTTTTATATAGAATAAAGCGTTGTAAATATATAAAGTTAAATAAAAATGTGAACTTTATATTTATCATGAAGGAATGAAAATAAAATTGTGATTTTTATATATGTAGTGGCTACGGGCAACGAAAGTGACAAGAGAGCAAGAATGACGAAGATTTCCTACATATGAAGAGTCGTGGCGTTTGGATTAGCTTTGGTGAGAATTTCTCACCTTTCAATTTCTTTTCTAGTTATATATATATACTAGGATGCAGACGGTGTTTAGTAGCACCCGACACAATCGTCCACAGACCATGGACTTGTTTGTTTGATTGCAAAAATTAGTTAGATTATTTGATTGAAATTGAATTGTTTGGTGAAAAGAAATTGATATGATTGATGTGTGAATGGCGTGGGCCTTCACTAGACCGGGGATAAGGCTAGGCCTCGTCCCGTTTCTAGTATCGTGCCGTTATGCCGCCGAAATTTTCTAAAATATGTTAGAAAAATAAAAATATCATTTTTATTGAATAAATGAACTGAATGGAATATATTCATATGTTGAAATAAAATGTGTTATCGTTAAAAATATAATTTTTAACATGAAAGTGAAATAAATAAAATATTCATTTACAAACCGGACGGTTTGTTTATGTACACCTATTTGAAGGACATTGATTGGGACGATAAATTTCACACATCGCCCAACTGCACAAATAAAATCTGTGTTTGATTGTTTGAAACCCCACACGGGTGTTGGGATGAAATTTGAAGTTCACTCATCCTGATTGATTAAATATGTCGATCGATTGATTGACAGGCTGTTATAAGCGTTAGATATCTATATTTGATGCTTATACAGTGTAGTGCACTTTGGTTGATAGTTGATTATTTTTCAATGCTATTATATACGTGTGATGTATGAAAATCCATATAATTAACATTATATGGTGATTGATTGGGCCTCATTCCAATTTAGAAAATAATGAATATTAAAATATAAAGGTTCATGTGTTGACTGTACTCACCCGTTGAGATTAGTCATGTGTTGAACGAAATATTTTAATAATAAAATTTACATCTTTATCAATATAAAATAAAAGTTCATGTGTTGACTGTACTCATCCGTTGAGATTAGTCATGTGTTGAACGAAATATTTTAATAATAAAATTTACATCTTTATCAATATAAAATAAAGGTTCATGTGTTGACTGTACTCATCCGTTGAGATTAGTCATGTGTTGAACGAAATATTTTAATAATAAAATTTACATCTTTATCAATATAAAGTAAAGGTTCATGTGTTGACTGTACTTATCCGTTGAGATTAGTCATGTGTTGAACGAAATATTTTAATAATAAAATTTACATCTTTATCAATATAAAATAAAAGTTCATGTGTTGACAGTACTCATCCGTTGAGATTAGTCATGTGTTGAACGAAATATTTTGATAATAAGAAATATTTGAAATAGGATATTTGAAAATAGAAATATATGAAGCCGTGTTGATTAGATTGACGTCATTTTGACGTGAACGATATTTATTTCGATTTTATTCATTTGAAATGAATTGAATATAAAGTGATTTCGAAATGAATTGAATATAAAGTGATTTCGAAATGAATTGAATATAAAGTGATTTCGAAATGAATTGGATATAAAGTGACTTCGAAATCGAATATTTTGAAATGAAATATGAATTGAATTGAAAACGATTTCAAAATGAATTGAATTGAAAACGATTTCGAAATGAATCGAATAGAAAACGAATTTGATTTCAATTGAATATATAACGAATTTGATTTCAATTGAATATATAACGAATTTGATTTCAATTGAATATATAACGAATTTGATTCGAATAGAAAACCAATTTGAATTGAATCGAATAGAAAACCAATTTGAATTGAATCGAATAGAAAACCAATTTGAATTGAATCGAATAGAAAACCAATTTGAATTGAATCGAATAGAAAACGACTTTGAAACCGAATTGAATTGAAAACGAATTCAAATTGAATTGAAAGCGAATTGAAATGAATTCAAATTGAATTGAAATTTGAATTGAATAGAAAAGAATTTTAAAACGAATTTATAAGGAAAGATCCAATTTTGATTTGAATTGATATGGAAGTTGAAATTATTTTTGAAACGAATTTAAAACTATTTATATAATTCGTTTTAAATAGTAATCGATGAAATATATATTATATATATTATATATATAATATAATGGCCTGAATAGAACGCGCCGCGCCGCGGCAGTTCATAAATTTCGACCATTTATTTCAAACGAACATTACGGGAGATCCGACCGTCGGATTCTCCTAAAACAGGAACTGTTGGGTTCGTATCGAAAAAAGCTTTCTAACGAATATTAGAAATTTGAAATCTAACGGTTGGATTTGGAGATACGTCCAAATCAAATTTGAAAAAGGTCGCTATAGGTGCAGTTCGATGGCCGTTGATGGAAATCGACTGTACGGGCCTTGATAAAATTATTAAAAATAGTAATAATTTGTGTAAAATCATAAGGAATGATTTGGGAAAATTGGGATGAAAAACTCCATATTTGAAAAGATAGAAATAGATTTTTATCAAAATGAACTAGTTTGAACTCAATTTAAAACCCGGGTTTTTATTTTTAAATAAATAAATTAGATTTAAAAAGGGGTTTTAAATAATCGGAATTTCTAATATATTTGATTGGATTTGAAATGGGTTTATCGTGAGCGGTGTTTTAAATAACACTAGTTCTTTAACCCGATAATAAATAGAATGCGATTTGGGTTTGTCGTGAACTGTGTTTTAAATAACACCTAGTTCATTAACCCAGTAAAAGGAGTTTTTAACGAATCTGCAATTAGATTGAAATGTAAATCTAAATTATCAAATTTAGAAATGAGCGAGAATGGAGTATCGCCAGTTTTGCTCCAAAGCGATAGTTAAATCTTTAATTAGATTTGAACGTGAAATGGTAATTAATTTTACCGATAACACCATGGTGTTAGATATGGAGTATCACCAGTTTTGCTTCATGGGATGAATATGGTGGGATTGAGAAATAAAATAAATAATTACTTCGATGTGGTTCGCTAATCTCGACTAGTTTGAAAAACCATAATTTGGTTTGAAATGACATCCAAAGGAAGATTAAAGGATAAATTTGAAAGAATTTATCTTGAATAAAATTAATGGGAACCTTTCCCTAAAAATGTGATTTTGTGAATAAAAGAATATTCTGAATTGGAATGAGGCGTATGTTGAGTTTGTGTAACATTTATTTTTAATATACGCGGGTTGTTCGGAAAGGCCGGGTTTATACCCATTCTGAATAACCGATTCGACGATAAGTCGAAGATGAAGACGGTGGTCGAAGACCGGAAGTCTTCACATCGTTTGGATAATTACTGACGATCCTAATTGGGCTGTACACCCAAGAGGATGGAAATAGTTGGTGGTCGTCCAGACGTACCTGGAGATGGATGGATATGCGAGGAAAGTGCCTCCGGTTTCGTTCAGACCCAGAACGGACTTGTAAATGGATTGTGTGTCTGACATTGGATTTTATTCTGTGTTGATTGATTTCTATTAAATATACATCTGTTTGGCGGCGGAGAGTTTATTCTTTTGCTTAATGCCCTTCTCTGAGACGTACGAGCTTAGAGGTTATATATCGATAGATATCAATCGCACGGCATGAATTGCCTGTGTGGCATACTGAGTTGCATGGATCAAGGCTTCTGTTGAAAAGCAAAGTCTTGTGGTTGATGATCAGAGCACGGCCTTTGTGGCGTAGCTTTGTGTATAACGTGAATTCGCGAGCCTCACACCTCGGTATGAGTTAAAAACGGGATACGGACCGCTGGGAGAGCACGACGTTTCTTTCTAGCTTTGGTGGTGTCAGTGACTTACCAGCCCTGACATTTATATACTTTTCACCTATGTGGTTATTGGAATGCGATGCGCCTCGATTGTAGGTCTGTAAGGACCGGGAAACGTGTGCTCAGGAATAACTAATCCTCTAACGTAAGTGAGGACCGGCCCAGCCGAATCAAGGGTTGCCCAGAGTGCGTAGCCCTGAGGCATTTGCTAGAGTGTCTCGAGCGCGGAGAGGATCTTACCCCTTGCCTCGACTCATGACGGAATCCAATTTCCAATACGTGTATTTCGGCTTTATTTGTAGAGCCTAGTATGGCGACATAGTGGGATGGGGCACTCATGCCATCTATGATTTATATTTATGATTGAAATTGTTTTGACACTATACACTTATTATAGTATCAGATGATTTGTTTTAAACGTATCAAGCATGTTTGGCTGTTATAAGGTAAAACCCTATCCTCCGGCTTGCGTTGCATTGTGTGATGGGACCTGGGTCTTATAATAGCTTCAATTTTTCGAAAAAGCATTGCGTTGTTTATTCTATGCACTAGTATTCTTGGGAGGAAACCCGTTCCGTGTTATACGGCGTGGTCCCTTGAATTACTCTCTTTTAAAGTAAAGTTTTAAATAACTGTTTTAGTTCTCACACCAGTCACATGACTGACCTGGAGTTTATTGTTTTAACCTAAACTCTGGGTGCCCCTATTTTCCGCACGGGCAGCTAGTAGTTTTGGTTTTGCAGATTTATATTCACAGGATCCTGGTTTGCAGCTGGAATGATATCCGGAAAGCTCTGTATCCGTATATCACCTTCAGTTGTGCTTTTGTATTATTTTCCGCTGCTATGTAATTTATTGTAATCTCTGATATTTATCGAATGTAATTTATTCATTTATACTCTGTATATTCTTGTATTCTGGTGCATTGTTGTAATATACAATGAAATGTTCTTCTGTCTGCGTTCTGTTTTGTCCTGTTCTCAACGATCAGGGGTTTCGAACGGTCTAGATCGGTTTAACGACTGATTCAGATCGAGCGAAATTCCTTGCCGTCACAATATGTTATAAGTTGAATTGGTGATAATGTGAAGCTACGTTGTCGCCCTCGGCAAGTTCTAAGACTTCATAATTTGCTTGTATTGAGTTTGACTGCTTTGGTTTGGAATTTGGTTCATTTTTGAATTTATAACCAAAATCATTGCAATCTCATGTATAGATGGTTTTGTGTGTTTATTTGTGTTCGTGAGTTGTTTCGACGAGCTTATGAGGCCTTATTATCATCTAGATCAAGTGCATAGCCTCCGTGGTTCGCCGGAAACGATTCATGCAAGAAAAGAAAAAAAAAGACAAAAGGGGTTGATTAACAACCACCAGTCGACTGGTGCATTTCCGACTAGTCGACTAGTTTCAACCATAGCAGAAACCCAGGTTCTGACCAGTCGACTGGTCAGAATGGACCAATCGACTGATTTTGACTGTGAAGCTGAGGGACCTCGGTCCACAATCTAAATTGATCCAGGCTCTTTCCCAGCTAGAGCCCAAACCGTTTAGTCTTCGATTGTGACTTTTCAGTTTCTCTAATTCACAGATTTCAGTAGTCCGATTCTTACGAAATTATTCTATAAATCATCAATAAAAGAATGACGGAGTGGAAACCAATGGTGAGAACTGTCTCACTCAAATCTTTTGTACAGTTATTTATCTTTGTAACTGAATATGTATGGATTGCCTCTGGTTGCAATATCTGTTTGATGATTGATGGATGTTTACAGCTTTAATGCTATTATTATTAAACTGTATATAAATTCACATGGATTGTGATTTAAACCCCACACTGTTATTGGGACGGTAATTTTACACATTGCCCAAGTATGCAAATAATAATCATTGGATGTTGATTGAAAACCCCACACAGGTCTGGGGATGATAATAACTTCACATATCTCCCTTGTGTTTAGTTGTATGTCAATCGATTGATTGACAGACTGTTATAAGAATTATTTTTGATATTGATTATGATTGATTGATTGTTTGGATTATGTCGACCAGTTTATGAGCAAAGTATGCTTTTACATTTAGCATTGGGTTGCGTAAAAATATGTGTATGCTAACATCTTGTTAAACACTTCACGATTGACTATGAGGTGTTTAGTGATGTTGTTGAGTTCGTTTCAAATTTAATGAATGATTTTGAAATCAGATTTTCTTAAATGTTTTCCCGATTTTGGACAAGGAATGTTTTATAAAACAGAAATGATTTCGAGGGCTAAACCCGATGTTTCTGAAATGATTTAGAAATGTATTATGTGTTTGACATTATAGTTCATCACATAACCGATTAATTGTTATTGATGATATATCTGTTTGGTGGCGGAGAATTTATGCTCTTGCTTAACACCCTTCTTTGAGACGTACGAGCTCGAAGGTTATGTGATTAATAGTGACTGATCATAGTGAATTGCTGATGTAAAGTACTCTAGTTTGAAAGTACTTGTGATTATTATGTTGTGAAATGATTTTCCCCACTGGATATGAAATGATTTAGTATGTGGCTAAAGATTCGGGTAACCCATATGACTAAAAGTATGGGTAAGATGGCGGTGCAAGTTTTCCCCGAGGGCGTGGGATGGTGCATCGTCAGTGTAGCCTGCTCCATAGTGGGATGTACACACACACACACACACACACATATATATATATATATCCAGTTGCTTAGGTGCGTGCCCTTTGCCTTGTCTGAAGGGAGAAAATTCTCTCGATATTTGGTTGCATTGTAATATTTTAGAATTCATATTTCCAAAGATTTTGGTTTGAGATCCCTAAGTGAAATCTACTTTGATATAAAAGCTAGATATGTATTTCAAATGATTTGAAATAAGAAATCGGGAAATAAAGTCCAAAAGAATAATTTCTGTAAAGTTAATTGGATTTGGAAAATCTAAGTTCGGAGTTTAAGCCTAAATGGGTAGATTGTGGAATTGCATGTTGTGTGATGCATTGTAGATCCATTAATTTATTTATGGTGGTTGTATGTGCACTGGCAATTTACTGGAGAAAACCCATGCCGTGTTATATGGCGTGGTCCCGTGATATGCCTTATTTTACATAAATTAATTATAACCGTTAGTGTTTCTCATACCAGTCCCATGACTGACTCGTAGTTTGTTTTTCACTTGCAAACTCGGGTGCCCATATTTTCCATATGGGCAGTCGAGTAGTTTGTTTTGCAAATATTTTCCATGAGCAAGATTCTGGATTGAAGCGTAAAGCTGTGTCCAGAGCATTGATAGTCTTCCGTTGTGCATTGTATTACATTTATTGTAAATTTATCTTCCGCTGTATAATATTCGATGTACTCTGATATTTTGTACTCTGATGTAACATTATTAGGGTGTTAATAAAAGTCTTCTGTTGTTTGTTCTGATGTGTTGCTCGCCCAAAATTAATAATCGGATGATTTCCGAATTTTGGATCGGGCCTTATGGTTGATTCGGAGGGCGGGGAATTCGGGTTGTTACAAAGTGGTATCAGAGCTTTGGTTTACAAAGCACAGAACAAGACACATTAATACCGAATGAAAGAATTCATTGGAGATAGGATTAGTAATATCCTATAAGAGTAACTCGTTAGCGATTGGGTCAGTAATGCCCTAGAATGAGTTTGAATATTAATATTTATAAAAAACGAATTTAGTTTTGAAAATTATATCTTATTATAAGATTTAGATATTTTATTTTGAATTTGGACTATTAAGTATACGAGGATTTTGCATATACGCATCATGAACGTATATACGAAGTCTCAAATAAATTGGGTAGATATATAATCACACTCTAGTCGCCCGAGGATAATTCTGATGATGATAGCTACATCATCAGTATTTATGTTCGAGTTTCGATAGTGAGATATCTATATATTTCCTATTGACTGGTGTGAGAACCAAAACTTAGTTAGAGTTTATTGTTTGTGATTTGACACAAAAATTATGATTTTTGGGTCTGTAAAAGATATATATTTGAAAAGTTATTCAAGTAATTTATTGTTGGTTGTGATATGTGATTATTAGTTTAACTAATAAAAATATTGGAATAATAAAACTAATATGAGAATGAAAGGTGAAATAAGTCAAATCAAATTTAAAAATTAAATTGAATTGAAATTTATTTTGAATTAGATAGACACGTGTACATGTTTATATATTGAACAGGTCATAGCATGGAAGCTAAGAAGAGGACTAAAATTGTATGCCCGACAAATAGGTACATATTTACTGTATTTATTGGGTTTGATGATTTTATGAGCCGATTGGCTAGCCGCTGGGCTTTTTGATTTTCTTTTGATATATGAGAGCCTGTAAAGGCCATTGGTAGTTGTACCGATCAACCCGTACAAAGGGGGTTGGCGAAATTTTTCAAAATTTTAAGGCGTTAGCCAAATTTCGAGACATTGGAAAGTTCTTAGAAACGGAAAAGTTGAAGAACTTGAGTCAAGCGAAGGTTGAGTTGGTTAAGGAAACGACCTTCAGTTCCTTCTTCCTTTTCGAGGACGAAAAGATTTTAAGTGGGGGAGATTGTAACAACCTGGAATTTTGTAACCAATTTAAAATTTATTTTTAATTGATTTCCATAGATTTTAAATATTTTGGACTATTTATTTTGAGAATAAACGATGAAAATTTTATTTAAATCGAAGTTATAACGTATAAACTTTAAAATTTAATTAAAGCGAACTCGAAATGGCGTGGTAGTTTGAAAATAATATTTAAACTTGAATGAATATATATAATTCAATATAATTCAGAATTTGATAAAATAAGAAACATTGGAATATTTTGAATTGTACTTTTCTAACGATTATTAGAAATTGGGATTTCACTTTATAAATTGTAAATTATGTCTAATATAAAATTTAGAAAAGTTGCTATGGAAGTTAAATATATTTTTAAAAGGTATATATGCCGTAGAAAAGTCACATTTTTCATACAGATGAATTTGAACTCAAAACCACTTCCATTGAGTTCAAAACATCGTTTAATATTCGAAAACTATAAGCATCGATACCTTTGGAGTTGGAGAAATTTTTGTCTTTTTCATTAGATATAAGACCAAAATATAACTTTTTACATATGGACGAAGTTGGACTCGAAACTACTTCCATTGACTTCAAAATGTCGTTTAGATGTTTGAAAAGTATAAGCTTTGATATATTCCGAGCTTTGGAATTTTGGCACCTTGGTAAGGGCTTGGTTAGCCAACTTATCCCACTTCCTTTAAGTGCCCAATCATCCCTCTCTTATTCGTTCATTCTAACTCTTCAAAAGAAATAGAAAATGGGAAAGGAAGAGGAAATCAAAATTCCTAAGCTAGGGATTTCAATTAGTGGCTCAAATCAAGGGGGAAATTGAAGAGGAAACCTTGGCAAGCTTCTCCATCTTCCTCTCCATCTTCTCCAACTCCATTCCTCTTCAATTTCATATGATTTCCTAAAGATAACTATTAGGAAATTGGTTTGTTTTGTGTATGGATGAAGATTCATGAGCAATATTGGAAGGTAGGGTTTTCTAGCTAGTTATTGATTGATTTCTTGCTTTTAGCAAGAAAAGGTGAGAAACCAGAACTAAGAAAGGGCTAGCTAGTTAATTATAGTTAGCTAATAGTTTGGATTGATGTTATTGGTTGACCATATTAGTATAATATGATGTTAAATCATGATTAGCATGATAAAAATATGATTTTTATCCGTTATATGTGAGAAATCACTTCTCACTAAAGAGGACTAGATTAAGATTAATTGTTTGCTAGTCAATTGTTTGGGTTGATGAATGGTTGTGGGTTGATGATATGGTAGTGAGTTGGTTATGCTAGTATAACTTAGTTGGTTTCATGTGTTCATATTTTCATTAAATTGAAAATTATGATTAGAATTGTCCACACAATCTAGTTCATATGCTATGAGTTGAATTGGTGATATTGTGAAGCTCCGTTGTCTCCCCCGACAAGTTCTAAGACTTCATAATTCGCTTGTATTGCATTTGATTGCTTTGGTTTGGAATTTGGTTCACTTTTGAATTTATAATCAAAACCATTGCAATCTCATGTATAGATGTTTTCGCATGTTGTTCGTGTTCGTGAGTTGTTTCGACGAGCTTATGAGACCTTATTATCATTAGACCAAGTGCATAGCGTCTGTGGTTCGCCGGAAACGATTCATGCAAGAAAAGAAAAAAAGAAGACAAAAGAGAATGATTAACAGCCACCAGTCGACTGGTATCAACCCAGGCAGAAATCTAGGTTCTGACCAGTCGACTGGTCAGAATGGACCAGTCGAGTGATTTTGACCATGGACCGGAGGTACCTCGGTCCATAGTCTAAATTGATCTAGGCTCTTTCCCAGCCGGAGGCCGGACCATAGTCTAAATTGATCTAGGCTCTTTCCCAGCCGGAGGCCGGACCATTTGGTCTTCGTTTATGACTTTTCCGTTTCTCTAATTCACAGATTTCAACAGCCCGATTCTTACAAAATCGTTTTATAAATCATCAATTAAAGAATGACGGAGTGGAAACCAAAAGTTAGAACTCTTTCACTCAAATCTTTTGTACAGTTATTTATCTTTATAACTGAATATGTATGGATTGCCTATTATTGCAATATCTGTTTGATGATTGATGGACGTTTACAACTTTAATGCTATTATTATTAAATTGTAGATAAATACACTTGGATTGTGATTTAAACCCCACACGGGAATTGGGACGATAATTTTACACATTGCCCAAGTATGCAAATAATAATCATTGAATGTTGATTGAAAACCCCACACGGGTCAAGGGATGATAATAACTTCACACATCTCCCTTGTGTTTAGTTGTATGTCAACCAATTGATTGACAGGCTATTATAAGCGTTATTTTCTATATTGATTATGACTGATTCATTGTTTGGATTGTGCTCGACCAGTTTATGAGCAAAGTATGCTTTTACATTTAGCATTGGGTTGGGTAGAAATATGTGTATGCTAACATCTTGTGAAACACTTCACGATTTGACTATGAGGTGTTTAGCGATGTTGTTGAGTTCATTTCAAATTTAATGAATGATTTTGAAATAAGACTTTTCTTAAGAGAAAAGAAATGTTTTCCTGATTTTGGACAGGGAATGTTTTACAAAAATGTTTTATAAAACAGAAACGATTTCGAGGGGGAAACACAATGTTTCTGAAATGATTTAGAAATGTATTATGTTTTTGACATTGTAGTTCATCACATAACCAATTAGTTTTTATTGACGATATATTTGTTTGGTGGCGGATAATTTATTCTCTTGCTTAACATGCTTCTTTGAGACGTACGAGCTCAAAGGTTATGTGATTAATAGTGATTTATCATATGTGTGAATTGCTGATGTAAAGTACTATAGTTTGAAAGTACTTGTGATTATTATGTTGTGAAATGATTTTCCCCACTTCAAGATATGAAATGATTTAGTATGTGGCCAAAGATTCGGGTAACCCGAACGACTAAAAGTACGGGTAAGATGGCGGTGTAAGTCTTCCCCGAGAGCGTGGATGGTGCATCATCAGTGTAGCCTTCTCCATAGTGAGAGGTGCATATATATATATATATATATATTGAGTTGCGTATGTGGGTGCCTGTAGTATCCCGAAATTCCGGTCCAATTTGAGCCGATTAAATAACACAAGTCCAACCCACATTACACTGGAAATCAGAAAAACTAAATAGAAAGAAAACAGAGGGTGAGAATAGATAAGATAGAAACTTAGAATAGAAGAAGAAGAAGAACACAACATCAGAGTAACAGGAATCTCACTGCGGAACGAACAACATATAATAGATAACATATCCTTGAAATAAAATCAGTATATGTATACAGTAACAATAACATAGTACAACACTTACAACACAGTGGAAATAACTATAGCTATATAATCCTGAAGCCTCCTGTTCCAAGCTCTCCAAGTATATCTGTAAAATCCTGACTACTTGACTGCCCATATAAAATTGGGCACCCAAGAGTTTAGGGAAAACAAAACAAAATAAACTCTGGGTCAGTCATGGGACTGGTGCGAGTAAAACAGTTTGAACAAGTAAACGATATCTCATAAGACCACGCCGTATAATGGAACGGGTTTTTCCATTATGAGAATCCAAGAATTCTTTATATCAAAAACCTTTTGATATTATAATAATGTCTATCAACCACAATATAATAATCATCTAGCAGAAACGCTTTCATCTCACGTTCTACATATATAGTATACAATCAAAACCGCAAGCACGTATTGGGTAATGGATTTCCAACTATGATAAGGTATGGAACCACCTTTCGCTAGTGTACCTCTAGAGAGGAATACACTGGGTTCAACAAGAACATCTTGCTACCCGACCACACATGATCGACCACTCATTTCGCTTGAGTGTATCGAATGTATATCACCAACGGCTGGGATCAGCAACCGTTTCCCGAATGGGACAACATCGACAATAGATTTTTAGAAGTAAATGAAACTCCAGATCAGGTGATTATACACCCTAATAGGTGCGACCTACATAGCCATGCTGCCTGCCCGACTTTTTTCATTTCCCGGTTATGAGGCTACAGGCCACGCTTATCTCTGAAAAATCACACGTTTATTCACTTTGAATGTCACATCGTCACACCTGCCAAATCACAAACTGATTTCCCCAAAAATACCACGGGTAAACAGCTAAGAGAAACAAATTCCTCCGCCACCAAATGTAAATACGTTTGCAGTGATCAACTTATGCGATCTATTAAATATACTATGTCAGACATTCTTCGATACAGGTCGTCCTGGGACTGGAAAAACCGAAGGCACTATTCAGTACAACCATATTAGGCAATCTTTACCTAAGATTATACAACAGCCCTTGCACTTTACTCCGTCTTCAATTATCTTTGGCATATATGATTGACAACGCTTATGCCAATACGGAGTGGTTCTTCGGATAATAATCCAACCGGTCTCTCCATATTAACAACGTTAAAATGGTCAAAAACTTCGATAGTCGGTGATTTAACTATCAAAGAAAATAGGTGTGCAAACAACGATATTGTTTCTAGATGGAAATTATATCGATCAATCATCATTGAACATTTATCTCTTTAGTTCATTAATTTATTCATTTTCCATTTCCTACTTCCATATATTCAACATTTCTTATTTTCTATACTTAGAAAATATACGTTATAAATCATTGGAAAACATTTACATTTCTTGTTACTATTTCTTATTTGGAAAACATTTCCAAATCTCCTTCATTTGGTTTTAAACGGATGTTTAAATAAACATCGCTATGCCAACACAAACCATTTCGCTCATTAACTAAATTCACTTAACCATCCTTCACTATCAAACCTTACCATTCCTTAGTTAAGAAGGAAGTCAATCAAGTTGGGGTAAATTACCTCTAAGACCTTAACTGAACAACGTTTTAACTTCGGAATAGACAAAGTTTATCTTTTAAAACTTTAACAAACTTCCTTACGTAACTCTCTTTCGAAAAGTCTCTATTTGGTAACTCCTCCCTTCGAATAACTATATTTGATAATCTCTCTTACGAATAACTAGATTCAAAAACCTTTCTTCGAATAAACTATATTCGATTAACTCTACTCAATTTACTCTTATCAATTAACTCTATTGGATTAACTCTATTTGATTTAACTCTAATCGATTAACTCTATTCAATTAACTCTATTGGAATAACTCTTTTCACTTAACTCCTTTCGAATAAACTATATTCGATAACTCCTTTAATTCTGTTCAAATAAACTATATTAGATTAACTCCTTTCGAATAACTGGATTCAATAACTCCTTTCGAATAACTAGATTCGATAACTCTTTTCGAATAACTTGATTTGATAACTCCTTCGAATAACCAGTATTCGATAACTCCTCTTCAAATAAATTATATTCGATTAACTCACTTCGAATAAATTATATTCGCTAACTCCTCTTCGAATAACTAGTATTCGATTAACTCACTTCGAATAACCAATATTCGATAACTCCTCTTCGAATAAATTACATTCGATTAACTCACTTCGAATAACCAATATTCGATAACTCCTCTTCGAATAAATTTTATTTGATTAACTCACTTCGAATAACCAATATTCGATAACTCCTCTAAGAATAAATTATATTCGATAACTCTACTTCGAATATATTATATTCGATAACTCTTCTCTCGAATACACTATATTCGATAACTCTACTTTGAATAAGTGATATTTGATAACTCTACTTCGAATAAGCGATATTCGATAACTCTACTTCGAATAAGCGATATTCGATAACTCTACTCGATTTACTCCATTTGAATAACTCTAGCTGGTTAACTCTAACTGGTTAACTCTAACTCTAACTGATTAATTCTAACTTATTAACTCTAACTGGTTAACTCTATCTAATCGATTAACTCTAACTGATTAACTCTAACTCTAACTGATTAACTCTAACTCTAACTGATTAACTCTAACTCTAATCGATTAACTCTAATTGATTAACTCTAACTGATTAACTCTAACTGATCAACTCTAACTATAATCGATTAACTCTAACTGATTAACTCTAATTGATTAACTCTAACTGGTTAACTCTAACTCTAAACGATTAACTCTAACTGATTAACTCTACTCTAATCGATTAACTCTAACTGATTAACTCTAACTGGTTAACTCTACTCTAATCGATTAACTCTAACTAGTTAACTCTACTCTAATCGATTAACTCTAATCGAATAACTCTAATCGAATAACTAATATTCGATTAACTCTTTTCGATTAACTCATTTCGATTTACACTTTTGAATTAACTCCTTTGAATCATTTCCTTTTGAATTATCTCCTTTGGATTATCTCCTTTTCTATTTGTTTACTTAACAAATAACTATTCCCTTTTCAATTCTATTTATTTAACAAATAAATATTTCTCTTATCTTTTCTATTTATTTAAACAATAAATATTTCTTTTCACTCTTCTATTTATTTGTAAATGTTTTACAAATATTCCTTTTCCAAATCTATTTGTAAATGGTTTACAAACATATCCTTTTCATTTCTATTTGTAAATGGTTTACAAATACACCCTTTCATTTCTATTTGTAAATGGTTTACAAATATACCCTTTTCATTTCTATTTGTAAATGGTTTACAAATATACCCTTTTCATTTCTATTTGTAAATGGTTTACAAATATTCCCTTTTCATTTCTATTTGTAAATGGTTTACTAATATTTCTTATTTATGTTTGTTTTTACAAATATATTCTTTTTAACTCTTTGATTTTATACTTATTTCCTTTTAAAAAATCCTTTTACCTTTTATATATAAAATCTATTGATTTTATACAAATAAGTTATTTTCAAATTATACCTTGAAAATCCCCTTTTTACATACCAGTATTTCTTATGGTATTTAACGTGCCATATAACAATAATCGGTATCATTCAAACATATAAAATCATCAACAGATTTCATATCACATCATATAACATAATATATGAACAGAACAATATTATAAATATTGAGGAGTCCAGTTGGACCCCTCTGACCTATTTCCCTGCATCATAGATGTTAAACAATATAATTAACATCGATTTCATTTCAATATGAAATATTCTGTTAAACAGAATCAATATTTGATTACCGATTTATATATATATATATCATTATCGATAAATTTCAACCAATACACAAGCAATTCAACCAAACAGTTAACACACAGAAATCAACAGATGATTAACAGTTCTAAAAATACGTTATAAAAATGCAACTGTTTAGAGTTGGTGAGTTTTACTCACATTTCACGTTAACCGTTAAATAACGATTTGCGTCTGTTGATTCAGACGGACAATTTATTTTGCAATAAATTGTAATGAAGTCGAATTCTCTCCCGGTCAGTTTCATTGGGTAGCTCTCGTCCATACGATCCCATCGGATCTTGTTTCGCTGAATTTCGATCACATATGATAAAGTTATGACGATCACAAGTGGGTATACTTTATATAATTAAATAAATACTTAGATTTAAAACTCTAATGGGCTTTTACCCCTTTTGATTAATGTTGGCCCATCTCCTAACATACCCACCACGTCCAAATGAACAGCGCGCATCTCCTTCATCCCACTCCAGATATTTTCTAACCCATATGAACTCAAGCCATTACCACCATTTCAAACTCACACCGCACCTCCCTCTCTCGACGAAATCAACAACTGAAATCACCTTGCTTCTTCTCTTCCCGAGTACATCCCTTCCATCCCCAACAATCTCCACTCACACGCCAGGCCGAAGCCGCGTCCTCCAGCCATTCGACGATGTCACCCGTACAACTATCGACATAAATTTTCATCAATCACGCCAAAAGTTTGCAAACAGACCCTATTTTACCTCCTCAATCCAAAACTGATAATGATTTCAACAATCGACCACCGTATACTCAAAGTGAAACACCCCACCTCCGTTAGGGTCACTCTCAAAGGGAATGCCCTAATTTTGGTGGAGGTTTATAAGTATAAGTCACAGATACACAAGACAGATATAAATACACATATTTTTGAACAGCGGAAACAACAGCAACTTTTATTTCATCAAAAATACGTGTTACACAAACCATGCCATAATTGTCTTACAATATTGCCAAAAACATTACATTTCCATAACTGTCTTGATTTCATAATTTAAAGAAGCATAAAAACATAAGTAAACTGCATAAGTTCTCATAGTCGCTATCCAAAGCCATAGTCCAAAACGAAAAAGATCCAAGCAATACATTCTTTCTCTTCAAGCTGGATGCGAAAACTGGTCAAGCTGCGGTATTCCCTCCCTATGGACCTGGGGGGGGCGGGGGGGGGGGGGGGGGGGGACGAAAGAAAAGAAGACGAAAGAAAAGTAGAGTCAGACATAAAGCCTGAGTAAGTCTAGGACTATTCAGTCTATGAATAAAGAATTGGGCATGATAAGTATAAACTGGAAATGGGAAAGCACCATAAACTAAGTTAAGTTGTCTAGAGTCGAATATACTATCGTACTCCATATAAATCTCTGCACCCCTATAAACTAGTTCCCAACAGGCACCCCATAATCTGGGTGAAGTGATCCATTTCTAATGATCGACTCCTACTCGCATAGTTACATGTGTCTTACGGCCCCCGATGTTGTAGCTACCTATGCTAGTCCCACCATGGGGTGTATCAAGTCCCATAGTGGCGGCCCGACACAATTCTAGAATGCACAGTTATACTACTGGTGCCCAGTGCCTAATTTTTCTGCGCCGGAGTGTGTGCATGCCCGCACCCCGTTAGAACCTACACTGCTGCACCACCGCCGTCGATTTGACCTCTTATAGTCAGCCCAGTAATCGTGCCCCACCCTGCCTAGTTCAGGGTATCCTGATACACCTTGTAGGGTTACTGCTGAAAAGGGTCCCTCGCTACTAGGTTTTCTATTTCTAGCCAACATGCTAAGTTGGTTAAGTGTTCTGTGAACCTAATCCCCAAATCAGTCTGTATAGTTTAGCATGTTCAATTTGATTAAGTATTAATTCAATTTACTTAATCCTATCAATCCTGACTCAGCCTTAATTGTCTTATTAAATCCTCAACCACTCACATTAGACAGGTATTGTTGTGGCTGCCTGTTGTCGGTTGGGTCCGGGCAGTCTTACGCCACAACTCAGTCTAACCTCGGGTCTTTATTGGGCTCAATGTTTAACCACCCACATTGGATAGGTATTGTTGTGACTACTGGACAGCCGGGCGGTTCCGGGCAGGTTTATGTCACAACTCAATCCAACCTCGGGTTAAACACATCGTATTTTCTAAGTTTACATATTTTGTCTCTTTTCTTTTAATATGTAAATATTTGCAGCCCATTATTCAAATTCATCTTTATTGGGTAAAATTAATTTATACCACTTAAATGTTTTCAAGGTTGTTGGCCTGCGTCAAACATGCCAACACACATGTTTTATATTTTTAACCCAACGTCATTACCCCCATTTTATACGTTCGCTATATTATGTTGGGCTTAACATTTAAGCCCAACTTAGCCACATGAAAAAGGGGAGGCTTAGAACATGGTGTTTGTATATTCTAACTAACATCAAAAGGGGTGTGTGAACGCATGAACTTGCAACATAACGATCTAATTAACATAAATTAGGCACTTGTGAACTTGCATTGTAATAACATATAATCTTGACATGAAACATACCTAAACATGAATCATGGTTTTTAATCTATTCATGTAAACTTGCAATTGAAATGTAAATCTAACTTAATTATGTGTCGTATATATTATCATATGATTTTGATAACAGCATAGGCCTAAAACATATTTTGTTTGGGCATAAAGTCAGACATAAACTAGCCATGTTCATAAAGTCAACACAAGTTCACAAGGGTGCTTACTTTTGTCACTAAGACAAAAGTATGGTTTTACACTTGAATCATGATGCCAATTCCAACATAAATTCATATGAATCATAATACTCAAATGGATCCAACTACACTAAAGATGACCATAAAAATATACATCATGTTGGCCTAATAGTGAATCACATACTTGCATGAATCTCAATCTTTGTTGTAATAAACTACCACAAACGTATAGTCGTAAACTTTCAACATGAAACATATACTTGCAATTATCCAATAGGTGTTGTAATAAACTACCACAAACATATAGTCGTTAACTTTCAACATGAGTCATATACTTGCAAATATCCAATAGGTCTAACATCATTATACCACAACATCCCAAATCTATTCATAATTACAATCATAGCAACATACAATTATGAATTATCATCACCACAAATTAAGTACAATTCCATTTCTCATTTTTCACAAATCAAAACACAATTATTCATTCACATCGAAATAGCACTCTACTTACAACGTATGACGAATCTTCAATTCAGGTTTCTGAATTCTGAATTTGGAGATGCTATCCTTTGTTGTAGGCGTTGTTTTGATTTAGTTGTCGTTGCTTTAAGCTTTCGAATCGTCTCCTAATAGTCTCTCAATTTTTGACGGCTACTCCTAGTCTTTCTTCAGCAGCATGACGGTCTCATTCTCAATTGTATGAATTATGTGGAGTCTTAGGTCCTTTTTATAGAGTTTGTGAATTGATTAGAACCGTCGATGGAGCTCAGATTAATATTAGCCGTTTGTTTCAAAGAGAGACCAACCAGGAGCTAACACCTAGCCCTAGTGACAAGGCAAGACTCAGAAATTTGGCCAAGCACAGACCAGGCCAGCCAAAAGGGGCTGGGTTCGACCTGGCTCAGGGGCCAGGTCGACTACCCAGTCGACCCCCAGGTCGACTATGTAGTCGACCTGGGTGCCCCAGGTCGACTACCCAGTCGACCTGGGTGCCTTGGGCGGGAAAATTCCCGCCCAGCCCAACCTGGGTCCGATTTTCTGAAATTTGAATTTGTTCTGAGCTGTTTCTGTCTGTTTGAATTTTAAACTGAATTCTGAAACTTCCGGAGGTCATATCTCCCTCATACGGAGTCCGTTTTACGCAAACTCGGACTCTATCTCAAGAAGAATTCCAAGACGAACGCAATGGCGTATCCCGTTTCCCTTAATTCTTTGATTTGAAATTAATTATTCTTTAATTTATGAATTTCACTGTTATAGAATACACGGGGTGTTACACAAAGAACCCACCATAGGCGTTCGCTGGAAAAATCCCATCGACGGAAAATGAATCGAACACCCCAACAGCTATGCCAAAACGAAGAGCAAGTGACCACGATCTCATATATATATATGATTTGAGATTTTCAGATTTTTCTTTGATTTCCAAAGAATTCATTTTACTGTTTATTTTTCATATGAGGTTACGGCGCATTTGTTAGAATTGATTTAGGGTTAGGTGTTGGTAAGAATATTATATAGGATGATTTAATATTTTTAAATTCGATTATTTAGTTCATTTTTAAGCAAACAATATATTCATTTGTTGTTAAAAATTCCTAAAATCACATACGATACCCAAAAATCGCGAAACTGGTCAAACTGCTAGAGTTCGACATTACGGTCCCAACGAAAATGGTTTTGTCGAATTCCGACTCCGTTTTCTCACACAGCGTATTTTTAACCGTCAAAATACTAACTGTTTTTCACTCTAAAAATCCGTACGGCGACACAGTGACCCCAAAAATCATGGAACTTGGAATCTAATAATAATTTGATGTTGCGGATCCAACAAAATTAGTTTCGTCGAATTCTGACTTCGTTTGCAAAAGTGGCTATTTTTAAAGCTCTAAATAACCCATTTAAATATATAAATATATTTAAATAATTAAATTAAATATTTATAAATAAATATTATCGTATATATTCACAACCGAATATCATACAACTCTAGAATATTCCTATATGAATTTTTAACTTGATATTTCAAATCCCGATTAAATCGATATTCGATTTATAATGAAATTCCTTTTATAAATATAAATAAATCGTTATAAAATATAAAAGAATTCCACAATGACTTTTCTGAAATTTGATTTGGACATAAATCAAAATCTACACGACGAAATCCCGTTTTTTCTCTTTCATTAGAAAAATATACTTCACCAGCTCCTAACGTTTCTTGTTTCACAGAAATCCGATTTAAAACGAACCCTGTATTTCCAGTTGAAGTTCAAATTGCCAAATCGCGAACTGCCGCGCCATTTCAAGCTCGATTTTAATTATAATATAAACTATACGTTCAACTGCCGTCGATTGAATATATTTGTTCATATAATTCAACTCTAAACTGAACTATATACTTTAAATAATCCAATTCACACTATATTGTGAATTCCACTATTTTTGATTATTTCTGAATTAAATATATTATTCTATTATTTAAATTAATTAAATAATCCATATAATTTAATTCAACGACCATTTTATTCTCTAAATCACTATATAAATAATTAAATAAATTAATTATTATGTCGTTGAAAAATGCGGGTCGTTACATTCTTCCCCACTTAAAAATAATTTCGTCCTCGAAATTTCTAAGGTAGAAAACAAACCCTACTACTAGTTAGAACTTATTTCTTCACTTCTTAACTTCAGTTTAAACCGAACCAGTTTAATTTCAATTAAATATTAATTTATTCTTATCAACGAAAATTTCCAAAAATCCTGAAAATTTTCTAACACCCGAAATTCTCAAAAAATTTCGCCAGCACCTCCTTTGTACTGGTCAATAGGTCAAACTCCAACTCGCCTCTCTAGGCCTTCTCCAACCCAAAAGAAAATCAATCAGCCAAGCAGCTTGCAAATTCGGCTCATCAAAATCTCAAACCATATGAAATATAAACTTGTACCTTTTTGTTGGGCATATCAATTCTATTACTTCCATATGCTATCAACTCAGCATATACAAATGTCAATCCAATCCATTTATCCAAATCATTTTCTTATATCCAAGTCAAATATCATTTCAAACTCGAGTTTCATTCTCGATTCCAAATTCTTAACTCCCTTTATCAAATTACACTTCAAATTCAAATCTCACAAATCCAATTTGTCTCGATATATTCTAATTCAATTTCAGTTACCACTTAACTGATTTCAACTCAGTTCCAGCTCGATTTCACAAATTTCTATTCAAATTTGTTTTTAATTAAAAAAATCTTTTCTAGGAGTTTTCAAACAGATTTGCTTTCCTCAAAAATCAAACAATCATTTTTGAAATTCAAACAACTTGTTTTCGCAAAACATTTCAAAAACAAAAACTTTGGTAGTAATCCGTCACTTACCTAATGAAATTGAACACTGATGATGTCATGATCATCATCGAAATCTATTTCCAGCTTTCGAAGTGAGTTCAATACTATATCTCTTTTCAAAACCATTTCTAAACACTTATATTTTGAAATTTATTTCAAAATATTCTTCCAATGTTTGTAAAACAATTTCAAATCTCCCAGGATTTCAAAATTCACATATATTTAATCCAAATCCATTTACAAACACCTTTCCAATTCCAGGGTTTAAATTTCAACTCTGATTTAATTTCAGATTTAATTCATTTCGATATCATATATTTCACTTATATGAATTCTGATCGATTATTTACATAACCGTTTAATTTATAATCTTGCTCGATTATAATAACAACCAATACATCCAATATATTATAATCACTCCGATATAAATCCTTTATATCAAATTATAATTTGGGTAAAATTATTTCATTTACCCTCTTTTCAAAATATACAGTGTCGGTTCATCATATTCAAGTGTTTAGAAACCCCTACCGATACAGTGGATCCAACTGATCGACCAAAATTCATAAACAACTCAACCAATAAATCTCCACAATATAAAATCATTTTTATATTGAATAACAAATATGCACTCATATATATACACTCAAACTCAATCTAGGGTATTGTTAACCCCATCCCTACTGAGTCACGCCATAGAGCCAAGGCAATTCACTTAACCTTAAGCTCTGATACCAACTGTAGTGTCTCGAAATTCCGGTCCAATTTGAGCTGACTAAATAACACAAGTCCAACCCACATTACACTGGAAATTAGAAAAACTAAATAGAAAGAAAATAGGGGGTGAGAATAGATAAGATAGGAACTTTGAATAGAAGAAGAAGAAGAACACAACATCAAAGTAACACGAATCTCACAGCGGAATAAAAAACATATAATAGATAACATATCCTTGAAATAAAATTAGTATATGTATACAGTAACAATATCAATGTACAACACTTACAACACAGCGGAAATAACTATAGCTATATAATCCTGAAGCCTCCTGCTCCAAGCTCTCCAAGTATATCTGTAAAATCTTGACTACTTGACTGCCCGTATAAAATTGGGCACTCAAGAGTTTAGGGAAAACAAAACAAAATAAACTCTGGGTCAGTCATGGGACTGGTGTGAGTAAAACAATTTAAAACAGTTTGAACAAGTAACCGATATCTCATAAGACCACGCCGTATAACGGAACGGGTTTTTCCCTTATGAGAATCCAAAATATCTTTATATCAAAAACCTTTTGATATTATAATAATGTTTATCAACCACAATATAATAACCATCTAGCAGAAACGCTTTCATCTCACGTTCTACATATATAGTATACAATCAAAACCGCAAGTACGTATTGGGTAATGTATTTCCAACTATGACAAGGTATGGAACCACCTTTCGCTAGTATACCTCTAGAGAGGAATACACTGGGTTCAACAAGAACATCTTGCAACCCAGCCACACATGACCGACCACTCATTTCGCTTGAGTGTATCGAATGTATATCACCAATGGTTGAGATCAGCAACCGTTTCCCGAATGGGACAACATCGACAATAGATTTTTAGAAGTAAATGAAACTCTAGATCAGGTGATTATACACCCTAATAGGTGGGACCTACATAGCCATGTTGCATGCCCGACTTTTGTCATTTCCCGGTTGTGAGGCTAGACGCCATGCTTATCTCTGATAGATCACACGTTTATTCACTTTGAATGTCACATCGTCACACCCGCCAAATCACAAATTGATTTTTCCAAAAATACCACGGGTATACAGCTAAGAGAAACGAATTCCTCCGCCACCAAACGTAAATACATTTAAAGAGATCAACTTACGCGATCTATTAAATATACTCTATCAGACATTCTTCCATACAGGTCGTCCTGGGATTGGACAAACCGAAGGAACTATTCAGTACAACCATCTTAGGCAATCTTTACCTAAGATTTATACAACAGCCCTTGCACTTTACTCCGTCTTCAATTATCTTTGGCATATATGATTCGCAACGCTTATTCCAAAACGTAGTGGTTCTTCGGATAATAATCCAACCGGTCTCCCCGTATTAACAACGTTAAAATGGTCAAAAACTTCGATAGTCGGTGAGTTAACTATCAAAGAAAACAGGTGTGCAAACAACGATATTAATTCCAGATGGAAATTATATCGATCAATCATCATGGAACATTTATCTCTTTAGTTCATTAATTTATTCATTTTCCATTTCCTACTTCCATATATTCAACATTTCTTATTTTCTATACTTAGAAAATATACGTTATAAATCATTGGAAAACATTTCCATTTCTTGTTACTATTTCTTATTTGGAAAACATTTCCAAATCTCCTTCATTTGGTTTTAAACGGATGTTTAAATAAACATCGCTATGCCAACACAAACCATTTCGCTCATTAACTAAATTCACTTAACCATCCTTCACTATCAAACCTTACCATTCCTTAGTTAAGAAGGAAGTCAATCAAGTTGGGGTAAATTACCTCTCAGACCTTAACTGAACAACGTTTTAACTTCGGAATAGACAAAGTTTATCTTTTAAACCTTTAACAAACTTCCTTACGTAACTCTCTTTCGAAAAATCTCTATTCGATAAATCCTCCCTTCGAATAACTATATTCGTTAATCTCTCTTACGAATAACTAGATTCAAAAACCTTTCTTCAAATAAACTATATTCGATTATCTCTATTCAATTTACTCTTATCAATTAACTCTATTGGATTAACTCTATTTGATTTAGCTCTAATTGATTAACTCTATTCAATTAACTCTATTAGATTAACTCTTTTCACTTAACTCCTTTCGAATAAACTATATTTGATAACTCCTTTAATTCTATTCGAATAAATTATATTCGATTAACTCCTTTCGAATAACTGGATTCGATAACTCCTTTCGAATAACTAGATTCGATAACTCCTTTCGAATAACTAGATTAGATAACTCCTTCGAATAACCAATATTCGATAACTCCTCTTCGAATAAATTATATTCGATTAACTCACTTCGAATAAATTATATTCAATAACTCCTCTTCGAATAATTAGTATTTGATTAACTCACTTTAAATAACCAATATTCGATAACTCCTCTTCGAATAAATTATATTCGATTAACTCACTTCGAATAACCAATATTCGATAACTCCTCTTCGAATAAATTATATTCGATTAAGTCACTTCGAATAACCAATATTAGATAACTCCTCTTCGAATAAATTATATTCGATTAACTCACTTCGAATAACCAATATTCGATAACTCCTCTTCGAATAAATTATATTCGATAGCTCTACTTCGAATAAATTATATTCGATAACTCTTCTTTCGAATACACTATATTCGATAACGCTACTTCGAATAAGTGATATTCGATAACACTACTTCGAATAAGCGATATTCGATAACTCTACTTCAAATAAGCGATATTCGATAACTCTACTAGAATTACTCCATTTGAATAACTCTAGCTGGTTAACTCTAACTGGTTAACTCTAACTGGTTAACTCTAACTGATTAATTCTAACTGATTAACTCTAACTGGTTAAATCTATCTAATCGATTAATTCTAACTCTAATCGATTAACTCTAACTGATTAACTCTAACTCTAATCGATTAACTCTAACTGATTAACTCTAACTCTAATCGATTAACTCTAACTGATTAACTCTAACTCTAATCGATTAACTCTAACTGATTAACTCTAACTGATTAACTCTAACTGGTTAACTCTACTCTAATCGATTAACTCTAACTGATTAACTCTAACTGGTTAACTATACTCTAATCGATTAACTCTAACTGGTTAACTCTACTCTAATCGATTAACTCTAATTGAATAACTCTAATCGAATAACTAATATTCGATTAACTCTTTTCGATTAACTCATTTCGATTTACACTTTTGAATTAACCCCTTTGAATCATTTCCTTTTGAATTATCTCCTTTGGATTATCTCCTTTTCTATTTGTTTACTTAACAAATAACTATTCCCTTTTCAATTCTATTTATTTAACAAATAAATATTTCTCTTATCTTTTCTATTTATTTAACCAATAAATATTTCTTTTAACTTTTCTATTTATTTGTAAATGTTTTACAAATATTCCCTTTCCAAATCTATTTGTAAATGGTTTACAAATATATCCTTTTTATTTCTATTTGTAAGTGGTTTACAAATATACCATTTTCATTTCTATTTGTAAATGGTTTACAAATATACCCTTTTCATTTCTATTTGTAAATGGTTTACAAATATATCCTTTTCATTTCTATTTGTAAATGGTTTACAAATATGCCCTTTTCATTTCTATTTGTAAATGGTTTACAAATATTTCTCTTTTATATTTGTTTTTACAAATATATTCTTTTTAACTCTTTGATTTTATACTTATTTCCTTTTAAAAAATCCTTTTTCCTTTTATATATAAAATCCATTGATTTTATATAAATAAGTTATTTTCAAATTATACTTTGAAAATCCCCTTTTTACATCCCAGTATTTCTTATGGTATTTAATGTACCATATAACAATGATCGGTATCATTCAAACATATAAAATCATCAACAGATTTCATATCACATCGTGTAACACAATATATGAACATAACAGTATTATAAATATTGAGGAGTCCAGTTGGACCCCTCTGACCTATTTCCCTGCATCATAGATGTTAAACAATATAATTAACATCGATTTCATTTCAATATGAAATATTCTGTTAAACAGAATCAATATTTGATTACCGATTTATATATATATATCATTATCGATAAATTTCAACCAATACACAAGCAATTCAACCAAACAGTTAACACACAGAAATCAACAGATGATTAACAGTTCTAAAAATACGTTATAAAAATGCAACTGTTTAGAGTTGGTGAGTTTTACTCACATTTCACGTTAACCGTTAAATAACGATTTGCGTCTGTTGATTCAGACGGACAATTTATTTTGCAATAAATTGTAATGAAGTCGAATTCTCTCCCAGTCAGTTTCATTGGGTAGCTCTCGTCCATACGATCCCATCGGATCTTGTTTCGCTGAATTTCGATCACATATGATAAAGTTATGACGATCACAAGTGGGTATACTTTATATAATTAAATAAATACTTAGATTTAAAACTCTAATGGGCTTTTACCCCTTTTGATTAATGTTGGCCCATCTCCTAACATACCCACCACGTCCAAATGAACAGTGCACATCTCCTTCATCCCACTCTAGATATTTTCTAACCCATATGAACTCAAGCCATTACCACCATTTCAAACTCACACCGCACCTCCCTCTCCCGAAGAAATCAAAAACTGAAATCGCCTTGCTTCTTCTCTTCTTGAGTACATCCCTTCCATCCCCAACAATCTCCACTCGCACGCCAGGTCGAAGCCGCGTCCTCCAGCCATTCGACGATGCCACCCGTACAACTATCGACATAAATTTTCATCAATCACGCCAAAAGTTTGCAAACAGACCCTATTTTACCTCCTCAATCCAAAACTGATAACGATTTCAACAATCGATCACCATATACTCATAGAACCTACCCTAGGCGTTCGCTAGAAAAATCCCATCGGCGGAAAATGAATCGAACACCCCGACATCTATGCCAAAACGAAGAGCAAGTGACCACGATCTCATATATATATATGATTTGAGATTTTTAGATTTTTCTTTGATTTCCTTTTTATTTCCAAAGAATTCATTTTACTGTTTATTTTTCATATGAGGTCACGATGCATTTGTTAGAATTGATTTAGGGTTAGGTGTTGGTAAGGATATTATATAGGATGATTTAATATTTTTGAATTCAATTATTTAATTCATTTTTAAGCGAACACTATATTCTTTTGTTGTTAAAAGTTCGTAATATCACATACGGTACCCAAAAATCTTGAAACTGGACATACTGCTAGAGTTCGACATTACGGTCCCAACGAAACTAGTTTCGTCGAATTCCGACTCCGTTTGCTCACACAGCGTATTTTTAACCGTCAAAATACTGACTGTTTTTTACTCTAAAAATCCGTACGGCCACACAGTGACCCCAAAAATCACGGAACTTGGAATCTAACAATAATTTAATGTTGCGGATCCAACAAAATTGGTTTCGTCGAATTCTGACTTCGTTTGCAAAAGTGGCTATTTTTAAAGCTCTAAATAACCCATTTAAATATATAAATATATTTAAATAATTAAATTAAATATTTATAAATAAATATTATCGTATATATTCACAACCGAATATCATACAGCTCTAGAATATTCCTATATGAATTTCTAACTTGATATTTCAAATCCTGATTAAATCGATATTCGATTTATCATGAAATTCCTTTAATAAATATAAATAAATCGTTATAAAATATAAAGGAATTCCACAGCGACTTTTCTGAAATTTGATTTGGACATAAATCAAAATCTATACGACGAAATCCCGATTTTTCTCTTTCATTAGAAAAATATACTTCACCAGCTCCAAACGTTTCTTGTTCCACAGAAATCCGATTTAAAACAAACCCTGTATTTCCAATTGAATTTCAAATCATCAAATCGCGAACTGCCGCGCCATTTCGAGCTCGATTTTAATTATAATATAAACTATACGTTCAACTATCGCCGATTGAATATATTTGTTTATATAATTCAACTCTAAACTGAACTATATACTTTAAATAATCCAATTCACACTATATTGTGAATTCCACTATTTTTGATTATTTCTAAATTAAATATATTATTCTATTATTTAAATTAATTAAATAATCCATATAATTTAATTCAACGACCATTTTATTCTCTAAATCACTATATAAATAATTAAATATATTAATTATTATGTCGCTGAATAATGCGGGTCGTTAAGTGCTCTTTGCCTTGTCTAAAGGGAGAAAATTCTCCCGATATTTGGTTGCATACTGTTTGTATGCATTGTAATATTTTGGAATTCATATTTCTAAAGATTTTGATTTGAGATCCCGAAGTGAAATCTACTTGGTATAAAAGCTAGATATGTATTTCAAATGATTTGAAATAAGAAATCGGGAAATAAAGTCCAAAGGAATAATTTCTGTAAAGTGAATTGGATTTGGAAAGTCTATGTTTGGCGAGTAAGCCTGATTGGGTAGATTGTGAAATTGCATGTTGTGTGATACACTGTACATCCATAAGTTTATTTATGGTGGTTGTATGTGCACCGGCAATCTAGTGGAGAAAACCCGTTCCATGTTATACGGTGTGGTCCCATGATATGCCTTATTTTACATAAATTAATTATATCTGTTAGAGTTTCTCATACCAGTCTCATGACTGACTCATAGTTTGTTTTCCCTTACAAACTCGGGTGCCCATATTTTCCACATGGGCAGTCGAGTAGTTTGTTTTACAGATATTTTCGATGAGCAGGATTCTGGATTGAAGCGTAAAGCTGTGTCCAGAGCATTGATAGTCTTCCGTTGTGCATTATATTACATTTATTGTAAATTTATCTTCCGCTGTGTAATATTCGATGTACTCTGATATTTTGTACTCTGATGTAACATTATTAGGGTGTTAATAAAAGTCTTCTGTTGTTTGTTCTGATGTGTTGCGCGCCCAAAATTAATAATCCGATGATTTCCGACTTTTGGATAGGGCCTTATGGTCGATTCGGAGGGCGGGGAAATTCGGGTTGTTAAAAAGTGGGATCAGAGCTTCGGTTTACAAAGCGCGAGAACAAGATACATTAGAACCAAACGAAAGAATTCATTGGATATAGGATTAGTAATATCCTATAAGAGTAAATCGTTAGAGATAGGGTTAGTAATGCCCTAGAATGAGTTTGAAGAGTGTTATTTATAAAAATGAATTTAGTTTTGAGGTTGGGAGTAATCGCTGTTTTAAGGTTTTTCAGTAGGTTGTTCGGGGTTTTGTGAGCTACATTGGGCTGATTTGGAAAGGCCCATTAGTGGGCTGGTGGAAACTATAAATAGGGGGTGAGGGGTATGGAGAATATGTTACTTCTCTCATTCTCTCATATGGTGGCCTTGTGTTCCTCCTTCCTCTAACACTTTTCCACCATTAAAAATCAAAATCTAAGGAGGGAAATCATAGATCTACACCATTGGAGGCTAGATCTACATCAATTGAAGCGGGAATTCATCGGATCAAGGGGTTTCGTGCGAAGTGCTTATTGTCCAGAATCTTATTACATCGATTTTAGCTTATTTTGGAGAATCGGTGAGTGATTTACATCCCTTACATGGATTCAATGAAGTATATGAATGTTTGATCATGTTTTTCATCAAACTCAAGTGTTTTACCATAGATCTATACCATGGTAAGTCCATTTTCACATGAATCACCATAGGATCCAATTTATTAAGATTAAACCGGTAATTTCTATGCTATTCCATATGATTATGCAAGTTAGATTTATAGTTTTGTTCATATGTACATTTAAGATGATTTTGGTGAATTTTACATAATTATTGATGAAACTGTCATATGGGTGTTATTGTCGATTTCATATCATGTTTATGGTCATCTTGGATGAATTGGATGAGTTGGTTTTGTCGAATTGGTTGTTTGGCGAAGTTTTGGTTGGATTCGGGGAGGAATTGGATCTGTCCAGGTTTTAGGTTGGGCAGGTCTGGTCAGTCGATCTCGTCTGGTCGGTCGGTCTTGTCTGGTCATGCCATGATGTTGTCTTGGAGAACAACACAGGGCTGGTCGTTCGCTCCTTATCTGGTCGATCGGTCATGTTCTGGAGAAGGGGGTTGGTCGCATACATGATTCTGTCAGAGTCCATGTTTCGAGAAGCAAGTAGGTTAGGGTCGGTCACGCAGGGGGATGCTGGTCGTTCCTCTCCTTGTCGCACATGTCTTTGAGAACCAAGTAGATCTGGTTGGACTTTCTCTGGTCGGTCGTGCATATGGTTTGGATTAGTCCCATGTGAAGCAATTGGGTCGGTCTTACTTGAGGGCAGATCGGTCACGTTGGAGGATCATGTTCTGGAGTTTGGTTTGAAGGACAAGCGGGCGGGTCGGTCGGTCATAAGTGGACAGGTTGGTCGGTCTTAAATGAAAGGGTTGGTTAGACATATTTGAAACAACTGTTTGGTCCTTTGGGAAGCAAATGGGTCGGTCGTACACCCTGAAATTTTGGGTCGTTCGTGCAGGGTCAGGTCATTCTGAGATCCTGGTCGATCGAGAGTGGTTTTCAGCAGCGTTTTAAAATGTTATGGTGAATGGCCTATGTGATGTAGTTTGATTTTTTTTTAGCAAATTGTTGTGATGCTATGGATTGTTAGACCCTTTGATTGATGTTTTCTTTGGTTCAAGAGTGGTGATAACTTTGAGTTGAATTCAATGGGGAAAATTGAAGTGAGGTGATGTATACATTGCCAATCGTAGTGCAATGGGCGAAACTACAACTCAAAGGTGTCCTGAGTTGGGTGATAATTGTGGGATATTTGCCATTGATGACGACTAGAGAGATTGGAGGCCAAGAAATTTTTGTTGTCATAGGTTCTAGTGGGCTCAAAGCAGGGGTTACACAATTTCTTCATATGGTCAAGTACCCTGGGTTTCGTCGTATGGCCTAGACACATTTCGTTGTATGGTGTGTAGGGTTTTATCTAGAATCGAGGTTCACCATTGGCCCTTGACAGACGACAAATTGTTTGGCCATTCATACGATTAACGATGGTTTCAAAGCAAGGTTGGCGGCGATAGCCAGAGTCAGTCATGGACGTTCGAATGCTTGGTTGTAATGATGATGGAGTTTCTACTGTCATGTATGAATTGTTGCTTAAATTGAATTGTTGTTCCTTTGGATGTATGGATTGTAAAAGCTATCACTGCCAGTGGTGGGGAAGGCAGGAGTGAGTTCTTCTCTGGAGCTGGGTAGATTAGTTCGTTTATCTACTCATTCTCATATACTTTACTGATGAAGTTTGTTAGCTGTTTTATCGCTCACTAAGACAAATGTCTGACTCAAGGTTTTATGTTTCCCTCTTATTACCTTGGGAAGTTCATCCGATTGTTTGGATGGGCAGACTAGGTGGCAGGTGACAGGTGATTGCTTAGTGATGGCGATGTACCTGTTCAGAGGCGAGCAGGAGTCCGACGTACTATTTTTACTACTTTCTAGTACCTTTTTTTTTTCTGCTGTTTGTTATTCTACTTAAGTGTTGTAGTAAGGAAAAATTGTATAAACACTATTGCTGAAACCAAGTGTATGGATACCACTTTCTAGTTGTTATGG
This sequence comes from Allium sativum, assembly GCA_030737875.1. Lineage (NCBI taxonomy): Eukaryota > Viridiplantae > Streptophyta > Magnoliopsida > Asparagales > Amaryllidaceae > Allium > Allium sativum. Next base: position 787,357,497 of record CM060916.1, on the reverse strand, counting down.
AAGTCTAGTGTTTTTCTGCTTCACTAGTAATGCCTATTGTATATGTTCTATTATATTTTATTCTTACGCTGTGAGTTTACGACAGGTTCGTCTTGTATTATCATACCTTGATGATCGCCATAGCTGCCTAGCACACCTTTCAGCGCACTTTTCCTCTTGTTTGGTGCAGGGGTTATGGGCGGTCATCACATTTCACGTACAAAAAATAACTAAACATATAAATAATAATAATATAAAATATGTACTTAGGTGTTCAAAGTTTACAAGTTTTAAACATGATACTACATCAATCAATAATATAAAATAAATAATACAAACTAATAATGCCTTTAAGTCAAGTCAAAATAGTGATTTCTCTTCTCAAGATATCTCCCGATCCGTCGGATTGCAAGCCTGGAATTGTTAACCTATAACTATCAAATAACTTTAGACTTAGCTTGAATTGATTTGAGATTTCAAGTGCTAATTAGAGGATTTTTTACGCTAATTAATCAAGTGGTAATGATGACCAAAAGCAGAGCTTAGATTAGTGTTTAGATATTCATATATGTATATATATTGCACTACACATAAGAGATATTAGGATAATCTTATTACCTATTATTTCTTACTCTCAGTCGTTTACCTCTAAGATTATTCCCAAATTTCAGTTTCTTCCTATACTCACCCAAACTAGTCGATTTCACCCTTTATTCACTAAGTCCTAAATTTGTCCCAAATTAAATATATAAAATTATATTTAATTAATATGTTATTGATATTTCATATTGGTCGATATAGTTATAACTGTTATATATATAATTATTTATTTCTCAAATCAAATTCAAGTAATACAATTAGCATTTTGGAAATATTAATTAACTTATAACAATGATAAAGTAATTAATTTGGTCCCAAGAGAACTCATCATTTTAGTTGTGTAACTCTTGGGTGTAACTTTGGTTAGCAATTAACATCGAGCTATTCGATTATTAACGTCCATAGGTCACTTAGCAAGCGGTGTGACATTATGGCCAGATTTATCACTTCCTGATTTTTGGCAAAGTTTCAGTTCAATTAAATAAGCGCTACCTGTTAATGATATTTATATACGCCAATTCTCTTCGTCAAAGCCATATCACTTTGGAGTTATGGAATTCAGTGATTGTCAAATTTCAGTATCATTCGTATTCAACTCTAAATCCAAGCATAAAATCCTTGGTTCAATAAAAACATGTATTATTAACTGAACCAGCTTACCCTGAGATTTGCCTATAATAAGCGCAAAGCTTTCATATTGAAGATCCATAGTATTCTTAAGTTGAAAGATTTACATAAATCTATCACATCGATATTTTTTGTTTGTCCTTACTTATGTACTTATATTGACAAAGAGATCGAGTGAGATATTCCATAGTTATCCAACAACTATCAGTACATAACTCACAAGTGCCCCCCAGCAATCAATATTGATACATTACTTGATCTCAATGGGTACATCGATGTCCTTCTCGGTGCATCTTGACTAGGAATATTTAAAAATGATATTTACATTCAAAGTGATAAAGTACTCACGGTCACAACACTTTGCAACTACTAATATAAAATATACCACTTATGGATTTTCTATTAAAAGTACTTTAATTAAATTAATTATTTAACATTACACGTCGTATTAAGTGAATTATTGAAAGAAAATACTTTTTAATTTTGAACATTTTTTGTCAATGAGTTAGATATATGTAGTTGATTGCATAATTACTCATAAGGCATATTCTTAACTCTATTGATCTCTTGCTTGCACTTTGTGATCAATTATGGAATCTCATTCTAGCTTCTCTAATCGATTTCTGACAAGTCGAGTGGTCGATCCCTCAATAAACATGTATGTTATTATATTTTAACTATCTATTCTATCAATCAAAATTATGTTGTGCTGATAAACCTCTTTATAATATGTGTTAACACCAAAATTCACACTGGACAAATATAAAGAAGCAAAGGGTCCTGAACCGCAAGAGCAAAGGGTTTTGGGTAGTGGAATCTAATCCATGGAGAAAAGGGCCTTGAATAAGGCTAGTGCATTACCGAAAGCAAAGCTGAGGTATTTTGGAACGGCCAATACCGGCAGTAAAGAGGATTCAAGTCGAACAAGCATCAACACTTGGGCATAAGAACATCGGTCCAACACCGATAGCAGAAGGTTCAAGATAATAAGGAAGACTCCAGAAAGGCAACACCGACACCTAATGAGATACAGAGAAACAATCCCGGAAGCATTCCACATAATACCGAGCACCAGTGGAAAAAGGTTGTCGAAAGGCATATTGTCCGAGACCAAGCAGAAGGAAGCAAGAGGCTATCAATACCAACGTGCTGTTATTGATAATAAACAACAAGAAGCAGTTTCCATATCACCGAAAGATGTCCCGGAAGCATGTTCCAATAATTAAAGACAAATATGTCAGAGTGAAGCAAGGCAAAAGAGGAGACACCCCTACCCATGGTCCGAGGAGCGGGACCGGCTAGCAAAAGCACCATCTGTCAAAACAAGTAACGAATACAGAGGATGATAAAGCAGTTAATACCAACACCCATTATCAACACTAAAGTCTTTATGGTTAGATTTCAAAAGCCAAACACAGAAGCAAACTGAACCCAATGGTCGCAGAGCCGAAAGCCTTTCATCGGAGGACATACCGAAAGCATATGCGTAACACACTAAAGATTTACAACCGAGACCAAAAGCCTATAGATAAAGCTCCGAGAGGCATGTCAGAGAAATCACTCCTGAAATCCCGAGATTGATATTCCGAAGGCAAGGAGATATTAGTGAAGACGTTCGATAAGAAGAAAGGTGGCTGAGACCTATCTGCTGGAAATAAAAGTTAAAAAAGCGGACTAAACCTTATTTCAGCATCGGAGAGAGGTTTTTGATGGGCTTAAAATAGAAGGGGGGCCCGATTTGCTTATATATACGACCTTATGGGTCTCATTTGGGAGGACTTTTTCTCATTCTACAATCTTGCTCTCATTTTCTAGAGAGAAAACCCTAATTTGTAAACCGATTTGGGGATTTCTCATGTAACCCCCTCCATGAATAAAATCATTAAAGCCCTTAAAGTGGATGTAGAACCAAACCACTATAAACTGTCGTGTTCTTTAATATTTTACATATTAGATAATGTATTGTTGCGCTATTCTATTTAGTGCTTCCCAGTCCAACCTTTTCAGCAGGTATTTAACTACCTTATGCTTTTCCCTCAACAAAAGTTTCACACGCAAGCCTTATCCTTTAACCTAGGTCGCCCAAACCTCTTCCAATAAGCCATTTATCCTTTTATCGAGGGTTGTTCTTAGGGAACGCTTATCCCAAGATAACTGTTGGATCTTAAGTTGCTTAAGCGTGAAGCTCACCCCCTTTAAGGGGAGAGCAACTATTTTTTCAGACTTAGGACCTTGATATCAAGGAAATGGTGAACTAACTCAAACTTATAGGAAATAAATAACCCCATTTCCCCCTATGTCCACTTCCGTAGACCTATCTCCGGTGTTGACGAAAAATATTGTTAACATTTTGGCATTAGAAGGAGGGCCTGAACCTATGACCTTGTGGTTAACAACCACATCCCTGGCCGTTCCGTCCCGGAGTGGACTAAGTTTCAAAAAAGTGAAAGCCAAGAAGAAAGGGTCTTAATAAGGGATTTCTAACCTTCAACTTACTACTTAGAGTGTCACTGATCAAAAGAGCTTTTTAACCATAAACCGCCAGCCTTTCCCCTCATATCTCCCTCCTTATTTCCCATACCATCCTTATCCTGGGTTCCATCGTAACAATATATCCTCCGAATCCCTTAGAATGTTTAGACCACATGAAAATTGGGAGAAAAGTTCCAATGCATCCTCTGTTATAGGAACTAGCATGCTATCAAGTGCCAATTATACAGATTTAAGAGTCGAGAATCCTTCGATTTTAGTGAAAGTGAGAGACGATGAATTGGAAGCTTTATACTTGACTTTATAGGTTGACACTACTAGGAGATCTATTGAAGAGAACTAAACCTAGAGAACCTTTGAAATGGAATCCTATCAGACGGGATTAAAGGTGAAAGCACCTTCCGAGTTCGGTAACAAAGCAAGATCCTTGTCCAATCTGCAAACCAGTTTTTTTCACAAAAAACAATCAAATATCAAGAGAGACAAACAATGAAAAAAGAGATATGCCCCCATCGTCCGAACCAAGTGATGTGGTAGTAGACAGACCCCCAATTCTAACACAACCTCTAAGCTTGGGTTTCAAAGATGGAAGTGCCGAAAGGATTAATGTCCTAGAGCAACAATTACTTGAAATAAAAACTCTACGGGAGAAGGCTCAACCACAAGAAACTTCCAAAAGACCTAGTCCATCAAATGTTAATTACGAAGAAATCCAAGGCAGTAAAGGTAAAGCAAAGTCTGGAAGTCCAAACACTAGAGGATTCGGTTCCGAAAGCTCAAACTGTAGAAGTCTATGAGCCTACTTTAGAGACGCGATAGAAAAGACTATTACAAATCTATTTAAAAGCAAGGGGGAAAGGAGCCTTGGATAAAAACATTAGTGATGATGAAAGAATGGCACCCTTTACCAATGAAGTCATGCCGACAGTTATACCATCATGCATGAATGTTCCCATAAGGTGCCATGGAATCACCAATCTAACAAAACTAGAAATCAAAGAATCCTCGACCTTAACAGGGAAAATGAGCCACGAAGTGGAAGTATTACACTAGGAAACACAAATTGATACTACTAGAAGATTTATCGAAGCAGATTTAGCCTGGAGGCCCTTAGGAATAACACCTTATGAAGCAGAATCAAGAATAATGGCACCTTAAGTGTTAGATAGCCATATTAAACCCTTATCAACTCTGCAAAGCAGTCCAACTCCACAAAGGGACAACAGAATGTCAGGAGAAGCTACTACTTCAGAGGAGAACAAAAACCTGTTGCCATAGGAAAATAGAAAGGAAAGAGTGGTTGAAGCTCCGCCTAATATAAAGCTGCCACACCTTATATATGACGAGACTACAGACCCTGAAGAACACCTTGCTGCCTTTGAGAGTTATACGGACTTCCGCAATGCTTTTGTAACTATGTGATGCTGAATGTTTCTGCTAACACTATGAGAAGAAGCTGCTAAATGGTATCACTGATATCAAGGGAAAGACATCCATTCTTGGGAACATTTCTCTTATGATTTCTCTGCATAACTTTGTGGCCGTAGGAACCCATTGGTAGACTATCCTGCCGTTATAAGCATAAAACAAGGGCAAGAGGAACCTCTAGACGATCACCTGAAATGATTTAATGCTGAAGCTTCAAGAGAAGAGGGTAATGAGTAACCGCGATAAGCTTGTCGTTGTCCATTCAGGACTGATTGGGGATATACCTTTCTGGAAAGAGCTCTACATACATGGATACAAAGACCTACCAGAATTTTATAACCAAGCAAACAAGTTCATTCGCATGGAGGAATTGAATCAGTCAGGAAAGAAGATTTGTCGCAATCGGGAAGACGGGAAACCCCGCTCTGATCAAGGACTTCAAAATGGGAGACTCGAATCTCGTAAAGACCTGAAAAAGCTGATCAATGACTTCAAAATGGGAGACTCGAATCTCGTAAAGACCTGAAAAAGCTGGTGAAAGATGGACCTAATGCAATCCCTATAACCCTAAGCAATGTCGTTTCTCACATAAAAGAAAGAGTCAGTTTCCCCGTTCCTTTCATAGCTAAGAATTGTCCAGAGCCTATTGAAGAAGGAGTGTACTGCGAGTATCATAAGACAAATAGGCACAAAACTGAAGAATGTAAAGTGCTAGAAGGTCTAATACAGGTCTCATCGAGGAAGAACATTTGGAAGAGTTCATCGAAGATAACCCAGAAACTACTCAATAACCACTTAATTCCATGATAGATGCCTTCAGACTACTTCCTTGTCTGTTCCTCCCAAATCCAGGTTTGCTAGGTTTTATGGTAATGGTACTGGACCTAAAGGTAGGTAGGAAACCTCCGGATCTAGAATTTCCGAATCTCCTCGTGGGAATTGTTACAATTGCGGATCGAGGGACCATTACTCTAGTCAATGTCCTAAACCTCGAACTTGTCGCATTTTCCAGGCCCTAGGACATGTAACACTTTCATGTCGCGCATTTCGGAAAGGTAACTAGGTGCTGGTTAAGCTCCTAGCAATACTTCTTTTGAATCGAGTAGTGCCGCTCCCATAATAGCTAAGTTTTGTATCTTGTGCTTGCTTGTGTGTGCTTTGCATGGTTTGCATCTAGATATCTTTGTTAGGAGTCATGTGCCCACTTGGGGTTTCTACAATATTAAGTTTAGTATAAGGTTTCAACCTAGATAACCTTTTGTACCCATTCCTCGCTCTTCTAGTGGTAAAGAGTTAAGAATAGTATTTAGAATAGCTAACTCTATAAGTCTAAGATGGATGGGAGATTTTCGACCAAGTGTCATGGAGAATTATATGGGTGATTGAGTTGTTTTGCTTTTACATATGCTATGATCCCTGTTTAAAACCAGGGACTCTATGGCATCAGAATGCTTTTCTAAAACACTTCAGCGTTGTAAGTCTGGCACATAGCTTTTGTTTCATGCCTGACGATGAGTTTTGCATTTCATTCATGAATTTTCAAGCTAAGAAGTTATGCGACTTTTTGTTAATTTTGCTGGTCTACTAGCTTAAAGTGGATACACTTTCCATAAAAAAAAAATTGATGGTCATTGATAGTTTAACCATTAGCGGAACTGCGGTTCCGCTCCAAGTATTTAGGGGTTTATACTACATACCACTACACGAGCACACAGCTCATCGCTGCACGAGCTGTGTGCTCACCTGAGCTATGTGCTTAGGCTATAATCAAAAAGCATGCTCTGCCTTTGCTCTGTGTGATCAACCTCTGCCTTTGCTTCGATCAAGTACGTCATCCCTCTGCTTTGTGTGAGTATACCCTCCCACTGCTTGTGTCATATCCCGCAGAAGGGAACAAAAATCTCGAAGGGAGCACTAGGAGCACGTGCATCCTCTGCTCAAAACTCATCCCACATAAAGGAACAATAAGCTCGAAGGGAGAACTTGGAGCACGTACATCCTCTTCTCAAATTTTATCCCGCATAAGGGAACAAAAAGCTCGATAGGAGTGACCAAAAGCATGTACAACCTCTGTTTAAAAAAAAAAGATGAGACGACCACATCAAAGACCAAAGAAGCAGCTCACTAAATCAAATTGGAACCTAAGGAGGTTGCTTGCAAATCTGAGCAAAGCCTAGACAATAGCTCGCAAAGCCAAAGGGGCGCTTCTACCTATTACCAGAAGTAGATTTCTGCTCTTCGTTCAAATACCCGAATCTAGGGTTTGGTTCGGGACTTCTATTTAAAATCACCAAAAGTGGATTTCTGGTCTTCGTTCAAAAATCACCAAACGTGGATTTTTGGTCTTCATTCAAATACCTGAATCTGGGGTTTGGTTTGGGATATCTATTTAAAATCACCAAAAGTGGATTTTTGGTCTTCCTCAAATACTCGAATCTGGGGTTTGGTTCAAGACTTCTATTTAAAATCACAAAAAGTGGATTTCTGGCCTTCATTCAAATACCTAAATCTAGGGTTTGGTTCGGGACTTCAAGTTAAAATCACCAGAAGTGGATTTCTGGTCTTCGTTCAAGTACCCGAATCTAGGGTTTGGCTCGGGGCTTCTATTTAAAATCACCAGAAGTGGATTTCTGGTCTTCGTTCAAATTCCTGAATCCGGGGCTTGATTTGGAACTTCTATTTAAAAAAAGGAGTGGTTTTCGGGTCTTCTCTCAAATATCCGGATCTAAGTTTGGTTCAGGAATTTTATTTAATACCAGAAGCAAATTTCTAGTCTTTTAACAAATAGCTGAAACTGGAATAGGTTCGGGGCTTCAGTTATCTACAGATATGGATATCTTGTCTTTTGTTGAGTAATTGAATCTAGATCATGATTCGAAGCTCCTAAATGATGCCAAAGATGAATTTAGGTGCATCTATCAACTATACCCGAGTATTGGTTTAAAGGCTGCTGGCCGTTATTGCTGGACATAGATTTCTAATCACACCTTATAGGCTCCCCGAATGTGGGATTTCAACAATTCCATTCACACCTTCAGAAAAAAGAAAAGCAATGCAAAAAGCAGAGGAATTTGTCTTAAAGAACAAAGGCTTCTTTATACTTGGGAAATAACTGTTAACACCAAAATTCGCACTGGCCAAATATAAAGAAGCAAAGGGTCCAGAACCAGAAGAGCAAATGGTTTCGGGTAGTGGAATCTAAGCCATGGGAAAAAGGGTCTTAAATAAGGCTAGCGCGTTACTGAAAGCAAAGCCGAGGTATTTTGGAACGGCCAATACCGGCAGCAAAGAGGATTCAAGTTGAACAAGCATCAACACTTGGGCATAAGAACATCAGTCCAACACCGACAACAGAAGGTTGAAGATGATAAGGAAGACTCCAGAAAGGCAACCCCGACACCTAATGAGATACAGAGAAACAATCCCGGAAGCATTCCACATAATACCGAGAGCCAGTGGAAAAAGGTTGTCAAAAGGCATATGGTCCGAGACCTAGCAGAAGGAAGCAAGAGGCTATCAATACCAACGTGCCTATTATTGATAACAAACATCAAGAAGCAGTTTCCATATCACCGGAAGAGGTCCCGGAAGCATGTCCCAATAATCAAAGCCATATACTCTAGAGTGAAGCAGGGAAAAAGAGAAGATACCCCTACCCATGGTCCGAGGAGCGGGTCCGACAAGCGAGAGAACCATCTGTCAGAACAAGTAACAAATATAGATGGAGATAGAGCAGTTAGAACCGACACTCTTTACCAACACCCAATACCCACACTAAAATCTTTATGGTTCGATGTTAAAACCCAAACACAGAAGCAGACCAAACCCAATGGTCTTAGAGCCGAAAGCCTTTCATCATAGGATATACCAGAAGCATATGTGCAACAAACTAAAGATTTACAACCCAGACCAAAAGACTATAGATGAAGCTCCGAAAGGCATGTTGGATAAATCACTCCTGAAATCCCGAGATTGATATTCCTAAGGCAAGGAGACTTCAGTGAAGACTTTCGATAAGAAGAAAGGCGGTCGAGACCTCTTTGCCAGAACCGAAAGTTACAAAAGCGGCTGAAACCTTATTTCAGCATCCGAGAGAGGTTTCTACTGGGCTTACAACAGAAGGGGAGCCCGATTTGCCTATAAACAAGACCACATGGGTCCCATTTTGGAGGAATTTTTCTCATTCTACAATCTTGCTCTCATTTTCTAGAAAGCAAACCCTAATTTGTAAATCGATTTGGGGATTTCTCATGTAACCTCCTCTGTTAATAAAATCATCAAAGCCCTTAAATGGACATAGGTTCAATCCAAACCGAACCACTATAAATTGTCGTGTTCTTTACTATTTCGCATATTATATAATGTATTGTTGTGCTACGCTATTTAATTCTTCCTAATCCAACCCTTTCAGCAGGTATTTAACTACCTTATGCTTTTCCCTTAACAAAAGTTTCGTACGCTAGCCTTATCCTTTAACCTAGGTCGCCTAAACCCCTTCCAACAAGCCATTTAGCCTTTTATCAAGGGTTGTTCTTAGGGAACCCTTATTCCAAGATAACTGTTGGATCTTAAGTCGTGTAAGCATGAAGCTCACCCCCTTTATGGGGAGAGTAACTATTGTTTAGGACTTAGGACCTTGATATCTAGGAAACGGTGAACTAAATCAAACTCGTAAGAACTAAATAACCCTATTTTCCCCTAAGGTCCACTTCCGTAGACCTATCTCCGGTGTTGAAAAAAAATATCGTTAACAATATGGAATGGTTTAGAGTGCGTTCTTTGACTTTCAGTGAGCTTTAATTTATGTTATGGACGATATGATGTTACAGTTATATAACAATGTTGTTGGATTCTCGATAGTTTGAATCACCCTTGACTTAATTATAAAATTAAACATGTTGTCCTTTTATTATGGCGCTGTTTAAAGTAATGTATTTATTATTTTCACTGGGTCAACCGTATTGTTATATTTGAAACATTTCCAGTTTGAAAATTCTTAACTCAAATTTAATATGTACATGCCATAGTTAATATCAATTATGAAGATTTGAGTCTGGATACCCCATCATAAGAAGTTTGTTGTTTTCATAAATAATTCTCTAGTATTATATAAATACACGAAAACACTCCATAGCTTTATTATTTTGTGCATGCATCATATACATGGATAAATCATGATATCATAGATAATAAAACATGTTTGTATATCTATTAGCAATAATTAAAGAATTCATCTCAAACGTTTCGTATTAAATAATTTAATAAGGTGTCTCAACATACTGATATGTGATATTCACAATATCTTTAATATACACTATAAAAATTTCATTTACAATCAATTTCCAAAACAATATCTTCCTCTCAACAGTAAAATTCTAGGGATCCCTCCCTCGTTTCTTCCCATTCCATCTCGATTTAACATAGCTAAATCTCACCCCTTCCTCCTCCAACTAACTCGCTCCTTCTCTACCCATCCCCGTTCATTCCGATGCTGAAGACCTAGAAAAGTGAGCCTTGTTTTCCGAGAAGCGTCACTAGACCTGGGCAAATATTCTCGAATCCTACTATGGCTTCTACATGCAATCGTGATGACTGGGATTTTCCTAAGGACCCTGGCCTCCCTTCTGAGTTACAATCAATGGTGATGGACGCTACAGATGCATCAGTTGCGCCGCTGTCTAGACTCACATGCCTAACTGAATCTCCGGTTACTGGCATGTTAACTAGTGAAGACTCAAATGCTGAACGATGGAAAAATGAAAGAGTATCGCAAGCCTTTGACAATGCAAACAAGCCTAGTGACTCAGGTAAAATGTCTAGAAAAACTACTCTAAACAATGAGCCTATATGCTTAGATTTAGGCCATGATGTGAACAATAAAAAGGAAGTGAGTGGGATTGCTGGTTATGGTAATGATTTTGACCCTTCCAACCCCATAGATCCCAAAGTTTCCATGCCTATTAATGCATTCCAATCATATGTTCGTGAGAATGCATCTACCAATACTGCAGTGCTTTCTCCAACTTTCCTAAAATCAGTACCAAATTCACTTCATAAAACGCCAACTGCGCCTAAGAATCCTGCAGCAGCAAGTCATGATGAGCTGTAATGGCCGAGGCAATGATGAAAAGTAACGAAAGTAGGAAAAGTAATGAGATGCTGGGGGTTAATTCTAATCCAATCAACGGTCTTCTCTTTTTGAGAGCACACAACGTAACTCATGCACATACGAGCCCCAATTATTTTAACATAAAGCGACTGATGGTATAAGTGCCATACCAAAGGAGGTAATAGATGCTAGAGTTGACTTTTGGATAGATTTTTTGGTAGGGTTTTTCCCGGATACTAATCCTCCTCTATATACGGTTGTCAGGGAGCATTGTGGTAAGCGTGGCAGTTGCATGGTGGCCTACAAGTCCGGTTGGATCGCACGATGTATTTCATGAAATTTTCTCACCCGGAAGAGCATCTTCGAGTCCTCAGCTATAAACATGCTACTATTAGAAGAAAATCATTCATTATAACACCATGGAGCCTGACTGTTGATAGATCCAGAGAACACGTCCTTTCCATCCTGGTATGGACCTATTTCTCTTATATTCCCTCTGTCTTGCAATCTTTGATAGGTATGAATTGGTTATCCAATTATATTGGAAAGCTTTGGTGTTTTGACACTAAGAAATCCACCAGAGACAAAATGTTTTTACGCCAAAGCCAAATAACCTCTAATAAACCGCTTCCTGATACGATTAAAGTAAGAATAGTCCTTAACCTCTTGTCATGAAATAGGTCCAGAAAGTTGTCACCTCTCCGCTTGTTATTCATGATCCAATACAGGACACAACTATTCCATGTGATAATGAAAGTATGGAAGATGATGACACTTCTTCTGATGAGGATGATGGTATCTATTGGCACTCTCAGGCCCACTCTTGGCTCTACTTTAGTTCTGGAATGAATATGATCCCATAGAAAGCATGTATTATAAATATATAACTGACATGGAGGATGATTTTAGAAGACTAGAATACAAAGTTGTTGGTGAAGGCTTGGAGCTCATTGAGAAGGGTAAGCTATGTAAGATGAATAGGTCTTTGTTCTACAATACAACATGGGATCAGAAATGCAAATTTTGGAGTCTAAACCCTTGTTTTGTTCATAACATTGTCGCACTCTTTTCTGAGTACGTTAATATCATAGGATCAAGTGATAACTCCAATCATTACTCCCTTGTCATGGACTAACTTTATTTTGTAGTAGAGAAAACACTTAGTTTCTCTCATGTCTTGTATTGCTATAGTGCTCAGGCACTTCAAACCAGGTGGGGTTATTGTGCCTATGCAGTTTTCTTTTTTCTCTTTCCTTATCTAATAAAAGTGGTATAACCACTATAAAATCGACTGACCTTGCCAAAAAACAAAAAAATAATTTACTAAAGCAACAAGGTTGATTTCAACATAAGTAAATATTTAAAATCAAGAATACATTATTTACTTATAGTTTAGAAATATCAATGTACCATTTTAGTGTTCTTTCTTATGAGCAAGTGCTTCTTGAGCATTTTGATTGATAACTAAACTATCTGATATTTCTATCAAAATACTTATTCAATTTTGATGCTTATCGACTTTGATGCTTTTATATATGTTCTTTGATAATATAGAAACTGGTGGTGGCAAAAAATGTCGTAAACACCCAAGATTCCAATTACTTAAGAATTATTGTTTCGGTCGTAAAAGTAAGTGCGGAAAGAAGTAAATAACACGAGAGATTTATAGTGGTTCGACCTCACAGGAGACCTACATCCACTTTGGAAGGTTCGTTAGAATATTATTAATAACCAAGAGTTACAAGGTTGAGAACATCTCATGACATCTCTTTACATACATCTCTAAGTTATATGATGTCATAATTATCATATATATTAATATTTTGGAAAAATACACTTTTGCCCTTCTTCTTCCTCAAAGTGGAGATTCCATTAAAGAGGCTATTTGGAGCTCTCTAGAGGTGTTAAGTCACCAAATTCCAACCTCTTTGAATTATGAGGTTAAGAGGTATTTATAGTGTAGTGGTTAGGTGGGAGTAGGTAGGAGTAGGGGACCACACCGAGAATTTCGTATCCCCTGTAGCAGGCCACCAAAATCCCGTATCCCACAGTGCTCGTGCCAGAATTTTTGTACCCCTCCTTGGGGTATGAATTTCGTATCACTCCCTGGGGTACGAATTTCGTACCCCTTGGGGTATGAATTTCATACCTCGAGGGGTACGAAGAAATGCTGAATTGGGCTTAGGGGACCAAGGTCGATGCTTGAGGCCTTCCGGGGTTCGAGGTACTGGTCTGGCAATGTTTTGAGGAATGGTGAGGTTCTCGCTCGCGCGATCCCTTCTCGGCCCATTTCCTTCACTCCCTGGCAACAGTCTCGGCTTTGGCTTCACGTGATACATTGAGTGCGCGTCTTGCGTATTTTTGGGAACCGGACCAAAAGGTCGGTTAACATTTGCCCTCCAAAGTACATCTTTTCTTGTCATGATGTGTTTTGTGTTGGTTGAAGTAGTTGTCGAGTTGTCTACTTTTCCTGTATACTTAAGAAAATAGATGTTAGTTGTCGAGCTCGCTTACTGTGGGATCATAAACGAGTCATGGGGGACGCAACAATGTTTTTATGTTGTTAAGTATTTGCATTGCTTCGTGCTCGCGTGCTTGTAGTGATGCGTATCGAAACACGTGTGTATACATCGTCATTATTTTCCATCCATTTTTTAAACACACCCGAGTTTGGGTACGAATTGTCGTAACCTTGCCAGGTACGAATTTTCATACCCCGGTGGGGTACGAATTTTCGTACCCGTTGGGGATACGAAAGGGCGAAAATAGGGGGCACGAAGGGACACTTCCTTTCCTTTTAAATAGCCGCCCCACTTCATTTCTTTTCCTTCTTCACCTTTAATCTAATCTGGCCGCCATTAAATTGGAACTCCAAAACCCACAACATTTAATTACTTTGAATCAAACTTAGGTAATGTTTTAATGGCTGTTCGAACTCCTCTCTCCCATCAACGAGCTCGGCCATGGCTTAGGCTTCGATATAGGTTAGAGTTGGTCAAGCTTCCTAGCTCCTGCTCCGAATTCGACTCGTGGTCGAGCCTATCATGTGAGCTGTCATCGTAGTGGTGGAGTCCGTTAGTGGGTGGAGGGTGCGACATGGCATGGCAGACGAGAAAGAAGGAGGGTCGAAGTTGTTTGATCGAGGATATGAGCTCGCACCCCACGGGGGTACGGAGTCTTTAACCCTGATGGGGTTTGAATTCTCGAAACCTGAATGGGGTTCGAGCCTTCGAACCCCACGTGGGGTTCGAGCCTTCGAACCCCAGGTGGGGTTCGAGCATTCAAACCATAGGTGGGGCTCGAGCTTTCATACCCCAATGAGGTGCGGGTGCACGACTATTCCTATAGCTCTGATCCTTCAACTTTTATGTCACTCATGTGATTGCGCTAATGCGCATGCTAATGATTGTACGGTTAATGATTTGAGTTTTCATATAGGATAGAGCATAAACTTGGACTGTGACCGAACTGTTTGAACTTCTTTTGCATATCTTGGTTTTGCTTAACACTGTACACATATATTAGTTTGCACCAACACGAGGGGTATGCGATGCCTAACGCTAGTGTGTTAAATCATAGCTAGTGATGCATACGAGATCAATGACCGGAAAGACTCCGGAAGTCGAGACTTCCCTGCCGTCATCGAATACTTCTGACTCTACTAGCAATGCTAGCTCGACGGGCAGCGAGCTTGAGACTACTAAAAGATCCACCCCTTCTCAAACGGCGAGCTTACCCGAAGCGCCAGAGCACGGGAACAAACGGAAAGATAATACTCTCCGGTTGTATATGAAGAGGTAGAACATGTGGATATTATCGAGGGGGGATGCACCGACGGCTCCGGTGGCCCCGGATATGTTTCCTGATGTAGTGATTCTTGAAAACCCGATAGATTTGGTGCCATCACACATGGATGCAACGATAGTTAAGAAAATGGCATTGTGATTCAATATCCCTGTGGATCATTTCCAAGCACTAGGAGAGTGAGGTAGGGCTCACTCGCCTCCTGAGGGTCTTGCTGCTTGGAATATGCAAGCTTGTGATTTTGGGTGCATGCCCCCAGCTAGTAACTTCATTCGGGACATGCAGCCCCATCGCAACTGCATCCGAATGCATACTCCTCTCTCTTAGGCACTTACGTTCTCTACCGTGAGTACTTGCACTAAGAAACTACCTGGGAAGATATCCAGTACTTGTTTGAAGGGACAATATATCGTCGTCCCAGTGGTTCCTGGGGCATCGCTTGCCATTAAGTTCTTTGTTGGGACATGCCATCAGTGTTCAAAAATGAATGGTTCTCCATTCTTTATCCTGCTGGATTTGCGAGGAGATGGTTAGAAGGAAGTAAACTTTCTTGAACTCCGCTTTTTACCATAAA
Source organism: Allium sativum (assembly GCA_030737875.1). Lineage (NCBI taxonomy): Eukaryota > Viridiplantae > Streptophyta > Magnoliopsida > Asparagales > Amaryllidaceae > Allium > Allium sativum. Next base: position 787,341,886 of record CM060916.1, on the reverse strand, counting down.
GTTTGTGAATTCGATGTCTCATATTCGATTTTGTTTTAATTATGACAGGGAATCCTGAGGCGCCTACCGGCGTCGAGTATCGGCAATGCCTCGAGGCTCTGCGAGTGATCCCAGCTGCATCACGTTCCACCGATACAGTCATGAGCCAGGATCGCCTTCGTCGTGTAGGACTGCTCCCTGACGATCGGGCTATAATCAGGCCTACGGTCGCAGGTAGTGAGTCGAAAGAGAAGCGACAAAAGATAAAGCGGTGAAAGATAAAGCGGCTCCCAGTCGGAAGAGAAAGATGCCCCTGTTGGGCCTGGACCACAGAAGAACGCCAAGTCCCAAGGAGATGTCGGCGTAGATAAGGATGGCGGTGCGGAAGTAGTTGCTCGGGGGTAAGGGTCTGTTAGATGCTCCTGTCCCGCCTCCGGCATAGAAGATGGGAGGATAAGTGTTGGCCAGGCCACAGTCACCTGTGACTCCTTCAATGACCGCCGTTTCTCTTGAGGCGGAGGGTCATTTTGATGATCTTAATAAACTCCCTATAGACTTGTCTCCTTGGCCTGGTATGACAAATATAGAGGAGCTAACTTTAGCTACAGAGGGGTTGACTCCTTCGAGCAGACCACAATCTGGTCTGTTGAGAGAACACTTAGGGCATACATTCATAAGAACTTCATAGCATAAAAACTTTCTGCGTGTGCGATGTGTCTGACTTTGAATTGCTTCTTTGGCAGGTGATATGACAAGAGGACGCGTAAGATGAAACTATGGGCACAGAAGCCGACGATACCCTGGGAATACTTTTCTTGATGGTTTTAGAAGAGGAACTAGCCTATATGGCGACTCTCCACCTCCATAAGATCACAGTAATGAGAGCCATCATCGGGATCGGTCTCAGCAATTTTCGACTCCCTCTCCTCCTCCGATCCTATTGTCTATGGGAGATTCTCAACTCGACTTAGGGGGGTCAAGGTGTTTTTCATCGACAGCTCCTTCCCATGTAGCTCCTTTGGCTCCCATCCATATTACTAAGGGGAAGGAGTCGCCGCTTAGCTAACCAACACCGCATGGAGCGACTACAATGGGGATGCAAGATCTAGCGGAGCCTGAGAGACAAGAACTTTCTATGGATGAAAGGAAGGCATTGTTGAAACAGAATTTCCCTCAGCATTACTTTGATGAGCTGATATTCCTTCTTGACCTCCGTCAACCTCTTGATCGGGATTTTGGGAAGATATGGATGCATTTGAAGGCCACGTATCATCAAGCCAACGAGATTACTAGGTATTCCTACCATCTCTCGGAGCTGATTAGGAGGAAAAACTTGGAGCTCATCAATCAGGGGCTGAACATTGATGCGAGCGGACCACCGTTGGTAACTTGAACATAGAAATAGGTGGGAATGCTCATTGAGTTGTAAAATATTAATTCGTTCATCTTTGCATCTTCGAATGCTAATTCTTTGGTCTTGTTGTTACATCGGAGATGAAGCATGCATATGAGATGTTAAAGAAGGAGGCAGAGCATGCTCGCTCAACTTTTAAGGATATTGTGGCCTCTTTGACTATTAAGAACACATCTTATAAATGTGACAAGGCAGAGTTGGAGAAGCCATGTGCCGATCTGGAAAAGGATAATGTGAGAGTAACCCAGCTCTAGAATGATAACGACGCTTTGAGAGCAGAAAATGAGAGGATGTGGGCAGAGAATGCAGAAATTGTTGAGATGAGGAAGCAACTTGAGGCAATGAGGAAAGTGAAGGAGGATGTCGAGGCTAGCAATAGAGATGTGTTGAGCACGGTTGATAGACTGAAAGCCGAGCACCTAATAGAGGTGGAACAGTTAAGAGAGGAGCTCGAGGCTATGGAATTTCGGGTGGAGGCATTCCTTGTGGAACACATCCGAAATACGTACGTTAAAGGGTTGAAGTTCCACAGACTCTCATGGGTTGAGGACTATTCCCGAGAGTTAGCTCGGACCTGGGAGAAGCTGGTGCCTTATGAAACTTATTTGCACCAAGTAGACGTGGGAACTTTGGATGAACACCAGCTGATGATTGATCTCTTAAATGATGAGGAGCGTGAGAAGTTGGAGGAAGGGAGGAGGCTGCTATAAGAGGACGAGGAAAAGGAGAGGTTGGAGAGACATGCCGTGGAAAAAGAGAAGTTCGTTCCTACGGAGAGTGTGGTCATGGATGATACATTTGCAGAAACTAGCTCATATCGACCACCACTCCCGGAACCTGCTGCAGCCAGTGATCCCGAGGCTTTGGCTCGGGCCTCGACTGAGTATAATCCCGAGTTTCTGGGATTGTGAGAGACCGGATTTACTTTGTCTGCTACGACAAGCGCACTTCCCACCATTCCCACACCATCCCCGACCGAAGGAAAATTCCCTTTACCATGTATTCCCGAGGATGATGTTATTACTGAATTCGCAGACTAAAAGGTTATATTTTTACTGTGCAGCCCTTCCTGGATCTATCATGACACCGGGCTTTGCCCCTAAGATTCGACAAATGACCGAATCTAGGCCAGGACCCGCAGGAATGCAGTTTGGAGAAGGCGATGGTCAGTTGGACACTTACTCAGATATCAGGCTTGGATCCAGCATTTGTGAAGGCCTCATTGAGGAAGGAGAGGTGGTTGATGACCAAAGTCCCACGCCAGGGGCTCAGTGGATCCCGATGTGCCTTCGATGTCAGCTACGATGGAGGCCCAAAAAGCCCAAATGGTGGCTACATGCGAGGAGATAAAGGAGAAGGGCCGACATAATGAGGCCGCTAGACAGGAGGCCCTAATGGAGGTCAGGCAGGATACTGAGAAGAAAGTCGCTGCTATGGCTAAGCAGAGGAAGGCTGAAAATGAGGCGGAGAAGAAAAGGGCTATTGATAAGGCCTAGAAGAAGAAGGAGGATGACGAAGCTTAGCAGAGCACCAACAAAACCCTTAAGAAGCTTAAAGCTGATGATGCCTCGAAGCTTAAGTCCCAAAAGCTGGCTGATTGACGGGATGCCAAGGAGGCAAAGGAGCAAGTGGAGCGGAAATCCAGGGAGGTCCCGGGAAAGAGTGACGTGTGGTGGACCTTGCTGCGGGGAATGCGCCCAAGCCATTGTCGCACACTATTCCTACATATATCACGGAGATTTCAAGCGGTGATGGTGAAGGGGAGAGGCATCTCTCGATTTCTCAAGAGTCGACGACCCCTAAAAAAGATAGAGGAGGAAAGAGTGGGTTGGGAAAAAAGAGGCCTAGCACGGGTGGAGAGCCGTCTTGTGTGGAATCTGCAAAAAAGAAGAAGCACAAGAAGAAAAGGCATGACTAGTGTTAGTAACTGTTGTAGATGTTACCGCTATTTTGGTTATACAGGTCAATAGTTTACACGAGTACGACCCTCTTTTTGTTTTTTCAAGACATAATGTGGTTTTCATGTACACCCTGTCAATAGAAAATAAAGATATTAGACACGTAGTCTATTCAGTGTGTGTGTTTGTGAAACTAAAATATGAATTAGTAAAAAACCGCAATTTATGTTAAGTGTTCGAATGTTCTTCTCATATTTTCTAGCATCCTGTATTTGGACAAGCGTACTTATTGTTACATTAACATAAATGTTATCGAAGATCATGCTCTATGTCGTTATCAGATGTGTGAGATTGAGCGCGTGGTTTCAGTAAGCTTCCTTCAGCTTAGGAAACCCGTAGTTGTGAAACCAGGCTAGTCGCCTTCTATCTTGGGATGCCCGGAGTTAGTCCCTAGTAGAGCAAAGATGTAGGACGTTGCAATACGTATAGTGGGAGGCTATCCCGTCATTCATTCGAGTTATGAGCACAGGCGTCGTTTATTCGTTGGAGTAAGCCCGGATCATCATCCCGTAGGGTCCGATCGTGGCTATCGAATGCACCAAAGCCTTGAGAGCTTCGGGGAGAAAAGGATTTAAGGTCGGTCCCGATGCTACACCGAGATTCGACCGGTACCCGTAACCAGGTGAGAAGTTTGCATCACACTAGGTTGGTTATTGGGCGATCCCAAGCCTTAGGGCTTAGGCACAGAACGATTTATCCTCGGTCTTGGTGCGGGGCTGAGATTCGAGTTAGTGGTTATTTATACTCGGTCGCGTCGCGAGCCGGAGACTCGAGTAGCGTTGTCGGCTCCCGTGCTTGGGGCGTCGACCGTAGCCAATGTTGTTTGCCCTTGAGGTTTGCTTAAGGTTTGAATGACGACATCAGCTTCCGTGTTCGTGGTGCCAATGCGGCGATCGAATGTTTGTACGCAAGCTGGTTGTCTGGGTTAATCAAACATGTCATGCATGGAGTAAACATGGAAGGGAGACAGGAAACTGAACACAATTTCTACAGATAGCTTTTGCAGTAATAGCCTTTACAGTGCCTTAAATTGCTAAAAAACAAAACATCGTTGGAAAGCATAAACAGCTGTATACTAAGTTATGTAAAGTAGTGGTGGAGATATTCGTTGTATAGAGTACGAGCATTCCCAATAAGGAGCGAGGTCTACTGGTGGAGGAAAGACCCGTTTTAAGACGAGGTCATCGATGTTGAGGTCCTTATGGCGGACTCTAGAGTTGAAGTATCGGGCTACTCGTTGTCGTTGGGCGGCGACCTTGAGGTCTGCTTCGTTCCTCTTTTCTTATAGTAAATCGAGCGGCTTCAAAAGTAGGTCTTAGTTTATCTTTGGATCATAGTAAGTAACTCGATGAGATTGAAGCTTTAGCTCAACAGGGATGACAGATTCAGATCCATAAGCAAGGATGAAGGGAATGTGTCCGGTTGCTGTCTTGTGAGTGGTTCGATAGTCCCATAGGGCTAGGGGAAGTTCGTCCGCCCACATGCCACAGTCATTTTCCAAATGCTTCTTGATGATGGATTTAATTACTTTATTAACAGCCTCGACTTGTCCATTGGCTTGAGGATGAGCCACCGCTAGGAATCTTTTTCTGATTTTGTGTCGCTGACAGAAGGCATTGAATTTAGCGCTCTCGGACTGGGTGCCGTTGTCGGAAATGATAGCTTGAGGGACCCCATAGCGGGTGATGATGTTACGGACGATGAAGTTGATCATTTTCTTGGTGGTTATTGTGGTGTTGTGCAGTTAAAGCGCTTAGCGGTTCTGTAGCGGTGGAGGTGCAAAAAGGTGTAGCGGGGATAAAGCAGGGAAATAGCGGAGCCGCAAAAAGGTTCATTAGATGTAGGACCAAACATTTGGACATTAATGAATCATCTTTCTCACATTATATATATACAAGAAAATAATATTTTTCATATATAAGAAAATCATGGAATATCGTACTTATGCATGCTAAATTTGAAGAGTGTAATTGATTGTCACCATAAATTAGGCACTCATGCCTTAAGTCTAGCCTTTTATGCTAACTTTATTGAATTTTTTTAAAAAGAGAACTAGTCAAATCAAGCTCTATACATTAATATTGCTAAAGCGGACGCTAAAAAGCCTTGATTTAGCGGATGCAGCGGAAAACAGCGGGGATAGAAGCGGATCTACTGTTCATCAGTGCTAAATTGAAATAGTGTAGCGGTTGAAGAACGCTATGGCTATAGCAGGGATATTGCGGGACTTTAGCAGGGCTTTAACTGCATAGTTGTGGCGAGAGCTTTAGCCTCTTAACATTAGGTAAAGTAATCAACTACGACGACAACATAGCGTGCCCCACCTCTGGCCATTGGAAAAGTTCCAATGATGTCGATTCCCCCCATGGAGAACGACCAAGGGTTGACCATCTGTATCAATTCGATAGGCGGTGCTCTTGGAATTTTCGAGAAGCGTCGGCAGTTGCCGCACTTTTGTGCATAGTCTGCGGCATCTTGATCGATTGTAGGCCAATAATAGCCATGTCTGATGATCTTCCTTGCTAAGGTCTGCCCCCTGGTGTGGTTGCCGCACTCGCCCCCATGCACATCTACGAGTACACGAACATCGTCGTCGAGGGCTACACACCGCAGTAGTGGGACAGAGAAGCCTCTACGGTAAAGTATTCCATCCATGAGAATGTAGCAAGCTGATTGGCGAGTCAGAGCCCCTTTTTCCTTATAGCACCCTGGGAAGATCTCGTGTTGCAAGTAGTTCTTTATCGGGGTCATCCAAGACTCGGGGTCGATCTTGGTGCCCATGACCATATCAGTCTTTATTTGGCCAATGCTTGGTGAGTCGAGTACCTCGACAGGGGCGAGCCTCATAAGCTATGCATCTTCGGAGCTTGCCAACTTCGCCAACGAGTCCGCTTTTTCATTCTGTTCCCGAGGGATGAGTGTTATGACAATGTGGTCGAAGTTGGTGAGCAACCCCTGGACTTGGGCAAGATACAGGGCGAGCCGTGCCCTCTTGGCTTGGAATTCTCACTGTACCTGGCATACGATGAGTTGAGAGTCAGAAAATACCTGGACGGCCTTTAGATTAAGTTCGATTACGATTTTGAGTCCGGCTATTAAGGCTTTGTATTCTGCATCGTTTCTGGTAAAAGGAAGTTGAGCTTCAAAGCGTAACATATGGAGCGCTCTTCTGGTGTGATGAGCACTACTCCGGCTCTGGAGGATTTACAAGTAGAAGATCCATCTACAAATAGTTTCCATTGGAGATTCGAGGCTTTGATGTCTTCGGGAGGCAACACCTCTGGAACGGTGAACTCAACTATGACGGCGAGGGCCTGCCCAAGGTTGGCGCGATAGGGGATGAAAGTTATCTCGAACCGACTCACTCTATATTCCACTTCAATAGTCACCCGATGCTTCAGGTCGTTGCAAGATAGGTCGCAGTGGTTGGTTAGTGAAGAGATTTATGGGATGAGACTGGAAGTAAGGCCGCAACTTCAGGGAAGAGATCAATAGACAGTAGGCCAGTTTTTCGAGCTTTGGATAGTTCTTTTCTTCCCTTGTCAATCTTTTGTTGATGCAGTAGCGGGTCATTGGACACGATCATCGATGCGTACTAGTGCCGAGAGTCCTCATGGTCCATGGATTTGGATAAGATAGGTGGTCGCTCTAAGTGATTCAGAAGGTCCTCGAATGCGGAAACGCATTCCAGGGTTCATTTGAAGTTCCCCTTCACCTTTCGAAGTTAGTCGAAGAAAGGAATGCACTTGTTGGTAGCTTTAGAGATGAACCGACTTAAATCGGTGACCTTCCCATTTAAACTTTGGACATCTTTGATACTCTGATGGACTTCAATATCCCGAACAACTTTGATTTTCTCGGGGTTGGCTTGGATGCCTCGAGAGTTGACGATGAAACCTAAGAATTTTACTGAGACAACTCCGAAGGAGAATTTCAGGGGATTGAGTTTCATGTCATATTGGCGGAGGACATCGAACATTTCAGAGAGGTCGTGGACGTTGTTGCTTGATATCTTATATTTGACCAGCATATCGTCCACGTATACCTCCATGGATTTTCCGATTTGGTTTTTAAAGAGACTATTAATAATCCGTTGGTAAGTGGCTCCAGCATTCTTGAGATCGAAGGGCATAACGCGATAATAATAAAGTCCAAGGTCGGTAATGAAAGAGGTTTGATCCTGGTCACGAAGACACATTGGAATCTGATTGTATCCTGAGTAGGCATCAATTAAAGATAGTAGCTGGTATCCGACAGTTGAATCAATAAGTCGGTCGATCTTCGGAAGCGAGAAGCTGTCCTTGGGACATGCCTTGTTTAAGTCGGAGAAGTAGACACAAGTTCGCCATTTACCGTTGGCTTTTTGACCAGAACAGTGTTGGAGACCCATTCGGAGTAGTCGGCTTCGCAGATGAAGTTGTTGTTGAGTAGACGATCTACCTCTTCCTCAGTTGCTTTGGACCTTTCGGGCCCCATGAAGCGGCTTTTCTACTTGACTGGAGGCATTGTAGGATCAAGGCTCAGATAGTGGCAAGCAATCGCGGGGTCGATGCCCCTCATGTCGGAGTGAGTCCATGCAAAAATGTCTAGGTTTTCCTTTAAAAAATTCACAAGATCTTCTTTTATTACAGGGTGGAATTGCGATCCGATTTTTAGTACCCTTGATGGATCGTCGGGGTTAATTAGAATGTCCACTGTAGGTTCAACTGGAGTAGCCCTTTCGTACTCGGGCTCTTCATCCTTCCTTGGATCGAGGTCGTCGGAAAGACGACAGTGCCACCTAAGCCAGGGCCCAGAGGCCGCTGATTGCTATGTGGAAACGGTCTTGGCGCAAGAAGGCATGGACACAGCCTTACCCTTGTCCTTGTTGCGCACATTATTCCACTCTATTGCGTAACATTCGCTGGCATTTGCTTGGTCACCTCTAACTATTCTGATCCCGTTCTCCGCTGAGAGTTTCATTAGGAGGGACTATAGTGACATGCATATCCAAAATTCTGTGAGGAAGTAACATCCAAAGAAGACGTTGTAAGGGGAGACGATGTCGATAACCACGAAGGTGAGGACTCGAACTCGGCTCCGGTCCCCGTTACCAAGTTCAACCGGTAGGTCGATCATTCCTACTGGATGACTGGAAGCTCCATTGAAGCCGTGAATCGTGGCATGCTACGGTTTTAAGTCCTTTGTCTCTAACTTCATTTGGTCATAGACAGCTTTGGAAATGATGTCAATCGAGCTTCCCAAATCAATCAATACTCTTCGGAAGGAAGCAACATAGATTTGAGCTGTGATAATGAGAGGATCTGTAGTCGTGATCTCAATTCCTGTGTAACCTCTTTCACAAAAGACAATGTCGTCCGACATGGATTTTTGAAGCTTGGTTGGGACGGATTCGTCTGGAGTGGAGCAGGCCTCATAAGTGGCATGCTTTATAGAACTTACATATTCTTCCATTTTTCAAAAGATGTCGTGCGTGGGGTAAGGCCCGCCACAAATAGTATTGATCACAATCCCCCGCTTTGGGTTGGACAGACCAGGAGCTGCTTTGGGTGGTGCTGCTGGCGCCAGAGGTTTTGAGTTTGCTTCGGGAGGAAAGGGATATTGGACATACTGCTCGAGGCGCTTCTCACGGATAAGCTTTTCTATTGTGTCCTTGAGATGGCGACAATCATTGGTAGTACACCCATACATGTCATGGTATCAACAGTACCTGCCGGTATTTTTCTCAAAGTCAGTGGATTCTCTGGTGTGCGGCTTCTTGTATGGCAACGTGTTACATGTCTCTAGGTAAATTGTCTCTAAGTCTTCATAAAACGGGTGTAAGTCTCGAAAGCACGGTAAGGGCCGGGTTTTCTTGGCTCTGTTGGGACCTGGCCGTTGTTTCGACCACCCTGCCTACCATTATTCGACCTTTATTTGTACGTACCTGCCCCCTTGTCCTTATCGAAGAGCTCTCCGACTTGTTTCCCTCTGATTCTATTATTCGTGGTATCTTTATGTAGATTGTTGGAGCGACTGGTTTCAGAGAGCCGGTTCCGTCTCAGTTCTTCCTGGCACAAGCACTGCCCTGCCTTTTCATAGAAAGCGTTGAGGCTTTTAGGTTGCTTCCGATTGATCCACTCCCCAAACTCAGAAGTAGGGAGGACATCTTTTGCTAGTTGAAAAAGTATGGTGCGAGGATCCGGGTCTTCGACCTCGGCGAGGCGGTGTTGAACCGGGAAAGTTAGCTCTTAAGCGACTCGACGGGTCCTTGGTAGAGGTTAGAGAGATTTAGGTCATTCTTCAGAGTCGGGAAGTGTACTCTAAATTGTTTGACTAATTTTATTGCTAGTTGGCTGAAGTTGTTGATGGAATCAAGTGGGAGACGAGAGAAACAAAGTACAGTTGTCCCTAACAAGAAGACCGGGAAGCATTTGCATTTGATTGGGTCATTGCCCCGGCTAGAGTCCATTTGCCATTCATATTGATTCAGAAAGGCGCAGGGATCGGTTGTGCCGTCATAAATTGGCATTTGCGGCATGTTGAAGCATCGCGACCACTCGGCTACATTTACCCTTCTTATGAAGGGGTTACGCCTAATGTGGGCTTCCCATGAGTCATTTACGTTCCCTCACATTTCCCTTATGATCCTTCGAACCATGTGGGGAAGATAAGTTGGATGGGGATCCACCATTGGAATCCACGGATTTTGGCGAGGTTCAGGAGTTCTGTTGCAAGGGCGTCTCCTATGATGAATGTCCGGGTCATCTTCTTCCATATCCTCAACATCTATGATCGGGTTTTGGTATGGGCGACGAGGCTGAATGGGTTGATGCGCATCTTGTTCTGGAAGAGCGCGGGCAGTTGGGAGAGTAGGCCCATCATCCTGGGCGATGATAGTTGGGTTCTGTCGAGGATGGGATTGGTTGTTCGGACCCAGTCCATCATTGATAATTAAGCAGGAGCGATCTCGATACTATGCCCCCTCGGTATAAGTAACGGTAGTTCGGTCACCGTTTCCGTTTCCATTGCCGTTGTCGTTGTCTAGGGAGTTGGTGCGGAAGGCGACATTGTTTATGAGACTAAACCTCCTTCTTTGATGTGGGTCCCTCGACTCGGAAGAGGTAGTTTCCGAGATAGTAGGTTGAGGTAGGGTGTCGTTGCGAGCAAGCTGGAGTCGAGCGACGACATGCTAACTTTCTTGAAGTTGTCACATAAGGTCGATGTTATTTCTTAACGCCTGATTGACTTCGACAGTTGTGTTCTCATATTTTTCACTAAGCGCGCGGATCTGCGCTTGTGTTGCGGGAGCTTCGGGGTCCACAGGAGGAATAGTTTCCGTAGTGGCCGGGATCTCCATCGGCTAAGCCTATTGGAATGTTCCGGCTTCGGCTACGGCTGAAGAACAAATCATTGCGTTCTTTGGTCGCTTTACCATCGTAAGTGGACTCGGTGGTAGGTTTAGCAAAGGAAACTAAAGCTCATCGAAGTCGAGACGATAATGTGCGACAAAGACGCAAATCCGAGTTTTCTCAGTGTACACACCAAAATGTTGACGGTAAAAAATGTCGTAAACACCCAAGATTCCAATTACTTAGGGATTATAGTTTCGGTCATAAAAGTAAGTGCGAAAAGCAGTAAATAACACGAGAGATTTATAGTGGTTCGGCCTCGCGAGATACCTTGGTCCACTTTGGAAGAGTTATTGGAATATTATTAATAACCAAGAGTTACAAGGTTGATAACATCTCATGACATCTCTTTACATACATCTCTAAGTTATATGATGTCATAATTATCATATATATTAATATTTCAGAAAAAGACACTTTTTCCCTTCTTCCTCATCGAAGTGGGGGTGACATTAAAGAGGCTATTTGGAGCTCTCTAAAGGTGTGAAGTCACAAAATTCCAACCCCTTTGAAGTGTGAAGTCAAGGGGTATTTATAGTGGAATGGTAATTAGGTTGGAGTAAGTAGGAGTAGGTAGAAGTAGGGGACCACACCAGGAATTTTGTATCCCCTGTAGCAGGCCACCGAATTCCCCTATCCCCCAGTGCTCGTGTCAGAATTTTCGTTCCCCTCCTTGGGGTATGAATTTCGTACCCCACGGGGTAAGAAATTTGTACCGTACGGGGACCGAGGTCGATGCTTGAGGCCTTCCGAGGTTTGTGGTACTGGTCTGGAAATGTTTTAAGGAGCGGTGAGGTTCTCGTTGGCACGATCCCTTCTCATCCCATTTCCTTCACTCCCTGGTGACACTCTTGGCTTTGCCTTCACGCGATACATTGAGTCGAGCGTGTCTTGTGTACTTTTGGAAACCAGACCAAAAGGCCGGTTAACAGAAACTCTCGCAAACCCAAATATTTCTCTCACTGACTCCGAGACACTTTGACGTTTAAACAGACTATTCTAAATCATTATTTAGATTTTTCCATTTTAGCACATATGTTATAAAAAAATTTATCAAAGTGATAATTTTATCTATAAATATGAATGAACTTGAGTACATCGAATGCTCAATCTATCATGTTAATTTCAATAATTGAAACCATTGGTAAAATTTATCCATGTGGCCCGCTATTTCAACAAAATTTGCCTTTCTTATAAAGACAGATTTGTGAACAGTGGATCATATCCCTTTTGATACAACTATCAAAACACATTTTAATAATGTACTTGTGATCTGTGTATCATACAATATTATGACGTCGACATTCTTAATAGTTTAATTAAACAATCGAGGATTATTTATGTGACTCCCCACCCTAAGGCCGACATTAATAAAGAGCATTAACGAGTAATGTTTTCAACTAATGTGGAGAAAAGGTTTGAATTGGCATACTTAATCCTTATTTAATACAATAATATGATGGCAACATGATCAATTCAGAACAAAACATAATATATATAATGTACACAGATCATAGAACAACACACAATCATATGTACAGATGTATCATGTACAGTATAAAGTGATATACATAAGTGATTATATAAATCAATATCATATATATAAATCAAGTTCCATGAGAGAATATGTGCATAACCACATCACGATACAACTACAAGGTAAACTACTCAAAAACCATGCATGTGATCCAAAAAGAGACGATAAAGATGTCCAGAGTGAGGTAGATAAGAATAAACCAAAGGTAATCCTAACCTGCAACTCATTCTAATTCGAGTACACAAAATACCTGGATCAGTCTAACTTTGAACAAGAAAATTAGTAAGTGATAAGCAAGGTAAATGATACACAAGGGAGTAGTTCATTTAATAATTGAAGGAATCATATAACTCAGAATTCCACATAACATATGTGAAGGAATCACTAAATACAAACATAAGCATATCATACAATTAAATATATTACATGGATGTTTCCATCGATTTATATTCCTTTGATTACATAACTGAAACACCACATACCCCTTAATGTTCCCTAAAGTAGGGCCCCGCTAAGAAATATGAAGCGTTATAAGTATAAAGACATATATACACACACACATCACAGAGACTAAGATTCATAAGACGTAAATAGTAAAACACAGCGGAAATATATTTAAAACAGAAAGCATGTGATGACCGCCCTGTACCTCTCAGAGTCTCAATAACATTAATAAACAGCGGAAATAATAGAAATCATTATTATAGTAGGTAATAATAGTACGCCAGCCTCCCGCTCGTCAGCGCACAACAATACCGGCACCAAACCTACTACCTGCTACTCGGTCTGCCTACCATCAAATTGGTGAATAACCCAAGGTAGAAAGAGGGAAACATAAAACCTTGAGTCAGACAACAGTCTTAGTGAGAAATAAAATATCTAACAATACTTACATAGGATAATGAGTATAGGCAGATCAACCAACCAATCTTCCCAGCAACCAACAAGTTAACATGTGAAAACTATCCATCACTTGTCGCATCAGAAATAGGAAAGGACTACCCCCAATCTCGCTTCTCTTCAACATCCTACAACAATGGCCTACCTAGAGAAAATGGAGAAGAAAACAAAAAATCAACCATAACATCCAATGTCCTAGCAATCACTGACTACAACCTGTGAATCCATTAGTTATTGAACTTGCATTTCACCGATCAAAAGGGCTAATGGAAAACCACAGTTCTAGCCAACCTGCCATACGCCATCATGACTTGTATGTTTGCCTCAAACGCCTGAGACAACTAGATTACTCCTACCTGATTGATCTAAGGTACTCGATTCAACCTGATATTTATGGTCATCCCTATGATACCCCTGCTTTGAGTCTGCTAGAACACTTCGATAACCAACGATTCCTTGGCACAACAAATTTGTCGAGCCTTTCTCCTTGGTGACACTACTTCTTTAGTCAAGTTGTCTCTTGACTAATTCCATTATCGTCCCTGGTTAACTCCCTCAACCCATCATCAAAGTGTATCGTATACCATCCTACGACAATATCTTATCAACTTACCTTCGACCACTTCTGCCTGAGTTCACAATCCAAACACCATTCATCATTGAGTTTCGCATCAATCTTCTAAAGTCCATTTCAATCAAAAATTCACTGGCAACTTCAGGAAGCCAAGACAACCAAGCCCCTAAAATCTCACCTCTCTCAGGCGCACCCTCATGGTTCAGTGCTGATCCATATACTTAGCCAATTTTGGCCAAGTGGCTAGCTCATATTCATTCTGCCTCGAGCATGTTCCTCCGGTCTGATCTCCAATATTTTCGCCGTTCGTTTTTGAAGCTTTTACTGGTCCATTCACATCTCGAGAAATCAACATTCGACCCATCCAAAATACATCCGATTGACATGGAGATTCACCAGTAGCTTCGACTCACCTCCCCTATGCCACACACAAAATTTCAAAGCCCCATGAACCCTTCTTATGGGTCGATACCGACCCATGCACTTAGTGCATGTGGGCTCTAAAACTTTTGCACCTTCCTTCGTCTTCCATGGCGCCTCCGCCAAGTTTCATCTGAATCCGATCATCTAAACCTCCGATTTGCTCTATTCTTCAAGTCTATGGTTCTACTGCAAACAATCTAACATACAACTCAAGAAACATCAATTCAACTAAAACAAGCATCAGTTCATACAGCAATGATCATACAAACATGAACAATTCATAAATACAACATAAAAATATCATAATTATGAGATTTAGAATGATTTGGATCTAAATATGTGAATAAACATGATTAATCTAACAATTATCCGGTTAATATAATCAAATTAAGTTTCCTAGGGTTTCTAGGTTTGAGTTAAACATATATGATCAGATCTAAGGTGATTTTAACATGAAACATATGAATATGATTCTAACTTACCTATACAATATGTAGCTTCCATGTGAGAGATATCTATCACTCACCAATTTCTAGATTTCTGCAGATTCAATGAGATCAGATATGGATAGCGCTGAAACCCCTTGAATTTGAAGTAATATGATGTGATCTAATCCTCTTTGATGATGATCTACTCTTCCTTGATGATGATCTATCTTCTAGATGCAATTTACGATGAATTTGACTAAAGAAAGTGGAGAAATAGGGTTTTGGGCTGAACCGGAGAATCACAGACGCCCATCCTAAAATTTAGAACAAAAAGAGTAACTCTAATTCTCTTCCAAGTCCCTGTATTTATATCTGCTAGTCATAGGTCTAATGGGTTTGGCTAATCAACCCATTAGCTGCTGACCAGTCTGCCTAAACACAAGCTGAAACTTAAAGCAGTGATTCCTCCTAAACCGCTAAACCAAATCCTTCATGTGACCACTCTACATAATCATAAAAAACCATTTTGATCCAATGGAGTCAATCTCAGCACCAGATTCGATCCCTATCAAAAGTTATAGCCCAAACAGTAGGGAAAGGGTAAAATGGTCAAACTTGAATTCAGTAAAAATCACGGACATGTCACACACCCCCATGAACAACATATCAAAACCTAAGAATGATCCGACCACTAGGGAATAAAATAGAATTATTTTACAATCGATTGATATGTAAAATACGGGTCATTACGTTCTGCCTCCTTTAGGAATTTTGCACCCGAAATCCCAAGAAAACAAGGTATTACGTTTTGTCTATCATCCACGAGCGGCCAATCTACCATGCAATCTAGCATCCAACTATCCATGAAATCAAAACCTATACTAGCATGCGGAATTCTAATAGCACAAGACACAATGACATAAGTAAGATACGATATATGGGACATACCACTTGAAGAGTTCTGGATGGGTCAAATTCATATTCTCTTGCATTTCCCATGAGCAATCGTCATCGTTATCGCTCCATTGTACCTTAACTAGCCTAACAACCTTCCTCCTAAGTTGTTTCATGTTAGTCCCCACGATGCGAAGTGGCTTACGAGGTCTAAAAACTTCGGGATTGACTTCAAAATCTTCAAGCTAGTCTGGAGATACCATAAATTTGTGCCGTGTACGAACTTCCGTAGAAATAATACATGATAAACATTATGCACACTCTCCATCTTATCAAGTAATTCCAATCTATAAGCTAGCTTTCCGATATGCTTGATAATCGAAAACGATCCAACAAACCTTGGCGCTACCTTCCTTTTCTTCCCAAAATGAATGGTATTTCTTAGAGGTGAAATCTTAACGAACACCAAATCTCTGAATGAGAATTCCAAATCCTTACGTCACTTATCGGCATAACTTTCCTTACGATCTTGGGCTGCCTTCATTCGTTGCCAAATGACTTCAATATTATCCGTCGTTTTTCTTATCATCTCAGGCCCAAGTACCAACTTCTCGCCAGTTTTCAACCAACAAGATAGAGAATTACACGGCCTCCCGTACAATGCTTCATACTGTGTCATCCCAATACTCGACTGGTAACTGTTATTGTAAGAAAACTCGACTAAATGCAGATGATCTTCCCACTATCTTCCAAAATCCAATACACAAGCTATTACAAGAACTTCTAGTACTCGATTAACCCTTTCAGTCTGACCATCTATTTGGGGATTATAAAACGTACTCAGGTATAACTCAGCTCCTGATGTCTCTTGCAAAATTTTCTAGAATCCACTGGTGAATAATGGATATCAATTGTTAACTATGCTCTTCGAAATCCTATGGAATCAAACTATCCATTTAAGATATAACTCAGTCAACTTCAATGCAGTCCTAGTTGATCTGACAGAAATAAACCTTGCGCTTCTAGTCAGGCGATCTATGACAACCCAACTACTATCATTTCCTACTCTTGTCCTAGGAAATCCATTAATAAAATGCATCAATACTAGCTCCCACTCACACATAGGAACTTCCAATGGCTATAACAATCCGCTCGGCTTCTTCTGCTCGGCTTTAACAAACAACAATTGATACACTTCGAGATCCCGACATCTCGTTTCATACTTTCCCAAAAGTAAACTCACTTCATATCTTGATACATCTAGGGCTGTATAAAGGAGCGTACATTCCGTTGTCCGATGTGGTCCAGTCAAAAAAATTGTCCGACCGAATTTGGTCCAATCAAGAAATGGATCGGGTTTGAACAACAATAGTTGCCTGATGAAAATCACAAACCCGAGCTCGGACATAGGATGGTCCGATCGATTAGTGTCCGTGAACATATGCTGCTAAAGTGAATTACAATATTTTAAATTAAAAACATAGTTATCTTTTCTTTATCATAGCCATAATTTAGTCCACGAGTATAACAACCAAATCTCTTTCCATTTATTGTTTTAGGAAATTAAAACTGGGTGGCGAACAGCCCAATCTCTTTCCAGAACAGCCAAATCTCTTCTCTTGAAAGACTCTTCGATTCGTTCAATTTCATTTATCGCCATCGTTAAAATTCGATGTCTTTAATCCTATTTCCTGTATATTTTCCGCTAATCTACAACAAATCTCCAAATCTCAGTTACCATGTAAACTTCTGTCTCATTTATCAAAATTGGAAGAAATTGGTATTAGTTCCTCTTCTCTACATTAGATGTTTAAATCTTGATTCTCATATAAACTGCTATTTCATTCTTTTGCCATGGCTTCTACAGATTCTTTCAGTGAGTATATTTTTATTAATTAAACTTAGATGATTTTTTAGAATTGCTACTTCACTATTATTCAGTGTTTTTTAAAGTTGATTAAAAACAGATCTAATCTACTACTGGTCAATAGTTAATTGAAAATTTGATCGTATCTATTTGAGAAAACTGTTGCTTTACCTATTAAGTTGTTTTAATAAAACTAATTTATGTGTATGGGTTCAAGTAGTAGTTCATTCAACAGATTTATGGGGGTTTGAATAATAGCAGATGTATTTCATTGTTATTTGTAAATCTAACTAGTGTATGAATGTGAAAGTGATTTTTTTATACACTTTTGGGTTTTGTGAATTTAATCTTATAGGATGGGTATGCAATTATTTTTATTTCCATCCAATATTGCCACTTATTATCTGAATCTCAAAAGAGTTGAGCCTTTTGTAATCTTTATGTTTATTTTGCATGCTAATTAAACTGATACGACTGACAACCCTTTTGTTTTTGATCTATTAAACTAATATTCCTTGTACCATATATTTTAATTATTTCTAATTGTTTTTTTATTTATGTATTCCTCATAACTTGTTAGTAGAAACAATTCTACCTTAACTTACAGTCTTTGATTCTTACTTATTTGAATTGCTTCTACATTATCCTGGTAGAAGTAATCCTTACTATTGATAAGATTAATTAGATTGTTAATATCCAAAAATATGATCAATGTAATTTGCGTTTCCATTATCAGTGTTCATATTAAATGGATTTAAATCTATTCATGGGAAGTACTAATATAATAGTTACATATAGTTTTGTCCAAATATATCATGCCTTCTTGTTTTATTTCCCGTAGGCATGGAAGTTTTGGCAAATGACGAACAGTATCAAGATCCCGTAGTTGGTAGCGGAAATCAAATTGAGCTCGTTCAATGCAGTGAAGAAAAAAATTCAGGCGATAAGACAACAAAAAATAATGTTGCTAATGAAGGAACTACTGTTGTACCTGCTATAGATGCTGCAACCGAAGATGAAAAAAGTCCAAAAAAGTGATCTCAGGTTTGGCAAGAGTTTGAGAAAATCAAAGAAGAAGATAAAGATGGTAATGTTAAATTATTTGTTAAGCGCATTCATTGTCATCAAAAATTAAATAGAACTAGCGATGGATGCACAACTACATTCAAGAGACACCTAAATAAATGTCGTGTTCGTAACGCTAAAGAAAATCACCAAAAATTGTTAGGAAAAGACTTCATAAAGGAAAAGGTTTCTAAAACCGGATTGATTGGCCAACTAGTTGTTCACAACTACAAGTTTGATAAAAGCAAAATAAGAGAGGTTCTTGCAACCATGATCATAGTGCATGAGTACCCATTTAACATGCTCGAACATGAGTTCTTTATATTGTTTTGCCAAATACTCAATCCTGAATTTGAGAAGATATCAAGAGTAACAATAAAAAATGACTGTATAAAATTGCACGAATCTAAGAAAAAAGCGTTGAAGGATGTTTTAAAAGGTATAGGGAGAGTGAGTTTAACTTCTGATCTTTGGACATCAAACCAAAAATAGGCTATATGTCCTTGACTTGACATTTTCTTGACTCTGAATGGACATTACAAAAGCATATTTTAAATCTTGTTACTTTACCGCCTCCTCACACTAGACTTGCTTTTGCTGATGCAATTTTTTCTTGCCTTTTAGATTGGGGTATAGACAATAAAATTTCGATGACACTTGATAATGCATCTTCTAATGATGTTGCTGTGAGAAATTTGAGAGAAAAATTTCTTTAAAAGGCGAACTACATTTCAAAGGTAGATTTTTTTTTCATGTTCGATGTTGTGCCCATGGGTTGAATTTAATTATGCAAGATGGATTAAATGAGATCAAGGAAGTTATTCAAAATACTCGTGAAAGTGTGAAATGTTTCAAAGTGTCACCTCAGTGTCTGCATAAGTTTGCAGCCATTGTTAAACAATTACAACTCCCCATTTCTAAGCGTTTAATACTTGATGTACCTACACGTTCAAACTCTACTTATGCAATGTTGGAGTGTGCTTTAAATTCTAGAAAGGTGTTTTCTATGTATCAAAAAAGAGATCCATACTACGTTTGGTTTCCATCTCCAATGGATTGGGAAAGAGCTGAGTCTATATGAAGATGTTAAAGGTGTTTGATGAAGCATCAATTGTTTTTTATGGTACAACTTATCCGACTTCTAACTTGTTTCTTCCTAAAATTCGGAAAATTAAGCAAATCTTAAATGAGAAATCAACAAAATATGAAGTTTCCTTCTTCATGAGAGGAATGTTAGATAAAATGAAAGATAAATTTGACAAGTATTGGGGTGATTGTAACCTACTACTATCCATTGCTACTGTTTTGGATCCAAGGTATAAAATGAAGCTAGTAGAATTCTGTTTTCCTAAGATTTACTCTAAAAATGAATCAGAGTGAAATATAAAACTTGTTATGCATTCTTTGGAGGAATTCTATTATGAATATGCTTCCAACAAAAATAATAAAACTGCTAAGCAAAGAAAAGGAAATGCAACTAGTGTTACTTCAAAAAGGAGAAAAACGAAAAGTAGAAGTGAGTTTGAAACATGGGATGATGAATCAGATTTGGTGGAGACTATACGATTTGAGTTAGAGTTATATTTGGAAGAACCTCACTGTAAAATTGATGACTCTGAAGGCTCTTTTATTGTTTTGGAGTGGTGGAAAGTACTCGCTTCAAAGTACAAAATATTATATGTTATGGCTCGAGATATACTTTCTATTCCTATTAGCAGTTTAGCCTCAAAGTCCGCATTCAGCGCTGGAGGTAGAGTATTAGTGTAACATCCCGTATTTTTAACGGTTAATTAAATAATGGTTTGGTAATATTATATGATTGTTTAATTAAATAATATTGAATATTTATTTAATATAAATAATATACCAATATATTTAATTTTTGATAGTCAGAAATAGTAGAATTCATAGTATTGTGTGAATTGGATTATTTCTAATATTTAATTCAGTTTAGAATTTTATTATAATAACTAATTTATTTATAAATGTCGTTTGAACGTATAATTATATTATATAATTATAATCGAGCTCCAAATGGCACGGCAGTTCGTAATTTGGCAATTCGAACTTTATACAAATATACAGAACCCGATTTAACTCGGATTTCTATGAAACAAGAAACGCTCGGAGCTGGTAAAGTATATTTTTCTAATGGAAGAGAAAAAGCGGGATTTCATCATGTAGATTTTAATTTATGATCAAATCAAATTTTCGAAAAATCGCTATGGAATTTCTTTATAATTTATAATGATTTATTTATATTATAAATGGATTTTTGAATATAAATTGAATACTGATTTAATCTGAATTTGAAATGTCGAGTTATAAATTCAGATAGGAATATTTTGGAGCTGGATAATAATCTAGTGTGAATATATATGATAATATTTATTTATAAATATTTAGTTTAATTATTTTTAAATATATTAATATTTAAATTAGTTTATTTAGAGCTTTAAAAATAGCCAGTTTTGCAAATGAACTCCGTTTTCATGAAACTAATTTTGTTGGATCAGGAATATTAAATTATTGCTAGATTTCAATTTCCGTGATTTTTGGAGTCATTATGTGGCCGTCCGATAATTTGACTTTAAATATACGCAGTGTGAGCAAACTGACTCGGAATTCGACGAAACAAGTTTCGTTGGGTCCGTAATGTCGAACCATTGCTGTATGTCCATTTTCATCGGATTTGGATATCGTATGTGATAATAGGGATTTTTAACAATAAATACAAATAGCGGTTGATTAAAAATGAATATTAAATCGAATATTTAAATATTAAAATTTTCTTATAAATAAACTACACATCCTAACCCTAATTTATTTCATCTGATAGTCAACCAATTTCAAGCCGTCGGGATTTTCTCCTAATACGTGAGCTTCACAAATTTACTACAAAATCAAATAAAATCCTACAAATGGAAGTACATATATATTCAGGATCTTGGAGTTCCTCTCCTTATGTTGGTATGGTTTCCGAAGTGTGCGATCCTAGTTCTCAAGATTGAAATTTTAACAGTGTAACTAGGGTTCGAGTTCTAGCCGAAATAAAGAAGTGATGGTTCGATTGGTGTATTGATTCGAGTTCGGTGTTGGATTTAACATCTACTGTGTGTTTTTGGTGAAGTGCGGTACTGATTTGGGTTGACCGATGTTGTACAGTGTACTGAGGTGCCTGGAGTCGGTGCGAGAAGATGAACATCGAGTTGGGGTTCAATGGCAGTAGTAGAAAGGGGTTTTGACGAGATGATTTTAGGTGGCTTTATTTTGATTTTAATGAAGTTCGAAGTAGCACTGATTTTCTGTAAATCCGACATTATCTTCGTTGTATCCTGGAGAGCTGAGTCGCGAAAACTGAAGGAGGAGGGCGAGTGTCCAGTATTGGAGTTGAGGAGATTGAATGATGTTATTTTTGTTGTTGTTGTGATCTTTGGTTGAGTAGAAATGGAGCGACGATGAGTTGTATATGCAGAAATGGCCTGGAAAATGAGCGTGTATCACAACATTAGGGAAGAAGGATGCGCCAGTTTGGGCTTCATTGGGTGGATGGGCCGTATAAATAAAGTAAATCCCATTATTAAATTTGATTAAGTTATTCTATTTTAAATAATTGTATTACTTGTAAATGTTATATCTGGGTCATACATGCTCAGAATTTCGAACGGTCAGATCCATTGGGATCGTATGGACGGCGGCTACACAATGGAACTGACTGGGAGTGAATTGGAGCTCATTACAATTTATAGCAAAATAAATTGTCTGATCTAAATCGACGATCGATTATCGTTATTTAACGATAACCGTCCATTGCGAGTAAATCTCACTAACTCTGTACAATTTGTATTTTTAAAAATATAATCTAGTATTGATAAATGATGATTAATTATTGTGTGTTGATTGTTTGGTTGAATTGCTGATTTATTGGTTGAAATTGTAAATAATGATATATATATAAATCGTTAATCAAATATTGATTCTGTTTATCAGAATATTTCATATTGAAATGAAATCGATGTTATTTATATTGTTTAACATCTGTGAATGCAAGGAAACAGGTTAGAGGGATCCAACTGGATTCCTCAATATTTATAATACTGTTTGTTTTTCATATATTGTGATATATGATGTGATATATAATCCGTGATTGATTATGGGTGTGTAGATGATGTTGATCATGGTATTTGGTATTTTAAATACCATAAGAAATACCGGAATGTGAAAAGGGAATTTTCAAAGTGTAAATTGAAAATGCTATATTTACAAAATCAAAGAATTTTATAAAAGGATTATTTATATAGAAAATAAATAGAAGTATAAAAGGAATATTTATTTAAAAAGTAAATAGAATTATAAAAGTAGTATTTGACGAGATATAAAAAAATTATGAGAAGATTGTTTAAAGTGGATATTAAATAGAAATTTATTTAACAAATAGATTGAGAAGATTAATTTATAAATAATGTTTTATAAATTAAATAAAATATTTATCATTTGATAAACAGAATATATAAGACTGAATTTATATAGAGAAGTAGGAATCGGTTTTAACACCAATATTTTAAATGGAATTTGAGCAACATTTATAAAGGTGATTATAAATGGGATTATAAGCGTTAGAAGAATAAAATGAGATTTTATATAAATAATTCTACAAATAAAAATATAAATAGAATTTGGGTTTGAGATATTGTTTTTAAAAATACGAAATCAAACTATTTTGATTATATAAAGTAATATTATTCACATTCTATGTGAAAAATTAGATTAAAGTAAATATTTTGCAAATAAAATATTATAAAGGAATTTGCGGTTTGAATTAGGAATTTAAATGGAATTACTGAAATTAGAAACTGACTGGAAATTAGTTGAGTTGAATGGCTTTCTGGGTATCAATCTGATGTTGGTTTCGGCCTTCGGGGTTTATGCTTGGGAAGTTGTTCTCTTACTAGTTTACAGTTAGAGACTGATAGAGGTGGAAAGATATTGATGCGTGAATCAGAAATGGAAACATTTTCCAAAGTTAATAACGTATATTTTATAATTTAGAAAATAAGGAATTTATGAATATATGGAAACGATAAATGGGAAATTGGGAAATGAAATGATGATTGATCGGTAAGATTTCCATTTGAGAATAAGACCATTGTTTGTAAACATGTTTTCCTTTGATGGTTAAATCACCGATTATCAAATATTTTGACCATTTCTGTTGTCAATACGGAGAGACCTGGATCAGATATATTATCTGAAAACCACTCCGTATGGCATTAGCGTTGCGAATCAAATATGATGAAGATAATTGAATTCAGTAAATCATAGGTAGAAATTGCCTAAGATAGATTTATAAAATAATACCTTTGGTATGTCCGGTCCCAGGACGACCTGTATGGAAGAATGTCTAACAGAGTATGTTTAATAGATAGTATAAGTTGATCTCTTCAAACATATTTACGTTTGGTGGCGGAGGAATTCTTTTCTCTTAGCTATATACCCGTGGTATTTTTGGGGAAATCAATTTGTGATTTGGTGGCGGGTATGAGGATGTGACATTCAAAGTAATTAAAGGTGGGATCTATACGTTATGGCCTCTAGCCTTACAACCAGGAAATGGTATAAAATCGGATAGGTCGCATGGCTAAGTGGTTAGCTGCCAATTAGGGTGTATTGTCAACTGATCTAGAGAAATTCCATTTACTTCTATAATCTATTTCGATGCTGTCCCTTTCGGGAAACGGTTGCTGATCCCATCCGTTGGTGATGATACATTCGGTACACTCAAGCAAAATGAGTGACCGGTCATGTTTAGCCTGGGTTACAAGATGTTCTTGTTGAACCCAGTGTATTCCTATCTAGAGATGAACTGTCGGAAGGTGGTCTCATATCTTCCCAGTTGGAATCCATTACCCAATAAGCGCCTACGGTTTTTGATATGTATATGGAACGTGAGATGAAAGCGTTCTGCTAGATGATTATTATATTATGGTTGATAGACATTATTATAATATCAAATGAGTTTGATATAAAGATTATCGTTCCTTTTAAAAGGTTTTTGAATGTTGGACCAAGTGTTTTGGATTCTCATAAGGGGAAAACATGTTCCATTATACGGCGTGGTCTTATGAGATATCGTTTAATTGCTCAAACTGTTTTAAATGGTTTTACCCATACCAGTCCCATGACTGACCCGGTGTTTATTTTGTTTTGTTTTCCCTAAACTCTTGGGTGCCCAATTTGGTACGGGCAGTCAAGTAGTCAGGTTTTTACAGATATACTTGGAGAGCTAGAGCAGGTGGCTTAAGGATTATATAGCTATTATTTATTTCCACTGTGATGTAAGTGTTATACTCAAATGACAAATTTGTATTTCCAAGTTATGTTGTATACTATATTTTATTCGTTCCGCTGTGAGATTCGTGTTTACTCTGATGTTGTATGTTCTTCTTCTTCTTCTATTCAAATTTTCTATCTTATCTATCCTCACCCTCTAACTTCTTTCATTAACTATCCGGTATTTCCGATGCTTGGATATTCGACATTGAGTTTATGTCGATAACCAGGATCCCAAAACCTGGGTCATTACAATTAGATCAATTCAGAAGTTATCTAAAGCCAGAAACCGTAAAAGCTATAATGTGCATGGCTGTGTAGTTAAGCGCTCAGCGGATCCAATGAGGTGGAGGTGCAAAAATTTCTAGCGGGGATGAAGCGAGGAAATAGCATAATATAGCGGATGAGTCTAAATTAGCATATAAAACTCATATTTCATGATTTTACAAATATAGAAACGATAAATAAGTGGAAAATTAACATTCGGCCTAATTATAATGAATGCATTCTTAATTTTAAATAAAAGTTTGTGCAAATATATGTAAAAATGTAAACTTCTATTTAATTTGATTAAATTTAATAAAATATTGCGGTATTATCTATTCTAAAAAATATATGTCAAAAAATTCTATCAATATAATAATTTTATAAATTTTATAATGTGAGAATGTCAGTTTTGAATTCCTTTCTTTTATAGAAGATATAGCAAAAATAGCGGAATATAGTTGAAATAATGGGATATATCAGGAATATCGGAATATAGCGGGGCTTGAAGCAGAAAGGCCATTTCAAATGCTATTTGGAAATAGCGTAGCGGTAGAAATCCGCTACACGCTATAGCGGGGATATGGTGGGCTAATAGCGGGGCATAAGCTGCACATGTGCATAGGAGATTGGTTACGTTCTAAATATGCATTGAAGAATTTTCGGGTAAGTATTTTATTTATTTTCATACATTATGAACTTTACTGAATGACAAAATATTCAATTAGCCATCATGTTTAATCTAATTCATTTGATATCTACATAGTTGAGTATCTAACTGGTTTCAGTTATATGTATTATTTTTTAAATCATCTTATTAATATTCATGTTATAATCAATTTCTAATATGTAACTGTTTCAGGTTAACATGACGAGGAAGATGTGGAATCAATCAATTTTAAATAGTCTGAATGAAGTTGTTACCAAATCAAAGGTATGTTTAAGATTCTTTGTTTTATTACTCTGTAAGTCTGTACGCTTATTTCAGTTTATAATGTGTTGAAAAAAATAAATCATATGAATGAGGCAATTTTGTTCTTTTACTGTACTGCAAATTTCAATAGTAAATTTGGGTATTAAGTAGTTAGGACTAAGTCCGTTCCTAAGGTTCACTCCTTGGTTTATGACCCACGTTATGGGACTCTCTCTTACAAGTCTTAAGTGGTCACAAGGGCCGCCTTTATCAAATAATCATGAGGTATCTAATGGTCTTAAGCAATTACGTGGAGTAAAGTAGTTCTCCGGAAATTGTCCGCTTCCTTTCAGGGATGTGTGAGGGCTTACCTAGGGATGGGAAATATGAAAATTTTATAAAGAACTGCCTATCTACAGAAAGTGTTAAGTGGCTAGAAGTTCGCCCATAATACCAATTAAATAGTAATAAAGGGGGTCCACCGAAAGGTCTTAAATAACTATGAGGCTCTACCTAAACTAGTATTAAGTAGCTACTTACTATTTCTCGTATTACAAGAGAGAGAATATTTAATAGCATTGACGATTATAAGACGAGGTCTTAAGTTGCTAGAGTCCTCCATAGGATCTTAAGTGATCTAAAGGGATCCACCAATAAATAAATAATTATCTAATGACCTTAAGTGACTAAATGAGAGGCCGTCTTCTAGGGTATTAAGTGATAACAAAATCCATGCTTATAAATAATGCGTAGACCTTAAGTGACTATAGGATAGTCCACCTCATTATTACATATGTTTGATTCTGTGTTAGATTTTGCAAACATAATTTGATGAATTCATACTGCCTAGTTCAGGAAATAGTTATTCCTTTAACTTGTGTGATTTTCATTCACCAGAACTCATTGTTCTGACCTTCCTCCTCTTAACATATAAACAGGTTAGTAGGTGGAAATGTCATATTAGTGATGCGCTGAAATGTGGAGCTTGATGGAAAAGGACCCATAACTATTAGTTATTATTTATAGAAGTTTTATGATTATTATTGTGTTATTGGGATAATCATTATTATTGAAGTACTTCTTAATGACAATTGGCTTTCATTGTCACCGGAGTTTAAATGGCTTTTAATTATGGTACATCTATTTTATGTTATTACATTTTATCCCTTCCACTACGTGAGATTCTGATTTCGGTTTAGTCTGCTCTATTATATTTGTTAAATTGTTTTCTTATAGAAACCAATGACCCGTTTAGAATGTCTCTAAGTTCCGATGAGCCTTTTCAAGTTCAAAATTTAGGTCCAATCCGGGCAGATTGTTACAATTCTTCTTTTGTCGTGCATCAAAATTAGTGAAATAGGTTCTTTTTATACCCTTCGAAAGATATGCTGATTATGCCCTAGTTCTCTTTGTTTTACAAAGCATCAAGCCATCCGAGATCTGGGTCTTAGGCAAAATTGGTTTTAATCTAAACAGTTAATGCTGAAATTCTCCACATCTCCTAACTGATGCTTTGAACGTTCTGATCTAGAAGATCATTGCTTTGGTTCTACCTAAAAGGGGTAAAAACCCTATAACTGGTTTTGAATACCAAGATTTGGAGATTATTTTGTCTGTTACATTGGAGTCATATTATGGTGGGCTTGTTTCATTTCAAAGGCTAATTTGTTTCCAACATCCAATTATATGATGATATTTCAAATTATTGGAAGATGTAGTATAAACAAATTGATGGGAAGAGGCCGTGTTATATTTCAACTTTGAATTCCAAGAATTTTTTGAAATGATTTTTTAAGGATTAATTCATGGTTAACAACAGAATTAAGGTTACTGTCTCATGTTGATCCAATAGGTACATCAAAAAACTAGCTATTTTGAGAAGTAGGACTTAGATTCATGTTAATAGATGGTTGGATAGATTCTCATATGCACTATTATGATTTTTAAAAACCAAAACTTGAATCCTGTCTTGAGATGGTTTACACTTTTTTCATCTACTGTTTGAACTATTTCTACTACTATTTAGAAATTAAGTTTTACAGTTAGAAACAGGATGTATGAACTAAGAGGAACATATTATCCATGCTCTCCCCGAAGATGATGGTGCAATATCA
Source organism: Allium sativum (assembly GCA_030737875.1). Taxonomy (NCBI): domain Eukaryota; kingdom Viridiplantae; phylum Streptophyta; class Magnoliopsida; order Asparagales; family Amaryllidaceae; genus Allium; species Allium sativum. Next base: position 787,313,835 of record CM060916.1, on the reverse strand, counting down.
TAGTGGTATAATAACTACTCACTTATAGAGCTAGCAAGGAACATGTAGTATAATTGTGCAATAGCGTGTAGCACCGGGTTTTGTAAATCGCAGTGCAGGGAATGAATTTGAGAGAATGGAAAAAGTGTCCACAACGTGGGTCCATTTTATCTTATTCTACCTTCACTTTATGCTTTATTTCACTTTTTATGTATTTTAGGTTTTACGCATGTTTGTTGTTCCAGTCAGTAGGCTAACCAGTTTATGTAACATTATTCTACAAGTTAACAAAAGCATACTAGTTTTCTATACATACATACATACATACATACATACATACATACATACATACATACACACACACACACATAAATATATAAGCATCATAATAGCTTGAGCCTATAAAAAAGATTAATATCAACGACAATATCATAAATTGAATTCAAAACATCAAATACCAAAAAAACAACAATAACATCATAAAGTGGATCTAAAACAATAAATATCACGTGCATCAACAATAACTTCCGTCGAGCTTCTTAGGGCTGAGGATCAAGGATCTTAAGGAAAAACTAACACTATAGGGGGGGTTGAATAGTGTTTTAAAGAACTTATGGAAATCTTAACCAATTATCAATTACGCGAACTACTATATCAATCACAGAATGTATATCAAAACAAAAATAATCACAGATGCAGATATAAACAAAAACAAAATGTTGAAAAGGAAAGAACACACCGGATTTTGTACTGGTTCGAATTACTCCTAAGTCCAGTACCGCACAACACTGGATTGTGTAGAGTTTTATTAATATTAGTATCCAATTACAACACTGTAACAACCCGGAATTTTGGTAAAATAAATTAACTATTAGAATTTAAAAAATAGGAATTTCTGCAAACAATGAAACTCGATCACAAAACTTTAACCGATCGATGCGTTCGTCTCAGAATTTTGGTCAACATTCATGTTTGGAGTTTCGCGAACGGAGTCTGTATGAAAAAGTTACGGACGAAATACAAAAACGGACGGAAAATAAATAGATCAGAATATATATATATATATATATATATTACACCTTATTTAACTAGCCGACCTGGGCATTTGATGGCCCAGGCGGTCGACCCAAGCGGTCGACCCACTTAGCGTTAGGTTGCTCAGTGATGGCTAGGTTTTATAGGTTTAGTTTGATGGACATAAATCAAAACGAATCCAATGGTCCTAGGCCAATTCCATTCTATAAATGAAGGAGTAAGGCGAGTGGGTAATTTATGAATACAGTTATACTCCGCTTCTCAACCTCTCAAACACTCACTCTCAGGTTCAATTAGGGCAAAAACTTCAAGTTTACAAGCTTAATTGGGGTTCGATTAGGGCAAGTTCGAGTTCAAGTTCAATTAGGGCTTCAGTGTTTCAATTAGGCCTTCGGTTGGGTTTCAAATTTCAGTTAGGGCTTCGATTTAATCTACTGCTTAAGGTATCATTCAACGTATTTTTCATTTTTTATGATTTATTATTGTGTTGCCTAATTTACTGATTTACTTGTGCGTTCAAGTGTAATCATATTCCTGATTTTATTATATTGTTTGTCGTTGTCCTTATAGTCATAGCTAAATGATATTTGTTTATGTTATTTGTTTTTCAATTAGTGACGAACGAGAGGAAAAACTATGGGCAGAACTTCCTAAGTTCAGTGAAGGATGCATCAGTGGAGTGAAACTTTTTTATTCAAAATACATTTTCTAGATTCGCGGTAGGTGATGAAATTACATGCCCTTGCAAAAAGTGTCATAATCGCAAGTGGTATCGTCAAGAGGTAGTCTACGACCATCTGATTTGGAATGGTCCATCTGAATTGTACATGAAATGGATTTGTGGGGTTTCCTGTTTAGATCCTGAAAGCGTCAATAACAATATGGATTGTGAAGCAGAAATAAAATTTTGAGATAATCCCGATGAGATGTTGCAACATACTTATGGAAATATGCAGAACAATGAAGGTGGATCTTCTGATAGATCAAATGGAATAGATGTCGTTGCTAGAAAATTTCATCAACGTGTTGAAGAGGGAAAATAACCATTATATCTCGGGTGTACTAAATTTTCGCGATTAAGTTTCGTTGTCAGGCTTTATTCTTTATAATGCCTACATAGAATCACTGAGTCTGATTTATTAGAGTTGATAAAAGAATCTTTTCCACAAGACCACATCCCTTTATCTTTCAATTCTACTAAAAATATCATTAAATATTATGAAGCGACCCGAACTTCCCCGGTCTCCGAAGAGATGAGAAAGAACGAATTACTGTGAGGACAAGACAAATCAGAACGCAGACGAAAGAACATTTCATTGTTATTACAACAATTCCATCAGATACAAGAATATACAGAGTATAAATGAATAAATTACATTCGATAAATCTCAGAGATTACATTAAATTACATAGCAGCGGAAAAATATACAAAACACAACTGAAAGTGATACACGGATACAGAGCATTCCGAGCATCGTTACAGCTGTAAATCAGGATCCTGTGAATATAAATCTGCAAAACCAAAACTACTAGCTGCCCGTGTCAAAAATAGGGGCACCCAGAGTTTAGGTTAAAACAATAAACTCTAGGTCAGTCATGTGACTGGTGTGAGAACTAAAACAGTTATTTAAACTCTACTTTAAAAGAGAGTAATTCAAGGGACCACGCCGTACAACACGGAATGGGTTTTCTCCCAAGAATACCAGTGCATAGGATAAACAACGCAATGATTTTTCGAAAAATGAAGCTATTATAAGACCCAGGTCCCATCACACAATGCAACGCAAGCCGGAGGATAGGGTTTTCCCTTATAATAGCCAAACATGCTTGGTACGTTTAAAACAAATCATTTGATACTATTATAAGTGTATAGTGTCAAAACAATTTCAATCATAAATATCAATCATAGGCGGCATGGGTACCATCTATCATGTCGCCATACTAGGCTCTAAAACTAAAACCGAAGTATCTCGTATTGGAAATTGGATTCCCGGCATGAGTCGAGGCAAGGGGCAAGCTCCTCTCCGCTACGAGACACTCTAGCAAATGCTCAGGACTACGCACTCTGGGCAGCCACTTGGATCAGTTGGGCCGGTCCTCTCTTACGTTTGAGGATTAATTATTCCTGAACACACGTTTCCCGGTCCTTACAGACCTATAATCGAGGCGCCTCATTCCAACAACCACATAGGTGAAAAGTATATAAATGTCAGGGCTGGTAAGTCACTGACACCACCAAAGCTAGAAAGAAACGTCGTGTTCTCCCAACGGTCCGTATCCCGTTTTTAACTCATACCGAGGTGTGAGGCTCACGAATCCACGCTATACACAAAGCTGCCACGTAGGCCGTGCTTTGATCATCAACCACAAGACTTTGCTTTTCAACAGAAGCCTTGATCCATGCAACTCAGCATGCCACACAGGCAATTCATGCCATGCGACTGATGTCCATCGATATACAAACTCTGAGCTCGTACGTCTCATAGAAGGGCGTTAAGAAAGAGAATAAATTCTCCGCCGCCAAACAGATGTATATTTAATAGAGATCAATCAACACAGAATAAAGTCCAATGTCAGACACACAATCCATTTACAAGTTCATTCTGGGTCTGAACGAAACCGGAGGTACTTTCCTCGCATATCCATCGATCTCCAAGTACGTCTGGACGACCACCAACTGATTCCCTCATCTTGGGTGTACAGCCCAATCAAGATCATCAGTAATCACCCAAACGATGTGAAGACTTCCGGTCTTCAACCACCGTCTTCATCTTCGACATATCGTCGAATCGGTTATTCAGAATGGGTATAAACCCGGCCTTTCCGAACAACCCGCGTATATTAAAAACAAATGTTACACAAACACAACATACACCTCATTTTAATTCAGCAGCCACTAACCGTAAATCAGCAAGAGAACAATTTCCCAAATATTAACCCCGAAGGCCGAAACCAACATCAGATCAATACCCAGGAAACCATTCTTCTTAGCTAACTTACAGTTAGTTTCTAAATTTCAATTCTTAGGGAAAGGTTCCCATTAATTTTATCCAAGATAAATTCTTTAAAATTTATCCTTTAATCTTCCTTTGGATGTCATTTCAAACCAAATTATGGTTTTCCAAACTAGTCGGGATTAGCGAACCATACCGAAGTAATTATTTATTTTATTTCCCAATCCCAACCTATTCATCCCATGAAGCAAAACTGGTAATACTCCATATCTAACACCACGGTGTTATCGGTAAAATTAATTACCATTTCACGTTCAAATCTAATTAAAGATTTAACTATCGCTTTGGAGTAAAACTGGTGATACTCCATTCTCGCTCATTTTCCAAATTTGATAATTAAGATTATCAATTCACATCTCAATCTAATTGCAGATTCATTAAAACTCCTTTTACTGGGTTAAAGAACTAATGTCATTTAAAACACAGTGCACGATAAACCCAAATCACATTCTATTTATTATCGGGTTAAAGAACAAGTGTTATTTAAAACACCCTTCACGATAAACCCAACAAATCAGTTTTAATTCAATTCCAATTTATTTATTTAAAAATAAATGGGTTTTAATTTTAGTTCAAAACTAGTTCATTTCGATAAAAATCTATTTTTATCTTTTCAAATATGGAGTTTTTTCATCCCAATTTTTCCCAAATCATTTCTTATGATTTTACACAAATTATTACTATTTTTAATAGTTTTATCAAGGCCCGTACAGTCGATTTCCATCAACGGCCATCGAACTGCACTTACAGCGACTTTTCCCAAATGTGATTTGGACGTATCTCCAAATCCAACCGTTAGATTTCAAATTTCTAATATTCGTTAGAAAGCTCTTTTCGATACGAACCCAACGGTTCTGGTTTTAGGAGAATCCGACGGTCGGATCTCTCGTAATGTCCGTTCGAAATCAATGGTCGAAATTCGCGAACTGCCGCGGCGCGGCGTGTTCTATTCAGGCCATTATATATATAATATATATATATATATATATATATATATTATATATATTTTGTCGATTTCTATTTAAAACGAATATATAAATCGTTTCAAATTTGTTTCAAAAACAATTTCAACATTCATTTCAAATTCAAATCGATTTCAATTCTATTTCAAATTCGTTTCTATTCAATTCAATTCAAATTCGTTATATATTCAATTCAATTCGAATTCGTTTTCTATTCAATTCAATTCGAATTCGTTTTCTATTCAATTCAATTCAAATTCGTTTTCTATTCAATTCAATTCAAATTCTTTATATATTCAATTCAATTCGAATTCGTTTTCTATTCAATTCAATTCGAATTCGTTTTCTATTCAATTCAATTCAAATTCGTTTTATATTCAATTCAATTCGAATTCCTTTTCTATTCAATTCAATTCGAATTCGTTTTCTATTCAATTCAATTCAAATTCGTTTTCTATTCAATTCAATTCGAATTCGTTTTCTTTTCAATTCAATATAAAAACGAATATAATCGATATAAATATCGTTCGCGTCAAAATTGCGCATCTCTAATCAACACGGCTTTATATATTTCAATAACTTCGTTATTCTATTCAACAAATGAATCTATATTTTTGTCATCACATGACTAATCTCAATGAATGAGTACTGTCCACGTCTGACTATTTTTGTTATTTAATATATTTTATAAAAATTATGGTATATATCGTTTGATTTAAAATCAGACTCCAACCGTAAATTAGTAAGAGAACGATTCCCTGAATGTTAACCCCGAAGGCCAAAACCAACATCAGATCAATATCTAGGAGACCACTCATCTCATCTATTTTCCAGTTAGTTTCTAATTTTATATATGATAAAGATGTAAATTTTATTGTTAAAATATTTCGTTCAACACATGACTAATCTCAACGGATGAGTACGGTCAACACATGAACCTTTATTTTATAAAGATAAAGATGTAAATTTTATTGTTAAAATATTTCGTTCAACACATGACTAATCTCAACGGATGAGTACAGTCAACACATGAACCTTTACTTTATAGTGATAAAGATATAAATTTCATTGTTAAAATATTTCGTTCAACACATGACTAATCTCAATGGATGAGTACGGTCAACACATGAACCTTTTTTTTATAATATTCTTTATTTTCTAAATTGGAATGAGGCCCAATCAATTACCATATAAAGTTAATTATATGGATTCCATACAACACATGTATATAATAGCAACGATAAATAATCAACCATCATCCAAAGTGCACTACACTGTATAAGCATCAAATATAGATATCTAACGCTTATAACAGCCTGTCAATCAATCGATCGACATACAGCTAATTATTGGGATTAGTGTATGCCGTATTTTATCCCAATACCCGTGTGGGGTTTCAACAATCAAACATAGATTTTATTTGTGCAGTTGGGCGACGTGTAAAATTTATCGACCCAATCAATATCAGTCAAATCAGTGTATATAAACAAATCGGCCAATTTGTTTATAAATATTTATTTATTCACTTTCACGTTAAAAATTATATTTTTAACGACCAAATAATTCTTTTACAATTTATTTTTGATTTCGCATCAACATCACAAACAATTTTCACAACACAATAATCAAACAAACAAGCCATCCATGGTCTGTGGATGACGGGTGTCGGGTGCTACTAAACACCGTCTGCATCCTAGTATATATATATAACTAGAAAAAGAAATTTAGAGTGAGAAGTTCTCACTGATAGCTAATCCAATCATCTCGACCCTTCCTATGTAGAAATCTTCGTCGTTCTCTCCCTTTGTCACTTTCGTTGCCCGTATTCACTACATATATAAAAATCGAATTTTTACTTCGCTATTCAATATATAAAAATCATATTTTTACTTCGCTATTCAATATATAAAAATCATATTTTTACTTCGCTATTCAATATATAAAAATCATATTTTTACTTCGCTATTCAATATATAAAAATCCTATTTTTACTTCGCTGTTCAATATATAAAAATCATATTTTTACTTCGCTATTCAATATATAAAAATCCTAATTTTACCACGCTATTCTCTATATAAAGATTTCGTCTTTTCAAATATAAAGATTTCGTCTTTTCAAATATAAAGATTTCGTCTTTTCAAATATAAAGATTTCGTCTTTTTCACGTTAAAGATATAACCTTTTTATAGAAAAATTATATTTTACTTCATTATAAAAATCAAATTTTTATCTTGCTATCATATTTATAAAAAATGCGATTGGTTAACTTATAAAAATACGATCTTTTTCATGTTAATTCACTAAATAAAAATCAAATTTTTATTACTTTACTTACAAAATAAAATCTCTTCTTTCACCATTTAAAAATCGAACCTTTCTTTACATTAAAAATCAAATCTTTATCTTTTAAAAATCCTTGAAGTTCATAACTTTATTTTTTAAAGTTCCTAACTTTTTTATTTTTAACTACAATGAAAAAAAAAAATCCTATTTTCCCATCTAAGAAAAATATTTTTTCCAATTCAAGAAATCTCTATTTTTAATAACATAAAAATTCAGTTTTTAATAACAATGAATTTCAGTTTTAAAAACATATAAATTTCAGATTTATAAAACAAATAAAATCAATAAACTAAAAACGAAAACTCACTGCTCGAAGCGGGGAGGAGACCGGAGCATCGCTGGGGTTCGTCGGAGCGTCGGGGTGCTGAGAAGGCGCGGACGGCGATAGGCTGGCAGTGGGATCGGGCTCAGAGCCTTCGATGGTCTTCAGCAACGATGGAATTGGGTTTGTGGGGGGGGGGTTCGATCAGCGGAGAGAGGAGGAAGAACAGAGGGGGCTGTGGCGGACAGCGACTGCGGGAGGGGGAGGCTGTGGAGGTGGAACCGCCGGAGGCGGCAGCTGCGTGGATCGACGATGGGTTTCCATCGTTTTTTTTCATTTTCTTCTGATTTAAATCGAATGGGGGGCCATAGGAGTTTAAGGGGGACAGAGAGTTTAATTTATTTAATTATTTAATTTACAAAAAGTTGACTTTTTCATACGACCTCAAAACGAGGCCCACCGCCTGTCGTCCATAGCGTTTTACCCCCATTCCGAACACAATGGGATATGTACCATAAGCTGATTCGACCGTTTCGATCAGTTTCCGTTAAAATCAACATATAACTCTATATATTGAATTTGAACGCGCATTTCAATTTACCGGGGTCACATACTAACTCGAAAAATTCCAGAAAAATATTTTCTAGCTTCGTATTGACGATACGGTCCTAACAAAACTAGTTTCGTCGAATTCTGAGACCGTTTGAAAAATGGTCATTTTCCAGTCGATTAAAATCAACTTAAACTGGTCAAACACGTTTTCCCTTGCCACGCTCACATATTGATTCAAAAAATAATGAAATTTAGAATCTGACAATAATTTGACATCACGGATCCAACAAAAGTGGTTTCGTTGAAATCCGAGGTCGTTTGCAAAATTCCCATTTTTAAGGGCCTGAATTCCATAGCGACTATTCTGAATTTTCAACTGGACATATCTTTTGATCCCCGCTATGAAATTTCGATTTTTCGGATTCGTTGGAAAGATATTCCCAAATAGATCCGATTATTTTTGGTTTCACTAAAATCTGGTTTATTTTGCACTCGATACATTCAATTGAAGTTTGAAATCGAATTATCGAACTACCGCGCCATTTTCAATTCTATTATAATTATAAATAATTATTATACTCTAACGACGGCGTATATAAATATATACGTTCGAATCATATTCAAAATAAATTTCTCGTCGATATTATTTAAAATAATTCATTTTAAATATTCAAAATTCGCTAAAATTGCCAAAATAAAATTTTTAAACTGGCTCGCATTTCCGGGTTATTACAATCTCCCCACTTAAAACTTTTCGTCCCCGAAAAGGAACAAAGTCGAAAGTTGTTTAACTAATCAACTCAACTTTCTCTATTTTGATTACGGCTTAAGTTCTTCAACTTTTCAGTTTCTAAGAACTTTTCAAATTTTTCAAAAATTTGGCTAACACCCTAAATTTTCGAAAAAATTCGCCATAACCTCCCCTGCACCGGGAGCAACGGGAAAATCCTGAAATTGCCATACAGGCATTCTGATCTCAAAAAGAAAAAGAAAAAGCCAAGCGGCTAGCCAATAGGCTCATAAAATCATCATCACCCAAACAAAACAGTAAATTATAGTAAACATGTACCTATTTGTCGGGCAAACAAATTTTATTTTCTGCTCTAGCCTCCTTGCTATGACCTGATCAATGTAAGTACATGTATATGCAAGCAAATTCGACCAATATTCAATAATATTCAATATTTGATTCTATTAGGCATAATGGTTCAAAATTATCAAACAAACAACACAAACATCAATCAATTAGTGGATTAACGTTTCAAATTCATAATTTTGATATATATACAGAGAATCATGTTTTGATGCCAAATCACAACAATGTATTCTAGCTATATTTTGGTTCTAACACCAGTCTAATGGAAATACATAGAAATCACACCTTCGAAACACGAAAATAAATACTGGTGATGGCGCGCCATCATCAGAATCATGTCCGGGCGACTAGAGTGTGATTCTATATCTATCCAGTATATTAAAACTTTGAATATACGTTCATGACGCGTATACGCGAAATCTTTATATACTCGATTGTCCAAATTCAAAATAAATAAATATTCAAATATGTATAAAATGGTTTAAATTTTAAAACAAAATTGTTTTCATTTGAAAAATATACTCTCCACACCCATTCTAGGATACTACTGATCCTATCTCTAACGAGTCATTCTAATTGGATATTATTAACCCAATATCTGATGAATTCTTTCGTACGGTTCTAATGTGTCTTGTTTTCGAGCTCTGTAAACCAAAGCTCTGATACCAAATGAAGAGACCCGAACTTCCCCGGTCTCCGAAGAGATGAGAAAGAACGAATTACTGTGAGGACAAGACAAATCAGAACGCAGACGGAAGAACATTTCATTGTTATTACAACAATTCCATCAGATACAAGAATATACAGAGTATAAATGAATAAATTACATTCGATAAATCTCAGAGATTACATTAAATTACATAGCAGCGGAAAAATATACAAAACACAACTGAAAGTGATACACGGATACAGAGCTTTCCGAGCATCGTTCCAGCTGTAAATCAGGATCCTGTGAATATAAATCTGCAAAACCAAAACTACTAGCTGCCCGTGTCGAAAATAGGGGCACCCAGAGTTTAGGTTAAAACAATAAACTCTAGGTCAGTCATGTGACTGGTGTGAGAACTAAAACAGTTATTTAAACTTTACTTTAAAAGAGAGTAATTCAAGGGACCACGCCGTATAACACGGAACGGGTTTTCTTCCAAGAATACTTGTGCATAGGATAAACAACGCAATGATTTTTCGAAAAATGAAGCTATTATAAGACCCAGGTCGCATCACACAATGCAACACAAGCTGGAGGATAGGGTTTTCCCTTATAATAGCCAAACATGATTGGTACGTTTAAAACAAATCATTTGATACTATTACAAGTGTATAGTGTCAAAACAATTTCAATCATAAATATCAATCATAGGCGGCATGGGTACCATCTATCATGTCGCCATACTAGGCTCTACAAATAAAACCGAAGTATCTCGTATTGGAAATTGGATTCCCGTCATGAGTCGAGGCAAGGGGCAAGCTCCTCTCCGCTTCGAGACACTCTAGCAAATGCTCAGGACTACGCACTCTGGGCAGCCACTTGGATCGGTTGGGCCGATCCTCTCTTACGTTTGAGGATTAATTATTCCTGAACACACGTTTCCCAATCCTTACAGACCTATAATCGAGGCACCTCATTCCAACAACCACATAGGTGAAAAGTACATAAATGTCAGGGCTGGTAAGTCACTGACACCACCAAAGCTAGAAAGAAACGTCGTGTTCTCCCAACGGTCCGTATCCCGTTTTTAACTCATACCGAGGTGTGAGGCTCGCGAATCCACGCTATACACAAAGCTGCCACGTAGGTCGTGCTTTGATCATCAACCACAAGACTTTGCTTTTCAACAGAAGCCTTGATCCATGCAACTCAGCATGCCACACAGGCAATTCATGCCATGCGACTGATGTCCATCGATATACAACCTCTGAGCTCGTACGTCTTAGAGAAGGGCGTTAAGCAAGAGAATAAATTCTCCGCCGCCAAATAGATGTATATTTAATAGAGATAAATCAACACAGAATAAAGTCCAATGTCAGACACACAATCCATTTACAAGTTCGTTCTGGGTCTGAACGAAACCGGAGGCACTTTCCTCGCATATCCATCGATCTCCAAGTACGTCTGGACGACCACCAACTGATTCCCTCATCTTGGGTGTACAGCCCAATCAAGATCATCAGTAATCACCCAAACGATGTGAAGACTTCCGGTCTTCAACCACCGTCTTCATCTTCGACATATCGTCGAATCGGTTATTCAGAATGGGTATAAACCCGGCCTTTCCGAACAACCCGCGTATATTAAAAACAAATGTTACACAAACGCAACATACGCCTCATTCCAATTCAGCAGCCACTAACCATAAATCAGCAAGAGAACAATTTCCCAAATATTAACCCCGAAGGCCGAAACCAACATCAGATCAATACCCAGGAAACCATTCTTCTTAGCTAACTTACAGTTAGTTTCTAAATTTCAATTCTTAGGGAAAGGTTCCCATTAATTTTATCCAAGATAAATTCTTTAAAATTTATCCTTTAATCTTCCTTTGGATGTCATTTCAAACCAAATTATGGTTTTCCAAACTAGTCGGGATTAGCGAACCATACCGAAGTAATTATTTATTTTATTTCCCAATCCCAACCTATTCATCCCATGAAGCAAAACTGGTAATACTCCATATCTAACACCATGGTGTTATCGATAAAATTAATTACCATTTCACGTTCAAATCTAATTAAAGATTTAACTATCGCTTTGGAGCAAAACTGGTGATACTCCATTCTCGCTCATTTCCCAAATTTGATAATTTAGATTATCAATTCACATCTCAATCTAATTGCAGATTCATTAAAACTCCTTTTACTGGGTTAAAGAACTAATGTCATTTAAAACACTGTACACGATAAACCCAAATCACATTCTATTTATTATCGGGTTAAAGAACAAGTGTTATTTAAAACACCCTTCACGATAAACCCAACAAATCAGTTTTAATTCAATTCCAATTTATTTATTTAAAAATAAATGGGTTTTAATTTTAGTTCAAAACTAGTTCATTTCGATAAAAATCTATTTTTATCTTTTCAAATATGGAGTTTTTTCATCCCAATTTTTCCCAAATCATTTCTTATGATTTTACACAAATTATTACTATTTTTAATAATTTTATCAAGGCCCGTACAGTCGATTTCCATCAACGGCCATCGAGCTGCACTTACAACGACCTTTTCCAAATTTGATTTGGACGTATCTCCAAATCCAACCGTTAGATTTCAAATTTCTAATATTCGTTAGAAAGCTCTTTTCGATACGAACCCAACGGTTCTAGTTTTAGGAGAATCCGACGGTCGGATCTCCCGTAATGTCTGTTCGAAATCAATGGTCGAAATTCGCGAACTGCCGCGGCGCGGCGTGTTCTATTCAGGCCATTATATATATATATAATATATATATATTATATATATTTCATCGATTTCTATTTAAAACGAATTTTATAAATCGTTTCAAATTTGTTTCAAAAACAATTTCAACATTCATTTCAAATTCAAATCGATTTCAATTCTATTTCAAATTCGTTTTCTATTCAATTCAATTCAAATTCGTTATATATTCAATTCAATTCGAATTCGTTTTCTATTCAATTCAATTCGAATTCGTTTTCTATTCAATTCAATTCAAATTCATTTTCTATTCAATTTAATTCAAATTCGTTATATATTCAATTCAATTCGAATTCGTTTTCTATTCAATTCAATTCGAATTCGTTTTCTATTCAATTCAATTCAAATTCATTTTCTATTCAATTCAAATTCGTTTTATATTCAATTCAATTCGAATTCGTTTTCTATTCAATTCAATTCGAATTCGTTTTCTATTCAATTCAATTCCAATTCATTTTCTATTCAATTCAATTCGAATTCGTTTTCTTTTCAATTCAATATAAAAACGAATATAATCGATATAAATATCGTTCGCGTCAAAATAGCGCATCTCTAATCAACACGGCTTTATATATTTCAATAACTTCGTTATTCTATTCAACAAATGAATCTATATTTTTGTCAACACATGACTAATCTCAACGAATGAGTACTGTCCACGTCTGACTATTTTTGTTATTTAATATATTTTATAAAAATTATGGTATCTATCGTTTGATTTAAAATCAGACTCCAACCGTAAATTAGTAAGAGAACGATTCCTTGAATGTTAAGCCCGAATGCCGAAACCAACATCAGATCAATATCCAGGAGACCACTCATCTCATCTATTTTCCATATAGTTTCTAATTTTATATATGATAAAGATGTAAATTTTATTGTTAAAATATTTCGTTCAACACATGACTAATCTCAACGGATGAGTACGGTCAATACATGAACCTTTATTTTATAAAGATAAAGATGTAAATTTTATTGTTAAAATATTTCGTTCAACACATGACTAATCTCAACGGATGAGTACAGTCAACACATGAACCTTTACTTTATAGTGATAAAGATATAAATTTTAGTGTTAAAATATTTCGTTCAACACATGACTAATCTCAACGGATGAGTACGGTCAACACATGAACCTTTATTTTATAATATTCTTTATTTTCTAAATTGGAATGAGGCCCAATCAATTACCATATAAAGTTAATTATATGGATTCCATACAACACATGTATATAATAGCAATGATAAATAATCAACCATCATCCAAAGTGCACTACACTGTATAAGCATCAAATATAGATATCTAACGCTTATAACAGTCTGTCAATCAATCGATCAACATACAACTAATTATTGGGATTAGTGTATGCCGTATTTTATCCCAATACCCGTGTGGGGTTTCAAACAATCAAACATAGATTTTATTTGTGCAGTTGGGCGACGTGTAAAATTTATCGACCCAATCAATATCGGTCAAATCAGTGTATATAAACAAATCGGCCGATTTGTTTATAAATATTTATTTATTCACTTTCACGTTAAAAATTATATTTTTAACGACCAAATAATTCATTTACAATTTATTTTTGATTTCGCATCAACATCACAAACAATTTTCACAACACAACAATCAAACAAACAAGCCATCCATGGTTTGTGGATGATGGGTATCGGGTGCTACTAAACACCGTCTGCATCCTAGTATATATATATATATAACTAGAAAAAGAAATTTAGAGTGAGAAGTTCTCACAGATAGCTAATCCAATCATCTCGACTCTTCCTATGTAGAAATCTTCGTCGTTCTCTCCCTTTGTCACTTTCGTTGCCCGTATTCACTACATATATAAAAATAGAATTTTTACTTCGCTATTCAATATATAAAAATCATATTTTTACTTCGCTATTCAATATATAAAAATCATATTTTTACTTCGCTATTCAATATATAAAAATCATATTTTTACTTTGCTATTCAATATATAAAAATCCTATTTTTACTTCGCTATTCAATATATAAAAATCATATTTTTACTTCGCTATTCAATATATAAAAATCCTATTTTTACCACGCTATTCTCTATATAAAGATTTTGTCTTTTCAAATATAAAGATTTCGTCTTTTCAAATATAAAGATTTTGTCTTTTCAAATATAAAGATTTCGTCTTTTTCACGTTAAAGATATAACCTTTTTATAGAAAAATTATATTTTACTTCATTATAAAAATCAAAATTTTATCTTGCTATCATATTTATAAAAAATGCGATTGGTTTACTTATAAAAATACGATCTTTTTCATGTTAATTCACTAAATAAAAATCAAATTTTTATTACTCTACTTACATAATAAAATCTCTTCATTCACCATTAAAAATCGAACCTTTCTTTACATTAAAAATCAAATCTTTATCTTCTAAAAATCCTTGAAGTTCATAACTTTATTTTTTAAAGTTCCTAACTTTTTATTTTTAACTACAATGAAAAAAAAATCCTATTTTCCCATCTAAGAAAAATATATTTTCCAATTCAAGAAATCTATATTTTTAATAACATAAAAATTCAGTTTTTAATAACAAAGAATTTCAGTTTTAAAAACATACAAATTTTGGATTTATAAAACAAATAAAATCAACAAACTAAAAACGAAAACTCACTGCTCGAAGCGGGGAGGAGACCGGAGCATCGCTGGGGTTCGTCGGAGCGTCGGGGTGCTGAGAAGGCGCGGACGGCGATAGGCTGGCAGTGGGATCGGGCTCGGAGCCTTCGGTGGTCTTCAGCAACGACGGGATTGGGTTTGTGGGGAGGGGGGGATTCGATCAGCGGAGAGAGGAGGAAGAACGAAGGGGGCTGTGGCGGACGGTGACTGCGGGGAGGGGAGGCGATGGAGGTGGAACCGCCGGAGGCGGCGGCTGCGTGGATCGACGATGGGTTTCCATCGTTTTTTTTCATTTTCTTCTGATTTAAATCGAATGGGGGGGGCAGAGGAGTTTAAGGGGGAGAGAGAGAGTTTAATTTATTTAATTATTTAATTTACAAAAAGTTGACTTTTTCATACGACCTCTAAACGAGGCCCACTGCCTGTCGTCCATAGCGTTTTACCCCCATTCCGAACACAATGGGATATGTACCATAAGCTGATTCGACCGTTTCGATCAGTTTCCGTTAAAAATCAACATATAACTCTATATATTGATTTTGAACGCGCATTTCAATTTACCGGGGTCACATACTAACTCGAAAAATTCCATAAAAATATTTTCTAGCTTCGTATTGACGATACTGTCCTAACAAAACTAGTTTCGTCGAATTCTGAGACCGTTTGAAAAATGGCCATTTTCCAGTCGATTAAAATCAACTTAAACTGGTCAAACACGTTTTCCCTTGCCACGCTCACATATTGATTCGAAAAATTATGAAATTTGGAATCCAACAATAATTTGACATCACGGATCCAACAAAACTGCTTTCGTCGAAATCCGAGGTCGTTTGCAAAATTCCCATTTTTAAGGGCCTGAATTCCATAGCGACTATTCTGAATTTTCAACTGGACATATCTTTTGATCCCCGCTATGAAATTTAGATTTTTCGGATTCGTTGGAAAGATATTCCCAAATAGATCCTATTATTTTTGGTTTCACTAAAATCCGGTTTATTTTGCTCCCGATACATTCAATTGAAGTTTGAAATCGAATTATCGAACTACCGCGCCATTTTCAATTCTATTATAATTATAAATAATTATTATACTCTAACGACGACATATATAAATATATACGTTCGAATCATATTCAAAATAAATTTCTCGTCGATATTATTTAAAATAATTCATTTTAAATATTCAAAATTCGCTAAAATTGCCAAAATAAAATTTTTAAACTGGCTCGCATTTCCGGGTTATTACATATTAAGTCCTCGATTACCAAATAATACATGCACGAACAAATGACTGCATGCTATATTGGGTAGAAAATGAAAAGGAAAATAACTACAAAACTTGTGGTTTTTCAAGGTGGGTTATACCAGAAAAGAAAGTGGATATTGACAATGATCTAGAGAAGCGAATTCACAAAGTACCAGCGAAAGTGATGCATTATTTTCCACTAAAACCAAGGCTGCAAAGGATGTTCATGTCCAAGGAATGCGCATAACTTATGTTATGGCATGTAGTAGGACGAAAAAATGATGGCAGACTTCGACATCCAACTAATGGCGAAGTTTTGAAAATGATGGATGCCAATTATCCTCGTTTTTTGTAACACTCCGCATTTTTGTAACAGTTAAATAATTAAATAATGCATATAAGAAAAAGAAAAAAAATTGAAGAGCTTCCAGAATTTGGCCACGGGAGTAGCGTCATTACGTTCATGGAGATTTTCTGGTCAATTTTGTCCTATGGATTGCAGAAATCCGATTTAAGATGAAAGAGATACCTTTAAATGAAGCATTGTAACAAAACATGAAAATAAGGTAAAGAAAGAGAACAATGAGTACCGTTGTTTCTAATTTATTAACAAAAGACTTCATAGCTCAGTTGGTTGAGGGATTAGATACGTAATATAGAGGTCAGGAGTTCAAACTCCGGCGGTGACATAATTTTATCTTTTTTTAGAGAGGGCCAACTGAACATACAAATATATGTATATATGTGCAGAAATATGTATATTTTAAAAAGAGGAAGGAATACATACATTTTTTTTAGAAAGCACATGCAATTAAAAGAGGTAATGTATGTGCTAATTAATGCAATACATGAAATGCATATTTTAAAAAGGAAAAAAAAGGAAAAGAGAAAATTTACTTGGTGCAATGCATGGAAAGGTTTAAAAAAAAGAAATCAATGTGTGAATGCATTAATATAAAAAGAGAGATAAGAAAGGATAAATTAATGATACAATTTCATGCAACAATAAAAACGAGGAAAGATGTATATACATACACGACGGTTAAAAGTTTTAATGCATGGGAAAAAAGAAGGATGTTAACAATGTAAGCAGCAACAATAAAGGTATTCAATAAAAAGAAAGAAATAAAACAATCAATTTATTGCATAAAAAAAGGGCATACATATATAACCATGAAATTCAAAATTAGAGAATTGAATGTATGCAACCTGAGATTAAAGGAATAAAAGTGTGCATAAGGAATTAATGCAACATGCAATAGAAGAAAGGAAACATTGCGATGAATTGATAGAGATAAATCGAAAGGAAACAATACAATGAATTGATTGCATTAAAAAACAAGGTAATGCATGAAATAATGAAGGGAAGATATACATTTGTGGCACACAAATTTGAAATTCAAAAGCGGGTATGGTTTGTAACAGAAACAAGATTAATTAAAGAAGACATAATAAGCAAGTGATAAACCTTTAATTAATAAACATTCAAATTAGAAGAATAAAAAAGGAAGCAAATTAACATTTAAAAATTAATAAACGTTAACATATAAAAACAACACAACACATATAACACATGAGGACCCATAGGTGTTGCATCGCGTTTATATGACATTGTGTGATGTGTGTGCACGGTTCAGATTTAATTTAATTAAATCTGAAGGTTCATAGCTTTCTACCACACCTATAAATAAGTCTGTAGAGAAAACCCTAAGCCTCATATTTCTGAGGCTATGCGGAGGCTCTGCCATTCTTCCCTCTTCTCAAATCTATTCAAAAAATTAAGATTTTTGGTTTAGAAAAAAAATTCTGAATCCAGATCTGAAGAAAAGGAATGAGTATTTGTAAGCAGGTGTTCAAATCTCATGTCGAAATAAGGTGATATTTTAGATCCGATCTATTCAATTTTCCTCCTCTTTCTTTCCCTTCTCTTTTAATAAAACTAATCAATCCATGGTTGTTAGGTTTTGAATCCGATTAAGGGAAAAACCATGGATGCTAAAACTGGATCAGATGGGAAAGCATACGAGGTGAGTGGGTTTAAGCTATAACATTTTAGATAATAATATGTTATCGTTTACCATTCCCCAATTTGTATAATTGAGTTTGCCAGAATAAATATGAATTATTGTTATAACAAGTTGAGATGTTAATATGAATAATTCATATGTTGAATCAGTTAAAGTGGTGGAATGATTACATGCTGGAAACAAACTTGTTAGAAAACGGGTAACGACTACTATTGTTATAATCACATGATTCACTTATGGTATATTATTGAGTAAATGACATGTTTAACTTGTTGGATTTGAACAATTACCCATTTAAATATTTACATGTCAAAATAGAATAAAACACGTGTTAAAAAGAACATGCGACAAAATATAGACATAATTTGATGACATGTAAATTGGATTACAGTAAACATATGAAAAGGACAATATATCTAAAATTTACATAAAATAGGAATAATTGTTATAGAGCGAACATGCCTAGATTCACAGTAATTTGATACTGTAACGCTCTTAGACATGAGGTTAAAACACACTTGTGATAGAAATCTGCCCAGAACCGCCCGACATATCCAGCATTCACAAGTGGTAAATCTAATGTGAGGGGTCTGAGTGCATAATTAAAACATGCAATGGTACTAAGAAATGAGATTAAGTCAACTTGTGGTAGAAGCCTGCCCGGACCCACCCCACAAATCCATCGTCTACAAGTGTAGGCTTAATGTGAGAGGTCTAGTGCGCGCGCGCGCGCACACACACACACACACACACACACACACACACATATATATATATAACAAGATATGAATAAATGGCAATGATGATAATTAAATGTCTAACTCAGAAAATAAGAAAGGAAAGGATGTAATGGACTGAGTTAGTGTGATGCGAAGGAAAAGTGATGTATTTCCCTAAATGATCTATTTCTGAGAACGTGGTTGCTAGTAAGCCACAGTGAATAAAGTAAGAAAGTGGAAAGAAATTACTTGCCACCACGAATTTAGATGGGAATACGTTATGAAATCAAATCACGGATTCCTTCTATAAATCAAACTAATAAGGTGCATGAAGTGTTTTCCTTAATAAAATAAGGAAGATATATTACAGTGAATGAAGAATAATGCATTACAACAGTAAATGGTTTAAACAGGGAATGATAATCACCTGTTATATTACACTAATGAAAATGTTGTATAATAGGTAGACTTGTCCTACAGATAAGTGAAGATTATAACTTAGGTTATAATAAACTAGTATGGAAATGGGATAACTGGTGAAATAAAATAAGGGACACTTAATTGTAAATTAAGTAATCAGTAAATGGGGAAAGCCGGAAACCAGTTGAGAAAAGGGGGAAAATATATGAAATATAAGAAGTTGTACTTGATTATGAATTATGTAATCTGTAAACTTGAAAGTCTGAAACCCGCTTATAAGAATAACATGTTTGGACTTGTCCTAAGGACAAGAGGAAATTATAACATATGTTATAATAAATGGATTGGGAAACTTATTAATGGACCTTAGTTAAGAGAATTAAGTTAATAAGTAAACAACAATAAGTTGTAGTAACGGTGTAAAATGGAATTATGATTAAATGAGAAAGAATGAGGAAAACGTATGAAATAAGTTATATTTAATCATGAGTAATGACTGACATGTTAAACAGACAACATGTAAATTGGGATATACTTAATTACATATTAAGTAGAACATGTTATTGTAACAATAAAATCAAACAAGAATATAATGGGATTGAGATTACAGACCTTGGACCACAATCTAAAGAACAACATGTTGTGAGCTTATTAATAAAGTTAAATGGGTTAAGTTATATAGCTGAAATTAATAAGCAAGAGAAACTTGGTAACTTGATTAAGAATTCAATATGAATGAGAAAAACCAAGTTAAATGGAAACCTGATGAGGTAAGGCAAGCCCATAAAAGAATGTTTAGACATAGGGTCTAACAACATATTAAAGTGAGGTGCTTGGACCAGTCCGCACGTTTGAGGGTGAATAACACGACAGGGTAGATCATCGTGGTGTTATAAGGAATGAGGGGGGCACACATTTATCTGATTATTCTGTCGGCTCCGAAGGACTGGAAGGGGAAGCACGCGACTTCCTGAGATACGTAAGGTGCTCCTAGTAGTCCTCCGTGCGGTGGCAGATGTTTAGGCTGTGCTCACAGAGGTTGGATCTGCGCGTAACTACTAGGTGGGTAGGCCTTGACTACAAAGGTAGCTATGCAGACAGAATTTTGTGATGCGGTGACACCAGGGTGATTCGGTGGTTGCCTTAACGGGGAGGCGAAGGGTCACGACCAACAAGGATAGTAGATCATCGAATACCCGGTATCGGCAGCCAGGGGGATGCAAAAAGGCTACAACTAAAACCAATAGACCATTCACCTTTCACTACCAGGGTACAGTGGTTGAGGGAAGATGCCAAATGGATGTTTAGATTGTTTTTTTTATGGGTAATCGTTTAGCTCTGGTAGTCTTTACTAGTTGAGGGAGGGGATGAGGTGGGGCCATAGCTGCCGTGAAAACAAACCCTAGGAATATCTGTATATAGAGGCTCTTGAAGACGGGCCTGTTCAGGTGTGGAAAAGCTCCCGACCGAGTTTTGTGTTTCTTGTATCGCCCTGTCACGGAACTCAGTGCACGTTAGAGGACTGCGGTTTAGGCATCGGGCTACAATTGATGATACATATGTGGGACAGTCTAGATACATGCATGTCGGCTCTGGGTGGTGTATCGTAGACTTAAGGGCATTACTCCAGTATGAAATACGATTCGATCAACGATGGCAGTCCATACGCTTACGTAGCGTAGTAATAACAGATATATGCGGAACGTAACAATGTTATGTCGAGATCCGTACGTCACTCCGACGTAGGATGAGGGACTATGTTCATTTCTGTGGCATTACGATGGAGACCGCGCGAGTGGAGTACCATGGGGTGTACCTCAGTATTGAGGGGTGGCTATGTATATACTATATTAGGTTGATCCACTAGGAAGTAAATGAGTACGACGTGTGTGTAAGCCTTGAGTGTTGTTAACCCAAGTAACCTAATAAATAAGAAAATATGATTGAACGGTTTATGTAGGATTAACCAAAGTGTATAATTTAAATCCAGTCACCAGAACTTGTGTTCTGACCCCCTCCTCATAACATACTCACAGGTTATATTTGTGGCAGAGACATGATAGCTTTGGATACTGGTTAGGCAATATTATTAATACGGTAAGGCTGTACTTTGATTATATTATATTTTTTCCATTCCGCTGTGAGATGTTTTCTGAGCTCTGACATATTTTATGTCTCTGTCTTTTCTGCAGGATACTAGAGCACAACAACTTGAGTTTCGATAAATTGGAATTTTGAAAAAAGAGATCGGTCGGTCAGAATTCGGGTTATTACATCTGATATCAAAGCTTAGGTTTAGGATCCCTGTATCAATACTGAATGAACGTATTTCTATTTTTAAATATATATATATACCTAGATCCATAAAGGAACCCACTAAATAGAAAGAGTATAATATGGTAAGAATTTGGATGATTGTTTTGTACACTAAAGAAAGGAATATGGAAATCAGAGACCCTTAGGTAATTTGGGTGGAAAGTGTACAATGTATTTTATATGCAAGGAAGGTGAGTCCCATATAATTAGTACTTTGGGTTAGTGGATTTGGCAGTAATACCTTATAAATTGAAAAAGGTTAAAAAGAGAAAGATCGATTAGGAATATATATATATATATATATATAGTTGAGAGAATTGAGTTTGTGGGAGTGACTAGGAAAGCCTAGGAAAAATTGGGAACCTGCCTTGAGTCTAACCCCATTGTTAACTTTTAAGAACTTGAAATTGTAAAAGTTTTGGAAAAATGATTTGTGGTGTTTTCAAGTTTTAATCTTAAAAGATATAGTTTTAAAATAAGTAAAGAAGTACATATTGGGTTTTGAAGTAAAATGGGGTATATTTTGTAAATAGTGATTTCTTTCGAAAATTTTGTCTAAAATAAAATTTTCCAAGATAAGATGAAAAAGAAAATCTGTAATAAAGAAAATTTTCTTATGTGAGTTGTGCTTGGTTAGGAAAAATAGGGGATTCTTTATAAATAGTTACATCAAATCCAAGTATGGATAGAAAAAAAAAAGTTGAAAAAGAAAAATGGAAGAAGCGAAATTTTCTGTTTTCTACCTTTTTGTAACATAAGAAATCGAATTTAGAAAATTAGTTTTTTCTGAAATTCGAAAAATAAAGTTGGTTGGTAGGATTTTGGATGCAACAATTGGATGAACTACGCTCTTACTCAGTAAGAGTGTGGGAAAATTTGGATGAAAAAGCATTTTTTATTTTCAAAATATTGCATTCATATAGTACTGCTAGTATATTTAGGATGTGGGCATCATATTTTAAAAGGATTTTTGAAAAATTTGCATACACGTAGGAGGTGTCGCTTAGGCATACATGCATTATTATGTGTATTTCACTTTGCACAAGTGCACAATGTTTGCAAAAATTGGATGAACACATGATGGATGTATATTATGCGAGGGGTTAATTGATTTTTACCCTTATCAAATTTCGAGGACGAAATTTCCTAAGGGTGAGAGAATGTAACAACTCGTAGTTTTGTAACAATTAAATAATTATATAATGCATATAAGAAAAAAGAATTTTTTTTGAAGAGCTTCCAGAATTTGGTCACGGGAGTAGCGTCATTACGTTCGTGGCGATTTTCTGGTCAATTTATACCTATGGATTGCAGAAAACCGATTTAAGATGAAAGAGATACCTTTGGATGAAGCATTGTAGCAAAAAATGAAAATAAGGTAAAGAAGGAGAACAATGAGTACCATTGTTTCTAAACATATCAACAAAAGACTTCATATCTCAATTGGTTGAGGCATTGGATATGCAATAAAGAGGTCGGGTGTTCGAACCCCAGTGGTGACATAATTTTTATCTTTGTTTTAGAGAGGGCCAACTGAGCATACAAATATATGTTTTTATCTTTGTTTTAGAGAGGGTCAACTGAACACACAAATATATGTATATATGTGCAGAAATATGTATATTTTAAAAAGAGGAAGGAATGCATGCAAATTTTTTTTAGAGAGCGCATGCAATTAAAAGAGGTAATGTATGCGCTAATTAATGCAATGCATGAAATACATATTTTTTTTAAAAAGAAAAAGAAAAAGAGAAACATTAATTGGGGCAATGCATGGAAACGTTTAAAAAGAATAAATCAATGTGTGAATGCACTAATATAAAAAGAGAGATAAGCAAGGATAAATTAATGAGACAATTTCATGCAATAATAAAAACGAGGAAAGATGTATATACATATATAACTGTTAAAAGTTTTAATGCATGAAAAAAAGGAGGATGTTAACAATGTAAGCAGCAATAATAAAGGTATGCAATAAAAAGAAAGAAATAAAACAATCAAGTTATTGCATAAAAAAAAGGGCATACATATATAACCATGAAATTCAAAACTAGAGAATTGAATGTATGCAACTTGATATTAAAGGAATAAAAGTGTGCATAAGGAATTAATGCAACATGCGATAGAAGAAAGGAAACATTGCAATGAATTGATAGAGATAAATAGAAAGGAAACAATGCAATGAATTGATTGCATTAAAATAAATAAATAAAAGGTAATGCATGAAATAATGAAGGGAAGATATATATATTTATGGCACACAAATTTGAAATTCAAAAGCGGAAATGGTTTGTAATAGGAACAAGATTAATTAAAGGAGACATAATAAGCAAGTGATAAACCTTTAATTAATAAACATTCAAATCAGAAGAATAAGAAAGGAAGCAAATTAACGTTTAAAAATTAATAAACGTTATGATATAAAAACAACACAGCACATAAAAAGCGTGAGGACCCATAGGTGTTGCAGCGCGTTTATATGACATTGTGTGATGTGTGCACGGTTCGGATTTAATTTAATTAAATCTGAAGGTTCAGAGCTTTCTACCGCACCTATAAATAAGTCTGTAGAGCCCACCTTAAGCCTCATATTTCTGAGGCTATGCGAAGGCTCTGTTATTCTTTCCACTTCTCAAATCTATTCAGAAAATTAAGATTTTTAGATTAGAAAAAAAAAATTCTGAATCCAGATCTGAAGAAATGGAATGATTATTTTTAAGTAGGTGTTCAGATCTCATGTCGAAATAAGGTGATTTTCTAGATCCAATCTATTCAATTTTCCTCCTCTTTATTTCCTTTCTCTTTTAATGAAAATAATCAATCCATGGTCGTTAGGTTTTGAATCCGATTAAGGGAAAAAACATGGATGCTAAAACTGGATCAGATCCAGAATTGGGAAATCGTACGAGGTGAGTGGGTTTAAGCAATAGCATTTTAGATAATAATATGTTATCGTTTACCATTCCCCAATTTGTATAATTGAATTTTCTAGAATAATTAAGAATTACTGTTATAATAAGTTGAGATGTTAATATAAATAATTCATATGTTGAATCAGTTAAAGTGTTGGAATGATTACATGTGGAAAACAAACTTGTTAGAAAATAGGTAAGGACTACTGTTGTTATAACCACATGATTCACTTGTGGTATGTTATTGAGTAAATGACATGTTTAACTTGTTGGATTTGAACAATTACCCAATTAAATATTTACATGTCAAAATAGAATTATACACATGTTAAAAAGGACATGCGATAAAATATAGACATAATTTGATGACATGTAAATTGGATTAGAGTAAACATATGAAAAGGACAATATGCCTAATATTTACATAAAATAGGAATAATTATTAAAGAGAGAACATGCCTAGATTCACAGTAATTTGACACTGTAACGCTCTTAGACACAAGATTAGATTGCACTTGTGATAGAAGTCTGCCCAGACCCGCCCGACAAATCTAATGTGAGGGGTCTAAGTGCATAATTAAAACATACAATGGTACTAAGATACAAGGTTAAGTCAACTTGCGGTAGAAGGCTGCTCAGACCCGTCCGGCAAATCCAACGTCTACAAGTGTAGGCTTAATGTGAGAGGTCTAGTGTATATATATATATATATAACAAGATATGAATAAATGGAAATGATGATAATTAAATGTCTAACTCAGAAAATAAGAAAGGAAGGGATGTAATGGACTGAGTTAGTGTGATGCGAAGGAAAAGTGATGTATTCCCCTAAATGGCATATTTCTGAGAATGTGGCTGCAAGTAAGCTACAGTGAATAAAGTAAGAAAGTGGAAAGAAATTACTTGCCACCATGAATTTAGATGGGAATACGTTATGAAAATAAATCACTGATTCCTTCTATAAATCAAACTGATAAGGTGCATGAAGTGTTTTCCTTAATAAAATAAGGAACATATATTACAGTGAATGAAGAATAATGGATTACAACAATAAATGGTTTAGATGGGTAATGATAATCACCTATTATCAATAAATTACATTAATGAGAATGTTGTATAATTGGTAGACTTGTCCTAGGGACAAGTGAAGATTATAACTTAGGTTATAATAAACTAGTAAGGAAATGGGATAAGTGGTGAAATGAGATGAAGGACACTTAATTGTAAATTAAGTAATCCGTAAATGGGGAAGCCGAAATCCAATTGAGAAAAGGTGGAAAATATATGAAATATAAGAAGTTGTACTTAATTATGAATTAAGTAATCTGTAAACTTGGAAGTCCGAAACCCGCTGATAAGAATAACATGTTTGGACTTGTCCTAAGGACAAGAGGAAATTATAACATAGGTTATAATAAATAGGTAGAGAAACTTATTAATGGACCTTAGTTAAGAGAACTAAGTTAATAAGTAAACAACGATAAGTTGTAGTAACGATGTAAAATGGAATTATGATTAAATGAGAAAGAATGAGGAAAACTTATGAAATAAGTTATATTAAATCATGAGTAATGACTGACATGTTAAACAAACAACATGTGAATTGGGATATAGTTAATTACGTATTAAGAAGAACATGTTATTGTAACAATAAAATCAAACAAGAATATAAAAGGATTGTGATTACAGACCTTGGACCACAATCTAGAGAATAACATGTTGTGGTCTTATTAATAAACTTAAATGGATTAAGTTATATAACTGAAATTAATAAGCAAGAGAAACTTGGTAACTTGATTAAGAATTCAATATGAATGAGAACAACCAAGTTAAATGGAAACCTGATGAGGTAAGTCAAGCGCATAAAAGAATGTTTAGACATAGGGTCTAACAACATATTAAAGTGAGGCGCTTGGACCAGTCCGCACGTTTGAGGGTGAATAAACCAACGGGGTAGATCATCATGGTGTTATAAGGCACAAGGGGCCGCACATTTATCTGATTATTCTATCCTCTCCAAAGGACTAGAAGGGGAAGCAAGCGGCTTCCTGAGATACGTAAGGTGCTCCTAGTAGTCCTCTGTGCGGTGGCAGATGTTTAGGTTGTGCTCGTAGAGGTTGGGTCTGCGCGTAACTACTACGTGGGTAAGCTTTGACTGCAAAGGTAGCTATGCAGTCAGAATGTTGTGACGCGGTGACACCAGGGTGATTCGACGGTCGAATACCCGTCATCGGCAGCCAGTGGGATGCAAAAAGGCTAGAGCTAAGACCAATAGACCATTCACCTTTCACTATCGGGGTACAGTGGTTGAGGGAAGACGCCAAATGGATGTTTAGATTGTTTTTTTAGGGGCAGTCGTTTAGCTCTTGTAGTCTTTACTAGTTGAGGGAGGGGCCAAGGTGATGCCATAGCCGCCGTGAAAATAAACCCTAGGAATATCAGTAAATAGAGGCTCTTGAAGACAGGCCTGTACAGATATGGAAAAGCTCCCGATCGAGTTCCGTGTTTCTTGTATCGTCCTGCTATGGAACTCAGTGACATTAAAGGACTGCGGTTAAGGCATCGGGGTACAATTGATGATATGTATGTGGGACAGTCTAGATACATGCATGTCGGCTCTGGGTGGTGTATCGTAGACTTGAGGGCATTACTCGAATATGTAATTTTATTCGATCGACGATGGCAGTCCATACGTTTACGTAGCGTAGTAATGACAAATATATGCGGAACATAACATTGTTATGTAGAGATCCGTACGTCACTCCGACATAGGATGTGAGACTGCGTTCATTTCTATGGCATTACGGTGGAGACCGCGCAAGTCGAGTACCATGGGGTGTACCTCAGTATTGAGGGGTAGCTACATATGTACTATATTAGGTTAATCCCCTAGGAAGTAAATGGGTACGACATGTGTGTAAGCCTTGAGTGCTGTTAACCCAAGTAACCTAATAAATAAGAAAATATGATTGAACGGTATATGTAGGATTATCCAAAGTGTATAATTTAATTCCAGTCACCAGAACTTGTGTTCTGAGCCCCTCCTCATAACATACTTGCAAGTTAGATTTGGGGCAGAGACATGATAACTTTGGATATTGGTTAGACATTATTGTTAATGCAGTAAGGCTATACTTTGATTATATTATATTTTATCCATTCCACCGTGAGATGTTTTATGAGCTCTGACATATTTTATGTCTCTGTCTTTTCTGCAGGATACCAGACTTGAGTTTTGATAGATTGGAATTTTGAAAAAAAAAATGGTCGTTCAGAATTTGGGTTGTTACATTTTTCATCTGAAAATAAAAATATCAGGATAGGAGTAGCATCTGATGGATTTAGTCCTTTTCGTACAATGACTATATAGCACAACACATGGCCAATCGTATTGGTGAATTATAACATTCCACCTTGGTTATGCATGAAGACAGAAAATTTGATACTTTCAACCCTTATCCCTGGTCCAGAGTCTCATAACAATTGCATTTATGTCTACATGCAGCCTCTTATCGCAGAATTGAAAGAATTATGGGATCTTGGCATACAAACTTATGACGCCTTCACTGTTGATAATTTCACATTACGTGCAAGCGTGTTATGGATGATCAGCGACTTTTCGGGCTATGCAATGTTATCCGGTTGGAGCTCAAAGGATTATTTAGCTTGCCCGTTATGGCATTTCCAAACTTCTTCAATTTACATGAAACATAGTAAAAAAATGTGTTGCATGAATCATAGGAAATTTTTAGATCCGGGACACAAGTGGAGGTTTGATAAGAAACGGTTTAATGGTGAAATTGAAATGGGAACACCTCCTAGAATTTTATCTGGGATTGACATTAAAGAATTATTGGATGGTTATGAAAATATTTTTGGGAAGAAAGAGGTCAAGAAGCATAAAAATGAATCTCCTTTTAAAAAAAGTCGATATTTTTTAATTTACCATATTGGAGTCAAAATGTTTGCCGACAAAACTTTGATGTTATGCACATAGTGAAAAACGTTAGTGACAACATACTTGGTACTTTATTTAATATTGATGGGAAGTCGAAAGACTATTTAAATGCTCGGTATGATTTACAAGAGATAGGCATCAGTGAGGTCCTTCGTCCGGTTCTATCAACTAATAGGAATTACCTTGAGATGAGGCTGCCATATTTGAAAGGATGAACAAGGAGAAAGAAATATTTTGCTTGGTCTTAGAGAATGCTAAACTGCCTTATGGCTGTGCAGCTAATATCAGCCAGTATGTAAACAAGAAAGAGAGGAAAATTGCAGGGTATAAAAGCCACGATGCTCATTTTCTTCTCCACAACTTGTTGTAGTTTGCTGTGAAGAAATTTGTAAAATCTGAATTTGCAATACCTATAATTAGATTAGTTGCATTTCTAAGAAGTAGTTGGAGTAAAACTATCAATTTGGCTAATCTCAAGAGGCTACAAGAGGAAATTATGGAAATTTTTTGCCACTTTGAGATGATATTCCCAAAAGATTTCTTCGATACAATGGTGCATTTGATAGTTCATTTATGCAAAGAACTTGAATATGGTGGACCTGCACATGTTCGTTGTATGTCTCCGATTGAGCGTTATCTTTGTAAACTGAAATCATATGTTCGCAAAAAAAGTAAACCTGAGGCGTCCATTGTTAAAGGTTATCTTGTAGAAGAATGTTTGATATTCTGTTCAAGGTTCTTAGGTGGCGATGGAGTAGAAAAAAATGTAATTTGAAACTTGTCCACAGAATCTGGAATATCCTATTTGATGCAGCACATCATGGAAAATGCTTATTGGAGAATTATAAGATGTCCAACGACCTAGAGAAGGAGTCCAGTGTCCTAAAGCAAAGAGGAGGGACTTTCGGGTCGTTCAGCGCCCTAAAGAAGCCATCCAATGAGCTAAAGCAAGAAGAGAAAGCCTATGGGTCGTCCAGCAGTCTAGGGAACTGGTTTGAGGACCAAAGCTTGAAGAGAGGGAGTATAGGTCATTCCACGACTTAACTATGATGTTCCGCGAGCTAGAAAACTAGGAAGAGAGGACTAACGATCTAAAAAGGAAGTAAGAACTTAAGAAAATGTTGATGGATCGTTCTGCCTGAAGTTGGATCGCGTCGCTTGCATATTGGGTCGTATTGATGTTTTGTAGTTTGGGTCATTGTTATTTTTGGGTCGTTCCGTCTTTTTAAGGCGTGTTTGTATGTGTTGGGTCGCCTGCATCTGTTGGCTCTTGTTTATATGGTTTGGGTCGTGTGCCTATTGTACTTGGGTTGTTTCCTGCTTTGGGGCGTGAGTTGTAACCCTATAAATAGGGGTGTGGTGTGAGTTGTAAGGGTTGTTGATTGTTGAATAAATTTTTGTGTGAGCTTTGTGCCACCATTAAAATTGGAAGTTGAATGTGATCTCCTTTCTCCATCTTCGGATATTCAGTGCGCTCGAATTAACGAACTTGAAGCCGATTCACGGTATTGCTTGCGAGTGATCAACGTTCGAAGAATTGTAGATCGACAACATGGTATCTTGCAAGATTAACGTGTTAAACTTAGTTATTCCCATTTATATTGAATTCTTATTCAAATTAACAAGTTTCTCTTGCTTATTGATTTTAGTCGTATAACTTAATCCATTTAAGTTTATTAATAAGCCCACAACATGTTATTTTCTAAATTGTGGCCTAAAGTCTGTAATCCACGATCTATTTTGTATTCTTGCTTAGTTACATCATTACAATAACACATTTTCCTAATTAACATGTCACTTACCATTTATGATTAAATAAAACTTATTTATTTTACAAGTTTTCTACATTCTTTCACATTTAATTCAATTTACACCGTCACTACAACTTATCGTTGTTTACTTAGCAGATTATTACTCATATCTAATTCTATCATTTCTACAAGCTATGCTTACCCTACAAGGGTGTCTTTAATTACATAATTTTATTATATTTTCCTCTTGTTATGTATACGACTAAGTGTCTTTAATTACATAACCTTATTGGGTTAAGTTCGTGGGCCAATGTGCATATATTACCAACCCCCTCTATTTTACTTAACCCACCCACTACCCATCCAATTTTACTTAACCATAACTTAAGTTCATAATCATATAATCCTTATGGATTAAATTAGGTTAAGTAGTCCAATTCATTATCATGTCCAATTATGGTTATAATGGGCTAGACCTCCCACATTAGGCCTACAACGTGTGGATGCTGGATATGCCGGTCGGGTCCGGGAAGTCTTATTCCACAGTTGGGTCTAACCTCGTGTCTTAGCCCGATTAGTATTTGCACACTTAGACCTCTCACATTAGGTTCAACATTAGTGGCTGCTGGATATGTCA
Source organism: Allium sativum (assembly GCA_030737875.1). NCBI lineage: Eukaryota > Viridiplantae > Streptophyta > Magnoliopsida > Asparagales > Amaryllidaceae > Allium > Allium sativum. The sequence goes on along the minus strand of CM060916.1, from coordinate 787,282,513 downwards.
GTCGGGTCCGGGCAGACTTCCACCACTAATGCAGTCTAACCTCGTGTCATAAGTGCAATTACAATTCCTAATTGTAATTAATAGACATTCCAATTTTATCCAAATCTACCTATGTCATTATAGGTGATTATTTCTCTTCTTCCCCATATTTAATTATATGCCCGACTCACTATTCAAATCATAGACTTTTATGCCCCTTTTTAATTCACCATTTATTTATGCACAATATGCTCTTTTTTCCCTTGTTATAAATTAAGGCATATATATGTATTATGCACAAGCCCAAACCCACATATTTTCCAATTTATGCCTAAAATTCATATCCACACATGTTCCAATTTATGTCCCAAATCAATATTTAGACATGTACCATTTTATACCCAATTCCATATTTACATTTATTCCAATGCGTGCCTAAATTCATATTATCCATCAAGACATATGCCCCCAAACCCATATTCGTATATTTCCAAATTTATGCCCAAATTTAGATCCATATTTTCCAAAATTGTGCCCCAAATTATGTCTTTCCCATTATTCCCAGTTTCGCACGTTTCCATTTTTCAGCGTTAGGCCTAGGCTCGAAGGTAGCCTGGCTATATAAAAATATAAGGGAAAAGAGGGAGAGAATAGAATCAGAACAGGCATAATAACGAATCAATAATATAACGGTAGAAATAGGCATAAAAACTGAATGGACATATTATGACAAGGTTAGACTTGGTAACGATATAAACATATAAGAACAGATCAGAGAAATAAATCATAATAGAAATGATTAGGCACCAATTCAAGATCCTTTTTTTATATACATATCACGATTAGTATTTAAATATTCAGATCTAAAAATAACATGAACTCACAGTGAATTGATCTGAGGAAATGGATCCAAATTACTGCGAAGAACATGTTGAATAAGTTGTTGTAGCCATCGCTGAATTTGTTGTAGCAATCGTTGAATTTGTATAATGTTTGCTGCATTAGATTTGGAGTAGATTACGCCATTCAATCTTCGTTGCAGCGGAGCTTCGCCATCGCCATTGTTTTTATATGAATAAAACCTAGGTCTATGGTCATTTATATAGCCTAGGGTTCATGAATCTAGCTCCACAGTTGTCCAGGTTCATAAAAGAAGTTTCCAGGGCCACGGGTGGGTTGACCCCCCTTCAGGTGGGTCGACCCCTAGGTTGACCCCCCCCCCTTCATGGGTGTCGACCCCTAGGTCGACCCTGGGCTTGACCCCCACGAACCTGAATCGACCCCCAAGTCGACCCAACAGGGTCTCGGGTCGACTTCAAAATGTCGGCTCTTCCTAGATTTGCACGCCGGATTTCTGGTTTTGCTGATTTTTTGATACTTTTGAATTTTATATGTATAAATATCTTTCCTATATGCATACAAACTTCAAACCTTAATAAATTCTTCATACGATGTCCGATTTATGCAAACCAGGTGTCTATCTTGACCAGAATTCTGAGACGAATGTAATGGAGCAGTTCGTTTAACTAAATTATGAATATTTAATTAAGTTTTCCTTAAATTCATTGCTAATAGTGTATTTCACACAATTATTTCTTAATTCATCATCTTTACTGTCATTAGAAATTCGGGGTGTTACATTCTCCCCTACTCAAAGGATTTTGTTCCCGAAATCTCTAAGTTAAGAAGAATGTATATCCAAACATCCAACAATCATACATCCATCTAGCAATCACAGGCATCCATTATCCTTAAGGATTTTCTAATGCTTTTATGAACATACGCAATAGTGTGTGTATATGTCCGTAAACTAATGCGAAAATCAGGCGGTCTACTGATTCAGTTGACCTCCTTAATGCAATATATGTTTGTGCCATGCAACCAAAATGTATGCAAATCATCCTAGTCCATGTAAGTTCTATATGTGTGCACAATCATCTATAATCCGTAAAAATTTAAAATGTACACACATCAATATGCAATATGTAAGTGATTGAGCCGATCTAGTGCCTATTTTGTGTGTATATGCATCCACAAGCAACCACTAGCAACCACTTGCATCCATCAAACATAACATGTCTCAAACACATGTTTACATTCATGAGTTTTCTTCCTAAAGACTCGATCGACAGGAGATATTCAAACGATAGATACAAGTATTAATTCGAAGCTTGGAAAAAGAAGTTATGGGCATATTCTCGAAAAGGAAAGGATATGAAGCGTGAATCTTATCTTCAGCTTCCCAAGAAGCGTCCTCGTGGCCCTTTCCCCATTGCACTCTTACTAGCTTCACTTCTTTGTAGCACAATTTCTTAACCACCGATCCAAGTATGCAAGTCGGAACTCGTCCTATCATTGCTTCCTTCTATACTTCCACTTCCTCTCGCAAGTTTGGCTTCACTACCTCAAACTCTATTCATTTTATCGCCTCTTGGATGAGTAGTCATCTTAGAATGATGGGCTTCCTCAAGGACTATTCAATAGGTTTCCCATCCCGATATGACTCACCTATCAAACCTCTTCTCCAGTAGCTCCCCTACTTTCTTATCAAGTTCCCTCTTTTCTTTTAGGAGTCACATGTCGCAAATCATCGATAGATATATCAAGAGGTTTTAGGAGACTAAGCATGACAGACCCTTTTGGGGTCATAAGAAATCTCGAGAGTCTTTCTATGGCAAGTCAGAAGTCTAATGACCCTCCTCTCACAATCTAGAATTGTTCCATATATGGTTACCCATCCATCCTATAATCAAACCGTATCATATGAAATCAAGAACGTATGCGTCGTAACCAAAATCGATGCCAAACACAAAGATTCTCAATCCTCGAAAAATCCTCGATAAATGAGATGTACCTCTAATGGGTTTGAGACACTAATGGGATCCAAAACGATACTCTTATCTAGGTGCGGAGACTCAACTAAAAGATCAGATAAAAAAGAATGTGAAGCGCTAGAAAAAGAATCATAATAGGATGATCAGAAGTAGAAATCAATCCTTCTATGGAAACTTTCCTACCCCTATCATGTCCACCAGCTATGAGAACATTAGCTTTCCCCCTAGAAGTTCCTGCCTTCTGGCCTTGTCCTTGTCTCTTTGGGCACTCCTTAATAAGGTGTCCCACCTTAGCAAAGTGGTAACAATGCCTTTCCTCCTTCTACAATCCTTTTTCAGATGACCCACCATTCTGAAATTATGGTATTTCCTCTTTTCTTCTTTGGGATATGCTCCTTAGCCCCAACTCCCTTATTCCCCTTTTTATCATCCTTGTGCAACATGCTAACAAGTCTCTTGAAAGCTGCCTCTGTGACGGCCCGCCCCGAACCAGCCGACATTTCCTTCGAAATGCGTTGTACAGATGTCCAACCAGTAAGGGACGGTCGTCAGAAGAAAAGAAACATAAGAGTGAACTAACAAGGAACCTTTAGTATCTCTCACAACGCATGGAATAATATATAATAATAACATAACTTTGACATAAAATATGCAAGATAGTGCATAAGCTGAAAACTAAACCATCAAAGCAGCAGATCCAAAATACAGCTTATGATCCAAACCATCATTATTACAACTCCAAATTACTGTATCTAAAGCAAAAGAAAGAAAAGGTACACTACTAATGCCCAAGCAGTGACCAACAACAACACAGGGAGTATATATGAATAAATAGTACGTGTAAGCCTCCTGCTCGTCTCCGGAAAACTACTCGCGCATCACCACCTAACCTGTCTTTAGCTGATCGTTTAGGAGAACCCAGAGTTGTAAGAAGAGACATAAAACTCTGGGTCAGACAAAAGTTTGGTATGAGCGATAAGCAACAAAACAGAACAACAACAGGTACAATCCAATCATACCTGAACTTGGACCTACAACCAAAGAGTTAGCACAACAAGATGTACAGTACTCTAAGGTAACACTGACATAAAGTGTAAACGGGGGTGGGATTATGGTGATAGCAAACATCAAACATAGCAATCATCCTCACATCTCTCACCCAGTGCATAAAGCATACAATATCCACCACTCGATCACCCAATCCTTTGCTACGATCACTTTGCTCCATGGAGCCACAATGACCCCATTGCACTGATCCATAGCCACTAATCCGTCTCTCAGTGGTGAACTAAAGTTATGGATATCGATAACCCCTTTGCACACATCCCGCAGTAAAGTCCAACTCATGAAGTTAACTCATTGATCCCCTTTGGGATCCTGAGTAATAACCTCTCATTTGGACTACCTTTGCATCTCGGGTTTTGGTCATTATCCTGTCACGTGACTCTTCAGTTCATTTCGTGATCCTCCATATCGACTCATGATGCTCCAAAGCTTCAGTTCGTGATCAGATTCCTCGTTTCGTGATTCGTGTCAAGCTTCGACTCGTGTCACTCCCTTGGCTTCGGTGCGTGGTCCACACGGCTCGCGGTCCGCCTCCTGGCACGGTTAGTGGTAAACAGACGGCTCGTGGTCCCTATCCTGATCCGGTTCGTGATTCTCCAGTCCGAGTCGTGATCCCCTTTCATTCCTAGTGTGGTTTACGGCTCGCTATCCTAGGGTTCTCCCCTTCCTCACGGTCGCCCTCATAGGGTTCGCCCTATTCCTCACAGTCGAGGTGTGAGGGTTCGCCATCTTCCTCACGGTCGGGGTGTGAGGGTTCGCCATCTTCCTCACGGTTGGGTCGTGAGGGTGCTTCACGTTCCTAGGGGTCGGTTCGTGAGGTTACTTCGCCATCCTAGGAGTCGGGATGTGAGGGTGCTGCACAATCGTAGGTGTCGGGTTGTGAGGGACAGGTTCTTCACGAACTGGAATAACCAATTTCCTGTAACTTTTCCACTAAGCAATCTACGCCTTACGACGGCGTTTTCGACCAATCTTACTTTCCTATGCAATCACAAATCATTCCAAATAGTAATAGCAATATATGTAATCAACCATAAACACCAAAACAACAATTTAACATGCAAATATGGATCAAACATACCCAAAACTATGATTTTCCCCTTAATCCCCTTAATCATGATTTAACCTTACGATTATCAAAACATGTCCAAATTAACCCAAATTTCTAATAGAGGCATAAAATAATATTTAAGAATTTCTAAACATTTTTCCAGAATTTTAACATGCATAATTTTGTTTATTAACACTAATCACCCCTAATTAGACGTAATTAGTGAAAAACAATGCAAATCACTCACCTTAGCCAAAATATAAACTAAGATCTGAAATGATTCTTTAAATGGCATGAATTCCAATGCACACAGTAGCCTTTGCCTCTAATTTGATGATGATTAGACTTGGCTTGATGCTAATTAGCTTAATCTTTAGAAAGTGATTTGGAGGTGTTTTAGAAAGTGAAGGCCATGGCTAGGGTTCAAGAGATGTAAGTGGTGGCTAGAAAACTGATTAGAAATGAACTTCCAAACCCTATTAGCCTCCCCATAACCCTAATCCCGAAATGGGTTATGGGCCTAGCTGTTAATCACTGTAATTAGGCCCGGTTAAGCTGTTTTTCACCTTCCAAACTTTATTTCAGCCATATCTCCCAAATGGTAAGCCCGTTTGATCAATGTGACTACTCTACGGAAAGGTAAACCATCATCTAAATCCAATGGAAGTGGTTTCAGGTCAAAACTCCTTGCCAATCAAAAATTATAGGCGAAACAAGATTCGCTAAGGGAAAAACGGTCATTTACACCTTAAGAAATTTCGCCCCCAAAATTCCTTAACCAAAAACATACAAAGGTGTTCCGTATGCTTATCAGCCATTCACACCAATCAAACATATACAACAAGCACAACAAGCCTACCCTAGCATGTGGTTTACTGACAAGGGAAGAAACTATCACTATTAAAATCTTACAAGGCAAAGAGTTTTGGATGCGATTCCCTTGTGCTCTCCTCTGTGTCCCAAGTACAATCACTCTCATTCTCGCCCCACTGAACCTTGACCAGTTTCACCGCCTTCCTTCGAAGTTGCTTCGTATCGCTCTCGAAAATATGGATCGGCTTGCGGTTCCCAACCGCCTCGGGTTCTACTTCGATGTCATCCAACTGATCCGGTGAAATAGTCATATCAGGGTCGTGCACGAACTTCCTTAACTGGGAAACATGAAACACGTTATGAACTCCTGCCATCTTGTCTAGGAACTCAACTTTATATGCCAAATTCCCAACTTGCTCGAGAACTGGGAATGGACCAACAAATCTTGGTGCTAACTTGCCTCTCCTGCCAAATCGAATCACGCTCTTTAACGGAGAAATCTTGACAAACACCAAGTCGCCGGTGGAGAATTTTAAATCTCTTCTCCTCATATCAACATAACTCTTCTGCCTATCTTGAGCAGCCTTCATTCGCTATTGGATAACCCTGACCTTATCTGAGGTTTCTCTTATCATATCTGGCCCAAGACAAATTTCTCACCGGTTTCTAACCAACATGATGGTGAGTTGCATGGTCTTCCGTACAAAGCTTCAAATGGAGTCATACTAATACTGGACTGATAACTATTATCATATGCAAGCTCAACCAGATGAAAATGGTCATCCCATGACCCACCAAAATCTAATATACAAGCCCTCAAGAGATCCTCTAATACACGATTCACCCAAATACTATCATGATCCAATCTAGTCCTTGTTAAACCGTCAATGAAATCCATTGAGACTTGTTCCCATTTCCATTCGAGAATTTCCAACGGTTGTAACAACCACTAGGCTCCTTTTGCTCAGTTTTAACTAACTGGCAATTCATGTACTTCATCTCTCAATCCATTAACATTGGGTACAACCAGTCTACCATTCTTTCAAAGCCATCCTTCTCTATCAAGTCCATACTTGCTCATCTCCTTGCTATCGATATCCTTTTCTACCATGGAGATGATTTCCAATAGGTTAGCATCGTTCCTCTGACTAGAAGCAATCCGCTTAATCAAAGTCGGTTTGATCGTCTAACTTGCTAATATTTCTGGATCCAATCCATACTTACGTTTGAGATCATATCCCACGATATACTCCAGTTGCTTCCATTCAAGAAATGTAGCATCTAAACTGTCATGTCTCCTATTCAATGCATCAGCTATCGCACCTAGTCCGGTAGCACAGGCATCCGTGTATGCCGTCATCTCTTCGTTCTCTATTACCAGAATCCTACAGGTGATAGTCTACTCAAGGGAACAAAAATAGGAACAAACATAGCAACCATAGCATCCACCAAACATGTCCTATCTATCAACTGCTAAAGCCATAAATACGTCGATACCTACCTGACTGGTCCAACCAATCCCAAGGCTAATGGAAGCCCCGCCTCCATACATACGTCGATGCCTACTTGACTGGTCCAACCAATCCTAAGGCTAATGGAAGCCCCGCCTCCATACGGACTACCGTACATCCAACGTACGTTTATCCTCCAAGGATAACTAGATCACGTCCAACGGGTCCAAGGTAACGGGCGTCCCCAGATACCCCTGCTTCGTGCCCGCCTAGAATAGTCTAAGTATCGACGATTTCTTGGTACTCTCATCAGAAGAGCTACCCACATACTCTGACCCAGTCTCGAGTATCCATTACTGACAAATCTCAAGTCCAACATGAGTCGTCTCTCTATTCGTTACATCTCCAAGATCAACGAACAACCATTTTTCTTTTACGAGTTCAAGTCCAACTTGAATCGTCCTAGCCCTCGTTGCATCTCCACGATCAACGAGCACATCTTACCCCTTCGAAATTCTACCATTCTTGAACCAAAGAGAACATCAACATAGGGTCGTAAACAATTCATTACCTTGTAGCTTCCTCAAGTCCCACTCGAGTCATCTCCTAGCCCTATCGAATCCAACTCGGGGCAATCCATACATTGAACAATCTTATCATGCCACGGCTGCACATCACTCCTCGAGTAAGCCAAGATATCATTCAATGGAAATCACAACAACTACTTATATCTCACGCAAACCATCCTAGTGAACTCAACATTCCCTAAGCACAAGCCCCAAAGGCCTAAACCAATATCAGATAAGCACTCAAGGAACATCTCCTCCAAATTTAGACAATCTACGTGAAATGATACTAGCAAAAAAAAACTAAGTAAACATACATCCATAACTCGATAAGACCACATTACAACAAATCATGCAAAGACTAGTCATTCGTCACAACTAAAGGTCTATAGACTATCTCAGGTTCCAATCCCAACTTATCTACCAGGTCACTAGATATGAAGGAATGGGATGCCTCGTTATCAACAAAACTAGAACATAAACATCATAAATAGAAAGCATACCTCGAATAATGACGCCCTTTCCCTTCTCCGCCGCAGTTGGGGCATTCGACAAAGGAGGAACAACGTTGATAGCATATGCTTTCACAATTTGCTTCTCTTTAGGGGGTTGCAGGCAATTATCCTTGTGATGTCCCACTTGGCCGCAATTGAAGCACTTCCTTTCCCTAGGCTTTTCCTGACAATCACTAGCATAGTGGCCCTTCTTGCCACAACTAAAGCACTCTTTATCTTTCTTGTCCTTCTTTTTCTGACCACCCTTGGTCTGGTCCTACTTTCTCTTATTCTGGGACTCCTTCTTACCTCCACCGCTTACTTGCGGCTTTGATTCCTCTACAGATGCAATAGCAACATCGGCCTTTGACTTAGGGTAAAGACTCTCCGATCTCAATGCTTTCCCCACTATAGACTCGAACGTCTCGTCGATGTGGTTTATCAGCCTTTCCCCTAAGTACTCATCTAAGCCAGTTATGAACTACTCGTTCTTCTTCTCGGCAGTGTCGATAAGAGATAATCCATAATTCGATAAAGTATCGAACTCAACAATATATTCCGAGACTGCCCTACCATTCTGCTTAAGCTCCAAAAATTTCTTAAACAATTCAGATTTGTGAGCAGCTGGAATGAACTTTTCGCTGAAATGAGTCATAAACTGATTCCAAGTAACTTGATCTTCAGAAGAAGCTGCTTTAATAGCATTCCACCAATTCATAGCTCGTCCTTGAAGCTAACGTGATGCTAACTTTCTCTTCATGGCATCATCGATTCCCAAGTCCTCGAAGATGCGCTCACAACTATCCAACCAATCTGGAACATCCGTAGCCGACTCCGTTCCGTGGAACGACTTCCCGCCAAGACTAGTATAATCCTTGTTAAGCTTGGCAAAATCGGCCCTAGGCGCCTGCACTACTGCACCACCACCGTTAGCAGCATTAGGAACTGCTCCCCGAGCATCCTTAAGCATCTCTCGCATGAAAGTAGTGAACATCGTCCTCATATTAGGGATATTCCTTTTATTAGCCTATGAACCTGTACTCCTCGTATATTGGCTCATTGTCAAATCTGTGAAGAGAAAACAATTAACCATCTCCATAGTGGTGCCAGTGCAATTCGACTTCATCGTTACATATACTAATAGTGTATATATATATAGCTTTTGAAAACCAAAATATCACAAATACGCGCTCTCATATACATATACTATCTCTCCCTGATGTCTTCCCTTAGGTTAACTACGCAACCTAGAGCTCTGATACCAAATGTGACGGCCCGCCCCGAACCAGCCGACATTTCTTTCGAAATGCGCTGTACCGATGTCCAACCAGCATAGGACGGTCGTCAGAAGAAAAGAAACATAAGATTGAACTAACAAGGAACCTGTAGTATCTCTCACAATGCATGGAATAAAATATAATAATAACATAACTTTGACATAAAACAGGAGAGACAATGCATAGGCTGAAAACTAAACCATCATAGCAACGAAAATCCAAAATACATATTATGATCCAAACCATCATTATTACAACTCCAAATTACCGTCTCTAAAGCAAAAGAAAGAAAAGGTACACTACTGATGCCCAAGCAGTGACCAGCAACAACACAGGGAGTGTATATGAGTAAATAGTACGTGAAAGCCTCCTGCTCGTCTCCGGACAGCTACTCGTGCATCACCACCTAACCTATCTCTAGCCTACTTGTTTAGGAGCACCCAGAGTAATAAGAAGAGACATAAAACTCTGGGTCAGACAAAAGTCTGGTATGAGCGATAAGCAACAAAACAGAACAATAACAGGTATAATCCAATCATACTTGAACCTGGACCTGCAATCAAAGAGTTAGCACAACAAGATGCACAATACTCTAAGGTAACACTAACATAAAATGTAAATGGGGGTGGGGTTATGGTGATAGCAAACATCAAACATAGAAATCATCCTCACATTTCTCACCCAGTGCGTAAAGCATACGATATCCACCACTCGATCACCCAATCCTTTGCTACGATCACTTTGCTCCATGGAGTCACAATGACCCCATTGCACTGATCCATAGCCACTAATCCGTATCTCAGTGGTGAACTAAAGTTATGGATATCGATAACCCCTTTGCACACATCCCGCAGTAAAGTCCAACTCATGAAGTTAACTCGTTGATCCCCTTTGGGATCCTGAGTAGTAACCTCTCATTTGGACTACCTTTGCATCTCGGGTTTTGGTCATTATCCCGTCATGTGACTCTTCAGTTCAGTTCGTGATCCTCTATATCGACTCGTGATGCTCCAAAGCTTCGGTTCATGATCAGCTTCCTCGGTTCATGGTTCGGGTCAAGCTTCGACTCGTGTCACTCCCTTGGCTTCGGTGCGTGGTCCACACGGCTCGCGGTCCCCCTCCTGGCACAGTTCGTGGTAAACAGGCGGCTCGTGGTCCCTATCCTTATCCGGTTCGTGATTCTCCAGTCCGAGTCGTGATCCCCTTTCCTTCCTGCTGCGGTTTATGGCTCGCCATCCTAGGGTTTGCCCCTTTCCTCACGGTCGCCCTCCTAGGGTTCGCCCTATTCCTCACGATCGGGGTGTGAGGGTTCGTCGTCTTCCTCACGGTCGGGGTGTGAGGGTTCGCCATCTTCCTCACGGTCGGGTCATGAGGGTGCTTCATGTTCCTAGGGGTCGATTCGTGAGGATACTTCGCCATCCTAGGAGTCGGGGTGTGAGGTTGCTGCACGATCCTAGGTGTCGGGTTGTGAGGGACAGGTGCTTCGCGAACAGAAATGACCAATTTCCTGTAACTTTTTCCAGCAAGCAATCTGCACCTTACGACGTGTTTTCAACCAATCTAACTTTCCTATGCAATCACAAATCATTCCAAAAGTAATACCAACATATATAATCAACCATAAACACCAAAACAACAATTTAACATGCAAATATGGATCAAACATACCCAAAACTATGATTTTCCCCTTAATCCCCTTAATCATGATTTAACCTTACGATTAGCAAAACATGTCCAAATTAACCCAAATTTCTAACAGAGGCATAAAACAATATTTAAGAATTTCTAAACATTTTTTCCAGAATTTTAACATGCATAATTTCGTTAATTAACGCTAATCGCCCCTAATTAGCCGTAATTAGTGAAAAACAATAAAAATCACTCACCTTAGCCAAACTATAAACTAAGATCTGAAATGATTCTTTAAATGGCACGAACTCCAATGCACATAGCAGCCTTTGCCTCTAATTTGATGTTGATTAGACTTGGTTTGATGCTAATTAGCTTAATCTTCAATTAGAAAGTGATTTGGAGGTGTTTTAGAAAGTGGAGGCCATGGCTTGGGTTCAAAAGATGTAAGTGGCAGCTAGAAAACTGATTAGAAAAGATTTCCCAAACCCTATCAGCCTCCCCATAACCCTAATTCTGAAATGGTTTATGGGCCTAGCTGTTAATCACTCTAATTAGGCCCGGTTAAGCTGTTTTTCACCTTCCAAACATTATTTCAGCCATATCTGCCAAACGGTAAGTCCGTTTGATCAATGTGACCACTCACGGAAAGGTAAACCATCATCCGAATCCAATGGAAGTGGTTTCAGGTCAAAACTCCTTACCAATCAAAAGTTATAGGTGAAACAAAATTCTCCTAGGGCAAAACGGTCATTTAAAAATCGGCAAAAATCGTGAACATGGAAAATGACACCAATAGTTTTTCCCCAAAGTTACACGACCATACGACCTCGTATGAAAAAGAAATTCTACGGTCCTTCGATACGTAGAATTATGCGGGTCGTTACAGCCTCCATCGCATAGAATTCTTTACGAGGCTTGAGAGAAAATAAGACGGAGGTAAAACCACTGCGACTAAAGATGGAGGTTGGGCACTTCTTTGCCCTTCGACATGTACCATAGGTTTAACATGCCTACGGAACCATGCCGAAATAGGGATACCCTTTCGAGAGAAACAGTTCCCCAATCAAAAAGGAAAAGAAACCAAGCAGAGAATCGAGAAGGCATTTATGGCTTTGGGAAATATGCTTTTCAAAAACAGACTTTTTATTTTTAAATACTTTGTTTTTAAGACCTTTTTGAAAACCATTTTCAAAATACTTTATCCGATCTTATAACCATATGCTCTGATACCAAATGTGACACCCCACGTCCGTTAATGTCACTCACTAAGGGAATGCATTAAGTTCCGTGAAGCGTTATAGGTAAATAAAAACATAATAGCACAAGACAGACATGTAAAATAGCAGCAGAATTAAAAACTTTTAAATAAACTTTATTTAAATCAAAACATCATGGTCCCAAATACTGAGTTTACATCATAAGTAACTAATTACATTAATAATCTGTCTTGCCAAAAATATCAGAGTATAAAAGCAAAAAACCATATTTCTCTGTGAAGCCATAAGAGAGTAGACCAAAAGTCAAAGCGATACATCTATATCAAAAATCCAAGCTAAGCTGAAAAAAATCCAAATCAACTCTAAGCACTTCCACCTTGAGAACCTTGAGGGGGGGAACGGAAGAGAGAGAAGAGGAAACAAAAAGGGTCAGACATAAAGTCTGGCGAGTCCAGTTACTTTTAAATATAAATAGATAAAAGTATCATGGCAGGTATATATAAAATTGGAAGAACAAGATAACAGTAACAATAACAAGTGTGAACTGAGCAGGATAAGATGAACAGGATATATTGGGCTTCCTAAATACATTTCTCTGCACCGCACAGATACTAGTATATCAGAAGTAGAATGATCCCTACTAATACCGTTCCATTACATTTTCATGATTATTAGGTTACTTGAGTTAATAACACTCAAGACTTATACGTGCATCGTACCTATTTACTTCCCCATAGATTCACCTAATACACCCCATGGTACCCCACTCGCACGGTCTCCACAGTAATAAACGCAGTCCCTCATCCTATGCCGAAGTGACGTATGGGTCCTAATATAAAATGTTACGTTCCGCATATATATATATATATATATATCATTACTATGCTACATAAGCGTATGGACTGCCACCATCGATCGAATAAGATTCCTTATCGAAATAATGCCCTCTAGTCTACGGTACACCACCCAGAGAAGATATATGTATCTAGACTATCCCACGTATGTACTGTAATTGTAGCTCGATGCCTCAATCGCACGTCCTCCAATGTGCACCGAGTTCCGCGGCAGGGCGATATAAGAAACACGGAACTAGGTCGGGAGATTTTCCATATCTGTACAGGCCCGTCTTTAAAGAGCCTCTATACACAGATAATTCTAGGGTTTGTTTTCCATGGTGGCTATGGCCCCACCTCGGCCCCTCCCTCAACTAGTAAAGACTACAGAGCTAAACAAACGCCCTTAAAACAACCAATCTAAACATCTATGTGGCGTCTACCCTCAACCCCGCACCTCAATAGTGAAAGGTGAAATTATATCTTGGGTTTAGCTCTAGTCTTTTCACCACCTGCTGGCTGTTGATGACGGATATCCAACGGTCTACTATCCTTGCTGGTCGTGACCCTCTCTACCTCCTCGTGAGGCAACCGCCGAATCACCCTTGTGTCACCTCGTCATAGCATTTTGACTGCATAGCTACATCTCCAGTCAAGGCCCACCCATCTAGTAGTTACGCGCAGACCCAACCTCTGCGAGTACAGCCTAAGACATCTGTCACCGCACATAGGCCTACTATGAGTACCTTACGTACTTCAGGAAGCCGCATGCTTCCCCATCCAGTCCTTTGGAGCCTTCAAACAATCAGATGAATGTGCGCTCCCCTCGTACCTTATAACACCTCGATAATCTACAATGTTGGGTTATTCACCCTCAAACTTGCAGACTGGTCCAAGCGCCTAACTTTAATATGTTGTTAGACCCTATGTCTAAACATTCTTTTACGCGCTTGCCTTACCTCACCGGGTTTCCATTTAACTTGGTTATTCCAATTCATATTGAATTCTTATTCAAATTACCAAGTTTCTCTTGCTTATTAATTTCAGTCATATAACTTAATCCATTTAAGTTTATTAATAAGCCCACAACAAGTTATTCTCTAGATTATGGCCCAAGGTCTGTAATCCACAATCTATTTTATATTCATGCTTAGTTACATCATTACAATAACACGTTCTCCTTAATACGTTATTAAGTATGTCTCAATTCGCATGTTTCCTAATTAACATGTCACTTACCATTTATGTTTAAATATAACTTATTTATTTTACAAGTTTTCCTTATTCTTTCTCATTTAATTCAGTTTACACCGTCACTACAACTTATCGTTGTTTAATTTGCAGGTTATTATGCATATATAATTCTATCATTTCTACAAGTTATGCTTACCCTACAAGGGTGTCTTTAATTACATAACTTTATTATATTTTCCTCCGGTTATGTATACCACTAGGGTTAAGTTCGTGGGCCTATATGTAAATATTACCCACCCCCTCTATTTACTTAACCTACCCACTACCCATCCAATTTTACTTAACCCTTACTTAAGTTTATGATCACACAATATTTATAGATTAAATTAGGTTAAGCAGTCCAATTCATTACCATGTCCAATTACGGCCATAATGGGCTAGACCTCCCACATTAGGCCTATAACATGTGGATGCTGGATATGCCGGTCGGGTCCGGGCAGTCTTATTCCATAGTTGGGTCTAACCTCGTGTCTTAGCCCGATTTGTATTTGCACACTTAGACCTCTCACATTAGGTTCAACATTAGTGGCCGCTGGATATGCCGGTCGGGTTCGGGCAGACTTCCACCACTAATGCAACCTAATCTAGTGTCATAAGTGCAATTACAATTCCTAATTGTAATTACTAGACATTCCATTTTTATCCAAATCTACCTATGTCATTATAGGTGATTATTTCTTTTCTTCCCCATATTTAATTATATGCCCGACTCACTATTCAAATCATAGATTTTATGCCCTTTTTTAATTCACCTTTTAATTATGCACCATATGCTCTTTTTTCCCTTGTTATAAATTAAGGCATATTTATGTGTATTATGCACAAACCCAAACCCACATATTTTCCAATTTATGCCCAAAATTCATACTCACACATGTTCCAATTTATGTCCCAAACCAATATTTAGACATGTCCCATTTTATTCCCAATTCCATATTTACATTTATACTAATGCGTGCCTAAATTCCTATTATCCAACAAGACATATGCTCCTAAACCCATATTCGTATATTTCCAAATTTATGCCCAAATTTAGATCCATATTTTCCAAAATTATGCCCCAAATTATGTCTATCCCATTATTCCTAATTTCGCATGTTTGCATTTTTTTTCAGTGTTAGGCCTAGGCTCGAAGGTAGCCTGGCTATATAAAAATAGAAGGGAAAAGAGGGAGAGAATAGAATCAGAACTGGAAAAATAACAAATTAATAACATAACTGTAGAAATAGGCATAAAAACTGAATGGACATATTATGACAAGGTTAGACTTGGTGACAATATAAACATATAAGAACAGATCAGTGGAATAAGTCATAATAGAAATGATTAGGCACCGATTCAAGATCCAATTTTTATATACATATCACAATTAATATTTTAAATATTCAGATCTAAAAATAACATGAACTCACAGTGAATAGATCTAAGGAAATGGATCCAAATTACTGCGAAGAACATGTTGAAAGTTGTTGTAGCCATCATTGAATTTGTTGTAGCAATCGTTGAATTTGTATAATGTTTGTTGAATTAGATTTGGAGTAGATTAGGTCTTTCAATCTTCGTTGCAGCGGAGCTTCGCCATCGCCATTTTTTTAGATGAATAAAACCTAGTTCTAGGGTCTTTTATATAGCATAGGGTTCATGAATCTAGCTCCAAAGTCGTCCAGGTTCAGAAAAGAAGTTTCCAAAGCCACGGGTGGGTCGACCCATAGGTCGACCCCCCTTCATGGGTGTCGACACCTAGGTCGACCCCGGGGTCGACCCCTATGAGCCTGAGTCGACCCCTAGGTCAACCCAGCAGGGACTCGGGTCGACTTCAAAATGTCGGCCCTTCCTCGATTTGCGCGCCGGATTTTTGGTTTTGTTATTTTTGAACATTTTTGAATTTTATGTGTATATATATCTTTCCTATATGCATACAAACTTCAAACCTTAATAACTTCTTCATACGGTGTCTGATTTACGCAAACCAGGTGTCTATCTTGAGCAGAATTCTAAGACGGACGCAATTGCACGGTCCGTTTAACTTAATTCTGAATGTTCAATTTAGTTTTCGTTAAATTCATTATTAATAGTGTATTTCACACTAATTATTCCTTAATTCATCATCTTTAGCGTCATTAGAATTTCGGGGTGTTACACAAAGTGTTCTGTTCTTGGGGTACATTATGTTCAAAGAAGGAATACAGATGGACCAGCATAAAGTCACCACAATCAGAGATTGGCCTCGACCTAAGACTATAATAGAAGTCAGAAGCTTTCATGGATTGGCATCATTCTATTGAAGGTTTATTCCACGCTTTAGTAGTGTGATGGCTCCTGTTACCGATTGCATGAAAGAAAAGCAGTTTATGTGGACAAAGGAAGCTCAATTTTCTTTTAAGAAAATCAAGGAACTTTTGACGACAACACCAGTCCTTGTATTGCCAGATTTTCAGTTGCTATTTGAATTACATACAGATGCATCGAAGGTTGGAATCAGAGGAGTACTGAGTCAGAAGGGGTGTCCGATTGCATATTTCAGTGAGAAACTATCTGGGGGCAAAGATGAGATACAATACATATGACGTGGAGTTCTATGCTATTCTATAGGCCGTAAAGCATTGGAGACATTACTTGTTTCACAAGGAGTTTGTCCTATATACTGACCATGAAGCATTGAAGCATTTGCAAGAACAAGGTAAGATTGTTGCTAGACACGAGTCGTGGATTGATTATTTGCAAAAGTTTACATTTGTTGTAAAGCACAAGTCTGGAGTGACTAATCGCGTAGCTGATGCTTTGAGTCGAAGGAATCATTTGCTTATGACTATGCGAGTCGAAGTGGTTGGTTTTGATGTACTTCTAGAGTTGCTAACAACCGATTCATATTTCTCGCAGGTCATAGACAGAGTCAAGGAAGGAAATATGGAAGATTATATGCTAATCAATGGTTTTCTGTTCAAAGGAAATCAATTATGTATTCCAAATTGCAGTTTAAGGATGAAGATTGTCAAAGAATTTCATGAGGGAGGACATGTGGGACGAGATCGTACTTTGAAGTTGATTTCTGATTCTTATTTTTGGCCATCTATGAGGAAAGAGGTCGAGAAGTTTGTGCAAAGATGTCATGTTTGCCAAGTGTCGAAGGCAATTGCCACTAATGCAGGATTGTACATACCGTTGCATGTGCCTACAAAGCCATGGGTAGATGTTAGTATGGATTTTGTCTTGGGATAACCGAGGACACAGCAAGGCAATGATTCTATCTATGTGGTAGTAGATCGTTTTTCAAAGATGGTTCATTTTATTGCTTGCAAGAAGACGATAGATGCTGTGAATGTTGCTCGGTTATTCTTCAAAGAGATATGTCGACTACATAGGTTACCTGAATCCATTGTTTCAGATAGAGATACCTTCTAAGTCATTTCTGGATTAGTTTGTGGAAGATGATTGGAACGAAGCTGAAGTTTAGCAGTACTTATCATCCACAAACCGATGGACAGACAGAAGTGGTAAACAGATCTTTGGGAAATTTGTTGAGATGTCTTGTGAAAGATAATTTGAATAGTTGGGATGCGAAGTTGTATCAAGCTGAGTTTGCATACAATCATGCTGTCAATCGAAGTACTGGGTTCAGTCCATTCCAAATTGTTTATGCAATCATGCCAAGAGGACGTTTAGATTTGTCTATGGTTCCACATTAGCAAGGAGTTGTTAAACGAGCTAGTGATTTCGTTGAAGAATTGCAAGAATGTCAAAAAGTCGTGCATGAGAGATTACTTAAGTCAAATATGAAGTATAAGCAATTTGCAGATTCGAAATGATGAAATGTTGACTTCAAAGAAGGGGATTTTGTGTACGATGTATTGACGAAAGATCGTTTTCCTATGGGAACTTACAATAAGTTGAAGGCTCGAAAGATTAGTCCCATAGAAGTCGTGAAGAAGATCAATGATAATGCTTATTAGTTGAAGCTGCCAGAAGGTATGTATAGTTAGGATGTGTTCATTGTCAAGCATCTAATCCCATATTGTGAAAATGAGCTTATCGACGAAGAATAATGTGTAAATTCGAGGTCGAATTTTTCTCAACTAGGAGAGGATGATGCAGCACTTCATGGAAAATGATCATTGGTGAATTATAAGACGTCCAACGACCTAGAAAAGGAGTCCAGTGTCCTAAAGCAAAGAGGAGGGATTTTCAGGTTGTTCGACGCCCTAAAGAAGCCATCCAACGAGCTAAAGCAAAAAGAGAAAGCCTATGGGTCATCCAGCATTATAGGGGAACTGCTTTGCAGAACAAAGCTTAATGAGAGGGAGTATAGGTCGTTCCACGACCTAACTATGATGTTCCGCGAGCTAGAAGACCAGGAAGAGAGGACTAACGATCTAAAAAGGAAGTACGGACATAAGAAAGTGTTGATGGGTCGTTCGATTTTGGATCATTCCGCCTGAAATTGGATCGCGCCGCTTGCATATTGGGTCGTATTGATGTTTTGTAGTTTAGGTCGTTGTTATGTTTGGGTCGTTCCGTCTTTTTAAAGCGTGTTTGTATGTGTTGGGTCGCCCACATCTATTGGGTCATGTTTTTATGATTTGGGTCGTGCGGCTGTTGTACTTGGGTCATTTCCTGCTTTAGGGCATGAGTTGTAACCCTATAAATAGGGGTTTGGTGTGAGTTGTAAGGGTTGTTGATTATTGAATAATTTTTTGTTTGAGCTTTGTGCTACCATTAAGATTGGAAGTTGAGTGTGATCTCCTTTCTCCATCTTCAGATATTCGAGTGCGCTCGAATCAACGAACTTGAAGCCGATTTATGGTATTGCTTGCAAGTGATCAACGTTCGAAGAATCGTAGGTTGACAACATAGTATCTTGCGAGATCAACGTGTTAGAGATAGAGAGATTCCAGCATCGAAAGATCAATGGAGTTGAGTACCTACCTCATCCTTGATCATTTTCCACGAATCCATCCATTCGTGTGAAGTTTAAATCCTGGACGCTGCGCCACTATTAGCAAAAGAAGAAACAAAGATGGAAAAGCTATTCATCTTAAAAAGTCTTAATGGAAGGAATGTAACCGTTACGTTCTATTCAATTGTGGTAACGAGGAAATAAAGATTTACTTGAGTAATTTTTAAGTTTTATTTTTATTTTAGTAAGTACTGAAGAATTAGAAATTTTGTTTCTATCTTTTATTAACCAGGTATTTATTCTAGGGAACATCGAGCTTTAATTGATGGTCATGCATCATCAAAAAACGTAAAATAGAGAACACAATGAAGAATTTTGGAAGTGGTTAAAGGAAGAGGTTGGGAAAAAGGAGGACATTTCAAAAGAAGTACAACTGCTTGCAATGGGCCCTCTTCCAACAGCTAAGATGTTGATTGGATATGTTATCAATGGATATAGATTTTATACAAGGTTCAGGGATGCCAAATGTACAACACAAAACAATGGCATATTTTTGACATCCATGACTACTAGCTTTGCAAGTTCGAAAGATCAAAATCCATTGGTTGGTGAAGTTAATTACTATGGATCAATTGAAGACATATTAGAACTAGATTATTAAGGAGAATTTAGTGTGGTTTTATTAAGTGTTGTTGGTATCAAGAAGAGAAAGATTTATATGGGCTGACTCGTGTCAATTTTAATCGATTGTGCGAGAAATCTGATCTTTTTGTTATGGCTTCACAAGTACAATAGGTGTTTTATATAGAAGATCCAATTGATAATATGTGCCACAATGTTATCAAATTGCCGAGAGACTGTGTGTGAAATTGAAATAGAATATGAAAATGAAGATTTGAATGATATCCAGCCTACTTATGGAATGGGAAATCAAGATTTTGATGTTCGTTGGTGTAGAGATGATGTCCCAATAAGACGAATCCGCCTTCCACCTAGCAAAGTGAAAGACAATGCTTCTTAATTTCTGTGTATCACTATCATATTTATTCGAGTAACTATTTTACACAATTTAAGTAAGAAAATTTGTTTTTGCCTTGATTACATTTCAGTGAAGTGAATGTTTTAATTTACAAGTAACTGGTGTATCATATTCGTGGCTTCGTTTTGTAACTGGTGTCATTTTAACATTAATTCCTCCATTTTGTATAAGCCAGACAAAACTCCAGTTGAGGATTTCAAAGTACTCTTGATGTTTTGGGGAGATGAAAAATTCAGGCATAATTTTATGTTTTATCACACTCAAATCAGACAAATAAGGCAGATAAACATCTTTACTTCATGTTTGTGTAGTCCTAGGCCCTTGCAAATTCTGCAAATCGGAGATCGTATACAAACACAAACCGCTGGTATGTATTTTTAATTATTTTTATGGTTGGCTGGATGTAACGGCCCAGATTTTTAACCATTTAATTTAATGTTTAAAATTTGTTTTAAATGTTGATTTGGATTTTTAAACGGTTTGAATTTAATAATTTTGAGTATTTTATTTGTTTAAATAAATAATTTAATTTCGTAACAGCCGGAATTTGCTGAATTTGCAATATTGTATGATTTGATAATATAAGAGTATTTATTTAAGCTTACATTTAATTTTTTTAGCGATTTCGTTTATTAAAACGTTTTTTGAACATTTAATTTATAATTTTATTATAAAACGAGCTGCAATGGCGTGGTAGTTCGTAATATTACGTTTTGAACCTTAATTGAATGTACAGGATCCAATATAAGTCAAAATTCTTTGAAACAAGAAAGTTCGATTCTATGGGCTAATATTTTTCTAATGAAAGAGAAAATTCTAGTTTTCATATTATAAATTTTGTTTTATGTCCAAATCAAATTTTAAAATAGTCGCTATGGAATTCGTTCATAAACTATAACGTTTTATTTTATATTTTTTTTAATAAATTGGATATCGTTTGAACTTATAAATCGATATGTTGAATTTAAAATCTAAACCAGTATATTTTGGAGTTATATACAGTTCTATTTGGATATATATGTTAATGATGATTTATTTTAGATTTGTTATATTGAAATTGATATCTATTTATCGATCAATATGTAACTTAAAAACAATTAATATTCAAACCACATCGGTTTTCAATTTTGTTTCGATCAGGGTTCGTATGCGATCGGACAAAGTATTAATGTCAAAGTGCTCTATGTTGAAAATATCGTCCGTCACCTCAACTGTCACCTCAAATAAATGCTCTCTGCAAAATGTTTCGTTTCCTCAGCCGAACTATGTGAATTTTGAAGTGAGGAAAAATATCTCTGTCTAGTTTCTGCATTTCTAACATCTCCCAACATGTTCTGCAAACCAACATTTGACTAAAGAAGGAAAATATAAATTGAAAAATGTTATCTTGTACCCCTTTATCATATATAAAAAATGAAAAAAATAAGTAGGCACATGTTTTGTCTCAAAGTAAACTATTCAGCATCTACGTGTGTATATATACATATATATATGTGCTCCTGACCTTACTGAAAATCGAAACAGGCATGTTACCCCATACGCTTACTCGAAGTCTCCCACACATTACCCATGTTCGTAGGTCTGTCGTGCGTCGGTAATATAATAATATAAAGAGTTATTATAAAACCCTTCTCATCCTTGTGAAATCATACTAGCTTCCTTATCAAATTCGCACAATAAAGGAAATCAAAACATTTTCTTTCTAAAATCACAGGTGCTTCGAAACATGACGAAAACGCTTGAAACCAAATTCGTTGAAATCGATAAAACGAGGGCTTCAACATCGATGTCTTTTTGTTCGGTGCGACTACAACTTGTTTTTCTAGCAGTAAAGATAGGATAGCTATCGAGACTTGTTGAGAGGAGTTCGGGGTGTTGTCTGCGTTGGTATTCGGCGACGGAGGCATCTATGGGGAGGTGATCAAGGTTTTGGGCTAATTTCATTTCATAAGTAAACCGGTTTTGTTTTACTAGAAGAAACTACAGGAGGTTAGACTTCGTGTGCACGGGGGAAGAGACGTGTGTGAGATTGAAGAAACATGGAAATGATGGGGTTTTGCCTGGAACCAAATAAGTAACGCAACTGTTGGATGAAGGGGCCGGACGGTGCTTTGTTCGAACTAAGAACCGCAGTTTTGGAGAATAGTGATGGTAGCACGTGGTGAAGTCAGGTAGCGGTTTGAAGTGCAGCTGTAGGCAGGTATACTTTTTACGTGGAAAAGGGAAATGATATTCTAGAAGCATGGCGTGAGTTAGAAAAGAATGGGGTGTTGCGATGTCAGACAGAGGCAGCTATTGGGGTAGGCCCACTGCCTACGGCAACCCCCAAAGCCCAACAATCCCCCACCCATATTAAAAAAAATCAGAACGCAAAATATCCCTCTTCCTTTCCTCGATTTCGTTTCCATGATTCCATCAAGTTCCGCCTTCTCCAAAAACCGTTTTCCGCTTCTCCAAAAATTCCAGAGTTCCGCCTTCTCCAAGGATTTCTGAGTTCCGCATTCTCCAAAATTCTCGATTTCGATCTCGTTTCCTTCAGAAGCCAAACCCTAGTTCTCTCTTTTCCTTGTTCAGTTCTGAAATTGCAGTTTGTTGACTTGTAATTGTAGGCTTCTGGCTTTCCCTTTTTCAATTTTTGAAATTGCAGTTTGCAGACTATAGTTCTCTCTTAATCGGAGCACGTTTTTTCAATAAAGTTCCAAAAATTGCATTTTGCAGAATTGTAGTTATAGGCTTGTAACATATGTTTATAAAATTTAGTTTATGTTAAATACTCAAATTAGTTTATACAAATTTCAGTCAATAAAATATGATTCCTCGAATCAATTGTTTATAAATTATTTTATTTGAATATCAAATGTTTAGGAAATATGACGAAGAACGAAGATGATAAAAATCGATTTAGATTTCGAAAACAAAACTCTGGAGCTTACAATAAAAGAGTAAAGCAAAAGAAAGAAGAACTAGCAATATCCCTCGCTGGTTCAATTTCTAAGATGTTTGAAGCAAAAACCAAACAATCTCAATGTTCAATTTCAAGTTGGATTAATGAAGCAAGCGACGATAACAAAGGCAATGATGAGAATGTTGAGAATAATGAGAATGTTGCAAACGAAAATAATGAGGAAAACACACATGAAGAGATCGTTGAGAATGAAGAGGTCAATGTTAGCGAAGAAGACATTGGTGGCTTGGTTGTGCTTGATCTTGAAAAGGATGTTGAATTGAATAGTGATCCGGGTTTATGGAAATCCATGACCGATACTAAAAGAATAATCTTGATTAAACGTGGTCCAATTAAGGTGTTGAAAGAAAATGATAAATTTCCTAAGAATGTTATTGATGGTAGGTATTTCTCTTCTAAACATATATTGGTTTCCATCCACGTGGAGAAGAGCATGAACGGAAGTGGTTGGTTTACTCAAATGAAGTGAATATAGTATTTTGATTTTGTTGCAAATTATTTAAAAAACCCACAAAAATCAAATTGGGGGAGGAAGGAGTTAATGATTGGCATAATATCAATATCGCGTGAACTTGAAAGCAATATGGAACACATTGCAAGTGTCATCAAGTGGGTGGATTTATGCAAAGGTCTTCAACTAAATGCAATAATTGATAAAAGAATGGAATGTTTAATTGAGCAAGAGAGACAACGGTGGAAAAATACTAATCCGCATAATTGGTATTGTGAAAACACTTTCTCGAAATAATTTAGCATTCTATGGTTCAAATGAAAAGGTTTATGAAAAAACAACGTACTTTTTTGTCAAATTATAGAATTCATAGTCGAATTTGACCCAATTATGGAAGACAATATTAGGCGCGCGGTGAATAATGAAATAAGCAACCATTATCTTAGCCACGGTATTCAAAATGAACTTATACTTTTATTGGAAAAAAAGACAAAGGATGCAATGCTTGCAAAAATCTTAAGAGCGAAATATTATTCGACCATACTTGATTGAACTCCGGATTTGAGTCACAAAGAAAAAATATCAATCATAATTAGATGTGTAGATGTTGAAGATGCCATCAAAGTAGAGGAGTTTTTTCTAGGCTTTATAGAGGTTGATGACATATCGAGTCTTGGCCTTTTTAGAACGCTTGAGACCACTCTAAAGGATCTAAAGCTTAATAATGATGATGTGTGGGGTCAAGGTTACGATAGTGGATCAAATATGAATGGTATATTATATTTTATAAATGGTATATAATTTATTTTTATATTATCCATTCAAGCAACAAATAATTTGAATTTAATATAGGTAAACACCAAGGTGTATAAAAAAGACTCCTTGCTATAAATCCTAGAGCGCTCTATATTCCATGTGGATGTCATAGCTTAAATCTTGATTTGTGTGATATGGAAAAATCATGCATGAAAGCTAGAAGTTTCTTTCCATATGTTCAAAAAATCTATACTTTGTTCTCCGGTTCGACGCATCTATGGGAAACTCTTAGAAAATATGTGTAACAATCCGAAATTTTGGAACCAATTTAAAAATTTTATTTTACAAATTTTAATGGGATTTTAATATTTAAAATTATTTATTTTTAATAATAACGATTAAAAATTTATTTTAATCGAAGTTAGAACAAATATATTTATTTTAATTATAAAAGGAGTTAGAAATGGCGCGGCAGTTTGAAAATTTGAATTTGAACTTTGACTGAATGTACAGGATTCAAAATAAATCGGATTTTAGTAAAACCAAAAATATTAGAATCTGTTTAAAAATATCTTTCCAAAAAATTTGAAAAATTGAAATTTCATAGTGGGAATAAAAAGTTATGGCCAGTTAAAAATTCAAAATAGTTGCTATGGAATTTATATATATATATTTTAATATAATATATAGCCATTTTACAAACGACCTCCATTTTCAACGGAAGCACTTTGGTTGGATCCGGAATGTCAAATTATTGTTAGATTTCAATTTTCATAATTTTGTAATTAATATGTGAGCGTGGCAAATTAAAATGTGTTTTGTCAATTTCAATCAAATTGGATCGACCAGAAAATGACCATTTTTCAAATGGTCTCCAAATTCGACGAAATTAGTTTTGTTAGGACCGTATCATCAAAACATAGCTAGATTTATTTTTTCGTAATTTTTAGAGTCAGTATGTGGCCTTGGTAAATTAAAATGTATGATCAAATTAAATAATTAAATGATTTATATTTTAATTTAAAGAAAACAAGCTAAAAACGATCGAATGGGCTAATGAGACCTAGCCCATTGAGTCCGGAATGAGGGTATTTGGTTAGGGGCACCATTCGTTGGGATGAATTTGGAGCTATTGGGAATTAACGGGTTTTTTTTTTTGCAAACTAGAGAATTTAATAATATTTTATTATAAATATATTGTAACAACCCCGAAAATCTGAACCAATTTAAAAAATTTAATTTGGCTATTTTGGCAGATTTTGAATATTTAAGATAAATTATTTTAAATAATAACGACCAAAAGTCTATTTGAATCGATGTTGGAAAATAAATATATTTATTTTAATTATGAAACAAGGCCTGAAATGGTGCGACCGTTTGAAAATTGGAATTCGAACTTTGACTGATTATACCGGATGCAAAATAAAACGGATTTTAATGAAACCAAAAATATTTAAATCTGTTTATGAATATCTTTCTAACGAATCTCAAAAATCGAAATTTCATAACGGGAATCAAAAGTTATGGCCAAATGAATTTTCAGAAAGGTCGCTATGGAGTTAATATAGCCCGTGAAAATGGACATTTTGCAAACGACCTCCGTTATTGACTGTAACAACCCGAAAATCTGGGCCAGTTTAAAATTTTTATTTTGGCAATTTTTGCGAATTTTGATATTTAAAATAGATTATTTTAAATAATATCGTCGAGGAAATTTAATTTGAATATAATTAGAACGTATATATTTATATTCGTCGTCGTTAGAATATAAATATTTATTTATATTTATAAAAGGAATTGAAAATGGCGCGGTAGTTCGATAATTCGATTTCAAACTTCAATTGAATGTACCGGGTGCAAAACAATCCGGATTTTAGTGAAACCAAAAACATTAGGATCTAATTGATAATATCTTTACAAATAATCCGAAAAATCAAAATTTCATAGCGGGAATCAAAAGATATGTCCAGTTGAAAATTCTGAATATTCACTATGGAATTCTGGCCCTTAAAAATGGAAATTTTGCAAACGACCTCGGATTTCGACAAAACCACTTTTGTTGGATCCGTGATGTAAAGTTATTGCTAGATTCCAATTTTCATAATTTTTCAAATCAATATGTGAGCGTGGAAAAGGAAAACCCGTTTGACCAGTTTCAGTTGATTTTAATCGACTGGAAATTGGCCATTTTTCAAACGGTCTCAGAATTCAACGAAACTAGTTTTATTAGGACCGTATCGTCAATACGAAGCTAGAAAATATTTTTCTGCAATTTATAGAGTTAGTATGTGACCCCGGTAAATTGAAATGCTCGTTCAAATTCAATATATAGAGTTATATGTTGATTTTGACAAAAACTGATCGAAACGATCAAATCAGCCTACGATACATATCCCATTGTGTTCGGAATGGGGGTAAAATGCAAGGGACGATGGTCGGTGGGTTCGATTCTGACTTCAAAATGAAAAGTTACTTTTTAGAATAGAATAAATAAATAAAATATATAATTATATTAACCTTTTATCTCTCCCTCCCCTTATCAGTAAAGTCAAACCCGATTCATTCGAAAAGAGAAAAAAAAAACTAGAACCAAATCGCGCCACCGCGCCTCCAGGTGGGACCACCACCGCGTGCGCGCCGGCCGACGACCCCCTACCCTCTGCTGCTCGGCGACGACCCCCCCTAACCCTCTACTGCTCGGCGACGCCCCCCCCCCCCCGACCCGCGATTCTCTCCACCGCACCCCCCTTTTCTCCTACTACTGACCGACGACCCCCTCCTCTCTCTCGATTTTACTGTAAGTCCTCTCTTTCTATTTTATTCTTTTTACTTTACTTATTTGTTTATTTATTTCAAAGTAATTAGTGTTTAATCGAGATTACAGCATAATAAAAATTAGTTTTTATGCCTGACATCGGTGGATGAAAATTGGATTTTGACATAAATGATTAGTGATTAAAGATACGATTTTTATATATTGAATAGCGAAGTAAAAAATCGATTTTTATATATTGAATAGCATAGTAAAAATTCGATTTTTATATATTGAATAGCATAGTAAAAATTCGATTTTTATATATTGAATAGCATAGTAAAAATTCGATTTTTATATATTGAATAGCATAGTAAAAATTCGATTTTTATATATTGAATAGCATAGTAAAGATACGATTTTTATATATTGAATAGCATAGTAAAAATTCGATTTTTATATATTGAATAGCATAGTAAAAATTCGATTTTTATATATTGAATAGCGAAGTAAAAATTCGATTTTTATAGCATAGTAAAAATTCGATTTTTATATATTGAATAGCTAAGTAAAAATTCGATTTTTCTATATTGAATAGCTAAGTAAAAATTCGATTTTTCTATATTGAATAGCAAAGTAAAAATTCGATTTTTATATATTGAATAGCGAAGTAAAAATGTGATTTTTATATATGTAGAGAATACGGGCAAAGAAAGTGACAAGAGGCAAGAACGACGAAGATTTCTACCTAAGAAGAGTCGTGGCGTTGGATTAGCAATTCTGTGAGAACTTCTCACCTTTTAATTCTGTTTTTCTAGTTAAAATATATACTAGGATGCAGACGGTGTATAGTAGCACCCGACACCCGTCATCCACAGACCATGGATGGCTTGTTTGTTTAATTGTTTGGTTGTGTAGTTAGTTAGATTATTTGGTTTGAATTGAATTGTTTGGTGAAATGGAATGGATTTGATTGATGTGTGAATGGCGTGGGCCTTCACTAGACCGGGGATAAGGCTAGGCCTTGTCCCGTTTCTAGTATCGTGCCGTTATGCCGTCGAAATTTTCTAAAAAATGTTAGAAAAATAAAAATATCATTTTATTGAATAAATGAACCGAATAGAATATTCGTAGTTTGAATAAAATATTTTGGTAGTTAAAAATATAATTTTTAACGTGAATGTGAATAAATAAATATTCATTTACAAACCTGACGGTTTGTTTATGTACACCTATTTGAAGGACATTGATTGGGACGATAAATTTTACACATCGCCCAACTGCACAAATAAAATCAGTGTTTGATTGTCTGAAACCCCACACGGGTATTGAGATGATATTTGACGTACACTAGTCCCGATTGTTTAGTTGTATGTCGAACGATTAATTGACAGACTGTTATGAGCGTTGAATATTTATATTTGATGCTTATACAGTGTAGAATGCACTTTGGATTATGGTTGATTATTCATCGTTGTTATAGTATGCATGTGCTGTAGAAAACCCATATAATTAACATTATATGGTAATTGATTGGGCTTCATTCCAGTTTTGAATAGAAATATTTGAAAAAGAAATATTTGAATAGAAATATTTGAAAAAGAAATATTTGAAAAAGAAATATTTGAAATAGAATATTTGAAAATAGAAATATATGAAGCCGTGTTGATTAGATTGACGCCATTTTGACGTGAACGATATTTATATCGATTTTATTCATTTTATAATGAATATTGAAAGCGATTTCAAAATCGGACATTTTGAAAAGAAATGAATTCGAATTGAAATTGAATATAAATGAATTCGAATTGAAATTGAATATAAATGAATTCGAATTGAAAAGAAATGAATTCGAATTGAAATTGAATATAAATGAATTCGAATTGAAATTGAATATAAATGAATTCGAATTGAAATTGAATAGAAATGAATTCGAATTGAATTGAAATCAATTTGAAATGAATTTAAAACAAATTTATATTGGAATATTCAATTTTGATTTGAAACTGAATATGAAATTGAAACCGTTTTGAAAATGAATTTAAAACGATTTATAAAGCACGTTTTGAATTGAAATCGACGAAGTATATATTATATATATTATATATATAATATAATGGCCTGAATAGAACGCGTCGCGCCGCGGCAGTTCGTGAATTTCGACCATTGACTTCGAACGGATATTACGGGAGATCCGACCGTCGGATTCTCCTGAAAACGGAACCGTTGGGTTCGTATCGAAAAGAGCTTTCTAACGAATGTGAGAAATTAGAAATCTAACGGTTGGATTTGGAATTATGTCCAAATCAAATTTGAAGAAGGTCGCTGTAAGTGCAGTTCGATGGCCGTTGATGGAAATCGACTGTATGGGCCTTGATAAAATTATTAAAAATAGTAATAATTTGTGTAAAATCATAAGAAATGATTTAGAAAGGATTGGGATGAAAAACTCCATATTTGAAAAGATAAAAATAGATTTTTATCAAAATGAACTAGTTTTGAACTAGAATTATAATTCTATTTATTTTTAAATAAACAAATTGACTTTGAAATGGTTTTTGAAAATAACCAGAATTTCCAATGATTGCATTGGAATGGATTTGAATCGAAATTGTCTTCGGAATATTTCAATGTTGGATTTCGTGATTATACAGATGTTGTTATGGAAATTTGAAAGATATAGATATGTATATCGTTATTTCCAATACGATATCTGTTGGTCGTAGAATTTGACATTGAATATAAGCCGATATATTTTCTATTCAGAGCCTTGTATTTAATATCGAATGTGATTTGGGTTTGTCGTGAATGGTGTCTTGACTAACACTGTTCTTGAACCCAGTTGAGAAAAGATTAAATCTTTTTATTTAGATTTAATGAAGTGTACCAATTAAATAATAATTAATTGGAATTGAATTGATATTGATTTTTGGGTTTATCGTGGACAGTGTTTTAAATAACACTCGTTCTTTAACCCGATAATTAATGGAATGTGATTTTGGGTTTATCGTGAACCGTGTTTTAAATGACACTGATTCTTTAACCCAGTTAAAGATTAAAACTAAGTGGAGTTTTAATGAACCTTTAATTATATTGAAATGATCGAGAATGGAGTATCACCAGTTTTGCTCCAGGCGTTAGTTAAATCTTTAATTAGATTTGAATGTGAAATGGTAATTGAATTTACCGATAACACCGTGGTGTTAGATATGAAGTATAACCAGTTTTACTTCAAGGGATGAATAGGTTGGGATTGGGAAATTAAAACAAATGATTACTTCGGTTAGGTTTGTTAATCTCGACTAGTTGAATCGAAATTAAAAAGAAGGTTAGAGAATAAATTCAAGGAATTTATCTTGGATAAAATTAATGGGAACCTTTCCCTATGAATATGAAATTTAGAAACTAACTGTCGGTTAGCCAAGTAGAATGGTTTTCTGGATATTGATCTGATGTTGGTTTAGGCCTTTGGGGTTAATATTCGGGAAATTATTCTCTTGATTAATTTACGGTTAGTGACTAATGAATTGGAATGAGGCGTATGTTGTGTTTGTGTAACACTTATTTTAAAATATACGCGAGTTATTCGGAAAGACCGGGTTTATCCCATTCTGAATAACTGATACGTCGATAAGTCGAAGATGAAGACGGTGGTTGAAGACCGGAGGTCTTCACGTCGTTTGGGTGATTACTGATGATCTTGATTGGGCTGTACACCCAAGAAGATGGAAACAGTTGGTGATCGTCCCGACGTACTTGGAGATCGATGGATATGCGGGGTACTAGGTGCCTCCGGTTTCGTTCAGACCCAGAACGGACTTGTAAATGGACTGTGTGTCTGACATTGGATTTCATTCTGTGTGACTGATATCGGTGGCATAGAGTGGTTTGCCTGTGTGGCATGCTAAGATGCAAATGATCAAGGCTTCTGTTGAAAAGCAAAGTCTTGTGGTTGATGATCAAAGCACCGCCTGTGTGGCAGAGCTTTGTGTAACGTGAATTCGCGAGCCTCACACCCCGGTTGTGAACCACAAACGGGAGAGGACCTCAGGGAGGGCATGCGTTTCTTTCTAGCTAGGGTGGTGTCAGTGACCTACCAGCCCTGACATTTATATACTTTTCACTTGTGTGGTTGTTGCTGTTGCGAGGCGCCTCGGTTTGATCGGACGATCCGGGTCCGATGGAGTCATTAGTTGGCTCATTTACGCCCCAAAGGGCGGGGAAACGTAGTGTTCAGGAATTTTAATCCACATCGGTGGACCGGCCCTGACGATCCAAGGGTCGATGCGCTCTGACCCTGAGGCTCGGGCTAGAGAGTCTCGAAGACGGTGAGGACGATTCCTAGCCTCAATTCGCAGATGGAAATCCAATTTCCAAATACGTGATTTTTGCGGTTTTAATTGTAGAGCCTAGTATGGCGACATGATATATGGTACCCATGCCGTCTATGATTGATACTTATAATTTGAAATTGTTTTAAACACTATACACTTCTTATAGTATCAAATGATTTGTTTTAAAACGTATCAAGCATTCTTTGGTTGTTATAAGGGAAAACCCTATCCCCCGGCTTGCGTTACATTGTGTGATAGGACCTGGGTCTTATAACAGCTTCATTTTTCTTTATTTAGCATTGCGCTGTTTGTTTTATGCACTGGTATTCTTGGAAGAAAACCCGTTCCGTGTTATACGGCGTGGTCCCTTGATTTATCTAACTTTAAAAACAAAGATTAATAACTGTTTTAGTTCTCACACCAGTCACATGACTGACCTGGAGTTTATTGTTTTAACCTAAACTCTGGGTGCCCCTATTTTGACACGGGCAGCTAGTAGTTTTGGTTTTGCAGATTTATATTCACAGGATCCTGGTTTACAGCTGGAACGATGTCCGGAAAGCTTTGTATCCGTATATCTCTTCTAGTTGTGTATTGTATTATTTTCCGCTGCTATGTATTTAAATGTAATTTAAATCTCTAATATTTCTATGTAATATTCATTTATACTCTGTATATTCTTGTAATCTGACGCATTGTTGTAATATACAATGAAATGTTCTTCCGTCTGCGTTCTGTTGTGGCTTGTTCTCGAACTATCCGCTCTTTCCTTCACGGGGAAGTTACGGGTTGTCTCAGTTGGTATTAGAGCTTTGGTTTACAAAGCTCAGAGAACAGGACACATTAGAACCATACGAAAGAATTCATCAGAAATTGGATTAGTAATATCTAATGGGAATGACTCGTTAGAGATGGGATCAGTAGTATCCTAGAACGAGTGTGAAGAGTATATTTTTAAAATGAAAACAAGTTTTGTTTTGAAATTTAAATCAATTATTCGTATTTGATTATTTATTTATATGAATTTGGACAATCCAGTATATAAAGATTTTTCATATACGCCTTGCAAACGTGTATTTGAAGTTTTAATATACTGGATAGATATAGATTCACACTCTAGTGCCCGGGGATAATTCTGGTGACGGGGCACCATCGCCAGTATTTATTTTCGAGTTTCGAAAGTGAGATTTCTATATATTTCCAATTGACTGGTGTGAGAACTGAAACTAGATAGGGCTTATTGTTGTGATTTGGCATCAAAAATCTGATTAATCAAACCACTTTCGACTTTGTTCCTTTTCGGGGACGAAAAGTTTTAAGTGGGGGAGATTGTAACAACCCGAAAATCTGGGCCAGTTTAAAATTTTTATTTTGGCAATTTTAGCGAATTTTGATATTTAAAATAGATTATTTTAAATAATATCATCGAGGAAATTTAATTTGAATATAATTAGAACATATATATTTATATTCGTCGTCGTTAGAATATAAATATTTATTTATATTTATAAAAGGAATTGAAAATGGCGCGGTAGTTCGATAATTCGATTTCAAACTTCAATTGAATGTACCGGGTGCAAAACAATCCGAATTTTAGTGAAACCAAAAACATTAGGATCTAATTGATAATATCTTTCCAAAGAATCCGAAAAATCAAAATTTCATAGCGGGAATCAAAAGATATGTCCAGTTGAAAATTCTGAATAGTCACTACGGAATTCTGGCCCTTAAAAATGGAAATTTTGCAAACGACCTCGGATTTCGACAAAACCACTTTTTTTGGATCCGTGATGTAAAGTTATTGCTAGATTCCAATTTTCATAATTTTTCGAATCAATATGTGATCGTGGCAAAGGAAAACGCGTTTGACCAGTTTTAGTTGATTTTAATCGACTGGAAATTGGCCATTTTTCAAATGGTCTCAGAATTCAACGAAACTAGTTTTATTAGGACCGTATCGTCAATACGAAGCTAGAAAATATTTTTCTGCAATTTATAGAGTTAGTATGTGACCCCGGTAAATTGAAATGCTCGTTCAAATTCAATATATAGAGTTATATGTTGATTTTGACAAAAACTGGTCGAAACGATTGAATCAACCTACGATACATATCCCATTGTGTTCGGAATGGGGGTAAAACGCTAGGGACGATGGTCGGTGGGTTCGATTCTGACTTCAAAATGAAAAGTTACTTTTTAGAATAGAATAAATAAATAAAATATATAATTATATTAACCTTTTATCTCTCCCTCCCCTTATCAGTAAAGTCAAACCCGATTCATTCGAAAAGAGAAAAAAAAACCCTAGAACCAAATCGCGCCACCGCGCCTCCAGTTGGGACCACCACCGCGCGCGCGCCGGCCGACGACCCCCCTACCCTCTGCTGCTCGGCGATGACCCCCCTAACCCTCTGCTGCTCGGCGACGACCCCCCCAGACCCGCGATTCTCTCCACCGCACCCCCCCTTTTCTCCTACTACTGACCGACGACCCCCCCTCTCTCTCGATTTTACTGAAAGTCCTCTCTTTCTATTTTATTCTTTTTACTTTACTTATTTGTTTATTTATTTCAAAGTAATTAGTGTTTAATCGAGATTACAGCATAATAAAAATCAGTTTTTATGCCTGACATCGGTGAATGAAAATTGGATTTTGACATAAGTGATTTGTGATTAAAGATACGATTTTTATATATTGAATAGCGAAGTAAAAATTCGATTTTTATATATTGAATAGCATAGTAAAAATTCGATTTTTATATATTGAATAGCATAGTAAAAATTCGATTTTTATATATTGAATAGCATAGTAAAAATTCGATTTTTATATATTGAATAGCATAGATTTTTATATATTGAATAGCATAGTAAAAATTCGATTTTTGTATATTGAATAGCATAGTAAAAATTCGATTTTTATATATTGAATAGCGAAGTAAAAATTCGATTTTTATATATTGAATAGCATAGTAAAAATTCGATTTTTATATATTGAATAGCATAGTAAAAATTCGATTTTTATATATTGAATAGCTAAGTAAAAATTCGATTTTTCTATATTGAATAGCTAAGTAAAAATTCGATCTTTCTATATTGAATAGCAAAGTAAAAATTCGATTTTTATATATTTAATAGCGAAGTAAAAATGTGATTTTTATATATGTATAGAATACGGGCAAAGAAAGTGACAAGAGGCAAGAACGACGAAGATTTCTACCTAAGAAGAGTCGTGGCTTTGGATTAGCAATTCTGTGAGAACTTCTCACCTTTTAATTCTGTTTTTCTAGTTAAAATGTATACTAGGATGCAGACGGTGTTTAGTAGCAACCGACACCCGTCATCCACAGACCATGGATGACTTGTTTGTTTAATTGTTTGGTTGTGTAGTTAGATTATTTGGTTTGAATTGAATTGTTTGGTGAAATGGAATGGATTTGATTGATGTGTGAATGGCGTGGGCCTTCACTAGACCGGGGATAAGGCTAGGCCTTGTCCCGTTTCTAGTATCGTGCCGTTATGCCGCCGAAATTTTCTAAAAAATGTTAGAAAAATAAAAATATCATTTTATTGAATAAATGAACCAAATAGAATATTCGTAGTTTGAATAAAATATTTTGGTAGTTAAAAATATATTTTTTAACGTGAATGTGAATAAATAAATATTCATTTACAAACCTGACGGTTTGTTTATGTACACCTATTTGAAGGACATTGATTGGGACGATAAATTTTACACATCGCCCAACTGCACAAATAAAATCAGTGTTTGATTGTCTGAAACCCCACACGAGTATTGGGATGATATTTGACGTACACTAGTCCCGATTGTTTAGTTGTATGTCGATCGATTGATTGACAGACTGTTATGAGCGTTGAATATTTATATTTGATGCTTATACAGTGTAGAATGCACTTTGGATGATGGTTGATTATTCATCGTTGTTATAGTATGCATGTGTTGTAGAAAACCCATATAATTAACATTATATGGTAATTGATTGGGCTTCATTCCAGTTTTGAATAGAAATATTTGAAAAAGAAATATTTGAATAGAAATATTTGAAAAAGAAATATTTGAAAAAGAAATATTTGAAAAAGAAGTATTTGAAATAGAATATTTGAAAATAGAAATATATGAAGCCGTGTTGATTAGATTGACGCCATTTTGACGTGAACGATATTTATATAGATTTTATTCATTTTATAATGAATATCAAAAGCGATTTCAAAATCTGACATTTTGAAAAGAAATGAATTCGAATTGAAATTGAATATAAATGAATTCGAATTGAAATTGAATA
The DNA here is from genome assembly GCA_030737875.1 of Allium sativum. Taxonomy (NCBI): domain Eukaryota; kingdom Viridiplantae; phylum Streptophyta; class Magnoliopsida; order Asparagales; family Amaryllidaceae; genus Allium; species Allium sativum. The sequence continues at coordinate 787,246,556 of CM060916.1, read as the reverse complement.
TAAATGAATTCGAATTGAAATTGAAAAGAAATGAATTCGAATTGAAATTGAATATAAATGAATTCGAATTGAAATTGAATATAAATGAATTCGAATTGAAATTGAATAGAAATGAATTCGAATTGAATTGAAATCAATTTGAAATGAATTTAAAACAAATTTATATTGGAATATTCAATTTTGATTTGAAATTGAATATGAAGTTGAAACCGTTTTGAAAATGAATTTAAAACGATTTATAAAGCACATTTTGAATTGAAATCGACGAAGTATATATTATATATATTATATATATATAATATAATGGCCTGAATAGAACGCGCCACGCCGCGGCAGTTCGCGAATTTCGACCATTGACTTCGAACGGATATTACGGGAGATCCGACCGTTGGATTCTCCTGAAAATGGAACCGTTGGGTTCGTATCGAAAAGAGCTTTCTAACGAATGTGAGAAATTAGAAATCTAACGGTTGGATTTGGAATTATATCCAAATCAAATTTGAAAAAGGTCGCTGTAAGTGCAGTTCGATGGCTGTTGATGGAAATCAACTGTATGGGCCTTGATAAAATTATTAAAAATAGTAATAATTTGTGTAAAATCATAAGAAATGATTTAGAAAGGATTGGGATGAAAAACTCCATATTTGAAAAGATAAAAATAGATTTTTATCAAAATGAACTAGTTTTGAACTAGAATTATAATTCTATTTATTTTTAAATAAAAAAATTGACTTTGAAATGGTTTTTGAAAATAACCATAATTTCCAATGATTGCATTGGAATGGATTTGAATCGAAATTGTCTTCGGAATATTTCGATGTTGGATTTCGTGATTATACAGATGTTGTTATGGAAATTTGAAAGATATAGATATGTATATCGTTATTTCCAATACGATATCTATTGGTCGTAGAATTTGACATTGAATATAAGCCGATATATTTTCTATTCAGAGCCTTGTATTTAATATCGAATGTGATTTGGGTTTGTCGTGAATGGTGTCTTGACTAACACTATTCTTGAACCTAGTTGAGAAAAGATTAAATCTTTTTATTTAGATTTAATGAAGTGTACCAATTAAATAATATTTAATTGGAATTGAATTGATATTGATTTTTGGGTTTATCGTGGACAGTGTTTTAAATAACACTCGTTCTTTAACCCGATAATTAATGGAATGTGATTTTGGGTTTATTGTGAACCGTGTTTTAAATGACACTGATTCTTTAACCCAGTTAAAGATTAAAACTAAGTGGAGTTTTAATGAACCTTTAATTAGATTGAAATGATCGAGAATGGAGTATCACCAGTTTTGCTCCAGGCGTTAGTTAAATCTTTAATTAGATTTGAACGTGAAATGGTAATTGAATTTACCGATAACACCGTGGTGTTAGATATGAAGTATAACCAGTTTTACTTCAAGGGATGAATAGGTTGGGTTTGGAAAATTAAAACAAATGATTACTTCGGTTAGGTTCGTTAATCTCGACTAGTTGAATCGAAATTCAAAAGAAGGTTCGAGAATAAATTCAAGGAATTTATCTTGGATAAAATTAATGGGAACCTTTCCCTATGAATGTGAAATTTAGAAACTAACTGTCGGTTAGCCAAGCAGAATGGTTTTCTGGATATTGATCTGATGTTGGTTTCGGCCTTCGGGGTTAATATTCGGGAAATTATTCTCTTGATTAATTTACGGTTAGTGACTGATGAATTGGAATGAGGCGTATGTTGTGTTTGTGTAACACTTATTTAAAATATTCGCGAGTTATTCGGAAAGACCGGGTTTATCCCATTCTGAATAACTTATACGACGATAAGTCGAAGATGAAGACGGTGGTCAAAGACTGGAGGTCTTCACGTCGTTTGGGTGATTACTGATGATCTTGATTGGGCTGTACACCCAAGAAGATGGAAACAGTTGGATCGTCCCGACGTACTTGGAGATTGATGGATATGCGGGGTACTAGGTGCCTCCGGTTTCGTTCAGACCCAGAACGGACTTGTAAATGGACTGTGTGTCTGACATTGGATTTCATTCTGTGTGACTGATATCGGTTGCATAGAGTGGTTTGCCTGTGTGGCATGCTAAGATGCAAATGATCAAGGCTTCTGTTGAAAAGTAAAGTCTTGTGGTTGATGATCAAAGCACAGCCTGTGTGGTAGAGCTTTGTGTAACGTGAATTCGCGAGCCTCACACCCCGGTTGTGAACCACAAACGGGAGAGGACCTCAGGGAGGGCATACGTTTCTTTCTAGCTAGGGTGGTGTCAGTGACCTACCAGCCCTGACATTTATATACTTTTCACCTGTGTGGTTGTTGCTGTTGCGAGGCGCCTCGGTTTGATCGGACGATCCGGGTCCGATGGAGTCATTCGTTGGCTCATTTACGCCCCAAAGGGCGGGGAAACGTAGTGTTCAGGAATTTTAATCCACATCGGTGGACCGGCCCTGACGATCCAAGGGTCGATGCGCTCTGACCCTGAGGCTCGGGCTAGAGAGTCTCGAAGACGGTGAGGACGATCCCTAGCCTCAATTCGCAGATGGAAATCCAATTTCCAAATACGTGATTTTTGCGGTTTTAATTATAGAGCCTAGTATGGCGACATGATATATGGTACCCATGCCGTCTATGATTGATACTTATGATTTGAAATTGTTTTAAACACTATACACTTCTTATAGTATCAAATGATTTGTTTTAAAACGTATCAAGCATTCTTTGGCTGTTATAAGGGAAAACCCTATCTACCGGCTTGCGTTGCATTGTGTGATAGGACCTGGGTCTTATGACAACTTCATTTTTCTTTATTTAGCATTGCGCTGTTTGTTTTATGCACTGGTATTCTTGGGAGAAAACCCGTTCTGTGTTATACGGCGTGGTCCCTTGATTTATCTAACTTTATAAACAAAGATTAATAACTGTTTTAGTTCTCACACCAGTCACATGACTGACCTGGAGTTTATTGTTTTAACCTAAACTCTGGGTGCCCCTATTTTGACACGGGCAGCTAGTAGTTTTGGTTTTGCAGATTTATATTCACAGGATCCTGGTTTACAGCTGGAACGATGTCCGGAAAGCTTTGTATCCGTATATCTCTTCTAGTTGTGTATTGTATTATTTTCCGCTGCTATGTATTTAAATGTAATTTAAATCTCTGATATTTCTATGTAATATTCATTTATACTCTGTATATTCTTGTAATCTGATGCATTGTTGTAATATACAATGAAATGTTCTTCCATCTGCGTTCTGTTGTGGCTTGTTCTCGAACTATCCGCTCTTTCCTTCATGGGGAAGTTACGGGTTGTCTCATTGACGAAACCACTTTTGTTGGATCTGGGATGCCAAATTATTGCTAGATTTCAAATTCCATAATTTTTTGAGTTAATATGTGAGCGTGGCAAAGGAAAATGTGTTTGGTTAATATCAGTCAATTTGGATCGACCAGAAAATGTCCATTTTTCAAACGGTCTCCAAATTCGACGAAACTAGTTTTTTTGGGACCGTATCATCAAATCATAGCTAGATTTATTTTTCTGGAATTTTTGGGATCAGTATGTGGCCCCGAAAAATTGAAATGAACGTTCAAATCAAATATTGAATGTTTTATATTTTAATTTGAAGAAAAACTGACTGAAATAGTCGAATGGGCCTACGAATCATATTTCATTGTGTCCCAAGGGGGGTAATTAGCTAGGGACGACAGTTGTTGGGTTTGATTTGGGGTTCGTATGGATTGGAGGGTATTTTCGAAATTAATTGAATTAAAATTAAATATAAATTCATTGGCCAAACAAATCTCGTCTTCACTCTTTGAAAACCCGACCCCCTCAATATCGAACGGCGCCTCCTCTTCAATCCTTCTCTCTTCGATTTCTCCTTCCACACTCAACAAAATCAATCAATCCTTTAGGGAATTCTGTAGTACTCTCCACGATCTACGAATCCATATAAATTCCATAATTTATCGCTGCGTATTCTGTTCAAACTACCTCCGAGAAGATCCACCGTTCATAGCCTGATGCCTCCACCAAGCTGCTGTCGAACTCGACCAGAGGGGGACCATCCGGCGCGACCTTCAGAGCAGAACAACGTGGCAGTGGTTGATCGACGAGAAGCTTCATGGTTTGGGTAAAAATCTGAAACCTAGTTTTGAACATATTAGAAAGGTAACGACTGTTTATTTTCTAAAGTGATGACAACACTTTAAAGCGCTACGGATTTTGATTTCATGATAAAAATCATATCTTTTTGCTATATTTTTGAAATCCAGTGAAACAAGAGACATTGGACTCGTGTGGACGTATTCTACATTCTAGAAGAGACCAAAGAATTTTTGGAGCTTCCTACGATTTTTGGAGGAGTGGAACCCAATGTGAGATTTCTGAATTATAAACGATATGGAATGGCGATGTATAAATTATATAATCGATGTATGAGTTATATAAGCGTAGTACACCTCATGTATAAGTGTTGTATAAGTTGTATGTGCGATGTATAAGTTATATATGCGTTGTAAAAATCATATATGCATTGAATGGAATTGAAATGAATTGAAATATATTTATATACGTATATATATATATACTCCCCTCATCCACAGACCATGGACGATATATATTGGTTGTGATTTGTTTGGATTTTGGTCGATGTCAAATTTGGTGAATACTACGAATGGTTGATTTGATATGATTGATTACGGTTGAAATCCCAATAGGATTAGTTTATGGGAAAATTCGTCTGCGTACGAACTAGATATTGAAATCCCCATTGTCAAAAGCTGCGAGGCTTTAAGGTAGAGCGAGGAGCCGTACTCAGGACGGTGCCGGTTTTAACTACCCTGCCGTTATGCTGCCGAAATTTTCTGAATAATTCATGTGTTTGATTTATATTCATGTATTGAAATATATTCATGTGTTGGGAAAAATATTCGTTTTTAAAATAAAGTGGTTTGAACGATAAAAATAACATTTTTATTGAATGTATAAAATAAAATGGTTTGAACGATAAAAATAACATTTTTATCGAATGTATAAAATAAAAATGGTTTGAACGATAAAAAAATAACATTTTTATCGAATGTATAAAATAAATTGTTTGAACGATAAAAAATAACATTTTTATTGTATGTGTGAACTATATAAAATATTCATGTTGGAAATAAATTGTTTTAACAATAAAAATCACATTTTTATAATATATACGAAGTGATAAAAATAATCATGTTGGAAATAAATTGTTTTGACGATAAAAATTGCATTTTTACTATATAGGAAGTGATAAAGATAGTCATATGTTGAAACGAATATTTGTTGGCTAAAAATATTATTTTATCAAATATATGAAACGAATATGGTTTGGAAATCGAAGAACGGATTATATATATATATATATATATATATATATATATGTATATAATTAAAATAAATCGAATAACAAAGCTGCAATTCGTATTTTGAAACCGTGATTTCGAATGATTGTACCGGGAGATCCGACCATCGGATTTTCCCAAAACCAAAACCGTTGGGTTCGCTTTGGAAATATCTTCCCAACGATACTATCTTTGCAAAGATCCAACGGCTGGATTGTCTGGAATGGTTAAGTCAAATCTGAATGAAAACATTGCCAGAATGGATTATATATATATATATATATATATTTGAAAATTGGTTCACTTTATTGTAATAAAAAAGCAGTAAAGTAGAAAGGTTAGCATACTAACCATTACAATAAGAAGACAACAAAAACAAGTGTAACACCCCGAATTTCACTTAATATTAATGTTTAGTAATTAAAGAATAATTAATCTCAGATGTGAGAATTAAGGGAAACGGGTTGCGCCATTGTGTTCGTCTCGGAATTCTGGTTGAGATAGAGTCCGAGTTTGCGTGATTTGGACTTCGTATGAAGAAGTTATGGCCATCCGAAGTTTCAGAAAATTCAAAACAGATTTAAAATATTCAAATTTCAAATTTCAGAAGAGGCGGGAAAATTCCCGCCAGACAGAGGGTGTCGACACTAGGGTCGACATGGGTGTCGACCCCCCCAAGGGGTCGACCCATGTGTCGACCCAGGGGTCGACCCCCCCCCTGTCGATCAGTTTGGCTGGGTGCACTATTTTGGCTTTTGGGATGGGTTTGGTGGCTTGTGACGAGATCTGATGGCTCTAAACTATCCTAGGGTTAATACTATGGCCTAAAACATTTAACTAATCTATAAATACACCCTAAGACTACCCTAATCCATACTAAAAATAGATACAATGCCATCATGCCATCAAAATGCAACTTGAAGGAGCCTCCATCAAATTAAAGAGGAAGATAGCTTCTCAAATCAACTTCTAATCAACTCTAGCAACTTAATCTTCTTCATAGGAGTGCTAATCAACAAGTTGTGAGTTTCTATGCCTTTAGCAAGCAATTGCTAAACTAATTATGATAGGATATAATGAGGTTATGGTTATGTATGTGGATCAATGCAAGTTATGTTATCATATGCTATGTGTTCATGATGTTATGCAAGTTATGCAAGTCATATGCTATGTGTTCATGATGTTATGCAAGTTATGCAAGTCATATGCTATGTGTTCATGATGTTATGCAAGTTATGCAAGTCATATGCTATGTGTTCATGATGTTGTGCAAGTTATGCAAGTCATATGCTATGAGTTCATGATGCTAGTTGTGCAAGTTTTATGCTATATGTTCATGATGCTAGTTATGCAAGTTTTAGGCTATGTGCTCATGATGCTAGTTATGCAAATCACTATGATAAACATTGATCCATTATGACACCATTTTATGCAAGTTTGGTGTTTGATTATATGCAAGTTCATATATGACATGTTATGCAAGTTTGGTGTTTGATTATATGCAAGTAACATGTGCAAGTTTACACCTTTGTATGATATGCATACATATGCAAGTTAACCCCTTTGTATGTCATACATACATATGCAAGTTTACCCCTTTGTATGACATAAGTAACTTATGCGAGTTACCCTCTTTATGACATATGTGATTCATGCAAGTTTGGGTTGATTATTTATGCTAGTTGGGTTTGATGCTATGGTCATATATGCATGTTGACACCTTTAAAACCCATGTTGATGCTAATGTTATGCAAGTTGAACCCATTGTGTTTGTGATGAATCTCCCCTTCTAAGTAAGTCATGTCAACGTATTACGTGGGGAACGATGGGGTTAATATTCATGTTAATAAAATGGTGTGAAGTTGGTATGATTATGCATACCATAAAGTGGATGGACATAATTGAGTCAATTATGTACATCGTTAAATTTGTGATTAATTAGGGATAATTAATACAAATTATGGGGGTGATTAATTAGGTGTAATTAATCGACTAAGACACGAGGTTGGACCCTTTTGTAGCATAAGACTGCCTGGAACCGACCGGCAAATCCAGCGGCTACAAATGATTGGCCCAATGTGAGAGGTCTTAGGCATAAACTAAATACGTGACAAGTGTAAAGACACGAGGTTAGACTCTGTTATGGCGTAAGGCTGCCCGGAACCGACCGACAAATCCAGCTGCCATAAAAGACAGTCTAATGTGAGAGGTCTTTACAAAGGTTACGTTCTTAATCAATTAAGAAACACTTAACCAGATAAGCATGTAGTGGGGCATGAGGGGTTAAGTGGGTGCCTTGGGTGGCATATGGTAATCAAGTAAGTGCCTTGGGTGGCATGTGGAAATCTAGTGGGTTGCCTTGGGTGGCAATAGAAAATACGATTAGAATACTTAACCAAGTGGAAACATGTAATTAAACATGATTAAAGGGTTAAGTGGGATGCACTAGAAAAAGGGACAAGCTTGGGTGGGTATCTTGTGGGGGCCCATTTCAACCAGTAACCCATATGTATCTTATTGGGCTCGACCCATGTCGAGGACGGGACACGCGTACTGGGCTTGACTATAAAAGGCCAAAACGGGTTAGCGGTGGCAATGCAAGTCCAACGGGTTTCATATGCGTGTGTGGACCCGGGCTGGTAGGTAAGACGTTGTTGCATCATGTAGGTATAAGTCGTGCACCGTTGGTAGTATCGGGTTGCCACTTTGGGGAGTGATACACCCCACTGTGGGGCCAGCACGGGTATCTACGTTAGGGAGCCGATCACTTGGGGAGTAGTGGGTACACCTAGTGGAGATAGGGGCAGACGGCACCTATGTGGTCAGCTAGGGGTACATGAAACTACTAGTTATATTTTCTAAGTCCTTGGGTGGGATCAACCTTTAAATAGGAATGACGGGTGTGGTGCAGTGTAGAATTTACCCTTGGGTGGGTAGATGCGTCTTTACCGTTACCTTAGTTCATCCTATGTCTAGTTGGCTGCTTAGTGTAGTCATTTATCCCCAGTCATCACCGTACCAAGTTTATATCATACCCTAATTACTTTAATGATTGTATTGTTAAAGTTATAGGGCTCACTCAGACTTATGTCTGACCCCGTTGTTTTTATCTTTTTCCCAACCCTCAGGTTCTCAGAGTGGGCCTAGCACTAGTGGGCTTTGATCAGATTGCTTTATCTATCTTTTGGAGCTTGGACCGTGATGTAAAGCCCAGCTTATCTTTTCTATTATGGCTATTAGTTATGTAGTGGGATTATGTACTTATGTTTTACCTGGATGGATATCTAGAACTTGACTCTTGTTTTAGTTGGTTTTGATATGTAACCAAACATGTTTATCTTCCGCTGCAATGAAATGATGTTTTAGATTTCAAGTATTATTTATATCTGTCTTGTTGTAATTTTTCTGTTCTATATTCACTTAAAATACTCCACCGAAGTTTAGGCATTCCCTTAGTGAGTGACCTTAGCGGGTGTGGGGTGTTACACGTGGTATCAGAGCTGAAGGTTACCGGAACAGATAAAATTTTTAGAAAACTATTTTTCTAAAAACATTTTTGGAAGAAATATTTTCAAAAACATGTCTTTTAAGAGAAAAGTTTTTGAAAGAAAAGCATAATCCCCAATAGCCATATCTTTATCTTTCGAATTCTCCATTTTGAATCTTTCCTTTTTCGTTTCAGCATGGCTGAGGATCTTAACTTTCCGGAGGGTGTGACGATACCAGTATGGTATAGGAGATTGATGGAGGCTAGGGCCATCGCTGCGGGTCCAGCAAATGTTCCTCCACCAACAGTTGCACCCGATCTTCCTCCTCCTCCTCCTCGCACGGATACTTTTGCTAAGACTTGCAAGGAATTTAAGGCTATGGGAGGGAAATCTTTTCAAGGATCAGAAACTTTTGTGGAAGCTAGAGATTGGCTTAAGGAGGTAAAAGAGTTGATAGATATCTTTGAGATGGAAGAAGGAAAGAAAGTCAAGTTAGTTGCTTGGTTAATGAAGGGAGAGGCCTCGTTCTGGTGGGAGGTCACTAATGGAGAGCGCCCTGTTGACTCTTGGGCGGATTTCAGGCAAAGGTTTGTGGCAAAGTTTCTTTCAAGGGCGGAAGAAAATCTGTATATGGAGAGGTTCTTGACTCTAAAGCAAGGAAACCTATCAGTAAAGGAATATGTCAACAAGTTTAATCAGCTAGCAAGATTTGGCATAGACATGGTGAATACACCGGAGAAGAAGGCTTTGAGGTTCGTTAAGGGCTTGAATGAACCAATGCATGGATTGGCTTTGACTCACATCCCTATGGGGGCCACCTTTGAGAAGCTAGTAGACATGGCACTCATGCATGAGGAAGAGAAGGGTCCCAATGCTAATAAGGCACCCGAGAAGAAAGGAGATCAGAAGAGACCTCAACAGCAACAACAAAACAAGGGTGGGAAAGGCAACGGTGGCAAGGGAAAGAAGAAGTGCTTCAATTGCGGGACACCAGGCCACCTAAGCAAAGATTGTCGAAAGAAGAAGAAGACGGGCTGCTTCCACTGTGGCGAAGCAGGGCATCTAGTGAAGGACTGCCCTAAGAAGGGGCAGAGGACGGGATCTACCTCAGGGGGACAGGTGCAAGCTCTTATGGCACCAGGTCAGGCAAGGGGGCAAGTTCAGGCTCTCGAGGTTCCACCGATTCAGGAAAGAGGTAGAACTATTTCCGTTGAAAGTCTGGTTTTTCTATTTGATCACCCTGTCCGTACTTTGTTTGACTCTGGCGCATCGCATTCGTTTATCTCATCATCATTAGTTGAGTCACTACACTTAGACACCAGTCTAGTAGATGATCCCTTGGTTGTTTCAAACCCAATTGGGGGCTCCACTTATTTGTCCATGATATGTTTGGGTTTGAAGATTTCCATACTTAGCGTTGAGTTTAGATGTGATGCTTTTGTTTTGGGCTTCACGGGCTATGGGTTGATTTTGGGCATGGACTGGTTATCCAATAATGGTGCCGTTCTTGATTGTGAAAGGAGAGTTGTTAGGCTCATGACCCGCTTGGGTAACACTCTCGAGATCTCTTGTAATCCCATGAATTCTGTTATGCTAAGTTATCTTGAATCGCTTGACGCTTCGGTCGATAGTTTGCGATCTGTTAGAGTGGTCCGGGAGTACTCGGATGTGTTTGAGGAGGTGAACGGCTTACCTCCGAAGCGGGAGATAGACTTCCGAATATATCTGGTAGACAATGCTAAACCAGTATCTTTACCAGTGCGCCACATGGCTCCTCGTGAGAGGAGGGAACTCCATAAGCAAGTAGGGGAGTTGCTTGAGAAGGGGTTCATAAGACGAAGTATATCGGAGTGGGGTGCTCCAGTAGTTTTTTCCACGAAGGCGGATGGGTCCCTCAGACTTTGTGTAGACTATAGAGAACTCAACAAGCTCACAAAGAAGAATAGACACCCATTGCCGAGGATTGATGATCTCTTTGATCAGTTGGTTGGCGCCTCAGTGTTTTCGCAGTTGGACTTGGCCACGGGGTTTCATCAGTTGAGAGTGGCTGAGGAGAGCATAGACAAGACTGCCTTTAGGACTCCGGATGGTTTCTATGAGTGGCTTGTGATGCCATTTGGTTTGACGAACGCCCCTGCATACTTTGTTGATTTGATGAGTAGGGTGTTCAGGGAGTACCTTAATAAGTTCATGGTGGTCTTTGTGGATGACATCTTAGTCTTTTCTAAGAGTGAAGAAGAGCATGCCCTACATCTTAGGGAAGTGTTAGAGACTCTTCGAGCGCATAGCCTTAAGGCTAAATTCTCTAAATGTCACTTTTGGAGGAAGGAAGTGCAGTTCTTAGGGCACGTGGTCTCTAAGGAAGTATAGCTGTGGATCCCGCGAAGGTAGTATCCATCCAAGATTGGAAGGTTCCGAAGAGTGCTACCGAGGTGAGGAGTTTCTTGGGGTTGGCTGGCTACTATAGGAAGTTTATCAAGGACTTCGCGAAGATATCAGCCCCATTAACTCGCTTGACAAAGAAGAATCTAGTCTTCGCATGGGACGTAGATTGTGATGATGCGTTCCAACGGTTAAAGAGAGCTTTAACCACAGCTCCAGTCTTAGTGTTGCCAGATGGGAGTAAGCCATTTGTTGTTTATACCGATGCTTGTGGGACAGGACTAGGCGCAGTCTTAATGCAAGAGGGAAGGGTAATAGCCTATGGGGGAAGGCAGTTGAGAAAGCATGAGAAAAATTACCCTACCCATGATTTAGAGTTGGCCGCTATTGTTTTTGCGCTTAAGACTTGGCGCCATTATCTTCTTGGAGAGAGGTTCAAATTGTTCACTTACCACAAATCATTGAAGTACTTGTTTTCTCAGAAGGATTTGAACTTGTGACAGCAAAGGTGGATGGAGTTCTTAGCATCCTATGATTTCGAGATAGCGTATACCCCTGGCAAGGGTAACGTGGTGGCAGACGCCTTAAGCAGAAAAAGGTTGTCCTTGAGTCCATTGTTCGTGGAACGACGAAGCTTGGAATTTATCTCGATGTTTGATTTTAGACCTTCCGTTGACTTTATACCTGGTTTGCTAGCATCCTTAGAGGTCAGACCTACTCTTTTGGGATGGATTGGTGAGGCACAGCGGGATGACCCACAGTTGGTTGAGCTAGTAGAGAAGCTCATAAGGGGGGAGTTGTCCAGCCATTTGAGTAGGTACAGCCTAGACGATAGGGGGTGGTTGCGTAGAGATGGTAGACTTTGTGTACCGCAAGACAAGGGTTTGAGGAAGGCTATACTTGATGATGCGCATCGTTCGAAGATGACCATTCATCCCGGTGGGGACAAGATGTACTAAGACATGAAGCGAGTTTTCTTTTGGGTCGGTATGAAGAAAGACGTGGCCGAGTATGTCGCTAGATGCTTGGTGTGCCAACAAGTGAAAGCGGAGCAAAAGAAACCTGGTGGGTTGCTTCACCCATTGGAAGTTCCGCAATGGAAGTGGGATAGCGTCTCGATGGATTTTATTTATAGGTTACCGAGATCGAGGAAGGGTAATACGGGAATTTGGGTTGTGGTAGACAGACTTACTAAGAGCGCCCATTTCATACCCGTGAAGAGCAAGAGGACTGCTTCATGGCTAGCTTCAGTTTACCTTCGAGAGATAGTTCGATTACATGGGGTACCTTCTAGCATAGTGAGTGATCGAGATCCTATCTTCACTAGCGAGTTTTGGAAAAGTTTGCAAGAGGCAGTAGGGACTCAGTTGTGTTTGAGCACTGCATATCATCCTCAGACGGACGGCCAGACCGAGAGGGTGAATCGTGTTCTAGAAGACCTTTTGAGGCTATGTATCTTAGATTTTGGAGGTACATGGGAAAAGCATCTTCCATTGGTGGAGTTCGCGTATAATAACAGCTTTCAGTCTAGTATTGGTATGGCTCCTTTCGAAGCTCTTTATGGAAGGCCTTGTCGATCACCTACATGTTGGTGGGAATCTACGGATAAGATCTTGCTTGGGCCTGATATGGTTAGAGAGACTTCAGAAAAGATTGATTTGATTCGAAGAAGGATGAAAGCAGCGCAAGATAGGCAGAAATCTTACGCGGATAAGAGGAGGATGGATCTGGAGTTTGATGTTGGGGACATGGTCTTTGTCAAAGTATCTCCATTACGGAATGTTGTTCGCTTTGGGTCCGTTGGGAAGTTAGCACCCAGATTTGTAGGACCGTTTCCTATTAAGGAAAGGATTGGACGGATGGCATATAGAGTGGATTTACCCGAGAGACTTAGTGGGGTACATGACGTATTCCATGTGTCACATTTGAGGAAGTGCCTACATGAGACCGCAGAGGTGGTAGAGCCGAGCTTGCTTAGAGAAGTGGAGGTAGAGCGTGATGCGACTATTCGACGAGCTCCTACCCGCATCCTTGGGTCAGAGATTAGGAAGTTGAGAAACAGAGAGGTTCGACTAGTCAAAGTGCAATGGGGGAGAGGATGAGAGCAATGCTACTTGGGAGACAGAAGCGAAGATGAGTTCGCTGTACCCATTCCTTTTTGAGGGTATGTCTTTTAACTTCTCCTTTATCGTTTGTCTAGTACTTATCTTATCTTTAGTATGTCCTTTCATTGATACCCTTGACCTTTAGATAAGGTAAACCTATGGTTGAAACATGTGTTTGAGACATGTTATGATTGATGGATGCGTGTGGATGCAAGTGTTTGCTAGTGGTTGCTCGTGGATGCATACACACACACTTTAGACACTAGATCGGCTCAGTCACTTCATATTGCATATTGCATATAATTGTGTGTAGGTAGCTATATTAATGGATGTATAATGATTGTGTTGTCATATGGATGACGCATTTTGGTGTATGGTTGTGCACACATGTAGTAATAGTATGTGTCGATAGGATTCTTTCGCATACATATTGGATGCATGGCACTATCATGGTTTGCATTAAGGAGGTCAACTGAATCAGTAGACCGCCTGATTTTGCATTAGATAGGAAACATATACACACACTTTTTTCATATGTTCATACAGCATTAGAAACTTTAAGGACAATGGATGCCAGTGTTTGATGGTTTGAGTAGATGGTTGTTTGGTTGGTAGGATACGTTCTTCTTGACTTGGAGATTTCGGGGACGAAATCCTTTAAGTAGGGGATAATGTAACACCCCGAATTTCACTTAATATTAATGTTTAGTAATTAAAGAATAATTAATCTCAGATGTGAGAATTAAGGGAAATGGGTTGCGCCATTGTGTTCGTCTCGGAATTCTGGTTGAGATAGAGTCCGAGTTTGCGTGATTTGGACTTCGTATGAAGAAGTTATGGCCATCCGAAGTTTCAGAAAATTCAAAACAGATTTAATATATTCAAATTTCAAATTTTAGAAGAGGCGGGAAAATTCCCGCCAGACAGAGGGTGTCGACACTAGGGTCGACATGGGTGTCTACCCCCCCCCCCAAGGGGTCGACCCATGTGTCGACCCAGGGGTCGACCCCCCTGTCGGTCAGTTTGGCTGGGTGCACTATTTTGGCTTTTGGGCTGGGTTTGGTGGCTTGTGACGAGATCTGATGGCTCTAAACTATCCTAGGGTTAATCCTATGGCCTAAAACACTTAACTAATCTATAAATACACCCTAAGACTACCCTAATCCATACTAAAAATAGATACAATGCCATCATGCCGTCAAAATGCAACTTGAAGGAGCCTCCATCAAATTAAAGAGGAAGATAGCTTCTCAAATCAACTTCTAATCAACTCTAGAAACTTCATCTTCTTCATAGGAGTGCTAATCAACAAGTTGTGAGTTTCTATGCCTTTAGCAAGAAATTGCTAAACTAATTATGATAGGATATAATGAGGTTATGGTTATGTATGTGGATCAATGCAAGTTATGTTATCATATGCTATGTGTTCATGATGTTATGCAAGTTATGCAAGTCATATGCTATGTGTTCATGATGTTATGCAAGTTATGCAAGTCATATGCTATGTGTTCATGATGTTATGCAAGTCATATGCTATGTGTTCATGATGTTGTGCAAGTTATGCAAGTCATATGCTATGAGTTCATGATGCTAGTTGTGCAAGTTTTATGCTATATGTTCATGATGCTAGTTATGCAATTTTTATGCTATGTGCTCATGATGCTAGTTATGCAAATCACTATGATAAACATTGATCCATTATGACACCATGTTATGCAAGTTTGGTGTTTGATTATATGCAAGTTCATATATGACATGTTATGCAAGTTTGGTGTTTGATTATATGCAAGTAACATGTGCAAGTTTACACCTTTGTATGATATGCATACATATGCAAGTTAACCCCTTTGTATGTCATAAATACATATGCAAGTTTACCCCTTTGTATGACATAAGTAACTTATGCGAGTTACCCTCTTTATGACATATGTGATTCATGCAAGTTTGGGTTGATTATTTATGCTAGTTGGGTTTGATGCTATGGTCATATATGCATGTTGACACCTTTAAAACCCATGTTGATGCTAATGTTATGCAAGTTGAACCCATTGTGTTTGTGATGAATCTCCCCTTCTAAGTATGTCATGTCAACGTATTACGTGGGGAACGATGGGGTTAATATTCATGTTAATAAAATGGTGTGAAGTTGGTATGATTATGCATACCATAAAGTGGATGGACATAATTGAGTCAATTATGTTCATCGTTAAATTTGTGATTAATTAGGGATAATTAATACAAATTATGGGGGTGATTAATTAGGTGTAATTAATCGACTAAGACACGA
Source organism: Allium sativum (assembly GCA_030737875.1). Lineage (NCBI taxonomy): Eukaryota > Viridiplantae > Streptophyta > Magnoliopsida > Asparagales > Amaryllidaceae > Allium > Allium sativum. The sequence goes on along the minus strand of CM060916.1, from coordinate 787,230,920 downwards.
GGTTGGACCCTTTTGTAGCATAAGACTGCCCGGAACCGACCGGCAAATCCAGCGGCTACAAATGATTGGCCCAATGTGAGAGGTCTTAGGCATAAACTAAATACGTGACAAGTGTAAAGACACGAGGTTAGGCGTAAGGCTGCCCGGAACCGACCGGCAAATCCAGCTGCCATAAAAGACAGTCTAATGTGAGAGGTCTTTACAAAGGTTACGTTCTTAATCAATTAAGAAACACTTAACCAGATAAGCATGTAGTGGGGCATGAGGGGTTAAGTGGGTGCCTTGGGTGGCATGTGGAAATTAAGTAAGTGCCTTGGGTGGCATGTGGAAATCTAGTGGGTTGCCTTGGGTGGCAATAGAAAATACGATAAGAATACTTAACCAAGTGGAAACATGTAATTAAACATGATTAAAGGGTTAAGTGGGATGCACTAGAAAAAGGGACAAGCTTGGGTGGGTAGCTTGTGGGGGCCCATTTCAACTAGTAACCCATATGTATCTTATTAGGCTCGACCCATGTCGAGGACGGGACACACGTACTGGGCTTGACTATAAGAGGCCAAAACGGGTTAGCGGTGGCAACGCAAGTCCAACGGGTTTCATATGCGTGTGTGGACCCGGGCTGGTAGGTAAGACGTTGTTGCATCGTGTAGGTATAAGTCGTGCACCGTTGGTTGTATCGGGTTGCCACTTTGGGGAGTGATACACCCCACTGTGGGGCCAGCACAGGTATCTACGTTAGGGAGCCGATTGCTTGGGGAGTAGTGGGTACACCTAGTGGAGATAGGGGCAGACGACACCTATGTGGTCAGCTAGGGGTACACGAAACTACTAGTTATATTTTCTAAGTCCTTGGGTGGGATCAACCTTTAAATAGGAATGACTGGTGTGGTGCAGTGTAGAATTTACCCTTGGGTGGGTAGATGCGTCTTTACCGTTATCTTAGTTCATCCTATGTCTAGTTGGCTGCTTAGTGTAGTCATTTATCCCCAGTCATCACCGTACCAAGTTTATATCATACCCTAATTACTTTAATGATTGTATTGTTAAAGTTATAGGGCTCACTCAGACTTATGTCTGACCCCATTGTTTTTATCTTTTTCCCAACCCTCAGGTTCTCGGAGTGGGCCTAGCACTAGTGGGCTTTGATCAGATTGCTTTATCTATCTTTTGGAGCTTGGACCGTGATGTAAAGCCCAGCTTATCTTTTCTATTATGGCTATTAGTTATGTAGTGGGATTATGTACTTATGTTTTACCTGGATGGATATCTAGTACTTGACTCTTGTTTTAGTTGGTTTTGATATGTAACCAAACATGTTTATCTTCCGCTACAATGAAATGATGTTTTAGATTTCAAGTATTATTTATATCTGTCTTGTTGTAATTTTTCTATTCTATATTCACTTAAAATACTCCACCGAAGTTAAGGCATTCCCTTAGTGAGTGACCTTAGCGGGTGTGGGGTGTTACAACAAGATACAAAAAAAAGACATGAAAATAAAAGAACTATTAAACTAATCTAAGATAAACCCAGGCCATGATGAGGCCACCCCTCTTGTGACTTGCTACACCAGAGCAAAAGCTCCATACCAATGCTCTCAGCAATGCAACTCTCAAATCAGCTTTCCTTATGCCATTCAGTAAGCATCTTCTCAACTCCTCAATTTCAATGTCACTCCAAACCCAAACAGCAAGAACAACGGCGTGTACAAATACTGCAAGAATTCTCTCAATTTCAAGCATTAAATCAGGTTGACGACTCAGAGATGCCTGTGAATCAGTCTTAATGCTAGAAAATCATATAATAATGCAGTAAGAAATGAATCCATCCTCTGCCGTGATATTCATACTGCTAGAAATCAAGAAAAAAACCTACTGAATAAGATCTGCTCAATTACCAGAGACGCCCATGTGATGTTAGCTTTGAATCTAGGCATAATCATGCCATATCTAGGCCTCTGGTGAAAAAACTCCTGAGCTTGAAATATGTAATAAATCTGAGCAGAAAATCAACCATACGCCAAGCTTAGGATGACCCATGTTATTTCCCAAAACCCATCTAGAAGAACAAATCAATAATACAACACAATCTTCAAACTCATAACGGGTTCACATGATTTTGAAGAGCATGCTAAATATTGATAAAACTTGAGCACAATAGACGGAATTTGGGACTAAAGAAACTCAAGAGAACTGGAGCATATACTGTTGGTTTCGAAATCTCACCAAAACAAACCAAAAATCTAGCTCAACAATGGAATATCGGTTGGAAAACTTGGATCTGAAATGATTCAGATGCGCCGGCTATGTCGAAACCCAAATTAGCGATGTCTTGATAATCCATAGCCAGAGCAAGAAGATTTGTAACTTTGGGCAAGAGGAAATTGGAATAGATCTCGGATTGAATCTCGATCGACCTTCAGATCTAGGTTTTGCTTTTTAAAAAATTGAAAATATGGTTAATCAACGAAAAGAAAATTTCGTTGAAGGTTTACGTAAAGGAAATCATATGGAAATCAGGTAGAAATTTGGTAGAAACGAAGAAAGAGGAAAAACCCACGCATGAAACGAAAGCAGGCGAATAGCCTGTCACCATGGACAAGTTTATTTTCCTTTATATATATATATATATATAATTAAAATAAATCGAATAACGACAATGCAGTTCATATTTTGAAATCTAACTTTAAACGATTGTACCGGGAGATCCAACCGTCGAATTTTCCCAAAACTGGAACCGTTGGGTCTGCTTTGAAAAGATCTTTCAATGATATAAAATTTGTAAAGATCCAACGGTTAGATTTTTAGATATGTGTAAATCAAATCTGGAGAAAAACAGCGCCATGGCCGTGTTGTGGCCTGAAGCGTCATTTGAATAAATTGGCTATATTTAAATAAATAAAAATAGCGATAAATCGTGATAAAATATTATAAACGATATGGAATGGAAATAAACCGAATTTACCCGGTTAATTGGATATTTGATGGTTGAATGTGTTTGACGTGAAAACTACATTAATGAACTGAATTATGGATGTCAGATAATTTAACCATTGAAATGAATTGAATTGAAATTCTAAATATACGTGAATTATTTGAAAAGGCCGAGTTAATTCTCATTTCAAATAATTGATTGACGGTTAGAAGTCGAAGATATGAAGATGGTGCAAGACCGAGGATCTTCACATCGAATGGATGGCTACTGATGCCTTTGATGGGAGTTGCTACCCTGAAGGGGTTACAGTGGTGGTCGTCCGGACGTACTTGTTGATCGTTCGGATGTGCGAGGGCCTCTCTCCTGTATTGGACATACGGGAGAGGAATAAGGTGCCTCCGGTTTTGTTCATACCCAGAACGGACTTGTTAATGGATGTGTGTATGACGTTGTATATTGACAACGTGGCATACATAGATGTTGTGATCAGGGCTTTTGTTGAAAAGCAGAGCTTTGTGGTTGATGATCAAAGCAAGGCTTTAAATAGCTAGCTTTGTGTTTAGCGTTAATTCACGGGCCTCACACACCGGTATGAGCCGGAAACGGGAGAGGACATCAGGGAGAACATGCGTTTCCTTCTAGCTAGGAGTGGTGTTTTGGGTTTTACACGCCCGAGCATTTTACTTATGTGGATGATGGATAGCGAGGCGCCTCGGTTATATCGGTCACTACAGGGCCGATGGTTTGGTCGGTATATGACCAGTTGATGCCCCATAGGGCGGGGAAACGCAGTGTTCAGGCATTTTAATCCATTCCGTGTGGACCGGCCCTGACGATCCAAGGCTTGCCTGCGCGCTTGCCTGAGACACGGGCTAGAGCGTCTGGAAGAGGTAAGGACGATCCATTCCCTTGGTTCATGACGGAAATCCAATTTCCAAATACGACATTGTGCGGTTTTGATTGTAAACCTATATTTGGCGACATGATATATGGTCCCCATGCCGTCTATGATTGATACTTATGATTGAAATTGTTTTTGAAACATATAAACACTAGTAATAATATTAAAGCTTTTGTTTTATTCGTATCAAGCATGTTTTGGCCATTATAAGGTAAAACTCTATCCTCCGGTTTGCGTTGCATTGTGTGATGGGAACTGAGTCTTATAATGGCTTCATTTTTATAAAAAGCATTGCGATGTTTAAATGATTTACTTGTTTTAAGCACTGGCAATCCAATGGAGTAAACCCATTCCGCGTTAGCGGCGTGGTCCTGTGATTGACCTTATTATTAAATAAGTTAAGTAGATTTCTCATACCAGTCCCATGACTGACTCGTAGTTTGTTTCACTTGCAAACTCGGGTGCTCTATTTTCTACACGGGCAGCCTTGTATTCAGGTTTTAGCAGGCTCTATCTGGATAGCTATGGAGCTAAAGATGGATTCTATCACTTCTTTCTTTTTATGTTGTTCAGCTCCTGTTGTACATATTATGTTTTGATTCCGTTGTAGACATTTTATGTAAAGATGAACCGTATTTTGTACTAAGTATGATCTTGTATACTGTGTAACTCTGATGATTATGTTTATCCAGTGTATTCTGTTGTACATTATCTGGTGTATTTATTTATTTCTATTCTGCTATTATTTATATATGTGTTATATTCCAAAGATTACCCTTGCCACCGTTGAACGGGGGTTTGGGGTCGTCACATATATATTGTCCTAAACCCTAATCCCCAAAAGAAGTCCGCCGCCATGAGCCTTTCAAAGGCTGAAATCATCCGAAATGAATCCCATCATATATCTTAATCCACAAATTAATTTCAATTACAATATTGAAGAGCAATTCGAGCTCTACCTTATGAACGGATAAGATCAGATTTAATTGCATGGTTTGGAGTATTTGGAGCTGAAAGTCAGCGGGTTCATGGCAGTTTTCGAGGCAAGGGGGAGGACCGGACTTCGAGGTGTTTGCGACAGGGGTAGGCGATGGTCGGGACTTTTCTTTGGTGGTGGTTAATCGGGGGACAGTGGTTCCAGGAGGCGCGCGCAGGTAGGAAGTCACGGTGGAAGATGGGTTTCGTTCAGGGAAAAATACGTAACAAAAGAAACGGGAAGAGGAAAGAGAACAGTCAAAGGGGATTGGGGGAAAAAGTCAAAGTAATTAGTTTAATTATATTTTATTTATTTTAAATTGTAATTAAGTTTTAAAAACCCGTAACCCATTCAAACAGCAACGGAATTTAATGATTTCTGAAGCGTTAGAACCGTCTCAAAGAGCACTACAACATATAGTAAAACTAATATGAGAAATTCTACTTTTTTTATATGTAATTAACATTAATTAATCATAATTGTGGTATTAATTATAAGCTGTAATATTTTGTTGATTGTAATACGTGATTTGATCTATGATTGGGTTGTTATGTAGATCCATAGATTTGATGATGTTTGTGTTGAGTAAAACTGTTGAAAACAAAAATACCAATTTTTGTTGAAAAAGAATTATTGGATTAAAATTGTCAGTTTGACAAATTAGGACTATTGGATTAAAATTGTCATTTTGACAAATTAGAATGATTGGATTAAAATTTTCATTTTTGATAAATTAAAATAATTGGATTAAAATTGTCATTTTAGTCAAAGTACATTTGTGTCAAAACACATTAGTTGAAATAAAATGTACATTTTTGTCAAAACACATTAGTTGAAATAAAATGTACAATTTTGTCAAAACACATTAGTTGAAATAAAATAATCATTTTTATCAAAACATATTAGTTGGATTAAAATTATCATTTTTGTCAAAATATAATTATTGGATTAAAATATTCATTTTTGTCAAAGTAGATTAATTGAAATAAAATGTACATTTTTGTCAAAACACATTAGTTGAAATAAAATGTACATTTTTGTCAAAACACATTAGTTGAAATAAAATATACATTTTTGTCAAACACATTAGTTGAAACAAAATATACATTTTTGTCAAAATATATTAGTTGAAACAAAATGTACATTTTTATCAAAACACATTAGTTGAAACAAAATATACATTTTTGTCAAAATATATTAGTTGAAACAAAATGTACATTTTTGTCAAAGCACATTAGTTGAAATAAAATATTCATTTTTGTCAAAACACATTATTTGAAATAAAATATTCATTTTTATCAAAACATACTAGTTGGATTAAAATTATCGTTTTTGTCAAAACATATTAGTTGGATTAAAATATTCATTTTTGTCAAAGTACAATAGTTGAAACAAAATGTACACTTTTGTCAAAGTATATTAGTTGAAACAAAATGTACACTTTTGTCAAAGTACATTAGCTGAAACAAAATATACATTTTTGTCAAAATATATTAGTTGAAATAAAAATTTACATTTTGTCAAAATATGATAGTTGTAAACAAAAATTACATTTTTTTTTAATAAGATTAGAGTTAAAAAAAATTATATTTTTGTTAAATAAGATTTGTGTGACGGCCCGCCCCGCACCAGCCAGCATTTCCTCCGAAAGTGCGCTGTACACATGCCCGACTAGCACAGGACGGACGTCAAGAGAAAGGAAAGAAGAAGATAAACTAATCAGGGAACCTGTAGAATGTCTCACAGCGCATGGGATAAAATATAATAATAACATACTTGACATAAAACAGGCGAGATAGTGTATAAGCTGATAACTAAAATCAACATCAATCATCAAAGCAGCGGAAATCCAAATACAGCTTATTACAATTTTCCAAATTTACTGTCTCTAAACAAAAGAAAGCTGAAGTAGAAGATACACCAACAATGCCCAAGCAGTGATCTTCAACAACACAGGGAGAATACTATATATATTACGTGGGAGCCTCCTGCTCGTCTCCGGATCATCTACCCGTGCATCACCAGCTAACCTGTCTCTAGTCTGCTCATGTGAGCACCCAGAGTAATAAGAGGAGACATAAAACTCTGGGTCAGACATAAAGCCTGGTATGAGCGATAAGCATCTAAACAGAATAATAACAGGTATACTAAACCATACCTGAACCTGGACCTGCAACCAAAGAGTTAGTACCACATACCGTACAATGCTCTAAGGTGCCATAATAAATAGTGTAAGAATACGGGGGTGGGGTGTGCATGCCACAATGATAGCAAGCAAATCATCCATAGCAACCATCCTCACATCTCTCACTCAGTGCGTAAAGCGTACGACATCTACCACTTTGGAACACTAGACAAACTAAGGTAACGACGAATCCCGACTTGTAGAAACCCTGCTGTGACCAAGCCAAACACTTGGAGTCATGACCAAACATTTCAATGACCCACTTCATTGGTCGTAGCCCTTGGTTCTACCGATGCCATAATGGCCCTGAATTCGCCTTCGTACCTCCTACCATAGTGGTCCAAAGCTATAGACGTCGATAACTCCTTGGCACGCGTCCCGCAGCAAAGCCCAACCATGAAGTGAACTCGTTGATTCCCATCTGAATCTTAAGCTCTAACTTCTCATTTGGACTTCCTTTGCATCTCGGGTTTGGTCGAATTGGAGTGGGTCTTCAGAAGAGTTGTCGCGCAGTAACAGTCCTAGAATTCGGTTCGGTTCGGTAGTCATCATCTTCGTCGGTTCGGTTCGGTAGTCATCATCTTCGTCGGTTCGGTTCGGTAATCGTCTTTTCCATTCGGTTCGGGTTCTCCACTTTGCACGGTTCGGAAGTGTAGTGCCTATTCTCTGCTTGGTTCGGTGGTTGCTCCCTTCTAAGTTCCCATACCCGATCCTGTCCTTCTCCAATTGCCGATCCGCTCCGCCCCCTTAGCTTACCCCGATCCGATCTGCTCCGATCCGATCCGCTCCACAGCTCCGATCCGATCCGCTCCCCAGTTCCGATCCGATCTCCCTTGTCCACTCCAACTCTAAGCAAACAGCCTTCCTTCTCGCCGATCCTCCTCCAGTGACAAGCTCCGATCCAGTTCAGATTCCCTTGGTCAGTTCACAAATCCGATCCGACCCTCTACTCCGATCCGATCCGGTTCGGAACCTGCACATTTCTGCAACTTTCCAGCGAGCTTTCTACGCCATTCGACGACGTTTTCGAGCAATTTAACTATTCTAATCAATCATAAAACATACCATAGAGTCATAGCAACATGTAATAGCAACCACAAATAGCAAACAACAATTCAAATGAATCAAAAGGGATCAAAAAGTGACTAAAACTTCATATTTTCCCATAGTCCCTCTTAATCATGTTTAAGCACATACTTAGTAAAAACTTAACCAAATCGTCTAAATTTTATAACAGAGGCATGAAATATTATTTAAGAATTTCTAAACATTTTTCCAGAATTTATTGGTGTATAAATTCGCTAATCTTCACTAATTACCCTTAATTAACTGTAATTAGTGTCAAAACGATGCTATCACTCACTTTGGCCACAAAATAAAACACAAAATCTGAAATATCCTCTGTTTGGGTCGAATTCCTATGTATAGCAGCAGCTCCAACCTTGCTTTGTTGCTATTTGGCCTTGTTTTGATGTAGTTTAGGCTTAATCTTCGCTAAAAATGTGTTTTGGGGTGATTTTAGAGGATGGAAGCCATTACCAAGGTCTCAAGAAGGTTTGTGGCGGCTCAAAACTGAAATGAAAGTGATAACCTAACCCTAATCAGTCCTCCTATACCTCTAAACCCGAAATTCCCCTTGGGCCTAGCTGCTAATCACCCGGTTAAGCCCAATTAAGCTGTTTTTCACCATCTGAAACTTGTTTCAGCCATATCTCCCAAACGGTAAGTCCGTTTGGCTAATGTGACCACTCTACGGAAAGAGAAACCATCATCCGAAGCCAATGGAAGTGGTTTCAGGTCAAAATTCCTTTCCAGTCAAAAGTTATGGCCAAAACAGTGCCAACTAGGGGTAAAATGGTCATTTAAAAATCGAGAAAAATCATGAACATGGGAAATGACCCCAATAGTCGTCTCCCAAAGTTACATGACCATACGACTTCGTATGTGACAGAAATAAATATTCTACGATTCTACGATGCGTAGAATGCGGGTCGTTACAATTTGAGTTAAACAAAAATTACATTTTTGTTAAATAAGATTTGAGTTATAACAAAAATAACATTTTTGGTTAAAGAGATTTGTGTTTGAGCAAAAATATTAATTTTGTCAAAGTAGGATTATCAAAATAAATGCCACCATCACTTATATTCATTTTGTTAAATTAGAGTTGTTAACAAAAACGAAAATATCATTTTTATTGTCAATGCATACGTTAGAATTTGTATGCAAAGTCAAAGAATCATTTTTATTGTCAATGCATACATTAGAATTTGTATGCAAAGTTAAACAATCATTTTTTTTTTGGTCAAATGCATACATTAAAATTTGTATGCAAAGTCAAAGAATCATTTTTATTGTCAATGCATACATTAGAATTTGTATGCAAAGTTAAAGAATCATTTTTTTGTCAAATGCATACATTAGAATTTGTATGCAAAGTCAAAGAATCATTTTTATTGTCAATGCATACATTAGAATTTGTATGCAAAGTTAAAAAAAATCATTTTTTTGTCAAATACGTACATTAGAATTTGTATGCAAAGTCATATAATCATTTTTATTATCAATTGCATACATTAGAATTTGTATGCAAAGTCAAAGAATCATTTTTATTGTCAATGCATACATTAGAATTTGTATGCAAAGTTAAAGAATCATTTTTATTGTCAATTGCATACATTAGAATTTGTATGCAAGTTAAAGAATCACTTTTGTTGTCAATGCATACATTAGAATTTGCATGCAAATTTAAAATAAACATTTTATATGTTACGTTATACATTGAAATTATATATATACAAATAAAATATTTCTTTTTATTTGTTAAAGTCAAAAATAGAAATTGCATACAAATAATGAAAATAAAATTTTTCTTTTTTATTTGTCTTTAGCAAAATTGTCATGTATATAAAATACATATTTATTTGACATTATGAACATGTAGATATGATATGCCAATAAAACATTCTTTTATTCGGCGTGTTAAACACGTTAGTGAAATCGTCAAATGGTTTATATTTATATATAATTATATATATATATATATATATATATATATATATATATATATATAAATTAAAAATTAAACGAATCGCGCGCGGTAGTTCGCGTTTCAGAATCGTAACTTTAAACGATGATACCGAAGGATCCGACCGTCGGATTTTCCCAAAACCGGGACCGTTAGGGCCACTTTGGGAAGATCTTTCCGACGATATAAATTTTGTTAAAATCCAACGGTTATGTTTCGAGATATGTGTAAATCAAATTTTGATAAAAACAGCGCCAAGGCCGCCTATTGACCCGAAGCATCGTTAAATTAAATTGAGCTATTTTTATATAAATAAAAATAGCGATAAATCGTTATAAAATAATATTAAGGATATAAAATGGTTTAAATTATATATATGCGAAAATTATTTGAAAGACCGAGTTCAATCTCATTTCGTTCAGACCCAGAACGGACTTGTAAATGGATGTGTGTATCTGACATTGGATTTCATTCCATGAAAATTGATTTTTATTTAATTTATATCTGTTTGGTGGCGGAGAATTTATTCTCTTACTTAACACCCTTCTCTGAGATGCACGAGCTCAAAGGTTATATATTAGTAGTTATCGATTGCATGGCATGGATTGTCAATGTGACATGCCAAGATGCAAACGATCAAGGCTTATGTTGAAAAGCAGAGCCTTGTGGTTGATGATCAAAGCATAGCTTATTACGGCATAGCTTTGTTTATAGCGTTACGTCACCAGCCTCACAGCCCGGTAAGAGTCAGAAACGAGACATGAGAACGCAGGGAGTGCACACGTTTCTTTCTAGCTAGAAGTGGTGACAGGGTTTTGCAAGCCCTGACATTTTTACTTATGTGGATGATGGATTGTGAGGTACCTCGTTTTAATGGTCGATAGCGACCAAATTATAGGTTCAATAGGATTGGTGAACGTGTGTTCAGGCATAACTAATCCACTAAGGTATATTTGTGGACCGGCCCTGCAGTGAGACGACCCAAACTTCCCCGTGAAGGAAAGCCCAGATTGAATTGAGGACAAGACGAATCAGAACACAAACAGAAGAACATTTCATTGTTTATTACAACAATTACATCAGAATACAAGAACATACAAAATATGAATAAATATTATACAAAAGAAAAATATCAGAGATATAAATTACATTACATAGCAGCGGAAAAATAATACAAACACAACTGAAAAAGATACACAGATACAGAGTTTTCAGAATATCGTTCCAGTTGTAAATCAGGATCCTGTGGATATAAATCTGCAAAACCAAAACTACTAGCTGCCCATGTCGAAAATAAGGGCACCCAGAGTTTAGGTTAAAACAATAAACTCCAAGTCAGTCATGTGACTGGTGTGAGAACTAAAACAGTTATTTAAAACTTTACTTTAAATCAGATATATCAAGAGACCACGCCGTATAACACAGAACGTGTTTCCTCCCAAGAATGCCAGTGCATATAACAAAACAACGCAATGCTTTTTGGAAAAATGAAGCTATTATAAGACCCAGGTCCTATCACACAATGCAACACAAGCCGGGGGATAGGGTTTTCCCTTATAATAGCCAAACATGCTTGGTACGTTAAAACAAATCATTTGATATTATCATAAGTGCATAGTGTATAAAACAACTTCAAATATAAATGTATCAATCCTAGACGGCATGGGTACCATATATCATGTCGCCAATACTAGGTTCTACAATCAAAACAGCAAAGTCACGTATTTGGACGTTGGATTTCCATCATGAACCAAGGAAAAAGATAGTCCTTAACGAATTCGAGACTCTCTAGCCCGTGTCTCAGGAACAAAACGCATCGTCCCTTGGATTGTCAGGGCCGGTCTACCGATGTGGATTAAAATGCCTGAACACTGCGTTTTCTCGCCCTTTGGGGTGTCAATGAGCCAAATGACTCCATCGGCTCCACATAGTCACCGATATATTCGAGGCGCCTCGCAATCCAACAACCACACAGATGAAAATAATATAAATGTCAGGGCTGGTAGTTCACTGACACCACCCTAGCAAGAAGGAAACGCATGTCCTCCCTGACGTCCTCTCCCGTTTCTGGTTCATACCGGGGTGTGAGGCTCACGAATTAACGTTATACACAAAGCTATGTCACACAGGCGGTGCTTTGATCATCAACCACAAGACTTTGCTTTTCAATAGAAGCCTTGTTCATTTGCATCTCAGCATGCCACACATGCAGTTCACGCTATGCAACCGATATCAATCACACAGAATGAAATCCGATGTCAGACAAAGATCCACTTACAAGTCAGTTCTGGGTCTGAAAGAAACCGAAGGGACCTTATTCCTCGCATATCCATCGATCTCCAAGTACGTCTGGACAATCACCAACTGATTCCCTCCTCTTGGGTGTACAGCCCAATCAAGATCATCAGTAATTATCCAAACGATGTGAAGACCACCGGTCTTCAACCACCGTCTTCATCGTCGACTTATCGTCGAATCAGTTATTCAGAATGGGTATAAACCCGGCCTTTCCGAATAACTCGCGTATATAATAAACAAGTGTTACACAAACACAATATACGCCTCATTCCAATTCAGAATATTCTTTTATTCAAATATTCTCATACTTTGGGAAAGGTTCCCATTAATTTTATCAAAGATAAATTCTTTAAATTTATTCTTTAATCTTCTTTTGAATATCAATTCAAACCAAATTATGGTTTATCCAAACTAGTCGGGATTAGCGAACCTTACCGAAGTAATCACTTGTAAAATTTCCCAACCCCAACCTATTCATCCCATGAAGTAAAACTGGTCATACTTCATATCTAACACCACGGTGTCATCGGTAAATTCAATCACCATTTCATGTTCAAATCTAATTAACGATTTAACTATCGCCTGGAGCAAAACTGGTGATACTCCATTCACGATCATTTCAATCTAAATAAAGATTCATTAAAACTCCACTTGGTTTTAATCTTCCCAAAAATCAATATTAATGATTGTTTAACTTGGGAAATCATATCCTATCTTTAACTGGGTTAAAGAACCAATGTCATTTAAAACATGGTTCATTATAAACCCAAAATCACATTCCATTCCATCAGCCTTTAACGTAAATTAGCAAGTGAACAATTCCCTAAGTAATAACCCCGAAGGCCGAAACCAACATCAGATCAATACCCAAGAAACTATCCAACTTAACTAATCTTCAGTTAGTTTCTGATTTTCTTAACTCTGTTGGGTCTAAGAACAGTATCATTAAAGATACCATTCACGACAACCCAAAATCACATTCCATGGAATCTTCTTGGAAAAAAAATCGATATATATATATATATAATCGATATAAACTTCCACATCTGACTAACAATATAAATGGAATAACGGCAAAGCCTTTTAAATTCCATATATATTAGCAGTCCTCATCCACAGAAATTCATTTCGATTATTACCAAATCGAATTCCATTCTATTCCAATTTATTTGTTTTAAATTGGAAAACTTTACTTTGGAAAATCTCCTTTAAATCTTAACAAAAGATTTATAAATTCCAAATCACATTTCACTGTAAATCGGGTTAAAGAACGAATGTCGTTAAAACACAGTTCACAACAAACCCAATTCAAATCCCATTAATTACCGGGTTAAAGAACAAGTGTTATTTAAAACACCATTCACGATAAACCCGAATTCCATTTGATATTAAATACAAGGCTCTGAATAGAAAATATATCGGCTTATATTCAATATGAAATACTATAACCAACAAATATTTTATTGGAAATAACGATATAAATATATCTTTCAATTTTCGATAACAATATCTGTATAATAACAAAATCCAACATTGAAATATTCCGAAGACAATTTCGATTCATATCCATTTCCAATCTATATATTGGAAATTCTGGTTATCTTTAAAACCAATTCAAATCCAATTTATTTATTTTTAAAAATAACTGGATTATAATTCTAGTTCAAAACTAGTTCATTTCGATAAAAATTTATTTTTATCTTTTCAAATATGGAATTTTTCATTCCAATTATTTCCAAATCATTTCTTATGATTTTACACAAATTATTGCTATTTTTAATAATTTTATCAAGGCCCGTACAGTCAATTTCCATCAACGACCATCGAACTGCACTTACAACGACCTTTTCCAAATTTGATTTGGACATAATTCCAAATCCAACCATTATATTTCTAATTTTTTGTATTCGTTAGAAAGCTCTTTTCGATACGAACCCAACGGTTCCGGTTTTAGGAGAATCCAACGGTCGGATCTCCCGTGATATCCATTCAAAGTCAATGGTCGAAATTCGCGAACTGCCGCAGTGCGGCGCATTCTATTCAGGCCATTATATTATATATATATAATATATATATCTCGTCGATTTCCATTTAAAACGTATTTTATAAATCGTTTTAAATTCGTTTTCAAAACGATTTCAACTTCGTATTCAATTTCTAATCAAAACTGAATATTCCATATCATCGTTATATAAATGATAATATTTTCAAAACATTAGATTTTGAAATCAATTCCTTTTCGATATTCATTATAGAAATGAATAAAATCAATAAATATCGTTCTCGTCAAAATGGCGTCAATCTAGTCAACACGGCTTTATATATTTATATATATTTGTCCATCCCAAATCGGACATCGAAATCATATTTTGATTCTTTCCTGAATATTATTTGAAAATATTCGTTATTTCAAAATAATCATTATTTTAAAATATTCTTTTCTTCTGAACTGGAATCAAACACAGTCAATTACCATATAATATGATTATATGGATTTCACACAACAAATGTGTATAACCACAATGAAAACAGCAATCCATCATCTAGAGTGCATTCTACACTGCACAAGCATCAAATAAAAATATTTAACGCTTACACAGCTTGTCAACCAATCGACTGACATACAATTAATTATTGGGATTAGTGTATGTCCAATATCATCCCAATACCTGTGTGGGGTTTCAAACAATCAAACACAGGTTTTATCTGTGTAGTTGGGCGATGTGTAAAATTTATCGTCCCAATCAATATCAGTCAAATGTGTGTATATAAACAAATCGTCCGATTTGTTTATAAATATTTATTTTATATACACATTAAAAATTATATTTTTAACTATAAAATATTTATTCATTCCACATCACACAATAAAATTTCACAACACATCAATCAATCAAACAAATCATCCATGGTCTGTGGACGACGGGTGTCGGGTGCTGCTAAGCACCATCTGCATCCTAGTATATAATTCAAACTAGGAAATAAAATAAAAATAAAAGTGAGGAGTTCTCACCGAGAGTTCCACTCCTCCATTCTATTCTGAACGGTTCAGATTTGCCCAACTTCCAACGCAATCTTTTTCACGCTGTTCATATTAAAAATCACATTTTTATTTCAATGCTATAAGAATCACATTTTTATATAACGATATATATATATCTTTTTAACTATAAAAATCAAGTCTTTTTAGCTTTAGAAATCTAAACTTTATGATATTATGTTGTTTATTTAAACTACATAATAAAAATTTCATTTTTAAAATAATGTATTCTATATAAAATCACCTTTTTAATATGCTATCTATACATTAAAAGTCGTATTTTTATATTTTTCAAAGTCGCATCTCTTTATTTTTTAGACACTTGGTATTTTATTTTTAAAACACTTGCTATTTTATTTTTAAAACACTTGCTATTTTATTTTTAAAATCAATGAAAAACAATGTTCTTTTTATATAAAAAAAATCAGATATAAACATTTTAAATACTTAATAATTTTAGTTACATACTTATAACAATATTAAATTAATTAAAGGAATAACCACCTATCAAATTTAGTCCTTCTTCATTGTTTCCCAGGTGGTCTTCTTCACTGTATCGCGCTCCTGATAAAAACCGCACTTGCTTGAATCCTAGGGCTCACCGTTGCCACCAATACATCACGCCGGACCTTGATCAGATTGCGCCCCTCCGACCGCCTCCATGTCAGCTTCCTCTTCCCGATGTCCAGGCCAACTCGGCGGTCCCTGTGGCTCGCGGATCGAGCTCGACCATCACGAATTTGAGCGAGGAATTCAGGCACAACAGGCCACGAGAAATCATCAAACCCGTGTAGATTTGAAGAGCCAAAGAAGCTCTTTGATTTTCGTTTGGGATTGGGTTTTAATTTGAATCCGTTTGTGATAATTTTGAGGGCAAAATCGCGAGAACTATGGCCGTCGAATTAGGGTTGGTGGCGGCTCAGAATGAAAAGGGAATTAGGGTTTTCCATTTGGCTATTTATAATAAATAATAATATTATTTTAATTCAAAATCTTTTCAAAAGTGAACTTTGCTTTGAACTCCAATTAAAACCCAACGACTGTCGTCCCTAGCCAAATAACCCCATTCCGAACAACAATGGGATATGTTTCATAAGCTAATTCTACTGTTTCAATAAGTTTTCACTTAGATTAACATTTAAATCATTATATTGAATTTTAAACGTACATTTCAATTTACTAGGGACAAATCCGGACCCAAAAAATTCCAGAAAAAATATTTCTAGCTTCGTACTGACGATACGGTCCTAAAAAAACTAATTTCGTCAAATTCGGAGACTGTTTGAAAAATGGCCATTTTCTGGTCGATCGAAATTGACTGAAACTATCAAAACACGTTTTACTTCGCCACGCTCACATATTGATTCGAAAAATTATGAACTTTGGAATCTAGCAATAATTCGACATCCCAGATTCAACAAAAGTGGTTTCGTTGAAAACAGAGGTTATTTGCAAAATTTCCATTTTTAGGGGCCAGAATTCCATAGCGACTATTCTGAATTTTCAATTGGGCATAACTTTTTATTCCCGCTATGAAACTTTGATTTTTCGGATTCGTTGGAAAGATATTCTCAAATAGATTGTAATATTTTTGGTTTCACTAAAATCCGGTTTATTTTGAATCCTGTACATTCATTTGAAATTTGAAATCGAATTTTTAAACTACCGCGCAATTTCCAATGCCTTGTATAATTAAAAATAATTATTTATATTCTAATGCCGATTAAAATAAATATATACATTCTAATTCTATTCAAAATAAATTTCTCGTCATAATTATTTAAAATAATTCATTTTAAGTAATCAAAATTCATCAAAATTGCGATAATAAATTTTTTAAATTGGCTCGGATTTTCGTCCCCGAAAAGGAACGAAGCTGAAAGCTGTTTTACAAACCAACTCAACTTTCATTATTTTCATTACGGCTTAAGTTCTTCAACTTTTCAGTTTTTAAGAACTTTTCAAATTTTTCAAAAATTTGGCTAACACCCTAAAATTTCGCCCATAACCTCCCCTGCACGGGAGCACCGGGAAAATCCTGAAATTGCCATACAGGCCTTTTCAATCCAAAAAGAAAAAGAAACAGCCAAGCAGCTAGCCAATCGGCTCATAGAGTCATCCAAAACCCAATAAATACAATAAACATGTACCTATTTGTCGGACAAACAATTTTATTCCTCTTCTCTAGACTCCTTGCTATGACCTGTTCAATGTATATACATGTATGCAAATTCAAACAATTTTCAATACAATTCAATATTTGATACGATTTGGCCTAAATGGTTAAAAATATCAAACCAATAATCAAACAACACAATCAGCAATCGATTAGTTGATTATTTTTTCAAATTCATAATTTTGATACATATACAAAAAATCATGTTTTTGATGCTAAGTCACAACAATATATTCTAACTATATTTTGGTTCTCACACTAGCCAATTGGAAATATATAGAAATCCCACTTTCGAAACTCGAACACAAACACTGGTGATGGGTACCCATCATCAGAATCATTCCCGAGCGACTAGAGTGTGATACTATATCTATCCATTATATTAAAACTTCAAATACACGCGGATCAGATGTATACGCAAAATCTTTATATACTTGATTGTCCAAATCAATATAAAAATAATATTCAAATATGAATAATTGGTTTAATTTTTCAAAACAAAAATTGTTTTCATCTTTATTTGAAGACAACTCTCTTCCGACTCATTCTAGGATACTACTGATCCCATCTCTAATGAGTCATTCTCATTGGATATTACTAATCCAATCTCGTATGAATTCTTTCGTTTGGTTCTAACGTGTCTTGTTCTCCGAGCTCTGTAAACCAAAGCTCTGATACCAAGCTGAGACGACCCGAACTTCCCCGTGAAGGAAAGCCCGGATTGAATTGAGGATAAGCCGAATCAGAACACAAACAGAAGAACATTTCATTGTTTATTACAACAATTCCATCAGAATACAAGAATGTACAGAATATGAATAAATATTATACAACAGAAAAATATCAGAGATATAAATTACATTACATAGCAGCAGAAAAATAATACAAACACAACTGAAAAATATACACTAATACAGAGCTTTCTGAATATCGTTCCAGCTGTAAATCAGGATCCTGTGGATATTAATCTGCAAAACCAAAACTACTAGCTGCCCTTGTCGAAAATAAGGGCACCCAGAGTTTAGGTTAAAACAATAAACTCCAGGTCAGTCATGTGACTGGTGTGAGAACTAAAACAGTTATTTAAAACTTTACTTTAAATCAAATATATCAAGGGACCACGCCATATAACACGGAACGGGTTTCCTCCCAAGAATACCAATGCATATATGAAACGACCAGGAATTTCGCTCGATCCGAATCAGTCGCTAAACCGACCAAGACCGTTCGAAACCCCTAATTGTTTTGAGAACACGACAAATTGGAACGCAAACAGAAGAACATTTCATTGTTTAATACAACAATTGCATCAGAATACAAGAATACTAAAGAGTATGAATAAATATTACACAGAAAATATCAAAGATTTAAATTACATTTAAATACATCGCAGCGGAAAAATAATACAATACACAACTGAAGGAGATATACGGATACAGAGCTTTTCGGATATCGTTCCAGTTGTAAACCAGGTTCCTGTGAATATAAATCTGCAAAGCCAAAACTACTAGCTGCCCGTGTCAAAATAAGGGCACCCAGAGTTTAGGTTAGAACAATAAACTCCAGGTCAATCATGTGACTGGTGTGAGAACTAAAACAGTTATTTAAAACTTTACTGTAAATCAGATATATCAAGGGACCACGCCGTATAACACGGAACGGGTTTCCTCCCAAGAATACCGGTGCATATAACAAAACAGTGCAATGCTTTTTAGAAAAATGAAGCTATTATAAGACTCAGGTCCTATCACACAATGCAACACAAGCCGGAGGATAGGGTTTTCCCTTATAATAGCCAAACATGCTTGGTACGTTAAAAACAAATCATTTGATACTATTATAAGCGTATAGTGTCAAAACAATTTCAATCATAAATATCAATCATAGACGGCATGAGTACCATATATCATGTCGCCATACTAGGCTCTACAAATAAAACCGCAAAGTCACGTATTTGGAAATTGGATTTCCATCTATGAACCGAGGCCAGGGATCGTCCTCTACCGATTCGAGACTGTCTAGCCCGAGCCTCAGGCAAGCGTGCAGGCAAGCCTTGGATCGTCAGGGCCGGTCCACCGATGTGGATTATTATGCCTGAACACTACGTTTCCCCGCCCTTTGGGGCGTAAATGAGCCCAATGGCTCCATCGGCTCCACACAGTCACCGATATATCTGAGCTGCCTCGCAACAGCAACAACCACATAAGTCAAACCCGTCAGGGCATGTAAAACCACTGACGCCACTTCTAGCCAGAAGGAAGCGCATGCCCTCCCTGATGTCTTCTCCCATTTCTGGTTTACAACCGGGGTGTGAGGCTCACGAATCAACGCTACACAAAGCTATGCCACACAGGCCGTGCTTTGATCATCAACCACAAAACACTGCTTTTCAACAGAAGCCTTGATCAAATTGCCACTTAGGCATGCCACACAGGCAATTCACTCCATACGTTTGATATCCATCAATATATAACCTTTGAGCTCGTACGTCTCAGAGAAGGTCGTTAAGCAAGAGAATAAATTCTCCGCCGCCAAACAGATATATATTTAATAGAAATCAATCACACAGAATAAAATCCAATGTCAGACACACAGTCCATTTATAAGTCCGTTCTGGGTTTGAACGAAACCGGAGGCACCTTGTACCTCGCATGTCCATCGATCTCCAAGTACGTCTGGACGACCACTAACCGATTCCCTCCTCTTGGGTGTACGGCCCAATCAAGATCATCAGTAATCACCCAAACGACGTGAAGACCTCCGGTCTTCAGCCACCATCTTCATCCTCGACACCACGTCGAATCAGTTATTCAGAATGGGATAAACCCGGTCTTTCTGAATAACTCGCGTATATAATAAACAAGTGTTACACAAACACAACATACGCCTCATTCCAATTCAGAATATTCTTTTATTCAGATATTCTTATACTTTAGGAAAGGTTCCCATTAATTTTATCAAAGATAAATTCTTTAAATTTATTCTTTAATCTTCTTTGAATATCAATTCAAACTAGTCGGGATTAGCGAATAACACCGAAGTAATCATTTATTTTATTTCCCAATCCCAACCTATTCATCCCAAGAAGTAAAATTGGTCATACTTCATATCTAACACCATGGTGTTATCGGTAAATTCAATTACCATTTCACGTTCAAATCTAATTAAAGATTTAACTATCGCCAGGAGCAAAACTGGTGATACTCCATTCTCGATTATTTCGATCTAATTGAAGATTCATTAAAACTCCACTTAGTTTTAATCTTCCCAAAAATCAATATCAATGATTATTTAACTTGGGAAATCATATCCTGTCTTTAACTGGGTTAAAGAACCAATGTCATTTTGAACACAGTTCACTATAAACTCCAAAATCACATTCCATTAATTATCGGGTTAAAGAACAAGTGTTATTTAAAACACTGTTCACGATAAACCCAAAAATCAATACCAATTCAATTCCAATTAAATATTATTTAATTGGTACACTTCATTAAATCTAAATAAAAAGATTTAATCTTTTTCTCAACTGGGTTTAAGAGCAGGGTTAATGAAGACACCATTCACGACAAACCCAAATCACATTTGATATTAAATACAAGGCTCTGAATGGAAAATATATCGGCTTATATTCAATATCAAATTCTACGACAAACAAATATCGTATTGGAAATAACGATATAAATATATCTCTCAAATTTCCATAACACTATTTGTATAATCACGAAATCCAACATCGAAATATTCCAAAGACAATTTCGATTCTAATCCATTCCAATTCAATTATTGGAAATTCTGGTTACCTTTAAAACCATTTCAAATCCACTTTATTTATTTTAAAAATAAATAGAATTATAATTCTAGTTTAAAATCAGCTCATTTCGATAAAAATCTATTTTTATCTTTTCAAATATGGAATTTTTCATCCCAATTCTTCACAAATCATTTCTTATGATTTTACACTAATTATTCATATTTTTAATAATTTTATCAAGGCCCGTACAGTCGATTTCCATCAACGGCCATCGAACTGCACTTACAGCGACCTTTTCCAAATTTTATTTGGACATAATTCCAAATCCAACCGTTAGATTTCTAATTTCTAATATTCGTTAGAAAGCTCTTTTTTATACGAACCCAACGGTTCCGGTTATAGGAGAATCCGACAGTCAGATCTCCCGCAATATCAATTTGAAGTCAATGGTCGAAATTCGCGAACTGCCACGGCGCGGCGCGTTCTATTCAAGCCATTATATATATATATAATATATATATTATATATATTTCGTCGATTTCCTTTTAAAACGTGTTTTATAAATCGTTTTAAATTCGTTTTCAAAACGATTTCAACTTCATATTCAATTTCTAATCAAAATTGAATATTCCACATCATCGATATACAAATGATAATATTTTCAAAACGTAAATTTTTGAAATCACTTTCTTTTCTATATTCATTATAAAAATGAATAAAATCGATATAAATACCGTTCACGTCAAAATGACGTACACCTAATCAACACGGCTTTTATTCAACACATGAATGTTTATTCTATTCAACACATGAATTTTATTTTCAATTCAACACATGAATTTATTTTCTATTCAACACATGAATTTATTTTCTATTCAACGCATGAATTTATTTTCAATTCAACACATGAATTTATTTTCAATTCAACACATGAATTTATTTTCAATTCAACACATGAATTTATTTTCTATTCAACACATGAATTATTTTCAATTCAACACATGAATTTATTTTCTAAATTGGAATGAGGCCCAATCAACTACCATATAATGCTAATTATATGGATTTTCTACAACACATGTATATAATAGCAACGATAAATAATCAACCATCATCCAGAGTGCACCACTCAACTGCATAAGCATTAAATATATATAATTAACGCTTACACAGTCTGTCAACCCATCGATTGACATACAACAAAACAATCGGGATTAGTGTACGTCAAATATCATCCCAATTCCCGTGTGGGGTTTCAAATCAACAAACACATATTTTATTTGTGCAGTTGGGCGATGTGTAAAATTTATCGTCCCAATCAGTATCAGTCAAATCAGTGTATATAAACAAATCGTCCGATTTGTTTATAAATATTTATTATATATATATGTTAAAAATCATATTTTTAACTATAAAATATTTTCCACTATAAAATATTTTATTTCATTCTACATCACACAATCAAATTTCACTACACATCAATCAAACAAACAAGCCGTCCATGGTTTGTGGATGACAGGTGTCAGGTGCTGCTAAGCACCGTCTGCATCCTAGTATATATTTCAAACTAGAAATAAATTTTAAAGGTGAGGAGTTCTCACCAAGAGCTAAACCAAATGCCACGACTCTTCATATGTAGGAAATCTTCATCGTGCTCGCCTTTTGACAATTTCATTGTCCGTAGCCACTACATATATAAAAATCGCATTTTTATATTGTTGCCATGTATATAAAAATCACATTTTTATAATTACTCTATATGGATAAAATTTCTATTTTTATACCGCTACTATATAGATAAAAATTCTATTTTTATACCGCTACTATATAGATAAAAATTCTATTTTTATAACGGTGCTCATATAATAAAGATCAAATCTTTACTATCTATATATTACAAAAATCGTATTTTTATATTCTATATCTCATAAAAATCATATCTTTAATCTCTACATATAATAAAAATCATATTTTTATCCTTTCTATAATATAAAAATCATATTTTTATTATCTCTCTAATATAAAAATCGTATTTTTATTCTTCCTATGATGTAAAAATCATATTTTTATGTTGTTAAAAAAATCACATCTCTACGTGGTTAAAAATCAAATCTTTGCACCACTAAAATTCTAGCTTTACATCGCTAAAATTCTATTTTTACACGACTAAAAATCCTAACTTTATATACATAAAAATCTCTTCTTTATCTATATAAAAATCACATCTTTTCTAAGGTAAAAATTTAATCTTTTTACTTAGCCAAAAACCATGTTCTTCGTTAGATAAAAATCCCATCTTTACTAACGAAAGATCATTTTTTTTATTAAATAGAAATCATATATGAAAAATTTGAACATAAATCTATGCTTGTCTCTATATACAACTGAAATTAAAATATACATTATTAACTATACTTAACAAATTAAAACTAAGTAATTAAATTAACAAATTACCTTATAATTTGTCGATTGTCGAAGAGGGGAGGGGAAGGGGAAAAGGCGCGCAGTTGGTCGGAAATGGTGCGGGGGGGGGGGGGGGGGGGGGGTGCGCCGGAGTGATGGAGGCGGAGGGAGGCTGGTGCGGTGGAGGTGGGTCTTCGATGAGGTTTGGGGGAGGCTACGGTCAAAACTGGAGGAGGAGGGAGAGAAGAAGCGATGGGGAAGAGGAGGTGGAGGCGCAGGAGGGGGGGTTCCCGATCACCGGCGGTGGCTTAAGGGAGGGGGGGGGGGGCGTCGCGATTTCCCTCCTCGTTCTTCTTCTTTTTTTCTTTGTTTGCTCGATTTGGTAAAGTAACCGGGGGGGGAGGGCTGAGAGGGTATAGCGAGGGAGATTTTTATTATTATTATTTATTTATTTTCAAAAAGTACCTTTTTTTTCGACCTCGAAATCGAACCCACTGACTGTCGTCCATAGCTAATTACCCCCATTCCGAACACAATGGGATATGTATTGTAAGCTGATTTGGCTGCTTCGACCAGCTTTCGTCAAAATCAAAATATAACTCTATATAATGAATTTGAACGCACATTTCAATTTATCGGGGCCACATACTAACTAGAAAAATTCCCGAAAAATATTTTCTAGCTTCGTATTGACGGTACGGTCCTAACAAAACCAATTTCATCGAATTCTGAGACTGTTTGAAAAATGGCCATTTTCTGGTCGATCAAAATTGACTGAAACTGTCAAAACAAGTTTAACTTCGCCACGCTCACATATTGATTCAGAAAATTATGAATTTTGAAATCTAGAAATAATTTGACATCCAGGATCCAACAAAAGCAGTTTTGTCAAAAACCAAAGTCGTTTGCAAAATTTCCATTTTTGAGGGCCAGAATTCTATAGCGACTATTCTGAATTTTCAACTGGACGTAACTTTTGATTTCCGCTATGAAATTTTGATTCTTCAGATTCATTGGAAAGATATTCTCAAATAGATTCTAATATTTTTGGTTTCGTTAAAATCCGGTTTATTTTGAATTATGTACATTCATTTGAACTTTTAAATCGAATTTTCGAACTACGGCGCCATTTTCATTTCCTTTTATAATTAAAATAAAATATTTATATTCTAACGTCGATTCAAATAAATAGATACGTTCTAATTCTATTCAAAATAAATTTCTCGTCGTTATTATTTAAAATAATTCATTTTAAATATTCAAAATTCATCAAAATTGCCAAAATAAAAATTTTAAATTGGCTCAGATTTCCGGGTTATTACAATCTTCCCCACTTAAAACTTTTCGTCCCCGAAAAGGAACGAAGCCGAAAGTTGTTTCACAAATCAACTCAACTTTCACTGTTTTCTTTATGGCTTAAATTCTTCAACTTTTCAGTTTCTAAGAACTTTTCAAATTTCTCAAAAATTTGGCTAACACCCTAAATTTTCGAAAAATTTCGCCATAACCTCCCCTGCACTGGGGACTTCGGGATATTTCATATAGCCTCCCATGGCCTTCTTCAATCCAAAAGAAAAAGAAAAAGCCAACGTACTAGCCAATCGGCTCATAAAATCATCCAAAACCCAAGAAATACAATAAACATGTACCTATTTGTCGGGCAAACAATTTTATTCCTCTTCTCTAGCCTCCTTGCATTGACATGTTCAATGTAAGTACATGTATATGCATGCAAATGCGACTAATTTTCAATACAATCCACTATTTGGTTCAATTTGGCTAAAGGTTCAACATTTTAATTAATCGAACAATAATCAAACAACACAATCAGCAATCAATTTGTTGATTATCATTTCTAATTCATAACTTTGATATATAGTTAAAAATCACGTTTTTGATGCCATGTCACAACAATATATTCTAACTATATTTTGGTTCTCACACCAGTCTAATGGAAATATATAGAAATCCCACTTTCGAAACTCGAATACAGACACTGATGATGAGGCCTCATCATCAGAATCATCTCCGGGCGACTAGAGTGTGATTCTATATCTATCCAGTATATTAAAACTTCGAATACACGTGGATCAGACGTATATGCAAAATCTTTATATATTGGATTGCCCAAATTCAATACAAATAAATATTCAAATACGTTGAATAAAATTTAAATTTTCAAAACAAAATTTGTTTTCATTTTTAAAAATATACTCTTCACACTCGTTCTAGGATACTATTGATCCCATCTCTAACGAGTCATTCCTATTGGATATTACTAATCCAATCTCCGATGAATTCTTTCATATGGTTCTAATGTATCTTGTTCTCCGAGCTCTGTAAACCAAAGCTCTGATACCAAGCTGAAACAACCAGGAATTTCACTCGATCCGAATCAATCGCTAAACCGACCAAGACCGTTCGAAACCCCTGATTATTTTGAGAACATGACAAATTGGAACGCAAACAGAAGAACATTTCATTGTTTATTACAACAATTGCATCAGAATACAAGAATACTACAGAGTATGAATAAATATTACACAGAAAATATCAAAGATTTAAATTACATTTAAATACATCGCAGCGGAAAAATAATACAATACACAACTGAAGGAGATATACGGATACAAAGCTTTTCGGATATCGTTCCAGCTGTAAACCAGGTTCCTGTGAATATAAATCTGCAAAGCCAAAACTACTAGCTGCCCATGTCAAAATAAGGGCACCCAGAGTTTAGGTTAAAACAATAAACTCCAGGTCAGTCATGTGACTGGTGTGAGAACTAAAACAGTTATTTAAAACTTTACTTTAAATCAGATATATCAAGGGACCACGCCGTATAAGAGGGAACGGGTTTCGTCCCAAGAATACCAGTGCATATAAGAAAACAACGCAATGCTTTTTGGAAAAATGAAGCTATTATAAGACCCAGGTACCATCACACAATGCAACACAAGCCGGAGGATAGGGTTTTCCCTTATAATAGCCAAACTTGCTTGGTACATTAAAAACAAATCATTTGATACTATTATAAGTGTATTGTGTCAAAACAATTTCAATCATAAATATCAATCATAGACACATGAGTACCATATATCATGTCGCCATACTAGGCTCTACAAATAAAACCGCAAAGTCACGTATTTGGAAATTGGATTTCCATCTATGAACCGAGGCCAGGGATCGTCCTCTACCGATTCGAGACTGTCTAGCCCGAGCCTCAGGCAAGCGCGCAGGCAAGCCTTAGATCGTCAGGGCCGGTCCACCGATGTGGATTATTACGCCTAAACACTACGTTTCCCTGCCCATTGGGGCGTAAATGAGCCCAATGGCTCCATCGGCTCCACACAATCACCGATATATCCGAGGCACCTCGCAACAGCAACAACCACATAAGTCAAATTTGTCAGGGCGTGTAAAACCACCGACGCCACTTCTAGCTAGAAGGAAACGCATGCCTTCCCTGATGTCATCTACCGTTTCTGGTTTACAACTGGGGTGTGAGGCTCGCGAATCAACGCTACACAAAGCTATGCCACACAGGCCATGCTTTGATCATCAACAACAAAACACTGCTTTTCAAAAGAAGCCTTGATCATATTGCCACACAGGCAATTCACTCCATGCGTTTGATATCCATCAATATATAACCTCTGAGCTCGTACGTCTCAGAGAAGGGCGTTAAGCAAGAGAATAAATTCTCCGCCGCCAAACAGATATATATTTAATGGAAATCAATCACACAGAATAAAATCCAATGTCAGACACACAGTCCATTTACAAGTCCGTTCTGGGTCTGAACGAAACCAGAGGCACCTTGTACCTCGCATATCCATCGATCTCCAAGTACGTCTGGACGACCACTAACTGATTCCCTCCTCTTGGGTGTACAGCCCAATCAAGATCATCAGTAATCACCCAAATGAAGTGAAGACCGCCGGTCTTCAACCACCGTCTTCATCCTCGACACCGCGTCGAATCAGTTATTCAAAATGGGATAAACCCGGTCTTTCTGAATAACTCGCGTATATAATAAACAAGTGTTACACAAACACAACATACGCCTCATTTCAATTCAGAATATTCTTTTATTCAAATATTCTTATATTTTGGGAAAGGTTCCCATTAATTTTATCAAAGATAAATTCTTTAAATTTATTCTTTAATCTTCTTTGAATATCAATTCAAACTAGTCGGGATTAGCGAATCACACTGAAGTAATCATTTATTTTATTTCCCTATCCCAACCTATTCATCCCATGAAGTAAAACTGGTCATACTTCATATCTAACACCACGGTGTTATCGGTAAATTCAATTACCATTTCGCGTTCAAGTCTAATTAAAGATTTAACTACTGCCTGGAGCAAAACAGGTGATACTCCATTCTCGATTATTTCGATCTAATTAAAGATTCATTAAAACTCCACTTAGTTTTAATCCTCCAAAAAATCAATATCAATGATTATTTAACTTGGGAAATCATATCCTGTCTTTAACTGGGTTAAAGAACCAATGTCATTTAAAACACGGTTCACTATAAACCCCAAAATCACATTCCATTAATTATCGGGTTAAAGAACAAGTGTTATTTAAACACTGTTCACGATAAACCCAAAAATCAACACCAATTCAATTCCAATTAAATATTATTTAATTGGTATACTTCATTAAATCTAAATAGAAAGATTTATTCTTTTTCTCAACTGGGTTTAAGAACAGGGTTAATGAAGACACCATTTACGACAAACCCAAATCACATTTGATATTAAATTAAAGGCTCTGAATAGAAAATATATCGGCTTATATTCAATATCAAATTCTACGACCAACAAATATCGTATTGGAAATAACGATATAAATATATCTTTCAAATTTCCATTACACTATCTGTATAATCACAAAATCCAACATCAAAATATTCCAAAGACAATTTCGATTCAAATCAATTCCAATTCAATTATTGGAAATTCTGGTTACCTTTAAAACCATTTCAAATCCACTTTATGTATTTTAAAAATAAATAGAATTATAATTCTAGTTTAAAATTAGCTCATTTCGATAAAAATCTATTTTTATCTTTTCAAATATGGAATTTTTCATCCCAATTATTCACAAATCATTTCTTATGATTTTACACTAATTATTCATATTTTTAATAATTTTATCAAGGCCCGTACAGTCGATTTCCATCAACGGCCATCGAATTGCACTTACAGCGACCTTTTCCAAATTTTATTTAGACATAATTCCAAATCCAACTGTTAGATTTCTAATTTATAATATTCGTTAACCCAACGGTTCCGGTTTTAGGAGAATCCGATGGTCGGATCTCCCGCAATATCAATTTGAAGTCAATGGTCGAAATTCGCGAACTGCCGCTGCGCAGCGCGCTCTATTCAGGCCATTATATATATACAATATATATATTATATATATTTCGTCGATTTCCTTTTAAAACGTGTTTTATAAATCGTTTTAAATTCGTTTTCAAAACGATTTCAACTTCATATTCAATTTCTAATCAAAATTGAATATTCCACATCATCGATATACAAATGATAATATTTTCAAAACGTTAAATTTTGAAATCACTTTCTTTTCTATATTCATTATAAAAATGAATAAAATAAATATAAATATCGTTCACGTCAAAATGGCGTCCATCTAATCAACACGGCTTTTATTCAACACGTGAATGTTTATTCTATTCAACACATGAATTTTATTTTCAATTCAACACATGAATTTATTTTCTGTTCAACACATGAATTTATTTTCTATTCAACACATGAATTTATTTTCAATTCAACACATGAATTTATTTTCAATTCAACACATGAATTTATTTTCTATTCAACACATGAATTTATTTTCAATTCAACACATGAATTTATTTTCAATTCTACACATGAATTTATTTTCTAAATATAATGTTAATTATATGGTTTTTCTACAACACATGTATATAATAGCAACGATAAATAATCAACCATCATCCAGAGTGCACCACTCAACTGCATAAGCATTAAATATAAATAATTAACGCTTACACAGTCTGTCAACCCATCGATTGACATACAACTAAACAATCGGGATTAGTGTACGTCAAATATCATCTCAATTCCCGTGTGGGGTTTCAAATCAACAAACACATATTTTATTTGTGCGGTTGGGCGATGGGTAAAATTTATTGTCCCAATCAATATCAGTCAAATCAGTGTATATAAACAAATCGTCCGATTTGTTTATAAATATTTATTTTATATATACGTTAAAAATCATATTTTTAACTACAAAATATTTTTCACTATAAAATATTTTATTTCATTCCACATCACACAATCAAATTTCACTACACATCAATCAAACAAACAAGCCGTCCATGGTCTGCGGATGACGGGTGTCAGGTGCTGCTAAGCACCGTCTGCATCCTAGTATATATTTCAAACTAGAAATAAATTAAAGGTGAGGAGTTCTCACCAAGAGCTAAACCAAATGCCATGACTCTTCATATGTAGGAAATCTTCATCGTACTCGCCTTTTGTCAATTTCATTGTCCGTTGCCACTACATATATAAAAATCGCATTTTTATATTGTTGCCATGTATATAAAAATCACATTTTTATAATCACTCTATATGGATAAAATTTCTATTTTTATACCGCTACTATATAGATAAAAATTCTATTTTTATAACGGTGCTCATATAATAAAGATCAAATCTTAACTATCTATATAATATAAAAATCGTATTTTTATATTCTCTATCTCATAAAAATCGTATCTTTAATCTCTATATATAATAAAAATCATGTTTTTATCCTTTCTATAATATAAAAATCGTATTTTTATTCTTCCTATGATATAAAAATCATATTTTTATGTTGTTAAAAAAAAATCACATCTCTACGTGGTTAAAAATCAAATCTTTGCACCACTAAAATTCTAGCTTTACATCGCTAAAATTCTATTTTTACACGAATAAAAATCCTAACTTTATATACATAAAAATCTCTTCTTTATCTATATAAAAATCACATCTTTTCTAAGATAAAAATCTAATCTTTTTACTTAGCCAAAAACCATGTTCTTCGTTAGATAAAAATCCCATCTTTACTAACGAAAGATCATATTTTTATTAAATAGAAATCATATATGAAAATTTTGAACATTAATCTATGCTTGTCTCTATATAAAACTGAAATTAAAATCTACATTATTAACTATACTTAACAAATTAAAACTAAGTAATTTAATTAACAAATTACCTTATAATTCATCGCTTGTCGAGGGGGGGGGGGGGGGGAGGGGGAAGAAGGCGTGCAGTTGGTCGGAAATTGTAATAACCCGAAAATCTGGGCCAGTTTAAAATTTTTATTTTGGCGATTTTAGCGAATTTTGAATATTTAAAATGAATTATTTTAAATAAAATCGACGAGAAAATTTATTTTGAATATAATTAGAATGTATATATTATATACGCCGTCGTTAGAATATAAATATTTATATATAATTATAAATAAAATTGAAAATGGCGCAGTAGTTCGATAATTCGATTTCAAACTTCAATTGAATGTACCGGGTGCAAAACAATCCGGATTTTAGTGAAACCAAAAATATTAGGATCTAATTGATGATATCTTTCCAACTAATCCGACAAATCAAGATTTCATAGCGGGGATCAAAAGATATGTCCAGTTGAAAATTCTGAATAGTCGCTATGGAATTCAGGCCCTTAAAAATAGACATTTTGCAAACGACCTCGGATTTCGACGAAACCACTTTTGTTGGGTCCGTGATGTCGAATTATTGCTAGATTCCAAATTTCATAATTTTACGAATCAATATGTGAGTGTGGCAAAGGAAAACGCGTTTGACCAGTTTTAGTTGATTTTAATCGACTGGAAATTGGCCATTTTTCAAACGGTCTTAGAATTCGACGAAACTAGTTTTGTTAGGACCGTATCGTCAATACGAAGCTAGAAAATATTTTTCGAGAATTTTTAGAGTTAGTATGTGACCCCGGTAAATTGAAACGCGCGTTCAAATTCAATATATAGAGTTATATGTAGATTTTGACGGAAACTGATTCAAACGATCGAATCAGCTTGCGATACATATTCCATTGTGTTCGGAATGGGGGTAATTAGCTATGGACGACAGGCGGTGGGCCTCGTTTAGATGTCGTATGTAAAAGTCAACTTTCTGGAAATAAATTAATTAAATTAAAAATAAACTTTCTCTCTCCCTTCCCCTTAATTCATTCTGCCCCCCCCCCCCGTATCATTTCAGAAACAAAAAAAAAGAAAAAAAAATGGAAAGAAGAGGGCAACGGGGGGGAAGCCGCCGCTGTAATCACCCCCCCTCTCAAATCGCGCCGCCGCACGAGGCGCCGAGCCCCCCCTGCTCCGCCCGCCTCCTTCTTCCTGCTCTCCTCCTCCCTGACCCCACCTGCCGCGACCCAGACCCGACAGCCCCCCCTCCTGTGCTGCGCCGCCGCTGCTTCATCTTCTCCACCATCCTCCTCCGCCTCCAACAGCCAAGCACCCCTCTTCCCAGTTAAAAGCAGAAAAATGTGAGTTTTTTTAAATTTATTTTGTTATTTAATTAGTGGCATTTAACTTAGGAATAAAATTAGGATTTTTATTCATATGGTTTTGCATTAAAAATCTGATTTTTATTTGACTTTATTTAGAAAAGATTATATTTTTAAAATATAAAAGACGTGATTTTTAAAATATAAAAGACGTGAT
Source organism: Allium sativum (assembly GCA_030737875.1). NCBI lineage: Eukaryota > Viridiplantae > Streptophyta > Magnoliopsida > Asparagales > Amaryllidaceae > Allium > Allium sativum. Next base: position 787,198,463 of record CM060916.1, on the reverse strand, counting down.
TTTTAAAATATAAAAGACGTGATTTTTAAAATAGAAAAGATTAGATTTTTAAAAGAAGAAAGACGATATTTTTAAATGGAGAAAGGTGAGATTTTTACATATGTAGTGGGTTAAAAATATGACTTTTACATAGTAGGAACTATAAAAATGTAATCTTTATGAGATAGAGAATATAAAAATATCATCTTTATATATGTAGCGAAATAAAAATCTGATTTTTTATTTTATATACGTTGAAATAAAGTGGTGATTTTTATAATGATGAAATCTATATTTTTGAAAAGGCAAAATTTATATTTTTGAAAAGGCGAAATCTATATTTTTGAAAAGGCGAAATCTATATTTTTGAAAAGGCGGAAACTTTATATAGAGAATGGCGTGATAAAAATATGATTTTTATATATTGAACATCGAAGTAAAAATACGATTTTTTATATATTGAACATCGAAGTAAAAATATGATTTTTTATATATTGAACATCGAAGTAAAAATATGATTTTTTATATATTGAACATCGAAGTAAAAATATGATTTTTATATATTGAACATCAAAGTAAAAATTGGGTTTTTTTCATATTGAATAACGAAGTAAAAATGTGATTTTTATATATGTAGTGGCTACAGCAACGAAGATGACAAAAATGCGATAACAACGAAGATTTCTCTAAAAGAAGAGTCGTAGAATTTGGATAGCTATTGGTGAGAACTTCTCACTTTTCAACTTCTTTTTCTAGTTATATATATATACTAGGATGCAGACGGTGCATAGTAGCACCCGACACAATCGTCCACAGACCATGGACTTGTTTGTTTGGTTGCATATGGTAGTTAGATGATTTGGGTTGAATTGAATTATTTGGTGAATTGAATGGATTTGATTGATGTGTGAATGGCGTGGGCCTTCACTAGACCGGGGATAAGGCTAGGCCGAAATTTTCTAAAATAAGTTAGAAAAATAAAAATATCATTTTATTGAATAAATGAACTGAATAGAAATTCATGTGTTGAAATAGAATATTTTATCGTTAAAAATATAATTTTTAACGTGGAAGTGAATAAAATAAAATATTCATTTACAAACCGGACGGTTTGTTTATGTACACCTATTTGAAGGACATTGATTGGGACGATAAATTTTACACATCACCCAGCTGCACAAATAAAATCTGTGTTTGATTGTTTGAAACCCCACACGGGTGTTGGGATGAAATTTGAAGTTCACTCATCCTGATTGATTAAATATGTCGATCGATCGATTGACAGGCTGTCATAAGCGTCAAATATCTATATTTGATGCTTATACAGTGTAGTGCACTTTGGTTGATGGTTGATTATTTTTCAATGCTATTATATACATGTGTTGTATGGAATCCATATAATTAACATTATATGGTGATTGGTTGGGCCTCATTCCAATCGGGAAAATAATGAATATTATAAAAGAAAATTCATGTGTTGAATATAAAAATAGTCATGTGTTGACGATGATTATGGGTTGAAACTATTCATGTGTTGAGTAAAATATTTTAAATAATAAAAATTACATCTTTATCATATTTACGATTAGAATCTACTTTACGGTGGAGTCTAATTAAAATCAAACGATAGATACCATAGTTTTATAAAATATTTTACATAACAAAAATAGTGATGTGTTGACAGTACTCATGTGTTGAGAATAGTCGTGTGTTGAAAGAAATATAAATTCATGTGTTGAATGGGATAAATATTCATTTGTTGGATAGAATAAAGAAGTTTTGAAAAATATAAAGCCGTGTTGATTAGAGATGCGTTATTTTGACGCGAACGATATTTATATCGATTTTATTCGTTGTATAATGAATATTGAAAAGTGATATCAAAATTAAATATTTTGAAATGAAATTCAAATTGAATTAGATTAAAATTCGAATTGAATAGGAAGCGAATTTGAATTCGAATAAAATAGAAATGAATTCAAATTGAATTAAATTGAAATTGAAATTTAAAATGAACTGAAATTGAATTGAAATCAATTTGAAACGAATTCGAATTGAATCAAATAGAAGGTAAATTCGAATTGAATTGAATTGAAACGAATTTGAATTTGAATTGAATTGAAATGAACTCGAATTGAATTGAAATCAAATCGATTTGAAATTGAAGATGAAGTTGAAATTGTTTTGAAACGAATGTAGAACTATTTATAAAATTCGATTTAAAAGGAAATCGACAAAATATATATAATATATATATTATATACATATATATATAATGGCCTGAATAGAACGCGCCGCGCCGCGGCAGTTCGTGAATTTCGACCATTTATTTCAAACGGACATTGCGGGAGATCCGACCGTCGGATTCTCCTAAAACCAGAACCGTTGGGTTCGTATCAAAAAGAGCTTTCCAATGAATATTAGAAATTTGAAATCTAACGGTTGGATTTGGAATTATGTCCAAATCAATTTCAGAAAAGGGTCGCTGTAAGTGCAGTTCGATGGCCGTTGATGGAAATCGACTATACGGGCCTTGATAAAATTATTAAAAATATCTATAATTTGTGTAAAATCATAAGAAATGATTTGGGAAAAATTGGGCTGAAGAATTCCACATTGGAAAGGATAAAAATAGATTTTTATCGAAATGAACTAGTTTTGAACTAGAATTAAAATCAATTTATTTTTTTTAAATAAATAAATTGAATTTGAAGTGATTTTAAAAATAAATAATATTCCCAATACGTGGATTGGACTGGAGTTGAATCGAAATTATCTACGGGATATTTCGATGTTGGATTTCGTGACTATACAGATATTCTTATGGGAATTTGAAAGATATATTTTATATCGTTATTTCCAATACGATATTTGTTGGTTTCAGAATTTGATATTGAATATAAGCCGATATATTTTCTATTCAAAGCCTTGTATTTAATATCAAATGTGATTTGGGTTTATCGTGGATCATGTTTTAGATGACATTGGTGCTTTAACCCAGTTAAAGGCAAGATATCGATTTTTGAGAAGATTAAAACTAAGTGAAGTATTAATGAATCTTTAATTAGATTAAAATATGAGTTGATAATTTAAATTATCAAGTCTGAAAAGTGATCGAGAGTGGAGTATTACCAGTTTTCTCCATGGGATATATAGGTTGGGATTGGGAAATAAAATAAATAATTACTTCGGTGTGGTTCGTTAATCCCGACTAGTTTGAAATGATATCCAAAGGAAGATTATAGGATAAATTTGGAAGAATTTATCTTGGATAAAATTAATGGGAACCTTTCCCTAAGAATGTGATTTTGTGAATAAAAGAATATTCTGAATTGGAATGAGGCGCTTGTTGTGTTTGTGTAACATTCGTTTATTATATACGTGGGTTATTCAGAAAGGCCGGGTTTATACCCATTCTGAATAACCGATTCGACGAGATGTCGAAGATGAAGACGGTGGTTGAAGACCGGAAGTCTTCACATCGTTTGGGTGATTACTGATGATCTTGATTGGGCTGTACACCCAGGATGAGGGAATCAGTTGGTGATCGTCCAGACGTACTTGGAGATGGATGGATATGCGAGGAAAGTGCCTCCGGTTTCGTTCAGACCCAGAACGAACTTGTAAATGGATTGTGTGTCTGACATTGGATTTTATTCTGTGTTGATTGATCTCTATTAAATATACATCTGTTTGGCGGCGGAGAATTTATTCTCTTGCTTAACGCCCTTCTCTGAGACGTACGAGCTCAGAGGTTGTATATCGATGGACATCAGTCGCATGGAGTGAATTGCCAATGTGGCACGCGTAAGTGGCAATTGATCAGGGCTTCTGTTGAAAAGCAAAGTCTTGTGGTTGATGATCGAAGCACGGCCTGTGTGGCGTAGCTTTGTGTATAACGTGAATTCGCGAGCCTCACACCTCGGTATGAGTCAAAAATGGGATAGTGACTGCAGGGAGAGCACGACGTTTCTTTCTAGCTAGGGTGGTGTCAGTGACCTACCAGCCCTGACATTTATATACTTTTCACCTGTGTGGTTGTTGGATACGAGGCGCCTCGGATATAGGTCTGTAAGGACAGGGAAACGTGTGTTCAGGAATTGCCAATCCTCAAAAGTAAGAGAGGACCGACCCTGAAGATCCAAGGATCATAGTGGGGTCCTGAGGCATTTGCTAGAGTGTCTCGAATCGGAGAGGAGCTTGCCCCTTGCCTCGGCTCATGACGGAAATCCAATTTCCAATACGTGATATTGCGGTTTTAATTGTAGAACTAGTATGGCAACATGATATATGGTACCCATGTCGTCTATGATTGATATTTATGATTGAAATTGTTTTGACACTATACACTTATAATAGTATCAAATGATTTGTTTTAAACGTACCAAGCATGTTTGGCTATTATAAGGGAAAACCCTATCCTCCGGCTTGCGTTGCATTGTGTGATGGGACCTGGGTCTTATAATAGCTTCATTTTTTCCAAAAAGCATTGCGTTGTTTTGTTATATGCACTAGTATTCTTGGGAGGAAACCCGTTCCGTGCTATACAGCGTGGTCCCTTGAATTACTATCCTTTAAAGTAAAGTTTTAAATAACTGTTTTAGTTCTCACACCAGTCACATGACTGACCTGGAGTTTATTGTTTTAACCTAAACTCTGGGTGCCCCTATTTTCCACACGGGCAGCTAGTAGTTTTGGTTTTCCAGATTTATATTCACAGGGTCCTAATTAACAGCTGGAACGATGCTCGGAAAGCTCTGTATCCGTGTGTCACCTTCAGTTGTGCTTTGTATTATTTTCCGCTGCTATGTAATTTATTGTAATCTCTGATATTTATCGAATGTAATTTATTCATTTATACTCTGTATATTCTTGTATCTGATGGAATTGTTGTAATAGCAATGAAATGTTCTTCTGTTTGCGTTCATTTGTGTGTTGTTCTCAAAGTATCCGCTCTTTCCTTAACGGGGAAGTAACGGGTTCTTACAGTGGTATCAGAGCTTTGGTTTACAGAGCTCGAGAACAAGACACATTAGAACCATACGAAAGAATTCATTAGATATTGGATTAGTAATATCCAATTAGAATGACTCGTTAGAGATAGGATCAGTAGTATCCTAGAACGGGTGTGAAGAGTATATTTTTCAAATGAAAACAATTTTGTTTTAAAAATTTAAATCATTTTATATGTATTTGAATATTTATTTATATTGAATATGGACAATCCAATATATAAAGGTTTTGTATATACGCGTCATGAACGTATATTCGAAGTTTTAATATATTAGATGGATATAGAATCACGCTCTAGTCGCTCGGAGATGATTTTGATGATGGAGCTCCATCACCAAAAATTTATGTTCGTGTTTCGAAGGTGTGATATCTATATATTTCCATTAGACTGGTGTGAGAACCAAAACTAATATAGTTAGAACACCTTGTTGTGAATTGGCATCAAAAGCATGATTTTTTGTATATATATATATCAAAATTATGAATTTGAAACGTTAATCCACTAATTGATTGATGTTTGTGTTGTTTGTTTATTTGTTTGATAATTTTGAACCATTAAGCCTAATTGCATCAAATATTGAATTGTATTGAAAATTGGTCGCATTTGCATGCATATACATGTATATCATTGAACAGGTCATAGCAAGGAGGCTAGAGACAAAGAATAAAATTTGTTTGCCCGATAAATAGGTACATGTTTACTACATAATTTACTGTTTTGTTTGGGTGATGATGATTTTATGAGCCTATTGGCTAGCCGCTTGGCCTTTTCTTTTTCTTTTTGAGATTAGAAGGACCGGGGAAGCTATTTGAAATTCCCCGATGCTCCCGGTGCAGGGGAGGTTATGGCGAAATTTTTCGAAAATTTAGGGTGTTAGCCAAATTTTTGAAATTTTGAAAATTCTCAGAAACTGAAAAGTTGGAGAACGGAAGCCAAATCGAGCGTAGAGTTGATTGATCAAACCACTTTCGACTTTGTTCCTTTTCGGGGACGAAAAGTTTAAAGTGGGGGAGATTGTAATAACCCGAAAATCTGGGCCAGTTTAAAATTTTTATTTTGGCGATTTTAGCGAATTTTGAATATTTAAAATGAATTATTTTAAATAAAATCGACGAGAAAATTTATTTTGAATATAATTAGAATGTATATATTATATATGTCGTCGTTAGAATATAAATATTTATATATAATTATAAATAAAATTGAAAATGGCGCGGTAGTTCGATAATTCGATTTCAAACTTCAATTGAATGTACCGGGTGCAAAACAATCCGGATTTTAGTGAAACCAAAACTATTAGGATCTAATTGATGATATCTTTCCAACGAATCCGACAAATCAAGATTTCATAGCAGGGATCAAAAGATATGTCCAGTTGAAAATTCTGAATAGTCGCTATGGAATTCAGGCCCTTAAAAATAGACATTTTGCAAACGACCTCGAATTTCGACGAAACCACTTTTGTTGGGTCCATGATGTCGAATTATTGCTAGATTCCAAATTTCATAATTTTTCGAATCAATATGTGAGCGTGGCAAAGGAAAACGCGTTTGACCAGTTTCAGTTGATTTTAATCGACTGGAAATTAGCCATTTTTCAAACGGTCTTAGAATTCGACGAAACTAGTTTTGTTAGGACCGTATCATCAATACGAAGCTAGAAAATATTTTTCGAGAATTTTTAGAGTTATTATGTGACCCCGGTAAATTGAAACGCGCGTTCAAATTCAATATATAGAGTTATATGTAGATTTTGACGGAAACTGATTCAAACGATCGAATCAGCTTGCGATACATTTTCCATTGTGTTCGGAATGGGGGTAATTAGCAATGGACGACAGGCGCTGGGCCTCGTTTAGACGTCGTATGTAAAAGTCAACTTTTTGAAAATAAATTAATTAAATTAAAAATAAACTTTCTCTCTCCATTCCCCTTAATTCATTCTTCCCCCCCCCCCCCGTATTATTTCAGAAACGAAAAAAAAAGAAAAAAAAATGGAAAGAAGAGGGCGAAGGGGGGGAAGCCGCCGCTGCAATCGCCCCCCTCTCAAATCGCGCCGCCGCACGAGGCGCCGAGCCCCCCCTACTCCGCCCGCCTCCTTCTTCCTGCTCTCCTCCTCCCGGACCCAACCTGCCGCGACCCAGACCCGACAGCCCCCCCTCCTGTGCTGCGCCGCCGCTGCTTCGTCTTCTCCACCATCCTCCTCCGCCTCCAACAGCCAAGCACCCCTCTTCCCAGTTAAAAGCAGAAAAATGTGAGTTTTTTTAATTTATTTTGTTATTTAATTAGTGGCATTTAACTTAGGAATAAAATTAGGATTTTTATTCATATGGTTTTGCATTAAAAATCTGATTTTTATTTGACTTTGTTTAGAAAAGATTATATTTTTAAAATATAAAAGACGTGATTTTTAAAATATAAAAGACATGATTTTTAAAATATAAAAGACGTGATTTTTAAAATAGAAAATATTAGATTTTTAAAAGAAGAAAGACGATATTTTTAAATTGAGAAAGGTGAGATTTTTACATATGTAGTGGGTTAAAAATATGACTTTTACATAGTAGGAACTATAAAAATGTAATCTTTATGAGATAGAGAATATAAAAATATCATCTTTGTATATGTAGCGAAATAAAAATCTGATTTTTTATTTTATATACGTTGAAATAAAGTGGTGATTTTTATAATGATGAAATCTATATTTTTGAAAAGGCGAAATCTATATTTTTGAAAAGGCGAAATCTATATTTTTGAAAAGGCGAAATCTATATTTTTGAAAAGGCGAAATCTATATTTTTGAAAAGGCGGAAACTTTATATAGAGAATGGCGTGATAAAAATATGATTTTTATATATTGAACATCGAAGTAAAAATATGATTTTTTATATATTGAACATCGAAGTAAAAATATGATTTTTTATATATTGAACATCGAAGTAAAAATATGATTTTTTATATATTGAACATCGAAGTAAAAATATGATTTTTATATATTGAACATCAAAGTAAAAATTGGGTTTTTTTCATATTGAATAACGAAGTAAAAATGTGATTTTTATATATGTAGTGGCTACAGCAACGAAGATGACAAAAATGCGATAACAACGTAGATTTCTCTAAAAGAAGAGTCGTAGAATTTGGATAGCTATTGGTGAGAACTTCTCACACTTCAACTTCTTTTTCTAGTTATATATATATATATACTAGGATGCAGACGATGCTTAGTAGCACCCGACACAATCGTCCACAGACCATGGACTTGTTTGTTTGGTTGCATAAGATAGTTAGATGATTTGGGTTGAATTGAATTATTTGGTGAATTGAATGGATTTGATTGATGTGTGAATGGCGTGGGCCTTCACTAGACCGGGGATAAGGCTAGGCCTTGTCCTGTTTCTAGTATCGTGCCGTTATGCCGCCGAAATTTTCTAAAATAAGTTAGAAAAATAAAAATATCATTTTATTGAATAAATGAACTGAATAGAAATTCATGTGTTGAAATAGAATATTTTATCGTTAAAAATATAATTTTTAACGTGGAAGTGAATAAAATAAAATATTCATTTACAAACCGGACGGTTTGTTTATGTACACCTATTTGAAGGACATTGATTGGGACGATAAATTTTACACATCGCCCAGCTGCACAAATAAAATCTGTGTTTGATTGTTTGAAACCCCACACGGGTGTTGGGATGAAATTTGAAGTTCACTCATCCTGATTGATTAAATATGTCGATCGATCGATTGACAGGCTGTCATAAGCGTCAGATATCTATATTTGATGCTTATACAGTGTAGTGCACTTTGGTTGATGGTTGATTATTTTTCAATGCTATTATATACATGTGTTGTATGGAATCCATATAATTAACATTATATGGTGATTGGTTGGGCCTCATTCCAATCGGGAAAATAATGAATATTATAAAAGAAAATTCATGTGTTGAATATAAAAATAGTCATGTGTTGACGATGATTATGGGTTGAAACTATTCATGTGTTGAGTGAAATATTTTAAATAATAAAAATTACATCTTTATCATATTTACGATTAGAATCTACTTTACGGTGGAGTCTAATTAAAATCAAACGATAGATACCATAGTTTTATAAAATATTTTACATAACAAAAATAGTGATGTGTTGACAGTATCATGTGTTGAGATTAGTCGTGTGTTGAAAGAAATATAAATTCATGTGTTGAATGGGATAAATATTCATTAGTTGGATAGAATAAAGAAGTTTTGAAAAATATAAAGCCGTGTTGATTAGAGATGCGTTATTTTGACGCGAACGATATTTATATCGATTTTATTCGTTGTATAATGAATATTGAAAAGTGATTTCAAAATTAAATATTTTGAAATGAAATTCAAATTGAATTAGATTAAAATTCGAATTGAATAGGAAGCGAATTTGAATTCGAATAAAATAGAAATGAATTCAAATTGAATTAAATTGAAATTGAAATCTAAAACGAACTGAAACTGAATTGAAATCAATTTGAAACGAATTCGAATTGAATCAAATAGAAGGTAAATTCGAATTGAATTGAATTGAAACGAATTTGAATTTGAATTGAAATAAACTCGAATTGAATTGAAATCAAATCGATTTGAAATTAAAGATGAAGTTGAAATTGTTTTGAAACGAATGTAGAACTATTTATAAAATTCGTTTTAAAAGGAAATCGACGAAAAATATATTATATATATATATATATATATATATATATATATATATATATAATGGCCTGAATAGAACGCGCCGCGCCGGGCAGTTCGTGAATTTCGACCATTTATTTCAAACGGACATTGCGGGAGATCTGACCGTCGGATTCTCCTAAAACCAGAACCGTTGGGTTCGTATCGAAAAGAGCTTTCCAATGAATATTAGAAATTTGAAATCTAACGGTTGGATTTGGAATTATGTCCAAATCAATTTCAGAAAAGGGTCGATGTAAGTGCAGTTCGATGGCCGTTGATGGAAATCGACTATACGGGCCTTGATAAAATTATTAAAAATATCTATAATTTGTGTAAAATCATAAGAAATGATTTGGGAAAAATTGGGCTGAAGAATTCCACATTGGAAAGGATAAAAATAGATTTTTATCGAAATGAACTAGTTTTGAACTAGAATTAAAATCAATTTATTTTTTTTAAATAAATAAATTGAATTTGAAGTGATTTTAAAAATAATCAATATTCCCAATACGTGGATTGGACTGGAGTTGAATCAAAATTATCTACGGGATATTTCGATGTTGGATTTCGTGACTATACAGATATTCTTATGGGAATTTGAAAGATATATTTTATATCGTTATTTCCAATACGATATTTGTTGGTTTCAGAATTTGATATTGAATATAAGCCGATATATTTTCTATTCAAAGCCTTGTATTTAATATCAAATGTGATTTGGGTTTATCGTGGATCATGTTTTAGATGACATTGGTGCTTTAACCCAGTTAAAGGCAAGATATCGATTTTTGAGAAGATTAAAACTAAGTGAAGTTTTAATGAATCTTTAATTAGATTAAAATATGAGTTGATAATTTAAATTATCAAATCTGAAAAGTGATCGAGAGTGGAGTATTACCAGTTTTCTCCATGGGATATATAGGTTGGGATTGGGAAATAAAATAAATAATTACTTTAGTGTGGTTCGTTAATCCCGACTAGTTTGAAATGATATCCAAAGGAAGATTATAGGATAAATTTGGAAGAATTTATCTTGGATAAAATTAATGGGAACCTTTCCCTAAGAATGTGATTTTGTGAATAAAAGAATATTCTGAATTGGAATGAGGCGTTTGTTGTGTTTGTGTAACATTCGTTTATTATATACGTGGGTTATTCAGAAAGGCCGGGTTTATACCCATTCTGAATAACCGATTCGATGAGATGTCGAAGATGAAGACGGTGGTTGAAGACCGGAAGTCTTCACATCGTTTGGGTGATTACTGATGATCTTGATTGGGATGTACACCCAGGATGAGGGAATCAGTTGGTGATCGTCCAGACGTACTTGGAGATGGATGGATATGCGAGGAAAGTGCCTCCGGTTTCGTTCAGACCCAGAACGAACTTGTAAATGGATTGTGTGTCTGACATTGGATTTTATTCTGTGTTGATTGATCTCTATTAAATATACATCTGTTTGGCGGCGGAGAATTTATTCTCTTGCTTAACGCCCTTCTCTGAGACGTACGAGCTCAGAGGTTGTATATCGATGGACATCAGTCGCATGGAGTGAATTGCCAATGTGGCACGCGTAAGTGGCAATTGATCAGGGCTTCTGTTGAAAAGCAAAGTCTTGTGGTTGATGATCGAAGCACGGCCTGTGTGGCGTAGCTTTGTGTATAACGTGAATTCACGAGCCTCACACCTCGGTATGAGTCAAAAACGGGATAGTGACTACAGGGATAGCCCGACGTTTCTTTCTAGCTAGGGTGGTGTCAGTGACCTACCAGCCCTGACATTTATATACTTTTCACCTGTGTGGTTGTTGGATACGAGGAGCCTCGGATATAGGTCTGTAAGGACGGGAAACGTGTGTTCAGGAATTGTCAATCCTCAAAAGTAAGAGAGGACCGGCCCTGAAGATCCAAGGATCATAGTGGGGTCCTGAGGCATTTGCTAGAGTGTCTCGAATCGGAGAGGAGCTTGCCCCTTGCCTCGGCTCATGACGGAAATCCAATTTCCAATACGTGATATTGCGGTTTTAATTGTAGAACTAGTATGGCGACATGATATATGGTACCCATGCCGTCTATGATTGATATTTATGATTGAAATTGTTTTGACACTATACACTTATAATAGTATCAAATGATTTGTTTTAAACGTACCAAGCATGTTTGGCTATTATAAGGGAAAACCCTATCCTCAGGCTTGCGTTGCATTGTGTGATGGGACCTGGGTCTTATAATAGCTTCATTTTTTCCAAAAAGCATTGCGTTGTTTTGTTATATGCACTAGTATTCTTGGGAGGAAACCCGTTCTGTGCTATACGGCGTGGTCCCTTGAATTACTATCCTTTAAAGTAAAGTTTTAAATAACTGTTTTAGTTCTCACACCAGTCACATGACTGACCTGGAGTTTATTGTTTTAACCTAAACTCTGGGTGCCCCTATTTTCCACACGGGCAGCTAGTAGTTTTGGTTTTGCAGATTTATATTCACAGGGTCCTGATTAACAGCTGGAACGATGCTCGGAAAGCTCTGTATCCGTGTATCACCTTCAGTTGTGCTTTGTATTATTTTCCGCTGCTATGTAATTTTTTGTAATCTCTGATATTTATCGAATGTAATTTATTCATTTATACTCTGTATATTCTTGTATCTGATGGAATTGTTGTAATAGCAATGAAATGTTCTTCCGTTTTCGTTCATTTGTGTGTTGTTCTCAAAGTATCCGCTCTTTCCTTAACGGGGAAGTAACGGGTTCTTACAGAAATGGTGTGGAGGGGGGGGGGGCGCCAGAGTGATGGAGACGGAGGGAGGCTGGTGCGGTGGAGGTGGGTCTTCGATGAGGTTTGGGGGAGGCTACGGTCAAAACTAGAGGAGGAGGGAGAGGAGAAGCGATGGGGAAGAGGAGGTGGAGGCGTAGGGGGGCGTCGCGGTTTCCCTCCTCGTTCTTCTTCTTTTATTTTTTTTCTTTCTTTGTTTGCTCGATTTGGTAAAGTAACCGGGGGGGCTGAGAGGGTATAGCGAGGGAGATTTTTATTATTTTTATTTATTTATTTAATTTCAAAAAGCAACTTTTTATTACGACCTCAAAATCGAACCCACCGACTGTCGTCCATAGCTAATTACCCCCATTCGGAACACGATGGGATATGTATCGTAAGACGATTCGGCTGCTTCGACCAGTTTTCGTCAAAATCAAAATATAACTCTATATATTGAATTTGAATGCACATTTCAATTTACCGGGGCCACATACAAACTAGAAAAATACCCATAAATTATTTTCTAGTCGATCAAAATTGACTGAAACTGTCAAAACACGTTTAACTTCACCACGCTCACATATTGATTCAGAAAATTATGAATTTTGAAACCTAGAAATAATTTGACATCCCGGATCCAACAAAAGTGGTTTCGTCGAATACCGGAGTCATTTGCAAAATTTCCATTTTTAAGGGCCAGAATTCCATGACGACTATTCTGAATTTTCAACAGGACGTAACTTTTGATTTCCGCTATGAAATTTTGATTCTTCGGATTCGTTGGAAAGATATTCTCAGATAGATTCTAAAATATTTGGTTTCGTTAAAATCCGGTTTATTTTGAATTCTGTACATTCATTTGAACTTTGAAATTGAATTTTCGAATTACCGCACCATTTTCAATTCCTTTTATAATTAAAATAAAATATTTATATTCTAAAATCGATTCAAATAAATAGATACATTCTAATTCTATTTAAAATAAATTTCTCGTCGTTATTATTTAAAATAATTCATTTTAAATATTCGAAATTCAAAATTCAAAATTGCCAAAATAAAAATTTTAAATTGGCTCGGATTTATGGGTTATTACAATATAACAAAACAGCGCAATGTTTTTTGGAAAAATGAAGCGATTATAAGACCCAGGTCCTATCACACAATGCAACGCAAGCCGGGGGATAGGGTTTTCCCTTATAATAGCCAAACATGCTTGGTACGTTAAAACAAATCATTTGATACTATTATAAGTGCATAGTGTATAAAACAACTTCAAATATAAATGTATCAATCCTAGACGGCATGGGTACCATATATCATGTCGCCAATACTAGGTTCTACAATCAAAACTGCAAAGTCACGTATTTGGAAGTTGGATTTCCATCATGAACCAAGGAAAAAGATAGTCCTTACCGAATTCGAGATGCTCTAGCCCGTGTATCAGGAACAAAACGCATCGTCCCTTGGATCGCCAGGGCCGGTCCACCGATGTGGATTAAAATGCCTGAACACTGCGTTTCCCCGCCCTTTGGGGCATCAATGAGCCAAATGACTCCATCGGCTCCTCATAGTCACCGATATATCCGAGGTGCCTCGCAATACAACAACCACACAGGTGAAAATAATATAAATGTCAGGGCTGGCAGGTCACTGACACCACCCTAGCTAGAAGGAAACGCATGTCCTCCCTGAGGTCCTCTCCCGTTTCTGGTACATACCGGGGTATGAGGCTCGCGAATTAATGTTATACACAAAGCTATGCTACACAGGCAGTGCTTTGATCATCAACCACAAGACTTTGCTTTTCAACAGAAGCCTTGTTCATTTGCATCTCAGCATGCCACACAGGCAGTTCACGCTATGCAACCGATATCAATCACATAGAATGAAATCCGATGTCAGAAATACATCCATTTACAAGTCCATTCTGGGTCTGAACGACACCGGAGGGACCTTATTCCTCGCATATCCATCGATCTCCAAGTACGTCTGGACGATCACCAACTGATTCCCTCCTCTTGGGTGTATAGCCCAATCAAGATCATCAGTAATTATCCAAACAATGTGAAGACCTCCGGTCTTCAACCACCGTCTTCATCTCGACTTATCGTCGAATCATTTATTCAGAATGGGTATAAACCAGGCCTTTCCGAATAACTCGCGTATATAATAAACAAGTGTTACACAAACACAACATATGCCTCATTTCAATTCAGAATATTCTTTTATTCAAATATTCTTATACTTTGGGAAAGGTTCCCATTAATTTTATCAAAGATAAATTCTTTAAATTTATTCTTTAATCTTCTTTTGAATATCAATTCAAACCAAATTATGGTTTATCCAAACTATTCGGGATTAGCGAACCTTACCGAAGTAATCAGTTGTTAAATTTCCCAGCCCCAACCTATTCATCCCATGAAGTAAAACTGGTCATACTTCATATCCAACACCACGGTGTTATCGGTAAATTCAATCACCATTTCACGTTCAAATCTAATTAATGATTTAACTATCTCCTGGATCAAAATTGGTGATACTCCATTCTCGATCATTTCAATCTAATTAAAGATTCATTAAAACTGCACTTGGTTTTAATTTTCCCAAAAATCAATATTAATGATTGTTTAACTTGGGAAATCATATCCTGTCTTTAACTGGGTTAAAGAACCAATGTCATTTAAAACACGATTCACTATAAACCCAAAATCACATTCCATTCCATCAGCCTTTAACCGTAAATTAGCAAGTGAACAATTCCCTAAGTAATAACCCTGAAGGCCGAAACCAACATCAGATCAATACCCAAGAAACTATCCAACTTAACTAATCTCCATTTAGTTTCTGATTTTCTTAACTCCGTTGGGTCTAAGAACAGTATCATTAAAGATACCATTAATGCCAACCCAAAATCACATTCCATTAACCATGGAATCTTCATGGAAAACAAATCGATATATATAATCGATATAAACTTCCACATCCGACTAACAATATAAATGGAATAGCAGCAAAGCCTTTTAAATTCCATATATATTAGCAGTCCTCATCCACAGAAATTCACTTCGATTATTACCAAATCGAATTCCATTCCATTCCAATTTATTTGTTTTAAATTGGAAAACTTTACTTTGGAAAATCTCCTTTAAATCTTAACAAAAGATTTATAAATTCCAAATCACATTTCACTGTAAATCGGGTTAAAGAACGAATGTCGTTAAAACACAGTTCACAACAAACCCAATTCACATCCCATTAATTATCGGGTAAAAGAACAAGTGTTATTTAAAACACGGTTCACGATAAACCCGAATTCCATTTGATATTAAATACAAGGCTCTGAATAGAAAATATATCGGCTTATATTCAATATCAAATACTATAACCAACAAATATTGTATTGGAAATAACGATATAAATATATCTTTCAAATTTCCATAACAATATCTGTATAATCACGAAATCCAACATCAAAATATTCTGAAGACAATTTTGATTCAGAACCATTTCCAATCTATATATTGGAAATATTGGTTATCTTTAAAACCAATTCAAATCCAATTTATTTATTTTTAAAAATAATTGGATTATAATTCTAGTTCAAAACTAGTTCGTTTCGATAAAAATTTATTTTTATCTTTTCAAATATGGATTTTTTTTCATCCCAATTCTTTCCAGATCATTTCTTATGATTTTACACAAATTATTGCTATTTTTAATAATTTTATCAAGTCCCGTACAGTCGATTTCCATCAACGGCCATCGAACTGCACTTACAACGACCTTTTTCAAATTTGATTTGGACATAATTCCGAATACAACCGTTAGATTTCTAATTTCTTGTATTCGTTACAAAGCCCTTTTCGATACGAACCCAACGGTTCCAATTTTAGGAGAATCCGACGGTCAGATCTCCCGTAATATCCATTTGAAGTCAACGGTAAAAATTCGTGAACTACCGTAGTGCGGCTTGTTCTATTCAGGCCATTATATTATATATATAATATACATAATATATATCTCGTCGATTTCCATTTAAAACGTATTTTATAAATCGTTTTAAATTCATTTTCAAAACGATTTCAACTTCGTATTCAATTTCTAATCAAAATTGAATATTCCATATCATCGATATATAAATGATAATATTTTCAAAACATTAGATTTTGAAATCAATTCCTTTTCGATAATCATTATAGAAATGAATAAAATCAATATAAATATCGTTCTCGTCAAAATGGCGTCAATCTAATCAACACGGCTTTATATATTTATATACATTTGTCCATCCCAAATCGGACATCGAAATCATATTTTGATTCTTTTATGAATATTATTTGAAAATATTCGTTATTTTAAAATATTCTTTTCTTCTGAACTGGAATCAGACACAGTCAATTACCATATAATACGATTATATGGATTTCACACAACAAATGTGTATAACCACAATGAAAACAACAATCCATCATCCAGAGTGCATTCTACACTGCACAAGCATCAAATAAAAATATTTAACGCTTATACAGCTTGTCAACCAATCAATTGACATACAACTAATTATCGGGATTAGTGTATGTCCAATATCATCCCAATACCCGTGTGGGGTTTCAAACAATCAAACACAGGTTTTATCTGTGCAGTTGGGCGATGTGTAAAATTTATCGTCCCAATCAATATCAGTCAAAAGTGTGTATATAAACAAATCGTCCGATTTGTTTATAAATATTTATTTTATATACATATCAAATATTATATTTTTAAATATAAATTATTTATTCATTCTACATCAAACAATAAAATTTCACAACACATCAATCAATCAAACAAGTCATCCATGGTTTGTGGACGACGGGTGTCGGGTGCTGCTAAGCACCGTCTGCATCCTAGTATATATTTCAAACTAGGAAATAAAATAAAAATAAAAGTGAGGAGTTCTCACCGAGGGTTTCACTCCTCCATTCTATTCTGAACGATTCAGATTTTCCCAACTTCCAACACAATCTTTTTCACACTGTTCATATTAAAAATCACATTTTTATTTCAACGCTATAAGAATCACATTTTTATATAATGATATATATAATAAAAATCCTATTTTTTTCTTAATCTACCTTATAAAAATCATATTTTTATTTATAAAAATCAAATCTTTTTAACTATAAAAATCAAGTCTTTTTAACTTTAGAAATCTAAACTTTATGATATTATGTTGTTTATTTAAACTACATAATAAAAATTTCATTTTAAAATAATGTATTCTATATAAAAATCACCTTTTTAATATGCTATCTATACATTAAAAGTCGTATTTTTATATTTTTCAAAGTCGCATCTCTTTATTTTTCAAAGTTGCATCTCTTTATTTTTAAAACACTTGCTATTTTGTTTTTAAAATCAATGAAAAACAATGTTCTTTTTACATTAAAAAAATCAGATTTAAATATTTTAAATACTTAATAATTTTAGTTACATACTTATAACAATATTAAATTAATTAAAGGAATAACCACCTTTCAAATTTAGTCCTTCTTCATTATTTTCCAGGTGCTCTTCTTCAATGTATCACGCTTCTGATAAAAACCGCACTTGCTTGAATCCGAGGGCTCATCGTTGCCACCAATACATCACGCCGGAACTCCATCAGGTTGCGCCCCTCCGACCTCCTCCATGTCAGCTTCCTCCTCCCGGCGTCCAGGCCAACTTGGCGGTCTCCATGGCTCGCAGATCGAGCTCGACTATCACGAGTTTGAGCGAGGATTTCAGGCACAACAGGACACGAGAAATCATCAACCTCATGTAGATTTAAAGAGATAAAGAAGCTCTTTGATTTTCGTTTGGGATTGGGTTTTAATGTGAAACCGTTTGTGATAATTTTGAGGGCAAAATCGCGAGAACTGTGGCTGTCGAATTAGGGTTGGTGGCGGCTCAGAATGAAAAGGGAATTAGGGTTTTCCATTTGGCTATTTATAATAAATAATAATATTATTTTAATTCAAAATCTTTTCAAAAGTAAACTTTGCATTTGAACTCCAATTAAAACCCAACGACTGTCATCCCTAGCCAAATTTCCCCATTCCGAACAAAATGGGATATGTTTCGTAAGCCACTTATACTATTTCGATAAGTTTTCACTTAGATTAACATTTAAATCATTATATTGAATTTTAAACGTACATTTCAATTTACTGGGGTCACATACAGACCCAAAAAATTCCATAAAAATTATTTCTTGCTTCGTACTGACGATACGGTCCTAACAAAACTAATTTCGTCAAATTCTGAGACCGTTTGAAAAATGGCCATTTTCTGGTCGATCCAAATTGACTGAAACTGTCAAAACACGTTTTACTTCGCCACGCTCACATATTGATTTGAAAAATTATGAATTTTGGAATCTAGCAATAATTAGACATCCCGGATCCAACAAAAGTGGTTTCATAGAAAACAGAGGTCGTTTGCAAAATTTCCATTTTTAGGGGCCAGAATTCCATAGCGACTATTCTGAATTTTCAACTGGGCATAACTTTTTATTCCCGCTATGAAATTTTGATTTTTTGGATTCTTGGAACGATATTCTCAAATAGATACTAATATTTTTGGTTTCACTAAAATCTGGTTTATTTTGAATCCTGTACATTCATTTGAAATTTGAAATCGAATTTTCAAACTACCGCGCCATTTCCAATTCCTTTTATAATTAAAAATAATTATTTATATTCTAACGCCGATTCAAATAAATATATACGTTCTAGTTCTATTCAAAATAAATTTCTCGTCGTAATTATTTAAAATAATTCATTTTAAATAATCAAAATTGCCAAAATAAAAATTTTAAATTGGCTCGGATTTTCCGGGTTGTTACTGCAGGATCTAAGGGTTCACTGCGGGGGATCCTGAGACATTTGCTAGAGTGTCTCAAATCGATAAGGAGATCATCCCTAGCCTTGACTCATGATGGGAACCCAATTTCCAATACGACATTATGGTTTTGATTGTAAACCTATATATGGCGACATAGTAGGATGTGGTACTATACCCTCTAGGATTGATACATTTACTTTGAAGTATTTTAAAATCGGTTAGACACTAGTAATAATATAAAAGTATTATTTTCTACATACCAAGCATGTTTGATTATTATAAGGTAAAACTCTATTCTCCGGTTTACGTTGCATTGTGTGATGGGACTTGAGTCTTATAATGATTTCATTTTTCTAAAAAGCATTGCATTGTTTTGAATAAAAATTTATTTAATTTATGCATTGGCAATCCAATGGAGTGAACCCGTTCCGCATTAGCGGCGTGGTCCAGTGATTAGCCATATTGTTAAATAAGTTAGGAAAGATTTCTCATACCAGTCCCACGACTGACTCGTAGTTTGTTTCACTTTGCACACTCGGGTGCCCTCTTTTTCACACGGGCAGCCGAGTAGCTTATTTTGCAGATATATTAGGCAGGATTCTGGATCAAAGCTTAAAGCTGTGGCCAGAGCAAGGATAGTCTTCCGCTATGTTAGTTTAATCGTTACGCTGTGCATTGTATTAAATTTGTTGTAAATTAATCCTCCATTGTTGTATTATATTTATCGATGTACTCTGATATATTCTGTACTCTGATGTAACATTATTATGATGTTTATAAAAATCTTCTGTTATTTGTTCTGATGTGTTGTATGCCCAGAGTTAGTGTATGCGGGTTATGAACGGTCTTGGTCGATTTAGCAATCTATTAGGTCCGGGCGAAATCCGTGTCGTTACAATATGTAAATGGATTGTCTCCAAAACCATTATCGGCAACCCGTTGGGAAAGTCATATAGAAAGTGTAAAGGCAATAAGAACTCAGCCATCGGATCTAAGAGATGCATTAATTGATATTGGAAATAATTCTTCTAAAGATGATACTGTGATGGTGGAAGCTAAGTGTTTATGTCAAAATGCTTTAGAAGGCTTTGAGTTCTTGATTAGTCTATGTATTTGGTACACTATATTGAATAATATCAACCGAGTTGGCAAGTTCCTTCAACAAGAGGATGTGGGTATTGAGTTTGCGATTATAAAAGTAAGGGAACTTATTGCTTTTTTCGAGAATTTTAGACAAATGGGTTTGAACGCATGGTAGATGAAGCAAAAGAACTTGCGAAAGAGGTTGGCATTGAACCTAAATTTGCAAAGAAAAGGGTTGTTCGTCGAAAGAGGCACTTTGATGATGATGTAGACGTTGATGTTAATGAAACTCAATCTATAGATGATAATTTTAGGATTACTTACTTTCTTCATATAATTGATCTAGCTCTTACTTCACTTCATGATTGCTTTGAACAATTCGTACTTTATGAAGGAATTTTTGGATTTCTTTTGAATGCAAAATTCGAAACCATTGAAGATAATACATTGAAAGAGCAATGTATGGAATTAGAAATGTTTTTAAAACACGATCAAGAGAGTGATATTTGTGGAAAAAGATTATTTCTTGAACTTACACAATTAAGAAGAATGATGCCATCAGAAGTAACAAAATCAAGTGGCATTCTTGATTTCATAAGATCTTATCGTGATGTGAGTGGATTTTTAAATGTATGGGTTACATATCGAATTTTATTGATGGTTCCGGTTACGGTGGCTTCAGCGGAAAGAAGTTTTTCGAAGTTGAAGTTGATAAAAAGTTATTTTCGAACCACTATGACACAAGAACGACTAAGTGGGTTGGCTATGATTTCCATTGAAAAAGAATATTTGAATGCGTTGAAATATGATGACACAATTGAAGAGTTTGCTTCTAAAAATGCAAGAAGAAGTTGTTTTGGTTGAATAATGTTAGCGTTAAAGATATGATGACATGTTTACACTTTTGGTTTTATATCATGTATTTTGTACGTTTTGAAGTGTATGTAAAAATATAGTGCGTATTATTTGTCATACTTTTGGTTTAATATTATATATATTTGTGCATTTTGTTATGTAAAAATATAGTGTAATGAATGATAATGTCCATGTCTACTATTAATTTACTATAGTGTAATGAATGATCGTATTCAGGTTTGTAATTGTAAGCTTCTTATTATAAATGTTGTTTATTATGTCTCTGTTTTACAAATATTCAGGTCTATGTTGTTTATTATGTAACTGCCACAAGTGCATATAAAGTTGAAGGAAAAGTGAGAAGAAATGCTGGTATTTGAAATTTGCATATAAATCTAAAGCAATCATTGCATACAAATATTCAAGTCTGTGTTATTTATTTGAGTTCTCACTTTCATTAGAAACTTTTTCTCTTTCTGCCTCCCTCTTTGCTGATATCATGAAGTTATGTAACTCAAAATAACTTCTGTAGTACTTATTTTAAGTTTTCCTATTTTAAACTTGATTTAGTATGATGTATTCATGAATGTTGTGATCACATATACATCAATTCCTTTTTTGTCTTTTTTTAATAAATCTAGCAGTAGTGGAACTCTTTAAAAGCTTCAATTTGGTGAAAACAACCATAAAAGATCATTGAGAAAATATATGGTCACAGTTGGTATATTTTGTGATGCTCAATCAAACTTTCATATATTAGAAAACTATGATAATGCCTACATATTCAGTATGCTTTGATAAACATATGATTTAGTATTAGTATTAGTATTAGTATTAGTTTTCAATGAAATGACTACAGTTTTCTAGGATATCAATATGATAGTTCGTTGTACATGACTGCCACAGGTGCATATAAAGTTGAAGGAAAACTGAGAAGAAATGCTGGTATTTGAAGTTTGCATATAAAGCTGATTTTTGGCATTTTGCGCTGATTTCTTTTTTCTTTTTTTTAGAGGCAACAAATTAGTGAACGACCTAGGGCATCCAAAATACTGGAGCCGAGTCTGATGTCAGGGGATGGTCGGGGTCAGACACGGTTCACTAGAGGAGTCGAGTATGACAACATTTGTCTTGGGTAGTCGAAAAGTTGAACTACGTTGACAAAACAGGGGATGACGGGGTTGTATTGTCGGCGGTCGTCAAAGTATGACGGTGGTCGTCGGCAGCAAATGAAACTGCACGGGGAAGGCTGCGGGACTTTGTCACAGTGGGATGGGGAGTCTGATGCGTGGAATATATATATATATATATATACATACACACACATTTAAGCTTCAGTATATTAAGTTTAACGTGAAGAGGAGTTAGGAGAAGAAAGGTATCGGGCATGGAAGGAACAACAGGCATGGGATTTTTTTCGGTCATGGGAAAAAGCTAGAGTATCATTTTGGTAGAGAGAAGAAGATAGGATGATGGGCTTCTGATGGTTGGGGAGAAGAGGAGTAAGGGAAAACGTGGACTTCTGATGGTATTGTGGGCCTTGGGTATTACAGGTAGAAGTATAATAATAAATAAATAAAAAGTTTTAATAATAGGAAAACCAATGGAGCATTGGGAATTTTGGGGAGAAAGGAACGTAGAATTACATCAGTAAGTAATCAATTAGTGGCTAATACAAGGATTAACTGGGTTAATGATTCGCTAATAATATGATTAAGGTAAATGATTTAATATATAATTCAAGTAAATTATATATTCGTTAATTCACATCAATATTGTAATAAGCATATTTCGTTCATTCATTAACAGAATCAAGCGAAATTAAATCCGATAGGATCGTGTTAATGTAGGCTACACTATTGAGTTAGAACAGAATGATTTGGATACAACTTGACTTTCGTTAATTTTAAACAACTGCTTAAAATTAAATGCAACGGCGCGCGAATCGCCAATTGAAATAAAGGTGAGTTAACTCTCACACTTTTCTGGAATTCTATGATGTGCTAAATTCACAAAACTATAATTCACAATTAATTAGTTGATTGGATATCGTGATTGCTTATTATTTGTTAGTGGTTGTATGTGTTAGTTTAGATTATTGTCCATATGTTGTTACAAAATTATATTATGATCTGTGATGCAGGGAAGAATAAGTTGGAGGGATCCAACCAGATTCCTCAAATAAATTTGTATGTTATTGATTGTTCATATTATTCATACATGAATTGTTTATCCCTAATGATGTTATAACCTGTTTGGATGTTGATGGTTGAATGGATGTTAATCGTTGAACTTATAATCAACAGTTGTTATGTTTTAATCAATAAACAGTATTGATTAAGGAATTGGCAGTGATGACCTAAAATCTATCGTTTTATGATGTCGTTTTGCCGTTAGGCGAATTGACGGTATTTTATGTTATAAAATATACTTTTATAATTGAATCGAAGCTTTTGATTTTATTTTGTAAAAGTTATTTAAATAAAAAGGTTACAAATACATCTTTATTTATAATCATATTTTACAAAGAAAGTATTAAACGTTTGTATAATGAATTCACATGTCGTTAATATGTTTTCACGAGCAGAAAAGTATAAATGGAGATGTATAAAAGGATTTTAAGCAAAGGGCTAGTAAACTATTTACTTAATTAACAAAATTAAGTAAAAAGAAATTAGAACATAAGGTGAGGTTTTAAATGAAAGAAAATGGTATATGAAACCATATATGAATTAAATAGTAAATAAAAATGGGGATAATATATTGGATTTTTGAGTTTTAAACTTTTATTATCTTAAGATACGAACATTGCCGATCAAGGTCTGAGAGGTAATTATAATACCCTAACTTGAACGACTTCGCTATTATCGAGGGATGGTGTTACTCTGTAATGGTAAATGTTATTGAAATTTGCCTATTGTGCTTGCAAGATTTTAAAATATAATTAAACTATTGGGTCTTAAATAAACAATGTATAATTTAACATTGTTTGGCCCGAGTTTGAAGTGTAATGAAACGTTATGGTTTGAAATACACTTACTCTAAGTAATAAGTAAATAACGATCTTTTCCGAAGAAATAAAAAGGTTATGTTGAAGAGGAAACAAAAGTAAATATTTGAATTTGAATTATATAATTCTGTAATGATCTTAATTAAGAGTAATCTTTGAAGTCTAAGAGTTTAATAAAACCATTAAGGTTATGTAGTAAATAAAATGTCGCTTGACATTGGTATTACTGTATAAGAATTTATAATTGGAGTTATACCATTAAGCGGATAATATATTGATATTTCCCAAAGTAAAGTTTAAAGGGGATTTTGAAGAATACAAATAACTATTCCCAAGGTAAAGGAAATGGAAAGTTTTTATGACACTATAACAATATTAAGTCGATATAATGGTTTTTATAAAAGGGTCTGAGATGCCAATGTGCTTAACAATATTATCGAGATTGATAGTTAAAAACCCAACTATCAACGAAATATTCTATTGAACCTTTTTGATGTTTTGTTTCGACGAGACCGGGATGGGAACTAGACCCAAAACCACTTCGAATCAACATTGCATTCAAAACTAATTTGCATAAATTTAAGATGGAGCATTGAAGACCGTAAGATCTAGATCTTCATGAAACGGGTGAACTACTTATAATCTATGGGTCGCTCCCATAAAAGAGATACATTGTGGTTCCGTCGTGATTGTAATTTACGGATTGCAAAGGCTACTCGCTAATGATCGTTGTGGTGATTCCTATACAGGATGCGATAGGAGGTGTCTTCGGTTCATCCTGTTCCTGGATGACTTGTATGGACGAATGTCTAATAGAGTATTTCCAAATGGTCACGTACGATTGATTTTTACAAATATACCAAGTTTGGTGGCGGAGTAATTCTCTTCCTTAACACTAAAGTGTATTTGTGGACGTCAGTTAGTGATTTGACGGATCTGACGATGTTGCATTCAAAGATATTGAGATGTTCTCTGAAAAGATAAACGTGACCTGAAGCCTCATCAACCGGGAAATGACAAAAATCGAGCAGGAAGCATGCCTAGGTGGGTCATACCCAAGCAGGGTGTATTATCACCAATCTAGAGAAATTCCTTATTTGTTTTTTCTTTCGATTCTACTTCTCCACGGATGGATGGTAGGCCCTTAAAACCATCGGGTGATAATACATTTGCTACACTCAAGCTAAATGAGTAAGCGGCCATGTGTGGCCGAGTTGCAAGATGTTCTTATTGAATCCCAATGTATCCCTCTAGAGTACACTAATCGGAAGGTGGTTCCATACCTTGTCATAGTTGGAATTCATTCTCAAATAAGCGGCTTGCGATATTTTTGATTTTAAAATAAATATGTAGAGCATGAGATGCAAGCGTTCTACTAGATGGTTATTTATTTATGGTTTGATAGACACTATTATAATATCACTGGATTTGATATATCAAAAATGTTTTGGATTATAGTAAGGTAAAAACCGTCCATGTTTATGTACGGGCTGGTCTTACTATTATCCTTTCTTTCAAAAAGGATTTCTAAAGTTAAGCAAGTTGTTTGTTGTGAATTTATCACTGAAAAGTATTCCAAACTGATCTGAGTGAATTTTGCTTTGCTTCAAATGTGCTCGGGTCAGACCGATTATATTTACAGGTTAGGTTCCGCTTGGAGTTTTAGGAGCTGGAAGCAGGAGGCCTCACCGTTTGTTATTTAGAGTTTATTTCTGCTGTGTCTGATGTATGATGTACTCTGATGATTGGTATATATACAGTTTCTTTTTGTAAATAGATTTGATATATTTTATTTTATTCGTTCCGCTGTGATATTCTGATGTGTTGTTCGTCTTATTCTTCTATTCTAATATTTCTTTCTTTCTACTTCTCATCCTCGAATTTCTTTCTATTAAAGATTCGTAATTTCGTGCAATTTGGGTTGGATGTGGGTTATAGTTTGTCAACTCAAAGGGTACGGGTTTATGGGCCTTTACACTGGGGGTATGCTTCAGTAATGAACTACAGTAATGAACTAAAGAATTCTTATAATTTCCAATGGCTGAAGCATTAGTCCAACTCTTACATTATTTTGTTAAGTGTTTTGCCGCTTGCTATGGAGTAGTGTGATGATCATGGATTCACATCGATTTTAGAAAATGTGAAAATGTAACTGCTCGTGTACAAGACTGATGCTTCAGTAATGTACTACAGAATTTTAACAATTTTATTTTCTCTTCAATCAGTAATGATTGTGTCAGTTCGTAATTGAAGCAATGGTTGAGTTTGTACTTGAACGAGTCGTGGCATGCCTAAGTTTTTACTGAAGCAAAAAGAGGCATTGCCTCAAATTGTATCACACTGAAGCAGTGCCTCAGGCATACTATTGCATTCCTTGATATCGTTCGTGCTTTTGAACAAATTGAGTTATTGCTTCACTTTATAACTGAGGTATGCAGGCCATATATTGTGCTGAAATGCAACTCAGCTATGCAACTGAGGTATGCAGGCCATAGATTCTGCTGAAATGCAACTCAGTTATACTATGGCTATAGTTTGTGCTGAAATACAACTAAGGCATGCATGCCTCTCATTTTGTGTTGCAATGTAAACAAGGCATTGCATCAGTTTATAACCGAGGCATGCATGACTTTGGTTGTGCTGAAATGCATTAGTTATACTAAAGGCTTTGCTGAAATGCATGATTTTTGAAACCGCAATATTTTGCAGGTGAAGGACGTTGTGATGGAGTTGTTCAAGAACTTGTTAATAAAGTCAATTGAGGTACTGAAGGCAGCAGAGGCACTGTAGGCTCGCGCTATATTTTGAAACTGTTTTAGTTTGATGTGTAAACATGAATTTAGTACTGGATGCGTTAGTAAGTACTCTGTAAACTGAGTTTATTGGCTATGTTTTGTTATTTTGTAGTTGACTAAGTAGTACTTGTGTTACTGGTTAATTTGAAATGAAAAGTTCTTTATTGATTTCAGTGTGTGATGTTAATTGCTATTGTGTTGCAGTATGTTATATAATGTTGCCATAGTTATGATATAATGTTGCAGTATATGATGTTAAATGTTGTCGTATCTATGATATAATGTTGTCATTGGATAGTAAAAGTGTTGCCATAGATTAATGCATGTGGGCCCCACAATAGGATTCCGTGAACCCGGCTACAGATTTTAGTGGCACAACAGGACTCCGTGAACCCGGGATGCAGATTTTAGTGGGCCCCACATTTTTGTAAATTTAGTACCTGTGGCAACACTTGTAACGATGTTGCCTTAGGGTCGCAAAGATGTTGCCTCTGATTCTAAGGCAACGAGGCAAAATGCAACACCAAGAAAGTGTTGCCACAGATGATTTTTGGCCTATAGCAACATTTTTTGGCACTTTCAGCATCACTTCTCTGGTGATGCAGTATGCAATCTATGGCTTGGTGTTACATTCCAGATCTCTAGTTCAGTGTTGAATAATAAATTATGTGAATTTGGGTAAAAGATTCAATTGGTAAATTATGTGATTGTAATTTTAAAAGAAATACGCCTGTTTGTATTCAATATTGTTGGGTTTTTTCTTAGTTGTTGTAAACATGTCGTTTTCCTCCTTTTGAATAAAAAGACATTATTTTGAAATCACAAAAGGCATGATAAAAAGGATTAATAAGGGAAAAGTGGTGCAAATGTACATAAAAATATAAATATGCATATTTTTGCGTAATTTGCATCAACTACTCCAAATTATATATTTACATAATTTTTATGTGATTTTGAAATACGTCAATTCCACTAATTAGGCATAATTTACAATGATTACGGCTAACGGTCTTTTTGTAAGATCGAAACCTTTTGGGAATATTGAATGCAAAAAGGAATGTTTGGTTATTGACTTAACCAAATTATTAAATTTAAAAGAATAATAATAAAAAACAATAACTACATTGATCGCAAGAAAATATAAAAATGTACACATATTATCCGTCCAAAGAAGCGTAAAACGATAAAATTATACATTGTGTTGAATGTCTGGATAAGGTTCAATTATGGAATTATATGTATATGTAATCCATGTTGAATTAATATATTTCTGGTGACCATTTGTAGCAATCAATATAATTAATTTCTATAAATAGGAATTCAAATCGATAAATGACAATTGTAACAAATGTTGATTGGGGAAATAAATATAAGAGAATAATGGTTACAATTCCTAAAATCAATTGGGATGAATGTTGTAAACCCCAAATTAGGAAATTTGAATTATAACTGTATTTAGACATGAGGTTAAGCTCAAGAAGTCTTCCCGGAACTGACCGACAAATCCAGCATCCGCAGGTAGTCAGCTTAATGTAAAGGGTCTAATGCATAAATATAAATGTACTAAGGCACGAGGTTAAGTCCAACTTGTGGTAGAAGTCTTCCCGGAACCGACCAGCAAATCCAGCATCCACAAGTGGTCAACTTAATGTGAGTGGCCTAGTGCATATATATATATATATATATACACACACACACACACAAATAAAATAAATAAGTAAATAAATAAATATGAGTAGTGTAACGACCCGGATTTCAAGCGACTTTGGTTATCGACATAAGCACGATGTCGATAACCAAAACGCCGAAAAATCCTGGTAATTAGTGAATGAAATTAGAGGGTGAGGAAAGATAAGATAGAAAATTAGAATAGAAGAAGAAGAAGAACACAACATCAGAGTAACACGAATCTCACAGCGGAACGAATAAATATATTTCATAACATACCTTTGAAATACAAATCTGTACTTGAATATACATATCATTATCAAAATACATCACTTACAACACAACAGAAATAACCATAGCTATATGATCCTGAAGCCTCCTGCTCCAGCTCTTCAAGTGTATCTGTAAAATCCCGACTACTTGACTGCCCGTACAAATTTAGGCACCCAAGAGTTTAGGGAAAACAACAAAGTAAACTCCGGGTCAGTCATGGGACTGGTGTGAGTAAAACAGTTTAAAACAGTTATACAGGTATATGATATCTCATAAGACCACGCCGCATAACGGAACGGGTTTTTCCCTTATGAGAATCCAAATATCTTTATATCAAAAACCTTTTGATATTATAATAATGTCTATCAACCACACTTATAATAATCATCTAGTAGAAACGCTTTCATCTCACGTTCTACATATATAGTATACAATCAAAACCGCAAGCACGTATTGGGTAATGGATTTCCAACTATGACAAGGTATGGAATCACCTTCCGCTTATGTACCTCTAGAGAGGAATACACTGGGTTCAACAAGAACATCTTGCAACCCGGCCACACATGACCGACCACTCATTTCGCTTGAGTGTATCGAATGTATATCACCAACAGTTGGGATCAGCAACCATTTCCCGAATGGGACAGCATCAACAATAGATTTTTAGAAATGAATGAAACTCTAGATCAGGTGATTATACACCCTACTTCGGTGCGACCGACTTAGCCATGCTGCCTGCCCGATTTCTGTCATTTACCGGATGATGAGGCTAGAAGCTACGCTTTATTATCATATCAGATTCACTTTGAATGCCACATCATCAAATCCATCCAATCACCGATTGACGTCCTCAACAATACATTATGTGTTAGCTAAAAGAAGTTTCCTTCTCCGCTTCCACTCTTGGTACAGTTGGAGAAATCAATATATGTGATTGTCTGGAAATACTCTGTCAGACATCCGTCCATACAAGTCATCCAGGAACAGGATGAACCGAAGGCACTATTCTGTAAACAGGATAGCCCTTGCATAACTCCGTCTTCAATTTCCTTTGGCATATATGATTCGCAACGGTTATGCCAATACAGAGTGGTTCTTCGGATAATAATCCAACCGGTCTCTCCATATTAACAACGTTAAAATGGTCAAAAACTTCGATAGTCTGTGATTTAACTATCGAATAAAAATAGGTGTGCAAACAATGATATTATTTCCAAATGGAAATTATATCGATCAAACATCATTCAACATTCATCTCTTTAGTTCATTTTTCATCTCCTGTTTCCATATGTTCAATATTCCTTATTTTCTAAATTGGGAAAATATACGTTATTAACAATGGAAAACATTTCCATTTCTTGTTTTCTTTATCAGAAAACATTTCTGGTTTCTTATTTGGAAAACATTTCCAAAGCTTCTTCATTGGACTTAGAAAGATGTTTAAACAAACATCGCTATGCCAACTCAAACCATTTCCTTTACTGCCGAACCTTAACTATTCCTTAGTTAAAAACGAAGCCAATCAAGTTGGGGTAGAACTACCTCTCAGACCTTAACTGAACAACATTTCTAACTTTGAAATAGGCAAAGTTCACTTTATATTCCTTTTACTAACTTCCTTACTTAACCCTCCTTCGAATAGCTATATTTGATTGACTCTTTTCACTTAACTCTATTCGATTAACGCTTATCAATTAACTCTATTGGACTAACACTATTGGATTAACTCTATTTGACTAACGCTATTGATTTACTCATTTGCTTTAACTCTAATCGATTAACTAACATCGATTAGCTCCCTTGCTTTCTTCGAATAAACTATATTCGATTACTCCTTTTCTTCTATTCGAATAACTATATTCGATTTAACTCATTTGCTTTCTTCGAATAAACTATATTTGATTATTCCTTTTCTTTAACTCTAATCGATTAACTAACATTGATTAACTCCCTTTTACTTTAACACTAATCGATTAACTAACATCGATTAACTTCTTTTCTTTAACACTAATCGATTAACTAACATCGATTAACTCCTTTTACTTTAACACTAATCGATTAACTAACATCGATTAACTCCTTTTACTTTAACACTAATCGATTAACTAACATCGATTAACTCCTTTTACTTTAACACTAATCGATTAACTAACATTGATTAACTCCTTTTACTTTAACACTAATCGATTAACTAACATCGATTAACTCCTTTTACTTTAACACTAATCGATTAACTAACATCGATTAACTTCTTTTCTTTAACACTAATCGATTAACTAACATCGATTAACTTCTTTTACTTTAACACTAATCGATTAACTAACATCGATTAACTCCTTTTAATAAACTACGTTTTCCGTTACAACTATTTCCTTTTTATAACGTTTACTTACCGTTACAAATATTTCCTGTTTATAACTTCTATTTACTGCTACAAATGTTTCCTGTTTATAACTTCTATTTACCGTTACAAATATTTCCTATTTATAACTTCTATTTACCGTTACAAATATTTCCTATTTATAACTTCTATTTGTTTTCTAAATAAATATTCCTTTTACTTTCTATTTATTTTCTAAATAAATATCCCTTTTATAAAACCGTGTTCGTTTTATAAATATTTCCTTTTATAAAATCCTGTGATTTTATAAAATTCCTTTATTTCAATATACATTGAAATAAATTCTTTTTACATCCCAGGGTCTTTTATGATATTTACAATATCGAATAACAATGATCAACATCATTCCAACACACATAATCCATAACAGATTATATAACCCATCATATATCACAATATATGAAAACAGTAAAATAAATGTTGAGGAATCCAGTCGGATTCCTCCAACCTGTTTCCCTGCATCACAGATGTTAAACAATATAAATAACATCACTTTTCAGTTCTATATGATATATTCTGTTAAACAGAATCAATATAGAAAATTTAACTACTGACTAGCAGTTCAATCAAACAGTCAACACACCGTCAAACAGTCAATATCTAACAGTTCTAAAAATACAACATGAAATTATAAACTGTTCAGAATTAGTGAGATTTACTCACATTTGCGCGTTAACCGTTAAATAACGGTTTGCGTTATTTGATTCAATCGGACAATTTATTTCGCCATAAATTGTAACGAGCTCGGATTCACTCCCGGTCAGTCTCAGTGTGTTGCTCCCGTCCATACGATCCCAACGCAACTTACGGTTCGTCAATCTGACTCCGTATGACGAAGATATTAGCATTACAAGTTAATACGTTATATAATTAAGCAAACACTTGAATTATAATAACCAAAATTCTATTGGGCCTCACCTCAAACTCTTGGCCCACCTCCCCTAATTAAAACCCGTCTGGTATCTCTTCTTCCCCAATTGAAAATCGGCCGTGACCTGCTACATGAAACTCCCCCATTTCAAGCACTTCGTCGATCCCATTCTCCATCAATACTTCACGAACCCCCCTTCTGACTTCACCATCATTTTTCTCATCTCCTCCTCTCTCTAGCCATGTGAATTTCTCCCAACTCGCAGGCCCTTTCAGCGCCGCGACATTGGCTGCTCCAGCGAGACCATCGACGTATAACGGCGTCGATTCCCACAAAATGAAGCATGCCGAAGCTAATCGACCCTCTGAACCCGAATCCACCCTTAAATTTCCCAAACGATACACCAAAATCCCACAAT
This sequence comes from Allium sativum, assembly GCA_030737875.1. Lineage (NCBI taxonomy): Eukaryota > Viridiplantae > Streptophyta > Magnoliopsida > Asparagales > Amaryllidaceae > Allium > Allium sativum. The sequence goes on along the minus strand of CM060916.1, from coordinate 787,165,769 downwards.
ACCTAACCCTAAGCTCGCTGAGCAAAACGCAGGCCCTCAAAACTGACGTCGAACATCAAAAGAAGGGTATGAGACTGAAGCTCACACCAATTCGAACTCAGACATATATATTGTACAATTTATATGATTTTATTTCAGTTCCTTTTGATTTTACTTCTCTCGATTTTTGTTGCTGTGATGTTAGAAAATGTGGCGGCTAAGAATGTGGTTGACTACAGAAGTGAGAAATTAGGTTTAGGAAGTTGTTGAGATGTTTATATAGGAATTTTATATTATTTTTATATTGAATAAAATATTAAATATAAGCAAATGCTATTTCTATCCGTCCTCTAAAATTCCTGTGATCACACGAAATACCCAAAAATCACGAAACTGGACATGCAGCTACAGTTCGACATTACGGTCCCAACGAAACTGGTTTCGTCGAATTCCGACTTCGTATGCTCACACAGCGTATTTTTAACTGTCAAAATACTGACTGTTTTACACTCTAAAAATCCGTACGACCACACAGTGACTCTAAAAATCACGAAACTTGACCTCTAACAACTATTTGATATTGCGGATCCAACAAAACTTGTTTCGTCGAATTCCGACTTCGTATGCTCACACAGCGTATTTTTAAAGCTCTGGATGACCCATTTAAATATATAAATATATTTAAATATTATTAAATTAATATTATCGTATATATCCATATACGATGTCGTCCGGCTCCATAATATCACCTCAGATTTTATGACTTGATTTCCAGACTCCAGATTATCCTGATATTCAGTTCGTATTGAAAAATCGATTTATAACCTATATAAAGCGTCGCAAATTATAAAGGAATTCTACAGCGACTTTTTCTGAAATTTGATTTGGACATATCTCAAAATCTACACGACGAAATCCCGATTTTCCTCTTCCACTAGAAAGATATACTCCACCAGCTCCACACGTTTCTTGTTTCACAGAAATCCGGCTTAAAACGAATCCTGTACATTCAGTTGAAGTTCAAATCGCCAAATCGCGAACTGCAGCGCCATTTCAAGCTCGATTTTAATTATAATATAATTATACGTTCAAACTGTCGTCGATTGAATATATTCGTTATTCAATATTCATTTCTAAACTGAATAAAATCTTCGGGGTGACCCAGTTCACAGAATATTGTGATTTCCAATATTTTCGATTATTTCTGAATTAAATATATTATTTAATTATTTAATTTAATTAAATATTCCTTATTATTTAATTATCGACCATTTAATTTCTTAAATCACCATTTATATAATTAAATAAATTAATTATATACCCCGGGAAATGCGGGTCATTACATTCTTCCCCACTTAAAATAATTTCGTCCTCGAAATTGCTAAAAGGTAGAGGACGACCCTATCGACTGGTTAGAACATATTTGTTCACTTCTTAACATCAGTTTCAACAAAACCAATTTAATTTCAATTAATTTATTAATTAATTCTTATCAACGAAAATTTTCAAAAATCCTGAAAATTTTCTAACGCCTTAACTCTTCGAAAAATTTCGCCAGCACCTCCTTTGTACTGGTCAATAGGTCAAACTCCAACTCGCCTTTCTGGGCCATCTCCAACCCAAAAGAAAATCAAACAGCCAAGCGGCTTGCCAATTCGGCTCATCAAAATCACCAAACTCATATATAATATAAACTGGTACCTTTTTGTCGGGCATATCAACTCTATCACTTCCATATGCTATCAACTCCGCATATACCAATGTTATCCCAACCAAATTCCAATCTGCTTTTACCCCCAATACAACCATTCGCTTATATCTAAGTCGAAATTTATTTTAAATTCGAGTTCCATTCTCGATTCCAAACTCTTTTACTTGATTATCAAGTTGCACTTCAAATTTGAATCCCCCAAATCCATTTTGTCTCGATATCATTCAAATTCAATCTCAGTTACCACTTTACTGGCATTACTTTTAATTCAAATTTTCTTTCACAAATTTCTGTTAAATTTGTTTTTAATTCAAACAGTCTTTCCCTGGGAGTTTTTAAACAGTTTACTCTTTTCAAAAATCAAATTTTCCTTTTTGAAATTCAACCGAGCCCTTAATTAATATTCCATTAGTTAAATCACTTCTCTATTTCTTTATCAATATTTGTTAACCAAATATTTTCAATAACCTTATTGGCCTTTTATGTTATTTGGAAAACATTTCCAAATATTGCCTTCCTTTATTTTCTAAACTTTAGAAAATATATGCTATTTATAATTGGAAAATATTCCAATTACTTATTTCTTTTCCGATCTTGTTTATTTCTGTACTTAGGAAATATTCTTCATTCTATTTCCATGTTACACTTATTTGGGTTAAAACGGATGTTGTGTAAAACATCGTTACGACAACCCAAATACTATATTCAACTAACTCTTATTCAACATTGATTTTCGAGCCTGAAATCTTACTATTTATTTGTTTAAAATGAAATTAATCAAGTTGGGGTATAACTACCTCTCAGACCTTGACTGAATAACATTTATAACGTCAAAACAGATATGACTACTTACTCGAAAAATCAATACCATACAACTACTGGTTCCCTTTCAAACACGTATACGCTTCCTCTTTCTATTCTTACTAGATTTTATTCTAGACTTCCTTTTTTATTATACTATTCTATTTCTAAGTTCGTTTCCTTATCGACTTTTATATATATCGATACGTTGATTTCTAATTATCAACTTCTTAAAAATATTCTGACTCTTTAAATTCCCGGAAAAATTTGCCATAACCTCCTTTGTACCGGGAGCATCGGGATATTTCAAATAGCCTCCCATGGCCCTCACCAATCCAAAAGAAAAAAGAAAAAGCCAAGCGGCTAGCCGATACGGCGCATAAAATCTCATATGGAAATTAAATACATACCTTTTCGTCGAGCATTCTATCTATATACCTTCATATCTTATCCGTACTTATCTCATGTATATCCATACATTTCTAATTCATTTCAACTTAATCCAATCGTTTTAACTTATTTCGTTAAGTGATTTTCAAATTACTGGTTTTCCCATTTCACCTTCATATTTGAGTATAACACGTTCAAATATATGTTTAACTTGTTTATCAACTAATTGAATTCCATTTCAAATTTTATTTGAATTTCCTATTGTAACAACCCGAAAATCTGGGCCAGTTTAAAATTTTTATTTTGGCCATTTTAGCGAATTTTGATTATTTAAAATAGTTTATTTTAAATAATATCGACGTGAAATTTATTTTGAATATAAATCGAACGTATATATTATACGCGTCGTCGTTAGAATATAAATAATTATATATAATTATAAATAGAATTGAAAATGGCGCGGTAGTTCGATAATTCGATTTCAAACTTCAATTGAATGTACCGGGTGCAAAACAATCCGGATTTTAATGAAACCAAAAATAATGGAATCTTATAGTGAATATCTTTCCAACGAATCAGGGAAATCGAGATTTCATAGCGGGAATCAAAAGATATGTCCAGTTGAAAATTCTGAATAGTCGCTATGGAATTCAGGCCCTTAAAAATGGACATTTTGCAAACGACCTCGGATTTCGACGAAACCAGTTTTGTTGGGTCCGTGATGTCAAGTTATTGCTAGATTCCAAATTTCATAATTTTTCGAATCAATATGTGAGCGTGGCAAAGGAAAATGCGTTTGACCATTTTCAGTTGATTTTAATCGACTGGAAATTGGCCATTTTTCAAACGGCCTCAGAATTTGACGAAACTAGTTTTGTTAGGACCGTATCGTCAATACAAAGCTAGAAAATATTTTTCCGCAATTTATAGGGTTAGTATGTGACCCCGGTAATTTGAAAAGTACGTTTAAAATTCAATATAGCGATTTAAGTGTAAATTTAACAGAAACGGATTCAAACAGTCGAATCAGCCTACGTGGCATATCCCATTGTGTTCGGAATGGGGGTTAAACGCTATGGACGGCAGGCGGTAGGCCTCGTTTAGAGGTCGTATGTAAAAGTCAACCTTTTTAGAAATTAAAATAATTAAATAAAATAATAAAAATTAAAATTCTTTCATATACCCCCCCCGATTTCATTTCAGAACCAAAACAAAAAAAAAAAAAAAAAAAAGAAAGGGGCGGAGCCCTTTCGATTTCGCCAGCCGCCACCTGGGGGGCGACGCCGCTCCTCCACCACCAGCCATGGCTTCGACCTCCTCTCCGCCTCCCACTGTTAAACGAACGCGAGACCCCCCCTCCCTCGACGAAGCCGCCGAACCCCCCTCCCTCGATGAAGCCGCCGAACCCCCACATCGCGAAGCCCAAGGCCTCAGCGCCGGCCACCAGCGGCCTCCACCCGCCTCCGACTCCTCTGGCCTTCACCAACCCCGACGGCAGTTTCCCCCTGTAAGTTACTTTTAATTTATTTATTTTATTTTTTTTATTTTTATAAAGCAGAATTTAAAACAGAAAATGTTTAAAAGAAAGAAAAAATAAAAAAACTGATTTTGGTTTTAGGAGTTAAAACTGATTTTTATTTAAGTTCTTAAAACTGATTTTTATTTAAGTTTTTAAAACTGATTTCAAAAAGGTTTTAACTTTAAATTGAAAAAGGTTTTAACTTTAAATTGAAAAAGGTTTTAACTTTAAATTGAAAAAGGTTTTAACTTTAAATTGAAAAAGGTTTTAACTTTAAATTGAAAATGGTTTGAACTTTAAAAAGAAAATGGTTTGAACTTTGAAGTAAAAATTCGATTTTTATATATTGAACTTTGAAATAAAAATTCGATTTTTATATATTGAACTTTGAAATAAAAATTCGATTTTTATATATTGAACTTTGAAATAAAAATTCGATTTTTATATATTGAACTTTGAAATAAAAATTCGATTTTTATATATTGAACTTTGAAATAAAAATTCGATTTTTATATATTGAACTTTGAAATAAAAATTCGATTTTTATATATTGAACTTTGAAATAAAAATTCGATTTTTATATATTGAACTTCGAAAGAAAAATATAGTTTTTATATATTGAACTTTGAAATAAAAATTCGATTTTTATATATTGAACTTTGAAATAAAAATTCGATTTTTATATATTGAACTTTGAAATAAAAATTCGATTTTTATATATATAGTGACTACGGGCAACGAAGATGACGAAGAGGCGATAACGAGGAAGACTTCTGCAAATGAAGAGCCGTGGAGCTAGGATAGCTATATGTGAGAATTTCTCACCTTTCAATTTCTTTTCTAGTTTTATATATATACTAGGATGCAGACGGTGCTTAGTAGCACCCGACACAATCGTCCACAAACCATGGACTTGTTTGTTTGGTTGCATAGATTAGTTTGATTATGTGATTGAATTGAATTGGTTGGGTGAAATTGAATGGTTTGATTGATGTGTGAATGGCGTGGGCCTTCACTAGACCGGGGATAAGGCTAGGCCTCGTCCCGTTTCTAGTATCGTGCCGTTATGCCGCCGAAATTTTCTAAAATATGTTAGAAAAATAAAAATATCATTTTTATTGAATAAATGAATTGAATAGAAATTCATATGTTGGAATAAAATGTTTTATCGTTAAAAATATAATTTTTAACGTGAATGTGAATAAATAAATATTCATTTACAAACCAGACGGTTTGTTTATGTACACCTATTTGAATGACATTGATTGGGACGATAAATTTTACACATCGCCCAACTGCACAAATAAAATATGCGTTTGATTGTTTGAAACCCCACACGGGTGTTGGGATGAAATTTGAAGTTCACTCATCCTGATTGATTAAATGTGTCGATCGATTGATTGACAGGCTGTTATAAGCGTTGAATATCTATATTTGATGCTTATACAGTGTAGTGCACTTTGGTTGATGGTTGATTATTTTTCAATGTAATTATATACATGTGTTGTATGAAAAATCCATATAATTAACTTTATATGGTAATTGATTGGGCCTCATTCCAATTTGAAAAATAAAGAATATATATAAAATAAAAGTTCATGTGTTGACAGTACTCATTCATTGAGATTGGTCATGTGTTGAACGAAATATTTTGATAATAACAACTATTTTGAAAAAGAAATATTTGAAATAGAATATTTGAAAATAGAAATTTATGAAGCCGTGTTGATTAGATTGACGCCATTTTGACGTGAACGATATTTATATCGATTTTATTCATTTTTACTCGGTAAATTCTTGTAATCTGATGCATTGTTGTAATATACAATGAAATGTTCTTCTGTATGCGTTCTGTTGTGGTTTGTTCTCGAACTATCCGACGCTTTCCTTTACGGGGAAGTTGCGGGTCTTTACACGTGGTATCAGAGCTTTGGGTTTACAAAGCAGAGAACAAGACACATTAGAACTATACGAAAGAATTCATCAGATATTGGGTTAGTAAAATCCAATTAGAATGACTCGTTAGAGATAGGATCAGTAGTATCCTAGAACGAGTGTGAAGAGTATATTTTTTAAAGAGAAAACAAATTTTGTTTTGAAAATTTAAATCCATTATTCGTAGTTGATTGTCTATTTATATTGATGTGGACAATCCAGTATATATAGATTTTGCGTATACGTCTGATCCGCGTATATTCGAAGTTTTAATATATTGGATAGATATAGAATCACACTCTAGTCGCCCGGAGATAATTTTGGTAATGCGGCCGCATTATCAATATTTATATTCGTGTTTCGAAGGTGTGATATCTATATATTTCCTATTGACTGGTGTGAGAACCAAAATTAGATAAGGCCTATTGTTGTGATTTGGCATCAAAAACATGATTTTTGTATATGTATTAAAGTTATGAATTTGAAACTCTAAATCAACTAATTGATTGATGTTTGTGTTGTTTGTTTATTTGGTAGCTAATTTTTAGCCATTTAGCCTAATTGAACCAAATATTGAATTATGTTGAAAATTGGTCGCATTTGCTAGCATACATGTATATCTTTTGAACAGGTCATAGCAAGGAGGCTAGAGCCAGAGAATAAAATTTGTTTGCCCGACAAATAGGTACATGTTTACTACATAATTTCCTGTTTTGTTTGGGTGATGATGATTTTGTGAGCCTATTGGCTAGCCGCTTGGCTTTTTCTTTTTCTTTTTGAGATCTGAAGGACCGGGGAAGCTATTTGAAATTCCCCGATGCTCCCATTGCAGGGGAGGTTATGGCGAAATTTTTCGAAAATTTAGGGTGTTAGCCAAATTTTTGAAATCTTGAAAATTCTCAGAAACTAAAGAGTTGGAGAATGAAAGCCAGATCGAACGTAGAGTTGAATAATCAAACCACTTTCGACTTTGTTCCTTTTCGGGGACGAAAAGTTTTAAGTGGGGGAGATTGTAACAACCCGAAAATCTGGGCCAGTTTAAAATTTTTATTTTGGCCATTTTAGCGAATTTTGATTATTTAAAATAGTTTATTTTAAATAATATCGACGTGAAATTTATTTTGAATATAAATCGAACGTATATATTATACGCGTCGTCGTTAGAATATAAATAATTATATATAATTATAAATAGAATTGAAAATGGCGCGGTAGTTCGATAATTCGATTTCAAACTTCAATTGAATGTACCGGGTGCAAAACAATCCGGAATTTAATGAAACCAAAAATAATGGAATCTTATAGTGAATATCTTTCCAACGAATCAGGGAAATCGAGATTTCATAGCGGGAATCAAAAGATATGTCCAGTTGAAAATTCTGAATAGTCGCTATGGAATTCAGGCCCTTAAAAATGGACATTTTGCAAACGACCTCGGATTTCGACGAAACCAGTTTTGTTGGGTCCGTGATGTCAAGTTATTGCTAGATTCCAAATTTCATAATTTTTCGAATCAATATGTGAGCGTGGCAAAGGAAAATGCGTTTGACCATTTTCAGTTGATTTTAATCGACTGGAAATTGGCCATTTTTCAAACGGCCTCAGAATTTGACGAAACTAGTTTTGTTAGGACCGTATCGTCAATACAAAGCTAGAAAATATTTTTCCGCAATTTATAGGGTTAGTATGTGACCCCGGTAATTTGAAAAGTACGTTTAAAATTCAATATAGCGATTTAAGTGTAAATTTAACAGAAACGGATTCAAACAGTCGAATCAGCCTACGTGGCATATCCCATTGTGTTCGGAATGGGGGTTAAACGCTATGGACGGCAGGCGGTAGGCCTCGTTTAGAGGTCGTATGTAAAAGTCAACCTTTTTAGAAATTAAAATAATTAAATAAAATAATAAAAATTAAAATTCTTTCATATACCCCCCCCCCCCGATTTCATTTCAGAACCAAAACAAAAAAAAAAAAAAAAAAAAAAGAAAGGGGCGGAGCACTTTCGATTTCGCCAGCCGCCACCTGGGGGGCGACGCCGCTCCTCCACCACCAGCCATGGCTTCGACCTCCTCTCCGCCTCCCACTGTTAAACGAACGCGAGACCCCCCCCTCCCTCGACGAACCCGCCGAACCCCCCTCCCTCGATGAAGCCGCCGAACCCCCACATCGCGAAGCCCAAGGCCTCAGCGCCGGCCACCAGCGGCCTCCACCCGCCTCCGACTCCTCTGGCCTTCACCAACCCCGACGGCAGTTTCCCCCTGTAAGTTACTTTTAATTTATTTATTTTATTTTTTTTATTTTTATAAAGCAGAATTTAAAACAGAAAATGTTTAAAAGAAAGAAAAAATAAAAAAACTGATTTTGGTTTTAGGAGTTAAAACTGATTTTTATTTAAGTTCTTAAAACTGATTTTTATTTAAGTTTTTAAAACTGATTTCAAAAAGGTTTTAACTTTAAATTGAAAAAGGTTTTAACTTTAAATTGAAAAAGGTTTTAACTTTAAATTGAAAAAGGTTTTAACTTTAAATTGAAAATGGTTTGAACTTTAAAAAGAAAATGGTTTGAACTTTGAAGTAAAAATTCGATTTTTATATATTGAACTTTGAAATAAAAATTCGATTTTTATATATTGAACTTTGAAATAAAAATTCGATTTTTATATATTGAACTTTGAAATAAAAATTCGATTTTTATATATTGAACTTTGAAATAAAAATTCGATTTTTATATATTGAACTTTGAAATAAAAATTCGATTTTTATATATTGAACTTTGAAATAAAAATTCGATTTTTATATATTGAACTTTGAAATAAAAATTCGATTTTTATATATTGAACTTCGAAAGAAAAATATAGTTTTTATATATTGAACTTTGAAATAAAAATTCGATTTTTATATATTGAACTTTGAAATAAAAATTCGATTTTTATATATTGAACTTTGAAATAAAAATTCGATTTTTATATATATAGTGACTACGGGCAACGAAGATGACGAAGAGGCGATAACGAGGAAGACTTCTGCAAATGAAGAGCCGTGGAGCTAGGATAGCTATATGTGAGAATTTCTCACCTTTCAATTTCTTTTCTAGTTTTATATATATACTAGGATGCAGACGGTGCTTAGTAGCACCCGACACAATCGTCCACAAACCATGGACTTGTTTGTTTGGTTGCATAGATTAGTTTGATTATGTGATTGAATTGAATTGGTTGGGTGAAATTGAATGGTTTGATTGATGTGTGAATGGCGTGGGCCTTCACTAGACCGGGGATAAGGCTAGGCCTCGTCCCGTTTCTAGTATCGTGCCGTTATGCCGCCGAAATTTTCTAAAATATGTTAGAAAAATAAAAATATCATTTTTATTGAATAAATGAATTGAATAGAAATTCATATGTTGGAATAAAATGTTTTATCGTTAAAAATATAATTTTTAACGTGAATGTGAATAAATAAATATTCATTTACAAACCAGACGGTTTGTTTATGTACACCTATTTGAATGACATTGATTGGGACGATAAATTTTACACATCGCCCAACTGCACAAATAAAATATGCGTTTGATTGTTTGAAACCCCACACGGGTGTTGGGATGAAATTTGAAGTTCACTCATCCTGATTGATTAAATGTGTCGATCGATTGATTGACAGGCTGTTATAAGCGTTGAATATCTATATTTGATGCTTATACAGTGTAGTGCACTTTGGTTGATGGTTGATTATTTTTCAATGTAATTATATACATGTGTTGTATGAAAAATCCATATAATTAACTTTATATGGTAATTGATTGGGCCTCATTCCAATTTGAAAAATAAAGAATATATATAAAATAAAAGTTCATGTGTTGACAGTACTCATTCATTGAGATTGGTCATGTGTTGAACGAAATATTTTGATAATAACAACTATTTTGAAAAAGAAATATTTGAAATAGAATATTTGAAAATAGAAATTTATGAAGCCGTGTTGATTAGATTGACGCCATTTTGACGTGAACGATATTTATATCGATTTTATTCATTTTTACTCGGTAAATTCTTGTAATCTGATGCATTGTTGTAATATACAATGAAATGTTCTTCTGTATGCGTTCTGTTGTGGTTTGTTCTCGAACTATCCGACGCTTTCCTTTACGGGGAAGTTGCGGGTCTTTACACCTATATTCAAATTCCATTTCGATTCTCTTATTCAAATTCTATATTTGAATTTAATTTCAAATCTCTTATTCAAATTCTATATTTGAATTTTGTTTCAATTTTCTTATTCAAATTCCATATTTGAATTTCATTTCAATTCCCTTCGAATCTTCTATATTCAAATTTCAATTTTAATTCTATTTGAATCCTCTTTATTCAAATTTCGTTTTCAATTCTATTTGAATCCTCTACATTCAAATTTCATTTCACTTTCGATATTCAAATCCTATATTTGAAATTTCTTATATTTTCTATATCCAAACGCCATTTGAATCTCTATATTCAAATTCTATATCACTTCCATTAAGTTTCATATATTCAAACTCCATTTGAATTTGTATATTCAATTTTCCCTTTCAATTCCATTGAATTTCATATTTTCAAACTCTCTTTATTCATTCTTTACATAAGTCTCGATTTCAATTCCTTTTGAAATCGATATTACTACCTTTGGAAAATAGGTTTCCCTTTCAATTTCACACTTGTATTTTTATTTCTGAATTATCCAATGATAATTCTCTTCACTTCATTTATAAACTTCGTTTATAAAAGAACTTTTTATAAACTTCGTTTATAATGGAACTTCTCGTTTTATTTCTTTTAAACAAGTTAATATTTCAAATCTATTTAAAAATTCAAATTCTCTATTATTCAAATCCCAAATTGAAATTCAACACAACTTGTCTTTCCCAAAACAAATTCAAACAGTATCTCTGGTAGTAATTCGTCACTTACAACTCGAAAATGAATACTGATGATGCAGCTGTCATCATCAGAATCTATTTTCCAGTGATCGAAGTGAGTTCAATACTATAAAACCATTTCTAAACATTTCCACTTTGAAATTCATTTCAAAATATAATTCACCCTGCTTGTAAAACAATTTAAAATCTCCCAGGATCTTAAATTTTCCTTATTTTTAATCCCAATCCGTTTACAAACACTTATCCAATTCTCCAGAGTTTTAATTCAAATTTCTGGTTTAAATTTCAGATTTAACTCATCTGATTTCACGTATTGTATTTATATGAATTCTGGTTGGTTATTTACATAACCATTTAATTTATAATCTTACTCGATTACAATAACAAACAATATATTCAATATATTATAATTTTGATATATATATCTTCTCTATATCAGGATATACCTTAGGTAAACTTATTTTAATTTACCCTCTTTTCAAAACATACCATGACGGTTCATCGCATTCGAGTGTTTACAAAATCCCTACCGATACAGTGGATCAAACTGATCGACCAGAACTCATAAACGACTCAACCAACAAATCTCCACAATATAAAGAAATTTTTATATCAATAACAAATACGCTCACTCGTATGTATACACTCAAACTCAATCTAGGGTATTACTAACCCTATCTCTACCGAGTCACACCACAGAGTCAAGTAATTCTTAACTTAAGCTCTGATACCAACTGTAACGACCCGGATTTCGAGCGACTTTGGTTATCGACATAAGCACGATGTCGATAACCAAAACGCCGAAAAATCCTGGTAATTAGTGAATGAAATTAGAGGTGAGGAAAGATAAGATAGAAAATTAGAATAGAAGAAGAAGAAGAACACAACATCAGAGTAACACGAATCTCACAGCGGAACGAATAAATATATTTCATAACATACCTTTGAAATACAAATCTGTACTTGAATATACATATCATTATCAAAATACATCACTTACAACACAACAGAAATAACCATAGCTATATGATCCTGAAGCCTCCTGCTCCAGCTCTTCAAGTGTATCTGTAAAATCCCGACTACTTGACTGCCCGTACAAATTTAGGCACCCAAGAGTTTAGGGAAAACAACAAAGTAAACTCCGGGTCAGTCATGGGACTGGTGTGAGTAAAACAGTTTAAAACAGTTATACAGGTATATGATATCTCATAAGACCACGCCGCATAACGGAACGGGTTTTTCCCTTATGAGAATCCAAATATCTTTATATCAAAAACCTTTTGATATTATAATAATGTCTATCAACCACACTTATAATAATCATCTAGTAGAAACGCTTTCATCTCACGTTCTACATATATAGTATACAATCAAAACCGCAAGCACGTATTGGGTAATGGATTTCCAACTATGACAAGGTATGGAATCACCTTCCGCTTATGTACCTCTAGAGAGGAATACACTGGGTTCAACAAGAACATCTTGCAACCCGGCCACACATGACCGACCACTCATTTCGCTTGAGTGTATCGAATGTATATCACCAACAGTTGGGATCAGCAACCATTTCCCGAATGGGACAGCATCAACAATAGATTTTTAGAAATGAATGAAACTCTAGATCAGGTGATTATACACCCTACTTCGGTGCGACCGACTTAGCCATGCTGCCTGCCCGATTTCTGTCATTTACCGGATGATGAGGCTAGAAGCTACGCTTTATTATCATATCAGATTCACTTTGAATGCCACATCATCAAATCCATCCAATCACCGATTGACGTCCTCAACAATACATTATGTGTTAGCTAAAAGAAGTTTCCTTCTCCGCTTCCACTCTTGGTACAGTTGGAGAAATCAATATATGTGATTGTCTGGAAATACTCTGTCAGACATCCGTCCATACAAGTCATCCAGGAACAGGATGAACCGAAGGCACTATTCTGTAAACAGGATAGCCCTTGCATAACTCCGTCTTCAATTTCCTTTGGCATATATGATTCGCAACGGTTATGCCAATACAGAGTGGTTCTTCGGATAATAATCCAACCGGTCTCTCCATATTAACAACGTTAAAATGGTCAAAAACTTCGATAGTCTGTGATTTAACTATCGAATAAAAATAGGTATGCAAACAATGATATTATTTCCAAATGGAAATTATATCGATCAAACATCATTCAACATTCATCTCTTTAGTTCATTTTTCATCTCCTGTTTCCCTATGTTCAATATTCCTTATTTTCTAAATTGGGAAAATATACGTTATTAACAATGGAAAACATTTCCATTTCTTGTTTTCTTTATCAGAAAACATTTCTGGTTTCTTATTTGGAAAACATTTCCAAAGCTTCTTCATTGGACTTAGAAAGATGTTTAAACAAACATCGCTATGCCAACTCAAACCATTTCCTTTACTGCCGAACCTTAACTATTCCTTAGTTAAAAACAAAGCCAATCAAGTTGGGGTAGAACTACCTCTCAGACCTTAACTGAACAACATTTCTAACTTTGAAATAGGCAAAGTTCACTTTATATTCCTTTTACTAACTTCCTTACTTAACCCTCCTTCGAATAGCTATATTTGATTGACTCTTTTCACTTAACTCTATTCGATTAACGCTTATCAATTAACTCTATTGGACTAACACTATTGGATTAACTCTATTTGACTAACGCTATTGATTTACTCATTTGCTTTAACTCTAATCGATTAACTAACATCGATTAGCTCCCTTGCTTTCTTCGAATAAACTATATTCGATTACTCCTTTTCTTCTATTCGAATAACTATATTCGATTTAACTCATTTGCTTTCTTCGAATAAACTATATTTGATTATTCCTTTTCTTTAACTCTAATCGATTAACTAACATTGATTAACTCCCTTTTACTTTAACACTAATCGATTAACTAACATCGATTAACTTCTTTTCTTTAACACTAATCGATTAACTAACATCGATTAACTCCTTTTACTTTAACACTAATCGATTAACTAACATCGATTAACTCCTTTTACTTTAACACTAATCGATTAACTAACATCGATTAACTCCTTTTACTTTAACACTAATCGATTAACTAACATTGATTAACTCCTTTTACTTTAACACTAATCGATTAACTAACATCGATTAACTCCTTTTACTTTAACACTAATCGATTAACTAACATCGATTAACTTCTTTTCTTTAACACTAATCGATTAACTAACATCGATTAACTTCTTTTACTTTAACACTAATCGATTAACTAACATCGATTAACTCCTTTTAATAAACTACGTTTTCCGTTACAACTATTTCCTTTTTATAACGTTTACTTACCGTTACAAATATTTCTTGTTTATAACTTCTATTTACTGCTACAAATGTTTCCTGTTTATAACTTCTATTTACCGTTACAAATATTTCCTATTTATAACTTCTATTTACCGTTACAAATATTTCCTATTTATAACTTCTATTTGTTTTCTAAATAAATATTCCTTTTACTTTCTATTTATTTTCTAAATAAATATCCCTTTTATAAAACCGTGTTCGTTTTATAAATATTTCCTTTTATAAAATCCTGTGATTTTATAAAATTCCTTTATTTCAATATACATTGAAATAAATTCTTTTTACATCCCAGGGTCTTTTATGATATTTACAATATCGAATAACAATGATCAACATCATTCCAACACACATAATCCATAACAGATTATATAACCCATCATATATCACAATATATGAAAACAGTAAAATAAATGTTGAGGAATCCAGTCGGATTCCTCCAACCTGTTTCCCTGCATCACAGATGTTAAACAATATAAATAACATCACTTTTCAGTTCTATATGATATATTCTGTTAAACAGAATCAATATAGAAAATTTAACTACTGACTAGCAGTTCAATCAAACAGTCAACACACCGTCAAACAGTCAATATCTAACAGTTCTAAAAATACAACATGAAATTATAAACTGTTCAGAATTAGTGAGATTTACTCACATTTGCGCGTTAACCGTTAAATAACGGTTTGCGTTATTTGATTCAATCGGACAATTTATTTCGCCATAAATTGTAACGAGCTCGGATTCACTCCCGGTCAGTCTCAGTGTGTTGCTCCCGTCCATACGATCCCAACGCAACTTACGGTTCGTCAATCTGACTCCGTATGACGAAGATATTAGCATTACAAGTTAATACGTTATATAATTAAGCAAACACTTGAATTATAATAACCAAAATTCTATTGGGCCTCACCTCAAACTCTTGGCCCACCTCCCCTAATTAAAACCCGTCTGGTATCTCTTCTTCCCCAATTGAAAATCGGCCGTGACCTGCTACATGAAACTCCCCCATTTCAAGCACTTCGTCGATCCCATTCTCCATCAATACTTCACGAACCCCCCTTCTGACTTCACCATCATTTTTCTCATCTCCTCCTCTCTCTAGCCATGTGAATTTCTCCCAACTCGCAGGCCCTTTCAACGCCGCGACATTGGCTGCTCCAGCGAGACCATCGACGTATAACGGCGTCGATTCCCACAAAATGAAGCATGCTGAAGCTAATCGACCCTCTGAACCCGAATCCACCCTTAAATTTCCCAAACGATGCACCAAAATCCCACAATACCTAACCCTAAGCTCGCTGAGCAAAACGCAGGCCCTCAAAACTGACGTCGACATCAAAAGAAGGGTACGAGACTGAAGCTCACACCAATTCGAACTCAGACATATATATTGTACAATTTATATGATTTTATTTCAGTTCCTTTTGATTTTACTTCTCTCGATTTTTGTTGCTGTGATGTTAGAAAATGTGGCGGCTAAGAATGTGGTTGACTACAGAAGTAAGAAATTAGGTTTAGGAAGTTGTTGAGATGTTTATATAGGAATTTTATATTATTTTTATATTGAATAAAATATTAAATATAAGCAAATGCTATTTCTATCCGTCCTCTAAAATTCCTGTGATCACACGAAATACCCAAAAATCACGAAACTGGACATGCAGCTACAGTTCGACATTACGGTCCCAACGAAACTGGTTTCGTCGAATTCCGACTTCGTATGCTCACACAGCGTATTTTTAACTGTCAAAATACTGACTGTTTTACACTCTAAAAATCCGTATGACCACACAGTGACTCTAAAAATCACGAAACTTGACCTCTAACAACTATTTGATATTGCGGATCCAACAAAACTTGTTTCGTCGAATTCCGACTTCGTATGCTCACACAGCGTATTTTTAAAGCTCTGGATGACCCATTTAAATATATAAATATATTTAAATATTATTAAATTAAATATTAATAAATTAATATTATCGTATATATCCATATATGATGTCGTCCGACTCCATAATATCACCTCAGATTTTATGACTTGATTTCCAGACTCCAGATTATCCTGATATTCAGTTCGTATTGAAAAATCGATTTATAACCTATATAAAGCGTCGCAAATTATAAAGGAATTCTACAGCGACTTTTTCTGAAATTTGATTTGGACATATCTCAAAATCTACACGACGAAATCCCGATTTTCCTCTTCCACTAGAAAGATATACTCCACCAGCTCCACACGTTTCTTGTTTCACAGAAATCCGGCTTAAAACGAATCCTGTACATTCAGTTGAAGTTCAAATCGCCAAATCGCGAACTGCAGCGCCATTTCAAGCTCGATTTTAATTATAATATAATTATACGTTCAAACTGTCGTCGATTGAATATATTCGTTATTCAATATTCATTTCTAAACTGAATAAAATCTTCGGGGTGACCCAGTTCACAGAATATTGTGATTTCCAATATTTTCGATTATTTCTGAATTAAATATATTATTTAATTATTTAATTTAATTAAATATTCCTTATTATTTAATTATCGACCATTTAATTTCTTAAATCACCATTTATATAATTAAATAAATTAATTATATACCCCGGGAAATGCGGGTCATTACAAGTAGTAATGGTTTGTTGGGGTGCAACAAATAAATATTTCGAGACTGATAAAATAAGAATATCCAGAGTTAAGGGTTGCCTTAGGAAAATTTGACTGTTATGGTCATAAATGGCAATAAACTTATGGATAAGAAAAGAGGGCTAATGGGTATCGATTGTTGTTTAAATACTAAGTCCAATTAGGGAAGGTAATCAAATATATCCTAGTGTAAGGAGACATAACATTCCTATTTATGTTAGTTAAATGAGATTTATAATTTAAACTTTAGAGTTGGACTTAGTAGGTTAATAATATAAAATATTATTAACCATATGAGCCCGTAACAATAATGAATCGTGTGCGTATAGCCACTACACCAAGAAATAACTTTAGTAGCATTTCAAAAATGCTATCAAAGCCTTCAGTATCGTTTTAAAGAACTCTACTACAGGTCCTACAACTAAAAGTCTTGTTTTTCATTGCGTTTTGATAAACGCTACTAAATCTTCTGTACAGTTGCGTTTCGCAAACGCTACTGAATGTTTATACGTGAATCATTTTTCATATGTCTATAGCATTTATTTTATGCAATTAAAAACTTTTTGTGGCATTTATTTTCTTCTACTAGCAATTCCGGTGGTGTGTTACATTTGTTTCTGTAACGTTTCTTAAACGGTACTAAAACTTGTTGGTTGTTCCGTAGCGTATTTTAAATGCTACTATATATAATTAATGGCTTATATTATTTCCAGCAACCAAATATGTAATAGTCATATTAAAATCAACAACAATCATATAAAAATATGATTTAAATCAACAATCAATCATATAATCATCATACTCAAATTAATTAGAACACAATTATTTTTCCATAACCATTTATATGATAGATATTTGACAAAATCAATTAATTCACATGCCACAAGCATTCAAAACCAAGTCTATATGGTAAGTAGTAACAAATATCATAATACATACAACAATTAAAGTCATGTCCACTATTGATGATGGTATTCGCACCAAAAACGCTAATTACCTGTAGTCAAGGTTGATAATGAACAATAAGAATTTTCCATGAATTATTGAGTAACATTCAAGCAATAGTTTCTGTCAAAGGAAACGATAAGATAAATGTTTGTCTTTTTGTCATAGGTTACATGTTACCTGAAAACTGTAGCCACAACATATTTTAACTATGAATGGTGATATTTGGTGATTAGTTGCACCACAAACTCATGTAGTTTAGGTTCTAAAACTGTTAAACATAATTTCAATAATAGATGGATTGCCAGTCTAAAGTGTTTTCAATTATCATAGTTGATAAATAAACTATATAAAAACATATATTTAGTTTAGTTAGATCCAACACTAGTGAGATTTGTTGGCTGCTATTTATATAATCTTGCTACTTAGTTTACCTTTCAGTCAACCACAATACTCGAAAATGTTGTCGCTTTGATAAAGAATTGGGGTCCTCCACAATAACATTACGTCATACCTAGAGTACCTTAGCAAGCCTCTTATTTACATTGTTTACAGGCACAACAATATATACTGTTTGAACAGAATTTTGAGTTATCAAACGATGTGTATAAAATGTAGTGCACCATAAATATGATCAGGAGGGAAAATGAAGAAAACATATGGTATTCAGCTATGTGATAAGAACACACACATTACCATGGTTCAAATCTGAGTCATGATCTAATCATTAAATATTTTTAGTAACCAACTGTAGTTTGAATTTCCATTTTGGATATAGATTCTAAACTCGACCGTTGATGTCTAACATGTTTATCGCCTTGTCTTATTAATAATAACATTGCGAAACTAAGACACTTGGACAAATGTGTAGGCATTTTTACCTATACTTTAAGCAATTGTTACTTAAGAAATCCATGGAACTTCACTTGTCTTACACTTTTATATAGATGTAGTAAGTAAACTTATCTTAAAATTACATTATTTAATGCAAAAGTGAATGGATAAATAAGTCAAAATCTGATGCAATGTAGCTGTAAAAGATAAAATAATTCCATATATAAACAACTTTTTTCAATCATTTACCAACCTTTAAGCATGTTTATTTTGTCTTCATTGGTCCCCATTGAATAGTCGAAAGGGCACACCCTGGGTTACAACTCATGGCACAACTTTTTGAAGGGCCTATCAGATTGTGTGTATGCATTCATATCTAACTAAAAGATGTTTGGATAATGAAGCTGCATGTGTGCACACCAACATCACTTCCAAATTTTGATAGAATTTGTTACGAATAATGAAGCTGCATGTACCAAACAGTTGTTTATAAAATGATCGGTTAGAAATTTAAGATAAATACATAAATTGTAGTCAAACGATCAAACTTTGAGATGAGGATCACAAACAAAACCCATGGACATGACTATGAAACATATGCACAGAGTTATCAAAAGCTGCAATATTTTCTATAGCAATCATTATACTTGCTTATACAATTTTGTAAAATAACAATTCCAAAATACAATTTTGATTGAATATCCAACTAGAATTAAATTAGAGTATAACTTTAATATGCGAAGGAGGCAAGGAATGAACCTGAATATTCATTAACAGTTAACATAGTTGTATAATAATATACAATGACAGAATTGGAACATAGGACTCGAACCAGAACTTTATACATTTATCAACATTGACAAATGACAAGATTAAATTATTATTACCAAGGGTTCAACAAGAATGACATTAGAACAATGTTGCACATGATCAATATTGAATTGGCTGTCAATTATTGGCATATGCTGTTCAGAAATTGCAACAGAATGCAATTGGCTAAAAATTAGAAATCTAGAACACATAAAATTAGTACCTTCTCTTTTCAAGTTTCACCATCCATTGTTTGATTTGTAGATAATGTTGACCACCGGGAAGGAGTCACTACCTACATCTTTACATACACTGTCGGTCACCTGGCATCGCTCGTCGTCGTTGCTAGTGCTTGTTCCATTTTTCACTTTTTCCTTTTTCTGAAACGTAATCGCCAAATTTGAATTTTTTCTCTCTTTTTTCTATGTTTGGGAAGATGGTGCCCTAATTTCTTTTAGGCCGTAAGCGGTGGCTTTAGCTACTTTAGTAATGGGTCATGACTGTTTATAGGATTACCAAACTATAACATCAATTATTGCAATTAACATATATAGAAAACTGAAATGTAAATATTGACATATGAATGGAGAGAAACAAAGGTTAGAGGTTATCGAGGGATTTGTTGTGTGCATATATGGTGTGATAGTGTTCTTCTTTGATAGAATTGCAATTGCTTGGTAGGGAACAATTTTCACAGTCAGTTCATTTATCGTAACCATAATTCAAACATAAAAGTATTTAGTCAAAACAAACAAGCCTTGCAGGACAAACATTTAGGTTTGGTCTACAATCCTAAGTTCTTCCCATTAGTCAGTGCATTATGTAAAGTATCATTTCCAATTAAAATAAATAAATCCCAAGAAATCAACATTATTTGTGGATGGTAAGTATCAAGTGGAAAATCAGGAAGTGCACCTGTTTTTGCACAGTGGAGCGCTCGACAATTAATTACAACATAACAAACTTCTTTAAAAGAAATTTTTTCTTTACCAATAATACTGCTACTTTTTATTAGAGGTTGTGTGGTGCTTGTCAGACTAAGACCTAAGCAAACAAAACCTATCATAATGTAACATTCCGATAATTTGCGATAATTTAAAATATTAAATTTAATGTGTTTTTGAACAAAATTGCTTTAAATACTAAAATTAATGAATTAACTAACTTTGGAATTTCATATATGTTGGAAATTTTAAATTAATTAATATGGAAATAATATGCGTTCGTGGTTTGTATAATAAAGGTCGACTGGTAAAAAGTGTCATTATTTATGTGGATTTAAAATATAAATTATAAATTGATTTGTAGGGTAATTATTGAGGGTTATTTGGACTTAATTATGGCAAAAAAATAATAGAATTAAGCTTTAAATATTGAAATTGTATTAATGCATGGTGGAAACTTAAATAAGCTGTCTAAGTGATTAATTTTAACTTATTTTGATAATTATATCATGTATTGATTATAGATAATTTAGTGATCTTGTTTATATTGGTTAACATGGAAGGTTGGAATTTAATATTAATACATTTAAAATTGATTTGTGTAATTAATAATTGAAATAAAGTTTCAGTTTGTAAATAATGAATTTTAATTCATAGTAAACAATTTGTTGACTTGAAAATTTATATGAATTTTAATTTCGATTTGAATATAATTTATAAACCTTTGGATTTAATCTATTGGCTAATAAACGAAAAATGAATATTTTATTATATTTATGGACTAGTTAAATTTGTCAATTTATAAACTATCTCAGAATTCGATGAAATAATTTTTTTTTGGATCTAGAGTTATAAATTATTATATGATCTAAAATTTCGTAGCCATCAGAATTTTAGTTCGATCGTAAGAAATTAAAATGCATATAAATTTATATGTACAATTTAATTAAATAATCAAGTTTTAAAAGAAAATTGTTATAGACTTTGGAATTGGGCTGTGAAACATATTCCATTGCATTCAGAAGGCGTCAAAACCTATTGTTAGGTAGTAAGCGGGCTTGATTTGGGCTCAGTCCAATTTTTTGCTTTAAAACACGCTAAACGAGAATTATAATATTATTAAATTATTTCAAAACCCTAATTATGTTTTGAGCTACCGTATTCTTATTTTCAATGGCCGTAGATCTCATATCTTTCTCCCTCTTTTTCTTTCGATTCGCTCAACAATTTTAAGAAGTTTCAAAAGCCAAATTGTAGACCTTGTCGAGCTACATATGATGAACGGTGGTGATCAAGTTTTGTTGTGTGAATCGATGGGAATTTACCCACAAAGGGAATGCAGTTCAAGGCTGATTGTGGGCGGCGGAGGCGATCAGACAAGCTCATATTTGTGGCGATAGAGGAGTCAGGCAAGGCGCACATGATGGTGCATTCAGATCGAGGTTTAGTGCATCAGAGATTGGTGCGTGATTTAGGGTAGAATTTGCGAATGGGTTATGGGATTCTGGAGTTCACTGTTGCGACGGAGAAGGAGGCGCAGTAAGGGAGTTGTCGTGGCAAGAAGTGAATGGATGGTTGTTTTTATTTTATTTTATAGTTTAAATTCCAATTATTTAAACAATCATAAATTTCTGCTACGAGGTCGGTTTTGGAAGAAATAAATTGCGTTGGGATCGTATCGACGAGCTCTTCACGATGGCACTGATTTGGATTGATTCTGAGACCATTGATTTTTGGGCTAAATTTGGATTTCAAACGCATTCAGAACCAAAGGTGAGTGATTAAACCCACTCACATCTAACTAAAATATTCGATTGTTGGTTAAATTAAATTCATGTCATGATATGATTGTATTGTTTGCTGTTTGATCGTTTGAATTGCATATTTATGTTAAATCTGCATGGACTGTATAATATTAATTTAACTATTATATAAATTGTACTATTATAGATTAATTTCTAATTTAAAAAAAAAACCTCATACCTGGTAACTAGTTATTGATGTTATTGAACTGCTTAGATGTTTTAATTTTGATGTATACCTTGAATTTATATGTTCAATGTATTGATATGAAATTCATCTTGTTATCGATATTGTTTATATATGTATTTATTTCTATTGATTAATCCCAACTATTACCCTAGATGTTACGGGCATCAACTAAACCCGGGGATTAATCATTAAAATGAATTAAGAACGTGGGTTGAAATGATAAACACCTATGACCCTGATATGGATTGAAATGATATATATCCTTTCCCAAAATACTAAAATTAAATTTTAAGTATTACTTGACCATAGAATAGAAAATTATATACGGACACCGGTTGGTTAAATAAAAATTGTTTTTTATCATGAATTTTGGAATATTATCTTAAAGACAAATTAAATGACATTATTAATCGATTTTCTTTAAATTTGAACTTTGAGCTTTGAAATTTTAAAATTTTAATTTTAAGAAATTGTTAATGTGGATAACTGGAATTAAAACTGAACTGAATAGGAACTAAATTTGTCGAAATTGAATTCGTTATCCATCTTTGAAATTTGCTTTAAATTAACTTGATTTAAAGTTTTATTTAAATTGTGAACTTGAGATTTTATAAGTTGGAATAATTCAAAGTGAGAATTGTAATGGATTTTTCAAATATTTGAACTGAATCGTTAAGTCAAATTGTTTGAAATCGAACTGTTGAACCGAATTGAATATGAATGGGATGTCAAATCCTTTTAATTTAAGATACTGAAATTTAGTCGAATTGATTTGAAACTGAAATACTGTTTGGTTAAATTTTGAGGATATGATTCTAATACCAACTACAGTATTTCTAAACCATTTTATTAACTATTTTATCTTTTTATAAAAAAAATCTTTATAAACTATTTACCTTATATCTATTTTATTTTATTATTTACTTTAAATTAACTATTTTAATATTTACTATTTATTTTATAAACTACTTTATTATTTTAACTATAGATTTTACTAAATTTGATTATTCTATTTTAAATACAAATTATTTATTTTCAAACTATTTAAATTATATATCTAAACTAATATATATATATATATATATATGTAACATCCGGGATTTTTGACCATTCAAATCGACATTGATCCTCAATGTCGATTTAAACAAATCAAAAATACAGATAGTTATTGGAATTAAAATAAGAAAATGAAAAAAGAAGAAAAACAATCACAGAATCTCACAACGGAAAGACAAAATATAATAAATAAATAACAGTTCATGAAGCTGTTAAAACATATGTTTGATTATAATTTACAACAATTATCAGAGTTAACTATAATAAACATACCAATATTTGCAGCGGAATAATAATAATACGTCTGTTGAGCACCATCTTCATCTTCGTAACAGTGTCTCTAAGGCAAGGTAATCTTCACTAACTGCAACTTCCGCTGACCCGAGCGTATTGCATAAGAAGAGACACAACAAACACTCGGATCAGAACTAAATCATTCACATATTAGTCAAATTAAAATACGCAATAACATGAGTGTTAGGGTGCAGTAATCTAAAGAAGTAATATGGAAAATTCGCAAATGATTTTGGAAAAATGAAGCTATCATAAGCTCGTCCCACATCACACAATGCAAGCGCACACCAAATGGACGAGTTTTGTCTTATGATAACCAAACATGTTTTCATACGTGATAATCTTCTTTTAATACTATTATTAGTGCATAGTGTTGAAAACCATTTCGCAAATAAATATATTAATCTTAGCAAGCATAGTGACTATGCCTACATACATTGTTTACAAACAAAATGAAAGGCTCGTATTGGTTATTGGGTTCCAATATGATGGTTCCTGATACGAAAGATCAATTCAGAACTAGATGCAACCTCACGGTTCATGGTTTTCATCCAGGCTCGGACACCAAACACCAGGTAAATCACCGGTTAACATCCAGACACGGACACCGAACATACCCTTTTTTCCCACAAGTTTCAAAGTAGATCTACCGCCGAAGCTTTCAAGTTTCAATAAAATGTATACAACCTAACCGCCAGTTTACCATCAATCTGGGGTGTGAGGTTCATCGAAGTAACGATATACACAATGCTATCATCACTAGCTCATTTCATAACTTGAGTATGCCACATTGTCAATTTACAACATGTCACCGATTTCCATCAATACATAATCTCTAAGCACGTAAAACTTAGAGACGGGAATATTTTTATTTGCCATAATCCGATCTATATTAACAGAAATCAATGCTACACAGTCAATTACAATGTCATACACACAATCCATATAAGTCTATCCTGGGTCTGAATGGAACAAAATCCGAAAATCCTCAAATATATTAAGACCTCATGCCACTTATAACCTCGTATTGAGTGATCAGCCCAATCGAGACATCAACAGTCAATCCAAATAAATCCAAAGATTCCCGGTCTTCATTCGTCATTTCAATGTCTCCAATTTTCTTTATAACGTCCTATTATTACTTGGAACGGTTTTCGAACATATATTCGATCGCTGTTTTTCCAAATAATAAGCACATTTTTAAAACAATAGTCATGCCTCCAAATTTTCATAACAATATCAAGATTATTTAAACATCGAATATTTATTCGAAGGGGAATATATTTTATTTCAAATTTCAACTTGAATCAACGGTTTAAGTCGAGGACAATTCCAGTTTGGGAAGAATTTACAAAAAATTGAATAACTTGAAAAATAGATAATTATGAATAAAACCTTTTATGAAAAAATAATAATAATAATTAGTATGATAAAATAATTTAAATTACTGTATATACATATATTGAATGTTTTACAAAAATAAATTTTTTAATAATAAATAATAAAATATAATTTATTTCAAAAATATAGGTATACATATTGTTAACTAATTTTAAAACATAATTGTTTCTTTGTCCCATTTCCAAATTCACAATATATTTTGGAATAATTGTATTAACAATTCAATGAACATTTCAGTGTCGATATCAATGCAGTAACCAATTTCAATTCAAACATCCATCACAACCATTTCATCTAAACAACAAATATTATATTGTTTCACTAGTTAACAAATGTCGGTGTTTTAGACTAGCAATTAAATTTCAAATAAATAATTAAATATCAATTCTAAATTCAAATTTAAGCAAACATCAACAATCAATCACAACAAGACAATCAAATTCATTTCATAATTTAATTTAATAAATATGGTAACAATTCAGTTAATTGTGAGCGAGAAATTCACTCACTTTGATTTCAAACGAGATTGAGATCCAAATTTTAGCTCAAAAATTAACAGTCTTAGAATTCAACCAAACTTACGCCATCGAGAAGAGCTCGTCAATGCAATTCAAACGCAACAAACCGCGCATCAAACTGAGTTCCTATGGAAAAGTTATACATGTTACAAGTTATATAAATCTGAATTTGAATTAAACAAAATAAAATAAAATAAAAACTTTCTCACCGCAAATGCCATGTCATCCTTCTCCTACATAAAACATCACTATGGCAAATTCAAACCATGCATGTCCAACCCATTCATATGTTATACTGTAAAAATTTTGTGGACTTTAGCAACTCGATCGCGACACCAAAAAACTAGGCTACAAAGAGATCTCTCCTTAAGAAACTTAAGGAAACAAGTTTCATGATTTTAGGAGTTAAATTGGAATTATTTTTGATTTTTGGAAGAAGAAGGGATTTCTTTTTCCTAGAAGACATAGAAGAATGACGGCCTATTCATGTTGTTTGTAACATACTGACTTTCTCGTACCCTTTGAGTTGACAATCACAAGTCATGTCCAACCCAAATTGTACAGAAATGCAGATAGTTATTAGAAAGAAATTAGAGGGTGAGATAAGAAAGAAAGAAATAATAGAGTAAAAGAATGTAAAGAAGAACAACACCACACAAATTCTCACATCTTAGCGGAACAAAATATAATATAGAAATAAATCTTTACTTAGAGCTTGAAATAAAACTTACAATGATCAGAGTACATCACACATCTGGACAGTTATAATAATTTGTCCTCATATACAATCTCACAGAGGAAATTATAATAGCATACGTCTAAACTCTTCCATCTCGTCTCTTCGTAACAACTAGTAACCTGAACCTATACAGCTCGGTCTAACACGAGCATTACAAACACTGGGTCAGTGTAATGACCCGCATTGGCAGAGGTATTATAATTAATTAATTTAATTATATAAATAGTGATATAGTGAATTAAATGGTCGTGGAATTAAATAATGGTGAATATTTAATTAAAATAGATAATTAAATAATATATTTAATTCTGAAATAATCAGAATTGGCTGAAATGGCGATATGGTGTGAACTGGATCATCTGTGATATTTAATTCAGTTTAGAATTGAATTAGAATAATGAATATATTATTTGAACGACAGTTTGAACGTATAATTATATTATAATTAAAATCAAGCTTGAAATGGCGCGGCAGTTCGCGATTTGGCGATTTGAACTTCAACTGAATGTACAGGATTCGTTTTAAGCCGGATTTCTGTGAAACAAGAATCGTGTGGAGCTGGTGGAGTATATCTTTCTAGTGGAAGAGAAAAATCTGGATTTCATCGGGTAGATTTTGAGATATGTCCAAATCAAATTTTAGAAAAGTCACTGTGGAATTCCTTTATAATTTATAAAGGAATTATTTATATTTTAAAAGGGATTTCAATATAAATCGAATATCGGGTTGAGCCAGATTTGAAATATCAAGTTAGAAATCCATACAGGATTATTCTGGAGCTGTATGGTATTCCACTACAAATATACATACGATAATATAAATTTATTTATATTTAATTTAATTATATTTAAATATATTTATATATTTAAATGGGTCATTCAGAGCTTTAAAAACAGCCGTTTTGCAAACGAAGTCGGAATTCAACGAAACTAATTTTGTTGGATCCGCAACGTCAAATAGTTATTAGATTCCAAGTTCCGTGATTTTTGGGGTCACTGTGTGGCCGTACGGATTTTTAGAGTGAGAAACAGTCAGTATTTCGATAGTTAAAAATACGTTGTGTGGGCATACGGAGTCGAAATTCGACGAAACCAGTTTCATTGGGACCGTAATGTCAAACTCTAGCTACATGTCCGGTTTCGTGATTTTTGGGTATTGTATGTAATCACGAGAATTTTTAGAAAAAGCAAAATGAATATATAAATGAGAATATACCGGGAATATTCCTTTTATAAAATATCTGGATATTTATTTTTCCTATAAATACCCTTAACAAAATTTTCTAAACCTAATTCTCTTTCTCTTCTTGGTCAACAGCGAAATAATCCCGCCGCTGTTCTCTGAAACCAAAACAAGAAAAATCCTCCTTCGAAAAAAAATCAAAAGAAAATCCAACTAAAATATATAAATAGAAAACCATATATATATGAGATCCTGGTTTCAAGTACTTCAAATTGATCTAAGTATGGGAGGTTGTGATGGAGGTAGCTGACGCTCGGTTTAGGGAACGACGAACCTAGGATTCGAGTGTTATGGAAATTGGAGCATTTATCTCCGATTTCGAGTTCGTATTTGTGTTCGTGAGGCCAAATAGAATGTCTGGGCAAGTTTTGGTGATTTCCTGGATTAAACAATGTCGATGTTATTTGCTGAGCTCATCGTGAAAACTCTGGAGAACGGAAATGGCCCATGAGCGCGAGCTGTACTTTGAGGTGAAGGTGAAGGTGTTTACGAAGAGGGGCATTTCGGTTGTGTCTTGGGTGAACTCGGTGGTGTGTAAAATGGAGAACCGGCGGTGTAAAAACTGTAAAATGGAGGAGCTGCAGTTCTTTTGTCATCAAGGAAGAAGCTTTTGGGAGCGGGTTGGGTTCTCAAGTGTGGTAGAGAGACCAATTGGATAGATGGACCGGTGAGAATTAATTGGGTGAGGCCCAATTAGTTAATTAAAAATGAAGTTAGTTTTAATTTAAAGTTATACAAACTTGTTTATATCGTATCTTTATCATATGATATCAGATTGACGGACCGTAAGTTGCGTTGGGATCGTATGGACGGTGGCTACGCACTGGTACTGACTAAAAGTGGATTGGGCTCGTATGAATTTATGGCGAGATAAACTGTTTGATTCAAATAAAACAAATAGTTTATCGTTCTTTAACGGCTAACGCGCAAATGTGAGTAAATCTCACTAACTCTGAACAGTTTATAATTTCATGTTGTAATTTTAGAACTGTTAAATATTGGCTGATTGACTGTGTGTTGACTGTTTGATTGAACTGCTAGTCAGTTAGTTGAATTTCTATATTGATTCTGTTTAACAGAATATATCATATGGAACTGAAAGTGATGTTGATTTTATATTGTTTAACATCTGTGGATGCAGGGAAACAGGTTGGAGGAATCTATCCAACTGGATTCCTCAACAGTTATTTTATTGTTTTTCATATATTGTGATATATGATGTGATATATAATCTGTTGTCGATTATATGTGTTTGAACGATATTGGTCATCGTGAATTGATGTGTTAAATACCATAACATACCGGAATGGTGAAAAGGAAAATTTCAAAACGAATATTGAAATAGATTTATTTACGAAATCAAAGGATTTTATAAAAGAGATAATATTTATAAAATCAAAGAAGATTTTATAAAAGGAATTATTTATAAATGGAATATTTATAAATAGAAATTTATTTATAAATGGATTATTTATAAATAGAAAATACTTAGAAATAAAACCCTAAAGGAATTATTTGCAAACCATTTGCAAATAGATTAGAACGAGAAATGTTTGTAAACCATTTAAAAATCAAATAGATTAGAACGAGAAATGTTTGTAAACCATTTACAAATGGAATCGAAAGAGGAATATTTGTAAAACCTTTACAAATGAAATCGAAAAGGAGGTATTTGTAAAACCATTTACAAACAGAGTTATAAAAAGGAAATATTTAGAAAATGAATAGAGTTATAAAAAGAAAATTTGTTTATAACTGAATAGGATGTTATAAAAAGGAAACCATTATAAAAAGGAAAACGTTACTAAAAAGGAAATCATTTATAAAGTGAAGAACCGTTACTAAAAGTAAATCTTTATAAATGAATAGTTTATTCGAAGGGAGTTAATCAAATATGGTATTCGAAAGTTAGTAAATCGATTATAGTTTAATCGAAAGGGGTTAGTCGAGTCGAATTAGTTATTCGAATAGAGTTAAATAAATAAGAGTTATTCGAATTAGTTATTCGAATAGAGTTAAATAAATAAGAGTTATTCGGATTAGTTATTCGAATAGAGTTAAATAAATAAGGGTTATATGAATTAGTTATTCGAATAGAGTTAAACACATAAGAGTTATCGATTATTAGTTAATCGAAGGAGTTATATATTATTAGTTAATCGAAGGAGTTATCGATTATAGTTTAATCGAAAAGAGTTATCGATTTGTTAAATCGAAGTGAGTTATAGAATATTGGTTATTCGAAGGAGTTATCGAATTTAGTTATTCGATGGAGTTAATCGATTAGAGTTAGAATAAAGGAGTTGATCAAATATAGTTTATTCGAATAGAATCAATTGAGTTAATCGAATATTAGTGATTCGAATAAGAGTTAAATAGAGTTATCGAATATTAGTTATTCGAATAGAGTTAAATGGAGTTAAAGGAATAAATCGAATATAGTTTATTCAAATGGAATTAAAGGAGTTATCGAATTTGGTTTATTCGAATAGAGAAAGGAGTTATCGACTAGAGTTAAATCAACTAGAGTTAACCCAATAGCATTAGTCCAATACAGTAAATTGAATAGAGTTATCGAATATACCTTATTCGAAGGAAAGAATTTTCGAATAGAGATGATTCGAAAGTGAGTTACGTAAGGAAGTTTGTTAAAGAATTGAAAGGTGAATTTTGTCTATTTCAAGGTTAGAAACGTTGTTCAGTTAAGGTCTGAGAGGTAGTATTATCCCAACTTGATTGACTTCATTTTTAACTAAGGAATGGTTAAGATTCGATAGTGAAGGTGGGTGAAAGGAATTTAGTTAATAAGCGTAATGGTTTGAGTTGGCATAATGATGTTTTATCTAAACATCTGTTTAATCCAAACGTAGGAGTTTTGGAAATGTTTCCCAAACAAGAATCAAAATTGTTTTCTAATACAGAAAACAAGAAATGGAAATGTTCCCAATGTAAATAACGTATATTTTCTAAATTTAGAAAATAGAAAATGTTGAATATAGGCAAACAGGAGATGAAAAATGAACTTAAGAGATAAAATGTTAAATGATGATTGATTGATAGAATTTCCATCTGGAGATAACATCATTGTTTGCCCACATATTTTTCTTTGATAGTTAACTCACCAACTATCGAAGTTTTAACCATTTTAATGTTGTTAATATGGAGAGACCGGTTGGATTATTATCCAAAGAACCACTCTGTATTGGCATAAGCGTTGCGAATCATATATACCAAAGATAATTGAAGACGGAGTAAATTGTAAGGGCTGTTGTATAAATCTTAGATAACAGTGCCTAAGATGGATATACTGAATAGTGCCTTCGGTTCATCCTGTTCCTGGATGACTTGTATGGATGAATGTCTGACAGAGTATTTCCAGAAAGGTCACGTACATTGATTTCTTCAACCGTACTAAGAGTGGAAGCGGAGAAGGAAACTTCTTTAGCTAACGCGTAATGTACTATTATAGACGTCAATTAGTGATTTTCGATGGATTTGACAATGTGGCATTCGAAGTGAATCTGATGTGATGATGAAGCGTAACCTCAAGCCTCATCAACTGGTAAATGACAGAAATCGGGCAGGCAGCATGTCTAAGTCGGCCGCTCCGAAGTAGGGTGTATAATCACCTGATCTAGAGTTTCATTTACTTCTAAAAATCTATTGTTTGTCCCATTCGGGAAACGGTTGCCGATCCCAACCGTTGGTGATATACATTCGATACACTCAAGCGAAATGAGTGGTCGATCATGTGTGGCCGGGTTGCAAGATGTTCTTGTTGAACCCAGTGTATTCCTTTCTGGAGGTACACTAGCGAAAGGTGGTTCCATACCTTGTCATAGTTGGAAATCCATTACCCAACACGTGCTTGCGGTTTTGATTGTATACTATATATGTAGAACTTGAGATGAAAGCGTTTCTTCTAGATGATTATTATATTGTGGTTGATAGACATTATTATAATATCAAAAGGTTTTTGATATAAAGATAATTTGGATTCTCATAAGGGAAAAACCCGTTCCGTTATACGGCGTGGTCTTATGAGATATCGTTTACTTGTTCAAACTGTTTTAGAATGTTTTACTCATATCAGTCCCATGACTGACTCGGAGTTTATTTTGTTGTTTTCCCTGAACTCTTAGGTGCCCAATTTTGTACGCGCAGTCAAGTTGTCGGGATTTACAGATACTTGAAGAGCTGGAGCAGGAGGCTTCAGGATTTTATAGCAATAGTTAATTCCGCTGTGTTGTAAGTGTTGTACTTGATAATGATGTATATTCAAGTACAGATGTATGTTTCAAGTTATGTTATATATATTATATGTTATTCATTCCGCTGTGAGGTTCGTATTACTCTGATGTTGTGTTCTTCTTCTTCTTCTTCTATTCTAAGTTTCTATCTTATCTTTCCTCACCCTCTAATTTCTTTCATTAATGACCGGTATTTTCGATCCTTGGATGTTCGATATGTGTTGTATATCGGATAACCAAGATCGACAAAATCCCGGGTCATTACAGTTGGTATCAAAGCGAGGTTAAGTGAATTACCTTGGCTATGTGGCGTGACTCGGTAGAGATAGGGTTAGTAATATCCTAGATTGAGTTGAGTGTATATATACGAGTGAATGTATTTGTTATTGATATAAAAATTTGTTTTATATTGTGGAGATTTGTTGGTTGAGTCGTTTATGAGTTCTAGTCGATCAGTTTGATCCACTGTATCGGTAGGGATTTTGTAAACACTCGAATACGATGGGTCGACACGATATGTTTTGGAAAGAGGGTAAATTAAAATAAGTTTACCCATGGTATATCTTGATATAGAGAAGATATATAGATCATAATTTTAAAATAATGGATATATTGGTTGTTATTATAATCGAGTAAGATTATAAATTAAATGGTTATGTAAATAACCAATCAGAATTCACATAAGTGAACTACGTGAAATCAGATGAGTTAAATCTGAAATTTAACCCAGAAATTGAAATAAAATTCTAGAAAATTGGATAAGTGTTTGTAAATGAATTTGGATTAAAAATAAGGAAAATTTAAGATCCTGGGAGATTTTAAATTGTTTAACAAGCAGTGTGAATTATATTTTGAAATGAATTTCAAAGTGGAAATGTTTAGAAATGGTTTTATAGTATTGAACTCACTTCGATCACTGGAAAGATTGTAACGACCCGGATTTTTCTGCTGTTTTGATTTGAATATTTAAATTTATTTTAAATATTTTATTTGATCTATTTATGGAATTTAATATCGAAATCGTTAATTAAACGACGACTGAGCGTTTATATTTATATTTAATTATAAAACGAACTCGAAACAGCACGGTAGTTCGTAAAATTGAATTTCAACTTCAATTGATCGTGCTGAATCTGTGTTAAGTCGGATTTCAGTGAAACAAGAAGCGTCTGAATCTAGTTGATAATATTTTTCTAATGGAGGAGAAAAATCAAATTTCCGTATTGTAGATTTTATTTTACGTCCAAATGAAATTCTGAAATAGTCGCTGTGGAATCGTTTATACGCCGTAACGGATTATTTGATATAATTAAGTATTGGCTTCGAATTTAGATAAGTTCTTTTGAGGCGTAGTCATAATTTAATTTTTAGAATTTTAATGTAAATTTTAATTAATTAAATATGCAACTTTTTATTTGGGT
The DNA here is from genome assembly GCA_030737875.1 of Allium sativum. Classification (NCBI taxonomy): domain Eukaryota; kingdom Viridiplantae; phylum Streptophyta; class Magnoliopsida; order Asparagales; family Amaryllidaceae; genus Allium; species Allium sativum. Next base: position 787,132,095 of record CM060916.1, on the reverse strand, counting down.
ATTTTGCATCCTGTGTCAACATTTTTGGGGTTTCACAGAATGAGTTAAACTACCGATATTATTATATATTTGTGATCGTGGCACAATGCTGAACGTGACGGTATAGTTATTTCTGTCGATGGCAAGTCATACACGAACAAAGCTTTATGACGGGGTACAGTACACGAAATATTTGCTTCAGCTACATCCAGCTTTTCTTTCTTTTCGATGATAGAACAATACATACACAGTTTTTTTGAGAACAGTGAATCTACCAATCCGCAACAAATAAACGAATCAGTGTCTAAATCTAAATGTATATTGCCGTAGTACAACTACACTATGGCCTATATACTGTAGCTAATAAAATGAACAAATAGACACAGCTATCTCTTTTTGAAGCTGCTACCGTATATGTCCTGAGAGGTCGAATCAAATTGCAGCACCCTATTTTCTTTTTACAGCTCAGTGAAGCACATGTGAATGTACTCAACTCAGCCAACATGTTCCCTACCTTCCCCAGTTATTCACCATGACAACGTCTCATCTTAACAATCAAAATGGCAACCCAAGCACAGCTAGTGAAAATCGACATCATAACCTTGGGAAGATAAGAGTCCTGCAGACCTATGCTATGGGTTACAGTCCCTACCATTGGATGTCGTGCTCCCCAAACATTAAACCGTGATGGTCACGGTTACTCCCACTATAAATACAAAGTGATTTTGTTCATTTCTCATTCTCCAATAACACGAACAGAGCCTTCTTTAAACTGAAATGAAAAAAAACAAACAAACAAACTGAAGACGCTGACGGTAGGAGCAACAAGAAACAGTGGGGGATGTGGTAACATGGCCTTTACTGGTGCATGGCGGAAGTTTTCTTCATGAGGTGGGAGTGTTTGCATGGTAGAAGGCATGTGAGAAGTAAGTGGTGTTGTAGCAGGAGGTGGTTACACGTATAAAAGAAGATGTATGGTGCAAAAGGTGGCTGTGAAGGAAGAATGTTTCGCTTCCTGTAACAATTTCTGTTAAAAAAAAAAAAGGGAAGAGTTTGTTGAACGCAAGTATGGGGAGGCTGGCGCCTGGCAGCATGGTACCGTTTGCATGCATGGGTACCGTGACCAACAAAATGGAACCGTGGGTTCTAGTTCAAAAGGAAGATGCGGCTAATTGCTTATGAAATGGCAGTGAAGTGAAGATTTGAACGCAACAAAGTACGTTGCGATCATATGGACTGAGACGACGCTGCCAAACTGGTTTGAAAGGATTCGGATCTAACTGGAAAATTATATAGTTTCGAACGCTCGGATGAAACTATATAAAATGACGCTGAAACCGTAAATCGAAAACAAAGGTGAGTTAATTCTCACACATTTCTGAAATACTAGGATGTGCTAAATTCGTATATTTAAATTTAATTGGTTGATTGGATGCCTTGGATGCCTATGGTTGATTTAATGGTGTTTAAATATTTCTATGTACTGATATGAAATATTTTAATGATCCGTGATGCAGGGAAGAACAGGTAGGAGGAATCAAACCGGTTCCTCAAATATTTAATATGTTGTTATTTCATATTTATGAACTGTTCAAAACCTGTTGGCTTTAAACCCTGTTGATTGTTGAATGTGGTTGTGTTTTGAATCAATAAATAGCATCGTTGATAAATAAATAGCAGATGGCCATGATATACACCGTTTAATAAAAGATCGATTCAACGTCAAGTGAATCGCTACAAATAAAGTTATAGAAATTTATTATTTAACCGGTTATAGATTTTAAAATATATTATTATTATTTTAAGTGAAGTTTTAAAAAGAGAATAAACCAACCACATAAATACATTGATTGGTTTAACCAAATTCTACCGTGCGCGAAGCACGTGGTCATTAAGTGATTTGGAAACGACTTTATTTAGCTAATGCAAATGGCCAGAATTAACGTAACACTTAGAATGGTTTTATATTGATATAAATCAAAGTGAATAAAATTATTTAAATTAATTAATTTAAATGACAAGATCGATAACGATTAACTAACGAGTTAGTCATGTTTAGAGAAAACAAGTTAACGGCGTTAGCTGAACTTGTTATTAAATTAGTTCATTAATTTGAAAGGGATAGTTAATGGTAATGAAACCATTTTTATTTTAACAAAATGTGGACGCTTGATTTTTTTGTCATTTAATAATAATCGAAGTGGTAATTGAGAATGTGGAATATATTAAGGAAAGTTTGTGAAGTTTAAAGCCATGGTTATAGTTATAAGCGATTTAATATTTATGTAAGGTCAAAGTTTTAACTTGATTTGAACTGAATTATATTTAATTGGAATATATGAATCCAAAGTATACGAAGATATATAACCAGAGCTTTATTGAATAAGGTAAACGCCAAGATTGGAAATTTAAGTACACTGGCGAAGATAGGAAATGGGAAATCAAAATTTGAATCAGAGTAATTAAATGAGATAAGTTATAAAGATTCGATATAGGACCGCCATTGGTAAGAAGAGATGATATTCCATTAAGATGGAATTATAATGGAATTTGTCGTATTGGAATGAGTATCAGTTTTTTTTTACAACGGATATCTATCTGACGATAAGAACGTTGTTGAACAAGGTCTGAGAGGTAATTAAAATACCCCAACTTGAACAACTTCAGGATTATCAAAAGATGATATTAGTCGTAATGATGAAAGTGTTAGAATAAAATATTTTGGGCAAATAAAAGTGTAACGCCATTGAAGATTTGGAAATATAAGATTCCAAAATAAAAGGATAATAAAGGGGTTAGAGAATATGAAATGTTATTTCCTAATAAAGAAAATAAAAAGGGAAATTGGTAAAAGTATAACGGCATTTTCAAAGTTAGGAAATGAGATTTAATGGGTTTATTCTAAAAGAATAAGTGGTGGTTTTGGTATTCAAATAATGAAGCCAAGGAAGATGTCGTAATAATTATTTTACGAATGATAAGTGATTCGATAAGATAATGAGAAATGTAGGGCCAAGTGATGCTGTGTAATAAACCAATGGATTTGATTTATTTTTATGGTTATTTATTTTGATAGTCAAATAACCAACTATCAAAATCTGACGCAACGTTATTGGTACGGGAAGACCGGGATCGAATTTATCTTCGAAAACCATTCCGACCAAAATACGAATACGTCAAAGACGCTGATCGTGATGGAGCAATTGAAGACCGTAGATCTTCATGAAGCGGAAGAGTTACTTACAATCTCTGGCTGATCCCTAGAGATATACTGTGATTCTGTCGTGATTGGAATCTATGGGTTGCAAGGACTTCTCGCTACTAATCTATAGGGTGATTCCTAGGATTGTGGTAGGAGGGTGCCTTCGGTTCATCCTGTTCCTGGATGACATGTATAGACGATGTGAATGGTGGCCAAATGTTTTCAAAAGACAATTATAGCCTCAAGCCTCATCAACGGGGAAATGACAAAAATCGGGCAGGCAGCATGGCTATGTGGGTCGCACCCATTAGGGTGTATTGTCACCATCTAGAGAATATTCATATTTGTTACTTCTTTTCATTTCTGTATCTCCCGGGGATTACGGTGGTCGCGCGACAAAAAGCCGTAAGGTGACAATATGCTCGATACACTCAAGAGAAATGAGTGGTCGGTCATGTGTGGGCCGGGTTGCAAGATGTTCTTGTTGAACCCAGTGTATTCGTCTCTAGAGATATACTATCGGCAGGTGGTCCCATACCTTGTCATAGTTGGAAATCCAATCTCCAATAAGCGCCTGCAGTTTTGATTGTATATTATATATGTGGAGCGTGAGATGCAAGCGTTCTGCTAGATTCTATTTACATGTATTTAGACACTATGATAATATCAGAAGAAGGTATTGATTTCAAAACGTTTTGGGTTATAGTAAGGAAAAAAACCGTCCGTGTTTATGTGTGGACTGGTCTTACTATTATCTTTTTATTTCAAAAGGATTTCAAAGTTAAACAAGTTTGTTGATGTATGAATTTATCACTGAAAAGTATTTCAGACTGATCCGGGTGAATTTTGTTTTAAATCAAATGTGCTCGGGTCAGACCAAGCATATTTACAGGTCAGGTTTCTGCTGGAAGCAACAGAGATGGAGTTGAAGTTGAGACGTATTCCATATATATACTGGTACTAGTTTATTTCCGCTGTGTGTTGTATTGATCTGAATGTATACTCTGATGTTGTAATATACAGTTCTTTTAAAAAGTATTATTGATTATTATATTTTGTCCATTCCGCTGTGAGACTCTGATCTTCTTACTCTTCCATTCTAATATTTCTTTCTTTCTTTTCTCGCCCTCTAACTTCTTTCTATTAGCTTTCTGGGTTTTCGATACTGGAGTTTAGACAACGAGATGTATTAGTGTCGGAATTCTAGTGTCGAAATACCCGGGTCGCTACAGTTGGTATCAGAGCAATGGTTTAGGAATAACCTTGGCTCTGTGGTGTAACTCGATAGAGATTGGGCTAGGAATACCCTAGGTCGAGTTGAGTGTATATATATACACGAGAGTGCGTATTTGTAATTTGAATATAAAATTATTTTTATATTGTTTCGACCAAAATTATTTTATAAGAAGGTAAAATTTATTATTTTCTCAAATTATCATTTAATTCAAAACTTGTATGAAGTTGGAAACATTTCAAATATGAAATGGGAATTAATTTTAACTTGTATGAGTTAAAATGAATCATTTGAGTTGGAATTGAAAAAAGCCAACAAGAATTTGACTTGTGTTGGGCAAAACAAAAAGTGAATGTATCCAAACAGAACAAATGAAAATTTGTTGGATTGTATGTTTGGAATAAAATTCATGAATATGGATTTAAATTGGATTTAGAACCAATGAATGAGTTGGGCTTGTTAAAATGAGACCCGGGTGTAATAAATTTGAATGGTTTAATAAAACCAGAAGGAAATTTAAATTATAAAATTGGTGAATATGAAATTTGATATAGAATTAAGTGAATCAGAACTTAACTTAACTAGGTTATATATTGGATGATTTGTTTGTGTTGTATGATCTAGTTTATTAAATGATAGTTGGTTATGTTAAATTCGACAAACAAGTTAATAAGAAAATTGAATGAATTGGAAACAGAGAGATAAATTCCAGTATAAGGAATTGAGATTAAAAATCAATTAAGAAATGAAACTGGGAAAAAAAATTGATTTGATTAAGTGATTGTTGCTTACTTGGCTGGATTAAATTAAATTGAAACCATTAGCAGTTAATTAAGAAATTGAATGGATTGAAAGGAAAGGAAAGTTTCCAAGGTTATACAAACCTGAAAATGAATGGTTTTGATTCGTATGTACTGGAAGGGTGACAACGTGAATTAACAAGGAGTTCGGGTAGCAAGTTATATATTTAGCATGGGGAAAGCCCGCGGTTCCTCTCGACTGGATGGAGGTGGTTCCATTTAGGTGCCGGGGTCTGTGAATAGGCGAACGGTGGTAATGGCGTGAGAAAGGAAATCCAGCATAACAACTTTTGGATGGGATTATATGATATAACCCAGTATTAGTTTATGAATTGGAAGCTGAGTAAAGGGCAGACTGCCAGAAGGCTATGATAATTAACTTGATCACGGAGATTGAAGAGCAGATTGGGAAATGAAGAGCTGTTGATTGATTTGCTTCGAAACTGGATGGAGTTGCCCGACAAAAAGGTAAACCTTAATATTATTGATTGGGCATTTGAATTTATACCCAAGATGGGTAGCCGCTTGGCTTTGTTTTCTTCGGATCAATATGAGAGGCCGAGAGTGCCATTTGTAGTTGTTTGGATCGAACAGTACAGAAGAGGTGCTGACGAATTTTTCGTAAATTTTTGAAATTTAGAAAACATTTTTGATAATACTTTAAAAGAATTATTTTGAAAATAATTGCTGTTGGAGCATTCTTTTTACTTAGCAATTTCGAGGATGAAATTTATTTAAGGGGGGAAGAATGTAACGACCCGGATTTTTCTGCTGTTTTGATTTGAATATTTAAATTTATTTTAAATATTTTATTTGATCTATTTATGGAATTTAATATCGAAATCGTTAATTAAACGACGACTGAGCGTTTATATTTATATTTAATTATAAAACGAACTCGAAACAGCACGGTAGTTCGTAAAATTGAATTTCAACTTCAATTAATCGTGCTGAATCCGTGTTAAGTCGGATTTCGGTGAAACAAGAAGCGTCTGAATCTAGTTGATAATATTTTTCTAATGGAGGAGAAAAATCAAATTTCCGTATTGTAGATTTTATTTTACGTCCAAATGAAATTCTGAAATAGTCGCTGTGGAATCGTTTATACGCCGTAACGGATTATTTGATATAATTAAGTATTGGCTTCGAATTTAGATAAGTTCTTTTGAGGCGTAGTCATAATTTAATTTTTAGAATTTTAATGTAAATTTTAATTAATTAAATATGCAACTTTTTATTTGGGTATTTTGCATCCTGTGTCAACATTTTTGGGGTTTCACAGAATGAGTTAAACTACCGATATTATTATATATTTGTGATCGTGGCACAATGCTGAACGTGACGGTATAGTTATTTCTGTCGATGGCAAGTCATACACGAACAAAGCTTTATGACGGGGTACAGTACACGAAATATTTGCTTCAGCTACATCCAGCTTTTCTTTCTTTTCGATGATAGAACAATACATACACAGTTTTTTTGAGAACAGTGAATCTACCAATCCGCAACAAATAAACGAATCAGTGTCTAAATCTAAATGTATATTGCCGTAGTACAACTACACTATGGCCTATATACTGTAGCTAATAAAATGAACAAATAGACACAGCTATCTCTTTTTGAAGCTGCTACCGTATATGTCCTGAGAGGTCGAATCAAATTGCAGCACCCTATTTTCTTTTTACAGCTCAGTGAAGCACATGTGAATGTACTCAACTCGGCCAACATGTTCCCTACCTTCCCCAGTTATTCACCATGACAACGTCTCATCTTAACAATCAAAATGGCAACCCAAGCACAGCTAGTGAAAATCGACATCATAACCTTGGGAAGATAAGAGTCCTGCAGACCTATGCTATGGGTTACAGTCCCTACCATTGGATGTCGTGCTCCCCAAACATTAAACCGTGATGGTCACGGTTACTCCCACTATAAATACAAAGTGATTTTGTTCATTTCTCATTCTCCAATAACACGAACAGAGCCTTCTTTAAACTGAAATGAAAAAAAACAAACAAACAAACTGAAGACGCTGACGGTAGGAGCAACAAGAAACAGTGGGGGATGTGGTAACATGGCCTTTACTGGTGCATGGCGGAAGTTTTCTTCATGAGGTGGGAGTGTTTGCATGGTAGAAGGCATGTGAGAAGTAAGTGGTGTTGTAGCAGGAGGTGGTTACACGTATAAAAGAAGATGTATGGTGCAAAAGGTGGCTGTGAAGGAAGAATGTTTCGCTTCCTGTAACAATTTCTGTTAAAAAAAAAAAAAGGGAAGAGTTTGTTGAACGCAAGTATGGGGAGGCTGGCGCCTGGCAGCATGGTACCGTTTGCATGCATGGGTACCGTGACCAACAAAATGGAACCGTGGGTTCTAGTTCAAAAGGAAGATGCGGCTAATTGCTTATGAAATGGCAGTGAAGTGAAGATTTGAACGCAACAAAGTACGTTGCGATCATATGGACTGAGACGACGCTGCCAAACTGGTTTGAAAGGATTCGGATCTAACTGGAAAATTATATAGTTTTGAACGCTCGGATGAAACTATATAAAATGACGCTGAAACCGTAAATCGAAAACAAAGGTGAGTTAATTCTCACACATTTCTGAAATACTAGGATGTGCTAAATTCGTATATTTAAATTTAATTGGTTGATTGGATGCCTTGGATGCCTATGGTTGATTTAATGGTGTTTAAATATTTCTATGTACTGATATGAAATATTTTAATGATCCGTGATGCAGGGAAGAACAGGTAGGAGGAATCAAACCGGTTCCTCAAATATTTAATATGTTGTTATTTCATATTTATGAACTGTTCAAAACCTGTTGGCTTTAAACCCTGTTGATTGTTGAATGTGGTTGTGTTTTGAATCAACAAATAGCATCGTTGATAAATAAATAGCAGATGGCCATGATATACACCGTTTAATAAAAGATCGATTCAACGTCAAGTGAATCGCTACAAATAAAGTTATAGAAATTTATTATTTAACCGGTTATAGATTTTAAAATATATTATTATTATTTTAAGTGAAGTTTTAAAAAGAGAATAAACCAACCACATAAATACATTGATTGGTTTAACCAAATTCTACCGTGCGCGAAGCACGTGGTCATTAAGTGATTTGGAAACGACTTTATTTAGCTAATGCAAATGGCCAGAATTAACGTAACACTTAGAATGGTTTTATATTGATATAAATCAAAGTGAATAAAATTATTTAAATTAATTAATTTAAATGACAAGATCGATAACGATTAACTAACGAGTTAGTCATGTTTAGAGAAAACAAGTTAACGGCGTTAGCTGAACTTGTTATTAAATTAGTTCATTAATTTGAAAGGGATAGTTAATGGTAATGAAACCATTTTTATTTTAACAAAATGTGGACGCTTGATTTTTTTGTCATTTAATAATAATCGAAGTGGTAATTGAGAATGTGGAATATATTAAGGAAAGTTTGTGAAGTTTAAAGCCATGGTTATAGTTATAAGCGATTTAATATTTATGTAAGGTCAAAGTTTTAACTTGATCTGAACTGAATTATATTTAATTGGAATATATGAATCCAAAGTATACGAAGATATATAACCAGAGCTTTATTGAATAAGATAAACGCCAAGATTGGAAATTTAAGTACACTGGTGAAGATAGGAAATGGGAAATCAAAATTTGAATCAGAGTAATTAAATGAGATAAGTTATAAAGATTCGATATAGGACCGCCATTGGTAAGAAGAGATGATATTCCATTAAGATGGAATTATAATGGAATTTGTCGTATTGGAATGAGTATCGGTTTTTTTTTACAACGGATATCTATCTGACGATAAGAACGTTGTTGAACAAGGTCTGAGAGGTAATTAAAATACCCCAACTTGAACAACTTCAGGATTATCAAAAGATGATATTAGTCGTAATGATGAAAGTGTTAGAATAAAATATTTTGGGCAAATAAAAGTGTAACGCCATTGAAGATTTGGAAATATAAGATTCCAAAATAAAAGGATAATAAAGGGGTTAGAGAATATGAAATGTTATTTCCTAATAAAGAAAATAAAAAGGGAAATTGGTAAAAGTATAACGGCATTTTCAAAGTTAGGAAATGAGATTTAATGGGTTTATTCTAAAAGAATAAGTGGTGGTTTTGGTATTCAAATAATGAAGCCAAGGAAGATGTCGTAATAATTATTTTACGAATGATAAGTGATTCGATAAGATAATGAGAAATGTAGGGCCAAGTGATGCTGTGTAATAAACCAATGGATTTGATTTATTTTTATGGTTATTTATTTTGATAGTCAAATAACCAACTATCAAAATCTGACCCAACGTTATTGGTACGGGAAGACCGGGATCGAATTTATCTTCGAAAACCATTCCGACCAAAATACGAATACGTCAAAGACGCTGATCGTGATGGAGCAATTGAAGACCGTAGATCTTCATGAAGCGGAAGAGTTACTTACAATCTCTGGCTGATCCCTAGAGATATACTGTGATTCTGTTGTGATTGGAATCTATGGGTTGCAAGGACTTCTCGCTACTAATCTATAGGGTGATTCCTAGGATTGTGGTAGGAGGGTGCCTTCGGTTCATCCTGTTCCTGGATGACATGTATAGACGATGTGAATGGTGGCCAAATGTTTTCAAAAGACAATTATAGCCTCAAGCCTCATCAACGGGGAAATGACAAAAATCGGGCAGGCAGCATGGCTATGTGGGTCGCACCCATTAGGGTGTATTGTCACCATCTAGAGAATATTCATATTTGTTACTTCTTTTCATTTCTGTATCTCCCGGGGATTACGGTGGTCGCGCGACAAAAAGCCGTAAGGTGACAATATGCTCGATACACTCAAGAGAAATGAGTGGTCGGTCATGTGTGGGCCGGGTTGCAAGATGTTCTTGTTGAACCCAGTGTATTCGTCTCTAGAGATATACTATCGGCAGGTGGTCCCATACCTTGTCATAGTTGGAAATCCAATCTCCAATAAGCGCCTGCAGTTTTGATTGTATATTATATATGTGGAGCGTGAGATGCAAGCGTTCTGCTAGATTCTATTTACATGTATTTAGACACTATGATAATATCAGAAGAAGGTATTGATTTCAAAACGTTTTGGGTTATAGTAAGGAAAAAAACCGTCCGTGTTTATGTGTGGACTGGTCTTACTATTATCTTTTTATTTCAAAAGGATTTCAAAGTTAAACAAGTTTGTTGATGTATGAATTTATCACTGAAAAGTATTTCAGACTGATCCAGGTGAATTTTGTTTTAAATCAAATGTGCTCGGGTCAGACCAAGCATATTTACAGGTCAGGTTTCTGCTGGAAGCAACAGAGATGGAGTTGAAGTTGAGACGTATTCCATATATATACTGGTACTAGTTTATTTCCGCTGTGTGTTGTATTGATCTGAATGTATACTCTGATGTTGTAATATACAGTTCTTTTAAAAAGTATTATTGATTATTATATTTTGTCCATTCCGCTGTGAGACTCTGATCTTCTTACTCTTCCATTCTAATATTTCTTTCTTTCTTTTCTCGCCCTCTAACTTCTTTCTATTAGCTTTCTGGGTTTTTGATACTGGAGTTTAGACAACGAGATGTATTAGTGTCGGAATTCTAGTGTCGAAATACCCGGGTCGCTACAGTTGGTATTAGAGCAATGGTTTAGGAATAACCTTGGCTCTGTGGTGTAACTCGATAGAGATTGGGCTAGGAATACCCTAGGTCGAGTTGAGTGTATATATATACACGAGAGTGCGTATTTGTAATTTGAATATAAAATTATTTTTATATTGTTTCGACCAAAATTATTTTATAAGAAGGTAAAATTTATTATTTTCTCAAATTATCATTTAATTCAAAACTTGTATGAAGTTGGAAACATTTCAAATATGAAATGGGAATTAATTTTAACTTGTATGAGTTAAAATGAATCATTTGAGTTGGAATTGAGAAAAGCCAACAAGAATTTGACTTGTGTTGGGCAAAACAAAAAGTGAATGTATCCAAACAGAACAAATGAAAATTTGTTGGATTGTATGTTTGGAATAAAATTCATGAATATGGATTTAAATTGGATTTAGAACCAATGAATGAGTTGGGCTTGTTAAAATGAGACCCGGGTGTAATAAATTTGAATGGTTTAATAAAACCAGAAGGAAATTTAAATTATAAAATTGGTGAATATGAAATTTGATATAGAATTAAGTGAATCAGAACTTAACTTAACTAGGTTATATATTGGATGATTTGTTTGTGTTGTATGATCTAGTTTATTAAATGATAGTTGGTTATGTTAAATTCGACAAACAAGTTAATAAGAAAATTGAATGAATTGGAAACAGAGAGATAAATTCCAGTATAAGGAATTGAGATTAAAAATCAATTAAGAAATGAAACTGGGAAAAAAAATTGATTTGATTAAGTGATTGTTGCTTACTTGGCTGGATTAAATTAAATTGAAACCATTAGCAGTTAATTAAGAAATTGAATGGATTGAAAGGAAAGGAAAGTTTCCAAGGTTATACAAACCTGAAAATGAATGGTTTTGATTCGTATGTACTGGAAGGGTGACAACGTGAATTAACAAGGAGTTCGGGTAGCAAGTTATATATTTAGCATGGGGAAAGGCCGCGGTTCCTCTCGACTGGATGGAGGTGGTTCCATTTAGGTGCCGGGGTCTGTGAATAGGCGAACGGTGGTAATGGCGTGAGAAAGGAAATCCAGCATAACAACTTTTGGATGGGATTATATGATATAACCCAGTATTAGTTTATGAATTGGAAGCTGAGTAAAGGGCAGACTGCCAGAAGGCTATGATAATTAACTTGATCACGGAGATTGAAGAGCAGATTGGGAAATGAAGAGCTGTTGATTGATTTGCTTCGAAACTGGATGGAGTTGCCCGACAAAAAGGTAAACCTTAATATTATTGATTGGGCATTTGAATTTATACCCAAGATGGGTAGCCGCTTGGCTTTGTTTTCTTCGGATCAATATGAGAGGCCGAGAGTGCCATTTGTAGTTGTTTGGATCGAACAGTACAGAAGAGGTGCTGACGAATTTTTCGTAAATTTTTGAAATTTAGAAAACATTTTTGATAATACTTTAAAAGAATTATTTTGAAAATAATTGCTGTTGGAGCATTCTTTTTACTTAGCAATTTCGAGGATGAAATTTATTTAAGGGGGGAAGAATGCAACGACCCGGATTTTTCTGTTGTTTTGATTTGAATATTTAAATTTATTTTAAATATTTTATTTGATCTATTTATGGAATTTAATATCGAAATCGTTAATTAAACGACGACTGAGCGTTTATATTTATATTTAATTATAAAACGAACTCGAAACAGCACGGTAGTTCGTAAAATTGAATTTCAACTTCAATTGATCGTGCTGAATCCGTGTTAAGTCGGATTTCGGTGAAACAAGAAGCGTCTGAATCTAGTTGATAATATTTTTCTAATGGAGGAGAAAAATCAAATTTCCGTATTGTAGATTTTATTTTACGTCCAAATGAAATTCTGAAATAGTCGCTGTGGAATCGTTTATACGCCGTAACGGATTATTTGATATAATTAAGTATTGGCTTCGAATTTAGATAAGTTCTTTTGAGGCGTAGTCATAATTTAATTTTTAGAATTTTAATGTAAATTTTAATTAATTAAATATGCAACTTTTTATTTGGGTATTTTGCATCCTGTGTCAACATTTTTGGGGTTTCACAGAATGAGTTAAACTACCGATATTATTATATATTTGTGATCGTGGCATAATGCTGAACATGACGGTATAGTTATTTCTGTCGATGGCAAGTCATACACGAACAAAGCTTTATGACGGGGTACAGTACACGAAATATTTGCTTCAGCTACATCCAGCTTTTCTTTCTTTTCGATGATAGAACAATACATACACAGTTTTTTTGAGAACAGTGAATCTACCAATCCGCAACAAATAAACGAATCAGTGTCTAAATCTAAATGTATATTGCCGTAGTACAACTACACTATGGCCTATATACTGTAGCTAATAAAATGAACAAATAGACACAGCTATCTCTTTTTGAAGCTGCTACCGTACATGTCCTGAGAGGTCGAATCAAATTGCAGCACCCTATTTTCTTTTTACAGCTCAGTGAAGCACATGTGAATGTACTCAACTCGGCCAACATGTTCCCTACCTTCCCCAGTTATTCACCATGACAACGTCTCATCTTAACAATCAAAATGGCAACCCAAGCACAGCTAGTGAAAATCGACATCATAACCTTGGGAAGATAAGAGTCCTGCAGACCTATGCTATGGGTTACAGTCCCTACCATTGGATGTCGTGCTCCCCAAACATTAAACCGTGATGGTCACGGTTACTCCCACTATAAATACAAAGTGATTTTGTTCATTTCTCATTCTCCAATAACACGAACAGAGCCTTCTTTAAACTGAAATGAAAAAAAAAAAAAAAAAAACTGAAGACGCTGACGGTAGGAGCAACAAGAAACAGTGGGGGATGTGGTAACATGGCCTTTACTGGTGCATGGCGGAAGTTTTCTTCATGAGGTGGGAGTGTTTGCATGGTAGAAGGCATGTGAGAAGTAAGTGGTGTTGTAGCAGGAGGTGGTTACACGTATAAAAGAAGATGTATGGTGCAAAAGGTGGCTGTGAAGGAAGAATGTTTCGCTTCCTGTAACAATTTCTGTTAAAAAAAAAAAAAAAGGGGGAAGAGTTTGTTGAACGCAAGTATGGGGAGGCTGGCGCCTGGCAGCATGGTACCGTTTGCATGCATGGGTACCGTGACCAACAAAATGGAACCGTGGGTTCTAGTTCATAAGGAAGATGCGGCTAATTGCTTATGAAATGGCAGTGAAGTGAAGATTTGAACGCAACAAAGTACGTTGCGATCATATGGACTGAGACGACGCTGCCAAACTGGTTTGAAAGGATTCGGATCTAACTGGAAAATTATATAGTTTCGAACGCTCGGATGAAACTATATAAAATGACGCTGAAACCGTAAATCGAAAACAAAGGTGAGTTAATTCTCACACATTTCTGAAATACTAGGATGTGCTAAATTCGTATATTTAAATTTAATTGGTTGATTGGATGCCTTGGATGCCTATGGTTGATTTAATGGTGTTTAAATATTTCTATGTACTGATATGAAATATTTTAATGATCCGTGATGCAGGGAAGAACAGGTAGGAGGAATCAAACCGGTTCCTCAAATATTTAATATGTTGTTATTTCATATTTATGAACTGTTCAAAACCTGTTGGCTTTAAACCCTGTTGATTGTTGAATGTGGTTGTGTTTTGAATCAATAAATAGCATCGTTGATAAATAAATAGCAGATGGCCATGATATACACCGTTTAATAAAAGATCGATTCAACGTCAAGTGAATCGCTACAAATAAAGTTATAGAAATTTATTATTTAACCGGTTATAGATTTTAAAATATATTATTATTATTTTAAGTGAAGTTTTAAAAAGAGAATAAACCAACCACATAAATACATTGATTGGTTTAACCAAATTCTACCGTGCGCGAAGCACGTGGTCATTAAGTGATTTGGAAACGACTTTATTTAGCTAATGCAAATGGCCAGAATTAACGTAACACTTAGAATGGTTTTATATTGATATAAATCAAAGTGAATAAAATTATTTAAATTAATTAATTTAAATGACAAGATCGATAACGATTAACTAACGAGTTAGTCATGTTTAGAGAAAACAAGTTAACGGCGTTAGCTGAACTTGTTATTAAATTAGTTCATTAATTTGAAAGGGATAGTTAATGGTAATGAAACCATTTTTATTTTAACAAAATGTGGACGCTTGATTTTTTTGTCATTTAATAATAATCGAAGTGGTAATTGAGAATGTGGAATATATTAAGGAAAGTTTGTGAAGTTTAAAGCCATGGTTATAGTTATAAGCGATTTAATATTTATGTAAGGTCAAAGTTTTAACTTGATCTGAACTGAATTATATTTAATTGGAATATATGAATCCAAAGTATACGAAGATATATAACCAGAGCTTTATTGAATAAGGTAAACGCCAAGATTGGAAATTTAAGTACACTGGTGAAGATAGGAAATGGGAAATCAAAATTTGAATCAGAGTAATTAAATGAGATAAGTTATAAAGATTCGATATAGGACCGCCATTGGTAAGAAGAGATGATATTCCATTAAGATGGAATTATAATGGAATTTGTCGTATTGGAATGAGTATCGGTTTTTTTTTTACAACGGATATCTATCTGACGATAAGAACGTTGTTGAACAAGGTCTGAGAGGTAATTAAAATACCCCAACTTGAACAACTTCAGGATTATCAAAAGATGATATTAGTCGTAATGATGAAAGTGTTAGAATAAAATATTTTGGGCAAATAAAAGTGTAACGCCATTGAAGATTTGGAAATATAAGATTCCAAAATAAAAGGGTAATAAAGGGGTTAGAGAATATGAAATGTTATTTCCTAATAAAGAAAATAAAAAGGGAAATTGGTAAAAGTATAACGGCATTTTCAAAGTTAGGAAATGAGATTTAATGGGTTTATTCTAAAAGAATAAGTGGTGGTTTTGGTATTCAAATAATGAAGCCAAGGAAGATGTCGTAATAATTATTTTACGAATGATAAGTGATTCGATAAGATAATGAGAAATGTAGGGCCAAGTGATGCTGTGTAATAAACCAATGGATTTGATTTATTTTTATGGTTATTTATTTTGATAGTCAAATAACCAACTATCAAAATTTGACCTAACGTTATTGGTACGGGAAGACCGGGATCGAATTTATCTTCGAAAACCATTCCGACCAAAATACGAATACGTCAAAGACGCTGATCGTGATGGAGCAATTGAAGACCGTAGATCTTCATGAAGCGGAAGAGTTACTTACAATCTCTGGCTGATCCCTAGAGATATACTGTGATTCTGTCGTGATTGGAATCTATGGGTTGCAAGGACTTCTCGCTACTAATCTATAGGGTGATTCCTAGGATTGTGGTAGGAGGGTGCCTTCGGTTCATCCTGTTCCTGGATGACATGTATAGACGATGTGAATGGTGGCCAAATGTTTTCAAAAGACAATTATAGCCTCAAGCCTCATCAACGGGGAAATGACAAAAATCGGGCAGGCAGCATGGCTATGTGGGTCGCACCCATTAGGGTGTATTGTCACCATCTAGAGAATATTCATATTTGTTACTTCTTTTCATTTCTGTATCTCCCGGGGATTACGGTGGTCGCGCGACAAAAAGCCGTAAGGTGACAATATGCTCGATACACTCAAGAGAAATGAGTGGTCGGTCATGTGTGGGCCGGGTTGCAAGATGTTCTTGTTGAACCCAGTGTATTCGTCTCTAGAGATATACTATCGGCAGGTGGTCCCATACCTTGTCATAGTTGGAAATCCAATCTCCAATAAGCGCCTGCGGTTTTGATTGTATATTATATATGTGGAGCGTGAGATGCAAGCGTTCTGCTAGATTCTATTTACATGTATTTAGACACTATGATAATATCAGAAGAAGGTATTGATTTCAAAACGTTTTGGGTTATAGTAAGGAAAAAAACCGTCCGTGTTTATGTGTGGACTGGTCTTACTATTATCTTTTTATTTCAAAAGGATTTCAAAGTTAAACAAGTTTGTTGATGTATGAATTTATCACTGAAAAGTATTTCAGACTGATCCGGGTGAATTTTGTTTTAAATCAAATGTGCTCGGGTCAGACCAAGCATATTTACAGGTCAGGTTTCTGCTGGAAGCAACAGAGATGGAGTTGAAGTTGAGACATATTCCATATATATACTGGTACTAGTTTATTTCCGCTGTGTGTTGTATTGATCTGAATGTATACTCTGATGTTGTAATATACAGTTCTTTTAAAAAGTATTATTGATTATTATATTTTGTCCATTCCGCTGTGAGACTCTGATCTTCTTACTCTTCCATTCTAATATTTCTTTCTTTCTTTTCTCGCCCTCTAACTTCTTTCTATTAGCTTTCTGGGTTTTCGATACTGGAGTTTAGACAACGAGATGTATTAGTGTCGGAATTCTAGTGTCGAAATACCCGGGTCGCTACAAAAATAGATTCCGATGATGATAACTGCATCATCAGTATTCATTTTCGAGTTGTAAGTGACGAATTACTACCAGAGATACTATTTTGAATTTGTTTTGGAAAGACAAGTTGTGTTGAATTTCAAAATAGGATTTATAATATAGAATTTGATATATAGAATTTGAATATATAGAATTTGAATATAGAAATTCAAATGGGATTTATAATATAGAATATTGAATAGAATTTGATATATAGAATATTAAATAGAATTTGATATATAGAATTTGAATAATAGAATTTGAAATATAGATTTGAATAATAGAAGTGATATAAAATTTGAATAGAAATTGAATTGAATTAACTAAGTCGAAGAGGAATTAGTTAATCGAGTTTTGAATTTGAAGTTGAACTTTGAAAAGTGAATTGAATTTGTAAATGGATATTCGAAATCGAATATAGAACTTAAATTTGAAATTCGGATTCAAATTAGTTAATAAGCAAGTTAAAATATATTTGAACATGGCATGTTCAAAAATAAAAGTGAAGTAGACTATAGAGTTAATTAACAAATTAATTAATGAATTGAGTTAAAACGATCAGGTATAGTTAAAATAGATTGGGCAGGTATAAATATACATGAGATAGGTATGGATAAGGTATGAAGGTATATAAATAGAATGCTCGACGAAAGGGTATGTATTTAATTCATATATGAGTTTTTATGCGCTGTATCGGCTAGCCGCTTGGCTTTTTCTTTTTCTTGGATTGGTAAGGGCAATGGGAGGCTATTTGAAATATCCCGATGCTCCTGGTACAAAGGAGGTTATGGCGAATTTTTCCGGGAATTTAAGGAGTTAGAATATTTTTAAGATAATTTGATAGTTAGAAATCAACGTATCGATATATATATATATAGAAGTCAATAAGGAAACGAACTTAGAAATAGAATAGTAAAATCAAAAAGGAAGACTAAGAATAAAATCTAGTAAGAATAGAAAGAGGAAGCGTATACGTGTGTAAAAGTGAATAAGTAGTTGTATGGTATTGATTATTCGAGTAAGTAGTCATATCTGTTTTGACGTTATAAATGTTATTCAGTCAAGGTCTGAGAGGTAGTTATACCCCAACTTGATTGATTTCATTATTAACAAATAAATAGTAAGATTTCAGGCTCGAAGATCAATGTTGAATAAGAGTTAGTTGAATATAGTATTTGGGTTGTCATAACGATGTTTTACACAACATCCGTTTTAACCCAAATAAGTGTAAGCTTGGAAATATAATAAAGAATATTTCCTAAGTATAGAAATAAACGAGATCGGAAAAGGGATAATTAATTGGAATATTTTCCAATTATAAATAGCATATATTTTCTAAAGTTTAGAAAATAAAGGAAGGTGATATTCGGAAATGTTTTCCAAATAACATAAAAGGCCAATATGGTTATTGAAAATATTTGGATAACAAATATTGATAAAGAAATAGAGAAGTGATTTAACTAATGGAATATTAGTTAAGGGCTCAGTGACATGTTCAAAAGGAAAATTTGATTTTCGAAAAGAGTAAACTGTTTAAAAACTCCTAGGGAAATACCGTTTGGATCAAAAACAAATTTAACAGAAATTTGTGAAAGCAAAATTGAATTAAAGTAAAGCCAGTAAAGTGGTAAATGTGATTGAATTAGAATGATATCAAGACAAATTGGATTGTGAGATTCAAATTTGAAGTGTAATGTGATAATCAAGTTAAGAGTTGGGAATCGAGAAGAAACTCGAGTTGAAATGATATTTGGCTCGGATATAAGCGAATGGTTGTGTCGTGGATAAAAGCAGATTGGAATTTGATTGGGATGACCCTTGTATCTGCTGAATTGATAACAGGTAGAAAGGATAAAATGATATGTCGACAAAAGGTACAAGTTTATATTTCTATTGGATATGAGATTTATGAGCCAAATTGGCAAGCCGCTTGGCTGTTTGATTTTCTTTTGGGTTAGAGATGGCCTAAAGAGGCAAGTTGGAGTTTGAGCTATTAACCAGTACAAAGGAGGTGTTGGCGAAAATTTTCGGAAAGTTAAGGCGTTAGAAAATTTTCAGGATTTTTGAAAATTTTCGTTGATAAGGATTAATTAATAATTTAATTGAAATTAAATTGGTTCAGTTGAAACTGAAGTTAAGAAGTGAACAAATATGTTCTAACCAGTCGATAGGGTCGTTCTCTACCTTAGCAATTTCGAGGACGAAATTATTTTAAGTGGGGAAGAATGTAATGACCCGCATTGGCAGAGGTATTATAATTAATTTATTTAATTATATAAATAGTGATATAGTGAATTAAATGGTCGTGGAATTAAATAATGGTGAATATTTAATTAAAATAAATAATTAAATAATATATTTAATTCTGAAATAATCAGAATTGGCTGAAATGGCGATATGGTGTGAACTGGATCATCTGTGATATTTAATTCAGTTTAGAATTGAATTAGAATAACGAATATATTATTTGAACGACAGTTTGAACGTATAATTATATTATAATTAAAATCGAGCTTGAAATGGCACGGCAGTTCGCGATTTGGCGATTTGAACTTCAACTGAATGTACAGGATTCGTTTTAAGCCGGATTTCTGCGAAACAAGAAAAGTGTGGAGCTGGTGGAGTATATCTTTCTAGTGGAAGAGAAAAATCTGGATTTCGTTGGGTAGATTTTGAGATATGTCCAAATCAAATTTTAGAAAAGTCGCTGGGGAATTCCTTTATAATTTATAAAGGAATGATTTATATTTTAAAAGGGATTTCAATATAAATCGAATATCGAGTTGACCCAGATTTGAAATATCAAGCTAGAAATCCATACAGGATTATTCTAGAGCTGTATGGTATTCCACTACAAATATATATACGATAATATAATTTTATTTATATTTAATTTAATTATATTTAAATATATTTATATATTTAAATGGGTCATTCAGAGCTTTAAAAATAGCCGGTTTTGCAAACGAAGTCGGAATTCGACGAAACTAATTTTTTTGGATTCGTAATGTCAAATAGTTGTTAGATTCCAAGTTCCGTGATTTTTGGGGTCACTGTGTGGCCGTACGGATTTTTAGAGTGAGAAACAGTCAGTATTTCGATAGTTAAAAATACGTTGTGTGGGCATACGGAGTCGGAATTCGACGAAACCAGTTTCATGCGACCGTAATGTCAAACTCTAGCTACATGTCCAGTTTCGTGATTTTTGGGTATTGTATGTAATCACGAGAATTTTTAGAAAAAGAAAAATGAATATATAAATGAGAATATACCGGGAATATTCCTTTTATAAAATATCTAGATATTTATTTTTCCTATAAATACCCTTAACAAATTTTTCTAAACCTAATTCTCTTTCTCTTCTTGGTCAACAGCAAAATAATCCCACCGCTGTTCTCTGAAACCAAAACAAGAAAAATCCTCCTTCGAAAAAAAATAAAAAGAAAATGCAACTAAAATCTATAAATAGAAAACCATATATATATGAGATCCTGGTTTCAAGTACTTCGAATTGATATAAGTATGGGAGGTTGCGATGGAGGTAGCTGACGCTCGGTTTAGGGAACGACGAACCTAGGGTTCGAGTGTTATGGAAATTGGAGCATTTATCTCCGATTTCGAGTTCGTATTTGTGTTCGTGAGGCCAAATAGAGTGTCGGGGCAAGTTTTGGTGATTTCCTGGATTAAACAATGTTGATCTTATTTGCTGAGCTCATCGTGAAAACTCTGGAGAACGGGAATGGTCCATGAGCGCGAGCTGTACTTTGAGGTGAAGGTGAAGGTGTTTACGAAGAGGGGCATTTCGGTGGTGTCTTGGGTGAACTCGGTGGTGTGTAAAATGGAGGACCGGCGGTGTAAAAACCGTAAAATGGAGGAGCTACAGTTTTTTTGTCATCGGGGAAGAAGCTTTTGGGAGCGGGTCGGGTTCTCAAGTGTGGTAGAGAGACCAGTTGGATAGATGGGCCGGTGAGAATTAATTGGGTGAGGCCCAATTAGTTAATTAATAATGAAGTTAGTTTTAATTTAAAGTTGTACAAACTTGTTTATATCGTATCTTTATCATACGATATCGGATTGATGGACCGTAAGTTGCGTTGGGATCGTATGGACGGTGGCTACGCACTGGTACTGACTGGAAGTGGATTGGGGCTCGTATGAATTTATGGCGAGATAAACTATTTGATTCAAATAAAACAAACAGTTTATCGTTCTTTAACGGCTAACGCGTAAATGTGAGTAAATCTCACTAACTCTGAACAGTTTATAATTTCATGTTGTATTTTTAGAACTGTTAAATATTGGATGATTTACTGTGTGTTGACTGTTTGATTGAACTGCTAGTCAGTTAGTTGAATTTCTATATTGATTCTGTTTAACAGAATATATCATATGGAACTGAAAGTGATGTTGATTTTATATTGTATAACATCTGTGGATGCAGGGAAACAAGTTAGAGGAATCCATCCAACTGGATTCCTCAACAGTTATTTTATTGTTTTTCATATATTGTGATATATGATGTGATATATAATCTGTTGTCGATTATATGTGTTTGAACGATATTGGTCATCGTGATTTGATGTGTTAAATACCATAACATATCGGAATGGTGAAAAGGAAATTTTCAAAATGAATATTGAAATAGATTTATTTACAAAATCAAAGGATTTTATAAAAGAGATAATATTTATAAAATCAAAGAAGATTTTATAAAAGGAATTATTTATAAATGGAATATTTATAAGTAGAAATTTATTTATAAATGGATTATTTATAAATAGAAAATACTTAGAAATGAAACCCTAAAGGAATTATTTGCAAACCATTTGCAAATAGATTAGAACGAGAAATGTTTGTAAACCATTTAAAAATCAAGTAGATTAGAACGAGAAATGTTTGTAAATCATTTACAAATGGAATCGAAAGAGGAATATTTGTAAAACCTTTACAAATGAAATCGAAAAGGAGGTATTTGTAAAACCATTTACAAACAGAGTTATAAAAAGGAAATATTTTGAAAATAAATAGAGTTATAAAAAGAAAATTTGTTTATAACTGAATAGGAGGTTATAAAAAGGAAACCGTTATAAAAAGGAAAACGTTACTAAAAAGGAAATCATTTGTAAAGTGAAGAACCGTTACTAAAAGTAAATTTTATAAATGAATAGTTTATTCGGAGGGAGTTAATCAAATATGGTATTCGAAAGTTAGTAAATCGATTATAGTTTAATCGAAAGGGGTTAGTCGAGTCGAATTAGTTATTCGAATAGAGTTAAATAAATAAGAGTTATTCGAATTAGTTATTCGAATAGAGTTAAATAAATAAGAGTTATTCGGATTCGTTATTTGAATAGAGTTAAATAAATAAGGGTTATTCGAATTAGTTATTCGAATAGAGTTAAACACATAAGAGTTATCGATTATTAGTTAATCGAAGGAGTTATCGATTATAGTTTAATCGAAAAGATTTATTGATTTGTTAAATCGAAGTGAGTTATAGAATATTGGTTATTCGAAGGAGTTATCGAATTTATTTATTCGATGGAGTTAATCAATTAGAGTTAAAATAAAGGAGTTGATCGAATATAGTTTATTCGAATAGAATCAATTGAGTTAATCGAATATTAGTGATTCGAATAAGATTTAAATAGAGTTATCGAATATTAGTTATTCGAATAGAGTTAAATGGATTAAAGGAATAAATCGAATATAGTTTATTCAAATGGAATTAAAGGAGTTATCGAATTTGGTTTATTCGAATAGAGAAAGGAGTTATCGACTAGAGTTAAATCAACTAGAGTTAACCCAAAAGCATTAGTCCAATAGAGTAAATTGAATAGAGTTATCGAATATACCTTATTCGAAGGAAAGAATTTTCGAATAGAGATGATTCGAAAGAGTGTTACGTAAGGAAGTTTGTTAAAGAATTGAAAGGTGAACTTTGTCTATTTCAAGGTTAGAAACATTGTTCAGTTAAGGTCTGAGAGGTAGTATTATCCCAACTTGATTGACTTCATTTTTAACTAGGGAATGGTTAAGATTTGGTAGTGAAGGTGAAAGGAATTTAGTTAATAAGCGTAATGGTTTGAGTTAGCATAACGATGTTTTATCTAAACATCTGTTTAATCCAAACGTAGGAGTTTTGGAAATGTTTCCCAAACAAGAATCAGAAATGTTTTCTAATACAGAAAACAAGAAATGGAAATGTTCCCAATGTAAATAACGTATATTTTCTAAATTTAGAAAATAGCAAATGTTGAATATAGGGAAACAGGAGATGAAAAATGGACTTAAGAGATAAAATGTTAAATGATGGTTGATTGATAGAATTTCCATCTGGAGATAATATCGTTGTTTGCACACATATTTTTCTTTGATAGTTAACTCACCAACTATCGAAGTTTTGACCATTTTAACGTTGTTAATATGGAGAGACCGGTTGGATTATTATCTAAAGAACCACTCTGTATTGGCATAAGCGTTGCGAATCATATATGCCAAAGATAATTGAAGACGGAGTAAAGTGCAAGGGCTGTTGTATAAATCTTAGATAACAGTGCCTAAGATGGATATACTGAATAGTGCCTTCGGTTCATCCTGTTCCTAGATGACTTGTATGGATGAATGTCTGACAGAGTATTTCCAGAAAGGTCACGTATATTGATTTCTTCAACCGTACCAGGAGTGGAAGCGGAGAAGGAAACTTCTTTAGCTAACGTGTAATGTACTATTGTAGACGTCAATTAGTGATTTTTGATGGATCTGACAATGTGGCATTCGAAGTGAATCTGATGTGATGATGAAGCGTAATCTCAAGCCTCATCAACCGGTAAATGACAGAAATCGGGCAGGCAGCATGGCTAAGTCGGTCGCTCCGAAGTAGGGTGTATAATCACCTGATCTACAGTTTCATTTACTTCTAAAAATCTATTGTTGATGCTGTCCCATTCGGGAAATGGTTGCTGATCCCAACCGTTGGTGATATACATTTGATACACTCAAGCGAAATGAGTGGTCGGTCATGTGTGGCCGGGTTGCAAGATGTTCTTGTTGAACCCAGTGTATTCTTTTCTAGAGGTACACTAGCGAAAGGTGATTCCATACCTTGTCATAGTTGGAAATCCATTACCCAATACGTGCTTGCGGTTTTGATTGTATACTATATATGTAGAACGTGAGAGAAAGCATTTCTGCTAGATGATTATTATATTGTGGTTGATAGACATTATTATAATATCAAAAGGTTTTTGATATAAAGATAATTTGGATTCTCAAAAGGGAAAAACCCGTTCCGTTATACGGCGTGGTCTTATGAGATACCGTTTACTTGTTCAAACTGTTTTAAACTGTTTTACTCATACCAGTCCCATGACTGACCCGGAGTTTATTTTGTTGTTTTCCCTAAACTCTTGGGTGCCCAATTTTGTACGGGCAGTCAAGTAGTCGGGATTTACAGATACTTGAAGAGCTGGAGCCGGAGGCTTCAGGATTTTATAGCTATAGTTATTTCCGCTGTGTTGTAAGTGTTGTACTTGATAATGATGTATATTCAAGTACAGATGTATGTTTCAAGTTATGTTATATATGTTATATGTTATTCGTTCCGCTGTGAGGTTCGTGTTACTCTGATGTTGTGTTCTTCTTCTTCTTCTTCTTCTTCTATTCTAAGTTTCTGTCTTATCTTTCCTTACCCTCTAATTTCTTTCATTAATGACCGGTATTTTCGATCCTTGGATGTTCGATATGTGTTGTATATCGGATAACCAAGATCGACAAAATCCCGGGTCATTACAGTCAGTCTGATGAACCAGAGTGAGTAAAACACACTAAGTTTTAAGGCATCACACAACTTGATTTTTACATTAAAATCATTTTGAAAGAAAAGAATAATCGTAAGACCGAATCCACACATAAATACGGACGGTTTTTACCTTACGATAACCCAAAACATTTTTGAAAACAATATTATTATGATAGTGTCTAAATACAAGTAAATATCAATCTAGCAGAAAGCTTGCATCTCACGCTCCACATGTGTAGTATACAATCAAAACTGCGGGCACTTATTGGAGAATGGATTTCCTGGCAAGGTATGGGGCCACCTTCCCGATAATGTACCTCTAGAGATGAATACATTGGGTTCAACAAGAACATCTTGCAACCCAGGCTAAACATGATCGGCCCCTCACTTTCTCTTGAGAGTACCGATATATCATTACCATGGTTGGGGGCCAACCAACCGAACCAATAGCATACATACAGAAATAAAAGGGACAACCGAAGGCTTTTGATTTCACCAGACTAGGTAATGATATACCCTTTTGATGGGTGCGACCCACATAGCCATGCGACCTACCCGATTTTATGCCTTTCCAGGTTGATGAGGCTTGAGGTCATAATTTATTTATTTATCTATTTATTTTTAATTTAAGAATATCTGGCCATCATTCACTTTGAAAGTCACATCGTCAGATCCATCAGATATCACTAATTGATGTCCACAAAAATACTCTAGTTGTTAAGCTAAGAGAAGGTGTACTGTCTTCTCCGCCACCAACACAAATACGTTTGAAGAAATTAATGTACGCGATCCTTTTGGAAATACTAAGTTAGTCACTCGTCCATACAAGTCATCCAGGAATAGGATGAACCGAAGGCACCCTCCTACCACATCTAAGGAATCACCTTATAGATCAGTAGCGAGTAGTCCTTGCAATTCGTAGATTCCAATCACGACAGAATCACAGCCAAATATATATCTCTAGGGATCAGCGAGAGAAATTAAAGTAGTTCCTCCGCTCATGAAGATTTACGGTCTTCAATTGCTTCATCTCGATTAGCATCTTCCACATATTCATATTTATTGGTCGGAATGGTTTTCGAATATAAAGTTGATCCCGGTTTTTCCTTACCAACACACGTTGGGTCTGATTTTGATAGTCGGTTATTTAACTATCAAAATAAATAATTAAAAATAAAACCAAATAGATCCCCTGGTTTAGTACCAACGTCACTTGGCCTTTAAAAATAATATATTGGTTGTAATACCAAAAATAATATAGTTTTAATATATTAATATTCTCAAATTCTTTATTTTAATCATTTGGAAAAATATCTTAAATCATATTCAATTTTCCTTTAGCTGTCAATTCAAAATATTGCTAAAAACATTCTTAATTATTTAACTTTTGGAAATTGATCCAAATTTGTCATTCTTAAACAATCGTTACGAAATCCCCTTTTTGTTTTGTTATTTGAACACATAATCGTCACTTATTCTTTTAGAATAACCCATTCTAAATCCCATCTCTTTTTTTCGAAAATATCGTTATATTTTCACAAAATCTCCTTTTATTATTTCTTTACTATAGAAATATCATTTCATATTCTCAAGCCCTTTTTAAGTTCCTTTACTTTGGAATTCCTATATATGTACATTTCCAACCTCTTCAAATAACGTTACACTATTATTTTAAAAAGTAATTCACTTTTATTATCTCCGTCATTACAACTAATATCATCCTCCCATAATCCATAAGTCGTTCAAGTTGGGGTATTTTAAATTCCTTTCAGACCTTGATCAACAACGTTCTTATCTTAAGATAAATACGAGTTGTAATTCAAAAACCCATATTCAATCTAATATCGACCAATACCAATTCACTATTTTATCAAAAATACGGTTTTATACAACCTTCTTACTTTTGAAATCTCCCTTTTAATATACTATTATTACTAAGTTCATTAATTTAGTAAATGATAAATAAAACGTCAACCTTTAAACTTTAACCTTTTTAAACTATTTATTTTCTGGATTTTATTACAAATTGTATTTCGAAAACTTTTCCAAATTCAATTGCAAGAATAATTTTTCCTAAACCTTTTATTTATTTCCTTTGGGAAAATCTTATTTCAGTTCCCATCCATTTCACTTAACACCATCATTAGGTAACGTTAAATTAAAATTAACGCTTTAATTGCACCTCTCTCTTTATAAACTTGTTTATACAACTTGGGTTTAATGTACAACCCTTTTTCATCTCGATTCTCTTTACTTAATCCAACTATTAAGTAATATTTAATTTAAGCTTACCGCATTTGCTTAAAATCACTTTATAACTTCATTCGCCAAATTCAGTTTAAATATAAACTGTTCATAGGCTCCCTTAGAAATTCAATTATATTTTAATACCACTTCGATTACTTATTTTAATGAACTTTATTTAAATAAGTAATTCCTTAAATTAAAATTTACTTCATCATTAACTGGAATTCATGTCCAATTTCTTTTTTTAATTCTTATTAAATTAACCTTCATTCGCTAAATTATTACATTAGGTTAATCGGTGTAAACTAATTCAATTTAACAATCAATTTGCGTTAAGTTGGCTTGGTAAAATTTAAAACATGATTAACCCGTTGATCAACTCTAATTTGTCTTTTCATTTAAATTAATTAATAATATAATTATCCTTTTATTTCGATTATTATTAAATAAATAATAAATTGATTAATATAATCCCATTTTAATTATTACTTAAAAACAATAAATCCTAATTATTAGTCGTTACATTTATCCTTGCTCTCCGGCTTATCCATATTATTAATATAAGAATTAGTTTTATAATCATTTAACAATTAAGATGAGGCACGTGCTTCTCACATGGTATATTTTTGGTACAAAATGGTATTTGTGGTTAAAACAATCAATATATGCGTGTGCTTCGTACACAGTATATTTTTGATACAAAAATGGTATTTGTGGTTAAAACGATCAATATATGTGTGTGCTTCACACACGACATATTTTTCTTTTTATAAACGTCATTTAAAAGAATATATATATAAATCTATATTCAGTTATAAAATAATTTTTATAACTTCATTTCTAACGATTCACCTATCGGTAAATCAATCTTTATAAAACGATTATAATTTAGGCCATCTACTGTCAATTTCTCAACCAATATTTCTCTTTGGTTAATATCAAGGGTTCAAAAGTAAGCAATAATCAATCCATCATCCAATCAGGTTATTAAACAATATATGTGATATAACATGAAAATAAATAATAAATTTGAGGAATCCGTTTGGATTCCCCCAACCTGTTCTTCCCTGTATTCAGTACAACATGAATAATTAATTCAACTGGTAACGGTCATTTCAAGCATCCAATTCAATAAGGTAAGTTACCTTCATTGGAAATAATCGTTAAATTAACGATTTGGTTTTGATTAAATTAAAAAAATGTTTAATTTAAATTAGTTATATAAGAATATCCAGTATATATGCAAACAATTATCAAATCATTCAACCAATAGCAAACAAAGCACACAAGTATTTAAACTCGACTTATATAAATATAAGTGGGATAACTGAGTAAGTTTAACTGACCTTGGTCGGTCCTTGTTAAAACGGTACATTCTAATTAAATTAAACATTTGATTAATTTAATTAAAAATCCTAGTTGCTTCCATCTTCGTCCAGTCTGTTCCAGCATATAATGTTTGTCAAGCCGATTCCATTGCAATATGTTACGTTCCATTCTGTTAATGCAATCGGGTATTGTAGAAGTTTAAGTACACAATTTAATTAATATAATTTATTCCCTAGTTAATAAAATTATCATGTTATTAATTAAATTGGTTAGTCGAAATAACACGCCGTTACCTATCATCACGAGTTTTCTCAAACCCAATTCACCATGCCGATTCCTTTTTATTCGTTCCTCCTTTCTTATACACAACGTGTCTAGTTTGAACGCAAGCATCTCCAAACCTTCCTTTATCCATCCATTTTCTTCCCCATATTAATACACACTGTTTCATGGTTCAAAAAAAGCCTGCTCCTTCCTTAACCGCTTCTATTTTTCTTTGTCCATGCACCTCTAAAAAAACACGTCCACCCCATGAACTCCAGCAATACCCTACTGCCGTAAATACTTGTGCCAACCCTCCCCTTTATGCACAGCTCCATTGTCCATCCTCCAGTACTCACTTTCCAGTTCTTTTTTTTCTTCTTTTTTCCTTAAGATAACTGGCCCCAAAGCCCAACTCCTCAAACCACCCACATCGTCACCAAATTCAGCAGGCCCGCGTCCTATTGCTTCATGCAACAAACCCCCATCCCCTTTTAATCCTTCCCTACCTTCATGTTTCAATATGCCATTTCCCCGTCATTCCTAGTTTCGCAGTTTTGCTCTTTTGTTTTTGTTTTTTTTAAATGTTATTGTTCCCATTTGTTTCCAGCATCCCTTCCCATGCTCGACATTCCATCACCCGCTCACTGTTCGAACCCGCACCCTCCTTCTCCCATCACTAATGCTTCTCCTCCTCGAGCGCTACACGCCAGCGTCCAAAACCACGTGCCCAAGTGTAACAACCCGAATTTTAAATAACATGTTGAAACAAGAAATCAAGGTATAATTAATTTTTTTAATGAGAATTATGGGAAACGGGTTGCGCCATTGCGTTCGTCTCGGAATTCTACATGAAATAGAGTCCGATTTTTCGAAAATCGGAGTCCGGATGAAGAAGTTATGGCCTGTAGAAGATTCAGCAAATTTCAGGCAGGTCGACCTGGGGGTCGACCTGGGGGTCAGGTCGACCATGTAGTCGACCTGGGAGTCGACCTACCCCCCAGGTCGACCATGTGGTCGACCTCCCCCCCTTACAGGTTGACCTGGTCGGCCTGTTTTGACCCAGAACCCATTTTTGAAGCCTAAGACGTGTTTTGATGGTCCGGATTGATTCTAGGGTTGATCTAAAGGCCCTAAATAGTTCCTACGCCTATAAATATATCCTAAGACCTAACCTAATTCATAACAAATCATTCTTAATCCATTATGCTACTAAAATATCTCTTGAACCATGGCCGCCGTCTCCAAATCAAAGTGCAAGCATTCAAACTCAAATCAATTCAAAGAACAAAGCTTCAACAATGATTCAAGACAATAAATCAACAACGCCGCAACATTTTTACAACAAAATTCAGCTCTTAATTCCTTGTCCACGATCTGTAAGTTCTTGTTATTTTCAGATTAAAATAATTAAATTTAATATGGACATGTGATGAACTGAAATTGGACTTTTGATTCAAGTCTATTCTTGTTTCTTCTTGGATCTTGATTTTGGGAACTTTTCTATCTTTTTTCGCATGACAAGTTTATGGTCTATTCAGCTTGTTGTAAATAAATTTTCTTGGTTCATGTTGATATTATTATCAAGATCTATTCTTTATGCCTGAGATGATGTTTTTATGCTGTTTTCTCCCTGATCTTGTTTTTATTGCAACTTCTACCTTCCCCTATTTATTTTCTTTTGATGAACCTAGGTCAATTTCGGACCTAGGCCTAAACTACGATATATGTGCGATGGTATACGGGGGAAATATTGGAATATTGCCTAGTGGAATATATGTGTTTGGTGGAATTGATGGCATAACATAAAAATTGGATATTTGGGTATTACTACCATTAACATGAAATTGGATATTTGGGTATTGTCATTAAAATGGTAATTGCAAGAATGGGGATTGGCATATGTAATTTGATATGGATCTTAATATATATAATTTGGCTAGAACTTGTTATGGGTAAATTGGTGTAAACGTGGTATACATGTAATTTTGGGTATAAAACTTGATCTATGTAAATTAAGCATAGCTTTGTAAACATGTAAATCATGAATCTTGACATATGTAAAACGACATGAAACTTGGTATATGTGTAAATTGGCATAAAATTGGCATACATGTAAAACGGCGTTAATTGATCATATGTAAATTTGGTATGAATTGGGCATATGTAAAACTGTCATGTAATCTAGAACTTGGGCATATGTTAATTATGTAAAATTTGGAGTTGAAACATATATGATAGTTTATGACTCGGTAGAGGCTTAATATGAATGCGCCTAAGTTGGGTTTTGGGTAGTTGGCATGTATTGTAAATAAAAGGCTATAACTTGGCATAACCTTATAGTGAATTATGATAATAATTTAGGAATACGTTTAGGGGCAAAAACGTGAATTAAGAACTTGATAATTGGCATATAACTGGAAATATGAACGTGATTGAAACATGAACATTTTTATATGTTAAACACATGAACTGATATTGGGGTTTTGGGGGGAATACGACCATTAATGAACCTTTGAAACGAGGTTAGACTCGGTTTGTGGTGTAAATCTGCCCGGAACCGCCCGGCAAATCCAGTAGCCACAAAGTGTCAGTCTAATGTGAGAGGTCGAAGGTCGAATTGTAGGCGTAACGGTTTATGACACGAGGTTAGACTCAATTTGTGGTGTAAATCTGCCCGGAACCGCCCAGCAAATCCAGTGGCCACAAAGTGCACGGTCTAATGTGAGAGGTCATGATTCGTTTGTCATAATGAATGAATTAAGGAATACTAACCATAATAAGACATGGGTATGGTTAGAGGGTTAGGTGGGATGACATGGAAATTTGACATGTAAATATGGACCTAACCAGTATGAGTTAAGAACACGTAAAACTTATAAGTGTGGACTTAACCATCATAACATGTTAATTAGACCAGTGGGTAGGGTTAAGTAAATTAAGAACGCTTAACCAACATAACTGTTAATCAGACCAATGGGTGGGTTAAGTAATATGACTAGACTAATGACACTTAGCCGATATGACATGAATGGGTGGGTTAAGTAATATGACTAGACTAATGACACTTAACCAATATAACATGACGCGTGGCAGGGTTAAGTCAACTTGAACATATAGATAATACTTAACCAACTTAGCATGATACGTGGGCGGGTTAAGTCATGAATTACTTGAAAACACTTAACCAATTTGATATGCTAAGATAGCGGGGTTAAGTTATGAATCACTAAACAACACTTAACCAACTTGACATGATACGTGGGCGGGTTAAGCCATGAATTACTTGAAAACACTTAACCAATGCAATCTGATGAATAGGAGGGTTAAGTTAAATGGGTTGGCGATGCTTAACCAATATGACATGGTGTGTGGTAGGGTTAAGTAAACACACGAAGGAAACACTTAACCGATATAACATGACATGCGGTAGGGTTAAGTAACATAAGAGTGAACATTTAACCAAGGTAACATGATGGGGTTAGGGTTAAGTTAACTTGAATGGATAACACTTAACCAACCTGTGGGGTATACGAATAGACCCTAGGAAAACCCTAATAGTGGGACCCGTTTCAGCATTAACCCACATTAGGTATCAACGGTACCCTGAGCTAGGCAGGGTGGAGCACGATTACTGGGCTGATTATAAGCGGTCAAAACGGTGGCGGGTGATGCAGCAGTGCAGGTTTCGACGGATTACGGGCGTGCACGTATTCCAGAGTGGAAAAATTAGCCGCTGGGCATCAGTAGATATAAAGCTGTGCATCAAGAATTGTGTCGGGGTTGCCATCCTAGGGATTGATACACCCTAGGGTGGGACCAGCACAGGTATCTACGAATAGGGGGCTGCGTGACACAAACAAGAACTAGGTCGAGTAGGAGCCGATCGATTAGGGTAGTAAGGATACATCTAACACATTCATGGCAATTGGGCTGGTTGAGGTGAAATCCTCATATTAGATGTAGTCCTGAAGGCTACCACAACTACAGGGTTGGTATAACCTTAGTATATAACACATATGAAACATTGTAAGTGAGAGCCGATCAATTAAGATAGGTACGGTGGGGACATGAAACTGTCAATATGAGGAGGGACCCTCATCGTGGGATATGTACCTATAAAACTATCATGTGGGTTATGGGGGATCACTTATCTTGTAATTATAACTAAGTAAACTAGTTGGAACGCTAGTTAGGTGGTGCAGAGAATATAGGAAATCAAGGAAAATAGGATAATGGTGAAGCTTAGAAATTTTGCGATGTTATAGAAACCTTGCGATGTGATACTTGGTAGGAACCTTGTGATGCTACTCTTGATAGGAAGTATGGGATATTATACTTGATTCATCGTTCCTGTAGCTTACCTCGTCATCATGCTTATGTTTACTTTCAGTTTATTCATGCCATATTATCTTTACCTATTTTTATGCTGAAAGTCACTAGGACTTACTCAGTCTTTATGACTAACCCAGTTTGTTTCGCCTCTTTTTCTTTCGTCCCCCCTCCCCGGTTCACAGGGTGGGAATGCAGCTTAGTTCGGATCTTACCAAGCTTCAAGGCTCTTCCATGTACGGCTTAGATTTCTCTTGGCTATGGCTTGGTTTTCTTTATTGGGGAATATTACAGTTTATTGTTATGCTTATTTTTTTTTGAGTAAGGCGGATATTTTAGCTATATAGTTGGGTATTGGAAGTTGATGGGCTTTTATTGTAAACAATTATATTTAATAAATGATTTGAAGTGCTTTTACTTTACTTTCCGCTGTTTTATATATGTCTGTCTTGTAATATTTCTGTTCCAGTACCCATAATGCTCCATTGAAGTTAAGGCATTCCCTTTGTGAGTGACCTTAACGCATGTGGGGTGTTACATTTGGTATCAGAGCAGAAGGTTACTAGACTTGGCAAAAGATTTTAAAAACCTTCTGAAATTATTTTCAAAATGTTTACAAAGAAGCATCTTTCTAAGAAAAGTTTTGTTTTACGAAAGACATATTCCCCAAAGCCATATGCACTATCTTTTGATTCTCTCCTTGAGCTTCTTCTCTCTTTCTTTTTCACCATAGTTTTGTAGGTGTACGACACATGTAGGAGGGCAAAGAAGTGCCCAACTTCCATCTGTGGCCGCAGTAGTTCCATCTGCGTCTAACCTTATTTCAAGATTTGTAGAATTGTCGTGCGATGGAGGTAGCTTTCGAGAGACTTGTCAACAAACTATACAAGGATAGCAAGAACAAGGATAAATAACACAAGCCTAAGGATGAGAAACCTGTTGATATGGCTTAATCCACGAAGGAGGGAAAGGTGAAAGGAAAGAGGCCAAAGTGAGAGAATAATAAAACCCATGACAAGAGAGAGTATCTTCAGTATGGTAGAAAGGGACATGTAGTTAAGTATTATAGGACAAGGACAAGGACAAGGACAAGGGCAAAGGACTAGATCGTCGAGAGGGCAATTGTATGCTCTCACTACTAGCATACCTAAGAGAGGTGGTAACGTTTCTGTTAAAGGTTTAGCTTTTTCTTTTCTATCATCCCATTAGTACTTTGTTTTTGTACATCGCATCCTTTTAATTCTGCTTCGATAGTTGAGTCTCCGCACCTTAGTACTAGCATAGGAGAGGATCCCATTTTTGGTTTCAAATCCTGTTGGGAAATCAGCTCATTTATTCATGACTTGTTTGGATTTGAGAATGTCTATGCTAAGTGCTGAGTTTAGAAGTAATGCTTATGTTTTTTTTTGGGCTATGGGTTGATCCTAGGGATGGAGTGGTTATCCAGTAATGGTGCCATTCTTGAGTATGAAAAGAGGGTAGTTAGACTGTTGACTTGCCTTGGTAATGCCCTCGAAGTCTAGTGTAACCCTTAGGGTTCTGCCATGCTTAGTTACCTAGAATCTCTTGATACATTTATTGACCCGCTCGAGTAGTGTTCGCCACTAAGGTGGATCGTTCATTTCGCTTATGCATGAGTTATAAAAAAATCACCTTAGTAAGTACATTTGGCAGCATGGTTGGCATTTGTTTGTTTTCAAGAGATAGTTCTTCTGCGTGGAATACCTTATAATAAGTAAACGAGATCCAGGATTCACTAATGAATTTTGGAGAGCTTGCATGAAACCATGAGTACGCAGTTATGTTTGAGCCGAGTATACTAGAAAAAGAATAAGTGAAAGTGGAACAAGAGGCGATAGTGAAATGAGTTCCAACTCATATTTTGGAAATAGGAATTAAGAAGCTACAAAATTGTGAAGTTAAAGACGGCCAAAGCACAATGGAGTTAAGCTCAAGGAAATGCGACTTAGAAGATTGAAGACTAGATACGCGCATCATATCTCCTTTTTTTAAAGAATAGATCCTTGATCCCTCTTTTCCTATAGAGCTTACTTGCATGCTATCTTTTTAGTATATCCTCTCGGTCCTATTCTCAATTCTATTTCTGTTGCAAATCCCATAGGGATCATCTGTTAGTAATACATGTTGGGGCTTGAAGGTGTCCGTTGGGTTGAGTAATTCTTTGGGTGTCAGCCTGATGTTGATTTCGGCCTTCAGGCTGGTGCTTAGGGAGTTCTTCTCCTAATCAGTATATATGTGACATAGATTTCCAGTTTTGACATTGCCTAATGGGCACAAAGTTTTTACTTGCTTCTATCATTCGACTATATCTTTAGGTGGGAACAATTGGGTGTAAACATGTGTTTGAGACATGTTATGATTGATGGTTGCAAGTGGTTGCAAGTGGTTGCAAGCGGTTGCTAGTGGTTGCTCGTGGATGCATATACACGCACCTTAGACACTAGATCGGCTCCGTCACCTTTCATATTGCATATGCATGAGTGTTTTTATGAATGAAATTAAATGTGTTATCATGTGGATGTTGCATATGGATGGATGTTTGTGCACACATATAGTGTTTATGTGATTAGGGCTATTTGCATACATGTTGGACTCATGGCATGCACTAAACATATTTTGCATTAGGAAGATCAATCAGGCCTGATCATTTGCATTAGACAAGGAACATATACACGCACTTCTTGCATATGTTCATACAACATTAGAAATCTCTTAAGGACAATGAATGCATGTGATTGATGGTTGAGTAGATGGATGATTGGATGGTAGGACACATTCCTCTTAACCTGAAGATTTCGGGGACGAAATCCTTCAAGGAGGGGAGAATGTAACAACCCGAATTTTAAATAACATGTTGAAATAAGAAATCAAGGTATAATTAATTTTTATAATTAGAATTATGGGAAACGGGTTGCGCCATTGCGTTCATCTCGGAATTCTACATGAAATAGTGTCCGAGTTTTCGAAAATCGGAGTCCGGATGAAGAAGTTATGGCCTGAAGAAGAATCAACAAATTTCAGGCAGCACAGGACCAGGCAGGTCGACCTGCGGGTCGACCTGGGGGTCAGGTCGACCATGTAGTCGACCTACCCTCCAGATCGACCATGTGGTCGACCTCCCCCCCTTACAAGCCGACCTGGTCGGCCTGTTTTGACCTAGAACCCATTTTTGAAGTCTGAGACGTGTTTTGATGGTCCAAATTGATTCTAGGGTTGATCTAAAGGCCCTAAATAGTTCCTACGCCTATAAATATATCCTAAGACCTAACCTAATTCATAACAAATCATTCTTACACCATTATGCTGCTAAAATATCTCTTGAACCATGGCCGCCGTCTCCAAATCAAAGTACAAGCATTCAAACTCAAATCAATTCAAAGAACAAAGCTTCAACAATGATTCAAGACAATAAATCAACAAAGCAGCAACATTTTTACAACAAAATTCAGTTCTTAATTCCCTGTCCACGATCTGCAAGTTCTAGTTATTTTCAGATTAAAATAATTAAATTTAATATGGACATGTGATGAAGTGAAATTGGACTTTTGATTCAAGTCTATTCTTGTTTCTTCTTGGATCTTGATTTTGGGAACTTTTCTATCTTTATTCGCATGACAAGTTTATGGTCTATTCAGCTTGTTGTAAATCAATTTTCTTGGTTCATGTTGATATTATTATCAGGATCTATTCTTTATGCCTGAGATGATGTTTTTATGCCGTTTTCTCTCTGATCTTGTTTTTATTGCAACTTCTACCTTCCCCTATTTATTTTCTTTTGATGAACCTAGATCAATTTCGGACCTAGGCCTAAACTACGATATACGTGCGATGGTATACGGGGGAAATATTGGAATATTGCCTAGTGGAATATATATGTTTGGTGGAATTGATGGCATAACATAAAAATTGGATATTTGGGTATTACTACCATTAACATGAAATTGGATATTTGGGTATTGTCATTAAAATGGTAATTGCAAGAATGGGGATTGGCATATGTAATTTGATATGGATCTTGATATATGTAATTTGGCTAGAACTTGTTATGGGTAAATTGGTGTAAACGTGGTATACATGTAATTTTGGGTATAAAACTTGATATATGTAAATTAAGCATAGCTTTGTAAACATGTAAATCATGAATCTTGACATATGTAAAACGACATGAAACTTGGTATATGTGTAAATTGGCATAAAATTGGCATACATGTAAAACGGCGTGAATTGAACATATGTAAATTTGGTAAGAATTGGGCATATGTAAAACTGACATGTAATCTAGAACTTGGGCATATGTTAATTATGTAAAATTTGGAGTTGAAACATATATGCTAATTTATGACTAGGTAGAGGTTTAATATGAACGCGCCTAAGTTGGGTTTTGGGTAGTTGGCATGTATTGTAAATAAAAGGCTATAACTTGGCATAACCTTATAGTGAATTATGATAATAATTTGGGAATATGTTTTGGGGCAAAAACGTGAATTATGAACTTGATAATTGGCATATAACTGGAAATATGAACGTGGTTTATTTTTATATGTTAAACACATGAATCGATATTGGGGTTTTGGGGGGAATACGACCATTAATGAACCTTTGACACGAGGTTAGACTCGGTTTGTGGTGTAAATCTACCCGGAACCGCCCGACAAATCCAGTAGCCACAAAGTGTCAGTCTAATGTGAGAGGTCGAATTGTAGGTGTAACGGTTTATGACACGAGGTTAGACTCAGTTTGTGGTGTAAATCTGCTCGGAACCGCCGAGAAAATCCAGTGGCCACAAAGTGCACGGTCTAATGTGAGAGGTCATGATTCGTTCATCATAATGAATAAATTAAGGAATACTAACCATAATAAGACATGGGTATGATTAGAGGGTTAGGTGGGATGACATGGAAATTTGACATGTAAATATGGACCTAACCGGTATGAGTTAAGAACACGTAAAACTTATAAGTGTGGACTTAACCATCATAACATGTTAATTAGACCAGTGGTTAGGGTTAAGTAAATTAAGAATTCTTAACCAACATAACTGTTAATCAGACCAATGGGTGGGTTAAGTAATATGACTAGACTAATGATACTTAACCATATGACATGAATGGGTGGGTTAAGTAATATGACTAGACTAATGACACTTAACCAATATAACATGACACGTGGCAGGGTTAAGTCAACTTGAACATATAGATAATACTTAACCAACTTAGCATGATACGTGGGCGGGTTAAGTCATGAATTACTTGAAAACACTTAACTAATTTGATATGCTAAGATAGCGGGGTTAAGTTATGAATCACTAGACAGCACTTAACCAACTTGACATGATACGTGGGCGGGTTAAGCCATGAATTACTTGAAAACACTTAACCAATGCAATCTGACGAATGGGAGGGTTAAGTTAAATGGGTTGGCGATGCATAACCAATATGACATGGTGTGTGGTAGGGTTAAGTAAACACGCGAAGGAAACACTTAACCGATATAACAAGACATGCGGTAGGGTTAAGTAACACAAGAGTGAACACTTAACCAAGGTAACATGATGAGGGGTGGGGTTAAGTTAACTTGAATGGATAACACTTAACCAACCTGTGGGGTATACGAATAGACCATAGGAAAACCCTAGTAGCGGGACCCGTTTCAGTAGTAACCCACATTAGGTATCAACGGTACCCTGAGCTAGGTAGGGTGGGGCACGATTACTGGGCTGGTTATAAGTGGTCAAAACAGCGGCGGGTGATGCCGCAGTGCAGGTTCCGACGAATTACGGGCATGCACGTATTCCAGAGTGGAAAATTTAGCTACTGGGCATCAGTAGATATAAAGTTGTGGATCAAGAATTGTGTCGTGGTTGCCATCCTAGGGATTGATGCACCCTAGGGTGGGACCAGCACAGGTATCTACGAATAGGGGGCCGCGTGACACAAATAAGAACTAGGTCGAGTAGGAGCCGATCAATTAGGGTAGTAAGGATACATCTATCACATTCATGGCAATTGGGCTGGTTGAGGTGAAATCCTCATATTAGATGTAGTCCTGAAGGCTACCACAACTACGGGGTTGGGATAACCTTAGTATATAACACATGTGAAACATTGTTTGTGAGAGCTGATCAATTAAGATAGGTATGGTAGGGACATGAAACTGTCAATATGAGGGGGGACCCTCATCGTGGGATATGTACCTATAAAACTATCATGTTGGTTATGGGGGATCACTTATTTTGTAATTATAACTAAGTAAACTAGTTGGAACACTAGTTAGGTGGTGCAGAGATTATAGGAAATCAAGGAAAATAGGACAATGGTGATGCTTAGAAATCTTGCGATGTTATAGAAACCTTGCTATGTGATACTTGGTAGGAACCTTGTGATGCGACTCTTGATAGGAAGTATGGGATGTTATACTTGATTCATCGTGCCTGTAGCTTACCTCGTCATCATGCT
This sequence comes from Allium sativum, assembly GCA_030737875.1. Taxonomy (NCBI): domain Eukaryota; kingdom Viridiplantae; phylum Streptophyta; class Magnoliopsida; order Asparagales; family Amaryllidaceae; genus Allium; species Allium sativum. Next base: position 787,092,294 of record CM060916.1, on the reverse strand, counting down.
TATGTTTACTTTCAGTTTATTCATGCCATATTATCTTTACCTGTTTTTATGCTGAAAGTCACTAGGACTTACTCAGTCTTTATGACTGACCAAGTTTGTTTCGCCTCTTTTTCTTTCATCCCCCCCGGTTCGTAGGGTGGGAATGCAGCTTAGTTCGAATCTTACCAAGCTTCAAGGCTCTTTCATGTACGGTTTGGATTTCCCTTGGCTATGGCTTGCTTTGATTTATTGGGGAATATTACAGTTTATTGTTACGCTTCTTTGTTTTTGAGTAAGACAGATATTTTAGCTATGTAGTTGGGTATTGGAAGTTGATGGGCTTTTATTGTAAACAATTATATTGGATAAATGATTTGAAGTGCTTTTACTTTACTTACCGCTGTTTTATATATGTCTGTCTTGTAATATTTCTGTTCCAGTACCCATAATGCTCCATTGAAGTAAAGGCATTCCCTTTGTGAGTGACCTTAACGGATGTAGGGTGTTACACCAAGAACCGCCCACACTGGCCACCCGAGTTCCGTCGCCCATGCTTGTCGGCCTTCCTTGCTTCGGGCTCCGACCACCGATGTCAGTGAACACCTTGCATGGCGTTCCTTCTATTGGTCTGAAACTCGACAAATAGTGCTTTCCGATTACCCGTCACTCCTTCTCCACCACCGCACATCAATGCTGTCACGCCACTTTTGTTGGATCTAGATTAACCCTAGAAGGGGGTGAATAGGTTGATCACGGTTTTTCGCTGAATTTAAAAATACGACAGAATATTAAAATAATAAAGATATCACAGATTGCAGCAAAAATAAAAGTGCAGAAAATAAATCACACACAGATGTACCCAGCTTCGGCAAAACCCTGCCTACTTCTGCATTCCTAAGGTTTCTACTAGGTAAGAGAACAGATCCCGCATACAAGACCATGTAAACTCAAAGCTCGTGTCCTGACCTTACGCTCAAAACCCTAGACTGATCTAATACCCTAGATCAGATTTTCCCTAGATTTATAGACACTAGTAAACTGCCAGCTAAAACCTTAACTGGATTTCCTAGTATTTTATAGACACTAGAAACTAATACGGTTTACAAATGAATTACAAAACAATACAATAAAAAATTGAACAAATAAGAAAACCCTTGTCCCCTTTTAAATAGAAAAATAGGCTTACCCTAAGCCAAGTATACCGGCCCATTTTTTATTATCCATTTGAAAGCCATGCTCCAAAATAATGTCGGCCGTTCCTAAAACCTAGGGTTTCCTGAAATCCCCAAATTGAATCGATTGCTGAAAGAATTCTCGTATGGATTTAGTCTCGAGTTGCTTGCTTCTTCGATTGGATGTTATCCGATTTGAGGAATTAATGGCGATCGAAACACACGTGAAAGATAGTGAGTTCTCTTGTATTTTTTCTTCTGATTTCTTTTGAATTTTTTTGTGATTTAAATCTCGATGTTTGCCAGTGATGAAATGGTGATAGAAATAGGATTTCAAATCCTTAACTTGCGCTCTGATTTCAATTAAAATGGCTTGTCTGATTTGTGTTTTCCCTTTTGAATTCTCGGCTTTAAAAGCTACCTGATTTGTTGTGATGAACTTTCGATACTATCCTGGACATTCTTGCTAAATATGTCACTGTGTTTAAAACACTAAAATCCCCTGATTGATTTTATTCCCTTGTTCGAATTTCTGGCTCCTGGAATGATTTGAAAGATTTTCTCAAAAGTGAGTGTACTGATTTGTTAAAAAAAACTTTCCCTTTATAAAAAAGTTTGTTGGCTTGAAATTCTTGGTATTGATTAAAAAAATCAATTCTGGAAATATGATTTAAAATATGCCAAAAACAAATTGCATGTTTTATACTGGAATCATATGAATGCGTGAATTACTCATTTAACACTTGCCAATTTTGCCATGCCAATTTAATCTGATTTGAAACTTGAATGCTGATTGTCCAAAAAACATTTGCTATATGTGTTCAGGAAATAAATGATTTACCAATTAATGACTGGAAACAAATTGATTTCCATACCAAACATTTGAGAACTGATTTGTTTTAAATCTGGAAATTATTAATTTGCAAATAAAAACTTCCTGTTTTTCTTGCATCTAAAAGAACCAAACAGCTTGCCATGTTTGATATATGCCAGTGCAATATTCCATATATGTTCATCCTGAATTGATTCCTTGCCAAATCATCATTCCATATATGATTCCTTAAAATTTCTGATTTAATTCTTTGAAAAAGAATTTCGACCAATTTAAAACATTGCTTGCCAAATACTTGAATGTTGTTACCATCATTCTTGTGACAATTTTCATGTAGTATTCTCTGCAGGCTTTGTGTATACATGAATTTCTTGCTCGTTAAAACATTGCTAATTTGCTGGAAATAAAACACCTGCCAAAAATTTATTGTGAAATTCTGGAAACACTTGCCAAAAGGTTGATTGCCGAAATGTTTTCTTGCCACATATGATTGTCTGGAAATACTTTCTTCCCACAAACAACTTGATTGCTTTCATTGAAACTAGCAATCCATAAATGCTAAAAAGAACTGCATACATTTTGGTCATTTGTTCACTTATTTTGGTCCATTTGCATTTGAATTCATGCCTTACGAGCAACATGAGGTTGATGGCTTAAATGCTTTAATTCATGACACATGCATGAGTTCCATACTGCCTTGTCTTATATGTATTTGCCTTGCATACATGAACACATGCAACTGCCTCTTGCATTTTGAACTTGAACATGACATTAATTTCACATGTTTGTGCTCGACTGCTGCACCAAGCTTGTGCACCCATTTTGACTTGTCACTTTACTGATTTAAAAATGTTACACTGTTTCATTTGTTCCATGCTTGTGTGGATTGTAGTTGAACTGCTTGACTTAGTTTGTGGCTTTTTCATGTCATGTCACTTGTGCACCTTCATGCTACCTTGGTCCATTAGGATAACATATTGCACTCATTTGTTTTTGAGCTGAGCCATATTGCCGCACTCAAGTATATTCATGCATATGAACTCCGACTTGCTTAAACACTGATGTTCCTCTGTCATGTGTGCTCGGCTTTTGCATTTGCTTGCATTGTTTCATCTTGAACCATGCTGATTTGGCATGTAACTCATGTACCTCTTTGCTGTGAATAACATCCCTTGACCATTGCACTTGCTTCTTTGTACATTTGAATTGACATGATTGAGCTGCTTTGATTGGGCTACTTGAACATGTATGCTGCATTTGAATTGTGCACACTCTCGACCATATTCATACGCACTGAGTTGAGATGGTCCATGTGGCTACTCCTTAGTTGCTCGCTGATTGGCGAGGCAGTCCACACGTGTATATTCGTGAATGTGTGTACATGCAGCCATCAAACAAGATTTCATGTCCCTGTACTATACATATACAAACTGACTAGACATAGATCAGATCAAGTCATGAAAAATGATGAGAAACACACCAGAAATCTGAGGCAAATAAAATTTTAGAAATAAAATTTATATTTGCATGTATTTTGAGAATTATTTTTGTTCCATATACTGTGTGTGCGTTTCTGTTTATGACAGGTATGAAGACTGGACTGACTGAGCTGTGAAGACAGAAGATTGAAGATGAAGACAATATGAACACGTGTCAGTTTATCAGTGTTAATGTGTATGTAAATTGAAATGTAAACCGAGTGATTGTATATATATATATATATATATATATATATATATATATATATATATATATATATGAGATGTATAGACATAGTGTTATAGTGAGGAGCTGTGTATCAACAGAATTGTACTGATGTTTGTATTAAACAAATTTGTTTGAAATAAAATATTATTTTATTGTGTTCAAACAAACTTGTCTACTATATTCAGTTTACTTACAAGTACAATATTCTGTGAATGTATATGAAATGTGATGTGTTCAAATAGTGGAGTTATAAATAGATGTACTATTTGAATGTTTGAAATATAATATTCAATTTAAACAAAATACTGTATGAATATATGAATGGCTGTACAGTCATATTCTATTTAAATATAAATATTATATTTCTGTCTGTGATAAATATATGTAACAGTACAGTAACAAACACATTTAAAATAATATTTATTTGGTTGTTATCATCAAACAAAAATCATATAATTGTGTATACAACAACGTCATATACAACAATCTCCCCCTTTTGATGATGACAAATAAATAAAAGATTTTGAGCATAAATGTGTTTGAAAAATGAAATATATTACTCCCACTATTTGAATGCTCCCCCTACACCAGAAATTCCCCCTAGAAGTGTGCATGAGTGAGAGAATTGAAAATTCAAAATTAAGTATATTTTTAAAATATTCACTCATAAATCAAAATCTCAACCCGTTCTCCCCCTTTTGTTATCATCAAAAGGATACAGAAATTAAAATATAGATGAAAAGTGACTAAAAAAATATAATATCAGCATAAGAGGAAGAACTGTCATCATAAATCTCAATCAATCAAACAAAAATCATAATATTCTAAGAACAGGTGGCATATTTCACATTGTAGAGAATGACTGACTTACGATGAATTTTATAAAAATGGAGAGAGTTTAAAAAGTACATACATTTCCAGTTATTTTCCAAAAAAAATTTATAATTGAACCACATAACAGTGATGGATTTGGACTATACTTATAATTTCAACTTAAGTGACAAAATCAAATAATCTCAAATCCCAATAGCTATCAGTCAATAAATCATAATACCTCATAAGATATTAACACATTTCACAAATTAGAAAGATGGATTGATAGGCTGGTTTTTATAAACCAAGGAGAATTTCAGATTTATTTCAATTTATAGCACATTATTTTCTTTCCTTTTATTTTTTATTTAAGAGCACACTGACCATGCATAACCAGAGCTTGGATTTTTAAATGAGGTCAGTCGCAGCTTAAATTATAAGTTGTCTCTTAACAATGCATGACCGGAGCTTGGATTTTTAAATGAGATTAGAGACACACTTATATATTAGTTAAATTTATCATTTCATTTTTAAAAGGAAAAACTCCTCAGCATATAAAACCAATATATGGATGATAGAAAATGGGGTAGGTATAGAAATGGACTGTGAAATAAATTTCTAAATTAATTATATTATGAAATATGCTCGACTATAATGGGATCATTGAAAATTTTCCATTGTCACTAATTCTGAAAAAATAACATAGTCCCATTTTTACCACAAATATTTCCACTATTTTTTTTTTAAAAAAAAACATATTAACTCTTGACATTAATATAAAATTATCATGAATGGCAGAATGATGAAAGATAAAGGAGATGGTCGTGAAATAATTGCCAATTCAAAGATATTATAATAAATGTTCAACCATCATGAAAAATCTAAATAAAATCTCCTCTTGTTGTGAAATATACTGCAGTCACAATTCATCACAATTTCAGAATCTGGTAATAATTTTGATGAACTATAAGTACAGTTCAATTTGGATATAGATTTCAATTTCTAAATGAATAGTCAATAAATAATTTTAAAATTGAAAATCAATTACAAGAGGAATTTAAAATGATTTATACAAGACAAAAATAGTGTGTGGAATCTATAAAAGATGAAAAACCAAAAACAGATGGGTGAAAAAGAATGAAGCATTTCTGATACCAATTTATGTCTCTATTAGTGACGATTTTAATATGACACTGGTGTCTAACAAGAGTATCCTAACAATGAATATTCAGTAAGCCCAAGCAGCAAGACTAACAAATTGAGCATATTTATTAGAGCATGGTATACATTTGATACCAAAATAGGGAGTCATCAAAAAATATTTTCAAAAACAATATCAGAGAAACACAAAAATTATTTTCAAATCATACTTGTCAAGATGGCAGTCACATAAGATGATTCATGATCCAATGATTAAAAATATCGTTTATCTGAAATCATTTGAGGAATATGAAACTCTTAAGATTCAGTGAATCAATCATACCAGAATGTAAATCTCAGATTCAAGATATATGTGTGATTCAATAAATCAATAATTTCAAATGATTTTAAACAAACATATATTCGAATCAAATAATCATGAAATAACAGTGATTTTCAAAGGCAATTTTTCAAAAGAATTTCTCAAGATATTTCTGACAAGTATAAGGGAAATTTCAGATCATTTACATCACGATTGAGAGGTATTCATGATCCAAAAAATTAAAAATAATTTATTTGAAATCGCTTGAAACAATGTCAAGTTTGAGATATAATGAATTATTCATACAAGATTAATAATTTCACATCTGAGAGGTGTGTGAGATTCAAAATATTATAAATTTTCAAGTGATCTCAAACAAACAAAAATCTAAACCAGTTGATCAAGAATAACAGTGAATTTCAAGATGTAAACGAAAATTCAAGACAATTCAAACTATCCAAGCCAATCTGAAAATTAATGAAATTATCACAACTGATAAATAGAAGTGTGCTGTAATGAGTATAATATTTTAAGCTTTTCTAAAATGAATTAGAAGAAACTCAGAACAACAGTTATATGTGAAATTTCATTAAATATTCAGATCTTCAAAAATTTAGAATTTAAACTAACAATGTTTAAGATATGATATGAATGCTTCAGCACTGTTAGAGATTCAAAAATCAGAAAATAAACTTCAAAACAATTGCAGAAATATTTACAAATTTGAATTCAAGATCTGGAAATTATTAAACATTAGAGTTTTATACAAATAAAGTGAATTTCCAGAAAAATATGAGTTCTACAATTGGAAGTTAATGAACCCCAAGAAGTTACAAAGATATGACAGTGACAAATTAAAACAAAGAAAAATAAACAGAAGGGATAGAGGGAGAAATAAACAAAGAAAATAAAAAAACAAAAAATATTTACAAAGGTGAGTTTAGAGATCATACCAGAATCCAATATAAATCAGAATCTCTAACTCAACAATCCTGGCTGGAGGAACTGTGGATGATTTAGTGACATAAAGCAGTTTGAATCCAATTTTTCTTTAGTTGTGCAATTCCTCAGCCTCCTTCGGTACCTAACTGTTAAGAGGATTGAGTGGTCTAACAAAATTTGTAAACCACTCTCAATTGTTTTCTTACATTTTGGTACCCAAATCTGTTTGTATAACAATCCATCAGAATTTACTAAAGTTCCTTTAGGGACCCAATTCTGTTTGAATTTATATGAATTCACTTTTTTTCTTTTTGCGGTCCAAAATGGATTAGATAGACTGTTATCAAACAATTTCTTTTCACGTTTGTGATTCAAAAAACTTTTGAAATATCCAGAGTTCAACTTTTCAAAATTATCCTTCTTGAAGCAACTTGAGGGATTTTTAAAACCATTTGAATTGACATTTTCAAAAACATTATTTTTCCCAAATCCAATACCATATTTATTTCCAATAGAAGCTTGATTTTGCAACAACATATTCAATCATTTTTCCCCATTAGAAAATTTATCCAAAGTTGATTTTAATCGTTGAATTTTGGATTTAAGATCGTTGTTTTCTTTTATTAAATCAGAACATCAATTATTAGTGATCTTCCTTTCAATATCATGTTGTTTCAAAACCAAATTTTCAGATTCAAGTAATTTGATTTTGGCTTGGGACTCAGAGATCTCAGATTCAAATCGTTTTTGTTTTTCAGACTCAAATTTCTTGGATTTTTCAATCTCGTTTTCAAGTTCTTTCAAAATCAAATTAGATTTCAACAAATTCTCCTTTTTAGTAATTTCAAATTTGGAATGTATATTAATCTTAAAATTTTCAAATTCCTTTTGCAGAAAGTTATTCAAACTTGACAACTCAATCTTGTTTTCTTTTAAGATCAGAATTTCCTTTTCAAACATTTGAATATTTTATTGAGATGAACAAGATTGGTTTCCAATTTCAAACAATTATTGCAATCTGAATTTGAAGAATTTTTAAAATATTCAAGTTGTGATTCCAAATCAACAATTTTGCTGGTTAACTCAGAATTCTTAGATTTCAAAAATTTATTTTTCAGTTGGATTTTATCAACAGGTTTAGTTAGATCAGCACAAAAATAAACCAAATCTTCATAAGAGAAATTTTCTATTTCATTGTCTGTTGAGTCCCCATCAGCTGATCCATCTGAGTTATCTTCTGTAAAACCTGTCAAGCATAGATCTGAAGTTGAGTTGTCATCCTGGGGTTTTGTGCTGTTGTTAGATTTTCCATACAGCTTGTTGAGAGTTCTCCAGACTTCCTGCGCAGTCAAACAGTGAGATATAAGACCAAACTGATTATTACTGAGATAAGAATAGAGAATAGGCATAACACGAGCATTGATAACTTTATTTTTCTTATCTAACATGTCTCCCATATTTTCAATAATATTCTAATATTCAAAATTAACAGATTTTAAATATAATTCGAATTTTAATTTCCATATAAAAAAATCTGTTCCATTGAAAATTATTGGAATATCACTGGACTGACTATCAGAAGACTGACAACTAGGATTCACCATTTCTCTAGAGTTAAAGAAAATACCTGCTCTGATACCACTTGCTGGATCTAGATTAACCCTAGAGGGGGATGAATAGGGTTTATCACGGTTTTTCGTTGAATTTAAAAATCTAACAGAATATTAAAATAATAAACAGATCACAGAATGCAACAAAAATAAAAGTATAGAAAATAAATCACACACAGATGTACCCAGCTTCGGCAAAACCCTGCCTACTGCTGCATTCCTAAGTTTTCTACTAGGTAAGAGAACAGATCCCGCATATAAGACCATGTAAACTCGCAGCGCCTGCTCTTGTCCTAACCCTACGCTCAAAACCTAGACTGATCTAATCCCCTAGATCAGATTTTCCCTAGATTTGCAGACTCTAGTAAACTGCCAGCTAAAACCTTAACTGGATTTCCTAGTATTTTACAGACACTAGAAACTAATATGGTTTACAAATGAATTACATAACAATACATTAAAAAATTGAACAAATAAGAAAACCCTTGTCCCCTTTGAAATAGAAAAATAGGCTTAGCCTAAGCCAAGTATGCCGGCCCATTTTTTATTATCCATTTGAAAGCCATGCTCCAAAATAATGTCGACCGTTCCTAAAACCTAGGGTTTCCTGAAATCCCTAAATTGAATCGATTGCTGAAAGAATTCTCGTATGGATTTAGTCTCGAGTTGCTTGCTTCTTCGATTGGACGTTATCTGATTTGAGGAATTTGTGGTGATTGAAACACACGTGAAAGATAGTGAGTTCTCTTGTATTTTCTCTTCTGATTTCTTTTGAATTTTTTTTGTGGTTTCAATCTCGATGTTTGCCAGTGATGAAATGGTGATAGAATTAGGATTTCAAATCCATAACTCGCGCTCTGATTTCAATTAAAATGGCTTGCCTAATTTATGTCTTCCCTTTTGAATTCTCGGCTTTAAAAGCAACCTGATTTGTTGTGATGAACTTTCGATACTATCCTGGACATGCTTGCTAAATAAGTCATTGTGTTTAAAACAATAAAATCCCCTGATTGATTTTATTCCCTTGTTCGAATTTCTGGCTCCTGGAATGATTTGAAAGCTTTTCTCAAAAGTGATGGTACTGATTTGTTAAAAAAACTTTCCCTTTATAAAAAAGTTTATTGGCTTGAAATTCTTGGTATTGATTAAAAAAAATCAATTCTGGAAATATGATTTAAAGCATGCCAAAAACAAATTGCATGTTTTATACTGGAATCATATAAATGCTTGAATTACTCATTTAACACTTGCCAATTTTGTCATGCCAATTTAATCTGATTTGAAACTTGAATGCTGATTGTCCAAAAAACATTTGCCATATGTGTTCAGGAAATAAATGAATTACCAATTAATGACTGGAAACAAATTGATTTCCATACCAAACATTTGAGAACTGATTTGTTTTAAATCTGGAAATTATTAATTTGCAAATAAAAACTTCCTGTTTTTCTTGCATCTAAAAGAACCAAACAGCTTGCCATGTTTGATATATGCCAGTGCAATATTCCATATATGTTCATCCTGAATTGATTCCTTGCCAAAACATCATTCCATATATGATTCCTTAAAATTTCTAATTTAATTCTTTGAAAAAGAATTTCGATCAATTTAAAACATTGCTTGCCAAATACTTGAATGTTGTTACCATCATTCTTGTGACAATTTGCATGTAGTATTCTCTCCAGGCTTTGTTTAAACATGAATTTCTTGTTTGTTAAAACATTGTTAATTTTCTGGAAATAAAACACCTGCCAAAAGTTTATTGTGAAATTCTGGAAACACTTGCCAAAAGGTTGATTGCCGAAATGTTATCTTGCCACATATTATTGTCTGGAAATACTGTCTTGCCACAAACAACTTGATTGCTTTCATTGAAACAAGCAATCCATAAATGCTAAAAAAAACTGCATACATACTGCTGATTTGTTCACTGATTTTGGTCCATTTGCATTTGAATTCTTGCCTTACGAGCAACATGAGGTTGATGGCTTAAATGCTTTAATTCATGACACATGCATGAGTTCCATACTGCCTTGTCTTATATGTATTTGCCTTGCATACGTGAACACATGCAATTGCCTCTTGCATTTTTGAACTTGAACATGGCATTAATTTCACCTGTTTGTGCTCGACTGCTGCACCAAGCTTGTGCACCCATTTTGACTTGTCACTTTACTGCTTTAAAAATGTTACTCTGTTTCATTTGTGCCATGCTTGTGTGGATTGTAGTTGAACTGCTTGACTTAGTTTGTGGCTTTTTCATGTCATGTCACTTGTGCACCTTCATGCTGCCTTGGTCCATTAGGATAACATATTGCACTCATTTGTTTTTGAGCTGAACCATATTGCCGCACTTAAGTATATTCATGCATATGAACTCCGACTTGCTTAAACACCGATGTCCCTCTGTCATGTGTGCTCGGCTTTTGCATTTGCTTGCATTGTTTCATCTTGAACCATGCTGATTTGGCATGTGACTCATGTACCTCTTTGCTGTGACTAACATCCCTTGACCATTGCACTTGCTTCTTTGTATATTTGAATTGACATGATTGAGCTGCTTTGATTGGGCTGCTTGAACATGCATGCTGCATTTGAATTGTTCGCACTTTCGATCATATTCATATGCACTGAGTTAAGATGGTCCCTGTGGCTACTTCTTAGTTGCTCGCTGATTGGCGAGGCAGTGCACACGTGTATATTCATGCATGTGAGTACATGCAGCCATCAGACAAGATTTCCTGTCCCTGTATTGTACATATACAAACTGACTAGACATAGGTCAGATCAAGTCATGAAAAATGATGAGAAACACACCAGAAATCTGAGGCAAATAAAATTTTAAAAATAAAATTTATATTTGCACGTATTTTAAGAATTATTTCTGTTCCATGTACTGTATGTGCGTTTCTGTATATGACAGGTATGAAGACTGGACTGACTGAGCTGTGAAGACAGAAGATTGAAGATGAAGACAATATGAAGACGTGTCAATGTATCATTGTTAATGTGTATGTAAATTGAAATGTAAACTGAGTGGTTTTATATATATGAGATGTATAGACATAATGTTATAGTGAGGAGCTGTGTATCAACAGAATTGTACTGATGTTTGTATTAAACAAATTTGTTTGAAATAAAATATTATTTTATTGTGTTCAAACAAACTTGTCTATTATATTCAGTTTATTTACAAGTACAATATTCTGTGAATGTATATGAAATGTGATGTGTTCAAATAGTAGAGTTATAAATAGATGTACTATTTGAATGTTTGAAATATAATATTCAATTTAAATAAAATACTGTATGAATATATGAATGACTGTACAGTCGTATTCTATTTAAATATAAATATTATATTTCTGTCTGTGATAAATATATGAAACAGTACAGTAACAAACACATTTAAAATAATATTTATTTGGTTGTTATCATCAACCAAAAATCATATAATTGTGTATACAACTACGTCATATACATCAACCTTCCTCCTCATATGCGCGCTCTCACCTTCCTTCCTTCGATGTTGGCCATACTTCCAGGTTGAGGAGTTTTAATCAGTTTCTTCTTTTATTTTAAAAAGAGCTTGCATTTTTTTCTTTTACTGTTTACTGTTAGCACCAAAAATACACGCACCTTTTTGCTGTTGAAGCTCCGGTCTGGAAATGATCGGATGGAGCAAATGAATGCTGGTTGTTCAAAAAGATTGAGGGCTTGTGAATGGAGTTTTTATTCTTGCGTGAAAACAAAAAGAAAAGAAGTGGGTTTGGTTCATTATATGCAGAGAAAGGAAAAGAAACATACAACGAAGCAGGTATATTTATATATGCAGGAGATTGGGCACCACGTTTCTATTGTTTGGCACCCGTGTTTTCAACAACTTGGTCATTACGGCATCAGTTGGGTACTTATGAATGGATTCTAGGTAGTAGGGGAGCTATTTTCTTTCAACTTCATAGTTGTTCATCTCGATTGTAGCAAAGTAGCTGTAGATTGCTAGGTGGGTGTACAGTGTGATTTCTCTTTCCAACTTAGACTTGTGTCTGTGTGTGTTTAAATCAACAACACAGCTATTTTATTTCTTTTTTGTACATGTGTATTGATTTGATCAGATAGGTAGGCTTGCGAATTGTTTAGGGTGTACATTTCGGTTTCTTAAGAATTAAGGAAGGCATATAGTATGCACGATGATTCATACTGTATGCATAAGTATACTCAGGTTGTCTTGAAAGAAAAAGTTCTAAGTAGTTTTATATTTCATTATATTTATTTAATAATATTTGAATTATTACTATATAAAGTAAAAGTTTAATAATCGCACCGCCACACACTATATCCAAACATGGTGAAAATGGGCATGCTACTACGTTTTGATGTTACGGTCCCAATGAATTTTGTTTTGTTGAAATCGGACTCCATTTGCACAACGGTCTTATTTTAACTTTTTATTTATTTACCGGTTCACGGTTAAATTGCGCTTACCGATAAAATAACTCCAATTGGCCCCAAGCTGGAAAATGAGCAATAATTGACCATTCATATTCCAATAAAATTCGTTTCGTCGAAAACGAAGGTTGTTTGGAAAATAAATATTTTTAATGCTTATATAATATCAATTTAATAAAATACATTTAATCTAAAACAATTAAATTAAAAATAAAATTATTATTGTCATATATATATATCCAGATATATCATTCCAAATATAACCAGTATGGATTTATATCTCAACACAAGTATTTTTGAGTCAAACCATATCCAAACATATAGAAATTCCATATTAAATAAATTAAATAAACGTTATAATTTAATAATGATTTCCATAGCGACTATTTTAAAATTTAATTTGGACACAACTAACAATCTATAACACGAAATTTCAATTTTTCTCTTTCATATGAAAATTATAATCAACAAGATTCCAACGTTTCTTGTTTCATAGAAATCCAACTTATATTGGATCCTGTATATCAAATTGAAGTTCAAAACTCAATATTACGAACTACCGCGCCATTTCGAGCTCGATTTATATTATATAAACTTTATGTTTAAAGTTCGTTTTAAATAACGAATTAAATATTAAAATCTATTTAAAATTCAGGTTAAATATTTAAAACAACATAAGGAATTAAATATTTGACCACTAGAAATACGGGACATTACAATCTTCCCCCCTTAAATTAATTTTGTCCTCGAAATTATCAAGGTAAGAAAGATGTAACAAACCAACTAATTTCCAAAATCCAAATTATTAAAAATCAAAACCCCATTTAATATCGCTAACATATTTTCAAAAATATCAAAAAAAATTCTAAAACTTTAAATTCTCGAAAAAATTCGGTAGAGTCTCCCCTGCACGGAGTAACATCTGCGATATCGCAGGAGAAAATATATATACATCGACCCATCCGGTCAGAAAACAAAAACCAAAAACCCAAAATTTTATATCTTCGCGTAGGCGTACCTCATACGAGTGCTATTGAGCATACTACTCAATTTACGTGCAATCTATGCAACCAAACTTATTCCTCACAGCCTCGTGGTATCTGTACTTAACTCATTTCAACATATAAGTAACAGATATATGAAATTCTAAATAACATTTTATTTATTTACAAGTATATCTTCACAAATTCCAGAACTAAACATGAAATATTAATTCAGAATAGTCGCTATGGAATTTTATATAATAAATAGCCCTTAAAATAGCGATTTTGCAAACAACCTCTCTTTTCGACGAGACCACTTTCGTTGGATCCGGAATGTCAAATTATTGCTGGATTCCAATTTTTCATAATTTTTGGAATCAATATGTGAGCGTGGTGAATTTAAACGTGTTTGATCAGTTCAGTTTGAATTTAATTGATTGGGAAATGATCGTTTTTCAAACGGTCTCCAAATTCGAAGATATTAGTTTTTTTAGGACCGTATCGTCAAAACATAGCCAGATTTATTTTTATAGAATTTTTGAAGTCAGTATGTGGCCACGATAAATTAAAATGTGCGTTTGAATTTAAAATATAATGATTTATATTTTAAATTTAGCGGAAACTGATCATAACAGCCGAATTGAGTTACGAAGCATATCCCATTGTGTTCGAAATGAGGTTAATTAACTAGGGGCGACAATCATTGGGTTTGATTTGGAGTTCAGACGAGTTAGAGTCAATAAGAGAATTAATTAATATTTAAAATATTTTATATATATATCCTCCAAAATCCTAACCCTCCCAAATCTCTTCTGAGCCGCCGCTACCCCGATTTGAACGACGGAAATCTTCCAGAAATCGTTCACAAAATTCTCCAAATCCTGATCAAGTTAACCCCTACTCCCAAAGAAAAAATCGAAGCACCTTCTTCGATCTTCCCATTTATATTGGCCTGATCAAATTTGGTGTTGTGTATTAGTGGAATTTCTCGCTCAAAGTCATCTCATTCAAAGCTGTTTTCCAACTGATTGGGGAGGCCGAGTTCGATGCAACACTGGGTGCAGGAAGGCTCCACATAGGCGGTGGTCGTGGGAGGGTCTGATCGTCTCCTAGGGCGACGATGGAGCATCAAATCGGAACCCTAGGGTTCGAACGTGTTGCGGTTTTTGGCGATGAAGAAGATAAAGAAATGGCAGTGTGTGACGACCCCAAAACCCCCGTACGACGGTGGCAAGGGTAATCTTTGGAATATAACACATAAACAGATAACAACAGAACATAAATAAATAAATACACTGGATATTGTACAAATAATACACTGGATAAACATAATCACCAGAGTTACACAGTATACAGGATCATACTTAGTACAAAATACAGTTCAGTTATACATAAATGTCTACAGCGGAATCAAAACATAATATGTACAATAGGAGCTGAATAGCATAAAAAGAGATAAATGGTAGAATCCATCTTCAGCTCTAGCTATCTAGAAAGAGCCTTTAAAACATTCCTTCGCAGAATTTCTAACACTTGTTCCAAATGTTTCGCGTGCTCGATCTCTGACTTAGAGAAGATCAATATGTCATCAATGAAAACCAGAACAAATTTATTCAAGACTTCTCTGAATACCCTGTTCATTAGATCGAAAAAATAAGCTGGAGCGTTACATAAGCCGAACGGCATTACTAACTACTCATAGAATAAGTCCGGACCTCTGAATGCTATCAAAGGAACACACTCTTTGGCAATACGAAGCTGATGGAAACCTGTAGCTAGGTCCATCCTTGAAAATACTTTAGCGACTGATGATCCGTATACAGCTCGAATTTCTCACCCAAAAGATAGTGCCTCCAGATTTTTAAAGCAAATATGATGGCTAACAACTCAAGATCATGGGTAACGTAATTTTTCTCATGCGGTTTCAGCTGACGGCTAACATAAGCAACCACTTGACTTCTTTGCATTAATACTGCACTAAAGCCTTCTCTAGAGGCATCTGTCCAGACTTTCAAGTCTTGATTTCCATTGATAATCGTTAACACTGGAGCAGTTGTTAATCTTAATTTTAGCTTCTGAAAAGCCTCCTCACATTCGGGAGTCCACTTGAATCTTGCGTGCTTCTTTGTAAGCTTTGTTAAGGAACTAGATATCTTCGAAAAATCTTTAACGAACTTCCGATAATAACTAGCCAATCCAAGAAAACTTCGGACTTCTGTGGGAGTACTAGGCTGCTTCCAATTTTGAATAGCGGTGATTTTACCGGGATCCACAGAAGTTCCTTCTTTTGATACAACGTGGCCAAGAAACTACCGCGCCACTTCAGGCCTTATTTATAATTAAAAATAATTATATTTAATTTCAAACATCGATTCAAACATACTTTTCGTCATTATTATTTAATTATTTTAAATATTTAAAATCCACAAAAATAGCCAAATTAAATATTTAAATTGGTTCAAATTTTCTGGGTTGTTACACAGCGTTTTCCTTAAACGTAATGAAAAAGGTTAATTTTTAATTTTACTGTATTAGTTTATTTAATTTTAAAATTAAGCTATAAAAAAAATTAGATTTGCCTTTAAATATAAAATTAGAATTGTTTATAGAAATAAAAATAGCATTGTTTATAAAAATAAAATTAGCATTGTTTATATAAAAATAAAAATAACATTGTTTATATAAAAATAAAAATAGCAATATACTTTGTTATAGAAAATAAAAATATACTTTGTTAAAAAATAGAAATATACTTTGTTAGAAAAATAGAAATATACTTTGTTAAAAAATAGAAATATACTTTGTTTTAGAAAATAAAAATAGAAATATTTTTGAAAAATAAAAATAGCAATATTTTTGAAAAATAAAAATAGTAATATTTTTGAAAAATAAAAATAGCTTTGATTTTTAGAAATAAAAATAGCATTAGTTTTAGAAATGAATGAAACAAAAATATGATTTATATATATATGATAGCGGAATAAAAATATGATTTTTATATATATGAAGGCGTTATTTAAAAATCTGATTTTTTAATTTAAACCGCGTGAAACAGATTGCGATGGGACCGACTGGAAGCGAACAGAATCCAAACCGTCCAGTAAAGAATGACGGAGTGGAAACCAAAGGTGAGAACTCTTTCTAACTAATTATTTTATAGCTAAATATATATTAGATTGCAGACGGGGCTTAGTAGCTCCTGACACCGTCGTCCACAGACCATGGACAGCTTATTTGATTGTATTGTGTTGTGGAAATGGACTGTATTATGATTGTTGATTGTATTGTATGGAATAAAATATTTGAACTATAAAAGTATCATTTTTATTGAATGAATATAATATATAAAATATTCATGTATGGAATAAAATATTTGAACAATAAAAATATATTTTTTATTGGATATATGAACTGTTTAAAATAGTCATGTGTTGAAATAAATATTCATAAATAAATCGGACGATTTGTTTATGTATACCCATTTATCTGATACTGATTCAGACGATATATTTTGCACATCGCCCAACTGAACAAATAAAATCTGTGTTTGTTGATTGAAACCCCATACGGGTATTGGGATCATATTTGACATACACTAATCCCAGTTTTTTAATTGTATGTCAATCGATGGGTTGACAGACTGTTGTAAGCGTTAATTATTTATATTTAATGCTTATGCAGTTGTGTAGTGCACTTTGGCCGATGGTTGATTGTTTATCATTGTTGATTTATACATGTGTTGTATGAAATCCATATAAATAAAATTAAATGGTAATTGATTGGGTCTGATACCATTTCAGAAGTAAGGAATGTTTTAAAATAACGAATATTTTAAAATAATGAATATTTTAAAATAATATTCAGAAAAGAATCAAAATATGATTTTGATGTCCGATTTTGGATGGATATGAAAATATTGAAATATATGCAGCCGTATTGATAAGATATGCGCCATTTTGATGCGAACGGTAGTTATATCGATTTTATTCATTTTTATAATGAATATAAAAAAGAATTGATTTCGAAATCTGATATTTTGAAACTATTATCATTTTAATATTATAATGCTATGGAATATTCAATTTGATTTGAAATTGAATATGAAGTTGAAATCGTTTTTAAAACTAATTTATAAAATTCGTTTTAAATGGAAATCGATGAAATATATATATTATATATATTATATTGAATAGAACGTGCCGCGATAGTTCGCGAATTTCGACCATTGACTTCGAATGGACATTACGGGAGATCCGACCATCAGATTCTCCTAAAACTAGAAACGTTGGGTTTGTATCGAAAAGAGCTCTCCAACGAATACAAGAGATTTGAGATCTAACGGTTGGATTTGGAATTATGTCCAAATAAAATTTGGAAAAGGTCGTTGTAAGTGCAGTTCGATGACCGTCTATGGAAATCGACTGTACGGACCTTGATAAAATTATTAAAAATATAAATAATTTGTGTAAAATCATAATAAATGATTTGGAAAGAATTGGGATGAAAAATTCCATGCTTGTAAAGATAAAAATATATTTTTATCGAAATGAACTAGTTATTAACTAGAAAAAATCCAATCGTTTTAAAATAAATAAATTGGATTGAGAATGGTTTTAAAAATAACCAAAATTTCCAATATATGAATTGAAATGGATTTGAATCGAAACCATCATCGGAATATTTCGATATTGGATTTCGCGATTATACGGATATTGTTATGGAAATTTGGAAGATATATAATATATCGTTATTTCCAATACGATATTTGTTGGTTTCAAAATTTGATATTGAATATAAGCTGATGTAATTTCTATTCAGAGCCTTGTATTTAATATCAAATTGGATTTTGTGTTTTTCGTGAATGGTGTCTTCATTAAAATTGTTCTTAAACCCAGTTGAGAAAGGAATAAATCTTTTAATTAAGATTTAGTGAAATTTTCCAATTAATTTATATATAATTGGAATTGAATAAATGAATTGGATTTTGGGTTTGTCATGAACAGTGTCTTCAATAACACTGTTCTTAAACCCCGTGTGAAAAGAATAAATCTTTTAATTAAGATTATTAGAGTTTCCAGTTAATTAACATTTAATTGGAATAAAATGGAATGTGAATTGCGTTTATCGTGAACTGTGTTTTTAGCGACATTCGTTCTTTAACCCGATTTACAGCGAGATGTGATTTGGAATTTATAAATGTTTTATTAAGATTTAATGGAAATTTTCCAAAGTAAAGTTTTCCAATTTAATAGATTAAATTGGAATGGAATGGAATTCGATTTGGTAATAATCGAAGTGAGCTTCTATGAAAGAAGACCGTTACTTTAAACGGAATTTAAAAGGCTTTGCAGTTATTCCATTTATATTATTGGTTGGATATGGATGTTTATATCGATTATATATATATTTATCGGTTTTCCATGAAGATTCCATAATTAATAGAATGGGATTTTGGATTTATCGTGAACTGTGTTTTAAATGACATTAGTTTTTTAACCCAGTTAAAGATAAGATTAATTTCTTAACTTTGGAAAAACATTAAGTTATGATTTTTTTTTAGATTAAAACTGAACGAGAGTTTTAATGAATCTTTGATTAGATTGGAATGTGAATGGGATAACTAAATTTATCGAATTCATGAAATGATCGAGAATGAAGTATCGCCAGTTTTGCTCCAAGCGATAGTTAAATCTTTAATTAGATTTGAATGTGAAATGGTAATTAATTTTACCAGTAACACCGTGGGTGTCAGATATTGAGTATTACCAGTTTTGCTCCATGGGATAAATAGGTTGGGATTGGGAAATTAAATAAATGATTACTTCGGTAAGGATCGCTAAACCCGACTAGTTTGGATAAACTTTAATTTGGTTTATAATTGAAATCCAATGGAAGATTAAATAATAAATTTGAAGAATATATCTTTGATAAAATTAATGGGAACCTTTCCCAAAGGATATGAATATTTAAATAAAAGAATATTCAGAATTGGAATGAGGCGTATGTTGTGTTTTTTTAGCACTTGTTTATTATATACGCGAGTTATTCAGAAAGACCGGGTTTATCCCATTCTGAATAACTGAATCGACGATAAGTCGACGATGAAGACGGTGGTTGAAGACCAGAGGTCTTCACATCGTATGGATAATTACTGATGCCTTGATTGGGCTGTACACCTAAGACGAGGTAATAAGTGGTGATCGTCCAGACGTACTTGGAGATCAACCGGACATGCGAGGATCTCTCTCCTGTATTGGACATATGAGACGAGGAATAAGGTGCCTTCGGTTTTGTTCAGACCCAAAACGAACTTGTAAATGGATGTGTGTCTGACATTGGATTTCGTTCCATGTTGATTGATCTCTATCAAATATATATATGTTTGGTGGTGGATAATTTGTTCTCTTGCTTAACACCCTTCTTTGAGACGTACGAGCTCAGAGGTTATATATCGATATACATCAGTCGCATGGCGTGAATTGCCAGTGTGGCATGCTGAGATGCAAATAATCAAGGCTTGTGTTGAAAAGCAGAGTTTGTGGTTGATGATAAAAGCACGGCTTTAATATAGCATAGCTTTGTGTATAGCGTTAATTCGCGAGCCTCACACCTGGTGTGAACCAGAAACGGGAGAGGACCTCATGAAGGACATGCGTTTCCTTCTAGCTAGGAGTGGTGTCAGGGTTTTGCAAGCCCGGACGCTTTACTTATGTGGTTGATGGATAGCGAGGCACCTCGGATAAATCGGTTACTACAGAGCCGATGGATATTGAGTCAGCTGGCTCATTTACGCCCCATAGGGTGGGGAAACGTATTGTTTAGGCATTTAAATCCACTCCGTGTGGACCAGCCCTGGCAATCCAAGGGTCACTCGAGCTCTGATCCTAAGGCTCGGGCTAGAGAATCTCGAAGCGGTAAGGACGACCCCTTTCGTTGGTTCACAGATGGAAATCCAACTTCCATTACGACATTTTACGGTTTTAGTTGTATACTTTTGGCGACATAGTGGCATGGGACGCTAGTGCCATCTATGATTGATACATTTATACTTAAAGTGATTTTATACGCTATGCACTTATAATAATATCAAAATGGTTTGTTTTAAACGTACCAAGCATGTTTAGCTATTATAAGGTAAAACTCTATCCTCCGGCTTGCGTTGCATTGTGTGATGGGACCTGAGTCTTATAATAGCTTCATTCTTCCAAAAAGCATTGCGTTATTTGTTTTATGCACTGGTATTATTGGGAGGAATCCTGTTCCGTGTTATATGGCATGGTCCCTTGATTTACTTCATTTTTAAAGTAAAGATTTGATAACTGTTTTAGTTCTCACACCAGTCACATGACTGACCTGGAGTTTATTGTTTTAACCTAAACTCTGAGTGCCCGTATTTTCCACACGGGCAGCTAGCAGTTTGGTTTTGTAGATATTATATTTACAGGATCCTGGTTTACAGTTGGATCTATATTCGAAACGCTCTGTATCTGTGTATCTCTTGTAGTTGTGTTATGTATTAATTTTCCGCTGCATTGTAATTTGTAAATCTCTATATATTATTTGTTCATACTTTGTATATTCTTGTACTCTGATGTATTTGTTGTAATAAGTAATGAAATGTTCTTATGTTTTCGTTTTGATTTTCGTGTTCTTAGACAATCCGTTCTTTCTCTTCTCTTCGAAGACTAGGGAAGTTCGGGTCGTCACAGTTTGGTATCAGAGCTTTGGTTTACAGAGCTCGAGAACAAGACACATTAGAACCAAATGAAAGAATTCATCAGAGATTGGAATAGTAATATCCAATGAGAATGGCTCGTTAGAGATGGGATCAGTAGTATCCTAGAATGAGTCGAAAGAGTGTTATTTTTAAAATAAAAATGAAAACGAATTTTGTTTTGAAAATTTAAACCTTATTATACGTATTTGAATAATTTATTTTAAATTGATTTGGACTATCGGGTATATAGAGATTTTAATATATGTCTGATCCACGTGTATTTGAAGTCTCAAATATACTGGATGGATATAGAATCACACTCTAGTCGCTCGGGGATAATTCTGGTGATGCCCGGGCATCATCAGTATTTATGATCGAATTTCGAAAGTGGGATATCTATATATTTCCAACTGACTGGTGTGAGAACTAAAATTAGATAGGATTATTGTTGTGAATTGGCAACAAAAACATGATTTTGTGTATATATATATATATCAAAGTTATGTGTTTGAAACGATAATCAACTAATTGATTGCTGGTTGTGTTGTTTGATTATTGGTTGATTAATTAAAATTTTGAACCATTAAGCCAAATTGAATCAAATGTTGAACTGAATTGAAAATTGATTGAAATTGCATGCATATACATGTACATACATTGAACAGGTCATAGCAGGGACGCTAAGCAGGGGAATAAAATTGGATGCTCGACATATAGGTACATGTTCACCGACTTATTGGGTTTGGATGATTTTATGAGCCGATTGGCTAGCCGCTTGGCTTTTACTTTTTCTTTTTGGATGGTGAGTGCCCTGCATGGCTATTTGAGGTTTTAAGTGTCTCCCCGTGCAAAGGAGGTTATGGTGAAATCTTTTGAAAATTTAGGGTGTTAGCCAAACTTTTGAAAATTTAGAAATTCTTAGAAACTGAAAAGTTGAAGAATGAAAGCCAGACTTAAAGTTGAGTTAGTTAGTTAAACAACTTTCAGCTCCGTTCCTTTTCGAGGACGAAAAGATTTTAAGTGGGGGAGATTGTAACAACCGGGAAAATCAGAACCAATTTAAATTTTTTATTTTGGCAATTTTAATGAATTTTGAATATTTAGAATGATTTATTTTAAATAATAACGACTAGAAATTTATTTTAAATAGAATTAGAACATATAATTTTATTTAAATCGAAGTTAGAATATAAATATTAATTTTAATTATAAAAGGAATTGGACATGGCACGGCAATTTGAAAATTCGATTTCAAATTACAAATGAATGTACATGATTCAAAATAAACCGGATTTTAGTAAAACTAGAAATATTTGAATCTGTTTGAAAATATCTTTCCAACGAATGTGAATTGAAATTTCATAACAGGAATAAAAAGTTATGCCTAGTTGATAATTCAGAATAGTCACTACGGAATTTTATATATTATATATCCTTTAAAAATAGCGATTTTCCAAACGACCTTCGTTTTCGATGAGACCACTTTGGTTGGATCCGGAATGTCAAATTATTGCTAGATTCTAATTTTCATAATTTTTGGAATCAATATGTGAGCGTGGTGAATTTAAACATGTTTAGTCAATTCAGTTTGAATTTAATCGACTAGGAAATGACCGTTTTTCAAACGGTCTCCAAATTCAATGAAATTAGTTTTGTTAGGACCGTATCGTCAAAACATAGCCAGATTTATTTTTCTGGAATTTTTGGAGTCAGTATGTAGCCCCGATAA
Organism: Allium sativum; assembly: GCA_030737875.1. NCBI lineage: Eukaryota > Viridiplantae > Streptophyta > Magnoliopsida > Asparagales > Amaryllidaceae > Allium > Allium sativum. The sequence goes on along the minus strand of CM060916.1, from coordinate 787,068,899 downwards.
ATTAAATGTGCGTTTGAATTTAAAATAAAATGATTTATATTTTAAATTTAGTGTAAACTGATCGTAATTGCTGAATTAGATTACGAAACATATCCCATTGTGTTCAGAATGGAGGTAATTAGCTAGAGGCAACAGTCATTGGTCTGATTTGGAGTTCAGATGAGTTAGAGTCAATAAGAGAATTAATTAATATTTAAAATATTATATATATATATATATTTCCTCCAAAACCCTAACCCTCCCAAATCACTTCTGAGCCGCTGCTACCTTGATTTGAATGAAGGAAATCCTCCAGAAATCGTTCACAGAATTCTCCAAATCCTGATCAAGTTAACCCCTACTCCCAAAGAAAAAATCGAAGAAGCTTCTTCGATCTTCCCATTCATATTGGCCTGATCAAATATAGTGCTATGGATCGATGGAATTTCTTGCTCAAAGTCATCTCGTTCAAAGTCGTTTCCAGCTGATTGGGGAGGTCGAGTTCGATGCAACGCTGGGTGGAGGAAGGTGCCACATAGGCGGTGGTCATGGGAAGTTTGATCGTCTCCTAGGGCGACGATGGAGCAGCAAATCGGAACCCTAGGGTTCGAACGTGGTGCTGTTTTTGGCAATGAAGAAGATAAAGAAATGGCAGTGTTTTCCTTAAATGTAATTAACAAGGTTAATTTTTGATTTTACTGTATTAGTTTATTTAATTTTAAAATTAAGCCGTAAAATAAAAATTAGATTTGTCTTTAAATATAAAATTAGAATTCTTTATAAAAATAAAAATAGCATTGTTTATAAATAAAAATAGCATTGTTTATATAAAAATAAAAATAGCAATATGCTTTGTTTTAGAAAATAAAAGTATACATTGTTAGAAAAATAAAAATATACTTTGTTAGAAAAACATAAATATACTTTGTTACAAAAATAGAAATATACTTTGTTAGAAAAATAGCAATATACTTGGTTTTAGAAAATAAAAATATACTTTGTTTTAGAAAATAAAAATAGAAATATTTTTGAAAAATAAAAATAGCAATTTTTTAAAAATTAAAATAGCAATATTTTTGAAAAATAAAAATAGCGATATTTTTGAAAAATAAAAATAGCTTTGATTTTTAGAAATAAAAATAGCATTAGTTTTAGAAATAAAAATTGAAATAAAATATGATTTTTATATATAAGATAGCGGAATGAAATGATTATTTTTATATATATGAAGGCGTTATTTAAAAATCTGATTTTTAATTTAAACCGCGTGAAACAGATTGCGAGGGACCGACTGGAAGCGAACATAATCCAAACCATCTAGTAAAGAATGATGGAGTGGAAACCAAAGGTGAGACTCCTTCTCACTAATTATTTTACTGTTAAATATATACTAGGTTGCAGACGGGGCTTAGTAGCTCCTGACACCGTCGTCCACAGACCATGGACGGCTTATTTGATTATATTGTGTTGTGGAAATGGACTGTATTGTGATTGTTGATTGTATTTTATGGAATAAAATATTTAAACTATAAAAATATCATTTTTATAGAATGAATATAATATATAAAATATTCATGTATGTAATAAAATATTTGAACAATAAAAATATAATTTTTCTTGGATATATGAACTATTTAAAATAGTCATGTGTTGAAATAAATATTCATAAATAAATCCGACGATTTGTTTATGTACACCCATTTATCTGATACTTATTCGGACGATATATTTTGCACATCGCCCAACTGCACAAATAAAATCTGTGTTCGTTGATTGAAACCCCACATGGGTATTGGGATGATATTTGACGTACACTAATCCCAACTGTTTAGTTGTATATCAATCGATGGGTTGACAGACTGTTTTAAGCGTTAATTATTTAAATTTAATGCTTATGCTGTTGTGTAGTGCACTCTGGCTGATGGTTGATTGTTTATCATTGTCGATATATACATGTGTTGTATGAAATCCATATAAATAAAATTATATAGTAATTGATTGGGTTTGATTCCAATTCAGAAATAAGGAATGTTTTAAAATAACGAATATTTTAAAATAATGAATATTTTAAAATAATATTTAGAAAAGAATCAAAACATGATTTTGATGTCCGATTTTGGATGGACACGAAAATATTGAAATATATGCAGCCGTGTTGATTAGATTTGCGCCATTTTGACGCGAATGGTAGTTATATCGATTTTATTCATTTTTATAATGAATATAAAAAAGAATTGATTTTGAAATCTGATATTTTGAAAATATTATCATTTTAATATTATAATGATACGGAATATTCAATTTTGATTTGAAATTGGATATGAAGTTGAAATCTTTTTTAAAAAGATTTATAAAATATGTTTTAAATGGAAATCGACGAAATATATATAATATTTATATTATATAAATTTAATGGCCTGAATAGAACGCGCCACGCCGTGACAGTTCGTGAATTTCGACCACTGACTTCGAATGGACATTCCGGGAGATCCGACCATCGGATTCTCCTAAAACCAGAACCATTGGGTTCGTATTGAAAAGAGCTTTCCGACGAATACAAGAGATTGAAATCTAACGGTTGGATTTGTAATTATATCCAAATCAAATTTGGAAAAGGTCGCTGTAAGTGCTGTTCGATGACCGTTTATGGAAATCGACTGTATTGGCCTTGATAAAATTATTAAAAATACTAATAATTTGTGTAAAATCATAATAAATGATTTTTAAAGAATTGGGATGAAAAATTCCATATTTGTAAGGATAAAAATATATTTTTATCAAAATGAACTAGTTATTCACTAGAATAAAATCCAATCATTTTTAAATAAATAAATCGGATTGAGAATGGTTTTAAAAATAACCAGAATTTCCAATATATGAATTGGAATGTGTTAGCCTGTTTTGTGACCAGGTCACCCAAAACCCAAACGATCAGGGTTACATACGTTAGAGGCTAAAACTCTTATACGTTCTAAAACCAGAGTTCGGATCGGATTGCAGAGCTCGGATTAGATTGGAGAGCTCGGATCGGATTGGATCGAACAACCTTGACTCAGATAGATGACATCTCTACCTTGCTACATCAACTTCGGGTCGGAGAATACTTCAGGTCGAATAGCCTGGATTCGGACTTAACCTGGCCGTAAGTAATAAGACACAATGAATAGGTCGGATCGGATCGGAGGCATTGATCTGATCCCATCCCTTTAACCATACCTGAAGGATTCCGGTTCGGCAGCATCAATTGCACAGGTCGAATATAGATAGACCCGAACCCCTTTTTTACTTGAAGTGGTTACCCGGCATATGAGATTGGACCTATTTTTACTCCTCCTTTCATGGGAAGGATTACACTTGGCACACATGAACAAGATATAACTTCTCCCATGTTTCCCACTATTCTCGAGGTTCTCTTTGATGCTGCCACGTGACCATTTATCCCAACCGAATTTCTACCCATAAGTACATGAATTCGCACCACTTTACAGGGACTTTTGGCACTTAGTTCGATCATGGCAGCCATGAGAAGTTTTTCTCCACAGCAAATCGTCATCTCCTCCAATAGAATCCATGAATTCAGAGAGACAAATTCATTGTAATCAAGTGCTTGAGTGATTCAAAGCCTTGTAATTGTAATTCTATGTTGAATTAAGAATTTATAAAGTGGATGTAGGCTCATTAACGCCGAACGACTATAAATCTTGTGTGTTGATTGATTTCTCTTGCTTTCTCGTATATGATTTCTCATTATTCTCTGTAAAACATGATCAATTGGGTGTTAGAACCAATTTTTGGTCTAACAGAATGGATTTGAATCGAAACCATCGTCGAAATATTTCGATATTGGATTTCGTGATTATACGGATATTGTTATGGAAATTTGAAAGATATATCATATATTGTTATTTCCAATACGATATTTGTTGGTTTCAGAATTTGATATTGAATATAAGCTGATATAATTTCTATTCAGAGCCTTGTATTTAATATCAAATTGGATTTTGGGTTTGTCGTGAATGGTGTCTTCATTAATACTGTTCTTAAACACAGTTGAGAAAAGAACAAATCTTTTAATTTAGATTTAGTGAAATTTTCCAATTAATTAATATTTAATTGGAATTGAATAAAAGAATTGGATTTTGGGTTTGCCATGAATGGTGTCTTCATTAACACTATTCTTAAACCACGTGTGAAAAGAATAAATCTTTTAATTAAGATTATTAGAATTTCCAGTTGATTAACGTTTAATTGGAATAAAATGGAATATGAATTGGATTTATTGTGAACTTAGATTTTAGCGACATTTGTTCTTTAACCCAATTTACAGCGAGATGTAATTTAGAATTTATAAATCTTTTATTAAGATTTAATGGAAATTTTCCAAAGTAAAGTTTTCCAATTTAATAAAGTAAATTGAAATGGAATGGAATTCGATTTGGTAATAATCGAAGTGAGCTTCTGTGAAAGAAGACCGTTACTATAAATAGAATTTAAAAGGCTTTGCCGTTATTCTATTTATATTATTGGTTGGATATGGAAGTTTATATCGATTATATATATGTTGATCTGTTTTCCGTGAAGATTCCATAATTAATGGAATGGAATTTTGGGTTTATTATGAACTGTGTTTTAAATGACATTAGATCTTTAACCCCGTAAAAGATAAGATTAATTTCTTAACTTTGAAAAATCATTAAGTAATGATTTTTTTGAGATTAAAACTGAACGAGAGTTTTAATGAATCTTTAATTAGATTTGAATGTGAACGGGATAATTAAATTTATTGAATTCATGAAATGATCGAGAATGGAGTATCGCCAGTTTTGCTCCAAGCGATAGTTAAATATTTAATTAGATTTGGACGTGAAATGGTAATTAATTTTACCGAGAACACCGTGGGTGTTAGATATGGAGTATTACCAGTTTTGCTCCATGGGATAAATAGGTTAAGATTAGGAAATTAAATAAATGATTACTTCGGTAAGGATCGCTAATCCGGACTAGTTTGGATAAACCTTAATTTGTTATATAATTGAAATCCAATGGAAGATTAAAGAAAGAATTTAAAGAAGTTATCTTTGATAAAATTAATGGGAACCTTACCCAAAGGATATGAATATTTAAATAAAAGAATATTCAGAATTGGCATGAGGCGTATGTTGTGTTTTTATTGCACTTTTTTATTCTATATGCGAGTTATTCAGAAAACCGTGTTTATCCCAATCTGAATAACTGAATCGACGATAAGTCGACGATGAAGACGGTGGTTGAAGACCAGAGGTCTTCACATTGTATGGATGATTACTGATGTCTTGATTGGGCTATACACCCAAGACGAGGTAATAAGTGGTGATCGTCCAGACGTACTTGGAAATCGACCGGATATGCAAGGACCTCTCTCCTGTATTGGACATATGGGACGAGGAATAAGGTGCCTCCGGTTTCATTCAGACCCAGAACGAACTTGTAAATGAATGTGTTTCTGGCATTGGATTTCGTTCTGTGTTGATTGATCTCTATTAAATACTTATCTGTTTGGTGGCGGAGAATTTATTCTCTTCCTTAACGCCCTTCTCTGAGACGTATGAGCTCAAAGGTTATATATCGATAGACATCAGTCACATGGCGTGAATTGCCAGTGTGGCATGCTGAGATGCAAATGATCAAGGCTTCTGTTCAAAAGCAGAGTCTTGTGGTTGATGATCAAAGCATGACTTTAATATAACATAGCTTTGTGTATAGCGTTAATTCGCGAGCCTCACACCCCGGTGTGAACCAGAAAATGGAGATGTCCTCAAGAAGGACATGCGTTTCCTTCTAGCTAGGAGTGGTGTCAGGGTTTTGCAAGCCCGGATGTTTTACTTATGTGGATGATGGATAGCGAGGCGCCTCAGATATATCGGTTACTACGGAGACGATGGATATTGAGTCATCTAGCTCATTTACGCCCCATAGGGCAGGGAAACGTACTGTTCAGGCATTTTAATCCACTCCGTGTGGACCGGCCTTGATGATCCAAGGGTCACTCAAGCTCTGATCTTGAGGCTCGGGCTAGAGAGTCTCGAAGCGGTAATGATGGTCCCTTGCCTTGGTTCACAGATGGAAATCCAACTTCCAATACGACATTTTATGGTTTTAGTTGTATACTATTGGCGACATAGTGGCATGGGACACTAATGCCATCTATGATTGATACGTTTATATTTGAAGTGATTTTATACACTATGCACTTATAATAATATCAAAATGGTTTGTTTTAAACGTACTAAGCATGTTTGGCTATTATAAGGTAAAACTCTATCCTCCGGCTTGCGTTGCATTGTGTGATGGGACTTGAGTCTTATAATAGCTTCATTCTTCCAAAAAGCATTGCGTTGTTTGTTTTATGCACTGGTATTCTTTGGAGGAAACCCGTTCCATGTTATATGGCATGGTCCCTTGATTTACTTCATTTTTAAAGTAAAGATTTGATAACTGTTTTAGTTCTCACACCAGTCACATGACTGGCCTAGAGTTTATTGTTTTAACCTAAACTCTGGGTGCCCCTATTTTCCGCACGGCCAGCTAGTAGTTTGGTTTTGTAGATATTATATTCACAAGATCCTGGTTTACAACTGGAGCTATATTTGGAACGCTCTATATCCATGTATCTCTTACAGTTGTGTTATGTATTAATTTTCCGCTGCATTGTAATTTGTAAATCTCTGTATATTATTTGTTCATACACTGTATATTCTTATACTCTGATGTAATTGTTGTAATAAGCAATGAAATGTTCTTGTGTTTGCATTCTGATTTGTCATGTTCTCAGACAATCCGTTCTTTCTCTTCTCTTCGGAGATCGGGGAAGTTCGGGTCGTCACCACAGCGGAACAAAATATAATATAGAAATAAATCTTTACTGAGAGCTTGAATAAAACTTACAATCATCAGAGTACATCACACATCTGGACAGTTATAATAATTTGTCCTCATGTACAATCTCACAGCGGAAAATATAATAGCATACGTCTAAACTCTTCCATCCCGTCTCTTCATAACAAATGGTCACCTAAATCTATACAGCTCGGTCTAACCCGAGCATTACAAACACCGGGTCAGTCTGGTGAACTAGAATGAGAAAAACACACTAAGTTTTAAGGCATCACACAACTTGATTTTTACGTTAAAATCATTTCAAAAGAAAAGGATAATCGTAAGACCGAATCCACACATAAATAAGGACAGTTTTTACATCACGATAACCCAAAACATTTTTGAAAACAATATTATTCGGATATTATGATAGTGTCTAAATACAAGTAATTATCAATCTAGTAGAACGCTTGCTTCTCATGCTCCACATATGTAGTATACAATCAAAACTGCGGGCACTTATTGGAGAATTGATTTCCTGACAAGGTATGGGACCACCTTCCCGATAATGTACCTCTGCAGATGAATACATTGGGGTTCAACAAGAACATCTTGCAACCCAGGCTAAACATGACAGGACCCTCACTTTCTCTTGAGAGTACCGAATATATCATTACCACGGTTGGGGGAAAGCCAACCGAACCGATAGCATACATACAGAAATAAAAGGGACAACCAAAGGCATTTGATTTCACCAGATCATGTAATGATATACCCTTTTGATGGGTGGGACCCACATAGCCATGCGACCTACCCGATTTTATACCTTTCCCGGTTGATGAGGCTTGAGGTCATAATTTATTTATTTATTTATTTTTAATTTAAGAACATCTGGCCATCATTCACTTTGAATGTCACATCGTCAGATCCATCAGATATCACTAATTGACGTCTACAAAAATACTCTACTTGTTAAGCTAAGAAAAGGTGTACTGTCTTCTCCGCCACCAATAGAAATACATTTGAAGAAATCAATGTATGCGATCCTTTTGGAAATACTCAGTCAGACACTCGTCCATACAAGTCATCCAGGAACATGTGAACCGAAGGCAACCTCCTACCACATCTAAGGAATCACCCTATAGATCAGTAGCGAGTAGTCCTTGCAATCTGTAGATTCCAATCATGACAGAATCACTGCCAAATATATATCTCTAGGGATCAACCAGAGAAATTCAACAGTAGTTCCTCTACTAAGGAAGATTTACGGTCTTCAATTACTTCATCTCGATTAGCATCTTCCACATATTCGTATTTATTGGTCGGAATGGTTTTCGTATATAAATTTGATCCCAGTCTTTCCGTACCAACACACGTTGGGTCTGATTTTGATAGTCAGTTATTTAACTATCAAAATAAATAATTAAAAATAAAACCATATAGATCCATTTGTTTAGTACACATCGTCACTTGGCCTTTAAAAATAATATATTAGTCATAATACCAAAAATAACATATTAGTTTTAATATATTAATATTCTCAAATTCTTTATTTTAATCATTCAGAAAAATATCTTAAATCATATTCAATTTTCCTTCAGCTGTCGTTTCAAAATATTGCTAAAAACATTCTTATTTATTTAACACTTGGAAATTGATCCAAATTTTTCATTCTTAAACAATCGTTATGAAATCTCCTTTTCGTTTTGTTATTTGAACATCATAATCGTCACTTATTCTTTTAGAATAACCCATTCTAAATCCCATCTCTTTGTTTTGAAAATATCGTTATATTTTCACAAAATCTCCATTTATTATTTCTTTACTATAGAAATATCATTTCATATTCTCAAGCCCTTTTTAAGTTCCTTTACTTTGGAATTCCTATATACGTACATTCCCAGCCTCTTCAAATAATGTCAAACTATTATTTCACAAAATAATTCACTTTTAATATCTCCATAATTACAACTAATATCATCCTCCGATAATCCTGAAGTCATTCAAGTTGGGGTATTTTAATTTCCTCTCAGACCTTGATCAACAGCGTTCTTATCTTAAGATAAATACAAATTGTAATTCAAAAATCCATATTCAATCTAATATCGACCAATATCAATTCACTATTTTATTAAAAATACGGTTTTATACAACCTTCTTACTTTTGAAATCTCCCTTTTAATATACTATTATTACTGAATTCATTAATTTAGTAAATGATAAATAAAACATCAACCTTTAAACTTTAACCTTTTTAAACTATTTATTTTTCAAATTTTATTACAAATTGTATTTCCAAATTCAATTGCAAGAATACTTTTTCCTAAACCTTTTATTTATTTCCTTTGGGAAAATCTTATTTCAATTCCCATCCATTTCACTTAACACCATCATTGGGTAACGTTAAATTAAAATTAACTCTTTAATTCCACCTCCCTCTTTATAAACTTGTTTATACAACTTTGGTTTAATATTCAACCCTTTTTCATTTCGATTCCCTTTACTTAATCCAACTATTAAGTAATATTTAATTTAAGCTTACCGTATTCACTTAAAATCACTATATAACTTCATTCGCCAAATTCAGTTTAAATATAAACTGTTCATAGGCTTCCTTAGAAATTCAATTATATTTTAATACCACTTCGATTACTTATTTTAATGAACTTTATTTAAATAAGTAATTCCTTAAATTAAAATATACTTCATCATTAACTGGAATTCATGTACAATTTCCTTTTTAATTCTTATTAAATTAAACTCCATTCGCTAAATTATTACATTAGGTTAATCGACATAAACTAACTCAATTTAATAATCAATTTCCGTTAACTTGGCTTGGTAAAATTTAAAACATGATCAACCCATTGATCAACTCTAATTTGTCTTTTCATTTAAATTATTTAATAATATAATTAATTTAAATTATCCCTATTATTTCGATTATTATTAAATAAATAATAAATTGATTAATATAATCCTATTTTAATTATTACTTAAAAATAATTAATCCCAATTATTAGTTGTTACATTTATCCTTGCTCCCCGGCTTATCCATCTTATTAATATAAGAATTAGTTTATAATCATTTAACAATTACGATGAGGCATGTGCTTCGAACACGGTATATTTTTGGTACAAAATGGTATTTGTGGTTAAAATAATCAATATATGCATGTGCTTTGCACATGGTATATTTTTGATACAAAAATGGTATTTGTGGTTAAAACGATCAATATATGCGTTAGCTTCGCACATGGTGTATTTTCTTTTTATAAACTTCATTTAAAAGAATATATTTAAAAATCTATATTCAGTTATAAAATAAATTTTATAACTGCATTTCTAATGATTCACCTAACGGTAAATCAATCTTTATAAAACGATTATAATTTAGGCTATCTACTGTCAATTTCTCAACCAATATTTCTCATTGGTTAATATCAAGGGTTCAACAGTAAGCAATAATAAATCTATCATCCAATTAGGTTATTAAATAGTACATGTGATATAACATGAAAATAAACAATAAATTTGAGTAATCCGGTTGGATTCCCCCTACGTATTCTTCCCTGTATTCAATACAACATGAATAATTAATTCAACTGGTAATGGTCAACTAACAACCATTCAAGCATACAATTCAATTTTAAATGTTTATATTTTTATAAACCTAACCAATAAGGTAAGTTACCTTCATTGGAAATAATCGTCAAAATAACAATTTGGTTTTGTTTAAGGTAAAAAAATGTTTAATTTAAATCAGTTATACAAGAATATCCAGTATATATGCAAACAATTATCTAATCATTCAACCAATAGCAAATAAAGCACACAAATATTTAAACCCGACTTATATAAATATAATGGGATAATTGAGTGAGTTTAACTCACGTTGGTTAGTTCCTTTTAAAAATGGTACGTTCCAATTAAATTAAACATTTGTTTAATTTAATTAAAAATCCCAGTTGCTTCCATCTCCATCCAGTCTGTTCCAGCATATAATGTTTATCAAGTCGGTTCCATTGCAATATGTTATGTTCCATTCTGTTAACGCAATAGGGAATTGTAGGAGTTTAAGTACACAATTTAATTAATATAATTTATTCCCTAGTTAATAAAATTATCATGTTATTAATTAAATTGGTTAGTTGAAATAACACGTCGTTACCTATCATCACGAGTTTGCTCAAACCCAATTCACCATGTCGATTTCTTTTTATTCATTCCTCCTTTCTTATACACAGCGTGTCTAGTTTGAATGCAAGCTTCTCCAAACCTTCCTTTATCCATCCATTTTCTTCCCCATAGTAGTACGCACTGTTTCATGGTTCAAAAAAAATGACTGCTCCTTCCCTAACCACTTCTACTTTCCTCTGTCCATGCGCCTCTAAAAAAACACATCCACCCCATGAACTCCAGCAATACCCTGCTGCCGTAAAAACTTATGCCAACCCTCCCCCTTGCTCATAGCTCCATCGTCCATCCTCCAGTATTCACTTTCCAGTTCATTTTTTTCCTTAAGATAACCGGCCCAAGGCCCAACTCCTTAAACCACCCACGTCCTCACAAAATTCACCAGGCCCGCATCCTGTTGCTTCACGCAACAAACCCCCAAGCTCGACATTCCTTCACCCGCTCACTGTTCGAACCCGCACCCTCCTTCTCCCATCACCAATGCTTCTCCTCCTCGAGCGCTACAAGCCAGCGTCCAAAACCACGTGCCCATGCACGGCCCACACTGGCCACCCAAGTTCCACCGCCTATGCTTGCCGGCCTTACTTGCTTCGGGCTCCGACCACCGATGTCAGTGAACACCTCGCCTGGCGTTCCTTCCTTTGGTCTGTAACTCGACAATTAGTGCTTTCCGATCACCTGTCACACCTCTACCACAGCACTTCCGTGTTGTCGCGCCACCTTCCTCCTCATATGCGCGCTCTCACCTTCCTTCCTTCGATGTTGGCCATACTTCTAGGCTGAGGAGTTTTAATCAGTTTCTTATTTTGTTTTAAAAAGAGCTTGCGTTTTTTTTACTGTTTACTGTCAGCACAAAAAATACACACACCTTTTTGTTGTTGAAGCTCCGATCCGGAAATGCTAGGATGGAGCAGATGAACGCTGGCTGTTCGAAAAGATTGAGGGCTTGTGAATGGAGTTTTTACTCTTGCGTGGAAACAAAAAGAAATGAACTGGGTTTGTGAAGCGACCCGAACTTCCCCGGTAAGGAAAGGCCGGATTGAATTGAGGACAAGCCACAACAGAACGCAGATGGAAGAACATTTCATTGTATATTACAACAATTCCATCAGATACAAGAATATACAGAGCATAAATGAATAAATATTACACAGAAAATATCAGAGATTTAAATTACATTACATAGCAGCGGAAAATAATACAAAATACAACTGAAGAAGATACACGGATACAAAGCTTCCCGGATATCGTTCTAGCTGTAAACCAGGGTCCTGTGAAGATAAATCTGCAAAACCAAAACTACTAGCTGCCCGTGTCGAAAATAGGGGCACCCAGAGTTTAGGTTAAAACAATAAACTCCAGGTCAGTCATGTGACTGGTGTGAGAACTAAAACAGTTATTAATCTTTATTTTAAAGTTCGGTAAATCAAGGGACCACGCCGTATAACACGGAACGGGTTTCCTCCCAAGAACACCAGTGCATAAAACAACAGCGCAATGCTAAATAAAGAAAAATGAAGCTATTATAAGACCCAGGTCCCATCACACAATGCAACGCAAGCCGGAGGATAGGGTTTTTACCTTATAATAGCCAAGAATGCTTGGTACGTGAAATTTCATGTTTTATTATTACTATAAGTGTATAGTGTCAAAACAATTTCAAATCATAAGTATCAATCATAGACGGCATGAGTGCCCCATCCCACTATGTCGCCCTACTAGGCTCTACAATCAAAACCGCACATGTCATGTATTGGAAGCTGGATTTCCATCTGTGAACCGAGGCAAAAGATAGTCCTCTACCGATTCGAGACAATCTAGCCCATGTCTCAGGACCGAGACTCAGGTGGGCCCTTGGATCCTCAGGGCCAGTCCACCGATGTGGATTAAACTTAAACCCTGAACATGCGTTTCCCCACCCTATGGGGCGTAAATGAGCCAACGAATGACTCCATCGGACCCGGATCGTCCGATTAAACCGAGGCACCTCACAACAACAACAACCACATAAGTCAATCTCGTCAGGGCGTGTAAAACCACTGACGCCACTTCTAGCTAGAAAGAAACGCATGCCCTCCCTGACGTCCTCTCCCGTTTTGGTTCACACCGGGGTGTGAGGCTCACGAATTCACGTTACACAAAGATGTGCCACACAGGCTGTGCTTTGATCATCACCACAAGACTTTGCTTTTCAACAGAAGCCTTGATCAATTGCCACTTAGGCATGCCACACAGGCAATTCACTCCATGCGTTTGATATCTATCAACATATAACCCCTGAGCTCGTACGTCTCAGAGAAGGGCGTTAAGCAAGAGAATAAATTCTCCGCCGCCAAATAGATATATATTTAATAGAAATCAATCACACAGACTAAAATCCAATGTCAGACACACAGTCCATTTTCACGTTCGTTCTGGGTCAGAACGAAACCGGAGGCACATAGTACCCCGCATATCCATCGATCTCCAAGTACGTCTGGACGGTCACCAACTGTTTCCATCTTCTTGGGTGTACAGCCCAATCAAGATCATCAGTAATTATCCATACGACATGAAGGCCTCCGGTCTTCAACCACCGTCTTCATCTTCGACACCACGTCGAATTAGTTATTCAGAATGGGATAAACCCGGTCTTTCCGAATAACTCGCGTATATAATAAACGAGTGTTACATAAACCCAACATACGCCTCATTCCAATTCAGAATATTCTTTTATTCAGATATTCTTATACTTTGGGAAAGGTTCCCATTAATTTTATCAAAGATAAATTCTTTAAATTTATTCTTTAATCTTCATTGAATAGCAATTCAAACTAGTCGGGATTAGCGAACCACACCGAAGTAACCATTTATTTTATTTCCCAATCCCAACCAATTCATCCCATGAAGTAAAACTGGTAATACTTCATATCTAACACCACGGTGTTATCGGTAAATTTAATTACCATTTCACGTTCAAATCTAATTAAAGATTCATTAAAACTCCACTTAGTTTTAATCTTTAACTGGGTTAAAGAATCAGTGTCATTTAAAACACGGTTCATGATAAACCCAAAATCACATCCCATTAATTATCGGGCTAAAGTACAAGTGTTATTTAAAACACTGTTCACGATAAACCCAAAAATCAAAACCAATTCAATTCCAATTAAATATTATTTAATTGGTACACTTCATTAAATCTAAATAAAAAGATTTAATCTTTTTCTCAACTGAGCTTAAGAACAGTGTTAATGAAGACACCATTCACGACAAACCCAAATCACATTTGATATTAAATACAAGGATCTAAATAGAAAATATATCGTCTTATATTCAACATCAAATTCTACGACCAACAAATATCGTATTGGAAATAACGATATATATATATATATATATATATATCTTTCAAATTTCCATAACAACATCTGTATAACCACGAAATCCAACATCGAAATATTCCAAAGACAATTTCGATTCAAATCCATTCCAATTCAATTATTGGAAATCCTGGTTATTTTCAAAACCATTTCAAATCCAATCTATTTATTTTAAAAATAAATAGAATTATAATTCTAGTTCAAAACTAGTACATTTCGATAAAAATCTATTTTTATCTTTTCAAATATGGAGTTTTTCATCCCAACTCTTCACAAATCATTTCTTATGATTTTACACAAATTATTGATATTTTTAATAATTTTATCGAGGCCCGTACAGTCGATTTCCATCAACGGCCATCGAACTGCACTTATAGCGACCTTTTCCAAATTTGATTTAGACATAATTCTAAATCCAACCGTTAAATTTCAAATTTCTAATATTCGTTAGAAAGCTCTTTCGATACGAACCCAACGGTTCCGGTTTTGGGAGAATCCGACGGTCGGATCTCTCGCAATATCCATTCGAAGTCAATGGTCGAAATTCGCGAACTGCCGCGGCGCGGCGCGGCGCGTTCTATTCAGGCCAATATATTATTTACATAATATATATAATATATAATTCATCGATTTCCTTTTCCAACCGATGTTTAATTCAATTTCAATTCGTTTTCAATTCAATTCGAATTTCAAATTAATTCAATTTCAATTCAAATTCATTTCTATTCAATTTCAATTCGAATTCATTTCTATTCAATTCGAATTCAATTCTATTCACTTTCAATTCGAATTCATTTCAAAATGATTTCAATTCTATTTCAATTTAATTCGAATTCATTTCAAAACGATTTCAATTCTATTTCAATTTAATTCGAATTCATTTCAGTTTATTTCAAATTTCAAATCAATTCAATTTAATTCGAATTTCAATTCACTTTAATATTCACTTCAATTTGAATAAAATCGATATAAATATCGTTCACGTCAAAATGGCGCCAATCTATCAACACGGCTTCATATATTTCTATTTTCAAATATTCTATTTCGAATATTTCTTTTTCAAATATTTCTATTTTCAAATATTTCTATTCAAATATTCTATTTCAGATATTCTATTTCAAAACTGGAATGAGGCCCAATCAATTACCATATAATGTTAATTATATGGATTTTTCTACAACACATGTATAAAATAACAACGGTAAATAATCAACCATCATCCAGAGTGCACCACACAACTGCATAAGCATTAAATATAAATAATTAACGCTTACACAGTCTGTCGACCAATCGATCGACATACAGCTAAATAATTGGGATTAGTATACGCCAAATATCATCCCAATACCCGTGTGGGGTTTCAAACAATCAAACACAGATTTTATTTGTGTAGTTGGGCGATGTGTAAAATTTATCGTCCCAATCAATATCAATCAAATCAGTGTATATAAACAAATCTTCGATTTGTTTATAAATATTTATTTTAAATACACGTTAAACATTCTATTTTTAACTATAAAATATTTTCCACTATAAAATATTTTATTTCATTTCAAATCACATCACACAATCAACTACACATCAAAATCTAACAAACAAGCATACAAGCCGTCCATGGTCTGTGGACGACGGGTGTCGGGTGCTACTAAACACCGTCTGCATCCTAGTATATATTTTAACTAGAAAATTAAATTAAAAGTGAGAAGTTCTCACCGAATAGCTAAACCAAATGACTCGACTCTTCATATGTAGGAGTCTTTGCCGTTCTCGCCTTTGTCACTTTCGTTGCCCGTAGCCACTACATATATAAAAAATCATATTTTTATTATGTAGCTATGTATATAAAAAATCATATTTTTAATTCACTACATATATAAAAATCATATTTTTATATTGTAGCTATGTATATAAAAAATCATATTTTTAATTCGCTACATATATAAAAATCTAATCTTTATCCTCACTACTTCATGATAAAAGTGAAATTCATATTTTTATTTCACTTCCTATACTGCAAAGATTATATTTTTATTACTCTACACCATTAAAAATCATATTTTTATCCCTCTACATAAATAAAAATCCTATTTTTATTATCTACATTATATAAAAATCAAACCTTTACCTTGTTTTTAAAAATCAACCTTTTCAAATTAAAATTTCAGTTTTTAATCCTACATATATAAATAAAAATTCAGTTTTTAAAGTTAAACAAAAATCAGTTGTAAAACAATGTTTATACTAAAATAAAGAAAAGGAAAATCATAAAAGAAAGGAAATAAATAAATAAAAAACTCACGGTGGGTACTCGCGTCAGTACGAAAGAAGGGGGGGTGCGCTAGGCGGAGAAGAGGAGGAGGGGGTCGCGGGTTCGTGGGTGGTGGCGGATCGGTGAAGAGGAGGGGCGGCAGCAGAGGGATGAACGGCGGAAGGGAGGGATCCGCGTCTGCTGTGCTTCGCGGTGGACTTCACGAACGAGGTGCAGAAGAGGAGAGAGGAAGAGCGGGGGAAGAGGAAGGGGAGGCGCAGGGTGGAGGGCAGGTCGACGGCGACAGTGGGAGCTCTGGCGGCGGGGTAGCGAGGTTCCTCCGATCCCCTTTTTTTTCAGAATGAGTAAGGAGAGAGAAGATAGAGGTAGGGGTTTATATTTAAATTAATTTAATTATTTTAATTTATTCCTAAAAGTTGACTTTTAAATCGAACCCCAAATCGGACCCAACGACTGTCATCCCTAGCTAATAACCCCCATTCCGAACACAATGGGATATGTATCGTAGGCTGATTCAGCTATTTCGATCAGTTTTCGTTAAAATCAAAATATAACTCTATATATTGAATTTGAACGCGCAATTCAATTTACCGGGCCACATACTAACCAGAAAAATTCCAGAAAAATATTTTATAGCTTCGTATCGACGATACGGTCCTAACAAAACTAGTTTCGTCAAATTCCGAGACCGTTTGAAAAATGGCCAATTTCCAGTCGATTAAAATCAACTGAAACTAGTCAAACGCGTTTTCCTTTGCCACGCTCACATATTGATTCGAAAAATTACGAAAATTGGAATCTAGCAATTACTTGACATCACGGATCCAACAAAAGTGGTTTCGTCGAAATCCGAGGTCGTTTGCAAAATTCCCATTTTTAAGGGCCAGAATTCCATAGCGAGTATTCTGAAAATTCATTTGGACATAACTTTTGATTCCCGCTATGAAATTTTGATTTTTCGGATTCGTTGGAAAGATATTCTCAATTAGATTCTATTATTTTTGGTTTCGCTAAATTCCGGTTTATTTTGAATCTTGCACATTCATTTGAAGTTTGAAATCGAATTATCGAACTACTGCGCCATTTTCAATTCCTTTTATAATTTAAAATAAATATTTATATTCTAACGATGATATATATAATATATACGTTCGAATTCTATTCAAAATAAATTTCTCGTCATTATTATTTAAAATAACTCATTTTAAATATTCAAAATTCGCTAAAATTGCCAAAATAAAAATTTTAAATTGGCTCAGATTTCCGGGTTATTACAATCTCCCCCACTTAAAACTTTTCATCCCCGAAAAGGAACGAAGCCGAAAGTTGTTTTACAAACCAACTCAACTTTCATTATTTTGACTACGGCTTAAGTTCTTCAACTTCTCAGTTTCTAAGAACTTTTCAAATTTTTCAAAAATTTGGCTAACACCCTAAATTTCCGAAAAATTTCACCATAACCTCCCCTGCACCGGGGACTTCGGGATATTTCATATAGCCTCCCATGGCCTTCTTCAATCCAAAAGAAAAAGAAAAAGCCAAGCGGCTCACAAAATCATCATCACCCAAACAAAACAGTAAATTATGATAAACATGTACCTATCTGTCGGGCAAACAATTTTATTCTTTTGCTCTAGCCTCCTTGCTATGACCTGTTCAATGTAAGTACATGTATTCGCATGCAAATTCTAACAATTTTCAATACAACTCACTTTTTGATCAATTTGGCTATATGGTTCAACATTTAATTAATCAAACTATAATCAAACAATACAACTAGCAATCAATTAGTTGATTAACGTTTCAAATTCATAACTTTGATACATAGTCAAAAATCAGATTTTTGATGCCAAATCACAACAATAAGCCCTATCTAATTTTGGTTCTCACACCAGTCTAATGGAAATATATAAAAATCCCACTTTCGAAACTCGAACAAAAACACTGATGATGAGATCTCAATCATCAGTATCTTCTCCGGGCGACTAGAGTGTGATTCTTTATCTATCCAGTATATTAAAACTTCGAATACACGTGGATTAGACGTATATGCAAAATCTATATATACTGGATTGTCCACATCAATATAAATAAATAATCAAATACGAATAATTGATTTAATTTTTCAAAACAAAATTTTTTCACTTTAAAGATATACTCTTCACACCCGTTCTAGGATACTACTGATCCCATCTCTAACGAGTCATTCTCATTGGATATTACTAATCCAATTTCTGATGAATTCTTTCGTATGGTTATAATGTGTCTTGTTCTCTGAGCTTTGTAAACTAAAGCTCTGATACCAAATGAAGCGACCCGAACTTCCCCGGTAAGGAAAGGCCGGATTGAATTGAGGACAAGCCACAACAGAACGCAGACGGAATAACATTTCATTGTATATTACAACAATTCCATCAGATACAAGAATATACAGAGCATAAATGAATAAATATTACATAGAAAATATCAGAGATTTAAATTACATTACATAGCAGCGGAAAATAATACAAAATACAGCTGAAGAAGATACACGGATACAAAGCTTCTCGGATATCGTTCCAGCTATAAACCAGGGTCCTATGAAGATAAATCTGCAAAACCAAAACTACTAGCTGCCCATGTCCAAAATAGGGGCACCCAGAGTTTAGGTTAAAACAATAAACTCCAGGTCAGACATGTGACTGGTGTGAGAACTAAAACAGTTATTAATCTTTATTTTAAAGTTCGGTAAATTAAGGGACCACGCCGTATAACACGGAATGGGTTTCCTCCCAAGAACACCAGTGCATAAAACAACAGCGCAATGCTAAATAAAGAAAAATGAAGCTATTATAAGACCCAGGTCCCATCACACAATGCAACGCAAGCCGGAGGATAGGGTTTTTACCTTATAATAGCCAAGAATGCTTGGTACGTGAAATTTCATGTTTTATTATTACTATAAGTGTATAGTGTCAAAACAATTTCAAATCATAAGTATCAATCATAGACGGCATGAGTGCCCCATCCCACTATGTCGCCCTACTAGGCTCTACAATCAAAACCGCACATGTCACGTATTGGAAGCTGGATTTCCATCTGTGAACCGAGGCAAAAGATAGTCCTCTACCGATTCGAGACAATCTAGCCCATGTCTCAGGACCGAGACTCAGGTGGGCCCTTGGATCCTCAGGGCCAGTCCACCAATGTGGATTAAACTTAAACCCTGAACATGCGTTTCCCCTCCCTATGGGGCGTAAATGAGCCAACGAATGACTCCATCGGACCCGGATCGTCTGATTAAACCGAGGCGTCTCGCAACAGCAACAACCACATAAGTCAATCTCGTCAGGGCATGTAAATCCACTGACGCCACTTCTAGCTAGAAAGAAACGCATGCCCTCCCTGACGTCCTCTCCCGTTTTGGTTCACACCAGGGTGTGAGGCTCGCGAATTCACGTTATACAAAACTGTGCCACACAGGTTGTGCTTTGATCATCACCACAAGACTTTGCTTTTCAACAGAAGCCTTGATCAATTGCCACTTAGGCATGCCACACAGGAAATTCACTCCATGCGTTTGATATCTGTCAACATATAACCCCTGAGCTCGTACATCACAAAGAAGGGCGTTAAGCAAGAGAATAAATTCTCCACCGCCAAACAGATATATATTTAATAGAAATCAATCACACAGACTAAAATCCAATGTCAGACACACAGTCCATTTTCACGTTCGTTCTGGGTCTGAACGAAACTGGAGGCACCTAGTACCCCGCATATCCATCGATCTCCAAGTACGTCTGGACGATCACCAACTGTTTCCATCTTCTTGGGTGTACAGCCCAATCAAGATCATCAGTAATTATCCAGACGACGTGAAGACCTCCGGTCTTAAACCACCGTCTTCATCTTCGACACCACGTCGAATTAGTTATTCAGAATGGGATAAACCCGGTCTTTCCGAATAACTCGCGTATATAATAAACGAGTGTTACACAAACCCAACATACGCCTCATTCCAATTCAGAATATTCTTTTATTCAAATATTCTTATACTTTGGGAAAGGTTCCCATTAATTTTATCAAAGATAAATTTTATAAATTTATTCTTTAATCTTCATTGAATAGCAATTCAAACTAGTCGGGATTAGCGAACCACACCAAAGTAACCATTTATTTTATTTCCCAATCCCAACCTATTCATCCTATGAAGTAAAACTGGTAATACTTCATATCCAACACCACGGTGTTATCGGTAAATTCAATTACCATTTCACGTTCAAATCTAATTAAAGATTCATTAAAACTCCACTTAGTTTTAATCTTTAACTGGGTTAAAGAATCGGTTTCATTTAAAATACGGTTCACGATAAACCCAAAATCACATCCCATTAATTATCGGGTTAAAGAACAAGTGTTATTTAAAACACTATTCACGATAAACCCAAAAATCAACACCAATTCAATTCCAATTAAATATTATTTAATTGGTACACTTCATTAAATCTAAATAAAAAGATTTAATCTTTTTCTCAACTGAGCTTAAGAACAGTGTTGATGAAGGCACCATTCACGAAAAACCCAAATCACATTTGATATTAAATACAAGGCTCTGAATAGAAAATATATCGGCTTATATTCAACATCAAATTCTACGACCAACAAATATCGTATTGGAAATAACGATATATATATATATATATATATATATATCTTTCAAATTTCCATAACAACATATGTATAACCACGAAATCCAACATCGAAATACTCCAAAGACAATTTCGATTCAAATCCATTCCAATTCAATTATTGGAAATCCTGGTTATTTTCAAAACCATTTCAAATCCAATCTATTTATTTTAAAAATAAATAGAATTATAATTCTAGTTCAAAACTAGTACATTTCGATAAAAATCTATTTTTATCTTTTCAAATATGGAGTTTTTCATCCCAACTCTTCACAAATCATTTCTTATGATTTTACACAAATTATTGATATTTTTAATAATTTTATTGAGGCCCGTACAGTCGATTTCCATCAACGGCCATCGAACTGCACTTACAGCGACCTTTTCCAAATCTGATTTGGACATAATTCTAAATCCAACCGTTAAATTTCAAATTTATAATATTCGTTAGAAAGCTCTTTTCGATACGAACCCAACGGTTCCGGTTTTGGGAGAATCCGACGGTCGGATCTCCCGCAATATCCATTCGAAGTCAATGGTCGAAATTTGCGAACTGCCGCGGCGCAGCGCGTTCTATTCAGGCCATTATATTATTTACATAATATATATAATATATAATTCGTCGATTTCCTTTTCCAACCGATTTTTAATTCAATTTCAATTCGTTTTCAATTCAATTTGAATTTCAAATTAATTCAATTTCAATTCAAATTCAATTCAATTTCAATTCGAATTCATTTCTATTCAATTCGAATTCAATTCTATTCACTTTCAATTCGAATTCATTTCAAAACGATTTCAATTCTATTTCAATTTAATTCGAATTCATTTCAAAACGTTTTCAATTCTATTTCAATTTAATTCGAATTCATTTCAGTTTATTTCGAATTTTAAATCAATTCAATTTAATTCGAATTTCAATTGACTTTAATATTCACTTCAATTTGAATAAAATCGATATAAATATCGTTCACGTCAAAATGGCGCCAATCTATCAACACGGCTTCATATATTTCTATTTTCAAATATTCTATTTCGAATATTTCTTTTTCAAATATTTCTATTTTCAAATATTTCTATTCAAATATTCTATTTCAGATATTCTATTTCAAATATTCTATTTCAAAACTGGAATGAGGCCCAATCAATTACCATATAATGTTAATTATATGGATTTTTCTACAACACATGCATAAAATAACAACGGTAAATAATCAACCATCATCCAGAGTGCACCACACAAATGCATAAGCATTAAATATAAATAATTAACGCTTACACAGTCTGTCGACCAATCGATCGACATACGGCTAAATAATTGGGATTAGTGTATGTCAAATATCATCCCAATACCCGTGTGGGGTTTCAAACAATCAAACACAGATTTTATTTGTGCAGTTGGGCGATGTGTAAAATTTATCGTCCCAATCAATATCAATCAAATCAGTGTATATAAACAAATCTCCGATTTATTTATAAATATTTATTTTAAATACACGTTAAAAATTCTATTTTTAACTATAAAATATTTTCCACTATAAAATATTTTATTTCATTTCACATCACATCACACAATCAACTACACATCAAAATCTAACAAACAAGCATACAAGCCGTCCATGGTCTGTGGACGACGGGTGTAGGGTGCTACTAAACACCGTCTGCATCCTAGTATATATTTTAACTAGAAAATTAAATTAAAAGTGAGAAGTTCTCATCGAATAGCTAAACCAAACGCCTCGACTCTTCATATGTAGGAGTCTTCGCCGTTCTCGCCTTTTGTCACTTTCGTTGCCCGTAGCCACTACATATATAAAAATC
This sequence comes from Allium sativum, assembly GCA_030737875.1. Taxonomy (NCBI): domain Eukaryota; kingdom Viridiplantae; phylum Streptophyta; class Magnoliopsida; order Asparagales; family Amaryllidaceae; genus Allium; species Allium sativum. The sequence goes on along the minus strand of CM060916.1, from coordinate 787,045,746 downwards.
ATATTTTTATATTGTAGCTATGTATATAAAAAAAATCATATTTTTAATTCGCTACATATATAAAAATCATATTTTTATATTGTAGCTATTTATATAAAAAATCATATTTTTAATTCGCTACATATATAAAAATCATATTTTTATATTGTAGCTATGTATATAAAAAATCATATTTTTAATTCGCTACATATATAAAAATCATATTTTTATATTGTAGCTATGTATATAAAAAATCATAGTTTTAATTCGCTACATATATAAAAATCTAATCTTTATCCTCACTACTTCATGATAAAAGTGAAATTCATATTTTTATTTCACTTCCTATACTGCAAAGATTATATTTTTATTACTCTACACCATTAAAAATCATATTTTTATCCGTCTACATAAATAAAAATCCTATTTTTATCATCTACATTATATAAAAATCAAACCTTTACCTTGTTTTAAAAATCAACCTTTTCAAATTAAAAATTCAGTTTTTAATCCTACATATATAAATAAAAATTCAGTTTTTAAAGTTAAACAAAAATCAGTTGTAAAACAATGTTTATACTAAAATAAAGAAAAGGAAAATCATAAAAGAAAGGAAAGGAAATAAATAAATAACTCACGGTGGGTACTCGCGTCAGTAGGAAAGGGGGGGTGCGCTAGGCGGAGAAGAGGAGGAGGGGGTCGCGGGTTCGTGGGTGGTGGCGGATCGGTGAAGAGGAGGGGCGGCATCAGGGGGTTGAATGGCGGAAGGGGGGGTCGCTGTCTGCTGTGCTTCGTGGTGGACTTCACGAACGAGGTGCAGAAGAGGAGAGAGGAAGAGCGGGGGAAGAGGAAGGGGAGGCGCAGGGTGGAGGGCAGGTCGACGGCGACAGTGGGAGCTCTGGCGGCGGGGTAGCGGGGTTCCTCCGATCCCTTTTTTTCAGAATGAGTAAGGAGAGAGAAGATAGTGGTAGGGGTTTATATTTAAATTAATTTAATTATTTTAATTTATTCCTAAAAGTTGACTTTTAAATCGAACCCCAAATTGGACCCAACGACTGTCGTCCCTAGCTAATAACCCTCATTCCGAACACAATGGGATATGTATCGTAGGCTGATTCAGCTGTTTCAATCAGTTTTCGTTAAAATCAAAATATAACTCTATATATTGAATTTGAACGCGCATTTCAATTTACCGGGGCCACATACTAACCAGAAAAATATTTTCTAGCTTCGTATCGACGATACGGTCCTAACAAAACTAGTTTCGTCAAATTCCGAGACCGTTTGAAAATTGGCCAATTTCCAGTCGATTAAAATCAACCGAAACTGGTCAAACACGTTTTCCTTTGCCACACTCACATATTGATTCGAAAAATTATGAAAATTGGAATCTAGCAATTACTTGACATTACGGATCCAAAAAAAGTGGTTTCGTCGAAATCCGAGGTCGTTTGCAAAATTCCCATTTTAAGGGCCAGAATTCCATAGCGACTATTCTGAAAATTCATTTGGACATAACTTTTAATTCCCGCTATGAAATTTTGATTTTTCAGATTCGTTATAAAGATATTCTCAATTAGATTCTATTATTTTTGGTTTCGCTAAATTCCGGTTTATTTTGAATCCTGCACATTCATTTGAAGTTTGAAATCGAATTATCGAACTACCGCGCCATTTTCAATTCCTTTTATAATTTAAAATAAATATTTATATTCTAACGACGATCTATATAATATATATGTTCGAATTCTATTCAAAATAAATTTTTCATTGTTATTATTTAAAATAATTCATTTTAAGTATTCAAAATTCGATAAAATTGCCAAAATAAAAATTTTAAATTGGCTCAGATTTCCGGGTTATTACAGTTTGGTTCATTATATGCAAAGAAAGGAAAAGAAACATACAACGAAGCAGGTATATTTATATATGCAGGAGATTGGGCACCACGTTTCTATTGTTTGGCACCCATGTTTTCAATAGCTTGGTCATTAAGGCATCAGTTAGGTACTTACAATTGGATTCTAGGTAGTAGGGGAGCTATTTTCTTCAACTTCATAGTTGTTCATCTCGACTGTAGCATGGTAGCTGTATACTGCTAGATGGGTGTGCAGTGTGATTTTGCTTTCCAACTTAGGCTTGTGTCTGTGTGTGTTTAAATCAATAGCACAACTGTTTTATTTCTTTTTTGTACATGTGTATTGATTTGATCAGATAGGTAGGCTTGCGAATTGTTTAGGGTGTACATTTTGGTTGCTTAAGAATTAAGGAAGGCATATAGAATGTACGATGATTCATACTGTATGCATAATTATACCCAGGTTGTCTTGAAAGAAAAAGATCTAAATAGTTTTATATTTTATTAATATTTGTTTAATAATAGTTGAATTATTGCTATATGAAGTTAACGTTTAATCGCACCGCCACACACTATCTCCAAACACGGTGAAAATGGGCATGCTGCTACGTTTTGATGTTACGGTCCCAATGGATTTTGTTTCGTTGAAATCGTACTCCGTTTGCACAACGGTCTTATTTTAACTTTATATTTATTTATCGGTTCACGGTTAAATTGCGCTTACCGATAAAATAACTCCAATTGGCCCCAAACTGGAAAACGAGCAATAATTGACCACATGTATTCCAATAAAATTCATTTCGTCGAAAACAGAGGTTGTTCAGAAAATAAATATTTTTAATGCTTATATAATGTCAATATAATAAAATAAATTTAATATAAAACAAGTAAATTAAAAATAAAATTATTATTGTCATATATATCCAAATATATCATTCCAAATATAACCAGTATGGATTTATATCTCAACACAAGTATTTTTGAGTCAAACCATATTCAAACATATAGAAATTCCATATTAAATAAATTAAATAAACGTTATAATTTAATAACGATTTCCATAACGACTATTTTAAAATTTGATTTGGACACAACTAACAATCTATAACACGAAATTCCAATTTTTCTCTTTCATATAAAAATTATAATCAACAAGATTCCAACATTTCTTGTTTCACAGAAATCCTACTTATATCGGATCTTGTATATCAAATTGAAGTTCAAAACTCAATATTACGAAATACCATGCCATTTCAAGCTCGATTTATATTATACAAATTTTACGTTCAAAGTTCGTTTTAAATAATGAATTAAATATTAAAATCTATTTAAAATTCAAGTTAAATATTTAAAACAACATAAAGAATTAAATATTTGACCACCAGAAATACGGGACATTACATTGTTACAAGAGACAGAAATGATAAATTAGGTTTTAGAAATGATTGTTTAGGCAAGGAAATTTAATGGTTAATTAAATGGTAAAACATTCATTCCTTTCTAATCCATCTTTAATAGAATTCCAAACTTTACTAAAAAAGTCCTAATCTGAAATATAACTTATATTAGTTATGTAAATCAGTTACACCTAATGTAATTCCAAATTCAAATATTCACAAATTTCAATTGAACATTTTTTTTATATCCTATTATGTTCGTAACTTCCATTTATCGTTTAATGTACATCGACAAAATACTTAACAACAATTAATTGCAGTCAATTTATTTATCATAACTAAAATTTGATTAAGTATTATACATTCGATATTTACTTTATTATTCCATAAATCGTTACATTTTGGTCCTACCTAATGCTTGTTTTAAAATCTATTATGTCAGTCTTCTACAGTTACAATTTTTATTCACCTTAACTGCATAAATTACGTGCATTAGTTGCCATTTATTTTCATTTTATCCTTAGTGAATTAAATAATAAATATGAAATTTAATAATTGTTATAAGTTATCAATTCAAACGTATTTTTATATATATTGTTTATAACAAAAGGAAACGGTTTCACATGCTAATCAGTCGGTCTATTACAATCATTATTTCTAACAATTAATTGAACATTCAATTTATTCCTTTAATTAACATTCTTAATTTTCATTAATTACCATTCAATTATCTTTATTTCCATTTGTTTCCACTTTATTTCAATGCATTAATATTGGGTTTAGCAATCTATGACTAGTTACAAATTCTAATTAAAATATTATAAGCTTATTGTTGTAAACAAATAAACGAATGCATTCACATACCTGTAAATTATCCTTACTTAATACATTTCAATAAGATCACATGAAATCTTGCTATTTATTTACAACATTTGGTCTAATTTCTTTTATTTCAATTAATAACCAAATCTTATATCTACAATCATATACAAGTTATTATATTAATAACCTATTGAATTCACCGTTTAATTAGCTTATTCAAGTTTATATAAATTAAATTCACTTAATAATTCTTATTAACCTTTTATTTATCCATTATTATCCTAAATCAACATTAAATTTAATAATATAAATTATCGCAAAATCTCGGGATGTTACATTCTCCCTCACTTAAAACTTTTCGTCCCCGAAAAGGAACGTTGTAATAAAGTGGCGAAAAATAAAATTAAAATAATATAACATTTCTACTGAACTTAGAAAACATTTACTTAAATATATAGAAACATGAGTTGAAACAAATTTCAAAAAAATTTCTAAGACTAGATTTCACGAAAAATTTCGGTAGAGTCTCCTTTGTACGAAGGGGTCCGAAAAATAACAACATATATACTATCACAAATATACATCCCATCTCAGTGATAAGGCATCCCAAAACATGGGGAATAATATATAATATCCAAATATAATATAAAAACCGTTATATGTACCTTTCATTAGAGTTTTCATTGGTTTTTCTTCTTCTTAGCATCTTACCTTTGTTATAAGCGAGCAAAAGCGAAGCACGAAGCGTAAGCGTCCTCTAAGCGAGTGATTCCATCGGTGCCTGCTACAAAACTCAACAACAAATAATAACACACAAATATATATAGGGAATAATCTAATATATAAGTAACAAACATACATGCCATAAATTAGTTCACACATGACATAACAACTTTAGCAAAGCAACAAGTAAAACATCTAAATAATCACATTCATCTAATTAAAGCATAATTACAAGTTTTTTTTCCATTGTGAATATACTATTTACACAATTTCATTTTGTTGTTTTCAGTGATATGCAGTTCACATTTTTTTTTCATTTCTTATCCATGTTCTGTTGTTTTGCCTTTATTTATTTCATTTACATACGAGTTGTTTGCTTCTAATTGGATACATTTCAATTTTTATCGTTATACTCACTATTCACTTGTAATTCATTCAATCTTGTCTCATTTATTAGTTTATTTAATCCATTTCGTTAATAATTTAGTTCACCTTGTTTATCTTACTTAGTTGTATTAAATTCCACATCAAGTTAAGTATTCATCGCCTATAATTGCGACTTAAGTTTTTATTTATTTCATAATCCATTCATTTAATTTCAACATTCATCATTCATAGCACTATTAGTATATTATCAAATTCCTTATTTCCATAACAATTTAACTTTATGTATTTGGTAAATCATATACAAGCTATAGAAAAATGAATATTATTCAAGTTCTATTTGCCAAACTATTTCAAACTCCAATGGCTTCTTACTTTAATTTCTTTTCCTTAGATTTATTTACATTTTTCACCCTTTGAAGGTTAATGCAATTTCAAGTTTAATTCAATTCATTGTTTTGAAGAAAAAAAAAATTATTTGAGAACTTAAGAATTCCACTTCGGATTTATTTCCAGATCACCTTCAAAATATCTAATATATTATATCTTTTATATCAAACCAAGCTATAAAATATTTAAATAAAAATTCAATTTCGCAAAACAAGGTATAAAAGTTCCAAGCTATCACCCTACTCAAACCCTTCAAAATAGACATCGATGATGCGTGCACTCATCACCAAAATCATTTCTCAAATACAAGTGGGGAGTATACACTTAGTTTTGAAATTCATTTGAAAAAAAATTCTATACGAAACAATATACGAAATATAATGTCATTATTTCAAAAATCATTTTATAACCAATATTGCGAAACCACCCAAAATTAAATTCTCAAATTCATATTTTACTTCTTATTTCATTACCAATAAATTTTCAATATTTGATTTTTCTTAAACCATTCAATAACCAATAGTTCTAATTATTGATTAATCGTATAATAAATGATAAAAATCCAATATTATTATCAAAAAAATCAAAATACATAGATTTTCAAATAATTATATATATATAATATATAATTCAAAACAATATTATGTCAATGAGTCCTATTCAAGTGTTTAGGAATCCCTATCGATGCCTTGGCGTGCCAAGTACCGACCATAATTCATAAATACTCAACGGAACAAACCAACACAATACAAAATCATTTTATATCAAAATTACAAGTACGTTCTCTCATATACACTCAAACTCATTTAAGAGTATTACTACCCTATCTCTAATGAGTTAATCCCAAATAGAGCCAAGGGTTTTGCTAAACCAAAGCTCTGATACCAAATGTAACATCCGGGATTTTTGACCGTTCAAATCAACAATGATCCTCAATGTCGACTTAAATAAACCAAAAATACAGATAGTTATTGGGATTAAAATAAGAAAAAGAAAAATGAAGAAAAACAATCACAGAATCTCACAATGGAAGGGCAAAATATAATAAATAAATAACAGCTCATGAAGCTGTTAAAACATATGTTTGATTATACTTTACAACAATTATCAGAGTTAACTATAATAAACATACCAATATTTGCCGCAGAATAATAATAATAATAATAATACGTTTATTGAGCACCATCTTCATCTTCGTAACAGTGTCTCCAAGGCAAGGTAATCTTCCTAACTGCAACTTCGGCTGACCCGAGCGTATTGCATAAAAAGAAATACAACAAACACTCGGATAAGAACTAAATCATGCACATATTAGTTAAATTAAAATATGAAATAACATGAGCGTTATGGGTGCAGTAATCTAAAGAAGTATTATGGAAAATTCCCAAATGATTTTGGAAAAATGAAACTATCATAAGCTCGTCCCACATCACACAATGCAAGCGCACACCAAATGGGCGAGTTTTGTCTTATGATAACCAAACATGCTTTCATACGTGAAAATCTTCTTTTAATACTATTATTAGTACATAGTGTTGAAAACCATTTCGCAAATAAATATATTAATCTTACCAAGCATAGTGACTATGTCTACATACATGATTACAAATAAAACGAAAGGCTCATATTGGTTGTTGGGTTCCAGTATGATGGTTCCTGACACGAAAGATCAATCAGGAACTAGTTGCAACCTCTCGTTTCATGGTTTTCATCCAGGATCGGACACGAAACACCAGGTAAATCATCGGTTAGCATCCAAACATGGACACCAAACATACCCATTTTTTCCACAAGTTTCAAAGTAGATCTACCACCGAAGCTTTCAAATTTCAATAAAATATATGCAACCTAACCGCCAGTTTACCATCAATCCGGGGTGTGAGGTTCGTCGAAGTCAGGATGTACATAATGTTATTATCACTAGCTCATTTCATAACTTGATTATGCCGCATTGTCAATTTACAACATGTCACTGATTTCCATCAATACATAACCTCTAAGCACGTAAAACTTAGAGATGGGAATACTTTTATTTGCCATAATCCGATCTATATTAACAGAAATCAGTGCTACACAGTCAATTACAATGTCAGACACAATCCATATAAGTTCATCATGGGTCTGAATGGAACAAAATCCGAAAATCTTCAAATATATTAAGACCTCATGCCACTTATAACCTCGTATTGAGTGATCAGCCCAATCGAGACATCAGCAGTCAATCCAAATAAATCCAAAGATTTCTGGTCTTCATTCGTCATTTCAACGTCTCCAATTTGCTTTATAACGTCGTATTATTACTTGGAATGGTTTTCGAACATGTACTTGATCCCGGTCTTTCCAAATAATAAGCGCATTTTTAAAACAATAGTCGTGCCTCTAAATTTTCATAACAATATAAAGATTATTTAAACATCGATTTTTTTTATTCGAAGGGGAATATATTTTATTTCAAATTTCAACTTGAATCAACGGTTTAAATCGAAGACAATTCCAATTTGGGAAGAATTTACGAATATTTGAATAACTTGAAAAATAGATAATTATGAATAAAACTTTTTATGAAAAAAATATATATTAAAATAATTAGAGTATGATAAAATAATTTAAATTACTATATATACATATATTAAATGTTTTATAGAAATATTTTTTTTAATAATAAATAATAAAACATAATTTATTTCAAAAATATAAGTATACATATAGTTAACTAATTTTAAAACATAATTGTTTCTCTGTCCCATTTCCAAATTCACAATATATTTTGGAACAATTGTTTTAACAATTCAATGAACACTTCGGTGTCGATATCAATGCAGTAACAAATTTCAGTTCAAACATCCATCACAACCATTTCATCTAAACAACCAATATTATTGTTTCACTAGTTAACAAATGTCGGTGTTCCAGACTAGCAATTAAATTTCGAATAAATAATTAAATGTCAATTCTAAATTTAATGGTTAATTAAATGGTAAAACATTCATTCCTTTCTAATCCATCTTTAATAGAATTCCAAACTTTAATAACAAAGTCCTAATCTGAAATATAACTTATATTAGTTATGTAAATCAGTTACACCTAATGTAATCCCAAATTCAAATATTCACAAATTTCAATTGAACATTTTTTAAAATCCTATTATGTTCGTGTAACGACCCGCAAATCTGTACTATCTGATTGACTAATAACACAACACGTCCAACCCAAATTGCATAGAAATACGAATCATTATTAGAAAGAACTTAGAGTATGAGAAATAGAAAGAAAGAAATATTAGAAAATCAAAAACCGCAGGGCGCTTATTGGAGATTGGATTTCCAACATGACAAGGTATGGAACCACCTTCCGCTAGTGTATCTCTAGAGAGGAATACACTGGGTTCAACAAGAACATCTTGCAACCCGGCCCACACATGACCGACCACTCATTTCGCTTGAGTGTATCGAATGTATATCACCAACGGTTGGGATCAGCAACCGTTTCCCGAATGGGACAGCATCGAATAGAATAAGGAATTAAATGAATCTCTAGATAGGTGATAATGCACCCTAATGGGAGCGACCCACATAGCCATGCTGCCTGCCCGATTTTTTTGTTATTTCCCGGTTGTTGAGGCCTGAGGCTACGATTTCTTATCATTCATTGATAGCACAATCACTTTGAATGCCACATTGTCAAATTCGTTAATCATTTATTGATTTGCACAAATATTCTGGATATTATGCTAAGGGAATAAATCCGTTGCCACCATATATATTTGTACAGATCAACATATTCGATCATTGGAAATACTTTGTCAGACATTCGTCCATATACATTCGTTTTGGGATTGAACGAAACCGAAGGTACAATTTCTATAATTAGAAAAATCCCTTGCACTTTACTCCGTCTTCGATTTTCTTCATATAATCTGATTCGCAACGCTACTGCCAATATGAAGTGGTTCTGGGATAATAATCCAACCGGTCTCTCCATATTGACAACGATATTTGCAAACACTTCGATAGTCGGTTATTTAACTATCGAAGAAAAATAAACATACATTCCATTCATCCATAACATTAATCAATCACTGGGCCTGTTAATTAATATTTCATTAATTAATTCACTTCTCTATTTCTCTATCAATATTTATTAACCAAATAATTTCCATAATCATCTTGGCCCCTTACGCTATTTGGCAAAAACATTTCCATATATCGCCTTCTATTATTTTTTATAGTTAGAAAATATATTCTATTTGTAATTGAAAACAATTTCAATCACTTATCTCTTTCCCCACTACTTTAATTATACTCAGGAAATATTTACTGTAATTCCATCACTTGGATTAAAACGAATGTTGTGTAAAACATCGTTACAACAACCCAGAATATTTTATTTAACTAACTATTATTCAAACACTTCTCTTTGAGGCTGGATCTTGCCATTTATCAATTAAAAATTAAATCAATCAAGTTGGGGTAAAATTACCTCTCAGACCTTGACTAAAAACATCATTAACTTCAAAACAGACAAAACCACTTACCTTGTAATCAACATTATAAAAACCAATTTCCATTTCTAAACACGTATACGCTTCTCTTTCTATTTTTAACCAATCTAATTTATAGACTTCCTTTTTGTTATAATATTCTATTTTTAAATTTATTTACTTATCGAATCTTGTATATCGATACATTGATTTCTAACTATCAAATTTTCTTAAAAACATTCTAACTCCTTAAATTCCCGGAAAAAATCGCCATAACCTCCTTTATACCGGGAGCATCGGGATATTTTAAATAGCCTCCCATGGCCCTTTCCAATCCAAAAGAAAAAGAAAAAGCCAAGCGGCTTGCCGATGCGGTTCATAAAATCTCATATATTAATTTAAACATGTACCTTTTTGTCGGGCACATAAATTAAAATCTTCATATACTTCATCCCATACCTGTCTAACGCATGCTCAACTGTTTCAATTCAATTCAACTCAATCCAATCGTTTGAATTCAGTTTTTCCCATTTATTCTTTAATTAGCCATTTTGCCTATTTCACTTTTTTGCTTGAACATAACATGTTCAAATAAAATATTTAACTTGCTCATAACCAAATTGAATTTCAATTTCAATTCTAGTTTCCTTTTCGATTTCGAATATAAATTTCAAAATTGAATTCACATATTCAAAGCCTAATATCAATTCAAAATCTCATTAACTAATTACTATTCAAATTAGTTAAATCTATTCAATAATCAAAAATCTGATTTCTTTTTCAAAAATCAATCCATTACTCCACCTAAGTTCACATATAATCTACAACTCAAATCTGAAATTTTCTAAATAGAAATTCGGATTTTATTCGCTTAAAATCCTTTTATAAAATTAAATAAACCGTTATGGTTTTTAAATGGTTATGGCACTGTTTTTCTGAAAATTTGATTTTGATATAACTCAAAATTTATTTGACGAAATCCAGATTTTTCTCCTCCATTAGAAAACTATTATCAAATCGGTCCTGACGTTTCTTGTTTCAAAGAATTTCGACTTCAATTGAGTTCTGTATACTCAATTGAAGTTCGAATCGCCAATTTACAAACTACAGCGCTGCGGCGAGTTCGTTTTAATTATATTTATAAATATAAACGTTTAAACTTCGTCTATAATAAATTCAACTCCATTTTGATATATTTTCAATACATATCAAATCAAAATTTCCCAATTCAACATACTATTTCCAATCTTCTTAAATTGTCGATTTTTCCTTATTCAGTAATAAGTTCATTTATATTTCGATCATCTATATTTAATTTCAATTCCTTTTATAAATTATAAATCCTTTTGATTTATTTCTATTCTATTTAAAAATTCACATTTCGTAATATATTTCATCGTTCCCATTTTGCAATGATTTCAACTTTCTATTTCAAATTCTCTTTGAAATTTCTATTTTCAAATTCCCTATATTCAAATTCTATTTGAATTCTCTATATTCAAATTCTATATTTGAATTTCCTTTATATTTTCTATATTCAAATTCTATATACAAATTCTATTTAAATTTTCTATATACAAATTCTATTTAAATTTTCTATATACAAATTCTATTTAAATTTTCTATATATAAATTCTATTTAAATTTTCTATAAACAAATTCTATTTAAATTTTCTATATACATTCTAAAACAAGTCTCGATTTCAATTTCTTTTTAAATCGATATTTCCACTTTTGGAAAATAGATTTTTCTTTTCAGTTTCACATTTGTATTTTTATTTCTGAATTATCCAATGATAATTCTTTTCACTTCATTTATAAACTTCGTTTATAAAGGAACTACTTGTTTTATTTCTTTTAAAACAAGTTAATATTTTTATTCTATTCAAATTTCAAATTCTATTTTAAAAATAGAATTTTCCTTTTAAACCTCGAATATCCTTTTCAGGATATTTTTATAAATTAACACTTAGGCCCAGTGATATTTAAACACCAAACAATCAATCATTTATTTCAGGGTTTCTAACACATCATATATGACAATATATATGCTAACAAATAAACAAACAGATAATATATTTTTGAGGAATCCAGTCGGATCCCTCCAACCTGTTTTCCTGCATCCACAGACGTTAGTCAACATAGTAATACCTGTCCTGCTTCGAGGCAGGATATCGCGGTATGAAGGTCACCCACTAATATATTTGTGGGGCGCATAGGGAAATCATCCGCTATGAAACTGCGGGCATCCGCTAATGAGACTGCGGGAATCCAACCAATCATCAACCCAATATATATAATAGTCAACCTTAAATAACTAATATATTTAAAACAACCAGAAAGCATTCAAACAAGCAACAACAATTATTTTTAACGAATAAAAATAATTCTAAAGAAAAAGGTGAGTGAGATTTACTCACCGGGATTTTTATTTGCCAAATATTCCATTAAAATTCCATATTGTTGCAACTACCACTCGAGTTGAGTCTAGTTAGTACCTACGATAATTTATTTTTACTTATTGATTGATCCATTATTTAATTTAAATTAACTACTAATAAATGAATTTGTATTTTTAAATTCTGTAATAAAAAATATACCTTATTGCCTCATAAATAACTCGATCAATCCACGAAACCTCAAACAGCCCTAAATCTGTAGTCAGTCCCAAATGCCTCATACTGCATTTCTTTACAACTGCAATTCATCGAACAACATGCAGGCAGTCTCCATTTTCTTCTTAACTTGAGTTTCACTGTGTTCCTATCATCATTTACCTTGAGCCCTTGCTTTGAAATTCATCATGGATTGTACGCATTCCTCAAAATGAGTTCGAACAGTGCTGAAACAAGTTCGAACTTCCCCTTTCCACTGGAATGCCAGTTCGAAAACAAAAAAACAAATCGCAAACCCTAGTTCCCAAAATAGATCGCAATGCCCTGCCCTTGAGAATTCAGCACATCGATTTCATCAAAGTTCACCAAACCCCTCCATTCCACTAGCAGATCAACTCGCTCCCCTTAATTCATGACAGCGCCGACTCCAAAAGACACACGCGACCCCATCCTTATCAAATTCCAGGTCGTGATGACCGAAACCCAATCTCGAAACGTCATCTCGAGCTCTACCACAATCGCGTTAACCCTAATCTCGAGTTTCAGACAAGCCGTTCGCACTCCGTACACCTTCATCGCACTCCTTTCCGCATCTCCAAAACAACCACGAGCCTTAGACACGACGCAATTTCAGATCGCAATCCCTCTTTTCTTTCGAACGGAAATGATTTGAAAGGGAAAAGGAGAAACTCGATTTTATTTCAATTTCCTGGAGTGGATAATTTGTTTTGATTTTAAGAGATGAGAAAAAGGGGCAGTATAATTTCTGAGGAAATGAAAATGGAGAAAATAAATGGGGAGGAAGTATCGTGATTTATAGAGGGAGTAGGGGATGTGAAGTACAGACTCATTAAATTTGTGTAGGGTAAAGGACACAACAAATCCTTTATTTTATCATAAAAAAGATTTTCGACTTGATTTTTATTAAATATGATTTGAAATAAAGAGATTTTTATCCTTTTTAAATAGATATCGATTTGATTTTTGATCCGATTTCGATCTTATCCATTATAAATATCTCGGGGTTCATAATTAAAAATCGTGAACCGCTATTTTAGCGTACCAACCATCGTTCCGATGTTATAACGCTATTTTGAATTCAACAAAATAGATTATACAATTAAATTTGAACGTATATAAAATAACCATATTAAATTGATATAGTATAATTAAAATTCAAAACTAACCACTTTCTCGATAATAATTTATTATTATTATCGATTATATTCACATAGAATTTATATTTATCATCTGAATTGTTTTGATTCAATTTTTAACTTCGATTCCAATTATATTTCGAATTAAAATAATTCGATATATTCTAAATTAAATTATATTCGATTATTAAATCGATAACTCAATATAAAAGTTAATTTATATTATCAACTAAATATTTAAAACCATATTAAATATTTAAAATAAATTTTTCGAAAAAATCTGGGTCGTTACAGTTCGTGACTTCCATTTATCGTTTAATGTACATCAACAAAATACTTAGTTACAATTAATTGCAATCAATTTATTTATCATAACTTAAATTTGACTAAGTCTCATACATTCAATATTCACTTATTATTCCATAAATCGTTACATTTTGGTCCTACCTAACGCTTGTTTTAAAATCTATTATGTCAGTCTTCTACTGTTACAATTTTTATTCACCTTAACTGCATAAATTACGTGCATTAGTTGCCATTTATTTTTAGTTCATCATCAGTGAATTAAATAAGAAATATGAAATTTAAGAATTGTTATAAGTTATCAATTCAAACATAATTTTATATATGTTGTTTATAACAAAGGGAAATGATTTCACACACTAATCAGTTAGTCTATTATAATTATCATTTTTAACAATTAATTGAACATTCAATTTATTCCTTTAATTAACATTCTTAATTTCCATTAATTACCATTCAATTATCTTTATTTCCATTTGTTTCCGCTTTATTTCGATGCATTAATATTGGGTTTTGCAATCTATGACTAGTTACAAATTCTAATTAAAATATTATAAGCTTATTGTTGTAAACAAATAAACAAATGCATTCACATACCTGTAAATTATCCTTAGTTAATACATTTCAATATTATCAAATGAAATCTTGCTATTTATTTACAACATTTGGTTTAATTTCTTTTATTTCAATTAATAACCAAATCTTATATCTACAATCATATACAAGTTATTATATTAATAAACTATTGATTCACCGTTCAATAAGCTTATTCAAGTTTATATCAATTAAATTCACTTAATAATTTTTATTAACCTTGTATTTATCCATTGTTATCCAAAATCAACATTAAATTTAATAATATAAATTATCGCAAAATCTCGGGATGTTACAATATATATACTATTTTAATATTCAAATTATTTTAAAGTTGGAATGGTTTCAAGATTTTAAATTAGTTAAAATGAAGATTTTATGATGAATAATATTCTCGCTTGAATATTGAAATGATTTTTATGAAAAGTTGATATTTTGATACGAAGTACGAACCCCTTTGAAATGTAAAAGAATTGACCGGTGTGAAAATGTAAACGATTGGTTGTTATAGAGACCGGGATCAGATATTATCATACTCTCTGCCAATACCGAAAACCACTTTAACAACTATGTACGCGGTGGAGTTCCAGAATGAAGTAGGTTGATTTAGAGGATAATACTGGATTTGAAGAAAGAGAACGACGATGGATGTCCTTGACCTTCAGGTCATAATTAAAATGACTAAAACAGGGTTGTACCATGACCAAGTGGGTTTAGCTACCTCCATCGGCACACTACTTCCTTTATTACTATAGTCCCTCGGTTTGATTGATTTGATTTGGTACGCATCCGTGATTTTGGAGTGTTGTTCGAGGTGGGCGGTAGTCACGGCTATGCGTTACCACCAGACCGGGAATGCAACTAGTATATTCTAACTCTAGGCATTCCTCTTGTGCCTTGTCATATTATCCTGATCGAGCCCCATACGACTTTGATTTGTACCATACCTATGCAGTGCCCTCTAATAGCCATTACGTACTGTGGACTTTACGGTATCTGTATAGACTACGATATTATAAACGGTGTAAGGGTAATAATGGTGATTCGTCTTACGCTATTTTAATATTTTATATTTAAACATAGACACTATTATAATAGCGTATTGTATTATATAGTATCTAGTTTAACGAATCCTTAGGAGATGGAAATTCCAGTAACATCTCTTAAGTTATTGCACTCATATTATCGCATGAATTTGATTTAACAAATATGAGAATATTTTAGTTTTGATCCGATTAGTTTTTTTGTCTTTTCATTTGTGCTCGGATCAACCTGAGTTTTCAGTTATTGAAGACAACGTTATGAAGATGAAGATGGAGTTTGCCAAAAGTACTATTATTTATTTCTGCTGTAAATATTGGTATGTTTATTATAGTTAACTCTGATAATTGCAGGAAAATATAATCAAATGTATGTTTAAATAGCTTCATGAACTGTTATTTATGTTGATATCAAGATTTTGATTAATGCCAACAAAAGAAGTTCAAATGGAAATCATGTTATAGAGATAAGGTTATATATATATATATATAAATTGAGTCGTGTTAGAATCATGTTAAAAGCTATCCTCAAGTATAACACGAAAAGCAAAATATATATATATATTCATATGGATTTAAAAGCCAGAAGTGTACAAAATAAACTCCACCAGTTGACTAGTAGAGAATTGACCAATCAACAGATCAGAGAAATTGTGTACACAATGGCTAGTTTTAAAACATGTTTTTATTTATACAATTTTAAGTTTAATTCAACTAGTCAACTGATGATTTTTTAACCAGTCGACTGATTCGACCCAGAAACTATTTTATGAAGAGTCACCATCTTTCATGAAGAGATTCCTCTTCAATAATCAATGGAAATGGACACTATTTTTTATAGAAACTATTCATGAAGGAATGCTACTCTTCTACTACTATATATACACTTCAAGCATGTTTTTCAAATAACCAATTCTAATAATATTCTCTCTATTTTCTGAAATTAACTTCTATATACTTTGCAAACAAAAGCTCTCCAAATTCAAGTTACTTATTGAAACCTTGATAATACTTTTCATATCTTGATTTAACAAGTAACTAGCTTCTTAAAATCTTTGCAAGCATTTCAAATACTCGAGGATAAGACTAAGGAAGGGTGTACTTAAACTGTTAACTATCCATGTTGATCAAAGAACACAAAGCAGAAGTCAAAACACTTGTAATTGTTGAAGTCCTGTGTAGTTGCTCAGGCAATAGGCATCCTTGTTGGGGCTTGGGTGTGCTGACCTATTCCTCTGGGTTAAGAGAGGGCATGATAGTGAATTCCGAAGAGGAGCTTCGGGACTGGACGTAGGGCGGGAAGTCTGAACCAGTATAAAATTCCTGGTGTCACTATACTTTACTTATTGCTTTTATCTACTTGTGATATATCATATCAGTTCCTATCTATTTACATAACTACTGTACAATAGCTAGTTAGTATATCATCTACATTTCCGCTATATCCATATAGATCCTGCTTAAGTCGTACACACTGACTTTTTTCTATTGGTATTAGAGGTAGACAGTCGTTTAATCGTAAAATCGTTACTTTATACATAGAAATTATGGATAATAACACTAATACTAGCAATAACACTAGATATTCTGAAGGCCAATCCAATGCTAGACCACCTTTCTTTAATGGCATGAATTATATTTACTGGGCTACACGAATGAGGGTATACATGCAAGCAAATAGTTTTGATGCATGGAATATGTAACGACCCGGACTTCCCCGTAAAGGAAAGCCCGGATTGCTTTGAGGACCAGACGAATCAGAACACAAACAGAAGAACATTTCATTGCTTACTACAACACTTCTATCAGAATACAAGAATATAACAGAGCATGAATGAATAACATACATTTGATAAATATCAGAGATTTAAATTACATTTAAATACATAGCAGCGGAAAAACAATACAAAACACAACTAAAAGTAATACACGGATACAGAGATTTCTGAATATCATTCCAGCTGTAAACCAGGATCCTGTGAATATAAATCTACAAAACCAAAACTACTAGCTGCCTGTGTGGAAAATAGGGTCACCCAGAGTTTAGGTTAAAACAATAAACTCCAGGTCAGTCATGTGACTGGTGTGAGAACTAAAACAGTTATTTAAAACTTTACTTTATAAGAAAGTAATTCAAGGGACCACACCGTATAACACGGAACGGGTTTCCTTTCGGGAATACTAGTGCATAAGATAAACAGCGCAATGCTTTTTGGAAAAATGAAGCTATTATAAGACCCAGGTCCCATCACACAATGCAACGCAAGACGGAGGATAGGGTTTTCCCTTATAATAGCCAAACATGCTTGGTACATTTAAAACAAATCATTTTGATACTATTATAGTGTAAAGTGTATAAAACAACTTCAAATATAAATGTATCAATCATAGGCGACATGGTTACCATCTATCATATCGCCAATACTAGGCTCTACAATCAAAACCGAAATGTCACGTATTGGAAATTGGATTTCCATCTATGAGTCGGGGCCAGAGATGGCTCCTCACCGCTTGGAGACACTCTAGCAAATGTCTCAGGACTACACACTCTGGGTAACCCTGGATCGGTTGGGCCGGTCCACACTTACGTTAGTGGATTGGCAATTTCTGAACACACGCTTCCTGATCCTATCAGACCTATCCATTGGCTCCGAAGAGACCGATATATCCAAGGCGCCTCGCAATCCAACAACCACATAGGTAAAAATAATATAAATGTCAGGGCATGTAAAACGCTGACACCACCCATAGCTAGAAAGAAACGTCATGTTCTCCTAACGGTCCGATCCCCTTTTTGACTCATATCGAGGTGTGAGGCTAGCGAATTAACGCAATACACAAAGCTACGCTGTATTAAAGCCGTGCTTTGATCATCAACCACAAGACTCTGCTTTTCAACAGAAGCCTTGATCATCTGCATCTCAGCATGCCACACAGGCAATTCACGCCACGCAACTGATGTCTATCGATATATAACCTCTGAGCTCGTACGTCTTAGAGAAGGGCGTTAAGCAAGAGAATAAATTTTCCACCGCCAAACAGATATATATTTAATAGAAATCAATCAAAACAGAATAAAATCGAATGTCAGACACACATCCATTTACAAGTTCATTCTGGATCTGAACGAAACTGGAGGCACCTTATTCCTAGTCATGTATGTCCAATACAGGAGAGAGGCCCTCGCATATCCGTCGATCTCCTAGTACGTCTGCACGATCACCACTTATTACCTCGTCTTGTGTGTACAGCCCAATCAAGACATCAGTAATCATCCAAACGATGCGAAGTTCGGTCTTCAACCACCGTCTTCATCGTCGACTTATCGTCGAATCAGTTATTCAGAATGGGTATAATCCCGGCCTTTCTGAATAACTCGCGTATATAATAAACAAGTGCTATAAAAACACAACATACGCCTCATTCCAATTCTGAATATTCTTTTATTTAAATATTCCCATTTTTAGGGATTTGTTCCCATTAATTTTATCAAAGATAAATTCTTTAAAATTTATTCTTTAATCTTCCTTTGGATGTCAATTCAAACCATGTTATGGTTTTCCAAACTAGTCGGGATTAGCGCACCATACCGAAGTAATCATTTATTTTATTTCTCAATCCCAACCTATTCATCCCACGGAGCAAAGCCGGTATTACCCCATAACTAACACCATGGTATTATAGGTTAATTTAATTATCATTTCCCGTTCAAATCTAATTAAAGATTTAACTATCGCTTGGAGAAAAACTGGTGATAATCCACTCTCTATCATTTCCCAAATTTGATAATTTAAATTATCAATTCACATTTCAATCTAATTAAAGATTCATTAAAACTCCACTTAGTTTTAATCTTCCCAAAAATCAATATTAATGATTATTTAACTTTGGAAACACAAACATGTCGCATCGACAATCTACACCATACTATTGATTTCTGCCGATATATAACCTCTAAGCTCGTACGTATCAGAGAAGGGTGTTAAGCAAGAGAATAAATTCTCCGCCACCAAACAGATATATATTTAGCATAGATCAACCATACAATTCGAAATACAATGACAGACATGTAATCCTGCCTTTAACTGGGTTAAAGAACAAATGTCATTTAAAACACAGTTCACGATAAACCCAAATCACATTCCATTAATTATGGAATCTTCATGGAAAAACAAATCAATATATAATCGATATCAATTTCCATATCCGATAATAATATAAATGGAATAACGGCAAAGCCTTTTAAATTCCATATGTATTAACAGTCTTCCTCCTCAGAAGTCCACTTTGATTATTATCAATAGAATTCCATTCATTCCAATTTAATATATTAAATTGGAAAACTTTACTTTGGAAAATTCCCGTTAAATCTAAATAAATAGATTTATAAATTCCAAATCACATTTCAATGAAAATCGGGTTAAAAAACGAATGTCGTTAAAAACACAGTTCACAATAAACCCAATTCACATTCCATTTTTAATCATGTTAAAGAACAAGTGTTATTTAAAACACCGTTCACGATAAACCCAAAAACAAATTTGAATTCAATTCCAATTAAATATTATTTAATTGGTAACTTCATTAAATCTCAATAAAAAGATTTAATCTTTTCTCAACTAGGTTTAAGAACAGTGTCATTTAAAACACAGTTCACGACAAACCCAAAATCCAATTTGATATTAAATACAAGGCTCTGAACAGAAAATAGGTCGTCTTATATTCAATATCAAATTCTGAAATCAACAAATATCGTATTGGAATAACAATATATTTATCTTCTAAATTCCTCTATAATATCCGTATAATAACGAAATCCAATATCGAAATATTCCGAAGATAATTTTGATTCAAATCCAATCCAATTCATATATTGGAAATTCTGGTTAGTTTTAAAACCATTTCAAATCCAATTTATTTATTTAAAAATATTGGATTACAATTCTAGTCAATAACTAGTTCATTTTGATAAAAATATATTTTAATCTTTTCAAATGTGGAATTATCCATCCCAATCCTTTCCAAATCATTTATTATGATTTTACACAAATTATCGATATTTTTAATAATTTTATCAAGGCCCGTACAGTCGATTTCCATAAACGGTCGTCGAACTGCACTTACAATGACATTTTCCAAATTTGATTTGGACATGATTCCAAATCCAACCGTTAGATTTTTAATTTCTTGTATTTGTTAGAAATCTCTTTTCGATACGAACCCAACGGTTCTAGTTTTAGGAGAATCTGAAGGTCAGATCTCCCGTAATGTCTGTTCGAAGTCAATGGTCGAAATTCGCGAACTACCGCGGCGCGACGCGTTCTATTCAGGCCATTATATATATATATATATATATATATATATATATTATATATTTCATCGATTTCCATTTAAAACGTATTTTATAAATCGTTTTAAATTCGTTTTCAAAATAATTTCAACTTCATATTCAATTTCAAATCAAAATTGAATATTTGTAATAACCCGGTAATCCGAGCCAATTTAAAAAAAAAATATTTTGGCAATTTTAGCGAATTTAGATTATCTAAAATGAATTATTTTAAATAATAACGACAAGAAAATTATTTTGAATAGAATTCGAACGTATATATTTATATACGTCGTCGTTAGAATATAAATAATTATTTATAATTATAAAAGGAATTGAAAATGGCGCGGTAGTTCGATAATTCGATTTCAAAATTCAAATGAATGTACCGGGTTCAAAATAAACCGAATTTTAGTGAAACCAAAAATGATAGAAGCTAATTGAGAATATCTTTCTAACAAATCAGAAAAATCAAGATTTCATAGCGGGGATAAAAAGATATGTCCAGTTGAAATTTCAGAATAGTCGCTATGGAATTTCAGCCCTTAAAAATAGCCATTTTGCAAACGACCTCGGATTTCGATGAAACCACTTTTGCTGGATCCGCAGTGTCAAGTTATTGCTAGGTTTCAAATTTCGTAATTTTTCGAATCAATATGTGAGCGTGGCAAGGGAAAACGCATTTGACCAGTTTTAGTTGATTTTAATCGACTGGAAAATGGCCATTTTTCAGACGGTATCAGAATTTGACGAAACTAGTTTTGTTAGGACCTTATCGTCAATACGAAGATAGAAATAATTTTTCAGGAATTTTTCGAGTTAGTATGTGACCCCAGTAAATTGAAATGCGCGTTCAAATTCAATATATAGAGTTATATGTTGATTTTGACGAAAAATGATCGAAATAGTTGAATCAGCCCATGATACATATCCCATTGTGTTCGGAATGGGGGTAATTAGCTAGGGACGACAGTCGCTGGGTCTCGTTTAGAGTGAAAATGTAAAGTCAACTCTCATGGAATAAAATATTAATAAATTATATAATATATATATATATGTATATATAAAACCTAATTCATTTCCTATCATTCCCAAATCGATCTGAAAAGAAAAAAAACCCCGCCACCCCCCCTGGCGATCGACGATGGCCTTCTCCTCCCCTCCTCCGCGCGACGGCGCTCCCCTTCCATCGCGAATGCGCCACCCTCAAACCCCCAACGCGACGCCCCGTTCGAGTTCAGCCACGCTCCGCCCACTGGAGCACCGCGCCTCCTCCACTCCTTTCCTCCTCCACCGCAGTTCAGCCACCTCGAGCGCCTCCCCCTTTCCTTCAGTTCACCGACGCACAGACCACCCCCAAAACCGAACACAGTGAGTCATTTTCTTTTGTATCTCCTTTTATATTAGAGTACTGGGTTTTAATCCGATTTTCATTATATAAACAAGCCTAGTTTTATTTTTAGAAATTTATTTAAAACATTAATTAAAAATATGATTTTTATATATTGAATAGAGAAATAAAAATTTGATTTTTATATATTGAATAGCGAAGTAAAAAATTTGATTTTTATATATTGAATAGCGAAGTAAAAATATGATTTTTATATATTGAATAGCGAAGTAAAAATTTGATTTTTATATATTGAATAGCGAAGTAAAAATTTGATTTTTATATATTGAATAGCGAAGTAAAAATTTGATTTTTATATATTGAATAGCGAAGTAAAAAATTTGATTTTTATATATTGAATAGCAAAGTAAAAAATTTGATTTTTATATATTGAATAGCAAAGTAAAAATTTGATTTTTATATATTGAATAGCGAAGTAAAAATTTGATTTTTATATATTGAATAGCAAAGTAAAAATTCGATTTTTATATATTGAATAGCAAAGTAAAAATTCAATTTTTATATATTGAATAGCGAAGTAAAAATGTGATTTTTTACATATGTAGAGAATACGGGCAAAGAAAGTGACTAGAGGCGAGAACGGCGAAGATTTTCTACTTAAGAAGAGTCGTGGCGTTTGGATTAGCTATGGGTGAGAACTTCTCACCTTTTAATTTTGTTTTTCTGGTTAATAATATATACTAGGATGCAGACGGTGTTTAGTAGCACCCGACACCCGTCGTCCACAGACCATGGACGGCTTGTATGCTGGTTTGTTTGGTTTTGATGTGTAGTTGATTGTGTGATGTGAATGAAATAAAATATTTAGATAGTTAAAAATATTTTATAGTTGAAAATATAATTTTTAACATGAATGTGAATAAATAATATAAACAAATCGGATGATTTGTTTATATACACACATTTGACCAATATTGATTGGGACAATAAATTTTACACATCGCCCAACTGCACAAATAAAATCTGTGTTTGATTGTTTGAAAACCCCACACGGGTAATGGGGTGATATATGACATACACTAATCCCAATAGTTAGTTATATGTCGATCGATTATAGGACAGACTGTTATAAGCATTAAATATTTATATTTGATGCTTATACAGTGTAGAACGCACTTTGGATGATGGTTGATGATTTCTCGTTGCTGTTATAAACATATGGTAGAAAATCCATATAATTAACATTATATGGTAATTGATTGGGACTCATTCCAGTTTTGAAATAGAAATATTTGAATAGAAATATTTGAAATAGAAATATTTTAAATAGAAATATTTGAATAGAAATATTTGAAATAGAAATATTTGAAATCGAATATTTGAAATAGAAATATTTGAAATCGAATATTTGAAAATAGAAATATATGAAGCCGTGTTGATTAGATTGACGCCATTTTAACGTGAACGATATTTATATCGATTTTATTCATTTTATAATGAATATCGAAAGTGATTTCAAAATCTGATATTTTGAAAAGAATTAAAATTCGAATTGAAAGTGAATAGAAATGAATTCGAATGGAAAGTGAATAGAAATGAATTCGAATTGAAAGTGAATAGAAATGAATTGAATAAAAATGAATTTGAATTGAAATTGAATAAAAATGAATTCGAATTAAATTGAAATGAATTGAAATTCAAATTAAATTGAAATTGAATTGAAATCATTTTGAAATGAAAATAAAACGAATTTGTATTGGAATATTCAATTTTGATTAGAAATTGAATATGAAGTTGAAATCGTTTCGAAAATGAATTTAAAACGAGTTATAAACTTCGTTTCGAAAGGAAATCGACAAAGTATATATTATATATATTATATATATAATATAATGGCCTTAATAGAACACGTCGCACCGCGGCAGTTCGATAATTTCAACCATTGACTTCGAATGGATATTGCGGGAGATCCGACCGTCGGATTCTCCTAAAACCGGATCCGTTGGGTTCGTATCGAAAAGAGCTTTCTAACGAATATTAGAAATTTGAAATCTAACGGTTGAATTTGGAATTATGTCCAAATCAAATTTGAAAAAGGTCGCTGTAAGTGCAGTTCAATGGCCGTTGATGGAAATCGACTGTACGGGCCTTGATGAAATTATTAAAAATATCAATAATTTGTGTAATATCATAAGAAATGATTTGTGAAGAATTGGGATGAAAAACTCCATATTTGAAAAGATAAAAATAGTTTTTTATCGAAATGAACTAGTTTTGAACTAGAATAATAATTTATTTATTTTTAAAAGAAATAAATTGGATTTGAAATGGTATTGAAAATAACCAGAAATTCCAATAATTGAATTGGAATAGATTTGAATCGAAATTGTCTTCGGAATATTTCGATGTTGGATTTCGTGATTATACAGATATTGTTATGGAAATTTGAAAGATATATATATATATATCGTTATTTCCAATACGATATTTGTTGGTTGTAGAATTTGATATTGATATATTTTCTATTCAGAGCCTTGTATTTAATATCAAATGTGATTTGGGTTTGTCGTGAATGGTGTCTTCGTTAACACTGTTCATAAGCCCAGTTGAGAAAATGATTAAATCTTTTTATTTAGATTTAATGAAGTGTACC
This sequence comes from Allium sativum, assembly GCA_030737875.1. Classification (NCBI taxonomy): domain Eukaryota; kingdom Viridiplantae; phylum Streptophyta; class Magnoliopsida; order Asparagales; family Amaryllidaceae; genus Allium; species Allium sativum. The sequence goes on along the minus strand of CM060916.1, from coordinate 787,020,671 downwards.
AATTAAATAATATTTAATTGGAATTGAATTGATATTGATTTTTGGGTTTATAGTGAGCAGTGTTTTAAATAACACTTGTTCTTTAACCCGATAATTAATGAAATGTGATTTTGGGTTGTCGTGAACGGTATCTTCAATAATACTGTTCTTAGACCCAAAGGAGTTAAGAAAATCAGAAACTAACTGGAGATTAGTTAAGTTGCATGGTTTCTGGGGTATTGATATGATGTTGGTTTCAGCCTTCGGGGTTAATATTTAGGGAATTGCTCACTTGCTAATTTACGGTTAGGCACTGATTGAAATGTGATGTGATTTTGGGGTTTATCATGAACCGTGTTTTAAATGACATCGGTTCTTTAACCCAGTTAAAGATTTAAACTAAGTGGAGTTTTAATGAATCTTTAAATTAGATTGAAAAGATTGAGAATGGAGTATCACCGGTTTTGCTCCAGGCGATAGTTAAATCTTTAATTAGATTTGAACGTGAACTGGTAATTGAATTTCCCGATAACACCGTGGTGTTAGATATGAAGTATGACCAGTTTTATTTCATGGGATGAATAGGTTGGGATTGGGAAATTAAAACAAATGATTACTTCGGTAAGGTTCGTTAATCCCGACTAGTTTGAATTGATATTCAAAAGTAGATTAAAGAATAAATTTAAAGGAATTTATCTTTGATAAAATTAATGGGAACCTTTCCCTAAGAATGTGAAATTTAGAAATTAACTGTCGGTTAGCTAAGTAGAATGGTTTTCCTGATATTGATCTGATGTTGGTTTCGGCCTTCGGGGTTAATATTTGGGGAATTATTCTCTTGATTAATTTACGGTTAGTGACTGATGAATTGGAATGAGGCGTATGTTGTGTTTGTGTAACACTAGTTTATTATATACGCGAGTTATTCAGAAAGGTCGGGTTTATCTCATTCTGAATAAATGTTACGACGATAACTCGAAGATGAAGACGGTGGTTGAAGACCGGAGGTCTTCACGTCGTTTGGGTGATTACTGATGATCTTGATTGGGTTGTACACCCAAGAAGATGGAAACAGTTAGTGGTCGTCCGGACGTACTTGGAGATTGATGGATATGCGGGGTACTAGGTGCCTCCGGTTTCATTCAGACCCAGAACGGACTTGTAAATGGACTATGTGTCTGACATTGGATTTCATTTTGTGTGACTGATATCGGTTGCATAGAGTGGTTTGCCTGTGTGGCATGCTAAGATGCAAATGATCAAGGCTTCTGTTGAAAAGCAGAGTCTTGTGGTTGATGATCAAAGAACGGCCTTTGTGGCGTAGCTTTGAGCGTTAATTCGCGAGCCTCACACCCCGGTGTGAACCCAAACGGGAGAAGGACCTCAAGGAGGGCATGAGTTTCTTTCTAGTTAGGAGTGGCGTCAGTGCTTGAACTGGCTGACGAGATTGACTCATGTGGTTGTTGGAATTGGAGGCGCCTCGGTTAGATCGGACGATCCGGGTCCGATGGAGTCATTCGTTGGCTCATTTATGCCCCATAGGGCGGGGAAACGTAGTGTTCAGGAATTTTAATCCACATCGGTGGACCGGCCCTGACGATCCAAGGGTCGATGCGCTCTGACCCTGAGACATGGGCTAGATTGTCTGGAAGACGGTGAGGACGATCCCTGGCCTCGGTTCGCAGATGGAAATCCAATTCCCAATACGTGACGTTTCGGTTTTAGTTGAAATCCTATATATGGCGACATAGTTGGGGCGCTCATGCCGCCTATGATTGATACTTATGATTTGAAATTGTTTTGACACTATACACTTATAATAGTATCAAATGATTTGTTTTTAACGTATCAAGCATTCTTTGGCTATTATAAGGTAAAAACCCTATCCTCCGGCTTGCGTTGCATTGTGTGATGGGACCTGGGTCTTATAATAGCTTCATTTTTCTTTATTTAGCATTGCGCTGTTTGTTTTATGCACTGATATTCTTGGGAGGAAACCCGTTCCGTGTTATACGGCGTGGTCCCTTGATTTACCTAACTTTAAAATAAAGATTAACAACTGTTTTAGTTCTCACACCAGTCCCATGACTGACCTGGAGTTTATTGTTTTAACCTAAACTCTGGGTGCCCTTATTTTGACACGGGCAGCTAGTAGTTTTGGTTTTGCAGATTTATATTCACAGGATCCTGATTTACAGCTGGAACGATACTCGGAAAGCTTTGTATCCGTGTATTACTTCTAGTTGTGTATTGTATTATTTTCCGTTGCTATGTAATGTATTGTAATCTCTGATGTTATCTGTGTAATATTTATTCATTTATACTCTGTATATTCTTGTATTCTGATGAGTTGTTGTAATTAACAATGAAATGTTCTTTCGTTTGTGTTATGATGTGGTTTGTTCTCGAACTATCCGCGCTTTACTTCACGGGGAAGTTACGGGTTTTCACAGTTGGTATCAGAGCTTTGGTTTACAATGCTCAGAGAACAAGACACACTAGATTCATACGAAAGAATTCATCAGATATTGGATTAGTAATATCCAATAAGAATGGCTCGTTAGAGATGGGATCAGTAGTATCCTAGAATGAGTGTGAAGAGTCTATTTTTAAAATGAAAACAAATTTTGTTTTGAAAATTTAAATCAATTATACGTATTTGATTATTTATTTATAGTGATTTGGACAATCCGATATATAAAGATTTTGCATATGCGTCTTGCAAACGTGCATTCGAAGTTTGAATATACTGGATAGTTATAGAATCATACTCTAGTTGCCCGGGGATGATTCTGGTGATGGGGCACCGTCGCCAGTATTTATTTTCGAGTAACAAAAGTGGGTTTCTATATTTCCATTAGACTGGTGTGAGAACCAAAACTAGATAGGATTCATTATTGTTGTGAATTGGCATCAAAAATCTGATTTTTTGATTATATATCAAAATTATGAATTTGAAATGATAATTCACTAATTGATTGCTGGTTGTGTTGTTTGATTATGGTTTGATTAATTAAAATGTTGAACCTTTAGCCAAATTGAATTAAATAGTGAGTTGTATTGAAAATTAGTCGCATTTGCTTGCATATACATGTACTTACATTGAATAGGTCATAGCAAGGAGGCTAGAGCAGAGGAATAAATTTATTTGCTCGATAAATAGGTACATGTTTAACATAATTTACTGTTTTGTTTGGGTGATGATGATTTTATGAGCCGATTGGCTAGCCGTTTGGCTTTTTCCTTTTCTTTTGGATTGAAGAAGGCCATGGGAGGCTATATGAAATATCACGAAGTCCCCGGTGCAGGGGAGGTTATGGAGAAATTTTTCGAAAATTTAGGGTGTTAGCCAAATTTTTGAAAAATTTGAAAAGTTTTTAGAAACTAAAAAGTTGAAAAACTTAAGCCGTAAAGAAAATACTGGAAGTTGAGTTGGTTTTTAAAACAACTTTCGGCTTCGTTCCTTTCCGGGACGAAAACTTTTAAGTGGGGGAGATTGTAATAACCCGGAAATCCAAGCCAATTTAAAATTTTTATTTTGGCAATTTTAGCGAATTTAGATTATTTAAAATGAGTTATTTTAAATAATAACGACGAGAAAATTATTTTGAATAGAATTCGAACGTATATATTTATATACGTCGTCGTTAGAATATAAATAATTATTTATAATTATAAAAGGAATTGAAAATGGCGCGGTAGTTCGATAATTCGATTTCAAAATTCAAATGAATGTACCGGGTTCAAAATAAACCGGATTTTATTGAAACCAAAAATAATAGAAGCTAATTGAGAATATCTTTCTAACGAATCCGAAAAATCAAGATTTCATAGCGGGGATAAAAAGATATGTCCAGTTGAAATTTCAGAATAGTCGCTATGGAATTTCGGTCCTTAAAAATAGCCATTTTGCAAACGACCTCGGATTTCGACGAAACCACTTTTTCTGGATCCGCAGTGTCAAATTATTGCTAGGTTTCAAATTTCGTAATTTTTCAAATCAATATGTGAGCGTGGCAAGGGAAAACGCGTTTGACCAGTTTTAGTTGATTTTGATCGACTGGAAAATGGCCATTTTTCAGACAGTCTCAGAATTTGACGAAACTAGTTTTGTTAGGACCGTATCGTCAATATGAAGCTAGAAATATTTTTTCAGAAATTTTTCGAGTTAGTATGTGACCCCAGTAAATTGAAATGCGCGTTCAAATTTAATATATAGAGTTATATGTTGATTTTGATGAAAACTGGTTGAAACAGTCGACTCATCCCACGATACATATCCCATTGTGTTCGGAATGGGGGTAATTAGTTAGGGACAACAGTCGTTGGGTCTCTTTTAGAGTGCAAATGTAAAGTCAACTCTCATGCAATAAAATATTAATAAATTATAATATATATATATATATATATTTATAAAACCTAATTCATTTCCTATTGTTCCCAAATCGATCTGAAAAGAAAAAAACCCGCCACCTCCCCGGCGATCGACGACGGCCTTCTCCTCCCCTCTTTCGCGCGACGGCGCTCCCCTTCCATCGCGAACGCGCCACCCTCAAACCCCCAATGCGACGCCCCGTTCGAGTTCAGCCACGCTCCGCCCACTGGAGCACCGCGCCTCCTCCACTCCTTTCCTCCTCCACCGCAGTTCAGCCACCTCGAGCGCCTCCCCCTTTCCTTCAGTTCACCGACCACCCCCAAAACCGAACACTGTGAGTCATTTTCTTTTGTATCTCCTTTTATATTAGAGTACTGGGTTTTAATCCGATTTTTATTATATAAACAAGCCTAGTTTTATTTTCATAAATTTATTTAAAACCTTAATTAAAAATATGATTTTTATATATTGAATAGCGAAGTAAAAATTTGATTTTGATATATTGAATAGCGAAGTAAAAATTTGATTTTTATACATTGAATAGCGAAGTAAAAATATGATTTTTATATATTGAATAGCGAAGTAAAAATATGATTTTTATATATTGAATAGCAAAGTAAAAATTTGATTTTTATATATTGAATAGCGAGGTAAAAAATTTGATTTTTATATATTGAATAGCGAACTAAAAAATTTGATTTTTATATATTGAATAGCGAAATAAAATTTTGATTTTTATATATTGAATAGCGAAGTAAAAATTCGATTTTTATATATTGAATAGCAAAGTAAAAATTCGATTTTTATATATTGAATAGCAAAGTAAAAATTCGATTTTTATATATTGAATAGCGAAGTAAAAATGTGATTTTTTACATATGTAGAGAATACGGGCAAAGAAAGTGACAAGAGGCGAGAACGGCGAAGATTTTCTACTTAAGAAGAGTCGTGGCATTTGGATTAGCTATGGGTGAGAACTTCTCACCTTTTAATTTTGTTTTTCTAGTTAATAATATATACTAGGATGCAGACGGTGTTTAGTAGCACCCGACACCCGTCGTCCACAAACCATGGACGGCTTGTATGCTGGTTTGTTTGGTTTTGATGTGTAGTTGATTGTGTGATGTGATGTGAATGAAATAAAATATTTAGATAGTTAAAAATATTTTATAGTTGAAAATATAATTTTTAACATGAATGTGAATAAATAATATAAACAAATCGGATGATTTGTTTATATACACACATTTGACCGATATTGATTGGGACGATAAATTTTACACATCGCCCAACTGCACAAATAAAATCTGTGTTTGATTGTTTGAAAACCCCACACGGGTATTGGGGTGATATATGACATACACTAATCCCAATAGTTAGTTATATGTCGATCGATTGATGGACAGACTGTTATAAGCATTAAATATTTATATTTGATGCTTATACAGTGTAGAACGCACTTTGGATGATGGTTGATGATTTCTCGTTGCTGTTATATACGTATGGTAGAAAATCCATGTAATTAACATTATATGGTAATTGATTGGGCCTCATTCCAGTTTTGAAATAGAAATATTTGAAATAGAATATTTGAATAGAAATATTTGAAACAGAAATATTTGAAATAGAAATATTTGAAATAGAAATATTTGAATAGAAATATTTGAAATAGAAATATTTGAAATAGAAATATTTGAAATCGAATATTTGAAATAGAAATATTTGAAATCGAATATTTGAAATAGAAATATTTGAAATCGAATATTTGAAAATAGAAATATATGAAGCCGTGTTGATTAGATTGACGCCATTTTGACGTGAACGATATTTATATCGATTTTATTCATTTTATAATGAATATCGAAAGTGATTTCAAAATCTAATATTTTGAAAAGAATTAAAATTCGAATTGAAAGTGAATAGAAATGAATTCGAATTGAAAGTGAATAGAAATGAATTCGAATTGAAAGTGAATAGAAATGAATTGAATAAAAATGAATTCGAATTGAAATTGAATAAAAATGAATTTGAATTAAATTGAAATGAATTGAAATTCGAATTAAATTGAAATTGAATTGAAATCGTTTTGAAATGAAAATAAAACGAATTTGTATTGGAATATTCAATTTTGATTAGAAATTGAATATGAAGTTGAAATCGTTTCGAAAACGAATTTAAAACGAGTTATAAACTTCGTTTCGAAAGGAAATCGATGAAGTATATATTATATATATTATATATATTATATAATGGCCTGAATAGAACGCGGCGCGCCGCGGCAGTTCGATAATTTCGACCATTGACTTCGAATGGATATTGCGGGAGATCCGACCGTCAGATTCTCCTAAAACCGGAACCGTTGGGTTCGTATCGAAAAGAGCTTTCTATCGAATATTAGAAATTTGAAATCTAACGGTTGGATTTGGAATTATGTCCAAATCAAATTTGAAAAAGGTCGCTGTAAGTGCAGTTCGATGGCCGTTGATGGAAATCGACTGTACGGGCCTCGATAAAATTATTAAAAATATCAATAATTTGTGTAAAATCATAAGAAATGATTTGTGAAGAATTGGGATGAAAAACTCCATATTTGAAAAGATAAAAATAGATTTTTATCGAAATGAACTAGTTTTGAACTAGAATAATAATTTATTTTTAAAATAAATAAATTGGATTTGAAATGGTTTTGAAAATAACCAGAAATTCCAATAATTGAATTGGAATATATTTGAATCGAAATTTTCTTCGGAATATTTCGATGTTGGATTTCGTGATTATACAGATATTGTTATGGAAATTTGAAATATATATATATATATATATATAAATCATTATTTCCAATACGATATTTGTTGGTCATAGAATTTGATATTGAATATAAGCCGATATATTTTCTATTCAGAGCCTTGTATTTAATATCAAATATGATTTAGGTTTGTCGTGAATGGTGTCTTCATTAACACTGTTCTTAAACCCAGTTGAGAAAAGGATTAAATCTTTTTATTTAGATTTAATGAAGTGTACCAATTAAATAATATTTAATTGGAATTGAATTGATATTGATTTTTGGGTTTATAGTGAGCAGTGTTTTAAATAACACTTGTTCTTTAACCCGATAATTAATGAAATGTGATTTTGGGTTGTCGTGAACGGTATCTTCAATAATCCTGTTCTTAGACCCAAAGGAGTTAAGAAAATCAGAAACTAACTGGAGATTAGTTAAGTTGAATGGTTTCTGGGGTATTGATCTGATGTTGGTTTCGGGCTTCGAGGTTAATATTTAGGGAATTGCTCACTTGCTAATTTACGGTTAGGAACTGATTGAAATGTGATGTGATTTTGGGGTTTATCGTGAATCGTGTTTTAAATGACATCGGTTCTTTAACCCAGTTAAAGATTAAAACTAAGTGGAGTTTTAATGAATCTTTAAATTAGATTGAAAAGATCGAGAATGGAGTATCACCGGTTTTGCCCCAGGCTATAGTTAAATCTTTAATTAGATTTGAACGTGAAATGGTAATTGAATTTACTGATAACACCGTGGTGTTAGATATGAAGTATGACCAGTTTTACTTCATTGGATGAATAGGTTGGGATTGGGAAATTAAAACAAATGATTACTTCGGTAAGGTTCGTTAATCCCGACTAGTTTGAATTGATATTCAAAAGTAGATTAAAGAATAAATTTAAAGGAATTTATCTTTGATAAAATTAATGGGAACCCTTCCCTAAGAATGTGAAATTTAGAAATTAACTGTCGGTTAGCTAAGTAGAATGGTTTTCTGGATATTGATCTGATGTTGGTTTCGGCCTTTGGGGTTAATATTTGGGGAATTATTCTCTTGATTAATTTACGGTTAGTGACTGATGAATTGGAATGAGGCGTATGTTGTGTTTGTGTAACACTTGTTTATTATATACGCGAGTTATTCAGAAAGGCCGGGTTTATCCCATTCTGAATAACTGTTACGACGATAGTCGAAGATGAAGACGGTGGTTGAAGACCGGAGGTCTTCACGTCATTTGGGTGATTACTGATGATCTTGATTGGGCTGTACACCCAAGAAGATGGAAACAGTTAGTGGTCGTCCAGACGTACTTGGAGATCGATGGATATGCGGGGTACTAGGTGCGTCCGGTTTCGTTCAGACCCAGAACGGACTTGTAAATGGACTGTGTGTCTGACATTCGATTTCATTCTATGTGACTGATATCGGTTGCATAGAGTGGTTTGCCTGTGTGTCATGCTAAGATGCAAATGATCAAGGCTTCTGTTGAAAAGAAGAGTCTTGTGGTTGATGATCAAAGCACGGCCTTTGTGGCGTAGCTTTGTGTAGCGTTAATTCACGAGCCTCACACCTCGGTGTGAACCAAAACGGGAGAAGGACCTCAGGGAGGGCATGCGTTTCTTTCTAGTTAGGAGTGGCATCAGTGCTTGAACTGGCTGACGAGTTTGACTCATGCGGTTGTTGGAATTGGAGACGCCTCGGTTAGATCGGACGATCCGGGTCCGATGGAGTCATTCGTTGGCTCATTTACGCCCCATACGGCGGGGAAACGTAGTGTTCAGGAATTTTAATCCACATCGGTAGACCGGCCCTGACGATCCAAGGGTCGATGCGCTCTGACCCTGAGACATGGGCTAGATTGTCTTGAAGACGGTGAGGACGATCCCTGGCCTCGGTTCGCAGATGGAAATCCAATTCCCAATACGTGACGTTTCGGTTTTAGTTGTAATCCTATATATGGCGACATAGTGGGATGGGGCGCTCATGCCGCCTATGATTGATACTTATGATTTGAAATTGTTTTGACACTATACACTTATAATAGTATCAAATGATTTGTTTTTAACGTATCAAGCATTCTTTGGCTATTATAAGGTAAAAACCCTATCCTCCGGCTTGCGTTGCATTGTGTGATGGGACCTGGGTCTTATAATAGCTTCATTTTTCTTTATTTAGCATTGCGCAGTTTGTTTTATGCACTGGTATTCTTGGGAGGAAACCAGTTCCGTGTTATACGTCGTGGTTCCTTGATTTACCTAACTTTAAAATAAAGATTAACAACTGTTTTAGTTCTCACACCAGTCCCATGGCTGACCTGGAGTTTATTGTTTTAACCTAAACTCTGGGTGCCCTTATTTTGACATGGACAGCTAGTAGTTTTGGTTTTGCAGATTTATATTCACAGGATCCTGATTTACAGCTGGAACGATACTCGGAAAGCTTTGTATCCGTGTATTACTTCTAGTTGTGTATTGTATTATTTTCCGCTGCTATGTAATGTATTGTAATCTCTGATGTTATCTGTGTAATATTTATTCATTTATACTCTGTATATTCTTGTATTCTGATGAGTTGTTGTAATTAACAATTAAATCTTCTTCCGTTTATGTTATGATGTGGTTTGTTCTCGAACTATCCGCGCTTTCCTTCACGGGGAAGTTACGGGTTTTCACAATATTCTATATCATCGATATATAAATGATAGTATTTTCAAAACATTATATTTTGAAATCATTTCCTTTTCGATATTCATTATAGAAATGAATAAAATCAATATAAATATCATTCATGTCAAAATGGCGCATATCAATCGACACGGCTTTATATATTTAAATATATTTGTGTCCATCCCAAATCGGACATCAAAATCAGATTTTGATCTTTTACTGAATATTATTTTAAAATATTCTTTATTTTTAAATATTCATTATTTTAAAATATTCCTTCTTTCTGAACTAGAATCAGACACAATCAATTACCATATAATGTCATTATATGGATTTCATACGACACATTTACACAACAATGATACACAATCAACCATCATTCAGAGTGCATTCTACACTGCATAAGCATCAAATATAAATATTTAACGCTTATAACAGTCTGTCAACCAACCGATTGACATACAACTAAATATTGGGATTAGTGTATGTCCAATATCATCCCAATACCCATGTGGGGTTTTCAAATAACAAACATAGATTTATTTATGCAGTTGGAAGATGTGTAAAATTTATCGTCCTAATCAATACCTGTCAAATGTGTGTACATAAACAAATCATCCGATTTGTTTATGAATATTCATTTTATTCATATACACGTTAAAAATTATATTTTTAACTATAAAATGTTTTATTCCATTCCACATCACATAATCGATTTTCACAACACAATCAAACAAACAATCAAGTCGTCCATGGTCTGTGGACGATGGGTGTCGGGTGCTGCTAAGCACCGTCTACATCCTAGTATATATTTTAACTAGCAAATAAAATTAAAGTGAGAAGTTCTCACCTTTGGGTTCCACTCCGTTATTCTTTAGCGGGCGATGATTTGGATTTACCCGACATTCCAACTCCATCTTTCCACGTTGTTCATAAATAAAAATCACATTTTTATTTCAATTCTAAAAATTATATTTTTACTTCAAAACCATATGTGTAAAAATCACTTCTTTAACACGATGTTTACATTATAAAGATAATATTTTATTTCGAGGTTCATACAATAAAAATCATATTTTTATTTCATATCTCTTCATATAGAAATCATATTTTTATCATCTCTATAATATAAAAAATCATATTTTTATTATCTCTATGATATAAAAATCATATTTTTATTATCTCTATAATATAAAATCATATTTTTAACCCGCTACTTCATGTATAAAAACCATATTTTTATATTGTTATTACATATATAAAAATCGATTTTTTATTTCATAAGCATATACATAAAAGTCGAATTTTTATTTCAAATCTTAACACATAAAGATCGTAATTTTATTTCACTTTTATATATATATAAGTCGCCTCTTTATCATGCTATTATATATTTTTAAAACGACGTTTATACAGAAAATATTATATTTTATATTTTCAAAAATCACAACTTTATATTTTCAAAAATCGTATCTTTGTATTTTCAAAAATCAATCCTTTGCATTTTTCTATTGCTCTTCATGTATAAATAAAATAAAAGAAATAAAAGAAAGAAGAAGAAGACTCACAGTGCAGCAGGGGGTTTGCTGATCGAATTGGAGAGAGGGGGGTCTCTCCGGCGCGGTTGCTTTAACAGGGTGCGGTGACCCACAGTTGGTCGGGTGGTGGCGGTTTGAATTGATTTGGGGCATTGGGGTTTCGATCAAAAGAAGAGAGAGAGACGCTGGAGATAGGGGAAGGAGGAGGAAGATCGTCGGAGGCCAGCAGCGCGCTTGGAAGCGGCGGCGGCGTGGCGCGACTTGGCCAGGGCTGAATCGCGATCATCTATTTCTTTTTTTTATTTTTTTATTTCGGGTTTGTGTTGACTTCTGTTCAGATGATCAATACAAAACTTCTGTTTCAATTAGAATAATAATAATAATTTATTTTCGAAGAATTAATTGTTTTTAATTTATATTATATCGATTTAAATTAATATCTTCTCCAGATGATCGAATAAGGCTTTGAAACCTGTCCCAATGTGTTCAGGATAGTGGTATAACCCTAGGAACGCCAGTTGTTGCGTTTAAATAGGAGTTCAAAATCAATGGGATAATTTAATTAATTAAAATCATATTTGTTAATTCAAAACTAAAATAAACAAAAAAAAGGGTTTCCTTCCTTCCCAAGTAATTAACAAAGGACATTGTACTTGCGTTGACAAAATTACTTAATGGTTAAGTATGCTTCTCTTATAAATCTCGACAACCCCTCTGTTACTTTCTTCTTGTTTGCAAACAATAAAATTTGATCAGATAAATAAAAAAGGTTGTTCCTTCTATATTCTCGACTACCCCGTTCTATTTCTATTTCAATCTCTTCTCAGGAAAAAATCACCAAATCCGTGCCTTTTTCCTCAAACCAAAATCAGAAGTTCAATGAATGAAAAACTGGTCGCGCTCCCATTTAAATCAAAATCGAAATTAGGGAAAATCGAAAATCTCGTAAGCCAACTCCCTCTGTGAATTGATCAAAACAAATTCAAATAAACCCATTTTGGATCTCACATGAATCAACGTTCATCTCTATTGTGCTTTGTAATCGGCTCGACTGTGTTTTGGAATTCGATGGTAAGTATCGGGAGTTCGAATTAGATTGTTTGGAAGTCGCAATTTGTATTGCCGGTTCCCCCTCAAGCTCGTCGACGTCGGGGAGATACTATAAGGGTGTGGTGATATGTATCGATTATTGTGGGATGTTCGACCTTAGTGAAGATTATTGTGCGATGATGGGTATCGATTGGTGGGAAGGGGATCACCGCAAGTTCAGGGGAGGAGACCGAAGTGAAGTGTTGAGATATGGACTATACTGTAGCAGGCAACGTTGATGGTGAAATAGTCAGTGGTCTGTGTAATTTTTCTGGGACGGTGATGAAGGATTTGGAGGAAGACGCAGTCATTTCTGATGGCCACGTTTTTTATTACAACTAGGTGCAAGTTCGGTCTGCATTGTTTTGGAAGAGGGGACGCAGGTGACTGGAAAAGGGAATTGAATTGAAAGGGATCGGCAGCATCTGTTGCGTGAATTGGCTACAGGTCTGGTCACAGATGAAGTTCGATGTGTACTAGTGAGGTTTTGTAGCATTTGCAGTTGGAGGAAGACGCAGTCATTTCTGATGGCCACGTTTTTTATTACAACTAGGTGCAAGTTGGGTCTGCATTGTTTTGGAAGAGGGGACGCAGGTGACTGGAAAAGGGAATTGAATTGAAAGCGATCGGCAGCATCTGTTGCGTGAATTGGCTACAGGTCTGTTCACAGATGAAGTTCGAAGTGTATTGGTGAGGTTTTGTAGCATTTGCAGAGAGGAGGTCATGTTTTTTCACACAAAGAAGATTAATGTCACGATGGGAAGAGGATGATTTTTACTGGAAGCAAAATCACAATGCAGTGAGGTGACGAGCATTGTGTTCGGTTTCGTATACTATTAGGCTTCAGCTTTGTTTACCAAGGTAAAATTTAAATGAAGATTTAAATCCAATTATTTAATTTATTAACTATGTTAATGAAGTTGATTTGTTTTAATTTAAATCAAAGCTTATAAAATCTATATCTATGTCATACAGTATCTGATTTAACAATTCAAGTTGCGTCAAAAATCATATTGGCGAAGGCTTCAAAATGGAATTTATATCGGAGTATTTTCGAGATAGCTGGGAATCTTGGTTAAATTAAACTTTTGTTCAATTTAATCAAAAACAATCGCTATGTCGGCAAATAAGATCACAGTAAGTAATTCTCATTCAGAAATTTATTTAAAATTTATTTTTATCATTAAAAATAAATTGTTGGTTGCCTTGGATGCATTTATAAATTGTTTATCACTGTTTGCTATTAAATATATATTAGTTATTTAGGATTGGTGTTTGTGGTTATTATATATATATATATATATATATATTGGTGGTTGGATTCCCGCAGTACCATTAGCGGATGCCCGCAGTATCATTAGTGGATGGCTTTATACGCCCCACGCTATGATAGCGGATGACCTTCTATACCGCGATATCCTGCCTCGAAGCAGGATGGGTATTATTTATGTCGGCTAACGTCTGTGGATGCAGGAAAAACAGGTTGGAGGGATCCAACTGGATTCCTCAAAAATATTTTTATTTGTTTGTTCTCATATATATATATATATTAACATATATGATGTGTTAGAAAATCCGTGGTTGATAATTGTTATTTTTGATTGGTTAAAATATCACTGGACCTGAAATGTTGATATATAAAAATATCGGGGAAAAGGATATTTTGGAATTTAAAGGGAAAATTCTATTTTATCTAAAATAGAATTTGAATTTCAATTGGGCTACAAATATATTAACTTGTTTTGAATATATAAAACAAGTAGTGAATTTATAAATGTTGTTTATAAATTAATAATGCGAGATTTGAAGTGAAATTATAAACATTGTTTATAAATTAAATAATGCAGAGAATTGAAATGAATTTAAAACAGTGTTTATAAATAAAGTGGAAAAATTATCATTTGATAATTCAAATATTTAAATTCAAATGTGAATTTAAAAATAGAAATGGGGAATCGTTTTAATGGAGCGAACGATGAAATTTATTCTAATGTTCAGAATGTAAATTGAACTGAAAATAAATCCATATGTGTAACGACCCAGATTTTTCGTCAATTAATTTTAAATATTTAATATAATTTTAAATATTGATTCAAAAATAAATGGATTTTATTATGGAATTTATCAGTTTAAAAATCATTATATGATTTAATATCGAATAGAACGATAATAATAGATTTTTATCGATGAATTTAATGTTTAAAATCAAGTTGTATTTTAAATCGTATTTAATATAATTCGTTAATTTAAAATAGGGGTTGGTGGTTGAGGTTGGGAACCGTAAAATATCTTGGAATAGAAAACTAATAAAAAATTCAAATCAAATTTAATTACTGTCTGTACTTAACCCCGCATACATCCTTCAGGCCAACCTAAATTTATCCATCGCAGACCTACTGTTAAAAACTCCGCAACCCTATATTTTCTCGAGCTAACATTTCTGTCTGCCTCTTCAATTATAAAAACACGATTCCTCCTTCCTTTTTTTTTGTTAAGCTTCGACAGACGAAATTTAATGGCTGGCCCCTTTTTAATTCAAAAATTCCTCCTTTAAAATAGAAATCGCGATTCAACCTATGGGTCTTCAGAAGCTCGAATCGAACTAGGGTGCGGAAGGCCTTGCGAGCGGTGGAGGCACTCGCGATTTAGGGTGGTTATCATGGGGTTCATGCTGGAGTTCGACGCGTGACAGTGTGGAGTTCGCAATAGGGTTTTGGGATTTGCGAAGGGTTCGATGCTAAGTCGCGTTGATTTAGAGGTTGCCATTTTCTACAACGTCATGACCGTCGGTGTGTGGTGCGATGCCTGGAGTCGTTGATTTGGGGAAACTGGATTCGATTGAGGAGTTCTGGAGTTGAATGCCATGGTGCGGTGATGTTCGATTTGGGGTTTCGCTCGAACTAAGTTCGGTGGTGAAGTACTGGAAGCGTGCGATTGTTCCCTGGGAGTTCGACGTTAGTACAACAGTAGGGCTTAGGCCAAAGTCTCGAGCTTCGATGGTGGTTTGAATGTCGGGAATGGGAAGCTCGATACCTGATTTGGTTTGGAGCAGGTTCGATCCTTTCCAGAGGGGAGAGAAGAAGTTTTAAAAGGGAATTAAGGTAATTAATTTATAATTTATTCAGTTAGTTAATACCTATAGATTAACGTAGATTAAATCTATTTAATTGATAGTCAATTTAAATTGAAATAGTTTAATCGTAAAATAAAATTTGATGAACCATGATTAAGGAAGATAAAAGCGAGTTTAATTTAGTTAACTAAGTTTTAGTTACTAATTTAGTTAATCGACTCCTTAGAAATATTTTGCTTAATTTATACAAGGTCAAAAAAAATGCTAGCACAAATTTGAGTTGGATCTTTAACGGGAAGTGGATTTGGATTTCCTGGAAATGGATGAAATTTAGATCAAACATCTCTAATTCACTCCATCAATTTAAAATCCCGGTGAGTAAATCTCACTCACCTTTTATTTATAATTATTTTTATTTCGTTAAAAATAATTGTTTGTTGCTTGTGTGGATGCTTTCTGCTTGTTTTATATATATTAGTTATTTAGGCTATATATATATATTGGGATGATTGATTGGTTGGATTCCCGCAGTCTCATTAGCGGATGCCCGCAGTTTCATAGCGGATGATTACCCTATGCGCCCCACGCTATGATTAGTGGATGACCTTCTATACCGCGATATTCTGCCACGAAGCAGAATGGGTATTATTTATGTGCTAACATCTGTGGATGCAGGAAAACAGGTTGGAGGAATCCAACAGGATTCCTCAAAAATATATTATCTGTTTGTTGTTTGCTGATTTCACATATATTCATATATGATGTGTTAAAACCAAATGATTGAAAATTGGGTGATTTGATTGTTTAAATATCACTGGGCCAATCAAAAGGACATTTGAGATTTTAAAAGGAAAAATTCTATTTTTAAATAGAATTTGAATTTTTAATGGAATGAAAATATAAACTTGTTTTTGAAAAATAAAACAAGTAGTTTCTTTTTAAACGAAGTTATAAATAGTTCTTTTATAACGAAGTTATAAATGAAGGGAAAAGGATTATCATTCGATAATTCAGAAATAGAAATACAAGTGTGAAATTGGGATTTGAAAAGGAATTTCAAAATAGGATTTGAAATGAAATTTTTAAATATATAACTCAAATGAAATTTGATTATAACATTTGAATAGTAGAATTCAAAGGAGTTTAAATATTTGAATTTTAAAAGGAGATTGAATATTAGAAATTCAAATAGAATTTGAATAGACGAAATTAGAATGAAAAATAGAATTTGAATTCAAGAAATTTAAATAAAATTTGAATTCAAAGGATTTCGAATAAAGAATTTTCAAATAGATTTGAAATATAGAATTTCAAAGAAGAATTGAACAGACTTTGAAATATAGAATTTCAAAGAAAAATCGAATAAGATTTGAAATATAGAATTTCAAAAGAAGAATTGAAATATGAAATTTGACTAGAGATTTGAAATGAAATTCAAATATGGAATTTGAATAAAGATTTGAATAGAAATCCAAGTATTGAATTTGAACATGGAATTGAATATAGAAATTCAAATAGAGATTTGAATGTAGAATTTCAAAAATAGAATTTGAAATATAGTATTTCAAAGAAGAATTCAAATGTGAAATGTGAATAGAGATTTGAATGGAATTTAAATATGAAATTTGAATTGAGATTTGAAAGAGAAATTCAAGTAGAAATTTGAATATGAGATTTCAAAATAGAATTTGAAATAAACTTTGAAAGTAGGATTTCAAAGTAGGATTGAAACAGGATTTCAAAATAGGAAATCCCAATAGTTTTGAAATGGAATTTGAATTCAAGGGAATTCAAATGAATTTGAATATTAGAAATTCAAATGGTGTTGAAATGAATTTGAATATTAGAAATTCAAATGGTATTGAAAATGAATTTGAATATTAGAATTCAAATGGGAAATGAAATTTGAATGTAAGAGATTCAATTTGAATTTAAATAGGATTTGATCTATGGGATTTGAATATGAAATTCAAATGGGTTTTAAATTATGAAATCCTGAATATAGAATTTAAAAAGGAGTTGGAATATTTGAATTTCAATAGAATTCAAATATAGAAATTGGAATGTAGAAGTTAAAATGGAATTTAAAAATAGAGTTTGAATAAGAGAATTCAAATGAATTCAAACATAGAATTTGAACATAGGGAATTCAAATAGAAATTTAAGTATTGAATTTGAATATCAAATAGAAAAGGAATTTGAATTTGAAATGTAGAATTCAAAAGTGAGAATGGAATTTGAATCAAGAATTCAAATAGAGCTAAACAGAGCTGAATCCATTTTAAGAAGTTTTAAAAAGTTTATATATATAAATATAATTAAAAACGAACTCGCCGCAGCGCTGCAGTTCGTAAAATAGCGATTCGAACTTCAATCGAGTATACCGAACTCAATTGAAGTCGAAATTCTTCGAAACAAGAAACGTCAGGACCGGTTTGATAATAGTTTTCTAATGAAAGAGACAAATCTGAATTTCGTCGTATAGATTTTGAGTTATGTCAAAATCAAAATTTCAAAAATGCAGCGCCAGAAACCATTATAAACCATAATGGATTTTATATATAAATATAAGGATTTTTAAGCAAATAAAAATCCAAAGTCCCATTTTGAGTTAGAAAATAAAGGCGAGCTCAAGTGAAGTAAGTAAAGAGATTTTTGAAACAATAACCCTATTTTGATTATTTAGGATTAACTAAGTCAAGTAGAAATTAGTAAATCGAGTTTGAACTAAAGTCGAACCTTGAAAAGTAAATGTGGCGTTCGTAAATATATATATATTCGAAATCGAACATAGCGCTTAAATTGAAATTTGAATTCAATTATTTGATAAGTAGGTTGAAATATATTTGAAATATATTATATTCCAATATACAAGCGAAATAGACCAACGAGTTAATTAACGAGTTAATTAACGAGTTGAGTCAAAACGAGTGTGTGAAGTTGAAATAAATTTGATAGGTATAGACATACAGGAGACATGTATGAGGCAAGGATAATGCAGGTATATAAATAATGTGCTCAACAAAAGGTACATGTTTAATTCATATATGGGTTTTATGCGCCGTATCGGCAAGCCGCTTGGCTTTTTCTTTTTCTTTTTGAGATTGGAAGATACCGGGATGCTATTTGAAATTTCCCGATGCTCCCGATACAGGGGAAGTTATGGCGAAATTTTCCGGGAATTTAAGGAGTTAGAATATTTTTAAAGAAATTTGACAATTAGAAATCTATATATCGATATATATAGAATTCGATAAGGAAACGAAATCAAAAGTAGCGTAAAAGGCCAAGATTGATTATTGAAATATTTGGTTAACAAATATTGATAAGGAAATGGAGAAGTGATTTAATTAATAAAATATTAATTAAAGAGCCCAGTGATTTGTTTGATATGTTTGGATGAACACTTGTTTTTATTCGATAGTTAAATCACAGACTATCGAAGTTTTGACCATCGTTGTCAATATGGAGAGACCGGTTGGATTATTATCCGAAGAACCACTCCGTATTGGCATAAGCGTTGCGAACCAAGTATGCTGAATATATTGAAGACGGAGTGAAGTGCAAGGGCTTTTTCTATTTATAGAAATAGTGCCTTCGGTTTCGTTCAGTCCCAGAACGAACGTATATGGACGAATGTCTGACAGAGTATTTCCAATGATCAAATGGGTTGGTCTGTATGAATATATATGGTTGCAACGGATTTATCCCTTAGCATAATATCCAGGGTATTTGTGCAAACCCAACTAGTGATTAACGGATCTGACAATGTGGCATTCAAAGTGATTGTGCTATCAATGAATGGTAAGTATTCGTAGCCTCAGGCCTCAACAACCGGTAAAGGACAAAAATCGGGCAGGCAGCATGGCTATGTGGGTCGCACCCATTAGGGTGTATAATCACCTATCTAGAGAAATTCCTTTTGTTTCTAAATCTATCGATTCTGCCCATTCGGGAACGGTGGTTTGAGTCCAACCGTGGTGATATACATTCGATACACTCAAGCGAAATGAGTGGTCGGTCATGTGAGGGCCGGGTTGCAAGACGTTCTTGTTGAACCCAGGTGTATTCGCCTCTAGAGATACATCATCGGAAGGTGGTCCCATACCTTGTTATGTTGGAAATCCAATCTCCAATAAGCGCCATGCGGTTTTTGATTTTATAATATATATGTGGAGCGTGAGATGCAAGCGTTCTGCTATTTGGTTATTTATTTGATGTAGACATTATTATAATATCATTGGATTTGATATCAAAGTGTTTTGGGTTATAGTAAGGTAAAAACCGTCCGTGTTTATGTGTGGGCTGGTCTTACTATTACCTTTTCTTTCGAAAAGAGTTTTGAAAGTTAAACAAGTGGTTGGAGTTTACTCACACCAGTCCCATGACTGACCCAGAGTTTATTTTGTTTTGTTTTCCCTAAACTCTTGGGTGCCCAAATTTGTACGGGCAGTCAAGTGTTTCAGGCTTTTACAGATACACTTGGAGGAGCTTGAAGCAGGAGGCTTCAACGTTAGTTATTTAGAGTTACTTCCGCTGGATCAAATGTTATGTGTACTCTGATGATGGTATGTATATATGTACAAAACAGATTTGTATTTCAAAGCTTATGTTATATAATATATTTTATTCGTTCCGCTGTGAGTTGTGATCTTCGTTCTTCTTCTATTCTAATATTTCTTTCTTTCTATTTCTCATCCTCTAACTTCTTTCTAATAATGAGTCGTATTTCTGTGTTATTTGGGTTGGACGTGTGGTGTTATTAGTCAATTCAGATAGCACGGATTTGCGGGTCGTTACAGTTGGTATCAGAGCTTAGGTTGAGCGAACACCTAGGCTTGTGTGGCATATGCTCATTAGAGATAGGGTCAGTAGTACCCTAGAATGAGTTGAGTATATATATACGAGAGAGCGTATTTGTATATTGATATAAAAATTGTTTTATATTGTGTTGGCTAGTCTGTTGAGTGGTTTATGAATTCTGATCGAATCGTGGGACGCCACGACGTCGATAGGAGTTTCTAAATACTTGAACAGAAAATTTAACACAGTATTGTTTTAAAGTGGGTAAATGAAATAACTTTATACAAAACTATATTTTGATATAGAAGGAATAATTTTCTGAACTTATTATATTATATGGATGTGTTGATTGTTAAGATTATAATCAAATGAGATTATAAAATTGAAATGGTTATTTATAACCAAACTGAATTTGTATATGAATGAAATATATACAAATGAGATGAATTAGAATTTAATTCAAACCAGAATTAAGAATTTCAAAATCCTGGGAAGTTGAAAAATATTTTTCAAAGTATATTAAAATAATATAGCTTTGTTTTAAAGGATTTGAAAGAAATCATGGATTTTGAATGTGGTAAAGCACTGAACTCACTTCAGTGACTGGGAAATAATTCTGATGATGATTGCAACATCATCAGTGTTCATTTCCGAGTTTCTAAGTGATAGGATTGCTACCTTAGAAAAGTTTTGATGGGAATTTGTTTGAAAGAAAACAAGTAGTTTGAAAATTCAAATGTTTTGAATTTGAAATGGAAATAAATATATATGTATATATTTAAGTGATTTCAAAGGAATTTGAAAAGAAAACCCAGGGATTTAAATTCTGGAGTTTAAATTTAAGTAAGTTAAATGGATCGAGGTAAATAAATTAATGAAATTCAACTTGAATAAGATTGAATAGAATTTGAATTGGGTAAAGACCATTCGAATCAAATGTGTGAAGACCAAAAGTTTTGGTTGGAGTTAATTTGTTGAAATATGAGGAGTTGAGTTTCAACATAAGTGAATTTTTGAAAAGTAATGGATTTGTACCATTTTCTTACTTTAGCAATTTCGAGGACGAAATTATTTTAAGGGGGGAAGAATGTAACGACCCAGATTTTTCGTCAATTAATTTTAAATATTTAATATAATTTTAAATATTGATTCAAAAATAAATGGATTTTATTATGGAATTTATCAGTTTAAAAATCATTATATGATTTAATATCGAATAGAACGATAATAATAGATTTTTATCGATGAATTTAATGTTTAAAATCAAGTTGTATTTTAAATCGTATTTAATATAATTCGTTAATTTAAAATAGGGGTTGGTGGTTGAGGTTGGGAACCGTAAAATATCTTGGAATAGAAAACTAATAAAAAATTCAAATCAAATTTAATTACTGTCTGTACTTAACCCCGCATACATCCTTCAGGCCAACCTAAATTTATCCATCGCAGACCTACTGTTAAAAACTCCGCAACCCTATATTTTCTCGAGCTAACATTTCTGTCTGCCTCTTCAATTATAAAAACACGATTCCTCCTTCCTTTTTTTTTGTTAAGCTTCGACAGACGAAATTTAATGGCTGGCCCCTTTTTAATTCAAAAATTCCTCCTTTAAAATAGAAATCGCGATTCAACCTATGGGTCTTCAGAAGCTCGAATCGAACTAGGGTGCGGAAGGCCTTGCGAGCGGTGGAGGCACTCGCGATTTAGGGTGGTTATCATGGGGTTCATGCTGGAGTTCGACGCGTGACAGTGTGGAGTTCGCAATAGGGTTTTGGGATTTGCGAAGGGTTCGATGCTAAGTCGCGTTGATTTAGAGGTTGCCATTTTCTACAACGTCATGACCGTCGGTGTGTGGTGCGATGCCTGGAGTCGTTGATTTGGGGAAACTGGATTCGATTGAGGAGTTCTGGAGTTGAATGCCATGGTGCGGTGATGTTCGATTTGGGGTTTCGCTCGAACTAAGTTCGGTGGTGAAGTACTGGAAGCGTGCGATTGTTCCCTGGGAGTTCGACGTTAGTACAACAGTAGGGCTTAGGCCAAAGTCTCGAGCTTCGATGGTGGTTTGAATGTCGGGAATGGGAAGCTCGATACCTGATTTGGTTTGGAGCAGGTTCGATCCTTTCCAGAGGGGAGAGAAGAAGTTTTAAAAGGGAATTAAGGTAATTAATTTATAATTTATTCAGTTAGTTAATACCTATAGATTAACGTAGATTAAATCTATTTAATTGATAGTCAATTTAAATTGAAATAGTTTAATCGTAAAATAAAATTTGATGAACCATGATTAAGGAAGATAAAAGCGAGTTTAATTTAGTTAACTAAGTTTTAGTTACTAATTTAGTTAATCGACTCCTTAGAAATATTTTGCTTAATTTATACAAGGTCAAAAAAAATGCTAGCACAAATTTGAGTTGGATCTTTAACGGGAAGTGGATTTGGATTTCCTGGAAATGGATGAAATTTAGATCAAACATCTCTAATTCACTCCATCAATTTAAAATCCCGGTGAGTAAATCTCACTCACCTTTTATTTATAATTATTTTTATTTCGTTAAAAATAATTGTTTGTTGCTTGTGTGGATGCTTTCTGCTTGTTTTATATATATTAGTTATTTAGGCTATATATATATATTGGGATGATTGATTGGTTGGATTCCCGCAGTCTCATTAGCGGATGCCCGCAGTTTCATAGCGGATGATTACCCTATGCGCCCCACGCTATGATTAGTGGATGACCTTCTATACCGCGATATTCTGCCACGAAGCAGAATGGGTATTATTTATGTGCTAACATCTGTGGATGCAGGAAAACAGGTTGGAGGAATCCAACAGGATTCCTCAAAAATATATTATCTGTTTGTTGTTTGCTGATTTCACATATATTCATATATGATGTGTTAAAACCAAATGATTGAAAATTGGGTGATTTGATTGTTTAAATATCACTGGGCCAATCAAAAGGACATTTGAGATTTTAAAAGGAAAAATTCTATTTTTAAATAGAATTTGAATTTTTAATGGAATGAAAATATAAACTTGTTTTTGAAAAATAAAACAAGTAGTTTCTTTTTAAACGAAGTTATAAATAGTTCTTTTATAACGAAGTTATAAATGAAGGGAAAAGGATTATCATTCGATAATTCAGAAATAGAAATACAAGTGTGAAATTGGGATTTGAAAAGGAATTTCAAAATAGGATTTGAAATGAAATTTTTAAATATATAACTCAAATGAAATTTGATTATAACATTTGAATAGTAGAATTCAAAGGAGTTTAAATATTTGAATTTTAAAAGGAGATTGAATATTAGAAATTCAAATAGAATTTGAATAGACGAAATTAGAATGAAAAATAGAATTTGAATTCAAGAAATTTAAATAAAATTTGAATTCAAAGGATTTCGAATAAAGAATTTTCAAATAGATTTGAAATATAGAATTTCAAAGAAGAATTGAACAGACTTTGAAATATAGAATTTCAAAGAAAAATCGAATAAGATTTGAAATATAGAATTTCAAAAGAAGAATTGAAATATGAAATTTGACTAGAGATTTGAAATGAAATTCAAATATGGAATTTGAATAAAGATTTGAATAGAAATCCAAGTATTGAATTTGAACATGGAATTGAATATAGAAATTCAAATAGAGATTTGAATGTAGAATTTCAAAAATAGAATTTGAAATATAGTATTTCAAAGAAGAATTCAAATGTGAAATGTGAATAGAGATTTGAATGGAATTTAAATATGAAATTTGAATTGAGATTTGAAAGAGAAATTCAAGTAGAAATTTGAATATGAGATTTCAAAATAGAATTTGAAATAAACTTTGAAAGTAGGATTTCAAAGTAGGATTGAAACAGGATTTCAAAATAGGAAATCCCAATAGTTTTGAAATGGAATTTGAATTCAAGGGAATTCAAATGAATTTGAATATTAGAAATTCAAATGGTGTTGAAATGAATTTGAATATTAGAAATTCAAATGGTATTGAAAATGAATTTGAATATTAGAATTCAAATGGGAAATGAAATTTGAATGTAAGAGATTCAATTTGAATTTAAATAGGATTTGATCTATGGGATTTGAATATGAAATTCAAATGGGTTTTAAATTATGAAATCCTGAATATAGAATTTAAAAAGGAGTTGGAATATTTGAATTTCAATAGAATTCAAATATAGAAATTGGAATGTAGAAGTTAAAATGGAATTTAAAAATAGAGTTTGAATAAGAGAATTCAAATGAATTCAAACATAGAATTTGAACATAGGGAATTCAAATAGAAATTTAAGTATTGAATTTGAATATCAAATAGAAAAGGAATTTGAATTTGTAATGTAGAATTCAAAAGTGAGAATGGAATTTGAATCAAGAATTCAAATAGAGCTAAACAGAGCTGAATCCATTTTAAGAAGTTTTAAAAAGTTTATATATATAAATATAATTAAAAACGAACTCGCCGCAGCGCTGCAGTTCGTAAAATAGCGATTCGAACTTCAATCGAGTATACCGAACTCAATTGAAGTCGAAATTCTTCGAAACAAGAAACGTCAGGACCGGTTTGATAATAGTTTTCTAATGAAAGAGACAAATCTGAATTTCGTCGTATAGATTTTGAGTTATGTCAAAATCAAAATTTCAAAAATGCAGCGCCAGAAACCATTATAAACCATAATGGATTTTATATATAAATATAAGGATTTTTAAGCAAATAAAAATCCAAAGTCCCATTTTGAGTTAGAAAATAAAGGCGAGCTCAAGTGAAGTAAGTAAAGAGATTTTTGAAACAATAACCCTATTTTGATTATTTAGGATTAACTAAGTCAAGTAGAAATTAGTAAATCGAGTTTGAACTAAAGTCGAACCTTGAAAAGTAAATGTGGCGTTCGTAAATATATATATATTCGAAATCGAACATAGCGCTTAAATTGAAATTTGAATTCAATTATTTGATAAGTAGGTTGAAATATATTTGAAATATATTATATTCCAATATACAAGCGAAATAGACCAACGAGTTAATTAACGAGTTAATTAACGAGTTGAGTCAAAACGAGTGTGTGAAGTTGAAATAAATTTGACAGGTATAGACATACAGGAGACATGTATGAGGCAAGGATAATGCAGGTATATAAATAATGTGCTCAACAAAAGGTACATGTTTAATTCATATATGGGTTTTATGCGCCGTATCGGCAAGCCGCTTGGCTTTTTCTTTTTCTTTTTGAGATTGGAAGATACCGGGATGCTATTTGAAATTTCCCGATGCTCCCGATACAGGGGAGGTTATGGCGAAATTTTCCGGGAATTTAAGGAGTTAGAATATTTTTAAAGAAATTTGACAATTAGAAATCTATATATCGATATATATAGAATTCGATAAGGAAACGAAATCAAAAGTAGCGTAAAAGGCCAAGATTGATTATTGAAATATTTGGTTAACAAATATTGATAAGGAAATGGAGAAGTGATTTAATTAATAAAATATTAATTAAAGAGCCCAGTGATTTGTTTGATATGTTTGGATGAACACTTGTTTTTATTCGATAGTTAAATCACAGACTATCGAAGTTTTGACCATCGTTGTCAATATGGAGAGACCGGTTGGATTATTATCCGAAGAACCACTCCGTATTGGCATAAGCGTTGCGAACCAAGTATGCTGAATATATTGAAGACGGAGTGAAGTGCAAGGGCTTTTTCTATTTATAGAAATAGTGCCTTCGGTTTCGTTCAGTCCCAGAACGAACGTATATGGACGAATGTCTGACAGAGTATTTCCAATGATCAAATGGGTTGGTCTGTATGAATATATATGGTTGCAACGGATTTATCCCTTAGCATAATATCCAGGGTATTTGTGCAAACCCAACTAGTGATTAACGGATCTGACAATGTGGCATTCAAAGTGATTGTGCTATCAATGAATGGTAAGTATTCGTAGCCTCAGGCCTCAACAACCGGTAAAGGACAAAAATCGGGCAGGCAGCATGGCTATGTGGGTCGCACCCATTAGGGTGTATAATCACCTATCTAGAGAAATTCCTTTTGTTTCTAAATCTATCGATTCTGCCCATTCGGGAACGGTGGTTTGAGTCCAACCGTGGTGATATACATTCGATACACTCAAGCGAAATGAGTGGTCGGTCATGTGAGGGCCGGGTTGCAAGACGTTCTTGTTGAACCCAGGTGTATTCGCCTCTAGAGATACATCATCGGAAGGTGGTCCCATACCTTGTTATGTTGGAAATCCAATCTCCAATAAGCGCCATGCGGTTTTTGATTTTATAATATATATGTGGAGCGTGAGATGCAAGCGTTCTGCTATTTGGTTATTTATTTGATGTAGACATTATTATAATATCATTGGATTTGATATCAAAGTGTTTTGGGTTATAGTAAGGTAAAAACCGTCCGTGTTTATGTGTGGGCTGGTCTTACTATTACCTTTTCTTTCGAAAAGAGTTTTGAAAGTTAAACAAGTGGTTGGAGTTTACTCACACCAGTCCCATGACTGACCCAGAGTTTATTTTGTTTTGTTTTCCCTAAACTCTTGGGTGCCCAAATTTGTACGGGCAGTCAAGTGTTTCAGGCTTTTACAGATACACTTGGAGGAGCTTGAAGCAGGAGGCTTCAACGTTAGTTATTTAGAGTTACTTCCGCTGGATCAAATGTTATGTGTACTCTGATGATGGTATGTATATATGTACAAAACAGATTTGTATTTCAAAGCTTATGTTATATAATATATTTTATTCGTTCCGCTGTGAGTTGTGATCTTCGTTCTTCTTCTATTCTAATATTTCTTTCTTTCTATTTCTCATCCTCTAACTTCTTTCTAATAATGAGTCGTATTTCTGTGTTATTTGGGTTGGACGTGTGGTGTTATTAGTCAATTCAGATAGCACGGATTTGCGGGTCGTTACAATATGGATTTATGATTTGAATTCGATTAGATCGAATTTATTTAAATGATTTATTTATAGTTTGAATTCAGTATAGATTATTTAATTATAAACAAATTATAATTGAATTGTAAAATAATCGACGGTTGAGGAATATCAGAAATATTAAGTTGTATTTGGAAAATTGGTTTAATATATATTATTATACATTAGAACAGAGTCGAAATTATTATAAACGAAGTTGAAAACGTTTATATATTAAATATAATTAAAATGAACTCGCCTCAACACGGCAGTTCGTAAATTGGCATTTCGAACTTCAATTGAGTATACAAAACTCAATTTAAGTCGGAATTCTTTAAAACAAGAATCGTCATGACCGATGTGATAATAGTTTTCTAATGGAAGAGAAAATTCTGAATTTCATCGAATAGAATTTTAGATATGTCAAAATCATTTTTTTCAGAAAAACAGCGCCATAACCATTATAAAACCATAACGGTTTATTTAAATAAATAAAAAGATTTTTAGTAATTAAAATCCAAATTTTCATTAGAAAAATGCAGACTGGAGATATAAAATAAATATGAACTCCAGTGAATTAAGTGAAATGATTTTTAAGACAAAAATCAGATTTTTAGTTATTGAATAGAACTAACTAATTTAAATAATAATTAGTTAATTGAAATTTAAAATGAAATTGAATTTTGAATAAGTAAAGGTGATTTGAGAAATTATATTCAAAATCGAAAAGGGAACTTGAATCGAAAATGGAATTCAATTTGTTTATAAGCAAGTGATATTATATTTGAACATGTTATGTTCAAACAAAGAAGTGAAACAGGCAAAATAGCTAATTAGAAAATAAATTAGCGAATTGGGTTAAGACGAATGGATTGAGTTGAAACCAAATGGGAATATCTGGATATGTGTTAAGCAGGTTCGGAATGAAGTATATGAAGAGATATAAATTGAAATTCCCGACCAAAAGGTACATATTTAATTTGATATGAGATTTTATGCGCCGAATCGGTAAGCCGCTTGGCTTTTTAATTTTCTTTTTGAATGGAAAGGGCCCAGAGAGGCGTTTTGTAGTTGTACCGAGTGACCCGTACAAAGGAGGTTATCGCGAAATTTTCTGAAAATTTAAGGAGTTAGAATATTTTTAAGAAAATTTGATAAGTAGAAATCAAGATATCGATATATATAGAATTCGATAAGGAAACGAACTAAAAATAGATTATTATAAACAAAAAGGAAATCTATAATTAAATCTGGTAAAAATAGAATAAAGAATCATATATACGTTTTAAAAATGAATAACTGGTTTTTATGTTATGGATTGTTCGAGGTAAGTGGTCTTGTTTGTTTTGAAGTTAAGGATGTTTTCGGTCAAGGTCTGAGAGGTAGTTACACCCCAACTTGATCGATTTTATTTTTACAGATAAATAGCAAGACTCTGTCTCGAAGATTAGTGTTTGAATTAGAGTAATTGAATGCAGTGGTTTTAGGTTGTAACGATGTTTAATACAACATTTGTTTTAACCCAAATAAGTGGAATTTTGGAAATATGATAATAAATATTTCCTAAGTAGAATTAAATGAAACGGGAAAGAGATAAGTAATTGGAATGTTTTTCAATTGCAAACAGAATACATTTTCTAAGTATGGGAAATAAAAGAAGGCGATATATGGAAATGTTTTCCAAATAGCGTAAGAGGCCAAGACGATTATTGAAAATATTTCGTTAACAAATATTGATAAGGAAATGGAGAAATGATTCAAATATTAATTACGGGCCCAGTGATTGTTTGATGCTTTGAATGGATGTTTGTTTTTCTTCGATAGTTAAATAACCGACTATCGAAGTGTTTGCCAATATCGTTGTCAATATGGAGAGACCTGTTGGATTATTATCCGAGAACCACTCCGTATTGGTGGTAGCGTTGCGAATCATATTATATGAAGATAATCGGAGTTAGAGTAGAGTGCAAGGGATTTTTCTATTAATTGAAATTATTCCTTTGGTTTCGTTCAATCCCAGAACGAACGTATATGGATGAATGTCTGACAGAGTATTTCCAATGATCGCATATGTTATTCTGTACAAATATATATATGGTGGTGGAGAATTTATTCTCTTAGCATAGTATCCTAAATATATTTGTGCAAATCAATTAATGATTAACAGATCTGACAGCGTGGCATTCAAAGTGACTATGTTATCAATGAATGATAAGTAATCGTAGCCTCAGGCCTCAACAATCGGGAAATGACAAAAATCGGGCAGGCAGCATGGCTATGTGGGTAGCTCCCATTAGTGTGTATTATCACCTATCTAGAGAAATTCATTTAATTCTTATTATATTCGATGTTGTCCCATTCGGGGAAACGATTGCTGATCCCAACCGTTGGTGATATAAATTCGATACACTTAAGCGAAATGAGTGGTCAGTCATGTGTGGTCGGGTTACAAGATGTTCTTGTTGAACCAAGTGTATTCTTCTCTAGAGATACACTATTGGAAGGTGGTTCCATACCTTGTTATAGTTGGAAATTCATATCCCAATAAGTGCTCGCGGTTTTGATTGTATATTATGTATGTGGAGCGTGAGATGAAAGCGTTCCACTAGATTTCTATTTATTTGATTTAGACATTATTATAATATCAAAAGAGTTTTGATATAAAGATTATCATTTCTTTCAAAAGGATTTTGAAAGTTAAATCAAGTGTTTTGGTTTCTCATGAGGCAAAAACCTGTTCCATGTTATACGGCGTGGTCTTATGAGATATCGTTTATTTTCTCAAACTGTTTTAAATTGTTACTCATACCAGTCCCATGACTGACCCAGAGATTATTTTGTTTTGTTTTACCTAAACTCTTGGGTGCCCAAATTTGTACGGGCAGTCAAGTAGTTCAGGATTTTGCAGATTTATGTAAAGGAGCTTGGAGCAGGAGGCTTCAGTGTTAGATATATATAGCATTTTTATTTCTGCTGTATTGTAAGTGTTGTACCCTGATAAGTGAATGTTATACAGTTAAAATTTTGTATTTCAAAGATATGATATACTTTTTTTCCGCTGCGATGTGGGATTCTGTATTGTTATTTCTGTTCTTCTTCCACCTTATTCTTCTAATAAAATGATTCGTATTTTTGTGATATTTGGGTTGGACGTGTGATGTATGTAGTCAGCTCAGATAGTACGAATTTGCGTTTTGTTACAACTTATGTTATTATATTTCTAGTTATTTGTATACATATATGTTTAACTTATATTACAAAAAAAAAACGGAAGAAGTCTTGTAAATGCAAACAAACAGGTGCTGAGATAGAAATGGAAGAAGTCATGTAAGTTCAAAATTTGTAAAATTGCAATATTTGTTTTTGTACTACCGATTCTTTGAAATTACACACCTCATATCATTAATTTTGCTTTAAGTACTACAAGCACTACCTCATTTCATCAATTTTGCAGGGGATCAGCTAAGTTGCTGGCTATGTTTAATATTATTTCAATAGTTTTTGTGATCGGCATTTGATAATTTAATATTATTTCAATTGTTTTGAAAAATTATTTTGATGTATATAAAATAACTTGTAGTATAAGAATAGAATTTGCCAAAATGATATGGATACATCCACAAAATCCTAATTACACACGGATCTAACAACCCATACCCAAATACAAATGTGTCTGTTTTATTTATAGATCTTATCCGCTAGTCTACTATTTAATGTTGAAAATAGCTAAATATGACAATTATTTCATGTAAAAAGAAGATTATTGGGTCATGGACTATTTATTGCATCTATTGGGATAAAGTTCTGTAAAGTAGAACAATAAGATTAGGGTGCATAGAAACTCTCTTATATCACATGTAAAACAAGTCTACATACATGTATAACAAGCATATGTAACAAATTATCTTCTTTTGTATGTTTTATCCTTCTGTAACTATTACATGTATGTGAGACACTACAAAACCATATTTTGTTTTTCACCACCTCTAGATAAGTCATACTTGAGAAAGACTTAACCTAGGTCTGTTTATGTTATGTTTAATTTAACATCAACTACCCATACGCTTATAATTTTGGTGACTGACAAGTTCATTTAACTTAGATGTTTGGTATGGCAAGAAAGAACCATAGCCTAGAAATCAAAGAGAGTTGCATTCTCAACTCTTCTGCCACAACATCAATGAACTCCTCCGTATTTAAATACTTATCCTGCGATACCCTGCAAAATCAAATTGAAATTGGTACTTTTCGCAATTACCATTTCCTAAATAAACATAGGGTATTTACTGATTCAAGCATTACTTAGGGCCATGAATGAGGACAGTAAGATCCTTGGTCATTTTTCCCGATTCCACGGTTCCCACGCATACGGCCTCGAGCTTCTGAGTGAAATCCAAGAGTCTATCGTTCTTGTCTAGCTTTGCCCTGTTATGAACTAACTTTAAGTAGGATTATAACTATAAACTGTGTGGCAGTGCAAGAATAAACATGTTCGTATTTTCCATGACACATGTCGTATATCCGTCATGTTAGCCTTTTCTTCACAACTAGATAACATAGGAAGGATTGGTAAATTCAATTTGAAACAAAAGGCCCTATGTCGGATGCTCTAAAGTCGACGTGCAAATATAAAGTAAAATATGTCAATATCGGATCGTTCACTATTATAGTTGTTTGAAAACTGAAAAATAACGGGTCACATCAAATATAATCTTAGCGCTTGACTTTGGACATACGCATCTATTATTCTCTATAGATATAATATTTGTGTCCTTTCATCTAATTTTACATCTCATATTTCAGTTTGTCCAAAAATATGCAAGGATACAAGTTCATAGTTATGCATCCTATTAAATGCAAATTATTGGTCTAGATGGGTATCTATTTTCTACAGAAGTGGAAGAAAGCAAGAATGAAACCTATCAACACACTATAAAACACTATCCAACTGAAGTATAGGTACATGTGAGCAAGCCCACGTGACCAGGCAAAAATTGAAGCAATGTTGTTAGTACTCATTTCCCTTGATCTTTGATTGACTCGAAAATGTCAAGTGACTATTCCATAAGCAGCTTCTACTTCAATGGTTTTCTCATCAGGGTACACCTGGAACACATTAAAAGATTCACAGTCATATTAAGTAACAAAACCTTTCTTAAAACATTCATTGCCTTTCATGTACAACCATACTCATGTACTGGAATGCTTCATAAAACATTTCTGCATTGACGAGGCTAGGTAGAAAATTGATCCATTAAAGAAATCAAACATGTGATAAAGTAAAAAATAGCTCTGTTTATTATATTTTTATCTTATTTTCACATGAAATTAGGCTATACAATTGATGTCGATTTTCATGTATAAACATACTGTTCATATGATGTCGATTTGGCACAAACTTTGGAGTTGAAATTCATACATAATCATGTAAAGATATATAAGTGTAATTGCTGCATATGTTGAGAAACATAATTTGTATTGTTGATTCTTTGAAAATTCCACCCCTATCTTTAAATTTCATATCTTTTTACAACCTAATGAAATGATATTATTTGTGACCTTGACAAAATTGACAAAGTGGAAGATAAAATTAATTTTGTGATATTTTATTATTTGGGAACTAGATCCTTACATTTTAATGCTACTATGTTAAATAATACCTCTTTTTTTCTTCCCTTCTCAATGTAGGTGTATAGAATAGGTTTTATTCATGGTACTTGGCAAGTAGGGAGCATGAAGTTACCTCTAGGAGTTATCGGGTCTGCTCTCGAGATGGTACCTTCCTTTTTCCTCTAAGCATTCACATAAGCGATGCAAACTTATGTACAAACTGCAATTATTTATTGTATTTTATTAATTTATCATTTATCTGTTTGGATGTGGTGCCCGGATATTACAAAAAGCAAAGCCACTTAGCCAGATCCCACTGTTGGGGCCGCTCCTCACACCTCCACTTAGTGCTTCTGTAGTTGCTAAAGTGACTGGTACAGCAGCAACAGATCCTATCTTCCCTCTTGGCATTGTTGATGTGTATGCCATCCTCCGCTTCAGCCAGTAAGTTAGCTGATCCTCTCTAACTTCTACACCCATTTTCCTTTTCTTTTACGTTTAACATGCTTTTTGTATTTTTAGCTAACATTATTTCAATAGTTTTGAAAGCAAAATTGATGATATGAGGTAGTGCTTGCTGATTTTAAACAATGATCTTGTCGGTAATAACTCTCGAAGTTAGAGAAAGCATCAGTTTTCTTTTGTACTCCGCCAGTAATCCATAGTCAATTACTACGGGTTGACAACCATAGATTTTCTAGAAACCAAAATCTTGAAATTGAAAAGATTAATGATGAAAAGAAAGGAGCTATGGCTGCTTAATTTGTAGCATAAGTTACCTTAGTAGAGTGCATGCTGCTCAGAAAGATGACGACATGCCTCCAATTGAGGCTGTTTTTTCTCCCCTAGAAGTTGTACTGAAGATTGCTTGTCAAGAGACTGCAAAACTTCAAGATGATAACTGAGCATTAGATGGTCTTACAAAATCAAAAGAGGTCGCATTACTTGAAGCTCAAAAGGACCGTTCAAATTGCAGTAGTAAAGGCTTCAATGGTGGATGATTTACAAAACAAAAATTAAGAGTTAATGAAACAAATAGAAATTTATCAGGAAGCAAATTGGATATTAAGACAAAATGCATAGACAGAAGGTTACTGAGGTTGATAAACAAATTATGATGGTTAGACAGATCGAAGAGGTTGTTCTTGCTGGCGGTGCTACTACAAATATTGTGAGGGATTATCAAAGGAAAGTTCAGGAGATGAACGAAGAGGAAAAAAATTCGACTGTGAATTGGCCCGTGCAAAGGTTACAGCAAACAGGGTTGCAGTTATGGTAGCCAATGAGTGGGAAGATGCTAGTCATCAAGGTTATTACGGCGGCAAGTTGAGACAAGTCGATAGAGGGCCAACTAGTGACTAGTTGCACTAGTCATAGATTAGTCGATAAATAAATCAATATATACGCATACATTAATAAATACCAATCATTTAACACACGAATATAGATAAACCTAATTGCAATTAACTAATCGGACTTCGGTTTCTTTCATAATCCAATGGACTGCAAGTCAATCTAGAGATTTGCAATCGTTGCCATTAAGGTTCGACTTCGTACTCAACTTCAATTTCGTGATTTGGGGTCGACTTCGTGATCTAGGGCTTCAACTTCGTGATTTTGACTTCGTGATTTAGGGCTTCGACTTCGTGATTTAAGGCTTCGATTTCATGATTTAGGGTTCGAGCTCGACTAGTGGCAAGTCGACTCTTCCAATCGATGCTCCAATGTCGACTATTCGACTAGTCGCGACTAGTCGAGTGTCGTAATAACAGTGCTAGTGATAAAATAATGCTTGTGAAACAGTGGTTTGAAGACAGAAGATTTGTGCAGGGAGAAGTGCAGCAATTGCGAGATAAGCTTGCTGTTGCTGAGCGAATTGCAAGATCGGAAGCACAACCGAACGAAAGGTTGTTGTTACGAGTTAAAGTTCTTAAAGATGGACTTAGATTGTCACCAAGCTATTCAAACCGCTCAGTAGAATCGAAGTGCATGAACAATGGTTCGTCACGATGCCAATCGCTTGGAAGAGCCTATAATGTATCAATGTTATCATCAAATGGCGTTCTTCCTAGGCAATCACCAACATTCCAATTTCGATCTTCCCTCTCTTGTGGTTCCAGATTTGTACTTAAACATGGTAAAGGCCCGCCAAAGTCATTTGATGGTGGTACTAGCTCACTTAACGATGGTAAAAGTGAAGAGTGCACATGGAAGTCCAGTAGACTGGTCCATAGATGGTCAAGATAACAAGTCTACTACTACTGGTTGGAAGTAAGTTCACTTGACTTCTTTAAGAGTAATATTTAGATAGGGCAGGCATGTAAACGATTTTCAAAGTGGAAAATGTTCATGTCAAGGCAAGATTATACTTCTCACCAACATGAACGTCTACAGGTATACTCATTTGTGAGACAGTTTGCAAATACTTGCACATAGGGATGTCCAGCGGTAAGGTTTAATTTTGATCGACTTATTATTATAGATGCAAGAGATAATCTGTTTATGGTATTGCAATTAAATTTTATAAGATAATTGAAAAATTAGACAAAATTAGACATCAATCACAAATTATATCATAATTTTTTACTTGGTCTTATATTAATTACAAAATTATAAACATGTAAAAAGTTGCAAAACTTGGTGGTTACTGAAAATAGGTTAATCATTTCTAATTCTATCTTCGTTCAACCATATGAACTTAGAATCAAGATATACAATCCATATACATAGGAAATCCAACTACAATCATCCAGTCCAATTATTTAAGTAAAACTGAATGACAAATCAATCAAATTTCAAACGGATTCAAAACAAGATGAGAAAGTTGCTATACCTGATATCCAAACCTGGATCGGAAATATGACACGCTAAAATAAGGGTTTTCCATCGAAGTTTTGAGTATGATTATTAGATTGGAGGTACAACTTACAGTCAATTTCAGTAGACAAAATTTTTCTAGGGTTATGTTTTAACAGATTTGATGAAGACAAATTATGTATTGGGTATCGGCCGGGTGTATTATCTCTGAATCATTATTTTCGATCTTGAAGAAGATAAATTTAGGGTTTTTGGGTGATGGGAATTGTTGCAGTTTTGTTTCGAAGGAAGATAAATTTAGCATTTTGGGTGATGAGAAGATAAGGTAACAAAAAGAGTAAAAAGAAAAAGGGAGTGAATGGAAAAAGAATCATGCTACAACGACCGATTGAAAAAGCGGTAGAAAATGGCGGATCTGGTAATCAACGGGTAGAGGAGAGTTTAATTCACGGTTGGATGGTGGAGATTAGCCCATGGAAACGAAAAAAGTGGCAAAAAAACAGGAGGGTCCATAACTTATTTCTACATAGCAGATTCTGACCGCATTTCAACCTGGTTGATTTAGCATTGGCGATGGAAAAATTCAGGAAAAGGGAGCGAATAGAAAAATTCATTGCAGGATGTAACACCCCACCTCCGTTAAGGTCACTCCCAAAGGGAATGCCTTAACTTTGGTGGAGCATTTTAGTAAACAGAACAGAAACCAGAAGACAGATAAAACAGTACTTGAAAAATTTTAACTTTATTACAGCGGAAACAGAAATTAATATGGTTACATCCTTTCAATTTCAGAATTCAAGTACAAAATATCAGTCTTGTACAAAAGCCTTCAAAATGCATGGTTTAAAATCATAATCCCCATGGAACGGAAGCTATACAGAGCCAAGCCATACTTTAAGCACTTCAAGCAAAGAGAAATCCGGATCAAGCTAAAGTATTTCCCTCCTTGGATAACCTGGGGGGGAACGGAAGAAAGGAGGCGAAACAACAAGGGTCAGACAAAAAGTTTGGCAAGTCCAGTGACTTTCAGCATATGAACAGATAATAATAATATGATATGAACATAAAACTGGATGTGAGATAACTGTAACAGGTGCAGCAGATATAACAGAAAAACAGAATGACATAAACTATTGTTTTACACTTCTCTGCACTAATACTAGTATAGAAGAATTAGGTGTCACCCTAATGTCTAAATTGAAGCAGGAACGGGTAAAGAATACTTTAACCGAAACAGAATACTAATAATGGGCCTTTACTACCCGATCAGAAACAGACAGAAGCAGAAACAGATTAATCCCTACGGAAACAGAATGTAGAATTAGGTGTACACTAGTAATGGGCCTTTACCACCCGAACAGACGGTACCACACAGAAACAGACGGGTGTTACCACCCAACAGAAACAGACGGTACCAACAGAAACAGATAGAACTAAGTGTACCCTAAAACCCTACCCCAAGCGATCGGCTCCCTAATACATAAATATCCTGTGTCGGCCCCACAGTAGGGTGTATCACTCCCTAAAGTGACAACCAATTGGCACAGACCTATTTACAGATGTCACGGCGTCTTACATCCTCAGAGGCAGACCGGGATCCATGCACGCACATGACCCGGTTGGAACGCACCATCAACACCCCTCGCCATTATCAGAATGAACCTCTTATAATTAGTTCAGTAAGCGTGCCCAGACCCTACTTACTGTTGGGTCAAAGTTTTGATACCAGAAAGGGTTACTGACTAATATGGGTCCCAAACAGATGACACAAGTAATTCCCCTCCTAACCTTGTGTCCCCAGACTAACAGATCTCAGATTAACTTGTTTACAAGTTCAGACATACAGAATTCAGATTTACTAGTTCACAGATTAAGTTAACAAGTTTTCAGACTAACAGATCAGATGTACAAATTTGTCTAACTTTGTATTGGGCCTACAGATTCATGGACGGGTTTACTACACCTATTAATCCAGTTGGTTTAACCATATTTTCCCCCAATACGTTTTAGACGTCATTCTTATCTTAGATTTGCATTAATTAATTATTAATGCCCAGACCTCTCACATTAGGTCGCTAGCTTGTGGCCGCTGGATGGGCCGGGCGGTTCCGGGCAGACTTCTGCCACAAGCCAGACCTAACCTCGTGTCTTAAGCAGGTTATGACTAACTTCTCACATTAGAACCTATTGTTTGCGGCCACTGGATGTGCCGGGCGGTTCCGGGCAGAATTACGCCGCAAACTCATTCTAACCTCGAGTTAGTCATGTTTATCTTTGCGGCCAATTAATTAATAATTTACCGTTTATGCGCACGCCCAATATATATATATATGCCAATTCAGATTATATCAATAACAGGATGATTATATCAACATAGCAAATAACAGATTTTAGCAGGTAGCAGATTTTTCCAGATTATATGACTTAACGGATTTAATAGCTTTAGCAACTTAGCAGATTTTGGCATATAACAGGTTAGGCATCTCAACAGACAAATTTAACAGATTTGGCATTTCAATCTAATTAGC
This sequence comes from Allium sativum, assembly GCA_030737875.1. Lineage (NCBI taxonomy): Eukaryota > Viridiplantae > Streptophyta > Magnoliopsida > Asparagales > Amaryllidaceae > Allium > Allium sativum. Next base: position 786,982,470 of record CM060916.1, on the reverse strand, counting down.
AGTCTAGGCAATATAACAGAACTAGCAGTTTTAGGCAACTTAGCAAATTAGCAAAATAGGCATTTTCAACGGATTCGGTAGATGACAGATTTAGCCGGTTAAATATTTCTAAATGTTCTATTTACATGCCTTGCCTAAACATAAATTAGGCCTAAATTCATATGCCTAAATAATTGTCATGATTCACAATATGATCATATACTTCCATGTTTGCATACATTTACATAGCGCAGAATATGGACATAATTTACCCTATAACATATGTTCCAATTTCTGTTAAACTAGCATTCTATAGCAGATTCACATATAAATTATACCAAATATAACCATTAATTTCAATGCATGCCATATATCTAAAAATCCCTATTTAGGTGTAATCACAATAATAGATATCCTAATTAATGTAAATCTTTACACCTAAGTTTCCATATCTTCTTCTTTTTAAGTCATGAATCAATATGGAAACTGTACCCAACAATCTAAATCTTTAAATCATATCTTCTAAAAATCAGATCTTGACTTTTATATGCATTTTGTCCAAAGTCTCAAATCATATGTAATCTTACAATGGTTCCTCTTTTCTTCTATCACAGAATATGCATAGATCCAAATCTAGTTTACAACATATGCTCATCTTTTTTTTCTAATTAATTACAGATCTAAATTACAACATACACTATGCATACAACATATATAAATTATATGTTCATAGTCAAATTTATGCATCCAATCCCAAGTCACATGTCCAATATATTTTATGCCTCAGACCTAAAGTCATACATTCAATTCAGTCTTGTCAAATTTCGCATCATTCATCCCAAAATTTGCGTTCATACGTTCATCTCTTATGAGATTAGGCACAGGCTCGTGGTAGCCTGGCTATAGAAACAGAAAAGAAGAAAAGGGATACAGAACAGTCACAGAAAAACAGATCTGACAGAAGAGAACATATATACAATCTCAGATTCAGAATTAAAAACATATAAAAATTATAATTAATGTTTATAGCGGAAAATAACTGTACTTGCCTTGGTTGGATTAAAGAAAGAACTTTAGTTATTGCAGAATTGTTGCAGAAGCTTTAATCTCTAATTTGAATTTAGGATGATGTTGATTGGCTTCTAGTTTTGATTCTAGCAGAGTAACGACGCCATTTTTATTTTTAATTAGAAGAAGAGAGCAATGGAGGCTAGAGAATTGTGTAAGAGACTTAGGTTTAGGTTAGGGAGGTATTTATAGGAGGATAGGGTGATTTAGAGCCTTCAGATCAGTCCAGAAGTCATCAGAATCGCACAGCTCGAATGCACATCATCTAGCCACTCAAAAGAAGACACGTCACCTCAGAACACTCCAGAATTCGGTGCTGAATTTGTATGGGCGCACTTGGCAGGTGCGCCAGTGTATTTTTGTACTGGCGCACTTCACAAGTGCGCCAGTGTATTCTGGCCTGTTTCCGGTTTTTCTGCCTAACTTCGTTCGTCCATATCTTCTTCGTACGGACTCCGATTTACGCAAATTCGGACTCTATTTCGCGTATTTTTCCGAGACGAACACAATGGCCCAACCCGTTTCCCTTATTTCTTCTCCGAAAAATTAATTATACCTTGATTTTTTAACTCTTATGTTTACAGAAAATATGGGGTGTTACACAGGATCCATATTTTTTGCGTCAATGGTTACAATCAACGGTCAAACACAACCGTATACAGCAAGATCCGTATTTTGTGCGTCAATGATTACAACTAACGGTGAAATGCAACCTTATACAACAACCAATTGAAGATTTTCTTGTAGTGAGCATTTCTGTGTAGAGAGACTAAATGGGAATGATTTAATAACGTAGCCCACTTTATCCCAAATAGGGAAAAGTATTAAAGCAGTACACCATATTGCCAGTTTTCCACACCCAAATGCGGAACAATTGCCATGGCTTTAGACCGTAGCAATTTTGGAATGGTTTTGAGCCGTGGCAAATTGAACTAGCACGGCCTTTGACCGTGGTAGTTTTGGAACGGATTTGGCCCGTTCTAATCCAGAGGGGATTTTTTTTTCAAGTATACGTACCCCACATGTCCCAAATATTTCACGCTACCTAAACAAAACCAGCGCTTTCTCAGCTCCTCTCATTCAAAACACCTATCCCCAAAATGAATTCTCAGATCTATCTTTTGGGAATCGATCTAATTTTTTTTACGGCTGCTTCAATTTTTAATCTAGACCAGCGTCTTCCTCTTATTCGAAGATTCCGATCAAGTGCTTTTTCAGGTATTCAATCGAAACCCTAATTATATGTTTAATTGTTCAAAGTCATTTAGGGTTTTAATAATTGTTATCATACCATCTCCATTTTATTTTGTCAAGTTCTATATTAAGTAAGCTCTTTAGTTTATGAAGCGGGTTCCTTTGCGTATTTGAAGTGGGAAAAATACTGTTTTTTTTGTACTAAAACTATTAGATTTATTACAGCTGAATTATCCATTGGATGATCTTTGAGTAACAAACGGTGAATGATTTACCTTGCTATATTTTGAAATTGTTATTATTATTTTTATATTTTGGAGGAAAATCATTGTTGACGATGTTTATTGTGATTTTGAATTGTTGTTTGAAAAACAAGAGTATAAGAAGAAGGGTATGCAGTAGTAACTATAAAAGTAAGATGTATTATGAATTTTAATTTGCAGTTGATACCATGCATATTAGATATGGATTATACATTGACTGAACAATACATATTAGTTTACATATGAAGAAAGGTCGAGGTACTCTCGACAATACATGCTGTTTTATTTGGTTATTTATTAATTGATAGATAATATCTTATTCAATCTCTGAATAGCTGGGATGGTGTGATTTAAATAAAGTTGAAGTTGGTTTTTATAATTTAAACAATGATCATCGTTTGCAAAGTATTGTCAGAAGGAAGAAGGGGAGGAAGTTATAAGTTCACTTCCAATGGAAATACTGGAAGAAATACTGTCTGAGCTGACGTGGGCTATTTCTTCCCCCTGTCGAGCCTTTAGGTTTCGCATAGAGGTGAACTTCTCAACTACTTCTTAGTTTTATAAAAGAAAAATGAACTGCTACTTATTCCATGCGTAGCATTGTTGGGTTTGGAAATTTTGCTGCAGTTGATCCGTGTATGTGGTGAATTAGCAAGGCATTATGTTTTTACTATTTAAGCAACAGATAATTAGCTATAACTTAATTTTTGGTATGTGGTGAATTAGCAAGGCTTTATGTTTTTACTGTTTGAGCAACATAAAATTAGCTGTAACTTAATTTTATACGCTGAATTAAGTTTCCTAAATTCATACGAATAAGGGTCTTTCCTAATCCACGATTCGAGCACAGTAGGTTTTGGGTTTTTTGCTAGTAATCTGACATATGGATTTGGAAGAATAGACTTCTTCTCTGCTTTTGTTCAGGAAGTTCATATCTTTTCTCTGGCTTGTAAAATATGTAATTATCAACATAGCATTTTGTTTAGGAAGTCCCTATGTCTGTTCTTCAAGTACTGCAAGTTAGATAGCACAGTGGTTTGACCTACTTTTGCAACCTTTCCAAAATTGCAGACTGTCCAAACTCGATCATTTTTATGCAAAGTCAAACCATGAATGAGCAATGGTTTCTCAGTTAAGTTCAGTTTGGTCATTTTTTTGAATTTTAACTTTGCATTTACATTCAATTGAATTTTCCTTTTGTCAGCCTACATGTTTAAAAGGCGAAATAATTAAAATAAGGAGTTGATAATTTCTGAAATAATATGAAAAATGCAAATATTTGTTAAATATAGAGGCATGTCCTTTGAAACACGGACATCTACTAAAATGGAGGTATGTCCATGTTTAGTGTGGACGCTTCTTGGACGCGTTGAGCTGGGAAAAGATTAATATTGAGGAAAAAAAATTTCAGAAAAAAATCTAATATTTTCACATAATGTTTAAAAGCCATAAGCAAACTGTGCATCTATTCCTGCAAAAATGGTTTTTACTATTTTAAGTGGTAGTGGTAACTTATGATCTTCTAGGTAACCACGCACTTTAAGACTGAACAACTATTGTTTATAATACAATCTTAACTATTGTTTTAAAATGATAATTTACATCATCGTCTATTTTTAGAAATAATATATTTTCCGCGTACGACCTTAAAAGTTTATAATAGTTTTTTTTGTTAATATTTGTTTTGTGTTTAATATGTCGCCTGATCGCCTACATCATTGCAAGTATCTCTTTCGATAAATAATTGCAAGTTACAACCATTTTCTCCAACCACTCTATTTGTTACTGGTAAGTGTCGTTTTTTGGCAAACCCATTTAAGTTTAACTTTATTGTACCATTTTATTTTGAAATGCAGTTTAAAGGTCTCATAATGTGTTTATAGTTAGAAGACGGGAAGAGTGTGGAAGAGGAGGATGGGGATGGCGGGGTTTAGGGCGGTAAGGTTCAGCGACGACGTGGCCGATGATGTGAGGGTGTTGCTGAGGAGGTATAGAGAAGGGTGGGGGATGAGAGGGGTGGAGAACGAAGGAGTGTTGTTTTTGGAGTGAAAGGAGCAGCTTGTTGTCTGGGCCCGTGCTTGGAGGTTGTAAGTTTGAATGTTTGGCACGTGCCCGAATGTAAGTGTCGAACATTTTTAGATTGATTTTCTTACAAAATATTTTGATGATGGTTGTTATTCTATGCTCCATTGCCCATTTATTTATTTTCAGTTTTCTTTTGCTTTTCTTTATATTCTTCTGCATTTAATTTTGCTTTAACGTGTTATATATATGAGGCTCATGGATATAAGACTCTTTGCATACATTCACCTATTTCATATTATGCTTATGCAGTATTAGTTAGAAAAATAAGATTTTGTCATTTTGACTGTAGGTGCAAGCATTTGTCACTGCATGTGGCCTATTGGCTATTGCAATATACAAATTTTCTAATGTGGTCACAATGAAACCAGCTTTTCCTTTCTTATTTTTCTTTTCTAACTATAGCTTATATAGTATACAGTCGTATTATATAAGCTTAATATTAAACCGGGAAAAACTTTTTCATAATACATGAATGAACACATTGCCGACCTACATATCCTACAACTTGTTTCATATAAATTATATTACATATGTTTGACTACTATATGTAAGACGGCCACTTTGGTTTGCTTCAAGCTAAAATGGTTTGGTTTGCAAACTTTAACAAAGTTTATTTGTAATAACCCGGAAATCCGAGCCAATTTAAATTTTTTATTTTGGCAATTTTAGTGAATTTTGAATATTAAAAATAAATTATTTTAAATAATAACGACCAGAAATTTATTTTGAATAGAATTAGAACGTATATATTTATATAGATCGTCGTTTGAATATAAATATTTTATTTTAATTATAAAAGGAATTGAAAATGGCACGGTAGTTTGAAAATTCGATTTCAAAGTTCAAATGAATGTACAGGATTCAAAATAAACTGGATTTTAGCGAAACCAAAAATATTAGAATATTTTTGAGAATATCTTACCAACGAATCCGAAAAATTGAAATTTCATAGCGGGGATAAAAAGTTATGCCTATTTGAAATTTCAGAATAGTCGCTATGGAATTTTGGAACTTAAAAATGGAAATTTTGCAAACGACCTTCGTTTTCGACGAAACCACTTCTGTTGGATCCGGGATGTCGAGTTATTGCTAGATTCCAAAATTCATAATTTTTCGAATCAATATGTGAGCGTGGCGAAGTTAAACGCGTTTGACCAGTTTCAGTTGAATTTAATCGACTGGAAAATGGCCATTTTTCAAACGGTCTCAGAATTTGGCAAAATTAGTTTTGTTAGGACGGTATCGTCAATACGAAACTAGAAAATATTTTTCGGGAATTTTTAGAGTTAGTATGTGACCCCGGTAAATTGAAATGCGCGTTCAAATTGAATATATAAAGATTTATATTTTGATTTCTATGGAAACTAATCGAAATAGCCGAACTGGCTTGCGATACATGTCTCATTGTGTTCGGAATGGGGGTAATTAGCTAGGGGCGACAGTCGTTGGGCTCGGCATAGACTTCGGATTCAAAAAGTAACCTTTTGAATTTAAAATTTAAAATTAAATAAATATATTTATATAATATAGCCTCCTTCCCCCTTTCCTCTCTTATTTAGTCAACGTAGAAAAAAATTAAAGAGAAAAAAAACCCTAAAACTAAATCGCGATGTCCACCGCGCCAGACCGCGATGCTCCCCGTCTCCGGCGATCAACGACGGCCCTCCCTTCCACCTCAACGACGAGCTCCATCCTCCTCCAGCTCAAACAAGCGACGCGCAGGCCCCTTTTCCCCCTTTTCTCCAGTCGCTGACGCGCGAACCCCCACAGCAGACGACAGCCACCACCCCTCCAACCATCTCCCATCCCTCTCCTCCCTCCTGTCCCTCTTCTTCATTCTTCACTACCCCTTTTCAAACCCTAAACCGCCATTTGAGCCACTCCCTCCCCTTGGATGCAGAGAACGGCTCCACGACTCCCCTTTCCCATTTCGAACAACGAAGGTGAGTTTTCATTATTTTATTTATTTTTATTTAAAATAATTAGTTTCAAAAATCAGTTTTATATATAAGGTGAGTTAAAAATATGATAACAAGAAAAGGTATGATCTTTGAAAAATAAAAGATATGATTTTTCTTATGTAGAAAGCATAGCAAAATATGATTTTTATTTATTCATATAGCAAATAAAAATTCGATTTTTATATATATGAAGTAGAGATAAAAATATGATTTTTATTGTATATATGGCGATGCAAATAAAAATATGATTTTTATATAGTAGAGAATATAAAAAGGCGATTTTTATATATGTTGTAACGAAATAAAATTCGATTTTAATATGAGTAGCGGATTAAAAATAGAATTTTTAGATAATAAAGAATATAAAAATCTGATTTTTTTTATATATATAGTGAAATAAAAAAAATATGATTTTTATATATGTATTGGGTATGGACAATGAAATTGACAAAAGGCGAGCACGACGAAGATTTCTACATATGAAGGGTCGCGGCGTTTGGCTTAGCTACTCGGTGAGAACTCCTCACTTTTAATTTGTTTTCTAGTTGAAATATATACTAGGATGCAGACGGTGCTTAGCTACACCTGACACCCATCATCCACAGACCATGGATGACTTGTTTGTTTGATTGCTATGTTGTGAATTTTTATTTATTGATGTGGAATGAAATAAAATATTTTATCGTTATAAAATATTTTATAGTTAAAAATATAATTTTTAACATGTATATAAAATAAATATGAATAAACAAATCGGACGATTTGTTTATGTACCGATTTGACTGATATTGATTGGGAAGATAAATTTTACACATCGCCCAACTGCACAAATAAAATATGTGTTTGATTGATTGAAACCACACACGGGTGTTAGGATGATATTGACATACACTAATCCCAATTGTTTAGTTTTATGTCGACCGATTGATTGACAGGCTGTTACAAGCGTTAAATATTTATATTTGATGCTTATGAAGTTGTTTGGTGCACTCTGGATGATGGCTGATGATTTATCGTTGCTATTATATACATGTGTTGTAGAAAATCCATATAATTAACATTATATGGTAATTGATTGAGCCTCATTCCAATTTGGAAAATAAGGAATATTATAGAATAAATATTCATGTGTTGAATAGAAAGAAAATTCATGTGTTGAATAAAATAAATATTCATGTGTTGAATAGAACAAAAATTCATGCGTTGAATAAAAGAGAAAATTCATGTGTTGAATAGAATAAATTCATGTGTTGAATAGAATATAAATTCATATGTTGAATAGAAAGAAAATCCATGTGTTGAATAAAATAAAAATTCATGTGTTGAATAGAAAGAAAATTCATGTGTTGAATAAAAATAAAATTCATGTGTTGAAGAAAATATTCATTTGTTGAATAGAATAACGAAGTTATTGAAATATATAAAGCCATGTAGATTAGATTGACGCCATTTTGACGTGAACGATATTTATATCGATTTTATTCATTTTTATAATGAATATAGAAAAGGAAGTGATTTCAAAATATAACGTTTTGAAAATATTATCATTTGTATATCTATGATGTGGAATATTCAATTTTGATTAGAAATTGAATATGAAGTTGAAATCATTTCGAAAACGAATTTAAAATGATTTATAAAATACGTTTTGAAAGGAAATCGACGAAATATATATTATATATATATAATGGCCTGAATAGAATGCGCCGCGCTGCGGTAGTCCGCGAATTTCGACCATTGATGGAAATATGTCCAAATCAAATTTGGAAAAGGTCGCTGTAAGTGCAGTTCGATGGCCATTGATGGAAATCGACTGTACGAGCCTTGATAAAATTATCAAAAATAGTAATAATTTATGTAAAATCATAAGAAATGTTTTGTGAAGAATTGGGATGAAAAATTCCATATTTGAAAAGATAAAAATAGATTTTTATCGAAATGAACTACTTTTTAACTAGAATTATAATCCCATTTATTTTTAAAATAAATAAAGTGGATTTGAAATGGCTTTGAAAATAACCAGAATTTCCAATATATAAAGTGGAAATGGATTTGAATCGAAATTGTTTTTGGAATATTTCGATGTTGGATTTCGTGATTATGCAAATATTGTTATGGAAATTTGAAAGATATATTTATATCGTTATTTCCAATACGATATTTGTTGGTCGTAGAATTTGATATTGAATATAAGCCGATATATTTTCTATTCAGAGCCTTGTATTTAATATCAAATGGGATTTGGGGTTTGTCGTGAATGGTGTCTTCATTAACACTGTTCTTAAACCCAGTTGAGAAAAAGATTAAATCTTTTTATTTAGATTTAATGAAGTGTACCAATTAAATGGGATTTAATTGGAATTGGATTAGAATGTGATTTTGGGTTTATCGTGAACCGTGTTTTAAATGGCATTGGTTCTTTAACCCAGTTAAAGGCAGGATATGATTTCCCAAGTTAAATAATCATTAATATTGATTTTTGGGAAGATTAAAACCAAGTGGAGTTTTAATGAATCTTTAATTAGATTGAAATGATCGAGAATGGAGTATCACCAGTTTTGCTCCAGGCAATAGTTAAATCTTTAATTAGATTTGAACGTGAGATGGTAATTGAATTTACCGATAACACCGTGGTGTTAGATATGAAGTATGACCAGTTTTACTTCATGGGATGAATAGGTTGGGATTGGGAAATTAAAACAAATGATTACTTTGGTATGGTTCGTTAATCCCAACTAGTTTGGATAAACCATAATTTGGTTTGAAAAGATATTCAAAGGAAGATTAAAGAATAAATTTAAAGAATTTATCTTTGGTAAAATTAATGGGAACCTTTCCCAAAGTATGAGAATATCTGAATAAAGGAATATTCTGAATTGGAATGAGGCGTATGTTGTGTTTGTGTAACACTTGTTTATTATATACGCGAGTTATTTAGAAAGACTGGGTTTATCCCATTCTGAATAACTGAGACGACGATAAGTCGAAGGTGAAGTCGGTGGTTGAAGACCGGAGGTCTTCACATCGTTTGGGTGATTATTGATGATCTTGGTTGGGCTGTACACCCAAGAGGAGGGAATCAGTTGGTGATCGTCCAGACGTACTTGGAGGTCGATGGATATGCGAGGTACAAGGTGCCTCCGGTTTCGTTCAGACCAAGAACGAACTTGTAAATGGACTGTGTGTCTGATATTGGATTTTATTCTATGTGATTGATTTCTATTAAATATATATATATGTTTGGCGGCGGAGAATTTATTCTCTTGCTTAACGCCCTTCTCTGAGACGTACAAGCTCAGGGATTATATATTGATGGATATCAATCGCATGGAGTGAATTGCCTATGTGGCATGCCTAAGTGGAAAATGATCAAGGCTTTTGTTGAAAAGAAGAGTCTTGTGGTTGAAGATCAAAGCATGGCCTGTGTGGCATAGCTTTGTGTAGCGTTGATTCGTGAGCCTCACACCCCGGTTGTGAACCAGAAATGGGAGAAGTATCCAGGGAGGGCATGTGTTTTCTTTCTAGCTAGGGTGGTGTCAGTGACCTACCAGCCCTGACATTTATATTATTTTCACCTATGTGGTTGTTGCTGTTGTGAGGCGCCTCGGATATATCAGTGACTATGTGGAGCCGATGGAGTCATAGGACTCATTTACGGCCCAAAGGGCGGGGAAACGCAGTGTTCATGCATTTTAATCCACATCAGTGGACCGGCCCAGTGGCTCCTAAGGCTTGACAGAGTACTTGCCTGAGGCTCGGGCTAGAGAGTCTAGAATTCGGTAGAGGACTATCTTTTGCCTCGGTTCACAGATGGAAACCCAACTTCCAATACGTGACTTTGCGGTTTTGATTGTAAACCTATATATGGCGACATGATATATGGTACCCATTCCGTCTATGATTAATACTTATGATTGAAATTGTTTTGACACTATACACTTATAGTAATAATAAAAGATGAAATTTAGCGTATCAAGCATTCTTTGGCTATTATAAGGTAAAACCCTATCTCCAGCTTGTGTTGCATTGTGTGATGGGACCTGGGTCTTATAATAGCTTCATTGTTCTTTATTTAGCATTGCGTTGTTGTTTTATGCACTGGTATTCTTGGGAGGAAACCCGTTCCGTGTTATACGGCGTGGTCCCTTGATTTACTTTATTTTAAAATAAAGTTTTAAATAACTGTTTTAGTTCTCACATTAGTCACATGACTGACCTGGAGTTTATTGGTTTAACCTAAACTCTGGGTGCCCTTATTTTGACACGGGCAGCTAGTAGTTTTGGTTCTGCAGATTTATATTCACAGGATCCTGGTTTATAACTGGAACAATACTCGGAAAGCTCCGTATCCGTGTATTACTTTCAGTTATGTATTGTGTTATTTTCCGCTGCTATGTAATGTAATTTAAATCTCTGATAATTTATGATGTGTAATATTTATTCATACTCTGTATATTCTTGTATTCTGATGGAATTGTTGTAATAAACAATGAAATGTTCTTTTGTTTGCGTTCTGATTCGTCTTGTCCTCAAAGTATCCGCTCTTTCCTTCACGGGGAAGTTACGGGTTACTACATTTGTTATCAGAGCTTTGGTTTATAGAGCTCGGAGAACAAGACACATTAGAACCATATGAAAGAATTCATCAGAGATTGGATTAGTAATATCCAATGAGAATTACTCGTTAGAGATAGGATCAGTAGTATCCTAGAACGAGTGTGAAGAGTATATTTTTAAAATGAAAACGATTTTTGTTTTGAAAATTTAAATCAATTATTCGTATTTGATTATTTATTTATATTGATTTGGACTATCAGGTATATAGAGATTTTAATATACGTCTGATCCACGTGTATTGGAAGCCTCCAATATACTAGATGGATATAGAGTCACTCTCTAGTCGCCCGGAGATAATTCTGATGATGCGGTCGCATCATCAGTATTTATATTCGAGTGCCGAAAGCGTGATATCTATATATTTCCATTAGACTGGCATGAGAACCAAAATATAGTTAGAATATATTGTTGTGACTTGGCATCAAAAATGTGATTTTTGGACTATGTATCAAAGTTATGAATTTGAAAAGCTAATCAACTAATTGATTGCTAGTTGTGTTGTTTGATTATTGTTTGATTAATTAAAATGTTGAACCTTTAGCCAAATAGAACCAAATAGTGAGTTGTATTGAAAATTAGTCGCATTTGCATACATATACATGTACTTACATTGAACAGGTCATAGCAAGGAGGCTAGAGAAGAGGAATAAAATTGTTTGCCCGACAAATAGGTACATGTTTATTGTATTTCTTGGGTTTTTGATGATTTTATGAGCCGCTTGGCTGTTTCTTTTTCTTTTTGGATTGGTGAGGGTCACGGGAGGCTATTTAAAATATCCCGAAGCTCCCGGTGCAAAGGAGGTTATGGCGAAATATTTCGAAAATTTAGGGTGTTAGCCAAATTTTTTGAAAAATTTGAAAAGTTCTTAGAAACTGAAAAGTTGAAGAACTTAAGCCGTAATGAAAATAATGAAAGTTGAGTTGATTAGTTAAACAACTTTCGGCTTCGTTCCTTTTCGGGGACGAAAAGTTTTAAGTGGGGGAGATTGTAATAACCCGGAAATCCAAGCCAATTTATAATTTTTATTTTGGCAATTTTAGTGAATTTTGAATATTTAAAATAAATTACATTAAATAATAACGACCTGAAATTTATTTTGAATAGAATTAGAACGTATATATTTATATAGATCGTCGTTTGAATATAAATATTTTATTTTAATTATAAAAGGAATTGAAAATGGCACGGTAGTTTGAAACTTCGATTTCAAAGTTCAAACGAATGTACAGGATTCAAAATAAACTGGATTTTAGCGAAACCAAAAATATTAGAATCTATTTGAGAATATCTTTCCAACGAATCCAAAAAATTAAAATTTCATAGCGGGGATAAAAAGTTATGCCCAGTTGAAATTTCAGAATAGTCGCTATGGAATTTTGGCCCTTAAAATGGAAATTTTGCAAATTACCTTCGTTTTCGACGAAACCACTTCTGTTGGATCCGGGATGTCGAGTTATTGCTAGATTCCAAAATTCATAATTTTTCGAATCAATATGTGTGACGACCCCAAACCCCGTACTGACGGTGGCAAGGGCAATCCTTGGAATATACACATAAACAGATAATAGCAGAACATAAATAAATAAATACACCAGATAATGAACATTAGAATATACTGGATAAACGTAATCATCAGAGTTACACAGTATACAGGATCATACTTAGTACAAATACAGTTCAGCTATACATAAATGTTTACAGCGGAAATCAAACATAATATGTACAATAGGAGCTGAACAGCATAAAAAGAGATAAATGATAGAATCCATCTTCAGCTCCAGCTATCCAGAACAAGCCTGCTAAAAACCTGAACACAAGGCCGCCCGTGCAGAAAAACGGGCACCCGAGTTTGAAAGTGAAACAAACTACGAGTCAGTCATGGGACTGGTATGAGAAATCTACTCAACACATTTATAATATGGCCAATCACAGGACCACGCCACTTTCGTGGAACGGGTTTACTCCATTGGATTGCCAGTGCTTTAAAACAAATCTTTCTTTTAAACATCGAAATGCTTTTTTATAAAAATGAAGCCATTATAAGACTCAGTTCCCATCACACAATGCAACGCAAACCGGAGGATAGAGTTTTTACCTTATAACGGCCAAAATATGCTTGATACGAATAAAACAAAAGCATTTGATATTATTACTAGTGTTTATATGTTTCAAAAACAATTTCAATCATAACTATCAATCATAGACGACATTAATGCCCCATACCACTATGTCGCCATATATAGGTATACAGTCAAAACCGCACAGTCACGTATTTGGAAATTGGATTTCCGTCATGAACCAAGGCAAAAGATAGTCCTTACCGACTTCAAGACTCTCTAGCCCACCCCTCAGGATCAGAGCTCGAGTGACCCTTGGATCGTCAGAGCCGGTTCACCGGCGTGGATTAAAATGCCTGAACAATGCGTTTCCCCGCCCTTTGGGGCGTAAATGAGCCAACGAATGACTCCATCGGACCCGGATCGTCTGATTAAACCGAGGCGCCTCGCAACAGCAACAACCACATAAGTCAAACTCGTCAGGGCGTGTAAAACCACTGACGTCACTTCTAACTAGAAGGAAACGCATGCCCTCCCTGATGTCCTCTCCCGTTTCTGGTTCATACCGGGGTGTGAGGCTCGTGATTTCACGTTATATACAAAGCTACGCCACACAGGCGGTGCTTTGATCATCTCCACAAGACTTTTCTTTTCAACAGAAGCCCTGATCACTGCATCTTAGCACGCCACACAGGCAATTCACACCGTGCAACTGATGGCTATCAATCACACAGAATAAATTCCAATGTCAGACACACTGTCCATTTGCAAGTCCGATCTGGGTCTGAAAGAAACCGGAGGCACTATATACCTCGCAAACCCATCGATCACCACGTACATCTGGACGATCACCACTCATTATCCATATTTTGGGATGCCTGCCAATCAGGACCGCGGTTACCATCCAAACGAGGTGAAGATCTCCGGTCTTCGACCACCGTCTTCATCTTCGATTTCTTATCGTCGATTCAGTTATTTAGAATGGGATAAACCCGGTCTTTCTAAACAACTCGCGTATATAATAAACAAGTGCAACACTAACATATACACGCATCATTTCAATTCATTAGTCACTAACCGTCAATCAGTAAGAGAACGATTTCCCAAATATTAACCCCGAAGGCCGAAACCAACATCAGATCAACACCAGGAAACCATTCGACTTAGCTAACCTTCAGTTAATTTCTAAATCACATCCCTATCGTTTATAATATTTTATAACGATTTATCGCAATTTTTATTTATTTTAAAATAGCCAATTTGTTCAAAACGACGTTTCGGGCCATAACGCGGCCGTGGCGCTGTTTTTCTTCAGATTTGATTTACACATATCTGAAAAATCTAACCATTGGATCTTCACAAAATTTACATCATTAGAAAGATCTTTTCAAAACGAATCCAACGGTTCCAGTTTCGGGAAAATCCGACGGTCGGATCTCCCGGTATAATCGTTTGAAGTTTTGATTTCAAAATACGAACTGCATCGTCGTTATTCGATTATATATATATATATATATATAATCGATTCTGGTGCTGTTTTTCTTCAGATTTGAATTAAACATTCCAGACAATCCAACCGTTGGATTTTTACAAAGTTGGTGCCGTTGGAAAGATATTTCCAAAGCGAACCCAACGGTTGCGGTTTCGGGAAAATCCGATGGTCGAATCTCTCGGTATAATCGTTTGAAATTACGGTTTCAAAATAAGAACTGCAGCGTCGTTATTCGATATATTTCAATTCTATTTATATATATATCGATTCTTCGATTTCAAAACTATATTCTCTTCATACATTGGATAAAAATGATATTTTTATCCAACTGTCTTCTATTTCAACACTTCACTATTTTTAACAATTCATGTATATAATAAAAATGTGATTTTTATTATAAAACAATTTATTTCAAAGCACGACTATTTTATATAGTTAATATAGGTGATAAAATAGGATTTTTATTTTAAAACAATTTATTTCAAAACAAGATTATTTTACACATTTCATATTGATGTTAAAAATGGGATTTTTATTATAAAACAATTTCTTTCAAAATATGAATACCATTCAATACATGAATTTCAATTCAACGAATGAATATCGATTCAACACATGAAGGTTTTCCATAGTTTCTATATATAGATAAAAATGTGATTTTTATATTTAAAACACGAATATCATTCAACCCATGAATTTCAATTCAACGAATGAATATCGATTCAACACATAAAGGTTTTCTATAGTTTGTATATATAGATAAAAATGTGATTTTTATATTTAAAACACGAATACCATTCAACACATGAATTTCAATTCAACGAATGAATATCGATTCAACACATGAAGGTTTTCTATAGTTTGTATATATAGATAAAAATGTGATTTTTATATTTAAAACACGAATACCATTCAACACATGAATTTCAATTCAACGAATGAATATCGATTCAACACATGAAGGTTTTCTATAGTTTGTATATATAGATAAAAATGTGATTTTTATATTTAAAACACGAATAACATTCAGCACATGAATTTCAATTCAACGAATGAATATCGATTCAACACATGAAGGTTTTCTATAGTTTGTATATATAGATAAAATTGTGATTTTTATATTTAAAATACGAATACCATTCAACACATGAATTTCAATTCAACGAATAAATATCGATTCAACACATGAAGGTTTTCTATAGTTTGTATATATAGATAAAAATGTGATTTTTATATTTAAAACACGAATACCATTCAACACATGAATTTCAATTCAACGAATGAATATCGATTCAACACATGAAGGTTTTCTATTCAACGAATAAATATAGTTTCAACAAATGAAATTAATTCAAACACATGAATATTATTCAAAATTTCTACAGCATAACGGCAGGGTAGTTAAAACCGAGGCCGTCCCTTGTACGGCTCCTCGCTCTACCTTATAGCCTCGCAGCTTTTGACAATGGGGAATCATGCATCTAGTTCGCACGCAGGCGGCATGTATATTTATTTCATTTCCACAAACTAATCCTATGTGGTTTCAACCAAATATTTCAACCACAAACGGGTATTTTTCAACCACAATCAATCAATATCAACCACAAACAATTCCAATCAACCATTCGCTATCAATCAATTTTCACACCAATCACAATCAATAAATATCGTTCATGGTTTGTGGACGAGGGGCGTGTGTGTGTATATATATATATATATATAGCATTTCACTTCTATTTCAACACATATATAATTTTTACAACACATATACAACTTATACATCGAACGTACAACTTATACAACGCTTATACAAGAGGTGTACAATGCTTATATAACTCATACATCGACTATATAATTTATACATCGTCGTTTTCCATATCGTTTATAAATTAGAAATTTCATATTGGGTTCCACTCCACCAAAAACAGCAGAAGGCTCAGAAAAATATGCGGTCTCTTCTAGAATGTAGAAGATGTCCACACGAGTCCACTGTCTCTTGTTTCACTGAATTTCATCAAGAAACGAAAAAGATATGATTTTTATAGTGAAAACAAAAATCGTAGCGCTTAGAACTATTATAATATAGTTTATATTAAAATAGTCGTATACCTTTCAAAATCCTTCAAGACTAGGTTTGGATTTTCACGCAATTCCGTGTAGCGGTTGGACGATCGGAGTCTGCAGCGTCGTAGGGGGTCGCGCGGCGCACATGCGCCTGAAGGGGAGGTCCACTTCGGTGGCCCCAGGCGTTGACGGCGGCGGTGGGAAGTCGAGAACTTCCTGGTGTCCGTCCTCCCAAAATACACAATGAAAAAAATCCAAACTATATATGGATTTGAAGGTGGTGAGTAGCACTACAAAATTCTCCAAAGGGGCATGGGTTTTTGTTGAGCGGATTAGAAGAAATCGAGGAGAGAAGGAAGGAAGGGGGTTCCGCCGTCATTCGCGTTTAATCGGGGAGAGTGAAAAAGTTTTTTTTATAAAAAATCTGATTGGCCGGTGGGTTTTAAAAGGGGTTTTCCGACACGACCTCCAATCCAAACCCAATGACTGTAATCCCTAGCATTTTACCCCCATTCCGAACACAATAGGATATGTTTCGTAGGCTCATTCGACTGTTTCAGTCAGTTTCCATTCAATTTAAAATATATAACATTCAATATTCAATTTGAACGTACATTTCAATTTGCCAGGGCCACAAACTGATTCAAAAAATTCCAGAAAAATAAATATAGCTATGTTTTGATGATACGGTCCCAACAAAACTAGTTTCCTCGAATTCTGAGACTGTTTGCAAAAAGGCCCATTTATGGTCGATCCAATTTAACTATAACTGACCAAAACACGTTTTCCTTTGCCACGCTCACATACTAGCTTCAAAAATTATGAAATTTGAAACCTAGCAATAAATTCACATCCCGGATCCAACAAAAGTGGTTTCGTCGAATTCCGAGGTCGTATGCAAAATGGCCAATTTCACGGGCTATATAAATTCCATAGCGACCTTTCTGAAAATTCATTTGGCCATAACTTTTGCTTCCCGCTATGAAACTTCGATTTTTCAGATTCGTTAGAAAGTTATTCACTAACAGATTTAAATATTTTTGGTTTCACTCAAATCCGTTTTGTTTTGCACCTGGTACAGTCCGACAAAGTTTGAATTCAATTTTTTGAAATTGCAGCGCCATTTCAGGCCTTGTTTATAATTAGAATTAATTATATTTGTTTTCAATTGTCGATTCAAACTCACTTTTCATCGCTATTATTTAAAATATTTATTTTAAATATTTAAAATCCATTATTTTAGCCAATTTAAAATTTTTAAATTGGTTCAGATTTTCTGGGTCGTTACAATCTCCCCCACTTAAAACTTTTCGTCCCCGAAAAGGAACAAAGTCGAAAGTGGTTTGATTATTCCACTCTACGTCCAATCTGGTTTCCATTCTCCAACTTTTCAGTTTTTGAGAATTTTCAAATTCTTCAAAAATTTGGCTAACACCTGGAATTTTCGAAAAATTTCGCCATAACCTCCTTTGTACGGGGAGGGGTTTGGAAATTTATTGGGCCGTATTAGGTACCCAATAAATCCTAATAAGCATACACATATTTATAGTGATATATTCTGGTGTTTACAGGGGAGTGTGTATTGATAATAACTCCAGAGAATAAATTCTCATCGCCCTGTCAAAGCCTGAGGGAGTGTGTATTTTAAATGCTCCAGAGGATAAATCCTCGTCACCTCGTCCCGTGTGGGAAATAAATAGTCCATGTGCCGTATCTAATGACTAGAGAGACGTGGTTATTGTCAACTCCAGACCCGTGTGGGATTTTTATTAATCTGGCAATTTAATCGTTACAATTTAAATAGTCCATATCAGTCATCAGTTCAACCTGTAAAATATAGTCATCGCCATACAAGCCTCTCGCTTGTATGGTAAATCTTCCACCTCGTCACACAAGCTCCAAATGCTTATGTGGTATATGATGAAGTATGCCTATCTTCATAAGTATGCCATGCAGTGTAGTTCAAAATTAATTGTTACTACCCTATGGCGATGTTTATTATTTCACAAAGAACAACCAGCACTCCTCATCCAATGGCATTCGCAGGAGTGGATATAATAATAAAAGTGCGCATCTAACTCATTAAGGTTTACCTATTTGTCGGGCACGCAAATAAAATCTTTACTCAACAGCTAATCCATTTACCTGTTCAAACATATATAATGCACAAGTATATATATTTCAAATTAATTCTCTAATCAGTTCAATGTGTGATTTATTCGAATAAATCCTACCATTATTCTCTTACTGATTAAATTAACTATTGTTTTAATAATTTAATTAATCAAATTTACTATCACACATTACAAACAACAAGCAAATTGTTTTTTAACCTTTCAAAAAAAAATATCTTTTATATATGTTCAAAAAACATATTTCTAAAACCAAACTAGATATATAATCACAAATACGTTATTTATAAACATATTATTCTCGACTCGTTCTAGGGCACTTCTGACCCCATCTCTAACGAGTTATTCTGATTATGCTGTACTCATACTAGGATATTACTGATCCTATCTGTACTGAGTTACTCGTCCTAGAACGCTACTGGCTCTATTTCTGACGAGTTCGTTGATATGTTATATTCCAGCACTAAGCTTAACCAAAGCTCTGATACCACGATGTGACGTTACCGCGAAATCCGGTAGGCTTTGCAACCATCCCTTCATCCTCCAGCACAGCAGGTAAAACCTACCGTGGTTCACACTGGTCCCCCAATCCCTTGTTTTACGGCGACCCTCTCGAGTCTCGCGCCTACTGGCGAACCAACGCTCTAAACTGCGACTTGCAGGGGTAAGAGTCTCCCGTTCGCCACCAAACCGCGAAGCGAGAATCCCCTATCGTGCGTACCCGACCTTCTCAGGGCCAGCAACAAGGACTGGTATGAGAAATCTACTCAACACATTTATAATATGGCCAATCACAGGACCACGCCACTTTCGTGGAACAGGTTTACTCCATTGGATTGCCAGTGCTTGAAAACAAATCTTTCTTTTAAACATCGAAATGCTTTTTTATAAAAATGAAGCCATTATAAGACTCAGTTCCCATCACACAATGCAACGCAAACCGGAGGATAGAGTTTTTACCTTATAACGGCCAAAATATGCTTGACACGAATAAAACAAAAGCATTTGATATTATTACTAGTGTTTATATGTTTCAAAAACAATTTCAATCATAACTATCAATCTTAGACGGCATTAATGCCCCGTACCACTATGTCGCCATATATAGGTATACAATCAAAACAACACAGTCACATATTTGGAAATTGGATTTCCGTCATGAACCAAGGCAAAAGATAGTCCTTACCGACTTCGAGACGCTCTAGCCCGGCCCTCAGGATCAGAGCTCGAGTGACCCTTGGATCGTCAGTGCCGATCCACCGACGTGGATTAAAATGCCTGAACAATGTGTTTCCCCGCCCTTTGGGGCGTAAATGAGCCAACGAATGACTCCATCGGACCCGGATCGTCTGATCAAACCGAGGCGCCTCGCAACAGCAACAACCACATAAGTCAAACTCGTCAGGGCGTGTAAAACCACTGACGCCACTTCTAACTAGAAGGAAACACATGCCCTCCCTGATGTCCTCTCCCGTTTCTGGTTCATACCGGGGTGTGAGGCTCGCGATTTCACGTTATACACAAAGCTACGCCACACATGAGGTGCTTTGATCATCTCCACAAGACTTTGCTTTTCAACAAAAGCCCTGATCACTGCATCTTAGAACGCCACACAGACAATTCACACCGTGCAACTGATGGCTATCAATCACACAGAATAAATTCCATTGTCAGACACACTGTCCATTTGCAAGTCCGTTCTGGGTCTGAACGAAACCGGAGGCACTATATACCTCGCAAACCCATCGATCACCACGTACGTCTGGACGATCACCACTCATTATCCATATTTCGGGATGCCTCCCAATCAGGACCTCGGTTACCATCCAAACGAGGTGATGATCTCCGGTCTTCGACCACCGTCTTCATCTTCGATTTCTTATCGTCGATTCAGTTATTCAGAATGGGATAAACCCGGTCTTTCTGAACAACTCACGTATATAATAAACAAGTGCAACACTAACATACACACGCATCATTTCAATTCATTAGTCACTAACCGTCAATCAGTAAGAGAACGATTTCCCAAATATTAACCCCGAAGGCCGAAACCATCATCAGATCAACACCAGGAAACCATTCGACTTAGCCAACCTTCAGTTAATTTCTAAATCACATCCCTATCGTTTATAATATTTTATAACGATTTATCGCTATTTTTATTTATTTTAAAATAGCCAATTTATTCAAAATGACGCTTCGGGCCATAACGCGGCCGTGGCTTTGTTTTTCTTCAGATTTGATTTACACATATCAGAAAATCCAACCGTTGGATCTTCACAATATTTACATCATTAGAAAGATCTTTTCAAAACGAATCCAACGGTTTCAGTTTCGGGAAAATCTGACGGTCGGATCTCCCAGTATAATCGTTTGAAGTTTCGACTTCAAAATACGAACTGCAGCGTCGTTATTCGATTAAATATAATTATATTTATATATATATATAATCGATTCTGGCGCTGTTTTTCTTCATATTTGAATTAAACATTCCAGACAATCCAACCGTTGGATTTTTACAAAGTTGGTGCCGTTGGAAAGATATTTCCAAAGCGAACCCAACGGTTGCGGTTTTGGGAAAATCCGATAGTCGGATCTCTCGGTATAATCGTTTGAAATCATGGTTTCAAAATACAAACTGCAGCGTCGTTATTCGATATATTTTAATTCTATTTATATATATATCGATTCTTCGATTTCAAAACTATATTCTTTTCATACATTGGATAAAAATGATATTTTTATCCAACTGTATTCTATTTCAACACTTCACTATTTTTAACAATTCATGTATATAATAAAAATGTGATTTTTAATGTAAAACAATTTATTTCAAAGCACGACTATTTTATATAGTTAATATAGGTGATAAAAATAGGATTTTTATTATAAAACAATTTATTTCAAAACAAGATTATTTTATACATTTCATATTGATGTTAAAAATGGGATTTTTATTATAAAACAATTTCTTTCAAAACATGAATACCATTCAAAACATGAATTTCAATTCAACGAATGAATATCGATTCAACACATGAAGGTTTTCTATAGTTTCTATATATAGATAAAAATGTGATTTTTATATTTAAAACACGAATACCATTCAACACATGAATTTCAATTCAACGAATGAATATCGATTCAACACATGAAGGTTTTCGATAGTTTGTATATATAGATAAAAATGTGATTTTTATATTTAAAACACGAATACCATTCAACACATGAATTTCAGTTCAACGAATGAATATCGATTCAACACATGAAGGTTTCCTATAGTTTGTATATATAGATAAAAATGTGATTTTTATATTTAAAACACGAATACCATTCAACATATGAATTTCAATTCAACGAATGAATATCGATTCAACACATGAAGGTTTTCTATAGTTTGTTTATATAGATAAAATTGTGATTTTTATATTTAAAACACGAATACCATTCAACACATGAATTTCAATTCAACAAATGAATATCGATTCAACACATGAAGGTTTTCTATAGTTTGTATATATAAATAAAATGTGATTTTTATATTTAAAACACGAATACCATTCAAAACATGAATTTCAATTCAACGAATGAGTATCGATTCAACACATGAAGGTTTTCTATAGTTTGTATATATAGATAAAAATGTGATTTTTATATTTAAAACACGAATACCATTCAACACATGAATTTCAATTCAACGAATGAATATCGATTCAACACATGAAGGTTTTCTATAGTTTGTATATATAGATAAAAATGTGATTTTTATATTTAAAACACGAATACCATTCAACACATGAATTTCAATTCAATGAATGAATATCGATTCAACACATAAAGGTTTTCTATTCAACGAATAAATATAGTTTCAACAAATGAAAATAATTCAAACACATGAATATTATTCAAAATTTCGGCAGCATAACGGCAGGGTAGTTAAAACCGGGGCCGTCCCTAGTACGGCTCCTCGCTCTACCTTAAAGCCTCGCAGCTTTTGACAATGGGGAATCATGCATCTAGTTCGCACACAAGCGGCATGTATATTTATTTCATTTCCACAAACTAATCCTATGTGGTTTCAACCAAATATTTCAACCACAAACGGGTATTTTTCAACCACAATCAATCAATATCAACCACAAACAATTCTAATCAACCATTCGCTATCAATCAATTTTCACACCAATCATAATCAATAAATATCATCCATGGTTTGTGGACGAGGGGCGTATATATATATATACATATATATATATATTTATATATAGCATTTCACTTCTATTTCAACACATATATAATTTTTACAACACATATACAACTTATACATCGAACGTACAACTTATACAACGCTTATACAAGAGGTGTACAACGCTTATATAACTCATACATCGACTATAAAATTTATACATCATCGTTTTCCCTATCGTTTATAAATTAGAAATCTCACATTGGGTTCCACTACCCCAAAAATAGCAGAAGGCTCAGAAAAATATGCGGTCTCTTCTAGAATGTAGAAGACGTCCACACGAGTCCACTGTCTCTTGTTTCACTGAATTTCGTCAAGAAACGAAAAAGATATGATTTTTATAGTGAAAACAAAAACCGTAGCGCTTAGAACTGCTATAATATAGTTTATATTAAAATAGCCGTATACCTTTCAAAATCCTTCAAAACTAGGTTTGGATTTTCATGCAAATCCGTGTAGCGGTTGGACGATCGGAGTCTACAGTGTCGTAGGGGGTCGTGCGGCGCACGTGCGCCTGAAGGGGGGTCCACTTCGGTGGCCCCAGGCGTCGACGACGGCGGTGGGAAGTCGAGAACTTCCTGGTGTCCGTCCTCCCAAAATACACAATGAAAAAAATCCAAACTATATATGGATTTGAAGGTGGTGAGGAGCACTACGAAATTCTCCAAAGGGGCATGGGTTTTTGTTGAGCGGATTAGAAGAAATCGAGGAGAGAAGGAAGGAAGGGGGTTCCGCCGTCGTTCGCGTTTAATCCGGGAGAGAGAAAAAGGGTTTTTCTTTTTTATAAAAAATCTGATTGGCCGGTCGGTTTTAAAAGGGGTTTTCCGACACGACCTCCAATCCAAACCCAACGACTGTCGTCCCTAGCATTTTACCCCCATTCCGAACACAATGGGATATGTTTCGTAGGCCCATTCGACTGTTTCAGTCAGTTTCCATTCAATTTAAAATATATAACATTCAATATTCAATTTGAACGTACATTTCAATTTGCCAGGGCCACCAACTGATTCGAAAAATTCCAGAAAAATAAATCTAGCTATGTTTTGACGATACGGTCCCAACAAAACTAGTTTCGTCGAATTCTGAGACTGTTTGCAAAAAGGCCCATTTCTGGTCGATCCAATTTAACTATAACTGACCAAAACACGTTTTCCTTTGCCACGCTCACATACTAGCTTCAAAAATTATGAAATTTGAAATCTAGCAATAACTTCACATCCCGGATCCAACAAAAGTGGTTTCGTCGAATTCCGAGGTCGTATGCAAAATGGCCAATTTCATGGGCTATATAAATTCCATAGCGACCTTTCTGAAAATTCATTTGGCCATAACTTTTGCTTTCCGCTATGAAACTTCGATTTTTCAGATTTGTTAGAAAGGTATTCACTAACAGATTTAAATATTTTTGGTTTCACTCAAATCCGTTTTGTTTTGCACCCGGTACAGTCCGACAAAGTTTAAATTCAATTTTTTGAAACTGCAGCGCCATTTCAGACCTTGTTTATAATTAGAATTAATTATATTCGTTTTCAATTGTCGATTCAAACTCACTTTTCATCGCTATTATTTAAATATTTAAAATCCATTATTTTAGCCAATTTAAAATTTTTAAATTGGTTCAGATTTTCTGGGTCATTACAATCTCCCCTACTTAAAACTTTTCGTCCCCGAAAAGGAACAAAGTCGAAAGTGGTTTTATTATTCAACTCTACGTCCAATCTGGCTTCCATTCTCCAACTTTTCAGTTTTTGAGAATTTTCAGATTCTTCAAAAATTTGGCTAACACCCGGAATTTTCGAAAAATTTCGCCATAACCTCCTTTGTACGGGGAGGGGTTTGGAAATTTATTGGGCCGTATTAGGTACCCAATAAATCCTAATAAGCATACACATATTTATAGTGATATATTCTGGTGTTTACAGGGGAGTGTGTATTGATAATAACTCCAGAGAATAAATTCTCGTCACCCTGTCAAAGCCTGAGGGAGTGTGTATTTTAAATGCTCCAGAGGATAAATCCTCGTCACCTCGTCCCGTGTGGGAAATAAATAGTCCATGTGCCGTATCTAATGACTAGAGAGACGTGGTTATTGTCAACTCCAGACCCATGTGGGATTTTTATTAATCTGGCAATTTAATCGTTACAATTTAAATAGTCCATATCAGTCATCAGTTCAACCTGTAAAATATAGTCATCGCCATACAAGCCTCTTGCTTGTATGGTAAATCTTCCACCTCGTCACACAAGCTCCAAATGCTTATGTGGTATATGATAAAGTATGCATATCTTCAGAAGTATGCCATGCAGTGTAGTTCAAAATTAATTGTTACTATCCTATGGCGCTGTTTATTATTTCACACAGAACAACCAGCACTCCGCATCCAATGACATTCACAGGAGTGGATATAATAATAGAAGTGCGCATCCAACTCATTAAGGTTTACCTATTTGTCGGGCACGCAAATAAAATCTTTACTCAACAGCTAATCCATTTACCTGTTCAAACATATATAATGCATAAGTATATATATTTCAAATTAATTCTCTAATCAGTTCAATGTGTGATTTATTCGAATAAATCCTACCATTATTCTCTTATTGATTAAATTAACTATCGTTTTAATAATTTAATTAATCAAATTTACTATCACACATTACAAACAACAAGCAAATTGTTTTTTAACCTTTCAAAAATATATATCTTTTATATATATTCAAAAATCATATTTCTAAAACCAAACTAGATATATAATCACAAATACGTTATTTATAAACATATTATTCTCGACTCGTTCTAGGGCACTTCTGACCCCATCTCTAACGAGTTAGTCTGATTATGCTGTACTCATACTAGGATATTACTGATCCTATCTGTACTGAGTTACTCGTCCTAGAACGCTACTGGCTCTATTTCTGACGAGTTCGTTAATATGTTATATTTCAGCGCTAAGCTTAACCAAAGCTCTGATACCACGATGTGACGTTACCGCGAAATCCGGTAGGCTTTGCAACCATCCCTTCATCCTCCAGCACAGCAGGTAAAACCTACCGTGGCTCACACTGGTCCCCCAATCCCTTGTTTTACGGCGACCCTCTCGAGTCTCGCGCCTACTGGCGAACCAACGCTCTAAACTGCGACATGTAGGGGTAAGAGTCTCCCGTTCGCCACCAAACCGCGAAGCGAGAATCCCCTATCATGCGAACCCGGCCTACTCAGGGCCAGCAACAAGGACTGGTATGAGAAATCTACTCAACACATTTATAATATGGCCAATCACAGGACCACGCCACTTTCGTGGAACGGGTTTACTCCATTGGATTGCCAGTGCTTTAAAAAAAATCTTTCTTTTAAACATCGAAATGCTTTTTTATAAAAATGAAGCCATTATAAGACTCAGTTCCCATCACACAATGCAACGCAAACCGGAGGACAGAGTTTTTACCTTATAACAGCCAAAATATGCTTGATACGAATAAAACAAAAGCATTTGATATTATTACTAGTGTTTATATGTTTCAAAAACAATTTCAATCATAACTATCAATCATAGACGACATTAATGCCCCCATACCACTATGTCGCCATATATAGGTATACAATTAAAACCGCATAGTCACGTATTTGGAAATTGGATTTCCATCATGAACCAAGGCAAAAGATAGTCCTTACCGACTTCGAGATGCTCTAGCCAGCCCCTCAGGATCAGAGCTCGAGTGACCCTTGGATCGTCAGGGCCGGTCCACCGACGTGGATTAAAATGCCTGAACAATGCGTTTCCCCGCCCTTTGGGGGCATAAATGAGCCAACAAATGACTCCATCGGACCCGTATCGTCCGATCAAACCAAGGCGTCTCGCAACAGCAACAACCACATAAGTCAAACTCGTCAGGGCGTGTAAAACCACTAACGCCACTTCTAACTAGAAGGTAACGCATGCCCTCCCTGATGTCCTCTCCCATTTCTGGTTCATACCGGGGTGTGAGGCTCGCGATTTCACGTTATACACAAAGCTACGCCACACAGGCAGTGCTATGATCATCTCCACAAGACTTTGCTTTTCAACAGAAGCCCTGATCACTGCATCTTAGCATGCCACACAGGCAATTCACACCGTGCAACTGATGGCTATCAATCACACAGAATAAATTCCAATGTCAGACACACTGTCCATTTGCAAGTCAGTTCTGGGTCTGAACGAAACCGGAGGCACTATATACCTCGCAAACCCATCGATCACCACGTACGTCTGGACGATCACCACTCATTATCCATATTTCGGGATGCCTCCCAATCAGGACCTCGGTTACCATCCAAACGAGGTGAAGATCTCCGGTCTTCGACCACCGTCTTCATCTTCGATTTCTTATTGTCGATTCAATTATTCAGAATGGGATAAACCCGGTTTATCTGAACAACTCGCGTATATAATAAACAAGTGCAACACTAACATACACACGCATCATTTCAATTCATTAGTCACTAACTGTCAATCAGTAAGAGAACGATTTCCCAAATATTAACCCCGAAGGCCGAAACCAACATCAGATCAACACCAGGAAACCATTCGACTTAGCCAACCTTCAGTTAATTTCTAAATCACATCCCTATCGTTTATAATATTTTATAACGATTTATCGCTCTTTTTATTTATTTTAAAATAGCCAATTTATTCAAAACGACGCTTCGGGCCATAACGCGGCCGTGGCGCTATTTTTCTTCAGATTTGATTTACACATATCTGAAAATCTAACCATTGGATCTTCACAAAATTTACATCATTAGAAAGATCTTTTCAAAACGAATCTAATGGTTCCAGTTTTGGGAAAATCCGACGGTCGGATCTCCCGGTATAATCGTTTGAAGTTTCGATTTCAAAATACGAACTGCAGCGTCGTTATTCGATTAAATATAATTATATATATATATATATAATCGATTCTGGCGCTGTTTTTCTTCAGATTTGAATTAAACATTCCAGACAATCCAACCGTTGGATTTTTAAAAAGTTGGTGCCGTTGGAAAGATATTTCCAAATCGAACCCAACGATTGCGGTTTTGGGAAAATCCGATGGTCGGATCTCTCGGTATAATCGTTTGAAATCACGGTTTCAAAATACGAACTACAGCGTTGTTATTCGATATATTTCAATTCTATTTATATATATATCGATTCTTCGATTTCAAAACTATATTCTTTTCATACATTGGATAAAAATGATATATTTATCCAACTGTCTTCTATTTCAACACTACACTATTTTTAACAATTCATGTATATAATAAAAATGTGATTTTTAATGTAAAACAATTTATTTCAAAGCACGACTATTTTATATAGTTAATATAGGTGATAAAAATAGGATTTTTATTATAAAACAATTTATTTCAAAACAAGATTATTTTATACATTTCATATTGATGTTAAAAATGGGATTTTTATTATAAAACAATTTCTTTCAAAATATGAATACCATTCAACACATGAATTTCAATTCAACGAATGAATATCGATTCAACACATGAAGGTTTTCTATAGTTTCTATATATAGATAAAAATGTGATTTTTATATTTAAAACATGAATACCATTCAACACATGAATTTCAATTCAACGAATGAATATCGATTCAACACACGAAGGTTTTCTATAGTTTGTATATATAGATAAAAATGTGATTTTTATATTTAAAACACGAATACCATTCAACACATGAATTTCAATTCAACGAATGAATATCGATTCAACACATGAAGGTTTTCTATAGTTTGTATATATAGATAAAAATGTGATTTTTATATTTAAAACACGAATACCATTCAACACATGAATTTCAATTCAACGAATGAATATCGATTCAACACATGAAGGTTTTCTATAGTTTGTATATATAGATAAAAATGTGATTTTTATATTTAAAACATGAATACCATTCAACACATGAATTTCAATTCAACGAATGAATATCGATTCAACACATGAAGGTTTTCTATAGTTTGTATATATAGATAGAAATGTGATTTTTATATTTAAAACACGGATACCATTCAACACATGAATTTCAATTCAACGAATGAATATCGATTCAACACATGAAGGTTTTCTATAGTTTGTATATATAGATAAAAATGTGATTTTTATATTTAAAACACGAATACCATTCAACACATGAATTTCAATTCAACGAATGAATATCGATTCAACACATGAAAGTTTTCTATAGTTTCTATATATAGATAAAAATGTGATTTTTATATTTAAAACACGAATACCGTTCAACTCATGAATTTCAATTCAACGAATGAATATCGATTCAACACATGAAGGTTTTCTATAGTTTGTATATATAGATAAAAATGTGATTTTTATATTTAAAACACGAATACCATTCAACACATGAATTTCAATTCAACGAATGAATATCGATTCAACACATGAAGGT
Organism: Allium sativum; assembly: GCA_030737875.1. Lineage (NCBI taxonomy): Eukaryota > Viridiplantae > Streptophyta > Magnoliopsida > Asparagales > Amaryllidaceae > Allium > Allium sativum. The sequence goes on along the minus strand of CM060916.1, from coordinate 786,952,868 downwards.
TTTCTATATTTTGTATATATAGATAAAAATGTGATTTTTATATTTAAAACACGAATACCATTCAACACATGAATTTCAATTCAACGAATGAATATCGATTCAACACATGAAGGTTTTCTATAGTTTGTATATATAGATAAAAATGTGATTTTTATATTTAAAACACGAATACCATTCAACACATGAATTTCAATTCAACGAATGAATATCGATTCAACACATGTAGGTTTTCTATAGTTTGTATATATATATATAAAAATGTGATTTTTATATTTAAAACAGGAATACCATTCAACACATGAATTTCAATTCAACGAATGAATATCGATTCAACACATGAAGGTTTTCTATAGTTTGTATATATAGATAAAAATTTGATTTTTATATTTAAAACACGAATACCATTCAACACATGAATTTCAATTCAACGAATGAATATCGATTCAACACATGAAGGTTTTCTATAGTTTGTATATATATATAAAAATGTGATTTTTATATTTAAAACACGAATACCATTCAACACATGAATTTCAATTCAACGAATGAATATCGATTCAACACATGAAGGATTTCTATTCAACGAATAAATATAGTTTCAACAAACGAAAATAATTCAAATACATGATTATTATTCAAAATTTCGGCAGCATAACGGCAGGGTAGTTAAAACCGGGGCCGTCCCTAGTACGGCTCTTCACTCTACCTTAAAGCCTTGCAGCTTTTGACAATGGGGAATCATGCATCTAGTTCGCACGCAGGCGGCATGTATATTTATTTCATTTCCACAAACTAATCCTATGTGGTTTCAACCAAATATTTCAACCACAAACGGGTATTTTTCAACCACAATCAATCAATATCAACCACAAACAATTCCAATCAACCATTCGCTATCAATCAATTTTCACACCAATCACAATCAATAAATATCGTCCATGGTTTGTGGATGAGGGGCGTATATATATATATATATTTATATATAGCATTTCACTTCTATTTCAACACATATATAATTTTTACAACGCATATACAACTTATACATCGAACGTACAACTTATACAACGCTTATACAAGAGGTGTACAACGCTTATATAACTCATACATCGACAATATAATTTATACATCGTCGTTTTCCATATCGTTTATAAATTAGAAATCTCACATTGGGTTCCACTCCACCAAAAATAGCAGAAGGCTCAGAAAAATATGCGGTCTCTTCTAGAATGTAGAAGACGTCCACACAAGTCCACTGTCTCTTGTTTCACTGAATTTCGTCAGGAAACGAAAAAGATATGATTTTTATAGTGAAAACAAAAACCGTGGCACTTAGAACTGCTATAATATAGTTTATATTAAAATAGCCGTATACCTTTCAAAATCCTTCAAAACTAGACGCAAATCCGTGTAGCGGTTGGACGATCGGAGTCTGCAGCGTCGTAGGGGTTGTGCGGAGCACGTGCGCCTGAAGGGGGGTCCACTTCGATGGCCCCAGGCGTCGACGGCGGCGGTGGAAAGTCGAGAACTTCCTGGTGTCCGTCCTCCCAAAATACACAATGAAAAAATCCAAACTATATATGGATTTGAAGGTGGTGAGGAGCACTACAAAATTCTCCAAAGGGGCATGGGTTTTTGTTGAGAGGATTAGAAGAAATCGAGGAGAGAAGGAAGGAAGGGGGTTCCGCCGCCGTTCGCGTTTAATCGGGGAGAGAGAAAAAGGTTTTTTTTATAAAAAATCTGATTGGCCGGTGGGTTTTAAAAGGGGTTTTCCGACACGACCTCCAATCCAAACCCAATGACTATCGTCCCTAGCATTTTACCCCCATTCCGAACACAATGAGATATGTTTCGTAGGCCCATTCGCCTGTTTTAGTCAGTTTCCATTCAATTTAAAATATATAACATTCAATATTCAATTTGAACGTACATTTCAATTTGCCAGGGCCACAAACTGATTCGAAAAATTCCAGAAAAATAAATCTAGCTATGTTTTGACGATACGGTCCCAACAAAACTAGTTTCGTCGAATTCTGAGACTATTTGCAAAAAGGCCCATTTCTGGTCGATCCAGTTTAACTATAACTGACCAAAACACGTTTTCCTTTGCCATGCTCACATACTAGCTTCAAAAATTATGAAATTTGAAACCTAGCAATAACTTCACATCCCGGATCCAACAAAAGTGGTTTCGTCGAATTCCGGGGTCGTATGCAAAATGGCCAATTTCACGGGCTATATAAATTCCATAGCGACCTTTCTAAAAATTCATTTGGCCATAACTTTTGCTTTCCGCTATGAAACTTCGAATTTTCAGATTCGTTAGAAAGGTATTCACTAACAGATTTAAATATTTTTGGTTTCACTCAAATCCGTTTTGTTTTGCACCCGGTACAGTCCGACAAAGTTTGAATTCAATTTTTTGAAACTGCAGCGCCATTTCAGGCCTTGTTTATAATTAGAATTAATTATATTCGTTTTCAATTGTCGATTCAAACTCACTTTTCATCACTATTATTTAAAATATTTATTTTAAATATTTAAAATCCATTATTTTAGCCAATTTTTTTTTTAAATTGGTTCAGATTTTCTGGGTCGTTACAATATGTTAGTATGGCGAAGTTAAACGCGTTTGACCAGTTTCAGTTGAATTTAATCGACTGGAAAATGGCCATTTTTCAAACGGTCTCAGAATTTGACGAAATTAGTTTTGTTAGGACGGTATCGTCAATACAAAGCTAGAAAATATTTTTCGGTAATTTTTAGAGTTAGTATGTGACCCCGGTAAATTGAAATACGCGTTCAAATTGAATATATAAATATTTATATTTTGATCTCGATGGAAACTGATCGAAACAGCCGAACTGTCTTGCGATACATGTCCCATTATGTTCAGAGTGGGGGTAATTAGCTAGGGGCGACAGTCGTTGGGCTCGGCATAGAGTTCAGATTCAAAAAGTAACCTTTTGAATTTAAAATTTAAAATTAAATAAATATATTTGTATAATTTAGCCTCCTTCCCCCTTTCCTCTCTTATTTAGTCAACGCAGAAAAAAATTAAAGAGAAAAAAACCCTAAAACTAAATTGCGATGTCCACCGCGCCAGACCGTGATGCTCCCCCTCTCCGGCGATCAACGAGGGCCCTCCCCTCCACCTCGACGACGAGCTCCATCCTCCTCCAGCTCGAACGAGCGACGCGCAGGCCCCTTTTCCCCCTTTCCTCCAATCGCTGACGCGCGAACCCCCACCGCAGACAACAGCCACCACCCCTCCGACCATCTCCCGTCCCCCTCCTCTATCCGCTCCCTCTTCTTCATTCTCCACTGCCCCTTTTCAAACCCTAAACCGCCATTTGAGCCACCCCCTCCCCTTGGATGCAGCGAACGGCTCCACGACTCCCCCCTTCCCATTTTGAATAACGAAGGTGAGTTTTCATTGTTTTATTTATTTTTATTTAAATTAATTAGTTTTAAAAATCAGTTTGATATATAAGGTGAGGTAAAAATATGATAGCAAGAAAAGGTATGATCTTTGAAAAAGAAAAGATATGATTTTTCTTATGTAGAAAGCAAAGCAAAATATGATTTTTATTTATTCATATAGCAGTAAAAATTCGATTTTTATATATATGAAGTAGAGATAGAAATATGATTTTTATTATATGTATGGCGATACAAATAAAAATATGATTTTTATATAGTATTGAATATGAAAAGGTGATTTTTATATATGTTGTAACGAAATAAAAATTCGATTTTTATATGAGTAGTGGATTAAAAATAGAATTTTTAGATAATAGAGAATATAAAAATCTGATTTTTTTTATATATATATATATAGTGAAATAAAAAAATGTGATTTTTATATATGTAGTGGGTTTGGACAATGAAATTAACAAAAGGCGAGCACGACGAAGATTTTTATATGTGAAGAGTCGCGGCGTTTGGCTTAGCTACTCGCTGAGAACTCCTCACTTTTAATTTTTTTCTAGTTGAAATATATACTAGGATGCAGACGGTGCTTAGCAGCACCTAACACCCGTCATCCACAGACCATGGATGACTTGTTTGTTTGATTGCTGTGTTGTGAAGTTTGATTGTGTGATATGGAATGAAATAAAATATTTTATCGTTATAAAATATTTTATAGTTAGAAATATAATTTTTAACGTGTATATAAAATAAATATGAATAAACAAATCGGACGGTTTGTTTATGTACACCGATTTGACTGATATTGATTGGGACGATAAATTTTACACATCGCCCAACTGCACAAATAAAATATGTGTTTGATTGATTGAAACCCCACATGGGTGTTGGGATGATATTGACGTACACTAATCCCAATTGTTTAGTTGTATGTCGATCGACTGATTGATAGGCTGTTATAAGCGTTAAATATTTATATTTAATGCTTATGCAGTTGTGTGGTGCACTCTGGATGATGGTTGATGATTTATCGTTGCTATTATATACATGTGTTGTAGAAAGTCCATATAATTAACATTATATGGTAATTGATTGAGCCTCATTCCAATTTCGAAAATAAGGAATACTATAGAATAAATATTCATGTGTTGAATAGAATGAAAATTCATGTATTGAATAGAAAGAAAATTCATGTGTTGAATAAAATAAATATTCATGTGTTGAATAGAAGAGAAAATTCATGTGTTGAATAGAATAAATTCATGTGTTGAATAGAATATAAATTCATGTGTTGAATAGAAAGAAAATTCATGTGTTGAATAGAAAGAAAATTCATGTGTTGAAGAAAATATTCATTTGTTGAATAGAATAACGAAGTTATTGAAATATATAAAGCCGTGTAGATTAGATTGACGCCATTTTGACGTGAATGATATTTATATCGATTTTATTCATTTTTATAATGAATATAGAAAAGGAAGTGATTTCAAAATATAACGTTTTGAAAATATTATCATTTGTATATCAATGATGTGGAATATTCAATTTTGATTAGAAATTGAATATGAAGTTGAAATCGTTTCGAAAACGAATTTAAAACAATTTATAAAATACGTTTTAAAAGGAAATCGACGAAATATATATAATATATATATTATATATATAATGGTCTGAATAGAACGCGCTGCGCTGCGGCAGTTCGCGAATTTCGACCATTGACTTCGAATTGACGTTGCGGGAGATCCGACCGTCGGATTCTCCTAAAACCAGAACCGTTGGGTTCGTATCGAAAAGAGCTTTCTAACGAATATTAGAAATTAGAAATCTAATGGTTGGATTTGGAATTATGTCCAAATCAAATTTGGAAAAGGTCGTTGTAAGTGCAGTTCGATGGCCGTTGATGGAAATCGACTGTACGTGCCTTGATAAAATTATTAAAAATAGTAATAATTTATGTAAAATCATAAGAAATGTTTTGTGAAGAAATGGAATGAAAAATTTCATATTTGAAAAGATAAAATATATTTTTATCGAAATGAACTACTTTTTAACTAGAATTATAATCCCATTTATTTTTAAAAATAAATAAGGTGGATTTGAAATGGTTTTGAAAATAACCAGAATTTCCAATATATAAAGTGGAAATGGATTTGAATCGAAATTGTTTTTGGAATATTTCGATGTTGGATTTCATGATTACGCAGATATTGTTATGGAAATTTGAATGATATATTTATATCATTATTTCCAATACGATATTTGTTGGTCATAGAATTTAATATTGAATAAAAGCCAATATATTTTCTTTTCAGAGCCTTGTATTTAATATCAAATGGGATTTGGGGTTTGTCGTGAATGGTGTCTTCATTAACACCGTTCTTAAACCCAGTTGAGAAAAAGATTAAATATTTTTATTTAGATTTAATGAAGTGTACCAATTAAATGGGATTTAATTGGAATTGGATTAGAATGTGATTTTCGGTTTATCGTGAACCGTGTTTTAAATGACATTGTTTCTTTAACCCAGTTAAAGACAGGATATGGTTTCCCAAGTTAAACAATCATTAATATTTATTTTTGGGAAGATCAAAACCAAGTGGAATTTTAATGAATCTTTAATTAGATTGAAACGATCGAGAATGGTGTATCACCAGTTTTGCTCCAGGCGATAGTTAAATCTTTAATTAGATTTGAACGTGAGATGGTAATTGAATTTACCGATAACACCGTGGTGTTAGATATGAAGTATGACCAGTTTTACTTCATGGGATGAATAGGTTGGGATTGGGAAATTAAAACAAATGATTACTTCGGTAAGGTTCGTTAATCCCGACTAGTTTGGATAAACCATAATTTGGTTTGATTTGATATTCAAAGGAAGATTAAAGAATAAATTTAAAGAATTTATCTTTGGTAAAATTAATTGGAACCTTTCCCAAAGTATGATAATATTTGAATAAAGGAATATTCTGAATTGGAATGAGGCGTATGTTGTGTTTGTGTAACACTTGTTTATTATATATGCGAGTTATTCAGAAAGACCGGGTTTATCCCATTCTGAATAACTGATACGACGATAAGTCGAAGGTGAAGACGGTGGTTGAAGACCAGAGGTCTTCACATCGTTTGGGTGATTACTGATGATCTTGATTGGGCTTTACACCCAAGAGGAGGGAATCAGTTGGTGATCGTCCAGACGTACTTGGAGGTCGATGGATATGCGAGGTACAAGGTGCCTCCGGTTTCGTTCAGACCCAGAATGAACTTGTAAATGGATTGTGTGTCTGACATTGGATTTTATTCTATGTGATTGATTTCTATTAAATATATATCTGTTTGGCGGTGGAGAATTTATTCTCTTGCTTAATGCCCTTCTCTGAGACATACGAGCTCAGGGGTTATATATTGATGGATATCAATCGCATGGAGTGAATTGCCTGTGTGGCATGCCTAAGTGGCAAATGATCAAGGCTTTTGTTGAAAAGCAGAGTCTTGTGGTTGATGATCAAAGCACGGCCTGTGTGGCATAACTTTGTGTAGCGTTGATTCGCGGCCTCACACCCCGGTTGTGAACAAGAAACGGGAGAAGGATCCAGGGAGGGCATGCGTTTCTTTCTTGCTAGGGTGGTGTCAGTGACCTACCAGCCCTGACATTTATATTATTTTCACCTATGTGGTTGTTGCTGTTGCGAGGCGCCTCAGATATATCGGTGACTATGTGGAGCCAATGGAGTCCTAGGACTCATTTACGCCCCAATGGGCGGGGAAACGCAGTGTTCAGGCATTTTAGTCCACATCGGTGGACCGGCCCTGTGGCTCTTAAGGCTTGACAGAGTACTTGCCTAAGGCTCGGGCTAAAGAGTCTCGAATTCGGTAGAGGACTATCTTTTGCCTCGGTTCACAGATGGAAACCCAACTTCCAATATGTGGCTTTGCGGTTTTGATTGTAAACCTATATATGGCGACATGATATATGGTACCCATGCCGTCTATGATTGATACTTATGATTGAAATTGTTTTGACACTATACACTTATAGTAATAATAAAAGATGAAATTTAGCGTATCAAGCATTCTTTGGCTATTATAAGGTAAAACCCTATCCTCTGGCTTGTGTTGCATTGTGTGATGGGACCTGGGTCTTATAATAGCTTCATTGTTCTTTATTTAGCATTGCGCTGTTGTTTTATGCACTGGTATTCTTAGGAGGAAACCCGTTCCGTGTTATACGGCGTGGTCCCTTATTTACTTTATTTTAAAATAAAGTTTTAAATAACTGTTTTAGTTCTCACACCAGTCACATGACTGACCTGGAGTTTATTGTTTTAACCTAAACTCTGGGTGCCCTTATTTTGACACGGGCAGCTAGTAGTTTTGGTTTTGCAGATTTATATTCATAGGATCATGGTTTATAGCTGGAACAATACTCGAAAAGCTCTGTATCCGTGTATTACTTTTAGTTGTGAATTGTATTATTTTCCGCTGCTATGTAATGTAATTTAAATCTCTAATAATTTATGATGTGTAATATTTATTCATACTCTGTATATTCTTGTATTCTGATGGAACTGTTGTAATAAACAATGAAATGTTCTTTTGTTTACATTCTGATTCGTCTTGTCCTCAAAGTATCCGCTCTTTCCTTCATTGGGAAGTTACGGATTACTACATTATTTCTGTGTTTCAATGCATCGGAAATATGTTGAACACCGTGGTAATGAATGTTATGCCTTAGCTTGTTTGAAAATTTTAGTTGCTCATGGTGATTAATGTGTCAGCTCCATCCGTAAATTTTTTAGAACTGTGGTATACTTAATACTGTATGCTTCTCTTATGTTAAAACATTATTCATTTTCTATTATCTGAAGAAAAAGAACATCATGCATTTTACTGGATGCAACTTGTTGGAAAGAGATTTCATGTTTAGTGTGATCCTTTTTAAACCTTATGTTTCTTTAGCAGCATTTCCTGTGAATATACCTTTTCTTAGACCCAAGTTTGTTCTTTTAGATATGGTTAAGAACACTACAATATCTTTAAATTTTATCGGGATAAAAAATTCACAACAATTAGCTAATGAGTGAAAAAATATATTTGGAAATAGGTTTGCAGTCATCCATCTATTGTTGACCGATATTTGGCAGTATTCAAGAGTCAATTTGATGATAGATTTCTTTCTCCTTATGGTAATATATTTCTATAGCCAACTATAAATGCATTTTGTTAAGGTAGTTTTATTTTTAGTTTTCATTTACTCTTATATTTACTCATTCTTAAGTTGCAAAATGCATTGATGTTGTCACTCAGTTTTCATGTTTTAGTACTCATTGTTAAGTTGCTAAATGCATTGATGTTGTCAATCAGCTTTACATTTTAAGATTTTGAAGGCTTATGTAACTATGTGTCATTACTTGCGTTAGATTTTTTTAACTGCTATAATAAAATTTAATTACATGTATGAACGTGTAAGGCTAATATAGTATTAATGTAGCACTTATAGAAAACTCACTAAAGATTTTAATGGGAACATTAATGAACATTAATTAATCTTTTCTTTTTTTAGCTGAAAAACCTTTGAGATATTTTTCCTAAAGGCCAAATGCAAACTCAATTTATTTGCAAAGAAATTCAATTGTTATTAACTTAGCACGACATCATTGACAATGCATATTTTGTATTAATTTTCTACCCTGACTCCATTGTAGTAAAAGCAATATGGAGTAGAATGCCGAGTTCCCTTGAGAAACATTAAATAAGGCATTCTCTTTTTAGGTTATGTTTTAACAAAGGCGAATTGCTCATCTTTATAACCAAATTGTTTTATACTCGATTGTAGCATCCATGACTATTTGAGCCCACAATTACAGGGTAATGTGAACTTATGAAATTTGTTTGACAGTAACTTTGCTGAAAAATAGCACTAACATAGTGAGTACAATTATTAGGCAGCTATACCTTTTTTGAAGCCAGATGATGTTACCTTTTATACCCAAGTTTTTTACTTTCCAATTTGTGAGAAAATTTGATAGCTGAGCTGAGAACCTGTCTATTTATGTCATGTCCTTGTACTCCTAAAAGCCAACATTGACACTTCCAGTAAGCTATTCGACACCTTTTTTTCATACTATGGAATTTGATAAGTTTCCAAAAAAATTAAATGACATTACATTTCTCTTAGGGATTTCACTTATTGTTTGCCTTCTTCTTAGCACATGAAATTTACATTCTATACTAAAGCTCAGTACAGTTTTTCTCTCACAGTTCTAAGGATCGCTGCAGCCAATTGCTTTGTACTGGTAATCACATTTCTTTATTAGCTACTAAATTTTCATTTATTGTATATGTGTATTACTTTTTTGTTCTTATCTTAATGGAAGGTTTGCCATACTAAAGCCTAGCTCACAGGTTCATCCAAGAGGACAAATTGTTTGCTTCCAATATTCGTCTAATTCGACACATGGTGCGACAATCCGAGGCCAACGCCATTTCCAGGCATGCCCACTTGGAAGATCTAAATCGTCTGCAATTTCTTAACGGGTATCCAGCCCGGTTGAATTGCTTGGATACGCCTGAAGTTTTAAATAGAAGAGCTTTCGTTGTCAATGAAGGAAGCGAGGACAGTGTTGAAAGCGGCGCAAATTGTGACTGCCTGGATGAAACCGAGGTCGACTGATAAATATCGAATCTTTTTCAAGGATTATAAAAAGATCTGTGGCGAGTCTTGTGAGGGGATTTCTATTGCTAAGGCTCTTGATGAATTAGGTGACGTTATTGTCTTGGCATACCTTGTTTTTCTTCGCTCCGGTCAGGTTATTTATTCTTCTGTTTAACTATTTTTATTTGGTCCTTTACCATGATAAAAACCAAATTAGATACTTAGTTGGGTTTCTTTTTTTCTTTGGTCTACCAACTGTCATTTGATTTATCACTACTGTTTTCGGAGTTATATCTGAAGTGTTTACCGTGTTTTCATCTATGTGTGAAATTTTTATAGGGGAAGGAGATAAGTGAAATTACATCTTTCTTAAATATAAAATTGGTACTTTATTTGACATGAAAGTGGTTGAGCACAACGAGTATAATGCACCCTAAAAAACCCAGCAAATACATCAGAATTTTTGCTCATGCGGATGCAATAGTATTACATATTTGTGAAATTGTATTGACCAGGTGAATTGTGGGTTGTTAATATATTGATAGTAAACTCAATTTGTTAGTCAACACTAATACATTAGAGGAAAGAAATACAAAAAGGTAAGATGTCTCATGTGTAGGAAGACGATAAAGGAGTACATTTTCTAGAAAGCTGCTAAGGAGGCGTTGATGATTTCTGGCTAAACTCTAACCTACTGTTTCAGGCCATTAAGAACTGCTGAATTGTCTGTCTAAGTGTTAACTATTTTTTATTTTTATTTAGCACTTTCAGTCTACTGGCAAAAATCCTGCTTTAAAACTTGCTAAAAGTAACATTTAGTATTAGTTAAGTTACTACTATAAGCATTAATGCCAGCAGTAATCATTTAAAAGAAGTGTTTTTTTCTTCTTCTGCTATCTAGAATTTAAGAAGATGATGTAGGGAGTTATGCCAAACAAATAAATAGCAGTGCACTCAACACCAATGAGGTAGCCAATATATGATACTAAATTTTCTAAAAGGATGGACAAACACCATATTAATTAGCTGTGTTTTTAAATATGTTGGAAATCCACTTAGACTCGTCGTGCTGATTATAAATGAGATTAAGTGGTTGAATTTTTACACCAAGCGCAAGTGTGACCATACTACCTGTGCCATGTGCTAGTAACTAAACAACTTAAATCTATGTAATACTAACTATTGTGCTTTTTATTTTATTTGCGCTTGGTTTCTCCCTATCTAAATGGTGTATTTCGCAGTAACCTTAAGTATTCAGGTTGGTTAATAATCAGCTATACTAAATTTTTATAAATATGCCTTAATTTTACTTGTCAAAAAGCTGCACATACAAGCATGATAAACAATATGACTGTGTAAAATGTAAACACAATCGACCAGCAAATATATCTCTATTTAATCTTTAATCAAAACTACAGGCCCAAAGTTTTTCCTTATGTGTTATCTTCATATAGTGTTAGTACTTTACTGGATGAAAAACATTATACCTCCATGATCTTAACCTCAAAGGAATACGAGGAAGAGTGGATAAATACATAGGTATTAGTAGTTAGTGGATACAGTGTATTAACTGACTCTAGCCCATGAACTACCACCACGTTAAAAAACCCAGTAGATGCACTAACTTTCTTTTAGGATAATGAGAAAATGAACATAGGTTATACATTTACCACCTTTGGTATGTATTCAGTATTCTAAATTTGACCAGTTCTAACATGAAATTTTCATGCATAGCAACAATGACACGGAACAGCTATGTCTGTCATTTGTAGTTGTTACTCTAAAACATCATTACTCTAAAACATACAACATGTAAAAATGAAATATGGATTTGTGTATTTTGTCCGGATTTAGATAAAATCCGAACTTCGCATCATTTTGTATATAGTGCAGTTAAACCCTATCTAACGTATGTCAAGATGAATTGCAGTTTTTAACATTACTGCTTTTTCAACCTTTGTTTCGGTTTAGTTTGCATTGCCTAATCAATATTTAGTTACCGCTAATAAAATAGAATATACACAAGGTTGTTGCTTGCTACATTTTCATTAATTATAGCTGATATTGAATAGATTCTTGTGTTGTACATATTTTTTTCTTCCTTTCATTTTTTTTCTTGTAGGTTCAAGCAGGTCTTTCTGCATTAGAAGATGCAATGCAAGCAGGATATGAAGATTACAAGGTATGATATGATACAAACTACAAAATCACTTTGTTCAAAATGAAACCTAATCAAAATTGCGTGTCATTTTTCTGTTGCCATCATAATAAATACAATGCCTTTTGTTTATGGTTCACCAATTTCTCTTTAAATATTTTATTTCTTTATGTAAAAATTTTTATGAATTTGACATCGTAAGGCATTTTTTTCATACACTAAACATTTTCTAATTCAATGCAGGAAGTATGGGAAGAAGCTATAAGGGATATTTCTGACATATGCAATTATTCCTTTATAAATGTAAGAGAGTTCAGGTTTAGCAAATTAGTTTTCCACAGGATGAAATCAAATTTAGGGAACACAATCTAATATTAAATAGTGTTTTTGAATAAAAGATCATTGAACTCTAGAAAATATCCAAATATTGCGATCATCATTCTAGATAAGAATGGTTTTGACTAGGGAAGATGATTCGGCCTTGGTATATGCATTTTCAAACTTTTTATTGTTCTCTTCTGAAATTTGAATTACTAATATGATTATTGTGCCATGCAACTTTTTTTTAAAATGCACATTTAATTAGCCACGGCTTATAGCCATTGCTAATTCTCATTTTTCCATGGCCATGAGCCATGGCTAATTTTTATTTTGCTACGGCTCATGGCCGTGGTAGAAATTTTTCCACAGGTCATTTTGCCACGGCCCAAAGCCGTGGAGAAATAGCTTTTTGGGTGTAGTGAAGGCTAATGGGGTACGAACCAATAACCTTTGCGTATAGTCCGCTTCCTAGGTCTTAAGCAGCTGGAGTTGAAGAGTCCATCTGGAAATAGGTCTTTCCGTTTAAGGGTCTTAAATGGCAGGTATGTGTGGGTCTACCCAAACCTGGAAACTAAAATGTCAGATATGACTACCTATTCTATGGGAAGTAATAAGCGACTAAGAGGCTTATCTAATAAGGTTAGCTAGATGGTACAACGAATGATAAAATACTATCTCTTACCTTATGCGGGGCAAGAGTATATGTGTGAATGACAGAAACCTTAACTAGTAGGGCCCGTAACTAGTGCCCTCTAGTTTATGTAAATGTTAAACAAATCTTCGAGGAATAATAAGAGTGAATGAATATATATATATATATATATATATATATATAACCCGTAACTAGGGTTCTAACCTCGATTAAATAATCAGCCATGCTTTGGTGTAAAGGCTTCACAAATATATGTGTAATATGTCCTATCTCGGTATTATACTTTGGGAAGAGTAGTACAGTCGTGCATAAATATTTACAATGTTAGGCTAGGATTACTAACCTTGGTAAGCATACATCTTAGGTTGAACTAACCGAGATATATCTGTGTATTATACTCTGTGTTGCACATTTCCTGTTCATCAGAATTTTGTTATTCTGACCCCCTTCTCATTACAACCACCCAGTTTTTCTAGAGAAGGTCAGGTTCTCATAGTGCATAAGTTTGACTTTCGTTTTTCGTTCTCTTTCATGCTCGGTATTGACGAAGTGACTTACTTTGAAAAAGGTAGTTTCTTGAGTTAACACTAATTATCCTATTTTCTTCCATTGTGAATTTTCTTATCGTACTCTGATTATGCTCATGATATTTATTTGCAGGTACCAGGTTTACACGCTCCATGCTTGGATGTGTTTGAATTTCGAATTTTGTCGAAAATTGGGTGCAGAAAAGTGTGGGTGTTACATTTGGTATCAGATCTTAGGTTAAACGATCAGAGGAATTAGTTAAAATTAGGACTCGTGAGAGAACGTAATTCAATTTTATTTTTTGTTTTCTTTGTCTTTCTTAATCGACTTAATTTTTTTCCGATAATGAGATTAGTTGTGCGCTTAATTTTTTAAATGGGCTTTAAGCGACTAAAGAGTCGAAATATGTTGAGTTCGGGTTTCTAGCCAATTATGTCTTACCCCCACAGTACGTTGGCGATCTCGTCGTGAAGAGCATGCGGACGCTATATGGTGAATTTCCGTTGATTCGAGTTTGGAGACTGCAATGGTAATATATAATATAAAAATCTAGCTACAACCAGGATAGTCACTATTTTGGTTCGGGTCTTATTTAGCAGTTCCGGTTAAGACCATTTCTCGATCAAAAAGGAGAAAAGTCCACGTTATTATGTCGTGTCTATTTTGGAAATATAATTAAGAGTACATTCATTTGTTACTTCATTGAATTTTTGAATCTACCTTTATTGAAATATTCATTTGAGTTCTTGGCCTTGTAGTCAAGGAAGTTTTATTTTGAAAACTACGTGGAAAAAAATGGATGTCAAGGCTTTGAAATACGGTTTCGGAAAGTAGTTTTGTAAAGATGTGGTTTATAAATCTTAATCTATTCGTGTTTCAAATTTTTGGGCTTTATGTAATTTTAATAAATATAGTCTGATTGATAGGAAAGATGGAATTAGAAATGACAAGGAATATGCCATTAAACTTGAAAATAATAAACATCCATTCCTTGTGATTTTTAGTATCCCTCTCCCTATATATATGGGATAATTTATTAAAATTATTATAATTAATCATTAAGATTTTGAAGCTCCAACATTTTTGAATGTGAAAAAGTTTTTCCAGTTTGTAATATAAACTGGGATATAAATAATATTAATGATAAAATGGATTTATAAATATGAAACCAATAGACTTTAATAAATTCCGTATTTGGAAAAGTTTTAAATTTTTCTACGAAAAGTTTTGGAAAATCCTTCATCCTTATTTTGGGGAATTTGATTTTGAAACGCTTAGTTTATGTCGGCTAGTAAGTGGAAAATCCATTTTATGTTTTATTTCGAGTTTCTAGTTAATTTCCTGTTTTATGTTCGTTTGATTCGGTGGTCCCAAATCTTTTTGGAGGCAAAGAAAAAGGCGTTGGAAAATTAAATTTCTTGACTTGACGAGTGGTGGAAGTCGATACGATAATTCGGTTAGGAGTAGAAGTTTTTTTCGACGTAATAGAAATTTTAAATTTAATTTATATATAATTTATACGGGTCGTTGGGCCGAGGTTCAAACTGCGCCCACTATAGGGCAAGCGGTCGACCGCTAAGCGATCGACCATCGGTCGACCGCCCTCCTAGGGCTAGGTCGACCGCTCCCCCACGGTGAGCATGGCCTGACCCGACCCGAATCAACTGAAATGATATATATATATATATCGTTCAGTCGACTCTTTCTCCCTCAACCCCAATTCCACCGAAAAACCCAAACCCTTCTCCTTCCCAAGCTCCAGTCCAAGCAGCCCCCACTCCGTTTTGCCTCTAATTACCACCAAAATCCTTCTCGTGTAGGTCTCTATCCAATTATACTCCATATTTACAATTTATCTTCCCCAATTTGTCGATTCCTCCATGGCACCTCGCAACCAACACCTCGGTCTCACGCCTCAGGTAGCGGCTTAGTTAGATCGCGATGAGGTGAAGATTAAGCAGCACTTAGCCACGGCCAGTTATGAGTTCCAGATTGGTCGACTAGTGAAGTTCACCGACTTCTCCGCATTTGGTTTGAAGGAGCTTTTTATCGCCATAGGCCTAGCACCGATCCTACGCTTCGAAACTTTTGAGCATGACCTGTATCCGCGCTACGTCCATCTGTTCGATGCTCAGATGGATGCCAACTCGATAGCGAGTCCTGCATCAGCAGATCTGAGGTCATGGACACCCACATCGAGTTTAGTAAGCCAACTTAGCTCAGATTTTGGGCATCTTGGTAGTCGGAGTCGATCTTGATGCTATTGAGAGGGAGGACCCTCAGATCCTTCAGTGTATCTTCCTTGGAGAGCCCGGAGCCTGGACCACCGCCATTTTACAACCCGTAGCCTGTATAGTTGTGCGCATCATACATCACAACATCATCCTGAAGACGGGAAGGTTGGAGCAGATTTATCCTTTTGTTCGCCACGCCACCTATGCTATCCTTGGTGGCATAGCCGTCAATTGGGCGCGCGTGCTTATGATTCGTCTTTATGGGCCCTTCATCGTCACCTCACGGAGCCATTTTCCTTACATCGCCTTGTCGCTGGCGTCTTAAGACACTTCCGAGTGAGACTTTCTGGGGAGACTCCAGTGAGGAAGGCGTCAACCGCCATTTGTCGCGCCGCTCTCCGGAAGATGGGCATTCAGTTGCCCGATGCTCCTGTCCCCGCACCACCCGCTCCAGCTCAGTAGCATCAGCAGCCTGGGCACGAGAGTCTAAAGCTCACCTTCATCCACACTATGCAGGACGAGCTCCGAGAGGTTCAAGACGAGTAGCACCGACATGCACATGAGATTGGCAGCATTGCCGCCATACTATGCTCCCGGCGTAGGTGTGGTAATGGATCAGGCTCCAACCACGGAGGTAGGCCAACCAACAGTGGGTAGTCGTAGTCTTTGTTAGTGCATTCCCTGTGCATGTTGTATCTTGTATTGTGTGTTTCCCTTTCCAACATTTTTCTTTATCTTTATTGTAGCTGTTGTGTTTGTAACTGCTAGTAATGAAAATCTTACGACTTTGGTTAATGAGATTTCTGTATTTAAAAGTGTTTTGTCATTCATGCATAATTATTTAAATGGAATCTCGTTCATAATCTAGCATTTGTCCTAGAGCTGGAAAGAACAGAATTCTATGTTGGATAAATTTTAGTAAAGGATCGGTTCCACGTCACGGGTATATAAATAAATAAATAACCTCTCCTTGTTAAAGATAAAATTTATTTTGTCTTTTGTGTGATTTCAGTTTTCGTAATTTTGCGCGACTAACTTCATTCTTCGCCGACATTTGACTTGAAACGTTCAAGTTTCCATAAAATGCATTTTTGAAGTTTTTGGAATATGATGTTTGAAAAGATTTTTTTTATCATTTTCTTATTTTATAGGAGAGTGAAATGGTTTTGAAACGAAATTTTCAAAATAAACATAACAAGTTTTCAAGCGAAAATTTTTTTTTGTGAAAAAAATTGATTTTTGGTCATATAAAATAGCGCAAGGGAGATTTTTTGATGTTTTCTGAGCGTGTTTTAGTAGTGCAATAGGACCGACGATACGATAAAAACATTAACGGTAATAAGTAAAAGGCTGTTTTTGCCTTGGAAACGCTGTTTCCATACCTTATCAATGATGCTCACGAGCTATTAATTAACTCATTTTACGTTTTAGAGCTTGTTTTAACCCTCCTTTACAGTCTACATATGGAAAATTTCTGAGTATTTTGGGTAGTTGAGGTAAAAATTCCACTATAGGGCGGGATATGGAAGATTTGTAAGCGAGAAAAATGTTAAAATACTTCGCTTCGATTTCTTTTTTCCGATTTAGGAGAAATTAAATAGGAACCAATTAGATTATGTAATGATTTGGATAGTAGGGTTTGGATGCAAAATTGGTTGCTTCACACTTTTATCCGTAATTGTGTAAAGGTAATGGGTGAAAAAGAGTTTTAAAAATTGCATTCATATAGAACTGCTAGTATATTTAGGATGTTGTTTATCATACTTTCAAAAGTATTTCAAAATTATAATGCATACACATAGTAGGATCCAATATAGAATCATCTTACATGCATATTCTATGGTTGAAATTGCATTATGTACACCATGCACATATACACATGGTTGCAAAGTGGATGAATACAAATTGGTTGTGTAGGATAGGACTACAGGTGTCAGAATTTCAGGACGAAATTCCTTTTAAGGAGAGAAGAACGTAACAACTCGGAATTTCTACAAAAAAAATTAGTTATTAGAATTTTAAAAGTAGGAATTTTTGCAAATGACGGAATTTGACCACAAAACTAACCGATGCGTTCGTCTCGGAATTCTGGTCAACATTCATGTTTGGAGTTTCGCGAACAGAGTTCGCATGAAAAGTTGCCGACAAAATAAGAAAATGGACGAAAAATAAATATATCAGAATTTATATATATATATATATATTATTGCTTATTTAACTACTACGGTCGACCCACTGGGCATCAGATTGCCCGGTACGGCTATGTTTTACAGGTTTAGTTTATAATATATATAAAACAGATAGCCGGATATAAATTGAAACGAATCCAACGGTCCTAGGCAAATTCCACTCCTATAAATAAAGGGATAAGGCCTCATTCTTTTCCACACAAATTTGTGGGCAGCAGCAAAGCTCCGCCATTTTCCTCTTTCTCTAAACTTAATTTCTTAATAAAATATATTCTTATACAACAAATCGAATCCAATTCATATGGAGAGGATTATCAGATCTAATAGAAAAGAATACAAATTGACGCACCAAATCAGATTCCCCCCTCTCTTCCTATTTTCTTACATCTCTACAGATATAGAATTTTTCCCTTTTTAGATAAACTGTAGATTTATAAGAATTTGGGAATTGTAGGCCTAAAGGTTCAAACTTTGGATTTGGATGCTAAGGTGAGTGGGAAATTTATGGATACAGTTATAATAACTTACCTATTTCGTTTGAATTAGATCTAAATTTTTATGCCTATTTTCTACCAGATCTGTTCGTTATGTTGGAGAATGGAGTTTTGATGAAAACAACCTTATTTCAGTTATCATTGATTATAAAATATATACTAATATCTCTATCTAGAATATATAGACATATATATATATATGCAGGATTTGTATTCAGGACTTAAGTACTGAAGACTGTACAGTTTCAGAGTTTCAAGAGATTCAGAATTCAAGATAGATTCAAGACTCAAGAGTTATCAAGCTTTCAATATTTCAAGAGTTCAAGAGTTCAAGATAAATATAGTTATATAGTAGATTTTGTAAGACTCTAAATAGCACTCCAGGTTCAAATTCTAATTCTAATTTTCAAATTTTGATTTTCAAATTCTATCCTTAATCCTCTCTATTTTATTTTTATCTTTTCTTATTCTTCTTTGTTTTTCAAACTTAAATTTTATATTATACTTTATATAGTTTAAAACCTTATAATGTTATAATTTATAAATATATTTATGTAGTTTGAACTTATGTTTTCATAAGTTTTTCTACTATATAATATTAAGTACAACACTAGATTTTTACTCAAGAATTTCCGGAATTATATTAATATCAAAACACTTGAAAAATGCTTTAAAATACAAAATTACACTAGGGTATGTCGACATACCAAAAACACCATGTCGATATATAACTGTCACTTTTTCAATTTTGGAAGGAAGTGTCTTTTCACTATTTGAAATGATTCAGAACCACTACAACCTTTCACACTCTATAAAAAGAGGTTAAAACCGAATTTTTAAACATATCTTCTTCTCCACTTTCATCCTCTTTCATTATATAATCATTCTTAATCATTTTTATGATTTCTACACTTATACTCTGCCGAATTCAATTCTATTTTGATCAAACTTATTCTCTCTACACTCTCTTCTCATCTCTCTCTGAATCAAGTGCTATTGAAGAGTTATAGGGTTGTTTGTAATTGTTTGGGTTGAGTAAAAGAGGAATCGGTGGTATCCCTTGTAGCCGTGAAATCAAGGAGGTTAGAATCGGTGGTATCCCTTGTAGCCGTGAAATCAAGGAGGTTAGAATCAGTGGTATCCCTTGTAGCCATGAAATCAAGGAGGTTGTAATTGGATTTTGATATAGTAATAAAACTCTATGCAATCCAGAGTTGCGTGGGACTAGACGTAGGAGCAATCTGAACCAGTATAAAATACAGTATGTTCCTTCCTTTTCTGCATCTTTATTTCTGTTTATTTTGTATATGTGTTTGAATCTGTGTCTGTGATTGTGTTTGTGGTGTTTGATTCGTCTCGCTGTTCATATAAGTTTTAGATTTTTTTTAACTTCTCACAAACACTATTCACCCCCTCTAGTGTTTGTTTTGCCTTAACGATCCATTCCGCATTCCCTAACAATTGGTATCAGAGCAAGGTTTTTCAAAAAGTTCATAATCTGATTTTTGAAAATTATTAAATGGCAAAATTTGAAATGATTTATAACACTAGTTTAAATTCATGCCTTGCATCAGTATTAGATGAGTCTGCATTCAATTGTTTTGAAAAATCAAGTTACTATGATTTGATTTTTGAAATTCAAAACTTTGAAATTTGAAAATTTTGATATATGAATATGTTACAGAATCATCATGATGTTATTATCTGAAATTATAATTAGTTATTTTGAAAAATCACTTGATTCTTTGAAAAGGTATTTTGTTTTGCAGGAAAGAAGTTATTTCTGATGATTATTGGCCGAAAGACATCAAGATATTATTCATCAATCAAGAAAAGAAGAATCTACGAAGAGATATAACTTTTGGGGTTATAGTAGTTGAAGTGTCCATTCATTCAAAATACAAAATTTTGAAGCCAAGTTGGTTAAACTACTAAATCATTGATCTCATCGTCAAATTCTGGAAGATGTAAATATGATTCAGATTCATCATCAAGCGATGGAGAGCCAAAATCCGGAGATTCAAATATGTGTTTCACAACAATTCAGAATTCAGAAAATATCAAAGAAATGGATCTAAAAACCGGGTACACCTTAATTAATTTTTAAATTCCTTTTTGGTTGAATGGATGTTTTGTTTACTTTGTTTTATTTGCCTAGTTTTGAATTTGAAAATTAAACTTTAAAATTCAAACTTGAAATTTAAAATTCAAACTTGAAATTTAAAATTCAAACTTGAAATTTAAAATTCAAACTTGAAATTTGAATTTTGAAGTTCAAAATAATAATATTATAATAATAATAAACATAAATTTTGATTGTTTGTTTGGATTAATATTATTTCAGGAAATAGTTGAACTTGGAATATAAATCGATAATATAAAACTAAGAAGTCAAAACAATATGTATTTTGATTTTCTACATGTATGTCGACATACATAAATGGTCATGTCGACATAATGAAATAAAAAAATTGAATTTCAAAAGTTTAAATTTTCAAACTTCCCACCGTCTTTTCAATTAGGAAATGTCAGTTAGTTTTTAACTTTATCTGTCTACTTATTTCCTTATATCTTGTTTCAAAATATATATATTAAAAGTATATAAATTAATAAAATTATATATATATGTTAATATGATATACAAAGTTAATATAACTTTTTGATATTGTTATAAAATATAAATTTATTCATCTTTTATATAGTTTAAACAAGCATAGTTTAACTTGTATATTATTCATATGATTTCATAACAATTTTGGGTTACATTATCACAAATACTATTTGTAACTTTATACTTATTTTGATTTCTTATTAATATTTATAGAAGCTTTAATATTTAATCTAATTTTTTGATTTAAAAATAATATATATATATATATGTATGTATATATATGATTTTATGTCTTAAATATAAGAAATTATAGTTTTGTAATTTAATTTATATCCAGATTTCATAATTTTGTTATGACATGTAAATGGTTGCTTAACAAATTAATATATTTTGATTTCTAAAAGTTTTAAATTTAAAATTGATATGTATCAAAAGATTGATTTATATTTCATAATAAATTAAATTTTAAGTTTTTTTAAATAAGTTTTTATATATATAATTATGACTATATGTTTACTTTATGTGATACAATTCTATTTTTTTTTCTTTAAAATAAAAGTTCTTCAATGTTTACTATATTAAAGAAGCATTCTACTATAATTATTTAACCCCAAATTTATCATAGAATTATTTTAATTTTTTATTATTTATTATGAATACATAAAACTTTTATCTTTACTATCCTTTCAATCTCTTTCATAAGTATCATTAGCCTAAGTCTAGAAATTAATATATATTACCCTTTTATATATGTATATGCATAATAGTTAGATAGTACTTTTGATTGATTTACCTAAATAGATATAATTACCAAATCATTCTACATACTATTATTACACATCTTATTTCATATCATACATTATTGTTATAAATTACAGTACATCTTAAATTAAAATCATTCACATCACAAGTTGTATTTCATTCAATATATCACTTCATATAGTTTTGCATATGACATACTACATTTTAACCAACACACTTCATTACGTGTTAAATTTAACTCCACACATAACAAGTATATAGTATGAAAAGTTTTTATCTAGGATTATTAATCAAATACATAACATATTTACTTTACTTTGATTAACTTGATTGACTTGTTTGGCTTGGTTGAATTGATTGAATTGAATAACTTGATTGAATTGATTGACTTGATTGAATTGATTGATTTGTTTGTTGGATTTATTTGGCTTGATTTGATTGACTTTTTTGAGTTGTTTGACATGGTTGAATTTCATTAGTGGCTAGTGGGTCTGTTAAAAATATACTTATGCATTTATAGTCGATAGGAGCTTTATAGGTTTCAGATAAATAGAAGTTACAAGAAATTTTGATGTTTTGTGACAACAAAACTTAATTTGATTGACTGTTTGGATTAAACTACTTTATTTAACTTATATCGTAATTTTAAGGATATCTTATCAGAGTTATTTCTTAGTCTAGATTAAAATCTTATTATAATTTTAAGAGAGTTAGAGTATAGGCTGGGTTTAGCCTTGTATTAGATTAAGGGGGAGTTTTATAGTTTATAGGATTAATTGAAGGTTCAAGAAGTGTTTACTAACACATTATTTAATTTGGTTGATTGCTTGAATTGATTGCATGAAATGATTGCTTGAATTGACTGCTTGAATTGTTTGTTTGAATTGCTTATTTGGATTGAATTGCATGTTTTGATTGATTTTCTTGTTTGAATTGATTGGTTTGCTTAGTTTATTGTCCTTCTATTTTGTTTATTAAACTAGTGTAGCCATATATTTAAAGGGAGTTATAGAAATTTATACAGAATTATATATTAAGGAAGAGTTATAGATTTAGCGGAAGTTATATACAAAATTAGGATATTATATAGGCATAAATTTAGGTGGAGTATTTTCTAAGGTATATAGGTAGATTTCAGATTCAGGGGGAGTACTTTAATTTAGTATAGGAATTATTTATATAGTTGTAGGATTTAGGGGGAGTAGTTTTAGAATTTCTTTCTGATAATGCCAAAGGGGGAGAAATTATAAAATATAGACATAGTTTATAGGATTCATATAGTCAAGGGGAGTATTAGAAGCATCATCATCAACAGGTATATACAAGTATGATATTTTATAAACAAAGGTTGTCAAAATCAAAAAGGGGGGAGATTGTTGGAGAATGGAGTTTTGATGACAACAACCTTATTTAAATTATCATTGATTGTAAAATATATACTAACATCTCTACCTAGAATAGACATATATATGCAGGATTTGTATATAGGACTTAAGTATTGAAGACTGTACAGTTTTAGAGTTTCCAGACATTCAGAATTCCAGATAGATTTAAGACTCAAGAGTTATCAAGCTATCAATATTTCAAGAGTTCAAGATAAATATAGTTATAGAGTCTAGATTTTGTAAGACTCTAAATAACACTCCAGGTTCAAATTCTAATTTTCAAAATTTGATTTTCAAACTTTATCCTCAATCCTCTCTATTTTATTTTTTATTTTATTTTTCTTCTTTGTTTCCCAGACTTAAATTTTATATTATACTTTATATATTTATATAGTTTAAAACCTTATAATGTTTTAATTTTATAAATATATTTATATACTTTAAATTTATGTTTTCATATGTTTTCCTACTATATAATATTAATTTACAACACTAGATTTTTTCTCAAGAATTTCCATAATTATATTAATATAAAAACACTTGAAAAATGCTTTAAAATACAAAATTACACTAGGGTATGTTGACATACTAAATATACCATGTTTACATATAACTGTCACTTTTTCAATTTTGAAAGGAAGGATTTTTTCACTATTTGAAACGATTCAAAACCGTTGCAACCTTTCACACTCTATAAAAAGAGGTTAAAACTGAATTTTTAAACATATCTTCTTCTCCACTTTCATCCTCTTTCATTATATAATCATTCTTTATCATTTTTATGATTTCTACACTTATACTCTGCCGAATTCAATTCTATTTTGATCAAACTTATTCTCTCTACACTCTCATCTCTCTCTGAATCATGTGCTATTAAAGAGTTATAGGGTTGTTTGTAATTTTTTGGATTGAGTAAAAGAGGAATCGTGGTATCCCTTATAGCCGTGAAATCAAGGAGGTTGGAATCGGTGGTATCCCTTGTAGCCATGAAATCAAGGAGGTTTGAATCAGTGGTATCCCTTGTAGCCGTGAAATCAATGAGGTTATAATTGAATTTTGATATAGTAATAAAACTCTGCGCAGTCCAGAGTTGCGTGGGAATGCACGTAGGAGCAATCCAAACCAGTATAAAATCCGGTGTGTTCTTTCCTTTTCTACATCTTTATTTCGGTTTATTTTGTATCTGTATTTGAATCTGTGTATGTGATTGTGTTTGTGGTGCTTGATTCATCTCGTCGTACACATAAGTTTTAGATTTTGTTTAAATACTCACAAACACTATTCACCTCTCCCTCCTCTAGTGTTTATTTTTCCTTAACGATCCATTCTGCATCCCTAACACATTAAATTATTGTAATTGGATTGACACCCATCAGATCTAATTGTAAACATCGTTAAAACTTGAATATTATGAATTGGGGTTTGGCATAAGTATTAATTGTGGGATTCTTAAAAATTTTTATACCTATTTCCTACAGTTATGTTGTAAAATATGTTGCGGTTGTTGTAAAACACTATAGATCGGGAAATCAGTCCCATTAAACACCATTTAGATGTAATTACATTCCAGATCTATAGTTCAGTATTGAATAATAAATTATGTGAAGTTAGGTAAAAAAATTCAATTGGTAAATTATGTGATTGTAATTTTAAAAGAAATATGTCTGTTCGTATTCAATGTTGTTGGGTTTTGGCTTAATTGTTGTACATATGCCCATTTTCCTCCTTTTTAATAAAAAGGCATTATTTTGAAATCACAAAAGGTATGATAAAAAGGATTAACAAGGAAAAAATGGTGCAAATATATGTATAAATATAAATATGCATAGTTGTGCGTAATTTGCATCAACTATTCCAAATTATATATTTACATATATTTGTTGTGATTTTGAAATATGCATAGTTGTGCGTAATTTTTATGTGATTTTGAAATACGTCAATTCCACTAATTAGGCATAATTTACAATGATTACGACTAACAGTCTTTTTGTAAGATTGAAACCTTTTGGCAATATCGAATGAAAAATGAAATGTTTGGTTATTGACTTAACCAAATTATTAAATTTAAAAGGACAATAATAAAAAAACAATAACTACGTTGATCGCATGAAAATATAAAATATAAATATACACATTTTATTCATCCAAAGAAGTGTAAAACGATAAAAATTATACATTGTGTTGAATGTTTGAATGTCTGGATAAGGTTCAATTATGGAATAATATGTAAATGTAATCCATGTTGAATTAATATATTTGTGGTGACCATTTGTAGCAATCAATATAATTAATTGCTATTAATAGGACTGCAAATCAACAAATAACAATTGTAACAAACGTTGATTGGGGAAAGTGAATATAATGGGATAATGGTTAGTTCCTAAAATCAATTAGGATGAATGTTGAAAACTTTAAATTAGGAAATTTGAATTATAACCGCATTTAGACACGAGGTTAAGCTCAACTTGTGATAGAAGTCTGCTCGGAATCGACCAACAAATCCAGCATCCACAGGTAGTCAGTTTAATGTGAGGGGTCTAATGCATAAATATAAATGTACTAAGGCACGATATTAAGTCCAACTAGTGGTAGAAGTCTTCTCAGAACCGATCGGCAAATCCAGCAACCACAAGCGGTCAACTTAATGTGAGTGGAATGGTGCATATATATATATATATATATATATATATATATACACACACACACGCACACACATACACACACACAAATAAAATAAACAAGTAAATAAATTAATAAATATGAGTAGTAATGGTTTGTTGGGGGTGCAACAAATAGATATTTCGGGATAGATAAAATAAGGATATCCAGAGTTAAGGGTTGCCTTTAGAAAATATGATGTTATGGTCATAAATGGCAATAAAATTATGGATAAGAAAAGGGGGCTAATGGGCACCGATTGTTGTTTAAATACTAAGTGCAATTAGGGAAGGTAATCAAATATATCCTAGGCTAAGGAGACGTAACTTTCCTATTTATGCTAGTTAACGTGGGATTCATAATTTAAACTTTAGAGTTGGACTTAGTAGGTTAATAATGTAAAATATTATTAACCATACGAACCCTGATGATAATGAATCATGTGCGTATAGCATTTCCGCGTAGAGAGACTAAACGGGAATGATTTAATAACGTAGCCCACTTTATCCCAAATAGGGAAAAGTATTAAAGGCTAATGAGGGTACGAACCAATAACCTTCGCGTATAATCCGCTTTCTGGGTCTTAAGCGGCTGGGGTTGAAGAGTCCACCTGGGAATAGGTCTTTTAGTTTAGGGGTCTTAAATGGCAGGTGTGTGTGGGCCTACCCAAACCTAAAATAAAATGTCATATATAGCTACCTTCATACGGGAAGTAATAAGCGACTAAGAGAGTTATCTAATAAGATTAGCAAGAAGGTATAGTGAACGATAAAATACCATTTCTCACTGCAAGGGTATATGTGTGAACAACGGAAGCCTTAACTAGTAGGGCCCTTAGCTAGTGCCCTCTAGTTTATGTAAATGTTAAACAAATCTTCGTGGAATAATAAGAGTGAATGAAATAAAAATATAGAAACCCCGTAACTAGGGGTCTAATCTCAATTAAACAATTATTCATGCTCTGGTGTAAAGGCTTCACAAATATATGCGTAAAATGTCCTATCTTGGTATTATACTTTGGGAATACTACTTTGGGAAGAGTAGTACAGTCGTGCGTAACCATTTACAAGGTTAGATTAGAATTTCTAACATTGGTAGGCATATATCTTGGGTTGAACAAAAAGGGATACAACTGTGTATTATAATATGTGTTGTACATTTCCTGTTCACAAGAATCTTGTTGTTCTGACCCCCTACTCATTACAACCACCTAGATTTTCTAGAGAAGATTGGGTTCTTGCAGGTGTTTAAGTTTGGCTTTCGGTTTATGTTCACTCTTATGCTCGGTATTGGCGAAGTGACTTACTTTGAAAAAGGTAGTTGTTTGAGTTAATACCAGTTCATCCTATTTTGTTTCCGCTGTGAGTTTTCTTATCATAGTCTGATTATGTGCATGCTCATTTATTTGCAGGTACCAAATTTACACGCTCCATGCTTGGTTGTGTTTGAATTTCGATTTTTATCGGAATTTGGACGCAGAAAAGTGTGAGGTGTTACAAACACCCTTGATTTCATGGCTACAAGGTTAATACCACTCCTTTTCCTTGATTTACGGGCTACAAGGAACACACCCTATCATTTTCCTTATTTTCAAGGCTACAAGGAACACATACTTCCTATTTCTGAAGAGTGATATAATTTGTATTGAAATCGGCAGAGTATAATTGCAGAATCTTAGAAACTTAAAAAGAATAATTATAACAACCCGGATTTTCAGAACCAATTAAAAAATTTATTTTAGCAATTTTAACGGATTTTGAATATTTAAAATGATTTATTTTAAGTATAACGACTAAAAATTTATTTAAAATGAAGTTAAAACGAATAAATTTAATTTAATTATAAAACGAGCTTGAAATGGCACAGTAGTTTGAAAATCCGATTTCAAATTTCAAATGAATGTACAGAATTCAATATAAATCGGATTTCAATAAAACAAGAAATATTTGAATCTGTTTAATAATATCTTTCTAAGGAATGTGAAAAATTCAGATTTCATAATGGGAATAAAAAGTTATGTCCAGTTTAAAATTTAAAATAGTCGCTATGAAATTTATATATATTTTATATAATATAGCCCTTAAAAATAGCCATTTTGCAAACGACCACCGTTTTCAATGAAACCACTTTTCTTGGATCCGTAATGTCAAACTATTGCTAGATTCCAATTTTCATAATTTTTGGAATTAATACATAAGTGTGGCAAAAGAAAACATGTTTTGTCAATTTCAGTCAAATTGGATCGATCAGAAAATGGTCATTTTTCAAATCTCCAAATTCGACGAAATTAGTTTTGTTAGGACCGTATCGTCAAAACAAAGCTAGATATAACTTTTGGAGTCAGTATGTGGCCCCTGTAAATTAAAATGTGCGTTCAAATTCAATATACATTAATTTATATTTTAATTCTGATAAAAAGTGACTGAAATAGTTGAATTGGCTTACGAAACATATCCCATTGTGTCCGGAATGGGGGTATTTGGCTAGGGGCGATAGTCGATGGATTTTATTTGGAGTTCGAACAGGAAAATTTCAAAACGCTAAGAAAATGGAATAAAATATTAATATAAATTATATATAAAAATTATAAAACCCTAGTCGTTCCTCATTCTTCAAATCCACGTGCCGCCACTCTGAAATTTACGGCCAAAATTGCTCTAATCTTCCCAGCAATTTTTCTCTTCAAATACACAATAAAAATCAAAAGAATCTAAAGAAGAATTAAAGAGAAGGGTTCGATCTTTCAATCCATGGCAATTTGATGAAATATAGGGTGGTAATTTGGGAGAATTCAGAGCCTGAAGTGTCACGGTTCGAGCAGGAATTAGGGGCCGACGGTCAACTCGAGTTGGTCGTGCTTGGCAGCGTAGGTGCGGCTCGTGAAGGGCTTTCAGGTGATGCACTCCGATCAAATGTTGGCTGGCCGTGGTGGATTCTGGTTGGAGCATCGGTCGACGAGATATCCAAAAAAGAAAAAAAACAAATGGTAACGGTTTTAGACGTTGTGGTTTAGTATAATTAATTTAATTTATAATTAGTTAATGTTAATTACATATTTAACTGTTTAATGTATTTAATATTATAGAATAAAAATGTAATTTTTTATATAAAATACTATAGAATGAAAATGTGAGTTTTTAATATAAATTAGTATTGTTTTTAAAATCTGAAATATATAGATAAATCATTATTTTTAAAATTTGAAATTTTAAATGTAACTAACATTGTCATAGGAATATGTTTCTAAAAATAAATAATATTGAATTATTTTTAGATTTTTAAAATATCAGAAACAAAGAATAAAATTATGATTTTTATTATAAAAGACTTTATTTTAAAAATATGATTTTTAAAAAATATATAGAACAGTTTAAAAATGTGATTTCTAACTCTATATAGCGTTGTTTTAAAAATGTGAATTTTAATATAAATCGTGTGAAGCAGATTGCATTGGAATCAGAACAGCAAATCTGAGCGACAGTAAAGAATGGCGGAGTGGAAACCAAAGGTGAGAACTCCTTCTCACTCTAATTATTTTACAGTTAAATATATACTAGGTTGCAGACAGGGCTTAGTAGCCTCTGACACCCTTTATTGTACAAACCATAGATGTTTGTTTGAGTTGACTGTATTGTGTAATGTGATTGTGATATGGAAATGGAGTATATAAAATATAAATATAAATGCGTTGTATAAATTATTTATATATGCATTGTATAAATTATTTATATACGCTGTATAAAATTCTCCCGAAAAGAAAATAAATATTCATTTACAAAATGGACGATTTTTATATGTACACCTATTTGACTGACATTGATTGGGACGATAAATTTTACATATCGCTCAATTGCACAAATAATAAACAGTATTTGTCGTTTGAAAACCCCATACGGGTATTGGGATAATATCTGACATCCACTGATCCCAATAATTAGTGGTATGTCAATTGATGGATTGACAGACTATATTAGCACTATTTATTTATTTTAATGCTTATACAGCCGTAAAATGCGCTCTAAATGTTGAATGAATTTTTAAGGATTGTTTATCATTATTGTAGTATACATGCGATGTATGAAATCCATATAAATAAAATTATACGGTGATTGATTGAGTCTGATTCCAGTTAAGAATTAATGAATATTTTAAATTAATATTCAGAAAATATTGAAATGTGAAGTCGTGTTAAGTAGTTAAACGACATTTTAACATAAACGGGATTTTCTGTCGATTTTATTCATTTTATAATGAATATCGAAAAGTGATTTCAAAATCTGATATTTTGAAAATATTATCATTTTAATATTAAAATGATATGGAATATTCAATTTTGATTTAAATTTGAAAATGAAATTGAAATCGTTTTAAAATGAATTTAAAACGAAAAATTTTGACTTAAATTTGAAAATGAAATTGAAATCGTTTTAAAATGAATTTAAAACGACTTTATATTGGAATATTCAACTTTGATTTAAATTTGAAAATGAAATTGAAATCTTTTTAAAATGAATTTATTTTAGAATATTCAATTTTGATTTAAATTTGAAAATGAAAATGAAATCGTTTTAAAATGAATTTAAAACGAATTTATATTAGAATATTCAATTTTGATTTAAATTTGAAAATGAAATTGAAATCGTTTTAAAATGAATTTAAAACGAATTTATATAGAAATATTCAATTTTGATTAAAATTTGAAAATGAAATTGAAATCATTTTAAAATCAATTTAAAACGAATTTATATTGTAATATTCAATTTTGACTTAAATTTGAAAATGAAATTGAAATCGTTTTAAAATGAATTTAAAACGAATTTGTAAAGGAATATTCGGTTTTGATTTGAAATTGAAATGGAAGTGGAAATCATTTTTAAAACGATTTATAAAATACGTTTTAAATAGAAATCGATGAAATATATATATATATATATATATTATAATGGCCTGAATAGAATGCGCCGCGCAGCGACCGTTCGCGAATTTCGACAATTAACTTCAAATTGATGTTACGGGAGATCGGCCGTCGGATTCTCCTAAAACCAGAACCTTTGGGTTCGTTTCAAAAAGAGTTTTCCAATGAATACAAGGGATTTGAAATCTAACGGTTGGATTTGGAATTATGTCCAAATCAATTTCAGAAAGGTCGCTGTAAATGCAGTTCGATGGCCGTTTATGGAAATCGACTTTACGGACGATATTAAAATTATTAAAAATATGGAAAAATTATGTAAAATCATAATAAATGATTTGGAAAGATTTTGGATGAAAAATTCTAGTTTTGAAAAGATAAAAATATATTTTTATCAAAATGAACTAGTTATTAACTATAATAATAATCCAGTTATTTTTAAATAAACAAATTGGATTTGAAAATGGTTTTAAAATAACCAGAATTTTCCAATGATTAAATTGGAATAGATTTGGAATGGAAATAATCTTTGGAGTATTTCGATATTGGATTACGTGATTATACGGATATTGTTGAGGAATTTGGAATATATATATATATATCATTATTCCCAATACGTATTGGTTGGTTTTAGAATTTGATATTGAATATAAGCCGATATAATTTCTATTAAGAGCATTGTATTTGATATCAAATTGGATTTTGGGTTTGTCGTGAACGGTGTCTTCATTAACATTGTTCCTAAACCCAGTTGAGAAAAGAATAAATCTTTTAATTAAGATTTAAGGAATTTTACCAGTTAATTAATATTTAATTTGATTGAAATTGGATTTGTCGTGAACGGTAACTTCATTAGCACTGTTATTAAACCCAGTTGAGAAAAGAATAAATATTTAAATTAAGATTTAGTGAAGTTTCCAATTAATTAATATTTAATTGGAATTGAATAAAAGAATTGGATTTTTGGGTTTATCGTGAACGGTGTTTTAAATAACACTTGTTCTTTAACCCAATTAACAGTGAAGAATATGATTTGGAATTTATAATCTTTTAATTAAGATTAATGTAATTTTCCAAAGTAAAGATTTCCAATTTAATATATCAAATTGGAATTGTATGGAATTCGATTTGGTAATAATCGAAGTGATTTTCTGTGGAGGAAGACTATTGTAACAACCCGTAAAATCTGGGCCAATTTAAAATTTTTATTTTGGCAATTTTGGCGAATTTTGAATATTTAAAATGAATTATTTTAAATAAAATCGACGAGAAATTTATTTTGAATATAAATCGAACGTATATATTATACGCGTCGTCGTTAGAATATAAATATTTATATATAATTATTAATAGAATTGAAAATGACGCGGTAGTTCGATAATTCGATTTCAAACTTCAATTGAATGTACCGGGTGCGAAACAATCCGGATTTTAGTGAAACCAAAAATGATAGGATCTAATTGATAATATCTTTATATCGAATCCGAAAAATCAAGATTTCATAGCGGGAATCAAAAGATATGTCCAGTTGAAAATTCTGAATAGTCGCTATGGAATTCAGGCCCTTAAAAATGGACATTTTGCAAACGACCTCGGATTTCGACGAAACCAGTTTTGTTGGGTCCGCAGTGTCAAATTATTGCTAGGTTTTAAATTTCATAATTTTTCGAATCAATATGTGAGCGTGGCAAAGGAAAACGCGTTTGACCAGTTTCAGTTGATTTTAATCGACTGGAAAATGGCCATTTTTCAAACGGTCTCAGAATTCGACGAAACTAGTTTTGTTAGGACCGTATCGTCAATACGAAGCTAGAAAATATTTTTATGGGATTTATAGAGTTAGTATGTGACCCCGGTAATTTGAAATGTACGTTTAAAATGCAATATAGTGATTTAAATATAAATTAAACGGAAACTGATTCAAACAGTCGAATCAGCTTGCGATATATATCCCATTGTGTTCGGAACGGGGGTAAAACGCTATGGACGACAGGCGGTGGGCCTCGTTTCGAGGTCATATGTGAAAGTCAACTTTTTAATAATTAAATATTAAAAAAATAATAAAAAGAAAATCTCCCCCCCTTTAAACCCGCTCAGGCCCCCCCTTTTTTCAACAGATCGATTCAATAAAAAAAAAAAAAAACCTCTCGAAGTCGACGGAAGCCGCCACGTTCTTCCACCGCGACCCACCGGAGATCGACCGCCGCCAGGAGGTGCGCGCCCCCCTGCTTCCCCTTTCCTCCGCCTCCTCCTCCATCCATCGAGAACGGCATCGACGACGAAGCCCCCCCTTATCGCGAGGCCCCTCCGACCACTCCAGCCCAAGCCGCACCCCTCCCCTCCGACGTCAGCCGCGACCTCGCAAGGAAACCCCCCTCTTCGCACAGAAAGAAAACACTGTAAGTTATATGATTTAGATTTTATAGTTAAATCTGTTTTTTTTATATACGTTAAAACTGATTTTAATTAAGTATAAAAACTAAATTTTAATTAAGTATAAAAACTAAATTTTAATTAAGTATAAAAACTAAATTTTGAAAAGAAGTAAAAACTGATTTTGAAAAGAAATAAAAACTGATTTTTTTAAAAAAAGGTTTAACACTGATTTCATTTTATTTTTAAAAACTGATTTTATTTTATTTTTAAAAAAACTGAAAACTTATTTGCATTTTAAAACTGAAATTAATGTTTTAGGAAAATAAAGAAAAAGATTTGATTTTGAAAAAGGCGTGATTTTTATATATTGAACTTCGATAGAAAAATAGAATTTTATATATTGAACTTCGATAGAAAAATAGAATTTTTATATATTGAACTTCGATAGAAAAATAGAAATTTATATATTGAACTTCGATAGAAAAATAGAATTTTTATATATTGAACTTCGATAGAAAAATAGAATTTTATATATTGAACTTCGATAGAAAAATAGAATTTTTATATATTGAACTTTGATAGAAAAATATGATTTTTATATATTGAACATCGAAGTAAAAATTCGATTTTTATATATTGAATAGCGAAGTAAAAACTCGATTTTTACATATGTAGTGAAAGCGGACAACGAAGGTGACAAAAAGGCGAAACGACGAAGACTTCTGCAAAGGAAGAGCCGTGGAGCTTGGATAGCTATATGTGAGAACTTCTCACCTTTCAATTTATTTTTCTAGTTATATATATATACTAGGATGTAGACGGTGCTTATTAGAAGCACCCGACACCCGTCCACATACCATGGACTTGTTTGTTTGGTTGTGTAGTTGGTTAGATTATTTGATTTGGATTTGATTGATTGGTTGAATTGGTAATTGATTAAAATTGATATGTGAATGGCGTGGGCCTTCACTAGACCGGGGATAAGGCTAGGCCTTGTCCCGTTTCTAGTATCGTGCCGTTATGCCGCCGAAATTTTCTAAAATATGTTAGAAAAATAAAAATATCATTTTATAGAATAAATGAATTGAAGAGAAATTCATATGTTGAAATAAAATGTTTTATCGTTAAAAATATAATTTTTAACGTGAAGTGAATAAATAAATATTCATTTATAAACCGAATGGTTTGTTTATGTACACCTATTTGAAGGACATTGATTGGGTCGATAAATTTTACACATCGCCCAACTGCACGAATAAAATATTTGTTTGATTGTTTGAAACCCCACACGGGTGTTAGGATGAAATATGCAGTTCACTCATCCTGATTGATTAAATATGTCGATCGATTGATTGACAGGCTGTTATAAGCGTTAGATATCTATATTTGATGCTTATACAGTGTAGTGCACTTTGGTTGATGGTTGATTATTTTTCAATGCTATTATATGTGTGTAATGCATGAAAATCCATATAATTAATTTTATATGGTAATTGATTGGGCCTCATTCCAATTTGAAAAGTAAAGAATATTATAAAATAAAAGTTCATGTGTTGACAGTACTCATTCATTGAGATTGGTCATGTGTTGAACGAAATATTTTAGTAATAAAATTTGCACCTTTATCGATATAAAATAAAAGTTCATGTGTTGACAGTACTCATTCATTGAGATTGGTCATGTGTTGAACGAAATATTTTGATAATAACAACTAGTTTGAAAATAGAAATTTATGAAGCCATGTTGGTTAGATTGACGCCATTTCGACGTGAACGATATTTATATCGATTTTAAACGATTTTGAAATGAATTGAAAACGAATTCAAAATGAATTGAAAGGGATTTCGAAATGAATTGAATTGAAAAGAATTCAAAATGAATTGAAAACGATTTCGAAATGAATTGAATTGAAAACGAATTCAAAAGGAATTGAAAACGATTTCGAAATGAATTGAATTGAAAACGAATTCAAAATGAATTGAAAAGGATTTCGAAATGAATTGAATTGAAAACGAATTCAAAATGAATTGAAAACGATTTCGAAATGAATTGAATTGAAAACGAATTCAAAAGGAATTGAAAACGATTTCGAAATGAATTGAATTGAAAACGAATTCAAAATGAATTGAAAAGGATTTCGAAATGGATTGAATTGAAAACGAATTCAAATTGAACCGAAAGTGAATTGAAATGAATTCAAATTGAATTGAAATTCGAATTGAATAGAAATGAATTTTAAAACGAATTTATAAAGAAGAATTCAATTTTGATTTGAATTGAAAAGAAAATTGAAATAGCTTTTGAAACGATTTTTAAACTATTTATATAATTCGTTTTAAATAGAAATCGACGAAATATATATTATATATATTATATATATAATATAATGGCCTGAATAGAACGCGCCGCGCCGCGGCAGTTCGTGAATTTCGACCATTTATTTCAAACGGACATTACGGGAGATCCGACCGTCGGATTCTCCTAAAACCGGAACCGTTGGGTTCGTATCGAAGAGAGCTTTCTAACGAATATTAGAAATTTGAAATCTAACGGTTGGATTTGGAATTATGTCCAAATCAAATTCGAAAAAGGTCGCTGTAAGTGCAGTTCGATGGCCATTGATGGAAATCGACTGTACGGGCCTTGATAAAATTATTAAAAATAGTAATAATTTATGTAAAATCATAAGAAATGATTTAGAAAGAATTGGGATGAAAAACTCCATATTTGAAAAGATAAAAATAGATTTTTATCGAAATGAACTAGTTTTGAACTAGAATTATAATTCTATTTATTTTTAAATAAATAAATTGAATTTGAAAAGGGTTTTAAAAATAACCAGAATTTCCAATGATTGCATTGGAATGGATTTGAATCGAAATTGTCTTCGGAATATTTCGATGTTGGATTTCGTGATTACACAGATGTTGTTATGGAAATTTGAAAGATATAGATATATATATATCGTTATTTCCCATACGATATCTGTTTGTCAGAGAATTTGATATTGAACATAAGCCGGGATATTTTCTATTCAGAGCCTTGTGTTGAATATCAAATGTGATTTGGGTTTGTCGTGAATGGTGTCTTCACTAACACTGTTCTTGAACCCAGTTGAGAAAAGATTAAATCTTTTTATTTAGATTTAATGAAGTGTACCAATTAAATGATATTTAATTGGGATTGAATTGATATTGATTTTTGGGTTTATCGTGAACAGTGTTTTAAATAACACTCGTTCTTTAACCCGACAATTAATGAATGTGTTTTTGGGTTTATCGTGAACCGTGTTTTAAATGACACTGATTCTTTAACCCAGTTAACGATTAAAACTAAGTGGAGTTTTAATGAATCTTTAATTAGATTGAAATGAATCGAAATGGAGTATCACCAGTTTTGCTCCAGGCGATAGTTAAATCTTTAATTAGATTTGAACGTGAAAGGGTAATTGAATTTACCGATAACACTGTGGTGTTAGATATGAAGTATTACCAGTTTTACTTCATGGGATAATAGGTTGGGATGGGGAAATTAAAATAAATGATTACTTCGGTAAGGTTCGCTAATCCCGACTAGTTTGAATTGAGATTCAAAAATAGAATAAAGAATAAATTCAAAGAATTTATCTTGGATAAAATTAATGGGAACATTTCCCTATGAATGTGAAATTTAGAAACTAACTGTCGGTTAGCTGAGCAGAATGGTTTTCTGGATATTGATCTGATGTTGGTTTCGGCCTTCGGGGTTAATATTTGGGAAATTATTCTCTTGATTAATTTACGGTTAGTGACTAATGAATTGGAATGAGGCGTATGTTGTGTTTGTGTAACACTTATTTAAATATACGCGAGTTATTCGGAAAGACCGGGTTTATCCCATTCTGAATAACTGATACGACGATAAGTCGAAGATGAAGACGATGGTCGAAGACCGGAGGTCTTCACGTCGTTTGGGTGATTACTGATGATCTTGATTGGGCTGTACACCCAAGAAGATGGAAACAGTTGGTGATCGTCCAGACGTACTTGGAGATCGATGGATATGCGGGGTACTAGGTGCCTCCGGTTTCATTCAGACCCAGAACGGACTTGTAAATGGACTATGTGTCTGACATTGGATTTCATTCTGTGTGACTGATATCGGTTGCATAGGATGGTTTGCCTGTGTGGCATGCTAAGATGCAAATGATCAAGGCTTCTGTTGAAAAGCAAAGTCTTGTGGTGATGATCAAAGCAAGGCCTTTGTGGCGTAGCTTTGTGTAACGTTTACTTCGCGAGTTTCACGCCCGGTATGAACCAAAAACGGGAGACGGACGTCAGGGAGGACTTGCGTTTCTTTCTAGCTAGAAGTGGCGTCAGTGGTTTTACACGCCCTGACGAGTTTGACTTATGTGGTTGTTGCTGTTGCGAGGCGCCTCGGTTATATCGGTTTCGGCCGAATGCATTCTGGTCGGCTGACGGACCAGACTTACACCCCATAGGGTGGGGAGACGTAGTGTTCAGGCATAATAATCCACATCGGTGGACCGGCCCTGAGGATCCAGGGGGCAGTTGCGGCTGTTCCTGAGGGGCGGGCTAGAGCGTCTCGAATCGGTTGAGGACTATCTTTTGCCTCGGTTCATAGATGGAAATCCAATTTCCAAATACGCGACTCTGCGGTTTTATTTGTAAACCTATATATGGCGACATAGTGGCATGGGACGCTCATGTCGTCTACGATTGATACTTATGATTTGAAGTTGTCTTATACACTATGCACTTATTATAGTATCAAATGATTTGTTTTAAACGTATCAAGCATTCTTTGGCTGTTATAAGGGAAAACCCTATCCCCCGGCTTGCGTTGCATTGTGTGATAGGACCTGGGTCTTATAACAGCTTCATTTTTCTTTATTTAGCATTGCGCTGTATGTTTTATGCACTGGTATTCTTGGGAGGAAACCCGTTCCGTGTTATACGGCGTGGTCCCTTGATTTACCTAATGATTTAAAATAAAGATTAATAACTGTTTTAGTTCTCACACCAGTCACATGACTGACCTGGAGTTTATTGTTTTAACCTAAACTCTGGGTGCCCCTATTTTGACACGGGCAGCTAGTAGTTTTGGTTTTGCAGATTTATATTCACAGGGTCCTGGTTTACAGCTGGAACGATATCCGGAAAGCTTTGTATCCGTATATCTCATTCTAGTTGTGTATTGTATTATTTTCCGCTGCGATGTATTTAAATGTAATTTAAATCTCTGATATTTCTGTGTAATATTCTTTTATACTCTGTATATTCTTGTATTCTGATGCATTGTTGTAATGTACAATGAAATGTTCTTCTGTATGCGTTCTGTTGTGGCTTGTTCTCGAACTATCCGACGCTTTCCTTTACGGGGAAGTTACGGGTCTTCACAGTTGGTATCAGAGCTTTGTTTTACAAAGCTAGAGAACAAGACACATTAGAACCCTACGAAAGAATTCATCAGATATTGGATTAGTAATATCCAATTAGAATGACTCGTTAGAGATGGGATCAGTAGTATCCTAGAACGAGTGTGAAGAGTATATTTTTAAAGTGAAAACAAATTTTGTTTTGAAAATTTAAATCAATTATTCGTAGTTGATTATTTATTTATATTGATGTGGACAATCCAGTATGTGTAGATTTTGCGTATACATCTGATCCGCGTGTATTCAAAGTTTTAATATATTAGATTGATATAGAATCACATTCTAGACGCCCGGAGATGGTTCTGATGATTGATCGATCATCATCCGAACTTATGTTCGTGTTTCGAAGGTGTGATTTTCTATATGTTTCCATTAGGCTGGTGTGAGAACCAAAACTTATATATAGTTAGAACACATTGTTGTGATTTGGCATCAAAAATCTGATTTTTGTATATGTATCAAAATTATGAATTTGAGACTCTAATTCACTAATTGATTGATGTTTGTGTTGTTTGTTTATTTGGTTGATAATTGTGAACCATTTAGCCTAGTTGAACCAAATATTGAATTATATTGAAAATTAGTCGCATTTGCTTGCATACATGTATATCTTTTGAACAGGTCATAGCAAGGAGGCTAGAGCCAGAGAATAAAATTTGTTTGCCCGACAAATAGGTACATGTTTACTACATAATTTCCTGTTTTGTTTGGGTGATGATGATTTTGTGAGCCTATTGGCTAGCCGCTTGGCTTTTTCTTTTTCTTTTTGAGATCTGAAGGACCGGGGAAGCTATTTGAAATTCCCCGATGCTCCCATTGCAGGGGAGGTTATGGCGAAATTTTTCAAAAATTTAGGGTGTTAGCCAAATTTTTGAAATTTTGAAAATTCTCAGAAACTAAAGAGTTGGAGAATGAAAGCCAGATCGAACGTGGAGTTAATTAATCAAACCACTTTTGACTTTGTTCCTTTTCGGGGACGAAAAGTTTTAAGTGGGGGAGATTGTAACAACCCGTAAAATCTGGGCCAATTTAAAAATTTTATTTTGGCAATTTTGGCGAATTTTGAATATTTAAAATGAATTATTTTAAATAAAATCGACGAGAAATTTATTTTGAATATAAATCGAACGTATATATTATACGCGTCGTCGTTAGAATATAAATATTTATATATAATTATTAATAGAACTGAAAATGACGCGGTAGTTCGATAATTCGATTTCAAACTTCAATTGAATGTACCGGGTGCGAAACAATCCGGATTTTAGTGAAACCAAAAATGATAGGATCTAATTGATAATATCTTTATATCGAATCCGAAAAATCAAGATTTCATAGCGGGAATCAAAAGATATGTCCAGTTGAAAATTCTGAATAGTCGCTATGGAATTCAGGCCCTTAAAAATGGACATTTTGCAAATGACCTCGGATTTCGACGAAACCAGTTTTGTTGGGTCCGCAGTGTCAAATTATTGCTAGGTTTTAAATTTCATAATTTTTCGAATCAATATGTGAGCGTGGCAAAGGAAAACGCGTTTGACCAGTTTCAGTTGATTTTAATCGACTGGAAAATGGCCATTTTTCAAACGGTCTCAGAATTCGACGAAACTAGTTTTGTTAGGACCGTATCGTCAATACGAAGCTAGAAAATATTTTTATGGGATTTATAGAGTTAGTATGTGACCCCGGTAATTTGAAATGTACGTTTAAAATGCAATATAGTGATTTAAATATAAATTAAACGGAAACTGATTCAAACAGTCGAATCAGCTTGCGATATATATCCCATTGTGTTCGGAACGGGGGTAAAACGCTATGGACGACAGGCGGTGGGCCTCGTTTCGAGGTCATATGTGAAAGTCAACTTTTTAATAATTAAATATTAAAAAAATAATAAAAAGAAAATTCCCCCCCCCCCTTTAAACCCGCTCAGGCCCCCCCTTTTTTCAACAGATCGATTCAATAAAAAAAAAACCTCTCGAAGTCGACGGAAGCCGCCACGTTCTTCCACCGCGACCCACCGGGGA
This sequence comes from Allium sativum, assembly GCA_030737875.1. Classification (NCBI taxonomy): domain Eukaryota; kingdom Viridiplantae; phylum Streptophyta; class Magnoliopsida; order Asparagales; family Amaryllidaceae; genus Allium; species Allium sativum. The sequence continues at coordinate 786,912,040 of CM060916.1, read as the reverse complement.
TCGACCGCCGCCAGGAGGTGCGCGCCCCCCTGCTTCCCCTTTCCTCCGCCTCCTCCTCCATCCATCGAGAACGGCATCGACGACGAAGCCCCCCCTTATCGCGAGGCCCCTCCGACCACTCCAGCCCAAGCCGCACCCCTCCCCTCCGACGTCAGCCGCGACCCCGCAAGGAAACCCCCCTCTTCGCACAGAAAGAAAACACTGTAAGTTATATGATTTAGATTTTATAGTTAAATCTGTTTTTTTTTATATACGTTAAAACTGATTTTAATTAAGTATAAAAACTAAATTTTAATTAAGTATAAAAACTAAATTTTAATTAAGTATAAAAACTAAATTTTGAAAAGAAGTAAAAACTGATTTTGAAAAGAAATAAAAACTGATTTTTTTAAAAAAAGGTTTAACACTGATTTCATTTTATTTTTAAAAACTGATTTTATTTTATTTTTAAAAAAACTGAAAACTTATTTGCATTTTAAAACTGAAATTAATGTTTTAGGAAAATAAAGAAAAAGATTTGATTTTGAAAAAGGCGTGATTTTTATATATTGAACTTCGATAGAAAAATAGAATTTTATATATTGAACTTCGATAGAAAAATAGAATTTTTATATATTGAACTTCGATAGAAAAATAGAAATTTATATATTGAACTTCGATAGAAAAATAGAATTTTTATATATTGAACTTCGATAGAAAAATAGAATTTTATATATTGAACTTCGATAGAAAAATAGAATTTTTATATATTGAACTTTGATAGAAAAATATGATTTTTATATATTGAACATCGAAGTAAAAATTCGATTTTTATATATTGAATAGCGAAGTAAAAACTCGATTTTTACATATGTAGTGAAAGCGGACAACGAAGGTGACAAAAAGGCGAAACGACGAAGACTTCTGCAAAGGAAGAGCCGTGGAGCTTGGATAGCTATATGTGAGAACTTCTCACCTTTCAATTTATTTTTCTAGTTATATATATATACTAGGATGTAGACGGTGCTTATTAGAAGCACCCGACACCCGTCCACATACCATGGACTTGTTTGTTTGGTTGTGTAGTTGGTTAGATTATTTGATTTGGATTTGATTGATTGGTTGAATTGGTAATTGATTAAAATTGATATGTGAATGGCGTGGGCCTTCACTAGACCGGGGATAAGGCTAGGCCTTGTCCCGTTTCTAGTATCGTGCCGTTATGCCGCCGAAATTTTCTAAAATATGTTAGAAAAATAAAAATATCATTTTATAGAATAAATGAATTGAAGAGAAATTCATATGTTGAAATAAAATGTTTTATCGTTAAAAATATAATTTTTAACGTGAAGTGAATAAATAAATATTCATTTATAAACCGAATGGTTTGTTTATGTACACCTATTTGAAGGACATTGATTGGGTCGATAAATTTTACACATCGCCCAACTGCACGAATAAAATATTTGTTTGATTGTTTGAAACCCCACACGGGTGTTAGGATGAAATATGCAGTTCACTCATCCTGATTGATTAAATATGTCGATCGATTGATTGACAGGCTGTTATAAGCGTTAGATATCTATATTTGATGCTTATACAGTGTAGTGCACTTTGGTTGATGGTTGATTATTTTTCAATGCTATTATATGTGTGTAATGCATGAAAATCCATATAATTAATTTTATATGGTAATTGATTGGGCCTCATTCCAATTTGAAAAGTAAAGAATATTATAAAATAAAAGTTCATGTGTTGACAGTACTCATTCATTGAGATTGGTCATGTGTTGAACGAAATATTTTAGTAATAAAATTTGCACCTTTATCGATATAAAATAAAAGTTCATGTGTTGACAGTACTCATTCATTGAGATTGGTCATGTGTTGAACGAAATATTTTGATAATAACAACTAGTTTGAAAATAGAAATTTATGAAGCCATGTTGGTTAGATTGACGCCATTTCGACGTGAACGATATTTATATCGATTTTAAACGATTTTGAAATGAATTGAAAACGAATTCAAAATGAATTGAAAGGGATTTCGAAATGAATTGAATTGAAAAGAATTCAAAATGAATTGAAAACGATTTCGAAATGAATTGAATTGAAAACGAATTCAAAAGGAATTGAAAACGATTTCGAAATGAATTGAATTGAAAACGAATTCAAAATGAATTGAAAAGGATTTCGAAATGAATTGAATTGAAAACGAATTCAAAATGAATTGAAAACGATTTCGAAATGAATTGAATTGAAAACGAATTCAAAAGGAATTGAAAACGATTTCGAAATGAATTGAATTGAAAACGAATTCAAAATGAATTGAAAAGGATTTCGAAATGGATTGAATTGAAAACGAATTCAAATTGAACCGAAAGTGAATTGAAATGAATTCAAATTGAATTGAAATTCGAATTGAATAGAAATGAATTTTAAAACGAATTTATAAAGAAGAATTCAATTTTGATTTGAATTGAAAAGAAAATTGAAATAGCTTTTGAAACGATTTTTAAACTATTTATATAATTCGTTTTAAATAGAAATCGACGAAATATATATTATATATATTATATATATAATATAATGGCCTGAATAGAACGCGCCGCGCCGCGGCAGTTCGTGAATTTCGACCATTTATTTCAAACGGACATTACGGGAGATCCGACCGTCGGATTCTCCTAAAACCGGAACCGTTGGGTTCGTATCGAAGAGAGCTTTCTAACGAATATTAGAAATTTGAAATCTAACGGTTGGATTTGGAATTATGTCCAAATCAAATTCGAAAAAGGTCGCTGTAAGTGCAGTTCGATGGCCATTGATGGAAATCGACTGTACGGGCCTTGATAAAATTATTAAAAATAGTAATAATTTATGTAAAATCATAAGAAATGATTTAGAAAGAATTGGGATGAAAAACTCCATATTTGAAAAGATAAAAATAGATTTTTATCGAAATGAACTAGTTTTGAACTAGAATTATAATTCTATTTATTTTTAAATAAATAAATTGAATTTGAAAAGGGTTTTAAAAATAACCAGAATTTCCAATGATTGCATTGGAATGGATTTGAATCGAAATTGTCTTCGGAATATTTCGATGTTGGATTTCGTGATTACACAGATGTTGTTATGGAAATTTGAAAGATATAGATATATATATATCGTTATTTCCCATACGATATCTGTTTGTCAGAGAATTTGATATTGAACATAAGCCGGGATATTTTCTATTCAGAGCCTTGTGTTGAATATCAAATGTGATTTGGGTTTGTCGTGAATGGTGTCTTCACTAACACTGTTCTTGAACCCAGTTGAGAAAAGATTAAATCTTTTTATTTAGATTTAATGAAGTGTACCAATTAAATGATATTTAATTGGGATTGAATTGATATTGATTTTTGGGTTTATCGTGAACAGTGTTTTAAATAACACTCGTTCTTTAACCCGACAATTAATGAATGTGATTTTGGGTTTATCGTGAACCGTGTTTTAAATGACACTGATTCTTTAACCCAGTTAACGATTAAAACTAAGTGGAGTTTTAATGAATCTTTAATTAGATTGAAATGAATCGAAATGGAGTATCACCAGTTTTGCTCCAGGCGATAGTTAAATCTTTAATTAGATTTGAACGTGAAAGGGTAATTGAATTTACCGATAACACTGTGGTGTTAGATATGAAGTATTACCAGTTTTACTTCATGGGATAATAGGTTGGGATGGGGAAATTAAAATAAATGATTACTTCGGTAAGGTTCGCTAATCCCGACTAGTTTGAATTGAGATTCAAAAATAGAATAAAGAATAAATTCAAAGAATTTATCTTGGATAAAATTAATGGGAACATTTCCCTATGAATGTGAAATTTAGAAACTAACTGTCGGTTAGCTGAGCAGAATGGTTTTCTGGATATTGATCTGATGTTGGTTTCGGCCTTCGGGGTTAATATTTGGGAAATTATTCTCTTGATTAATTTACGGTTAGTGACTAATGAATTGGAATGAGGCGTATGTTGTGTTTGTGTAACACTTATTTAAATATACGCGAGTTATTCGGAAAGACCGGGTTTATCCCATTCTGAATAACTGATACGACGATAAGTCGAAGATGAAGACGATGGTCGAAGACCGGAGGTCTTCACGTCGTTTGGGTGATTACTGATGATCTTGATTGGGCTGTACACCCAAGAAGATGGAAACAGGTTGTGATCGTCCAGACGTACTTAGAGATCGATGGATATGCGGGGTACTAGGTGCCTCCGGTTTCATTCAGACCCAGAACGGACTTGTAAATGGACTATGTGTCTGACATTGGATTTCATTCTGTGTGACTGATATCGGTTGCATAGGATGGTTTGCCTGTGTGGCATGCTAAGATGCAAATGATCAAGGCTTCTGTTGAAAAGCAAAGTCTTGTGGTGATGATCAAAGCAAGGCCTTTGTGGCGTAGCTTTGTGTAACGTTTACTTCGCGAGTTTCACGCCCGGTATGAACCAAAAACGGGAGACGGACGTCAGGGAGGACTTGCGTTTCTTTCTAGCTAGAAGTGGCGTCAGTGGTTTTACACGCCCTGACGAGTTTGACTTATGTGGTTGTTGCTGTTGCGAGGCGCCTCGGTTATATCGGTTTCGGCCGAATGCATTCTGGTCGGCTGACGGACCAGACTTACACCCCATAGGGTGGGGAGACGTAGTGTTCAGGCATAATAATCCACATCGGTGGACCGGCCCTGAGGATCCAGGGGGCAGTTGCGGCTGTTCCTGAGGGGCGGGCTAGAGCGTCTCGAATCGGTTGAGGACTATCTTTTGCCTCGGTTCATAGATGGAAATCCAATTTCCAAATACGCGACTCTGCGGTTTTATTTGTAAACCTATATATGGCGACATAGTGGCATGGGACGCTCATGTCGTCTATGATTGATACTTATGATTTGAAGTTGTCTTATACACTATGCACTTATTATAGTATCAAATGATTTGTTTTAAACGTATCAAGCATTCTTTGGCTGTTATAAGGGAAAACCCTATCCCCCGGCTTGCGTTGCATTGTGTGATAGGACCTGGGTCTTATAACAGCTTCATTTTTCTTTATTTAGCATTGCGCTGTATGTTTTATGCACTGGTATTCTTGGGAGGAAACCCGTTCCGTGTTATACGGCGTGGTCCCTTGATTTACCTAATGATTTAAAATAAAGATTAATAACTGTTTTAGTTCTCACACCAGTCACATGACTGACCTGGAGTTTATTGTTTTAACCTAAACTCTGGGTGCCCCTATTTTGACACGGGCAGCTAGAAGTTTTGGTTTTGCAGATTTATATTCACAGGGTCCTGGTTTACAGCTGGAACGATATCCGGAAAGCTTTGTATCCGTATATCTCATTCTAGTTGTGTATTGTATTATTTTCCGCTGCGATGTATTTAAATGTAATTTAAATCTCTGATATTTCTGTGTAATATTCTTTTATACTCTGTATATTCTTGTATTCTGATGCATTGTTGTAATGTACAATGAAATGTTCTTCTGTATGCGTTCTGTTGTGGCTTGTTCTCGAACTATCCGACGCTTTCCTTTACGGGGAAGTTACGGGTCTTCACAACTATTAACACATATGGAATTTAAAAGGCTTTATCGTTATTCCATTTATATTATTAGTCAGATACGGAAATTGATGTTGATTATATATTGATCTATTTTCCGTGAAGATTCCATGGTTAATGGAATGTGATTTTGGGTTTATCGTGAACTGTGTTTTAAATGACATTGGTTCTTTAACCCAGTTAAAGACATGATTACATGTCTAACATTGTATTTCGAACTGTATTCGTTGATCTCTACTAAATATATATCTGTTTGGTGGCAAAGAATTTATTCTCTTGTTTAACACCCTTCTCTGAGACGTACGGGCTCAGAGGTTATATATTGGCAGAAATTAGTGGTACGGTGTAGATGGTCGATGTGACATGTTTGATTTCCCAAAGTTAAATAATCATTAATAATGATTTTTGGGAAGATTAAAACTAAGTGAAGTTTTAATGAATCTTTAATTAGATTGAAACGTGAATGCGATAATTTAAATTATCAAATTTGGGAAAATGATCGAGAATGGAGTATCACCAGTTTTGCTCCAAGCAATAGTTAAATATTTAATTAGATTTGAATGTGAAATGGTAATTATTTTTTACTGATAACACCGTGGTGTTAGGTATGGAGTATTACCAGTTTGCCCCATAGGATGAATAGGTTGGGATTGGGAAAATAAACAAATGATTACTTTGGTAAGGTTTGCTAATCCCGACCAGTTTGGAAAACCTTAATTTGGTTTAGAATTGAAAAGACAATGAAATCTTTGTAATGATATCCAAAGGAAGATTAAAGAATAAATTTAAAAGAATTTATCTTTGATAAAATTAATGGGAACCTTTCCCTGAAGCTGTGAATATTTGAATAAAAGAATATTCTGGATTTGAATGAGGCGTATGATGTGTTGTTATAGCACTTGATTATAAAATACGCGAGTTATTCGGAAAGACCAAGTTTAACCCATTCTGAATAACTGGTAGACGAAAAGTCGCGAAGAGATTGAAGACGGTGCAAGACCGACGATCTTCACATTGAATGGATGGGTTGCTACTGATTCCCATGATTGGAGTAGCTATCTTGAAGGGGCTATAGTGGTGGCCGTCCGAACGTACTTGTTGATTGTACAGATATGCGAGGGCCTCTCTCCTGTATTGGACATACGGGACGAGGAATAAGGTGCCTCCGGTTTCGTTCAAACCCAGAACGGACCTGCAAATGAATGGTATGTCTGACGTTGTGTTCCTTTATAGTATATTCGTTGATCTTTGATAAACATATATCTGTTTGGTGGCAGAGAATTTATTCTCTTGCTTAACACTCTTCTTTAAGACGTACGAGCTCAGCGGTTATATATCGGCAGAAATCAGTGGTATGGTATGGATTGATAGTGTAACATGATGAGATGCTGTGATCCAAGCTATTGTGGAAAAGCAAAGCTTGGTGGATGATGATCAAAGCACAACTTTGTGTAGCGTTGATTCGCGAGCCTCACACACCGGTATGGTGGTAAACTGATGTATAGATCAACATACTTTAGAGATGAGGATAGACATCCTGCGGGTTGTCATGGATTCGGTCGACCGAGATGATACTGGGTGTGGTCGCCCCACACCAATTAGGATAGGGCACAACCCCCGATTCCCAAATGGATAGAGTTAGCGGTGTTTTCCAATGCTTGGACATATGCTGCGGTAACTTGTTTCCTGGATATACTGCAAATGTGCATTACGACATTTTCTCATACACGTGATGTAAGCCGTTGGGAATTGCACTACGCAATAGATCTTTCAAATCAGGAGCCATCAGTATGGAAATCCAAACTTCCAATACGACATTTTGCGGTTTTTGATGTAAACCTATATATGACGACATAGTGGGATGGGGCGCTCATGCCGTCTATGATTGATATATTTATATTTGAAGTTGATTTCTTCACTTATATAGTAATAATAAAAGATTTGGTTTAAAACGTACCAAGAATATTTGGCTATTATAAGGTAAAACTCTATCCTCTGGCTTGCGTTGCATTGTGTGTTGGGACCTAAGTCTTATAATAGCTTCATTTTTCTTTATTTAGCATTGCGCTGTTTGTTTTAGGCACCGTTATTCTTGGGAGTAAACACGTTCTGTGTTATACGGCGTGGTCCCTTGATTTACCTTATTTTAAAAAGTAAAATTTTAAATAACTGTTTTAGTTCTCACACCAGTCCCATGACTGACTCGGAGTTTATTGTTTTAACCTAAACTCTAGGTGCCCATATTTTCCACACGGGCATCTAGTAGTTATGGTTTTCGCAGATATTTCTTTTTCCAGGATCCTGGATTTACAGCTGGAGCTATATTCAGAAAGCTTTGTATCCGTGTATATTATTCAGTTGTGCTAGTCATGGTATTTTCCGCTACGCATTGTATTTATACATTTTATTTTCGCTACAACGTATTTAAAATCTCTGATATTTTTCTATGTAATATTTATTCATAATCTGATATATTCTTATACTCTGATGTAAATTATTGTAATAGCAATGAATTGCTCTTTTGTTTGTGTTCTGATTTGTCGTGTTCTCAATTCAATCCGGACTTTCCCGTAAGTGTGAGTTTGGGTCATCTCGATGTGGTATCAGAGCTTTGGTTTACAGAGCTCGAGAACAAGACACATTAGAATCAAACGAAGGAATTCATCAGAGATTGGATTAGTACTATCCAATGAGAATGACTCGTTAGAGATAGGATCAGTAGTATCCTAGAACGAGTGTGAAGAGTGTTATTTTTAAAATAAAATTAAAACAAACTTTGTTTTGAAAATTTAAACCCTATTATACGTATTTGAGTATTTTATTTTATATTGAATTTGGACAACCAAGTATATAAATTTTTTGCATATACGTGTCATGAACGTATATTCGAAGTCTCAAATACACTAGGTAGATATAAAATCACACTCTAATCGTCGGAGATGATTCTGATGATTGATATATCATCATCAGATTCTATATTCGAGTTTCGAAAGTGGGATATCTATATATTTCCAATTGACTGGAGTGAGAACCAAAACTAGATAGGTCTATTGTTGTGAATTGGCATCAAAAACATGATTTTTGTACATGTATATAAAAGCTATATGTTTGAAAAGTTAATCAACTAATTGATTGCTGGTTGTGATGTTTAATTATTAGTTTAACTAATAAAAATGTTGGAATGATAATTAATTCAACCAATATGTGAATGAATGGTAAATTTATCCAAATTGAATCAAATATTGAATTGAAGTTGAAATTGATTGGAAATGCATACATGTACATATATATGTGTGAACAGGTCATAGCATGGAAGCTAAGAAGAGAAATAAAATTGTATGCCCGACAAATAGGTACATATTTACTGTTTAGTTTGGGTTTGATGATTTTATCAACCAATTTGCTAGCCGCTTGGCTTATTCGTTTTCTTTTGGAATGATGAGGGACCTGTGAGGCTAGTTACGGTTTTAAAGGTCTCCCGTACAAGGGAGGTTATGGCGAATTTTTTTGAAAATTTAGGGTGTTAGCCAAATTTTTGATGAGTTTGAAAATTCTTAGAAACTGAAAAGTTGAAGAATGAAAGCCAGAATGAAAGTTGAGTTGGCTAATTAAACAACTTTCAGCACCGTTCATTTTCGAGGACGAAAGGATTTTATGTGGGGGAGATTGTAACAACCCAGATTTTCAGAACCAATTTAAATTTTTATTTTAGCAATTTTAACGGACTTTGAATATTTAAAATGATTTATTTTAAATAATAACGAGTAAAAATTTATTTAAAATGAAGTTAGAACGAATAAATTTAATTTAATTATAAAATGAGCTTGAAATGGCGCGGTAGTTTGAAAATTCGATTTCAAATTTCAAACAAATGTACAAAATTCAATATAAATCGGATTTCAGTAAAACAAGAAATATTTGAATCTTTTTAATAATATCTTTCTAACGAATATGAAAAATTCAGATTTCATAACGGGAATAAAAGGTTATGTCCAGTTTAAAATTTACAATAGTCGCTATGGAATTTATATATTTTTTATATAATATATAGCCCTTAAAAATAGCCATTTTGCAAACGACCTCCATTTTTGATGAAACCACTTTTGTTGGATCCGAAATGTCAAATTATTGCCAGATTCCAATTTTCATAATTTTTTGAATTAATATGTGAGCATGGAAAAAGAAAACGTGTTTTGTCAATTTCAGTCAAATTAGATCGACCAGAAAATGGTCATTTTTCAAATGGTCTCCAAATCCGACGAAATTAGTTTTACTAGGATTGTATCGTCAAAACAAAGCTAGATATAATTTTTTGTAATTTTTGGAGTCAGTATGTGGCCCCGATAATTTAAATGTGCATTCAAATTCAATATACATTGATTTATATTTTAATTTTGATAAAAACGGACTGATACCGTCGAATTGGCTTACGAAACATATTCCATTGTGTCCGGAATGGGGGTATTTCACTGGGGACGACAGTCATTGGATTCTATTTGGAGTTCGAACGGGAAAATTTCAAAATGTTAAGAAAATGGAATAAAATATTAATATAAATTATATATAAAAATTATAATACCTAGCCGTTCCTTATTCTTCAGATCTGTGCGCCGCTACTTTGAAACTTACAGCCAGAATTGCTCCAATCTTCCCAGCGATTTTTCTCTTCAAATACACAATAAAAATCAAAAGAATCTAAAGTAGAATTAAAGAGAAGGGTTCGATCTTTCGATCTATGGTAGTTTGATGAAATATAGAGTGGTAATTTGGGAGAATTCAAAGCTTGAAGTGTCACGGTTAGAGCAGGAATTGGGGGCCGACGGTCAACTCCAGTTGGCCGTGCTTGGAAGCGTAGGTGCTGCTCGTGAAGGGCTTTCAGGTGATGCACTCCGATCATAAGCTGGCTAGCCGTGGTGGCGCGACGGTGGCGATTTCTGGTTGGAGTACCGGTCAACGAGATTTCCAAGAAAGAAAAAAAAGAAACAAATGGTAACGGTTTTTAAACGTTGTGATTTAGTATAATTAATTTAATTTATGATTAGTTAATGTTAATTACATATTTAATTGTTTAATGTGTTTAATATTATAGAATAAAAGTGTAATTTTTTATATAAAATACTATAGAATGAAAATGTGAGTTTTTAATATAAATTAGTATTATTTTTAAAATCTGAAATATATATATATCATTATTTTTAAAATTTGAAATTTTAAATGTAAATAACATTGTCATAAGAATATGTTTTTACAAATAAATAATATTAATTTATCTTTAGAATTTTAAAATATTAAAAACAAAGAATAAAAATATGATTTTTATTGTAAAAGACTATGTTTTTAAAATATGATTTTTAAAAATATATTGAACAGTTTAAAAATGTGATTTCTAATTCTATATAGCGTTGTTTTAAAAATGTGATTTTTAATATAAATCGTGTGAAGCAGATTGCATTGGAATCAGAACAACGAATCTGAGCGATAGTAAAGAATGGTGGAATGGAAACCAATGGTGAGAACTCCTTCTCATTCTAATTATTTTATAGTTAAATATATACTAGGTTGCAGATGGGGCTTAGTAGTGTAATAACCAAGAAATCTGAGCCAATTTAAAAAAATTATTTTGGCAATTTTGACGAATTTTGATTATTTAAAAGGAATTATTTTAAATAATAACAACGAGAAATTTATTTTGAATGAATACATTTATTTTAATCGACGTAAGAATATAAATATTTTATTTTAATTATAAAAGGAATTGAAAATGGCGCGGTAGTTTGAAAATTCGATTTCAAAATTCAAATGAATGTACAGGATTCAAAATAAACCGTATTTTAGCGAAACCAAAAATATTAGAATCTATTTGAGAATATCTTTCCAACGAATCCGAAAAATTGAAATTTCATAGCGGGGATAAAAAGTTATGTCCAGTTGAAAATTCAGAATAGTCGCTATGGAATTCTGGCCCTTAAAAATGGAAATTTTGCAAACGACCTCTGTTTTTGATGAAACCACTTTTGTTGGATCCGGGGTGTCAAATTATTGCTAGATTCCAAAATTCATAATTTTCTGAATCAATATGTGGGCGTGGCGAAGTTAAACGTGTTTTGACAGTTTCAGTCAATTTCGATCGACCAGAAAATGACCATTTTTCAAATGGTCTCAGAATTTGACGAAATTAGTTTTTTAAGACCGTATCGTCAATACGAAGTTAGAAAATATTTTTCGAGAATTTTTAGGGTCAGTATGTGGCCCCGGTAAATAGAAATGCGCGTTCAAATTCAATATATAGATTTTATATCTTGATTTTGACGAAAACTGATCGAAACGATCAAATCGGCTTACGAAACATATCCCATTGTATTCGGATTGGGGGTAATTAGTTATGGACAACAGTTGGTGGGTTCGATTTCGAGTTCGAAATAAAAAGTTGCTCTTTGAAATTTAAAATAATTAAATATATATATATATATATTATATAATATCCTTTCGCTTACCTTCTCTCTCCCATTCTGATCGACAGAAGGAAAAAAACCCTAGACTAAATCGCGACGCCTCCACTCTCTCCCCCCTCCGCCACCACCGGTGACGAGAGCCCAACCACCCACAGTGTCAACCTCCCAGTCCCTCCCCTCCTCTTAGCGACGACGCCAGTCCCCCTTCCCCCCTCTTCTCTTCTAAATCGATCCACAAACCTCCCCGTGCCCCAACCCGCCACACACAGCTCCACAGACCGGCCACCGGTCAAGCAAGCCAACCACGACCACCACTGACGGCCTGCGCCCTCCTTCCATCAGCGAAACCCTCCCCCAAGACCTCTTCCACTTAAGACAGCCACCGTAGGCCCTTCCTTAAGCCAAGATCCAATTGTACAGCAAAAATGTGAGTTTCCCTTTTCTTTTATTTATTATTTTTATTTATATTTTATAATGTAAATTGCATTCATTTAAAAATCTGAAATTTTAGGGTAACATGGATATATATAAAAATATAATCTTTATGTATAAAATGGCAAGTAAAAGGTCAGATTTTTATGTATGAAAAGATTAGGTTTTTAACTGTAAAAAGATTAGATTTTTAACCATAAAAAGATTAGATTTTTAACCGTGAAAAGATTAGATTTTTAACCATAAAAAGATTAGATTTTTAACCGTGAAAAGGTTAGATTTTTGATCGTGAAAAGGTGGGATTTTTAATCATATGAAAGCGAAGAGAAAGTAGATAAAAATACGATCTTTGTTGAAAGAAAAATATTATCCTTGCTTATAGAAAGTTATGATTTGTATCGTTCAAGTAGTAAGATAAAAATATAATTTTTATTCAAGTATGAAGTTAAAAGTATAATTTTTATAAACTAGAGAATATAAAAATGCGATTTTTATAGATGTAGTACGGTAGACGAAAGTGACAAAAGTCGAGCACGACGAAGATTTCCTACATATGAAGAGTCGTGGCGTTTGGTTTAGCTTCTCGGTGAGAACTCCTCACTTTTATTTTATTTTCTAGTTGAAATATATACTAGGATGCAGATGGTGCTTAGTAGCACCCGACACCCGTCGTCCACAGACCATGGACGACTTGTTTGATTTTGTTGTGTTGCGAAAATTGATTGTGATGTTGAAATAAAAATTCATGTATTGAAGTAAAATAAATATTCATTTACAAATCGAATGATTTGTTTATGTACACCGATTTGACTGATATTGATTGGGACGATAAATTTTACACATCGCCCAACTGCACAAATAAAACCTGTGTTTGATTGTTTGAAAACCCCACACGGGTGTTGGGATGAAATTGGCCATACACTAGCCCCAATAATTAGTTGTATGTCGATCGATTGATTGACAGGCTGTTATAAGCGTTAAATATTTTTATTTAATGCTTACGCAATTGTGTGGTGCACTTTGGATGATGATTGATGATTTATCGTTGCTATTATATACATGTGTTGTAGGGAATCCATATAATTAACATTATATGGTAATTGATTGGGCCTCATTCCAATTGGGAAAATAAGGAATATTATAAAAGAAAATTCATGTGTTGAATAGAATAAAAATTCATGTGTTGAATAGAATAAAATTCATGTGTTGAATAGAAAGAAAATTCATGTGTTGAATAAAAATATATATTCATGTGTTGAAGTAAAATAAATATTCATTTACAAATCGAACGATTTGTTTATGTATACCGATTTGACTGATATTGATTGGGACGATAAATTTTACACATCGCTCAACTGCACAAATAAAAATCTTTGTTTGTTGATTTGAAACTCTACACGGGTATTGGGATGATATTTGACGTACACTAATCCCGATTGTTTAGTTGTATGTCAATCGATGGGTTGACAGACTGTGTAAGCGTTAATTATTTATATTTAATGCTTATGCAGTTGTGTGGTGCACTCTGGATGATGGTTGATTATTTATCGTTGCTAGTATGTACATGTGTTGTATGGAATCCTTATAATTAACATTATATGGTAATTGATTGGGCCTCATTCCAATTTGGAAAATAAGGAATATTATTGAAAGAAAATTCATGTGTTGAATAGAAAGAAAATTCATGTATTGAATAGAAAGAAAATTCATGCGTTGAATAAAAATATATATTCATGTGTTGAAGAAAATATTCATTTGTTGAATAGAATAACGAAGTTATTGAAATATATTAAGCCATGTTGATTAGATATGCGCCATTTTGACGTGAATGATATTTATATCGATTTTATTCTTTTTTATAATGAATATCGAAAATGAATTGATTTCAAAATATAACGTTTATTATCATTTATAGATTAATAATACGGAGTATTCAATTTTGATTTGAAACTGAATGTGAAGTTGAAATCGTTTTGAAACGAATTTAAAACGGTTTATAAAATACGTTTTAAAAGGAAATCAACAAAATATATAATATATATTATATATACTGGCCTGAATAGAATGCGCTGCGCTGTGGCAGTTCGCGAATTTCGACCATTGACTTCGAATGGATATTACGGGAGATCCGACCGTCAGATTCTCCTAAAGCCAGAACCGTTGGGTTCGTATCGAAAAGAGATTTCTAACGAATATTAGAGATTTTAAATCTAACGGTTGGATTTGTAATTATGTCCAAATAAAATTTGGAAAAGGTCGTTGTAAGTGCAGTTCGATGGCCGTTGATGGAAATCGACTGTACAGACCTTGATAAAATTATTAAAAATAGTAATAATTTGTGTAAAATCATAAGAAATGATTTGTGAAGAATTGGGCTGAAAAATTCCAAATTTGAAAAGATAAAAATAGATTTTTATCGAAATGAACTAGTTTTGAACTAGAATTATAATCCCATTTTTTTTAAAAAATAAATAAAGTGGATTTGAAATGGATTTGAAAATAACCAGAATTTCCAATATATAAAGTGGAAGTGGATTTGAATCGAAATTGTCTTTGGAATATTTTGATGTTGGATTTCGTGATTATACAGATATTGTTATGGAAATTTGAAAGATATATTTATATCGTTATTTCCAATACGATATTTTTGGTCGTAGAATTTGATATTGAATATAAGCCGATATATTTTATATTCAGAGCCTTGTTTTTAATATCAAATGGGATTTGGGTTTGTCATGAATGGTATCTTCATTAACACTTTTCTTAAACCTAGTTGAGAAAAAGATTAAATCTTTTTATCTAGATTTAATGAAGTATACCAATTAAATGGTATTTAATTGGAATTGAAATTGAATTGATTTTTGGGTTTACCGTGAACCGTGTTTTAGATGACATTGGTTCTTTAACCCAGTTAAAGACAGGATATTGATTTTTGGGAAGATTAAAACCAAGTGGAGTTTTAATGAATCTTTAATTAGACTGAGATGATCGAGAATGGAGTATCACCAGTTTTGCTCCAGGCGATAGTTAAATTTTTAATTAGATTTGAACGTGAAATGGTAATTGAATTTACCGATAACACCGTGATGTTAGATATGAAGTATTACCAGTTTTACTTCATGGGATGAATAGGTTTGGATTGGGAAATTAAAACAAATGATTACTTCGGTAAGGTTTGTTAATCCCGACTAGTTTGGATAAACCATAATTTGGTTTGAATTGATATTCAAAGGAAGATTAAAGAATAAATTTAAAGAATTTATCTTTGATAAAATTAATGGGAACCTTTCCCAAAGTATGAGAATATTTGAATAAAGGAATATTCTGAATTGGAATGAGGCGTATGTTGTGTTTGTGTGACACTTGTTTATTATATACGCGAGTTATTCAGAAAGACCGGGTTTATCCCATTCTTAATAACTGATTCGACATGGTGTCGAGGATGAAGACGGTGGCTGAAGACCGGAGGTCTTCACATCGTTTGGGTGATTACTGATGATCTTGATTGGGTTGTACACCCAAGAGGAGGGAATCAGTTGGTGATCGTCTAGACGTACTTGGAGATCGATGGATATGCGAGGTACAAGGTGCCTCCGGTTTCGTTCAGACCCAGAACGAACTTGTAAATAGACTGTGTGTCTGACATTGGATTTTATTCTGTGTGATTGATTTCTATTAAATATATATCTGTTTGGCGGCGGAGAATTTATTCTCTTGCTTAACGTCTTTCTCTGAGACGTACGAGCTCAGGGGTTATATATTGATGGATATCAATCGCATGGGGTGAATTGCCTGTGTAGCATGCCTAAGTGGCAAATGATTAAGGCTTCTGTTGAAAAGCAGAGTCTTGTGGTTGATGATCAAAGCACGGCCTATGTGGCATAGCTTTGTGTAGAGTTAATTCGCGAGCCTCATACCCCGGTTGTGAACCAGAAACGGGAGAGGACCTCAGGGAAGGCATGCGTTTCCTTCTAGCTAGGGTGGTGTCAGTGACCTACCAGCCCTGACATTTATATTATTTTCACCTGTGTGGTTGTTGCTGTTGCGAGGCGCCTCGGATATATCGGTGACTGTGTTGAGCCGATGGAGTCATTTGGCTCATTTATGCCCCAAAGGGTGCGGAAACGCAGTGTTCAGGCATTTTAATCCACATCGGTGGACTGACCCTGACGATCCAAGGGTCACTCGAGCTCTGATCCTGAGGCTCGGGCTAGAGAGTCTCGAATCGGTGAGGACTATCTTTTGCCTCGGTTCACAGATGGAAACCCAGCTTCCAATACGTGACTTTGCGGTTTTGATTGTAGAGCCTAGTATGGCGACATGATATATGGTACCCATGCCGTCTATGATTGATACTTATGATTTGAAGTTGTTTTATACACTATGCACTTATAATAGTATCAAATGATTTGTTTTAAACGTACCAAGCATGTTTGGCTATTATAAGGGAAAACCCTATCCCCCGGCTTGCGTTGCATTGTGTGATAGGACCTGGGTCTTATAATAGCTTCATTTATCCAAAAAGCATTGCGCTGTTTTGTTATATGCACTGGTATTCTTGGGAGGAAACTTGTTCCGTGTTATACGGTGTGGTCCCTTGATATATATAATTTATAGTAAAGTTTTAAATAACTGTTTTAGTTCTCACACCAGTCACATGACTGACCTGGAGTTTATTGTTTTAACCTAAACTCTGGGTGCCCTTATTTTGACACGGGGAGCTAGTAGTTTTGGTTTTGCAGATTTATATTCACAGGATCCTGATTTACCGCTGGAACGATATCCGGAAAGCTCTGTATCCGTATATCTCTTTCAGTTGTGTATTGTATTAATTTTCCGCTGCTATGTAATGTATTGTAATATCTGATATTTTCTGTGTAATATTTATTCATACTCTGTATATTCTTGTATTCTGATGGAATTGTTGTAATATACAATGAAATGTTCTTCGGTTTGTATTCTGATTTGTCGTGTTCTCAAAACAATCAGGGGTTACGAACGGTCTTGGTCGGTTTACCGATCGATTCGGATCGAGCGAAATTCCCGATCGTCACATTTGGTATCAGAGCTTTGGTTTACAGAGCTCGGAGAACAAGACACATTAGAACCATATGAAAGAATTCATCAGAGATTGGATTAGTAATTTCCAATGGGAATGACTCGTTAGAGATGGGATCAGTAGTTTCCTAGAACGAGTGTGAAGAGTATATTTTTAAAATGAAAACAAATTTTGTTTTGAAACTTTAGACCTTATTCAACGTATTTGAATATTTATTTGTACTGATTTGGACAATCCAGTATATATAGATTTTGCATATACGTCTGATCCGCGTGTATTTGAAGTTTTAATATACTAGATAGTATGGAATCACACTCTACTCTTCCGGAGATAATTTTGATGATGGAGCTCCATCATCATGATTTATGTTCATGTTTCGAAAGTGAGATATTTATATATTTCCCTAGACTGGTGTGAGAACCAAAACTAGATAGGGCTTATTATTGTGATTTGGCATCAAAAATTTGATTTTTGGACTATGTTTCAAAATTATGAATTTGAAACGTTAATCAACTAATTGATTGTTGATTGTGTTGTTTGATTATTGGTTGATTAATTAAAATTTGAACCATATAACCAAATTGATTAAATATTGAACTATATTGGAAATTGTTTGAAATTGCATGCATATACATGTGTATACATTGAACAGGTCATAGTAAGGAGGCTAGAGCAGAAGAATAAAATTGTTTGCCCAACAAATAGGTACATGTTACTAATTTCTTGGGTTTGGATGATTTTATGAGCCGATTGGCTAGCCGCTTGGCTGTTTCTTTTTCTTTTTGGATTGATGAGGGCCATGGGAGGATATTTGAAATATCCCGAAGCTTCCGGTGCAAGGGAGGTTATGCCGAAATTTTTCGAAAATTTAGGGTGTTAGCCAAATTTTCGAAAAATTTGAAAAGTTTATAGAAACTGAAAAGTTGAAGAACTTAAGCCATAAAGAAAACAATGGAAGTTGAATTGATTAGTTAAACAACTTTCAGCTTCATTCCTTTTCGGGGATGAAAAGTTTTAAGTGGGGGAAATTGTAATAACCCGGAAATCCGAGCCAATTTAAAATTTTTATTTTGGCAATTTTGACGAATTTTGATTATTTAAAAGGAATTATTTTAAATAATAACGACGAGAAATTTATTTTCAATGAATATATTTATTTGAATCGACGTTAGAATATAAATATTTTATTTTAATTATAAAAGGAATTGAAAATGGCGCGGTAGTTTGAAAATTCGATTTCAAAATTCAAATGAATGTACAGGATCCAAAATAAACCGGATTTTAGCTAAACCAAAAATATTAGAATATATTTGAGAATATCTTTCCAACGAATCCGAAAAATTGAAATTTCATAGCGGGGATAAAAAGTTATGTCCAGTTGAAAATTCAGAATAGTCGCTATGGAATTCTGGCCCTTAAAAATGGAAATTTTGCAAACGACCTCTGTTTTCGACGAAACCACTTTTTTGGATCCGAGGTGTCAAATTATTGCTAGATTCCAAAATTCGTAATTTTCTGAATCAATATGTGGGCGTGGCGAAGTTAAACGTGTTTTGACAGTTTCAGTCAATTTCGATTGACCAGAAAATGACCATTTTTCAAACGGTCTCAGAATTTGACGAAATTAGTTTTGTTAGGACCGTATCGTCAATACGAAGTTAGAAAATATTTTTCCGGAATTTTTAGGGTCAGTATGTGGCCCCGGTAAATTGAAATACGCGTTCGAATTCAATATATAGATTTATATCTTGATTTTTACAAAAACTGATCGAAACGATCGAATCAGCTTACGAAACATATCCCATTGCGTTCAGAATGGGGGTAATTAGTTATGGACGACAGTTGGTGGGTTCGATTTCGAGTTCGAAATAAAAAAGTTGCTTTTTGAAATTTAAAATAATTAAATATATATATATATTATATAATATCCTTTCCCTTATCTTCTCTGTAACAACCCGTATTTTCAATAACCTGTTATAACATAAATCGAGGCAGAATTTAATTCTAAAATCTGAATCAAGGGAAACGGGCTATGCCATTGCGTTCGTCTCGGAAAAATACGCGAAATAGAGTCCGAGTTTTCGAAAATCGGAGTCCGTATGACCCAATTAAGGCCCGACGAAGTTTTCAGAAAATTCCTAAGTAAAAACAAATTTAAAATAAGTTAAAAACAAGGGTTAGGGCACAACTGGCGTCAGGCGGGAAAACTCCCGCCAAGACCCCCAAGTCGACAGGCATGTCGACAGGGGTCTAAGGGTGTCGACTGCCCTGTCGACAGCCCTGTCGACACGGGGTGGCCGGGCAGTTTTGCCTGGCGCACCATTTCTAATCTGGGCTTGGTTGTGTGGCTTGGTTCTGGAGAATTCCGAAATCTGATGGACCTAATTCAACTAGGGTTTAATCCTATGGTCTAAATCACTAGCCTAATCTATAAATAAGACCCTAACCTACCCTAAATCATTCATTATTCATTCTAGCAACTAAACTATGTCAAAATCAAACCTCTCATGGCCTCCACTCTCTTCATACAATTCCTAAATCAATTTCTAAGAGATTTCCATGCATACAAGTGTATTTAGGCTTGTATGATCCTCTTTAGCTTGCATTAAAGTCTTGTTTCTTTATTGGCATCATAAAGGAGGAGTCTTGATCAAGTTTGCTTGCATTTTGGGGTTTTAATTTGTTGCATAAGGGGTTTCTTACATTTGCTATACTCATTTGAGTCCGCAAAAGCATAGTAAGCCCTATTCCTCTCATACTTGAACTTTGAAGTTAAAAGCATGATATGCAAGTTGTCATAAGTTATGCAAGTTTATTTATGCAAGTATGATATGCAAGTTGCCATAAGTTATGCAAGTTTGTTTATGCAAGTATGATATGCAAGTTGTCATATGTTGTGCAAGTTTGTTTATGCAAGTTTGTTTATGCAAGTATGATATGCAAGTTGCCATAAGTTATGCAAGTTTGTTTATGCAAGTATGATATGCAAGTTGTCATATGTTGTGCAAGTTTGTTTATGCAAGTTTGTTTATGCAAGTATGATATGCAAGTTGCCATAAGTTATGCAAGTTTATTTATGTAAGTATGATATGCAAATTGACATGATGTTGTACTAAGACTTGATTTGAAATGGTTTGAAAATCTTCCGCTGTTTTATCTATGTTATTTACTCTGATTACATACATATGTTCTTGTTCTGCCTTGATATATCATTATGCATGTTTACCTGATTCAAACGACCCTCCAAAGTCAGAGTGCTTGCAAGAGTCACCCTGGCGGAGGCGGGGTGTTACAATTTGGTATCAGAGCATATGGTTTACGAGAAGGAACAAAAAGGTTTTTAGAAAACTTTTTGAAAACTATTTTCAAAACCAAGTATAAAGTATTTTCCAAAGAAAAGTCTAGTTTATTTTAAAAGGCTATTCCCCAAAAAGCCATTAGCAAAATCCCTTCGTTTTCTCCATTCTGAATCTGTCTTTTTCTTTTTCAGTATGGCTGATAACTTGGTTATTCCGGAGGGAGTGCACGTGCCTGTTTGGTATAGGAGACTCTTGGAGGCTAGGGCGACCGAAGCCGGCCCCGCAGATGTCCCTCCTCCTCCTCCTCCAGTAGTTAATATTCCTCCTCCCGTTGCTAATGTTCCTCCTCCACCTGTTGCTGAGGTTCCTCTTCCTCCTCCCCCTCAGCATCCTCAGGCTGACTTTGCCAAGATTTGCAAGGATTTCAAAGCAATGGGTGGCAAGAACTTTCAAGGCACAGAGACTTTTGTAGAAGCCAGAAATTGGTTGAAAGAGACCGAGGATTTGTTTGCTATCTTTGGGATAGATGATCAGAGGAAGATCTTGTTGGCGGTTTGGCTTATGAAGGATGAAGCCGCTTATTGGTGGGAGGTCACCAATGGTACTAGGCCTGTTGAGACTTGGGCCGATCTCAGGGCAAGATTCATGCTTAAGTTTCTATCTTCCGCTGAGGAGAATTTGCAGATGGAGAGATTCATAACTTTGAAGCAAGGAGATATGTCTGTCAAAGAATATGTGAACAAGTTTAATCAGTTGGCTCGTTTTGGCTTGGATATGGTGAATACTCCCCAGAAGAAGGCCCTTCGTTTTGCTAGGGGATTAAATGAGCCGTTGCAGGGATTGGCCATGTCACATATTCCTCATGGGGCCACGTTTGAGAGCTTGGTTGATATGGCGTTACTTCAGGGAGATGTCAAGAAGAATGATACTCAAGTCAAGAAGACCGATTCCCAGGGAAAGGGAAATCAGGGTAGTACTAGTGGTCAAAGCAGTCAAGGCAATCAAAGCAAGAACAAGGGTCAAGGCAGCAAGGGGAACAACAACAAGGGCAAGAACAGCAAGGGGAAATGCCATTATTGCGGTTCAGTTGGGCATCTTGTCAAGGATTGTAAGAAGAGGAAAAGGAATAATGGTGAATGCTTTTTATGTGGGAAGACTGGACACTTCAGCAAGGATTGCCCAAAGAAACAGGGGCAAGGCCAGGGTCAGACTCAGCGTGCTGGACCCGCAGGAGGGCAAGTTCATGCTCTCGCTACCGCTCCAGTTCCCGATCGAGGTAGTATTTCTGTTGAGAGCCTTGTATATATTTCTGATTTTCCAGTTCGTACCTTGTTTGATTCTGGTGCATCGCATAGTTTTATCTCATTTGATCTTGTTGATAGT
Source organism: Allium sativum (assembly GCA_030737875.1). Lineage (NCBI taxonomy): Eukaryota > Viridiplantae > Streptophyta > Magnoliopsida > Asparagales > Amaryllidaceae > Allium > Allium sativum. The sequence goes on along the minus strand of CM060916.1, from coordinate 786,889,832 downwards.
TTGCACCTTAGTACTAGCTTGGTAGAGGATCCCGTTTGTGTCTCAAATCTTGTTGGGGGTTCCGCCCATTTGTCTATGATATGTGGGGATTTGAGGATCTCTATACTGAGTGTAGAGTTCTTGTGCAGTGCTTATGTTCTTGGTTTCAGGGGATACGGATTGATATTGGGCATGGATTGGCTGTCCAGATATGGAGCCATTCTTGATTGTGAGCATAGGGTTGTGAGGCTCGTGACTCGCCTCGGAAACACCCTAGAGATTTCATGTGATCCGAGAGGTCCCGTCATGTTGTGCTATCTTGAATCACTCGACTCGTCAGTGGAGACTCTTCAGTCTGTGAGAGTGGTTCGAGAGTATCCGGATGTTTTTGATGAAGTTAGGGGATTGCCCCCTAAGCGAGAGATTGATTTCCGCATTTATCTGGTGGATAATGCAAAGCCTGTTTCTTTGCCCGTTCGGCACATGGCTCCGCGTGAAAGGCGGGAGCTGAGCAAGCAAGTGAAAGAGTTGCTTGAAAAGAACTTCATTAGATGAAGTATATCTGAGTGGGGAGCGCCTGTGGTATTTGCTACCAAGGCGGATGGTTCTCTCCGACTATGTGTTGACTATCGAGAGTTGAATAAGCTGACTAAGAAGAACAGACACCCGTTACCGAGGATCGATGATCTCTTTGACCAGCTTGTCGGTGCTTCTGTTTTCTCTCAGCTTGATCTTGCTACTGGATTCCATCAGCTCAGGGTAGCTGAGGATAGTATAGACAAGACTGCGTTCAGAACTCCGGATGGATTCTTTGAGTGGCTTGTCATGCCATTCAGCTTGACGAATGCACCCGCATATTTCATGGACTTGATGAGTAGGGTGTTCAGGGAGTTCTTGAACAAGTTTGTCGTGGTCTTCGTAGATGATATTTTGGTCTTCTCTAAGGATGAGGAAGAACATGCAGGGCACCTCGGGGAGGTGATGGATACGCTTAGAGCGCATCAATTGAAGGCCAAGTTCTCCAAGTGTCACTTTTGGAGAAGGGAAGTAAGATTCCTTGGGCATATAGTGTCTAAGCAGGGCTTAGCGATGGATCCCGCTAAGGTAGTTGCGGTTCAGGATTGGAAGACTCCAAGGAATGCAACCGAAGTCAGAAGTTTTCTAGGTCTTGCGGGTTTTTACTGGAAGTTCATCAAGGACTTCGCGAAGATTTCTGCTCCTCTCACTAAATTGACAAAGAAGAATTCAGTTTTTGCTTGGAGCTTAGAGTGCGAGCTTGCTTTTCAGAAGCTCAAGAAAGCTCTCACATCAGCACCCGTTCTAGCTTTGCCCGATGGAGGGAAGTTATTTACAGTATACACCGATGCGTGTGGCACGGGGTTGGGAGCTGTTCTGATGCAAGAAGGAAGGGTGATATGCTTTGGCGGTAGACAACTCAAAGTGCATGAGAAGAATTATCCCACTCATGACTTAGAGTTGGCAGCAATAGTATATGCACTCAAGGCGTGGCGCCATTATCTTCTGGGAGAAAGATTTGAGCTTTATACCGATCACAAGTCATTGAAGTATCTCTTTTCTCAGAAGGATCTGAATCTGAGGCAGCAAAGATGGATGGAATTCTTGGCATCCTATGATTTTGAGATAGCTTATACCCCTGGCAAGGGGAATGTGGTAGCTGATGCATTGAGTAGAAGAAGGTTGACCCTAAGTCCTCTATTCGTTGAGATGAAGAATTTAGAGTATGTGGCAACCTTTGATTTCTCTTTGGCGATTGAGTCGATGACCGGTTCTTTAGCATCTCTGGAACTCAGACCTACCCTTCTTGATCAAGTTGGGGCTTCGCAGAGAGAAGACCCTCAGATAGTTGAGATTATGGATAAGCTAATTCGAGGAGAGACGTCTAGTCATCTCGCTCGATATTCTATTGATGACAAGGGTTGGCTGAGGAGAGACGGAAGGTTATGTGTTCCCATGGTGGAAGACTTAGTAAGAAAAGTTCTGGAGGAAGCGCATCGCTCTAAGTTGACTATACATCCAGGCGGAGATAAGATGTACAAAGATATGAAGCGTATTTTCTTTTGGCCTGGGATGAAGAAGGATGTGGCAGAGTTTGTCTCTAGATGTATCATTTGCCAGCAAGTTAAAGCTGAGTCAAAGAAGCCCGGTGGGCTATTGCATCCTCTAGACGTTCCACTTTGGAAGTGGGAGAGTATCTCCATGGACTTTATTGATGGGCTTCCAAGGTCAAGGAAAGGGAATACGAGCATTTGGGTTATTGTAGATAGACTTACGAAGAGTGCTCATTTCATTCCGGTGAAAAGCAAGAGGACCGCATCTTGGCTAGCGTCCGTATATCTTCGTGAGATTGTGAGACTTCATGGAGTCCCTTCTAGTATTGTCAGTGACCGTGACCCAATCTTTACTAGTCAGTTCTGGAATAGCTTGCAAGAGGCTATGGGCACGAGGTTGAATCTAAGTACTGCTTATCACCCACAGACGGACGGTCAAACCGAGAGGGTGAATAGAGTACTCGAGGATCTATTGAGGCTTTGTATTCTGGACTTTGGTGGTACTTGGGAAGACCATCTTCCTCTTGTTGAGTTTGCATATAATAACAGTTATCAGGCAAGCATAGGGATGGCACCATTTGAAGCTTTATATGGGAGGCCGTGCAAGTCGCCTACATGTTGGTGGGAGACAACAGATAAGCTCATACTTGGGCCTGATATGATCAGAGATACATCCGAGAAGATCGAGTTGATTCGGAGACGAATGAAAGCGGCCCAAGACCGACAGAAATCCTATGCTGATAAGCGAAGATCCGATTTGGAGTTCGATATTGGGGATATGGTTTTCGTAAAGGTTTCTCCTTTACGGAATGTGGTCCGATTTGGAGCCGTTGGGAAGTTAGCCCTGAGATTTGTTGGACCATTCCCCATTGTTGAGAGGATCGGGCAGATGGCTTATAGAGTGAAGTTGCCCGAGAAGCTTGCCGGAGTACACGATGTTTTTCATGTCTCGCATCTCCGGAAGTGTTTGCATGAATCAGCAGAGATTGTGGAGCCAAGTGTTTTGGAAGATGTGGAAGTGGAGAAAGAGGCTACCTTGAGGAGAGCTCCGATTCGTATCTTGAGGACGGAGGCCAAGAAGCTAAGGAATCGAGAGGTCAAATTGGTGAAGGTTCAATGGGGTGAAGCCGAAGAAGACGCAACTTGGGAAACCGAGGAGAAGATGCGTAGGCTTTATCCATTCCTTTTTGAGGGTACACTCTCAATCTCTTTTCTTTGTTAGCATATCTTTCTCTTTGCTATCCATATTTATCTAGTTTATCGTGTTAATCTTGTCATGAGAACCTTAGGTAGGAACCCTTTGGATGAAACATGTGTTTGGAACATGTTATGCTTGGTGGTTGCAAGTGGTTGCAAGTGTTTGCAAGTGGTTGCTCGTAGATGCATTATACACGATTAGGCACTAGATCGGCTCGCACACTCCTCATATTGCATATGCATGAGTGTTTATGCTTATTCATGGATGAAAATTGTGTGTTATCACATGGATGTTGCATATGGATGTATGTTATGTGCACACATATAGATGATATACATTATGTTAGGAATTGCATACATATGGATTCATTTCACTAACATAATTCGCATCGATGATATTTGCATTAGATAAGTACATATACACACACCTCTGCATATGTTCATCCAGCATTTAGAATCTTGTAAGGACAATGATTGCTCGTGGATGATGCGTTGAGTAGATGGATGATTGGATGGTAGGATACGTTCTTCCTAACTTGAAGATTTCGGGGACGAAATCCTTTAAGGAGGGGAGAATGTAACAACCCGTATTTTCAATAACCTGTTATAACATAAATCGAGGCAGAATTTAATTCTAAAATCTGAATCAAGGGAAACGGGCTATGCCATTGCGTTCGTCTCGGAAAAATACGCGAAATAGAGTCCGAGTTTTCGAAAATCGGAGTCCGTATGACCCAATTAAGGCCCGACGAAGTTTTCAGAAAATTCCTAAGTAAAAACAGATTTAAAATAAGTTAAAAACAAGGGTTAGGGCACAACTGGCGTCAGGCGGGAAAACTCCCGCCAAGACCCCCAAGTTGACAGGCATGTCGACAGGGGTCTAAGGGTGTCGACTGCCCTGTCGACACGGGGTGGCCGGGCAGTTTTGCCTGGCGCACCATTTCTGATCTGGGCTTGGTTGTGTGGCTTGGTTCTGGAGAATTCCGAAATCTGATGGACCTAATTCAACTAGGGTTTAATCCTATGGTCTAAATCACTAGCCTAATCTATAAATAAGACCCTAACCTACCCTAAATCATTCATTATTCATTCTAGCAACTAAACTATGTCAAAATCAAACGTCTCATGGCCTCCACTCTCTTCATACAATTCCTAAATCAATTTCTAAGAGATTTCCATGCATACAAGTGTATTTAGGCTTGTATGATCCTCTTTAGCTTGCATTAAAGTCTTGTTTCTTTATTGGCATCATAAAGGAGGAGTCTTGATCAAGTTTGCTTGCATTTTGGGGTTTTAATTTGTTGCATAAGGGGTTTCTTACATTTGCTATACTCATTTGAGTCCGCAAAAGCATAGTAAGCCCTATTCCTCTCATACTTGAACTTTGAAGTTAAAAGCATGATATGCAAGTTGTCATAAGTTATGCAAGTTTATTTATGCAAGTATGATATGCAAGTTGCCATAAGTTATGCAAGTTTGTTTATGCAAGTATGATATGCAAGTTGTCATATGTTGTGCAAGTTTGTTTATGCAAGTTTGTTTATGCAAGTATGATATGCAAGTTGCCATAAGTTATGCAAGTTTGTTTATGCAAGTATGATATGCAAGTTGTCATATGTTGTGCAAGTTTGTTTATGCAAGTTTGTTTATGCAAGTATGATATGCAAGTTGCCATAAGTTATGCAAGTTTATTTATGTAAGTATGATATGCAAATTGACATGATGTTGTACTAAGACTTGATTTGAAATGGTTTGAAAATCTTCCGCTGTTTTATCTATGTTATTTACTCTGATTACATACATATGTTCTTGTTCTGCCTTGATATATCATTATGCATGTTTACCTGATTCAAACGACCCTCCAAAGTCAGAGTGCTTGCAAGAGTCACCCTGGCGGAGGCGGGGTGTTACATTCTCTCTCCCACTCAGATTGACAGAAGGAAAAAAAACCTAAACTAAATCGCGATGCCTCCACTCTCTCTCCTACCTCCGCCACCGCCGGCGACGAGCGCCCCACCACCCACGACGTCGACCACACAGTTCTCACCCTCCTCCTAGCGACGGCGCCAGTCCCCCTTTCCCCCCTCTTCTCTTCTAAATCGATCCACAAACCTCCCCGCGCCCCCAACTCGCCACCCACAGCTCCATAGACCCGCCACCGGTCAAGCAAGCCACCCACGACCACCACTGACGGCCTGCGCCCTCCTTCCATCAGCGAAACCCTCCCTCAAGCCCTCTTCCACTTAAGACAGCCACCGTAGGCCCTTCCTTAAACCAAGATCCAATTGTATAGCAAAAATGTGAGTTCCCTTTTCTTTTATTTCTTATTTTTATTTATATTTTATAATGTAAATTGCATTCATTTAAAAATTTGAAATTTTAGGATAACATGGATATATATAAAAATATAATCTTTATGTATAAAATAGCAAGTAAAAGGCCAAATTTTTATGCATGAAAAGATTAGATTTTTAACCGTAAAAAGATTAGATTTTTAACCATAAAAAGATTAGATTTTTAACTGTGAAAAGATTAGATTTTTAACCGTGAAAAGATTAGATTTTTGATCGTGAAAAGATTAGATTTTTGATCGTGAAAAGGTGTGATTTTTAATCATATCAAAGCGAAGAGAAAGCAGATAAAAATATGATCTTTGTTGAAAGAAAAATATTATCCTTGCTTATAGAAAGATACGATTTTTATCGTTCAAGTAGTAAGATAAAAATATAATTTTAATTCAAGTATGAAGTTAAAAATATAATTTTTTTATACTAGAGAATATAAAAATGCGATTTTTATATATGTAGTGGATACAGTAGACGAAAGTGACAAAAGGCGAGCACGACGAAGATTTCCTACATATGAAGAGTCGTGGCATTTGGTTTAGCTTCTCGGTGAGAACTCCTCACTTTTATTTTATTTTCTAGTTGAAATATATACTAGGATGCAGACGGTGCTTAATAGCACCCGTCATCCATAGACCATGGACGACTTGTTTGATTTTGTTATGTTGCGAAAATTGATTGTGATGTTGAAATAAAAATTCATGTGTTGAAGTAAAATAAATATTCATTTACAAAATGAACGATTTGTTTATGTACACCGATTTGACTGATATTGATTGGGACGATAAATTTTACACATCGCCCAACTGCACAAATAAAACATGTGTTTGATTGTTTGAAAACCCCACACGGGTGTTGGGATAAAATTGGCCATACACTAGTCCCAATAATTGGCTGTATGTCGATCGATTGATTGACAGTCTGTTATAAACGTTAAATATTTATATTTAATGCTTATGCAGTTGTGTGGTGCACTTTGGATGATGGTTGATGATTTATCGTTGCTATTATATACATGTGTTGTTGGGAATCCATATAATAAACATTATATGGTAATTGATTGGGCCTCATTCCAATTAGGAAAATAAGGAATATTATAAAAGAAAATTCATGTGTTGAATAGAATAAAAATTCATGTGTTGAATAGAATAAAATTCATGTGTTGAATAGAAAGAAAATTCATGTGTTGAAAAAAAAAATATTCATGTGTTGAAGTAAAATAAATATTCATTTACAAATCGAACGATTTGTTTATGTACACCGATTTGACTGATATTGATTGGGATGATAAATTTTACAAATCGCCCAACTGCACAAATAAAAATATGTGTTTGTTGATTTGAAACTCCACACGGGTATTGAGATGATATTTGACGTTCACTGATCCCGATTGTTTAGTTGTATGTCAATCGATGGATTGACAGACTGTGTAAGTGTTAATTATTTATATTTAATGCTTATGCAGTTGTGTGGTGCACTCTAGATGATGATTGATTATTTATCGTTGCTATTATATACATGTGTTGTATGGAATCCATATAAGTAACATTGTATGGTAATTGATTGGGCCTCATTCCAATTTGGAAAATAAGGAATATTATAGAAATAAAATTCATGTGTTGAGTAGAAAGAAAATTCATGTGTTGAATAGAAAGAAAATTCATGTGTTGAATAGAAAGAAAATTCATGTGTTGAATAAAAATATATATTCATGTGTTGAAGAAAATATTAATTTGTTGAATAGAATAACGAAGTTATTGAAATATATAAAGCCGTGTTGATTAGATATGCGCCATTTTGATGTGAATGATATTTATATCGATTTTATTCATTTTTATAATGAATATCGAAAATGAATTGATTTCAAAATATAACGTTTTGAAAATATTATCATTTATAGATTAATGATATGGAGTATTCAATTTTGATTGGAAATTGAATGTGAAGTTGAAATCATTTTGAAACGAATTTAAAACAATTTATAAAATACGTTTTAAAAGGAAATCGACGAAATATAATATATATATATATATATATTATATATAATGGCTTGATTAGAACGCGCTGCGCTGCGGCAGTTCACGAAGTTCGACCATTGACTTCGAATGGATATTACGGGAGATCCGACCGTCAGATTCTCCTAAAACCAGAACCGTTGGGTTCGTATCGAAAAGAGCTTTCTAACGAATATTATAGATTTGAAATCTAACAGTTGGATTTGGAATTATGTCCAAATCAAATTTGGAAAAGGTCGTTGTAAGTGCAATTCGATGGTCGTTGATGGAAATCGACTGTACGGACCTTGATAAAATTATTAAAAATAGTAATAATTTGTGTAAAATCATAAGAAATGATTTGTGAAGAATTAGGATGAAAAATTCCAAATTTGAAAAGATAAAAATAGATTTTTATCGAAATGAACTAGTTTTGAACTAGAATTATAATCCCATTTATTTTTAAAAATAAATAAAGTGGATTTGAAATGGTTTTGAAAATAACCAGAATTTCCAATATATAAAGTGGAAGTGGATTTGAATCGAAATTGTCTTTGGAATATTTCGATGTTGGATTTCGTGATTGTACAGATATTGTTATGGAAATTTGAAAGATATATTTATATCGTTATTTCCAATATGATATTTGTTGGTCTTAGAATTTGATATTGAATATAAGCCAATATATTTTCTATTCAGAGCCTTGTATTTAATATCAAATGGGATTTGGGTTTGTCGTGAATGGTGTCTTCATTAACACTATTCTAAAACCTAGTTGAGAAAAAGATTAAATCTTTTTATTTAGATTTAATGAAGTATACTAATTAAATGGTATTTAATTAGAATTGAAATTGAATTGATTTTTGGGTTTATCGTGAACCATGTTTTAGATGACATTGGTTCTTTAACCCAGTTAAAGACAGGATATTGATTTTTAGGAAGATTAAAACCAAGTGGAGTTTTAATGAATCTTTAATTAGATTGAGATGATCGAGAATGGAGTATCACCAGTTTTGCTCCAGGCGATAGTTAAATCTTTAACTAGATTTGAACCTGAAATGGTAATTGAATTTACCGATAACACCATGGTGTTAGATATGAAGTATTACCAGTTTTACTTCATGGGATGAATAGGTTTGGATTGGGAAATTAAAATAAATGATTACTTCGGTAAGGTTCGTTAATTCCGACTAGTTTGGATAAACCATAATTTGGTTTGAATTGATATTCAAAGGAAGATTAAAGAATAAATTTAAAGAATTTATCTTTGATAAAATAAATGGGAACCTTTCCCAAAGTATGAGAATATTTGAATAAAGGAATATTCTGAATTGGAATGAGGCGTATGTTGTGTTTGTGTAACACTTGTTTATTATATACGCGAGTTATTCAGAAAGACCGGGTTTATCCCATTCTGAATAACTGATTCGACGTGGTGTCGAGGATGAAGACGGTGGATGAAGACCGGAGGTCTTCACATCATTTTTGTGATTACTGATTATCTTGATTGGGTTGTACATCCAAGAGGAGGGAATCAGTTGGTGATCGTCTAGACGTACTTGGAGATCGATGGATATGCGAGGTACAACGTGCCTCCGGTTTCGTTCAGACCCAGAACGAACTTGTAAATGGATTGTGTGTCTGACATTGGATTTTATTCTGTATGATTGATTTCTATTAAATTTTTATCTATTTGGCGGCGGAGAATTTATTCTCTTGCTTAACGCCCTTCTCTGAGACGTACGAGCTCAGGGGTTATAAATTGATGGATACCAATCGCACGGAGTGAATTGCCTGTGTGGCATGCCTAAGTGGCAAATGATCAAGGCTTCTGTTGAAAAGCAGAGTCTTGTGGTTGATGATCAAAGCACGGCCTGTGTGGCATAGCTTTGTGTAGCGTTAATTCGCGAGCCTTACACCCCGGCTGTGAACCAGAAACGGGAGAGGACCTCAGGGAGGGCATGCGCTTCCTTCTAGCTAGGGTGGTGTTAGTGACCTACCAGCCCTGACATTTATATTATTTTCACCTATGTGGTTGTTGCTGTTGCGAGGCGCCTCGGATATATCGGTGACTGTGTGGAGCCGATGGAGACATTTGGCTCATTTACGCCCCAAAGGGTGGGGAAACGCAGTGTTCAGGCATTTTAATCCACATCGGTGGACCGGCCCTGACAATCCAAGGGTCACTTGAGCTCTGATCCTGAGGCTCGGGCTAGAGAGTCTCGAATCGGTGAGGACTATCTTTTGCCTCGGTTCACAGATGGAAACCCAGCTTCCAATACGTGACTTTGCGGTTTTGATTGTAGAGCCTAGTATGGCGACATGATATATGGTACACATGCCGTCTATGACTGATACTTATGATTTGAATTTGTTTTATACACTATACACTTATAATAGTATCAAATGATTTGTTTTAAACGTACCAAGCATGTTTGGCTATTATAAGGGAAAACCCTATTCTCCGGCTTGCGTTGCATTGTGTGATAGGACCTGGGTCTTATAATAGCTTCATTTTTCCAAAAATCATTGCGCTGTTTTGTGATATGCACTGGTATTCTTGGGAGGAAGCCTGTTCCGTGTTATACGGCGTGGTCCCTTGATATATCTGATTTAAAGTAAAGTTTTAAATAACTGTTTTAGTTCTCACACCAGTCACATGACTGACCTGGAGTTTATTGTTTTAACCTAAATTCTAGGTGCCCTTATTTTGACACAGGCAGCTAGTAGTTTTGATTTTGTAGATTTATATTCACAGGATCCTGATTTACAGCTGGAACGATATCCGGAAAGCTCTGTATCCGTATATCTCTTTCAGTTGTGTATTTTATTAATTTTCCGCTGCTATGTAATGTATTGTAATCTCTGATATTTTCTGTGTAATATTTATTCATACTCTGTATATTCTTGTATTCTGATGGAATTGTTGTAATATACAATGAAATGTTCTTCTGTTTGTATTCTGATTTGTCGTGTTCTCAAAACAATCAGGGTTTTCGAACGGTCTTGGTCAGTTTAGCGATCGATTCGGATCGAGCGAAATTCCCGATCGTCACAAGTAGCCCCCGACACCCTTTATTGTACAAACCATGGATGTTTGTTTGAATTGATTGTATTGTGTATTGTGATTGTGATATGGAAATGGAGTAAATAAAATATAAATATAAATATAAATGTGTTGTATAGATTATTTATATATGCGTTGTATAAATTATTTATATACGCTATATAAATTCTCCCAAAAAGAAAATAAATATTCAATTACAAATCGGACGATTTGTTTATGTATGCCCATTTGACTGACATTGATTGAGACGATTAATTTTACCCATCTCCCAACTGTGCAAATAATAAACAGTATTTGTTGTTTGAAAGCCCCACACGGGTATTGGGATAATATTTGACATACACTGATCCCAATAATTAGTGGTATGACAATCGATGGTTGATAGACTGTATAAGCGTTATTTATTTATTTTAATGCTTATACAGTTGTAGAATGCACTCTGGATGTTGATTGAATTTTTAATGATTGTTTATCATTATTGTAATATACGCGCGATGTATGAAATCCATATAAATAAAATTATATGGTGATTGATTGAGTCTGATTCTAGTTCAGAATTAACAAATATTTAAAATAATATTCAGAAAATATTGAAATGTGAAGTCGTGTTAAGTAGTTAAACGCCATTTTAACACGAATGAGATTTTCTGTCGATTTTATTCATTTTATAATGAATATCGAAAAGTGATGTCAAAATCTGATATTTTGAAAATATTATCATTTTAATATTAAAATGATATGGATTATTCAATTTTGATTTAAATTTGAAAATGAAATTGAAATCATTTTAAAATGAATTTAAAACGAATTTATATTGGAATATTCAATTTTGATTTAAATTTGAAAATGAAATTGACATAGTTTTAAAATGAATTTAAAATGAATTTATATTCGAATATTCAATTTTGATTTAAATTTGAAAATGAAAATGAAATTGAAATCGTTTTAAAATGAATTTAAAATGAACTTATATTGGAATATTCAATTTTGATTTAAATTTGAAAATGAAATTGAAATCGTTTTAAAATGAATTTAAAATGAATTTATATTAGAATATTCAATTTTAATTTTAATTTGAAAATGAAATTAAAATCATTTTAAAATGAATTTATATTAGAATATTTAATTTTGATTTAAATTTGAATATGAAATTGAAATCGTTTAAAAATGAATTTAAAACGAATTTATATCGGAATATTCAATTTTGATTTAAATTTGAAAATGAAATTGAAATCATTTTAAAATGAATTTAAAATGAATTTATATTAGAATATTCAATTTTGATTTAAATTTGGAAATGAAATTGAGATCGTTTTAAAATGAATTTAAAACGAATTTATAAAGGAATATTCAGTTTTGATTTGAAATTGAAATGGAAGTGGAAATTGTTTTTAAAACTAATTTAAAACGATTTATAAAATACGTTTTAAATAGAAATCAATGAAATATATAATTTATATATATTATAATGGCCTGAATAGAACACGCCGTGCAGCGACCATTCACGAATTTCGACTATTAACTTCAAATTGATGTTGCAGGAGATCCGACGGCTGGATTCTCCTAAAACCGGACCCGTTTGGTTCGTATCGAAAAGGGCTTTCCAATGAATACAAGGGATTTGAAATCTAACGTTTGGATTTGGAATTATGTCCAAATCAATTTTAGAAAAGGTCATTGTAAATGCAGTTCGATGGCCGTTTATAAAAATCGACTGTACGGGCGATATTAAAATTATTAAAAATATGGAAAAATTATGTAAAATAATAATAATTGATTTGGAAATATTTTGGATGAAAAATTCGAGTTTTGAAAAGATAAAAATATATTTTATCGAAATGAACTAGTTATTAACTAGAATAATAATCCAATTATTTTAAAATAAATAAATTGGATTTGAAAATGGTTTTAAAATAACCAGAATTTTCCAATGATTAAATTGGAATGGATTTGGAATGGAAATAATCTTCGGAGTATTTCGATATTGGATTCCATTATTATATGGATATTGTTGAGGAATTTGTAAGATATATATATATATCGTTATTCCCAATACGATATTGGTTGGTTTCAGAATTTGATATTGAATATAAGCCGATATAATTTCTAATCAGAGCCTTGTATTTGATATCAAATTGGATTATGGGTTTGTCGTGAATGGTGTCTTCATTAACACTGTTCTTAAACCCAGTTGAGAAAAGAATAAATCTTATAGTTAAGATTTAGGAAATTTTACCAATTAATTAATATTTAATTGGATTGAAATTAGATTTTGGGTTTGTCGTGAACGGTGTCTTCATTAACACTGTTCTTAAACCCAGTTGACGAAAGAATAAATCTTTAAATTAAGATTTAGTGAACTTTTCCAATTAATTAATATTTAATTGGAATTGAATAAAAGAATTGGATTTTTTGGTTTATCGTGAATGGTGTTTTAAATAACACTTGTTCTTTAACCCAATTAACAGTGAAGAATACGATTTGAAATTTATAATCTTTTAATTAAGGTTAATGTAATTTTCTAAAGTAAAGATTTCCAATTAATATATTAAATTGAAATTGAATGGAATTTGATTTGGTAATAATCGAATTCTATGGAGGAAGACTGTTAATACATATGGAATTTAAAGGCTTTGTCGTTATTCCATTTATATTATTAGTCGCATACGGTAATTGAAATCAATTATATATTGATCTGTTTTCCGTGAAGATTCCATGGTTAATGGAATGTGATTTTTGGTTTATCGTGAACTGTGTTTTAAATGACGTTGGTTCTTTAACCCAGTTAAAGACATGATTACATGTCTAACATTGTATTTCAAACTGTATTCGTTGATCTCTGCTAAATATATATCTGTTTGGTGGCGGAGAATTTATCCTCTTGCTTAACATCCTTCTCTGAGGCATACGAGCTCAGAGGTTATATATTGCAGAAATCAGTGGTACAGTGTAGATGGTCGATGTGACATGTTTGATTTCCTAAAGTTAAATAATCATTAATAATGATTTTTGGGAAGATTAAAACTAAGTGAAGTTTTAATGAAAATTTAATTAGATTGAAACATGAATGCGATAATTTAAATTATCAAATTTGGGAAAATGATCGAAAATGGAGTATCACCAGTTTTGCTCCAAGCGATAGTTAAATCTTTAATTAGATTTGAATGTGAAAGGGTAATTAATTTTTACCGATAACACTGTGGTCTTAGATATGGAGTATTACCAGTTTGCTCCATGGGATGAATAGGTTGGGATTGGGAAAATAAACAAATGATTACTTCGGTAAGGTTCGCTAATCCCGACTAGTTTCGAAAACCTTAATTTGGTTTAGAATTGAAAAGACAATGAAATATTTTGTAATGATATTCAAAGGAAGATTAAAGAATAAGTTTAAAAGAATTTATCTTTGATAAAATTAATGGGAACCTTTCCCTAAAGATGTGAATATTTGAATAAAAGAATATTCTAGATTGGAATGAGGTGTATGATGTGTTGTTATAGCACTTGATTATAAGATATGCGAGTTATTCAGAAAGACCAGGTTTAACCCATTCTGAATAACTAATATGACGAAAAGTCGAAGAGATTGAAGACGGTGCAAAACCGACGATCTTCACATCGAATGGATGGGTTGCTACTGATGCCCATGACTGGAGTAGCTACCTTGAAGGGGCTACAGTGGTAGTCGTCCGGACGTACTTATTGATTGTATGGATATGTGAGGGCCTCTCTCCTGTATTAGACATACGGGACGAGGAATAAGGTGCTTCCAGTTTCGTTCAGACCCAGAACGGACTTGTAAATGGATGGTATGTCTGACGTTGTATTCCTTTATACTGTATTTGTTGATATCTGCTAAATATATATCTATTTGGTGGTGAAGAATTTATTCTCTTGCTTAACAGCCTTCTCTGAGACATACGAGCTCAGAGCTTATATATCGGCAGAGATCAGTGGTACGGTATAGATTGACAGTGTGACATGCTGAGATGCAGTGATCCAAGCTTTTGTCGAAAAGCAAAGCTTGGTGGATGATGATCAAACCACAACTTTGTGTAGCGTTAATTCGCAAGCCTCACACACCGGTATGGTGGTAAACTGATGGTTAGATCAGTATAATTTAGAGATGAGGATAGACATCCTACGGGTTATCATGGATTCGGTCGACCGAGAAGATACTGGGTGTGGTCACTCCACACCAGTAGGGATAGGGCACACCCCCCGATTCCAAGATGGATAGAGTTAGCGGTGTTTTCCAATGCTTTGACATGAGCCGCGGTAATTTGTTTCCTGGATATAGTGCGGATGTGCATTACGGTGTTTTCTCATGCACGGGACGTACGCCGTTGGGTATTGCACTACGTGATAGATCTTTCGAATCAGGAGGCATCAGTATGGAAATCCAAACTTCCAATACGATATTTTGCGGTTTTAGTTGTAAACCTATACATGGCGACATAGTGGGATGGGGTGCTCAAGCCATCTATGATTGATACATTTATATTTGAAGTTGATTTCTTTACATATAGTAATGATAAAAGATTTGTTTTAAAACGTACCAAACATATCTGGCTATTATAAGGTAAAACTCTGTCCTCCGGCTTGCGTTGCATTGTGTGATGGGACCTGAGTCTTATAGTAGCTTCATTTTTCTTTATTTAGCATTGCGCTGATTGTTTTAGGCACTGGTATTCTTGGGAGTAAACTCGTTCTGTGTTATACAGTGTGGTCCCTTAATTTACCTTATTTTAAAAGTAAAGTTTTAAATAACTGTTTTAGTTCTCACACCAGTCCCATGACTGACTCGGAGTTTATTGTTTTAACCTAAACTCTGGGTGCCCATATTTTCCACACGGGCAGCTAGTAGTTTTGGTTTTCGCAGATATTTCTTTTCCCAGGATCTTGGATTTATAGCTGGAGCTATATTCGGAAAGCTTTGTATCCATGTATATTTTTCAGTTGTGCTAGTCATTGTATTTTCCGCTACGCATTGTATTTATACATTTTATTTCTGCTGCTAGGTATTTTAAATCTCTGGTATTTTTCTGTGTAATTTTTATTCGTACTCTGATATATTCTTGTACTCTGATGTAAATTGTTGTAATAGAAATGAAATGTTCTTCTGTATATGTTCTAATTTGTCGTGTTCTCAATTCAATCTGGGCTTTCCCGTAAGGGTGAGTTTGGGTTGCAATAATGGTGGTATGTTAAGTAGGGAATAAGGAGATGATAGATTATGAAAAAAATCGTAAATGAGGCCTTTATGTAGTGTTCCAAGAGACATAACCGTTTCTGAAACGTTTTAAAATGAAAAGGCATGGCTTTTAAATTAAAATAAAATGTGATGATTATATGTCGACATGCCAAAACATGTATGTCGACATATATATATATATATATATATATAAATTTTAAATCATTTTTTCAAGTATTTAAAACAATATATATATTCTGGAAATTCCTAAAATAAAACTAGTTATTTGAAATACAATTTCTCAAGTATAAAAACATAATAAAGTATTATCTAAATATATGGCTCAAAAATTATATATATATGATATAAAACTTTACAATATAATTATTAAACTATATAATATAAAACTATTTGTCGACATATACATTCTTGTATGTCGACTTACCCATGTACTTTTGGGTATTTTGAACTTTTTATTCAATTTTGAATTATTTCTTGTTCTATTATATTAATTTATTTAATTCTAATTATTTTTATAGATGTTTAAAGACAGAAAACAATAACATTCATTACTACTAAGGGATTACATTCAAATAATACATTATATTTGAAATACGAAATATGAAAACAAAGTACAAGCTAATATGAAATGATAACATAAGCTAATAAACTTATATTTCAGCGGATGAAGATGAGGAAGATGATATTCCAACTTTTTCGAAAAGCTTGTTCATTTTTGAAGACATTTGGTTGAGAGTCTACTTGATTTTCTTTTGGATTTTGGCTAGTTTACTTGATTTTGAAAAATTTCTTCTTTGGAAATGGCTCTTGATGAAGTAGGAAATTCTATGCTTTCCACAGAGGATTCTTCTTAATCGATTTCCATTTGACCTTCTTGTTCCGCTATAGCTTGTTTTTTGGAATATGACTCATATGGTTTGAAAATGATTAGAATTTAAATAATGGATATATTTCTCGAATTAAAGACCTTTCTAGGAATAGATTCCTCTCCTTTGAAGTTCACTCCAAAATACTTAAAGATTCGGGTATAGTAAATTCCATGGTAAAGAGTGTTTTCTTTTATAGACATTTCCTTTAGTTGAATTCTCTCAAAATTACTTCAGCCCAATTAATATCGTAAGTGCTAAAGATGGCAAAAATAGCTTTTTGGACCTTGAGAGTACGGTTGTTAAAATTTCCGAAATATGGAGTAAGAGTATGTTGAAGAAGGAGGCTGAAAATTCTTGCTTTTGGGCGGAAAAAGTGATTTTTGAATTCTATATGTTCATCGCTTTTAAAAATATGATGAAAATTTTCCAAATATCATGTTCATCAATTTCAAAATTCAAAAATTTCGAACCAGTTTTCTTGCAATTCAAAATGTTTCCCAAAACATCACTATCCAAAATAATTTGAGTGTCTTTCACGCTACTCCAAACTTGATTTTCATTTCCTTCGAAAAAATCCATGATTTGAATTCATATAAAACATTTTGACAAGATTTGGGTAACATACTTCATCGTTATCCCGAGAATCAATCAAACTTAAAACTTCATTTTGATTAAAAAGAGTAGGAAGATCATAGGATGTAAAATCTTCAAAAATAGCAAATATTTCTGTGTTGACTTTTCCATTCGTAACATAATCTATGTAACACCCCACATTTTATGACAATTAAAATATTTAATTGTGCATATGGGTATATGTATGCGTAGACATAAATTTATATGAGAAGAATAAAATAATGGTAATAAATGATTGCTTGTAATAAATACATGCATTGAAAAAGAAAAAAGATTAATACGAATAAAAATGCATCGCATACGTTAAAATAAAGAAGAAATTGGTTGCATACAGTATAATTATGTTGCATGCACTAATTTACAATATTATACATTAATAATAAAAGAAAAATGAAAGAAAACGATGCATGCAATAGTTTAAATGAAATATTGTAACAAATACGAAAAAAAGGAATAAGAAAGGAACAATGACCACCATTGTTTTAAGCTTTGTTAGCAATAGCCTCAATAGTCTAGTTGGTTAGAGCATGTGGATTGCATACAAGGGGTACAGAGTTTGATCCCCGTCGACGCCATATTTTTCGATTTTAAGGGAACAGCTGAAATAACAAATGTTATAAAGAGAAAATATGTATAAACGCACATATAAGGAAAAATATACATATAAGGAAGTGTAGAAAAATATATGTATATATGTGCAGAAATATATATATATATTGAAAATTTGTACGCATATATTAAGGTGAGCGTACTAACCTGAATACAATAATAACGCAATAATGACGCAAGAATACATAAAGCAAAAATACAACTAGTAAAAAGCTAAATAACAATATATAGCCAGACCCAAGAAGATTTGCTTTGATGAAAACCCGCTTCCTGTGGAACATCCTTGCACTGCATAACCATGCCTAACAACAATTGTTGGTCCACATCTTCCATAGGAGGAAAATGTATGAAAAGATCGGTGTCCTCATACACACCCAAGATTAATCCAAAGCAGCAGCCCGTTGATGAACAGGAATGTTGCGGATACCAAATTAACAGTAGTACATGTAAACGCGATCACAATTACACCATCAGATATCGAATCCAACACCATAACCAGATCATACCACAATCACCATCCAACAACCCATTCACCGAAACCCCAATGAGAAAGGAAATGGAAAGTGTAATAACCCGCAAAATCTGGGCCAGTTTAAAATTTTTATTTTGGCAATTTTAGCGAATTTTGAGCATTTAAAATAAATTATTTTAAATAATATCGACGAGAAATTTATTTTGAATGGAATACGACGTATATATTATACGCGTCGTCGTTAGAATATAAATATTTATATATAATTATAAATAGAATTGAAAATGGCGCGGTAGTTCGATAATTCGATTTCAAACTTCAATTGAATGTACCGGGTTGTAACAACCCGTAAAATCTGGGCCAGTTTAAAATTTTTAAATTGGCAATTTTAGCGAAGTTTTAATATTTAAAATGAATTATTTTAAATAATATCGGGGAGAAATTTATTTTGAATATAATTCGAACGTATATATTATACGCGTCGTCGTTAGAATATAAATAATTATTAATAATTATAAATAGAATTGAAAATGGCGCGGTAGTTCGATAATTCGATTTCAAACTTCAATTGAATGTACCGGGTGCAAAACAATCCGGATTTTAGTGAAACCAAAAATAATGGGATCTAATTGATAATATCTTTCCAACGAATCCGAATAATAAAATTTTGATAACAGGAATCAAAAGATATGTCCAGTTGAAAATTCTGAATAGTCGCTACGGAATTCAGGCCCTTAAAAATGGACATTTTGCAAACGACCTCGGAATTCGACGAAACCGGTTTTGTTGGGTCCGTGATGTTAAGTTATTGCTAGATTCCAAATTTCATAATTTTTCGAATCAGTATGTGAGCGTGGTAAAGGAAAATGCGTTTGACCATTTTCAGTGGATTTTAATCGACTGGAAATTGGCCATTTTTCCAACGGTCTCAGAATTCGACGAAACTAGTTTTGTTAGGACCGTATCGTCAATACGAAGCTAGAAAATATTTTTCTGGAATTTTTCTAGTTAGTATGTGGCCCCGGTAATTTGAAAAGTGCGTTTAAAATTCAATATAATGATTTAAAAGAAAATTCAATATAATGATTTAAAAGAAAATTCAAAAGGAAACTGGCTGTAACGATCAAATCAGTTTGCGATACATATCCCATTGTGTTCGGAATGGGGGTAAAACGCTATGGGCGACAGGCGGTGGGCCTCGTTTAGAGGTCGTATGTGAAAGTCAACTTTTTGAATAATTAAATAATAATAATAAAAATATATATATATATTTTTATTCCCTCCCTCCCTCTTATCTTCTGCTTGCCCCCCCCCCCCCCCCGTTCGTTATAAAACATAACAGAAAGAAAAAAAAAACCCAAACCCTAAACCTAAATCGCCAGCCTCCCCCCGATCCCTCGAGCGCCGACGAAGAGCCGCCGCCCCCCCCCTAACCTCGAACGCCGACGAAGAGCCCCCCTTGAAGCCATCGCCTCCCTCCATCGCGTTCGAGACTCGAAGTCGCCCACCGCCTTTCCTCCGTCGAAGCTCGAAGCCGCCGCCTGCTCCTCCTGCCGCCGACGAAGACGAGCATCGCTCCCCCCCCCTTCGCAGCTACATCGGTAAACTTTTTTATTTATTTATTTATTTTCTTTTTCTTTTTTTTTTAAAAAAACTGATTTGTTTTTAGGAAAAAAAAAACAGATTATTAAAAAGATTTAAAAAACCGATTTGTTTAAAAAGAATTGAATACTGGTTTTAATTAAAATTAAAAAAACTGAATTTTTTTTAAAAAGTTAGAACAGAAATTTTTTTTAAAGTATAAAACTGTTTTGTTTTAAAAAGTTAAAAACTGATCTATAAAAAAAATAAATAATAAAAACTGCATTTTTTATTAAAATAAAAACTGCATTTTTTATACAGTTAAAAACTGAATTTTTAAAGATTCAAAAACTGCATTTTTATAAAAGAGAAAAAATAATTTTATTTTGAACTTTAAAATAGGAAAAAGGTTTAATCTTTTAGTAGAAAAAGATTTGAACTTGCAGAAGTAAAAATCATATTTTTATATGTTGAAAGCAAAAGTAAAAATCATATTTGTATATATTGAATAACATAGTAAAATTCGATTTTTACCTATGTAGAGGATACAGTCAACGAGAGCGACAAGAAGGCGAAATAGGCGAAGATTGCTATAAATGAAGAGTCGTGATATTGGATAGCTTTCGGTGAGAACTCCTCACTCTAAATTTTCTTTTTCTAGTTATATATATATATACTAGGATGTAGACGGTGTTTAGTAGCACCCGACACCCGTCATCCACAGACCATGGATGGCTTGTTTGTTTGATTGATTGATGTGAAAATTGTTTGTGATGTTGATGTAAAATTGAAAGTGAAAATAATATATATATTGAAAGTGAAAATATTATATATATTAGAAGTGTATGAAATATATATATTGAAAGTGAAAGTATCGAATATATTGAAAATGAATATATCGTATGTATTGAAAATGGAAATATCGTATATAGTGAAAGGTGAATATATATATATATATATATATATATATATATATGAATTGAAAACGATGTATATGAAATATTCGAATTGAAAACGATGTATCTGAAATATTCGAATTGAAAACGATGTATCTGAAATATTCAAATTGAAAACGATGTATATGAAATATTCGAATTGAATCGAATAGAAAACGAATTCGAAATGAATCGAATAGAAAACGAATTCGAAATGAATTGAATAGAAAACGAATTCGAAATGAATTGAATAGAAAACGAATTCGAAATGAATTGAATAGAAAACGAATTCGAAATGAATTGAATAGAAAACGAATTCGAATTGAATCGAATAGAAAACGAATTCGAAATGAATTGAATAGAAAACGAATTCGAAATGAATTGAATAGAAAATGAATTCGAATTGAATTGAATAGAAAATGAATTCGAATTGAATTGAATAGAAAACGAATTCGAAATGAATTGAATAGAAAACGAATTCGAAATGAATTGAATAGAAAACGAATTCGAATTGAATAACATAGAAAATGAATTCGAATTGAATTGAATAGAAAACGAATTCGAATTGAAATAAAATTGAAATCGATTTGAATTGAAATCAAATCGAAGTGAATGTTAAAAGAATTTATAAGGGAAAATTCAATTTTGATTTGAAATTGAAATAAAGGTTGAAATTGTTTTTGAAACAAATTTGAAATGATTTATAAAATTCGTTTTGAAAGGAAATCGACGAAATATATATTATATATATTATATATATAATATAATGGCCTGAATAGAACGCGCCGCGCCGCGGCAGTTCGCGAATTTCGACCATTTACTTCGAATGGATATTGCGGGAGATCCGACCGTCGGATTCTCCTAAAACCGGAACCGTTGGGTTCGTATCGAAAAGAGCTTTCTAAGGAATATTAGAAATTCGAAATCTAACGGTTGGATTTGGAATTACGTCCAAATCAAATTCGGAAAAGGTCGCTGTAAGTGCAGTTCGATGGCCATTGTTGGAAATCGACTGTACGGGCCTTGATAAAATTATTAAAAATAGTAATAATTTGTGTAAAATCGTAAGAAATGATTTGTGAAGATTTGGGGTGAAAAACTCCATATTTGAAAAGATAAAAATAGATTTTTATCGAAATGAACTAGTTATTAACTAGAAAAATAATCCAATGGTTATAGATAAATAAATTGGATTAGATTTGAATTGAAATTATCTTTGGATATTTTCGATATTGGATTCCGTGATTATACAGATATCGTGATGGGAATTTGGAAGATATCGATATCGTTATTCCCGATATGATATCTGTCGGTTTCAGGATTTGATGTTGAATATAAGTCAATACTATCTCTATTCAAAACCTTATATTTAATGTCAAATTTGATTGATTGATGGTTTGGATTGTGCTCGACCAGTTTATGAGCAAAATATGCTTTTGCATTTAGCATTGGGTTGGGTTGAAAATATCTGTGTGCTAACGCCTTGTGAAACACTTCACGATTTGACGATAAGGTGTTTAGCGATGTTGTGTTCATTTCAAATTTAACGAATGATTGTGAAATGATATTTTTCTTAAGTGAAAAGAAATGTATTCCCGATTTTGGATAGGGAATGTTTTATAGAAATGTTTTATAAAACCGAAAGGATTTCGAGGCCCAAAACCCGATGATTTCTAAAATGATTTAGAAATGTATTATATGTTACATTGTGGTTCATCGCGTATTCGATCAGTTGCTATTAATGATGTATCTGTTTGGTGGCGGAGAATTTATTCTCTTGCTTAACACCCTTCTTTGAGACGTACGAGCTCAAAGGTTATGTGATTAATAGTGACTGATCATATGCGTGAATTACAGATGTGAAGTACTATATTTTGAAAGTACTTGTGATTATTATGTTGTGAAATGATTTTCCCTACTTCGGGATATGAAATGATTTAGTATGTGGCTAAAGATTCGGGTAACCCTGAGACTAAAAGTATGGGTGAGAGGGCGGTGTATGCTCTCCATGAGTGGGAGGTGCATCGTCGGTGTAGCCTACTCCTATGTGGGGTAGGTGCACATATATATATCGAGTTGCGAGGTGCGTACCCTTTGCCTTGTCGATGGGGAGCACGATATTTGGTTGCATACTTGTTTGTATGCATTGTTATGTTTTGGAATTCACATTTCAAAATGATTTGATTTGAAATCCCGAAGTGAAATCTACTTTATTATGAAAGCTAGATATGTATTTCAAATGATTTGAAATAGAAATCGGGAATGAAGTCCAAAGGAATAATTTCTGTAAATTGAATTGGATTTAGAAAATCTAAGTGTAGTGATTAATCTAAGTGGGTAGATTGGGATATTGCATGTTGATTGATGCATAGTAGATCCATATATCTATATTGATTGTTGTTTATACACTGGCTTTCATGGGGGTAAACCCGTTCCGCGAAAATGGCGTGGTCCCGTGATTTGCATTATTTTTGAACAAAGTTAACAACTGTTTTTGAGTTCTCACACCAGTCCCATGACTGACCTGTAGTTTGCTTTTCCTTTGCGAACTCGGGTGCCCCTATTTTCCACACGGGCAGTCGAGTAGTTTTATTTTGCAGATGTATTGAGCAGGATTCTGGATTGAAGCTTTAAGCTGTGTCCAGGCATTTACAGTCTTCCGCTGTGTAGTTTATATTTCCGCTGTGCACTGTTTTACATTTATGTAAATTTATCTTCCGCTGTGTATTATATTTCGATATACTCTGATATTCTGTACTCTGATGTAACATTATTATGATGTCTATTGAAGTCTTCTGTTATTTGTCCTGATGTGTTGTATACCCAAAGTTAGCGTATGCGGGATTCAAATGGTCTTGGTCGATTTAGCGATCGATTAGGTCCGGGCGAAACCCCTGTCGTTACACGTGGTATCAGAGCTTTGGTTAAACTCAAATCTTTGGGGTACAACTCGTTAGAACTGAACAAAAGACTCATCAGAGGTAGGATTAGTAATGTCCTATAAAAGAATCCTCATTAGAGATAGAATCAGTAGCATTCTAGAATGAGTGACTCGTTAGAGATGGGGTTAGAAATGCCCTAGAATGAGTCGAGAGTTATTTGTTTATAAATAACGTATTTGTGATTATATATAATCTGATTTTAGAAAATATGATTTTAAATATATAAAATTATATATTTGAAAATATAATCAATTAATTGATTGATGTTTGTGTTGTTGGTTTATTTGTTTGATAATTTTGAACCATTATGCCTAATTAAACCAAATATTGAATTGTATTGAAAATTGGTCGCGTTTGCTTGCATATACATGTATATCATTGAACAGGTCATAGCAAGGAGGCTAGAGCCAGAGAATAAAATTTGTTTGCCCGACAAATAGGTACATGTTTACTACATAATTTACTGTTTTGTTTGGGTGATGATGATTTTATGAGCCTATTGGCTAGCCGCTTGGCTTTTTCTTTTTCTTTTTGAGATCTGAAGGACCGGGGAAGCTATTTGAAATTCCCCGATGCTCCCGGTGCAGGGGAGGTTATGGCGAAATTTTTCGAAAATTTAGGGTGTTAGCCAAATTTTTGAAATTTTGAAAATTCTCAGAAACTAAAGAGTTGGAGAATGGAAGTCAGATCGAGCGTAGAGTTGAATAATCAAACCACTTTCGACTTTGTTCCTTTTCGGGGACGAAAAGTTTTAAGTGGGGGAGATTGTAACAACCTGTAAAATCTGGGCCAGTTTAAAATTTTTAAATTGGCAATTTTAGCAAAGTTTTAATATTTAAAATGAATTATTTTAAATAATATCGGGGAGAAATTTATTTTGAATATAATTCGAACGTATATATTATACGCGTCGTCGTTAGAATATAAATAATTATTAATAATTATAAATAGAATTGAAAATGGCGCGGTAGTTCGATAATTCGATTTCAAACTTCAATTGAATGTACCGGGTGCAAAACAATCCGGATTTTAGTGAAACCAAAAATAATGGGATCTAATTGATAATATCTTTCCAACGAATCCGAATAATAAAATTTTGATAGCAGGAATCAAAAGATATGTCCAGTTGAAAATTCTGAATAGTCGCTATGGAATTCAGGCCCTTAAAAATGGACATTTTGCAAACGACCTCGGAATTCGACGAAACCAGTTTTGTTGGGTCCGTGATGTTAAGTTATTGCTAGATTCCAAATTTCATAATTTTTCGAATCAGTATGTGAGCGTGGTAAAGGAAAATGCGTTTGACCATTTTCAGTGGATTTTAATCGACTGGAAATTGGCCATTTTTCCAACGGTCTCAGAATTCGACGAAACTAGTTTTGTTAGGACCGTATCGTCAATACGAAGCTAGAAAATATTTTTCTGGAATTTTTCTAGTTAGTATGTGGCCCCGATAATTTGAAAAGTGCGTTTAAAATTCAATATAATGATTTAAAAGAAAATTCAATATAATGATTTAAAAGAAAATTCAAAAGGAAACTGGCTGTAACGATCAAATCAGTTTGCGATACATATCCCATTGTGTTCGGAATGGGGGTAAAACGCTATGGGCGACAGGCGGTGGGCCTCGTTTAGAGGTCGTATGTGAAAGTCAACTTTTTGAATAATTAAATAATAATAAAATATATATATATATATATATTTTTATTCCCTCCCTCCCTCTTATCTTCTGCTTGGACCCCCCCGTTCGTTATAAAACATAACAGAAAGAAAAAAAAAACCCAAACCCTAAACCTAAATCGCCAGCCTCCCCCCGATCCCTCGAGCGCCGACGAAGAGCCGCCGCCCCCCCTAACCTCGAACGCCGACGAAAAGCCCCCCCTTGAAGCCATCGCCTCCCTCCATCGCGTTCGAGACTCGAAGTCGCCCACCGCCTTTCCTCCGTCGAAGCTCGAAGCCGCCGCCTGCTCCTCCTGCCGCCGACGAAGACGAGCATCGCTCCCCCCCCCCTTCGCAGCTACATCGGTAAACTTTTTTATTTATTTATTTATTTTCTTTTTTTAAAAAAAAAAAAAACTGATTTGTTTTTAGGAAAAAAAAAACAGATTATTAAAAAGATTTAAAAAACCGATTTGTTTAAAAAGAATTGAATACTGGTTTTAATTAAAATTAAAAAAACTGAATTTTTTTTAAAAAGTTAGAACAGAAATTTTTTTTAAAGTATAAAACTGTTTTGTTTTAAAAAGTTAAAAACTGATCTATAAAAAAAAAAAACTGCATTTTTTATTAAAATAAAAACTGCATTTTTTATACAGTTAAAAACTGAATTTTTAAAGATTCAAAAACTGCATTTTTATAAAAGAGAAAAACTGATTTTATTTTGAACTTTAAAATAGGAAAAAGGTTTAATCTTTTAGTAGAAAAAGATTTGAACTTGCAGAAGTAAAAATCATATTTTTATATGTTGAAAGCAAAAGTAAAAATCATATTTGTATATATTGAATAACATAGTAAAATTCGATTTTTACCTATGTAGAGGATACAGTCAACGAGAGCGACAAGAAGGCGAAATAGGCGAAGATTGCTATAAATGAAGAGTCGTGATATTGGATAGCTTTCGGTGAGAACTCCTCACTCTAAATTTTCTTTTTCTAGTTATATATATATATACTAGGATGTAGACGGTGTTTAGTAGCACCCGACACCCGTCATCCACAGACCATGGATGGCTTGTTTGTTTAATTGATGTGATGTGAAAATTGTTTGTGATGTTGATGTAAAATTGAAAGTGAAAATAATATATATATTGAAAGTGAAAATATTATATATATTAGAAGTGTATGAAATATATATATTGAAAGTGAAAGTATCGAATATATTGAAAATGAATATATCGTATGTATTGAAAATGGAAATATCGTATATAGTGAAAGGTGAATATATATATATATATATGAATTGAAAACGATGTATATGAAATATTCGAATTGAAAACGATGTATCTGAAATATTCGAATTGAAAACGATGTATCTGAAATATTCAAATTGAAAACGATGTATATGAAATATTCGAATTGAATCGAATAGAAAACGAATTCGAAATGAATCGAATAGAAAACGAATTCGAAATGAATTGAATAGAAAACGAATTCGAAATGAATTGAATAGAAAACGAATTCGAAATGAATTGAATAGAAAACGAATTCGAATTGAATCGAATAGAAAACGAATTCGAAATGAATTGAATAGAAAACGAATTCGAAATGAATTGAATAGAAAATGAATTCGAATTGAATTGAATAGAAAATGAATTCGAATTGAATTGAATAGAAAACGAATTCGAAATGAATTGAATAGAAAACGAATTCGAAATGAATTGAATAGAAAACGAATTCGAATTGAATAACATAGAAAATGAATTCGAATCGAATTGAATAGAAAACGAATTCGAATTGAAATAAAATTGAAATCGATTTGAATTGAAATCAAATCGAAGTGAATGTTAAAAGAATTTATAAAGGAAAATTCAATTTTGATTTGAAATTGAAATAAAGGTTGAAATTGTTTTTGAAACAAATTTGAAATGATTTATAAAATTCGTTTTGAAAGGAAATCGACGAAATATATATTATATATATATATATATAATATAATGGCCTGAATAGAACGCGCCGCGCCGCGGCAGTTCGCGAATTTCGACCATTTACTTCGAATGGATATTGCGGGAGATCCGACCGTCGGATTCTCCTAAAACCGGAACCGTTGGGTTCGTATCGAAAAGAGCTTTCTAAGGAATATTAGAAATTCGAAATCTAACGGTTGGATTTGGAATTACGTCCGAATCAAATTCGGAAAAGGTCGCTGTAAGTGCAGTTCGATGGCCATTGTTGGAAATCGACTGTACGGGCCTTGATAAGATTATTAAAAATAGTAATAATTTGTGTAAAATCGTAAGAAATGATTTGTGAAGATTTGGGGTGAAAAACTCCATATTTGAAAAGATAAAAATAGATTTTTATCGAAATGAACTAGTTATTAACTAGAAAAATAATCCAATGGTTATAAATAAATAAATTGGATTAGATTTGAATTGAAATTATCTTTGGATATTTTCGATATTGGATTCCGTGATTATACAGATATCGTGATGGGAATTTGGAAGATATCGATATCGTTATTCCCGATATGATATCTGTCGGTTTCAGGATTTGATGTTGAATATAAGTCAATACTATCTCTATTCAAAACCTTATATTTAATGTCAAATTTGATTGATTGATGGTTTGGATTGTGCTCGACCAGTTTATGAGCAAAATATGCTTTTGCATTTAGCATTGGGTTGGGTTGAAAATATCTGTGTGCTAACGCCTTGTGAAACACTTCACGATTTGACGATAAGGTGTTTAGCGATGTTGTGTTCATTTCAAATTTAACGAATGATTGTGAAATGATATTTTTCTTAAGTGAAAAGAAATGTATTCCCGATTTTGGATAGGGAATGTTTTATAGAAATGTTTTATAAAACCGAAAGGATTTTGAGGCCCAAAACCCGATGATTTCTAAAATGATTTAGAAATGTATTATATGTTACATTGTGGTTCATCGCGTATTCGATCAGTTGCTATTAATGATGTATCTGTTTGGTGGCGGAGAATTTATTCTCTTGCTTAACACCCTTCTTTGAGACGTACGAGCTCAAAGGTTATGTGATTAATAGTGACTGATCATATGCGTGAATTACAGATGTGAAGTACTATATTTTGAAAGTACTTGTGATTATTATGTTGTGAAATGATTTTCCCTACTTCGGGATATGAAATGATTTAGTATGTGGCTAAAGATTCGGGTAACCCTGAGACTAAAAGTATGGGTGAGAGGGCGGTGTATGCTCTCCATGAGTGGGAGGTGCATCGTCGGTGTAGCCTACTCCTATGTGGGGTAGGTGCACATATATATATCGAGTTGCGAGGTGCGTACCCTTTGCCTTGTCGATGGGGAGCACGATATTTGGTTGCATACTTGTTTGTATGCATTGTTATGTTTTGGAATTCACATTTCAAAATGATTTGATTTGAAATCCCGAAGTGAAATCTACT
The DNA here is from genome assembly GCA_030737875.1 of Allium sativum. Taxonomy (NCBI): domain Eukaryota; kingdom Viridiplantae; phylum Streptophyta; class Magnoliopsida; order Asparagales; family Amaryllidaceae; genus Allium; species Allium sativum. The sequence continues at coordinate 786,860,829 of CM060916.1, read as the reverse complement.
TTATTATGAAAGCTAGATATGTATTTCAAATGATTTGAAATAGAAATCGGGAATGAAGTCCAAAGGAATAATTTCTGTAAATTGAATTGGATTTAGAAAATCTAAGTGTAGTGATTAATCTAAGTGGGTAGATTGGGATATTGCATGTTGATTGATGCATAGTAGATCCATATATCTATATTGATTGTTGTTTATACACTGGCTTTCATGGGGGTAAACCCGTTCCGCGAAAATGGCGTGGTCCCGTGATTTGCATTATTTTTGAACAAAGTTAACAACTGTTTTTGAGTTCTCACACCAGTCCCATGACTGACCTGTAGTTTGCTTTTCCTTTGCGAACTCGGGTGCCCCTATTTTCCACACGGGCAGTCGAGTAGTTTTATTTTGCAGATGTATTGAGCAGGATTCTGGATTGAAGCTTTAAGCTGTGTCCAGGCATTTACAGTCTTCCGCTGTGTAGTTTATATTTCCGCTGTGCACTGTTTTACATTTATGTAAATTTATCTTCCGCTGTGTATTATATTTCGATATACTCTGATATTCTGTACTCTGATGTAACATTATTATGATGTCTATTGAAGTCTTCTGTTATTTGTCCTGATGTGTTGTATACCCAAAGTTAGCGTATGCAGGATTCAAACGGTCTTGGTCGATTTAGCGATCGATTAGGTCCGGGCGAAACCCCTGTCGTTACACGGGTGCAAAACAATCCGGATTTTAGTGAAACCAAAAATAATGGAATCTAATTGTGGATATCTTTCCAACGAATCCGACAAATCAAAATTTCGTAGTGAGAATCAAGAGATATGTCCAGTTGAAAATTCCGAATAGTCGCTATGGAATTCAGGCCCTTAAAAATGGACATTTTGCAAATGACCTCGGATTTCGACGAAACCACTTTTGTTGGGTCCGTGATGTCAAATTATTGCTAGGTTTCAAATTTCATAATTTTTCGAATCAATATGTGAGCGTGGCATAGGAAAACGCGTTTGACCGGTTTCAGTTGATTTTAATCGACTGGAAAATGGCCATTTTTCAAACGGTCTCAGAATTCGATGAAACTAGTTTTGTTAGGACCGTATCGTCAATACGAAGCTAGAAAATATTTTCTTGAATTTTTCTAGTTAGTATGTGGCCCCGATAATTTGAAATGTACGTTTAAAATTCAATATAGTCAATATAGTGATTTAAATGTAAATTTAACGGAAACTGATTGTAACAATCAAATCAGCTTGCGATACATATCCCATTGTGTTCGGAATGGGGGTAAAACGCTATGGACGACAGGCGGTGGGCCTCGTTTCGAGGTCGTATGTAAAAGTCAACTTTTAATAATAATAAAATAATAAATTAAAATAAATAAAAAAAAAGAAAAAAAAAAGAAAACCCCTCTCTCCCCTTAACCAGGCCCCCCCCGATCTCTTTTCATTTCGAACAAAAATAGAAAAAAAAAAGAGGAAAAAAAAACCCTCGTCGCAATCGCCAACCGCCGCCCCTCCCCATCGATCGCGCCACCGCCCCAGCTGTCGCCGACCCCTCCCCATCACTCTCCAACCGTCGCCCCCCTCTACGAATCCCCATCCCCAAAATCGAAGCCGCCACCGCAAACCCAGTGCCGCTGCCACCTGATTGCCGACGCCCCCCCTCCCCCCGGAAGCGAGCTCCGCCTCCTCTCAGACGATCAGCGAAGAGCCCCCCCCCCCCCCCCCCCACTGACAAACGGAGAAGCCCCCTGTAAGTTTTTCTGGAACTTATTTATTTTTATAAACTGATTTTATTTTTATAAACTGATTTTATTTTTATAAAGTGATTTTTATTTTTAGATTTTAAATAGCAAAAGATTTAAACTTTAAAAAGAGAAAGGTTTGAATTTTAAAATTGAAAAGAGAAAGGTTTGAATTTTAAAATTGAAAAGAGAAAGGTTTGAATTTTAAAATTGAAAAGATCGGGTTTTTAGAATAGAAAAGATCATATTTTTAAAATAGAAAAGGCGGAATTTTTCTTGAGTAGAAGAAGTAAGATATGATTTTTATATCTTTTAAAGCAATAAAAATATAATTTTTACATCATAGGAGTGTTAAAAATATAATTTTTGCATGATAGGAATATTAAAAATATGATTTTTATATTTTTAAAGTATTAAAAATATGATCTTTATAGGATGGAGAATATAAAAATATCATCTCTGTGTATGTAGCAAAATAAAAATCTGATTTTTATTTTCTATACGTCGAAATAAAATGCTGATTTTTACAAAGATGAAATCTTTATAGTTAAAAAGGCGAGATCTTTATATATAGAATAACGATGTAAAAATAGAATTTTTATCTATATAGTAGCGGTGTAAAAATAGCATTTTTATCCATATAGCGTGAAAGTAAAAATTCGATTTTTATATATTGAATAGCATAGTAAAAATTCAATTTTTAAATATATGAAGTGATTATAAAAATATGATTTTTGAATTGAAAGTGAATAAATAAAAATGTGATTTTTATTTTAAAGACATCGAAATATAAAAATGTGATTTTTATATATATAGTGACTACGGGCAACGAAGATGACGAAGATACGATGAAGATGAAGATTTCTATCAAATGAAGAGTCGTGGTATTGGATAGCTTTCGGTGAGAACTTCTCACCTTTCAATTTCTTTTTCTAGTTATATATATATATATATATACTAGGATGTAGACGGTGCTTAGTAGCACCCGACACCCGTCATCCACAGACCATGGATGGCTTGTTTGTAAATTGTTTGGTTGAGTAGTTGGTTAGTTTATTGGTTTGAATTGAATTATTTGGTGAATTGAATGGATTTGATTGATGTGTGAATGGCGTGGGCCTTCACTAGACCGGGGACAAGGCTAGGCCTTGTTCCGTTTCTAGTATCGTGCCGTTATGCCGCCGAAATTTTCTAAAATATGTTAGAAAAATAAAAATATCATTTTATTGAGTAAAAACTGAGTAGAAATTCATGTGTTGAAATAGAATATTTTATCGTTAAAAATATAGTTTTTAACGTGAAAGTGAATAAATAAAATATTTATAAACAAATCGGCCGATTTGTTTATTTACACTGATTTAACTGATATCGATTGGGTCGATAAATTTTACACATCGCCCAACTGCACAAATAAAATCTGTGTTTGATTGTTTGAAACCCCACACGGGTGTTGGGATGAAATTTGATGTTCACTCATCCTGATTGATTAAGTATGTCGATCGATTGATTGACAGGCTGTTATAAGCGTCAGATATCTATATTTGATGCTTATACAGTGTAGTGCACTTTGGTTGATGATTGATTATTTTTCAATGCTATTATATACATGTGTTGTATGGAATCCATATAATTAACATTATATGGTGATTGATTGGGCCTCATTCCAATCGGGAAAACAATGAATATTATAAAAGAAAATTCATGTGTTGAATATAAAAATAGTCATGTGTTGACGATGTTCACGTGTTGAGTGAAATATTTTAAATAAAATAAATTACATCTTTATCATATTTAAAATTAGAACTACTTCCTAGTAGAAGTCTAATTAAAATCAAACGATAGATACCATAGTTTTATAAAGTATTTTACATAACAAAAATAGTGATGTGTTGACAGTACTCATGTGTTGAGATTAGTCGTGTGTTGAAAGAAATATAGATTCATGTGTTGAATGGGATAAATATTCATTTGTTGGATAGAATAAAGGAGTTTTGAAAAATATAAAGCCGTGTTGATTAGAGATGCGTTATTTCGACGTGAACGATATTTATATTGAATTGAAAACGATTTCGAAATGAATTGAATTGAAAACGATTTCGAAATGAATTGAATTGAAAACGATTTCGAAATGAATTGAATTGAAAACGATTTCGAAATGAATTGAATTGAAAACGATTTCGAAATGAATTGAATTGAAAACGAATTCAAATTGATTTGAAAGCGAATTGAAATGATTTGAATTGAAAAGGAAGTTGAAATGGTTTTGAAACGAAGTTAAAACGATTTATAAAATTCGTTTTAAAAGGAAATCGACGAAATATATATAATATATATATATTATATATATAATGGCTTGAATAGAACGCGCCGCGCCGCGGCAGTTCGTGAATTTCGACCATTAACTTCGAATTGACGTTGCGGGAGATCCGACCGTCGGATTCTCCTAAAACCGGAACCGTTGGGTTCGTATCGAAAAGAGCTTTCCAATGAATATTAGAAATTTGAAATCTAACGGTTGGATTTGGAATTATGTCCAAATCAAATTCGAAAAAGGTCGCTGTAAGTGCAGTTCGATGGCCGTTGTTGGAAATCGACTGTACGGGCCTTGATAAAATTATTAAAAATATTGATAATTTGTGTAAAATTATAATATGTGAATTGGAAAGATTTGGGCTGGAAAATTCCACATTTGAAAAGATAAAAATAGATTTTTATCGAAATGAACTAGTTTTGAACTAGAATTGAAATCAATTTATTTTTTTAATAAATAAATTGAATATGAAAGTGATTTTGAAAATAATCGATAATTTCCAATATGTGGATTGGACTGGAGCTGAATCGAAATTATCTTCGGGATATTTCGATGTTGGATTTCGTGACTATACAAATATTGTTATGGGGATTTGAAAGATATTTTATATCGTTATTTCCAATACGATATTTGTTGGTTTCAGAATTTGATATTGAATATAAGCCGATATATTTTCAATTCAGAGCCTTGTATTTAATATCAAATGTAATTTGGTTTGTCGTGAATCGTGTTTTTGATGACATTGGTTCTTTAACCCAGTTAAAGGCAGGATATTGATTTTTGAAAAGATTAAAACTAAGTGGAGTTTTAATGAATCTTTAATTAGATTAAAAATGTGAATTGATAATTTAAGTTATCAAATCTGAAGGGTGATCGAGAATGGAGTGCCACCAGTTTTGCTCCAAAGCGATAGTTAAATCTTTAATTAGATTTGAACGTGAAATGGTAATTAATTTTACCAATAACACCGTGGTGTTAGGAATGGAGTATCACCAGTTTTCTCCATGGGATATAGGTTGGGATTGGGAAATAAAATAAATAATTACTTCGGTGTGGTTCGTTAATCCCGACTAGTTTGAAATGATATCCAAAGGAAGATTATAGGATAAATTTAGAAGAATTTATCTTGGATAAAATTAATGGGAACATTTCCCTAAGAATGTGATATTGTGAATAAAAGAATATTCTGAATTGGGATGAGGCGTTTGTTGTGTTTGTGTAACATTCGTTTATTATATACGTGGGTTATTCAGAAAGGCCGGGTTTATACCCATTCTGAATAATCGATTCGACGAGATGTCGAAGATGAAGACGGTGGTTGAAGACCGGAAGTCTTCACATCGTTTGGGTGATTACTGATGATCTTGATTGGGCTGTACACCCAGGATGAGGGAATCAGTTGGTGATCGTCCAGACGTACTTGGAGATCGATGGATATGCGAGGAAAGTGCCTCCGGTTTCGTTCAGACCCAGAACGAACTTGTAAATGGATTGTGTGTCTGACATTGGATTTTATTCTGTGTTGATTGATCTCTATTAAATATACATCTGTTTGGCGGCGGAGAATTTATTCTCTTGCTTAACGCCCTTCTCTGAGACATACGAGCTCAGAGGTTGTATATCGATGGACATCAGTCGCATGGAGTGAATTGCCAATGTGGCATACGTAAGTGGCAATTGATCAGGGCTTCTGTTGAAAAGCAAAGTCTTGTGGTTGATGATCAAAGCACGGCCTGTGTGGCGTAGCTTTGTGTATAACGTGAATTCGCGAGCCTCACACCTCGGTATGAGTCAAAAACGGGAGACGGACCGCTGGGAGAGCATGACGTTTCTTTCTAGCTAGGGTGGTGTCAGTGACCTACCAGCCCTGACATTTATATACTTTTCACCTGTGTGGTTGTTGGATACGAGGCGCCTCGGATATAGGTCTGTAAGGACCGGGAAACGTGTGTTCAGGAATAACTAATCCTCAAAAGTAAGAGAGGACCGGCCCAGCCGATTCCAAGGATCAAAGTGGGGTCCTGAGGCATTTGCTAGAGTGTCTCGAACGCGGAGAGGAGCTTGCCCCTTGCCTCGACTCATGACGGAAATCCAATTTCCAATACGTGTATTGCGGTTTTAATTGTAGAACTAGTATGGCGACATGATATATGGTACCCATGCCGTCTATGATTGATATTTATGATTGAAATTGTTTTGACACTATACACCTATAATAGTATCAAATAATGTGTTTTAAACGTATCAAGCATGCTTTGGCTGTTATAAGGGAAAACCCTATCCTCCGGCTTGCGTTGCATTGTGTGATGGGACCTGGGTCTTATAACAGCTTCATTTTTCTTTATTTAGCATTGCGCTGTTTGTTCTATGCACTGGTATTCTTGGGAGGAAACCCGTTCCATGTTATACGGCGTGGTCCCTTGATTTACCTAACTTTAAAACCAATATTAATAACTGTTTTAGTTCTCACACCAGTCACATGACTGACCTGGAGTTTATTGTTTTAACCTAAACTCTGGGTGCCCCTATTCTCCACACGGGCAGCTAGTAGTTTTGGTTTTGCAGATTTATATTCACAGGGTCCTGATTAACAGCTGGAACGATGCTCGGAAAGCTCTGTATCCGTGTATCACTTTCAGTTGTATTTTGTATTATTTTCCGCTGCTATGTAACTTATTGTAATCTCTGATATTTATCGAATGTAATTTATTCATTTATACTCTGTATATTCTGGTATCTGATGGAATTGTTGTAATAACAATGAAATGTTCTTCCGTATGCGTCCTTTTGTGTATTGTTCTCAAAGTATTCGTGCTTTCCTTCACGGGGAAGTTACGGGTCCTTACAGTGGTATCAGAGCTTTGGTTTACAGAGCTCGAGAACAAGGCACATTAGAACCATACGAAAGAATTCATCAGATATTGGATTAGCAACATCCAATTAGAGTGACTCGTTAGAGATAGGATCAGTAGTATCCTAGAACGAGTGTGAAGAGTATATTTTTCAAATGAAAACAATTTTGTTTTGAAAATTTAAACCATTTTATACGTATTTGAACTTTTATTTATTTTGAATGTGGACAATCTAGTATATAAAGGTTTTGCATATACGCGTCATGAACGTATATTCGAAGTTTTAATATATTAGATAGATATAGAGTCACACTCTAGTCACCCGGACATGGTCCTGATGATGAAGTATACCATCACCAGTATTTATTTTCGAGTGACGAAGGTATGATATCTATATATTTCCATTAGACTGGTGTGAGAACCAAAACTTATATAGTTAGAACACATTGTTGTGAATTGGCATCAAAAACATGATTTCTGTATATATATCAAAATTATGAATTTGAAACTCTAATTCACTAATTGATTGATGTTTGTGTTGTTTGTTTAATTGTTTGCCAATTTTTAGCCATTTAGCCTAATTTCATCAAATATTGAACTATATTGAAATCGGTCGCATTTGCTTGCATATACATATACTTACATTGAACAGGTCATAGCAAGGAGGCTAGAGCCGAAGAATAAAATTTGTTTGCCCGACAAATAGGTACATGTTTACTACATAATTTCCTGTTTTGTTTGGGTGATGATGATTTTGTGAGCCTATTGGCTAGCCGCTTGGCTTTTTCTTTTTCTTTTTGAGATCTGAAGGACCGGGGAAGCTATTTGAAATTCCTCGATGCTCCCATTGCAGGTGAGGTTATGGCGAAATTTTTCAAAAATTTAGGGTGTTAGCCAAATTTTTGAAATTTTGAAAATTCTCAGAAACTGAAAAGTTGGAGAATGGAAGCCCAATCGAATGTAGAGCTTAATAATCAAACCACTTTCGACTTTGTTCCTTTTCGGGGACGAAAAGTTTTAAGTGGGGGAGATTGTAATAACCCGCAAAATCTGGGCCAGTTTAAAATTTTTATTTTGGCAATTTTAGCGAATTTTGAGCATTTAAAATAAATTATTTTAAATAATATCGACGAGAAATTTATTTTGAATGGAATACGACGTATATATTATACGCGTCGTCGTTAGAATATAAATATTTATATATAATTATAAATAGAATTGAAAATGGCACGGTAGTTCGATAATTCGATTTCAAACTTCAATTGAATGTACCGGGTGCAAAACAATCCGAATTTTAGTGAAACCAAAAATAATGGAATCTAATTGTGGATATCTTTCCAACGAATCCGACAAATCAAAATTTCGTAGTGAGAATCAAGAGATATGTCCAGTTGAAAATTCCGAATAGTCGCTATGGAATTCAGGCCCTTAAAAATGGACATTTTGCAAATGACCTCGGATTTCGACGAAACCACTTTTGTTGGGTCCGTGATGTCAAATTATTGCTAGGTTTCAAATTTCATAATTTTTCGAATCAATATTGTAACACCCCGCCTCCGCTAGGGTCACTCGCAAGGGAATGCACTAGCTTTAGAGGGGCATTATTGGTAAACTTGCACAGAAATATCACAAGACAGAACACATAAAATAGCAGAAGTAAAATCAATCTTTCATAACATGAATACATAAGGTTTAAAGCCTTTTACATCAGAGTACATCAAAACCTGTCTTGCAATAGTAAAGAAGCATAAAGACTTTTTAATAAATTATTCCCCAAGTAAAAACAGTAAAGTAGCCATAGCCAAGAGAAGTCCAAGCCATCCATGATGACCTTCAAGCAGAAGAAGTCCGAACTAAACAGCATTGTTTCCTCCCTGTAACCTGGGGGGGAACGGAAGAAAAGAGGCGAAACAAAACGGGTCAGTCAAAAAGACTGAGTAAGCCCTATCTACTATTAGTATAAAAACTAGTAAAGCTAACTGTCATGAGAAACTGAGATGAACATAAGCATGACAACAAGATAGATAAGCTAAATCAAAATAACAGGGTGAACTATTGAACTTAGATAAACTAAGGTATCGCGATAAACTACGGCATCATGATAAATCAAAGCATCCCATCGTCAGATTTCTATCAAGTATACTATCCCAAGGTATCTACCCCGTCTAACATCCCACGGTATCTGTTTCGTATATTCTTCCTGGTTCTAACATGTATTTTTGCTCTGCACCTCTCGTACTAGTATCCCAACCCGCGTCATGTGTTAACCATGAATGTCCCTTGCCCAATGTTATGTAATGGTCCATGTCAACCTAATATATCGCATATATAGGTTACTCAAATCATATGTTTCTTTCCATGTATATAAGTTCAGTCCTTTGCCGTACCTCGTACGGGCTTCCTCATGTCGTATTATCCTTGAAATCGTTTGGACTGTCACCCTTGTTCTAGCTAGGCTCTTCCATATGAATCATCGTTTGAACTACTAGGACTTACGCCACCTAGCACCACTAGGGATTACGCTTACCTATTGCACGCTTTCGTATTTCGGTTTGGGTTAAACCACCTAGGCCACTAGGGATTACGCTAACCCTCAACCGCGCCCTTTTTCCCACGCATTCCTCGTGAATCGTTTTTCTATAACTGTATGCACATGTATCACATCGTGCCATCCGAGTCCTGTCACAGGGCAAAACAAGAGATACAGGACTCGGTCGGGAGCTTTAGATTTATCTGCCGATGCAGATACTAAGGTCTGCTTTTCTACACGTGGCTATGGTCCCACGAGACCCCTCCCTCAACTAGTGAAAGGCAACACAAGAGAAAATCTTGCATGAGAACTACACTCCGGCCAGCCCACATCCTACAGCCTACCTCACCCATAATTAGATAGCAATTATGGTCTGTTGGGTGTTCCCTGCCTTTCCGTACGTACACGCTTGACTCAAGATGGTAGATGATCGACGAACTTGCTATCTCGGGCACCTTATGTATTCGTCGACTCACTGCTATCCATCCCAGTCTTTAGGTCGCTCGTATAGCAACCAAGGCATACTCTTGGTTCTTCTAACGCAGACCTTAACCTCTTGTGAGCCCAGGATGATCATCTGCGACCTCACAGAGGGATACCAAGAATATCCTCACGTTCCCCGAAGCCGCTGCTTCGTTACCCAGTTCGCTGGAGCCTTTATCTAAATCAGATAGCCCGCTCCTACACGCATACTTAAACGTTGACCTAACGTATCGGGTTACTAATCTATCTAAGAAATGGTCCAAATTTCCTTGACTAAGAATTATTACTTAGTTTCCCTTAACTAAGGTTTACCACTTAGCCTTATTTCCATAATCCTTGTTAACTATGGTTATTTACCTAATCCTCCGAATTAGGGTTTATCTAATGGGTTAAGTGTCACTTAAGTTCATAACTTAGCCCGTCTACTAACCATGTCAAAATTGGCTAAGTATCCAAGTCCAAGACTTAACCCTACAAACCATGTGTCAAGTTGGCTAAGTATATTAAGCAATCCATAACTTAACCTCGTCTAATTATCATTTTAGATTGGTTAATTATATAAATTAACTTGACCTTGTCAAATTACCGAGTCAAATCGGTCAAGCGTATTCAAGTGATTCGTGACTTAGCCTTATCATGTTTTCACGTTAGATTGGTTAAGTATAGGTCACTTAACCACATCAAACTAACAAGTTGGATTAGTTAAGTGTAATTTAACTTAACCCCGTCCAATTACCATGTTTAGATTAGTTAGGTCTGAGTTGCCTTAACCCCATCCATTAACTGTATTAAACGGTTAAGTGTTACTAAGAAAATTCACTTGACCTTATCAAGTTATCGTGTTGGATTGATTAAGTGTTGGTTAACTTAATCCCGTCCCCTCGTCGTATAAAAATGGTCAAGTGTCGTTAGGCAAGTCAAGTTACTTAACCTACCCAACCCTGTCATGTTTTGTTAAGTATCATTAGCCTAATCAAATTACTTAACCCATTTGTCCATGTCATATTTGGTTAAGCCTCATTAATCAAATTAACTTAACCCTATTATGTGGCATTAATTATTTAATGCAACCCAACCTCTCACATTAGACTTTGTTGTGGTTACTAGTTAAGCCGGACGGGTCCGGGTAGATTTACACCACAACTTGGTCTAACCTCGGGTTCAAGCACAACATGACCAACTTCTCACATTGGGTCCTATTGTTTGCAACTACTAGTTAGGCCGGTCGGTTCCGGGTAGTTTTACGTTGCAAACTCAACCCAACCTCGAGTTGGCCACCTTCATGTTCAGTCTAGTGTCATGTTCATAGTCAAGTTTTCAAGCAATTGGGTAGACCTAACTTAATAGGTAAATTCCCAATGGGTAGACCTAACTTAATAGGTAAATTCCCAAGCTTATGTTTTTATGCATACTTACATGTCAACTTCCATGTTACATTTCAAGTTATGTTTTCAAGTATAAACACATGTCTTATTTAACGTTACATGTTGTCATGTTTATACCCATTTACCCAAATCATATTCATGTCATTATGTTTCCCCATAATGTGACCCCAACGCTTTTTAAACTCGCATATACGTTTGCAACAACGTAATGAATTAAAAGAAGAGACTTGGCAAAGGCATGACAAAAATGGATATTGAGCCACAAGTTAATCATGGTGGCAAATGAGGCCCAAATGTGTTCTTTAGCTTGCATGTTACATTCTTAAGCCTCAAAAACATGCATAAACCCAAACTTGGCACATAGGCGAATCATGGTGACAAAAGACATGGAATGATGAATAGAAACTCGCATATATCATCATATAAGGGTTATGACTTCATATGCAAGTTGACATAATGATTATGAAGGTTCTCATGTTGCATAATGCAACATTTCAACATAAAGGTTGTAGCTTTTAGCTCATAAGGTCAAGATGATGACTTCATAAACTTGCATAACATGATAGCATGTATCATTCTCAATGATCAAACCCAAACTTGCAACATGAACATTTAACTTCATAGTTAATATCTAAGAGTAGGGAAAGGCTTACCTTGCTATGAAGGCCTAAATCGATTAAACCAAAGCTTATGATGAAGCCTATGCATGCCATCACCCAAAACTCCAAAGATGAACCCTCCAAATCAACAAAAACACTCTCTTTATGAACAAAGATCAAAGCTTTTGCCTTGAAACCAACTTGAGAAGCTCTCATACTAACATAGGGACTCTCTAACACTCTCATGATCATGAAACCTTTCATAGAAATGAAGTGGAGGCTAGGATAGTTGAGTGGAGGCCATGAGAGTAGAAATTTTGCCATAGTTTAGTTGCATGAATGAATAATGAGGATTTAGGATAGGTTAGGGTCTTATTTATAGATTAGGCAAGTGTTTTAAGCCATAGGATTAAACCTAGATTCAATCCAAGCCATCAAAGCATGTCTTGGGGAAGAAGTCAAGTGTAGGAACCATCTAGGGCCTTTAGATTAAAGATGAACCATGAGAACCATCCAAATGCAAAATCTGCATTTGAGCGAATCGGCCCACGGGTTGACAGCCAAACACCCTGGATTAACCCCTAGTCGACCCAGCGGGCTCGGGTCGACCTCAAAAATCGGCCGGTTCGGTTATTCCCCTCTCCCAATTCGCTGTTTTGAACATTTTTGCATATTTATTTATTTAATTTTCAATTATATATATATGTATATATATATATATATATATATCAATATATATATATATATTTCTCTGCGCAACCCATTTCACTTACTTAAGTATACTTTAATTTGGGAATTTTTCGTGAAACTTCGCGAGGCCATATCTTAGTCATACGGACTCCGATTTTCGAAAAATCGGACTCTATTTCGCGTATTTTTCCGAGACGAACGCAATGGCATAGCCCGTTTCGCTTGATTCAGAATATAAAATTAAATTCTGCCTTGATTCTCGTCTTAATCATGTTATCGAAATACGGGTTGTTACATTCTCCCCACCTTTTAGGATTTCGTCCCCGAAATCTCCAAGTTAGGAAGAACATATCCTACCATCCATCATCCATCTACTCAAAACATCATCCACAAGCAACCATTGTCCTTAGATGATTTCTAATGCTGTATGAATATATGCAAAACGTGTGTGTACATGTTCCTTAGCTAATGCTAATGATTAGGCCTGAATAATCTTTCTAATGCAAAAATATGTATAGTGCCATGAATCCAACATGTATGCAAATAGTCCTAGTCATATAGATACTATATGCGTGCACAATCATTCATTCATATGCAACAACCGCATGATAATACATTCGATTTCATCCATAAACAAGTATAAATACTCGTGCATATGCAATATGAAATGTGACCGAGTCGAGCTAGTATCTAATGTGTGTTCGCGCATCCACGAGCAACCACTTGCAACCATATCAATCATAACATGTTTCAAATACATGTTTACATCCATAGGGTTCTACCTAGAATTCCCTGAAACAGGGTCGAGAAGATAAACAAGACAAACTCCTTACGGGGTTTGTAACCGAAAATAGGATCGAGAGGATGTCCACAAAAGATAGCCTACAAGTAAGCTCTACAGAAAAACAGGGATCAAGAATATACTCCCAAAAGGAGATATCATGCGCGCATCTAGCCTTTGATCATCAAAGTCGTATTTCCTTGAGCTCAATTCCATTGTGCCTTGACCGTCCTTTAACTTCGCGATTTCGTAGCTTCTTATCTCCTGTTTCCATAACATGAGCTGAAACTCATTTCTTCATCGCCTCTCGTTCCACTCGCACACTTGGCGCAATCATGACTGTGTACTCATGATCTCATGCAAGCTTTCCAAAATTCACTAGTGAATCTTGGACCTCGTACCACAAGGTATTCCACGTAGAAGAACTTTCTCTTGAAAGTAAACAGATGCCAACCAGGTTATCAAGCGCACTAACTAAGGTGATTTCTATAACCCATGCATAAGTGAAATAAACCATCCGTCTTATCGGCGAACACCACTCGATCGGGCTCCAAATTTCCAATAAAGGTATCAAGGGATTCTAGGTAACTAATCATGACCGAACCCGAAAGGTTCTACGAGACTTCGAGGGTATTACCACGGCTAGTCAAGAGTCTAACTACCCTCCTATCAAAACCGAGAGTGGCACCCCTTACTGGATAACCACTTCATCCCTAGAATCCATCCACAACTTATAAACATAAGCATTATTTCCAAGCTCAACACTTGATATAGACATTCTCAAATCCAAACAAGCCATGAGTAAATGGACCGATCTTCCAATAGGACTTGAGACAAAAACGGGATCCTCTACTACGCTAGTACTAAGGTGCAGAGACTCAACTATCAAAGCGGACTTAAAAGATGCGGTGATCAAAACAAAGTCCCGACAGGATGATAGAGAAGAAAAGCTAAACCTTTAACAAGATCGTTACCCTCCTTCTGAGGTACCCTAGAAATGAGAGCATACTATTGCCCTCCGAATGATCTTGTCCCTGTTCCATGATACTTAACTATCCGTCCCGTTTCACCATGCCAAAGGTACTCTCTCGTCATGGGTTTCATTGTTCATCTTCCTCCCTCCCTTTAGGACTCAGCCATACCTACATGTTGTTTATCCCTGAGCTCGTATCCTTTATCCTTGTTCTTACTATCCTTTCATGCATAACTCTGCAACGGTCTCTCGAGAACCACCTCCATCGTACGGGAAACACTTACGCAGCTAGAGAGACTAGTCGCAGTCAAAACCACTGTGACTACAGATGGAGGAAAGAAAGGAAAAGAGATTCGATCAAGGAAACAAGGATAATGCTAATGGCCTTTGGGGAATAGCCTTTTTCTTTTCAAAAGAAAATTTTCTTGAAAAATGCTTCTTTGTAAACGGTTTTTCAAATAATTTTCAGAAGGTCTTTAAAAACTTTTGCCCAGTCTAGTAACCTTCTGCTCTGATACCAAATGTAACACCCCGCCTCCGCTAGGGTCACTCGCAAGGGAATGCACTAGCTTTAGAGGGGCATTATTGGTAAACTTGCACAGAAATATCACAAGACAGAACACATAAAATAGCAGAAGTAAAATCAATCTTTCATAACATGAATACATAAGGTTTAAAGCCTTTTACATCAGAGTACATCAAAACCTGTCTTGCAATAGTAAAGAAGCATAAAGACTTTTTAATAAATTATTCCCCAAGTAAAAACAGTAAAGTAGCCATAGCCAAGAGAAGTCCAAGCCATCCATGATGACCTTCAAGCAGAAGAAGTCCGAACTAAACAGCATTGTTTCCTCCCTGTAACCTGGGGGGGAACGGAAGAAAAGAGGCGAAACAAAACGGGTCAGTCAAAAAGACTGAGTAAGCCCTATCTACTATTAGTATAAAAACTAGTAAAGCTAACTGTCATGAGAAACTGAGATGAACATAAGCATGACAACAAGATAGATAAGCTAAATCAAAATAACAGGGTGAACTATTGAACTTAGATAAACTAAGGTATCGCGATAAACTACGGCATCATGATAAATCAAAGCATCCCATCGTCAGATTTCTATCAAGTATACTATCCCAAGGTATCTACCCCGTCTAACATCCCACGGTATCTGTTTCGTATATTCTTCCTGGTTCTAACATGTATTTTTGCTCTGCACCTCTCGTACTAGTATCCCAACCCGCGTCATGTGTTAACCATGAATGTCCCTTGCCCAATGTTATGTAATGGTCCATGTCAACCTAATATATCGCATATATAGGTTACTCAAATCATATGTTTCTTTCCATGTATATAAGTTCAGTCCTTTGCCGTACCTCGTACGGGCTTCCTCATGTCGTATTATCCTTGAAATCGTTTGGACTGTCACCCTTGTTCTAGCTAGGCTCTTCCATATGAATCATCGTTTGAACTACTAGGACTTACGCCACCTAGCACCACTAGGGATTACGCTTACCTATTGCACGCTTTCGTATTTCGGTTTGGGTTAAACCACCTAGGCCACTAGGGATTACGCTAACCCTCAACCGCGCCCTTTTTCCCACGCATTCCTCGTGAATCGTTTTTCTATAACTGTATGCACATGTATCACATCGTGCCATCCGAGTCCTGTCACAGGGCAAAACAAGAGATACAGGACTCGGTCGGGAGCTTTAGATTTATCTGCCGATGCAGATACTAAGGTCTGCTTTTCTACACGTGGCTATGGTCCCACGAGACCCCTCCCTCAACTAGTGAAAGGCAACACAAGAGAAAATCTTGCATGAGAACTACACACCGGCCAGCCCACATCCTACGGCCTACCTCACCCATAATTAGATAGCAATTATGGTCTGTTGGGTGTTCCCTGCCTTTCCGTACGTACACGCTTGACTCAAGATGGTAGATGATCGACGAACTTGCTATCTCGGGCACCTTATGTATTCGTCGACTCACTGCTATCCATCCCAGTCTTTAGGTCGCTCGTATAGCAACCAAGGCATACTCTTGGTTCTTCTAACGCAGACCTTAACCTCTTGTGAGCCCAGGATGATCATCTGCGACCTCACAGAGGGATACCAAGAATATCCTCACGTTCCCCGAAGCCGCTGCTTCGTTACCCAGTTCGCTGGAGCCTTTATCTAAATCAGATAGCCCGCTCCTACACGCATACTTAAACGTTGACCTAACGTATCGGGTTACTAATCTATCTAAGAAATGGTCCAAATTTCCTTGACTAAGAATTATTACTTAGTTTCCCTTAACTAAGGTTTACCACTTAGCCTTATTTCCATAATCCTTGTTAACTATGGTTATTTACCTAATCCTCCGAATTAGGGTTTATCTAATGGGTTAAGTGTCACTTAAGTTCATAACTTAGCCCGTCTACTAACCATGTCAAAATTGGCTAAGTATCCAAGTCCAAGACTTAACCCTACAAACCATGTGTCAAGTTGGCTAAGTATATTAAGCAATCCATAACTTAACCTCGTCTAATTATCATTTTAGATTGGTTAATTATATAAATTAACTTGACCTTGTCAAATTACCGAGTCAAATCGGTCAAGCGTATTCAAGTGATTCGTGACTTAGCCTTATCATGTTTTCACGTTAGATTGGTTAAGTATAGGTCACTTAACCACATCAAACTAACAAGTTGGATTAGTTAAGTGTAATTTAACTTAACCCCGTCCAATTACCATGTTTAGATTAGTTAGGTCTGAGTTGCCTTAACCCCATCCATTAACTGTATTAAACGGTTAAGTGTTACTAAGAAAATTCACTTGACCTTATCAAGTTATCGTGTTGGATTGATTAAGTGTTGGTTAACTTAATCCCGTCCCCTCGTCGTATAAAAATGGTCAAGTGTCGTTAGGCAAGTCAAGTTACTTAACCTACCCAACCCTGTCATGTTTTGTTAAGTATCATTAGCCTAATCAAATTACTTAACCCATTTGTCCATGTCATATTTGGTTAAGCCTCATTAATCAAATTAACTTAACCCTATTATGTGGCATTAATTATTTAATGCAACCCAACCTCTCACATTAGACTTTGTTGTGGTTACTAGTTAAGCCGGACGGGTCCGGGTAGATTTACACCACAACTTGGTCTAACCTCGGGTTCAAGCACAACATGACCAACTTCTCACATTGGGTCCTATTGTTTGCAACTACTAGTTAGGCCGGTCGGTTCCGGGTAGTTTTACGTTGCAAACTCAACCCAACCTCGAGTTGGCCACCTTCATGTTCAGTCTAGTGTCATGTTCATAGTCAAGTTTTCAAGCAATTGGGTAGACCTAACTTAATAGGTAAATTCCCAATGGGTAGACCTAACTTAATAGGTAAATTCCCAAGCTTATGTTTTTATGCATACTTACATGTCAACTTCCATGTTACATTTCAAGTTATGTTTTCAAGTATAAACACATGTCTTATTTAACGTTACATGTTGTCATGTTTATACCCATTTACCCAAATCATATTCATGTCATTATGTTTCCCCATAATGTGACCCCAACGCTTTTTAAACTCGCATATACGTTTGCAACAACGTAATGAATTAAAAGAAGAGACTTGGCAAAGGCATGACAAAAATGGATATTGAGCCACAAGTTAATCATGGTGGCAAATGAGGCCCAAATGTGTTCTTTAGCTTGCATGTTACATTCTTAAGCCTCAAAAACATGCATAAACCCAAACTTGGCACATAGGCGAATCATGGTGACAAAAGACATGGAATGATGAATAGAAACTCGCATATATCATCATATAAGGGTTATGACTTCATATGCAAGTTGACATAATGATTATGAAGGTTCTCATGTTGCATAATGCAACATTTCAACATAAAGGTTGTAGCTTTTAGCTCATAAGGT
The DNA here is from genome assembly GCA_030737875.1 of Allium sativum. Taxonomy (NCBI): domain Eukaryota; kingdom Viridiplantae; phylum Streptophyta; class Magnoliopsida; order Asparagales; family Amaryllidaceae; genus Allium; species Allium sativum. The sequence continues at coordinate 786,842,591 of CM060916.1, read as the reverse complement.
CAAGATGATGACTTCATAAACTTGCATAACATGATAGCATGTATCATTCTCAATGATCAAACCCAAACTTGCAACATGAACATTTAACTTCATAGTTAATATCTAAGAGTAGGGAAAGGCTTACCTTGCTATGAAGGCCTAAATCGATTAAACCAAAGCTTATGATGAAGCCTATGCATGCCATCACCCAAAACCCCAAAGATGAACCCTCCAAATCAACAAAAACACTCTATTTATGAACAAAGATCAAAGCTTTTGCCTTGAAACCAACTTGAGAAGCTCTCATACTAACATAGGGACTCTCTAACACTCTCATGATCATGAAACCTTTCATAGAAATGAAGTGTAGGCTAGGATTGTTGAGTGGAGGCCATGAGAGTAGAAATTTTGCCATAGTTTAGTTGCATGAATGAATAATGAGGATTTAGGATAGGTTAGGGTCTTATTTATAGATTAGGCAAGTGTTTTAGGCCATAGGATTAAACCTAGATTCAATCCAAGCCATCAAAGCATGTCTTGGGGAAGAAGTCAAGTGTAGGAACCATCTAGGGCCTTTAGATTAAAGATGAACCATGAGAACCATCCAAATGCAAAATCTGCATTTGAGCGAATCGGCCCACGGGTTGACAGCCAAACACCCTGGATTAACCCCTAGTCGACCCAGCGAGCTCGGGTCGACCTCAAAAATCGGCCGGTTCGGTTATTCCCCTCTCCCAATTCGCTGTTTTGAACATTTTTGCATATTTATTTATTTAATTTTCAATTATATATATATATATATCAATATATATATATATATATATATTTCTCTGCGCAACCCATTTCACTTACTTAAGTATACTTTAATTTGGGAATTTTTCGTGAAACTTCGCGAGGCCATATCTTGGTCATACGGACTCCGATTTTCGAAAAATCGGACTCTATTTCGCGTATTTTTCCGAGACGAACGCAATGGAATAGCCCGTTTCGCTTGATTCAGAATATAAAATTAAATTCTGCCTTGATTCTCGTCTTAATCATGTTATCGAAATACGGGTTGTTACAAATATGTGAGCGTGGCATAGGAAAACGCGTTTGACCGGTTTCAGTTGATTTTAATCGACTGGAAAATGGCCATTTTTCAAACGGTCTCAGAATTCGACGAAACTAGTTTTGTTAGGACCGTATCGTCAATACGAAGCTAGAAAATATTTTCTGGAATTTTTCTAGTTAGTATGTGGCCCCGATAATTTGAAATATACGTTTAAAATTCAATATAGTCAATATAGTGATTTAAATGTAAATTTAACGGAAACTGATTGTAACAATCAAATCAGCTTGCGATACATATCCCATTGTGTTCGGAATGGGGGTAAAACGCTATGGACGACAGGCGGTGGGCCTCGTTTTGAGGTCGTATGTAAAAGTCAACTTTTAATAATAATAAAATAATAAATTAAAATAAAAAAAATAAAAGAAAACCCCTCTCTCCCCTTAACCAGGCCCCCCCCCGATCTCTTTTCATTTCGAACAAAAATAGAAAAAAAAAAGAGGAAAAAAAAAACCCTCGTCGCAATCGCCAACCGCCGCCCCTCCCCATCGATCGCGCCACCGCCCCAGCTGTCGCCGACCCCTCCCCATCACTCTCCAACCGTCGCCCCCCTCTTCGAATCCCCATCCCCAAAATCGAAGCCGCCACCGCAAACCCAGTGCCGCTGCCACCTGATTGCCGACCCCCCCCCCCCGGAAGCGAGCTCCGCCTCCTCTCAGACGATCAGCGAAGAGCCCCCCCCCCTCACTGACAAACGGAGAAGCCCCCTGTAAGTTTTTCTGGAACTTATTTATTTTTATAAACTGATTTTATTTTTATAAACTGATTTTATTTTTATAAACTGATTTTTATTTTTAGATTTTAAATAGCAAAAGATTTAAACTTTAAAAAGAGAAAGGTTTGAATTTTAAAATTGAAAAGAGAAAGGTTTGAATTTTAAAATTGAAAAGAGAAAGGTTTGAATTTTAAAATTGAAAAGATCGGGTTTTTAGAATAGAAAAGATCATATTTTTAAAATAGAAAAGGCGGAATTTTTCTTGAGTAGAAGAAGTAAGATATGATTTTTATATCTTTTAAAGCAATAAAAATATAATTTTTACATCATAGGAGTGTTAAAAATATAATTTTTGCATGATAGGAATATTAAAAATATGATTTTTATATTTTTAAAGTATTAAAAATATGATCTTTATAGGATGGAGAATATAAAAATATCATCTCTGTGTATGTAGCAAAATAAAAATCTAATTTTTATTTTCTATACGTCGAAATAAAATGCTGATTTTTACAAAGATGAAATCTTTATAGTTAAAAAGGCGAGATCTTTATATATAGAATAACGATGTAAAAATAGAATTTTTATCTATATAGTAGCGGTGTAAAAATAGCATTTTTATCCATATAGCGTGAAAGTAAAAATTCGATTTTTATATATTGAATAGCATAGTAAAAATTCAATTTTTAAATATATGAAGTGATTATAAAAATATGATTTTTGAATTGAAAGTGAATAAATAAAAATGTGATTTTTATTTTAAAGACATCGAAATATAAAAATGTGATTTTTATATATATAGTGACTACGGGCAACGAAGATGACGAAGATACGATGAAGATGAAGATTTCTATCAAATGAAGAGTCGTGGTATTGGATAGCTTTCGGTGAGAACTTCTCACCTTTCAATTTCTTTTTCTAGTTATATATATATATATATATACTAGGATGTAGACGGTGCTTAGTAGCACCCGACACCCGTCATCCACAGACCATGGATGGCTTGTTTGTAAATTGTTTGGTTGAGTAGTTGGTTAGTTTATTGGTTTGAATTGAATTATTTGGTGAATTGAATGGATTTGATTGATGTGTGAATGGCGTGGGCCTTCACTAGACCGGGGACAAGGCTAGGCCTTGTTCCGTTTCTAGTATCGTGCCGTTATGCCGCCGAAATTTTCTAAAATATGTTAGAAAAATAAAAATATCATTTTATTGAGTAAATGAACTGAGTAGAAATTCATGTGTTGAAATAGAATATTTTATCGTTAAAAATATAGTTTTTAACGTGAAAGTGAATAAATAAAATATTTATAAACAAATCGGCCGATTTGTTTATTTACACTGATTTGATTGATATCGATTGGGTCGATAAATTTTACACATCGCCCAACTGCACAAATAAAATCTGTGTTTGATTGTTTGAAACCCCACACGGGTGTTGGGATGAAATTTGATGTTCACTCATCCTGATTGATTAAGTATGTCGATCGATTGATTGACAGGCTGTTATAAGCATCAGATATCTATATTTGATGCTTATACAGTGTAGTGCACTTTGGTTGATGATTGATTATTTTTCAATGCTATTATATACATGTGTTGTATGGAATCCATATAATTAACATTATATGGTGATTGATTGGGCCTCATTCCAATCGGGAAAACAATGAATATTATAAAAGAAAATTCATGTGTTGAATATAAAAATAGTCATGTGTTGATGATGTTCATGTGTTGAGTGAAATATTTTAAATAAAATAAATTACATCTTTATCATATTTAAAATTAGAACTACTTCCTAGTAGAAGTCTAATTAAAATCAAACGATAGATACCATAGTTTTATAAAGTATTTTACATAACAAAAATAGTGATGTGTTGACAGTACTCATGTGTTGAGATTAGTCGTGTGTTGAAAGAAATATAGATTCATGTGTTGAATGGGATAAATATTCATTTGTTGGATAGAATAAAGGAGTTTTGAAAAATATAAAGCCGTGTTGATTAGAGATGCGTTATTTCGACGTGAACGATATTTATATTGAATTGAAAATGATTTCGAAATGAATTGAATTGAAAACGATTTCGAAATGAATTGAATTGAAAACGATTTCGAAATGAATTGAATTGAAAACGATTTCGAAATGAATTGAATTGAAAACGATTTCGAAATGAATTGAATTGAAAACGATTTCGAAATGAATTGAATTGAAAACGATTTCGAAATGAATTGAATTGAAAACGAATTCAAATTGATTTGAAAGCGAATTGAAATGATTTGAATTGAAAAGGAAGTTGAAATGGTTTTGAAACGAAGTTAAAACGATTTATAAAATTCGTTTTAAAAGGAAATCGACGAAATATATATAATATATATATATTATATATATAATGGCTTGAATAGAACGCACCGCGCCGCGGCAGTTCGTGAATTTCGACCATTAACTTCGAATTGACTTTGCGGGAGATCCGACCGTCGGATTCTCCTAAAACCAGAACCGTTGGGTTCGTATCGAAAAGAGCTTTCCAATGAATATTAGAAATTTGAAATCTAACGGTTGGATTTGGAATTATGTCCAAATCAAATTCGAAAAAGGTCGCTGTAAGTGCAGTTCGATGGCCGTTGTTGGAAATCGACTGTACGGGCCTTGATAAAATTATTAAAAATATTGATAATTTGTGTAAAATTATAATATGTGAATTGGAAAGATTTGGGCTGGAAAATTCCACATTTGAAAAGATAAAAATAGATTTTTATCGAAATGAACTAGTTTTGAACTAGAATTGAAATCAATTTATTTTTTTAATAAATAAATTGAATATGAAAGTGATTTTGAAAATAATCGATAATTTCCAATACGTGGATTGGACTGGAGCTGAATCGAAATTATCTTCGGGATATTTCGATGTTGGATTTCGTGACTATACAAATATCGTTATGGGGATTTGAAAGATATTTTATATCGTTATTTCCAATACGATATTTGTTGGTTTCAGAATTTGATATTGAATATAAGCCGATATATTTTCTATTCAGAGCCTTGTATTTAATATCAAATGTAATTTGGTTTGTCGTGAATCGTGTTTTTGATGACATTGGTTCTTTAACCCAGTTAAAGGCAGGATATTGATTTTTGAAAAGATTAAAAATGTGAATTGATAATTTAAATTATCAAATCTGAAGGGTGATCGAGAATGGAGTGCCACCAGTTTTGCTCCAAAGCGATAGTTAAATCTTTAATTAGATTTGAACGTGAAATGGTAATTAATTTTACCAATAACACCGTGGTGTTAGGAATGGAGTATCACCAGTTTTCTCCATGGGATATAGGTTGGGATTGGGAAATAAAATAAATAATTACTTTGGTGTGGTTCGTTAATCCCGACTAGTTTGAAATGATATCCAAAGGAAGATTATAGGATAAATTTAGAAGAATTTATCTTGGATAAAATTAATGGGAACATTTCCCTAAGAATGTGATATTGTGAATAAAAGAATATTCTGAATTGGGATGAGGCGTTTGTTGTGTTTGTGTAACATTCGTTTATTATATACGTGGGTTATTCAGAAAGGCCGGGTTTATACCCATTCTGAATAATCGATTCGACGAGATGTCGAAGATGAAGACGGTGGTTGAAGACCGGAAGTCTTCACATCGTTTGGGTGATTACTGATGATCTTGATTGGGCTGTACACCCAGGATGAGGGAATCAGTTGGTGATCGTCCAGACGTACTTGGAGATCGATGGATATGCGAGGAAAGTGCCTCCGGTTTCGTTCAGACCCAGAACGAACTTGTAAATGGATTGTGTGTCTGACATTGGATTTTATTCTGTGTTGATTGATCTCTATTAAATATACATCTGTTTGGCGGCGGAGAATTTATTCTCTTGCTTAACGCCCTTCTCTGAGACATACGAGCTCAGAGGTTGTATATCGATGGACATCAGTCGCATGGAGTGAATTGCCAATGTGGCATACGTAAGTGGCAATTGATCAGGGCTTCTGTTGAAAAGCAAAGTCTTGTGGTTGATGATCAAAGCACGGCCTGTGTGGCGTAGCTTTGTGTATAACGTGAATTCGCGAGCCTCACACCTCGGTATGAGTCAAAAACGGGAGACGGACCGCTGGGAGAGCATGACGTTTCTTTCTAGCTAGGGTGGTGTCAGTGACCTACCAGCCCTGACATTTATATACTTTTCACCTGTGTGGTTGTTGGATACGAGGCGCCACGGATATAGGTCTGTAAGGACCGGGAAACGTGTGTTCAGGAATAACTAATCCTCAAAAGTAAGAGAGGACCGGCCCAGCCGATTCCAAGGATCAAAGTGGGGTCCTGAGGCATTTGCTAGAGTGTCTCGAATGCGGAGAGGAGCTTGCCCCTTGCCTCGACACATGACGGAAATCCAATTTCCAATACGTGTATTGCGGTTTTAATTGTAGAACTAGTATGGCGACATGATATATGGTACCCATGCCGTCTATGATTGATATTTATGATTGAAATTGTTTTGACACTATACACCTATAATAGTATCAAATAATGTGTTTTAAACGTATCAAGCATGCTTTGGCTGTTATAAGGGAAAACCCTATCCTCCGGCTTGCGTTGCATTGTGTGATGGGACCTGGGTCTTATAACAGCTTCATTTTTCTTTATTTAGCATTGCGCTGTTTGTTCTATGCACTGGTATTCTTGGGAGGAAACCCGTTCCGTGTTATACGGCGTGGTCCCTTGATTTACCTAACTTTAAAACCAATATTAATAACTGTTTTAGTTCTCACACCAGTCACATGACTGACCTGGAGTTTATTGTTTTAACCTAAACTCTGGGTGCCCCTATTTTCCACACGGGCAGCTAGTAGTTTTTGTTTTGCAGATTTATATTCACAGGGTCCTGATTAACAGCTGGAACGATGCTCGGAAAGCTCTGTATCCGTGTATCACTTTCAGTTGTATTTTGTATTATTTTCCGCTGCTATGTAACTTATTGTAATCTTTGATATTTATCGAATGTAATTTATTCATTTATACTCTGTATATTCTGGTATCTGATGGAATTGTTGTAATAACAATGAAATGTTCTTCCGTATGCGTCCTTTTGTGTATTGTTCTCAAAGTATTCGTGCTTTCCTTCACGGGGAAGTTACGGGTCCTTACAGAAAGCATACCATAAGGATAGGTTAACAAAGCCTGGAACTGAAAACTTCAGTTACGCTGGCAATGCCAGAACCCAGGCTCCCAAAGGCTTGATACCCAAAAGCAGAAATTCCATTTTCACATCCCAACGGTTGGTGAAGCAGGAGCTAAATAACGAAAGGGTATGAAATCTGGGTGTGGATGGAAACAATAGATTACATCACGGTAACCGATGAAGTGCGGAGAACGATGATTCCAGGGAACACCGAGATTTCTATTGGAGTCTATTGAGGCTGAGAAACAATAAAATACTCCCAAATTTGTGACTTTTCAACGAGAAAAGAGACGCTGAAGGTTTATTATGGATCGAAATTAATCGATTTCAGTTGGTGAAGCAATTTCGAAATTTAGATCTAAAGTTAAAACCTTGGTTTGGGGAAACACGCCACGCAGGCGAAAGCAGGTGAGAGTAGATGAGGGGGAGAAGAAAAGTGGATCGATTTGAGATGTTGATGGAGGAAAGGAACGAAGAAAGCGGTGAAAGAAGAAAAGAAGGCAGAAACCTGTCGCCATTAACGGCGTGTTACCTCGGTGTGTGTGTGTGTGTGTGTATACAAGAGAAAAGTTCAAGATAAGGCTGCAACCATAGAAATATGGGAAAAATTAAATAACGGTACAACACTATTTGAATTTTAAAACGAAATATAAGTTGTGTGCATATGTGTGTGTGTGTATATATATATACATGTAAAATAATCATTAGAGGTTTTGTATACATATAAGGACCTTATATATGAATATAATTCAAATTAACTCAAAATTTATGGAAAGATAATACATGCGCTAAATTAATGCAATGGATTGATTGAAATAAGGGATAAATAAAACATGGTAAAATGATTGTATTAAATAAAAAGATAAGGCATGTAAACTAAAATAATAAAGTAAAGGAAGATGTGTATAATTATACACATATAACATTCGAAATTCAAAAGTAAAAGAATTAATGATAGGCAATAGAAGGTAAACAATAAGTATTAACGGAAAGAGAAAATTTAACAGGGAATAATCTATAAGGTTATATACATATATACAAAATGTGCATGTAAATATATAGAAAAAGGGAAATAGACGCATAATCAATTTAAAAGGAGCCAAACCAGGAATTGACATAATGAATTAATTGAAAAGGAATTAATGTACATAACGATAGAAAATTAATATGGCGTCTAATTGGCACATTTAATTGGTATGAAATGATAATGCATGTCTTGTTTGCTTTATTCTATTGGTCCAATTTCAAACATTATATTGACTTGGCAACTTCCTATTGGCTTTATAACATGGAGAGAATAGATTTCATCAAGCAAAATAGGCGGTCAATGTCAATTTAAGCTTTATATATAAAGGACCGTATAGCTCTCCATTCTCATTTGATGTTTCTTCACTCTCTTCTTGTTCCTACATATAATTTATGAATAAAATTATTAATTATAATATTGGAGCGATATCTAAATGAAGATTAAAAAGAAAATTTATCGTCAACAGCGACAAATTCAGAAAATAAGGCGTTTTCAACTGGAACGACAATACAAACTCATGACTCTCCATCTACAACCAATCCAAAGAGATTCTCTTCTACATCGGCATATCAGTGTGAGTGGATTTAAGTTATATCATTTTTTATAATGGTATATTATCTTTTGACATTCCCCGTTAACGTGCAATGTAAATCTGTTAGAAATGTTAGTTTGATATGATTATGTTGAAATGATTAAAATGCTGAAATGTTAACATGTGGAAATGTAAACTTGTTAAAAAATGTGGAACAATCACTGTTGTATACATGTAAGTTTTAATTACATGATGATTTGTGACATATTATACAATTGAACGCGATTTTATGATTACATGTTGTCATTTCTAAAAATGAATTTAATTATATGTTAGGAAAAACATGTGACATGACAATTAGAAATGGACTTAATATGAAATTAAGTATGACATGTAAAGTATAGATTACAGTAATATTTGAAAGAATGGACATGCCTAAATTATGTAGAAAATTTACAGTAAATAGAAAACTGTAACTGCACTTAGACACAAGGTTAAATTCAACTTGTGGTAGAATTCTGCCCGGAACCGCCCGGCAAATCCAGCGTCCACAAGTTGTTAATTTAATGTGAGGGGTCTAGTGCGTAAATAAACATGTAATGGTGCTAAGGCATGAGGTTAAGTCAACTTGTGGAAGAAGTCTGCGCGGAACCGCTCGGCAAATCCAGCATCCACAAGTGATAGGCTTAATATGAGAGGTCTAGTACGTAAAAATATATATTTGTATATAGAAGGATAGAAATAAATGACACTAATCGTGATTAATGGAAATGAATAAGGAAATGAATGAAAGATAATTACAATAGTAAAAGAAGTGGAATGAAAGGGGAATGATAATAACCTATTATAAATAAATTACATTAATGGAAATGTTGTGTAATAGGTAGGCTTATCCTAGGGACAAGTGGAAATTATAACTTAGGTTATAATAAACGATAAAGAAAATGGAATAACTTATGTAATGAGATAAGCTATACTTAATCGTAAATTATGTTATATGTAAGAACGAGAATCTGAAATCTACTAATAAGGACAACATAAGTTATATTAATGGAAAGGAAACTTATTAGTAAACCTTAGTTAAGAGAATAAAGTTAGCAATTAAACAACGATAAGTTGTAGTGACAGTGTAAGATGAAATTATAATTAAACAAGAAAGAATGAGGAAAACTTATGAAATAAGTTATATTTAATCATAAATAATAAGTGACACGTTAAACAGGAAACATGTGAATTGATATACTTAATTACATATTAAGTAGAACATGTTATTGTAACTATGAAATTAGACAATAAATAATATAATGAGATTGTAGATTACAGATCTTGAATTACAATCTAGAGAATAACTTGTTGTGAGTTTATTAGTGAACTTAAATAGGTTAAGTTATATGACTGAAAATTAATAAGCAAGAGGAACATGGTAACTTGAATAAGAAGTCAATGTGAATAGGAATAACCAAGTTAAATGAGGTAGAGCAAGCGCATAATTGTATATTTAGACATATGGTCTAACAACACATTAAACTGAGATGCTTGTACCAGTCCGTACGTTTGAGGGTGAATAACCTAATGGGGTAGATCATTATAGTGTCATAAGGCACGAGGGGAGAGCATGCCCATCTGATTATTCTGTTATTCTTCTGATATTATGCTAGCTCCGAAGGACTGGAAGGGGAAGCATGCGGCTTTCTGGGACGTGGAGGGTACTCCAGGTAGTCCTCTGTGCTGTGGTAGCATCTCACAAAGGTTAGGTCTACGCGTTTCTACCGATGAGTATGCCTTGATTGCCTCGATGGTGGGCAATCAAAAGACTGTAGGGTGGCATAGGTGATTTGACGTTTGGGGAAGGGTTACGACCACTCTTGTAAGCGCTGACAGGTCTAACCATTAGTGATAACAAAGCGTCGGGTGCCTACCATCGAAGTCAACGTGATATGTGATGCGGAAAGACAGAGAGCTAAAACCAACAGACCATAGACCTCAGGCTATCCGGGCTATCGGTGAGGGACAGGCCAACTAGGTTATGATGTTTGCTGTGTGCTTTTGGGATAAGTCATTAGTTCTCAAGGCGATCATCTTTCATTAGTTGAGGGAGGGGTCAGGTGGGACCATAGCCACTGAAAACGCAGACCTTAACATCTGTATAGACATATATCTGAAAAGCTCCTGACCGAGTTTTGTGTTTCTTGTATAGCCCTACCACGGGACTCGGTGCACATTAGAGGTTATGTGCGGTTACGGCATCGTGTACGATTGACGATACGTACGTAGGAAAGTCTATATACATGCATGTGTTCTCTGGGTGGTGTATCATAGGCTCTAGGGCACTACTCGGCAATCTGAGTCGATCAAAGGTGGCAGTCTGTATGCTTACATAGCATGGAAATGGCGGTTCTATGTGGAACATAACGTTGTTATATAGAGGTCCATATGTCACTCCGGCGTAGGATGAGGGACTGCGTATATTTCTGTGGCGTTACGGCGGAGACCGTGCAAGTGGGGTACCATGGGTTATACCTTAATTTGGGGATAGCTACATATATACTTTACTAAGATAATCCACTAGGGAGTAAATGGGTATGACGTGTGTGTGTGTAAGCCTTGAGTGATGTTAACCCAAGTAACCTAATAAATAAGAAAATGTGATTGAACGGTATATGTACGGTTATCCAAAATGTGTAGTTTTAATCCAGTCACCAGAACTTGTGTTCTGACCCCTCCCCCCTCATAACATATTCGCAAGTTAGATTTGTGGCAGACACAAGATAGCTTTGGATGCTAGTTAGCCAGTATTATTAATACAGTAAGGCTATACTTTGATTAAATTATATTTTATCCATTCCACTGTGAGATATTTTCTGGACTCTGACATATTTTATGTCTCTGTCTTTCCTGCAGGATACCAGAGCAAACCAACACGAGTTTCGATAGATTAGAATTTTGAAAAAAAAATGGTTTATCGGAATTCGGGTTGTTATAATCTATGTACGCTTGGATAGCCTCAGAGTTGTTGTAGAGATTACCTTTGAGAGTCTTAGTTAGTCTCATGGTCTTTGGAGTACTTGAGGAAGCCATTAGAGAAAAGATTTGAAGAGTATATGATGAAGAAAATAGTTTTGAATTTTGAATGAGAGGTATAAAAAGTAGTATTGAATAGATAATTAAATAGAGATCAAATGCATCTTTTCTGAATAGAACGTGTAACGACCCAAGAATTTTCGGCCCCGAAAATCGACATAAATACCCTTTATCGTACTCATGCCGACCTTCCAACACCAAAAACACTGGAATGTTTTATAGAAAGAAATTAGAGGGTGAGATAAGAAAGAAAGAAATATTAGAATAGAAGAAGAACCAACATAGAGTCTCACATCGCAGCGGAACAAAATATAATACAGAAATAAATCTTTATTGAGAACTTTCGAAAATACTTACAATATCAGAGTACACACATCTGGACAGTTATAATAATCTGTTCTCATATACACAGCGGAGTAGTAATCATATCTGAACACCTTCAGCTTGTCACTAGATTCCACAGTACCTGATAACCTGAACCTGTACACCCCGGGCTAACCCGAGCATTTACAAAACACCGGGTCAGTCTAGTGAACCAGAGTGAGAAAAACTCGCACAGCATTAAGGGTATCACATAACTTGATTTTAAAGTCAAATCCTTTCGAAAGAAAAAGATAATCATAAGACCAAATCCACACATAAACACGGACGGTTTTTACCTTACGATAACCCAAACAGTTTTGAAATCAATATCCTTTCTGATATTATAATAATGTCTAAATACAAGTAAATATCAATCTAGTGGAACGCTTGCATCTCACGCTCCATGTATATATATACAAATAAAACCGTGGGCGCTTATCGGAGATTGGATTCCAACTATGACAAGGTATGGGACTACCTGCCGATCGTGTATCTCTAGAGGCGAATACACTAGGTTCAACAAGAACGTCTTGCAACCCGGCCCTCACATGACCGACCACTCATTTCGCTTGGGTGTATCGAATGTATATCACCAACGGTTGGACTCAAACCACCGTTTCCCGAAAAGGGACAGCATCGAAATAGATTAAAGAATGAAATGAATTTTCTCTAGATAGGGATTATACACCCTAATGGGAGCGACCCACATAGCCCTGCTGCCTGCCCGATTTCTGTCATTTCCCCGGTTGATGAGGCTTGAGGTCAGAACACATCAAGTCATCATACACTTTGAATGCCACATCGTCAGATCCGCCAGATCACAATGATTGACGTCCACAAAAATACTCTAGTTTACTTGTCTAGAGAATAACCATTTCTCCGCCATCAACTATGGTACGTTTGGAGAAAGCAACGCATGTAACTCCTTTGGAAATACTCTGTCAGACATCCGTCCATACAAGTCATCCAGGAACAGAATGAACCGAAGGTACTCTCCTACTGCATCCAATATAGGAATCACCCCATGGATCAGTAACGATAGTCCTTGCATTCCACAGATTCCAACCACGATAGAACCCCAGTATAACTCCGGGTCGAATCAGAGATTGTAAGTGGTTCTTCCGCTTTATGAAGATCTATGGTCTTCACATGCTCCATCTCGATCGTCATCTGATATCCTTTATATATTTCGTATTTGTTGGTTGGAATGGTTTTCGAATATATATTCGATCCCGGTCTTTCCATACCAACAATCGTAAAGGTCAGACTTGATAGTCGGTTATTTAACTATTAAGTAAACATCCATGAAATCATAAAAATAGATTTACTGGTCTGGTTGTAACGACTCAGATTTTTGAACAGTTTATTTTAAATATTTAGTATGGTTTTAAATATTGATTCGAATATAAATGGATTTAATTTTGAATTTATCAATTTAAATCAATATACGATTTAATATTGAATAGTCATAATATGAAAACGTAATATAATTGAATTCGCAGTTAGAAGTGAATCAAAATATAATTGAATTTGAATCAAAATGATTCCGTCAAATAATGTAGATTTTGTATTAAACTAAAATGATAATGATTGTTTATCATCGTTAAATTTATTTGAAATCGATGTATATTTTAAATTGAATTTAATTTTAATCGTCAGTGGAATTTATATCCTTTCCCGACGATCGAACTAGACTTTGAAACCTGTTCCGTCGTGTTCATGGTAGCGGTTAAGCCTTAGGAATATTAGTCATTGCGCCTCGGTTTGTGTTCTTTACCGCAAGATATTTTTATCTGTATAAGACCACCTCGAAATCAAATCAAAATGTTTTCATAATTAATTCAGCCACCCTATCTGTTACTTAAGCCGACCCTAACATTTCATTTCACAGACCTACTGTTTTCTTGAGCACAATATTCTGTCTTCCAGCTTCGATACAAAGGCAGACAGGATTTAATGGTTAAGTACTGGATGTTCCTTCTCGCGCCTATAAAACAAGGAAGGCTTCGCTATTCTTTCATTCTGAATCCCAGCTTCATTCGTGCTTTCGTTTCTTTTTCCCCAATTCAAAACATTTCAATCCACCGAAGAAAGAAAAAAAAAAAAAAAAAAAGAGAAAGGGTCGGACATCGCGACAGTCGCGATTTCAGGAAGAAGAAGGACCGGCATCGCGAGTTCCTAAAGCCTGAAGCTCGATAACGCGCAGGAGTCCCTCGCGATTTCAGGAGAGGAAGGGGAACTGGTATCGAAAGTTGATGGGGGTAATTAGGTCAGCCTAGTGGAGTTCGAACTAGCTGATTCGAACGGAGATGACATCGATGAGAGGTGTGACGGTTTCAAAGGGGATTGGCGTTCGAAGCTGAGGTTGCGGTAGGTCTTTGGAGAGGTGTGACGGCGATTTAGGGAAGAGCGATGCCTGTAGGGTGGTTTGAGTTCAAGGTTGAACGATGTGACGTCAAAGGATGAACGAGGGGACCAGGGTCAGAAATTGATAAACTAGTAATGTTAAACTGCAATTTCGAAATGAGGTTTGATGAGCGAGTTCAAAGCAGGAACCTGTAGAGGAAAGGGAGAAATGATAGCTGCCATTAAGGTGTTCGATGAATTGTCCAAGTGGAAAAACGCAGTTTTGGGCTGATTATGGTTTTGTTACTATTCGAAGATACACTTCGTAATTTATCAAGTTATTTTGCAGAAGTGATAAGGTAATATTTTTTTTTTTATATAATTTAATATACCTAGAATAATTCATTCGTTTATTTTTATAGTCAATTTAAATAAATAAGTTTAAGTTCATAATAGTATGAATGGTTAAAGTAGGAATCGAATAAATTATAGGTACGAGAAAACGCCTCGAGTAAATTCGTAGCTCAGATGATACGGAGTTTTAAAATGGATATTCAACAAATGGAAAATCCCTGGTGAGTAAATCTCACTCACCTTTAGAATTATTTTTATTTCATTAAAATAATTGTCTGTTGCATGTGTGAATGTTTTATGGTTGGTTTATATATATTAGTTATTTAGGCTATATATATATATTGGGTTGATTGATTGGTTGGATTCCCGAAGTCTCATTAGCGGATGCCCGCAGTTTCATAGCGGATGATTACCCTATACGCCCCACGCTATGATTAGTGGATGACCTTCTATACCGCGATATTCTGCCACGAAGCAGAATGGGTATTATTTATGTGCTAACATCTGTGGATGCAGGAAAAACAGGTTGGAGGAATCCAACTGGATTCCTCAAAAATATATTATTTGTTTGTTTATTTGTCTGCATATATATTGTTATATATGATGTGTTAGAAAAATAAATAATTCGTTGCTTTGTGTGTTTAAATATCACTGGGCCAATTAAAAGGACATTTGAGATTTTAAAAGGGAAAATTCTATTTTTAAATAGAATTTGAATTTTTAATGGAATGAAAATATAAACTTGTTTTTTGAAAAATAAAACAAGTAGTTTCTTTATAAACGAAGTTTATAAATAGTTCTTTTATAACGAAGTTATAAATGAAGTGAAAAGAATTATCACTTGATGATTCAGAAATAGAAATACAAGTGTTTTGAAAATATGATTCAAAAGGAAATTTAAATCTAGAATTTGAATAATAGAAAAGGAAATGGAAATTTGAATTTAGAATTCAAATAGAAAATCCAAAGTGGATTTGGATATAGAACTTCCAAATGGTGTTTGAATATATGGAATTTGAAATAGAATTTCCAAATAAAATTTGAAATAGAATTTCAAAACAGAATTTCCAAAAGAAAATTTGAAATAGACTTTAAAAATAGAATTCCACAAAAAAAGAATTGAACAGACTTTGAAATATAGAATTTCAAAGAAGAATTGAATAGAATTTGAAACATAGTATTTCAAAGAAGGATTCAAATGTGAAATTTGAATAGAGATTTGAATGGGGTTTAAATATGAAATTTGAATAGAGATTTGAATTAGAAATTCGAGTATTGAATTTGAACTTGAAATTGAATATAGAAATTCAAGTAGGAATTTGAATGTGAGATTTCAAAATAGAATTTGAAATAAACCTTGAAATAGGATTTTCAAAGTAGAATTTGAAATAGAATTTCAAATAGGATTTTCAAAATAGAAAATCCAAATGGTTTTGAAAATGGGATTTGAATTCAGGGGAATTCAAATGGGTTTGAGTGAAGAAATTCAAATGGTGTTGGAAATGAATTTGAATATTAGAATTCAAATGGAAAGGGAAAATGAAATTTGAATATAAGAGATTCAAATTGGATTCAAATAGGATTTGATCTATGGGATTTGAATATGAAATTCAAATGAGTTTTAAACTATGGGATTTTGAATATAGAGTTTAAAAAGGAGTTTGAATATTTGAATTCCAATAGAATTCAAATATAGAAATGGGAATATAGAAGTTCAAGTGGAATTTAAGTATAAAGTTTGAATAAGAGAATTCAAATGAATTCAAGTCTAGAATTTGAATATAGGGAATTCAAATAGAAATTCAAATATTGAATTTGAATATCAAATAGAAAAGGGAATTGGAATTTGAATATAGAATTCAAATAAAAGTGAGATTGGAATTTGAATCAAGGAATTCAAATAAGGTTAAAACGAAGTTGAATTCATTTTAAAGAAGTTAAAGTTTTATAAATATAATTAAAACGAACTCGCCGCAGCGCTGCAGTTCGTAAATTGGCGATTCGAACTTCAATTGATTATACAGAACGCAATTGAAGTCGGAATTCTTCGAAACAAGAAACGTCAGGACCGGTTTGATAATAGTTTTCTAATGAAAGATGAAAATATGAATTTCGTCGTATAGATTTTGAGTTATGTCAAAATCAATTTTTCAGAAAAGCAGCGCCAGAATCGTTTTAAAACCATAATGGTTTATTTAATATTATAAAAGGATTTTAAGCGAGAAATCCGAAGTTTCTATTTTAGAAAATTCCAGAGTTGAGTTGTAAAACATATGCGAATTCAGGTTGTGTAAACGAATATGATTTTTGAAACAGAAACCGGATTTTGATGTATTGAATAGAATTGACTAAATTGAATATAAATTAGTTAAAGAGATTTCGAATGAATATTGGGGTTTGAATAAGTAAATTCGATTTGAAAATTTATATTCGAAATCAAAGAGGAACTAGAATTGAAATTGAAATTCAATTTGGTCGTGAGCGAGTTAAACGTTTTCTTTGAACGTGTTATGTTCAACAGAGAAGTGAAATAGGCAAATTGACTAATTAAAGAATAAATGGGCGAAACTGAATTCAAACGATTAGATGGTATTGAATTGAATTGGAAACAGGTGAACAGGTGTTAGACAGGTATGGGATGAGGTATATGAAGTTTATAAACGTAATGCCCGACAAAAAGGTACATGTTTAAATTCATATATGGGTTTTATGCGCCGTATCGGCAAGCCGCTTGGCTTTTCCTTTTTCTTTTTGATTGAGGAAGATACCGGGATGCTATTTGAAATTTCCCGATGCTCCCGATACAGGGGAGGTTATGGCGAAATTTTCCGGAAATTTAAGGAGTTAGAATATTTTTAAGAGATTTTGATAATCTGAAATCATTGTATCGACGTATTGAATTCGATAGTAAAGTGAATATAAAAAAAAGTCGAATGTTGTAAACAAAAAGGGATAGAGATAAGTGATTGGAATTATTTCCAATTGCAAATAGAGATTTTTCTAATATATAGAAAATAAAAGAAGTTGATATTTGGAAACGTTTTCCAAATGACATAAGAGGCCGAGATGATTATTGAAAATATTTGGGTAACAAATATTGATAAGGAAATGGAAAAGAGATTTAATTAAGGAAATATTAATTAAAGAGCCCAGTGATTTGGTTGATATGTTGATTGAACACTTGTTTTTATTCGATGGTTAAATCACAGACTATCGAAGTTTTTGACCATCGTTGTCAATATGGAGAGACCGGTTGGATTATTATCCGAAGAACCACTCCGTATCGGCATAAGCGTTGCGAACCAAGTATGCTGAATATATTGAAGACGGAGTAAAGTGCAAGGGCTTTTCTAGTAATAGAAATAGTGCCTTCGGTTTCGTTCAATCCCAGAACGAACGTATATGGACGAATGTCTGACAGAGTATTTCCAATGATCAAATGGGTTGGTCTGTATGAATGTATATGGTTGCAACGGATTTATCCCTTAGCATAATATCCAGAATATTTGTGCAAACTCAACTGGTGATTAACGGATCTGACAATGTGGCATTCAAAGTGATGGTGTTATCGATGAATGGTAAGTATGCGTAGCCTCAGGCCTCAACAACCGGGAAAGGACAAAAATCGGGCAGGCAGCATGGCTATGTGGGTCGCACCCATTAGGGTGTATAATCACCTATCTAGAGAAATTCCTTTTGTTTCTAAATCTATCGATTCTGCCCATTCGGGAAACGGTGGTTTGAGTCCAACCGTTGGTGATATACATTCGATACACTCAAGCGAAATGAGTGGTCGGTCATGTGTGGGCCGGGTTGCAAGATGTTCTTGTTGAACCCAGGTGTATTTGCCTCTAGAGATACATCATCGGAAGGTGGTCCCATACCTTGTCAAAATTGGAAATCCAATCTCCAATAAGCGCCATGCGGTTTTTGATTATATACTATATATGTGGAGCGTGAGATGCAAGCGTTCTACTATTTGGTTATTTACTTGATGTAGACATTATTATAATATCACTGGATTTTTGTATCAAAGTGTTTTGGGTTATAGTAAGGTAAAAACCGTCCGTGTTTATGTGTGGGCTGGTCTTACTATTATCTTTTCTTCGAAAGGATTTTTTTTTGAAGTTAAACAAATGGTTGGAGTTTACTCACACCAGTCCCATGACTGACCCAGAGTTTATTTTGTTTTGTTTTCCCTAAACTCTTGGGTGCCCAAATTTGTACGGGCAGTCAAGTGTTTCAGGCTTTTACAGATACACTTGGAGGAGCTTGAAGCAGGAGGCTTCAACGTTAGTTATTTAGAGTTACTTCCGCTGAATCAAATGTTATGTGTACTCTGATGATGGAATGTATATATGTACAAAACAGATTTGTATTTCGAAGCTTATGTTATATAATATATTTATTCGTTCCGCTGTGAGTTTGTGATCTTCGTTTTTCTTCTATTCTAATATTTCTTTCTTTCTATTTCTCATCCTCTAACTTCTTTCTAATAATGAGTCGTATTTCTGTGTTATTTGAGTTGGACGTGTGGTGTTTTTAGTCAACTCAGATAGCACGGATTTGCGGGCCTTTACACTGGTACTCAACATCACTTGGTTTTTAAACTTATCGCCCAATCTCCTTTTAATTCCGTTACTAGGGAAAGTATAATCTCATATCATTTCCTTTACTTTGGAAATCTTATCACACATTCTTGGCATTACCAACTAGTTTCATTCTTGGATAGTCCCGACGTTGTTCAAGTTGGGGTATTTTAATTACTTCTCAGACCTTGCTTAACTACGTTCTTATCTTTAGAAAAATATGAGTTGTAGTTCAAGAACCGATATTAAACACATCCTACTATTTAAAATATCGCTTTATAGTACTCTTTATCTTTTGGAAATTTCTCTTTAAATGTAATTAATGTCGCTTAATTTGTTATTTGAAAAATTCCTTACTGAACATCATTTATTTACTCTCGACTCCTTCAAAAGACTTCGTTTCACAAGCTGAATTACCAATCCTATTTCAAACCTTGTTTACCAAGCTCAAATCAAATCCTTTTCCTCAATCCCATTTCTTTCGGGGAAATCCCGTTCAAATCCTTTGATGCAACTTAATACCATTAAGTATTTCCATTTAAAACAACGTTTAACTCATATTCCATTTATAAACCTCGTTTATAAATTTTAGGTTTAAGATAAACCCTTTATACCTTTACCTTCTTTTACTTAATTCACACGTTAAGTAATCCTTTCATTTTAAGACTCGAGTTTATAACTTATTCATAACATCTTTCCAAAACTAAAACAATTACTTACTCAAATGATTTTAAGAAGTAATTACTTAAACTAAAAACAAATAGTTTTCTTTTACATTCACTCTTGAAAAATCAATTAAACGCTTTATTTACAAAAGTAAATAATAAATTCAAAATCTTCTTAAAATTAACCAATTATCCATCAGGTCATTTATTTAAAAGAAAGTCTAACTTTGTTACAATGGTCGACTCGGTCAATTCAATAACATGATTTTTCTCTTTAACCAACTCTAGTTAATTCCTTCTTTAAATTAATTAAAATATAATTAATTCAAATAACTTTATTTAATTGTTCACAATTCATCAAATACTTAACCAATAGGTTATTTCCTGCTCTTTGCTGATAATTCTTATCGATATGAGAATTCGGTTTATAAAACAAATTTCACAATTTCTTATAAATTTTAAATAATTAATATTTCTCTTTTTTTAAATAACTTTTCAATGTAATAATTTTCAAAACCTATTTTCGTTATAAAATATATTTATAAAATATTATCGATCCACTGTCGATAAAACCCATATTTTTAAATCGACTAATTTATAAGCCAGGTGATGCCACACTACCTGTAACGACCCAGCAGATTTCGGCCCTGAAAATCGACATAAATACCCTTATCGTATTTCATGCCGACCTTCCAACACCGAAACCACTGGCACGTTTATAGAAATAAATTAGAGGGTGAGATAAGAAAGAAAGAAAGTTAGAACAGAAGAAGAAGAAGAATCAACACAGAGTCTCACATCGCAGCGGAACAAAATATAATACAGAAATAAATCTTTACTGAAAGCTTTAAAATACTTACAATATCAGAGTACAACACACAGCTGGACAGTTTCGATAATCTGTCCTTATATATATAATCACACAGCGGAATATCATTCATTTGAACATCTTCGGCTCGTCTCTGGACTTCTTAGTACCTGATAACCTGAACCTGTACACCTCGGTCTAACCCGAGCATTTACAAAACACCAGGTCAGTCTGGTGGACCAGAGTGAGAAAACTCGCACAGCATTTAGAGTATCACACAACTTGATTTTAAAGTAAAAATCCTTTCGAGAGAAAAAGATAATCGTAAGACCGATCCACACATAAACACGGACGGTTTTTACCTTATGATGACCCAAACCAGTTTTCGAAATCAATATCTTGATCTGATATTATGATAATGTCTAGATACAAATAATTAACAAATCTAGAGGAACGCTTGCATCTCACGCTCCCCGTATATAGTATACAATCGAAAAACCGTGGGCGCTTATTGGATATTGGATTTCCAACTTGACAAGGTATGGGACCACCTTCTGCACGTGTATCTCTAGAGGCGAATACACAGGGTTCAACAAGAACGTCTTGCAACCCGGCCCTCACATGACCGACCACTCATTTCGCTTGAGTGTATCGAATGTATATCACCAACGGTTGGACTCAAACCACCATTCCCGAATGGGCAGAATCGATAGAATAAGAAACAAAAGGAATTTCTCTAGATAGGTGATTATACATCCTAATGGGAGCGACCCACATAGCCATGCTGCCTGCCCGGTTTCTGTCATCTCCCCGGTTGATGAGGCTTGAGGTCAGAACACATCTGGTCATCATACACTTTGAATGCCACATCACCAGATCTGCCAGATCACACTTGATCGATGTCCACCAACATACTCTAGCTATCTGGCTAGAGAATAACCATTTCTCCGCCATCAACTATGGTACGTTTGGAGAAATCAACGCGTGTAAATCCTTTGGAAATACTCTGTCAGACATCCGTCCATACAAGTCATCCAGGAACAGGATGAACCAAAGGTACTTTCCTACTGCATCCAATATAGGAATCACCCCATGGATCAGTAGCGAGAAGTCCTTGCAACCCGTAGATTTCACCCACGACAGAACCACAGTTTAACTCTGACCGCGATCCAGAGGTTATTAGCGGTCCTTCCATTTATGAAAAACCAGTCTTCAATGCTCCATCTCGATCATCTTCCGATCTCTTCAAGTATTTGTTGGTCAGAATGGTTTTTGAATATAATTCGATCCCGAACTTTCCATACCAACAACCGTATTGGTCAAACTTCGATAGTCGGTGATTTAACTATCGAATAACAATAGTGTGAATACAACACTTGACACAACTCGACCACTTTAAAATATACTTAACGATATAAAACAAATTTTCTCTGATTAACTCTGCTTGAATTACTTTGATTGGTTACTCTACTTAACTGACTCGACTTATTTAACTCAATTAACTTGACTTGATTACTCCTATTGATTAATTTACACTTGACTGCTCGACTCTAGATCGCAGCGATCACAATGGTAATGCCTGATTCCCTCAGGAAACATCCGACCGCCGTAGGCTATCTGCAGCCCTGCGAATTACGCTAGTAGTCATACGCAATGGAAACTTCCCTAGATAACTTTGTTTGACTATCTCTAACTATATTCGATCAATTCTAATTGACTAACAAATGTTTACTATAAATTTGAAAACAACACTCTTATTTCTTTTGAACTCATATCGTAATATTATTTAATTTCCAAAACCTTGCATCAGAGTTTGATATTCTCGTATAGGATAAAACCAATCTCAACACTTCACTCATTCCAAACTAATACTATTCCTTGATAATAGTGAAGCCCATCAAGTTGGGGTATTTTAGTTACCTCTCAGACCTTGATCGACCCGTTCTTACCTCAGAATAACATTAGTTAGTCCACTAACCTCAAAAGCCCTTTTTCCCTTTTGGGTTTCAATCTGGTTTTTAAACCCATATTTGAAATCCTCGTTTAAGGTCTTTTTCTTAATTTCTTTATTTAAGTAAACATCCCTTAAAACGCCACTTAATCTTCAAGTATTCTTTCACTTTAAACCCCCTTGACTTATAATGTCAATCCCTCGTCAAATGATTTTATTCCATCTACTTGGACATTCTATAATAAACCCTTATCGCCTCTTTGGCTAAAACTCATCGTCAGTTAATTACTTGTTAATTTGATTCCCATTTATCAAATCTTGTTTGAAACTTGGATTTACAAATTCCCTTATTAAAATTCTTACTTGACATTAAATTGACTTCATTACTTCAAATCATTTTAAATTAAAGAATAATTTGCTTTAACATCTACTATATTAAAATATAGTTAACTTTAATCTTAACCAAAAATAGCATTATCATCATGTTTACACGCTTACTCAATAATAATCCATTTTATTCACAATAACCAATTCTATTATCCCTTTAGATTATAGTTAATCAAAGATTAACTAATATCCAACACTATTCGTTGCCCTTTTATGAATATTTAAACCAATATTTATTTCCTCTGTCCATTATATTCACAATGGTGAATTTTACCAACAATACACATCAGTTAACTATTAACTGAATTCCAATTGTCATTTCCCCTTTCTTAAATTAATTAATTAACTTAATTAATTAAAGTCACTTTTTAATTGTTTGCAAACAATTATTTCCCCCTTTTTACCAATCCATGGAAAATTCTCGATCTCCGCTTTCTAACTGATCTAAACCATTTAACTAAATTCTCTTACTAACTCGATTAAAAATATTTATTTGTGAATTCCCAATTTAAAATCCCATACAAAATAATTTGAAAACATTAATTCAGTTATAAAAGAATTTATAACTTTTAAAAATACATCAATTCACCTGACGGGTCGAATGACGTTAAAACCTCACATTTGGCCTTTTACTGCCAATTATCAAATCAACTAACATCCAATTCAAACAATTCCAATAATTTTCAAACACGTTTATAAATGTGATCAACCCAAGGAGTTACTTTGTTATGGGTCATCCCCAACAGTGGGTATTTCTAAATTTAAACGATCGATGAATCAACCATATATATCCTAACAGTCAACCTCTAACAATCATAACACGCAGAAATAAAATACCCAGTTTATATAGAATCTAAACGAGGAGGCTGAGTGAGTTTAACTCACCTGGATTCAAAATCCGTTGATGAACAGTTTGTTTGATCAGATTTAACTGACGTTTAACTATAAATCCCAGTCACTTCAGATTCGGACCAGGCCTGCTCCATCTCGAAGTGCTCGTCTCCACGGTCCCAACGCACCTGACCGCGCGTGAATCTGACATCGTATGTGAACACTATCGTATAAATAATTTTATAATTAATTAAATTTAAAACCTATAATTTCTTTTGAATTAAAGTTTGGGCTTACCTTTAATTACCGGCCCAATACAAACGAACCCGACCCGCCTTGATTAAAACCCTCCCCCTTCGATCCTTTTCTCATTTTTAACCCGCCGCCTCCAAAATTGATTTCAGAACCGAAAACAATGAAACCCTAATCCCCTTTTAATCATCAAGATCCGAAATCGATGCCATCGTACCCCCTTCCAGCCTTCGATCCACCTTCTCCCCTTCCGATGATCGGCCCGAACCCACAACAACCTCTCAGTGCTCCCTCGTTCGAACCGCAACCCTCTAAATTGGCGAGCCAACTCGAAAACCCTCCCATGAACGAAGCGGTTCTCTCATATTAAGCTAAGTATTTTTTTCCTATTTCGATTTCAGTAAGATTTTCTTTGATTTATTGTTGTTCCGAACTGTTTTCCTGTGTTGTTCGATTGGTCCTGGATGAATGAAATACTGCTATATTTATAGTTGCGATTTGCTTTAGATGAGTACACCGTCATGAGTTGTTATTTCACTCAGATTCGAACCTGTAGTTGGATCTTTGGTTCGGATTTTAGGGTATAAGATTTTAGATTGCTTTGAAATGGATTGTGATTTTAGATAGCTGTGCTATGTCTCGTTAATCTTCAATTAGAGATTTCTAAACCGAACCATAGATTTTATTAGAGGATTTTGAATCAGAAGTTCACTGTTCCTCCATGTGGTTTTTACTGTTCGATCAGTCTTTTGGGTACATGCATATATATTTATTTCCCTACATTGTTTTGGCTTGTCATTGATTATGCTGTCCACTGTATTACGGATTCTATGTTGGATTTCTAATGTATGGTTAAATCTTGCAATTAATTTGCATTTGACTGTACATATATTTGATCCTTCTTCTAGTGGTTCATTGTACTGTATGATTGATGTATGAATATACATATAGGTTAGCTGTTCCTATTCTGTTTCCTTACTGTACCTATGGGGAAAAATCTTGATTTTACTATTTCTTGAAAAGGGCAATTCATATTTGATTTCAAATGAATTGTCATGTCTTCTTCTAGCTGTTAAAATTCTAAATTTTAGCTATTTACTTTCCTTCTCTTAGCTGTTCTAGCCATTTGGTTTACTGTTTCTTGGTTGAAACAAGTTATGCAGACATTGGTATTCGTAATGAATTGTTATGTCCATTCTATCTTGCATTAGATATATTCCTGTTGTATGTTTAATTTTCATGTGGCACCCTTCCTTTAGCTATATGTGGGTACTTATAGCTATTTCAGCTATGAATTGTCTATTTTCTTCAAGGTTTTAAATCTCGGGTATCGGTCGCGTTTCGTCTCGGGGATTTTATAGACTCGGTCTCGTATCGGGGGAGATCTCGGACGAGATAAGTCTAACTCGGGAGTCCATCTCGGATTTTCATCTCGGGTCTGAAATTTCATATCGGAACAATCTCGGGGTACATGATATGTTAAAACTGATATATTAACAAAATGGTTTTTATGAATGCTATCAAAAACATAGTAACTAAAACTTAAAATACAAAATAACTTTATTATTCTTTATTTTGCGAAAGATCATTCGTACTCTAAATCGTAATATGCTTAGAACAGGAATATTGTTAGACAGGAAACATTAAAAGGATCCAAAACATTAAAAAAAGCATAAATATACCATAAAATACATAATTTCATAAGTAACATGTATGTAAAAAGACGAATATGAAAATCATAAGCATTGTAAAATATATACTAACATGCAATGTAGTCATTTAACATGCAAAATGTAAAATAACAAATGATTGATATGGCTAGATTTGAGTTTTTAAATTATAGTTCTAGTTCAGGAACAAATTTAAATTTTAACCAAAAAAATGAAGATCTCGGACGATATTCCAGTATTTCGTCTCGGTCGATATATCGTTCGATATTGCAATATCTCGGGCGATATATTCGAAAGGAGATTTAGAGTGATATTTGTTGTTTCGTTTCGGAAGGAGCCCAAAACGAGATCTCGGGCGATATTTGGGAGATTTGAAACAGTGATTTTCTTTAGCTGTTTATATGCTGATTTTCTTTCTAACATTTTTTTTTTCCATTTTTCCCTGTTTATTTCCATCATGAGATTATCCCTTTTTAATGGGGCTTTTTCTTCTTTTGGCAGATCAACGTTGATCGAGGCATGGATCCACTGGTACTCGAAAGGGACGAGTCAATGCAGAAGATGATTTACCAATATTTCTTTCTTTTTGTTTGTATATTTTTATGAACTTGTACTGTGATTGTAATGTAATTAAATGCTAAAACCATTTATCGTTTTCTTTTTATTGTTCCGGGAAAGTACCAAAACATGGTATTGTATTAAAATTAAATCATATTGTTTGGTTTATGTTGGCAGAGAAATTTGTATATTTGTGGTGGAATGGATTTGGAACGATATTTGTTTACTAAAATCTTTATCCCTTAATTATGTATCAAGTAATGTTTTGTCAACTGGTTTAGCACATACTTTGATCTTAAATATAAATATTTGTTATGCCACCCATTTATAAATCAAATATATTGTAAATAATGTATAATCAAACCTATATCATAAACAACTATTTTGTATATGTTTAAATCAGTAAACATTCTATTCAAAAATCCACATTTGTTAATAATACTTGTAAAGTATATCCCAACATTACACTAAAACATATAGATGTATATAACGCTTATTGTCATATTTGATAATCTGTTATTTGAAAATAAATTGATATAATTGAATATATTTAAACAAAAACTTCGAATAAAACCAAGTTGGATTAAAAACTCGACATTTAGAAAATTGGTTAAACGATATCAAATATATATATATATATATATATATAAATAAATATATAAATCCTTTAATTTAAATAAATTCGAAAAAAAACTATTATAATTCCAATATAATATATAAATTGATTTAAATATTCAAATTTAAATGGCCGAAAAATCTGGGACATTACATTCTTCCCCCCTTAAAATAATTTCGTCCTCGAAATTGCAAAGTAAGAAGAAAGTTTTGAATCATATTTTTTTTTTAAAAAAAAACATTACTGTTTGAATTTAATTCAAACTAATTTTGAACTCTAAAATTTTTCCATTACCTCCTCTGCATGGCTCGATTGGTACGACTACACTGCCACCCTGGCTTCAATTTCTTCGAAAAGAAATATTCAAATTTCAAATGGAAATCCATTTTATTTGGATCCCAATTTATTTATTCAATAAATTCCAAACCCGATTCATTCAAGTTCACTCTTTTTGAATTTATTCTTAAATTGGTTTTACTCAACCAGATTCAATTTCATTTCTCATATTCTATTCAATCGAAGAATTGATTTTCTAATCAATTCAATTTTATTTCATAATTCAAATTTGATTTTAAATCAAATCAATCAGAACAAACAAACAACCATCCCACATTACTATGGAAAATAAATTCCTTTTTCTATATAAAATATACGTTGGGTAAAATTATTTCATTTACCCTTTTTAAAGCAATATTATGTCGATTCTTCTGTTCAAGTGTTTAGAAACTCCTACCGACGTCGTGGCGTCCCACGATTCGACCAAAATCCATAAACCACCCAACAGACAAGCCAACACAATATAAAACAATTTTTATATTAATATACTAATACGCTCTCTCATATATGTACACAACTCATTCTAGGGTACTACTGACCCTATCTCTAATGATTTATACCACAGAGCCAAGGTTACTACTCAACCAATAGCTCTGATACCACTGTAACGACCCAGCAGATTTCGGCCCTGAAAATCGACATAAATACCCTTATCGTATTTCATGCCGACCTTCCAACACCGAAACCACTGGCACATTTATAGAAAGAAATTAGAGGGTGAGATAAGAAAGAAAGAAAGTTAGAATAGAAGAAGAAGAAGAATCAACACAGAGTCTCACATCGCAGCGGAACAAAATATAATACAGAAATAAATCTTTACTGAAAGCTTTAAAATACTTACAATATCAGAGTACAACACACAACTGGACAGTTTCGATAATCTGTCCTTATATATACAATCACACAGCGGAATATCATTCATCTGAACATCTTCGGCTCGTCTCTGGACTTCTTAGTACCTGATAACCTGAACCTGTACACCTCGGTCTAACCCGAGCATTTACAAAACACTGGGTCAGTCTGGTGGACCAGAGTGAGAAAACTCGCATAACATTTAGAGTATCACACAACTTGATTTTAAAGTAAAAATCCTTTCGAGAGAAAAAGATAATCGTAAGACCGATCCACACATAAACACGGACGGTTTTTACCTTACGATGACCCAAACCAGTTTTCGAAATCAATATCTTGATCTGATATTATGATAATGTCTAGATACAAATAATTAACAAATCTAGAGGAACGCTTGCATCTCACGCTCCCCGTATATAGTATACAATCGAAAAACCGTAGGCGCTTATTGGATATTGGATTTCCAACTTGACAAGGTATGGGACCACCTTCCGCACGTGTATCTCTAGAGGCGAATACACAGGGTTCAACAAGAACGTCTTGCAACCCGGCCCTCACATGACCGACCACTCATTTCGCTTGAGTGTATCAAATGTATATCACCAACGGTTGGACTCAAACCACCGTTCCCGAATGGGAAGAATCGATAGAATAAGAAACAAAAGGAATTTCTCTAGATAGGTGATTATACATCCTAATAGGAGCGACCCACATAGCCATGCTGCCTGCCCAGTTTCTGTCATCTCCCCGGTTGATGAGGCTTGAGGTCAGAACACATCTGGTCATCATACACTTTGAATGCCACATCGCCAGATCCGCCAGATCACACTTGATCGATGTCCACCAACATACTCTAGCTATCTGGCTAGAGAATAACCATTTCTCCGCCATCAACTATGGTACGTTTGGAGAAATCAACGCGTGTAAATCCTTCGGAAATACTCTGTCAGACATCCGTCCATACAAGTCATCCAGGAACAGGATGAACCGAAGGTACTTTCCTACTGCATCCAATATAGAAACACCCCATGGATCAGTAGAGAGAAGTCCTTGCAACCCATAGATTTCACCCACGACAGAACCACAGTTTAACTCTGACCGCGATCCAGAGGTTATTAGCGGTCCTTCTGTTTATGAAAAACCACAGTCTTCAATGCTCCATCTCGATCATCTTCCGATCTCTTCACGTATTTGTTAGTCAGAATGGTTTTTGAATATAATTCGATCCCGGACTTTCCATACCAACAAGCGTATTGGTCAAACTTCAATAGTCAGTGATTTAACTATCGAATAACAATAGTGTGAATACAACACTTGACACAACTCGACCACTTTAAAATATACTTAACGATATAAAACAAATTTTCTCTGATTAACTCTGCTTGAATTACTTTGATTGGTTACTCTACTTAACTGACTCAACTTATTTAACTCAATTAACTTGACTTGATTACTCCTATTGATTAATTTACACTTGACTGCTCGACTCTAGATCGCAGCGATCACAATGGTAATGCCTGATTCCC
Source organism: Allium sativum (assembly GCA_030737875.1). Lineage (NCBI taxonomy): Eukaryota > Viridiplantae > Streptophyta > Magnoliopsida > Asparagales > Amaryllidaceae > Allium > Allium sativum. Next base: position 786,812,847 of record CM060916.1, on the reverse strand, counting down.
TCAGGAAACATCCGACCGCCGTAGGCTATCTGCAGCCCTGAGAATTACGCTAGCAGTCGTACGCAATGGTAACTTCCCTATATAACTTTGTTTGACTATCTCTAACTATATTCGATCAATTCTAATTGACTAACAAATGTTTACTATAAATTTGAAAACAACACTCTTATTTCTTTTGAACTCATATCGTAATATTATTTAATTTCCAAAACCTTGCATCAAAGTTTGATATTCTCGTATAGGATAAAACCAATCTCAACACTTCACTCGTTCCATACTAATACTATTCCTTGATAATAGTGAAGCCCATCAAGTTGGGGTATTTTAGTTACCTCTCAGACCTTGATCGACCCGTTCTTACCTCAGAATAACATTAGTTAGTCCACTAACCTCAAAAGGCCCTTTTTCCCTTTTGGGTTTCAATCTGGTTTTTAAACCCATATTTGAAATCCTCGTCTAAGGTCTTTTACTTAATTTCTTTATTTAAGTAAACATCCCTTAAAACGCCACTTAATCTTCAAGTATTCTTTCACTTTAAACCCCCTTGACTTATAATGTCAATCCCTCGTCAAATGATTTTATTCCATCTACTTGGACATTCTATAATAAACCCTTATCGCCTCTTTGGCTAAAACTCATCGTCGGTTAATTACTTGTTAATTTGATTCCCATTTATCAAATCTTGTTTGAAACTTGGATTTACAAATTCCCTTATTAAAATTCTTACTTGACATTAAATTGACTTCACTACTTCAAATCATTTTAAATTAAAGAATAATTTGCTTTAACATCTACTATATTAAAACATAGTTAACTTTAATCTTAACCAAAAATAGCATTATCATCATGTTTACATGCTTACTCAATAATAATCCAGTTTATTCACAATAACCAATTCAATTATCCCTTTAGATTATAGTTAATCAAAGATTAACTAATATCCAACACTATTCGTTGCCCTTTTATGAATATTTAAACCAATATTTATTTCCTCTGTCCATTATATTCACAATGGTGAATTTTACCAACCATACACATCAGTTAACTATTAACTGAATTCCAATTGTCATTCCCCCTTTCTTAAATTAATTAATTAAATTAATTAATTAAAGTCACTTTTTAATTGTTTGCAAACAATTATTTCCCCCTTTTTACCAATCCATGGAAAATTCTCGATCTCCGCTTCCTAACTGATCTAAACCATTTAACTAAATTCTCTTACTAACTCGATTAAAAATATTTATTTGTGAATTCCCAATTTAAAATCCCATAGAAAATAATTTGAAAACTTTAATTCAGTTATAAATGAATTTATAACTTTTAAAAATAAATCAATTCACCTGACGGGTCGAATGACGTTAAAACCTCACATTTGGCCTTTTACTGCCAATTATCAAATCAACTAACATCCAATTCAAACAATTCCAATAATTTCCAAACACGTTTATAAACGTGATCAACCCAAGGAGTTACTTTGTTATGGGTCATCCCCAACAGTGGGTATTTCTAAATTTAAACGATCGATGAATCAACCATATATATCCTAACAGTCAACCTCTAACAATCATAACACGCAGAAATAAAATACCCAGTTTATATAGAATCTAAACGAGGAGGCTGAGTGAGTTTAACTCACCTGGATTCAAAATCCGTTGATGAACAGTTTGTTTGATCAGATTTAACTGACGTTTAACTATAAATCCCAGTCACTTCAGATTCGGACCAGGCCTGCTCCATCTCGAAGTGCTCGTCTCCACGGTCCCAACGCACCTGACCGCGCGTGAATCTGACATCGTATGTGAACACTATCGTATAAATAATTTTATAATTAATTAAATTTAAAACCTATAATTTCTTTTGAATTAAAGTTTGGGCTTACCTTTAATTACCGGCCCAATACAAACGAACCCGACCCGCCTTGATTAAAACCCTCCCCCTTCGATCCTTTTCTCATTTTTAACCCGCCGCCTCCAAAATTGATTTCAGAACCGAAAACAATGAAACCCTAATCCCCTTTTAATCATCAAGATCCGAAATCGATGCCATCGTACCCCCTTCCAGCCTTCGATCCACCTTCTCCCCTTCCGATGATCGGCCCGAACCCGCAACAACCTCTCAGTGCTCCCTCGTTCGAACCGCAACCCTCTAAATTGGCGAGCCAACTCGAAAACCCTCCCATGAACGAAGCGGTTCTCTCATATTAAGCTAAGTATTTTTTTCCTATTTCGATTTCAGTAAGATTTTCTTTGATTTATTGTTGTTCCGAACTGTTTTCCTGTGTTGTTCGATTGGTCCTGGATGAATGAAATACTGCTATATTTATAGTTGCGATTTGCTTTAGATGAGTACACCGTCATGAGTTGTTATTTCACTCAGATTCGAACCTGTAGTTGGATCTTTGGTTCGGATTTTAGGGTATAAGATTTCAGATTGCTTTGAAATGGATTGTGATTTTAGATAGTTGTGCTATGTCTCGTTAATCTTCAATCAGAGATTTCTAAACCGAACCATAGATTTTATTAGAGGATTTTGAATCAGAAGTTCACTGTTCCTCCATGTGGTTTTTACTGTTCGATCAATATTTTGGGTACGTGCATATATATTTATTTCCCTGCATTGTTTTGGCTTATCATTGATTATGCTGTCCACTATATTGCGGATTCTATGTTGGATTTCTAATGTATGGTTAAATCTTGCAATTAATTTGCATTTGACTGTACATATATTTGATCCTTCTTCTAGTGGTTCATTGTACTGTATGATTGATGTATGAATATACATATAGGTTAGCTGTTCCTATTCTGTTTCCTTACTGTACCTATGGGGGAAAATCTTGATTTTACTATTTCTTGGAAAGGGGAATTCATATTTGATTTCAAATGAATTGTCATGTCTTCTTCTAGCTGTTCAAATTCTAAATTTTAGCTATTTACTTTCCTTCTCTTAGTTGTTCTAGCCATTTGGTTTACTGTTTCTTGGTTGAAACAAGTTATGCAGACATTGGTATTCGTAATGAATTGTTATGTCCATTCTATCTTGCATTAGATATATTCCTGTTGTATGTTTAGTTTTCATGTGGCACCCTTCCTTTAGCTATACGTTGGTACTTATAGCTATTTCAGCTATGAATTGTCTATTTTCTTTAGCTGTTTATATGCTGATTTTCTTTCTAACTTTTTTTTTTCTTTTTTCCTTTTTTCCTGTTTATTTCCATCATGAGATTATCCCTTTTTAATGGGGATTTTTCTTCTTTTGGCAGATCAACGTTGATCGAGGCATGGATCCACTGGTACACGAAAGGGACGAGTCAATGCAGAAGATGATTTACCAATATTTCTTTCTTTTTGTTTGTACATTTTTATGAACTTGTACTATGATTGTAATGTAATTAAATGCTAAAACCATTTATCGTTTTATTTTTATTGTTCCGGGAAAGTACCAAAACATGGTATTGTATTAAAATTAAATCATATTGTTTGGTTTATGTTGGCAGAGAAATTTGTATATTTGTGCTGGAATGGATTTGGAACGATAGTTGTTTACTAAAATCTTTTTCCCTTAATTATGTATCAAGTAGTGTTTTGTCAACTGGTTTAGCACATACTTTGATCTTAAATATAAATATTTGCTATGCCACCCATTTATAAATCAAATATATTGTAAATAATGTATAATCAAACCTATATCATAAACAACTATTTTGTATATGTTTAAATCAGTAAACATTCTATTTAAAAATCCACATTTGTTAATAATACTTGTAAAGTATATCCCAACATTACACTAAAACATATAGATGTATATAACGCTTATTGTCAAATTTGATAATCTGTTATTTGAAAATAAATTGATATAATTGAATATATTCAAACAAAAACTTCGAATAAAACCAAGTTGGATTAAAAACTCGACATTTAGAAAATTGGTTAAACGATATCAAATATATATATATATAAATATATAAATCCTTTAATTTAAATAAATTCAAAAAAAAACTATTATAATTCCAATATAATATATAAATAGATTTAAATATTCAAATTTAAATGGCCGAAAAATCTGGGACATTACACTACCCGTCATAACAAATATTGAAACATGGTTCAATAATCAACAACAATCAATCATTTCTTTTTATTTGACTGAAAATTCTATAACGATCAGCAATCAATCAACAGCCCATTCAAACAATCCCAAACACATTTATAAATGTGGCCAATCAAGGAAATTTACTTTATTTGGATCAAATCAAAACGATGGGTATTTTTCTAAAATTAAACGACCGTTAAATTTCAGAATTTGAATCAACAATAAATTTATTTAACTAGCAAACGGTCAATCACTAAAAATCAGAACACGCAGTATAAAAACCCAATTTATATAAAATATAAATGGGAAGAGATGAGTGAGTTTAACTCACCTTGATTTGAATTCGTTGATAAACATCTGGTTTTGTCAAATTAAACCGACGTTTAATTCGAATAAAAATTCCAGTCACTTCAGATCCGGACTAGACCCGCTCCATCTCGAAGTACTCGTCTCCACAGTCCCAACGCAACTAACCGCGCTTGAATCTGACAACGTATGTTCGAGAAATCCTATTACGAAAGTTTTAAACAAATTAAATTATTTAAACATGGATTTTCTTTTGAAATTAAACTGGGCTATACCTTAACCCTTGGCCCATACAAACCCGACCCGCTTCTCATGTTAAAACCCTCACCAACGTTCCCTTTTCTCATTTTATCAGCCGCCTCCAGTAAAATCCCCAAATCAAAAACCCTAAGCCTCACCGTTGATTAATGGCGTTGTACCCCACTTCGATACCCATCACTGCCCCGCGGTCAACCACCCAGCGAGCGAGCCTCCTCCACATGCTACCAGCTTTTGACAGCTAGATCGTTGCTCCTTGGATTCGAACGGCTTCGACAGAAATTGGTCCAAGACTCTTCAGATCGAACCCGTGCTCCTTCGAGTAAAGCTAAGTATTTTATTTCAATTTTGAATTACAGTATTTTGTTTTGATTTTTTTTCCTTTCGAATTGGATTTTCTGGTTTGCTGTGTTTGATGAAACAACACTGTGATAGCGTATCTATAGGGGTGGTTAGGTTTAGATAAAATCAATGTCCATCAGTATAGGTTTAGCTACAACTAGATTAGGCCGTGGGTTTTCAGATTTTAGTACTGATGATGAGATTTTGATGGATTTCGTGATGGATTGTAAACGAGATTTTGTTGGATTTTGAATAGTATTGTCAATACTGTTGATCAGTTCACATGGATTGTTGATCTAACTTTGTATAGGTGAGGCTATGTATAGTTAACATCAATCAAAGATTTCAAAACTGAAATATAGATTTTATTTCCATTTTAAATATATGTAAACAATGAATTTTTGCATCAGAGAATTACTGTACATACATGTGGTTTAACTGTTCGATAAAGATTTGGTATACACATCAGTTCTTCTTAGCTCTACATGTACTGTTCGAGCTGTTCTTTCCCTTGTTCTTTAATTTCTATAGCTGTTTCAAATTTGCTATATAATATATATACAAACCTGTTATACTTTTACGAATTGTCTATTGTTTTAGCTGTTTTTATTATACTTTTTCCTTTTCAAATCTTGAAACTGTTCATGATTTATGTATCCATATATATTCACATGGATGTGTGTGTATACTGATCTATATATTCATTCACATGGATGTACCAATATCTATTTACATGGATGTTTCAGTATCTATTCACATGGGTTACTTTGATAGTTGTACCATTCACATGGATGGGTATACTGATGTATATATATTCCCATGGATAGATATACTGATTGATTTATCTATTCATATGGATGTGTAGATTTGATTTTCTTTTATGTTGTTCACTACTTATCATGAAATTACCCTTTTTAATGGGTTTTCTTTTTCTTCTTTCGCAGATCTCAACTGATCGAGAGGATTCGCTGGTTCGGCAAGAAAAAGAAAAAGTATGAAGAAGTTGATCGAAAAAATATGTTGATTTCTTTTTAGTATTGCCTTGTACAGTCAAGAATGTATATGTGTTCTCATGGTGTTTTGCCTTTGTACAATAATACATATATGTTGTTTTCCTTTCTCTTCTTTCTTTGTAAATACATTTGTTGCAACATCAATGTATATGATTTTATTTATATTCATATGGACCAATTTCCACTTCATATTGGGTATATGTATATGTATGTTTTCAGTTTTTATATGTGCAGATGTATATTTGTTCCGGTTTCTCATATTATACACTTTTGTTTGGTGGGACATATATAATGTATTCAGGTTCGTCATTCGTTTTGCCCGAACAAGTAGGGACGTTAATGAATATATACATATACACTAAAACTCAAACAAACTAAATTTAACGAGAATAAATAAATAAAGGTCATTGTATTTACAACAACTTCAATTACATTTAGTATAGTATTCAAACTTGACATTAAAATTCTAGTTTTAAATAATATTCCAACTATATTAAATCGTTCAATAAAAATAATTAAATCGTTGTAATTTAAAAACGATTTTACAACGACTATTTAGAAATTTGAATTGGACGTAACTTGAAATCTATAAGCTGGAATTTCGATTTTTCTCTTTCATTACAAAAATATCATCAAGTCGGTTCAAAAGTTTCTCGTTTCACAGAAATCTGACTTATATCGGATCCTGTATATCCAATCAAAGTTCAAATCAAAAATTTCGAACTACTGCGTCGTTTTCGAGTTCGTTTTAATTAATATATAATATATATATTCGAACTCCATTTAAATAAATAAATTCGATAAAAAATCTATTATATTTCAAATATAATATATAAACAAAATTAAATATTCGAATTTAAATGGCCGAAAAATCTGGGACGATACATTCTTTCCCCCTTAGAATAATTTCGTCCTCGAAATTGCAAGGTAAGAAGAATATTTCGAATCGAATTAATTTTAAAATCATTGCCTTTGCATTAATTTCCAAATAAATTCGAACTCTAAAAATTTTCTAAAATTTTGCCAGCACTACGTCTGCATAGCTCGATCGGTACGACTACCTCTGCCACTTTGGGCCTCAATTTCTTTGAAAAGAAAATTCAAAATTCAAATGGCAATTCACTTTATTTGAATCCCAATTTATTTATCCAATAACATTTTAAATCCCAATTTATTTGAATTCATTCAATTTGAATTCATTCTTAACTTGATTTTTCTTAACTAGATTTAGTTTTATTTTCATATCTGATCTAATTGACGAATTTAATTTTCAAATCAGTTCAACTTTATTTCAAAATTCAAATTTGATTTCAAGTCAAATCAATCAGAAAAAATAAACCTACATTAGTATAATATAGAAAATAATTTCCTTTTTCTATATAAAATATACATTGGGTAAAATTATTTCATTCACCCTCTTTATAAAACAATATTGGGTCCATTTGCTAGTTCGATGCTTCTCAACACTTGAACCAGTCAAATAACACAATACATAATATTTGTTTATAAAATCTTACAAATATGCTCTCATATATGTACACTCATCTCAATCTAGGGTGTTACTAACTCCATCTCTATTGAATTACGCCACAGAACCAAGGTTACTACTCAACCAATAGCTCTGATACCACTGTAACGACCCAAGAATTTTCGGCCCCGAAAATCGACATAAATACCCTTTACCGTACTCATGCCGACCTTCCAACACCAAAAACACTGGAACGTTTTATAGAAAGAAATTGGAGGGTGAGATAAGAAAGAAAGAAATATTAGAATAGAAGAAGAACCAACACAGAGTCTCACATTGCAGCGGAACAAAATATAATACAAAAATAAATCTTTATTGAGAACTTTTGAAAATACTTACAATATCAGAGTACACACATCTGGATAGTTATAATAATCTGTTCTCATTTACACAGCGGAGTAGTAATCATATCTGAACACCTTTAGCTTGTCACTAGATTCCACAGTACCTGATAACCTGAACCTGTACACCCCGGGCTAACCCGAGCATTTACAAAACACCGGGTCAGTCTGGTGAAACAGAGTGAGAAAAACTCGCACAGCATTAAGGGTATCACATAACTTGATTTTAAAGTCAAATCCTTTCGAAAGAAAAAGATAATCGTAAGACCAAATCCACACATAAACACGGACGGTTTTTACCTTACGATAACCTAAACAGTTTTGAAATCAATATTCTTTCTGATATTATAATAATGTCTAAATACAAGTAAATATCAATCTAGTGGAACGCTTGCATCTCACGCTCCACGTATATATATATATATACAAATAAAACCGCAGGCGCTTATTGGAGATTGGATTCAACAAGATCGTGTATCTCTAGAGGCGAATACACTGGGGTCAACAAGAACGTCTTGCAACCGGCCCTCACATGACCGACCACTCATTTCGCTTAAGTGTATCAAATGTATATCACCAACGGTTGGACTCAAACCACCATTTCCCTAAAAGGGACAGCATCGAAATAGATTAAAGAATAAGACGGATTTTCTCTAGATAGGTGATTATACACCCTAATGGGAGCGACCCACATAGCCTTGCTGCTTGCCCGATTTCTGTCATTTCCCCGGTTGATGAGGCTTGAGGTCAGAACACATCTAGTCATCATACACTTTGAATGCCACATCGTTAGATCCGTTGTAATAACCCGGAAATTCTGAGCCAGTTTAAAATTTTTATTTTGGCAATTTTAGCGAATTTTGAATATTTAAAATAGATTATTTTAAATAATATCGACGAGAAATTCATTTTGAGTATAATTCGAACGTATATATTTATACGCGTCGTCGTTAGAATATAAATAATTATATATAATTATAAAAGGAATTGAAAATGGCGCGGTAGTTCGATAATTCGATTTCAAACTTCAATTGAACATACCGGGTGCAAAACAAACCGGATTTTAGTGAAACCAAAAATGATAGGATCTTAATGGGAATATCTTTCCAACGAATCCGAAATTTCATAGCGGGAATCAAAAGATATGTCCAGTTGAAAATTCTGAATAGTCGCTATGGAATTCAGGCCCTTAAAAATGGGAATTTTGCATAAGACCTCGGATTTCGACGAAACCACTTTTGTTGGGTCCGTGATGTTAAATTATTGCTATATTCCAAATTTCATAATTTTTCAAATCAATATGTGAGCGCGGCAATGGAAAACGCGTTTGACCAGTTTTAGTTGATTTTAATCGACTGGAAAATGGCCATTTTTCAAATGATCACAGGATTCGACGAAACTAGTTTTGTTAGGACCGTATCGTCAATACGAAGATAGAAAATATTTTTCTGAGATTTTTCTAGTTAGTATGTGACCCCGGTAAATTGAAATGTGCGTTCAAATTCAATATATAGAGTTATATGTTGATTTTAACGGAAACTGATCGAAACGATCAAATCAGCTTACGATACATATCCCATTGTATTCGGAATGGGGGTAATTGGCTATGGACGACAGGCGGTGGGCCTCGTTTCGAGGTCGTATGTAAAAGTCAACTCTTTGCAAAATAAAATAATTAAATAAATTAAAAATATATATCCTCTCTCCTTCCCTTATAAACTGCTGCCCCCCCTTTCCCTCATTTTCGTTCATTACAGAAATAAAGAAAAAAAAAAGACAACCGATCGAGAGGGAGACCCCCCCCATCGGCGCCGACCACCGCGACAGCCCCCCCCCCCCCCCGTCCATCGAAGACCACCGCAACCGACACCCCCCCCCACAGGCGCCGCGCACCGCGAAACCCCCCCCCCCCCGCAACCAAATCGAGCACCGCAGCTACCTCCCCCCCCCCTTCCTACCTCGCGCCGATACACCCCCCTCCTCATCCACTGACGAACACGACAACCCCCCCAAACATTCACTGTAAGTTTTTTTAATTTCATTTATTTGTTTATTTTTGTTTTAATTCATTTTAAATGTTTAGCTTAGGTTAATCAGTTTAAAAACTGATTTGTAGTATGTAGATTTTTAATTTACAAAAGAAATTATTTTTATGTTTAGGCATAAAATAAAAATATAATTTTTACGTTATAAGAAGAATCAAAATACAATAGAAGTAAAAATATAATTTTTACATGATAGGAATATTAAAAATAGCATCTTTATATGTGTAGCAAAATAAAAATGTGATTTTTATAATGATATATTTGAAAAGGCGAAATATTTATTTTTGAAAAGGCGAAATATTTATTTTTGAAAAGACGAAATCTTTATATGAAGAATAGCGTGATAAAAATATAATCTTTACTATATGAACATCGATGTGAAAATATAATTTTTATCTATATAGTAGCGGTGTAAAAATTCGATTTTTATATATTGAATAAAGAAGTAAAAAAATCGATTTTTATATATTGAATAGCATAGTAAAAATTCGATTTTTATATATTGAATAGCGAAGTAAAAATTCGATTTTTATATATTGAATAGTGTAGTAAAAATTCGATTTTTATATATTGAATAGCGAAGTAAAAATTCGATTTTTATATATTGAATAGCATAGTAAAAATTCGATTTTTATATATTGAATAGCGAAGTAAAAATTCGATTTTTATATATTGAATAGCATAGTAAAAATTCGATTTTTATATATTGATAAGCGAGGTAAAAATTCGATTTTTACATATGTAGTGACTACGGGCGACGAAAGTGATAAGATGCGAGAACGACGAAGACTTCTACAAAAGAAGAGTCAAGATGATTGGATAGCTATCGGTGAGAATTTCGCACCTTTCAATTTCATTTTCTAGTTATATATATATACTAGGATGCAGACGGTGTTTAGTAGCACCCGACACACGTCATCCACAGACCATGGATGGCTTGTTTGTTTAATTGTTTGGTTGTGTAGTTGGTTAGATTATTTGGTTTGAATTGAATTGTTTGGTGAAATGAAATTGATTTGATTGATGTGTGAATGGCGTGGGCCTTCACTAGACTGGGGATAAGGCTAGGCCTCGTCCCGTTTCTAGTATCGTGCCGTTATGCCGCCGAATTTGCTAAAATAATTTAGAAAAATAAAAATATCATTTTTATTTTGTAAATGAACTGAATAAAAATTCATGTGTTAAAATAAAATGTTTTATCGTTAAAAATATAATTTTTAACGTGAATGTGAGTAAATAAATATTCATCTACAAACCGGACGGTTTGTTTATGTATACCTATTTGAATGACATTGATTGGGACGATAAATTTTACACATCACCCAACTGCACAACTAAAAATCTGTATTTGATTGTTTGAAACCCCACACGGGCGTTGGGATGAAATTTGAAGTTCACTCATCCTGATTGATTAAATATGTTGATCGATTCTTTGACAGGCTGTTATAAGCGTTAGATATCTATATTTGATGCTTATACAGTGTAGTGCACTTTGGTTGATGGTTGATTATTTTTCGTTGCTATTATATGCATGTGTTGTATGGAATCCATATAATTAACTTTATATGGTAATTGATTGGGCCTCATTCCAATCGGGAAAATAAAGAATATTATAAAATAAAGGTTCATGTGTTGACCGTACTCATCCGTTGAGATTAGTCATGTGTTGAACGAAATGTTTTAATAATAAAATATACATCTTTATCATATTTAAAATTAGAACTACTTCACGGTGAAGTCTAATTGAAAATCAAACGATAGATACCCAAATTTTATAAAACATTTTAAACAACAAAAATAGCCACACATGGACAGTACTCATTCGTTGAGATTAGTCGTGTGTGGAGAAAAAATAATATTCATTTGTCGAATAGAATATTTGAAAATAGAAATATATGAAGCCGTGTTGATTAGATTGACGCCATTTTGACATGAACGATATTTATATCGATTTTATCCATTTTAAAATGAATATTGAAAAGTGATTTCGAAATCGAATATTTTGAAATGAAATTTGAATTTGATTGAATATAAAACGATTTCGAAATGAATTGAATATAAAACGATTTCGAAATGAATTGAATATGAAACGATTTCGAAATGAATTGAATATGAAACGATTTCGAAATGAATTGAATATGAAACGATTTCGAAATGAATTGAATATGAAACGATTTCGAAATGAATTGAATATAAAACGATTTCGAAATGAATTGAGTATAAAACGATTTCGAAATGACTTGAATATATAACGAATTTGATTTGATTTGAAAAGAAAACGAATTTGATTTCAATTGAATATATAACGAATTTAATTTTGATTTGAATTGAAATGGAAGTTGAAAATGTTTTTGAAACGAATTCAAAACTATTTATATAATTCGTTTTAAATAGAAATCGACGAAATATATATTATATATATAATATAATGGCCTGAATAGAACGCGCCGCGCCGCGGCAGTTCGTAAATTTCGACCATTTATTTCAAACGAACATTACGGGAGATCAGACCGACGGATTCTCCTAAAACCGGAACCGTTGGGTTCGTATCAAAAAGAGCTTTCTAACGAATATTTGAAATTCAAAATCTAACGGTTGGATTTGGAGATACGTCCAAATCAAATTTGAAAAAGGTCGCTGTAAGTGCAGTTCGACGGCCGTTGATGGAAATCGATTGTACGTGCCTTGATAAAATTATCAAAAATAGTAATAATTTGTGTAAAATCATAAGAAGTGATTTGGGAAAAATTAGGATGAAAAACTCCACATTTGAAAAGATAAAAATAGATTTTTATCAAAATGAACTAGTTTTGAACTAAAATTAAAATCCGTTTATTTTTAAATAAATAAATTGGATTTGAAACGGGTTTTAAATAGAATTGATTTGTAGGTTTATCGTGAACTATGTTTTAAATGACACAGTTCTTTAACCCTGTAAAAGGAGCTTTAATGAATCTGCAATTAGATTGAAACGTGAATTGATAATCTAAATTATCAAATTTGGCAAATAAGCGAGAATGGAGTATCACCAGTTTTGCTCCAGAGCGATAGTTAAATCTTTAATTAGATTTGAACGTGAAATGGTAATTAATTTTACCGATAACACTGTGGTGTTAGATATGGAGTATCACCAGTTCTTATTGTTGGACCTGAGTAGGCCGGGTACGCATGATAGGGGGTTCTCGCTTCGCGGTTTGGTGGCGAACAGGAGACTCTTACCCCTACATGTCGCTGGGTAGAGCGTTGGTTTGCCAGTAGGCGCGAGACTCGAGAGGGTCGCCGTAAAACAAGGAATTGGGGGACCGGTGTGAGCCGCGGTGGGTTTTACCTACTGCTTAGGGGATGAAGGGATGGTTGCAAAGCCTACCGGATTTCGCTTGCCGTCACATTTGGTATCAGAGCTTTGGTTTACAGAGCTTGAGAACAAGACACATTAGAACCGTACGAAAGAATTCATCAGATATTGGATTAGTAGTATCCAATTAGAATGACTCGTTAGAGATAGGATCAGTAGTATCCTAGAATGAGTGTGAAGAGTATATTTTTCAAATGAAAACAATTTTGTTTTGAAAATTTAAACCATTTTATACGTATTTGAATGTTTATTTATTTTGAATATGGACAATCCAATATATAAAGGTTTTGCATATACGCGTCACGAACGTATATTCGAAGTTTTAATATACTGGATAGATATAGAATCACATTCTAGTCGCCCGGAGATGATGTTGATAATGACCATGGCATCAACAATATTTATGTTCGTGTTTCGAAGGTGTGATATCTATATATTTCCATTAGACTGGTGTGAGAACCAAAACTTATATAGTTAGAACACATTGTTGTGAATTGGCATCAAAAACATGATTTTTGTATATATGTATCAAGTTATGAATTTGAAACTCTAATTCACTAATTGATTGATGTTTGTGTTGTTTGATAATTTTAAACCATTATGCCTAATTGAATCAAATATTGAATTGTGTTGAAAATTGGTCGCATTTGCTTGCATATACATGTACTTACATTGAACAGGTCATAGCAAGGAGGCTAGAGCCGAAGAATAAAATTTGTTTGCCCGACAAATAGGTACATGTTTACTATAATTTACTGTTTTGTTTGGGTGATGATGATTTTATGAGCCTATTGGCTAGCCGCTTGGCTTTTTCTTTTTCTTTTTGAGATCAGAAGGCCTATATAGCAATTTCGGGATTTTCCCGTGGCTCCCGGTGCAGGGGAGGTTATGGCGAAATTTTTCGAAAATTTAGGGTGTTAGCCAAATTTTTGAAGAATCTGAAAATTCTCAGAAACTGAAAAGTTGGAGAATGGAAGCCAGATCGAACGTAGTGTTGATTAATCAAACCACTTTCGACTTTGTTCCTTTTCGGGGACGAAAAGTTTTAAGTGGGGGAGATTGTACTAACCCGGAAATTCTGAGCCAGTTTAAAATTTTTATTTTGGCAATTTTAGCGAATTTTGAATATTTAAAATAGATTATTTTAAATAATATCGACAAGAAATTCATTTTGAGTATAATTCGAACGTATATATTTATACGCGTCGTCGTTAGAATATAAATAATTATATATAATTATAAAAGGAATTGAAAATGGCGCGGTAGTTCGATAATTCGATTTCAAACTTCAATTGAACATACCGGGTGCAAAACAAACCGGATTTTAGTGAAACAAAAAATGATAGGATCTTATTGGGAATATCTTTCCAACAAATCCGAAATTTCGATATTTCATAGCGGGAATCAAAAGATATGTCCAGTTGAAAATTCTGAATAGTCGCTATGGAATTCAGGCCCTTAAAAATGGGAATTTTGCAAACGACCTCGGATTTCGACGAAACCACTTATGTTGGGTCCGTGATGTTAAATTATTGCTAGATTCCAAATTTCATAATTTTTCAAATCAATATGTGAGCGCGGCAAAGGAAAACGCGTTTGACCAGTTTCAGTTGATTTTAATCGACTGGAAAATGGCCATTTTTCAAATGATCTCAGGATTCGACAAAACTAGTTTTGTTAGGACCATATCGTCAATACGAAGCTAGAAAATATTTTTCTGGGATTTTTCTAGTTAGTATGTGACCCCGGTAAATTGAAATGCGCGTTCAAATTCAATATATAGAGTTATATGTTGATTTTAACGGAAATTGATCGAAACGATCAAATCAGCTTACGATACATATCCCATTGTGTTCGGAATGGGGGTAATTGGCTATGGACGACAGGCGGTGGGCCTCGTTTCGAGGTCGTATGTAAAAGTCAACTCTTTGCAAAATAAAATAATTAAATAAATTAAAAATATATATCCTCTCTCCTTCCCTCATAAACTGCTGGCCCCCCTTCCCTCATTTTCGTTCATTACATAAATAAAGAAAAAAAAAAAGACAACCGATCGAGAGGGAGACCCCCCCCCCCATCGGCGCCGACCACCGCGACAGCCCCCCCTCCCCCCGTCCATCGAAGACCACCGCAACCGACACCCCCACCCCCCAGGCGCCGCGCGACGCGAAACCCCACCCCACTGCAACCAAATCGAGCACCGCAGCTACCCCCCTCCCTTCCTACCTCGCGCCGATACACCCCCCTCCTCATCCACTGACGAACGCGACAGCCCCCCCCCCCCCCTCCAAACATTCACTGTAAGTTTTTTTAATTTCATTTATTTGTTTATTTTTGTTTTAATTCATTTTAAATGTTTAGCTTAGGTTAATCAGTTTAAAAACTGATTTGTAGTATGTAGATTTTTAATTTACAAAAGAAATGATTTTTATGTTTAGGCATAAAATAAAAATATAATTTTTAGGTTATAAGAAGAATCAAAATACAATAATTATATTTTGAAAGTAATAAAAATATGATTTTTATATTTTTAAAGAAATAAAAATATGATTTTTATATTTTTAATGTATTAAAAATATAATCTTTACTATATAGAAGATGTAAAAATATGATTTTTGTTTATGTAGAGAAGTAAAAATATAATTTTTACATGATAGGAATATTAAAAATAGCATCTTTATATGTGTAGCAAAATAAAAATGTGATTTTTATAATGATATATTTGAAAAGGCGAAATATTTATTTTTGAAAAGGCGAAATATTTATTTTTGAAAAGACGAAATCTTTATATGAAGAATAGCGTGATAAAAATATAATCTTTACTATATGAACATCGATGTGAAAATATAATTTTTATCTATATAGTAGCGGTGTAAAAATTCAATTTTTATATATTGAATAGCAAAGTATAAATTCGATTTTTATATATTGAATAGCATAGTAAAAATTCGATTTTTATATATTGAATAGCGAAGTAAAAATTCGATTTTTATATATTGAATAGCATAGTAAAAATTCGATTTTTATATATTGAATAGCAAAGTAAAAATTCGATTTTTATATATTGAATAGCATAGTAAAAATTCGATTTTTATATATTGATAAGCGAGGTAAAAATTCGATTTTTACATATGTAGTGACTACGGGCGACGAAAGTGATAAGATGCGAGAACGACGAAGACTTCTACAAAAGAAGAGTCAAGATGATTGGATAACTATCGGTGAGAATTTCTCACCTTTCAAATTCATTTTCTAGTTATATATATACACTAGGATGCAGACGGTGTTTAGTAGCACCCGACACCCGTCATCCACAGATCATGGATGGCTTGTTTGTTTAATTGTTTGGTTGTGTAGTTGGTTAGATTATTTGGTTTGAATTGAATTGTTTGGTGAAATGAAATTGATTTGATTGATGTGTGAATGGCGTGGGCCTTCACTAGACCGGGGATAAGGCTAGGCCTCGTCCCGTTTCTAGTATCGTGCCGTTATGCCGCCGAATTTGCTAAAATAATTTAGAAAAATAAAAATATCATTTTTATTTTGTAAATGAACTGAATAAAAGTTCATGTGTTAAAATAAAATGTTTTATCGTTAAAAATATAATTTTTAACGTGAATGTGAGTAAATAAATATTCATCTACAAACCGGACGGTTTGTTTATGTACACCTATTTGAATGACATTGATTGGGACGATAAATTTTACACATTGCCCAACTGCACAACTATAAAGCTGTGTTTGATTGTTTGAAACCCCACACGGGTGTTGGGATGAAATTTGAAGTTCACTCATGTTGATTGATTAAATATGTCGATCGATTGATTGACAGGCTGTTATAAGCGTTAGATATCTATATTTGATGCTTATATAGTGTAGTGCACTTTGGTTGATGGTTGATTATTTTTCGTTGCTATTATATGCATGTGTTGTATGGAATCCATATAATTAACTTTATATGGTAATTGATTGGGCCTCATTCCAATCGGGAAAATAAATAATATTATAAAATAAAGGTTCATGTGTTGACCGTACTCATCCGTTGAGATTAGTCATGTGTTGAACGAAATGTTTTAATAATAAAATATACATCTTTATCATATTTAAAATTAGAACTACTTCACGGTGAAGTCTAATTGAAAATCAAATGATATATACCCAAATTTTATAAAACATTTTAAACAACAAAAATAGCCACACGTGGACAGTACTCATTCGTTGAGATTAGTCGTGTGTGGAGAAAAAAAAAGATAAATATTCATTTGTCGAATAGAATATTTGAAAATAGAAATATATGAAGCCGTGTTGATTAGATTGATGCCATTTTGACGTGAACAATATTTATATCGATTTTATCCATTTTAAAATGAATATTGAAAAGTGATTTAGAAATCGAATATTTTGAAATGAAATTTGAATTTGATTGAATATTAAACGATTTCGAAATGAATTGAATATAAAACGATTTCGAAATGAATTGAATATGAAACAATTTCGAAATGAATTGAATATGAAATGATTTCGAAATGAATTGAATATGAAACGATTTCGAAATGAATTGAATATGAAACAATTTCGAAATGAATTGAATATAAAACGATTTCGAAATGAATTGAATATAAAACGATTTCGAAATGACTTGAACATATAACGAATTTGATTTGATTTGAAAAGAAAACGAATTTGATTTCAATTGAATATATAACGAATTTAATTTTGATTTGAATTGAAATGGAAGTTGAAAATGTTTTTGAAACGAATTCAAAACTATTTATATAATTCGTTTTAAATAGAAATCGACGAAATATATATTATATATATAATATAATGGCCTGAACAGAACGCGCCGCGCCGCGGCAGTTCGTAAATTTCAACCATTTATTTCAAACGAACATTACGGGAGATCCGACCGTCGGATTCTCCTAAAACCGGAACCGTTGGGTTCGTATCGAAAAGAGCTTTCTAACGAATATTTGAAATTCAAAATCTAACGGTTGGATTTGGAGATACGTCCAACAAATTTGAAAAAGGTCGCTGTAAGTGCAGTTCGATGGCCGTTGATGGAAATCGACTGTATGCGCCTTGATAAAATTATCAAAAATAGTAATAATTTGTGTAAAATCATAAGAAGTGATTTGGGAAAAATTGGGATGAAAAACTCCACATTTAAAAAGATAAATATAGATTTTTACAAAATGAACTAGTTTTGAACTAAAATTAAAATCCGTTTATTTTTAAATAAATAAATTGGATTTGAAACGGGTTTTAAATAGAATTGATTTGTAGGTTTATCGTGAACTGTGTTTTAAATGACACTAGTTTTTTAACCCTGTAAAAGGAGCTTTAATGAATCTGCAATTAGATTGAAACGTGAATTGATAATCTAAATTATCAAATTTGGCAAATAAGCGAGAATGGAGTATCACCAGTTTTGCTCTAGAGCGATAGTTAAAGCTTTAATTAGATTTGAACGTGAAATGGTAATTAATTTTACCGATAACACCGTGGTGTTAGATATGGTGTATTACCAGTTTTGCTTCATGGGATGAATAGGTTGGGATTGGGAAATAAAATAAATAATTACTTCGGTGTGGTTCGCTAATCTCGACTATTTTAGAAAACCATAATTTGGTTTGAAACGACATCCAAAGGAAGATTAAAGGATAAATTTTAAAGAAATTATCTTGGATAAAATTAATGGGAACCTTTCCCTAAGAATGTGATTTCGTGAAAAAAAAGGATATTCTGAATTGGAATGAGGCGTATGTTGTGTTGGTGTAACATTTGTTTTTAATATACGCGGGTTGTTCGGAAAGACCGGGTTTATACCCATTCTGAATAACCGATTCGACGATAAGTCGAAGATGAAGACGGTGGTTGAAGACCGGAAGTCTTCACATCGTTTGGATGATTACTGATGATCCTGATTGGGCTGTACACCCAAGAGGATGGAAATAGTTGGTGGTCGTCTAGACGTACTTGGAGATGGATGGATATGCGAGGAAAGTGCCTCCGGTTTTGTTCAGACCCAGAACGGACTTGTAAATGGATTGTGTGTCTGACATTGGATTTTATTCTGTGTTGATTGATTTCTATTAAATATACATCTGTTTGGCGGCGGAGAATTTATTCTTTTGCTTAACGCCCTTCTCTGAGACGTACGAGCTTAGAGGTTATATATCGATAGATATCAATCGCACGGCATGAGTTGCCTGTGTGGCATGCTGAGTTGCATGGATCAAGGCTTCTGTTGAAAAGCAAAGTCTTGTGGTTGATGATCAAAGCACGGCCTACGTGGAAGCTTTGTGTATAACGTAAATTCGCGAGCCTCACACCTCGGTATGAGTCAAAAACGGGATACGGACTGCAGGGAGAGCACGACGTTTCTTTCTAGCTTTGGTGGTGTCAGTGACTTACCATCCCTGACATTTATATACTTTTCACCTATGTGGTTGTTGGAATGCGAGGCGCCTTGATTATAGGTCTGTAAGGACCAGGGAACGTGTGTTCAGGAATAAATAATCCTCTAACGTAAGTGAGGACCGGCCCTGAAGCATCCAGGATTGCCCAGAGTGTGTAGTCCTGAGACATTTGCTAGAGTGTCTCGAACGCGGAGAGGATCTTGCCCCTTGCCTCGACTCATGACGGAAATCCAATTTCCAATACGTGTATTGCGGTTTTAATTTTAGAACTAGTATGGCGACATGATAGATGGTACCCATGCCGCCTATGATTGATATTTATGATTGAAATTGTTTTGACACTATACACTTATTATAGTATCAAATGATTTGTTTTAAACGTACCAAGCATGTTTGGCTATTATAAGGGAAAACCCTATCCTCCGGCTTGCGTTGCATTGTGTGATGGGACCTAGGTCTTATAACAGCTTCACAATGATTGACGTCCACAAAAATACTTTAGTTTACTTGGCTAGAGAATAACCATTTCTCCGCCATCAACTATGGTACGTTTGGAGAAAGCAACACATGTAACTCCATTGGAAATACTCAGTCATACATCCATCCATACAAGTCATCCAGGAACAGGATGAACCGTAAGTACTCTCCTACTGCTTCGAATATAGGAATTACCCCATGGATCAGTAACGATAGTCCTTGCATTCCACAGATTCCAACCACGACAGAACCCCAGTATAACTCCGGGTCGAATCAGAGATTGTAAGTGGTTCTTCCGCTTTATGAAGATCTATGGTCTTCACATGCTCCATCTCGATCGTCATCTGATATCCTTTATATATTTCGTATTTGTTGGTTGGAATGGTTTTCGAATATATTTTCGATCCCGGTCTTTC
Organism: Allium sativum; assembly: GCA_030737875.1. NCBI lineage: Eukaryota > Viridiplantae > Streptophyta > Magnoliopsida > Asparagales > Amaryllidaceae > Allium > Allium sativum. The sequence continues at coordinate 786,792,256 of CM060916.1, read as the reverse complement.
CATACCAACAATCGTAAAGGTCAGACTTGATAGTCGGTTATTTAACTATCAAGTAAACATCCATGAAATCATAAAAATAGATTTACTGGTCTGGTACTTAACATCACTTGGTTTTTAAACTTATCACCCAATCTCCTTTTAATTCCGTTACTAGGGAAAGTATAATCTCATATCATTTCCTTTACTTTGGAAATCTTATCACACATTCTTGACATTACCAACTAGTATCATCCTTGGATAGTCCCGACGTTATTTAAGTTGGGGCATTTTAATTACCTCTCAGACCTTGCTCAACTACGTTCTTATCTTTAGAAAAATACTAGTTGTAATTCAAGAACCGATATTAAACACATCCTACTATTTAAAATATCGCTTTAAAGTACTCTTTATCTTTGGGAAATTTCTCTTTAAATGTAATTAATGTCGCTTAATTTGTTATTTCAAAAATTCCTTACTGAACATCACTTTATTTACTCTCAACTCCTTCAAAAGACTTCGTTTCACAAGCTGAATTACCAATCCTATTTCAAAACTTGTTTACCAAGCTCAAATCAAATCCTTTTCCTCAATCCCATTTCTTTCGGGGAAATCCCCTTCCAAATCCTTTGATGCAACCTAATACCATTAAGTATTTCCATTTAAAACAACGTTTAACTCATATTCCATTTATAAACCTCGTTTATAAATTTTAGGTTTAAGATAAACCCTTTACACCTTTACCTTATTTTACTTGATTCACACGTTAAGTAACCCTTTCATTTTAAGACTTGAGTTTATAATTTATTCATAACGTCTTTCCAAAACTAAAACAATTACTTACTTAAATGATTTTAAGAAGTAATTACTTAAACTAAAAACAAATAGTTTTCTTTTACATTCACTCTTGAAAATTCAATTAAACGCTTTATTTACAAAAGTAAATAATAAATTCACTTTTAAAATCTTCTTAAAATTAACCAATTATCCGTCAGGTCATTTATTTAAAAAAAATCTAACTTTGTTACAATGGTCGACTCGGTCAATTCAAAAACATGATTTTTCTCTTTAACCAACTCTAGTTAATTCCTTTTTTAAATTAATTAAAATATAATTAATTCAAATAATTTTATTTAATTGTTCACAATTCATCAAATACTTAACCAATAGGTTATTTCCTGCTCTTTGCTGATAATTCTTATCGATATGAGAATTCGGTTTATAAAACAAATTTCACAATTTCTTATAAATTTTAAATAATTAATATTTCTCTTTTTTTAAATAACTTTTCAATGTAATAATTTTCAAAACCTATTTTCATTATAAAATATATTTATAAAATATTATCGATCCACTGTCGATAAAACCCATATTTTTAAATCGACTAATTTATATGCCAGGTGATGCCACACTACCCGTCAGAACAAATATTGAAACATGGTTCAATAATCAACAACAATCAATCATTTCTTTTTATTTGACTGAAATTTCTATAACGATCAGCAATCAATCAACAGCCTATTCAAACAATCCCAAACACGTTTATAAATGTGGCCAATCAAGGAAAATTACTTTATTTGGATCAAATCAAAACGATGGGTATTTTTCTAAAATTAAACGTCCGTTAAATTTCAGAATTTGAATCACCAATAAATGTATTTAACTAGCAAACGGTCAATCACTAAAAATCAGAACACGCAATATAAAAACCCAATTTATATAAAATATAAATAGGAAGAGCTGAGTGAGTTTAACTCACCTTGATTTGAATCCGTTGATAAACATCTGGTTTTGTCAAATTAAACTGACGTTTAATTCGAATAAAAATTCCAGTCACTTCAGATCCGGACTAGACCCGCTCCATCTCGAAGTACTCGTCTCCACAGTCCCAACGCAACTAACCGCGCTTGAATATGACAACGTATGTTCGAGAAATCCTATTACGAAAGTTGTAAACTAATTAAATTATTTAAACATGGATTTTCTTTTGAAATTATACTGGGCTATACCTTAACCCTTGGCCCATACGAACCCGACCCGCTTCTCATGTTAAAACCGTCACCATCGTTCCCTTTTCTCATTTTATCAGCCACTTCCAGTAAAATCCCCAAATCAAAAACCCTAAGCCTCACCGTCGATTAATGGCGTCGTACCCCACTTCGATACCCATCACTACCCCGTGGTCAACCACCCAGCGAGCGAGCCTCCTCCATATGCTACCAGCTTTTGACAGCCAGATCGTTGCTCCTTGGATTCGAACGGCTTCGACAGAAATTGGTCCAAGACTCTTCAGATCGAACCCGTGCTCCTTCGAGTAAAGCTAAGTATTTTATTTCAATTTTGAATTACAGTATATTTTTTCTCTTTCGAATTGGATTTTCTGGTTTGCTGTGTTTGATGAAACAACACTGTGATAGCGTATCTATAGGGGTGGTTTGGTTTAGATAAAATAAATGTCCATCAGTATAGGTTTAGCTACAACTAGCTTAGGCCGTGGGTTTTCAGATTTTAGTACTGATGATGAGATTTTGTTGGATTTCGTGATGGATTGTAAACGAGATTTTGTTGGATTTTGAATAGTATTATCAATACTGTTGATCAGTTCACATGGATACTGATCTAACTTTGTATAGGTGAGGCTATGTATAGATAGCATCAATCAAAGATTTCGAAACTGAAATATAGATTTTATTTCCATTTTAAATATATGTAAACAATGAATTTTTGCATCAGAGAATTACTGTACATACATGTGGTTTAACTGTTCGATAAAGATTTGGTATACACATCAGTTCTTCTTAGCTGTACATGTACTGTTCGAGCTATTCTTTCCCTTGTTCTTTAATTTCTATAGTTGTTTCAGATTTGCTGTATAATATATATACAAACCTGTTATACTTTTGTGAATTGTCTATTGTTTTAGCTGTTTTTATTGTACTTTTTCCTTTTCAAATCTTGAAACTGTTCATGATTTATGTATCCATATATATTCACATGTATGTGTGTGTATACTGATCTATATATTCATTCACATGGATGTACCAATATCTATTCACATGGATGTTTCAGTATCTATTCACATGGGTTTACTTTGATAGTTGTACCATTCACATGGATGGGTATACTGATGTATATATATTCACATGGATAGATATACTGATTGATTTATCTATTCACATGGATGTGTAGATTTGATTTTCTTTTATGTTGTTCACTACTTATCATGAAATTACCCTTTTTAATGGGTTTTCTTTTTCTTCTTTCACAGATCTCAACTGATCGAGAGGATTCACTGGTTTGGCAAGAAAAAGAAAAAGTATGAAGAAGTTGATCGAAAAAATATGTTGATTTCTTTTTAGTATTGCCTTGTACAGTCAAGAATGTATATGTGTTCTCATGGTGTTTTGCCTTTGTACAATAATACATATATGTTGTTTTTCTTTCTCTTCTTTCTTTGTAAATACATTTGTTTCAACATCAATGTACATGATTTTATTTATATTCATATGGACCAATTTCCACTTCATATTGGGTATATGTATATGTATGTTTTCAGTTTTTATATGTGCAGATGTATATTTGTTCCAGTTTCTCATATTATACACTTTTGTTTGGTGGGACATATATAATGTATTCGGGTTCGTCATTCGTTTTTCCCGAACAAGTGGGAACGTTAATGAATATATACATATACACTAAACTCAAACAAACGAAATTTAATGAGAATAAATAAATAAAGGTCATTGTATTTACAACAACTTCAATTACATTTAGTATAGTATTCAAACTTGACATTAAAATTCTAGATTTAAATAATAGTCCAACTATATTAAATCGTTCAACAAAAATAATTAAATCATTATAATTTAAAAACGATTTTACAGCGACTATTTAGAAATTTGAATTGGATGTAACTTGAAATCTATAAGCTGGAATTTCGATTTTTCTCTTTCATAACAAAAATATTATCAAGTCGGTTCAAACGTTTCTTGTTTCACAGAAATCCGACTTATATTGGATCCTGTATATCCAATCAAAGTTCAAATCGAAAATTTCGAACAACCGCGTCGTTTTCGAATTCGTTTTAATTAATATATAATATATATATTCGAACTCCATATAAATAAATAAATTCAATTAAAAATCTATTATATTTAAAATATAATATATAAACAAATTTAAATATTCGAATTTAAATAGCCGAAAAATCTGGGATGTTACAGAACGACACCTTTTCAGACCTAGGGAGTTGGTGAAAAGGTGGTGGGAAGTTTGAAAGTTTAAACATTTGAAATTCAAAGTTTGTATTTCAAATTCTGGTGTATATGTTGACATGTATATTCATGTGTGTCGACATACATGTGTTAATACAAAATTCAAGTGACTTTTTGACTTTGCTTATATTATTTCATATTTTGTATTCTTTGTTTAGTTATTCTCTGAGATAAAATTAATAAAAAAAACTTTTAAAATTTATTTTTTATTTATTCTATTATTGCTTTTTATTTTGAATTTCAAATTTGAATTTTAGATTTCAAATTTCAAACAAAGCAAGCAAACAAGCATCCATTCAACCATTTCAATCAAAAATTATTAATTAAGGCATACCTTGTTTTTAGATCCATTTCTTCAGTATTTTCTGATTCCTGAATTACTGTGAAGCACATATTTGAATTTCTGATTTCTGGCTCTTCGTCACTTGATGATGAATCAGAGTCATCTAAAGTTGCTGCATATGCTCTTTTCCTCTTCTTTGACGTATTGTCATTTATTTGTTGATTCGATCTCTTAGGATATGGACACATCCTTTTTATATGGCCTGGTTCGTTACAATTGTAGCATCTATCGTTCTTAGTATTTTTTTTCCTAAACTTCCTTGAATATTTTTCTAAAAATTATTCCTCCTTTTATATCTCAAAATTTTTCTAAAATTCCTTGTCATTAAAGTAGTTTTTCATCATCCTCACTGCTTGAATCAGAACCATCAGTTTTTGCGTTAAATGCTATAGATTTCTTTTCTGTTGACTTATTCTCCTTTCTTTTCTTTAACTGTATTTCAAATGACATCAAATTCCCGATTAACTCCTCAATTTTCATTTCACTAATATTATTGGCCTCTTAAAGTGCTGGTGTTTTCTGATCCCATTCTAGAGTTAGAGAATTAAGGATTTTTCTGACTTGATCTTCTTCAAAATAAGTTTTTCCCAATGCCAATAATGAGTGCACGATTTCCTGAAACCTACAGTACATACCAGAGACAGATTCATTCTGATTCATTTTAATTAACTCAAGTTGGTTAGTTAACATTGATATCTTTGTTTGTTTAACTTTATTTTTTTTCTTCGTGAGTAACTTGCAAGGTTTTCCATATTTCATAAGAAGATTTACAAACTGATATTTTATTAAATTCATTTCTATCTTGTGACGGCCGGGAATTTCGCTCGATCCGAATCAGTCGTTAAACCGACCAAGACCGTTCGAAACCCCTAACTGTTTGAGAACAGGACAAATCAGAACGCAGACGGAAGAACATTTCATTGCTATTACAACAATTCCATCAGATACAAGAATATACAGAGTATAAATGAATAAATTACATTCAACAAATATCAGAGATTTAAATTACATTTAAATACATCGCAGCGGAAAATAACACAAAACACAACTGAAAGTGATACACGGATACAAAGCTTTCCGAGCATCGTTCCAGCTGTAAATCAGGATCCTGTGAATATAAATCTGCAAAACCAAAACTACTAACTACTCGTGTCGAAAATAAGGGCACCCAGAGTTTAGGTTAAAACAATAAACTCCAGGTCAGTCATGTGACTGGTGTGAGAACTAAAACAGTTATTTAAAACTTTGCTTTAAAAGAGAGTAATTCAAGGGACCACGCCGTATAACACGGAACGGGTTTCCTCCCAAGAATACCAGTGCATAGAATAAACAGCGCAATGCTTTTTCGAAAAATGAAGCTATTATAAGACCCAGGTCCCATCACACAATGCAACGCAAGCCGGAGGATAGGGTTTTCCCTTATAATAGCCAAACATGCTTGGTACGTTTAAAACAAATCATTTGATACTATAATAAGTGTATAGTGTCAAAACAATTTCAATCATAAATATCAATCATAGGCGGCATAGCTACCATCTACTATGTCGCCATACTAGTTCTACAAATAAAACCGAGATATCTCGTATTGGAAATTGGATTCCGTCATGAGCCGAGGCAAGGGGCAAGCTCCTCTCCGCTTCGAGACACTCTATCAAATGCCTCAGGACTACACACTCTAGGTAACCCTGGAATCGGCTGGGCCGGTCCTCTCTGACGTTTGAGGACTGGCAATTCCTGAACACACGTTTCCTGGTCCTTACAGACCTAATATCGAGGCGCCTCATTCCAACAACCACAAAGGTGAAAAGTATATAAATGTCAGGGCTGGTAAGTCACTGACACCACCAAAGCTAGAAAGAAACGTCGTGTTCCCCCAGCGGTCTGTATCCCGTTTTTAACTCATACCGAGGTGTGAGGCTCGCGATTCCACGCTATACACAAAGCTATGCCACGTAGGCCGTGCTTTGATCATCAACCACAAGGCTTTGCTTTTCAACAGAAGCCTTGATCCATGCAATTCAGCGTGCCACACAGGCAATTCATGCCATGCGATTGATATCTATCGATATATAACCTCTAAGCTCGTATGTCTCAGAGAAGGGCGCTAAGCAAGAGAATAAATTCTCCGCCGCCAAACAGATATATATTTAACAGAAATCAATCAACACAGAATAAAATCCAATGTCAAACACACAATCCATTTACAAGTTCGTTCTGGGTCTGAACGAAACCCGAGGCACTTTCCTCACATATCCATCGATCTCCAAGTACGTCTGGACGACCACTAACTGATTCCCTCATCTTCGGTGTACAGCCCAATCAAGATCATCAGTAATCACCCAAACGATGTGAAGACTTCCGGTCTTCAACCACCATCTTCATCTTCGACATATCGTCGAATCGGTTATTCAGAATGGGAATAAACCCGGACTTTCCGAACAACCCGCGTATATTAAAAACAAATGTTACACAAACACAACATACGCCTCATTCCAATTCATATTCTCAGGGAAAGGTTCCCATTAATTTTATCCAAGATAAATTCTTTAAAATTTATCCTTTAATCTTCCTTTGGATGTCATATCAAACCAAATTATGGTTTTCCCAACTAGTCGAGATTAGCGAACCAGACCGAAGTAATTATTTATTTTATTTCCTAATCCCAACCTATTCATCCCATGAAGCAAAACTGGTAATACTCCATGTCTAACACCACGGTGTTATCGGTAAAATTAATTACCATTTCACGTTCAAATCTAATTAAAGATTTAACTATCGCTTTGGAGCAAAACTGGTGATACTCCATTCTCGCTTATTTTCCAAATTTGATAATTTAGATTATCAATGCACATTTCAATCTAATTGCAGATTCATTAAAACTCCTTTTACTGGGTTAAAGAACTAATGTCATTTAAAACACAGTTCACGACAAACCCAACTCACATTCTATTTATTATCGGGTTAAAGAACTAGTGTTATTTAAAACACTTTTCACGATAAACCCACAAATCAATTCTATTTAAAACCCATTTCAAATCCAATTTATTTATTTAAAAATAAATGGATTTTAATTTTAGTTCAAAACTAGTTCATTTTGATAAAAATCTATTTTTATCTTTTCAAATATGGAGTTTTACATCCCAATTTCTCCCAAATCATTTCTTATGATTTTACACAAATTATTGATATTTTTAATAATTTTATCAAGGCCCGTACAGTCGATTTCCATCAGCGGCCATTGAACTGCACTTACAGCGACCTTTTCCAAATTTGATTTAGACATATCGCCAAATCCAACAGTTAGATTTCAAATTTCTAATTTTCGTTAGAAAGCTCTTTTCGATGCACGGTTCCGATTTTAGGAGAATCCGACGGTCGGATCTCCCGTAATGTCCGTTTGAAATAAATGGTCGAAATTCACGAACTGCCGTGGCGCGGCGCGTTCTATTCAGGCCATTATATTATATATATAATATATATTTCGTTGATTTCTATTTAAAAAGAATTTTATAAATCATTTTAAATTCGTTTCAAAAACAATTTCAACTTTCATTTCAATTCAAATCAAAAATTGAATTTTTCCTTATAAATTCGTTTTTAAAATTCACTTCTATTCAATTCAAATTTCAATTCAATTTGAATTCACTTCAATTCGTTTTCAATTCAATTCGAATTCGTTTTATATTCAATTCATTTCGAATTGGTTTACTATTCGATTCAATTCAAATTGGTTTTCTATTCGATTCAATTCAAATTGGTTTTCTATTCGATTCAATTCAAATTGGTTTTCTATTCGATTCAATTCAAATTGGTTTTCTATTCGATTCAATTCAAATTGGTTTTCTATTCGATTCAATTCAAATTGGTTTTCTAATTAAATCAAATTCAATTCGTTTTCTAATTAAATCAAATTCAATTCGTTTTCTAATTAAATCAAATTCAATTCGTTTTATATTCAATTCAAATCAAATTCGTTATATATTCAATTCAGATCAAATTCGTTATATATTCAATTCAAATCAAATTCAATATATATTCAATTCAAATCAAATTCAATATATATTCAATTCGAATTCAATTTATAAAAACGAATATAATCGATATAAATATCGATTCGCGTCAAAATAGCGCATCTCTAATTAATACGGCTTTATATATTTCAATAATTCCGTTATTCTATTCGACAAATGAATATTTATCTTTTTTCTCCACACACGACTAATCTCAACGAATGAGTACTGTCCACGTGTGGCTATTTTTGTTATTTAAAATATTTTATAAAAGTTGGGTATCTATCGTTTGATTTTCAATTAGACTCCACCGTGAAGTAGTTCTAATTTTAAATATGATAAAGATGTATATTTTATTATTAATATATTTCGTTCAACACATGACTAATCTCAACGGATGAGTACTGTCAACACATGAACCTTTATTTTATAATGATAAAGACGTAAGTTTTATTGTTAAAATATTTCGTTCAACACATGACTAATCTTAACGGATGAGTACTGTCAACACATGAACCTTTATTTTATAATATTCTTTATCTTCTAAATTGGAATGAGGCCCAATCAATTACCATAGAAAGTTAATTATATGGATTCCATACAACACATGTATATAATAGCAACGATAAATAGTCAACCATCATCCAAAGTGCACTACACTGTATAAGCATTAAATATAGATATCTAACGCTTATAATATCCTGTCGATCCATCGATCGACATACGACTAATTATTGGGATTAGTGTATGTCATATATTATCCCAATACCCGTGTGGGGTTTCAAACAATCAAACACTGATTTTATTTGTGCAGTTGGGCGATGTGTAAAATTTATCGTGCCAATCAATGTCCTTCAAATAGGTGTACATAAACAAACCGTCCGGTTTGTAAATGAATATTTATTTATTCACCTTCACGTTAAAAATTATATTTTTAACGATAAAACATTTTATTTCAACACATGAATTTTTATTCAGTTCATTTATTAAATAAAATGATTTCTTTATTTTTCTAACTTGTTTTAGAAAATTTCGACGGCATAACGGCACGATACTAGAAACGGGACAAGGCCTAGCCTTATCCCCGGTCTAGTGAAGGCCCACGCCATTCACACATCAATCAAATCCATTCATTTCACCAAATAATTCAATTCAAACCAAATAAACTAACCAACTGCACAACCAAACAATTAAACAAACAAGCCATCCATGGTCTGTGGATGACGGGTGTCGAGTGCTACTAAACACCGTCTGCATCCTAGTATATATATATATATAACTAGAAAAAGAAATTGAAGAGTGAGAAGTTCTCACCAATAGCTATCCAATACCCACGACTCTTCTTTTATAGAAATCTTCATCGTTCTCGCCTTTTTGTCACCTTCGTTGCCCGTATTCTCTACATAAGTAAAAATCGAATTTTTACTATGTTATTCAATATATAAAAATCGAATTTTTACTTTGTTATTCAATATATAAAAATCCTATTTTTCCTATGCTATTCAATATATAAAAATCCTATTTTTCCTATGCTATTCAATATATAAAAATCGAATTTTTACTTTGTTATTCAATATATAAAAATCGAATTTTTACTTTGTTATTCAATATATAAAAATCCTATTTTTACTTTGTTATTCAATAGATAAAAATCCTATTTTTCCTATGCTATTCAATATATAAAAATCGAATTTTTACTTCGCTATTCAATAGATAAAAATCGAATTTTTACTTTGTTATTCAATATATAAAAATCCTATTTTTCCTATGCTATTCAATATATAAAAATTCTATTTTTACAACGGTGCTATATAGATAAAAATTCTATTTTTATCCCGCTATTCTTCATATAAAGATTTCGCCTTTTCAAATATAAATATTTCGCCTTTTCTATTTTAAAGATTTCGCCTTTTCTATTTTAAAGATTTCGCCTTTTCTATTTTAAAGATTTCGCCTTTTCTATTTTAAAGATTTTGCCGAATAAAAATCTTATCTTTTACCTAATAAAAATCTTTTCTTTTGTCGAATAAAAATCATTTCCTTTGTCAAATAAAAATCATTGTCCTCCACTTACAAAAACTGATTTCACAACAATGTATTTACTTCAAATAAAAAAACTGAAATTAAATGAATAAAAATAAAGAAGCTTACTTTGGAATTGGACTAGGAGAGGGGCGCAGCAGGGTGGAGCTGAAGAAGGGGAGGCGGAAGGAGATGGGTGGAAAGGGGGGGTGCGCTGCGTTCTCGGTGGTGGGAGGAGGTGTTGCGGTGGAGGATTGGGGCCTCGCGCGTTTCAGGAGGGGGAAGAGGAGGAAGGGGAGAGCTGCGATGGGGGGTGCGATGCGGCATCGATCGCCGTCGAGGGGGGGCGCGGCTGCGCCTTCTTCTTCTTTTTTTGATATCTGAACAAATTGAAAAACGAGAAAAGGGGGGGCCAAAGGTAAAGGAAAGGAGAGAGAAGGGTTAGGTTATTATATATATATTTTTTAATTTCAAAAAGCAACTTTTCATACGACCTCTAAATGAGGCCCACCGCCTGTCGTCCATATCTAATTACCCCCATTCCGAACACAATGGGATATGTATCGCAGGCTGATTCGGTCGTTTCGATTAGTTTTCGTCAAAATCAACATATAACTCTATATATTGAATTTGAACGCGCATTTCCATTTACCAGGGTCACATACTAACTCTAAAAATTCCCGAAAAATATTTTCTAGCTTTGTATTGACGATACAGTCCTAACAAAACAAGTTTCGTCGAATTCTGAGACCGTTTGAAAAATGGCCATTTTCCAGTCGATTAAAATCAACTGAAACTGGTCAAACACGTTTTCTTTTGCCACGCTCACATATTGATTCGAAAAATTATGAAATTTGGAATCTAGCAATAATTTGACATCACGGACCCAACAAAAGTGGTTTCGTCGAAATCCGAGGTCGCTTGCAAAATTTCCATTTTAAGGGCCTGAATTCCATAGCGACTATTCGGAATTTTCAACTGGACATATCTTTTGATTCCCGCTATGAAATCTCGATTTTTCGGATTCGTTGGAAAGATATCATCAATTAGATCCTATTATTTTTGGTTTCACTAAAATCCGGATTGTTTTGCACCTGGTACATTCAGTTGAAGTTTGAAATCGAATCATCGAACTACCACGCCATTTTCAATTCTATTTATAATTATATATAATTATTTATATTCTAACGACGGCGTATATAATATATACGTTCTAATTCTATTCAAAATAAATTTCTCGTTGAAATTATTTAAAATAATTCATTTTAAATATTCAAAATTCGCTAAAATTGCCAAAATAAAAATTTTAAATTGGCTCAGAATTTTCGGGTTATTACATATCTGATGAACAAAATAACATATTCATAACCTTAGAATTATTTTGTGCAGAATCTATCTGTTCATTAGTCCATTGTGCAAAATTAGTAGTGGGTTCAACATATTCAGTTTATGTGATATTCCAAGTGTCTAATCCTATAGATTGTAAATATATTTTCATTCTACATGCCCAATAAGAAAAATTATTTCCATTAATGACCCTCTACAAATGAACTATTATTGTAATCAATTCTAGTGTTGGTTGCCATTTAATATTTCAAAAAATTTAGATGATGAAATTTTGAAATCCTACGCTCTAATACCAATTGTTAGGGCTGAGGATCGAGGATCTTAAGGCAAAACTAACACTAGAGGGGCATGAACTGTGTTTTAAAAAACTTATGGAAACCTTAACCAATTACACGAACTACTATATGAATCACGGAATGAATATCATAATAGAAACAATCACAGATGCAGATATGAATAAAAATGAAATGCAGAAAAGGAAAGAACACATCGGATTTTATACTGGTTCGTATTACTGCTACGTCTAGTCCCGCACAACGCTGAATTGTGTAGAGTTTTATTAGTATCAGTATCCAATTACAACACCCTTGATTTCACGGCTACAAGGTAAACACTGCTCTTTTTCCTAGATTTACGGGCTATAAGGAACACACCTTATCCTTTTCCTCGATTTGAGGGCTACAAGGAACACACCCTTTCTATTTCTGATTACAATTGCCCTATAACTCTTGAGTAGAACTTCCAAATAGAGAGTATTTGATAGAGATTGAAAATAGAAGAAGAATGATATAATTTGTATTGAAATCGGTAGAGTATAAGTGTAGAATCTTAGAAAATTAGGAAGAATAATGGTGGCATGTTAAGTAAGGAAGAAGGAGATGATGGGTTGTGAAAAAATTCGAAAATGAGGTGTAACATCCCATAATTTTCAGTATATTTAAATTTCAATTTAAAATAAATAAATTGGAATATATTAGGGAAAATCAAAATTTTATTAGATTTGATGATGGTGATTGTTTGAATTTAGTATAAATAGATTTTTCAAATGTAGTTTTATTTAGAAAGGTTGTTTTGAAATTTAATATTTAAATAATTAAATTAATTTGAGTGGGTTAATTTAAAAGTGAAATTCAAATTTTAAATTGTAGATTGTGGAATTTTGGATTTGATATTTAATAACTTAAGATAAAAGAGAGTTCATTTATTTGAATTTGCAGTTCAGATTTAAATTGAGAAATAATCAAGATCCGGGAACTTAACATTTGTGAAACAAATTTATTTAAGTTGTGTTTGAATTAAAGGATAATTCAAATTTGATTTGTTAAACGGTGGAATTAAGCTGTTTAAGTTGAACTTGAAAATTCAAATTTAAATTTGTAAATAATCAAATGTGGGAACTTAAAATTCATGAAATAAAATTATATAATTTATTTAAGTTATAATTTGATTTAATTTGAATTTAACGAATATTTAAATTGAATTAAAACAGTTAACTGAATAACTGAACATTTATTTATTTATTTAACTATGAAATTTAACTGTTTTGGCGACTATCTCGGAATTCGATGAAACTGGCGCTATCAGAACCGAAACAGTGAATTATTATAGGATTTCAATTTGCATTACAATCCGACTTACCGTTTGACCGTACGAGAGTAAATGTGAAAGAGATCAATATAAATGGATAATTGGGTGTTTCTTATATTTGGGCCTTATATATATGCATATAACTTAGGTCCATGACCACCTCATCAGCTCATTTCTATGATACGTATATTTCCTCCACCGACTCTATCTCTAGTGGCAGAAACAATATTTTCAAAACCCTATAAATAAAAATCCAAGCTTTGAAATTCAAATCTCTTCAAACCATAGCAAATTATATATCAAATCGAAGCTCTCGATGATACGAAGCTCCTGGTATGGTTAGTTTCGACATGCAGTGCTTCGTCTAGCCAGAAATCGAGGTCAAAGGAAGCAGTTTTCGAAACCCATAAGCAAAAAATTAGGGGGTTTTGATTTAGGCTATAATTGGAGAAATTAACTTATGGGTATTGAAGTGGTCGATGTTAGGAGTTGATTGAAGGTAGTCGTAGGTCCTATAGCGAAGTAGATCGACGGGAATTTGCGATGTAGGGTTTTAAATCCGGTTTGGGGCAGCCGCCGTGCCAGAGGTGGAGGCCACCGGAGTGGGGTCAAGGGTATGGACGGGTACGGATTTCGAGGAGCTCCCGATAGGAGGTGGTGATTTGGCGTTCGGTGGCAGGAGCGTCGAGTATTCGGTGGTCAAAGTTCAACGTGATGGGTTGTTTTGGTTCGGCGGGTTACTGTCACAAGAGGAAGAGAGGGAGTGTAGAAGAGGTGGTGGCATGTCGAAGGTTAATTGGTGAGATTTATTATTTTATAATTTTAATATATTAATATTTCAAACAATAAAACACTGATAACTCGCTCATTTTAACTCGGATTTGAGTGCGGTTTGTTGCGTTGGGATCGTGGCGGAATTGCGGACAAACTGAGACTGGTTTCGCTGCATTTAGAGACTGTGAAATTTTGGCCTTTAAATTGGATGTTCGATCAACCAAAGTGCAAAGGTGAGTGATTCTTCGCTCACGAAATACTGAATTATTCCCGTATTTATCGAATTAAATTATGAAATAGTTTGGTTGCGTGGTTGTGATTGGCTGTTGAATTTGGTTGCTTAAATTTTGATATACCAATGTGTTAACATGCAAATTAGATCGATAATTAGTTATTTAATTAAATTTAAATTTCTAGTTGGAAATTTGAATCCTTGCTAATCCTGAAATAGTTTAATGTGGATCAGTTGAATAGAATGGTGTAATGGATGCTTGGTTGGATTTTATTACTGAATTTGATATTGACACTGTTAATGCTTCATATTCAGTATATTGTATTGCATGTGATTGTGACGATAAATCCCATTTACCCTTGATGTTACGGGCATCTAATAAACCCGGGGTTTATCGATAAAATAAATTAAGAATACAGAGTGAAATGATAAATCTCTGTGACCCAGATTTGGATTGAAATGATAGATCCATCCTTGAATATCGAGAAATTAAATTTAAAATCACTTGGCCATAGGATAGCAAATTATATATGGACATCGGTGGTTAAATGATTTTAAATTATTTGAAATCTATTGGGTGGAAAATTTCATTTAAACGAAATGTATCGATTTTCGATAAATTTTATTTTTCCCTTAAGATATGAATTCTCGATGTTATTTGGAATGGTTAAGAAATTTCCCAAACTAATTTGGAAGTTTGTAATTTGGATTTGAATATGATTTGGGATTTATTCCAATAATTGGTGGACTCAAATTTAATAAATTCTTTTCAAATTTTAAATTTTCGAATAAAAGTAATCGAGGATATTTGGAGTTGTTTTAAACTAAATACGAATATGGTTTTTGAATCCTCGAAATGGAAATGGGTTGAATGGGTTGGAATAAGATATTGAAATGGTGTAACTCCATTTGAGACTGGAATTTAGATTTAAGTGTTGAAATTTGGAAGGAGAAACAATTTAAGGTTTAAAAATTCTATTTTATTTTGTTCTATTTTATTTTATTTTATTCTATTTTATTTTTTATTTATAAATTATATATCTACTTTGTTATAAGTAAACTTTTCATATATATATTTTTATAAAAAAAAATTCTAGTAAGCTTGTTTTATGTATATATATAGTGATTTAAATTACCTTAGTACACTCTAATGATTCTATATAAGTAAATTTTATATAAGGTTCTATTTATAAGTATTTATTTTCAAAATTGTATTTTATGAATTGTAATTCTTCTTCCGAATGGAAAGTGTTTAGATTTAAACCGTTGGATCAAATGGAGTTGAGTTAAGTTATATTCTATTTGAATATGAATTGATTTTAACCGATTTTGATATGCAAAGGTAGATTTTATTCTACTTGAATATAAATGGGATTTCCAAAGATTGGAATGAATAGATATGGAAAAATGTATATTCTATTTGAATATGAAGGGATTTCAAATGTAAATCGATTTGAAATAACTGAATCTTTAAGATGAAGTATATTCTATGTGAATATAGAGCGATTCGAAATATTATACGAGTATAATATAATGACATGGCAATATATTCTAGTTGGGATATAATCGGTTTGGGAATGATTGGGATATTTTTGATATAAAATTATATTCTATTTGAATATAAAATGGGTTCGAAACAAAATACGATATTTTAATATGAAAGCGAACCTTTGTGAAATGTAAAAGAACCGACCTATGTGGAATTTGTAAACGTTGGTTGTTAAAGAGACCGGAGTCGACATAAGGCATACTCTCTGTCAGTGTCGATACCACTTTGAAAACTGTGAACGTTATGACGTATCCAGAATGAGTATGATGGGTTGGAGGCGATTATCGAATTGAAGAAGATGAACGATATCGAAATAGCCCTGACCTTCGGGTCAGAATTGAAATGACTAAAACAGGAGCTATACCGTGACTAATTGAGGTAGCACCTTTGATCGGACACACTTCTTCGATACTATTTCTATGACTATGATGATGATGATTTGGGCCCATTTATAACCGTGGGAGTGTGTTCCGAGGTGGGCGATAGTGGCTGCTATGTGTTACCACCGGTCCGGGAGTGCAATTGGTAGAATCCTACCCTGGGCATTGCCTCGAGTGCCTTGTCATATTATCCTGATCGAGCCCCATACGATTTTGATTTGTATCATACCTATGGAATGCCCTCTGATGCCATCGTTTACGGTGGGTTTATGGTACTGTATTGACTACGGTATTATAAACGGTGTAAGGGTAAAAATGTAATCCCGCTTACGCTATTTTCAGTATTTATACCTTACTAAGTAGACACTATCATAATATCGTATTATACTATCTATGTATTAGCTTAACGGATCCTTGAGAGATGGAAAAATCCCGTAACATCTCTTGAGTTACTGTACCCATGACACTGATGTTTATCTCGTATTTTAATTTGACTAATATGAGAATGATTTAGTGCTGATCCGAGTGTTTGTTGTGTTTTCTTTTATGCAATACGCTCGGGTCAGCAGATGTTGCAGTTAGCGAAGATTTCAAATATCTTGGAGGATGAAGACGAAGATTTGGTATACACCTACTATATATATAAGTAATTCCGCTGCATTTTATTTCCGCTGTGCTCTGCAGAGATCTATAGATGTAACTCTGATAATCGTTGTATGGTATAGACAAATGTATATAGTTCAACAATTTTTAAACTGTTAGTTATTATTATATGTTGTCCTTCCGCTGTGAGAACTCTGTTATTGTTTTCTTTTCTTTCTTCTTTTTCTTCTTATCCCAATAACTGCCTATATTTGTGATTTGTTTGGGTCGACATGTGTGGTTCATTGTCGATTTGAACGGTCAAAAATGTGGGTCGTAACATTTGGTATCAGAGTCATGGTTAGCGATAACCTTGGATCTGTTGGGAATTAACTCATTAGAGATGGGGTTAGTAGTGCCCTAGAATGGGTTTGAGTGATATAAGAGAGCGTACTTGTATTTTTGATAAATTGGGTTTTCATTGTGTTGATTTGTTCTGTTGAATATTTATGGATTTTAGTCGATATATGGGACGCCATAGAATCGATAGGGATTTCTAAATAATCGAACAGAATGATCGACATAATATGATTTTCGATAATATTATATATATATATATATATTATATATATACTACTAGTGGTTTTAAGTGTATAATTATTGGTCATTGGTAGGTAATAATATTAAGCTATTACCTATTATGGTTGATTTGATAATAAATCTAATAAGGAAAATCAAATGGTTTTATAAAATATTTGAGAATGGTTTTATAAGATATTTGCGATAAATAGGAATGACCTTGAAACTTGATCCTGGGGTACTTTTGAAAATAGTTTTGTCGAATTTTGAAATAATATCATATTATAAGTATTTTCAAAAGGAATGGGTTAAAAGATTTTAAATGAAATGAGTGTGATCCCTTCTTGGACCTCTGAAATCACTTCGGTAATGAGTGCACGCATTATCGATGTTTATTCTGAAAAGTCTAAGTGGGGAAGAGACCACTCAATGATCATTATAATTGGGTTTGACAAAGGATTTTGAATTAAATTCCATATGGTATAACGTATATAAAAGTAATAGTATATGTTATTTAAAGGTTGAATTTAGATTAAACTAGAATTTAAATTTCTATGTTTTGTTAATTAAGATTTGGATTTAAAATTTTATGACGTGATTTCTCTATAAAATAGTACAAGTATATATATATATATATATTATTTTAAAAACCTAGTTTATAAATCTGGGATCAGGGTATTTGAGTTCATCTCAACTAATAATATTAACTCATGTACTAAGGTAAATCGATTTATTTGAATTTTGATTTTTGAAACCAGGAATTGACTTAGGTATTAAAGAAGTGGTCGTTGAAATGCTTAAGCCTAGGCGAGAATAAGTTAAAGAATTCTAAGTTTGGTCGATAGGAGTTGAAAGGAATTTATATCGTTGATAAAATGTGAATTGTTGAGAGAAAATAAAATGAATGGAATGTAAATACTTTATTTGAATGAAATATAACTTAATTCGTGTAGGGGATTCGAGTTAAATAAAGTTTAATTTAGGAAATTGAATAATGGTTAAGAACTAAATATAAATTTTGAGCGATATCAACCATCCTTAACTCAATTCATGATTTGGAATGATTAATAAGAATTTGAGTTAATTCGAGAAGAAGTTTAAAAGAATTTATGTTTGTCGATTTGAATATAACTTAATTTAGGTAGAGAAATCGAATTAAATTAAGGTTAACCTAGGAAACCAAATTAAAGTGGTTGAGAACTAAGAATAAAATTTTAGTTGTGAACAACCCTTAATTTAATTCATTATTTATGAGACAAATAAAAATTTGAGTTAATGGAATAAAACTTAAGTTAAAATGAAAATGGAACAAGTGAATAAGAAAGGGTTGAAGGTATGAATAGAAGAGCCAAAACAAAATAATGTGATGCAAGTGTGAAAATTTTGGCTTATTTGGAATAAGAGAACGGAGTTAATTGAATTTTTATTCAAAATTTGGAGATATCGAAATGAGATGTAAAATGAAGTTTGACCTGAGTTGGATAGATATAATGAAATGAAATCAACTTAGGAAAAATTTAAATAAGTCGATATAGAATTTATATGTATTGTTGGACTAAGTAAGAGAAATGAAATGGTTTATATAAAGGAAACCATCAAAGATCTTAACCCTTGATTTTGGATTTGGAAGTTGACTATATGGAACGACATTCTTGTAATATGGATGGAGTAATAAGGATAAGCAATGAAGTTGGAGAATCAATCCATGAAAATGAATTAATGGTTCAATATAATCAAGTTAGTTCGGAAAGTAAAACGACATCAAGTTTTAACTAAAATAAATGCTTGAAAAGAAACGAGAAATGTATCGAAAATATATTGGAGTGAAATAAGCAATTGGATATGAATTCATTGCTTGGATAATGAAGTAACTGTAAAGGATTTAATGGATGGAAATGGAAATAAGTAATTGAAATAAAATACATTTAATATAATTGAAATGAATATGAACATATTTAAATATTGAAAAAGGGAATTCATATTATGAGTACAAAGGGGCAATAATTCATTTTGATGGTTAAGTTACTAAAAGTTTTGAAAACCATTCCTTGAGTAAAGAGTGATAACTAATGTGAAGTGATAAAGATTTATAAAAGTTTTGAAATCCGGAAGTTTGAAACTCCAATTATATAAGTCGACGTTCATGCGAAATCTGAAGTGTTCGATAGGCTGTAGTAGAATAGTCATAACTTTTGATTGGATGATCGGAATTCGACGATTCAGGACAATTTGGAAACCTTTGATACCGAGCTAAAACTTTCGTTAATAGAGCCATGTCGGAATTTTCATGTTACTAAGCTGTAATTCAAGTTTTAGTCGTAGTCGTGTGCGCAGAAAATAAAAATCTGAAGCATATACCTATATTGTTTTGACCATAACTTCCTAACGGAGCGTCGGATTTCGATGTGCGAGTACAATTCGGAAAGCCTAGGATCTAAACTAAAACTTTTCCTTGTTATTCTATGTAAAATTCTGAGATTTAAAGGGGTAAAAACTGGGTTGAACAACTCAGATCTGCATTTTTCAGTGTATGGGCTAAGGCGTTCACCTTCACTAGAATAGTCATAACTTTTGAACGAATTATCCGAATTCGACGAATCCGGACAATTCGGAAAGCCTGAAACGAATGATACAACTTTTTCCTAGTATGTTTTAGCCAAATTTAATCATCTAAGGGTCGATAATACCCCATTTGTTCGCTGGCCTGTTGTTAACATGGTTGTTTTGTAGTTGAAATGTTGATATATGTTGTGTAGTTTATATGAAATTGCCATGTATTGTTATATGTTTGATTCATATGCATGTTTGAGTGTTTTAGTAGGTGCAAAGATTGGTATTACGCTTCAAAGCTCGCTTGCGCTAAACGCTAAATGCTAAGGTAAATTAAAATGCAAATAAACGCTAAGAAGGTACGTATTTGAGTCATATAGTTTTGTAGTTATATATATGGTGTTTTCCCCATTTTTGGGATGCCTCATCGAATGATGAGATGTATATTTGAAATTTTATGTGTTGTGATTTTCCCGGACCTCTTCGTACAAAGGAGATGCTGCCGAAATTTTCCGTGATTTCGGGAGTTAGAAATTTATGAGGTTTTACAACTATATACTTATTTTATAAATGTTATTTTATAAGTATGGATTTGGGAGTATGACTTGTTCAATATCTTATCTCGTTCTCTTTTCGAGGACGAAAAGATTTTAAGTGGGGGAGAATGTAACATCCCATAATTTTCAGTATATTTAAATTTCAATTTAAAATAAATAAATTGGAATATATTAGGGAAAATCAAAATTTTGTTAGATTTGATGATGGTGATTGTTTGAATTTAGTATAAATAGATTTTTCAAATGTAGTTTTATTAAGAAAGGCTGTTTTGAAATTTAATATTTAAATAATTAAATTAATTTGAGTGGGTTAATTTAAAAGTGAAATTCAAATTTTAAATTGTAAATTGTGGAATTTTGGATTTGATATTTAATAACTTAAGATAAAAGCGAATTCATTTATTTGAATTTACAGTTCAGATTTAAATTGAGAAATAATCAAGATCCGGGAACTTAACATTTGTGAAACAAATTTATTTAAGCTGTGTTTGAATTAAAGGATAATTCAAATTTGATTTGTTAAACGGTGGAATTAAGCTGTTTAAGTTAAACTTGAAAATTCAAATTTAAATTTGTAAATAATCAAATGTGGGGACTTAAAATTCATGAAATAAAATTATATAATTTATTTAAGTTATAATTTGATTTAATTAGAATTTAACGAATATTTAAATTGAATTAAAACAGTTAACTGAATAATTGAACATTTATTTATTTATTTAACTGTGAAATTTAACTGTTTTGGCGACTATCTCGGAATTCGACAAAACTGACGCCATCAGAACCGAAACAGTGAATTATTATAGGATTTCAATTTGCGTTACAATCCGACTTACCGTTTGACCGTACGAGAGTAAATGTGAAAGAGATTAATATAAATGGATAATTGGGTGTTTCTTATATTTGGGCCTTATATATATGCATATAACTTAGGTTCATGACCACCTCATCAGCTCATTTCTATGATACGTATATTTCCTCCACCGACTCTATCTCTAATGGCAGAAACAATATTTTCAAAACCCTAGAAATAAAAATCCAAGCTTTGAAATTCAAATCTCTTCAAACCATAGCAAATTATATATCAATTCGAAGCTCTCGATGATATGAAGCTTCTGGTATGGTTAGTTTCGACATGCAGTGCTTCGTCTAGCCAGAAATCGAGGTCAAAGGAAGCAGTTTTCGAAACCCATAAGCAAAAATTAGGGGTTTTTGATTTAGGCTATAATTGGAGAAATTAACTTATGGGTATTGAAGTGGTCGATGTTAGGAGTTGATTGAAGGTAGTCGGAGGTCCTATAGCGAAGTAGATCGACGGGATTTGCGATGTAGGGTTTTAAAACCCGGTTTGGGGCAGCCGCCGTGCCAGAGGTAGAGGCCACCGGAGTGGGGGTCAAGGGTATGGACGGGTGCGGATTTCGAGGAGCTCCCGATAGGAGGTGGTGATTCGGCATTCAGTGGCCGGAGCGTCGAGTATTCGGTGGTCAAAGTTCAACGTAATGGGTTGTTTTGGTTCGGCGGGTTACTATCACGAGAGGAAGAGCGGGAGTGTAGAAGAGGTGGTGACGTGTCGGAGGATAATTAGTGAGATTTATTATTTTATAATTTTTATATATTAATATTTCAAACAATAAAACAATGATAACTCGCTCGTTTTAACTCGGATTTGAGTGCGGTTTGTTGCGTTGGGATCGTGGCGGAATTGCGAACAATCTGAGACTGCTTTCGCTGCATTTAGAGACTATGAAATTTTGGCCTTTAAATTGGATGTTCGATCAACCAAAGTGCAAAGGTGAGTGATTCTTCGCTCACGAAATACTGAATTATTCCTGTATTTATAGAATTAAATTATGAAATAGTTTGGTTGCATGGTTGTGATTGGCTGTTGAATTTGGTTGCTTAAATTTTGATATACCAATGTGTTAACATGAAAATTAGATCGATAATTAGTTATTTAATTAAATTTAAATTTCTAGTTGGAAATTTGAATCCTTGCTAATCCTGAAATAGTTTAATGTGGATCAGTTGAATAGAATGGTGTGATGGATGCTTGGTTGGATTTTATTACTGAATTTGATATTGACACTGTTAATGCTTCATATTCAGTATATTGTATTGCATGTGATTGTGACGATAAATCCCATTTACCCTTGATGTTACAGGCATCTAATAAACCCGGGGTTTATCGATAAAATAAATTAAGAATACAGAGTGAAATGATAAATCTCTGTGACCCTGATTTGGATTGAAATGATAGATCCATCCCTGAATATCGAGAAATTAAATTTAAAATCACTTGGCCATAGGATAGCAAATTATATATGGACATCGGTGGTTAAATGATTTTAAATTATTGGAATTCTATTAGGCGGAAAATTTCATTTAAAGGAAATGTATCGATTTTCGATAAATTTTATTTTTCCTTTAAGATATGAATTCTCGATGTTATTTGGAATGGTTAAGAAATTTCCCAAACTAATTTGGAAGTTTGTAATTTGGATTTAAATATGATTTGGGATTTATTCCAATAATTGGTGGACTCAAATTTAATAAATTCTTTTCAAATTTTAAATTTTCGAATAAAAGTAATCGAGGATATTTGGAGTTGTTTTAAACTAAATACGAATATGGTTTTTGAATCCTCGAAATGGAAATGGGTTGAATGGGTTGGAATAAGATATTGAAATGGTGTAACTCCATTTGAGACTGGAATTTAGATTTAAGTGTTGAAATTTGGAAGGAGAAACAATTTAAGGTTTAAAAATTCTATTTTATTTTGTTCTATTTTATTTTATTTTATTCTATTCTATTTTATTTTTTATTTATAAACTATATATCTACTTTGTTATAAGTAAAGTTTACATATATATATATTTTTATAAAAAAAAAATTCTAGTAAGCTTGTTTTATGTATATATATAGTGATTTAAATTACCTTAGTACACTCTAATGATTCTATATAAGTAAATTTTATGTAAGGTTCTATTTATAAGTATTTATTTTCAAAATTTTATTTTATGAATTGTAATTCTTCTTCCGAATGGAAAGTGTTTGGATTTAAACCGTTGGGTCAAATGGAGTTGAGTTAAGTTATATTCTATTTGAATATGAATTGATTTTAACCGATTTTGATATGCAAAGGTAGATTTTATTCTACTTGAATATAAATGGGATTTCCAAAGATTGGAATGAATAGATATGGAAAAATATATATTCTATTTGAATATGAAGGGATTTCAAATGTAAATCGATTTGAAATAACTGAATCTTTAAGATGAAGTATATTCTATGTGAATATAGAGCGATTCGAAATATTATACGAGTATAATATAATGACATGGAAATATATTCTAGTTTGGATATAATCGGTTTGGGAATGATTGGGATATTTTTGATATAAAATTATATTCTATTTGAATATAAAATGGGTTCGAAACAAAATACGATATTTTAATATGAAAGCGAACCTTTGTGAAATGTAAAAGAACCGACCGATGTGGAATTTGTAAACGTTGGTTGTTAAAGAGACCGGAATCGACATAAGGCATACTCTCTGCCAGTGTCGATACCACTTTGACAACTGTGAACGTTATGACGTATCCAGAATGAGTATGATGGGCTTGGAGGCGATTATTGAATTGAAGAAGATGAACGATATTGAAATAGCCCTGACCTTCGGGTCAGAATTGAAATGACTAAAACAGGAGCTATACCGTGACTAATTGAAGTAGCACCTTTGATCGAACACACTTCTTCGATACTATTTCTATGACTATGATGATGATGATTTGGGCCCATTTATGACTGTGGGAGTGTGTTCCGAGGTGGGCGGTAGTGGCTACATTGCGTTACCACCGGTCCGGGAGTGCAATTGGTAGAATCCTACCCTGGGCATTGCCTCGAGTGCCTTGTCATATTATCCTAATCGAGCCCCATACGATTTTGATTTGTATCGTACCTACGGAGTGCCCTCTGATGCCATCGTTTTCGGTGGGTTTACAGTACTGTATAGACTATGGTATTATAAACGGTGTAAGGGTAAAAATGTAATCCCGCTTACGCTATTTTCAGTATTTATACCTTACTAAGTAGACACTATCATAATAGCGTATTATACTATATATGTATTAGCTCAACGGATCCTTGAGAGATGGAAAAATCCCGTAACATCTCTTGAGTTACTGTACCCATGACACTGATGTTATCTCGTATTTTAATTTGACTAATATGAGAATGATTTAGTGCTGATCCGAGTGTTTGTTGTGTTTTCTTTTATGCAATATGCTCAGGTCAACAGATGTTGCAGTTAGCGAAGATTTCAAATAGCTTGGAGGATGAAGACGAAGATATGGTATACACCTACTATATATATAAGTAATTCCACTGCATTTTATTTCCGCTGTGCTCTGCAGAGATCTATAGATGTAACTCTGATAATCGTTGTATGGTATTGTGATAGCCCGTAACTTCCCTGTGAAGAAAAGGACGGATTACCTTGAGAACACGACAAAATAGAACGCAAACAGAAGAACATTTCATTGTTAATTACAACAATTCAATCAGAATACAAGAATATACATAGTATAAATGAATAAAATACATTTGATAAATATCAGAGACTACAATAAATTACATAGCAGCGGAAAAACAATATAAAACACAACTAAAAGTAATACACGGATACAGAGCTTTCCGGGCATCGTTCCAGTTGTAAATCAGGATCCTGTGAATATAAATCTGCAAAACCAAAACTACTAGCTGCCCGTGTGGAAAATAGGAGCACCCAGAGTTTAGGTTAAAACAATAAACTCCAGGTCAGTCATGTGACTGGTGTGAGAACTAAAACGGTTATTAAAACTTTATTTTAAAGTTCGGTAAATCAAGGGACCACGCCGTATAACACGGAACGGGTTTCCTCCCAAGAACACCAGTGCATATAAATAAACAGCGCAATGCTTTTTCGAAAAATGAAGCTATTATAAGACCCAGGTCCCATCACACAATGCAACGCAAGCCGAAGGATAGGGTTTTCCCTTATAATAGCCAAACATGCTTGGTACGTTTAAAACAAATCATTTGATACTATTATAAATGTATAGTGTCAAAACAATTTCAAACATAAATATCAATCATAGGCGGCATAAGTGCCCCATACCACTATGTCGCCATACTAGGTTCTACAAAAAAAACCGAAATATCTCGTATTGGAAATTGGATTTCCGTCATGAGTCGAAGCAAGGGGCAAGCTCCTCTCCGCTTCGAGACACTCTAGCAAATGCCTCAGGACTACACACTCTGGGTAACCCCTGGATGCTTCAGGGCCGGTCCACACTTACGTTAGTGGATTAGTATTCCTTAACCCATGTTTCCCGGTCCTAACAGACCTAAAATCGAGGCGCCTCATCCCAACAACCACAAAGGTGAAAATAATATAAATGTCAGCCAGTTTAAGCACTGACACCACCCATAGCTAGAAAGAAACGTCGTGCTCTCCCTGCAGTCCTTATCCCGTTTTTGACTCATACCGAGGTGTGAGACTCGCGAATTCACGTTATACACAAAGCTATGCCATGTAGGCCGTGCTTTGATCATCAACCACAAGACTTTGCTTTTCAACACAAGCCTTGATCATTTGCTACTTAGGCGTGCCACACTGGCAATTCATGCCATGCGACTGATGTCCATCGATATACAACCTCTGAGCTCGTACGTCTCAGAGAAGGGCGTTAAGCAAGAGAATAAATTCTCCGCCGCCAAACAGATGTATATTTAATGGAGATCAATCAACACGGGATAAAATCCAATGTCAGACACACAATCCATTTACAAGTTCGTTCTGGGCTGAACAAAACCGGAGGCACTTTCCTCGCATATCCATCGATCTCCAAGTACATATGGACGACCACCAACGGATTCTCTCATCTTGGGTGTATAGCCCAATCAAGATCATCAGTAATCACCCAAACGATGTGAAGACTTCCGGTCTTCGACCACCGTCTTCATCTTCGACTTATCGTCGAATCGGTTATTCAGAATGGGCATAAACCCGACCTTTCCGAATAACCCGCGTATATAATAAACAAATGTTACACAAACACAATATACGCCTCATTCCAATTCAGGATATTCTTTTATTCTGATATTCACATCCTTAGGGAAAGGTTCCCATTAATTTTATCAAAGATAAATTCTTTAAAATTTATCCTCTAATCTTCCTTTGGATATCGTTTCAAACCAAATTATGGTTTTCCAAACTAGTCGGGATTATCGAACCACACCGAAGTAATTATTTATTTTATTTCCCAATCCCAACCTATTTATCCCATGAAGCAAAACTGGTAATACTCCATATCTAACACCGCGGTGTTATCGGTAAAATTAATTACCATTTCACGTTCAAATCTATTTAAAGATTTAACTATCACTTTGGAGCAAAACTGGTGATACTCCATTCTCGATCATTTCAATCTAATTAAAGATTCATTAAAACTTCACTTAGTTTTAATCTTTAACTGGGTTAAAGAATCAGTGTCTTTTAAAACACGGTTCACGATAAACCCAAAGTCACATTCCATTCTATCAGCCCTTAACCGTAAAATAGCAAGTGAGCAATTCCCCAAATATTAACCCCGAAGGCCGAAACCAACATCAGATCAATACCCAAGAAACCATTCAACTTAACTAATCTCCGGTTAGTTTTTGATTTTCTTAACTCAGTTGGGTCTAAGAACAGTATTATTGAAGATACCGTTCACGACAACCCAAAATCACATGACATTAATTATCGGGTTAAAGAACAAGTGTTATTCAAAACACCGGTCACGATAAACCCAAAAACCAATTCAAATTCAATTTATTTATTTCAAAAATGAATTGAATTTAATTCTAGTTCAAAACTAGTTCATTTCGATAAAAATCTATTTTTATCTTTACAAATGTGGGATTTTCTACCCCAGTTCTTCACAAATCATTTCTTATTATTTTACACAAATTATAGATATTTTTAATAATTTTATCAAGGCCCGTACAGTCGATTTCCATCAACGGCCATCGAACTGCACTTACATCGACCTTTTTCAAATTTGATTTGGACATAATTCCAAATCCAACCGTTAGATTTCAAATTTCTAATATTCGTTAGAAAGCTCTTTTCGACACGAACCCAACGGTTCTGGTTTCAGGAGAATCCGACGGTCGGATCTCCCGTAATGTCAATTCGAAGTCAATGGTCGAAATTCACGAACTGCCGCGGCGCGGCGCGTTCTATTCAGGCCATTATATTATATATATAATATATATAATATATATTTCGTCTATTTCCTTTTTAAAACAAATTTTATAAATCATTTTAAATTTGTTTCAAAACAATTTCAACTTTCATTTCAAATTCAAATCAAAGTTAAATTTTTCCTTACAAATTCATTTTGAATTCATTTCAATTCAATTCAAATTTCAATTCAACTTGAATTGATTTCAAATTGATTTTTATTCTATTTCAATTCAATTGGAATTTATTTTCTATTCCATCCAATTCGACTTCGTTTTGTATTCAATTCTATTCGAATTCGTTTTCTATTCAATTCAATTCGAATTCTTTTTCCTATTCAATTCTATTCGAATTCTATTTCTATTCAATTCTATTCGAATTCTATTTTCTATTCAATTCTATTCGAATTCTATTTTCTATTCAATTCTATTCGAATTCGTTTTATATTCAATTGAATTCTATTCGAATACTATTTTCTATTCAATTCTATTCGAATTCTATTTTCTATTCAATTCAATTTGAATTCGTTTTCTATTCAATTCAATTCGAATTCTTTTTATATTCAATTCAATTCGAATTCGTTTTATATTCAATTCAATTCGAATATAATCGATATAATTATCGTTCGCGTCAAAATAGCGCATCTCTAATCAACACGGCTTTATATTTTTCAATAACTTCGTTATTCTATTCAACAAATGAATATATATTTCAACACATGACTAATCTCAACAAATGAGTACTGTCCACATGTGACTATTTTTGTTATTCAATATATTTTATAAAATTATGGTATCTATCGTTTGATTTCAAATCAGACTCCAACCGTAAATTAGT
Source organism: Allium sativum (assembly GCA_030737875.1). Taxonomy (NCBI): domain Eukaryota; kingdom Viridiplantae; phylum Streptophyta; class Magnoliopsida; order Asparagales; family Amaryllidaceae; genus Allium; species Allium sativum. Next base: position 786,763,390 of record CM060916.1, on the reverse strand, counting down.
AAGAGAACGATCCCCTAAATATTAACCCCGAAGGCCGAAACCAACATCAGATCAATATCCAGGAGACCACTCATCTTATCTATTTTCCAGTTAGTTTCAAATTTTATATATGATAAAGATGTAAATTTTATTGTTAAAATATTTCGTTCAACACATGACTAATCTCAACGAATGAGTACGGTCAACACATGAACCTATATTTTAAAATATTCTTTATTTTCCCGATTGGAATGAGGCCCAATCAATTACCATATAATGTTAATTATATGGATTCCATACAACACACGTATATAATAGCAACGATAAATAATCAACCATCATCCAAAGTGCACTACATTGTATAAGCATCAAATATAAATATCTAACGCTTATATCAGTCTGTCAATCCATCGATCGACATACAACTAATTTTTGGGATTAGTGTATGTCGTATATTATCCCAACACCCGTGTGGGGTTTCAAATCAACAAACATAGATTTTTATCTGTGTAGTTGGGCGATGTGTAAAATTTATCGTCCCAATCAATATCAGCCAAATGTGTGTATAAAAAAATCGTCCGATTTGTTTATAAATATTTATTTCATTTCATATACACATTAAAAAAATTCTATTTTTAATTATAAAATATTTTTAACTCTATAAATATTTTATTTCACATCACACAACCAACTACACATCAAAATCAAACAAACAAGCATACAAGCTATCCATGGTCTGTGGATGACGGGTGTCGGGTGCTGCTAAGCACCGTCTGCATCCTAGTATATATATTATAACTAGAAAAACAAGATTTAAAGTGAGAAGTTCTCACAGAGGGATCCACTCCGCCGTGCTTTGCTGTTGAACTGCTGAACTGTTCGGATTTGCTCAACATTACCTCTCAACCATTTCACGTTGTTCATAATAAAAAAAATATTTTTATCGTTTCATTTCAATAAATGAAAATCATACTTTTATTTCTACTTCACACATATTTTTATAACGCCCTTTTCTATATGTGAATTATATTTTATATATCTACTTCTACAATATAAAAGATTATATTTTTATACTCTAGCTAAATAAAAATCATATTTTTATTCTATATAAAAATGTATCTTTATTATACTATCATATAAATCAAAATCACTTCTTTGTTTACAAAGATATTTCGTATAGAAATCGCAGCTTTACTATCCTAAAAATCAAAGTTTTAAGGAGTTAAAATCGAAAGGAAAACTCACAGCATTTTGGGTTTCAATTGACGAAAGAAAAAGGGCTTCTCTCTGCCAGGGTAATGGCGCCGGAGGTTGTAGGCGGTTGGATTTCCGCTGGGGGTCGGCGGCGAGCCAATGGGGCGGTTCTGGTGGAAGGGCAGGGTTGTTTTGGGTGTAAGGGGGCTAAGGGTTCCGGGTTCGATTGAAAGGGAGGGGTTGCGTCGGATTGGAGGAGAGAGAGAGGGGGAAGCGGATCGAGGCGGGGCCTGGCGCGGCATATGGTGGCGAATCGTTGACGAGGGCAAGGGCGTCAAACAAGAACGGGATTTGGGGGTTTTTTCCTGAACGTGGAAATAAAGAAAAGTGAAGGGAGAGGGAGGGGGCTAAGGGCTAATATGGTTTAATTATTTTTTTTCTCTTTTAAGTTGACTTTTATTTCGAATCCCAAATCGAACCCACCGACTGTCGTCCCTAGCGTTTTACCCCCATTTCGAACACAATGGGATATGTTTCATAAGCTGGTTCGATCGTTTCGATCAGTTTCCGTCAAAATCAAAATATAACTATATATTGAATTTGAACGCGTATTTCAATTTACCGGGCCCACATACGGGCTTTGAAAATTCAAAAAAAATATTTTCTAGCTTCGTATTGACGATTCGGTCCTAACAAAACTAAATTCGTCAAATTCTGAGACCGTTTGAAAAATGGCCAATTTCCAGTCGATTAAAATCAACCGAAACTGGTCAAACGCGTTTTCCTTTGCCACGCTCACATATTGATTCGAAAAATTATGAAAATTGGAATCTAGCAATAACTTAACATTCCGGATCCAACAAAAGTGGTTTCGTCGAAATCCGAGGTCGTTTGCAAAATTTCCATTTTTAAGGGCCAGAAATTCCATAGCGACTATTCTAAATTTTCATTTTGACATAACTTTTGATTCCTGCTATGAAATTTTGATTTTTCGGATTCGTTGGAAAGATGTTCTCAAATAGATTATATTATTTTTGGTTTCGCTAAAATCCGGTTTATTCTGCACCCGGTATGTTCATTTGAAATTTGAAATCGAATTATCGAACTACTGCGCCATTTTCAATTCCTTTTATAATTATAAATATATATTTATATTCTAACGACGATCTATATAAATATATACGTTCGAATTATATTCAAAATAAATTTTTCGTCGTTATTATTTAAAATAATTCATTTTAAATATTCAAAATTTGTTAAAATTGCCAAAATAAAATTTTTAAACTGGCTCAGATTTCCGGGTTGTTACATTCTCCCCCACTTAAAACTTTTCATCCCCGAAAAGGAACGAAGCCGAAAGTTGTTTAACAAATCAACTCAACTTCCATTGTTTTCGTTACGGCTTAAGTTCTTCAACTTTTTAGTTTCTAAGAACTTTTCAAATTTTTCAAAAATTTAGCTAACACCCTAAATTTCCAAAAAAATTCGCCATAACCTCCCCTGCACCGGGGACTTCGGGATATTTCATATAGCCTCCCATGGCCTTCTTCAACTCAAAAGAAAAAGAAAAAGCCAAGCGGCTAGCCAATCGGCTCATAAAATCATCATCACCCAAACAAAACAGTAAATTATGGTAAATATGTACCTATTTGTCGGGCAAACAATTTTATTTCTCTGCTCTAGCCTCCTTGCTATGACCTGTTCAATGTAAGTACATGTATATGCAAGCAAATGCAACCAATTTTCAATACAATTTAATATTTGGTTCATTTTGGCTAAATGGTTCAAAATTATCAAACAAATAGACAAACAACACAACCATCAATCAATTAGTGAATTAACGTTTCAAATTCATAAATTTGATATATATACAGATAATCATGTTTTTGATGCCAAATCACACAATAAATTTATATAGTTTTGGTCCTCACACCAGTCTAATGGAAATATATAGATATCACACCTTCGAAACTCGAACACACACTACTGATGCTATATAGTCATCAGTAGAATCATCTTCGGGCGACTAGAGTGTGATTCTATATCTATCTAGTATATTAAAATTTCGAATATACGTTCATGACGCGTATATGCAAAACATTTATATACTGGATTCTCCAAATTCAAAATAAATAAATGTTCAAATACGTATAAAACGATTTAAATTTCAAAACAAAATTTGTTTTCATCTGTAAAATATACTCTTCACACTCGTTCTAGGATACTACTGATCCCATCTCTAACGAGTCATTCTAATTGGATCTTACTAATCCAATATCTGATGAATTCTTTCGTTCGATTCTAATGTGCCTTGTTCTCGAGCTCTGTAAACGAAAGCTCTGATACCAACTGTGATAGCCCGTAACTTCCCCGTGAAGGAAAGGACGGATTACCTTGAGAACACGACAAAATAGAACGCAAACAAAAGAACATTTCATTGTTAATTACAACAAGTCAATCAGAATACAAGAATATACAGAGTATAAATGAATAAAATACATTTGATAAATATCAGAGATTACAATAAATTACATAGCAGCGGAAAAACAATATAAAACACAAGTGAAAGTAATACACGGATACAGAGCTTTCCGAGCATCGTTCCAGCTGTAAATCAGGATCCTATGAATATAAATCTGCAAAACCAAAACTACTAGCTGCCCGTGTGGAAAATAGGGGCACCCAGAGTTTAGGTTAAAATAATAAACTCCAGGTCAGCCATGTGACTGGTGTGAGAACTAAAACGGTTATTAAAACTTTATTTTAAAGTTCGGTAAATCAAGGGACCACGCCGTATAACACGGAACGGGTTTCCTCCCAAGAACACCAGTGCATATAAATAAACAGCGCAAGACTTTTTCGAAAATGAAGCTATTATAAGGCCCAGGTCCCATCACACAATGCAACGCAAGCCGGAGGATAGGGTTTTCCCTTATAATAGCCAAACATGCTTGGTACGTTTAAAACAAATCATTTGATACTATTATAAGTGTATAGTGTCAAAACAATTTCAATCATAAATATCAATCATAGGCGGCATAAGTGCCCCATACCACTATGTCGCCATACTAGGTTCTACAAAAAAACCGAAATATCTCGTATTGGAAATTGGATTTCCGTCATAAGTCGAGGCAAGGGGCAAGCTCCTCTCCGCTTCGAGACACTCTAGCAAATGCCTCAGGACTACACACTCTGGGTAACCCCTGGATGCTTCAGGGCCGGTCCACACTTACGTTAGTGGATTAGTATTCCTGAACACACGTTTCCCGGTCCTAACAGACCTAAAATCGAGGCGCCTCATCCCAACAACCACAAAGGTGAAAATAATATAAATGTCAGCCAGTTTAAGCACTGACACCACCCATAGCTAGAAAGAAACGTCGTGCTCTCCCTGCAGTCCTTATCCCGTTTTTGACTCATACCGAGGTGTGAGGCTCGCGAATTCACGTTATACACAAAGCTATGCCACGTAGGCCGTGCTTTGATCATCAACCACAAGACTTTGCTTTTCACCACAAGCCTTGATCATTTTCAACTTAGGCGTGCCACACTGGCAATTCATGCCATGCGACTGATGTTCATCGATATACAACCTCTGAGCTCGTACGTCTCAGAGAAGGGCGTTAAGCAAGAGAATAAATTCTCCGCCGCCAAACAGATGTATATTTAATGGAGATCAATCAACACGGGATAAAATCCAATGTCAGACACACAGTCCATTTACAAGTTCGTTCTGGGTCTGAACGAAACCGGAGGCACTTTCCTCGCATATCCATCGATCTCCAAGTACATATGGACGACCACCAACGGATTCTCTCATCTTGGGTGTACAGCCCAATCAAGATCATCAGTAATCACCCAAACGATCTGAAGACTTCCGGTCTTCGACCACCGTCTTCATCTTCGACTTATCGTTGAATCGGTTATTCAGAATGGGCATAAACCCGGCCTTTCCGAATAACCCGCGTATATAATAAACAAATGTTACACAAACACAATATATGCCTCATTCCAATTCAGGATATTCTTTTATTCTGATATTCACATCCATAGGGAAAGGTTCCCATTAATTTAATCAAAGATAAATTCTTTAAAATTTATCCTCTAATCTTCCTTTGGATATCGTTTCAAACCAAATTATGGTTTTCCAAACTAGTCGGGATTAGCGAACCACACCGAAGTAATTATTTATTTTATTTCCCAATCCCAACCTATTTATCCCATGAAGCAAAAATGGTAATACTCCATATCTAACAACGCGGTGTTATCGGTAAAATTAATTACCAATTCACGTTCAAATCTATTTAAAGATTTAACTATCGCTTTGGAGAAAAACTGGTGATACTCCGTTCTCGATCATTTCAATCTAATTAAAGATTCATTAAGACTTCACTTAGTTTTAATCTTTAACTGGGTTAAAGAATCAGTGTCTTTTAAAACACGATTCACGATAAACCCAAAGTCACATTCCATTCTATCAGCCCTTAATCGTAAAATAGCAAGTGAGCAATTCCCCAAATATTAACCCCGAAGGCCGAAACCAACAACAGATCAATACCCAAGAAACCATTCAACTTAACTAATCTCCGGTTAATTTCTGATTTTCTTAACTCAGTTGGGTCTAAGAACAGTATTATTGAAGATACCGTTCATGACAACCCAAAATCACATGACATTAATTATTGGGTTAAAGAACAAGTGTTATTCAAAACACCGCTCACGAGAAACCCAAAAACCAATTCAAATTCAATTTATTTATTTCAAAAATGAATTGAATTTAATTCTAGTTCAAAACTAGTTCATTTCGATAAAAATCTATTTTTATCTTTACAAATGTGGGATTTTTCACCCCAGTTCTTCACAAATCATTTCTTATTATTTTACACAAATTATAGATATTTTTAATAATTTTATCAAGGCCCGTACAGTCGATTTCCATCAACGACCATCGAACTGCATTTACAACGACCTTTTTCAAATTTGATTTGGCCATAATTCCAAATCCAACAGTTAGATTTCAAATTTCTAATAGTCGTTAGAAAGCTCTTTTCGATACGAACCCAACGGTTCCGGTTTCAGGAGAATCCGACGGTCGGATCTCCCGTAATGTCAATTCGAAGTCAATGGTCGAAATTCACGAACTGCCGTGGCGCGGCGCGTTCTATTCAGGCCATTATATTATATATATAATATATATATAATATATATTTCGTCGATTTCCTTTTTAAAACAAATTCTATAAATCATTTTAAATTCGTTTCAAAACAATTTCAACTTCCATTTCAAATTCAAATCAAAGTTAAATTTTTCCTTATAAATTCGTTTTGAATTTATTTCAATTCAAATTTCAATTCAATTTGAATTCATTTCAAATTGATTTTTATTCTATTTCAATTCAATTGGAATTTATTTTCTATTCCATCCAATTCGACTTCGTTTTGTATTCAATTCGAATTCGTTTTCTATTCAATTCAATTCGAATTCTATTTCCTATTCAATTCTATTCGAATTCTATTTCTATTCAATTCTATTCGAATTCTATTTTCTATTCAATTCTATTCGAATTCTATTTTCTATTCAATTCAATTCGAATTCGTTTTATATTCAATTCAATTCTATTCGAATACTATTTTCTATTCAATTCTATTCGAATTCTATTTTCTATTCAATTCAATTCGAATTCTTTTTATATTCAATTCAATTCGAATTCGTTTTATATTCAATTCAATTCGAATATAATCGATATAATTATCGTTCGCGTCAAAATAGCGCATCTCTAATCAACACGGCTTTATATTTTTCAATAACTTCGTTATTCTATTCAACAAATGAATATATATTTCAACACATGACTAATCTCAACAAATGAGTACTGTCCACATGTGACTATTTTTGTTATTCAATATATTTTATAAAATTATGGTATCTATCGTTTGATTTCAAATCAGACTCCAACCGTAAATTAGTAAGAGAACGATCCCCTAAATATTAACCCCGAAGGCCGAAACCAACATCAGATCAATATCCAGGAGACCACTCATCTTATCTATTTTCCAGTTAGTTTCAAATTTTATATATGATAAAGATGTAAATTTTATTGTTAAAATATTTCGTTCAACACATGACTAATCTCAACGAATGAGTACGGTCAACACATGAACCTATATTTTAAAATATTCTTTATTTTCCCGATTGGAATGAGGCCCAATCAATTACCATATAATGTTAATTATATGGATTCCATACAACACACGTATATAATAGCAACGATAAATAATCAACCATCATCCAAAGTGCACTACACTGTATAAGCATCAAATATAAATATCTAACGCTTATATCAGTCTGTCAATCCATCGATCGACGTACAACTAATTTTTGGGATTAGTGTATGTCGTATATTATCCCAATACCCGTGTGGGGTTTCAAATCAACAAACATAGATTTTTATCTGTGTAGTTGGGCAATGTATAAAATTTATCATCCCAATCAATATCAGCCAAATGTGTGTATATAAACAAATCGTTCGATTTGTTTATAAATATTTATTTCATTTCATATACACGTTAAAAAAAATTCTATTTTTAACTATAAAATATTTTTAACTCTATAAATATTTTATTTCACATCACACAACCAACTACACATCAAAATCAAACAAACAAGCATACAAGCCATCCATGGTCTGTGGATGACGGGTGTCGGGTGCTGCTTAGCACCGTCTGCATCCTAGTAAATATATTATAACTAGAAAAACAAGATTTAAATTGAGAAGTTCTCACAGAGGGATCCACTCCGTCGTGCTTTGCTGTTGAACTGCTGAACTGTTCGGATTTGCTCAACATTCCCTCTCAACCATTTCACGTTGTTCACAATAAAAAATATATTTTTATTGTTTCATTTCAATAAATGAAAATCATACTTTTATTTCTACTTCACATATATTTTTATAACGCCCGTTTCTATATGTAAATTATATTTTATATATCTACTTCTACAATATAAAAGATTATATTTTTATACTCTAGCTAAATAAAAATCATATTTTTATTCTATATAAAAATGTATCTTTATTATACTATCATATAAATCAAAATCACTTCTTTGTTTACAAAGATATTTCGTATAAAAATCGCAGCTTTACTATCCTACAAATCAAAGTTTTAAGGAGTTAAAATCGAAAGGAAAACTCACATCATGTTGGGTTTCAATCGACGAAAGAAAAAGGGCTTCTCTCTGCCAGGGTAGTGGCGCCGGAGGTTGTAGGCGGTTGGAGTTCCACTGGGGGTCGGCGGCGAGCCAATGGGGCGGTTCTACTGGAAGGGCGGGGTTGTTTTGGGTGTAAGGGGCTAAGGGTTCCGGGTTCAATTGAAAGGCAGGGGTTGCGTCGTATTGGAGGAGAGAGAGGGGGAAGCGGATCGAGGCGGGGCCTGGCGCGGTATATGGTGGCGGATCGTCGACGAGGGCGAGGGTGTCAAACAAGAACGGGATTTGGGGGGGTTTTTTCTGAACGTGGAAATAAAGAAAAGTGAAGGGAGAGGGAGGGGGCTAAGGGCCAATATGGTTTAATTATTTTATAATTTTTTTCTCTTTTAAGTTGACTTTTATTTCGAATCCCAAATCAAACCCACGGACCGTCGTCCCTAGCGTTTTACCCCTATTCCGAAAACAATGGGATATGTTTCATAAGCTGATTCGATCGTTTCGATCTGTTTCCGTCAAAATCAACATATAACTCTATATATTAAATTTGAATGCGTATTTCAATTTACCGGGCCCACATACGGGCTTTGAAAATTCCAGAAAAATATTTTCTAGCTTCGTATTGACGATGCGGTCCTAACAAAACTAATTTCGTTGAATTCTGAGACCGTTTGAAAAATGGCCAATTTCTAGTCGATTAAAATCAACTGAAACTGGTCAAACGCGTTTTCCTTTTCCACGCTCACATATTGATTCGAAAAATTATGAAAATTGGAATCTAGCAATAACTTAACATCCCGGATCCAACAAAAGTGGTTTCGTCGAAATCCGAGGTCGTTTGCAAAATTTCCATTTTTAAGGGCCAGAAATTCCATAGCGACTATTCTAAATTTTCATTTGGACATAACTTTTAATTCCTGCTATGAAATTTCGATTTTTCAGATTCGTTGGAAAGATGTTCTCAAATAGATTCTATTATTTTTGGTTTCGCTAAAATCCAGTTTATTCTGCACCCGGTATGTTCATTTGAAGTTTGGAATCGAATTATCGAACTACCGCGCCATTTTCAATTCCTTTTATAATTATAAATAAATATTTATATTCTAACGACAATCTATATAAATATATACGTTCGAATTATATTCAAAATAAATTTTTCGTCGTTATTATTTAAAATAATTCATTTTAAATATTCAAAATTTGTTAAAATTGCCAAAATAAAAATTTTAAACTGGCTCAGATTTCCGGGTTGTTACAGGTATTGACAAATGTATATAGTTCAACAATTTTTAAACTGTCAGGTATTATTATATGTTGTCCTTCCGCTGTGAGAACTCTGTTATTGTTTTCTTTTCTTTCTTCTTTTTCTTCTTATCCCAATAACTGTTTATATTTGTGATTTGTTTAGGTCGACATGTGTGGTTCATTGTCGATTTGAACGGTCAAAAATGTGGGTCGTAACATGAGGTCTTTATATAGTGTTCCAAGAGACACAAACATTTCTAAAATGTTTTAAAATGAAAAGACACAACTTTTAAATTCAATAAAATATGACGGTTATATGTCAACATGTCTAAACATGTATATATATATATATTTGAATGTTAAATCATTTTTTCAAGCATTTAAACCAATATATATTCTGGAAATTCCTAAAATAAAACTAGTTGTTTAAAATATAATTTCTCAAGTATAAAAACATAATAAAATATTATTTGAACATATGACTCAAAAATTATATATATATATGATATAAAACTTTATAATATAATTATAAAACTTTATAATATAATTATAAAACTTTATAATATAATTATAAAACTATATAATATATATAAACATAAGAAACTTAGGAAATATATTTGAAATCATAAGTTTAAAATCAAGTTTAAAATCAAGTTTGAAATCAATTTGAAAATAGTTTGAGATAAAATTAAAAAGAGATAATTTGAAAACATAATTTGAGTGTTATTCAGAGTTTTACATACTAACTAGACTTTATTACACTGATAATCTTGAACTCTTGATATCTTGAAATCTTGATACTCATGAGTCTTGATACTCTTTTGAAATCTTGAATCTTTTAACTATATAGTCTTCAATATCTATTACCTGCATATAAATCCTTTATATATATATATATATATATATATATTCTGGATAAAAGTGTTAGTATATATTTTATAATCAATAATGATAATTATTGAAACAAGGTTGTTGTCATCAAAACATCATCGACATTACATTCTCCAACAGAGCTTTGCCAAGTACTATCTACATATTCAGGCGTCCATCACTACGACCCTTTCCCCCCTCCTCTGGCCAAGTGTAACTGTAACACCCCACCTCCGCCAATGCCACTCTTGCAAGTACACTAGCTTTGAAGGGCGTTAAACAAGGTAAACATGCATGCAGATATCACAAGACAGAACATATAAGCAAAAACAGAGTAAGTAAAGCAGCGGATAAAACTAACATTTCCAAACCATGGTCGAGTTACATCAAAGTACTGAGTCATTATTTTCCCACAAAAGTAAAGTCTAGAAAACATAAACTGAAAACTGGAAATAACATAAAGTAAACTATCCCCAAAGTAGAATAAAGCCATAGCAAGCTCAAGTCCAAACCGTACATGACCTATCCAGAAAAGCAGTTAAAGATCCAAGCTAGGTGCTAGTGTTCCCACCCTGTAAACCTGGGGGGGGGGGGGAATGAAAGAAAAGAGGCGAAAGAAAATGGGTCAGTCAAAAGACTGGTAAGTCCTACCTACTATTAGTATAAAAACTAATAAAGTTAACTGGACATGTAAAACAGAGATGGAACATAGGATGATAACGGGCATGGTGAAAAGTTAACAAGATAGATCAAGTGTGGCATCGCATATACAAGATTAAGTTTTTGCACCAAGTGTACTAGTATTCCAACCCATGTCAAGTATAAACAAGAAGTGATCCCTTGGCCCAATCTTGGCCCAATATCACGAGATGACCTAAATCAAGGTCCAACAACACGGTCTAGTCGATCGGCTCCCTAAAAGCCTAACTCGTCAAGTGTCGGTGTCATACGGCCCAACCACGAAGTGTAGTCAAACTGTGCTAGGTCCACCCTAGGGTGTATCAAGCCCTAGGGTGCCAACCACGGACACACATCAAGCACGCACAGTCTAAACCTACTGGTGCCCGTGTCTGCTTTTTCAACTCCGGACTATGTGCACGACCATAGTCCGCCTGAACCTACACCGGCGCACCTACTTAGCCGTCGTTTTGGTCGCTTACATGTCAGCCCAGTAATCGTGCCCCACCCTAGCCTAGTCCCTAGGGTATCATGATACAACCAAGAGGGTTATTGGTGAAAAGGACCACGTAACTAGGGTTTCTAACGGGTTAAACGTGGTTAACCCTATCCAATCACGTATCAAGTTGGTTAAGTGTACCCAAGGTTCATGACTTAACCCCATCAACCCATCGTGTTTAATTGGTTAAGTATTCAAGTGGTCCATGACTTAACCCTACCATGTGGCATTAATTAATTTAATGCACCCAACCTCTCACATTAGACCTTGTTGTGGTTACTAGTTAAGCCGGGCGGGTCCGGGTAGCATTACACCACAACTTAGTCTAACCTCGGGTTTCAAGTGCGACATGACCAACTACTCACATTGGGTCCTATTGCTTGTAGCCACTAGTTAAGTCGGTCGGTTCCGGGTAGATTTATGCTACAAACTCAACCCAACCTCGAGTTGGCCATTCTCATGTTTTCTAGTAGTCATGTACAAATTCATGCTCATGTTTCAAGCATAATCACATGTCATATTTCATGTCATCTTTTCAAGTCATGTTTTTATGTCATCTTAGTTTACCCATAACGTAACCCCATCGCATGTAAGTTCGCATAAACGCAAATAGATCTCAAAGAGGGAACTTAGAGGCATGACATAATTAATAAGATTTGGCCACAAGTTAAACATGGTGGCATATGAGGAAAATGTGTTCATAAACTTGCATATTACATTATAAGCCTCAAAACATGCATGATATCAACTTAGCAAAATAGGTGAAACATGGTCATAAATGACATAGGATGGTGGCTAGTGACTCGCATATAACATCATATGTAAGATAACATAAGGGTTATGAGAGTTTCTATGTTGCTTTATGCAACATTTCAAATCAAAGCTCATAGCTTTCCATGCACAAAGTCAAGGTGATAGCTTTACAAACATGCATAGAATAAATCTATGCATAACATGATAGAATTAAAGCACAAATCATATTTAGGCCCAAACTCAAACTTGCAACATGTCATATTTAACTTCATAGTTAGAATCTAAGAGTAGTATAGGGCTTACAATGCTATGAAGACTTATAAAATAAAATAAGATTGAGACGAAGCCACTAGCAACTCTAAAAAACCCCAAATAATAAGCTCCAATGAAAAACCCTTGAGAAACAAGAAGAAGATCCTTGCTTTGATGAAGAAAGATTGAACTTTGGCCTTGAATCAAGCTTAGAAACTCTCAAACAAGCTTAGGAACTCTCATATGAATGAAGGTGGAGGCTATGACAAGAGGGTGGAGGCCATGATTAAACATTTTGGCATAATCTAGTTGTAGGATTGATTTATGATGGTTTAGGCTAGGTATTAGGGTCCTTTTATAGAAGTTTAGGTTAGTTTAGACCATAGGATTAACCCTAATTCAGATCTGGGCCTTTAAAATCCATCACAAGCCTTAAAACCCTGTCTTGAGGAACAAGTCATGTGCACCCAGGCCAAACTGGCCGACCACCCAAGTCGACAGGGGTGTCGACTGGGCAGTCGACACAACCTGGGGTGTGTCGACACCCAAGTCGACTCCCCAGTCGACTTGGGGGTGGCGGGAATTTTTCCCGCCTGTCCTGCTCAACTGAATTTGAATCTGTTTTTAAACTTGAATTTTCTGAAAACTTTGGTGGGCCATAACTGGGTCATACGGACTCCGATTTTCGAAAACTCAGACTCTATTTTCGCGTATTTTTCCGAGACGAACGCAATGGTACAGCCTGTTTCCCTTGATTCAGACTTTATCATTTAATTCTGCCTTTATTTATGTTATAACATGTTATTTAAAATACGGGTTATTACATTCTCCCTACCTTAAAGGATTTCGTCCCCGAAATCTTCAAGTTAGGCAGAACGTATCCTACCATCCATCATCCATCTACTCAAAACATCATCCACGGGCAGTCATTGTCCTTAAAAGATTCCAAAATGCTGTATGATCATATGCGAAAGGTGTGTGTATATGTACCTATCTAATGCAAAAATCAGGCGGTTACTGATTCAGTAAACCTCCTTAATGCAAAGTATGTTAGTGAAATGAGTCCATATGTATGCAAATTCCTAACATAATTTATAATCTCTACATGAGTGCACATAACATTCATCCATATGCAACATCCACGTGATAGCATAACAAGTTTCAGCCATGAATGAGTATGAGCACTCATGCATATGCAATATGAAGGTGTGTGAGCCGATCTTAGTGCCTAATGTGTATCATGCATCCACGGGTATCCACTTGCAAACACTTGCAACCACTGGCAAACATCAAGCATAACATGTTTCAAATACATGTTTCATCCAAAGGGTTTCTACCTAAGGTTCTCATGACAAGGTTAACGAGTTAACAAGATAAACATGGATAGCAAAAAGAAAGATATGCTAAAAGGGAAAAGAGATCGAGAATGTACCCTCAAAAAGAAATGGATAAAGCCCACGCATCTTCTCCTCGGTTTCCCAAGTTGCATCTTCTTCGGCCTCACTCCACAGAACCTTCACCAATCTGACTTCTCGATTCCTTAGCTTCCTGATTTCCGTTCCCAAGATATGAATCGGAGCTCTCCTCAGGGTTGCCTCTATCTCTACCTCCACGTCTTCAAGAATGCTAGGTTCAACCACCTCAGCGGACTCATGTAGGCACTTTCGGAGATGCGAGACATGAAAGACATTATGCACTCCGGCCAGCTTCTCGGGCAGTTCCACCTTATAAGCCATCTTCCCAATTCTCTCTATGATAGGGAAGGGTCCTACGAACCTTGGTGCCAGCTTCCCAACTGCTCCAAAACGAACCACATTACGCAAAGGAGAAACCTTCACGAAAACCATATCTCCAACTTCGAATTCCAAATCTGTCCTTCGCTTGTCAGCATAGGATTTCTGTCTGTCTTGGGCTGCTTTCATCTGTCTTCTTACCAATTCAACTTTCTCAGATGTGTCCCGTATCATATCGGGCCCAAGTATAAGCATATCCGTTGTCTCCCACCAACAAGATGGTGACCTACACGGCCTCCCATACAAAGCTTCAAATGGTGCCATCCCTATGCTAGCTTGATAGCTATTATTATAAGCAAACTCTACAAGAGGAAGGTGGTCTTCCCAAGTACCACCAAAGTCAAGAACACAAAGCCTCAAAAGATCTTCTAGCACTCTATTCACCCTTTCGGTTTAGCCATCCGTCTGGGGGTGATAGGCTGTACCTAGATTCAATCGCGTACCCATCGCTTCTTGCAAACTATTCCAGAACTGGCTAGTGAAGATTGGGTCACGATCGCTAACTATGCTAGAAGGAACTCCATGCAATCGCACTATCTCTCGAAGATAAACAGATGCTAGCCATGATGCGGTCCTCTTGCTCTTCACTGGAATGAAATGAGCACTCTTCGTAAGTCTATCAACTATGACCCATATGCTCGTATTCCCTTTCCTTGACCTAGGCAATCCGTCCACAAAATCCATAGAGATACTTTCCCACTTCCATTGCGGGACCTCCAATGGATGTAATAGCCCACCGGGTTTCTTCGACTCGGCTTTCACTTGTTGGCACACCATGCACTTTGAAACATACTCTGCCACATCCTTCTTTATTCTAGCCCAAAAGAAAATGCGCTTCATATCCCTATACATCTTATCTCATCCAGGATGTATAGTCATCTTCGAGTGATGCGCTACTTCGAGAACTTTATGCACCAAGTCTCCTACTTGTGGAACGCATAGCCTTCCATCACGCCTTAGCCAACCTTTGTCATCAACAGTATATCTAGCAAGGTGACTAGACGTCTCGCCACGAATCAACTTGTCCATGATCCCGACTATCTGCGGGTCTTCCTTCTGCGAAGTCCCTACTTGATCAAGAAGTGTAGGTCTAAGCTCAAGAGATGCTAACGAACCCGTCATCGACTCAACAGCCGTTGTGAAATCAAAGGTTGCCAAGAACTCTAGGCTCCTCATCTCAACAAACAAGGGACTCAAAGTCAACCTTCTTCTGCTTAGTGCATCTGCCACAACATTACCCTTACCAGGGGTATAAGCTATCTCGAAGTCATATGATGCCAAGAATTCCATCCACCTTTATTGCCTTAGATTCAGATCCTTCTGCGAGAAGAGGTACTTGAGTGACTTGTGATCAGTATACAACTCAAACTTTTCGCCTAAAAGATAGTGGCGCCAGGATTTGAGTGCAAAGACGATCGCTGCCAACTCCAGATCATGAGTGGGATAGTTCTTCTCATGAACTTTAAGTTGCCTACCCCCATAACATATCACTCTTCCTTCCTGCATCAGAACAACACCTAACCCCGTGCCACATGCATCGGTGTACACGGTAAACATCTTACCGCCATCGGGTAATGCCAAAACTGGAGCTGTGGTAAGGGCCCTCTTGAGCCTTTGAAAAGCAAGCTCACACTCTAAGTCCCATGCAAAGACTAAGTTCTTCTTCGTCAACTTAGTAAGAGGGGATGAGATCTTAGCGAAGTCCCTAATGAACTTCCTATAGTAGCCTGCCAGACCGAGAAAGCTCCTTACTTCGGTTGCATTCCTAGGAGTCTTCCAGTCTTGAACCGCAACCACTTTCGCGGGATCCACAGCTATGCCTTGCTTAGAAACTATATGTCCAAGAAACCGAACTTCCCTTCTCCAAAAATGGCATTTGGAGAACTTGGCTTTCAACTGATGGGCTCTAAGCGTGTTCATCACTTCCTTGAGATGTCTAGCATGTTCTTCCTCATCCTTTGAGAAGATCAGAATATCATCCACGAAGACAACCACAAACTTGTTAAGGAACTCCCTAAACACCCTACTCATCAAATCTACGAAGTAGGCTGGTGCATTAGTCAAACCGAATGGCATGACAAGCCATTCAAAAAATCCATCTGGAGTCCTAAACGCAGTCTTATCAATACTATCCTCAGCCACTCTAAGCTGATGGAATCCGGTGGCTAGATCGAGCTGAGAGAAAACAGAAGCACCAACAAGTTGGTCAAAGAGGTCATCTATCCTCGGTAACGGGTGCCTATTCTTCTTTGTCAGCTTGTTCAACTCTCGATAATCAACACATAGGCGAAGCGAACCATCTGCCTTAGTAGCGAATACCACCGGAGCACCCCATTCAGAAATGCTTCGCCTAATAAAATTCTTCTCAAGCAACTCCTTGATTTGCTTACTGAGCTCTCTTCTTTCTCGTGGGGCCATGTGCCTAACGGGCAATGAAACTGGCTTGGCATTATCAACAAGATAAATGCGGAAATCTATCTCTCGTTTAGGAGGTAACCCCTTAACCTCTTCAAAGACATCAGGATAGTCTCGGACCACCCTTACAGATTGCAGATCATCGATGGACGAGTCAAGAGATACAAGATAACATAACATGACGGGATCCAGTGGGTTGCAAGAAATCTCTAGGGTATTACCGAGGCGAGTCATGAGCCTCACCACCCTATGCTCACAATCGAGGATGGCTCCATAACTGGATAACCAATCCATGCCCAAAATCAACCCGTATCCCGTGAACCCGAGAACATAAGCATTACACGTGAATTCTTCGGTCAAGATAGAAATCTTCAAATCCACACAAATCATATATAGATGTGCGGAACCCCCAATTGGATTTGAAACACTAACGGGATCTTCAACTAGACTAGTACTTAGGTGCAAACTTTCAACAATGTCAGAAGAAATAAAAGTATGTGATGCGCCAGAATCAAATAAAGTGCGAACAGGAAAATCAGAAATATAAACAAGGCTTTCTACAGAAATACTACCTCGGTCCTGAACTGGAGCAGTGTTGAGAGCATGCACTTGCCCTCCAGAAGGTCCGGCACGCTGAGTCTGCCCTTGCCCTTGTCCTTGTTTCTTGGGGCAATCCTTGCTAAAGTGTCCAGTCTCTCCACAATGAAAGCATTCACCCAGCTTCCTCTTCTTCTTCCTACAATCTTTAGCTATGTGCCCAACAATCCCACAGCAGTTGCACTTTCTTGGGTCCTTTGCCTTGTTGTTGTTGGCCTTATTACCCTTGTTGTTCTTGTTGTTCTTGTTGCTCTGATTGCTCTGATTTCCTCCCCACTTGGAGTCCGCCTTCTTGGTTTGAGTCTCATTAGGCTTGACTTCTTTCTTGCCATTCTTATCGTCTCCCTGAAGCAATGCCATGTCCACTAGGCTTTCAAAAGTGGCCCCCATGGGTATATGTGACATGGCTAAACCTTGTAATGGCTCATTCAACCCTCGTGCAAAGCGTAGAGCCTTCTTCTGGGGAGTGTTGACCATGTCCAAACCGAATCGAGCAAGCTGGTTAAACTTATTCACATATTCTCTCACTGTCATGTCCCCTTGCTTCAAAGATATAAACTTCTACAATTGCAGATTTGCCTCAGCAGATGATAGAAACTTATGCCCAAACCTCGTCCTAAAGTTGGCCCAAATCTCTATAGGCCTAGTAGCATTGGTGACCTCCCACCAATAAGCAGCTTCCTCTTTCAATAGCCATACTGCCAATAGAACTTTTCTGCGGTCTTCCACATCAAAGATGGCGAAGAGATCTTCAGTTTCTTTCAACCAATTTCTCGCCTCAACAACGTCCCAATAAAATTCTTGCCACCCATTGCCTTAAAGTCTTTGCAAACCTTTGCGAAATCTGCCTGTGGATGCTGAGGAGGAGGAGGAGGAACCTCAGTTACGGTGGGAGTGTTTGCTAGGCCCACATCGTTGGCCCTAGCTTCCAAGTACCTCCGGAACCATCCGGGAATGGTTACTCCCTCGGGAAGGTTAAGATCGGCCATGCTGAAAAAGGAAAAGATAGATTTAAAACGAGGAGACAAAGGATAGTGCTAATGGCTTTTGGGGAATAGCCTTTTTAAAATAAACTAGACTTTTCTTGGAAAATACTTAATTGGTTTTGAAAACAGTTTTTCAAAAAGATTTTAAAAACTTTTGTCCGGTCTAGTAAAACCTTATGCTCTGATACCAAATGTAACACCCCACCTCCGCTAATGCCACTCTTGCAAGCACACTAGCTTTGGAGGGGCGTTAAACAAGGTAAACATGCATGCAGATATCACAAGACCGAACATATAAGCAAAAACAGAGTAAGTAAAGCAGCGGATAAAACTAACATTTCCAAACCATAGTCGAGTTACATCAAAGTACTGAGACATTATTTTCCCACAAAAGTAAAGTCTAGAAAACATAAACCGAAAACTGGAAATAACATAAAGTAAACTATCCCCAAAGTAGAATAAAGCCATAGCAAGCTCAAGTCCAAACCGTACATGAGCTATCCAGATAAGCAGCTAAAGATCCAAGCTAGGTGCTAGTGTTCCCACCCTGTAAACCTGGGGGGGGGAACGAAAGAAAAGACGCGAAAGAAAATGGGTCAGTCAAAAGACTGGTAAGTCCTACCTACTATTAGTATAAAAACTAATAAAGTTAACTGGACATGTAAAACAGAGATGGAACATAGGATGATAACGGGCATGGTGAAAAGTTAACAAGATAGATCAAGTGTGGCATCGCATATACAAGATTAAGTTTTTGCACCAAGTGTACTAGTATTCCAACCCATGTCAAGTATAAACAAGAAGTGATCCCTTGGCCCAATCTTGGCCCAATATCACGAGATGACCTAAATCAAGGTCCAACAACACGGTCTAGTCGATCGGCTCCCTAAAAGCCTAACTCGTCAAGTGTCGGTGTCATACGGCCCAACCACGAAGTGTAGTCAAACTGTGCTAGGTCCACCCTAGGGTGTATCAAGCCCTAGGGTGCCAACCACGGACACACATCAAGCACGCACAGTCTAAACCTACTGGTGCCCGTGTCTGCTTTTTCAACTCCGGACTATGTGCACGACCATAGTCCGCCTGAACCTACACCGGCGCACCTACTCAGCCGTCGTTTTGGTCGCTTACATGTCAGCCCAGTAATCGTGCCCCAACCTAGCCTAGTCCCTAGGGTATCATGATACAACCAAGAGGGTTACTGGTGAAAAGGACCACGTAACTAGGGTTTCTAACGGGTTAAACGTGGTTAACCCTATCCAATCACGTATCAAGTTGGTTAAGTGTACCCAAGGTTCATGACTTAACCCCATCAACCCATCGTGTTTAATTGGTTAAGTATTCAAGTGGTCCATGACTTAACCCTACCATGTGGCATTAATTAATTTAATGCACCCAACCTCTCACATTAGACCTTGTTGTGGTTACTAGTTAAGCCGGGCGGGTCTGGGTAGCTTTACACCACAACTTAGTCTAACCTCGGGTTTCAAGTGCGACATGACCAACTACTCACATTGGGTCCTATTGCTTGTAGCCACTAGTTAACCCGGTCGGTTCCGGGTAGATTTATGCTACAAACTCAACCCAACCTCGAGTTGGCCATTCTCATGTTTTCTAGTAGTCATGTCCAAATTCATGTTCATGTTTCAAGCATAATCACATGTCATATTTCATGTCATCTTTTCAAGTCATGTTTTTATGTCATCTTAGTTTACCCATAACGTAACCCCATCGCATGTAAGTTCGCATAAACGCAAATAGATCTCAAAGAGGGAACTTAGAGGCATGACATAATTAATAAGATTTGGCCACAAGTTAAACATGGTGGCATATGAGGCAAATGTGTTCATAAACTTGCATATTACATTATAAGCCTCAAAACATGCATGATATCAACTTAGCAAAATAGGTGAAACATGGTCATAAATGACATAGGATGGTGGCTAGTGACTCGCATATAACATCATATGTAAGATAACATAAGCGTTATGAGAGTTTCTATGTTGCTTTATGCAACATTTCAAATCAAAGCTCATAGCTTTCCATGCACAAAGTCAAGGTGACAGCTTTACAAACATGCATAGAATAAATCTATGCATAACATGATAGAATCAAAGCACAAATCATATTTAGGCCCAAACTCAAACTTGCATCATGTCATATTTAACTTCATAGTTAGAATCTAAGAGTAGTATAGGGCTTACAATGCTATGAAGACTTATAAAATAAAATAAGATTGAGACGAAGCCACTAACAACTCTAAAAACCCCCCAAATTATAAGCTCCAATGAAAAATCCTTGAGAAACAAGAAGAAGATCCTTGCTTTGATGAAGAAAGATTGAACTTTGGCCTTGAATCAAGCTTAGAAACTCTCAAACAAGCTTAGGAACTCTCATATGAGTGAAGGTGGAGGCTATGACAAGAGGGTGGAGGCCATGATTAAACATTTTGGCATAATCTAGTTGTAGGATTGATTTATGATGGTTTAGGCTAGGTATTAGGGTCCTTTTATAGAAGTTTAGGTTAGTTTAGACCATAGGATTAACCCTAATTCAGATCTGGGCCTTTAAAATCCGTCACAAGCCTTAAAACCCTGTCTTGAGGAACAAGTCATGTGCACCTAGGCCAAACTGGCCGACCACCCAAGTCGACAGGTGTGTCGACTGGGCAGTCGACACAACCTGGGGTGTGTTGACACTCAAGTCGACTCCCCAGTCGACTTGGGGGTGGCGGGAATTTTTCCCGCCTGTCCTGCTCAACTGAATTTGAATTTGAATCTGTTTTTAAACTTGAATTTTCTGAAAACTTAGGTGGGCCATAACTGGGTCATACGGACTCCGATTTTCGAAAACTCGGACTCTATTTCTCGTATTTTTCCGAGACGAACTCAATGGTACAGCCCGTTTCCCTTGATTCAGACTTTATCATTTAATTCTGCCTTGATTTATGTTATTACAGTAACTTGACCCCCCCCCCCCGCCAAGTGAATATGTACATATAAGACCTCCCATGCCCTTACCCCAGGCCTAGCTCTCTCCCGAAGTAAGTACTGGCAACAACAAACAACAATCATGTGCCACAGACTTCCAAATAGTTACTAAAAAATTAAAACAATATGTTCCATACTGCACGTTTTACTAATCGATTTTCTACAAGTTAGCCTACCCCATACTGCAAATAGCTTCAATCAACGAACCTGGAAATAACCGATATAACGTGTCATGTACCATGTGGTTTATTATATCATTTAAATCACTTTCTAGCTTTATCGAAAAGTGCAGAAACGTGTGGTTTTATATATTGAAAATACTTGGTTTGAGAAAATTAAAATTATAAAACAAATTTAAAATCATTTGGAATCTATTTCATTGAAATCTGTATATATTGGAAAATATTGTAAATTATATAGCTTTGAGACGATTTTTTTATAAAACAAAACATAGAAGAATATTTGTCTTAAAGCATTATATATATATATAATTCCCTATAAAAATCGTTTTATAAAACATGCACTATGTCGGAAAATTCATGAAATTGTTCATGAAACGATCACACAAAATTCACATAAAATTTCATGAATTTGAAGTATGAATTAGTGACAATGTTGGCTTTTCCATTATATAATTAAGCCTAAGGAAACAAAATCCAAAATTGGCTTCAGAATTAAGGTAAAATAATGTAGAAATTGGTTCAGGAATTGACACAAGAATCACTGGAAACAAAGAAACAAAGTCACGTTCATTATAAACTCATGAGTCGATAGCCTAATACACTCTGGAATGACAACAGGTCGACCTGGGTGTTGGGAGTTACACCCTAGCATGTTTCTTCTCCAATTCAATGTTTGATGGCAAATTTCTATATGTTATAAAGGTCAGAATGACCTGAAATTTAACACGCATATAGTCCAACAACAATACTAACATCTAGAAAAGATCAGTCACGATTTCAGCAAGAAAGAGAAAAATATAACATCACAAAGTTAGACAAAGAGCTAATTTTCTATTGTAAACATAAAACTTAGTTTTAAGTTTAAAGAGACATGTAAACTAGCTGAAACATTATCAGATCATCATAACTTACTGCATATGCTAGATAGTGTGAGCGTTTACTTACGTCTTTGGCGATTCAGAAAAGAAATAGCGAGAAATAAATGCAAAATTGAAGTTTTTTGGCTTGAAAATGCTTTTTACGAACCAGTAAAAACCATTAACGTAACACGCAAAACCCGATACGAAGATAATGTAAACAAAACTTGCAAATTCAGGAAACATGAAAAATAAGATCTTAGGTTTTATTGATTACCAATCGTAAACAAAACTACACACTTTCTTCTTCCATTGTTTGAGTTTTGGATTCTTAATTTTGAAGTTTTTGAGTAGAAATTTTAAGATTTCTCTTTAGTGTAATTTTAGAAAAAAGAGAGGAAGAAGATACTCCAAAAATCAAAATGTATACTAACTTTCCTATATCATTCATTCACTAATTAGTTTTTGTTTCGATCCAATTAAAGGTCCATTTAGCTTAAGTGCAAATAGTTTATATTGTTAAGCCATTTTAGACTAAGTTACACATTATAAACAAACTTTAACAATATATTACAGTATTTAACACCAATATTTAACATTATATTATAGTATTTAACACCAATATTTACAAATTTGACAATGTTTAACTTTCTAAAAATTGTGCAACATGTCTAAAACCTTTTTAAAGCAATTTAAACACTAATTTTAACAAGTTTATACCATAATTTACTTTTTGAGATAAAATGTTCATTTTACACTTATTTTTTATAAACTTACAAATTCAATACTAAAAATTATACAAAATGTTTTATTTTAACACAAATTAATGTACTACTACATTAAAACTATTTTAACACACCCAAATATTGATTTTTATTTTATCAATATTTACATTTTTTGGCAGAGCCGAAAGATTTTTAAAGTGGTCTGTAACACTTTTTATTATAACAAATAATAAATACGTTATTATAGGAGTAGACAGATCATCTAACTACTAAGATCGGTTTTTAAAGTGGACCGTCCACCGTCATCCTATCTAGGTTACAACACTGGAGCAAGACACTTTTTCTAAACTACAAATTACATATCAAACTTCACACAGGGAGAAGAATACAATTGCACACAAAAATATCCAAATAAGATTACAAATAGTATTTCCGTGTAAGGACAGATCCAACAGAACACAAATAAGAATGCCAAACACATCAAAGCCTACAAGAGGCTACACTATAGCAGTAGGACCTTACTTGTGATGTAGAAAAGCGTCCCATCCCATAATTACATGACACATTGCATAACTAAGACCATCCCCAATGCGGGGTGGTTCATGGAGCAACCGACCCCCATCGAGGGGTCACCATGTCCCTTTCGGGTTGCTTTGGAAACCCTTAAGGTTGCCAAAGCAACCTGGTTGGTTGCTTTAGCAAAGCAACCTGGTTGGTTGCTTTGGCAAAGCAACCTTAGCCGACATATTTAAAGCCGGCTAAGGGTAGCCGGCTTAAATAAGTCGGTTAAGGTGGAAAACTTTTCCACCTTAATCAGCTTATTTAAAGCCGACTAAGGGGGCTGGAATTATCTCCTTCCCCACCTTAGCCGACTATAAATAAGTCGGCTAGGAGTAACGACTATTTTAATAGTCGTTGCTCCCTTCCCGCTCTAGTCTCCCTTACCCCTTTTCTTCTATATATACAACCTATTTTTCAATTTCAGTACACACAAATTTCTCCTATTTTACTCAACCTTCAAACTGCTATTATATACATCATCAAATTGCAATGTCGTAGAATAAGAGCAGTAAGAATATCAAAGGAAAAACGAAGATGTCATCACAAAGCAATCCGAATCCATATCATTTATTTCAAGAGTAGCAAGATTTTCCAATGCAAACTTCTTACCAATACAACAAACATTTTAATTCAGGTACAATGCAAAACACTTCAAATTGTTATCTTCCACAATAGAATCAGAACTTCTATCAGACACAACAAAATTCAAATCATTTTCAAAACACTCAAGTTTCTACCTATGGCCATAACCCTACATTTCAACAATCCCATAGCAATCAACCTTATTCATCTCCTAGCAGCCAACAACAATTGACCTTTCCAAATAATTCTCCTAATATTTCCAGAAATTTGAACTTGTTATACGGTGATAATAGCGCTGAAAATGACGGAATGCGAATTAATATCGATGAGATTCCCGAGCCATTTACCACTCGCTCGGCAGAAAAGGTTGCGAAAATGGTAAAATGGTCACCTGTTGAACAAGCTGAATTGGATTTTTGTTGGGTTGAGTGTTCCAACAATAACCGGAAAGGCACAAGTCAAAGTGAAAGTTCGTTTTGGAACTCGGTTTGTAAATTATTCATTGGTCGAAGTTCGCATAAGCCTCCTAGATCGGTTAACTCTTTGAAGTAGTCATGGAAGAGAATCAATTCTAGTTGCCAATGTTGGAATGAGATAATGGCAGCGTTGATCAGTAGACAACAAAGTGGAGCAAACGACATGGATCTAGTACAAAATTATAAAAAGGTTTTTACGCTTCTCTTGTTTCACGGTATTTTCGTTTACATTAATTTTTGTTATGCAGCTTAGCAAAGCAAATGAATTGTATATGTCCAAATCAAACAACCAACTGATCAATTTGCACAATTGTTATGACATACTTTCTCAAGAAGAAAAATGGAGCAATGTGTGTCAAGAGCATACAACACAACGATTTATGCCACTCAGACCGACCGAAGAAGTTAGCCCCGGAAGCTTAAATTCACAAAAGTCACCCCTTTTACAACCAGTTCAGGTGGTAGGCCACCTGGAAAGTACAAAGCAAAAAAAAGGCCACGAAAGATTACAGCCAGTATTACGAGCAACTTGACGGATGTATGGCAGCTGCACAGGAATCGAATAACCAGTACATGGAAACAAAGGAAGCATCTAGAACAGAGACAAGAGAGAGAGAGCAGAGGGAAGACAATGACGACATGAAGAGCTTCAGCAAACGAGAATCAACGAATTGGATTTAAGAAAAGCAGAGATGGCTCAACAACAAAGTGCATATGAATTTTCTCTTATAAGTGTCAAGCTAGATGATTTAAATCCAATACCAAGGAGGTATATGGAAAAGCGGCTCGAAGAGTTCGAGAGACGTAACGTAGATTAGGCCGTTTCATTGTTAGAGTATGTTGCAGTTTCATTTCAGTTGAGTTGTAGATGTTGTTGTTTTAGTTTTTTAGTTCCGTTGTTTTAATTCATGTTTTTAGTTAAGCTGTATTAGCAGTTGTATTGCTTAAAGTTGAATGAACACCCAGTTGTACCTATATTACAAAATTGTCATAACAAACCAAGATATAGAAGTAGAGTTTATATTAAAACAAAGCATACAATCATTGATTTAAAATAAAATAGAAACTACCCATGCGTACTGACACTTGAACTTCGATAATAAGGGTTTGACTCTAGACATTAATTGCTTAATGAACTATTGGTTTCCTGCATGTTCCCTGTAACAACCCGTATTTTTCGATAACATGTTAAAACGAGAATCAAGGCAGAATTTAATTTTAAATTCTGAATCAAGTGAAACAGGCTATGCCATTGCGTTCGTCTCGGAAAAATACGCGAAATAGAGTCCGAGTTTTCGAGAATCGGAGTCCGTATGACCAAGTTATGATCTGTCAAAGTTTTCAGGGTTTTCAAGTTTGAAAATCACCTAGGAAGTTCAAGTTTTGGGGTAGGCGGGAATTTTCCCGCCAAAGCCAATGTCGACAGGGGAGTCGACAGGGCTGTCGACACCCCTGGACCCCAAGTCGACAGGGCTGTCGACTTGGGTGTCGACTGGGTCCAAAAACACAACTCCGTGTTTTGTGGCCTGGTGCACCTGGATGCAGTCTTGGTCTGGTCTGATGGGCCTGTGACGATTTCTGTGGCCTAGATTAATCCTAGATCTAATCCTAGGGTCTAAAACTATCCTAATCTCTATAAAAAGACCCTAAACCTAACCTAAATCCCTAAAAATCAAACCTAGCAACTAAGTGCTGCCAAAATCAATATTGATCATGGCCTCCATCTCAAATCCCTAGAGCCTATGCACTCAAATCAAGTTCAAATCAAAAGGTGCAAGCTTGCTACACCAAATCAAGGCCAAATCGACGTTGCTATGCGAGTTTCATGGCGAATCTTCATCAAAGGAGCCACCTTTCTTCGCCAAAACGATTCATGCTCCTAGTCCTCTTGCCATGCTAGGTAAGTTCTAGCTACTTTTGGATCAAAACGGTATTTTTAATGTTGACATGGGATAAAATGAGGCTAAACATGATTATGCGAATCTATATGAACCTTACCATGCCTCTTGTGCTCATATTTATGATCTTAGGCCATGTGAGTGACTTAATCATGCCTCTCATGCTATGCATAACCTAGTTTAACTTGCAAGTTTGGACCTTTATGCATGAAATGCTAGCATGAACCTTTAGAAACTATTTTACTTGTGAAACATTGGCTAAGACAAGATTTTGGGCCTTATGCATGTTTATGAACCCAAACCCCTTATGCTAACATGCAAGTTTGTGGCCAAATCCTTTATGAGATTATGCATGTTCGTGGCCAATCCCCTCTTTTAAGTTGTGCATGTTTATGGCCAAATCCCTTTTGATAATATGCATGTTTGTGGCCAAATTACCTTATGACACTATGCATGTTTATGGCCAAGCCCTTTATGATGTTATGCATGTGGAAGCCAAGCCCTTTTTGGCATCATGCATGTTTTGAGACCAATAAGTGACATAGTATCCTTACTATGTTGACTCGCTTTGCTTGCGTTGGGAAAACACGATTTTGGGTAGTTAGATAAACATGAACATGTCGAAAAATCTTAATTTGAATATGACATGTGTTTATACTTGAAAATATAACTTGAAAGATAACATGGAAGATGACATGTAAGTATGTATAAAACATGAGCTTGGGAATTTACCTATTAAGTTAGGTCTACCCTTTGGGAATTTACCTATTAAGTTAGGTCTACCCAAATGCTTGAAAACTTGTAACATGTTTTGGAAACATGATGAACTTAGATAATATGAGTGTGGCCAACTCGAGGTTGGGTTGAGTTTGCAACGTAAAACTACCCGGAACCGACCGGCCTAACTAGTAGTTGCAAACAATAGGACCCAATGTGAGAAGTCGGTCATGTCGCGCTTAAGACCCGAGGTTAGACTAGGTTGTGGTGTAAATCTACCCGGACCCGCCCGGCTTAACTAGTAACCACAACAAGGTCTAATGTGAGAGGTTGAGGGTGCATTAATTAAATTAATGCCACATAATAGGGTTAAGTTAATTTGATTAATGAGGCTTAACCAAATATGATATGGACAAATGGGTTAAGAAATTTGATTAGGCTAATGATACTTAACAAAACATGATAAGCTTGGGTAGGTTAAGTAACTTGATTTGCCTAATGACACTTGACCATTTGTATACGACTAGTGGACGGGATTAAGTTAACCAACACTTAATCAATCCAACACGATAACGTGATAAGGTTAAGTAAATTTTCCTAATGACACTTAACCGTATAATACGGTTAATGGATGGGTTAAGATTAGGCTTAACTAATCTAAACATGGTAATCGGATGGGGTTAAGTTAGCCCAGACTTAATTAATCCCACTCGGTAATTTAATGGGGTTAAGTTAAACACTTAACTAATTTAACACGATGATTTGATGAGGTTAAGTGACCTATACTTAACCAATCTAACTCGTTATTTTGATGAGGTTAAGTTAATCTATACTTAACCAATCTAACGTGAAAACATGATAAGGCTAAGTCACGAATCACTTGAATACGCTTGACCGATTTGACTCGGTAATTTGACAAGGTCAAGTTAATTTATATAATTAACCAATCTAAAATGATATTTAGACGAGGTTAAGTTATGGATTGCTTAATATACTTAGCCAACTTGACACATGGTTTGTAGGGTTAAGTCTTGAACTTGGATACTTAGCCAATTTTGGCATGGTTTGTAGACGGGCTAAGTTATGAACTTAAGTGACACTTAACCCATTAGAAAAACCCTAATTCGGAAGATTAGGTAAATAACCATAGTTAACAAGGGTAATGGAAATAAGGCTAAGTGGTAAACCTTAGTTAAGGGAAACTAAGTAATAATTCTTAGTCAAGGAAATCTGGACCACTTCTTAGATATATGAGTAACCCGATACGGTAGGTCATCGTTCAAGTATACGCGTAGGAGCAGGCTATCTGATTTAGATAAAGGCTCCAGCGAACTGGGTAACGAAGCAGCGGCTTCGGGGAACGTGAGGATATTCTTGGTATCCCTCTGTGAGGTCGCAGATGATCATCCTGGGCTCACAAAAGGTTGAGGTCTGCGGTAGAAGAACCAAGAATATGCCTTGGTTGCTATGCGAGCGACCTAAAGACTGGGGTGGATAGCAGTGAGTCGACGGATACATAAGGTGCCCGAGATAGCAAGTTCGCCGATCATCTACCATCTTGAGTCAAGCGTGTACGTACGGAAAGGCAGGGAACACCCAACAGACCATAATTGCTATCTAATTATGGGTGAGGTAGGCCGTAGGATGTGGGCTGGCCGGAGTGTAGTTCTCATGCAAGATTTTCTCTTGTGTTGCCTTTCGCTAGTTGAGGGAGGGGTCTCGTGGGACCATAGCCACGTGTAGAAAAGCAGACCTTAGCATCTGCATCGGCAGATAAATCTAAAGCTCCCGACCGAGTCCTGTATTTCTTGTTTTGGTCGGTGACAGGACTCGGATGGCACGATGTGATACATGTGCATACAGTTATAGAAAAACGATTCACGATGAATGCGTGGGAAAAAGGGCGCGGTTGAGGGTTAGCGTAATCCCTAGTGGCCTAGGTGGTTTAACCCAAACCGAAATACGAAAGCGTGCAATAGGTAAGCGTAATCCCTAGTGGTGCTAGGTGGCGTAAGTCCTAGTGGTTTAAACGATGATCCATATGGAAGAACCTAGCTAGAACAAGGGTGACAGTCCAAACGATTTCAAGGAAAATACGACATGAGGAAGCCCGTACGAGGTACGGCGAAGGACTGAACTTATATACCTGGAAAGAAACATATGATTTTGAGTAACCTATATATGCGGTATATTAGGTTGACATGGACCATTGCACGACTTTGGACAAGGGACATTCATGGTTAACACATGACGCGGGTAGGGATACTAGTACGAGAGGTGCAGAACAAATATACATGTTAGGACTAGGAAGAATATACTTAATAGATACCGTGGGATGTTGGACGGGGTAGATACCTTGGGGTAATGTGCTCGATAGAAATCTGACGATGTGATACCTTGACTTATCATAACACCGCAGTCTATCATGATACCTTGGTTTACCCTGCCACAGTAGTTCAACCGGCTGTCCTGGTTTATCTATCTTGTAGTTATCCTTATGTTTACTTTCAGTTTATGCATGTCATGTTACCTTTACCTGTTTTTATACTGGAAGTAGATAGGACTTACTCAGTCTTTTTGACTGACCCGTTTTGTTTCGCCTCTTTTCTTCCGTTTCCCCCCCCCCCAGGTTACAGGGAGGAAACAATGCTGTTTAGTTCGGACTTCTTCTGCCTGAAGGTCATCATGGATGGCTTGGACTTCTCTTGGCTATGGCTACTTTACTGTTTTTACTTGGGGAATAATTTATGAAAAGGTTTTTATGCTTCTTTATTATTGCAAGACAGGTTTTGATGTACTCTGATGTAAAAGGCTTTAGACCTTATTTATTCATGTTATGAAAGTTTGATTTTACTTCCGCTATTTATATATGTTCTGTCTTATGATATTTCTGTGCATGTTTACCAATAATGCCCCTCTAAAGCTAGTGCATTCCTTTGCGAGTGACCCTAGCGGAGGCGGGGTGTTACATTCCCGGTAGAGCTCTACTAGCTCTTCTCATAATTCTAAATGAGCTTGTGGATCTCGGACCTCTTCCCGTCGTTCCAAGTATTCTGCAAATGTATTTGGGTCCTCATATGGTTTTTTCCTAAATTCCACTGCAATGTTTGGGTAGTTTCTAAGCTGGAGCTCATATCCTCCTCGTTCTTCTTCAGCAATCATATTATGTAAAATAATACAACAGTACATGATGTTAGCTATAACTGCTTTATCGTGGTAGTTTACTTCCTTTTGAAGTATATGAAGCCTACATTGTAGTACTTCAAATGCTCGTTCAACATCTTTCCTCAAACTCTCTTGTTGTTTCGTGAACAAGGCTTCTTTTGCGTTGTTCGGTTTTTTGTATGCTTGCACGAGCGTCTTCCATTTTGGATAAATTCCATCTACAAGATAATAACCAACATAATGATCCTTGTCTCCAATTTTGTAGTTGCACGAAGGTGAAAGGTCATTGTACAAATCGTTAAATAAATATGACTGTCGTAATACATTAATATCATTTAGAGATCCAGGAATGCCAAAAAATGCCTGCCATATGTAAAGGTCGAACGAAGCAACAGCTTCTAACACCATTGTAGCCTTTTTCATATGACCCCTGTATTGTCCTTGCAATGCCATAGGACAGTTTTTCCATGTCCAGTGCATACAATCCATGCTACCCATCATACCTGGAAATCCACGTTAAACTCCCACTGCTAATAGTCTCGCAATGTCATGAGGTGTTGGAGATCTAAGATACTCTTCACCGAACTCACGTACAACAGTTTTGCAAAATTGTTTCATACATTCTATTGACATTGACTCCCCAATTCTTATTTTGTCATCCAGTGAATCAGCAGAATTACGATAAGAAATCATATGTAGTGTGGCTGCAACCTTCTGAAGGGGTGAAATCCCCGGTTCGTTGATGGCATTTCTTCTATAAACTATGTTGGTTTCGGAAATTTTGTTAAGTACTCGAGTAAATACCGTTTTTGACATACGAAATCTTCGACGGAAATATACGTCCGTATACTGGATTTGTCACAAAGTAGTCTTTGACTAGTTGATTGTGACCACCGGGATAGTCGCGTCCATATCACATTTCTTTTCTACCGTCCATGCTTCCACCTTGGATTAAAGTTGAGTTTTCAGCAATATCTCGTTCTATCGCGTATCTTGTTTCTTCTTGAAATGATTGTTGTTGTTTGTTACGTTGTTCAGCATACTCATCTGACGTTGACGAGGAGGAAGAGCTTGAGGTACAACATCATATATTTTTTAACGCACTCATATATATTCTTATCGATTTTCAAGTTTTTTTATTTGGCAGAAAGAAGAGGGGAGTACTCCAATTTAAAGCAATTTACATGTGAACAAGGACACTTACTTTCCTACACATCATTAGTCCTTTAGCTTCCTACTCCCTTTATGAGACATGGACTTAATTTCTTACACATCGTTTGTCTTTTAGCTACCTATTCCCTTTACGTGAACATGGAATAAGTTTGTAGTACATTAAACGACACTCTCCTTTAAATGAATTTTTGTCCATTAGTGTGCTTTTTTAAATGAAGTAATATGTTTGTTGATAAGATATGGTCCTGCATGTACATCATTTCTATCAGTTGCTTAACTTTATTAGGGAGTTATTCCATTATTTCTTGTAGCACTTTATTACTTTATGCTGTATGATTATGTATGTGATTCCACAGTTAACACTTTATTGCACTATATAACTTTATCTGACTTTATTATGTATACGGAGTAGTCATATCACTTCAGCCTCATAATTAACTTTACTTTAAGGGGTCTTCACTTGTGCACTGCTTTACCCCTGCACTGACTAGTCTTATCAAGAAAGATTACAGATCTCCTTAGTTTATGGGTCGTCACATGTAAACTGCCTTAACCCCGCAATGACTAGTCTAGTCCATTAAAAGTTACTGTATCAGATAATAACTCTTTTCATTTAAATACTAGATAATGGATTGCCTATAAAATACCTACTAATTTGGCATTGAAAGTTTTACAGAAGGTTAAATGGGAGATTAGGAAATAAGTGATAAACAAATTGGAAAAATGTTTGATGAGTACGAAGAAAACCAAGATCACCAAAACGAGGTAGGGTTCGTGCAAGACACATAAACAAACGAGGTGCGTGAAGAGGTTCTTGTTCTTCAATTACAAGCTACAATGCCATAACCCACTAGATGTGTACAAGTTCAACCAGTTCGTGCTAACCATAGAGCCTCATCTTCCTTAGCTTCAACTGACGAATGTTCTACAAATGAATTACTTATCCTCGTGAAAGCGTATATTGAAGTTGAACATCAAGATACATTATTGATTAAAGGAGGTGGCGGTTTAAGCCATGAAGATTTTTGGGCAATGATCGCAAGATTACATAGCAACCACCGTAGGTGTCCTGTTAGAAGATCAACATCTGAAATCCATTTAGACATTTTGTAGAAGCTTGCGATCGTTACCATATGATTGTCCAGGCAGTTGAAGATGAAGACATACTTCAAGCATCTCAAGCAACTTTTGATTCTTGTTACCTGTTTGAACACGGGACGGATTTCGTGGGTCACAAAGCTTACAAGCTTCGCTATAGTTGGCTAACCCGATCTCGGGATGAGTAGGTTTATATTGAGCGTTTATGGTGTACGTTATATTTCTAGCTTGTTCTATCCTAATTTAAATTTTCTATGTTGGGTGTAATGTTGCTCTTTATATGTTGTTATTTCTAGCTTGTTGTATCCTAATTTAAATTTTATATTTTGGGTGTAGTGTTGCTATTTGTATGTTGTTATTCCTAGCTTGTTGTATCCTAATTTAAATTTTCTATTTCGGGTGTAATGTTGCTATTTGTATGTTGTTATTTCTAGCTTATTGTATCCTATTTTTAATTTTCGATGTTGGTTGTAATGTTACGATGTTTACGAACTATCAACAAATCTTCCACACCAGAGCAATGGAGAGGACTCAATAATGTTAGTGATATCACGCGTTTACAGTTCAATGGAAGAGACTACTCAATAATGTCAGCAATATCATGCGTCTACAGTACAAGGTGTGAAAACCCGTAACTTCCCCGGTGAGGAAAGCGCGGATAGTTCGAGAACAAGCCACAACAGAACACATGCAAAAGAACATTTCATTGTATATTACAACAATGCACCAGAATACAAGAATATACAGAGTATAAATGAATATTACACAGAAATATCAGAGATTTAAATTACATTTAAATACATCGCAGCGGAAAATAATACAATACACAACTAGAAGAGATATATGGATACAAAGCTTTCCGGATATCATTCCAGCTGTAAACCAGGATCCTGTGAATATAAATCTGCAAAACCAAAACTACTAGCTGCCCGTGTGGAAAATAGGGGCACCCAGAGTTTAGGTTAAAACAATAAACTCCAGGTCAGTCATGTGACTGGTGTGAGAACTAAAACAGTTATTTATCTTTATTTTCAAAGTTAGGTAAATCAAGGGACCACGCCGTATAACACGGAACGGGTTTCCTCCCAAGAGCACTAGTGCATAAAACAACAGCGCAATGCTAAATAAAGAAAAATGAAGCTATTATAAGACCCAGGTCCCATCACACAATGCAACGCAAGCCGGAGGATAGGGTTTTTACCTTATAATAGCCAAGAATGCTTGATACGTTTAAAACAAATCATTTGATACTATTATAAGTGCATATTATATAAAATATCTTCAAATCATAAGTATCAATCATAGACGGCATAAGTGCCCCATCCCACTATGTCGCCATACTAGGCTCTACAATTAAAACCGAAATACACGTATTGGAAATTGGATTTCCATCATGGTGGCTCCTGATTCGAAAGATCGATCATGTAATGCAATTTACCACGGCTTACGTCCCAACAAGAGAAAACACCATCTGCACATCCGCACATTTGGGACCAGAGTACCACCGCAGCTTACGTCCCAGCGAGAGAAAACACCGCCTACTCTATATATCCCTGAGCGCTAGGCTCATCTCGGTCGACCGAATCCACGACACCACTAAGGTGCCCATCCACTAAAAAGCATACTGATCAAACCACCAGTTTACCACCATACCGGGGTGTGAGGCTCGCGGATCAACGCTATACACAAAGCCATGCTATATCAGCTGCGCTTTGATCATCAACCACCAAACTTTGCTTTTCAACAAAAGTCTGGATCGCTGCATCTCAGCATGCCACACTATCAATCCATATCGTACCACTGATTTCTGCCAATATATAACCTCTGAGCTCGTATGTCTCAGAGAAGGGCGTTAAGCAAGAGAATAAATTCTCCGTCGCCAAACAGATATATATTTAGCAGAGATCAACGAATACAACATAAAGGAATACAATGTCAGACACACCATCCATTTACAAGTCCGTTCTAGGTCTGAACGAAACCGGAGGCACTTTCCTCGCATATCCATCCATCTCCAAGTACGTCTGGACGACCACCAACTATTTCCATCCTCTTGGGTGTACAGCCCAATCAGGATCGTCGGTAATCACCCAAACGATGTGAAGACTTCCGGTCTTCGACCACCGTCTTCATCTTCGACATATCGTCAGTCGGTTATTCAGAATGGGTATAAACCCGGCCTTTTCGAACAACCCGCGTATGTTAAAAACGAATGTTACACAAACACAACATACGCCTCATTCCAATTCATTAGTTACTAACCGTAAATCAGTAAGAGAGCAATTCCCCAAATATTAACCCCGAAGGCCGAAACCAACATCAGATCAATATCCAGGAAACCATTCTTCTTAACTAACCTTCCGCTAGTTTCTTGATTTCAATTCTCAGGGAAAGGTTCCCATTAATTTTATCCAAGATAAATTCTTTAAAATTTATCCTTTAATCTTCCTTTGGTTGTCATTTCAAACCAAATTATGGTTTTCAAAAGTAGTCGAGATTAGCGAACCACACCGAAGTAATTATTTATTTTATTTCCCAATCCCAACCTATTCATCCCATGAAGCAAAACTGGTAATACTCCATATCTAACACCACGGTGTTATCGGTAAAATTAATTACCATTTCACGTTCAAATCTGATTAAAGATTTAACTATCGCTTTGGAGCAAAACTGGTGATACTCCATTCTCGCTCACTTCTAAATTTGATAATTTAGATTATAGATTCACATTTCAACCTAATTGCAGATTCGTTAAAACTCCTTTTACTGGGTTAAAGAACTAGGTGTTATTTAAAACACAGTTCACGACAAACCCAAATCACATTCTATTTATTATCGGGTTCAAGAACTAGTGTTATTTAAAACACAGTTCACGATAAACCTATTTCAAATCCAATCAAATATATTAGAAATTCCGATTATTTAAAACCCCTTTTTAAATCTAATTTATTTATTTAAAAATAATTGGGTTTTAAATTTAGTTCAAAACTAGTTCATTTCGATAAAAATCCATTTTTATCCTTTCAAATATGGAGTTTTTCACCCCAATTTTTCCCAAATCATTTCTTATGATTTTACACAAATTATTACTATTTTTAATAATTTTATCAAGGCCCGTACAGTCGATTTCCATCAACGGCCATCGAACTGCACTTACAACGACATTTTTCAAATTTGATTTGGACGTATCTCCAAATCCAACCGTTAGATTTTGAATTTCTAATATTCGTTAGAAATCTCTTTTCGATACGAACCCATCGGTTCCGGTTTTAGGAGAATCCGACGGTCGGATCACCCGTAATGTTCGTTTGAAATAAATGGTCGAAATTTACGAACTGCCGCGGCGCGGCGCGTTCTATTCAGGCCATTATATTATATATATAATATATATAATATATATTTCATCGATTGCTATTTAAAATGAATTTTATAAATAGTTTTGAATTCGTTTCAAAAACAATTTCAACCTTTATTTCAAATTCAAATCGAATTTTCTATTATAAATCCTTTTTACTTTCATTTCTATTTGATTTTAATTCAAATCGATTTTAATTCGATTCGAATTCATTTTCTTTTCAATTCAATTCAATTCGAATTCGTTTTCTTTTCAATTCAATTCGAATTCGTTTTCAAATCAAATCAAATTCAATTCATTTTCAAATCAAATCAAATTCAATTCATTTTCAAATCAAATCAAATTCAATTCATTTTCAAATCAAATCAAATTCAATTCATTTTGATTTTCTATTCGATTCAAGTCAAATTGATTTTCTATTCGATTCAATTCAAATTGGTTTTCTATTCGATCCAATTCGAAATCGTTTTATATTCAATCCATTTCGAAATCGTTTTATATTCAATTCATTTCGAAATCGTTTTATATTCAATTCATTTCGAAATCGTTTTATATTCAATTCATTTCGAAATCGTTTTATATTCAATTCATTTCGAAATCGTTTTATATTCAATTCATTTCGAAATCGTTTTATATTCAATTCATTTCGAAATCGTTTTATATTCAATTCATTTCGAAATCGTTTTACATTCAATTCATTTCGAAATCGTTTTACATTCAATTCATTTCGAAATCGTTTTCAAAATATTCGATTTCGAAATCACTTTTCAATATTCATTTTAAAATGAATAAAATCGATATAAATATCGTTCACGTCAAAATGGCTTCAATCTAATCAACACGGCTTCATATATTCCTTTATTCTATTCAACAAATGAATATTTATTTTTGTCAACACACTACTAATCTCAACGAATGAGTACTGTCCACGTGTGACTATTTTTGTTAAATTATTTCGTTCAACACATAACTAATCTCAATGGACGAGTACAGTCAACACATGAACCTTTACTTAATAGAGATAAAGATATAAAATTTATTGTTAAAATATTACGTTCAACACATGACTAATCTCACGAATGAGTACAGTCAACACATGAACATTTACTTTATAATATTCTTTATCTTCTAAATTGGAATGAGGCCCAATCAATCACCATATAATGTTAATTATATGGATTTTCATACATCACACGTATATAATAGCATTGAAAAATAATCAACCATCAACCAAAGTGCACTACACTGTATAAGCATCAAATATAGATATCTAACGCTTATGACAGCCTGTCAATCAATCGATCGACATATTTAATCAATCAGGATGAGTGAACTTCAAATTTCATCCCAACACCCGTGTGGGGTTTCAAACAATCAAACACAGATTTTAGTTGTGTAGTTGGGCGATGTGTAAAATTTATCGACCCAATCAATATCAGTCAAATCAGTGTATATAAACAAATCGGCCGATTTGTTTATAGATATTTATTTATTCACTTTCACGTTAAAAATTATATTTTTAACGATAAAACATTTTATTCAACCTATGATAATATTCTATTCAGTTCATTTATTCAATAAAATGATATTTTTATTTTTCTAACTTATTTTAGAAAATTTCGGCGGCATAACGGCACGATACTAGAAACGGGACGAGGCCTAGCCTTATCCCCGGTCTAGTGAAGGCCCACGCCATTCACACATCAATCAATCCATTCCATTTCACCAAACAACTCAAATTTCAATCAAATAATCTAACCAATTTTTGCAATCAAACAAACAAGTCCATGGTCTGTGGACGATTATGTCGGGTGCTACTAAGCACCGTCTGCATCCTAGTATATATATATATATAACTTAGAAAAGAAATTGAAGAGAGAGAAATTCTCACCGAAAGCTATCCCAACTTCACGACACTACTTATGTAGAAAATCTTGTCTTTCTTGCCTTTGTCACTTTTGTTGCCCGTATTCTCTACATATGTTAAAATCGAATTTTTACTTCGCTATTCAATATATAAAAATCGAATTTTTACTTTGCTATTCAATATATAAAAATCGAATTTTTATTTTGCTATTCAATATATAAAAGTCGAATTTTTACTCTGCTATTCCTATTTTAAAAACAATGTTAATTTTATTTTCAAAATCAATGCAAAATTCATTTTCAAAAAGAATGCAAATTTTGTTTTCAAAGCAAATTCAAATTTTGTTTTCAAAGCAAATTCATTTTTTGTTTTCAAAGCAAATTCATTTTTTTTATCTTCTTCTTTATATAAATTCAAACTTCTTCTTTACATATCTAAACAAACTGATTTTATATTTTCTAAACCATTCTATATATTTTATAAACCGAAGTTATATTTTAAAACCAAAGTTATATTTTATTTTAAAGCAAAGTATGTTTATATTTTCAAATTCAAAGTATATTATTATTTTCAAATACAAAGTATGTATATTTTATTTTCAAAAACAAAGAATGTATATTTTATTTTCAAAAACAATTCTAGTTTCTATTTTCAAAATCATTCATTTCTTCTTATAAAATCTGCGTTTGCTAATTTTATTTAAACACTTTGCTATGTTATATATTTTGCTATGATATATATTTTATTTTTAAAACTGATTTTATATATGCTATTTTATTTTTAAAACTAAACAACGTTTTTCATAAATGAAACTGAGTAAAACAGTGCTTCTTATGAGTTAAAAAAAAATCACCTTCCTTCATCGTTTCATTCTGGACAGTGTTCGACTGTAGCCCGCAACATAGGGTTGCATTTTTCGCCGCCATTGTCAGCCTTGACGCCAATCTGACCTCACCACGCGACGGAGCTTTGAGCGGCGTGCTCCTGGGTCCCACTTTCATCAGACTCGGTGGCGGTTGGTGGTTTTAAAACGAAGGCGAGCGGCGCCGCTTTAAGGGCTCGATTCGAGCTGGGCGCGCCACCAACGGCGATCTTGGCCGTTGAGTTCATCAAGCTCGAGGAGCTCTATCGATCTGTGGAGGGAGCGTCGAATTTTGTTGAGCAAGGAGGGAGATCGAATCTGAATTGATCTGGAGCATTTCCGCCTTTCGATCGGTGAAGAGCGACGCTCCAGGGCTTTGACTTTGAATGGGGGGTATTGACTAGGGTTAGAGAATATTATTTATATATATATATATATTATTTTAACTTCAAATATACATGTTTATTAATCCGAACACCAATTCTAACCCAACGACTGTCGCCCCTAGCAAAATACCCTCATTCCGAACACAATGGGATATGTTTCATAAGCCAGTTCGGCTGTTTCGATCAGTATTCCTTTAAATTACAATATAAACCTTTATATATTGAATTTGAACACGCGTTTCAATTTACCGGGGCCACATACAATCTCTAAAAATTCCCGAAAAATATTTTCTTGCTTCGTATTGACGATACGGTCCTAACAAAACTAATTTCGTCAAATTCTGAGACCGTTTGAAAAATGGCCATTTTCCAATCGATTAAAATCAACTGAAACTGGTCAAACGCGTTTTCCTTTGCCACGCTCACATATTGATTTGAAAAATTATGAAATTTGAAACCTAGCAATAATTTGACATCACTGTTCCAACAAAAGTGGTTTCGTCGAAATCCGAGGTCGTTTGCAAAATGGCTATTTTTAAGGGCCTGAATTCCATAGCGACTATTCAGAATTTTCAACTGGACATATCTTTTGATTCCCGCTATGAAATTTCAATTCTCCGGATCCGTTGGAAAGATATTATCAATTAGATCCTATAATTTTTGGTTTCACTAAAATCCAGATTGTTTTGCACCCGGTACGTTCAATTGAAGTTTGAAATCGAATTATCTAACTACCGCGCCATTTTCAATTCCTTTTATAATTTAGAATAAATATTTATATTCTAACGACGATCTATATAAATATATTCGTTCGAATTCTATTCAAAATAAATTTCTCGTCGATATTATTTAAAATAATTCATTTTAAATAATCAAAATTCGCTAAAATTGCCAAAATAAAAATTTTAAACTGGCCCAGATTTTCGGGTTGTTACAATCTCCCCCACTTAAAACTTTTCGTCCCCGAAAAGGAACAAAGTCGAAAGTGGTTTGATTAATCAACTCTACGTTCGATCTGGCTTCCATTCTCTAACTCTTCAGTTTCTGAGAATTTTCAAATTCTTCAAAAATTTGGCTAACACCCTAAATTTTCGAAAAATTTCGCCATAACTTCCCCTGCACCGGGAGCCACGGGAAAATCCCGAAATTGCCATAAAGGCCTTCTGATCTCAAAAAGAAAAAGAAAAAGCCAAGCGGCTAGCCAATAGGCTCATAAAATCATCATCACCCAAACAAAACAGTAAATTATAGTAAACATGTACCTATTTTTCGGGCAAACAAATTTTATTCTCTGCTCTAGCCTCCTTGCTATGACCTATTCAATGTAAGTACTTGTATATGCAAGCAAATGCAATAAATTTTCAATACAACTCACTTTTTGGTCAAATTGGTTATATGGTTAAAATTTCAACTAATCAAAACAGTAATCAAACAACACAACCATCAATCAATTAGTTGACTAGCATTTCAAACACATAATTTTGCTATATAGTCAAAAATCACATTTTTGATGCCAAATCACAACAATAGGCTCTATCTAATTTTGGTTCTCACACCAGTCAATAGGAAATATGTAGACAGCCCACTTTCGTCACTCGAACATAAATTCTAATGATGGATCTCTATCATCAAAATCATCTCCGGGCGATTAGAGTGTAATTTTATATCTATCCAGTATATTAAAATTTCAAATACACGCGGATCAGACGTATACGCAAAATCTATAAATACTGGATTGTCCACATCAATATAAATAAATAACCAAATACGAATAATTGATTTATATTTCAAAACAAGATTTGTTTTCATTTTCAAAAATATACTCTTCACACTCGTTCTAGGATACTACTGATCCCATCTCTAACGAGTCATTCTCTTTGGATATTACTAATCCAATCTCTGATGAATTCTTTCGTATGGTTCTAATGTGCCTTGTTCTTTGAGCTTTGTAAACCAAAGCTCTGATACCAACTGTGAAAACCCGTAACTTCCCCGGTGAGGAAAGCGCGGATAGTTCGAGAACAAGCCACAACAGAACACATGCAAAAGAACATTTCATTGTATATTACAACAATGCACCAGAATACAAGAATATACAGAGTATAAATGAATATTACACAGAAATATCATAGATTTAAATTACATTTAAATACATCGCAGCGGAAAATAATACAATACACAACTAGAAGAGATATACGGATACAAAGCTTTCCGGATATCATTCCAGCTGTAAACCAGGATCCTGTGAATATAAATCTGCAAAACCAAAACTACTAGCTGCCCGTATGGAAAATAGGGGCACCCAGAGTTTAGGTTAAAACAATAAACTCCAGGTCAGTCATGTGACTGGTGTGAGAACTAAAACAATTATTTATCTTTATTTTCAAAGTTAGGTAAATCAAGGGACCACGCCGTATAACACGGAACGGGTTTCCTCCCAAGAACACCAGTGCATAAAACAACAGCGCAATGCTAAATAAAGAAAAATGAAGCTATTATAAGACCCAGGTCCCATCACACAATGCAACGCAAGCCGGAGGATAGGGTTTTTACCTTATAATAGCCAAGAATGCTTGATACGTTTAAAACAAATCATTTGATACTATTATAAGTGCATATTATATAAAATATCTTCAAATCATAAGTATCAATCATAGACGGCATAAGTGCCCCATCCCACTATGTCGCCATACTAGGCTCTACAATTAAAACTGAAATACACGTATTGGAAATTGGATTTCCATCATGGTGGCTCCTGATTCGAAAGATCGATCGCGTAATGCAATTCACCACGGCTTACGTCCCAACAAGAGAAAACACCGTCTGCACATCCGCACATTTGGGACCAGAGTACCACCGCGGCTTACGTCCCAGCGAGAGAAAACACCGCCTACTCTATATATCCCTGAGCGCTAGGCTCATCTCGGTCGACCGAATCCACGACACCACTAAGGTGCCCATCCACTAAAAAGCATACTGATCAAACCACCAGTTTACCACCATACCGGGGTGTGAGGCTCGCGGATCAACGCTATACACAAAGCCATGCTATATCAGCTGCGCTTTGATCATCAACCACCAAACTTTGCTTTTCAACAAAAGTCTGGATCGCTGCATCTCAGCATGCCACACTATCGATCCATATCGTACCACTGATTTCTGCCAATATATAACCTCAGAGCTCGTATGTCTCAGAGAAGGGCGTTAAGCAAGAGAATAAATTCTCCGCTGCCAAACAGATATATATTTAGCAGAGATCAACGAATACAATATAAAGGAATACAATGTCAGACACACCATCCATTACAAGTCCATTCTAGGTCTGAATGAAACCGGAGGCACTTTCCTCGCATATCCATCCATCTCCAAGTACGTTTGGACGACCACCAACTATTTCCATCCTCTTGGGTGTACAGCCCAATCAGTATCGTCAGTAATCACCCAAACGATGTGAAGACTTCCGGTCTTCGACCACCGTCTTCAACTTCGACATATCGTCGAGTCGGTTATTCAGAATGGGTATAAACCCGGCCTTTCCGAACAACCCGCGTATATTAAAAACGAATGTTACAAAAACACAACATACGCCTCATTCCAATTCATTAGTTACTAACCGTAAATCAGTAAGAGAGCAATTCCCCAAATATTAACCCCGAAGGCCGAAACCAACATCAGATCAATATCCAGGAAACCATTCTTCTTAACTAACCTTCCGCTAGTTTCTAGATTTCAATTCTTAGGGAAAGGTTCCCATTAATTTTATCCAAGATAAATTCGTTAAAATTTATCCTTTAATCTTCCTTTGGATGTCATTTCAAACCAAATTATGGTTTTCAAAAGTAGTCGAGATTAGTGAACCACACCGAAGTAATTATTTATTTTATTTCCCAATCCCAACCTATTCATCCCATGAAGCAAAACTGGTAATACTCCATATCTAACACCACGGTGTTATCGGTAAAATTAATTACCATTTCACGTTCAAATCTGATTAAAGATTTAACTATCGCTTTGGAGCAAAACTGGTGATACTCCATTCTCGCTCACTTCTAAATTTGATAATTTAGATTATAGATTCACATTTCAACCTAATTGCAGATTCGTTAAAACTCCTTTTACTGGGTTAAAGAACTAGGTGTTATTTAAAACACAGTTCACGACAAACCTAAATCACATTCTATTTATTATCGGGTTAAAGAACTAGTGTTATTTAAAACACAGTTCACGATAAACCTATTTCAAATCCAATCAAATACATTAGAAATTCCGATTATTTAAAACCCCTTTTTAAATCTAATTTATTTATTTAAAAATAATTGGGTTTTAAATTTAGTTCAAAACTAGTTCATTTCGATAAAAATCCATTTTTATCCTTTCAAATATGGAGTTTTTCACCCCAATTTTTCCCAAATCATTTCTTATGATTTTACACAAATTATTACTATTTTTAATATTTTTATCAAGGCCCGTACAGTCGATTTCCATCAACGGCCATCGAACTGCACTTACAACGACCTTTTTCAAATTTGATTTGGACATATCTCCAAATCCAACCGTTAGATTTTGAATTTCTAATATTCGTTAGAAAGCTCTTTTCGATACGAACCCAACGGTTCCGGTTTTAGGAGAATCCGACGGTCGGATCTCCCGTAATGTCCGTTTGAAATAAATGGTCGAAATTTACGAACTGCCGCGGCGCGGCGCGTTCTATTCAGGCCATTATATTATATATATAATATATATAATATATATTTCGTCGAATGCTATTTAAAACGAATTTTATAAATAGTTTTGAATTCGTTTCAAAAA
Organism: Allium sativum; assembly: GCA_030737875.1. Taxonomy (NCBI): domain Eukaryota; kingdom Viridiplantae; phylum Streptophyta; class Magnoliopsida; order Asparagales; family Amaryllidaceae; genus Allium; species Allium sativum. The sequence goes on along the minus strand of CM060916.1, from coordinate 786,719,223 downwards.
CAATTTCAACCTTTATTTCAAATTCAAATCGAAATCGAATTTTCTATTATAAATCCTTTTCACTTTCATTTCTATTTGATTTTAATTCAAATCGATTTTAATTCGATTCGAATTCATTTTCTTTTCAATTCAATTCGAATTCGTTTTCTTTTCAATTCAATTCGAATTCGTTTTCAAATCAAATTCAATTCATTTTCAAATCAAATCAAATTCAATTCATTTTCAAATCAAATCAAATTCAATTCATTTTCAAATCAAATCAAATTCAATTCATTTTGGTTTTCTATTCGATTCAAGTCAAATTGATTTTCTATTCGATTCAATTCAAATTGGTTTTCTATTCGATCCAATTCGAAATCATTTTATATTCAATTCATTTCGAAATCGTTTTATATTCAATTCATTTCGAAATCGTTTTATATTCAATTCATTTCGAAATCGTTTTATATTCAATTCATTTTGAAATCCTTTTATATTCAATTCATTTCGAAATCGTTTTATATTCAGTTCATTTCGAAATCGTTTTATATTCAATTCATTTCGAAATCGTTTTATATTCAATTCATTTCGAAATCGTTTTATATTCAATTCATTTAGAAATCGTTTTATATTCAATTCATTTCGAAATCGTTTTATATTCAATTCATTTCGAAATCGTTTTATATTCAATTCATTTCGAAATCGTTTTATATTCAATTCATTTCGAAATCGTTTTCAAAATATTCGATTTCGAAATCACTTTTCAATATTCATTTTAAAATGAATAAAATCGATATAAATATCGTTCACGTCAAAATGGCGTCAATCTAATCAACACGGCTTCATATATTCCTTTATTCTATTCAACAAATGAATATTTATTTTTGTCAACACACGACTAATCTCAACGAATGAGTACTGTCCACGTGTGACTATTTTTGTTAAATTATTTCGTTCAACACATGACTAATCTCAACGGACGAGTACAGTTAACACATGAACCTTTACTTAATAGTGATAAAGATATAAAATTTATTGTTAAAATATTACGTTCAACACATGACTAATCTCACGAATGAGTACAGTCAACACATGAACATTTACTTTATAATATTCTTTATCTTCTAAATTGGAATGAGGCCCAATCAATCACCATATAATGTTAATTCTATGGATTTTCATACATCACACGTATATAATAGCATTGAAAAATAATCAACCATCAACCAAAGTGCACTACACTGTATAAGCATCAAATATAGATATCTAACGCTTATGACTGCCTGTCAATCAATCGATCAACATATTTAATCAATCAGGATGAGTGAACTTCAAATTTCATCCCAACACCCGTGTGGGGTTTCAAACAATCAAACACAGATTTTAGTTGTGCAGTTGGGCGATGTGTAAAATTTATCGACCCAATCAATATTAGTCAAATCAGTGTATATAAACAAATCGGCCGATTTGTTTATAGATATTTATTTATTCACTTTCACGTTAAAAATTATATTTTTAACGATAAAACATTTTATTCAACCTATGAAAATATTCTATTCAGTTCATTTATTCAATAAAATGATATTTTTATTTTTCTAACTTATTTTAGAAAATTTCGGCGGCATAACGGCACGATACTAGAAACGGGACGAGGCCTAGCCTTATCCCCGGTCTAGTGAAGGCCCACGCCATTCACACATCAATCAATCCATTCCATTTCACCAAACAACTCAAATTTCAATCAAATAATCTAACCAATTTTTGCAATCAAACAAACAAGTCCATGGTCTGTGGACGATTGTGTCGGGTGCTACTAAGCACCGTCTGCATCCTAGTATATATATATAACTTAGAAAAGAAATTGAAGAGTGAGAAATTCTCACCGAAAGCTATCCCAACTTCACGACACTTCTTATGTAGAAAATCTTGTCGTTCTTGCCTTTGATCACTTTTGTTGCCCGTATTCTCTACATATGTTAAAATCGAATTTTTACTTCGCTATTCAATATATAAAAATTGAATTTTTACTTTGCTATTCAATATATAAAAATCGAATTTTTACTTTGCTATTCAATATATAAAAGTCGAATTTTTACTCTGCTATTCCTATTTTAAAAACAATGTTTATTTTATTTTCAAAATCAATGCAAAATTCATTTTCAAAAAGAATGCAAATTTTGTTTTCAAAGCAAATTCAAATTTTGTTTTCAAAGCAAATTCATTTTTTGTTTTCAAAGCAAATTCATTTTTTTTATCTTCTTCTTTATATAAATTCAAACTTCTTCTTTACATATCTAAACAAACTGATTTTATATTTTCTAAACCATTCTATATATTTTCTAAACCGAAGTTATATTTTAAAACCAAAGTTATATTTTATTTTAAAGCAAAGTATGTTTATATTTTCAAATTCAAAGTATATTATTATTTTCAAATACAAAGTATGTATATTTTATTTTCAAAAACAAAGAATGTATATTTTATTTTCAAAAACAATTCTAGTTTCTATTTTCAAAATCATTCATTTCTTCTTATAAAATCTGCGTTTGCTAATTTTATTTAAACACTTTGCTAAAATATATATTTTGCTATGATATATATTTTATTTTTAAAACTGATTTTATATATGCTATTTTATTTTTAAAACTAAACAACGTTTTTCATAAATGAAGCTGAGTAAAACAGTGCTTCTTACGAGTTAAAAAAAATCACCTTCCTTCATCGTTTCATTCTGGACAGTGTTCGACTGTAGCCCGCAACATAGGGTTGCATTTTTCGCCGCCATCGTCAGCCTTGACGCCAATCTGACCTCACCACGCGACGGAGCTTTGAGCGGCGCGCCCCTGGGTTCCACTTTCATCAGACTCGGTGGCGGTTGGTGGTTTTAAAACGAAGGCGAGCGGCGCCGCTTTAAGGGCTCGATTCGAGCTGGGCGCGCCACCAACGGCGATCTTGGCCGTTGAGTTCATCAAGCTCGAGGAGCTCTATCGATCTGTGGAGGGAGCGTCGAATTTTGTTGAGCAAGGAGGGAGATCGAATCTGAATTGATCTGGAGTATTTCCGCCTTTCGATCGGTGAAGAGCGACGCTCCAGGGCTTTGACTTTGAATGGGGGGTATTGACTAGGGTTAGAGAATATTATTTATATATATATATATATTATTTTAACTTCAAATATACATGTTTATTAATCCGAACACCAATTCTAACCCAACGACTGTCGCCCCTAGCAAAATAACCTCATTCCGAACACAATGAGATATGTTTCATAAGCCAGTTCGGCTGTTTCGATCAGTATTCCTTTAAATTACAATATAAACCTTTATATATTGAATTTGAACACGCGTTTCAATTTATCGGGGCCACATACAGTCTCTAAAAATTCCCGAAAAATATTTTCTAGCTTCGTATTGACGATACGGTCCTAACAAAACTAATTTCGTCAAATTCTGAGACCGTTTGAAAAATGGCCATTTTCCAGTCGATTAAAATCAACTGAAACTGGTCAAACGCGTTTTCCTTTGCCACGCTCACATATTGATTTGAAAAATTATGAAATTTGAAACCTAGCAATAATTTGACATCACGGTTCCAACAAAAGTGGTTTCGTCGAAATCCGAGGTCGTTTGCAAAATGGCTATTTTTAAGGGCCTGAATTCCATAGCGACTATTCAGAATTTTCAACTGGACATATCTTTTGATTCCCGCTATGAAATTTCAATTCTCCGGATCCGTTGGAAAGATATTATCAATTAGATCCTATTATTTTTGGTTTCACTAAAATCCAGATTGTTTTGCACCCGGTACGTTCAATTGAAGTTTGAAATCGAATTATCGAACTACCGCGCCATTTTCAATTCCTTTTATAATTTAGAATAAATATTTATATTCTAACGACGATCTTTATAAATATATTCGTTCGAATTCTATTCAAAATAAATTTCTCGTCGATATTATTTAAAATAATTCATTTTAAATAATCAAAATTCGCTAAAATTGCCAAAATAAAAATTTTAAACTGGCCCAGATTTTCGGGTTGTTACACAAGGGATGAGAGTACTCATTTCTGAGTTAAAAACTAGGGTCATCCGGTTATAATTTAAACATTTCACTCCACATTGGAGTTAAAAAACAGGGTTGTCCCCATCCACTTGGGCATTGTTGCCGCCAAATGCTTTGGAACTCGCATCATGTCAGGCCAAAATGTATGCAGTATGAAGTGTCCAGTCATGTCCGGTACCAACATTGAACTCGTTTTATTGAAACAAGACGAGAACAGTGATCAATCACATTAATGTAGGATAATGTAGATTCATTTATTATTAAACTACATATCTTTATGTTCGTACTTCCATCATTTTTAATATTTTGCATTACATAACTAAAAAGCTTAGTACAACGACAGTTACAACTTTAAAAACTACCAAAATACAATCATACGAACTAGAACAAATGAACACACAACAACTAACTCAAAGTACAATAAAAAACAATAAGATAGTTTACACATACAACTACCATGGACGTTTGAAAAATCTAGTTCTAGTTGGCTTATTAACAATCTTGTTCAAGCGTATTATTTTGGCTTGCGCTTCCAGTGCATATTGAAGTCCACGCTCGCACATCAGAGGGTCAATCCACTACTCAAAGTAACAACAATCAATTTCATCAGGAAAAACCTTGTTGTCCTCATTGGCTTCACAGCCGAAAAAATGACGACCAGCATTTTTTTTGGTTTTCGAAACAGCCATGACGGATTCTTCTCCACAATGGCAGAAAGGGTTGGATCCACGTGGACCTAGTGGCTCGACAACACACCCTTCAACTACCCTTTCCTTTCTAGGTTGTTGATTTGTCACACGTCCTTCATCGTCATGTTCCCAGTTGACCCTGGTGGAGCCTTTACTTTCTTTTCCCTGTTTCAACATACACCAACAAGCAAATTACACATTTTTTCTAAGGGGAAGGCTTCAGAGATGCAGGCTGGAAGAAAATAAATTGCGAATGAGAGTTTAGCAGGCTTTAGAGAATCGTTCTATATATAGCGAAACCTTATCTGTCTAAATTAGAACCTGTAGTAGTTGGGGTCATCTTCTTTATCAGTACCTGTACAGTTTCGATGTTATAAAAATTTCAAGTTAAACGAGGTACAAATTGGACGTTTCAAATTTGTCTGTGTTATGTATCACGTGACAACAGTTCTCTATAATGGCTACAGTGTATAGTGCATAGTGGAGATTTTCTATCATGGACGTTTTGAGCATTGGACTATGCGTAATATTATTTTCATATGATATACTTTACCTTTTACTTTATGTCCTCATCCATATGTTATGTGTAGCACCGATCATCCATATGTTATGTGTATATAGAGATAGGCTTGTTTCCAATTCATTTACTAACTCACTCGTTTACTACTCTTACAAAATGCCTTCTTGGCCATCATCCTCAGACTCTAATGAAGCATGGTATGAGCAGACGAGACTTCAGGAGCTTGTGGACAATTCCCACATCTCAACCTAATGAGAACTAACAATGAGCAACCGTATAAATAGGAGAATGTACATCCTCTATATCAAGCTGCAGTACCACATGTTCAACTTTTGTACGAAAGGTCGGTCGCTCAAGCACGAGAAAAGGTAGAGGTATACCGAGAACCACATATTCCAAATTCAGGAGCTTGCTGCTGTGGTTATGAGGTTTAAGTTGTGGTTCGAGCGGAAGGGAACAATATAGGTCGGTGCATGAAGACATACCCAGCATATCCGAATGGATGCAATTACATGGAATGGATAGACGACCCTTTGTGCCTAAGGGGAATAGCATATGCAAACGAACTCGAATAGGAGATTAGTCGTCTCCAGAACGTTATTCAACAGTTGCGGTTTAACCGTAACGATTAGCCGAAGTAGAACTGCTTTACACTCTCTTGAGATTGAACGTATCATGTAGTTCGCTATAGTCTCTGTTTCCTACGTCTGCTAAGATGTTTTAGTTGGCCACTAGTATCAGAACTTGTTATATCTTTATGGTTTGTTGTATATGTATGCTTAATGTTAGTTATTATAAAAACTCCCTTGAGATTGAACTGAAATTTCCGATTTGAGACTAGTCAGTAATATTAATAATAATTTATTATCCTCGACTATTAACAAATGGTTTATAATGCAATATTAATATTTTAGAGGTATACTATGTCTAATTTATATAAAATTTCTATTTAATTTATATTAAATAACGTTATAATTATGAAACAATTTCATAGCGACTATTTTAAATTTTCATTTGGCCATAACTTACGATATATACGATAGAATTCTGATTTTTCTCTTCTGGTAGAAAATTATAATATAAAAGATTGAAACGTTTCTTGTTTCACAAAATTACGACTTAAAATTGATTCTGCATGTTCAATTGAAGTTCAAAACCCCAAATTACGAACTAACGCGATGTTGCGACTTCGTTTTAAATTAAATATAAATTTAAACATTATTTAATCATTTAATAAACGAATTCCATATTAAAAATCCATAAATATTTTGAATAAAATTTGGCTAAATATATCTACAAAATTAACGAACAATCACGCATATTACATATAACAACACAACAGTTACACATACAAACATACAAGCAGATTACACATACAAGTTAATACAAGTACGAAACATACAGCCGAATAAGCTACTAAAAGGGACAACACCATAAAACAAAGATACAAGCACATACAACATGAATGTCAAATACATTGGTTACAACTAATCATCAAATAGATCCGTAGGTTCCATCTCCACATCCTCATCATCGTCAACCCCTGCATCGACTCTCCGTCCATGTCGGTACCGCTTCTCATCAGCAGTCGTAAGCTCGTTAATACGAGCAGTCAACTCATCTAGACTCCGTCGATGCTCAAGGTACGTTATCTATCGGAGTTCAAGCATCATCTGATAAAGATCCTCATAAGAAAATACAGATGGATCTGAATACTGCATCACCCCTAGTCATGGTATATCAATACATCTATCATATCCGGATGTAGTGGGTATGCCAACAGTCCAACCTTAATCTGGCATCTGTGTAGCCTGCGGAGTCTGTGGAGCCTGGTAAACCTGTGTGCTTTGTGAAATGTCAAGAAAGATAGGGGGCACAAGCCCACTTTGAAGTGTAGAAGGACTAACCAAATCAACTGATGCAGCATGCACAAAACTCAATATATGAGGTCGGGAGTAATACTGCTGGCAAAAAGAAATATAATCCCAACCAGTAAGAATGAAATCACTAGCTGGCCACCACTCCTCTGCGTGCTCCTGTAAAGCACTAGTAGTATAAACCCTGGGAGTAGTTGTATGTGGGTGTGGATCATCAGGAACAACATCCCCATCATATATATGTCTCCAAAAATGTTCTCTTAAATACCATAAGCAACCTAAACTAGGAGGACAGAAAACTAATGGAAAGCGTCTTCCGGAAAGATAAAGAGCATGCACCATGGGGGTCAGCACGAACCAGTGAACCATCTAAGGGATGCCAAAAACTGACTCTCGTGTTATCCGCAGCTCAATATGATTGCAAGCTACAGCAAAAACATGTTGTGCCTGTCCTCCAGGCACCTGTCTATGGTTACTGCCAGTCCACGCTCGTATTCTAGGAAAGTAAATGGCTAATGATGGATACACGGTAGGAAAAGACATATTGTGGAAGTAATCGTAGTACCAGTAATGTAAAATCTCCCAAAAACCGGTAATCGAAGTAATCTTGGGCCTAACGACACACTAATGATCCAACGACTTATACATACGCTAAAATAGGTGTCCCCCAATCATACACAGTCGGACTACTATCAAACGAAAACTCATCAACTACCGCCACATAACCACAAGGCAGTGTGCTCGAAGCATTTGTAAAAGATAAATTTCCCATCATATACAAAACATATAATCGGGCAATCTCCAAATAGTGAACTCTAGGATGCATGCTCAATAAATTATGGATTGCATTTCTAATGTACGAGCATCTAATATGAAAATTAGTGGGGATACCATCATGTAAATCAAGATGTGGAAATAAACTACCCAAAAGAGAGAAGTCCTGGAACCGCTCATTGTACGGCAAGGTACCCCCTTGGCTTATGGCAAGACCAGTAAGCATAGAAAAGACTAGTGGAGTGATTCCCGTCTCCCAAAAACTGAAGTGGAATGTTTGAGTTGTTTTCCACCAACAAGTAGCCAATGCACCACATAATTGAACATCGTTATTTAAAAGGTGTTCGATACCTATTTAACGAATAAAAATTAATTGATAACGAAAATAATGAAAATGCAAAAATGTATGTAGATAAGACAAGAAAACGTACTCAAAAAATGGTCAAACCCAATATTACGGAGAAACCCATGAATAATAGCCTCTGTGTCATATTCACAAATCTGTCTGTATAGACGAACAACACCAGCCCAAGACCCATGTGTTCGCTCGCGTCGAGCCTAATATTACAAACGAGACTTATTTATTTTGTGACTGACGTTAAACAGATAAATATTTAATAAATAAAACATACTGATGCGTCAACTAATGTGTTGACGTGCTTCTCAGTACCGGGCAACTCACGAAAATGGGCCAATTGTTTATCTGGTCTTAAATTCGGGTCCTTGTGAGACTCCAGAACCGTTTGATCACTTCGTCTAGCACCACGCCTACTTCTAACCGTCGGCATTTCATGGCCTCTCGTACCCTCAGTCGGTATGTTCTCTTCTTTCGGTACGTGCTCCTTAGCCGGATCCACATTCCCGCTCCGGCTTCCGCTCCCTCGCAAGGCTCTCCACGTACATCGCATTTTTTTCTATGGGAAGGTGGCAGCGGAAAGGGGGGTTTGGAGGAGGAAGAGGCGGCGCGGAAATGTTAGAGTGGGTTAGGGTATTCAACCGGCTTCAGCAAAGCCGGTATATATACCCTAATCGCTTATCCGGCTTTATTAAAGCCGAATAAGTGTGTGGTGTGGATTTAATTCCACACCACGGATCGCAATCCAATGATTGGGGATTGCGATCCGTGTGATTGCTTTATGCGGCTTAATAAAGCCGAATAAAGTAATCAAAGCAACTCCCCCGCGTTAGGGTGAGTTGCTTTCGTTGGAATTGGAGTGGCACCATCCCCAATGTAACAACCCGGAATTTCTGAACCAATTTAAATTTTATTTTAGATTTTTTAATGGATTTTGGATATTTAAAATAATTTATTTTAAATAATAATGACTAAAAATTTATTTAAATCGAAGTTAGAACGTATAAATTTATTTTAACTATAAAACGAGCCTGACACTGTAATTTGAAAACTTGATTTCAAATTTCAATTGAATGTATAGAATTCAAGATAAATCGAATTTCAGTAAAACAAGAAATATTTGAATCTTTTTAAATATATTTTTCTAATGAATGTGAAAAATTTAGATTTCATAATATAAAGTGAAAGTTATGGCCAATTTAAAATTTTAAATAGTCGCTATAGAATTTATATATATATATTAATATAATATATAGCCCTTAAAATAACCATTTTCCAAACGACCTCCATTTTAAACAAAACCACTTGTGTTGGATCCGGAATATCAAATTATTATTAGATTTCAAATTTTATAATTTTTTAAATTAATATGTGAGCGTGGTAAATTTAAATGTGTTTGACAGTTTTTGTTTGAATTAGATCGACCAGAAAATGGCCATTTTTCAAACGGTCTTCAAATTCAGCGAAATTAGTTTTGTTAGGGCCGTATCTCAAACCATAGTTAGATTTATTTTTCGAGAAGTTTTGGAGTCAGTATGTGGCCCCGGTAAATTAAATTGTATGTTTAAATTCAATATATATTGATTTATACTTTAATTTTGATAAAAACTAATCAAAACAATCGAATTTGCTTACAAAACACATCCCAGTGTGTTTTGAATGGGGTTATTTTGCTAGGGGTGACAGTCGTTGGGCTTCGTTTGGAGTTCGTGGTGATAAACAAGAAAATTTAGAATTAAATATTAATATAAAATAATAAATGGGTATAAATATCTTTCCACTGAAACCCTAACCACTTCAGAGAAGAAACTGCCACCAGTTCCAATCAAAGGCCGACATCGATCAAAATTCATCCCTTAATTGCACCCAAACGATTTCGAATTAAAATATAAATTATACACGAAAATAGGAGAGATTTTTCTGATCTTCAAATTGGCATGGTTAAGATCTGATTTAAGTGAGTAAGCTGTTCAAATTTAGCACTCAAACTCGAGCTCGTTTTCGGACCAAGGAGGGCGTTGAACTTCGAACGGTCACTGGCGGGGGTAGGTGGCGCGAAGAGGAAGGTGGTGGCATCCACCGATCTGGCTCTCTTGTCTCGTGGAAGGTGCGATTTTTAAACCCTGGCAAGGATCAATGGGTTTCAGCGTACCATGTTAGCTGGAAGAAGAAGACTAAGAAGTCGTCTGGGTTTATTAAAAGAAGGTAATTATAGATAGGTTTAATTAATAAAAAAATTATATTTTAATGATGTTATTAAATTATCCAATGTTTAAACTATCATATCTTTTCATACGGAAACAGAATCGAACGATTTCGGATCCGTTGGAATCGCAGAAAAGAGAGCTACAACATGGAACTGACTAGAAGAGACTAGAGGAATTTTAGAGCTAGCCGCAAATTAAGGAGGAGTGGAACCCAATGTGATATCTCTAAATTCAATTGAAATGGAAAATAAAATAGAATAGGTTGTAAATGGGGCTTAGTTGCTCATGTCGCTACTTTCTGTACAAACCATGGATGATTTGTGTGATATGTGTGTTGTATAAAATATATATGCGATGTGTAAATAATATACATATGCGATGTGAATGAATTATATACGTGTGATGTGAATAAAATATATATGTATTGTGAATTATATATATATGCAATATGAAAATTATATATATATGTGTTGTATAAATTATATATGCGTTGTATAAATTATATATGCATTGTATAAAAAAACTAATATATATATATATACGCAATGTATAGAAATTGGAATGCGATGAAATGGAATAAATATTTGCTCATTAAAGAAAATGATTTTTAACATATATGGAATATATAAAATTGTCATGCTATGGAACAATGATTGAATGGTTAAAAAAATAATTTTTAACTATATATGGAGTATTCAATTTTGATTTAAAATTGAAATAAAAGTGGGAATCGTTTTTAGGAAGAATTTATAAATTAAGTTTTGAACATAAATATATATATGTATATATATATATATATATGAAAATGGTTTGAATAGAATGCGCTGCGTCGCGACCGTTCGCGAATTTCGACCATTGACTTCGAATTGACATTACGGGAGATCCGACTGTCGGATTCTCTTAAAACCGGAACCGTTGGGTTTGTATCGAAAAGATATTTCCAATGAATATAAGAGATTTAAATTTGAACGGTTGAATTTTAAAATATGTCCAAATCAATTTTAGAAAAGGTTGTTATGGATGCAGTTCGGTGGCCGTTATTGGAAACCGACTGTAAGGGCCTAAATAAATTTATTAAAAATATGGAAAAATTGTGCAAAATCATAAATAAATGATTTGGAAAGATTTTGCGTTCGGTCCGTTTTTTGAGCAAGAATCACAGCGCCTTCACCATGATACGGACTCCAAGTGATTATGGCAGAGCACGAGGAGTTTCCTTCATTATGATGATGGGAATGGAAACCAAAAGCACGACCGGGGTCTTCGTGGTCCAAGATAAGACTTATATATCAGTCACAGTAACTAAAGCATGAGACTTTTTTGTAGTACCGGTGAACCAGATGGCCGAGGGAATCTGAGACGGAGGACTCGTAATATCTCTATAGATCTGGAAAAAGCGAAGATGAAAATTTCCATATTTGAAATGATAAAAATAAATTTTTTTCGAAATGAACTAGTTATTAACTAGAATAATAATCCAATTATTTTTAGAAATAATAAATTGGATTGAGAAATGGTTTTTATATAACCAGAATTTTCCAACGTATGAATTGGAATGGATTTGAATGGAAATAATCTTCGTAATATTTCGATATTGAATTCCGTGATTATATGGATATTGTTAAGGAATTTGGAAGATATTGATATCGTTATTCCAATATGATATCCGTTAGTTTTATAATTTGGTGTTGAATATAAGTCAAAATTATTTATATTCAGAGCCTTATATTTAATATCAAATTGGGATTTGGGGTTTATAGTGAACATGTTTTAAATAACAGTCGCTCTTTAACCCAATTAATAGTGAAGATATGATTTGGAAATTATAATTGTTTAAATAAGATTAATGGAATTTTCCAAAGAAAAGTTTTCCAATTTAATATATTAAATTGGAATTGAATGGAATTTGGTTTAGTGATAATTGAGATGAGCTTCTTTAAAGGAAGACCGTTACTATATATGGAATTTAAAAGGCTTTACCGTTATTCCACTTATAGTATTAGTTTGATACAGAAATTTATATCGATTTTAACTAATCGGATTTCCGTGAAGGTTCCATTTTGATGGAAGATGATCTTGGGTTTGTTGTGAACGGTGTTTTTATATGACATTTGTTCTTTAGCCCAATTAAAAGCAGGATTAATTTCCAGAAAGTTGAATAATCATTAAGTAATGATTTGTGAAATTAAAACTGGACTAGAGTTTTAATGAATCTTTAATTAGATTTGAAATGAATAGATAGTGATTAAATTTACCAAAAAATGAGATGTGTTAGAACCAAATTTACTTGGTTGTTGATATTCATTATTGATGATTGATTGATTGATTGTTTGGATTGTGTTCGACTAGTTTATGAGCCAAATATACTTTTACATTTAGCATTGGGTTAGGTAGAAATATTTGTATTTAACATCATGTGAAACACTTCACGATTTGACTATAAGATGTTTAGCGATGTTGTTGAGTTCATTCCAAAATTAATAAATGATTTTGAAATGTTATTTTTCTTAAGTGAAAAGAAATATATTCCCGATTTTGAACAGGGAATGTTTTATAAAAATGTTTTATAAAACAGAAAGAATTTCGAGGCCTAAACCCGGTGTTGTCGAAATGATTTCGAATTGTATTATGTGTTTGACATTGTGGTTCCTCACGTAACCGATTAGTTGCTATTGATGATGTATCTTTTTGGTTGCGGAGAATTTATTCTCTTGCTTAACACACTTCTTTGAGACGTACGAGCTCAAAGGTTATGTGATTAATAGTGACTGATCATATGTGTGAATTACTTCTATAAAGTACTATAGTTTGAAAGTACATGTGATTATTATGTTGCAAAATGATTTGGAAGTGGAAATCTATATAGATTTGATTATACTTGTGATTATTGGAGTGAATGATTTTTCCACTTCGGGATATAAAATGATTTAGTATGTCGTTAAAGATTCGGGTAACCCTTGCAACTAAAAGTATGGGTATTATAGCCTTAAATGACTTTGGACGTTGTATTTTCACCGAGGGCATGGGAGGTGCATCGTCAGTGTATCTTGCTCCATCATGGGAGGTGCACATATATATTGAGTTGCTTAGGTACGTGCCCTTTGCCTTGTTGATGGGAGAAACCTCCCGTTATTTGGTTGCATACTTGTTTGTATGCATTGTGATGTTTTGGAATTCATATTTCCAAATGATTTTGGTTTGAGATCCCAAAGTGAAATCTACTTTATTATGAAAGTTAGATATGTATTTCAAATGATTTGAAATAAGAATCGGGAAATAAAGTCCAAAGGAATAATTTCTGTAAGTAAGTTGGATTTCGAAAAATCTAAATCTGGGGTTTACGCCTAAATGGGTAGACTGGAAAATTGCATGTTGTATGATGCATTGTAGATCCATATGTCTATTATTGGCGTAGTTTGTTTTTGGTATTCTTGGGAGGAAACCTGTTCCGTGTTATTCGGCATGGTCCCGTGATTTACCATATTTCAAGGTAAAAGTTTAATGACTGTTTTAAGTTCTCACACCAGTCCCATGACTGACTCGGAGTTTATTGTTTCTACCTAAACTCTACGTGCCCATTTTTTCGATACGGGAAGTCAACAGTTTTGGTTTTGCAGATTCCTATTTCACAGGATCCTGGATTTACAGCTGGAGCTATATTCGAAAAGCTTTGTATCCGTATATTTGTTTCGGCTGTGTTATGTATTATTTTTCCGCTGCTATGTAATGTATTTTAATCTCTGATATTTTTCTGATGTATATTATTTATTCATACTCTGTTACATTCTTATACTCTGATGTAAATTGTTGTAAAACTAATGAAATGTTCTTCTATCTGCATTCTGATTTGTCCTGTTCTCAACTCAATCCGGACTTTCTCGATAGGGGAAGTTTGGGTCGTTTCAGCATGGTATCAGAGCTTTGGTTTACAGAGCTCAAGAATAAGACACATTAGAACCAAATGAAATAATTCATCAGAGATTGGATTAGTAATATCCAATAAGAATGACTTGTTAGAGATAGGATCAGTAGTATCCTAGAATGAGTTCTAAGAGTGTTATTTATAAGAATAAAAGTGAAAATGAATTTAAATTTTGAAAATTATATCATATTATACGTATTTCAGTATTTTATTTTAAATTGATTTTGGACTATCGGGTATAAAAAGATTTTGAATATACGTTTGATCCATGTGTATTCGAAGATTCAAATATACTGGATGGATATAAATCACACTCTAGTCGCCCGGGGATAATTCTGGGGAGGCGGTCGCATCATCAGTATTTATGCTCGAGTTTTGAAAGTAGGATATCTATATAATTTGAGACGACCCGAACTTCCCCGTGAAGGAAAGCACGGATAGAATTGAGTACAAGACAAAATAGATCGCATACGGAAGAACATTTCATTGTTATTACAACAATCCCATCAGATACAAGAATATACAGAGTATAAATGAATAAATTACATTCAACAAATATCAGAGATTACAATAAATTACATAGCAGCGGAAAAATATACAAAACACAACTGAAAGTGATACACGGATGCAGAGCTTTCCGAGCATCGTTCCAGCTGTTAATCAGGATCCTGTGAATATAAATCTGCAAAACCAAAACTACTAGCTGCCCGTGTGGAAAATAGGGGCACCCAGAGTTTAGGTTAAAACAATAAACTCCAGGTCAGTCATGGGACTGGTGTGAGAACTAAAACAGTTATTAATATTGGTTTTAAAGATAGAGTAAATCAAGGGACCACGCCGTATAACACGGAACGGGTTTCCTCCCAAGAATACCAGTGCATAGAACAAACAGCGCAATGCTAAATAAAGAAAAATGAAGCTGTTATAAGACCCAGGTCCCATCACACAATGCAACGCAAGCCGGAGGATAGGGTTTTTACCTTATAACAGCCAAAGCATGCTTGATACGTTTAAAACACATTATTTGATACTATTATAGGTGTATAGTGTCAAAACAATTTCAATCATAAATATCAATCATAGGCGGCATGAATGACCCATACCACTATGTCGCCATACTAGTTCTACAATTAAAACCGCAATATCACGTATTGGAAATTGGATTCCATCATGAGCCGAGGCAAGGGGCAAGCTCCTCTCCGCGTTCGGGACACTCTAGCAAATGTCCCAGGACCCCACTATGATCCTTGGATCTTCAGGGCCGGTCCTCTCTTACTTTTGAGGATTAATTATTCCTGAACACACGTTTCCCGGTCCTTACAGACCTATATCCGAGGCGCCTCGCATTCCAACAACCACACAGGTGAAAAGTATATAAATGTCAGGGCTGGTAGGTCACTGACACCACCCTAGCTAGAAAGAAACGTCGTGCTCTCCCTGCAGTCACTATCCCGTTTTTGACTCATACCGAGGTGTGAGGCTCGCGAATTCACGTTATACACAAAGCTACGCCACACAGGCCGTGCTTTGATCATCAACCACAAGACTTTGCTTTTCAACAGAAGCCTTGATCAATTGCCACTTACGCATGCCACACAGGCAATTCACTCCATGCGTTTGATATCCATCAATATATAACCCCTGAGCTCGTACGTCTCAGAGAAGGGCGTTAAGCAAGAGAATAAATTCTCCGCCGCCAAACAGATATATATTTAATAGAGATCAATCACACGGACTAAAATCCAATGTCAGACACACAGTCCATTTACAAGTCCGTTCTGGGTCTGAACGAAACCGGAGGCACTTTCCTCGCATATCCATCGATCTCCAAGTACGTCTGGACGATCACCGACTGTTTCCCTCATCTCGGGTGTACAGCCCAATCAAGATCATCAGTAATCACCCAAACGATGTGAAGACTTCCGGTCTTCAACCACCGTCTTCATCTTCGACATCTCGTCGAATCGGTTATTCAGAATGGGTATAACCCGGCCTTTCTGAATAACCCACGCATATAATTAACAAATGTTACACAAACACAACGAACGCCTCATTCCAATTCAGAATATTCTTTTATTCACAAAATCACATTCTTAGGGAAATGTTCCCATTAATTTTATCCAAGATAAATTCTTCTAAATTTATCTTATAATCTTCCTTTGGATATCATTTCAAACTAGTCGGGATTAGCGAACCACACCGAAGTAATTATTTGTTTTATTTCCCAATCCCAACCTATATATCCCATGGAGCAAAACTGGTGATACTCCATATCTAACACCACGGTGTTATCGGTAAAATTAATTACCATTTCACGTTCAAATCTAATTAAAGATTTAACTATCGCTTTGGAGCAAAACTGGTGATACTCCACTCTCGATCACTTTTCAAATTTGATAATTTAAATTATCAATTCACATTTTTAATCTAATTAAAGATCCATTAAAACTCCACTTAGTTTTAATCTTTTCAAAAAAAATCAATTTCCTGCCTTTAACTGGGTTAAAGAACCAATGTCATCAAAACACGACTCACGACAAACCCAAATCACATTTGATATTAAATACAAGGCTCTGAATAGAAAATATATCGACTTATATTCAATATCAAATTCTGAAACCAACAAATATCGTATTGGAAATAACGATATAAAATATCTTTCAAATCCCCATAACCATATTTGTATAGTCACCAAATCCAACATCGAAATATCCCGAAGATAATTTCGATTCAGCTCCAGTCCAATCCACGTATTGGAAATTATCGATTATTTTCAAAACCACTATCAAATTCAATTTATTTATTTTAAAAATAAATTGATTTCAATTCTAGTTCAAAACTAGTTCATTTCGATAAAAATCTATTTTTATCTTTTCAAATGTGGAATTTTTCACCCCAGTTCTTTCCAATTCACATATTATAATTTTACACAAATTATAGATATTTTTAATAATTTTATCAAGGCCCGTACAGTCGATTTCCAACAACGGCCATCGAACTGCACTTACAGCGACCTTTTTCGAATTTGATTTGGACATAATTCCAAATCCAACCGTTAGATTTCAATTTTCTAATATTCATTGGAAAGCTCTTTTCGATACGAACCCAACGGTTCCGGTTTTAGGAGAATCCGACGGTCGGATCTCCCGCAATGTCCGTTTGAAATAAATGGTCGAAATTCACGAACTGCCGCGGCGCGGCGCGTTCTATTCAGGCCATTATATTATATATATAATATATATAATATATATTTCGTCGATTTCCTTTTAAAACGAATTTTAAAAATAGTTTTGAATTCGTTTCAAAAGCAATTTCAACTTCCATTTCAATTCAAATCAAAATTGAATTCTTCTCTATAAATTCGTTTTAAAATTCATTTCTATTCAATTCAAATTTCAATTCAATTTGAATTCATTTCAATTCACTTTCAATTCAATTTGAATTCGTTTTCAATTCCATTCATTTCGAAATCGTTTTCAATTCAATTCAATTCATTTCGAAATCGTTTTCAATTCAATTCATTTCGAAATCGTTTTCAATTCAATTCATTTCGAAATCGTTTTCAATTCAATCCATTTCGAAATCGTTTTCAATTCAATTCATTTCGAAATCGTTTTCAATTCAATTCATTTCGAAATCGTTTTCAATTCAATTCATTTCGAAATCGTTTTCAATTCAATCCATTTCGAAATCGTTTTCAATTCAATTCATTTCGAAATCGTTTTCAATTCAATCCATTTCGAAATCGTTTTCAATTCAATTCATTTCGAAATCGTTTTCAATTCAATTCATTTCGAAATCGTTTTCAATTCAATTCATTTCGAAATCGTTTTCAATTCAATTCATTTCGAAATCGTTTTCAATTCAATTCATTTCGATTTTATTCAAATTCAAACTCACTTCCTATTCAATTCGAATTTTAATCTAATTCAATTGAATTTCATTTCAAAATATTTAGTTTTGAAATCACTTTTCAATATTCGTTGTAAAACGAATAAAATCGATATAAATATCGTTCACGTCAAAATAGCGCATCTCTAATCCACACGGCTTTATATATTTCAAAAACTTCTATTCAATTCAACACATGAACCTATATTTCTTTCAACACACGACTAATCTCAACACATGAGTACTGTCAACACATCACTATTTTTATTATGTGAAATATTTTATAAAACTATGGTATCTATCCTTTGATTTTCAATTAGACTTCTACTGGGAAGTAGTTCTAATTTTAAATGTGATAAAGATGTAATTTTGATTATATAAAATATTTCACTCAACACATGCACATCGTCAACACATGACTATTTTTATATTCAACACATGAATTTTCTTTTATAATATTCCTTATTTTACCGATTGGAATGAGGCCCAATCAATCACCACATAATGTTAATTATATGGATTCCATACAACACATGTATATAATAGCGTCGAAAAATAATCAACCATCAACCAAAGTGCACTACACTGTATAAGCATCAAATATCGATATCTAACGCTTATAACAGCCTGTCAATCAATCGATCGACATATTTGATCAATCAGGATGAGTGAACTTCAAATTTCATCCCAACACCCGTGTGGGGTTTCAAACAATCAAACACAGATTTTATTTGTGCAGTTGGGCGATGTGTAAAATTTATCAACCCAATCAATATCAGTCAAATCAGTGTATATAAACAAATCGGCCGATTTGTTTATAAATATTTTATTTATTCACTTTCACGTTAAAATTTATTTTTAACGATAAAATATTCTATTTCAACACTTGAATTTCTATTCATTTCATTTACACAATAAAAATGATATTTTTATTTTTCTAACATATTTTAGAAAATTTCGGCGGCATAACGGCACGATACTAGAAACGGGACGAGGCCTAGCCTTATCCCCGGTCTAGTGAAGGCCCACGCCATTCACATATCAATTTCAATCAATTTCCAATTCAACCAATCAATCAAATCCAATCAAATAATCTAACCAACTACACAACCAAACAAACAAGTCCATGGTCTGTGGACGGGTGTCGGGTGCTACTAAGCACCGTCTGCATCCTAATATATATATATATATATATAACTAGAATAAGAATTTTGAGTGAGGAGTTCTCACCGAAAGCTATCCAATACCACGACTCTTCTTTTATAGAAAATCTTCATCTTCATTGTATCTTCGTCATCTTCGTTGCCCGTAGTCACTATATATATAAAAATCACATTTTTATATTTCGATGTCTTTAAAATAAAAAACATATTTTTATTTATTCACTTTCAATTTAAATTCATATTTTTATAATCACTTCATATATTTAAAAATCGAATTTTTCACTTTGCTATTCAATATATAAAAATCATATTTTTATCACGCTATTTT
This sequence comes from Allium sativum, assembly GCA_030737875.1. Lineage (NCBI taxonomy): Eukaryota > Viridiplantae > Streptophyta > Magnoliopsida > Asparagales > Amaryllidaceae > Allium > Allium sativum. The sequence continues at coordinate 786,699,457 of CM060916.1, read as the reverse complement.
CTATATAAAGATTTCGCCTTTTTAAATTTAAAGATTTCACCTTTTTAAATTTAAAGATTTCACCTTTTTAAATTTCAAGATTTCACCTTTTTAAATTTCAAGATTTCACCTTTTTAAATTTCAAGATTTCACCTTTTTAAATTTCATCACTTGATTTCAACGTATATAAAAAATAAAAATCAGATTTTTATTTTTCTACATATACAAAGATGATATTTTTATATCCTCTATCCTATAAAGATTATATTTTTAATACTTTAAAAATATAAAAATCATATTTTTATTATTCCTATATAGTAAAGACTATATTTTTAATACTTTAAAAATATAAAAATCATATTTTTAACACTTTAAAAATATAAAGATCATACCTTTATCTTTCTACAATGTAAAAGATTACATTTTTAACACTCTACAACATAAATAAATAAATAAAACAGTTTTTAAAGTAAATAAAAAAAATTGGTTTTTAAGTAAAGAAAATTCAGTTTAAAGTAAAATTAAAAAAACAGTGTTTAAAATAAATAAAATTCACAGTTTAAAGTAAATAAAAAAAACAGTTTTAACATTATATATAAAAAAAAAATATCAGTTTTCTATTCATTTAAATAAAATAAATAATAAAATAAATAAGCTAAAAACTTACAGGGGGGGGGGTTTGTGGGAGCGTCGGCCTTCAGGTGGGAGGCGGGGAGTGGCTGCGTCGGAGGAGAAGAGGGAGGAAGGGGCTTGGTCGGAGTCGAAGGGAGGCGGGTGCGGTGGAGGTAGGGCTTAACGGAGAGGGAGGGGGTCGGAGCTTCGAGGTGGCGGAGGAGGAGAAGAGGAGGGCGCCTGTGGTGGCTGCGCCGCCTAGGCGCGGTGGCTCATCGGGGGGGCGGCAGCGTCGATCGCGCCCCCCTTTCGTTCTCTTCTTTTTTTTTTTTTTTTTTTTGAAATGATTTTAATCGGGGGGGGGGGCCTGGTTAAGGGAAGGAGAAAGATAATATTTTTTTTTTATTAATTTATTAATTAATTTATTTTATCCTAAAGAGTTGACTTTCACATACGACCTCGAAACGAGGCCCACCGCCTGTCGCCCATAGCGTTTCACCCCCATTCCGAACACAATGGGATATGTACCGCAAGCTGATTCGACTGTTTGAATTAGTTTCCGTTTAATTTGCATTTAAATCACTATATTGAATTTTAAACGTACATTTCAAATTACCGGGGTCACATACTAACTCTAAAAATTCTCGAAAAATATTTTCTAGCTTCGTATTGACGATACGGTCCTAACAAAACTAGTTTCGTCGAATTCTGAGACCGTTGGAAAAATGGCCAATTTCCAGTCGATTAAAATCAACTGAAATGGTCAAAACACGTTTTCCTTTGCCACGCTCACATATTGATTCGAAAAATTATGAAATTTGAAACCTAGCAATAATTCGACACTGCGGATCCAACAAAAGTGGTTTCGTCGAAATCCGAGGTCGTTTGCAAAATGTCCATTTTTAAGGGCCTGAATTCCACAGCGACTATTCAGAATTTTCAACTGGACATATCTTTTGATTCTCGCTACGAAATTTTGATTTTTCGGATTCGTTGGAAAGATATCATCAATTAGATCCTAATGTTTTTGGTTTCACTAAAATCCGGATCGTTTTGCACCCGGTACATTCAATTGAAGTTTGAAATCGAATTATCGAACTACCGCGCCATTTTCAATTCTATTTTTAATTATATATAATTATTTATATTCTAACGACGACGTATATAATATATACGTTCGAATTATATTCAAAATAAATTTCTCGTCGATATTATTCAAAATAATCTATTTTAAATAATCAAAATTCACTAAAATTGCCAAAATAAAAATTTCAAACTGGCTCGCATTTTCGGGTTATTACAATCTCCCCCACTTTAAACTTTTCGTCCCCGAAAAGGAACAAAGTCGAAAGTGGTTTGATTATTAAGCTCTACATTCGATCTGGCTTTCATTCTCCAACTTTTCAGTTTCTGAAAATTTCCAATTCTTCAAAAATTTGGCTAACACCCTAAATTTTCGAAAAATTTCGCCATAACCTCCCCTGCACCGGGAGCATCGGGGAATTTCAAATAGCTTCCCCGGTCCTTCAGATCTCAAAAAGAAAAAGAAAAAGCCAAGCGGCTAGCCAATAGGCTCACAAAATCATCATCACCCAAACAAAACAGGAAATTATGTAGTAAACATGTACCTATTTGTCGGGCAAACAAATTTTATTCTTCGGCTCTAGCCTCCTTGCTATGACCTGTTCAAAAGATATACAAGTATGCAAGCAAATGCGACCAATTTCAATATAATTCAATATTCGGTTCAATTAGGCATAGTGGTTCAAAATTAGCAAACAAATAAACAACCAACACAAACATCAATCAATTAGTGAATTAGAGTTTCAAATTCATAATTTTTGATACATATATACAAAAATCATGTTTTGGTGCCAATTCACAACAATGTGTTCTAACTATATAAGTTTTGGTTCTCACACCAGTCTAATGGAAATATATATAAATCACACCTTCGAAACACGAACATAAATTCTGATGATGATATATCAATCATCAGAACCATATCCGGGTGTCTAGAATGTGATTTTATATCTATCTAGTATATTAAAACTTCGACTATACGTTCATGACGCGTATACGCGAAATCTATATATACTCGATTGTCCATATTCAAAATAAATAAATATTCAAATACGTATAAAGCGATTTAAATTTTCCAAAACAAAATGGTTTTCTTTTGAAAAATATACTCTTCACACTCGTTCTAGGATACTACTGATCCTATCTCTAACGAGTCATTCTAATTGGATATTGCTAATCCAATATCTGATGAATTCTTTCGTATGGTTCTAATGTGTCTTGTTCTCGAGCTCTGTAAACCAAAGCTCTGATACCAAACTGAGACGACCCGAACTTCCCCGTGAAGGAAAGCCCGGATAGAATTGAGTACAAGACAAAATAGATCGCATACGGAAGAACATTTCATTGTTATTACAACAATCCCATCAGATACAAGAATATACAGAGTATAAATGAATAAATTACATTCAACAAATATCAGAGATTACAATAAATTACATAGCAGCGGAAAAATATACAAAACACAACTGAAAGTGATACACGGATGCAGAGCTTTCCGAGCATCGTTCCAGCTGTTAATCAGGACCCTGTGAATATAAATCTGCAAAACCAAAACTACTAGCTGCCCGTGTGGAAAATAGGGGCACCCAGAGTTTAGGTTAAAACAATAAACTCCAGGTCAGTCATGGGACTGGTGTGAGAACTAAAACAGTTATTAATATTGGTTTTAAAGATAGGGTAAATCAAGGGACCACGCCGTATAACACGGAACGGGTTTCCTCCCAAGAATACCAGTGCATAGAACAAACAGCGCAATGCTAAATAAAGAAAAATGAAGCTGTTATAAGACCCAGGTCCCATCACACAATGCAACGCAAGCCGGAGGATAGGGTTTTTACCTTATAACAGCCAAAGCATGCTTGATACGTTTAAAACACATTATTTGATACTATTATAGGTGTATAGTGTCAAAACAATTTCAATCATAAATATCAATCATAGGCGGCATGAATGACCCATACCACTATGTCGCCATACTAGTTCTACAATTAAAACCGCAATATCATGTATTGGAAATTGGATTCCATCATGAGCCGAGGCAAGGGGCAAGCTCCTCTCCGCGTTCGAGACACTCTAGCAAATGTCCCAGGACCCCACTATGATCCTTGGATCTTCAGGGCCGGTCCTCTCTTACTTTTGAGGATTAATTATTCCTGAACACACGTTTCCCGGTCCTTACAGACCTATATCCGAGGCGCCTCGCATTCCAACAACCACACAGGTGAAAAGTATATAAATGTCAGGGCTGGTAGGTCACTGACACCACCCTAGCTAGAAAGAAACGTCGTGCTCTCCCTGCAGTCACTATCCCGTTTTTGACTCATACCGAGGTGTGAGGCTCGCGAATTCACGTTATACACAAAGCTACGCCACACAGGCCGTGCTTTGATCATCAACCACAAGACTTTGCTTTTCAACAGAAGCCTTGATCAATTGCCACTTACGCATGCCACACAGGCAATTCACTCCATGCGTTTGATATCCATCAATATATAACCCCTGAGCTCGTACGTCTCAGAGAAGGGCGTTAAGCAAGAGAATAAATTCTCCGCCGCCAAACAGATATATATTTAATAGAGATCAATCACACGGACTAAAATCCAATGTCAGACACACAGTCCATTTACAAGTCCGTTCTGGGTCTGAACGAAACCGGAGGCACTTTCCTCGCATATCCATCGATCTCCAAGTACGTCTGGACGATCACCGACTGTTTCCCTCATCTCGGGTGTACAGCCCAATCAAGATCATCAGTAATCACCCAAACGATGTGAAGACTTCCGGTCTTCAACCACCGTCTTCATCTTCGACATCTCGTCGAATCGGTTATTCAGAATGGGTATAACCCGGCCTTTCTGAATAACCCACGCATATAATTAACAAATGTTACACAAACACAACGAACGCCTCATTCCAATTCAGAATATTCTTTTATTCACAAAATCACATTCTTAGGGAAATGTTCCCATTAATTTTATCCAAGATAAATTCTTCTAAATTTATCTTATAATCTTCCTTTGGATATCATTTCAAACTAGTCGGGATTAGCGAACCACACCGAAGTAATTATTTGTTTTATTTCCCAATCCCAACCTATATATCCCATGGAGCAAAACTGGTGATACTCTATATCTAACACCACGGTGTTATCGGTAAAATTAATTACCATTTCACGTTCAAATCTAATTAAAGATTTAACTATCGCTTTGGAGCAAAACTGGTGATACTCCACTCTCGATCACTTTTCAAATTTGATAATTTAAATTATCAATTCACATTTTTAATCTAATTAAAGATCCATTAAAACTCCACTTAGTTTTAATCTTTTCAAAAAAAATCAATTTCCTGCCTTTAACTGGGTTAAAGAACCAATGTCATCAAAACACGACTCACGACAAACCCAAATCACATTTGATATTAAATACAAGGCTCTGAATAGAAAATATATCGACTTATATTCAATATCAAATTCTGAAACCAACAAATATCGTATTGGAAATAACGATATAAAATATCTTTCAAATCCCCATAACCATATTTGTATAGTCACCAAATCCAACATCGAAATATCCCGAAGATAATTTCGATTCAGCTCCAGTCCAATCCACGTATTGGAAATTATCGATTATTTTCAAAACCACTATCAAATTCAATTTATTTATTTTAAAAATAAATTGATTTCAATTCTAGTTCAAAACTAGTTCATTTCGATAAAAATCTATTTTTATCTTTTCAAATGTGGAATTTTTCACCCCAGTTCTTTCCAATTCACATATTATAATTTTACACAAATTATAGATATTTTTAATAATTTTATCAAGGCCCGTACAGTCGATTTCCAACAACGGCCATCGAACTGCACTTACAGCGACCTTTTTCGAATTTGATTTGGACATAATTCCAAATCCAACCGTTAGATTTCAAATTTCTAATATTCATTGGAAAGCTCTTTTCGATACGAACCCAACGGTTCCGGTTTTAGGAGAATCCGACGGTCGGATCTCCCGCAATGTCCGTTTGAAATAAATGGTCGAAATTCACGAACTGCCGCGGCGCGGCGCGTTCTTTTCAGGCCATTATATTATATATATAATATATATAATATATATTTCGTCGATTTCCTTTTAAAACGAATTTTAAAAATAGTTTTGAATTCGTTTCAAAAGCAATTTCAACTTCCATTTCAATTCAAATCAAAATTGAATTCTTCTCTATAAATTCGTTTTAAAATTCATTTCTATTCAATTCAAATTTCAATTCAATTTGAATTCATTTCAATTCACTTTCAATTCAATTTGAATTCGTTTTCAATTCCATTCATTTCGAAATCGTTTTCAATTCAATTCAATTCATTTCGAAATCGTTTTCAATTCAATTCATTTCGAAATCGTTTTCAATTCAATTCATTTCGAAATCGTTTTCAATTCAATCCATTTCGAAATCGTTTTCAATTCAATTCATTTCGAAATCGTTTTCAATTCAATTCATTTCGAAATCGTTTTCAATTCAATTCATTTCGAAATCGTTTTCAATTCAATCCATTTCGAAATCGTTTTCAATTCAATTCATTTCGAAATCGTTTTCAATTCAATCCATTTCGAAATCGTTTTCAATTCAATTCATTTCGAAATCGTTTTCAATTCAATTCATTTCGAAATCGTTTTCAATTCAATTCATTTCGAAATCGTTTTCAATTCAATTCATTTCGAAATCGTTTTCAATTCAATTCATTTCGATTTTATTCAAATTCAAACTCACTTCCTATTCAATTCGAATTTTAATCTAATTCAATTGAATTTCATTTCAAAATATTTAGTTTTGAAATCACTTTTCAATATTCGTTGTAAAACGAATAAAATCGATATAAATATCGTTCACGTCAAAATAGCGCATCTCTAATCCACACGGCTTTATATATTTAAAAAACTTCTATTCAATTCAACACATGAACCTATATTTCTTTCAACACACGACTAATCTCAACACATGAGTACTGTCAACACATCACTATTTTTATTATGTGAAATATTTTATAAAACTATGGTATCTATCCTTTGATTTTCAATTAGACTTCTACTGGGAAGTAGTTCTAATTTTAAATGTGATAAAGATGTAATTTTGATTATATAAAATATTTCACTCAACACATGCACATCGTCAACACATGACTATTTTTATATTCAACACATGAATTTTCTTTTATAATATTCCTTATTTTCCCGATTGGAATGAGGCCCAATCAATCACCACATAATGTTAATTATATGGATTCCATACAACACATGTATATAATAGCGTCGAAAAATAATCAACCATCAACCAAAGTGCACTACACTGTATAAGCATCAAATATCGATATCTAACGCTTATAACAGCCTGTCAATCAATCGATCGACATATTTGATCAATCAGGATGAGTGAACTTCAAATTTCATCCCAACACCCGTGTGGGGTTTCAAACAATCAAACACAGATTTTATTTGTGCAGTTGGGCGATGTGTAAAATTTATCAACCCAATCAATATCAGTCAAATCAGTGTATATAAACAAATCGGCCGATTTGTTTATAAATATTTTATTTATTCACTTTCACGTTAAAATTTATTTTTAACGATAAAATATTCTATTTCAACACTTGAATTTCTATTCATTTCATTTACACAATAAAAATGATATTTTTATTTTTCTAACATATTTTAGAAAATTTCGGCGGCATAACGGCACGATACTAGAAACGGGACGAGGCCTAGCCTTATCCCCGGTCTAGTGAAGGCCCACGCCATTCACATATCAATTTCAATCAATTTCCAATTCAACCAATCAATCAAATCCAATCAAATAATCTAACCAAATACACAACCAAACAAACAAGTCCATGGTCTGTGGACGGGTGTCGGGTGCTACTAAGCACCGTCTGCATCCTAATATATATATATATATAACTAGAATAAGAATTTTGAGTGAGGAGTTCTCACCGAAAGCTATCCAATACCACGACTCTTCTTTTATAGAAAATCTTCATCTTCATTGTATCTTCGTCATCTTCGTTGCCCGTAGTCACTATATATATAAAAATCACATTTTTATATTTCGATGTCTTTAAAATAAAAAACATATTTTTATTTATTCACTTTCAATTTAAATTCATATTTTTATAATCACTTCATATATTTAAAAATCGAATTTTTCACTTTGCTATTCAATATATAAAAATCATATTTTTATCACGCTATTTTCTATATAAAGATTTCGCCTTTTTAAATTTAAAGATTTCACCTTTTTAAATTTAAAGATTTCACCTTTTTAAATTTCAAGATTTCACCTTTTTAAATTTCAAGATTTCACCTTTTTAAATTTCAAGATTTCACCTTTTTAAATTTCATCACTTGATTTCAACGTATATAAAAAATAAAAATCAGATTTTTATTTTTCTACATATACAAAGATGATATTTTTATATCCTCTATCCTATAAAGATTATATTTTTAATACTTTAAAAATATAAAAATCATATTTTTAATATTCCTATATAGTAAAGACTATATTTTTAATACTTTAAAAATATAAAAATCATATTTTTAACACTTTAAAAATATAAAGATCATACCTTTATCTTTCTACAATGTAAAAGATTACATTTTTAACACTCTACAACATAAATAAATAAATAAAACAGTTTTTAAAGTAAATAAAAAAAATCGGTTTTTAAGTAAAGAAAATTCAGTTTAAAGTAAAATTAAAAAAACAGTGTTTAAAATAAATAAAATTCACAGTTTAAAGTAAATAAAAAAAACAGTTTTAACATTATATATAAAAAAAATATCAGTTTTCTATTCATTTAAATAAAATAAATAATAAAATAAATAAGCTAAAAACTTACAGGGGGGGGTTTGTGGGAGCGTCGGCCTTCAGGTGGGAGGCGGGGAGTGGCTGCGTCGGAGGAGAAGAGGGAGGAAGGGGCTTGGTCGGAGTCGAAGGGAGGCGGGTGCGGTGGAGGTAGGGCTTAACGGAGAGGGAGGGGGTCGGAGCTTCGAGGTGGCGGAGGAGGAGAAGAGGAGGGCGCCTGTGGTGGCTGCGCCGCCTAGGCGCGGTGGCTCATCGGGGGGGCGGCAGCGTCGATCGCGCCCCTCTTTCGTTCTCTTCTTTTTTTTTTTTTTTTTTTTGAAATGATTTTAATGGGGGGGGGCTGGTTAAGGGAAGGAGAAAGATAATATTTTTTTTTTTATTAATTTATTTTATCCTAAAGAGTTGACTTTCACATACGACCTCGAAACGAGGCCCACCGCCTGTCGCCCATAGCGTTTCACCCCCATTCCGAACACAATGGGATATGTACCGCAAGCTGATTCGACTGTTTGAATTAGTTTCCGTTTAATTTGCATTTAAATCACTATATTGAATTTTAAACGTACATTTCAAATTACCGGGGTCACATACTAACTCTAAAAATTCTCGAAAAATATTTTCTAGCTTCGTATTGACGATACGGTCCTAACAAAACTAGTTTCGTCGAATTCTGAGACCGTTGGAAAAATGGCCAATTTCCAGTCGATTAAAATCAACTGAAATGGTCAAAACACGTTTTCCTTTGCCACGCTCACATATTGATTCGAAAAATTATGAAATTTGAAACCTAGCAATAATTCGACACTGCGGATCCAACAAAAGTGGTTTCGTCGAAATCCGAGGTCGTTTGCAAAATGTCCATTTTTAAGGGCCTGAATTCCATAGCGACTATTCAGAATTTTCAACTGGACATATCTTTTGATTCTCGCTACGAAATTTTGATTTTTCGGATTCGTTGGAAAGATATCATCAATTAGATCCTAATGTTTTTGGTTTCACTAAAATCCGGATCGTTTTGCACCCGGTACATTCAATTGAAGTTTGAAATCGAATTATCGAACTACCGCGCCATTTTCAATTCTATTTTTAATTATATATAATTATTTATATTCTAACGACGACGTATATAATATATACGTTCGAATTATATTCAAAATAAATTTCTCGTCGATATTATTCAAAATAATCTATTTTAAATAATCAAAATTCACTAAAATTGCCAAAATAAAAATTTCAAACTGGCTCGCATTTTCGGGTTATTACATAATTCCAATTGACTGGTGTGAGAACCATAATTTAGACAGGGTTATTGCTGTGATTTGGCAACCAAAAGATGATTTTTGAAAATATATCAAAGTTACGCATTTGAAATTATAATTAACTTATTGATTGCTAATAGTGTTGTGTGATAATTAGTTCAACTAATTAAAATATTGGAACGATAAAATCAATATGTGAATGAATGGTAAATTTAGCCAAATCAAATCAAATATTGAATTAAATTGAAAATTTATTGGAATTGCATATTGCACATGTGTATATAATGAACATGTCATAGCATGGAAGCCAAGCAGATTAATAAAATTGTACGCCCGACAAATAGGTACATATTTACTGTATTTATTGGGTTTTGATGATTTTATAAGCCGTTTGGCAAGCCGCTTGGCTTTTTCTTTTTGACTAATGAGGGCCCTGTGAGGCAAATTGCGGTTTTACCAATCAGCCCGTACGAAGGAGGTTATGGCGAAATTTTTAGAAAATTTAGGGTGTTAGCCAAATTTTTGAGAAATTAGAGAAATTCTTAGAAACTGGAAAGTTGAAGAATGAAATTTGAGTTGATTAGTTAAACAATTTTCAGCTCCGTTCCTTTTCGAGGACGAAAAGTTTTAAGTGGGGGAGATTGTAACAACCCGGGATTTCGGAACCAATCCAATTTTTTTATTTTAGCTATTTTAATGTATTTTGGATATTTAAAATGATTTATTTTAAATAATAACGACTAAAAATTTATTCGAACAGAAGTTAGAAAGTAAAATTTTATTTTAATTGTAAAACGAGCCTGAAATGGCGTAGTAGTTTGAAAATTCGATTTAAATTTCAACTGAATGTATAGAATTCAAGATAAATCAGATTTCAGTAAAACAAGAAATATTTGAATCTTTTTAATTATGTCTTTCTAACGAATGTGAAAATTTCATATTTCATAATATAAAGTGAAAGTTATGGCCAGTTTAAAATTTAAAATAGTCGCTGTAGAATTTATATATATATATTTTAATATAACATATAGCCCTTAAAAATACCATTTTGCATTCGACCTTCATTTTTGACGAAACTACTTTTGTTGGATCCGGAATGTCAAATTATTGTTAGATTTCAAATTTCATAATTTTTGGAATTAATATGCGAGCGTGGTAAATTTAAATGTGTTTTGACAGTTTCAGTTTGAATTGGATCGACCAGAAAATGACCATTTTCCAAACGATCTCCAAATTCAACAAAATTAGTTTTGTTAGGACTCTATCGTCAAAACATAGCTAGATTTATTTTTCGGGAATTTTTGGAGTCATTTGTGGCCCCAGTAAATTAAAATGTACGTTTAAATTCAATATATATTGATTTATATTTTAATTTTGATTAAAACTAATAAAACAGTCGAATTGGCTTACAAAACACATCCCATTGTGTCCGGAATGGGGGTATTTAGCCAGAGGCGATAGTCGTTGGGTTCGTGGTGATAAACAAGTAAATTTAGAATTAAATATTAATATAAAATAATAAATTGATATAAATATCTTTCCACTGAAACCCTAACCACTTTAGAAAAGAAACCGCTGCCAGTTCCTATCAAAGGCCGATATCGTTCAAAATTCATCCCTTAATTACGCCCAAACGGTTCCGAATTAAAATATAAATTATAAATGAAAATGGGAGATATTTTTCTGGTCTTCGAATTGGCATGGTTAAGATCTGATTTAAGTAAGTAAGCTGTTTGAATTTAGCACTCAAACTCGAGCTTTTTGAGCTCGTTTTCAGACCAAGGGGGGCATCGAAGTTTGAACGGTCACTGGCGGGGGTAGGCGGCGTGAAGAGGAAGTTGGTGGCATCCTCCGATCTGGCTCTCTTGTCTCGTGCAAGGTGCGATTATTAAACCCTAGCATGGATCGATGGGTTTCAGCATACCATGTTAGTTGGAAGAAGAAGACTAAGAAGCGGTTTGGGTTTGTTTAAAGATGGTAATTAGAGATAGGTTTAATAAATAAATAAATTACCTTTTAATGATGTTATTAAATTGTCTAATGTTTAAACTATCGTATCTTTTTCATACGAAAACGGAATCGAACGATTTCGGATTCGTTGGAATCGCATAAAAGAGAGCTACAACATGGAACTGACTAGTAAAGACTAGAGAATTTTAGAGCTAGCCGCAAACTAAGGAGGAGTGGGACCCAATGTGAGATCTCTAAATTCAATTGAAATGGAAAATAAGATATAATAGGTTGTAAATGGTGCTTAGTACCTCCTATCACTACATTCTATACAAACCATGGATGATTTGTGTGATATGTGTGTTGTATAAAATATATTTGCGATGTGTAAATAAAATATATATATGCGATATCTAATAATATATATATATATATATATGCGATGTGAATAAAATCTATATATGTGATGTGAATAAAATATATATGCATTGTGAAAAATATATATGTGATATGAAAATTATATATATATATATATATATATATATATATATTTGCGTTGTATAAATTATATATGCGTTGTATAAAAAAATATACGCGATGCATAGAAATTGGAATGCGATGAAATGAAATAAATATTTGTTCGTTAAAAAAATGATTTTTAACATATATATGAAATATATAAAATTGTCATGCTATGGAACAATTATTGAATGGTTAAAAATATAAGTTTTAACTATATATGGAGTATTCAATTTTGATTTATAATTGAACTGAAAGTGGGAATCGTTTTTAAAACGAATTTATAAATCACGTTTCGAACAGAAATACATACATATATATATATATATATATATATATATATATATATATATACAGAAATGGTTTGTATAGAACGCGCCGCGCATCGATCGTTCGCGAATTTCGATCATTGACTTCGAATTGACATTACGGGAGATCCGACCGTCAAATTCTCCTAAAACCGGAACCTTGGGTTCATATCGAAAATATCTTTCCAATGAATATAAGAGATTTAAATTTGAACAGTTGGATTTTAAAATATGTCCAAATCAATTTCAGAAAATGTCGCTATGGATGCAGTTCGGTGACCGTTATTGGAAACCGATTGTAAGGGCCTAAATAAAATTATTTAAAATATGGAAAAATTGTGTAAAATCGTAATAAATGATTTGGAAAGATTTTAGATGAAAAATTCTTTATTTGAGAAGATAAAAATATATTTTTATTGAAATGAACTAGTTATTAACTAGAATAATAATCCAATTATTTTTGGAAATTATAAATTGGATTGAGAAATGGTTTTATTATAACCAGAATTTTCCAACGTATGAATTAGAATGGATTTGAATGGAAATGATCTTGGAATATTTCGATATTGAATTCCTTGATTATATGGATATTGTTGAGGAATTTGGAAGATATTGATATCGTTATTCCAATATGATATGCATTAGTTTTAGAATTTGGTCTTGAATATAAGTCTATATTATTTCTATTCAGAGCCTTATATTTAATATCAAATTGGGTTTTGGGGTTTATAGTGAACAATGTTTTAAATAACAGTCGTTCTTTAACCCAATTAACAGTGAAGATATGATTTGGAAATTATAATCTTTAAATAAGATTAATGGAATTTTCCAAAGAAAAGTTTTCCAATTTGATATATTACATTGGAATTAAATGGAATTCGATTTAGTGATAATCGAGATGAGCATTTTAAAGGAAGACCATTACTATATATGGAATTTAGAAGGGTTTTTCGTTATTCCATTTATAGTATTAGTTTGTGTGACGGCCACCCCACACCAGCCGACATTTTAATTAAAGTGTGTTGTGCCAATGTCCAACTAGCACGGGACGGTCGCCAAAGAAAGGAAAAGAATCGAATTTGAAGCTAAAACTACCACAGGAACCTGTAGAATATCTCATAGCGTATGGAACAAAATATAATAATAACATAATTTTGACATAAAACATGTGAGACGGTGCATAAGCTGAAACTAAACCATCGTAGCAGCGGAAAATCCAAAATACAGCTTTTGTTCCACATCATCATTATTACAACCTTTAAAATTGTCTCAAAAGCAAAATAAGAAAGGTACACTACTAATGCCCAAAGTAGTGACCAGCAGCGAAACAGGGAGAATATATAGAGAATAGTACGTGTAAGCCTCCTGCTCGTCTCCGGACAGCTACTCATACACAACCAGCTAACCGGTCTCTAGTCTTCCCGTTTAAGAGCACCTAGAGTAATAAGAAGAGACATAAAACTCTGGGTCAGACAAATGTCTGGTATGAGTGATAAGCAACAAAACAGAACAATAACAGGTATAATCCAATCATACCTGAACCTGGACCTGCAACCAAAGAGTTAGCACAACAAGATGTATAGTGCTCTAAGGTAACACTAACATAAAGTGTAAATGGGGGTGGGGTCATGGTGGTAGCAAACATCAAACATAGCAATCATCCTCACATCTCTCACACATTGCGTAAAGCATATGATTTCTACCACTTTAATCACCCAATTCTTTGCTATGATCACTCTGCCCCATGGAGTCACAATGGCCCCATTGCACTGATCCATAGCCACTAATCCATCTCTTAGTGGTGAGTCAAAGCTATAGGTATCAATAACCCCTTAGCACACGTCCCGCAGCAAAGTCCAATCATGAAGTCAACTCGTTGGTTCCCGTCTAGATCCTGAGTTCTGACTTCTAATTTGAACTACCTTTGCATCTTGGGTTTTGGTCATCATTATCCTGGTTCGACCTCCATTCGGTTCGTGATCATCATATAGGTTCGGGTCCTCCATCGGTTCGTGAGTAGCTCCAGTTCGTGGCCTCCAAGCGGTCCGGGTCGTGGTAACCCCATCGGCTCGAGTCGGACTTGTCTACTCAGGTTGTTCCGTGCGCTTCCTCTTCCGGCGGTTCGGTTCGGAGTAGCACCCTGATTCGGATCGTGAAACTCTACTGGGATCGGTTCGTGATGCCCTTCCTCTAGCAGTTGGATCGTGAGCTTCTGGTCGGTTCGGAGCTTCTAGTTCGTGGGCTCTTCAAGTGAGCGGGTCGGGGTCGTGGAGTGCTCCACGAGCGGGTCGGAGAAGGTGAGCACGATCGGTTCGGTTCGGATATAGGTGATCCGATCTGATTCCTGCATATTTTACTACAACCTTTCCAGCGACTGTTTTACGCCACACGACGGCGTTTTCGACCATTCTAATCATTCCAAACAATTTCAAAACATTCCAAATAGTCATAGCAACATGTATAGTCATCCACAAACACCAAAACAATAAACAATCATGATAATATAGATCAAACATACCCGAAAAACCCATGTTTTCCCTTTAATCATGTTTAAGTATAACTATTGATAGGGTTAGCAAAACTTAACCAAATTAACCCAAATTTCTAACAAAGGCCTAAAACAATATTTCGAAATTTATAAATATTTTTCTAGAATTTAATCATGTATAAATTCACTAATTATCACTAATTACCCTTAATTAACCTTAATTAGTGTAAAAACAATGCTAATCACTCACCTTAGCCACAAATATAATCTTAGATTTGAAACTCTACTATTATGGCACGGATCCCAATGTATTCCAGTAGCCCCATCTCTGATTTGATGCTAATCCGCCTTAATTTGGTGTTGATTTGCTTAATTAGTGATTAAGAATGACAAAAATGGTGTTTTGGGAGCGATTTAGAAGAAGGAGGCCATTGCTAGAGCTCAACGGAGGTTTGTGGTGGCTGGAAAAATGAATAGGAACCATTCTCTAACTCATTTCAGCCCTTTCATAACTCTAATCCCTAAATGGGTTATAGGCTTAGCTGCTAATCACTCTAATTAGGCCTGGTTAAGCTTTTTTTCACCGTCTAAACCTTGTTTCAGCCATATCTCCCAAACGGTGAGTCTGTTTGGCTAATGTGACCACTCTACGGAAAGGTAAACCATCATCTGGATCTAATGGAAGTGGTTTTAGGTCAAAACTCCTTACCAATCAAAAGTTATGGCCGAAAAAAGATCAGCTAAGGGCAAACGGTCATTTAAAAATCGGCAAAAATCATGAACATGGGAAATGATCCCAATAGTCGTCTCCCAAAGTTACATAGCTATATGACTTCGTATGTGAAAGAAGTAAATATTCTATGATCCTTCGATGCGTAGAATGCGGGTCGTTACATTCTCCCCCCTTTAAGAAATTTCGCCCTCGAAATTCCTTAATTAAGAAATAAGCAAAGGATCCTGCATGCCTATCAACCATTTACAAAAATCAAACATACAAAAACAAACAAACAAGCCTGTCCTAGCATGCGGGAAACTAAATTGCAATTAAAATCTTACCAGGCAAAGAATTCTGGATACGTCTTCCTAATGCTCTACTCTGTCTCCCAAGTACAGTCATTCTCACCCCACTGAACTTAGACTAGATCCACCGCTTTCCTTCGAAGTTGCTTCGTATCGTGCTCGACAATACGAATCAGCTTGCGATTCCCAACCGCCTCGGGTTCTACTTTGATATCATCCAACTGGCCAGGTGAAATAGTCATATCGGGGTCATGCACGATTTTCCTTAACTAGGAAACATGAAATATGTTATGAACTCCTGCCATCTTCTCTGGTAATTCAACTTTATATGCCAAATTCCCAACTTGCTCGAGAACTGGGAATGGACCAGCAAATTTTGGTGTTAACTTGCCTCTCCTGGCAAATCGTATCACGCTCTTTAACGGAGAAATCTTGACAAACACCAAGTCGCCAATGGAGAAATTTAAATTTCTCCTCCACTTATCAGCATAACTCTTCTGCCTATCTTGGGCAGCCTTCATTCGTTGTCGGATAACTTGATCTTATTTGAGGTTTCTCTTATCACATCTGGCCCAAGCACAAATTTCTCACCAGTTTCTAACCAACATGACGGTGAGTTGCACGGTCTTCCGTACAAAGCTTCAAATGGAGCCATACCAATACTGGACTGATAACTATTATTATATGCAAACTCTACTAGATGCAAATGGTCATCCCATGATCCACCAAAATCCAATATGCAAGCTCTCAAGAGACCTTCTAATACTCGATTCACCCTCTCTGTTTGACCATCGGTTCGAGGATGATACGCGGTACTGAGATGTAATTCTGATCCTAAAGCCTCTTGTAAGCTCTTCCAAAACCCACTAGTAAATAATGGATCTCGGTCACTCACAATGCCTTTGGGTACTCCATGAAATCTCACTACCCACTTCATATACAGTTTTACTAACTTAGTTGTCGTTCTATTCGAATTGACTGGTATAAACCTTACCTCTTGGTTAATTGATCCACAATCACCCAAATACTGTCATGGCCCGATCTAATCCTCGGTAAACCATCTATGAAATCCATCGACTTATTCCCAATTTCATTCGGGAATTTTCCAATGGTTGTAACAAACCACTAGGCTTCCTTTGATCAGCTTTAACTAACTGGCAATTTATACTCTTGGAGATAAACTTCCCAACGTCTCTCTTCATCCCTTCCCAGTAGTAGGTCTGCTTCATGTCTCGATACATTTTGTTACTACCGGGATATATAGTCAGTCTTGAGTGATGACATTCTCTAAGAACTTCATCTCTCCATCCATTGGCATTGGGTACAACCAGTTTATCATCCTTTCGAATCCATCCTTCTCTATCTGGTCCACACTTGCTCATCTCCTTGCTATCGATATCCATTCATACCTTGGAGATGATTTCCAATAGGTTAGGATCGTTTTTCTGACTGGAACCAATCCGCTCAATCAAAGTCGGTCTGATCATCTAACTTGCTAACATTTCTGGATCCAATACATACTTACGTCTGAGATCATATCCCATGATATACCTAAGCTTCTTCCATTCAAGAAACATACCATCTAAACTGTCATGTCTCCTATTCAATGCATCAGTTATCGCACTTAGTCCGGTAGCACAGGCATCCGTGTATGTCGTCATCTCTTCTTTCTTTATTACCAGAATCCTATAGGTGATACTCAACTCAAGGGAACAAGAATAGGAACAAACATAGCAACCATAGCATCTATCAAACATGTCCTATCTATCACATGCTAAAGCCATACACACCTACTTGACTGGTCCAACCAATCCCAAGGCTAATGGAAGTCCCACCTCCATACATACGTCGATACCTACTTGACTGGTCCAACCAATCCCAAGGCTAGTGGAAGCCCCGCCTCCACACGGACTACCGTACGTCCAACGTACGTTTATCCTCCAAGGATAACTAGATCACGTCCAACTGATCCAAGGTAACGGGCGTCCCTAGATACCCCTGCTTTGAGTCCGCCTAGAACACTCTAAGTATCGACGATTTCTTGGTACTCTCATCAGAAGAGCTACCCACATACTCTGACCCAGTCTCGAGTATCCATTACTGACAAATCTCAAGTCCAACATGAGTCGTCTCCCTATTCGTTGCATCTCCAAGATCAACGAACAACCATTTTCGTTTATGAGTTCAAGTCTAACTTGAATCGTCCTAAACAATCCATTACCTTGCAGCTTCCTCAAGTCCCACTCGAGTCATCTCCTAGCCCTATCGAATCCAACTCGGGGCAGTCCATACCATTGAACAATCTTATCATGTCACGGCTGCACATCACTCCTCGAGCAAGCCGAGATATCATTCAATGGAAATCTCAACAACTACTTAATATCTCTCATGCAAACCATCCTAGTCGAACTCGACATTCCCCAAGCACAAGCCCCAAAGGCCTAAACCAATATTAGACAAGCACTCAAGGAACATCTCCTTCGAATTCAGACAATCTACGTGAGATGATACTAACAAAGCAACTAAGCAGTCACAAGAAAACATACATCCATAACACGATAAGACTACATTACAACAAATCATGCAAAGGCTAGTCGAGCCACCGATCGGGTTCGTAGCAACTAAAGGTCTATCGACAATCTCGAGTTCCAATCCCAACTTACCTACCAGGTCACTAGATATGAAGGAATGGGATGCCTTGCTATCAACAAAACTAGGACATAAACATCATAAATAGAAAGCATACCTCGAATAATGTTGCCCTTTCCCTTCTCCGCCGCAGTTGGGGCATTTAACCAAGAAGGAACAGCGTTGATAGCATATGTTTTCACAATCTGCTTCACTTTAGGGGGTTGCGGGCAATTATCCTTGTGATGTCCCACTTGGCCGCAATTAAAGCACTTCCTTTCCCTAGGCTTTTCCTGACAATCTCTAGCATAGTGGCCCTTCTTGCCACAACTAAAGCACTCTTTATCTTTCTTGTCCTTCTTTTTCTGACCACACTTGGTCTGATCATGTTTTCTCTTATTCTGAGACTCCTTACCTCCACTGCTTGCTTGCAGCTTTGGTTCCTCTATAGATGCAGTAGCAACATCGGCCTTTGACTTAGGGTATAGACTCTCCGATCTCAATGCTTTCCCCACTATAGACTCGAACGTCTCGTCGATTTGGTTTATCAGCCTTTCCCCTAAGTACTCATCTAAGCCGGTTATGAACTTCTCGTCCTTCTTCTCGGCCGTGTCGATAAGAGACAATCCATACTTCGATAAAGTATCGAACTCAGCAATATATTCCGAGACTGTCTACCATTATGCTTAAGCTCCAAAAATTTCCTAAACAATTCAGATTTGTGGGCAGCTAGAATGAACTTTTCACTGAAACGAGTCATAAACTGATTCCAAGTAACTTGATCTTCAGGAGTAGCTGCTTTAATAGCATTCCACCAATTCATAGCTCGTCCTTGAAGCTGACACAATGCTAACTTTCTCTTCATGGCAACATCGATCCCTAGGTCCTCGAAGATGCGTTCACAACTATCCAACCAATCTTGAACTTCCGTAGCCGACTCCGTTCTGTGGAACGGTTTCCCACCAAGACTAGTGTAGTCCTTACAAAGCTTGGCGAAATCGGCCCTAGGCGCGTGCATCGCTATACCACCACCATTTGCAGCATTAGGAACTGCCCTCTAAACATCTCTAAGCATCTCTCTCATGAAGTCAGTGAACATCGTCCTCATATCAGGAGCATTCCCGTTATTAGCTCCTCTACCAGTACCCCTCGTATGTCGGCTCATCGTTCAATCTGTAAGGAGGAAACGATTAACCATCTCCATAGTGGTGCAAGTGCAGTGCGACTCCATCCTTAGATATACTAATAATATATATATAGCTTTTGAAAACCAAAATATCACAAATACGCGCTCCCATATACGTATACTATCCCTCCCTGGTGTCTTTCCCTAGGTTAACTACGCAACCTAGAGCTCTGATACCAAATGTGACGGCCCGCCCCAGACCAGCCGACATTTTAATGAAAGTGCGTTGTGCCAATGTCCAACTAGCACGGGACGGTCGCCAAAGAAAGGAAAAAAATCGAATTTGAAGCAAGAACTACCACAGGAACCTGTAGAATGTCTCACAGCGTATGGAACAAAATATAATAACAAGACAACTTTGACACAAAACAGGTGAGACAATGCATAAGCTGAAACTAAACCATCATAGCAGCGGAAAATCCAAAATACAGCTTATGTTCCACATCATCATTATTACAACCTTTAAAACTGTCTCAAAAGCAAAATAAGAAAGGTACACTACTAATGCCCAAAGTAGTGACCAGCGGCGACACAGGGAGAATATATAGAGAATAGTACATGTAAGCCTCCTTCTCGTCTACGGACAGCTACTCGTACACAACCAGCTAACTTGTCTTTTGTCTGCCCGTTTAAGAGCACCCAGAGTAATAAGAAGAGACATAAAACTCTGGATCAGAAAAATATCTGGTATGAGCAATAAGCAACAAAACAGAAAAATAACAGGTATAATCCAATCATACCTGAACCTGGACCTGCAACCAAAGAGTTAGCACAACAAGATGTATAGTACTCTAAGGTAACACTAACATAAAGTGTAAATGGGGGTGGGGTCATGGTGGTAGCAAACATCAAACATAGCAATTATCCTCACATCTCTCACTCAGTGCGTAAAGCATATGATTTCTACCACTTTGATCACCCAATTCTTTGCTACGATCACTCTGCCCCATGGAGTCACAACGGCCCCATTGCACTGATCCATAGCCACTAATCTGTCTCTCAGTGGTGAGTCAAAGCTATAGGTATCGATAACCCCTTAGCACACGTCCCGCAGCAAAGTCCAATCATGAAGTCAATTCGTTGGTTCCCGTCTGGATCCTAAGTTCTGACTTCTAATTTGAACTACCTTTACATCTCGGGTTTTGGTCATCATTATCCCGGTTCGACCTCCATTCGGTTTATGATCATCATATAGGTTCGGGTCCTCCATCGGTTCGTGAGTAGCTCCGGTTCGTGGCCTCCAAGCGGTCCGGGTCGTGGTAACCCCATCGGTTTGGGTCGGACTTGTCTACTCAGGTTGTTCCGTGCACTTCCTCTTCTGGCGGTTCAGTTCGGAGTAGCATCCTGATTTGGATCGTGACATTCTACTAGGATCGGTTCATGATGCCCTTCCTCTAGCAGTTTGGATCGTGAGCTTCTGGCCGGTTCAGAGCTTCTAGTTTGTGGGCTCTTCAAGTGAGCGGGTCAGGGATGTGGAGTGCTCCACGAGCGAGTCGGAGAAGGTGAGCACGATCGGTTCGGTTCGGATATAGGCAATCCGATCTGATTCCTGCATATTTTCCTACAAACTTTCCAGTGACTATTTTACGCCACACGACGGCATTTTTGACCATTATAATCATTATAAACAATTACAAAACATTCCAAACAATCATAGCAACATGTATAGTCATCCACAAACACCAAAACAACAAACAATCAAGATAATATAGATCAAACATACCTAAAAACCCAGGTTTTCCCTTTAATCATGTTTAAGTATAACTAATGATAGGGTTAGCAAAACTTATTAACCCAAATTTATAACAGAGGCCTAAAACAATATTTCAAAATTTATAAATATTTTTCCAGAATTTAATCATGTATAAATTCACTAATTATCACTAATTACCCTTAATTAACCTTAATTAGTGTAAAAAATGCTAATCACTCACCTTGGCCACAAATATAATCTTAGATCTGAAACTCTACTGTTATGGCATGGATCCCAATGTATTTCAGCAGCCCTATCTCTGGTTTGACGCTAATCCGCCTTGATTTGGTGTTGATTTGCTTAATTAGTGATTAAGAATGACAAAAATGGTGTTTTGGGAGCGATTTAGAAGATGGAGGCCGTTGCTAGAGCTCAAGGGAGGTTTGTGGCGGTTGGAAAAATGAATAGGAACCATTCTCTAACTCATTTCAGCCCTCCCATAACCCTAATCCCGAAATGGGTTATGGGCTTAGCTGCTAATCACTCTAATTACTCCCGGTTAAGTTGTTTTTCACCTTCTAAACCTTGTTTCAGCCATATCTCCCAAACGGTGAGTCCGTTTGGCTAATATGACCACTCTACGGAAAGGTAAACCATCATTCGGATCTATGGAAGTGGTTTTAGGATAAAACTCCTTACCAATCAAAAGTTATGGCCGAAACAAGATCAGCTAGGGGCAAAACGGTCATTTAAAAATCGGCAAAAATCATGAACATGGGAAATTGTCGTCTCCCAAAGTTACATGGCTATACGACTTCGTATATGAAATAAATAAATATTCTATGATCCTTTGACGCGTAGAATGCGAGTCGTTACAGTTTGATACGGAAATTTATATCAATTACGACTGATCGGTTTTCTGTGAAGGTTCCATTTTGATGGAAGATGATTTTGGGTTTGCTGTGAACGGTGTTTTTATACGACATTTGTTCTTTAACCCAATTAAAAGTAGGATTAATTTCCAGAAAACTGAATAATCATTAAGTAATGATTTGTGAAATTAAAACGGAACTAGAGTTTTAATGAATCTTTAATTAGATTTGAAATGAACAGATGGTGATTAAATTAACCAAAACATGAGATGTGTTAGAACCAAATTTACTTGGTTGTTGATATTCATTATTGATTATTGATTGATTGATTTTTTGGATTGTGCTCGACCAGTTTGTGAGCCAAATATGCTTTTACATTTAGTATTGGTTTGGGTAGAAATATTTGTATACTAACATCTTGTGAAACATTTCACGATTTGACTATGAGATGTTTAATGATGTTGTTGAGCTCATTTCAAATTTAATGAATGATTTTGAAATGATATTTTTCTTAAGTGAAAAGAAAGTATTCCCGATTTTGGATAGGGAATGTTTTATAAAAATGTTTTATAAAACAGAAAGGATTTCGAGGCCTAAACCCGGTGTTGGCGAAATGATTTCGAATTGTATTATGTGTTTGACATTGCGGTTCCTCACGTAACCGATTAGTTGCTATTGATGATTTATCTGTTTGGTGGCGGAGAATTAATTCTCTTGCTTAATACCCTTCTTTGAGACATACGAGCTCAATGGTTATGTGATTAATAGTGGTTGGTCATATGTGTGAATTGTTGATGTGAAGTACTATAATTTGAAAGTACTTGTGATTATTATGTTGCAAAATGATTTGGAAGTGGAAATCTATATAGATTTGATTATGCTCGTGATTATTAGTGTGAACGATTTTTCCACTTCGGGATATAAAATAATTTAGTATGTGGCTAAAGATTCGGGTAACCCATGCGACTAAAAGTATGGGTATTATAACCTTAAATGGCTTTGGGCGGTGTATTTTCCCCGAGGGCGTGGGAGGTGCATCATCAGTGTAGCCTGCTCCATCGTGGGAGGTGCACATATATATTGAGTTGCTTAGGTACGTGCCCTTTGCCTTGTTGATGGGAGAAACCTCCCGATATTTGGTTGCATACTTGTTTGTATGCATTGTGATGTTTTGGAATTCATATTTCCAAATGATTTTGGTTTGAGATCTCGAAGTGAACT
Source organism: Allium sativum (assembly GCA_030737875.1). Classification (NCBI taxonomy): domain Eukaryota; kingdom Viridiplantae; phylum Streptophyta; class Magnoliopsida; order Asparagales; family Amaryllidaceae; genus Allium; species Allium sativum. The sequence continues at coordinate 786,675,793 of CM060916.1, read as the reverse complement.
CTACTTTATTATGAAAGTTAGATATGTATTTCAAATGATTTGAAATAAGAATCGGGAAATAAAGTCCAAAGGAATAATTTCTGTAAAGTGAATTGGATTTCGAAAAACCTAAATCTGGGGTTTAAGCCTAAATGGGTAGATTGGAAAATTGCATGTTGTATGATGCATTGTAGATCCATATGTCTATTATTGGCGTAGTTTTTTTATGGTGTTCTTGGGAGGAAACCCGTTCCGTGCTATACGGCGTGGTCCTGTGATTTACCATATATAAAGTAAAAGTTTAATAACTGTTTTAAGTTCTTATACTAGTCTCATGACTGACTCGGAGTTTATTGTTTCTACCTAAACTCTACATGCCCATATTTTCCACATGGGTAGTCAGTGGTTTTGGTTTTGCAGATTCCTATTTCACAGGATCCTGGATTTACAGCTGGAGCTATATTCGGAAAGCTTTGTATCCATATATTTCTTTCGGCAGTGTTATGTATATTTTTCCGCTGCTATGTAATGTATTTTAATCTCTGATATTTTTTGGTTGTATATTATTTATTCAGACTCTGTTATATTATTGTACTCTGATGTAAATTATTGTAACAGCAATGAAATGTTCTTCTGTTTATGTTCTTATTTGTCATGTTCTCAACTCAATCCGGGCTTTCCCAATAGGGGATGTTTGGGTCGTTTCACCCAACCCACAGCGTTGGGGATGCTCTAACCCAAAGGACGAACAACATAGTGTTCCTATAGGAATATCCCTTGAACGTACTAAGAAGAATCCTAATAACAACGATCGTGGCAAAGCAGCAATGCAAGATAGCTACCGAGTCTAGGAGAACTCACAAATGAATTACAAACGCAGCAAGGCCACATTATGGACCAACAATCACAGGTGTACCATCCAACAAACATCCACCGTAATAGAAGTTATCGTTGTGGCTGTACAACATCGATGCAAACCCATAACTGCCAATCCGATAACATAAGGCCACATTATGGACCAATAATCACAAGAGTACCATCCAACAGACATCCACCGTAATAGAAGTTATCGTTGTGGCTGTACAACATCGAAGCAAACCCATAACTACCAATCCGATAACATAATCATCTCTTTAGCTCAACGTCAAACAAAGAAGTGTTGAGAGATAAGCAAAAACTAATTTCTTGAAAGCAAAATCACAAAAAAAACAATATTACATATGACCATAGCCCAGAACATACCACAAGTAGATGAATGGAGACAAAAAGGATGACACAACTCCAATCGAAGGAGGAGTAGTCACAACAGGGATGTTTACATCAAAAATGGTCTAAACACCCAAGGTACTAAACTGTAGTTCACCAATTTGGTAGGAAATAAATGGAACCATGTTTAATCAGCAATTAAAAACGAAAAATGCGAGAAAAAATAAAGTAGAGACGAGATTTATAGTGGTTCAGCCGTTAATTAGGCCTACATCCACTGTGAAGGTGATTTTCAATCTTATAATGAGGATTACAAAATACATCAATTCTCTCTTTCCATATATCTCTATATTCACCCAATATACTCTCATTTATATATTTCAATTTTGGAATTATATAAGAGAATGGTAGAATTTGAGGAGAAGAAGGATGGATGAATGATTGAGAAGGAGGATGCCTTCATTTTCCTCGATCACAAGATTGTACTTGACGCCATGGCCGAATTAGTAGTTGAGGATATATTTTCGCAGCACTTTGTGGTTTCAAAGATTGGATCCCCTTTATGTTGGCAGCCATGGTGTATTTATAGGTGAGCTTCCCCTGGGAAATGATCTGAAATCCGTTTATGCGGGCTACGGACCGCTCATTCTATTAATTACAATCATGCCATCGGCTAGCTGTAGCCAGCTGTCCAGAGCTGTATTTGGTTGTTATGCGCGAGTGACTCAATGGAGCGAGCGTCTTAAGTAGTTGAGCGGGTCCATAGGAGCAGGCGTCCCTGTGAGAATGAATGCTTTGGGAAATTTTATAAGAGTAGAACATGGGACTGGAATCGACTCTCCTTGTTCCTTGCGCGACCAATCATCTTGGTTCAAGGGCACTCGTCTTTTTGTTGCCTTTGTACGACGCTATTTGTCCCTACGGCTACGCTATGAGGTCGCTTCCACCTATGTTGAATGGGCGACTTGCTTTGTTTCGATGTTTGAGCGGCTTTGTCCCATTATGAACGACCGACCTTGGCTTCCGCACCTAAATCATTATTTGTGTCTAACTTTGGTTGGAGACATAGTCACAAAAGATGTTACAAGCGCTTGTATTGCAACTCCGTCTCGGGCTTGGTCTTTTGATGGGAAATCATTGAGCGACTTTACAGGATATACGATCTCCCTTTTTGGGCCGCACTTCCCATTACATATCCTGCCATCATCCTCAGTTGTACTGGTTGACTTGACTTGTCTTGGGTTTGATATTTGGCCTTTAAGTGCCTCAGATAACATTGCGCACGATCGACCCTGATGATGTCTGTTCCATATCCTTCACTCAATATGCGTATGGATTTTTTAGGGATTAACACTTGCCCCTCGAAGTCTGTGATTTCTTTTAGTAAGGAATTACTGGCTTCGAACATATTTGATCGCATATTGTTTGGTAGATTTATCCCGACTTGTCGAGGGGTTGTTCGTGCAAAAGATTAAGATTGCTTCATTGTAGCTGATTGGTATTGTCTCTCTCTTATGAGCGAAAGGCTTGATGTATCTTTTTGGTTATTGTGCGAACAGTTGAATTTTGGGATGCCAGCTGGAGCTTGATGGGACACTTATTTGTGTATACGAGTACTAATCTGATGTGGTGAGAATACTCTAGATATATGCCTTTTAATCTTCCTTCTTATTTTCTTACTTGTGCGCATTTATTTGGCTTTCCACGCATACCTATGTGCGCTTGTTTTGAGTGATTCCCCAATTGCCCGAATGCTAAGCCCTCTATCTGAACATATGTATGCCTTTCGTACGAGCGACCGGACGAAAATATTACTTCGGTTAGCCAATTCTTTCGTCTGTCTTTTATGTATTGTTTTGCTATCTTCTTCTTTCCCAGAAGAAAGCTTTTAATGGCGGCGCTATTCTAAGCAATCCTCTTTATTGCTTGGATTCCTTTTATAACTCCAAATTACTCTAGTTCTTTCATTGTTCTGATTTGCATTCGTGCACGGCACTGTCATCGAGGCCTCCGCAATCTCGAGGTCGATTTGACTGGATTGTTCGCATAGATTTGAGACTGCTCGCTCGCCTGTAAGTAAATTCCTCCTTTGATTTTATCTCGACTCAATTTTGAAGCATGAATTTCGACCATGCGACTTTGGGGTTTCTAAGTAGGGATTCCATTTCCCTATAATCCCATAATTTCAGGAAGCAATCTATGTCGGACCAGGTTAGAAGGTCTGATCGAGCAGAAAGTTCTGATCAAGTTGTGTCTACGCCCAATGTTGTCTCTTCGATAGGCGCTGCCCAAGATTTCCCACAACCTCGTGCACTTTCTAAAGTACCTAGTGAGAGGCACCCGACGGAGCTTTCTCCCAGCTTATTCCATCAATTGTGCAAACAATTTGGTATTTCGGAGAAGAAGAGGCCAAGCTGCCTAGGGAATAAGAGTTCGCGGATACCTCTCCTAAAGGATATGTTGTCGTTACTCATGGCATGTTGATAAGTGGAGCGGTTCCTCCCTTTTATCCTTATATAGAAATGATTCTCCGGAGCTTGGCTATTTCCCCGTATCAATTACATCCTAATGGTTATGAGATTTCGATAAGCCTTTATATCCTTTTTATGAGAGAAAAACAACGGGCTCCTTCGTTTGAGGATATATGCTCATTATATGCTTTCAGGACAAGAAGCTAGCGTCCCTTGTTTATCTTTGTGGAAAGTCGGGGTCCAAAAATAATTACTGGCTTAGTGGACAGTGTACGAGGATTTCCCAATCAGTACTTCTTTGTCCGATTTCCAGATAATTTCTACGGCTTCTGGATGGAAGGCAGTAAGCATTTTTATTCTTTAAATTGCATCTTGCTCCGTCTTCCTTTTTCTTAAAATCTTTTGGATATACTGCAGTGCTTCCTGATCAAAGCATACCCTTCGACCAACATTTATGCAACTCATTATTAGGTGTTGATGAGGACGAGAGAAATAGGAAATTCTTGATCACTAAAGGGTTCTTAAGGCAATATAATTTCCTTTCCTCTCTACGCACCTTCGCGATGGATACTTCTGATAAAAAAGAAACTGCTGGAAAATCCCCTATCAAGAAATCTTCGAAAAGGGAATGTTCTAGCACCGTGGGGAGCAGCGAGGCATCTTTCAAAAGCAAAGCGGCCTCTGCCAAAAAGATAGTATCCAAGCGTACAAAGCACCAAGGCCCTAAGCCTTCAGTGGTCTTGTGCGAAAAAGATGGGCCTCCTTTAGAGGAAGATGTCCAGGGAGATGTGAATGTGACTCCTTTGGAGATCACCTCGGATCAAGTGCGGGAAGTGGAGTAGTCTGACGGAATTGTAGTGACTTCTAAAGAAAACCCAAGAGGCGGAGAGAATTCTTCTAAAGACAATCAAGAAGAAGATGGTTTAGAAACTTTTAAGGGTCTTAATCCCCTTGATTTAGCTGAAGACCTTGTTCAAGGTAAGGCCGTTACTTGGACATTTTGTATTTCAAAACCTTTTAATTGTAAGAATTTCACAAAAAACCCCACGTTTCTGGGTCAACGTGATATCTCACAAGGTCTGGAACTGTTTTAGTCTTGTTGTTTTCATATATTCCGTGTATTTCCTCTCCTGGCCTTCTTTCTCGCCTTTCAATGATTAAGGTGCTTAGATCTTCTTTTTTTCTCTTAGATCCAGGAATGAGATCATCTTTATCGGACAGTTTCTCCCAGCAATTTGCTCTCGTCGATCCACAGAATGTCTTACTGTAACACCCCGCCTCCGCTAGGGTCACTCGCAAGGGAATGCACTAGCTTTAGAGGGGCATTATTGGTAAACATGCACAGAAATATCACAAGACAGAACATATAAAATAGCGGAAGTAAATCAAACTTTCATAACATGAATAAATAAGGTCTAAAGCCTTTTACATCAGAGTACATCAAAACCTGTCTTGCAATACTAAAGAAGCACAAAGACATTTTCATAAATTATTCCCCAAGTAAAAACGGTAAAGTAGCTATTAGCCAAGAAATTCCCAAGCCATCCATGATGACCTTCAAGCAGAAGATGTCCGAACTAAACAACAGTATTTCCTCCCTGTAACCTGGGGGGAAACGGAAGAAAAGAGGCGAAACAAAACGGGTCAGTCAAAAAGACTGAGTAAGCCCTATCTACTATTAGCATAAAAACTAGTAAAGTTAACTGACATGAGAAACTGAGATGAACATAAGCATGATAACAAGATAGATAAGCTAAATCAAAATAACAGGATGAACTACTGAACTCAGAAAACTAAGGTGTCATGATAAATTACGATGTCAAGATAAAACAAGGTATCACATCGTCAGGTTTCTATCAAGTATAATATCCCCAAGATATCTATTACGTATAACGTCCCATGGTATCTATCCTGTATGCCCGCTCTGCACCTACCGTACTAGTATCCCAACTGTACCACGTGCTATCCGTGAATGACCCTTACTCAAAAGTCGTGTAATGGTCCATGTCAACCTAATATATCGCATATATAGGTTACTCAAATCATATGTTTCTTTCCATTTATATAAGTTCAGTCCTTTGCCGTACCTCGTACGGGCTTCCTCATGTCGTATTATCCTTGAAATCGTTTGGACTGTCACCCTTGTTCTAGCTAGGCTCTTCCCTATGAATCATCGTTTGAACTACTAGGACTTACGCCACCTAGCACCATTAGGGATTACGCTTACCTATTGCACGCTTTCGTATTTCGGTTTGGGTTAAACCACCTAGGCCACTAGGGATTACGCTAACCCTCAACCACGCCCTTTTTCCCACGCATTCATCGTGAATCGTTTTTCTATAACTGTATGCACATGTATCACATCGTGCCATCCGAGTCCTGTCACAGGGCAAAACAAGAAATACAGGACTCGATCGGGAGCTTTAGGTTTATCTGCCGATGCAGATACTAAGGTCTGCTTTTCTACACGTGGCTATGGTCCCACGAGACCCCTCCCTCAACTAGTGAAAGGCAACACAAGAGAAAATCTTGCATGAGAACTACACTCCGGCCAGCCCACATCCTACGGCCTACCTCACCCATAATTAGATAGCAATTATGGTCTGTTGGGTGTTCCCTGCCTTTCCGTACGTACACGCTTGACTCAAGATGGTAGATGATCGACGAACTTGCTATCTCGGGCACCTTATGTATTCGCCGACTCACTGCTATCCACCCCAGTCTTTAGGTCGCTCGCATAGCAACCAAGGCATATTCTTGGTTCTTCTACCGCAGACCTCAACCTCTCGTGAGCCTAGTATAATGACCTGGCAGCTCACAGAGGGATCCCAAGAATATCCTCACGTTCCCCGAAGCCGCTGCTTCGTTACCCAGTTCGTTGGAGCCTTTATCTAAATCAGATAGCCTGCTCCTACACGCATACTTAAACGTTGACCTAACGTATCGGGTTACTAATCTATCTAAGAAATGGTCCAAATTTCCTTGACTAAGAATTATTACTTAGTTTCCCTTAACTAAGGTTTACCACTTAGCCTTATTTCCATAATCCTTGTTAACTATGGTTATTTACCTAATCCTCCGAATTAGGGTTTATCTAATGGGTTAAGTGTCACTTAAGTTCATAACTTAGCCCGTCTACAAACCATGTCAAAATTGGCTAAGTATCCAAGTCCAAGACTTAACCCTACAAACCATGTGTCAAGTTGGCTAAGTATATTAAGCAATCCATAACTTAACCTCGTCTAATTATCCTTTTAGATTGGTTAATTATATAAATTAACTTGACCTTGTCAAATTACCGAGTCAAATCGGTCAAGCGTATCCAAGTGATTCGTGACTTAGCCTTATCATGTTTTCACGTTAGATTGGTTAAGTATAGGTCACTTAACCACATCAAACTAACGAGTTGGATTAGTTAAGTGTAAATTAACTTAACCCCGTCCAATTACCATGTTTAGATTAGTTAGGTCTGAGTTGACTTAACCCCATCCATTAACTGTATTAAACGGTTAAGTGTTACTAAGAAAATTTACTTAACCTTATCAAGTTATCGTGTTGGATTGATTAAGTGTTGGTTAACTTAATCCCGTCCCCTTGTCGTATAAAAATGGTCAAGTGTCGTTAGGCAAATCAAGTTACTTAACCTACCCAACCCTGTCATGTTTTGTTAAGTATCATTAGCCTAATCAAATTACTTAACCCATTTGTCCATGTCATATTTGGTTAAGCCTCATTGATCAAATTAACTTAACCCTATTATGTGGCATTAATTATTTAATGCACCCCAACCTCTCACATTAGACTTTGTTGTGGTTACTAGTTAAGCCGGTCGGTTCCGGGTAGCTTTACACCACAACTTGGTCTAACCTCGGGTTCAAGCACAACATGACCAACTTCTCACATTGGGTCCTATTGTTTGCAACTACTAGTTAGGCCGGTCGGTTCCGGGTAGCTTTATGTTGCAAACTCAACCCAACCTCGAGTTGGCCACTTTCATGTTTAGTCTAGTGTCATGTTCATATTCAAGTTTTCAAGCAATTGGGTAGACCTAACTTAATAGGTAAATTCCCAATGGGTAGACCTAACTTAATAGGTAAATTCCCAAGCTTATGTTTTTATGCATACTTACATGTCACTTCCATGTTATATTTCAAGTCATGTTTTCAAGTATAAACACATGTCATATTTAACGTTACACGTTGTCATGTTTATACCCATTTACCCAAGTCATATTCATGTCATTATGTTTTCCCATAATGTGAACCCAACGTTTTTTTTTAAACTCGCATGTACGTTCGCAACCACGTAATGGATTAAAAGAAGAGACTTGGCAAAGGCATAACAAAAATGGATATTAAGCCACAAGTTAATCATGGTGGCGAATGAGGCACAAATGTGGTCATTAGCTTGCATGTTACATTCTTAAGCCTCACAAAAACATGCATAAACCCAAACTTGGTACATAAGCGAATCATGGTGACAAAAGACATGGAATGATGACTAGTAACTCGCAAATATCATCATATAAGGGTTATGACTTCATATGCAAGTTGACATAAAGATTATGAAGGTTCTCATGTTGCATAATGCAACATTTCAACATAAAGGTTGTTGCTTTTTACTCATAAGATCAAGATAATGACTTCATAAACTTGCATAACATGATAGCATGCATCATTCTCAATGATCAAACCCAAACTTTCAACATGAACATTTAACTTCATAGTTAATATCTAAGAGTAGGGAAGGGCTTACATTGCTATTAAGGCCTAAATCGATTACACTAAAGCTTGTGATGAAGCCTATGCATGCCATCACCCAAAAACCCAAAGATGGATGCTCCAAATCGACAAAAACACCATCTTTATGAACAAAGATCAAAGCTTTTGCCTTGGAATCAACTTAAGAAGCTCTCATACTAACATAGGGACTCTCTAACACTCTCAAGATCATGAAACCTTTCATAGAAATGAAGTGGAGGCTAGGATAGTTGAGTGGAGGCCATGAGAGTAGAAATTTTGCCATAGTTTAGTTGCATGAATGAATAATGAGGATTTAGGATAGGTTAGGGTCTTATTTATAGATTAGGCAAGTGTTTTAGGCCATAGGATTAAACCTAGATTCAATCCAAGCCATCAAAGCATGTCTTGGGGAAGAAGTCAAGTGTAGGAACCATCTAGGGCCTTTAGATTAAAGATGAACCATGAGGACCATCCAAATGCAAAATCTGCATTTGAGCGAATCGGCCCACGGGTTGACAGCCAAACACCCTGGATTAACCCCTAGTCGACCCAGCGGGCTCGGGTCGACCTCAAAAATCGGCCGGTTCGGTTATTCCCCTCTCCCAATTCGCTGTTTCGAACATTTTTGCATATTTATTTATTTAATTTTCAATTATATATATATATCAATATATATATATATATATTTCTCTACGCAACCCATTTCACTTAATTAAGTATACTTTAATTTGGGAATTTTTCGTGAAACTTCGCGAGGCCATATCTTGGTCATACGGACTCCGATTTTCGAAAACTCGGACTCTATTTCGCGTATTTTTCCGAGACGAACGCAATGGCATAGCCCGTTTCACTTGATTCAGAATTTAAAATTAAATTCTGCCTTGATTCTCGTCTTTAATCATGTTATCGAAATACGGGTTGTTACACTTACAGTCCAGTCTTTCTCGCTGCCTCAAGCGTTTCCATCCATCCTCATATCCTCTATCTCAAGATGCTCTTGAGGCACCACTGGCGAGTTTGCTAAAGAAGAAGAAGCATGACCAATCTCAGGTATCCGGAGGAGAAAACCAGGATGCCGAGGGGAGAGAAGGTAATGATAAATAAGATAAGGATAGGCTTGGTGGGTCTTCTGTACTGGCTGAACTTGTATGCCCCAGTTCTTCAATCCCTGTGGAATCGTTGCTCAAATCCCCTACGCCTAATGCACCTGTTCTCTGTCAGATTCAAGCGATTCTTGACAGGCCTCCCTACGGAGTTGCCCGCGGTAATCCTAAGTTGAAGGACAGGTTCGGAGACTAGGACTTAAGGGGAATGGACCTTGACTTAGACTTTTCTCCGCACGATGATCAGAGTACCGTCGGGGAGTTGAGCGCCGTAAAAAATTACATGACCACCCAGCTTGCCACTGTCATGGGTTAGCTTGAAGTTCGGTTAGATGAGGACAAAAATACTTTTAGAGAGCGATTTGAGTCTTGGAACAGGTTCTGCTTTGAATTTCAGAAGCTGAATACTCAACATCTTGAGCGTATCAATCTTCTGAAGAGCGATAAGACTGAATTGATCCGTGTGATCAAAAGTCAAGCGGCCGAAATTGCATCGTTTAAGGATGGGAACAGTAGGATGAGCAGCTTGGAGGCCGACAATAGAAAACTTCAGGAGGATATTGAAGCCACCAAAAAACAACTTGATAAGGCTCAAGCTGACCATGAGTTCGTTGAATCTCAATTAACCTGTACAACCGGCTGTGGTTTCTTGTCGGCAGGAGAAGGCAATGCTCGAAGGTAAACTCGCTTCCCAAAGTAAGGTTTTTGAAACTTTAGAAGAAGATAAAGCAAGGTTAACTAGCGATCTTGAGCAAGCCAAATTAAAACTGAAGAGACCCTGTTTCGATTTTATACCCTTAGTGTTATGACTCGCGGAAGCTTGAGCTATCTGAACAAGGACTTCCCCCGTACATTAGCTCTTGTCTGGGAGCAAGTGCTTAGCTACTCCAAAGATAAGGAAGATAGTGTTGTGCAAGAGGCCCTCCTTGAGGCAAGCGATCGCGATGCTTTAGGAAAAGGAAGGAGAATACTGGCTGATGAACGAGCTCAATCCCTTAGAAAAGTAGTCCAGAATGTTCTTCCTGTTCATGCTCCCAGTCCTGCAGAAGATGGAGCTTCGGGATCCCAAGCTTTCCTGACGAAACCTTCCATTACTAATGTAGGTACTTCTAAGGTTCATTTGGTTGATGACCACGCTGTACCTAAAAACATCGCCAAATGATGTGATGTTGTTTTGCATTTTGCAGTACCAACTTTACAACCGTGTATCTTTGTGATGAATTTGTATTTTGTTATTTCGCGTTAGTGTTGGTATGCTATAACTTATCACAATTTTTATTTGTTTGCATCATGTTATGCTTTTATGGGTTGTGCGATGGTTACGTTTTTACGATGTTCATCGCCAATATCGCTGGTTGGCTTTGAATTTAGGACATCATATTTTCTCTTTTGCCCCTTCTTTGAGGGGTTTATTTCTTATTATGCATATTTCGCATTCTTTAACAGTCTGGTAATTCAAACCTTTAAAGTTTATTTTTAGATGTGCACTTTTATAAGGCACAGATATCTTGTTGTACCTTTAATCCTGTTCCTCATTGATTTGGCGTCCCAAGCCCTTCGGAAACTTGATTAAATGCATTTCTGTATGTATATTTTGTTTTTTTATTTATTTATGTACCCAATCCCATATCTCACAAACTCAGTGACTCGAGCCCTTCGGAGACTGGTTTTGAGTACGCGCCCCCATGGGAGGACTTGGGTTACAAGTTTTCGATCCAATTTCGATATTATTTGATCCGGCTATTATGATCAAATAGAGACCTAAATTGGATACCTCCTTGCGGCTAGGATTTCTGATACCCCTTCCGGCTAGGATTTCTGTTTGCGTTGGTCCTTCAAGCATGTTTAATCCTTCCCCATTTTTATGTTTCATCCCGAGGAGCGGACACTAATTCATCTCATCGAGCTTTGACTCAGAAGAGATAAAATTTGTGTCCTTCACTTAACAAGGTGCCCCTCGTTCTTTTTGGATTGGCAATTTTTCCGTTTTGGGACATGTCTGTTTTTCTGACTTTGTGCCTTGCCCTAGGAAACATACACTAGTTCTCCTTATTGAGTTTTTTTCAAGTTGGAGAACCCATGTCCAGCACCTAAGAAGGTGTTTCTTTGGTAGGCTCAGCGGTTTTATCCGTGGGACTTTTAACCGTGGGACTTTAACCGTGGGACTTTTAACCGTGGGACTTTAACTGCAGGACTTTTTGAGTTGTTTTTGCTCCGGCATTGACTCTTAGGAGGTGGACACCAATCCTTACTACCGAATTTAACTCCGGTTTTGAGGAATTCATGTCCTGCACCTGAGAAGGCGCCTCTTTAGGATTAGCAATTTTATCCGAGGGACGGATTTGGTAGTGTTACTGTACTTTCAATGAAGCCTAGCGCCAGTCCTTTTAATGGGTGTTTGCTAAGCATTCAGCATATTCAATAATGAGAGGTGCAACCTTTCGACTTGTTATCTGCCTTAGAATAGCTCATCCTTTTTTAGGTGAGGTGTCTATTCATCTTGTTTGATCCTGCTTGATGTTCACGATTCCCAAGCTGCTTTGTTTAATGTGTGACCTGAGATTTTTTCATCACAGTCCTGCTGTGTGTGGAGGATTGCTTTTACCATGCCTACATTTCAAAAGAATGTTTTTCTTTTAGCATGGACCAATAAGTATGTTACTCAGGTAGATATAATTAATTTCGATGCACAAAGTTTTTGCAAGTAAACCGTTACTTAATACGATCATAGTGAATAATAAAGCTAGGTAAAACAATCTTAATAACAAGATAAAACCAGGTGAGTGAAGCAAAGTAATGAGAGCTCTAGTTTAATGCTCCATTATTGAGACATTAGTGACTGGTCCTCTTGATGAGCGTCCTCTTTAGATTGGTTTAAGCCCTTCTTCTTTTTAAGGCGTATTGCCTCTTGTTTGCGGAGAGTCGGGATAACTTTTATGATCCTTTACATACTGTTGCAAATGGTTTTTCCTTATTAACCCCTCGATCACTGACTTCAAGTGCCTATATTCATCGGTATCGTGTCCTGGCTGTTTGTGGAATTGACAGAATCTTCCTGACTTTATAGCGATATCTTTGACCTGTCTTTGTTTCAAAACCGGATATCTCTCGGTGTTTTTAGTTGCCATGAAGATATTTCCCACGGTATCGTTAAGGGGAGTGAACTCGGAGTTCTTGAAAAAGCGCAGCTTCTTTTTTGCCCGATTGTCTTCTCCTTCATTGCTCCTTTTTTTTACTATCAAGGCTGCTTTGCGCATTTCCATTCTTCTCTATCTTTGCATTTTTTCCTTCAATACTTGCATATTTTCGGCTTTGTTGAGTAGTTGTTCGAGTGTACTTGGTTTCTTTTTCTTGATCCACCGCCCCAACTTGGTTTCTTTACATATGCCCACTTTAAGAGCCATTAAGATTAGGCCGGGTTCGAGATTCTTTACTTTAGCCACTGCCATATCAAAGCGAGTGAGAAAAGCTTTGATGGACTCTCCTGGTCTTTGTTGTAGTCCATTTAGCTCGGTAACTTCCCAAGCTTTGAGTGCCTGGGATTTGAACTGCTTATTGAATAGTTTAGCTAAGGTCACGAAATTGTCCACAGACTGCGGCGGCAGCTTTGTGAACCATAGATAAGCTACCCCTTCTAGATAAGTCGGGAAATATAAGCATTTGATTTCATCAGTAGTGCATGCCCCATTCATATACTGGTAATATTTACACAGAAATATATTAGGGTCGCTTGTCCCATCATAGGGCTGTAATGATGGAGGTTCGAACCTTTGTAGTTATACAGTTTTCTTAACTCTTTCAGTGAGTGGGGTTTTAGTTGGGAAGGACTCCCATTCTCTTCGATCATCCTTCTTCTTTAGGCTTTCCTTCACAATTTCCTATGCCATTCCTAAGTGGTATTTCCGTTCCTTGCTCGGATCCATGGATTGACTGCCTTCTTCATTATCGAACTCTGATCTAGATGTGTCTTCATGAACTGGGGTCAAGGAATTTGGGCACCCTTTTGGAAGGGGCATCCTCATATTCTGTCTGCCAATGCAGAGAATAGGGCTGGTTAGGGGCGATCAACTATAACCATGTCTCAACTTTCTACTGAACACGCCGAAAAATGTTATAATTTTTTTTCAAGAGGGACTGTCTTTCCATTTCGCGATTGCATCGTCAAAACAACCATGCATAGATGCTTTGTTCCCTTCATAATTCAGATTAGTGCGATGCGCGAGCCCCTGAATGGAATCCTGCTGCCTTGAGCTCGAACCGGAGAATTCTGCTTTTGGCTCACGATCTGTTCGGGCTAGCGAGGAACATGTGGCATTTAATGTGGCTTTTGCGGTGGCGGCCTGAATGGTGAGTATCGACTCGAGCTTCTTCATCATTGCATTGTTTGCAATAGTTATTTGACTCGTTAATCCTGTCATCGCCTCTTCCAATTCCTTTCTGGTTACAATTTCTTTAATTTCAGGCAACCCTCTGCCCCGGAGTCGCTGGCTGACGGCGTTGACGCTATTGTTGGGGCTGTTGACTTTGTCGGTGATTCTCCTCAGCGAGTTCATATTTTCAGATACAGTTTTTCTCAGCGAACCTTATCAGATCTGAATGGGAAAAGAAGCTATCATGGCCCCACGGTGGGTGCCAAAATGTTTACAGCAAAAATGTCTAAACACCCAAGGTACTAAACTGTACTTCACCAATTTGGTAGGAAATAAATGGAACCATGTTTAATCAGCAATTGAAAACGAAAAATGCAAGAAATAATAAAGTAGAGATGAGATTTATAGTGGTTCAGCCGTTAATTAGGCTTACATCCACTGTGAAGGTGATTTTCAATCTTATAATGAGGATTACAAAATACATCAATTCTCTCTTTCCATACATCTCTATATTTACTCTATATACCCTCATTTATATGTTTCAATCTTGGAATTATACAAGAGAATGGTAGAATTTGAGGAGAAGAAGGATGGATGAATGATTGAGAAGGAGGATGCCTTCATTTTCCTTGATCACAAGATTGTACTTGACGACGTGGCCGAATCAGTAGTTGAGGATAGAATTTAGCAGCACTTTGTGGTTCCAAAGATTGGATCCCCTTTATGTTGGCAGCCATGGTGTATTTATAGGTGAGCTTCCCCTGGGAAATGAGATGAAATTCGTTTATGCGGGCTACAGACCGCTCATTCTATTAATTATAATCATGCCAATGGCTAGTTGTAGCCAGCTGTCCAGAGCTGTATTTGGTTGTCATGCGCGAGTGACTCAATGGAGCGAGCGTCTTAAGTAGTTGAGCGGGTCTATAGGAGCGGGCATCCCTGTGAGAATGAACGCTTTGGGAAATTTTATAAGAGCAGAACGTGGGACTGGAATCGACTCTCCTTTGTTCCTTGCGCGGCCGATCATCTTGGTTCAAGGGCGCTCGTCTTTTTGCTGCCTTGAAAGGCGCCGTTTGTCCCTACGGCTACGCTATGAGGTCGCTTCCGCCTATGTTGAATGGGCGACTTGCTTTGTTTTGGTGTTTGAGCGGCTTTGTACCAATATGAACGTCCGACCTTGGCTTCTGCACCTGAATCACGATTCGTGTCTAACTTTGGTTGGAGACATAGTCACTTAAGATGTTGCAAGCGCTTGTATTGCAGCCCCATCTCGGGCTTGGTCTTTTGACGAGAAATCAGTGAGCGACTTTACTGGATGTACGATCTCTATCCTTTTTGGGTCGCACTTACCATTACATATTGTGCCATCATCCTCGGTTGTACTGGTTGACTTGACTTGTCTTGGGTTTGATATTTGGCCGTTTAAGTGCCTCGGATAACATTACGCACGACCGACCCTGATGATGTCTGTTCCATATCCTTTACTCAATGTGCGTACGGATTTTTTAGGGAAGAACAGCCGAACACCCTCACCCTGCACAAACGCACGAGACAGACCAAACATACATAAGGGAACTTTTAACCCAAACTAAAAGTGACGCAAGCCAAAAAAAATCGAAATCATAGCAGTACGAACTCCTCACCAGCAAAAATATTATAATTCGTCCAACACCTCGATCAGTTGGGGACCATTCATGTTTGAGATTAAGATTGAACGAAAACCCAGAGATCTGAAATAGCGAGAATTTGAAATCGCGCAGTTTACAACCCTAAGGGATCATCGGAACAAATAGGTTGAGCAAAGGGAATCCGTAACCCAGATCTGAGCGGGACGTTTGTATGAGGTGCAAGCTTCGTTACTCAAGCATGGAGTAAACTTGAGAAGATTGGGTAGGATGAGAGGAGGGAAGGCAGAGAATGGAAAAAGAACGAAATTTTGAAGAGATGGAAGAAACGAAAAACAAGCGATTCGGCTTGGTTCTAAAGCCTTCAATGGCTACAGAGAAACATCCGCTTTTCTCTCTTTACGTCGTCTTGTCCTCTCCCTTTTTCTTGCTCTCTCCTCTAATCAAATCACAATATTTTCGCTCCTCTTCTGCTTCCGTTCTTTTGCTTGTGTCGTCTTAGATCCGAACCCTGAATTTCTTCTCATATCTAACTGAAACACCACACCTTCATTAAGGTCACTCGCAAAGGGAATGCCTTAACTTTGGTGGAGGGTTATTGGTACAAGACACAGAAAAATTTACAAGACAGATAAATTTAAGCAGCGGAATTTTTAAATATTTATTTAATACGTGGTTCAATGCAAAACTATCACATCAAATTGTCTCAAACAACTTTAAACATTTACACCATAATTTCTGTCTTGATTATTCAATAAAGAAGCATAAACCAAAAAGTAAAAATGCATAAATCCCCAAGGATCATATCCAAAGCCATAGCCAATTGCAAGAGAGTCCAAGTCATACATCTACTTTCTTGAAGCTTGTAAAGAGTCTGATTAAGCTGGAGTATATCCTCCCTGTGGACTTAAGGGGGGAACGGAAGAAAAGAAGATGAAAGAAAACGGGTCAGACAATAAATATGGTAAGTTCAGTGGTTACTAGTATTTAAACAAGGAAAGGGATCATGACAGTGATAACATAACATAGGACAATGCCCTAATACAAGATAAGCGGGACGTGTGATCACACCCACTACTATAGTCTCTGCACCTACTTAACCATTGGTTCAACCAGCCCACGTGTTTACAACAAACGATCCCCTTAGTGATCGGCTTCTACTCGCATGTATTCAAGTCCTGTGTCCTTCGGCCCCTCTTGATTGTAGTCACCTGTGCTGGTCCCACCATGGGGTGTATCAGTCCCTCTGGTGGTAACCCGACACGATTCAAGATGCACAGTGTACAGTACTGATGCCCAGTGTTTGATTTTTCCACTCCGGAGTACGTGCACGCCCATACTCCGTCGGAACCTACACTGGCCCACCAACCACCGACGTTTTAACCGCTTATAGTTTAGCCCAGTAATCGTGCCCCACCCTGCCTAGTTCAGGGTACCATGATACATCCATGTGGGTTACTACTGAAATGGGTCCCCGTTACTAGGGTTTTCTAATCAACATGTTTATTTGGTTAAGTGTCCAAGTTTACCTAACCCATCCCATTCGTTTTAGTTAACATGTTGAATCGGTTAAGTGTTTTCCTAATTTACTTAACCCTACCAGTCCTGACTTAGCTTTAATTTATTAAAGCACCAACCACTCACATTAGACAGGTCTTGTTGTGGTCACTGGATATGCCGGTCGGTTCCGGGCAGATTTACACCACAACTCAGTCTAACCTCGGGTCCTTTTTGGGCTTGATGCACTAACCACCCACATTAGACAGGTCTTGTTGTGGTCACTAGATATGTCGGTCGGTTCCGGGCAGATTTACACCACAACTCAGTCTAACCTCGGGTTAGGCATATTCGTCTTTTCTAAATTCATATTTTTCTATATATGTCAAATTTCTTTATGTAAATTACATTTAATTTTAATCACGACATAATTATCCTTTGATTATGCTCAACATAAATGGTATATCAAATATACCATTAAATGAACAAATCTATGCCATGATTTTTCATATTTCCCATCGCTACCCCCGTGGAACGTGTGCGTGAATCACATAAAATGTTGAGCTAGAAAAATTAGCCCAAACCCATAAACAAAAAGGGGTAATAAACAAAGAACATGAAATGATCATACAATAGCATAGATTTAACTTTTCACATGTAACTTGGCATAGATGTATGTCACTTAACTTTAATCACTTGGGTAAAGGTGAACTCATGACTAAGTTGAATCTAATGGTCATGTAAACTTGACAAAGGTCTAGCATGAAAGTTTAACATATAATCATAGTTTCAACCCACAACTTGGCATATAATCTTATGTATGTCAAAACATAAGAAAGCTATCATAACCATTTTCTTATCACAATTTAGCATGATGTTAACAACATAAGAGGACTACAATTCCACTTTTACAACATAAATAGATTCAACTTGACATAGTTCTAAATATTCATAAATGTAAATCTAACATGTGATTTAGATCCTAAACTTGCAAATAATCATCAAAATACAACATGACATGTTTTACCATTTTGTTGGCATAATAAGTTCTTTACTCAATCGTAATAACATACGATGTTGTACATCACCCAAGCATAGAGACATGGAATATACAACATGTTCATCGCCATAAGCATATAGACATGAAATATACAACATGTTCATCGCCAAAAACATATAGACAAGATTAATTTCAACGATATTTTAAGATAAACGAGAATCAAATCTCATACATAAGCATCATACTATATTCCAATTACAACATGTCATGATTCTATCGAAAGGAATGTTTAAATCTGCGTAACAACTAACTTACAAACTAAAAGAAATTCTTGTGTTCTGAAATCTGAATTCTAAAATTGGAGATGCGCGCCTTTGAAGAAGATCGTTGAATTAGACTCGCTTTAATTTGATTTTAGATGTAAACTTTCAACTTGTCTTTGAATTGGAAATGGTGACGGCTACTCCAAGTCTCCTACTGACGGCATTTCAGTTCTAGGTTTATTTTTCTATGTGTTTTTAGGTTAGGCATTGAGTGGTTTATATAGAATTACAGTTTGATTATAGCCGTCAGATGAACCTAGGGTTAATCACAGCCACTCAGACCTGATCAGGTCCATCCAGAAACCCTAGTGACTCAGCAGCGAGTCAGCAAACGTTCAAATTTCAGATCTGCCCGGGGGCCAGGTCGCCCTCAGGTCGACCTACCTGGGCGAGAATTTTCCCGCCTAGCCCGCTTCTGGCTTCTGTTTGAATTTTGAACTCGTTTTCAAACTGTTTTGAATTTATTGGAAATCTCTGGAAACTTCCGGCAGCCATAACTTCTTCATACGAAGTCCAATTCACGCAAACTCGGACTCTATCTCAACCAGAATTCCAAGACGAACACAATGGCGTAACCCGTTTCCCTTAATTCTCACATTTTAAATTAATTATTATAGAATTCATTATTATAACGTTAATAGAAAGTACGGGGTGTTACATTCTCCCCTCCTTTTAGGATTTCGTCCCCGAAATCTTCAAGTCGAGAAGAACTTATATCCTACCATCCAAACACCCATCTACTCAACCATCAAACACAGGCGTCCATTGTCCTTAAAAGATTTCTAATGCTTCATGATCATATGCATTGTGTGTATATGTCCTTATCTAATGCAAAAGCAGGCGGTCTACTGATTCAGTCGACCTCCTTAATGCAGATTATGTTAGTGCCATGAATCCATTATGAATGCAATTTTTCCTACTCAAAATTTCTTACATGAGTGCACAACCATTCATAAAAATGCAACGTCCATATGACAACCCATCAAGTTTTAATCCATAAACCAGTACATATATGCATATGAAATATGGAAGTGACTGAGCCGATCTAATACCTAATGTGTGTGTATATGCATCCACTAGCAACCATTAGCAACCACTAGCAACCACTTGCAACCATCAATCATAACATGTTTCAATTACATGTTTACATCCAAATGGGTTCCTACCTAAGGATAAAGGATAGGATCGAGGAGATATACCTAAAAAGATAGATACGAACATAAAACTCGAGGAAAAGAGATTAAGGATGTACCCTCAAAAAGAAAAAGGTAGGCTGCGCGTATTCTGTCCTCAGTTTCCCAAGTCGCGTCTTCCTCGGTGTCGCTCCATTGAACTTTGATGAGCTTAACTTCACGGTTGCGTAGCTTTTTGACCTCTGTTCCCAAGATACGGGTTGGAACTCTCCTCACCGTTGCTTCTCGTTCAACTTCAACTTCCTCTAACATACTTGGTTCTACCACTTCCGCAGACTCGTGTAAGCATTTCCGCAGGTGAGAGACATGAAAGACATTATGAATCCCGATAAATTTTTCGGGTAGCTGTACCCTATAAGCCATCTTCCCAATTTTCTCAATGATAGGGAACGGTCCTACAAATCTTGGTGCTAGCTTTCCTGTGGATCCAAAGCGAACGACGTTCCTCAAAGGAGATACTTTAAGGAACACCTTGTCTCTAACTTCGAACTCAAGGTCAGTTCTTCTTTTGTCTGCATAGGACTTCTGTCTATCTTGGGCAGTCTTCATTCTTCTTCGTATCAAGTCTACTTTCTCTGAAGTCTCCCTGATCATGTCTGGTCCAAGTATGAGCTTGTCTGTGGACTCCCACCAGCAAGTTGGTGACTTGCACGGTCTTCCATATAAAGCTTCGAAAGGTGCCATGCCTATGGTGGCTTGGTAGCTATTGTTGTAAGCGAATTCCACCAAAGGTAGATGATCCTCCCAAGTTCCTCCGAAGTCAATAATGCATAACCTCAAGAGGTCTTCTAATACTCTGTTGACTCTTTCCGTTTGGCCATCGGTTTGAGGGTGATAGGTCGTGCTTAAGCATAACTGTGTGCCTACAGCCTCTTGTAAACTCTTCCAAAACTCGCTCATGAAGATAGGGTCTCGATCACTCACTATGCTGGAGGGTATCCCATGGAGTCGAACTATCTCCTTAAGATATATGGATGCTAGAGATGAGGCAGTCCTTCTACTTTTGACGGGTATAAAGTGGGCGCTTTTTGTGAGCCTGTCCACTATTACCCAGATGCTGGTATTGCCCTTTCTTGACCTAGGCAACCCATCTATAAAGTCCATCGAGATGCTATTCCATTTCCACTGTGGGACTTCTAGAGGATGGAGAAGACCACCAGGCTTCTTCTGCTCCGCCTTGACTTGTTGGCATATTAAACACTTGGAAACAAATTCAGCTACGTCTTTCTTCATGCCATTCCAAAAGTAAACTCTTTTGATGTCTTTGTACATTTTGTCTCCGCCTGGGTGTATGGTCAACTTGGAACGGTGTGCTTCTTCCAGAACCGCCTTTACCAAGCCCCTTGCTTGTGGGACACATGGTCTTCCATCTCGTCTCAACCAGCCCTTGGCATCAAAGGAGTATCTATTGAGGTGACTGGAAGTCTCACCCTTAATTAATTTGTCCATCACTTTGGCTAGCTGAGGGTCTTCTCTTTGCGCGGCTCTGATTGAGTCTAATAGAGTTAGTCGCACTTCTAACGTTGCTAGCAAGCCAGGCACAAAGTCAGTGGAGGGTCTGAAGTTAAAGCTTGCTATGAACTCTAAGCTTTTCCTTTCCACAAAGAGAGGGCTTAAGGTCAGTTTCTTTCTACTCAAGGCGTCAGCTACTGCATTGCCCTTGCCAAGAGTGTAGGAAATCTCAAAATCGTACGAGGCAAGAAACTCCATCCATCTTTACTGCCTCGAATTGAGATCCTTCTACGAGAATAGGTATTTCAACGATTTATGGCCAGTATACGGTTCAAATTTCTCACCTAGGAGATAATGGCGCCAAGACTTAAGCGCAAAAACGATGGCTGCCAACTCTAGGTCGTGGGTTGGGTAGTTTTTCTCAAGTACTTTCAATTGCCTTCCCCCATAAGCCACTACCTTCCCTTCTTGCATCAGAACAGCGCCTAGTCCCGTTCCGCATGCATCGGTGTATACTGTAAACAGCTTGCTTCCATCAGGCAATGTCAGAACTGGATCTGTTGTTAGAGCCCTTTTCAAACGTTGGAAAGCAATATAACAATCCAAATCCCAATTGAAAGTTGGGTTCTTCTTTGTCAGTCTTGTTAGTGGAGCTGAGATTTTTGCAAAATCTTTGATGAACTTCCGATAAAATCCTACTAGCCCGAGAAAGCTTCGGACTTCGGTTGCGTTTCGAGGAATTTTCCAATCTTGCACAGCAACCACTTTTGCGGGGTCCACAGCTATCCCCTCTCTGGACACCACGTGTCCAAGGAACCTAACTTCTTCTCTCCAGAAATGGCATTTGGAGAATTTCGCCTTCAACTGATGTGCACGGAGAGTATCCATGACCTCTTTTAGATGTTGAGCATGCTCTTCCTCATTCTTTGAGAAGATCAAAATATCGTCTACGAAGACCACCACAAACTTATTGAGGAATTCTCGGAACACCCTGCTCATTAAATCAACGAAGTAAACGGGTGCGTTTGTCAAGCCGAAAGGCATGACAAGCCATTCGAAGAAACCATCAGGAGTTCTGAACGCGGTCTTATCAATGGTGTCTTCAGCCACTCTTAGCTGATGAAATCCGGTAGCTAAGTCTAATTGGGAGAAAACCGATGCACCTACAAACTGATCGAACAAATCATCTATTCTTGGGAGTGGGTGTGTATTTTTCTTGGTTAGCTTGTTTAGCTCCCTATAGTCAACGCACAGGCAAAGCGAACCATCAGCTTTGGTTGCGAACACTACCGGAGCACCCCATTCAGAAATTCTCCGTCCTATGAACCCCTTTTCAAGCAGCTCTTTGATTTGCTTGCTGAGCTCCTTTCTCTCCCTTGGGGCCATGTGCCTAACGGGTAAAGCAATGGGCTTTGCATTATCAGCAAGGTATATGTGGAAGTCTATCTCCCGCTTCGGAGGTAAGCCCTTTACCTCTTCAAACACATCCGAGTATTCACGGACTATTTTCACAGACTGTAAGTTCTCAACAGACGCATCAAGTGATTCTAGATAACTAAGCATGACGGAGTTCATGGGATTACAAGAAATTTTGAGAGTGTTACCAAGGCGAGTCATGGGTCTAACCACTCTCTTTTCACAATCAAGGACGGCACAATTACTGGATAGCCAGTCCATACCTAGAATCAACCCATAGCTCGTGAAGCCCAAAACAAAGGCATTACATCCAAACTCAACGCTTAGTATAGATATTTTCAAATCTAAACAAACCATTGACAAATAAGCTGAGCCCCCAACTGGATTTGAAACAACCAAGGGATCCTCTAGTATACTAGTGTCCAGGTGCAGAGATTCCACTAAAGCAGTAGATATAAAGGAGTGCGATGCGCCAGAATCAAATAATGTACGTACAGGATGATCAAAAAGATAGACTAAACTTTCGACATAAATATTTCTACCTCGTTCTTGCGGAGGTGCCGTGAGAGCGTGAACTTGTCCTCCAGATGAAGGTCCAGCTCCCTGCCCTTGCTTCTTTGGGCATGCTTTAGCCATGTGTCATGTCTCACCACAGTGGAAACAGCCGCCCATCTTCCTTTTTTCTTCTTGCAGTCTTTGATCAGATGCCCGGGAATGCCACAGAAATTACACTTTCTTTTTTCATGGGGTTTGTTGTTCTTCCCGCCTTTCTTTGAATCAGCCTTCTTGTTCTGCGACCCTTTCCCCTTCTTATCTTGAGGCACTTCTGCTTTTGCCTCATTTTTGCCCTTGTCTTCCTCATGTAAGAGTTCCATGTCCACCAACCTCTCGTAAGTAGCCCCCATAGGTATATGGGTCATAGCTAAGCTGTGAAGTGGCTCATTCAATCCCTTGACAAAACGGAGAGCCTTCTTATGAGGAGTATTCACTAAGTCCAGTCCAAATCGGGCCAGCTGATTGAATTGATTGACGTACTCCTTGACAGTCATACTTCCTTGCTTAAGAGATAAGAACTTTTTCAGTTGTAGACTTCGTTCAGCTTGTGAGAGGAATTTCATCTCAAACCTTATCCTGAAATCCATCCATGTGTCAACTGGTCTTTCAGCATTAGTGACTTCCCACCAATAGGAAGCTTCGTCTTTGAGCAACCATACTGCCAACTGTACCTTCTGCCTATCGTCCACCTCGAAGATAACGAACAGATCCTCAGTTTCTTCAAGCCAGTTCCTCGCTTCTACGAATGATTCAGTTCCCTTGAAATCCTTTCCACCCATGGCCCTAAAATCTCTACAGATCTTTGAGAAAGCATTTGCACGAGGAGGAGGAGGAACCGCTGTAGCTGGAGGAGGAATATCTGCTGGGCCTGCATCGTTGGTCCTAGCCTCTAAGTACCTCCTGAAACAGCCAGGTATTGGCACACCCTCTGGAAGGTTAAGATTCCCAGACATGCTGAAATGAAAAAGAAAATATTAAAAACGAAGGATAGAAAGACAGTGCATATGGCTTTTGGAGATTATGCCTTTTTAAATTTAAAACAACACTTTAAAAAAATGCTTCTTTATATTTCTTTTTGAAAATAGTTTTCAAAAACTCTTGTCTAATATGGTAAACCTCGCTCTGATACCAAGTGAAACACCCCACCTTCATTAAGGTCACTCGCAAAGGGAATGCCTTAACTTTGGTGGAGGGTTATTGGTACAAGACACAGAAAAATTAACAAGACGGATAAATTTAAGCAGCGGAATTTTTAAATATTTATTTTATACATGGTTAAATGCAAAAGTATTACATCAAATTGTCTCAAACAACTTCAAACATTTACACCATAATTTCTGTCTTAATTATTCAATAAAGAAGCATAAACCAAAAAGTAAAAATGCACAAATCCCCAAGGATCATATCCAAAGCCATAGCCAATTGCAAGAGAGTCCAAGTCATACATCTACTTTCTTGAAGCTTGTAAAGAGTCTGATTAAACTGGAGTATTTCCTCCCTATGGACCTGAGGGGGGGAAACGGAAGAAAAGAAGATGAAAGAAAACGGGTCAGACAATACGTCTGGTAAGTTCAGTGGTTACTAGTATTTAAACAAGGAAAGGGATCATGACAGTGATAACAGGACATAGGACAATGCCCTAATACAAGATAAGAGGGACGTGTGATCGCACCCATTACTATAGTTTATGCACCTACTTAACCATTGGTTCAACCAGTCCACGTGTTTACAACAAATGATCCCCTTAGTGATCGGCTCCTACTCGCATGTATTCAAGTCCTGTGTCCTTCAGCCCCACTTGATTGTAGTCACCTGTGCTGGTCTCACCATGGGGTGTATCTGTCCCTCTAGTGGCAACCTGACACGATTCAAGATGCACAGTGTACACTACGGATGCCCAATGCCTGATTTTTCCACTCCGGAGTACGTGCACGCCCATACTTCGTCGGAACCTACACTGGCCCACCAACCGTCGATGTTTTGACCGCTTATAGTTCAGCCCAGTAACCGTGCCCCACCCTGCCTAGTTCAGGGTACCATGATACATCTATGTGGGTTACTACTGAAATGGGTCCCCGTTACTAGGGTTTTCTAATCAACATGTTTATTTGGTTAAGTGTCCAAGTTTACCTAACCCAGCCCATTCGTTTTTGTTAACATGTTGAATCGGTTAAGTGTTTTCCTAATTTACTTAACCCTACCAGTCCTGACTTAGTTTTAATTTATTAAAGCACCAACCACTCACATTAGACAGGTCTTGTTGTGGTCACTGGATATGCCGATCGGTTCCCGGCAGATTTACACCACAACTCAGTCTAACCTCGGGTCCTTTTTGGGATTGATGCACTAACCACCCACATTAGACAGGTCTTGTTGTGGTCACTGGATATGCCGGTCGGTTCCGAGCAGATTTACACCACAACTCAGTCTAACCTCGGGTTAGGCATATTCGTCTTTTCTAAATTCATATTTTTCTATACATGTCAAATTTCTTTATGTAAATTACATTTAATTTTAATCACGACATAATTATCCTTTGATTATGCTCAACATAAATGGTATATCAAATATACCATTAAATGAACAAATCTATGCCATGATTGTAACAACCCGTATTTCTGATAACCTGTTATATCGTAAATCGAGGCAGAATTTAATTTGTAAATCTGAATCAAGGGAAATGGGCTATTCCATTGCGTTCGTCTTGGAAAAATACGCGAAATAGAGTCCGAGTTTTCGAAAATCGGAGTCCGTATGACCCAGTTAAGGCCCGAAGAAGTTTTCTGAAATTCAAAGTTCAAAACAGATTTAAAATTCAGGTTCAAATTTCGAAATTGGGGCCATTGGGCGCAGGTGGGAAAATTCCCGCCTAGCTACCCCAGTCGACTGGGCAGTCGACTTGGCTAGCACCAAGTCGACAGCCCTGTCGACTTGGGTGTCGACAGGGGGTGCTCGGCCAGTTTGGCCTGATGCACCATTTTTGGGTTTGGCTGTGTTTTGGGGCTGTTTTCTGGAAGCTTCCGAGATCTGATGGTCCTAATCTAACCTAGGGTTAATCTAAGGGTCTAAAACACATCCTAATCCTATAAATAAGCCCCTAACCTAACCCTAAATCATCATTATTCATTCAAGTAACTAAACTATGGCAAAATCATTCCTCTCATGGCCTCCACTCTCTTCATAAAATTCCTAAGTTATTTCTATGAGAGATTTTCAATGCATACAAGTGTTTTCAAGCTTGTATGAGCATCATTAGCTTGCATTCAAGTCAAGTTTCCATATTTACATCATAAAGCAAGGGTTTTGATCATTTTGGCTCAAGGGTTTTTCTATTAGAGCTTGCATTTTGGGTCTATTTGATTGCATAAGGGCTTTGTCATATTTTTGTGTCTTCATAAGCATTGTAAGCCCTTTTCTACTTTCATATTTAAACTCTAAAGTTAAATGAATGATGCAAGTGTGGTTGATCATTATGATATGCAAGTTTGCCATGATATGCAAGTTTACTATGTCATGTTATGCAAGTTTGATAGGTTATGATATGCAAGCTTATCATGTTATGTTATGCAAGTATGCCATGTTATGATATGCAAGTTTACCATGTTATGCTATGCAAGTTTGCCATGTTGTGATATGCAAGTTTATCATGTTATGTTATGCAAGTTTGATATGCAAGTTGTCATATGATATGCAAGTTATGTTAGGCAAGTTTGGGTTGATCATTTTGTTCATGTTATCATGTTATGCAAGCTTATCTTGGGTTTATGAGTTTAAAGCTTCAAGCTTTATGCTAGAGGTTGGATTTTGGCAACATGTAAGTTATCATATCTCTTATGATAACTTGCATGTGAGGCTAAATGCGAACTTATGGCCATTTCTACATGTCATTTATCACCATGTATCACCAATATGCTAAGTTTGGTTTTATGCATGCTTTTGAGGCCTAAAAATGTAATATGCAAGTATATGAACATATGTACATTTCATATGCCACCATGATTAAACTTGTGGCTTCAACACCTTTATGTCAGGATTATGCCAAGTTCCCTCTTTCTATCCTTTATGCGCTATTGCGATATGTAAGCGATGGGATTGCGTTTGGGGTTGGGTAAACTTAAAGGACATAAAAACATAAGATTGGGAATTTACCTATTAAGTTAGGTCTACCCATTGGGAATTTACCTATTAAGTTAGGTCTACCCAAATTCTTGAAAAAAACGTGTAATATGTTTTGGAAACATAATGGACATGACACTTAGAAAATATAAGTGTGGCCAACTCGAGGTTGGGTTGAGTTTATAGCATAAATCTACCCGGAACCAACCGGCTTAACTAGTGGCTACAAACAATAGGACCCAATGTGAGAAGTTGGTCAAGTTGTGCTTGAACCCGAGGTTAGACTAGGTTGTGGTGTAAAGCTACCCGGACCCGCCCGGCTTAACTAGTAACCACAACGAGGTCTAATGTGAGAGGTTAAGGTGCATTAAATTAATTAATGCTACATGATAAGGTTAAGTAAATTTGATTTATGACACTTAACCAATTTGACATGAATGGGTAGGTTAAGTGAAACCGGGCTTGATTTCTTAATGACACTTAACCGTAAAATACGACTAGTGGTTAAGGTTAAGTTAACCTACACTTAACCAATCTGAACTCGGTAATTTAACGGGGTTAAGTTGAACTATACTTAACCAATCCAACTCAGTAATTTGATAAGGCTGAGAACCGATTTGATACCTGGTCTGGATAAACTAACTTGATTGATAAATTAAACGAACCTGTTTTGCGAATCTGTAGGACCCACACCGAGTTAGGCAAGTTTGTAAATCTGTTATCTGATCCGTTAGTCTGAAAACTGATCGTCTGAACTTTGTATGTCTGAACTCTGTTAATAAGTTAATCTGAATCTGATAGTCTGGGGACACAAGGGGGAATACTTGTGTCATTTGTTGTTTGGGACCCATATTAGTCAGTAACCCTTTCTGGTATCAAAACTTTGACCCAACTGTAGGTAGGGTCTGGGCACGCTTACTGAACTAATTATAAGTGGTTCATTCTGATAATGGCGATGGGTGTTGATGGTGCGTTCCAACCGGGTCATGTGCGTGCATGGATCCCGGTCTGCCTCTGAGGATGTAAGACGCCGTGACATCTGTAAATATGCCTGTGCCAATTGGTTGCCACTTTAGGGAGTGATACACCCTATCGTGGGGCCGACATAGGGTATTTATGTATTAGGGAGCCGATCGCTTGGGTAGGATTTAGGGTACACTTAGCTCTGTCTGATTCTGTTGGTACCGTCTGTCTTGTTGGGTGGTAACACCCGTCTGTGTCTGCGTGGTACCGTCTGTTAGGGTGGTAAAGGCCCACTACTAGTGTACACCTAATTGTAGTATTCCGTTTCTGTACTCTGTTCTGTTAGGGTGGTAAAGGCCCATTATTGTTAGCATTCCGTTTCTGTACTTTATCTGTTAGGGTGGTAAAGGCCCATTATTGTTAGCATTCCGTTTCTGTACTTTATCTGTTAGGGTGGTAAAAGCCCATTTTTTCCGAACTCTATCTATGGACCATTCTGTTCCGTCCTGTTTCGATGTAGACATTAGGGTAACACCTAATCCTGTTATACTAGTATTGGTACTAAGAAGTTGGATCTTGACTTAGGTCAACACCTGATATTGGGCCAAGTTTAGGCCAAGGGATAAATTCTTGTTTATACATGACATGTTAGAATGCTGGTACACCCGTGGTGAAAAACTTCACCTTGATTATGTGATGACTCCTTTGAACTATCTGTTAGATATTCACCATGCTAGTATGTAATTATCCTTATGTTCATCCCTGCTTCTCATGCCAGTTAACTTTATCAGTTTACATTGATTGTAGTAGGGCTTACTCAGTCTTTTTGACTGACCTGTTTTCTTTCGCCTCTTTTCTTCCGTTCCCCCCCCCCCCCAGGTTCTCAGGGTGGAAATATTGGAGCTTAGCTTGGCTTTCTGATCGCTTGCTTGTGGGATTTTAGCTCATGTACGGTCTTGACATGAAGCTAGCTATGGTTATCACTTATTTTGGGGATAGTACTTATGTATTTCAGTTTTTCGGTGATGTTGTTTTTATCTAGACTTGTGTATTTGGAAAGTTGACATTATGTTGTACCAGACTTGTTTTGAAATAGTTTGAAATCTTCCGCTGTTTTACTTATCTTATTTACTCTGTTTACATATATACATATGTTCTTGTTCTGCCTTGATATATCATTATGCATGTTTACCTAATTCAAACACCCCTCCAAAGTCAGAGTACTTGCAAGAGTCACCCTGGCGGAGGTGGGGTGTTACAATGATTTTTCATATTTCCCATCGCTACCCCCGTGGAACGTATGCATGAATCACATAAAATGTTGGGCTAGAAAAATTAGCCCAAACCCATAAACAAAAAGGGGTAATAAACAAAGAACATGAAATGATCATACAATAGCATAAATTTAACTTTTCACATGTAACTTGGCATAGATGTATGTCACTTAACTTTAATCACTTGGGTAAAGGTGAACTCATGACTAAGTTGAATCTAATGGTCATGTAAACTTGACAAAGGTCTAGCATGAAAGTTTAACATATAATCATAGTTTCAACCCACAACTTGGCATATAATCTTATGTATGTCAAAACATAAGAAAGCTATCATAACCATTTTCTTATCACAATTTAGCATGATGTTAACAACATAAGAGGACTACAATTCCACTTTTACAACATAAATAGATTCAACTTGACATAGTTCTAAATATTTATAAATGTAAATCTAACATGTAAACATGTGATTTAGATCCTAAACTTGCAAATAACCATCAAATTACAACATGACTTGTTTTACCATTTTGTTGGCATAATAAGTTCTTTACTCAATCGTAATAACATACGATGTTGTACATCACCCAAGCATAGAGACATGGAATATACAACATGTTCATAGCCATAAGCATATAGACATGAAATATACAACATGTTCATCGCCACAAATATATAGACAAGATTAATTTCAACGATATTTTATGATAAACGAGAATCAAATCTCATACGTAAGCATCGTACTATATTCCAATTACAACATGTCATGATTCTATCGAAAGAAATTTTTAAATCTGCGTAACAACTAACTTACAAACTAAAAGATATTCTTGCGTTCTGAATTCTGAATTCTGAAATTGGAGATGCGCGCCTTTGAAGAAGATCATTGAATTAGACTCGCTTTAATTTGATTTTAGATGTAAACTTTCAACTTGTCTTTGAATTGGAAATGGTGACGGCTACTCCAAGTCTCCTACTGACGGCATTTCAGTTCCAGGTTTATTTTTCTGTGTGTTTTTAGGTTAGGCATTGAGTTGTTTATATAGAATTTCAGTTTGATTATAGCCGTCATATGAACCTAGGGTTAATCACAACCACTCAGACCTGATTAGGTCCATCCAGAAACCCTAGTGACTCAGCAGCGAGTCAGCAAACGTTCAAATTTCGGATCTGGCCGGGGGCCAGGTCGACCCCCAGGTCGACCTTCTTGGGCGGGAATTTTCACGCCCAGCCCGCTTCTGGCTTCTGTTTGAATTTTGAACTCGTTTTCGAACTGTTTTGAATTTATTTGAAATCTTGGAAACTTCCGGCAGCCATAACTTCTTCATACGAAGTCCAATTCACGCAAACTCGGACTCTATCTCAACCAGAATTCCGAGACGAACACAATGGCGTAACTCGTTTCCCTTAATTCTCACATTTTAAATTAAGTATCATAGAATTCATTATTATAATGTTAATAGAAAGTACGGGGTGTTACAATAACCCTTTTCCCCTTTCTGTGTAAGCTCTGATTTATGCCATGGGGACTATATTCCCGTTAGCCTAGCTTTCCTCTATGTCTGTAAATCGTTCTTGCTCGCTCCATCTCGAAGTCTTTCCATCACACCTCCTGTTTGAAGCCATGTCTTGCTTATTACTTGTATACAATGCTCTTGAGCATATACTAACTTTTCATGCGTCGGTCGTGTTTTGGTAGAGTTTCCAAAGAGTGTCTTGTTGCCTGGTAAACTCCTTTCAGATCTGGATATCATGCTTTGATTTAGGGCCTATGGTTTTGCTGCTTTGTATGCCCTATTTTGGATGCCAAAGGGTAGGCATTTCGTTTATAATTGTACTTTGAGATGCTCCTGAGCCTTACTTATGGTCTGTTGCAAATGCTGGCTTCCACCGTTTGGTAAATCAAAGGAAGAACCTCGTCGGCTCCTCAAGTTATTGGCGTGGTTTAGAACGTTCGTGTTGCTGGTTTTACAGTTCTCTGTTGGTCCGACGTTTTGTGATGATCCATGATCTGGTACGACAACGCTCTGGGTGCTACTTTATGGGTGTCATTTTTGTTGTTTTCTTCTGGTAGATAGAGGAGTAAGTCACTCTTGTTGCTATGTCAGAGTTTGAAAATGTAATGCTGGTAGTATTTCTATAGCCTGGTTTGGTTACAATGTTGTTTGGGGGCATAGTTATCAAAGCCCTCGCGTAGGCTTCAAAAATCCCTAGGCCCCAGTCTGAGGTTTTTTTACCTCTCAAGCATAGTTATTAAGGTGCGCGCTTAGGCGCGTCTAAGCGTGAAAAAGTCCAAGGCTCAAGGTTTGGGCCTTTTTGCAATTTGAGTGCACTTTTTTGCAATTTGAGGCACTTATTTTGTTAAATTCAAAATTTTGTTTATAAATAGTTAAATAAAAAATTTTAATGTTCAATAAATTATAAAATATGGTTCAAAAATTAAATTTTATTAATAAAATATGTAGATAATTGAATGAATTAAAAAATATGGTTTAAAAATTAATTTGTAGTTAGGAAAATAGCAAATCAAACTCATATAAAAGGCACATGAAAATGCCAAAGGCTCAAAAAAGCCCCAGGCTCAATGCTTGCACCTTTTTGTGCCTTAGCGCCTTGACTACTATGCTTTCAAGACACCTACAATGCGTGAGGCGCCAAAAAAGCCCCAAATGTGCCAAGGTGCTCGCCTTGTGAAGCACCAAAAAGCGTGCTTTTTGTAACATTGAATAGAAATTAAAATTTTCAGCATTTGGCCCAACAGGAGTTCGAAATCCAAGTTGGTAAGAAAAATGTGATCGTTTAACTGTTGATTTAGATCGTATTCTCTAAAAAACACTGCTTTTCTTTCGTCGACCTCTAGAAAAGCAAAAATATCCCTAGATTTCTTTCATCGAACCACCAAAAAAAAAAACATAATTAATGGAAGGTTAAAGCTCTATTACGACTTTATGTAATGTTGTTTGTAATTTCTATATTTTAAGTATTTTGTTACTTAAAAATTTGAGTTTGAATGATATTGTGCATTTTTAGTTTGATTTATGTTAATTGTATGATGTTTTGTTCTATTAATGCTTTTATATGCCCTTTTTGAAACAAAAATTGTGTTTTGTTGTGTTTTTTAAATGCAGTTTTTAAGCTGAAAACTGGGGGAAAATGACATTCAAGGCGCCCAAAAAAGTCCTAGGCGCAAAAAATCCCTAGGTAAGGGTCTGGAGCTTTTGGGGGCTTTTTTGCCTTGACAACTACGGTTTGGGGTGCTGGTGGTTAGCAACACAGGTGAAGTGCAAGCTCTCAACATTGTTGATCTTCATCCGACTCACTCCTCATCTGTAACGGCTTACTACTGTATACTGATGGTTTGTTAAGTAGCTTGTTGGGCTTTAAAACTGGGTTATATCTAGAGTTTTATGGCATGTTGAAGGATTGAATTTCATGTATAAATAGGGGCAGTGTGTTGCCAATTCAGTGTGTGATCAAAAAATATGAAAGAAAGCTATTCATTATGTAAAGCAACTTGTAATTTCTTTGCCATTTCCAGTATCAGTTTATTGTTTTCAATTCAGTAGCTTAATTCTTGTTATTTCTTGCATTTCCTTTCTGGTTCAGTAGCGTAATTCAATCTTTCTCCAGTTGTTAGTTAATTAGGATTCCAGTTGCTTAGTTTAGTGAATTCTTTCTTCAGTTTCCTGACTACTTGTTTGAATTTCACCGCTAATTTGTTACCGTCATCTTTCATGCCCATTCGAAATATATATGCCATTCCCATCATTGTTATGCAATTTTGTTCATGTTCTACCTCTTGATTGTTACATCGTTTTCTCGAACTGGTCGGGTGAACTACTTCTTGAAATCGCTGAGAGAACCGATCAAATTAGTCCCCAAAATCATTGATTCCATTCCCATTTTCTTCACTATCTTGCTCCTTGAAATTGCCAGTGTCGATTATTTCATCAAACACATCCCCAATTCTTGCTTTCCCGCCACTTTTCACCCCAGATCTTGCAATTATCCACCAGAAACGACCACTACTACCACTAGTAACCACCATCACCACGTCATCGTCTTCCTCTATCATATCTGAATTTAGCCAAGTGTTCGACATAACTCATGAATTGCATTAAAACAGGCCAAAGCTTCACTGGCCATGGCAGCAAGGTCAAGTTGTCCTCACAATTTGGTATCAAAGCCCAACAAACTACTTAACAAACCAACAGTATACAGTAGTAAGCCGTTACATTATCCAGCTAGACATATTGTTGTTATGTTCTACTGGGCAATGGATATTTTGTTTCCTTGGGTGCAACTATATCAGATTGAGTATGATATTGAAATTGTGTAATTGTTGCTCTTATAGCGACAATTGTTGGTATGTTGGTGATGCTTCTACACAGTGTATGGAAGGGTTTGTTTGATGTGAAGTTGCTAGGTCAAATGCCCATGTCAATCATTGCATGTCCTACCTGCTGTAAGAATGCTTTTGGGAGTGGCTCAAGTAAGGCTATGTCCAATCAAAGTAGTTGTATGGTATAGCACAAGCAATGGTATTGTACGGTGCAATGTATATACTATTTTTATTTAACAGTTTGTAATTCGCTCTCTGCATGGAGAATATAATAGTCTAGTACTTAGCTAGCTCCTGTACTATAATCTAGAATAAATTAGTGAACGACCTACTATAAATGCCGTATGTAGTGGACGGTCCACTTTAAAAACTGAAATAGTAGTCTGGCAATCTGCCAAACTCATGTAACTATTGTAATTATTATTTGTTACAATAATAAGTGTTACGGATCACTATAAAAACCGGTCGGTTCTGCCAAAAAAAAAAAAAAAAGTAAGAGAAAAGGAAACCAAATGACATTTCCATATAACAGAAGCTCGCACAAACGCTTGTATGATTAAACTTATTTTTTATATTTTATTTTATTTTTGCATCTCAATTATATTTAAGAAAACACAATTTTACATTAAATTCATTGTTCAACAAAATATTGCAATTTGATACATACTATTTTTATAAACACATAATTTATTAAAATTTTCATGCTATAAAATTTTCCAATTTTGTTTTCCATATTTAAAATTATTTATCAAATCAATATAGAATTTGAAACTCGATTCATCCTTAATATTATAATCAGTTCAAATTTAACTTCAAAACTCATGTATTACTTCTTTATTATACCGAAACACATTATTTAATCAACTTAATGAATAAATTAATTAATTTTTCCAATTTTCTCCAAGTTAATACCAAAATCCTTAATTAATCAAATAAATGACTAATTAATTTATTTTATCCAAATCCATCATTATTTCTTTGACTAATCAAGCAATTATCAAATTGAATTGCATTCTTAAACACAATTCAATTCAACCCAATATTTTAACTCATTTTAACTCCAACCCAAGCTTTAATTCAAACTAACACATTAAAACACTCTATAGTTAGTTTTGCATGTAATCACAAAACCCGGTTTGTTACTCTTACTTACCTTTATCATCTTCGTTTATTAGATTCATCATTGGCATTTCTTCGTTGAGTAAACACTAACCCCCGATCTCACTGTAACGACTCAATTCTAGTTTTAGTTATTCAATGCAACCACAAGTGTTTCCTAATGCTATCGTAATGAGCTCAGTACATGTTGTAATTTACATGATCCAGTTAGTTCATAATTGCTTGAAAATTATTAAGATGCTCTCCAAATGATTTGCCTTCTCCAAGGTTTGGATCCACCCATCTTATTATAAAAGCCATGCTAGTCGTAGAGTGTTTTTGCATATATCATTTCAATATTTTCTAGATTGCATAAGCAGATGTTTCGCTAGCAATATTAATATCGAGTTCTTCTAAAACGCTGAATGACATCCCTAGCCTTCATATCCAAAGTCTCTATATTGCTTTAGATAAATTTCTACGTTTCTCTTTTTTGTTATCTAATTGTTGGTAAAGATCATTGAGATATAGAAAATCTCGCATCTTTCCTTCCATTACTCCAAATTTTTTCAATTAATTTTCCATACTTATGCTCTCCCTAATCAACTCTCTTCAAAAAAAGAAAAATTAGTGCTAAGCTCTGATATCAACTTTTAACTTTTTTTTAAAAGATCCATACTCGGTTAGATTTCAAAAGTAAAGTTGTTTTTTTAACCTTTAAGCATGGCCTTAATTAATTCATCAAAATATTTAAAAAAGCCTAAAAATTGAGAGTCGATATAAATACCAAAACCCTTTGTAAAGAAAGGTCTCTTATAACATACATGCATACATACATACATACATACATATATATATATATATATATATATATATATATATATATATATATATATTCATTTATATTAATTTACGCTAGTGGGAGATGAGAAAATGAGTGGAAGGACAAAGAGAAGAAATATTGGGTGGAAAATAAAGAAACTATTAGGGTGCTTCACTGTTTCGGATGTCAGTGAACTTGCCTTTTATACACAAACACACCTACACACTGAATAAACATATTCGATCCTGTATTTGATTATTTAAACAAAAATATTGCAGTGAAATATATGCATGGTTATCTCTTTCTAAATCAAAGCTAATGCTTTTCGCAGTTAGTTAGTTAACCAATCAATTAACTAATATATAAAATAAATATTATACCGCATATCTTCAACAGTTGCGTTGAAGTACTACCGGAGATTCTCAAGCAAGGAGACGAAGTATTGAAGTCTTGTTTGATTGTTTGTTAAAGCAACTGCATATATGCAATGCTCTGTCTGGTGAAGGGATAAAGATCTGAGTTAGCTGATATCCAGAAAAGAGCTTTTGTACTAGACCAAGCACGAAGTTGGAACCAATGCAGAAATTAGGGCATAGAGCTCAGGATGTGCTCATTTTTATTTCAACTATTTCGTTCTACAAGATGAAATACCTACCCATCCTCACATGTAAATACTCGGTGAAACTTAATGCATAAAAGGAATTGGCGTTGACGGCTACTTACATGAGCTTTTATAATTTGTCAACATACATTGAAGTCGGTCTCTTTAATCAGTAATAATTTATACAGAGTTAAGTGCATGTATGTGTGTGTAAATACATACACACATACAAACACACAGAGAGTTCGTCATGTCGCACAAATTTAGTCTGACTTAATTAGAGAACTCGCAGGATCAACAGGATTCATGCGAACGTTAAACATAATTACTCTTTAAATACATTTGCTATTCACTCAAACATCAAAATCACTGCAAACACAAGTCAAAGGATACATCCAACTCAAATACGGATACCAAATGCCTCGGATCAAATCTTCTCCAGAGTCCAACACATACAAATTTCACAGGTGCAATAAAACATGCAGGAATTTTATGGTTATTACCTTCAACATGAGAAAGA
This sequence comes from Allium sativum, assembly GCA_030737875.1. Classification (NCBI taxonomy): domain Eukaryota; kingdom Viridiplantae; phylum Streptophyta; class Magnoliopsida; order Asparagales; family Amaryllidaceae; genus Allium; species Allium sativum. Next base: position 786,639,127 of record CM060916.1, on the reverse strand, counting down.
AACACATTGAACTAGTAAAACAAACCAGACAATATTAAGAAAACTCGAATATTTCCAAGTTAATTATTGAAGCCAGCAAATGAGCTATCAAAACCGCATGTCTTCACCAAGACGACTTCTTAATGCCGTTCAAAGCACCTTGACCTGCCAAATCACGAAAGACAATACGCGACATTCGAAACAGTGAAAGTATACCACGAGGCCTGCCGGTGAAAACACATCGGTTTCTGACTCTCGTGAACGAACTGTTCCTTGGCAACTTGGACAGCTTATGACGATGCTGTTCACGCATATCAGCTGGAAGATCAGGGTCCCGGCATAGGGCTTTGTACAGATTTCTTCTCAATTCGTACTTAGCTGCAAGCAATCTACGAGCCGTGTCTCTTATCACTCTATTTTCCGGCATCTTGCTTAGCTTCCTTCTACAGCAAAGAACAGCTGTGATTACACGTTCTATGAATCAGCGTCGCAAAACAAGAACATATGATCAGTTAATGGAGCAGATATGGTTTATGTATACATGTATTTGTTTCGGTATCTGGAAATCTGATATCAAAGCATGTCAAAGTAAGACCGTATTTATGTCAAACAAGAATTGATAAACATGTTATCTACAAACACTCATTGCAAATACATATGTTTATGGGAAAAATATGAACTGAAAACGTCAAAACAAGTCCCACATGAAATAGCTCATAATACATCTATTTACAGCCGATGTTCTCATTCATACTACAAAGGTAATGTTTATCACGAATTAGCACTTGATTTTGGATTTGGGTCTATTTTGGAGTATGACTGATGAAAGACATCCTTGAATTTTCTTCGTTCTAACTAATTAAAACTGAATGGCATATGGGTTGCCCAATCACTTTGAAAAAATCAGCAGATTCGATTGGGTTGCAGATCAATAACGATGAGGACGAGGATGATAATTTAAACCAAAGCTCTATATTTTGGTCGATTGGTTTATCTACATTTACTTCACCAAATGAAATTATGAATCTACTATACACACAGTAGCTTGAAGAGAAAACATATAGTGCACAAAATATATTACATCCACAAATGCAAAAGGAAAAATAGAGCAAGGAGTTTAGACCACAGAAAACAAATTCGAAAAGAATTGATTAAACTAAGAGCAAGTCCAACAAATGCATGGATATCAGAAAATCGGAGATGTACACCCAAAAAGGGCTCCAACAGTGCGTAGATTCTTCCAATTGTTCGGATTTTGGAAGGAATAGTTCCGGAATGTGCAAACTTGTGACGCGGTTGTTGAACAAACGCTTGGGCTTACGCGTTTGTTTAAAAAGCGCTTGGTTTTACGCGTTTGTTATACAAACGCATAAACCCAAACGTTTGTTTAACAGACACGTGGAGTATATGATTAAATTTTGTGATAATTATGTTACTTCCACCGAAATTTAGACACATGATTATACGATTAAACAAAAACGTTCAACAGTTACAAAAACTTAAGATACATGATTTCACTAATAATAAACGGATACATAGTTTCAGATACTGAATAAAGGTTACAGTACACTATTAGAACTACCAAAGCAACGAAAACACAACTAAGGGTAAATAGTTTTACTGACTTCCAACAAAGTTCCACAGATGATATGTTAAATCTTTCTGGAGTCTTCGATGAATTTGAGCGTTACGGTAGGACATCTGACTTTCGACGTGAAACTCAAGCTCTAGTTCGCTTTCAACCATATTTTCACGTCAAATCTCAGGTGGTGGAGCAGTACAGTCGTAATTGAAATAATCCTCCATGTCTCCTTCGTCCTCTATAATCATGTTATGTAAAACAACACAAGTATACATTATCCTAGTCATTTTAATTGGAGACCAAAGTCTGCATGGATTACTGACTATGACAAATCTGGATTGTAAAACGCCAAATGCTTTTTCTACATCCTTTCTTTGTCCTTCTTGCATTGCTGCAAACCTTGCTTATTTATTGTTTTGTGGGTTCGGTATTGTCTTGACAATAATACTCCATTGCGAGTATATACCATCGCCTAGATAATATCCATGGTCATACCCGTGACCCTCTAAAGTAAAATGATGTGGAACTGATCTACCGTTCGCCAAATCGTTAAACAACGTTGAGTGTTTAACTACGTTCAAATCATTGTTCGAACCTGACATTCCTAAAAAAACATGTCATATCCACAAGTCGTACGACGCTACAGCATCAAGTATAATAGTTGACGTATGAGACTTACCCTGATAAGCTCCAGCATATGCTTTCGGACAATTCTTCCACTCCCAATGCATGCAGTCTAAAGATCCTAACATCACAGGCCATCCTCTGCTACCGTGCATATCCATTAACATTGCAATATCGGCTTCATTTGGTCTACGCAAGTATTGATTACCGTAAACATCTACGATTGTTTGGCAGAAATGGTCTAAGCATTCTAGTACTGTGCTTTCTGCCATTTTTAAATTTTTGTCTTGAGCGTCAGCAGGACCTCCATAGGCTATCATACGCAGTGCAGCTGTCATCTTTAGAATTCCGGTGAGCCCCATTGTCATAGACGCATTGTGTTTATAGATAAAGTAGGAATATTGTTGTTTAATACATTCTAGGATTCGAAGAAACAACGGACGCCTCATTCGAAATCTCCTTCTAAACTCCGTACCTGTATACCTCGGATTTGAAACAAAATAATCTTCCATTAGTCTCTCGTTGTGCAATGCATGATGTCGATTTTTATATCGACGGCCTACAACAGAACCTCCATGTTTTTTGCTAGATTCATCATCTCCTAATGCAGATATAAGCTGTCTTTGTTGACGAAAATGATCATCCACCATATTATCAAAGTCTTCACCACTATCATCGAACAACAAACACTCTTCGGTGGCCATTGTGGACTTTTGAGTTTTTGAGTGTATATAACAATAGGGGATTGTGTCTCAGTAGTTAATGCTACAAGTTTTCCTCTTTATATAACATAGTTTTTCTACATTCGGGTCTTTGTTGGATATCGCATTATGCTTGTCATAATGCAAGTCATGCATTGGTTACCGCGGTATGCTTGTCATAAAGCAAGTCATGCATTGGTTACCACATTCAAATGTTTAAAATAAAGCTGCAGTATGTTGTCATAAAGCAAGTCATGCATTGGTTACTGCAGTATGCTTGTCATAAAGCAAGTCAAGCATTGGTTACCACATTCAAATGTTCGAAATAAAGCTGCAGTATGCTTGTCATAAAGCAAGTCATGCATTGGTTACCGCAGTATGCTTGTCATAAAGCAAGTTATGCATTGATTACCACATTCAAATGTTTGAAATAAAGCTGCAGTATGCTTGTCATAAAGCAAGTCATGCATTGGTTACCATATTCAAATGTTTGAAATAAAGCTGCAGTATGCTTGTCATAAAGCAAGGCATGCATTGGTTACCACAGTATGCTTGTCATAAAGCAAGTCATGCATTGGTTACCACATTCAAATGTTTGAAATAAAGCTGCAGTATGCTTGTCATAAAGCAAGTCATGCATTGGTTACCGCAGTATGCTTGTCATAAAGCAAGTCATGCATTGGTTACCACATTCAAATGTTTGAAATAAAGTTGCAGTGTTTGTATCACTAACATAAAGCAACACTTTTTCTACAATCTGGTCTTCATTGGATACCGCATTTTGTCATTCATATCCATTCAAATGTTTGAAATAAAGCTGCAGTGGCTGTATCACTGACATAAAGCAACACTTTTCTTAAAGATACACAAGCTTACGATACAACAATAAATTTAAGGATACAACTATAACACCAATAGATCCAACAATAAGCATAAAGATACAAAAGCTTGTAAAGATACAACAGCTTACGATAGTAGATTCAGTACGCAAACACATTAATTGTTACGCTCATTCTGAAGGGATTCTAAAGAGGTTCGAAGCCGTCTATTCTCTTGTTCTAACTCGTTGGCGTAAGAAATAGCCCTTGGACAAAAACGGTCGTCTATCCACTCAAAATAATTGCATCCATAGCGAGCATAACTGGATCCTACGACCAATATTCTCTCCGTCAGCCCGGACTACCACCTCTACCGCGTAACCACAGTGACAACAAATGGAATATGAGTCAACTTCCTGCTCGTTAAGAGGCTGGTTAACTGAAACTCGTCGTACCTCTCGATGACCTACATCTGGAACAGTCGGAGGACGAGGGACTGTAGCCGCTCGTAAGTGTTCTTCATTTACAGTTTGGTCTACTTGATGACCTACATTTGGAACTTGAGCAATTGGCGGATGAATCGTCAAACGGGCCAGCTCTTGGTAATCGACGCAGTCACGACGCAGGTCCTCGTAGTGCCGCTCTTGGTATTCGATATTCCAATAAATATTTGTTCTTGGACTTGAAGGCGGACTCTTTGGAAAGTTTTGATCATAGTTCGAATCCATTGACGAGGGCCATGACCATGAAGACATTTTATAATTTTGTTGAAAATTTTGGTTTCAGCTAAGTTAAAAGTAGTAACCGTATATATTTATACGTTCAATTTGTGGAGTAAACATACATATGATGCAACAAGACAGGACACTGATACCACTGTAGGGAATACTGTAGGGAAACTGCTTTTGATTGATAATGTATATCGAGGACGACCCAAACAGGACAAAGGACTAAGAACTGCAGTAACATCAACTGCTGAGGACAGAGAGTTGTCTTGTCATATGTCTGTATCTTACTGCTCAATTAATGATGACAAAGCTTTACCAAAGAGCAAACCCCTTGTTTAAATAGTTTACACTTCGTCCCCCAACCATACCTACAAAATTGTGTGTTCTACATCAACCACGACGATAAGGTGAGAAACTAGTACTCTTTTTCCTTCTACGTGTTTACGTATTTCTTTGTGTACATAATATGTTTCTTGTTTGTGTGTAGCTTAAATGGACGATTGGATAATAAGTGATGAACTCGTAGATAAAATGTTTGAAGAGTATGAACGGAACGAGAAGGAAAAAGATGGTGGTTTCGTTCCAGATACACAAGTAGAAGAGGCGGAAGAACAAGTTCAAAATGAAATTGTTCGTGGTACTCAACAAATAGTTGAAGTTCAAAAACCAAAAGGACGTCCACGCAAAAACATAAGAAGGCAAGTGGTTAACCATAATCGTCCCAACCAAAGTGATGATAGCTCCAGTGGTACTACAACAGAATTCTCTCCTCAGGACTTACTTATACTCGTGAAATCCTATATCGAAGCTTACGATAGAAGAGATTTGATGCTGATGCAAAATGGAGGAGGGCTTACCCATGAAGAATTTTGGTCCATGATAACAAGATTACATAACAATAATCGTAAATGCACCACTACACGAACTTCTGCTGAAATTCATATGGCTCATCGGCTTTTCGTTAATACTTGTGAACGATACCAGAAGATTATAGAGACAGTTGAAGATGAAAACATATTTAAAACGAATCACACAACTTTTGATTCTCGTTACCTTGCAGAGCATGGGACTGATTTTGTTGGGTACGAAGCCTACAAACTGCGTTATAGTTGGATAACCCGATACAGTGCTGAATAGGCAAATGATTTTGCTTATTGCTTGTAGGTGCATCATAAATTTTAGTACTTATTTCATTGTTATCTCTTGTAAACAACTTTATAGTCAAAATTTCGGTACCAGTTATGCTCTTCCAATATGAATATAAATTCAAATCAAATATGAAGCAGTATATAAACATATTTTTAAATAAATAGGAATGGTTAAAATGTGTACAAACAATATATTAAAAAAGTAGTAGAAAATATTAGCATGATTATATTTAGAATTGGAAAGAAAATTTGAAATTTTAAACCTAGGAACCAGCGTTTGTTTAACAAACGCGGGATCTACGCGGTTGTTAAACAAACGCGTGGCCTATGCGCTCGTTCAACAAGCGCATAGATCCACACGTTTGTTTAACAACCACGTGATCTCAAAACCGTTGGGGTATTTGCCTGATCCGATTATTCGGAGTGTAGAAATTTGGATTTCTACACCCGAATTGTTGGAGATGCCCTAAGCAGTAGCTACAAGTATATCGGAACGGTCAGCTAAGAACCTTTTGCAGAATTTTCTTCCTCCTAACAAATGAAACTGATTGGCAATCCCTTTGAAAAGTCAGCAGGTTCAGGTGGGGTGTAGGTTAAATAATGATGAGGATGACCATAATGATGAATGAAAATAAAGCTCTACATTTTGGACGACTGGTTTATGTACAAAAACTTTACTAAGTGAAATAAAGAATCTACCTTATACGATACAGTTTTCCCCCTCCTAAAAGTAATAATGATACAGTTCGCAAAATACATAACAGAAAACAAACAATTTGATCAGAGTTCAATATTTGAATAAAGATAACCAAACCATGCACTAATCAGGATTTATCAAAAGAGCCGGCTAACAATTTGATCAGTAAACAGAAAACTAACCAAACCCAACCCCCCCACCCCCAAAAAAAAACACAGGTCCCATAACCTTTTTGTTAATGCAAAACAGAGATTAAAAAGGTCGAAAGATCATTATGCAAAACGCACAATCTTAATTTCAAAGCGACAATATTGAAGCCCCATCTCGGAATGCGATTTAATTTAAACACCAAATTGAAACAAGTTCAGCATCACGGTCTCAGTTAAACTATTAAAACAGAGAAAGAAAGAAAAAAGAGCAACAAGAGGCGGCGGCGGCTGCGGCATACCCGAACTGAAGAGCCTAAGATTAAGAGCTAACTTCGAAAATTTCAATTCTACCTTCCAAACGTTATGAACCCTAAGATCTACTGAAGAAGATGATTCTTGGTATTTTTTACGAGAGTTAAATTAGTTCGCAACCCCTGCGAAATTATACGGTCCTAATTCAGAATGATGATATTGGAGACCTATACTGGATCGTGATTTCAATTTAAACATCAAATTGAATAAGTTCAGCATAGTGATCTCAATCAAGCAATCAAAACATTAAAAAAGAAAAGGAGTAAGATGAAGCGGCGGCGCCATACCTGAACTGAAGAGTCTAAGACTGAGAGGCAAGTTTGACTATTTTTCTGTTCTACTTTTCCAAATGCTATGACCCCTAGATTATTCGAGGAAGATGATTTCAGGTATTTATTACGAGAGTTAAATTAGATCGTAACCCGTGTAAATCATACGATCCTAATTCAGAATAAGATTCAGCTCAGCATACGCTATCGAAACCCCATACCGAATCCCGATTTAAATTTAAACATTCAATTGAAACAAAAAACAAAAGAGATTCAGCTCAGCATCGTGATGTCAATTAAGCAATCAAAAAAGATAAAAAGAGGAGAACCAAAAAGAAGCAGCAGCATACATGAACTGAAAAATCTAGCATTCAGAGGCAAGTTTTTTTTTTTTTCCCTTTACTGTCTGAAGCAGCTGCAGTTTTTGTTTTCTGTTATGAACCCTAAATTTATCGAAGAACCGTGCGGCTATTTTGGACACCATATAAAACAAGGTCAACAAAATATATAATCATGGTTCTTCATTTTTCCCAGTTTGACCGATAACTAGTTCTAGCATAACCGCGTAACAGCAAGATAACAGATCGTTTAGTTGTATTGTTTTAGAAAATGCAAAAGTAAAGATTTGAATTTTGAATTGAATTTTTGAATGACAATATCGAATTTAAAATTCATTTTGTGAAGTTTCTTAAATTAAAAGGTTTAATTAGCATACCTTCTACGAATGGAGAAAAACATCTATGATATTTAATAATTTGGAAATTCTAGTTTAAAATTAATGGAATTTCGAATTTGAAATCATGAATTTCATCAAATTCTTACTTTCAAAATTTTGAATTTTGAAAATGTAAAATATGATAATGTGAATTCCAAATTAGAAAAATCTATACTATACTATTAAAGACAAGTTATATTTCGACAGCGCTCAGGCCCTCTCCAACTTGTGAAAGGAAAGCGTGCCACGTGTAATGTTAGCCCAACAGTCTCGACATTTTCTCTCGCAGATCACGTTTCAGTGTTCCTTTCCTTTGCATTCGCATGCTCATCCTTTATTTTATTTCTCCTCCATGCCCTTCGTCTTCGTTTTCCCCTGTCGCCTCCTACATCCATCCATGTCCAACCATTCTCTAGCTGCTCACAATCCCAGCAACAGGTTTGCTTTCCTTACCGTTCGCACCTCCACCCCTATAATCCTAGGTAAGCCGAAAATCTCAAAAATTCTAGCGAAATTCAACGACCTTCCACCACATGTATTTATACATTGAACCCTAGGTAAGCGTATAATTTATATTCCTTCTGATTCCCATCAGTACAATATCCTAAATCTTATTGGGCATGTTTAGGGTTATGTCAAACTCAATACCAAGTGGCGATCTATGTTGTACGCAATTTGGCCATGGTGATATGGTCTTGATTTCATCACGCCGACCTCGGCAAACCCAGACGAATCTACATCGTTTGCCCCCAAATCGATCAGCATTTACGGAGCAATAGTTGATTTTCAGGTATTTTTTGAGTTTGTGGCTTTCATCCATTCCTTTTTATTGTTGAAATTTGTTTAATTTATGTGTGAATCTTCTTCATTCGATTGAACTAAAATTGTAATTTTTCACCATTTGTTGCAGTTACTTACAATCTAAATCCTCAATAGTTGATTTCTTTGCTGGATTCAAACATATATGAAGCATGCTTCATGCATTTACTGATATATTTTTATAGCACTGTCATTTCATCAAAATTTTCTGCTATGTTATCTGATCAGACCTAAGGCCTAGCTGTTTTCTTAAATGGAAGAATTTATGTTTTCACCCATTTTTTTGTTCTGTTTAATGTGTGGCAGCTAGAAGTTATAATTATTGACCATCTGTTATGTTAAAGAAAGCCTTAAATTTTTTATTGTTTGACATTTCCCTTATTGATTTGACTTTACCATTGCTGGAGTTAAACTGGGAAATTAAGTTAAAATAATAATGAAACTATATAATGTAAAACCGCAATGCAAAGCATCTATGTTTACATGTGAATTAACTAAGGTGGGTTGGTACCTTCTTTATTATTGTAGTGGCCACTGAATGAATTTGAAAGAGGCATTGAAGTATATTTGTTTCATTCTGAAAAAGTTGAGGCCTAATCTTTTTGTAATGTCTCTTTTTTACTAGATGAATTTCAAGTTACAATTATTTTATTACAAGTATTCACTTATTTACAATAATTTATATCATATTTGAATAATAAATTCATGTTAGATGCAAATTTTCTATAAAAATTATTTCTTATGTTGCATTATTTTACTAGGTTCGCAAATATACCTATTCCTTAAATTTTGTCTACTTCCTTTGGTTTATATTATCTTAGGGGGTAAGGGACATGTGACTTTAGTTTTTGACTTAAGTAATTATTGGGTACAAAATTTATATCCAATTATGGCTAATGTTGCGTTATTTTACAAGATGCACAAATACACTCAATTATTTAGAATTACTTTACATAATGTAAGTTAATTCACTTCTACTATTTACTGGCTTTGATTTACAATTTGGATATGGTTTGAAATTTGAAAATTTATGACTTTTCTAATGAAAAGTGATTTCCTTCTATTACCAGGTCAAGATACCCCATGAGCACCAATACTTGCATAAAAAATATTTCACCTTCTTTATCTATTATTTTTAGCATGTATTCATTTAGTAGTACAAAGATTTTACTACTTTATATTTTGAAATTGCAAGTAAAAAATATATAAATTGAAACTAAAAAGGATTCTGTTTGAGATTTCATTAACATCTAAATTAATCAAAATGAAAGTACTCTAATTTAAGCAGGCATCTCCCAACACCTTAGTTGATGATGATGAATTTAAATCTAAATGTGAGTAGTACAAAATTAAAGAAATAAACATGTTTATCGTGGATATGTATCAACAGTAAAAAAAAATATTATTTTGATATTTTAAACTAGGTACTTATCTTGAAATAGGCTAAATGTTTGTTTTGTATAGTGTGTATCAGGGTTGGGGTGTTACTTAAAGAAAAGGCCTTCGCTTTGAGATACCAAATCGCATGGATATTGGAAAGTGTACTTTGAATCGGAGTCCTTGGACGCACTAGAGAAGAAAACCAAAAGTATGCACTTCATTGCTTAAATATTATTTTCATTCTCGCTAACAGTATTTAATAACAAATATAGTTATATTAAAAAGTTCTACTCATTATTTATAATCTAGCATAGCTGTTTTTTCGTTCACTGACATAAATGCTTGCTTTGTTCAACTTAATTACCACTGGCTGATGAGTCAAGGAAGTTGTGATCTATTGTTATTTGAAAATAAAAACCTGCTATTGCATTTGCTGAATTATTGTACTCTAGATGTTATATATATATATATATATATATATATATATATATATATGGGGACGGCTATTTGAACACAAAATTAGACACAAAGAGAGAGACACTGAGCTTCAACCGTTGGATCTTTTTGTCTTTATATGGAGAGGTGTAATTCATGGGGTGATCCAATGGTGCAAATCAATTGTGTCACTATTTGTGTCAAAATTTTGTGTCTCTATAGACTTTATATATATATATATATATATATATAGACACACACCACTCTAAAAGAATTTAACATTTTTTATTGGCTACATGACACATTCCATCTCATCTGTTTTGTTCCTCCATGTAGTGCCAATATATATATATATATATATATATATATATATATATATATATAGACACACACCACTCTAAAAGAATTTAACATTTTTTATTGGCTACATGACACATTCCATCTCATCTGTTTTGTTCCTCCATGTAGTGCCAATATGCTGGCTTAACAAGCAGTATAGACTTCACATCCGTTTACACATACATCCTACAATGTGTTACTAGCTACAATTCAGTTGGGAATAGTCCGATACTGATGCATGAATAGACTACATTTATAAGTTTTGCATTAAAGATTCCAAATTTCTATAGTACTATGCTAGAAATTGTGAACCTATGTTACATTTTGTTTATGTTATTTTATTTTCCTAACAAGAAATCCAACTGCTTTCCAGTTGGTAACAATTTGAATATCCTCTTTCGGAGGCTTTCTGTTATGTAACAGCCTACATTTGGTCCAGAAAGAAATGAGGGCAATGCCCTTCATATTATGGGCCCACAGGGTGCACTTGACACTATTGTTTACTTTTTTTTCCCTCCTGTTAAGAACAACACATCTTGATTTATTTACTTCATTTACCTTTGAGGTTATCATATTTTTCCACTTCATCTTTTGGTATCTTAGACTGCAGAGTATTCAAATAGTACGGCTCATTGGTGTTTAGCAATCAAACAAAATAATAGCAAGTACGCAAAATTAGACTTTGCTGTGTTTATATGCATGCATGTGGGTATTATGTGTTGGTAATCACACAAACATACAAATCAAATTAATAGTGCTGATGATTAAGGAAGACCGACCATGAGTGTAAAGATTCCATGCTCATTTTTGTAAGAATTTATATGTCAATAAATTTTATAGCTTTTACTTGATATTAATCTGCAAAGAAAGGATCACTAAGATAGGTAGACAATGATTTTGTATTGGATCATAAACAAAATAAGATTGTAGAAAAGAAACATGTGAACTGATGGGCACAATACAGAGCAACGCAATCAGAATGTTGTTATTTTGAGCTAGCGACCAGTTATAATCATCATTGTAGTATTCATCCATTTTCATCTTCACTATGTTACACAACATAACTTATTAATATTTTTTATTTATATTCAGTTTGGAAAGAGCTAAATTAACCTAACTGATTGTTTTGATCATTCGTATTCATGTCAGTTCATTTTACTTTGAATAAGTTGCATGCTGTCAACTTATTATGCACATGTAACATGAGCATCATCATAGCATAGCAAAAAAATTGATGTTATTTTAAGTTTCAATTTCTGTATTTTGTTTGCATGTGATTTACCAAAACAAAATGCATATAAAGAATAAAACATTTTATTTCACATGCTCACAAATGGTTTAAATTTCTTTGTCCGACTTCCCAATCGAACATCGTCGTTTCCATGATCACAATGTTATTGAACACAAGATCCTCATGTTAGAATATATTGCATTTCATTAAGATGTCGCGGAAAATCGAAACAGGGATCGAAACTGAAACCAAACCCGACACTGTCTATGAAAATTTAAATCAGTGAAACCGAAAGTGAAACCAAAACCGAGTCTTAAACCTTGATTTAATCATTTAATAATTTTTAGGATGAGTTTGGTTAATTCTAGAGCATCATCTTGTAACAGAAAAAATTAGTATAACGAAATGCACAAATAAAGTGTGAATGAAGTAAGATTTGACCTTCCTCTTCTAGATTATTGTGTAGTAGTCTTGCATTATAAATTTGTATAATCATGGACTCCATTATCATAACTTTTAGCAAAATTTATGCAACATCAAAGTCTGAGAAGTGATATGACTAAAGATAAATTTTTAGATTAGCACTCTTATAATAGACAGCTGACTCTTTTTGAAAAAAAATATTTTAGAATTATTTATATATCTAATGAATAGTTCTGTACAATTTAACTTATACTATATTAAATACAAGCATCTAATGAATTTTGTATCATTGATTTCATTTATTCTAAGCTGTAAGATAATTAATTGCTTTAACATCTTCATGCTTCTCTCATTTGGTTCTTCATTTTTGGTTAATATTGCTGGGAATAAAGGTACACAATTTACTTTATTATTTTTGGAATAAAAACTAATGATCGATCGCTCAAACATTTATCTTCTTCTTCTTCTTCTTCTTTTTTTTTTTTTTTATTGATTTTGTAGTCTTGGTCATTTTATGTATTTGGTTATTCTTCCTGCATCAATTTCCAATGAAACAACAGTATTTCATTGCTAATGCAGTTTGTGGGACTCTGTTATAAATGAAATATGTCGGATTTTAAGAAATGAATTTGCTTGCCTTCATCCTTCATTTAGTTGAAGGAAACTCGTTCAAAGGACCCATCTTCATTAATTCAAAATTTTGCCTAAATTTTAATGGTAATTGGCCTACAATACAAGTAGAAAATAAAAAATATTACAAATTTGTTGCACGTGCCCTTAATTAAAGCAGCAAAATCTAATTTTGATTGGTTTAAGGTAATTGGCCTACAATACAATTAGAAAATAAAAAATATTACAAATTTGTTGCACGTGCCCTTAATTAAAGCAGCAAAATCTAATTTTGATTGGTTTATCTTTGCTTCATATTTAATGCATTAAATATGATATCAAATGCAGCAGTGACAATAGTTTACACAAATGGTGCTGTAGTTTACAATGCATTAAATATGAAGCAAAGATAAACCAATCAAAATTAGATTACTCAGGCGTTCTCCAGTAGCCATTCACTGTATTCCAAAGCCAATGGGCTGGGGCAACCGCAGGCTTAGAGGCCCCCCAAAAAAGAAAAACAATAGCAGCAAAGGCCCAGGAATAATTGTGGCACAACTATCAACCCAGCTGCTTTCCAAAGCTTTCGGTTTGTTCTAGGAAACTGTCGCTCGAAAACTAGGGCAGGAATCTTCACATCGACGAGTTAGACAATCGCCAACGGGTGGCGGTAGACGCTTCTAATCTCCGATCTTCGGCGCCTGCTTTCAGCGCAAGGCAGCGACTGAGCCTGAGGTAAGTATAACTGATTGATAAGAAATTCAGGATTGGTTGGTAATCTTGATTTTTTTTACTTATTAGTTGGTCAAAATTGGTTCTAGAATTAGTTTAATTACGAATTGATTAACTTGATTTCATGATTCACTGATTAAATTGGTTGACTGATTAGAAATTTGTAAGTTTGTTCATTGATTTACAAATAAGGTTACTGATTAAACTGGTCCAGTTTAGATTAAAAACTGCATTTCTATAGATTAAGAACTGTTTTTTTCAAACTGCAATTTTTTAACACTAAAAATTGCGTTTTTTTAGATTAAAAAGAGTAACGTAAATTTAATTTGTTATTAGATAGTGATAAATATGACAAAAGAAGAAGACGATTAGATTAGGGGTATCAAGGGATGCATTCGGATGCGGATAGCGTCATATCCGCATCCACATCTATATCCGGAATCATTTTCAGATATCGCATACCCGCATGCGCGGATACAGATAGATATCAGATAATTATTCGATTCTCAACAATCGATAAATCATAGCAAATAAATGGAAAGTTCTAGTTTAACATAAAGTTTTTTAATCCAATTGATTACTAAGGTGGTAAAAACAAAAAATATGATGATAATAAATAATTTTGAGAAATTAATTCGCGTTTTTGTGTGTATAATATAGACTTTCAACTTAATAAAGTCATAAATTAACATACTTCATTCCGTGTGTATAATATAGACTTTCAACTTAATAAAGTCATAAATTAACATCATTCCGTGTGTATAATATAGACTTTCAACTTAATAAAGTCATAAATTAACATACTTCATTCTGCTGAAATACACATAATTTGAAGTATAATCACGAAAAAAAAGGATGGATAATTTTTAAATGTGGATGTGTCTATATTCGCATCCGCATCAATTTTTCCGGATATCAGATATTTATCCGCTTTTCGAATGCGGATGCGAACGGATTACGAATCTTTCGGATATTCATTGATAGCCATAGAGGATAAGAAAAGGGTGAGAAATAGATAGCAAAATTCTGATACATATAATAGAAGTGTGAAACATCAAAATGATATATCTAAATCATCAGTAGGCTCAATTTATAAACTATTCAATGCAAAAATACAGCAGTAAATTGGTTCAAGTCAAGTTGGAGAAGCAAGTGAAGCTATTGATGAAAATGTTGGGCGATGTTTAGTTGTTTTTTGTTTGTTTTAATTGAATTGAATGTTGTAGGCTATTTCATGTAGTGCATTTTGAAAGGAAAACGAATATTTTGTGTGCTCGTTTATGTTACCTTATACTTAATATTTAAAAAGAAAATGCTGAAATTTTATATAGCAAATTAGCAATGGAGAACAAAATTATAATGTGGCTTAGGCAACAAATTCTTTGGGCCGGCACTGACTATCCTTGTAGCTTATGTTATAACAAATCCTATTCCAGTTTATTCTGCAAATGCTTGCTGTAAAATGTGAAATATAGGTTCATGGTCTCTTTAAAAAAAAAAGGGTAAGATGAGTTTTTTGTAGATGTTGTACAACTTTTAATGCCAAAAGTGAAATCCAGGATGAGAACAAGAGCATATAATAATTTAAAAGAGGGCTTAATCTCCTGCTGGTCCACATGTACATCTGCTTTGGATGATACGAGTAAATGTAAAATATACTTGAACATCAATATTATTTTGTTCATGGATGGACAGTGTTATATTTGCAGATAAAACAATAATGCTTGTTGATTTACTCGAGAATATTACGTGAAAGAAATATATCTTTTCATATGAATTACTAAATATGTCTATCATCAAG
This sequence comes from Allium sativum, assembly GCA_030737875.1. Lineage (NCBI taxonomy): Eukaryota > Viridiplantae > Streptophyta > Magnoliopsida > Asparagales > Amaryllidaceae > Allium > Allium sativum. Next base: position 786,623,636 of record CM060916.1, on the reverse strand, counting down.
TGAAAGAACTTGTAATTTGGAATTGTGACTTTTTCCTTTTAAAATAAACATATATTTGGTTAAAAATGGACAAAAATAAATAAAAATATGCACTTTTCCCCCTTGTGTGTCATATGTGCCTTTTGCGCGGTTTGACATTCCTTCACATGTGCACTAATCAAAATTATACTAGTGTGAACCCGTGCTTCGCATACGGGTTTGACAATATTGTTAGTTCGTATATTTATTTTCAGTTATTGATGAAGATACTGGAATACGAAAGAATAAGAAATTTATTGTAAAACATAATTTATGAATTTTATTATTATGAGTAGAACCTTTTATTTTTACAAAAACCTGTGCTTATGTTGGAGCAAAGGATCAAAACGCTCGTGATCTAGTTAAGTTGTATACTGCACACAAATTGCCTGTATCTTTTAAACTACTTAATATTCTAGAAATACTACACGTTTTAAAGTTTTTTTTAAACTTGGCTGTTAAAATTGTGGGTAACCAATAATGGCCGATTCACACATATTTTATGAACCAATTACAGTTGAACTTGAAAGGACCAAAATCAGGGGCGGATTTACATACCCTTAACATTGGGCGAAGGCCCCACCTCAAAAATTAATTTTACAGGAATGACTAGACTAAGTTTTGGCCCTACCTAAAAGGATGAATTATGCCCTATGTGGCTGTTGTGCATAGGCTATTATTGCTTGTTCGAGATAAATTTCCTTTGATAAAACTAATGATGACTAAACATGCCCCACCTTGACTGATGTGCTGGCTCCGCCACTGACCAAAATGGTTAATTATGTGGAACATGCATGAAATGTACAAAGCATGAATATTTTAGCAGAACGATGTAAAAAAGTGACTTATAATTTAAACAGATCAAAATTACCTCAAATTCATGACTAAACGTCCAAAATGTGTAATGCATAATAATTTATTACATTGATTAACAATTTTGGTCCTGTCCATAAAAGCTAACTTTGTTTTGGCTTGTACAATATCAATTATAAAATTCTAGGATTCACCAGAAACATCACACACAACTGTCAAAGCCTTTACTCCTCATTTGGATAAAAATACACTTAGGATATCTTAGTTTTTTCTGAAGATTTGTTCCTTTCAGTAGGGATAGCCTTTCACGGTTCTGCAATTTCTGCACATAAAATGATTAAATCCAAAAGTTGAACCATAAGCTCTTGGAAAACACGTGGCAAAGTACCAGGTTTGCGCCGAAATTGCAGAGGAAAGTTTAACATGTTTATTTTAAAAGGAAAAAGTACCAGGTTTGCCAAAACACGTGAAATTTCTGCACATCGTGAAACAAAAAATTAGGATTGTAGAATAGTAGATAAATAAATTGACATGCAAAATTTTAAACGATTGGTCAAAGTTTTTTACACCAAGCGGCATAGAACATTAGCACAACAATTCTACATGGTTATATTCTTTTTCAGAGTCAGTGTTGTCAATAGCGAATAGCGCAAGGCCTGCGCTATGCGCTATAATGTTTTTTTTTTTTTTTTTTTTTGCTTACAGAAAAGAAGATCTTAAAAAAAAAAACAGGAAAAAGGCACAAAAGGAAAAAACTGTATGTTTAAAATCTCCAAAAAGAAAAAAAAACGAAAATGCATGTTCAAAAAAGAAAAAGCAAAATAGCGCGCTATTCATGGCTGCGCTATGATAAAATAGCGCGCTATAGCGCGCTATTTTTGCGCTACACGGGACCCCTGCACTATAAGAACCAAAATAGCGCAACCTGTGCGCTATGCGCTATTTTGCGCTATAGCGCGCTATAGCGCTCGCTATGACAACTATGTTCAGAGCGACTAAAAGCCACACATTAATTTAAACTAACCAACAAATAAATGTTAAAATACGATCCATGCAGTTGATAACGTTGAGAACTGATTACCGATATATAAAAAAATGTGTACATAAGTACACAGTTGCAACAACCATAGCGATTTTAATCAACAAACGTGTTTTTAAAACAACAAATAGGAAAGTTTAACCTATAGTCTCAAGTAGGAAGCACAAACCTCCTCTGCTTATATATTTATTAACTTATTGTTATATTTAATACGAATCCATACAAAATTCCTTCAATTCACTATGTACCAAATTTATCGAGTATGATTTCCAAAATATATTAGTCTTTTTTTTTTCTTTTTCTTTTGTTGATAGTTACATTTTATCTATTTTACCATACTCATGCTCACTTATATTTTTCCACCTGGTATTACATGCAATCATTCAAAGATATAATTTATATCAAAAACTTTATGTTCAATTTATATCTCCCTATTTATAAATTGATATTTATTTTATGCTAAAAAATGAAGCATTGATTTTGCTTAGATACACCTATTTGATTTGTCATGCATTTTGTTCAAAATAGGGGATGAAGGACTGAAATAAGAACATATAGAATTATTTAAAAAAAAAAAGAGTTGAATTAATATTTGAATATCGGACTTTATTCTTAAATTTAAGAGACGTGACTTAGTTCTGTTTTATCTAAATTAATATAATATATAGTAATATATATTGGTTCGTACAACTTTATACTTCTCATAGTTGATTTTTGTAAATGAAGACCGAAGTTCAGTGGGCAATTGGAGTGAGTGCACAGTATGTCTTACAACATATATACGAAATAAATAACGATGATGGTTGAATTTGTATATTTTTCCTTTCAAGTCGTTAGAACGAAGAAAAGCGCTTAAATGAGAGTAACTGCAATATGTTATCTATAATTGATGGTCATTAACTTTGATAAATATTTATTAGTCTAATTTACTTAGAATTAATGTTAATTAAAATAGATTATGTTTCATTATGCTGAATTAGGCCATTTTAGCAGGTAAAGTTGGATAGACTTAGACAGACTATATCTTATATGTTTTAAGAGATTAATTGTTTAATTAACAAAGCTAAAGATAAAACCATAGCACGTAGTCCATACATATTGTATATGTATATGTGAATGGAATATTGTGTATATGTATATGTTATATGGGTTAGTACATTTTTCCTATAGTTTATTAATATTCTTTATTATTATTATTATTATCATGAGTCATTAAATATATTATAATTTAGATGGAATTTATAGTTTGGATGAAGTTCTTGTTCATCTAGCAAAAACAGCTACAAATATGAGGTCGTAGGATTTAAGCTTTGATGTCGATTGAAATCCATAAGTAAAAGGTGGCCAGTATGAAAAAAATAAAGGTTTTTAAGTAACAAAGTAATTCCACAATATATTAGGTAAAATGTGGTTAATACGCGTTGAATCAAGGTGCTTGGGAATAAAGTAAATCAAGCAAAAGTATGTATTCTAATATGCATAAGATATCAGCGTGGTCAGACGGATTAAAATTTGTGAGTATACAAAAGAATTGAGAGATAAATATTTATATTCTAAAACTATGAGATCTTGGTGAGATTTACTTTAATGTGCATAATGTAAAATATATTGGATGACAAAAAAAAGATTAAAACTATGAATTTCTCTATATGCTTATAGTTGATTAAGTATCCACAAATGATTTAATTTATGCAATGACAATTTGAAAAATGTTCAATTCGTTCAAATCACAAAGATATTGATAATGAGGAGCATTCAGATTGCTTATTTTGTAAAAGATAGCGTCACTAACTTAATGGTCTATATTACCAAATCTGAGTAAAAATTATCTGCATATTTAAAGCATGGAGTTGATAAATTTTGGTCTTCTGTACAACAAATAAGCATCCAATCAAAGATTATTATGGATAGTTCAGCAGGGCCGGTCCTATGACTTTTGATGCCTAAAACGGAAAGCCAAAAAGAGGCCCTTCTACTAACGATAATGTATGATAACAAAACAATTTGTAATATTCAAAAATAACGAAAAGATAAAATAGCAAATAACTTTATTCGTAATAATAATCCAAGTTATATAACAAAAATATACTAGTTATAATTTATTTAAAAAAAATCAACGATAATTTAAAATAATTTTTTTATTAATCGATTGGAATAAAATCATTTAACCACATTTTCCTACAAAAACATAGTTATTTATCGAGTAATTGTAAGTTAACTGGCCATAAAAATATTCATAAACTACTGACAATTCTGAATTAATTGTAAGTCAACTGGTCCAAGGGCATATGCCCACGCCAAATAGATTACCACATTCAATTAAACAAGTCAATATTAGTCGATCCTAATTCAAACAATAAAAGAAGGAACAATAAAAGAAGGAACAGGCAAAAAAAAAGGTACCAGTGGCAATTACTGTTGTGATGGAACCAACAAAACCATAGGCTTCAGCAGGTTTTGGACCATGGTGCTGGGAAAACGTTTTACCAAGACAAAAAATTATCACAGTACATGGACAACAAATTATCTTTGATTCTAGAAAAGAAAGTAGACCAACTAATGTCCAAACTGTATTTTTATCAATTTGTTTGAATGGAATGTCAAGTACCCAAATTCTGTTAACAAGACAAAAAATCATTAGCATCTATAATTGCTTCTTCTTCTCATATTATTTAGGAGTATCCAGAAGATTTTGCAGTGCGTAATGATGCGGAATTTAGTGATGGGTTCAAACTTTGATGATTTGATCAACTAAATTACAATTTATCTTTTATTCTCTAATTTTGGATTAGACCTGTGCCATTTTCTTTCATTCCAAAGAAGTCAAAGAATATTCAAATGAACAAACTGCTACAGCAATTTCCAGGACCACGACAATCCATAGAATTAAAGAAAGGATAATATGATAGGAAATACACTATTTTACTATACAATAGCTTAACGAATTGATTATTACTATCTACTGAGTGCTAACTACTAACCGTGCCCGAAGAAGTCGAGATTGAGGAAGAAGAGCGGCTTGAAATCGGATCGCCTGCCTCTGTTTGGAAGACTGGAATCTACGCCTGGCGCCTGCACCCTGCTCCGATAGCTTGGAGTTGAACGCCGCCGAGTAGCTCGCGATTTCGATCTTCTGATTCCTTTTTCAGATCGCGATTGGCTTTTTCTTTCTTTCTTGTGATACGAGGCCCTAGGATTTTTGGTGCCCTAAGCGGCCGCTTTAGCAGCTTTGGGTAAGGGCCGGGCTTGCTATGATAGTTGGGATTAAAAAACATATAAAAACATGGTAGAGCCAAAAGTGGTGCTTAATACATATAATTACGTAGGCCTGATCCAAGCCATAGTTTGCCGGTGAATCCTCCCAAAATTAGCACTACAGCACCATTTGTGTAAACTATTGTCACTGCTGCATTTGATATCATATTTAATGCATTAAATATGAAGCAAAGATAAACCAATCAAAATTAGATTTTGCTGCTTTAATTAAGGGCACGTGCAACAAATTTGTAATATTTTTTATTTTCTAATTGTATTGTAGGCCAATTACCTTAGACCAATCAAAATTAGATTTTGCTGCTTTAATTAAGGGCACGTGCAACAAATTTGTAATATTTTTTATTTTCTACTTGTATTGTAGGCCAATTACCATTAAAATTTAGGCAAAATTTTGAATTAATGAAGATGGGTCCTTTGAACGAGTTTCCTTCAACTAAATGAAGGATGAAGGCAAGCAAATTCATTACTTAAAATCCGACATATTTCATTTATAACAGAGTCCCACAAACTGCATTAGCAATGAAATACTGTTGTTTCATTGGAAATTGATGCAGGAAGAATAACCAAATACATAAAATGACCAAGACTACAAAATCAATAAAAAAAAAAAAAAAAAGAAGAAGAAGAAGAAGAAGATAAATGTTTGAGCGATCGATCATTAGTTTTTATTCCAAAAATAATAAAGTAAATTGTGTACCTTTATTCCCAGCAATATTAACCAAAAATGAAGAACCAAATGAGAGAAGCATGAAGATGTTAAAGCAATTAATTATCTTACAGCTTAGAATAAATGAAATCAATGATACAAAATTCATTAGATGCTTGTATTTAATATAGTATAAGTTAAATTGTACAAAACTATTCATTAGATATATAAATAATTCTAAAATATTTTTTTTCAAAAAGAGTCAGCTGTCTATTATAAGAGTGCTAATCTAAAAATTTATCTTTAGTCATATCACTTCTCAGACTTTGATGTTGCATAAATTTTGCTAAAAGTTATGATAATGGAGTCCATGATTATACAAATTTATAATGCAAGACTACTACACAATAATCTAGAAGAGGAAGGTCAAATCTTACTTCATTCACACTTTATTTGTGCATTTCGTTATACTAATTTTTTCTGTTACAAGATGATGCTCTAGAATTAACCAAACTCATCCTAAAAATTATTAAATGATCAAATCAAGGTTTAAGACTCGGTTTTGGTTTCACTTTCGGTTTCACTGATTTAAATTTTCATAGACAGTGTCGGGTTTGGTTTCAGTTTCGATCCCTGTTTCGATTTTCCGCGACATCTTAATGAAATGCAATATATTCTAACATGAGGATCTTGTGTTCAATAACATTGTGATCATGGAAACGACGATGTTCGATTGGGAAGTCGGACAAAGAAATTTAAACCATTTGTGAGCATGTGAAATAAAATGTTTTATTCTTTATATGCATTTTGTTTTGGTAAATCACATGCAAACAAAATACAGAAATTGAAACTTAAAATAACATCAATTTTTTTGCTATGCTGTGATGATGCTCATGTTACATGTGCATAATAAGTTGACAGCATGCAACTTATTCAAAGTAAAATGAACTGACATGAATACGAATGATCAAAACAATCAGTTAGGTTAATTTAGCTCTTTCCAAACTGAATATAAATAAAAAATATTAATAAGTTATGTTGTGTAACATAGTGAAGATGAAAATGGATGAATACTACAATGATGATTATAACTGGTCGCTAGCTCAAAATAACAACATTCTGCTTGCGTTGCTCTGTATTGTGCCCATCAGTTCACATGTTTCTTTTCTACAATCTTATTTTGTTTATGATCCAATACAAAATCATTGTCTACCTATCTTAGTGATCCTTTCTTTGCAGATTAATATCAAGTAAAAGCTATAAAATTTATTGTCATATAAATTCTTACAAAAATGAGCATGGAATCTTTACACTCATGGTCGGTCTTCCTTAATCATCAGCACTATTAATTTGATTTGTATGTTTGTGTGATTACCAACACATAATACCCACATGCATGCATATAAACACAGCAAAGTCTAATTTTGCGTACTTGTTATTATTTTGTTTGATTGCTAAACACCAATGAGCCGTACTATTTGAATACTCTGCAGTCTAAGATACCAAAAGATGAAGTGGAAAAATATGATAACCTCAAAGGTAAATGAAGTAAATAAATCAAGATGTGTTGTTCTTAACAGGAGGGAAAAAAAAGTAAACAATAGTGTCAAGTGCACCCTGTGGGCCCATAATATGAAGGGCATTGCCCTCATTTCTTTCTGGACCAAATGTAGGCTGTTACATAACAGAAAGCCTCCGAAAGAGGATATTCAAATTGTTACCAACTGGAAAGCAGTTGGATTTCTTGTTAGGAAAATAAAATAACATAAACAAAATGTAACACAGGTTCACAATTTCTAGCATAGTACTATAGAAATTTGGAATCTTTAATGCAAAACTTATAAATGTAGTCTATTCATGCATCAGTATCGGACTATTCCCAACTGAATTGTAGCTAGTAACACATTGTAGGATGTATGTGTAAACGGATGTGAAGTCTATACTGCTTGTTAAGCCAGCATATTGGCACTACATGGAGGAACAAAACAGATGAGATGGAATGTGTCATGTAGCCAATAAAAAACGTTAAATTCTTTTAGAGTGGTGTGTGTCTATATATATATATATATATATATATATATATATATATATATATATATATAAAGTCTATAGAGACACAAAATTTTGACACAAATAGTGACACAATTGATTTGCACCATTGGATCACCCCATGAATTACACCTCTCCATATAAAGACAAAAAGATCCAACGGTTGAAGCTCAGTGTCTCTCTCTTTGTGTTCAAATAGTCGCCCCCATATATATATATATATATATATATATATATATATATATATATAACATCTAGAGTACAATAATTCAGCAAATGCAATAGCAGGTTTTTATTTTCAAATAACAATAGATCACAACTTCCTTGACTCATCAGCCAGTGGTAATTAAGTTGAACAAAGCAAGCATTTATGTCAGTGAACGAAAAAACAGCTATGCTAGATTATAAATAATGAGTAGAACTTTTTAATATAACTATATTTGTTATTAAATACTGTTAGCGAGAATGAAAATAATATTTAAGCAATGAAGTGCATACTTTTGGTTTTCTTCTCTAGTGCGTCCAAGGACTCCGATTCAAAGTACACTTTCCAATATCCATGCGATTTGGTATCTCAAAGCGAAGGCCTTTTCTTTAAGTAACACCCCAACCCTGATACACACTACACAAAACAAACATTTAGCCTATTTCAAGATAAGTACCTAGTTTAAAATATCAAAATAATATTATTTTTTACTGTTGATACATATCCACGATAAACATGTTTATTTCTTTAATTTTGTACTACTCACATTTAGATTTAAATTCATCATCATCAATTAAGGTGTTGGGAGATGCCTGCTTAAATTAGAGTACTTTCATTTTGATTAATTTAGATGTTAATGAAATCTCAAACAGAATCCTTTTTAGTTTCAATTTATATATTTTTTACTTGCAATTTCAAAATATAAAGTAGTAAAATCTTTGTACTACTAAATGAATACATGCTAAAAATAATAGATAAAGAAGGTGAAATATTTTTTATGCAAGTATTCGTGCTCATGGGGTATCTTGACCTGGTAATAGAAGGAAATCACTTTTCATTAGAAAAGTCATAAATTTTCAAATTTCAAACCATATCCAAATTGTAAATCAAAGCCAGTAAATAGTAGAAGTGAATTAACTTACATTATGTAAAGTAATTCTAAATAATTGAGTGTATTTGTGCATCTTGTAAAATAACGCAACATTAGCCATAATTGGATATAAATTTTGTACCCAATAATTACTTAAGTCAAAAACTAAAGTCACATGTCCCTTACCCCCTAAGATAATATAAACCAAAGGAAGTAGACAAAATTTAAGGAATAGGTATATTTGCAAACCTAGTAAAATAATGCAACATAAGAAATAATTTTTATAGAAAATTTGCATCTAACATGAATTTATTATTCAAATATGATATAAATTATTGTAAATAAGTGAATACTTGTAATAAAATAATTGTAACTTGAAATTCATCTAGTAAAAAAGAGACATTACAAAAAGATTAGGCCTCAAGGTGCAAGTTCGTGACCTTTTGGGAAAGGATTCATTCGGAGGAGTGTTTCCGAGTGGGGTGCACCAGTCGTGTTTGCAACTAAGGCAGATGGCTCGTTAAGATTGTGTGTGGACTATCGTGAGCTGAACAAGGTGACTAAGAAGAACAAGTATCCGTTGCCAAGGATTGATGACTTGTTCGATCAGCTTCACGAAGCCAAAGTGTTTTCTCAAATGGATTTGGCAATGGGATTTCACCAATTGAGAGTGGCTAAGGATAGTGTGCCAAAGACTGCTTTTAGGACACCGTCCGGGTTCTTCGAGTGGTTGGTGATGCCATTCGGGTTGACTAACGCGCCGGCGTATTTTGTGGATCTTATGAATAGAGTGTTCAGAGATCAGTTGAGTAAGTTCGTGCTTGTGTTCGTGGATGATATACTGGTTTACTCCAGAAATATGGAAGAACATAAGACGCACTTGAAAGTTGTGTTAGAGATCTTGCGAAAGCATCAGCTTAAGGCTAAGTTCTCAAAGTGTCACTTCTGGAAGGATGAAGTGAGGTTCTTAGGTCATGTTGTTTCTGGAAAAGGTATAGCGGTTGACCCCGCTAAAGTTGCAGCAATCCAGGACTGGTATAGACCTAAGAATGCGACGGATGTTTCGGAGTTTCCTTGGGTTGGCTAGTTATTACCGAAGGTTTATCAAGGATTTCTCCAAGATAGCTGCACCATTAACAGGATTGACGAAGAAGAATCAAGGTTTCGCATGGAATGTGAAGTGTGAACAAGCGTTCGGAATTTTGAAAGAGAGATTGACGAGTGCACCTGTGTTGACCATTCCAAGTGGGAATGAAGAGATGGTGGTATATACTGATGCATGTGGTACGGGACTTGGAGCGGTGCTAATGCAGAAGGATAAGGTAGTGGCTTACGCAAGTCGACAGCTAAAGTCGCATGAGAGAAAATATCCAACTCATGATTTGGAGTTGGCAGCAATTGTGTTTTCTCTGAAGATGTGGAGACATTACCTGTTGGGGGTACGATTCGAGTTGTTTACGGATCACAAGTCGTTGAATTATCTTTTCTCCCAAAAGGATTTGAATCTTCGGCAGCAACGATGGTTAGAGTTTCTGGCATCATATGATTTTGGGATAGCCTATACTCGTGGAAAAGGCAATGCAGTTGCAGATGCATTGAGTCGAAGAGACGCAAGTTTGGGAGCGATGTTTTCGGAATGGAAGAGCCTCGAGTACTTGGCAAGGTTCGATTTCAGGCCAAGGTGTGAGTTGGAACCTGAAATATTGGCAAGCTTGTCGATAAGGCCTACTCTTATCGAAAGGATTGGCGAGGGCCAAAACAAAGATGTGATGCTTGTCGAGTTCATTCAGAAACTGGAACCAGAGGATAAAGAGTTCGAGGTCGATCGAGAAGGTTGGCTTCGAAAGCAAGGACGATTAGTTGTTCCTGATATTGACGGATTGAGGGATGAGGTTCTGAGAGAATGTCATCACTCGAAGCTAACGATTCATCCCGGTGGTAATAAAATGTATCAGGACATGAAGCGAGCCTACTACTGGGAAGGGATGAAAAGAGATATTGGAAAATTCATTTCCAAGTGTATGAACTGTCAGTTGGTAAAAGCTGAACAGAAGAAGCCGAGTGGTTTACTTCAGCCATTAGAGGTTCCTACATGGAAGTGGGAGCAGATATCAATGTATTTTATCGATGGACTACCTAGAACTAGGACAGGGAATGAAGGGATTTGGGTCATTGTGGATCGTTTCACCAAAAGTGCAAGGTTCATTCCTATCAAGACGACTAGGACAACATTAAAATTGGCTGAGCTTTATGTGAAATGGATAGTTCGATTCCATGGTGTTCCAAAGAGTATAGTAAGTGACCGGGATCCATTGTTCACGAGTGGATTTTGGAAAAGTTTGCAAGAAGCTTTGGGAACTGAATTGTGTTTAAGTACAGCATATCATCCCCAAACTGATGGTCAGACCGAGAGAGTCAACCGAGTTTTAGAAGATCTCCTGAGGGCTTGTGTGTTAGACTTCGGAGGATCATGGGAGGACCATCTACATCTAGTTGAGTTTGTATATAATAATAGCTACCAGTCGATTATTGGGATGGCACCATACGAGGCGTTGTATGGAAGGCCGTGCAATTCTCCAGCTTGTTGGTTAGAAACTGGAGATAAGTTGGTACTTGGGCCTGAAATGATTAGAGAAACCTCGGATTGTATCAAGATTGTTCGACAACGAATAAAGGCGGCCCAAGATCGTCAGAAGAGTTACGCCGATAAGCGTCGTAAGGATTTGGAATTCGACGTAGGAGATATGGTTTTCGTGAAGATTTCACCGTTGAAGCATGTGGTTCGATTCGGAAGTAAAGGGAAGTTGGCTCCTAGGTTTGTTGGACCGTTTCCGATAGTCGAGCGAATAGGAAAGCTCGCATATAGGATGGAGTTACCCGAGAAGATGTCGAGTGTGCATAATATTTTCCATGTATCGTTTCTACGGAAGTTTGTGCACGACTCGAATGCGGTGGTATCTCCAGAACAGTATGAAGATTTAGAGGTCGAGACCGCAGTTGCAAAACCTCATAGGCCACTTCGTGTTGTGGGGAATGACACGAAACAGCTTAGGAGGAAGATGGTTAAGCCAGTCAAGGTACAATGGAGTGAAGATGGCGACGATTGTACATGGGAGACGGAAGAGAGCATGAGGGCGACTCATCCAGAACTTTTCATCGGTAGAACCCTTTGATTGTATCGTCGTTATATCGTTGTATCTTGTTGTTGTTTGATAGAATTCCACGTGCTAGGATAAGGCTATGGATGCATGGCTTGATGGTTGCTAGTTTGGATGATAGGATTGGCTTCTCATGGATGATAGGCTTGCGGAATTGTTGTGGTTGCTTGGAATTTCGGGGGCGAAATTCTTAAGGGGGGAAGAATGTAACAGCCCGCATTTTACGTATCGAAAGATCGTAAAATAATTTTATTTTATTCCCTAAGGGTTGGATCATTCTCATCTTTTGGTATGTTGCTTATGGGGATGTGAGACATGTCCATAAATTTTACCGATTTTGTTTGTGACCATTTTGCACCTATCAGTCTTGTACAGGGCATAACTTTTAACTTAGGTCGAATCAGAGGGTGAGACCTGTGCCATTGGAAAGGAATTCATGATTCACTTTCCGTAGAGTTGCTACATGAAAGATTTGGTTCAGCGGTTTGGAAGAAATCGCTGTTTTAAGGTTTTTCAGTTGGCTGTTCTGGTTTTGGAAGGCTAATGGGCTGATTTGGAGAAGGCCCATTAAGGGGTTGGTGGAGGCTATAAATAGAGGGTAAGGGATATGGAGAAAGGTTGGAATTTTCCATTCTCTTATGGGGAGGCTTTGATCTCCTTCTTCCTCTAAAACACTTTCCACCATTAACAATCCAAATCTAAGGGGAAATCATAGATCTACACCATTGGAGGCAAAGATCTACATCAATTGGAGTGAGGAGTCATCAAATCGAAGGGCTAGGAGCTATCTCTTCGCTGTCCAGAATTCTATTTCATTGTTTTTGCATCGATTTGAAGAATTGGTGAGTGATTTACATCTCTCATTCGGATTCATGAAAGTATGTGAGTTATAGGATGTTAATTTCATCATTTCCATGTTATTTTCTTTAGATCTATACCATGTTAAGTCCATTTTACATATGAATCACCTTAGGATCTGATCTAGATAATTTAAATGGTTAATTTCATGATTTCTCTCAAGTTTATGCAAATTAGATCCGTTTTTATGTTCATATGTTCACTTATCATGTTTTGGGAAATTTATGTGTTTTGATGGAAATTGTTAGATTGATGATATGGTTGGTTGCATAACATGTTTGTGGTTGCGTTTGGATGAATTGGATAAGCCGGTTTCGTCGGATTCGTCGTTTGGCGAAGTTTTGGTCGAAATCGAAGTCGAAATGGAGCGAGGGGTCGGTCCTAGACTGGTCGGTCAAATCGTGGCTTGGGAAGCAAGACAGGGATTGGGTCGGCTAAGAGGGAGAAGGCTGGTCGGATCGGTCGCAAGGAAGTGGACGGTCAGTCCATACTGGTCAGGTCGAGCAAATCTGGAGTTCTGATTTGGAGCAGGCGGGTCGGTCATGTTCCAGGAAGGGGGTGATCAGGTCAGATCGCTCTTGGGTGGTTGGTCGAGCAGGTGGTCGGTCGCAAGTGAGAATGGTTGGACATATTGAGTTCATGCTAGAACTGGGGTTACCATTAGGCCTTGACATATGGCAAGGTTGGCCGTCATACGATAATGATGATTTCGAAGCAGGATTGGCGGTGATAGCCAGAGTCTGCCATGTATGCTGGATGTTTTTCTTGTGCCATCTCACGTGGGTTATCCAACATTGAAGTAGATGTTCCTAGAGTGCTTGTCTGATATTGGTTTCGGCCTCTGGGGCTTGTATTCGAGGGATGTTGAATTCGACTAGGATGATTTGCGTGAGATATATATAATCTCGATGCCATGATTGCTATTGTTGGTTGTTTCTATTTTCCATGAACAAATTGTTGTTCTGGTTTCTATGGATTAATGGTTGAAATGCTTGGTGTAAAGGCTATCACTGTCCGATGTGGGGAAGATAAGGTTGAGTTCTTCTCTGGTGTTGTGGGTAGATGAGTTGTTCATTTACCCATTCTCATATGCTTTCTTGTTGAAGTTTGTTAGTTGTTTTATCGATGACTAAGACTATTGTCTGACTCAAGGTTTTATGTCTCCTCTTATTACCTTGGGCTATTCATCCGGTTGTGGATGGACAGACTAAGTAGCAGGTTACAGGTAATGGAGCTTAGTGAGACGAGGAAGCTGAGCGAAGACGAGCAGGAGGCTGGCGTACCAGTTTTATAATTATCTAGTATTTCTGTTTCCGCTGTTTGAGTTGCTTGAGAGTTGTAGTGAGGCCTTATGTACAAATTTTGATATCAGTTGGATAATCTTTCTGGATGTTGAGAAGTTTGCTATATGATACCTCATTACTATTACCTGTTGTATATGTTCTATTATATTTCATCCTTGCGCTGTGAGTTCTACGACAGGTTTTGATGTGTTTACCTACTCTGATGATCGTCCATAGCAGCCTGGCACACCTTTCAGCGCATTATTCCACTTGTTTAGTGCAGGGGTTATGGGCGGTCGTCACAAGGACTGTGCAGCATATACGAGTAGCTTGGGCTTTGACTGGAAAGAAATAGTGATGACCGGTGAGAACACTCAAATTTTACTTATTATTTAATATGATTTCAAGTTATGATATGCTGAGTGAATGATGGACGGAAATTGGTTGCATGGTTGATTTCTGATTTATGAATGGTATTGCCATTTTTAATATGGTATGATATGTTATCATATTTGCCAATAAATGCATATCGGCACGCATTAGTGGTATAACACGTGTTCGTATATTTTGTTGTGCGAAATTAAGAATGGGTGCATATGATTGTTCAATGTATGAATTAACACATGTACGGATTTTCAGAGGAAATTTTGTACTTCCCTAAATTTATTAAAGAGCAATTTAAGGATAATGACATTTAAATGAGTATGTAGTACTTTATAAACTAAAATGATTTCATAATGTTATGGGCTTAACAATGCTATTACCATCCTTTGATTTGAAATACATTTAACCACTAATAATATTTGGTTATTGAAATAAATGTTCTAATGGAAAATTTAATTAATGACTTGGATATGAAGTTTAAAATAAGGAACATAGCTTAAGTTTCCAGGTTAACAAGTAAGTTTGTTCCACTATTAGTTTGAGAAAAATTGAAAGTAAATATCGAATATTGTGAAGTGCTAAATATAATAAATACTCTCCAATTTCAATTTGGTAAATTTGGTTTTGATGAAAGCGATCTTCGGATATGTGATATAATTTCTATAGATGATGATTAATACTATTTGTGGAATTAAACAGTGGAAACATTGTGATTCCTCTTATAGTATCAGTTTAATATAGGGACATATATTGGATGTAAGAAGTTCGATTTCTAATCAATCATATTTATATATGTATATCCAATGTAAATTGGTTAGAATAACTTGAATGATATGACAATGACATTGAGTTACTCGAATACGGTTTGATCAATGATGGATGTTATTATGGAACTAAGAGAACAGATGGAAAAGTTGAATGTCTTCAAATCAGTTTGATTAACTCAAGTTTTCTGAGTTAGTTATACTCTTCGAGTATGAATATGAATGTAAATCCTCGGCATGGGAAGGAAACAATTCCAGCTTAAAGTATTTTGCAGATTTATATGAGTTTCAACTATTTAAAACATGTTATGTTAAGTTCAAAAACATTTAAATTAAAAAAATTATTTGTTTTAAAGATATGTTTATGTTTAAAGTATTATATTTGTATACTTCTTCAAAGTTAACTATATGCTAAGTAATTATTTTAAACATTTCTATTTTTAAAATTAGTACATATTTATATAATCAATTTATAACAAATATTTTATTTTCAAATATTTCATTTAATTAAATTTGGAATTGTTTCCGGTCTTGAATCCTTAGATTTGGATAAAATGAATCCGTTTGAATGATTTTGATAAGTTTGAACGAAAGCAGTATTGAAATCATGATCCTTGGTTTATAATGATTGTTCGGAAGTAAGGCATTAAGAAAAAGGACTGTCTATAAATGATCATCTCTTAAACAATCATTTCTAGATTTAGAAAAGATCAAGAGATGTATGTGTATATATATGGTGGAAAGCAATTGTTTTTAATATGAAGCGCTGGTTATTTGGAAAGACCGGGATCGGAATTTATTTTCCAAAAACCATTTGAAATAACCATACGACGTAAATAATGAAGATATGAAGACGACGATTGGAGACCGTGGTTCTTCACATCGAACGGACTGCCTGTTGATTGGTTTCTTTATTGAATAGCTACAGTAGAGATGCCCCTATTACCGGAGTGGCAAAAAGTCCGAACGTATTTGGAGAACTTTCGGATTTTGTTCCATTCAGACCAAGAATGGACTTGTATGGATTGTGTGTCTGACATTGTAATTGACAGCATAACACTGATTTCCATTGATTTGTATCTGTTTTGTGACGTATAAGCTCGAAGTGGTTATGTATGGAAATCAGTGGCCATGTTGTGAATCGACAATGTGACATACTTAAGATATGAAGTGAGCTCGTATGATCAGGGCACTGCTTATCTAGGCATGCTTTTTATGACGTGACATCGACAAACCTCACACATCGGGTTGATGAGAAACTGGCGGTTAGGTTGTATACTTATATATGATTGATGATGAAGCTGCAGCAGTGGGAAACAACGTATGAACTTGGGGAAATTGGGTATGTTCGGGGGCCGTTTCTGGTCGAAAACCATTGATCTGCCCTACGATTTGTAGTTGGTGTCCGTGATGGACGAAAAAGTCGTGAGGCACTTCGCTTTGTATCCTTGATTGATCTTTCGTGCCAGGAGTCATCAAGTTGGAAACCCAAATCTCCTATACGAGCCATACGATTTTGGTTGTGTGTGTGTGTGTGTGTGTGTGTGTATATATATATATGGAAACATAACATTATGGGTATTATTCCGTCTAGGATTAATACATTTATTCGAGAAATGGTTTTCCACACTATGTAATAGTATTGAAAGAGGATTTTCATGTATGAAGGCATTTTTGGATGTCATAAGATAAAACTCGCCCATCTGGTGTGCGCTTGCATTGTGTGATGTGGGATGAGCTTATGATAGCTTCGTTTTCAAAAGTCATTGTGTATTTATATGCATGGGCATTCACATGGAGTAAACCCGTTCCGCATTAGCGGCATGGTCCGGTGAATTTCCCAACTTTGAAATGAATCCTAAAAACAACTATTTTATGTTCTCACACCAGTCCCATGACTGACCTAGAGTTTATTGTTCCTTCCTAAACTCTGGGTGCCTATTAATTTTTCACGGGCAGCTAGTAGTTTAGTTTTGCAGTTATAGATCATTGGAGCAAGATTCGAAGCGCTTTTTGGATTGGAGTTCACGCTAGAGTTGAAGCTTCTGCTATATCATACTGTTTCTCCCGCTAAGGGTATATTTACTTTTCTTCCGCTGTATAAGTTGCTCTCTGATATTCTATGTAACTCTGATGTATCTTGTATTATGCAATGAAAAGTTCAGTTATTTTGTTCAATATATGTAAGTACCCATAACAGTTCGTCTTTGTGAACGATTTAAGTTGGTTTAATTACCGATGTGAATCGGGCAAAAAGATGGGTCGTTGCAAAAATCAATTATAAAGTTAATAATTTATGTGACACATGTCCAATAGGAAAAATTAAAAAGAAGTTCTTTTAAGTCTGAATATAAAATTTCAACCAAAAAACTGTTAGAATTGTTGCATTTAGATTTATCTGGTCCTTTGCAAATTTGATCAATCAATCACAACAAATATGTTTTTGTAATGGTGATGATTTTTCAAGATATACATGGACCGTATTTTTAAAGCATAAAAATGATACTTTTGGGATACTAAAATTTTTTGCTAAAAGAATTAATAATTTAATGGATTTAAAAATTAAGAATATTCGTAGTGATCAAAAAAGAGAATTTTAAAATGATTTTTTTTATAGATTATTGCAATAGAAAGGGAATTAACTGCAATTTTTCTTTCTCGTGAACTCCACAACAAAATGGCGTAGAAGAAAAGAAAAATAGAACTTTGTAAAGATGTGCACATACATTGCTAAGTAGTAGTAGTCTACCTAATTTTTTTGGGTCGAAGCTATTGCAACGACTTGTTATGTATTAAATACGATAACATTACGTCCACTAACTAAAACCATATGTTATAAATACAAAAGATAATCTCGGAAAATTTGATCCAAAAGCTAATGAAGGTATCTTTTCAAGTTATTCAGATCGTAGTAAAGCATATAGAATTTTTAATAAATGCACTAGTATTATACAAGAAAATTTACATGTCTTGTTTGATGAAAATTTGTTATCTAACAAAATAAATGATGAAGAGTCTATAATACAATCTAACAACTATAATGTAGTGTCAAATAATAACACTAATGGTCCAGATACGTTATATAACAATGAAATTTCAAATACATTAAGATCCGCGCCTCATGTTTTAAAGGATCATCCTTCGAATAACATTATTGAAGATCCACTACGCCATAGATGGCCTACGACAACCCCAGAGATGTGGTGCAGTAGGTGCCAAAAAGTGTTGCTATAGGCAAAAAAAATGACCTATGGCAACACTTTTTTGGGGTTGCCTTTTGTCGCTTTTCCTTAGAGTCAAAGGCAACGCCTTTGCGACCCTATGGCAATATCGGAATAGATATTGCCACAATTACCACTAGAACAAAAAAAAATTGCCTTTCACAACTGCCAAAAACAATTGTAACATGTCTAGTACAGCTGGCAATCGTAATAAAGTCAACCTTTTTTACAACTGTGTGAAAACCCGCAACTTCCCCGGTGAGGAAAGCGGCGGATAGTTCGAGAACCAGCCACAACAGAACGCATGCAAACGAACGTTTCATTGTATATTACAACAATGCATCAGATTACAAGAATATACAGAGTATGAATGAATAAATATTACACAGAAAAATATCAGAGATTACAATACATTACATAGCAGCGGAAAATAATACAATACACAACTAGAATGAGATATACGGATACAAAGCTTTCCGGATATCGTTCCAGCTGTAAACCAGGATCCTGTGAATATAAATCTGCAAAACCAAAACTACTAGCTGCCCGTGTCAAAATAGGGGCACCCAGAGTTTAGGTTAAAACAATAAACTCCAGGTCAGTCATGTGACTGGTGTGAGAACTAAAACAGTTATAAATCTTTATTTTAAAGTTAGTTAAATCAAGGGACCACGCCGTATAACACGGAACGGGTTTCCTCTCAAGAATACCAGTGCATAAAACAAATAGCGCAATGCTAAATAAAGAAAAATGAAGCTGTTATAAGACCCAGGTCCTATCACACAATGCAACGCAAGCCGGGGGATAGGGTTTTCCCTTATAACAGCCAAAGAATGCTTGATACGTTTAAAACAAATCATTTGGTACTATTATAAGTGCATAGTGTATAAAACAACTTCAAATCATAAGTATCAATCATAGGCGACATGAGCGTCCCATGCCACTATGTCGCCATATATAGGTTTACAAATAAAACCGCAAATGTCACGTATTTGGAAATTGGATTCCCGTCTGTGAACCGAGGCAAAAGATAGTCCTCAACCGATTCGAGACTCTCTAGCCCGAGCCTCAGGATCAGAACGCATCAGCCCTTTAGATCGTCAGGGCCGGTCCACCAATGTGGATTATTATGCCTGAACACTACGTTTCCCCGCCCTTTGGGGCGTAAATGAGCCAACGAATGACTCCATCGGACTCCGATCGTCCGATCAAACCGAGGCGCCTCGCAATAGCAACAACCACACAGGTGAAAAGTATATAAATGTCAGGGCTGGTAGGTCACTGACATCACCCTAGCTAGAAAGAAACGCATGCCCTCCCTGATGTCCTCTCCAGTTTTTGGTTCACAACCGGGGTGTGAGGCTTGTGAATTCACGTTATACAAAGCTGTGCCACACAGGCTGTGCTTTGATCATCAACCACAAGACTTTGCTTTTCAACAGAAGCCTCGATCAATTGCCACTTAGGCATGCCACACAGGCAATTCACTCCATGCGTTTGATATCCATCAATATATAACCCCTGAGCTCGTACGTCTCAGAGAAGGGCTTTAAGCAAGAGAAGAAATTCTCCACCGCCAAACAGATATATATTTAATAGAGATCAATCACACGGACTAAAATCCAATGTCAGACACACAGTCCATTTACAAGTTCGCCCTAGGTCTGAACGAAACCGGAGGCACCTAGTACCCCGCATATCCATCGATCTCCAAGTACGTCTGGACGATCACCAACTGTTTCCATCTTCTTGGGTGTACAGCCCAATTAAGATCATCAGTAATCACCCAAACGACGTGAAGACTTCTGGTCTTCGACCACCGTCTTCATCTTCGACTTATCGTCGTATCAGTTATTCAAAATGGGATAAACCTGATCTTTCCGAATAACTCGTGTATATTTTAAATAAGTGTTACACAAACACAACATACGCCTCATTCCAATTTATCAGTCACTAACTGTAAATTAATCAGGAGAATAATTCCCCAAGTATTAAGCCCGAAGGCCGAAACCAACATCAGATCAATATCCAGAAAACCATTCTGCTTGGCTAACCGACAGTTAGTTTCTAAATTTCACATTCATAGGGAAAGGTTCCCATTAAATTTATCCAAGATAAATCATTAAAATTCATTCTTTAATCTACCTTAGAATATCAATTCAAACTAGTCGGGGTTAGCGAACCTTACCGAAGTAATCATTTGTTTTAATTTCCCAACCCCAACCTATTAATCCCATGAAGTAAAACTGGTCCTACTTCATATCTAACACCACGGTGTTATCGGTAAATTCAATTACCATTTCACGTTCAAATCTAATTAAAGATTTAACTATCGCCTGGAGCAAAACTGGTGATACTCCATTCTCGATCATTTCAATCTAATTAAAGATTCATTAAAACTCCACTTAGTTTTAATCTTTAGCAGGGTTAAAGAATCAGTGTCATTCAAAACACAGTTCACGATAAACCCAAAATCACATTCCATTAATTATCGGGTTAAAGAACGAGTGCTATTTAAAGCACTGCCCACGATAAACCCAAAAATCAATATCAATTCAATTCCATTTAAATATTATTTAATTGGTACACTTCATTAAATCCAAATAAAAAGATTTAATCTTTTCTTAACTGGGTTCAAGAACAGTGTTAGTCAAGACACCATTCACGACAAACCCAAATCACATTTGATATTAAATACAAGGCTCTGAATAGAAAATATATCGGCTTATATTCAGTATCAAATTCTACGACCAACAGATATCGTATTGGAAATAACGATATATATATCTATATCTTTCAAATTTCCATAACAAAATCTGTATAATCACAAAATCCAACATCGAAATATTCCGAAGACAATTTCGATTCAAATCCATTACAATGCAATCATTGGAAATTCTGGTTATTTTCAAAACCATTTCAAATTCAATTTATTTATTTAAAAATAAATAGAATTATAATTCTAGTTCAAAACTAGTTCATTTCGATAAAAATCTATTTTTATCTTTTCAAATATGGAGTTTTTCATCCCAATTATTTCTAAATCATTTCTTATGATTTTACACAAATTATTACTATTTTTAATAATTTTATCAAGGCCTGTACAGTCGATTTCCATCAACGGCCATCGAACTGCACTTACAGCGACCTTTTTCAAATTTGATTTGGTCATAATCCCAAATCCAACCGTTAGATTTCAAATTTCTAATATTTGTTAGGAAGCTCTTTTCGATACGAACCCAACGGTTTCGGTTTTAGGAGAATCCGACGGTCGGATCTCCCGCAATATCCGTTCGAAGTCAATGGTCGAAATTCGCGAACTGCCGCGGCGCGGCGCGTTCTGTTCAGGCCATTATATTATATATATAATATATATTATATATACTTCGTCGATTTCAATTCAAAACGTGCTTTATAAATCGTTTTTAAATTCATTTTCAAAACGGTTTCAACTTCATATTCAATTTCTATTTAATTTCAATTCGAATTCATTTCTATTCAAATTCATTTCTATTCGAATTCAATTCGAATTCATTTCTATATAGTTCGAATTTCAAATCTATTCAATTTCAAATCTATTCAATATTCATTGAAGAATGAATAAAATCGATATAAATATCGTTCACGTCGAAATGGCGTCAATCTAACCAACACGGCTTCATATGTTTCTATTTTCAAATATTCTATTTCAAATATTTCTATTTCAAATATTTTTATTTCAAATATTTTTATTTCAAATATTTTTGTTTCGAAACTGGAATGAGGCCCAATCAATTACCATATAATGTTAATTATATGGATTTTCTACAACACATGTATATATCAACAACGATGAATAATCAACCATCATCCAAAGTGCATTCTACACTGTATAAGCATCAAATATAAATATTCAACGCTTGTAACAGCCTGTCAATCGATCGATCGACATACAACTAAACAATCGGGATTAGTGTACGTCAAATATCATCCCAATACCCGTGTGGGGTTTCAAACAAAGGTTTTATTTGTGCAGTTGGGCGATGTGTAAAATTTATCGTCCCAATCAATGTCCTTCAAATAGGTGTACATAAACAAACCGTCTGGTTTGTAAATGAATATTTATTTATTCACATTCACATTAAAAATTATATTTTTAACGATCAAATATTTTATTTTAACACATGAATTTTCATTCAGTTCATTTACTAAATAAAATGATATTTTTATTTTTCTAATTTATTTTAGAAAATTTCGGCGGCATAACGGCACGATACTAGAAACGGGACGAGGCCTAGCCTTAACCCCGGTCTAGTGAAGGCCCACGCCATTCACACATCAATCAAATCAATTTCATTTCACCAAACAATTCAATTCAAACCAAATAATCTAACCAACTACACAACCAAACAATTAAACAAACAAGCCATCCATGGTCTGTGGATGACGGGTGTCGGGTGCTACTAAACACCGTCTGCATCCTAGTATATACATATAACTAGAAAAGAAATTGAAGAGTGAGAAGTTCTCACCGAAAGCTATCCAATACCACGACTCTTCCTTTAGAGAAATCTTCACCGTTATCACATCTTTGTCAACTTCGTTGCCCGTAGCCACTACATATATAAAAATCGAATTTTTACTTCGTTATTCAATATATAAAAATCGAATTTTTACTTCGTTATTCAATATATAAAAATCGAATTTTTACTTCGCTATTTAATATATAAAAATCGAATTTTTACTTCGCTATTCAATATATAAAAATCGAATTTTTACTTCGCTATTCAATATATAAAAATCGAATTTTTACCTCGCTATTTAATATATAAAAATCGAATTTTTACTTCGCTATTCAATATATAAAAATCGAATTTTGACTTCGCTATTCAATATATAAAAATCGAATTTTTACACTGCTATTCAATATATAAAAATCGGATTTTTACACTGCTATTCAATATATAAAAATCATATTTTTATCGTTCTAACTTATATATATAAATTGGATTTTTATGCCATTAAAAATCCAATCTTTTTACTTTTAGAAATCTTATCTTTTTGCTATTAAAAATCACAACTTTTCGCATTTATAAAATCTCTCCTTTCAAAGATTTAAAAATCTAATCTTTTATAAAATTCAAATTCAAATCTTTCATAAATTAAAAATATAAACTTTCACTAATAAAAATAAACTTTTCCTATATACAAATAACCAGATTTTTAAAATGCTATTTTATTTTAAAACTGAAATTAAAATCGAATAATAAAACTCACTGTGTTCTCTAGAGGGGTGGAAACTTGCAGATCGAACTGGAGATGGGGGGGTCGCTGCTACGAACGGAGACGGAGGGTGGCGGCCTGCTGGGACGCGGCGGCGGTAGGCCCCTCTGGTGGTCACGGAGTCGGTCTTCAGGTGGTGCGGCTGCTAGGGTTTCGTGGCTTTCGAATTTAGGGGGGAAAAGGGGTAGCGACTGGCGATGAAGGGGGGGGCTCCAGCGTCCAGGCGGTACGATGGGGAGGTGGGCGGCCGGTCAGAGGCGCTGCGGCGTGAGGTCCGGTGGCGAGCTGGAGATCGACGACGGCTGTCCCCCTTTTTTTATCTCGTTCGATTTTATTTTACTGAGGGAGGAAAGAGAGGGGTGTATATGCAAAAGGATTTTATTATTATTTTATTTATATTTTAATTCCGAAATATGTGCTTTCACATACGAACTCAAAACCAGACCCAACGACTGTCGCCTCTAGCTAAGTACCCCCATTCCGGACACAATGGGATATGTTTCGCAAGCCAATTCGGCCGTTGCGATTAGTTTCCGTTAAAATTACAATATGAATTAATATAACGTTCAAATTTGATTTTAACGCGCATTTCAACTTACCGGGGCCACATAGTAACTCTAAAAATTCCCTAAAAATATTTTCTAGCTTCGTATTGACGATACGGTCCTAACAAGACTAATTTCGTCGAATTCTGAGACCGTTCGAAAAATGGCTAATTTCCAGTCGATTAAAATCAACTGAAACTGGTCAAATGCGTTTTCCTTTACCACGCTCACATATTGAATCGAAAAATTATGAAATTTGAAACCTAGCAATAATTTGACATCACAGACCAAACAAAAGTGGTTTCGTCGAAATCCGAGGTCGCTTGCAAAATGGCCATTTTTAAGGGCCGAAATTCCATAGCGACTATCCTGAAATTTCAACTGGACATATCTTTTTATTCCCGCTATGAAACTTCGATTCAGCAAATGCAATAGCAGGTTTTTATTTTCAAATAACAATAGATCACAACTTCCTTGACTCATCAGCCAGTGGTAATTAAGTTGAACAAAGCAAGCATTTATGTCAGTGAACGAAAAAACAGCTATGCTAGATTATAAATAATGAGTAGAACTTTTTAATGTAACTATATTTGTTATTAAATACTGTTAGCGAGAATGAAAATAATATTTAAGCAATGAAGTGCATACTTTTGGTTTTCTTCTCTAGTGCGTCCAAGGACTCCGATTCAAAGTACACTTTCCAATATCCATGCGATTTGGTATCTCAAAGCGAAGGCCTTTTCTTTAAGTAACACCCCAACCCTGATACACACTACACAAAACAAACATTTAGCCTATTTCAAGATAAGTACCTAGTTTAAAATATCAAAATAATATTATTTTTTACTGTTGATACATATCCACGATAAACATGTTTATTTCTTTAATTTTGTACTACTCACAATTAGATTTAAATTCATCATCATCAACTAAGGTGTTGGGAGATGCCTGCTTAAATTAGAGTACTTTCATTTTGATTAATTTAGATGTTAATGAAATCTCAAACAGAATCCTTTTTAGTTTCAATTTATATATTTTTTACTTGCAATTTCAAAATATAAAGTAGTAAAATCTTTGTACTACTAAATGAATACATGCTAAAAATAATAGATAAAGAAGGTGAAATATTTTTTATGCAAGTATTGGTGCTCATGGGGTATCTTGACCTGGTAATAGAAGGAAATCACTTTTCATTAGAAAAGTCATAAATTTTCAAATTTCAAACCATATCCAAATTGTAAATCAAAGCCAGTAAATAGTAGAAGTGAATTAACTTACATTATGTAAAGTAATTCTAAATAATTGAGTGTATTTGTGCATCTTGTAAAATAACGCAACACTAGCCATAATTGGATATAAATTTTGTACCCAATAATTACTTAAGTCAAAAACTAAAGTCACATGTCCCTTACCCCCTAAGATAATATAAACTAAAGGAAGTAGACAAAATTTAAGGAATAGGTATATTTGCGAACCTAGTAAAATAATGCAACATAAGAAATAATTTTTATAGAAAATTTGCATCTAACATGAATTTATTATTCAAATATGATATAAATTATTGTAAATAAGTGAATACTTGTAATAAAATAATTGTAACTTGAAATTCATCTAGTAAAAAAGAGACATTACAAAAAGATTAGGCCTCAACTTTTTCAGAATGAAACAAATATACTTCAATGCCTCTTTCAAATTCATTCAGTGGCCACTACAATAATAAAGAAGGTACCAACCCACCTTAGTTAATTCACATGTAAACATAGATGCTTTGCATTGCGGTTTTACATTATATAGTTTCATTATTATTTTAACTTAATTTCCCAGTTTAACTCCAGCAATGGTAAAGTCAAATCAATAAGGGAAATGTCAAACAATAAAAAATTTAAGGCTTTCTTTAACATAACAGATGGTCAATAATTATAACTTCTAGCTGCCACACATTAAACAGAACAAAAAAATGGGTGAAAACATAAATTCTTCCATTTAAGAAAACAGCTAGGCCTTAGGTCTGATCAGATAACATAGCAGAAAATTTTGATGAAATGACAGTGCTATAAAAATATATCAGTAAATGCATGAAGCATGCTTCATATATGTTTGAATCCAGCAAAGAAATCAACTATTGAGGATTTAGATTGTAAGTTACTGCAACAAATGGTGAAAAATTACAATTTTAGTTCAATCGAATGAAGAAAATTCACACATAAATTAAACAAATTTCAACAATAAAAAGGAATGGATGAAAGCCACAGACTCAAAAAATACCTGAAAATCAACTATTGCTCCGTAAATGCTGATCGATTTGGGGGCAAACGATGTAGATTCGTCTGGGTTTGCCGAGGTCGGCGTGATGAAATCAAGACCATATCACCATGGCCAAATTGCGTACAACATAGATCGCCACTTGGTATTGAGTTTGACATAACCCTAAACATGCCCAATAAGATTTAGGATATTGTACTGATGGGAATCAGAAGGAATATAAATTATACGCTTACCTAGGGTTCAATGTATAAATACATGTGGTGGAAGGTCGTTGAATTTCGCTAGAATTTTTTAGATTTTCGGCTTACCTAGGATTATAGGGGTGGAGGTGTGAACGGTAAGGAAAGCAAACCTGTTGCTGGGATTGTGAGCAGCTAGAGAATGGTTGGACATGGATGGATGTAGGAGGCGACAGGGGAAAACGAAGACGAAGGGCATGGAGGAGAAATAAAATAAAGGATGAGCATGCGAATGCAAAGGAAAGGAACACTGAAACGTGATCTGCGAGAGAAAATGTCGAGACTGTTGGGCTAACATTACACGTGGCACGCTTTCCTTTCACAAGTTGGAGAGGGCCTGAGCGCTGTCGAAATATAACTTGTCTTTAATAGTATAGTATAGATTTTTCTAATTTGGAATTCACATTATCATATTTTACATTTTCAAAATTCAAAATTTTGAAAGTAAGAATTTGATGAAAATCATGATTTCAAATTCGAAATTCCCTTAATTTTAAACTAGAATTTCCAAATTATTAAATATCATAGATGTTTTTCTCCATTCGTAGAAGGTATGCTAATTAAACCTTTTAATTTAAGAAACTTCACAAAATGAATTTTAAATTCGATATTGTCATTCAAAAATTCAATTCAAAATTCAAATCTTTACTTTTGCATTTTCTAAAACAATACAACTAAACGATCTGTTATCTTGCTGTTACGCGGTTATGCTAGAACTAGTTATCGGTCAAACTGGGAAAAATGAAGAACCATGATTATATATTTTGTTGACCTTGTTTTATATGGTGTCCAAAATAGCCGCACGGTTCTTCGATAAATTTAGGGTTCATAACAGAAAACAAAAACTGCAGCTGCTTCAGACAGTAAAGGGAAAAAAAAAAAAAACTTGCCTCTGAATGCTAGATTTTTCAGTTCAGGTATGCTGCTGCTTCTTTTTGGTTCTCCTCTTTTTATCTGTTTTGATTGCTTAATTGACATCACGATGCTGAGCTGAATCTCTTTTGGTTTTTGTTTCAATTGAATGTTTAAATTTAAATCGGGATTCGGTATGGGGTTTCGATAGCGTATGCTGAGCTGAATCTTATTCTGAATTAGGATCGTATGATTTACACGGGTTACGATCTAATTTAACTCTCGTAATAAATACCTGAAATCATCTTCCTCGAATAATCTAGGGGTCATAGCATTTGGAAAAGTAGAACAGAAAAATAGTCAAACTTGCCTCTCAGTCTTAGACTCTTCAGTTCAGGTATGGCGCCGCCGCTTCATCTTACTCCTTTTCTTTTTTAATGTTTTGATTGCTTGATTGAGATCACTATGCTGAACTTATTCAATTTGATGTTTAAATTGAAATCACGATCCAGTATAGGTCTCCAATATCATCATTCTGAATTAGGACCGTATAATTTCGCAGGGGTTGCGAACTAATTTAACTCTCGTAAAAAATACCAAGAATCATCTTCTTCAGTAGATCTTAGGGTTCATAACGTTTGGAAGGTAGAATTGAAATTTTCGAACTTAGCTCTTAATCTTAGGCTCTTCAGTTCGGGTATGCCGCAGCCGCCGCCGCCTCTTGTTGCTCTTTTTTCTTTCTTTCTCTGTTTTAATAGTTTAACTGAGACCGTGATGCTGAACTTGTTTCAATTTGGTGTTTAAATTAAATCGCATTCCGAGATGGGGCTTCAATATTGTCGCTTTGAAATTAAGATTGTGCGTTTTGCATAATGATCTTTCGACCTTTTTAATCTCTGTTTTGCATTAACAAAAAGGTTATGGGACCTGTGTTTTTTTTTGGGGGTGGGGGGGTTGGGTTTGGTTAGTTTTCTGTTTACTGATCAAATTGTTAGCCGGCTCTTTTGATAAATCCTGATTAGTGCATGGTTTGGTTATCTTTATTCAAATATTGAACTCTGATCAAATTGTTTGTTTTCTGTTATGTATTTTGCGAACTGTATCATTATTACTTTTAGGAGGGGGAAAACTGTATCGTATAAGGTAGATTCTTTATTTCACTTAGTAAAGTTTTTGTACATAAACCAGTCGTCCAAAATGTAGAGCTTTATTTTCATTCATCATTGTGGTCATCCTCATCATTATTTAACCTACACCCCACCTGAACCTGCTGACTTTTCAAAGGGATTGCCAATCAGTTTCATTTGTTAGGAGGAAGAAAATTCTGCAAAAGGTTCTTAGCTGACCGTTCCGATATACTTGTAGCTACTGCTTAGGGCATCTCCAACAATTCGGGTGTAGAAATCCAAATTTCTACACTCCGAATAATCGGATCAGGCAAATACCCCAACGGTTTTGAGATCACGTGGTTGTTAAACAAACGTGTGGATCTATGCGCTTGTTGAACGAGCGCATAGGCCACGCGTTTGTTTAACAACCGCGTAGATCCCGCGTTTGTTAAACAAACGCTGGTTCCTAGGTTTAAAATTTCAAATTTTCTTTCCAATTCTAAATATAATCATGCTAATATTTTCTACTACTTTTTTAATCTATTGTTTGTACACATTTTAACCATTCCTATTTATTTAAAAATATGTTTATATACTGCTTCATATTTGATTTGAATTTATATTCATATTGGAAGAGCATAACTGGTACCGAAATTTTGACTACAAAGTTGTTTACAAGAGATAACAATGAAATAAGTACTAAAATTTATGATGCACCTACAAGCAATAAGCAAAATCATTTGCCTATTCAGCACTGTATCGGGTTATCCAACTATAACGCAGTTTGTAGGCTTCGTACCCAACAAAATCAGTCCTATGCTCTGCAAGGTAACGAGAATCAAAAGTTGTCTGATTCGTTTTAAATATGTTTTCATCTTCAACTGTCTCTATAATCTTCTGGTATCGTTCACAAGTATTAACGAAAAGCCGATGAGCCATATGAATTTCAGCAGAAGTTCGTGTAGTGGTGCATTTACGATTATTGTTATGTAATCTTGTTATCATGGACCAAAATTCTTCATGGGTAAGCCCTCCTCCATTTTGCATCAGCATCAAATCTCTTCTATCGTAAGCTTCGATATAGGATTTCACGAGTATAAGTAAGTCCAGAGGAGAGAATTCTGTTGTAGTACCACTGGAGCTATCATCACTTTGGTTGGGACGATTATGGTTAACCACTTGCCTTCTTATGTTTTTGCGTGGACGTCCTTTTGGTTTTTGAACTTCAACTATTTGTTGAGTACCACGAACAATTTCATTTTGAACTTGTTCTTCCGCCTCTTCTACTTGTGTATCTGGAACGAAACCACCATCTTTTTCCTTCTCGTTCCGTTCATACTCTTCAAACATTTTATCTACGAGTTCATCACTTATTATCCAATCGTCCATTTAAGCTACACACAAACAAGAAACATATTATGTACACAAAGAAATACGTAAACACGTAGAAGGAAAAAGAGTACTAGTTTCTCACCTTATCGTCGTGGTTGATGTAGAACACACAATTTTGTAGGTATGGTTGGGGGACGAAGTGTAAACTATTTAAACAAGGGGTTTGCTCTTTGGTAAAGCTTTTTCATCATTAATTGAGCAGTAAGATACAGACATATGACAAGACAACTCTCTGTCCTCGGCAGTTGATGTTACTGCAGTTCTTAGTCCTTTGTCCTGTTTGGGTTGTCCTCGATATACATTATCAATCAAAAGCAGTTTCCCTACAGTATTCCCTACAGTGGTATCAGTGTCCTGTCTTGTTGCATCATATGTATGTTTACTCCACAAATTGAACGTATAAATATATACGGTTACTACTTTTAACTTAGCTGAAACCAAAATTTTCAACAAAATTATAAAATGTCTTCATGGTCATGGCCCTCGTCAATGGATTCGAACTATGATCAAAACTTTCCAAAGAGTCCGCCTTCAAGTCCAAGAACAGATATTTATTGGAATATCGAATACCAAGAGCGGCACTACGAGGACCTGCGTCGTGACTGCGTCGATTACCAAGAGTTGGCCCGTTTGACGATTCATCCGCCAATTGCTCAAGTTCCAAATGTAGGTCATCAAGTAGACCAAACTGTAAATGAAGAACACTTACGAGCGGCTACAGTCCCTCGTCCTCCGACTGTTCCAGATGTAGGTCATCGAGAGGTACGACGAGTTTCAGTTAACCAGCCTCCTAACGAGCAGGAAGTTGACTCATATTCCATTTGTTGTCACTGTGGTTACGCGGTAGAGGTGGTAGTCCGGGCTGACGGAGAGAATATTGGTCGTAGGATCCAGTTATGCTCGCTATGGATGCAATTATTTTGAGTGGATAGACGACCGTTTTTGTCCAAGGGCTATTTCTTACGCCAACGAGTTAGAACAAGAGAATAGACGGCTTCGAACCTCTTTAGAATCCCTTCAGAATGAGCGTAACAATTAATGTGTTTGCGTACTGAATCTACTATCGTAAGCTGTTGTATCTTTACAAGCTTTTGTATCTTTATGCTTATTGTTGGATCTATTGGTGTTATAGTTGTATCCTTAAATTTATTGTTGTATCGTAAGCTTGTGTATCTTTAAGAAAAGTGTTGCTTTATGTCAGTGATACAGCCACTGCAGCTTTATTTCAAACATTTGAATGGATATGAGTGACAAAATGCGGTATCCAATGAAGACCAGATTGTAGAAAAAGTGTTGCTTTATGTTAGTGATACAAACACTGCAACTTTATTTCAAACATTTGAATGTGGTAACCAATGCATGACTTGCTTTACGACAAGCATACTGCGGTAACCAATGCATGACTTGCTTTATGACAAGCATACTGCAGCTTTATTTCAAACATTTGAATGTGGTAACCAATGCATGACTTGCTTTATGACAAGCATACTGTGGTAACCAATGCATGACTTGCTTTATGACAAGCATACTGCAGCTTTATTTCAAACATTTGAATATGGTAACCAATGCATGACTTGCTTTATGACAAGCATACTGCAGCTTTATTTCAAACATTTGAATGTGGTAATCAATGCATAACTTGCTTTATGACAAGCATACTGCGGTAACCAATGCATGACTTGCTTTATGACAAGCATACTGCAGCTTTATTTCGAACATTTGAATGTGGTAACCAATGCTTGACTTGCTTTATGACAAGCATACTGCAGTAACCAATGCATGACTTGCTTTATGACAACATACTGCAGCTTTATTTTAAACATTTGAATGTGGTAACCAATGCATGACTTGCTTTATGACAAGCATACCGCGGTAACCAATGCATGACTTGCATTATGACAAGCATAATGCGATATCCAACAAAGACCCGAATGTAGAAAAACTATGTTATATAAAGAGGAAAACTTGTAGCATTAACTACTGAGACACAATCCCCTATTGTTATATACACTCAAAAACTCAAAAGTCCACAATGGCCACCGAAGAGTGTTTGTTGTTCGATGATAGTGGTGAAGACTTTGATAATATGGTGGATGGTCATTTTCGTCAACAAAGACAGCTTATATCTGCATTAGGAGATGATGAATCTAGCAAAAAACATGGAGGTTCTGTTGTAGGCCGTCGATATAAAAATCGACATCATGCATTGCACAACGAGAGACTAATGGAAGATTATTTTGTTTTAAATCCGAGGTATACAGGTACGGAGTTTAGAAGGAGATTTCGAATGAGGCGTCCGTTGTTTCTTCGAATCCTAGAATGTATTAAACAACAATATTCCTACTTTATCTATAAACACAATGCGTCTATGACAATGGGGCTCACCGGAATTCTAAAGATGATAGCTGCACTGCGTATGATAGCCTATGGAGGTCCTGCTGACGCTCAAGACAAAAATTTAAAAATGGCAGAAAGCACAGTACTAGAATGCTTAGACCATTTCTGCCAAACAATCGTAGATGTTTACGGTAATCAATACTTGCGTAGACCAAATGAAGCCGATATTGCAATGTTAATGGATATGCACGGTAGCAGAGGATGGCCTGTGATGTTAGGATCTTTAGACTGCATGCATTGGGAGTGGAAGAATTGTCCGAAAGCATATGCTGGAGCTTATCAGGGTAAGTCTCATACGTCAACTATTATACTTGATGCTGTAGCGTCGTACGACTTGTGGATATGACATGTTTTTTTAGGAATGTCAGGTTCGAACAATGATTTGAACGTAGTTAAACACTCAACGTTGTTTAACGATTTGGCGAACGGTAGATCAGTTCCACATCATTTTACTTTAGAGGGTCACGGGTATGACCATGGATATTATCTAGGCGATGGTAAATACTCGCAATGGAGTATTATTGTCAAGACAATACCGAACCCACAAAACAATAAATAAGCAAGGTTTGCAGCAATGCAAGAAGGACAAAGAAAGGATGTAGAAAAAGCATTTGGCGTTTTACAATCCAGATTTGTCATAGTCAGTAATCCATGCAGACTTTGGTCTCCAATTAAAATGACTAGGATAATGTATACTTGTGTTATTTTACATAACATGATTATAGAGGACGAAGGAGACATGGAGGATTATTTCAATTACGACTGTACTGCTCCACCACCTGAGATTTGGCGTGAAAATATGGTTGAAAGCGAACTAGAGCTTGAGTTTCACGTCGAAAGTCAGATGTCCTACCGTAACGCTCAAATTCATCGAAGACTCCAGAAAGATTTAACATATCATCTGTGGAACTTTGTTGGAAGTCAGTAAAACTATTTACCCTTAGTTGTGTTTTCGTTGCTTTGGTAGTTCTAATAGTGTACTGTAACCTTTATTCAGTATCTGAAACTATGTATCCGTTTATTATTAGTGAAATCATGTATCTTAAGTTTTTGTAACTGTTGAACGTTTTTGTTTAATCGTATAATCATGTGTCTAAATTTCGGTGGAAGTAACATAATTATCACAAAATTTAATCATATACTCCACGTGTCTGTTAAACAAACGTTTGGGTTTATGCGTTTGTATAACAAACGCGTAAAACCAAGCGCTTTTTAAACAAACGCGTAAGCCCAAGCGTTTGTTCAACAACCGCGTCACAAGTTTGCACATTCCGGAACTATTCCTTCCAAAATCCGAACAATTGGAAGAATCTACGCACTGTTGGAGCCCTTTTTGGGTGTACATCTCCGATTTTCTGATATCCATGCATTTGTTGGACTTGCTCTTAGTTTAATCAATTCTTTTCGAATTTGTTTTCTGTGGTCTAAACTCTTTGCTCTATTTTTCCTTTTGCATGTGTGGATGTAATATATTTTGTGCACTATATGTTTTCTCTTCAAGCTACTGTGTGTATAGTAGATTCATAATTTCATTTGGTGAAGTAAATGTAGATAAACCAATCGACCAAAATATAGAGCTTTGGTTTAAATTATCATCCTCGTCCTCATCGTTATTGATCTGCAACCCAATCGAATCTGCTGATTTTTTCAAAGTGATTGGGCAACCCATATGCCATTCAGTTTTAATTAGTTAGAACGAAGAAAATTCAAGGATGTCTTTCATCAGTCATACTCCAAAATAGACCCAAATCCAAAATCAAGTGCTAATTCGTGATAAACATTACCTTTGTAGTATGAATGAGAACATCGGCTGTAAATAGATGTATTATGAGCTATTTCCTGTGGGACTTGTTTTGACGTTTTCAGTTCATATTTTTCCCATAAACATATGTATTTGCAATGAGTGTTTGTAGATAACATGTTTATCAATTCTTGTTTGACA
Source organism: Allium sativum (assembly GCA_030737875.1). Lineage (NCBI taxonomy): Eukaryota > Viridiplantae > Streptophyta > Magnoliopsida > Asparagales > Amaryllidaceae > Allium > Allium sativum. The sequence continues at coordinate 786,589,048 of CM060916.1, read as the reverse complement.
TAAATACGGTCTTACTTTGACATGCTTTGATATCAGATTTCCAGATACCGAAACAAATACATGTATACATAAACCATATCTGCTCCATTAACTGATCATATGTTCTTGTTTTGCGACGCTGATTCATAGAACGTGTAATCACAGCTGTTCTTTGCTGTAGAAGGAAGCTAAGCAAGATGCCGGAAAATAGAGTGATAAGAGACACGGCTCGTAGATTGCTTGCAGCTAAGTACGAATTGAGAAGAAATCTGTACAAAGCCCTATGCCGGGACCCTGATCTTCCAGCTGATATGCGTGAACAGCATCGTCATAAGCTGTCCAAGTTGCCAAGGAACAGTTCGTTCACGAGAGTCAGAAACCGATGTGTTTTCACCGGCAGGCCTCGTGGTATACTTTCACTGTTTCGAATGTCGCGTATTGTCTTTCGTGATTTGGCAGGTCAAGGTGCTTTGAACGGCATTAAGAAGTCGTCTTGGTGAAGACATGCGGTTTTGATAGCTCATTTGCTGGCTTCAATAATTAACTTGGAAATATTCGAGTTTTCTTAATATTGTCTGGTTTGTTTTACTAGTTCAATGTGTTTCTTTCTCATGTTGAAGGTAATAACCATAAAATTCCTGCATGTTTTATTGCACCTGTGAAATTTGTATGTGTTGGACTCTGGAGAAGATTTGATCCGAGGCATTTGGTATCCGTATTTGAGTTGGATGTATCCTTTGACTTGTGTTTGCAGTGATTTTGATGTTTGAGTGAATAGCAAATGTATTTAAAGAGTAATTATGTTTAACGTTCGCATGAATCCTGTTGATCCTGCGAGTTCTCTAATTAAGTCAGACTAAATTTGTGCGACATGACGAACTCTCTGTGTGTTTGTATGTGTGTATGTATTTACACACACATACATGCACTTAACTCTGTATAAATTATTACTGATTAAAGAGACCGACTTCAATGTATGTTGACAAATTATAAAAGCTCATGTAAGTAGCCGTCAACGCCAATTCCTTTTATGCATTAAGTTTCACCGAGTATTTACATGTGAGGATGGGTAGGTATTTCATCTTGTAGAACGAAATAGTTGAAATAAAAATGAGCACATCCTGAGCTCTATGCCCTAATTTCTGCATTGGTTCCAACTTCGTGCTTGGTCTAGTACAAAAGCTCTTTTCTGGATATCAGCTAACTCAGATCTTTATCCCTTCACCAGACAGAGCATTGCATATATGCAGTTGCTTTAACAAACAATCAAACAAGACTTCAATACTTCGTCTCCTTGCTTGAGAATCTCCGGTAGTACTTCAACGCAACTGTTGAAGATATGCGGTATAATATTTATTTTATATATTAGTTAATTGATTGGTTAACTAACTAACTGCGAAAAGCATTAGCTTTGATTTAGAAAGAGATAACCATGCATATATTTCACTGCAATATTTTTGTTTAAATAATCAAATACAGGATCGAATATGTTTATTCAGTGTGTAGGTGTGTTTGTGTATAAAAGGCAAGTTCACTGACATCCGAAACAGTGAAGCACCCTAATAGTTTCTTTATTTATGAGGAAAATATAATTTTTTATGTGATGAGAAGATTAAAAATATAATCTTTTATATTGTAGAAAGATAAAAATATGATTTTTACATGGTAGGAACTATAAAAATATAATTTTTATGAGATATAGAATATAAAAATATCACCTTTGTATATGTAGCGAAATAAAAATCTGATTTTTATTATATATACATTGAAATAAAGAGGTGATTTTTATAGTGAGGAAATAAAAGCGAAATCTATAATTTTGAAAAGATGAAATCTTTAAATTTGAAAAGGAGGAATCTTTATAGTTGAAAGGGCGAGATCTTTATATAGAGAATAACGATGTAAAAATAGAATTTTTATCTATATAGTAGTGATGTAAAAATAGAATTTTTATCTATATAGTAGCGATGTAAAAATAGAATTTTTATCCATATAGCAAAGTAAAAATTCGATTTTTATATATTGAATAACAAAGTAAAAATTCGATTTTTATATATTGAATAGCAAAGTAAAAATTCGATTTTTATATATTGAATAGCAAAGTAAAAATTCGATTTTTATATATTGAATAGCAAAGTAAAAATTCGATTTTTATATATTGAATAGCAAAGTAAAAATTCGATTTTTATATATTGAATAGCAAAGTAAAAATTCGATTTTTATATATTGAATAGCAAAGTAAAAATTCGATTTTTATATATTGAATAGCAAAGTAAAAATTCGATTTTTATATATTGAATAGCAAAGTAAAAATTTGATTTTTATATACATAGCAACAATATAAAATTTTGATTTTTATATATGTAGTGAAAGCGGGCAACGAAAGTGACGAAAGGCGAGAATGATAAAGATTTCTCTAAATGAAGTGCCGTGGAGTTGGGATAGCTATCTGTGAGAATTTCTCACTCTTCAATTTCTTTTCTAGTTATATATATATACTAGGATGCAGACGGTGTTTAGTAGCACCCGACACCCGTCATCCACAGACCATGGATGGCTTGTTTGTTAAATTGTTTGGATGTGTAGTTGGTTAGTTTATTTGGTTTGAATTGAATTGTTTGGTGAAATGAATGGATTTGATTGATGTGTGAATGGCGTGGGCCTTCACTAGACCGGGGATAAGGCTAGGCCTCGTCCCGTTTCTAGTATCGTGCCGTTATGCCGTCGAAATTTTCTAAAATAAGTTAGAAAAATAAAAATATCATTTTATTTAAAGAATGAACTGAATAGAAATTCATATGTTAAAATAAAATGTTTTATCGTTAAAAATATAATTTTTAACGTGAAGTGAATAAAATAAAATATTCATTTACAAACCGGACGGTTTGTTTATGTACACCTATTTGAAGGACATTGATTGGGACGATAAATTTTACACATCGCCCAACTGCACAAATAAAATCTGTGTTTGATTGTTTGAAACCCCAAACGGGTGTTGGGATGAAATTTGAAGTTCACTCATCCTGATTGATTAAATATGTCGATCGATTGATTGACAGGCTGTTATAAGCGTTAGGTATCTATATTTGATGCTTATACAGTGTACTGCACTTTGGTTGATGGTTGATTATTTTTCAATGCTATTATATACATGTGTTGTATGGAATCCATATAATTAACTTTATACGGTAATTGATTGGGCCTCATTCCAATTTAGAAAATAAAGAATATTATAAAATAAAGGTTCATGTGTTGACCGTACTCATCCGTTGAACGAAATATTTTAATAATAAAATTTACATCTTTATCAATATAAAATAAAGGTTCATGTGTTGACCGTACTCATCCGTTGAGATTAGTCATGTGTTGAACGAAATATTTTAATAATAAAATTTACATCTTTATCAATATAAAATAAAGGTTCATGTGTTGACCGTACTCATCCGTTGAGATTAGTCATGTGTTGAACGAAATATTTTAATAATAGAAATATTTGAAAAGGAAATATTTAAAAAAGAAATATTTGAAATAGAATATTTGAAAATAGGAATATATGAAGCCGTGTTGATTAGATTGACGCCATTTTGACGTGAACGATATTTATATCGATTTTATTCATTTTAAAATGAATATTGAAAAGTGATTTCGAAATCGAATATTTTGAAATGAAATTTGAATTAAATTGAATAGAAAACGATTTCGAATTGAATTGAATAGAAAACAAATTTGATTTCAATTGAATATAAAACGATTTCGAAATGAATTGAATATAAAACGATTTCGAATTGAATCGAATAGAAAACCAAATTTGAATTGAATCGAATAGAAAACAAATTCGAATTGAATCGAATAGAAAACCAAATTTGAATTGGATCGAATAGAAAACCAATTTGAATTGAATCGAATAGAAAACCAAATTTGAATTGGATCGAATAGAAAACAAATTTGAATTGAATCGAATAGAAAACAAATTTGAATTGAATCGAATAGAAAACCAAATTTGAATTGAATCGAATAGAAAACCAATTTTGAATTGAATCGAATAGAAAACCAAATTTGAATTGAATCGAATAGAAAACCAATTTGAATTGAATTGAATAGAAAACTAATTCGAATTAAATTGAATTGAAAACGAATTGAAATAGAAGTAAAATCAATTTGAAATGAATTCAAATTGAATTGAAATTTGAATTGAATAGAAATGAATTTTAAAACGAATTTATAAAGCAAAATTTAATTTTGATTTGAATTGAAATGGAAGTTGAAAATGTTTTTGGAAACGAATTCAAAACTATATATATAATTCGCTTTAAATAGGAATCGACGAAATATAATATATATATATATATATATATATATATATATATATTATATATAATGGCCTGAATAGAACGCGCCGCGCCGCGGCAGTTCGCGAATTTCGACCATTAACTTCAAACGGACATTACGGGAGATCCGACCGTCGAATTCTCCTAAAACCGGAACCGTTGGGTTCGTATCGAAAAGAGCTTTCTAACGAATATTAGAAATTTGAAATCTAACGGTTGGATTTGGAGATGCATCCAAATCAAATTTGAAAAAGGTCGCTGTAAGTGCAGTTCGATGGCCGTTGATGGAAATCGACTGTACGGGCCTTGATAAAATTATTAAAAATAGTAATAATTTGTGTAAAATCATAAGAAATGATTTGGGAAAAATTGGGGTGAAAAACTCCATATTTGAAAAGATAAAAATAGTTTTTTATCAAAATGAACTAGTTTTGAATTAAAATTAAAACCCATTTATTTTCAAATAAATAAATTGGATTTGAAATGAATTTTAAATAGAATTGATTTGTGGGTTTATCGTGAACGGTGTTTTTAAATAACACTTGTTCTTTAACCCGATAATGAATAGAATGTGATTTGGGTTTATCGTGAACTGTGTTTTAAATGACATTAGTTCTTTAACCCAGAAAAAGAAGTTTTAAGGAATCTGCAATTAGATCGAAACGTGAATTGATAATCTAAATTATCAAATTTGGCAAATGAGCGAGAATGGAGTATCACCAGTTTTGCTCTAGAGCGATAGTTAAATCTTTAATTAGATTTGAACGTGAAATGGTAATTAATTTTACCGATAACACCGTGGTGTTAGATATGGAGTATTACCAGTTTTGCTTCATGAGATGAATAGGTTGGGATTGGGAAATAAAATAAATAATTACTTCGGTGTGGTTCGCTAATCTCGACTAGTTTAGAAAACCATAATTTGGTTTGAAACGACATCCAAAGGAAGATTAAAGGATAAATTTTAAAGAATTTATCTTGGATAAAATTAATGGGAACCTTTCCCTGAGAATATGAATTGGAATGAGGCGTATGTTGTGTTTGCGTAGCATTTGTTTTAATATACGCGGGTTGTTCGGAAAGTCCGGGTTTATACCCATTCTGAATAACCGATTCGACGATAAGTCGAAGATGAAGACGGTGGTTGAAGACCGGAAGTCTTCACATCGTTTGGATAATTACTGACGATCCTGATTGGGCTGTACACCCAAGAGGATGGAAATAGTTGGTGGTCGTCCAGACGTACTTGGAGATGGATGGATATGCGAGGAAAGTGCCTCCGGTTTCGTTCAAACCCAGAACGAACTTGTAAATGGATTGTGTGTCTGACATTGGATTTTATTCTGTGTTGATTGATTTCTATTAAATATACATCTGTTTGGCGGCGGAGAATTTATTCTCTTGCTTAACGCCCTTCTCTGAGACGTACGAGCTTAGAGGTTATATATCGATAGATATCAATCGCATGGCATGAACTGCCTGTGTGGCACGCTGAGTTGCATGGATCAAGGCTTCTGTTGAAAAGCAAAGTCTTGTGGTTGATGATTAAAGCACGACCTTTGTGGCGTAGCTTTGTGTATAACGTGAATTCGCGAGCCTCACACCTCGGTATGAGTTAAAAACGGGATACGGACCGCTGGGAGAACACGACGTTTCTTTCTAGCTTTGGTGGTGTCGGTGACTTACCAGCCCTGACATTTATATACTTTTCACCTTTGTGGTTGTTGGAATGAGGCGCCTCGATATTAGGTCTGTAAGGACCGGGAAACGTGTGTTCAGGAATTGCCAATCCTCTAACGTGAGGACCGGCCCAGCCGATCCAGGGTTGCCCAGAGTGCGTAGTCCTGAGACATTTGCTAGAGTGTCTCGAAGCGGAGAGGAGCTTGCCCCTTGCCTCGACTTATGACGGAATCCAATTTCCAATACGTGTATTGCGGTTTTAATTGTAGAACTAGTATGGCGACATAGTAGATGGTAGCTATGCCGCCTATGATTGATATTTATGATTGAAATTGTTTTGACACTATACACCTATAATAGTATCAAATAATGTGTTTTAAACGTATCAAGCATGCTTTGGCTATTATAAGGGAAAACCCTATCCTCCGGCTTGCGTTGCATTGTGTGATGGGACCTGGGTCTTATAATAGCTTCATTTTTCTTTATTTAGCATCGCGCTGTTTATTCTATGCACTGGTATTCTTGGGAGAAAACCCGTTCCGTGTTATACGGCGTGGTCCCTTGAATTACTCTCTTTTAAAGTAAAGTTTTAAATAACTGTTTTAGTTCTCACACCAGTCACATGACTGACCTGGAGTTTATTGTTTTAACCTAAACTCTGGGTGCCCCTATTTTCCGCACGGGCAGCTAGTAGTTTTGGTTTTGCAGATTTATATTCACAGGATCCTGGTTTACAGCTGGAATGATATCCGGAAAGCTCTGTATCCGTATTTCACCTTCAGTTGGGCTTTGTATTATTTTCCGTTGCTATGTAATGTATTATAATCTCTGATATTTGTCGAATGTAATTTATTCAATTATGCTCTGTATATTCTTGTATCTGATGGAATTGTTGTAATAGCAATGAAATGTTCTTCCGTCTGCGTTCTGTTTTGTCTTGTCCTCACAGTAATTCGTTCTTTCTCATCTCTTCGGAGACCGGGGAAGTTCGGATCGCTTCATTTGGTATCAGAGCTTTGGTTTACAGAGCTCGAGAACAAGACACGTTAGAACCATACGAAAGAATTCATCAGATATTGGATTAGTAATATCCAATTAGAATGACTCGTTAAAGATGGGATCAGTAGTATCCTAGAACGAGTGTGAAGAGTATATTTTTCAAATGAAAACAATTTTTGTTTTGAAAATTTAAACCATTTTATATGTATTTGAATAATTTATTTATATTGATATGGACAATCTAGTATATAAAGGTTTTGCATATACGCGTCATGAACGTATATTCGAAGTTTTAATATACTGGATAGATATAGAATCACATTGTAGACACCCGGAGACGATTCTGATAATTGATATATCATCATCAGAATTTGTGTTCGTGTTTCGAAGGTATGATATCTATATATTTCCATCAGGCCGGTGTGAGAACCAAAACTTATATAGATAGATTTATTTGTTGTGATTTGGCATCAGAAACAAGATTTTCTGTATATATATCAAAATTATGAATTTGAAACTCTAATTCACTAATTGATTGATGTTTATGTTGTTTGTATATTTGTTTGATAATTTTGAACCATTTAGCCTAATTGAATCAAATATTGAACTGTATTTAAAATTGTTTGAAATTTGCATGCATATACATATATATCATTGAACAGGTCATAGCAAGGAGGCTAGAGCCGAAGAATAAAATTTGTTTGCCCGACAAATAGGTACATGTTTATTATATAATTTACTGTATTGTTTGGGTGATGATGATTTTATGAGCCTATTGGCTAGCCGCTTGGCTTTTTCTTTTTCTTTTTGAGACTAGAAGGCCTATATGGCAATTTCGGGATTTTCGCGTGGCTCCCGGTGCAGGGGAGGTTATGGCGAAATTTTTCGAAAATTTAGGGTGTTAGCCAAATTTTTGAAAATTTGAAAATTCTCAGAAACTGAAAAGTTGGAGAATGGAAGCCAGATAGAATGTAGAGTTGATTAATCAAACCACTTTCGACTTTGTTCCTTTTCGGAGACGAAAAGTTTTAAGTGGGGGAGATTGTAATAACCCGGAAATTCTGAGCCAGTTTAAAATTTTTATTTTGGCAATTTTAGCGAATTTTGAATGTTTAAAATAGATTATTTTAAATAAAATCGACGAGAAAATTTCTTTTGAATATAATGGAACGTATATATTATATACGCCGTCGTTAGAGTATAAATAATTATTTATAATTATAAATAGAATTGAAAATGGCGCGGTAGTTCTATAATTCGATTTCAAACTTCGATTGAATGTACCGGGTGTAAAACAATCCGGATTTTAGTGAAACCAAAAACATTAGGATCTAATTGGGAATATCTTTTCAACGAATCCGAAAAATCGAAATTTCATAGCGGGAATCAAAAGATATGTCCAGTTGAAAATTCTGAATAGTCGCTATGGAATTCAGGCCCTTAAAAATAGACATTTTGCAAACGACCTCGGATTTCGACGAAACCACTTTTGTTGGATCCGGAATGTCAAATTATTACTAGATTCCAATTTTCATAATTTTTTGATTCAATATGTGAGCGTGGCAAAGGAAAACGCGTTTGACCAGTTTCAGTTGATTTTAATCGACTGGAAAATGGCCATTTTTTCAACGGTCTCAGAATTCGACGAAACTAGTTTTGTTAGGACCGTATCGTCAATACGAAGCTAGAAAATATTTTTCGGGATTTTTCGAGTTAGTATGTGACCCCAGTAAATTGAAATGCGCGTTCAAATTCAATATATAGAGTTATATGTTGATTTTAACGGAAACAGATAGTAACGATCGAATCAGCTTACGAAACATATCCCATTGTGCTTGGAATGGGGGTAATTAGCTATGGACGAAAACAGTGGGCCTCATTTAGAGGTCGTATGAAAAAGTTGCTTTTTGAAATTAAATAATAAAATAAAAAGAGAAAGTCAAGCCCTCTCTCTCTTCCTTTTATCTCTGCCCCCCCCCCACCTTATTCTTCGATTCATTTCATAACAGAAAAAAAAATGAGGATCGGAGGAGCGCCGCCCCCCCACCCCGATGGACCGCCGCCGCCGCTGCAAAGGAGGGGCGCCACCTCCGAACCCCCACCCCCTGCCCTCGCGACGCGAGCTACCCCCCCTTCCCCTGCGCCACTGCGCAACCGATTTCCCCCCTCCTCTGCCTCGTGCAGCACCCCCCATCCACGAACGAACGCGACAGCCCCCCATTCTGCCTGCTCCGACCGAGCTGCTGCACCCCCTCTGACGCGGGCCACCACCTCCGACGAATCCCAGCAAAGCCCCTCCTTCCCCTTTTGTCAATATACAGTGAGTTTTTACCCTTTTTAATTTTATTTTGTTTTATTTTATCATGATAGGAAAATCTGAATTTCTATGTAGCGAAAAGTTTGAATTTTTAGGAAAAAAAAGGATTAGAATTTTTTGTATGAGGAAAATATAATTTTTTATGTGATGAGAAGATTAAAAATATAATCTTTTATATTGTAGAAAGATAAAAATATGATTTTTACATAGTAGGAACTATAAAAATATAATCTTTATGAGATATAGAATATAAAAATATCACCTTTGTATATGTAGCGAAATAAAAATCTGATTTTTATTATATATACATTGAAATAAATAGGTGATTTTTATAGTGAGGAAATAAAAGCGAAATCTATAATTTTGAAAAGATGAAATCTTTAAATTTGAAAAGGAGGAATCTTTATAGTTGAAAGGGCGAGATCTTTATATAGAGAATAACGATGTAAAAATAGAATTTTTATCTATATAGTAGCGATGTAAAAATAGAATTTTTATCTATATAGTAGCGATGTAAAAATAGAATTTTTATCTATATAGTAGCGATGTAAAAATAGAATTTTTATCCATATAGCAAAGTAAAAATTCGATTTTTATATATTGAATAACAAAGTAAAAATTCGATTTTTATATATTGAATAACAAAGTAAAAATTCGATTTTTATATATTGAATAGCAAAGTAAAAATTCGATTTTTATATATTGAATAACAAAGTAAAAATTCGATTTTGATATATTGAATAACAAAGTAAAAATTCGATTTTTATATATTGAAAAACAAAGTAAAAATTCGATTTTTATATATTGAATAGCAAAGTAAAAATTCGATTTTTATATATTGAATAGCAAAGTAAAAATTCGATTTTTATATATTGAATAACAAAGTAAAAATTCGATTTTTATATATTGAATAACAAAGTAAAAATTCGATTTTTATATATTGAATAACAAAGTAAAAATTCGATTTTTATATATTGAATAGCAAAGTAAAAATTCGATTTTTATATATTGAATAGCAAAGTAAAAATTCGATTTTTATATATTGAATAGCAAATTAAAAATTCGATTTTTATATATTGAATAACAAAGTAAAAATTCGATTTTTATATATTGAATAACAAAGTAAAAATTCAATTTTTATATATTGAATAGCAAAGTAAAAATTCGATTTTTATATATTGAATAACAAAGTAAAAATTCGATTTTTATATATTGAATAGCAAAGTAAAAATTCGATTTTTATATATTGAATAGCAAAGTAAAAATTTGATTTTTATATACATAGCAACAATATAAAATTTTGATTTTTATATATGTAGTGAAAGCGGGCAACGAAAGTGACGAAAGGCGAGAACGATGAAGATTTCTCTAAATGAAGTGTCGTGGAGTTGGGATAGCTATTTGTGAGAATTTCTCACTCTTCAATTTCTTTTCTAGTTATATATATATACTAGGATGCAGACGGTGTTTAGTAGCACCCGACACCCGTCATCCACAGACCATGGATGGCTTGTTTGTTAAATTGTTTGGATGTGTAGTTGGTTAGTTTATTTGGTTTGAATTGAATTGTTTGGTGAAATGAATGGATTTGATTGATGTGTGAATGGCGTGGGCCTTCACTAGACCGAGGATAAGGCTAGGCCTCGTCCCGTTTCTAGTATCGTGCCGTTATGCCGTCGAAATTTTCTAAAATAAGTTAGAAAAATAAAAATATCATTTTATTTAAAGAATGAACTGAATATAAATTCATATGTTAAAATAAAATGTTTTATCGTTAAAAATATAATTTTTAACGTGAAGTGAATAAAATAAAATATTCATTTACAAACCGGACGGTTTGTTTATGTACACCTATTTGAAGGACATTGATTGGGACGATAAATTTTACACATCGCCCAACTGCACAAATAAAATATGTGTTTGATTGTTTGAAACCCCACACGGGTGTTGGGATGAAATTTGAAGTTCACTCATCCTGATTGATTAAATATGTCGATCGATTGATTGACAGGCTGTTATAAGCGTTAGGTATCTATATTTGATGCTTATACAGTGTACTGCCCTTTGGTTGATGGTTGATTATTTTTCAATGCTATAATATACATGTGTTGTATGGAATCCATATAATTAACTTTATATGGTAATTGATTGGGCCTCATTCCAATTTAGAAAATAAAGAATATTATAAAATAAAGATTCATGTGTTGACCGTACTCATCCGTTGAGATTAGTCATGTGTTGAACGAAATATTTTAATAATAAAATTTACATCTTTATCAATATAAAATAAAGGTTCATGTGTTGACCGTACTCATCCGTTGAGATTAGTCATGTGTTGAACGAAATATTTTAATAATAAAATTTACATATTTATCAATATAAAATAAAGGTTCATGTGTTGACCGTACTCATCCGTTGAGATTAGTCATGTGTTGAACGAAATATTTTAATAATAGAAATATTTGAAAAGGAAATATTTAAAAAAGAAATATTTGAAATAGAATATTTGAAAATAGGAATATATGAAGCCGTGTTGATTAGATTGACGCCATTTTGACGTGAACGATATTTATATCGATTTTATTCATTTTAAAATGAATATTGAAAAGTGATTTCGAAATCGAATATTTTGAAATGAAATTTGAATTAAATTGAATAGAAAACGATTTCGAATTGAATAGAATAGAAAACAAATTTGATTTCAATTGAATATAAAACGATTTCGAAATGAATTGAATATAAAACGATTTCGAATTGAATCGAATAGAAAACCAAATTTGAATTGAATCGAATAGAAAACAAATTCGAATTGAATCGAATAGAAAACCAAATTTGAATTGGATCGAATAGAAAACCAATTTGAATTGAATCGAATAGAAAACCAAATGTGAATTGGATCGAATAGAAAACAAATTTGAATTGAATCGAATAGAAAACAAATTTGAATTGAATCGAATAGAGAACCAAATTTGAATTGAATCGAATAGAAAACCAAATTTGAATTGAATCGAATAGAAAACCAAATTTGAATTGAATCGAATAGAAAACCAATTTGAATTGAATTGAATAGAAAACGAATTCGAATTAAATTGAATTGAAAACGAATTGAAATAGAAGTAAAATCAATTTGAAATGAATTCAAATTGAATTGAAATTTGAATTGAATAGAAATGAATTTTAAAACGAATTTATAAAGCAAAATTTAATTTTGATTTGAATTGAAATGGAAGTTGAAAATGTTTTTGAAACGAATTCAAAACTATTTATATAATTCTCTTTAAATAGGAATCGACGAAATATATATAATATATATATATATATATATTATATATAATGGCCTGAATAGAACGCGCCGCGCCACGGCAGTTCGCGAATTTCGACCATTAACTTCAAACGGACATTACGGGAGATCCAACCGTCGGATTCTCCTAAAACCGGAACCGTTGGGTTCGTATCGAAAAGTGCTTTCTAATGAATATTAGAAATTTGAAATCTAACGGTTGGATTTGGAGATGCATCCAAATCAAATTTGAAAAAGGTCGCTGTAAGTGCAGTTCGATGGCCGTTGATGGAAATCGACTGTACGGGCCTTGATAAAATTATTAAAAATAGTAATAATTTGTGTAAAATCATAAGAAATGATTTGGGAAAAATTGGGGTGAAAAACTCCATATTTGAAAAGATAAAAATATATTTTTATCAAAATGAACTAGTTTTGAATTAAAATTAAAACCCATTTATTTTCAAATAAATAAATTGGATTTGAAATGAATTTTAAATAGAATTGATTTGTGGGTTTATCGTGAACGGTGTTTTTAAATAACACTTGTTCTTTAACCCGATAATAAATAGAATGTGATTTGGGTTTATCGTGAACTGTATTTTAAATGACATTAGTTCTTTAACCCAGAAAAAGGAGTTTTAAGGAATCTGCAATTAGATCGAAACGTGAATTGATAATCTAATTATCAAATTTGGCAAATGAGCGAGAATGGAGTATCACCAGTTTTGCTCCAGAGCGATAGTTAAATCTTTAATTCGATTTGAACGTGAAATGGTAATTAATTTTACCTATAACACCGTGGTGTTAGATATGGAGTATTACCAGTTTTGCTTCATGAGATGAATAGGTTGGGATTGGGAAATAAAATAAATAATTACTTCGGTGTGGTTCGCTAATCTCGACTAGTTTAGAAAACCATAATTTGGTTTGAAACGACATCCAAAGGAAGATTAAAGGATAAATTTTAAAGAATTTATCTTGGATAAAATTAATGGGAACCTTTCCCTGAGAATATGAATTGGAATGAGGCGTATGTTGTGTTTGCGTAGCATTTGTTTTAATATACGCGGGTTGTTCGGAAAGTCCGGGTTTATACCCATTCCGAATAACCGATTCGACGATAAGTCGAAGATGAAGACGGTGGTTGAAGACCGGAAGTCTTCACATCGTTTGGATAATTACTGATGATCCTGATTGGGCTGTACACCCAAGAGGATGGAAATAGTTGGTGGTCGTCCAGACGTACTTGGAGATGGATGGATATGCGAGGAAAGTGCCTCCGGTTTCGTTCAGACCCAGAACGAACTTGTAAATGGATTGTGTGTCTGACATTGGATTTTGTTCTGTGTTGATTGATTTCTATTAAATATATATCTGTTTGGCGGCGGAGAATTTATTCTCTTGCTTAACGCCCTTCTCTGAGACGTACGAGCTTAGAGGTTATATATCGATAGATATCAATCGCATGGCATGAACTGCCTGTGTGGCACGCTGAGTTGCATGGATCAAGGCTTCTGTTGAAAAGCAAAGTCTTGTGGTTGATGATCAAAACACGGCCTTTGTGGCGTAGCTTTGTGTATAACGTGAATTCGCGAGCCTCACACCTCGGTATGAGTTAAAAACGGGATACGGACCGTTGGGAGAACACAACGTTTCTTTCTAGCTTTGGTGGTGTCAGTGACTTACCAGCCCTGACATTTATATACTTTTTACCTTTGTGGTTGTTGGAATGAGACGCCTCGATATTAGGTCTGTAAGGACCGGGAAACGTGTGTTCAGGAATTGCCAATCCTCTAACGTAAGTGAGGACCGGCCCAGCCGATCCAGGGTTGCCCAGAGTGCGTAGTCCTGAGCATTTGCTAGAGTGTCTCGAAGCGGAGAGGAGCTTGCCCTTTGCCTCGACTCATGACGGAATCCAATTTCCAATACGTGTATTGCGGTTTTAATTGTAGAACTAGTATGGCGACATAGTAGATGGTAGCTATGCCGCCTATGATTGATATTTATGATTGAAATTGTTTTGACACTATACACCTATAATAGTATCAAATAATGTGTTTTAAACGTATCAAGCATGCTTTGGCTATTATAAGGGAAAACCCTATCCTCCGGCTTGCGTTGCATTGTGTGATGGGACCTGGGTCTTATAATAGCTTCATTTTTCTTTATTTAGCATCGCGCTGTTTATTCTATGCACTGGTATTCTTGGGAGAAAACCTGTTCCGTGTTATACGACGTGGTCCCTTGAATTACTCTCTTTTAAAGTAAAGTTTTAAATAACTGTTTTAGTTCTCACACCAGTCACATGACTGACCTGAAGTTTATTGTTTTAACCTAAACTCTGGGTGCCCCTATTTTCCGCACGGGCAGCTAGTGGTTTTGGTTTTGCAGATTTATATTCACAGGATCCTGGTTTACAGCTGGAATGATATCCGGAAAGCTCTGTATCCGTATATCACCTTCAGTTGGGCTTTGTATTATTTTACGCTGCTATGTATTGCAATCTCTGATATTTGTCGAATGTAATTTATTCAATTATACTATGTATATTCTTGTATTTGATGGAATTATTGTAATAGCAATGAAATGTTCTTCCGTCTGCGTTCTGTTTTGTCTTGTCCTCACAGTAATTCGTTCTTTCTCATCTCTTCGGAGACCGGGGAAGTTCGGGTCGCTTCATAAACAAGCTGACCAAGAAGAATAGGCACCCACTTCCGAGAATAGACGACTTGTTCGATCAGCTTGTAGGTGCATCAGTTTTCTCCCAACTAGATCTGGCCACCGGGTATCATCAGCTAAGAGTGGCTGAGGACAGCATTGATAAGACCGCATTCAGGACCCCGGATGGTTTCTTTGAATGGCTTGTCATGCCTTTCGGCTTGACAAATGCACCTGCCTATTTCGTTGACTTGATGAGTCGGGTGTTCAGGGAGTTCCTTAATAAATTTATAGTGTTCTACGTGGACGACATTTTGATTTTCTCGAAAAGTGAGGAAGAGCATGCTTTCAATTTAAGGGAAGTCATGGATACTCTTCGTGCACATCAACTGAAAGCGAAATTCTTCAAATGACATTTCTGGAGAGATGAAGTAAGGTTTCTTGGACATGTGGTGTCCAAAGAAGGGATAGCTGTGGATCCCGCAAAAGTAGTTGCGGTGCAGGATTGAAAGATTCCACGGGATGCAACCGAAGTCCGAAGCTTTCTCGGACTAGCGGGCTTTTACCGAAAGTTCATTAAAGACTTTGCGAAGATCTCAGCACCACTTACAAGATTGACGAAAAAGAACCTAACTTTTGCTTGGGACTTGGATTGTGATGTTGCTTTCCAACGATTGAAAAGGTCTCTGACAACAGCCCCAGTTCTAACATTGCCTGATGGAAGTAAGATGTTTATACAAACGCATGCGGTACAGGATTAGGCGCTGTCTTGATGCAAGAAGGCAAGGTAGTTTGTTGTGGGGGAAGGCAGTTGAAGGTACATGAGAAGAACTACCCAACTCTTGATTTGGAGCTAGTTGCCATTGCTTTCACTCTTAAGTCGTAGCGTCATTACCTACTAGGAGAAATGTTTGAATTGTTTACTGACCATAAATCGTTGAAGTAGCTTTTCTCACAGAAGGATCTTAACTTAAGACAACAAAGGTGGATGGAGTTTCTTGCCTCATACGATTTTGAGATTGCTTATACCCCTGACAAGGGCAATGTGGTAGCAGATGCCTTGAGTAGGAAAAAGCTGACCCTAAGTCCTCTCTTTGTAGAAAGGCAAAGCTTGGAGTACATAGCAAACTTTGACTTTAGACCTTCCTTTGAGTTTGTACCTGGCTTGTTAGCAACACTAGAGGTGCGACCTACGCTTTTGGACTCAATAGGAACCGCGCAACGTGAAGACCCTCAGCTAGTTGATGTGATGGATAAGCTAATTAGAGGTGAGACTTCTAGTCAGCTCAATAGATACTCCATCGATGACAAGGGTTGGTTGAGATGGGATGGAAGACTATGCGTCCCACAAGCAAGAGATTTGGTGAAAACCGTTCTCGAAGAAGCACACCATTCTAAATTGACCATACACCCAGGTGGGGACAAGATGTATAAAGACATAAAAAGGGTTTTCTTTTGGAATGGCATGAAGAAGGATGTAGCTGAGTTTGTCTCTAAATGCTTGATATGCCAACAAGTCAAAGCGGAGCAGAAGAAGCCTGGTGGTCTGCTTCATCCTCTAGAAGTCCCACAGTGGAAATGGGATAGCATTTCGATGGACTTTATTGATGGGTTGCCTAGGTCAAGAAGGGGCAATACCAGTATTTGGGTAATAATGGACAGGCTCACTAAAAGCGCTCACTTTATACCTGTTAAGAGTAGGAGGACTACCTCATCGTTAGCATCCATTTATCTTAAAAAGGCGGTTCGACTGCATGGAATACCCTCTAGCATAGTAAGTGATCGAGATCCTATCTTTACGAGCGAGTTTTGGAGGAGTTTGCAAGAGGCTGTAGGCACACAGCTATGCTTAAGCACGACCTATCACCCTCAAACCGATGGTTAGATGGAAAGGGTGAACAAAGTATTAGAAGATCTTTTGAGATTGTGCATTCTTGATTTTGGAGGGATATGGGATCATCTTCCTTTGGTGGAATTCGCCTACAACAATAGCTACCAAGCCACCATAGGCATGGCACCCTTCGAGGCTTTATTTGGAAGACCATGCCGATCACCAACTTGTTGGTGGGAGTCTACAGACAAGCTCGTACTTGGGTCGGACATGATTAGAGAAACTTAAGAGAAGGTGGACTTGATACGAAGACGAATGAAGACTACATAAGATAGACAGAAGTCCTACACTGATAAAAGAAGGACCGACCTTGAGTTTGAGGTTGGAGACAGGGTTTTCCTTAAAGTATCTCCTTTGAGGAATGTCGATTGCTTTGGGTCTACAGAAAAATTGGCACCAAGATTTGTTGGGCCATTTCCTATCATTGAGAGGATTGGGAAGATGACTGAGTAGAGCTTCCCGAAAGATTGGCTGGAGTTCATAATGTTTTCCATGTCTCTCATCTACGAAAGTGCTTACATGAGTCTGCTGAAGTTGTGGAGCCAAGCATGCTAGAGGAAGTAAAAGTGGAACGAGAAGCGACAGTGAGGAGAGTTCCAACTCGTATCTTAGGGACAGGAGTCAAAAAGCTATGCAATCGTGAAGTCAAGCTTGTTAAAGTTCAATGGAGTGACGCTGAGGAAGACGCGACTTGGGAGACTGAAAACAAGATACGCGCAGCCTACCCTTTTCTTTTTGAGGGTACATCCTTGATCTCTTTTCCATAAGTTTATGCATGCTTATATATATCTTTCAAGTATATCTCCTCGGTCCTATTCTTGATCCTTAAGTAGAAACCAATGGATGTAAACATGTATTTGAAACATGTTATGGTTGATGGTTGCAAGTGGTTGCTCGTGGATGCATATACACACACATTAGGTACTAGATCGGCTCAGTCACTTTCATATTGCATATGCATATATGTATTTGTATATGGATTGAAACTTGATGTGTTGTCATATGGATGTTGCACTTGTATGAATGATTTTGCACTCATGTAGAAGTTATAAAGTACAATTAGGAATAATTGCGTACATAATGGACTCATGGCACTATCATGATTTGCATTAAGGAGGTCAACTGAATCAGTAGACCGCCTGATTTTGCATTGGATAAGGACATATACACACACTATGCATATAGTCATGAAAGCATTAGAAATCTGTTTAAGGACAATGGATGCCTGTGTTTGATGATTGAGTAGATGGACGATTGGATGGTAGGATATACATTCTTCTTGACTTGATTTCGGAACGAAATCCTTTAAGGAGGGGAGAATGTAACACCCCGTATTTTCTGTGAACATTAAAGTAACGAATTAAAGAATACTTAATTTTAAAAAGTGGAAATTAGGGGAATCGGGTTTCGCCATTGCATTCATCTCGGAATTCTGCTTGAGATAGAGTCCGAGTTTTGCGTGAATAGGACTCTGTATGAAGAAGTTATGGAGTTCAGAAGATTTCAAGTTTAAACAGAAACTAAATATAAATAATAATTAAATCAAAAAGCAGTACGAAATTCAAAAAATTCCGAGAATCAGCTAGGCGGGAAAATTCCCGCCCATAGGGGCCGACTCCCCCCATGGGGGGTCAACATAGGTGTCGACCCCCCAAGAGGGGTGTAGACTGGGGTGTCGACCCCCCCGTAGGGGTCGACCCCCTCGGTCAGATCTGGGCTGTTTTGTCCAGTGACGTTTTTCTGAGTCATTAGGGCATATGTGGCGACTTCCAGTTGGCTCTATTTGGTCTGGATGGCTCTGATTACTCCTAGGATGATCTAACGGCTCTCATTAATCTAAACTTCTATATAAACAACCCCAACCCTCAACCCTAAAACCTCATAATTTTGCTCTCTGAAGCCGTCATGTTGTCCATGGCCAAACTAGCATAGCCTCCATTTTTCTCTAAACTAGAAATCAAGTTAGAAAGCCCCAAATCAAGTCCAAACTAGAGAATCAATAGTCTACATCAGAGGATAGCTTTTCAATTTCAGAAATCAGATCCCAAAAAATAAGATTTGTTCTTTTTTTTTGTAAGTTCGGTTATTCTTTAGAATTGAACAAATAAAAGTCATGACTTGTAATGAAGCGAAACTAGAACTGTGCCTAGTTGTAAGATAATCATATTCTAATTCATGTTTATCCCTGTAGCAATTCTGAAATTACCTATGCCTACGAGACTATTGTGATTGATACAATTTATCATGTTGTATATAAATTTGGTGATGAAACTATCATGTTGTATATTAATTTGGTGATGATCCTATCATGTTGTATATTAATTTAGTGATGAACCTATTATGTTGTATATTAAGTTGGTGATGAACCTATCATGTTGTGTATAAATTTGGTGATTCTTTTATGTTATGTTATATGCAAGATCATAAGCTAAGTCATGTTCATATATGCTTATATGTCTAGATCTACATGCTTATATGTTTAGATCTATGTTAATTATATCCAACTCAAATGCAAGTTCACATTTACATGCTTAATTAAATTTGTGTAGTACTATGCCAAATTTATATTGCACATGCTTAGTTGATCTATACTGTTTTATGTCATTGGGATGTTACATGTCCCTTTGCTTTTCCCTTTTGTTTATGAGTTAGGCTAATTTGCGAGCCTAACGTTCTATGTAATTTATGCGAACGAATAGCGGGGGATACGTTGGGAAAATATTAAATTACATGCTATTGGCATAGGTTGGCTCATAATCATGTAAATGATTAATGGCATGAAATGGTATAATTTGTATACCTAAGAATTATGGACATAATTTAGAGGGTAAATGGGACATGACTTGAGCTGACAACATTGGTGGATAATTTACATAAACATAAATGGTAAATATGTAAATTAATTAAAAGATGAATATGCCTAACCCGAGGTTAGATTGAGTTACGGTGTAAGACTTCCCAGAACCGCCTGGCACATCTAGCAACCATAACAATACAGATCTAATGTGAGAGGTTAGCGCATTAAGCCCAAAAACCCGATGTTAGATTGAGTTGCGATGTAAGACTGCCCGGAACTGCCCGACACATCCAGCGACTGCAACAATATAGATCTAATGTGAGAGGTGGGTGCTTTAATGAATGAATTAAAGCTAAGGAACATGCAAACTAAGAATGGTAGAGTTAAGTTAATTAAGGCAACACTCAACCAATACAACATGTTAACTAAACTGATGGGTGGGGGTTAGGTTAATTTGAGAACACTTAACCATTTTAACATGTTGATTAAAAAACCCTAGCAACGGGGACCCATTTCAGCAGTAATGTACATAGATGTATCATAGTATCCTGAACTAGGCAGGGTGGGGCACAATTACTGGGCTGATTATAAGCGGTCAAAATAACGGCGAGTGGTGCAGCAGTGTAGGTTTCGACGGAGTATGGGCATGCACGTACTCCGGCATAGACAAATTAGGCACTGGGAATCAGTAGTATACACTGTGCACCTTGAATTTGTGTCAGGTTGCCACCATAGGAATTGATACACCCCATGGTGGGACCAGCACAGGTATCTACAATCAAGCGGGGCCGAATGACACAAGTCATAAATGCATGCGAGTAGAAGCCGATCGATAAAGGGATCATTTTATCATGAACACATGGTGCTAGTTGAAACACTTGTTAGTAGGTGCACAGAAATAGAAATGAGTGCGATAGTATATTCAGTTTATCTTGCCTTATTTATCGTTATCTTATTTCTAGTGTATTGTCCTAAGTTCAGTTTATTCATGTCATGATCCTTTTTTCTGTTTACATGTTAAATAGTCACTGCCTTGAAGAGAGTAGACGTATTGTTTGGATTCTCTTTTCTTGGGCTATGGCTGTGGTTATACTCTTAATTGGGGATTTATGCTGCTTTATTATTGTTTTATGCTTCTTTATGTTTTAGTCAAGACAGAGGCTTTATTGTAATGATTTGGAAGTTGGTTTTTGAAACAGTTGTTGTAATGTTTTGACTGGACCACATGCTTATGAAATAAAATTTAGTTTTTTCGCTGTTTATACGTTTGTCTTGTAAATTACATGTACCTTTTATCTATAATACTCCAACAAAGTTAATGCATTCCCTTTGTGAGTGACCTTAACGGAGGTGGGGTGTTTACAATGCCAGTAAAAAAAATCAGAAAAAATGGAGAGAAGGCGGGACTTGAAACCTAATCATGCAGCTGGAAGATATAATCACACCGATTAAGCAATGTGACGCTTCAATTAAAAAGGCAACAGTTACTGTGTATTAATGTTTAAAAATTAGAAAAAATTGCTACTACTAAAATTTGAACTTGGAACCTCCCCATGCAAAAGACATACCCATTCCACTTTACCATGGTGATTGTTGAGATCAATATAGTTGCGAATTTTCAATTATAATTCGAAGTAAAAGCAAAGAGCAAAATAAGGTTCTATAAGGATTCGAACCATGGTGAAACGATAGTAAATTTCGCTCGATCCTAATCGATCGCTAAACCGACCAAGACCGTTCGAAACCCTTGACGTTTTGAGAACAAGACAAATCAGAACGCAAACAGAAGAACATTTCAATGTTTATTACAAAAATTCCATCAGAATACAAGAATATACAGAGTATGAATCAATATTACACAGAAAATATCAGAGATTTAAATTACATTACATAGCAGCGGAAAATAATACAATACACAACTAGAAGTAATACACGGATACAGAGCTTTCCGAGTAACGTTTCAGCTGTAAATCAGGATCCTGTGAATATAAATCTGCAAAATCAAAACTACTAGCTGCCCGTGTCGAAAATAAGGGCACCCAGAGTTTAGGTTAAAACAATAAACTCCAGGTCAGTCATGGGACTGGTGTGAGAACTAAAACAGTTATTAATCTTTATTTTAAAGTTAGGTAAATCAAGGGACCATGCCGTATAACACGGAACGGGTTTCCTCCCAAGAATACCAATGCGTAAAACAAACAGCGCAATGCTAAATAAAGAAAAATGAAGCTATTATATGACCCAGGTCCCATCACACAATGCAACGCAAGCCGGAGGATAGGGTTTTTACCTTATAATAGCCAAGAATGCTTGGTACGTGAAATTTCATGTTTTATTATTACTATAAGTGTATAGTGTCAAAACAATTTCAAATCATAAGTATCAATCACAGACGACACGGGTACCATATATCATGTCGCCATATTAGGCTCTACAATCAAAACCGCAAATGTCACGTATTGGAAGTTGGGTTTCCATCTGCGAACCAAGGCAAGGCGCAATCCTATCGTTTCGAGACTCTCTAGCCTGAGCCTCAGGACTCAGCCACAACTGTACCTAGGCAACATGCAGGGCCATTCCACCGATGTGGATTAAACTTAAACCCTGAACATGCGTTTTCCCCGCCCTTTGGGGCGTAAATGAGCCAAATGACTCCATCAGCTCCACACAGTCACCGATATATCTGAGGCGCCTCGCAACAACAACAACCACACAGGTGAAAATAATATAAATGTCAGGGCTGGTAGGTCACTGACACCACCCTAGCTAGAAGGAAACGCATGCTCTCCCTGTTGTCCTCTCCCGTTTCTGGTTCACAACCGGGGTGTGAGACTCGCGAATCAACGTTACACAAAGCTATGCCACACAGGCGGTGCTTTGATCATCAACCACAAGACTTTGCTTTTCAACAAAAGCCTTGATCATTTGCCACTTAGGCATGCCACACAGGCAATTCATTCCATGCGATTGATGTCCATCAATATATAACCCCTGAGCTCGTACGTCTCAGAGAAGGGCGTTAAGCAAGAGAATAAATTCTCCTCCGCCAAACAGATATATATTTAATAGAAATCAATCGCACATAATAAAATCCAATGTCAGACACACAGTCCATTTACAAGTTCGTTCTGGGTCTGAACGAAACCGGAGGCACCTTGTACCTCGCATATCCATCGATCTCCAAGTACGTCTGGACGATCACCAACTGATTCCCTCCTCTTGGGTGTACAGCCCAATCAAGATCATCAGTAACCACCCAAACGATGTGAAGACCTCCGGTCTTCGACCACCGTCTTCATCCTCGACAGCACGTCGAATCAGTTATTCAGAATGGGATAAACCCGGTCTTTCTGAATAACTCGCGTATATAATAAACAAGTGTTACACAAACACAACATAAGCCTACACAAACACAACATACACCTCATTCCAATTCGTAATATTCTTTTATTCAAATATTCTTATACTTTGAGAAAGGTTCCCATTAATTTTATCAAAGATAAATTCTTTAAATTTATTCTTTAATCTTCTTTTGAATATCAATTCAAACTAGTCGGGATTAGCGAACCACACCGAAGTAATCATTTGTTTTAATTTCCCAATCCCAACCTATTCATACCATGAAGTAAAACTGGTAATACTTCATATCTAACACCACGGTGTTATCGGTAAATCCAATTACCATTTCACGTTCAAATCTAATTAAAGATTTAACTATCGCTTTAGAGCAAAACTAGCGATACTCCATTCTCGATCATTTCAATCTAATTAAAGATTCATTAAATCTCCACTTAGTTTTAATCTTCACAGAAATCAATATCCTGTCTTTAACTGGGTTAAATAGCCAATGTCATTTAAACATGGTTCACGATAAACCCAAAAATCAATTCAAATTCAACTCCAATTGAATACCCTTTAATTGGTATACTTCATTAAATCTAAATAAAAAGATTTAATCTTTTTCTCAACTGGGTTTAAGAACAGTGTTAATGAAGACACCATTCACGACAAACCCAAATCCCATTTGATATTAAACACAAGGCACTGAATAGAAAATATATCGTCTTATATTCAATATCAAATTCTACGACCAACAAATATCGTATTGGAAATAACGATATAAATATATCTTTCAAATTCCCATAACAATATCTGTATAATCACGAAATCCAACATCGAAATATTCCAAAGACAATTTCGATTCAAATTCATTTCCACTTTATATATTGGAAATTCTGGTTATTTTCAAAACCATTTCAAATCCACTTTATTTATTTTAAAAATAAATGGGATTATAATTCTAGTTCAAAACTAGTTCATTTCGATAAAAATCTATTTTTATCTTTTCAAATATGGAGTTTTTCATCCCAATTCTTCACAAATCATTTCATATGATTTTACACAAATTATTACTATTTTTAATAATTTTATCAAGGTCCGTACAGTCGATTTCCACCAATGGCCATCGAACCGCACTTATAGCGACCTTTTCCAAATTTGATTTGGACATAATTCCATATCCAACCGTTAGATTTCAAATCTCTAATATTCATTAGAAAGCTCTTTTCGATACGAACCCAACAGTTCCAGTTTTAGGAGAATCCGATGATCGGATCTCCCGCAATATCAATTCGAAGTCAATGGTCGAAATTCGCGAACTGCCGTGGCGCGGCGCTTTCTATTCAGGCCATTATATATATATAATATATATATTATATATATTTCGTCGATTTCCTTTTAAAACGTATTTTATAAATCGTTTTAAATTCGTTTTCAAAACGATTTCCACTTCATATTCAATTTCTAATCAAAATTGAATATTCCACATCATCGATATACAAATGATAATATTTTCAAAACGTTATATTTTGAAATCAATTCCTTTTCGATGTTCATTATAAAAATGAATAAAATCGATATAAGTATCGTTCACGTCCAAATAGCGCAAATCTAATCAACACGGCTTTATATATTTCAATAACTTCGTTATTCTATTCAACAAATGAATATTTTCTCTATTCAACACTTGAATCTATATTTCTTTCAACACATGAATATTCTCAACACATGAGTATCGTCAACACATGACTATTTTTATTATTTAATATATTTTATAAAATTGTGCTTTATATCATTTAATTCTTAATCAGACTCTAACCGTAAATTAGTAAGAGAACGATTCCCTAAATATTAACCCCGAAGGCCGAAACCAACATCAGATCAATACCCAGGAAACCATACATCTTAACTGATTTCCAGTTAGTTTCTAATTTCATATTTGATAAAAATGAGAATTTTATTGTTAAAATATTTTACTCAACACATGATAAGTTTCAACACATGAATATTCTCAACACATGAGTATCGTCAACAATGACTATTTATTCTATTCAACACATGAATTTTCTTTCATTCAACACATGAATTTTCATTTTATAATATTCTATATTTTCCAAATTGAAATGAGGCCCAATCAATTACCATATAATGTTAATTATATGGATTCCATACAACACACGTATATAATAGCAACGATAAATAATCAACCATCATCCAGAGTGCATTCTACACTGTATAAGCATCAAATATAAATATTCAACGCTTATAACAGCCTGTCAATTAATCGATCGACATACAGCTAATTATTGGGATTAGTGTATGTCCAATTTCATCCCAACACCCGTGTGGGGTTTCAAACAATCAAACACAGATTTTATTTGTGCAGTTGGGCGATGTGTAAAATTTATCGTCCTAATCAATATCAGTCAAATCGGTGTACATAAACAAATCGTTCGATTTGTAAATGAATATTTATTTTATTTCAACACATGAATATATATTTGATTTCAACACATGAACATAAATTTTATTTCAACACATGAATATATATATTTTATTTCAATACATGAATATATATTTTATTTCAACACATGAATATATATTTTATTTCAATTCCAATCACACAATCAATTTTCACAACACATCAATCAAACAAACAAGCTGTCCATGGTCTGTGGACGACGGGTGTCAGGTGCTGCTAAGCACCGTCTGCATCCTAGTATATATTTCAACTAGAAATTAAAATAAAAGTGAGGAGTTCTCACCTTTGGGATCCACTCCTCCATTCTTTATTTCTGATCGGTTCGGATTTGATTCCAGTCGGTTCCATCGCAATTTGTTTCACTCTGTTCATAGTAAAAATCACATTTTTATTATTCAGTTTTATATATAGAAATCATATTTTTACATCGCTACTTAGTTATAAAGATTATATTTTTATATCGCTCTATTTCGAATAAAGATTATATTTTTATATTGCTCTATATATTATAAAAATCATATTTTTATTCTGCAATTTCTATTTTAAAACAATGTATATATATTTTCAAAACAATGCGATATATATTTCTTCAAAACATCACGATATATTTCTTCAAAACATTACGCTATTTTATATTTTCAAAACAATGGTGTATATTTATATTTTCAAACATCATGTATATTTATATTTTCAAACATCATGTATATTTATTTTTAAAAACATATTTAAATTTAAAAACAATGCTTATCATATTCTTTTAAAAAATATATAATTTTAAAACAATGTATGTTTTTCATTCCATTTTATTATTATTATTATTATTATTTTATAAAAACTGATTTTTATAGTAATGATTTTATTTATATATAAACTGGTTTTTAATATATGCAAAAAGGAATCACCATTGCACTAATCACCTCATTATGGAGTTAAAACTGTCGTCTTCCCTCTGTTAACCCTCAGGCTCGTTCAAACCCATCGCAGGCAAGAAAAATCCACCAACGCACGAAATCCAAGCAGCCGGAACCCAATCCATCTCCACCGCACCGTCGGCCATCACCAGCCCTTCCACCGCCCATGAACTCGCCGTAGTCGAAACCCCCAAGCACCTCGAATTTCGCCCCAAACGTGATGGCTTCCCACTCGAAAATCCCACTGACCAGGAAACGAGAGAAGATCAAACTACTTTAGATTTGAAGAGGGCGGAAAGATCTTTGATTTTTGTTTTAATTTCCTCCTTGAATGTTGCGTGGATTTTACGGAATATGGGCAGGAAGTTTCGAACGTTTTGGGCCCTCGATTTCTGAAGTGGCGTCTAGGGTTCTGAGAAGGAGGGAGGGGTATTTAAAGAAAATATAAATTATATTTTATTATTAATTTATTGCCAAAAATACATGTTTAGTTTACAAACTTCAAACAAGACCCAACGACTGTCGCCCCTAGCTAATTACCCCCATTCCGAACACAATGGGATCTGTTTCGTAAGCCAGTTCGGCCGTTTTGATTAATTTTTGTCAAAATCAAAATATAACTCTATATATTGAATTTGAACGCACATTTTAATTTACTGGGGCCACATATGGACTTTAAAAATTCCCGAAAAATAGTTTCTAGTTTCGTATTGACGATACGGTCCTAACCAAACTAATTTCATCGAATTCTGAAACTGTTTGAAAAATGGCCATTTTCTGGTCGATCGAAATTGACTGAAACTGTCAAAACACGTTTAACTTCACCACGCTCACATATTGATTCGAAAAATTATGAATTTTGAAACCTAGCAATAACTTGACATCCCGGATCCAACAAAAGTGGTTTCGTCGAAAATGAAGGTCGTTTGCAACATTTCCATTTTTAAGGGCCAGGATTCCATAGCGACTATTCTGAATTTTCAACTGGGCGTAACTTTTGATTTCCGCTATGAAATTTCAATTTTTTGGATTCGTTGGAAAGATAATCTCCTTTAGATTCTAATATTTTTGGTTTCGCTAAAATCCGCTTTATTCTGAATCTTGTACATCCATTTGAACTTTGAAATCGAATTTTCGAACTACTGCGCCATTTTCAATTCCTTTTATAATTAAAATAAAATATTTATATTCTAACGACGATCTATATAAATATATACGTTCTAATTCTATTCAAAATAAATTTCTCGTCGTTATTATTTAAAATAATTCATTTTAAATATTCAAAATTCCATAAAATTGCCAAAATAAAAAATTTAAATTGGCTCAGAATTTCCGGGTTATTACACATGGTGCCTAAATCGAAATTCACATGTACTTACCTATGCACCAATTGAACTTTTGATTTGTAGGAAAACGGCTAAGATAAATGAATGGTTGAAGTTAAATATCCAAGTGCACATCGAAGCAACTTTTGTGAACAACTACAAGTTTTCAACGAATGCATCTCCTTCAAATAGAATTGCTCAAGGATTGCTATTGTTTAATGACATCTAATCATTCCTATATAAGCCTCCTATTATCCCAAAGCCAAATACACAACTCTCTTCTCTAAACATTCTCACATTACTTCCAAACGCTCCAAATTCCATATTTATTTCAAAGCAAATATTAGATCAGCTCTATTTCACTACACATATATTCAAATTTGGTCAAAGTTCATTTCCTAACCTCTGCGCACTTAGATTGCATTATTATTGTTAAAGACTACAGAAGTTGTACAGCATTACAACTACTTCGCGTATTAAAGGCACAATATATATCAATCATCTATTACTTTGTATTAAAAGTTTCGTTTAAATCAGGCCGGTAAGCTTGTGACCCATGAAAACAAATGGTTATTTGAAAATATGTTCCTACTGATGAAGATAGAGTTTTGTAATGATGAAGAAAGGCCGAAGTGGAGCTTCGATACTGAATTTTGGATGGAAAGTCTGAACCCGTATAAATCGATTGTGCGACTTATATTTTCCGCTGCTATTACTAATATTTTACTGCTAGTGTGATTACTGCACCTTAAATTATATATATATACATATACTGCCCATCATTGATCCAGTGCATAGAGGTTATTCATTCATCGTCGCACCGACTTGACAATTGGTATCAAAGCAAGAAATCACATTGATCGTCACAACATCATAGAATAATGGCCATAAACATATGTGATCGAAATGCAGCAAGAGAAAGTCCGGTATGAACAAAGCTAAGACAAGTGAGGACTACAAAAGGTACTTTCTGATTTACGAATATTAGCACAAAATAATGTTGAATTAGTTTGTGTAAGTGATAAGAATTTCAAACTAATTTTCACTATTTAGCAAAGATGAAATCTGTCGAGCTTGAAAATGAAAAACTAAGAAAAAGAGATGAAATTTGTCCGGTATCAACATAGTATTTTAAAAAATAATTTTATGTCTTTAATATAGAGATTGTGGATGAACAATATAATATTTTTGAAAAAGAAAAGAAGATTTTTTTTTCAAAAGAAATTTGTGATTTGAAAAGACAAAATAATTTATTAAAATCATCTTTAGATTTTCAAAATATCAAATTTATCGTCTCGAAAATGAGAACAGTATGTTGAAAAGGGAGAATTTTGAATTAAATAAGGAAATTGATATTTTGAAACATAGCAAAATTTCTTTTGAAAATTTCGATCATGCCTTTAAAGCTAAATTTGAGAAACCTACAAGTGAATTAGTTAAATTTAATAAAGGTCGAAATCATTTAAATCTGATTTTATCTCGTTTTAGATCTTTACACGATAAAAGTGGTTTATGATATAAAACTGATTGTAGAAATAGTACTAATTATGCTTTTACATATAATAAAAATATTACTGTTAGTACTAAAGTTCGAGTAAATTCTGGATCTAATTTTTTATAGAAATTCAAGTATTTTTATGACTAGAAATGTTTATGATAAACATGGAAGTAAAAATTTATTGATAGGACATACGAATAAAAAAATTCTAAGTATTTGGGCTCTTGTAAATTGAAAAAAAGAAAGAAAAATATATTGATAATTATTTTGATATAGTTGTTAATAGCAAAAAAAATTATTTTTAAAGCTTCCAGTAAACTCTTCTGGGTATGGTTACCTTTCGTTTAACCTTTGAACCATAACAGAGTAAGTGGGTATCAAAATATAGAATTTATTTTTTTGCATGTAACCGAGAAAGACAAAAAAGATGGAATGCATTTGACACAACAAATATTCCTACATACGATGGGAAACGAGCATCTATGGTTAATGGAACCACAACAAATTCGGTATACCTAACTCTTTCTTTTATTTATTCTGGGGTTGACATTAATTTTTAGTATATCACAACATAAAAAAGCATTGTTGTTGTGAAACAGTCCAAATTAACATACGACCTAAACCTAATATTATTTTCATCTTTTTTGTTGATGACAAAGGGGGAGAAAATTAAGCATATAGATAAGTGAGTATATAAATTTAGATGAAACAGATGAAAAAGGATAGTAATATAATATTATTTATTTAAAAAATTGTATAGTTGTCATCATAAAAAATGGAGAGAATGGTGAAAACACGGTTTCGGTGTTTTGATGATAACAACTATATGGCATTTGTTACTAACATGATTGTTAAGTGTTTTAGGTCAAGGCTTAGGCGGTAGATGGAAAAGTGATTTAAGTTTTAAAAAAGAATAAAATATGCATTACCAAGTTTGTCGTTTGAAGGAGCACAAGTCCCTATTTGTGACAACCAAGCATTGGAAATGCATGAGTAGCAAATGCTAAAACATTGAAAAAAAAATATAAGCATGCCAGTAAAAAGCAAAAATCAGAAAAAATGTAGTGAATGCTAAAATATTGAAAATATAAGCATGCCAATAAAAAGCAAAAATCAGAAAAAATGGAAAAGAGGCGGGGCATGAACTCTGATCACGCTGCTAGAAGATATATGCACACATCAACCAGGCTATGTGACACTTCAATCGAAAGAGCAATAGTTAAAATATGCATTATCAAGGTTGTCGTTTGAAGGAGCACAAGTCACTATTTGCGACAACCAAGCGTTGGAAACATATGAGTAGCAAATGCAAAAACTTTGAAAAAATATAAGTGTTCCAGTAAAAGCAAAAAAAAAAAAAAAAAAAAAAAAAAAAAATGGAGAGAGGAGGCGGGACATGAACCTTAATCACACTGCTGGAAGATATAAGCACACACTAACCAAGCTATGTGGCACTTTAATTGAAAAGGCAACAATTACGTTATATTAATGTTTAAAATTAGAAAAAAATCGATGCCACTAGGATTTGAGCTTTTAACCTCCCATATGCAAGAGACGTACCCCTTCGACTTGACCTTGGTGACTATTGAGGTCAAAATAGTTGCGGCTTTTCAAATATAATTCGAAAGTAAAAACGAAGAGAAAAATAAGGTGTTGCTGGGATTCAAACCCTAGTGCCTAAATAGGGATGCACGCATATTTACCAAAGCGCTAACTAAACTTTTGATTTGTAAGCAAACGACTAGCGTAAATGAATGGTTGAAATTTAATACCCAAGTGCACATCAAAGTTGTGCAGTTAAAGCGCTTAGCGGTTCTAAAGCGGTAGAGGTGTAAAAAACTGTATGGGGAAATAGCGGAGGTGCAAAAATGTTATTTAATTGTAAAACTATATAATTAAAATTAATTAATTATCATTCTCGCATTAGTTGTGTAGAAGAAATGAATATTAATTAATATTATATAACAAATCAAAGAATATCATGGTTATGCGCACTCGATTTAAGGATTACTACATATTTTTATCCTATATAAGGCATTTATGACTTAAAATTAGCTCTTTACATTATTATTTTTTGATTTATTTCGAAAGAGAACTAGTCAAATCATACTTTGTATATTAATATTGCTAAAGCAGGTGTTAAATAGCGTTGATTTAGCGGGTGCAGCAGAAAATAACGGGGCTTAAAACGAAACTACTATTCATCGACGCTAAATTGAAATAGCGTAGCGGCCGGGGAGTGCTATGGGCTATAGAGGGTATTTTGCGGAGCTTTAGCGAGGCTTTAACTACATAGCATCAAAGCAACATTTTGAACAACATTAAGTTTTCAACGAATGGGTCTCCTTCAAATAGAATTGCTTAAGGGTTGTTATTGTTTAATGGCATCTAATCATTCCTATATGATCCTCCACATCCTAAAACCAAATAGACAACTCTCTTATCTAAATTATTCTCATATCGCTTCCAAATGCTCCAAGTTCCATATTTATTTCAAAGCAAGTATTACCTGCGCTACTTCACTCCACAAATATTCAAATCTGGTCAAAGTTCACTTCCTAGTTCCTAGCCTCTGCGCACTCAATTTGAATCATTATTGTTGAAGGCTATAGAAGTTGTACTGCATTGCGACTACCACGTGCATTGAAGACACAATGTATAGTCAATTCACAAGTAGAATTTGACTATAGCTATTGTCATGCATTGATACCCGTTGTTATAATACCAGACTTATCTAAATTCATCTTCAACCAGTTATCCAAAAAAACAGTTCAAGGTCATCTAATATAGCATGGATAGAGGTTATGTCAGGTTCTTTAAAGACAACTAGATAATCTGCGAACATTAGAGAAGTAACAC
Source organism: Allium sativum (assembly GCA_030737875.1). Lineage (NCBI taxonomy): Eukaryota > Viridiplantae > Streptophyta > Magnoliopsida > Asparagales > Amaryllidaceae > Allium > Allium sativum. The sequence goes on along the minus strand of CM060916.1, from coordinate 786,556,702 downwards.
AAGGATCCAACATTTTGGATGTAACTTATACTCTCCTTTATCAACTAGCATATTGAGAATTTGGTTCAAGTTCTTCATGACATTAATAAATAAAAGGACATAGGGTTACTAATGCGACCTATGCTATGTTATTGCAGAGAGAAGTATTTTTAGAGGAGGAGGAGAAGAAGAGCAGACATGAGAATAGTAAAGAGAGAATTAGAGTAATATCCAGCACGCCTTTTTCATTCCATGGTAACTATTATATATAGCAAATACATCACGTTCTTACAACAATTTCTAGATAGGTGGCATTAGATTGTCCCCTTAAATTTTGAGACCGTTAGATTGTAACATAAAGAAACTTGCTAAAATAAAATAACATATTACTTTATAACAACTCTCCTACCTACACATGAAAAATTACTATAGAGTGCATCCATGCCTTATATTCCAAGTTGTGTCTCTACATTAGTCCAAATACCTTGATGGTATTTTAATAGTGCGCTTGGCCTTAGTAGCAGGTGGTGCACAACCCGTATCATTGCACCCCTAAAAAGTCGACCTTGTCCTCAAGGTTGGTGGGTGAAGTGAATGATGGTGGTAGCGGAGTCGGTGCTATGCTAGATGGATTTGGGCACAGTTTAAGCAGAGAAACATGGAACACTTGGTGGATACGGGTATCAGGTGGCAGTTAAAGCTTATAAGCTACGCTGCCAATTCTTTCGATAATTGGAAAGGATCGAAAAAAATTCTTTGAGAGCTTGTGTTGGGTTGGCCTTAAGAAGTGTTGTCGGTAGGGGTGGAGCTTAACAAAAACATAAGAACCCACATCAAATTCTTTGCCTAAGCGATGGTGGTCTGCATGACTCTTCATACAGGCTTGTGCTCGTTGTTGGTTCTGTTTAATTGTGGTTAAGTGGTTGTTTCTAAATGTTGTCTAATCTTCTACCCCTTGCACCATAAAATTGCCATGAACATAGTCAGCGACGATAGGTGGTACACGGTCATAAACAGCTTGAAAAGGTGTCATCCCAATAGAAGATTGAAAACAAGTATTATACCACCATTCCACCCAAGGTAAGCATTTCACCCAGTTCGATGGGAAGTCACCACAAATGGCACAGAGATAAGTTTCCAAACAATGATTTATAACCTATGTTTGTTTATCGCTTTGCGGATGGTACGCACTACTCACGTTAAGCTGCATGCCATGGGAGCGGAATATTTCTTTCCAAAACTGACTCATGAATATACGATCACGATCGGAAACTATTGATCGGGGAAATCCATGTAGATGAACATACTCTTGGATGAAATATGAAGCTAGGTGGACAGCAGTGAAGGAAGTCGACAGCGCCACGAAATGAGTACATTTAGATATGCGGTCGACAATGACCCAAATGCATGTTTTACCTAAGGAGGGGGGTAGGTAAGTCCTTTTCGGGGGGTGTTGTCTGGTTTCATTTGCAAGCAAACCATGCATTCTTTAGCAAAAGTTTGGACAGATTTAAAAAGATTTGCCCAATAAAAGTTACTAGCAATTCATGCAAGAGTATTCTTGATTCCTGAATGACCACCAGATTTTGAAGCACGATATGCAGTCAATATATTTTGTTGAAGCATAGGGTCATTTGGAATGTAAATTTGTTTGCCTCTAAACAATAAACCATCGTGAAAAGAATACTGCAGGTTAGTTGGATTACCCTGTTAAAGTTGGCTGATAATACGCTGCACTGTATCGTCAAGTTGGAGAGCAGAACAGATGTCCTCTATCAAAGTGAATGAAGGCGGTGAAAATGCAAAAAATAATGTTTCCTTAGTCCACCATGACAGTCCAACGTCTACTGTGTTTTCAGACCCTGGTTTATATTTTATTGTGAAATCATACCCCATGAGTTTTGACACCCACTTCTATTGTTCTGGCATTTGAATGGTCTGAGTAAGTTGTTGTCGAAAACTCTGGTGATCTGTAGTAATGGAGAAAGGGTGGTCCAGAAGATAGTGATGCCATTTCTGAACAGCCGATGTTATTGCAAACATCTCATGTGTGTAAGTCGATGCCCGTTGGAGGCACGGTGGTAGCTACTGACTATGGAAAGCAATTGGACGTTGGGATAGTGACAGGATAACGCCGCATGCGAGGTTCGATGCATCAGTATGTAGATCGAAGGGTTGGCAAAAATTAGGGGAGTTAAAATTGGGACTGTTGTAATTGTTATTTTGAGGGCATCGAAAGCTTCTTGTGCTTTAATTGGCCATGCGAACAACTCATCTTTTTTTAATAGTTCTGTCAAAGGATTGACAATATGTGAATATTGTCTTATAAATCTACGATAGTACCCTGTTAATCCAAGGAATCCACGAATGACAATGAGTGACGTGGGGGATTGGCCAGCTAATGATAGCTTCCACCTTTATTGGATCAACACGCACTCCCTGTTGTGAAATAATGTGGCCTAAGTAGTAAAGTTCCTTCAGCCCAAAGCAGCATTTAGATAAATTGGCATAAAACTGGTTTTTGGTGAGAATGTCTAAAGTAGTTTGTAGGTGAGACAAGTAAGAATCCTAGGTTTTGTTGTAGAAAAGGATGTCGCCAAAAAATACTAAAATAAATTTCCGTAGAAGGCATCATTCATAGTGTCTTAGAATGTAGAGGGCGCATTCATAAGACCAAAGGGCATTAAAAGAAATTCATAGTGTCCCTCATGAGTACAAAATGTCGTTTTAGGAATATCGGATGGATGAATCCAGATTTGGAAGTACCCACTACGCAAGTCCAACTTTGAGAAATAGTTGGAACCATATAACTCATCTGATACTTCATCGACGGTAGGAATGGGAAATCTATCCTTAATGGTGATGGCATTAAGCGCTCGATACTCCGCAAAAGAACGTCATGTTCCATCTTTTTTTTACAAGGAGGACGGGGGAGGAAAATGGGCTTGTAGATTGTTGTATTATTTGGGCTTGGAGCATCTCTTTTACTTGTGATTCGATTTCGTTCTTTTGAAAATATGGGTAATGGTAAGGTCTAACATTGACGAGTTGTGAGTTTGGTTGGAGGTTAATGTGATGGTCGAGATTGTTGTATGGTGGAAGGCTGGTTGGTTTGTCAAAAAGGGTAGGGTAACGAGTTAAGATGTGGTGAATATTTGTGTGTAGAGTTCTGGGTTTGGAATGGGTTCAGTGGTGAAGTGGTAATAAGAGGAATGGATCCTGTAGATTGTAATCATTTAAGTTGGTGAAAAGAAATTTCTGTTGGGTTAGAAGATGCTTGCTGGCCTGTCAAAATAATGGGCTCACCAATATAAACAAAAGACATTCTCAATTTCTTATGGTCATATAGTATTGGGCCCAAACTCTGCAACCATTGAATCCCAAAAACAACATCTGCACCTGCAATTGGAAGTAAGAAAAAAATCGGTGATGAAATCATACCCATGAATTGCACTAGAACACATCGACATGCGTGCTAACACTGCAGGCGGTCTCCATTGCTAACGGTGATAAGGAATTCGCGGTAAATCTTAGTCCGGGGCCCTAGAGATTTCGTTGTTCTCGAATGTATGTAGTTATGCATGCTTCCAGAATCAACTAAGATGGATAAAGTTTTGTTGTTAATTTGTGCAGGCAAACGAATAGACCTAGGCTCAGGTGAGCCAACAAGAGTGTGAAAAGAAATTGTCGGATCAGTTTCGAATGGTTGTAAGGTTATTGTTGGAGGATCTGGATCTGTTGTAGTCCCTTCGTCATCAGGTAAAAGCAATAGTATTTGTTTTATATTGCATTTATGGCAGGGAAAATACTTCTCCCCACAATTATAGCATAGACCTTTCGCTTGGCAATTCTGAAATTCAGAAGGGGTTAGGCGGTTGATTGGGTAACTGGTTTGTGATGTGGAGTTGGGGATGGGATTGGAGGTAATGACAGAAGTGGAGGTTGCTGTGGTCGGTTGAAATGTAGACGGTTTTGGTATTGTTTGGTGTCGTTGATTTTGTTTTCGATATGTTTAGCGAGGTCGATTGCATCGGATAAGGATTTTGGGTTAAATGGTTGTAGTTCGTGCTTGATGTTGGTTTTTAGGACAGAGATAAAGCAACTGAGGAGTGCTTGAGGGGAAGGGTTGTGATAGCGTTGCTAATGGTTTTGAATTGAGATTGATAGTTTTCGACGGTGGTTGTTTGGCGAAGTTTGAAAAGGGAAGCTTGTGGGTTTATGAAAGTGGAGGGTCCATCTTTGTTCGATGGCTTTAGTAAGATTTTGCCATGATGTAAGTTGATTGTTGCGGAACATCCACTGAAACCAAGTTAAGGCTTGGCCTGCCATGTAGGAACTTGCGAGGTTGATGAGCTGTTCATCGGAAGTTGAGTGGTAAGAGAAAAATGTTCCGCCTAAAAAATCCAGTCTAAGGGATTTGTGCCATCGAAGTGAGTTAATTTGCATTTGGGAGTACGGATATGGATGGGAATTGAAAGGGGGATATATGCAACGGTGTGGAGAAGAAGGGAGGAGGAGATGGGGTCTGATGTGCGGTTCATTGTATGATGAGGATCGTGTGGTTGTGAACTTGGAAGAGAGATCTGTAATGGCTTGGGTAAGCTGTTGAATGGAAAGTTGTTGAGCGGAGAGGGTGTTTTTAATGTCTGAATGTCAGAATGCTAGGAAGAAAGGGTTTTCTCTTGGTTCAAGAGGGAAGCTTGTTGCGTAGAGAGTGTGGTGGTGATGGAGTCGATGGAACTTTGGTGAGTATTGAGTTGGGCGGCGAGTTCATCATAACGGGTCATGGTTGGTGAAAGCAACAATTGATGCGGCCTACGCTATATTATTGTAGAGAGAAGTATTTTTAGAGGAGACGAAAAAAAGAGCAGACCTAAGAATAGTAAAGAGAGAATTTGAGTAATATCCATCCTACCTTTTGCATTCCACTATAGTTATTATATATAGCAAATACATCACGTTCTCACAGCAATTTCTAGATATATCGCATTAGATTGGCCCCTTACATTTTTAGATCGTTAGATTGTAACAAAAAGCAAATTGCTGAAATAAAATAACATATTACTTTATAAAAACTCTATTACCTACGCATGAAAAGTTTTTGTAGAGTGCATCCATGCCTTATAGTTCAGGTTGTGTCTCCACATTAGTCCAAATACCTTGATGGTATTTTAATAGTGCGCTTGGCCTTTGCAGCAGGTGGTGCACAGCCCGTATCAGTTACCATGTTTGATGCCTTGTTTAATAGGAAAATAACCTATAGTATTATTGTTAATGATGATCGAAAATATGATAGCTGAAATATAGGAGTAGACCTAAGCAATAAAATTCCTAGAATAGCTCATGTACGCCAAAATTATAACAATAGAATCTCACTAAAACATATTAAGGCTTTCCTAATGTCCAGCTTAGGCATGGCCTTAGGCGAGGTGTTAGATGAGTTGCAGCCTTTCAGCAATTCATGGGACAATAATACATTATCTAAATAATCCTAAAGGGAAGAAAAGAAGCCTCGGTAGGAGAAATTATATTAGGAAGGATAAGCTTGAGCCTGGAAGCTATGACTTTGGAATATGCACTTATACACTATGTTGCAGCATAAGATAGTGAATAGGCCACCAGTACCAGCTAGCATTATCTTAGGGATTAGGGATGATTTTCCAACATTTCATGAATATAACTATGTTAAAGCCATTAGGCCCATTCAGCGGCGGAGGTAAGGTATGGCCAGGTGGGGCCAAGGCTGTAACACCCTGTATTTTCTGTGATCGTATAAGTAACAAATCAGAGAATAATTAATTTTTAAAATAAGAATTAAGGGAAACGGGTTGCGCCATTGCGTTCGTCTAGAAATTCTACTTGGAAACAAGTCCGAGTTTTCGAGAAACGGAGTCCGTATGAGGGAGATATGGCCCTCCAAAGTTTCAGAGAATTTCAGAATCGAAAACAGCTCGAAAATTCGAATTCAAAATCCCAGAACAGGTTGGGCGGGAAAATTCCCGCCCATCGACCAGGTCGACCTGGGAGTTGACCATAGTGTCGACCTTCCAGGGACCAGGTCGACCATAGTGTCGACTTGGGGGTCGACCTGGCCAGACCAGGTCGACCATAGTGTCAACCTGGGGGTCGACCTGCTCCCGAAACCCAGTTTTTGAACCTGGTTCATTCTGATGTATCCGGTCTCGTTTTCTGCCTAGATTCGTCCGCCTAATCCTATATAAGCAGCCCCCTAGCCTCATTTTCTCTACACAATTTCATTCTGTCTATACTCTGTCTTTGTTCTAAATAAATAAATTAATGGCGCCGTTACTCTGCTGGAATCAAAACTTAGACTGATGCACCTTCTTCCAACCTGAATAGAATTAAAAGCTAAATCAAATCTCATAGCAAAGTTTAGAGCTACAACAACCATTAAAGAGGAATAATTCATCCTTTCTGCATCAACACCGGTTTATTATCCTTTCTTAAAACCACGAAAGGCAAGTACAGTTATTTTCCGATATAAACGTTAATTGTGATTGTGACATGGATTGTAAATCTGAATCTGAGGTTATGTATGTTCTGTTCTGTTTAGATCTATCTTATTATGTATCTCTTTCTTCTTTCTGTTCTATAGCCAGGCTACTACGAGCCTGCGCCGAATCTCATAAGAGACTAACGCTAAACTTTGGGACAAATAATGAATGATGGCATAATTGGACATGGCTAATCTGTGACTGAAAGGACATATATTGTAAACTAGATTTAGAGCTATGCATATTCTGTGAATTGGAAGAAGAGGAACAATTATATGTTAACATGTGACTTGAGACATTGGACATAACACATATTTTGAATTAAGATCTGTTATAATTTAAAGTTCTAGATTATTGGGCATATTGTCTATGTAATGATTCATGACTTGAGATAAAAAGAGAATACGACTTAGGTGTGAAGATCTATATTAAGATTTGATAACTATTAAATGTGAATAACACCTAAGTGGAAGATTTTTGAATATATGACATGCATTGAAATCGATGGCTATATTTGGTATAATTTATATGTGAATCTTTTGTACTAGGCAAGTTTAACTAAATTTGGGACATGTGTTATATAGTAAATTATGACCCTAATCTGTGCCATGTAAATTCAATGCAAACGTGGGGTATATGATCATATTGTGAATCATGACAACTATTTAGGCATGCAAACTTAGGCCAAATTTATAATTAGGCAAGATATGTCTATGAAACTTTAAGGAATGATTAAATCTGTTATATTGCCTAATCTGCTAGTTCTGTTATGTTTCCTAATCTGTTAGTTCTGTTATATTGCCTAATCTGCTAGTTCTGTTATATTGCCTAATCTGCTAAATCTGTTAAATTGCCTAATCCGTTATCTGCTACATCTGTTGAATTGCCTAAACTGTTAAATCTGTTGAATCGCTTAAACTGCTAAATCTGCTACCTGTTGAATTGTCTGATCTGTTGAAAACTAGATAATGGTAATCTGGGTATGGAAATCCGTAGGCTCGACCTAAGATTTAGTAAAACATGGAAATTTGATTAATCTGTTGTATCCTATGAAGAAGTTTAATCTTTTAGATAAACAGGATTAGTCTGATATCTGAAAAATCTGTATTGGAATGAATTGGCTATGACACGAGGTTAGACTCTGTTTGCGGTAGAAGCCTTCCCGGAACCAACCGGCTTAACCAGCGACCGCAAACTGTCAGTCTAATGTGAGAGGTCGTAGGCATAACTAAAATATGCTTAGACACGAGGTTAGGTCTGGCTTGTGGCAGAAGTCTGCCCGGAACCGCCCGGCATATCCAGCGGCCACAAGCTACCGACCTAATGTGAGAGGTCTGTGCATTAATATTTAATTAATGCAAATCTGGGATAAATATGATGTCTAAAACATTTTGGGTGAATAGGGTTAAACCAATTGGACTAATGAATTTAACAAACCCGTTTCGTGAATCTGTAGGCCCAATTACAAAGTTAGACAAATCGGTAAATCTGTTAAATCCGTATATCTGATCCGTTAGTCTGAAAACTTGTCTGATCTGTGAACTAGTTGATCTAAACTCTGTATGTATGAACTTGTAAACAAGTTAATCTGAAATCTGTTAGTCTGGGGACACAGGGTTAGGAGGGAAATTACTTGTGTCATCTGTTGTTTGGGACCCATATTAGTCAGTAACCCTTTCTGGTATCAAAACTATGACCCAACCGTAGGTAGGGTCCGGGCACGCTTACTGACCTAATTATAAGCGGTTCATTCTGATAATGGCGAAGAGTGTTGATGGTGCGTTCCAACTGGGTCATGTGCGTGCATGGATCCCAGTCTGCCTCTGAGGATGTAAGACGCCGTGACATCTGTAAATAGGTCTGTGCCAATTGGTTGTCACTTTAGGGAGTGATACACCCTACTTTGGGGCCGACACAGGGTATTTATGTATTAGGGAGCCGATCGCTTGGGGTAGGGTTTTAGGGTACACTTAGTTCTGTCTGTTTCTGTTGGTACCGTCTGTTTCTGTTGGGTGGTAACACCTTTCTGTTTCTACGTGGTACCGTCTGTTCGGGTGGTAAAGGACCATTTACTAGTGTACACCTAATTCTACATTCTGTTTCCGTAGGGATTAATCTGTTTCTGTACCTTCTGTTCGGGTGGTAAAGGCCCATTATTAGCATTCTGTTTCTGTCTGTTTCTGTTGGGGTGGTAAAGGCCCATTAGTTCGGTGGTAAAGGCCCATTATTAGTATTCTGTTTCCGTAGCTTCTGTCTGTTGAGGTGGTAAAGGCCAATTATTAGTATTCTGCTTCTGTACTTTCTGTCTGTTGGGGTGGTGAAGGCCCATTACTAGCATTCCGTTTTTGTATAGATTATTCTGTTTCGATTCTGTTTTAGTTTAGACATTAGGGTAACACCTAATCCTATTATACTAGTATTAGTGCAGAGAGGTGAAAAGTAGTAGCTTACATCATTCTGTTTCTTCTGTTTAACCTAAGTACATCTGCTGCTCCTGTTACTGTTATCTCTTATCTAGCTTATTTTCATGTCATAATTATTATTATCTGTTCATATGATGAAAGTCACTGGACTTGCCAGACTTTATGTCCGACCTTGCTTGTTTTCGCCCCTTTTTCTTCCGTTCCCCCCCCAGGTTTTCCAAGGAGGGAATACTTTAGCTTGATCCGGATTTCTTCTGCTTGAAGTGCGTAAAGTATGGCTTAACTTCTTATGGCATCTTCTGTGGGGATTATGATTTTAAAGTTTTGTACTCTGATGACTTTCTGAACAAGACTGATATTTATGTACTTGAGTTTTTGGTAAAGATGTAACCATACTGATCTCTGTTTTCCGCTGTAATAAAGTTATAAAGTTTTTCAAGTACTATTTTATATCTGTCTTGTAACATTTTGTTATGTCTACTAAAATGATCCACCAAAGTTAAGGCGTTCCCTTTGTGAGTGTCCTTAATGGAGGTGGGGTGTTATACTTGGTATTAGAGCTGAAGGTTACCAGATTGGGTAAAGTTTTTGAAAACTATTTTCAAAAAGGTTTTAAAAGGAAGTATTTTCGAAAGTAAAGCCTATTTTGAAAAAAAAAACATAATCCCCAAAAGCCATATATCTATCTTTTGATCCTCCGTTTGAATCTTTGTTTCCTTCTTTCTCCGGGGCTCCCGACTTTCTGGGAGGTAACCTCATCGCGACATGGTTCTGTAGGCTTGATAAGACTACGACACCGGTCAAAGGGCAAATAAACGCCCGACTTCCATCTGTAGCCGCAGTAGTCTCGCCTACGGCTAATTTTCTTTCGAGCTTTGTAGGATTTACCGTGCGATGGAGGCAGCTTTCGAGGGACTTGTCTACGTGTTACACACAGATAGTAAAGATGAGAATGAGGGAGATTGGCTAAGGAGCACAACCCAAGGATGAGAAACTCATGGATATGGACTTGGTTCACAAAGGAGGCAAAAAGGAAACACAAAAGAAGGAAGAAAAGTCTGAAGATAAAGGAGGAGAAAAGTGCTTTACTTATGGAAGCTTGACTCATCTGGACAAGGATTGCCGAAAGAGGAAGGACACTCACTTCAACTGTGGTGAGATGGGACACTTCACTAGGGACTGCCCGAAGAAGTGGGGGCAAGGACAGAGGACATAACCTACTTCGGGAAGGCAGGAGAATGCTCTCATAGTTGGTGGATAGGATAGAAGTAGGAAAATTTCCATAGAGAGTTTAGTTTCCTTATCAGATTATTGAGTTAGAACTCTTTCCGATTATGGCATTCTGATTTTGTAGTCGAGTCTCTGCACTTTAATACTAGCCTTGTTTCTGATCTAGTTATAGTCTCAAACCCCATAGGGGTTACGACTCATCTGTTGGTGATAGGTTGGGGTTTGAGGGTATCTGTGTTAGGCGTCAAGTCGATTGTAATGCATACATTCTGGGTTTTTGAGGGATATGGTGGGATTTTCCCATGCTTAGTTATCTAAGAATCATTCGATAATCAGATCTGTACTAGCAGTCTGTAAGCATCTGGATATTTCTGAACAGGTTATGATTTCCAGTTTTGACATTGACTAAAGAGGGTGATCCTCTGGGCATCAATCTGATGTTAATTTCGGTCTTCGGGGCCGATACTTAGGAGAATTATTCTCTCAAACATTGTCTAATGGGAACCAAGATTTTATTTTATCTGTGCTCGCTTCCATCATTCGACTATATCCTATCGATCGAGTCTTCGACCTTTAGATAGGAATCCTACGGATGTAAACATGTGTTTGAGACATGTTATGTTTGATGGTTGCAAGTGGATGCAAGTGGTTGCTAGTGGTTGCTCGTGGATGCATATACATACACTAGGCACTAGATCAGCTCGAAAACACTCTCATACTGCATATGGATGTGTGAGCATTTTCAATTTTTGTGGATGCAAGATGATTGACTCATCACATGGATGTTGCATATGAATGAATGGTTGTCACTCATATAAGAATGATATCAAATAGGAAAATTGCATACATGTTGGACTCATGGCACTAACATAATTCGCATTAAGGAGGTCAACTGAATCAGTGGACCTCCTGATCTTTGCATTAGATAAGGAACATATACACACACTTTTGCATATGTTCATACAACATTAGAAGTTTTCTAAGGACAATGGATGCTTGTGGATGATGGTTGAGTGGATGGATGACTGGATGGTAGGACACATTCTTCTTAACTTGAAGATTTCGGGGACGAAATCCTTTAAGGAGGGGAGAATGTAACACCCCGTATTTTCTGTAATCGTATAAGTAACAAATCAGAGAATAATTAATTTTTAAAATAAGAATTAAGGGAAACGGGTTGCGCCATTGCGTTCGTCTCGAAATTCTGCTTGGAAACGAGTCCGATTTTTCGAGAAACGGAGTCCGTATGAGGGAGATATGGCCCTCCGAAGTTTCAGAGAATTTCAGAATCGAAAACAGCTCGAAAATTCAAATTCGAATTCAAAATCCCAGAACAGGCTGGGCGGGAAAATTCCCGCCCATGGACCAGGTCGACCTGGGGGTCGACCATAGTGTCGACCTCCCAGGGGCCAGGTCGACCATAGTGTCGACCTGGGGGTCGACCTGGCCAGACCAGGTCGACCATAGTGTCAACCTGGGGGTCGACCTGCTCCCGAAACCCAGTTTTTGAACCTGGTTCATTCTGATGTATCCGGTCTCGTTTTCTGTCTAGATTCGTCCGCCTAATCCTATATAAGCAGCCCCCTAGCCTCATTTTCTCTACACAATTTCATTCTATATATACTCTGTCTCTGTTCTAAATAAATAAATTAATGGCGCCGTTACTCTGCTGGAATCAAAACTTGGACTGATGCACCTTCTTCCAACCTGAATAGAATTAAAAGCTAAATCAAATCTCATAGCAAAGTTTAGAGCTACAACAACAATTAAAGAGGAATTATTCAGCCTTTCTGCATCAATACCAGTTTATTATCCTTTCTTAAAACCACGAAAGGCAAGTACAGTTATTTTCCGATATAAACGTTAATTGTGATTGTGACATGGATTGTAAATCTGAATCTGAGGTTATGTCTGTTCTGTTCTGTTTAGATCTATCTTATTATGTATCTCTTTCTTCTTTCTGTTCTATAGCCAGGCTACTACGAGCCTGTGCCGAATCTCATAAGAGATTAACGCACGAACACTAAACTTTGGGACAAATAATGAATGATGGCATAATTGGACATGGCTAATCTGTGACTAAAAGGACATATGTTGTAAACTAGATTTAGAGCTATGCATATTCTGTGAATTGGAAGAAGAGGAACCATTATATGTTAACATGTGACTTGAGACATTGGACATAACGCATATTTTGAATTAAGATCTGTTATAATTTAAAGTTCTAGATTGTTGGGCATATTGTCTATGTAACGATTCATGACTTGAGATAAAAAGAGAATATGACTTAGGTGTGAAGATCTATATTAAGATTTGATAACTATTAAATGTGAATAACACCTAAGTGGAAGATTTTTGAATATATGACATGCATTGAAATCGATGGCTATATTTGGTATAATTTATATGTGAATCTTTTGTACTAGGCAAGTTTAACTAAATTTGGGACATGTGTTATATAGTAAATTATGACCCTAATCTGTGCCATGTAACTTCAATGCAAACGTGGGGTATATGATTATATTGTGAATCATGACAACTATTTAGGCATGCAAACTTAGGACAAATTTATAATTAGGCAAGATATGTCTATGAAACTTTAAGGAATGATTAAATCTGTTATATTGCCTAATCTGCTAGTTCTGTTATATTTCCTAATCTGTTAGTTCTGTTATATTGCCTAATCTGCTAGTTCTGTTATATTGCCTAATCTGCTAAATCTGTTAAATTGCCTAATCCGTTATCTGCTACATCTGTTGAATTGCCTAAACTGCTAAATCTGTTGAATCGCTTAAACTGCTAAATCTGCTACCTGTTGAATTGTCTGATCTGTTGAAAACTAGATAATGGTAATCTGGGTATGGAAATCCGTAGGCTCGATCTAAGATTTAGTAAAACATGGAAATTTGATTAATCTGTTGTATCCTATGAAGAAGTTTAATCTGTTAGATAAATAGGACTAGTCTGATATCTGAAAAAACTGTATTGGAATGAATTGGCTATGACACGAGGTTAGACTCTGTTTGCGGTAGAAGCCTGCCCGGAACCAACCGGCTTAACCAGCGACCGCAAACTGTCAGTCTAATGTGAGAGGTCTTAGGCATAACTAAAATATGCTTAGACACGAGGTTATGTCTGGCTTGTGGCAGAAGTCTGCCCGGAACCGCCCGACATATCCAGCGACCACAAGCTACCGACCTAATGTTAGATGTCTGTGCATTAATATTTAATTAATGCAAATCTGGGATAAATATGATGTCTAAAACGTTTTGGGTGAATAGGGTTAAACCAATTGGACTAATGAATTTAAAAAACCCGTTTCGTGAATCTGTAGGCCCAATTACAAAGTTAGACAAATCGGTAAATCTGTTAAATCCGTATATCTGATCCGTTAGTCTGAAAACTTGTCTGATCTGTGAACTAGTTGATCTGAACTCTGTATGTCTGAACTTGTAAACAAGTTAATCTGAAATCTGTTAGTCTGGGGACACAGGGTTAGGAGGGAAATTACTTGTGTCATCTGTTGTTTGGGACCCATATTAGTCAGTAACCCTTTCTGGTATCAAAACTATGACCCAACAGTAGGTAGGGTCCGGGCACGCTTACTGAACTAATTATAAGCGGTTCATTCTGATAATGGCGAAGGGTGTTGATGGTGCGTTCCAACTGGGTCATGTGCGTGCATGGATCCCAGTCTGCCTCTGAGGATGTAAGATGCCGTGACATCTGTAAATAGGTTTGTGCCAATTGGTTGCCACTTTAGGGAGTGATACACCCTACTGTGGGGCCGACACAGGGTATTTATGTATTAGGGAGCCGATCGCTTGGGGTAGGGTTTTAGGGTACACTTAGTTCTGTCTGTTTCTGTTGGTACCGTCTGTTTCTGTTGGGTGGTAACACCTGTCTGTTTCTGCGTGGTACCGTCTGTTCGGGTGGTAAAGGCCCATTTACTAGTGTACACCTAATTCTACATTCTGTTTCCGTAGGGATTAATCTGTTTCTATTTCTGTACCTTCTGTTCGGGTGGTAAAGGCCCATTATTAGCATTCTATTTCTGTCTGTTTCTGTTGGGGCGGTAAAGGCCCATTAGTTGGGTGGTAAAGGCCCATTATTAGTATTCTGTTTCCGTACCTTCTGTCTGTTGGGTTTGTAAAGGCCCATTATTAGTATTCTGCTTCTGTACTTTCTGTCTGTTGGGGTGGTGAAGGCCCATTACTAGCATTCCGTTTTTGTATAGATTATTCTGTTTCGATTTTGTTTTAGTTTAGACATTAGGGTAACACCTAATCCTGTTATACTAGTATTAGTGCAGAGAGGTGAAAAGTAGTAGCTTACATCATTCTGTTTCTTCTGTTTAACCTAAGTACATTTGCTGCTTCTGTTACTGTTATCTCTTATCCAGCTTATTTTCATGTCATAATTATTATTATATGTTCATATGCTGAAAGTCACTGGACTTGCCAGACTTTATGTCTGACCTTGCTTGTTTTCGCCCCTTTTTCTTCCGTCCCCCCAGGTTTTCCAAGGAGGGAATACTTTAGCTTGATCCGGATTTCTTCTGCTTGAAGTGCGTAAAGTATGGCTTAACTTCTTATGGCATCTTCTGTGGGGATTATGATTTTAAAGTTTTGTACTCTGATGACTTTCTGAACAAGACTGATATTTATGTACTTGAGTTTTTGGTAAAGATGTAACCATACTGATCTCTGTTTTCCGCTGTAATAAAGTTATAAAGTTTTTCAAGTACTATTTTATATCTGTCTTGTAACATTTTGTTCTGTCTACTAAAATGCTCCACCAAAGTTAAGGCATTCCCTTTGTGAGTGTCCTTAACGGAGGTGGGGTGTTATAAAGGCCCTACCTCTTTTTTTGCAATCCCTCTATAAATTGTATAGTACAAGCTCTATGCCATATCTGAAATCAACCTTTGTCCCTATTTGATGTCTTGTGCTGGCTTCGCCACTGGCCCCATTACAGGATTTGGTTAAAGAAAACATAGCATTCTTTGTCGCATCATTTGTAATTGGGTTGCACAAGGAGTTACAACTAATTGAGTTTAGTTTGGGCAGCTGAAAGCTATCTAAGGCTAGGAGGTTGGGGCTAAATTTCAGTTGTTTCGAAGCAGTTTACTGAAGTACTCTAGGAATAATTCTTTAATTTTATTAGGATCATTATAGCTTTTCCGAAGTTGTTGACCGATAAGCACACAAATTGTTTCATGTGTTTTTTTGGCTTTGAATGAAACATGGAAGTATGCCACGTTTCTATCACTATCTCTATACCGTTTCTATATAAACTTCTACTTAACCGCACTGGCATCCATCATCAAGGCTTCTTTATAAAGTGCAGAGTAGTTAGATTCCAGTTTAGAAAGGCGAGGATAGTCCATATTACCATACATGGCATGTTAAACAATGTCCAGTTTTTAAGTCATTTGTGAGCAAGTCACCTTTTCCAAATTTCTTTCTAGACCATAAATTTATTGCCTCTTTTGTTGCCTTGAGTTTTTTATGCAAAAAACTCTGTTAGACCTTGCTTGTTTAATAATGCCTTGAAAATTAGGGTCATGTACCCAAGCATTAAAAATTTTAAAAATTTTCTAGTCTCTTATAACAACATTACCAGGTTCATAATTTGAGTGGAGTGGCCAGATATGTTAGAAATAAACTTTGCTTTTTAAGGAAACATTGATTATGTAATAAATTTAATTTTTGTATTTAGGAAAGGCCAAAATAAATGGTAATAAAATCTAGACTTATCAAATATGTAATTTAGAGAATTCTAGAAAATGCTTTATTAAGAAAAATATAGAAAAATAGAGAACCAAGGGAAAATATAGAAAAAGCTAAAATGATCATACATAGAACATTGCATAATCTAATATAGTGCAAAACTCATTAGGACTTTTATGGCTCATTTTAGTTGTCTAAGTGGGTTGTTCAGATCGGACATCCTCAGTCACTGGACGAGCTGAGTACCCATGCGATATTAGGACTTTTATGGCTTATTTGAACGCTCTTGATATTACTTCAAATTGTACTCTTCCTCTTTGTGGGTGAAGGTCCCTTTCTTATTGATGCTTCTTTTCTGATGTGGCTTTAAGTTTATGGAAGGTCTTTATTATTTTATCAGCACAAGTTCATGCACCAATAGCTACTTTTTTTAAGTGTAAACTAAAATTACACGAGTGTTCCATTCATCACAAAAGACCATTCCCCTTCCTCATAAATTATGTTTACTCAAACTCAACACTTAAATAACTCAAAAAAAAAAGTATGATTTTACTAAAATTAATTATATCGGATCTAATTAAATTTGAGGCATCACAACCTAATTGATTTGAACATGGGGGAAAATTGAAATCTGTTATGAAATCTATTGATTTCACCAATTTTCAATTAGTCCGGTTCTAACTGATTGCACTTGAACATCTTCTAGTTTATTGTATGTAGTATGGAATGCCTTGGTTTATATCATTGATATATAGTTAGATACATGGAAACATAATGGGATCAGCATGCTTCTTTTGGCGTAGCAATGGGTGACAATGCGCTAGATCCAATAGCATGCGAACCTTGAAATATTATTTATAGAAAATTCTGCATTTTAAATTTTCCATCTTCTATACTATAAAATAAAAGTATCAACTAACCGTGTGTACAATATTTGGTTTCTTTTAAAGGATCCCATCCAGACAGAGTTTTGTTGAGCGCTGCACTTTTGTTACTTTTGAAAACAGCCTGTGCATCTGCGTTGCATCATGAAAATTGTGAAAAGCAATAACTTACGGAATTTGTGTACTTGTATACTCTTTTATGACATTTCTGAAGAGGCAACAAAGTGTGGTTGATGTGGAAGAAGATTTGAAAGAGTCCTGATTGAGTTCGCACACACTGTTTTCAATAGTGTGTACAAAGCATCGACTCCTATTGGTGGAAATTAAGTGGAATTATATGGGTTTTCCTGATTTCAACCAATCAGGGGTTAGAGTTTTGTTCACACTATTGAAAACAATTGTAACAAACTTGTATTGGTGTTTATGAAGAAGGTTGAAAATAACCACTTTGATTAAAGTAGATGGTACGGCGATGGCAAATTAAATGGAAAGGACTCATCGGATAAACTATGAATCTTTATCAATAGTTGCTTTCAAAGCAAAAAAAACTTTTGGTATGATGGCAAACTTTCAATATTTCCCTTAGGTACATTTATCTTTGTATAATGCTTAAAAATGGGATCTATTAACCTTTTTTTACAAATTCAAACTGAAATACTTACATTAGTATGTTTTAATATGACTTTAATATTTAGATTTATATATCACTTAAAAATGAACATAAGAGAGTCGTTGCTTGTTGCCTAAATTATCAAAGTACAACATTGTAATTCTAAGGTGCGTTTGTGACGAACCGTAACGGAGTGTTTGAGTGTAACATTTGAGTGTGGCACCGTTGTAAACAGGGAATGAGTTTTTTGCTACGAATGAGGTAAATTTAAAATACAAATACAGATAAAAATGCAGATATAGATACAAATACAGTTACATATACATATACAAATACAGTAGTATGTTTCAGCGCATCCCTGCAGAAACCAACTGATCTCTTATGGTATCTCGAAATGCTGACATTTCTTGGTATCCATTTCATTGTACCCGTTCAGTGCCTTTGTTCTCGCATTTCTCATAGCATAATATTCCTCAAAGTATTCACTAGGTATAAGTTCGAGATCATTATCAAAAACCAAAAAAATCTGGATCACCATCATTATATTTGCATATGTAGTTGTGTAAGGTCATTGTAGCTACGACAACTTTGACTTGAGTTTCAAATGAATATGTAGGCGTACTCTTCAAAATGGAAAACTTTTTTTTTCCCAATGCCAAAAGTTCTTTCAATCGCCATTCGTAAACTCGAATGGTAGAAATTAAACACTTCATTGACCGATTTTGGTTGATTCAAAGTCCCACGAAAATGTGGAATATGATACCTCATATTTCGATAAGGTGGTAAATATCCAGTCTAAAGTGGATATCCCGAATCGACCAATTAATATTGTCCAATTGGAAGTTTAGGAAAGTTGGAGTTTCTATCATTTATAACCGAATTAAAAATTCTACTATCATGTGCAGTCCCTTCCCAACCAGTCATAACATAAGTAAAATGCAAATTGAAAGAATATACAACTAATATATTCTATGTAGCATGACACGACCCAAACTCGCCCTTACGGGAAAGCCCGGATTGAGTTGAGAGCACGACAAATCAGAACATAAACAGAAGAACATTTCATTGCTTATTACAACAATTTACATCAAAGTACAAGAATATATAGAGTATGAACAAATAATATACATTTGATAGATATCAGAGATTTACAAATTTCAATGCAGCGGAAAATAATACAAAATACAACTGAAAGAGATACATGAATACAGAGCTTTCCGAATATCATTCCAGCTGTAAACCAGGATCCTGTGAATATAAATCTGCAAAACCAAAACTACTAGCTGCCCGTGTGGAAAATAGGGGCACCCAGAGTTAGGTTAAAACAATAAACTCCAGGTCAGTCATGTGACTAGTGTGTGAACTAAAACAGTTATTTAAAACTTTACTTTCAAATAAAATAAATCAAGGGACCACGCCGTATAACACAGAACAGGTTTCCTCCCAAGAATACCAGTGCATATAACAAAACAGCGCAATGCTTTTTGGAAAAATGAAACTATTGTAAGATTCAGGTCCCATCACACAATGCAACGCAAGTCGGAGGATAGAGTTTTCCCTTATAATAGCCAAATATGCTTGGTACGTTTAAAACAAATCATTTTGATACTATTATAATGTAAAGTGTATGAAAACAACTTCAAATATAAATGTACCAATCATAGACGGCATAGTACCCCATCCCACGATGTCGCCGTACTAGGCTCTACAAATAAAATCGAATATTACGTATTGGAAATTGGATTTATGTCATGAGTCGAGGCAAGGGATGTACTCCTCACCGGCTTCGAGACACTCCAACAAATGCCTCAGGATCTCCCGCAGAAGACCCTTGGATGCTCCAAGGCCGGTCCTCTCTTATGTTTGAGGATTGGCAATTCCAGAACACACGTTTTCTGGTCCTATAGGACCTATATCCATCGGCTCCGTAGTAACCGATATATCCGAGGTGTCTCGCATTCCAACAACCACATAGGTAAAAATTATAAATGTCTGGGCTCCATACCATGACACCACCTATAGCTAGAAAGAAACGTCATGTCCTTCTTGGGTCCCTTATCCCGTTTTTGACTCATACCGAGGTGTGAAGCTCAAGAATTAACGCTATACACAAAACTATGCTATATTAAAGTCGTGCTTGATCATCAACCACAAGACTTTGCTTTTCAACAGAAGCCTTGATCATTTGCATCTCAACATGCCACACAGGCAATTCACGCAATGCGACTGATGTCTATCGATATATAACCTGTGAGCTCGTACGTCCCAGAGAAGGGTGTTAAGCAAGAGAATAAATTCTCCGCCACCAAACATATGTATATTTAATAGAGATCAATCAACACATAATAAAATCCAATGTCAGACACACATCCATTTACTAGTTCGTTCTAGGTTTGAACAAAACTGGAGGCACCTTATTCCTCGTCCCATATGTCCAATACAGGAGAGAGGTCCTCGCATATCCGGTCGATCTCCAAGTACGTTTGGACAATCACCACTTATTACCTTGTCTTGGGTGTACAGCCCAATCAAGACATCAGTAATCATCCAAACGATGTGAAGACCTCCGGACTTCAACCACCGTCTTCATCGTCGACTTATCGTTGAATCAGTTATTCAGAATGGGTGTAAACCCGGCTTTTTCGAATAACTCGCGTGTATTATAAACAAATGCTATAAAAACACAACATACGCCTCATTCCAATTCTGAATATTCTTTTATTTAAATAGTCATATTTTTTGGGAAAGGTTCCCATTAATTTTATCAAAGATTAATTCTTTAAATTTATTCTTTAATCTTCTTTTGGATATTAATTCAAACCAAATTAAGGTTTATCCAAACTAGTTGGGATAAGCGCACCTTACCGAAGTAATTATTTCTTTTATTTCTCAATCCCAACCTATTCATCCAGTGAAGAAAAACTGGTAATACTTCATATCTAACACCACGGTGTTATCGATAAAATTAATTACCATTTCATTTTCAAATCTAATTAAAGATTTAACTATCGCTAGGAGCAAAACTGGTGATACTCCATTCTCGATCATTTTCCAAATTTGATAATTTAAATTATCAAATTCTCTTTTCAATCTAATTAAAGATTCATTAAAACTCCACTTAGTTTTAATCTTCACAAAAATCAATATTAATGATTATTTAACTTTGGAAACAAAAACATGTCGCATCGACAATCTACCCCGTACTATTGATTTCTGCCGATATATAACCTCTAAGCTCGTACGTCTTAGAGAAGGGTGTTAAGCAAGAGAAGAAATTCTCCACCACCAAACAGGTATATATTTAGCAGAGATCAACCATACAGTTCGAAATGCAATGTTAGACATGTAATCCTGTCTTTAACTGGGATAAAGAACTAATGTCATTTAAAACACAGTTCACGATAAATCTAAAATCACATTCCATTAATTATGGAATCTTCACAGAAAACAGATCGATATATTTATAATCAATATCAATTTCTGTATACGACTAATAATATAAATGGAATAACGACAAAGCCTTTTAAACTCCATATATATTAACAGTCTTCCTCCACAGAAGCTCATTTCGATTATTATCAAATCGAATTCCATTCAATTCTAATTTAATATATTAAATTGGAAATCTTTACTTTGGAAAATTTCCGTTAAATCTTAATAAAAAGATTTATAAATCACATTTCACTGTAAATTGGGTTAAAGAACGAATGTCGTTAAGAACACTTTTCACAATAACCCAATTTACATTCCATTTTCAATTCCAATTAAATGTTAATTAATTGGTAATTCTTCTTTAAATCTTAATTAAAAGATTTATTCTTTTCACACGGGGTTTAAGAACAGTGTTATTTAAGACACCATTCACGACAAACCCAAAATCAACTTCTTTTATTCAATTCCAATTAAATATTAATTAATTGGAAAAACTTCACTAAATCTTAATTAAAGATTTATTCTTTTCTTAACCGGGTTTAAGAACAGCGTTAACAAAGACACCATTCACGACGAACCCAAAATCCCATTTGATATTAAATACAAGGCTCTAAATAGAAATTATTCGGCTTACATTCAATATCAAATTCTGAAACAAACAAATATCGTATTGGAATTAACGATATCACTATACCTTCCAAATTTCCATAACAATATCGTATGGTCACGAAATCTAATATCGAAATATTCCGAAGATGATTTCCATTCAAATTCACTCCAATTCATACACTGGAAATTCTGGTTATATTAAAACCCATTCTCAATCCAATTTATTTATTTAGAAATAAGTGGATTATAATTCTAGTTAATAACTAGTTCATTTTGATAAAAATATATTTTTATCTTTTCAAATACAGAATTTTTCATCCCAATTCTTTCCAAATCATTTATTATGATTTTACACAAATTATCGATATTTTTAATGATTTTATTAAGGCCCTTTCAGTCGATTTCCATAAACGGTCATCGAACTGCACTTACAACGACCTTTTCCAAATTTGATTTGGACATAATTCCAAATCCAACCGTTAGATTTCAAATCTCATGTATTCGTTGGAAAGCTCTTTTCGATACAAATCCAACGTTTCCGGTTTTAGGAGAATCCAACGGTCGAATCTCCCGTAATGTCCATTCGAAGTCAATGGTCGAAATTCGCGAACTACCGCGTCGCGGCGCATTCTATTCAGGCCATTAAATATGTATAATATATATTATATATATCTCATCGATTTCCATTTAAAACATATTTTATAAATTCGTTTTAAAACGATTCTAACTTCATTTTCAATTTTAAATCAAAATTGAATTTTCCTTATCATTATAATATATAAATGATAATATTTTCAAAATATCTGATCTTGAAATCATTTCCTTTTCGATATTCTTTATAAAAATGAATAAAATCGATATAAATATAGTTCACGTCAAAATGGCGTTAATATAATCAACACGGCTTCATATATTTAAATATTTTCGTGTCCATCCCAAATCGGACATCAAAATCATTTTTTGATCCATTACTGGATATTATTTTAAAATATTAGTTATTTTAAAATATTCATTATTCGTCATTTTAAAATACTCGTTAATTTAAAATATTCGTTCTTTCTGAATTGGAATCAGACACAGTCAATTACCATATAATTTTATTTATATGGATTTCATACACACATGTACACAACAATAATCAAACACAGTCAACCATCACCCAGAGTGTATTACACAACTGCATAAGCGTTAAATATAAATAATTAACGCTTACAATAGCCTATCAACCAATCGATTGACATACAACTAAATATTGGGATTAATGTATGTCCAATATCATCCCAATACTCGTGTGGGGTTTTCAAACAACAAACACTGATTATTATTTGTGCAGTTGGGCGATGTGTAAAATATATACCATCCCAATCCATATCAGTTAAATATGTGTACATAAACAAATTGTCCGATTTGTAAATGAGTATTTATTTTATTCATATACACATTAAAAATTATATTTTTAACTATAAAATATTTATTTCATCTCATGGATATTTTATACAGTTCATTTATACAATAAAAATAATATTTTTATTGTTCTAACATTTTCAAAAAAAATCGGCAGCATAACGGCGCGATACTAGAAACCGGAATAAGTTCTAGCCTTATCCCTCGCCTAATAATGGCTCGCTCCATACACATACCAATTCTAATCAATTCATTTCACTTCCCAAACCAAATTCAAACAAATAAACCAATCAACCAACTAACCAAACAAACAGGGTTTCAAACAAAGGTTTCGGGTGCTACTAAGCACCGTCTGCATCCTAGTATATATATTTAACTAGAAAATAAATTAGAGTGAGAAGTTCTCACCTTTGGTATCCACTCCTCCAGTTTTATTTCTGAAATTCTGAACAGTTTGGATTTGCCCGAAATTCCAACGCAATCTGTTTCAGGCTGTTCATAGTAAAAATCACATTTTTAATATGATGTTTTTATATTGCTATTATATATAGAAATCATATTTTTATATTGCTATTATATATAAAAATCATATTTTTATATTGCTATTATATATATAATGAATTTTTATCTTCGCTACTTCATATATAAAAATCACATTTTTAAAACGATGTTTACCTTATAAAGATCACATTTTTAATACCATACAGACATAAAAATCATATTTTTATTAGCGCTATTTTCTATATAAAAATTATATTCTTATATCGCTACTTTCCATATAAAAATTATATTTTTATAATGCCACTACATACATAAAAATCACATTTTTATAATATCGCTACATGTATAAAAATCACATTTTTATTATATCGCTACATGTATAAAAATCACATTTTTATTATGCCATTATATAATAAAAATCATATTTTTATTTCAAAACCATATGTATAAAAATCGTATTTTTATTTCGAATATATATATATATCATATTTTTATTTCAAATCTATGTATATATACAAATCGTTATTTTATTTCAAATTTATATATATATAAATCGTATTTTTATTTCAAAACCATATATATATATCGTATTTTTATTAACGAAGTTATTTATATAAAAATTACATTTTTATTTACACAAATAAATAAAATCAAAGTAAAAACTCACTGTATGTTCATCGGCGACGGTTTCCAAGGGAGCAGGGGTTCACGGCCGGAGACGGGGCGTTGGAGGCGGCGCAGGTGGTCAGGGCGTGGGCCCACGATGCGGCAGTGGCTATTTTGGTGGTTTTGGGTTCGCGGGGGGGGGGGGGGGGGGGTTCTAAATGAAAGAGGGGAGAGAAAGGCGGCGGAGGACGGAGGGGGGGTTTCAGGCTGTCAAAGGCAATGGAGGCGGCCTAGTGGCACGACTGGGGGCGAAGACGGGTAGTGGGGCAATTTGGGGGAAAACGGCGGGGTTGACTTCTGTTTTGAAATGAATAAGTGTTTGATCAATTAGTTTCTAGGGTTAGGTTTATATAATTTTATTTTAATTAATTCCAAAAAGTAACTTTTTATTTTGAACTCCAACTCGAACTCACCGACTATCGCCCTAGCTAATTACCCCCATTCCAAACACAATGTGATATGTTTCGTAACCCAATTCGGCTGTTACGATCAGTTTCCGCTAAATTTAAAATATAAATCATTATATTTTTAAATTCAAATGCACATTTTAATTTACCGGGGCCACATACGGACTCCAAAAATTCCAGAAAAATAAATCTAACTATGTTTTGACGATACGGTCCTAACAAAACTAATTTCGTCAAATTTGGAGACCATTTGAAAAATGGTCATTTTCTATTCGATTAAATTTAAACTGAATTGACCAAACACGTTTAAATCCGCCACGCTCACATATTGATTTCGAAAATTATGAAGATTGAAATTTAGCAATAATTTGACATTCCGAATCCAACAAAAGTGGTCTCGTCGAAAACGGAGGTCGTTTGCAAAATCGTTATTTTTAAGGGCTATATATTATATAAATTTCCATAGCGACTATTCTGAATTTAAACTGGACATAACTTTTTATTCCCATTATGAAATCCAGATTTTTCACATTCGTTGGAAAGATATTTTCAAACAGATTTAAATATTTCTGGTTTGACTGAAATCCGGTTTATTTTGAATCCTGTACATTCATTTGAAATTTGAAATCGAATTTTCAAACCACCGAGCCACTCCTAATTCCTTTTATAATTAAAATAAATATTTATGTTCTAACTTCGATTTAAATAAATTTATACGTTCTAATTCTATTCAAAATAAATTTTTAGTTGTTATTATTTAAAATAAATCATTTTAAATATTCAAAATTCATTAAAATGACCAAAATAAATTTTTTAAATTGGTTCTGATTTTCCGGGTTGTTACAATCTCCCTCACTTAAAATCTTTTCGTCCTCGAAAAGGAACGAAGCTGAAAGTTGTTTAACTAGTCAACTCAACTTTCATTCTTCAACTTTTCAATTTCTAAGAATTTTCAATTTCTTCAAAAATTTGGCTAACCTCCTTTGTATGGGGAGACATTTAAAACCACAACTAGCCACGCAAGACCCTCATCATCCAAAAGAAAAAGAAAAAGCCAAGCGGCTCATAAAATCACAAAACCCAATAAATTTGTAAACATGTAACTATTTGTCGGGCATACAATTTTATTCCTCTTCTTAGCCTCCTTGCTATGACCTGTTCATTATATATGCATGCACATATATGCAATTTCAATCAATTTTCAAGTCAGTTCTATATTTTATTCAATTTGGCTTAATTTACCTTTCATTCATGTATTGGTTTTATTAGTTAACAAATAATCATATAACACAACCATCAATCAATTAGTTGATTAGCTTTACAAACATATAATTTTCTATATATACATAAAAATCATATTTTATGTGTCAAATCACAACAATAAATCCTATCTAGTTTTGGTTCTCACATCAGTCAATTGGAAATATATAGAAATCCCATTTTCGAAACTCGAACACAAATACTGATGTTGTCTGGACATCACCAGAATTAACCCCGAGCGACTGGAGTGTGACTCTATATCTATCCAGTATATCAAACTAATTTAATATCAATATTCAAATACGTATAAAATAATATAAATTTTCAAAAGAAAAATTGTTTTCATTTTTATTTTAAAAAACACTACTCTTCACACTCGTTCTAGGATAATACTGATCCTATCTCTAACGAGTCATCCTCATTGGATATTACTAATCCAATCTCTGATGAATTCTTTCATTTGGTTCTAACGTGTCTTGTTCTTGAACTCTGTAAACCAAAGCTCTGATACCAAACTGATACGACCCAAACTTGCGCTTATGGGAAAGCCCGGATTGAGTTGAGAACACGACAAATCAGAAACAAACAGAAGAACATTTCATTGCTTATTACAACAATTTACATCAGAGAATATACAGAGTATGAACAAATAATATACATTGGATAAATATCAAAGATTTACAAATTTCAATGCAGCGCAAAATAATACAAAACACAACTGAAAGAGATACACGGATACAGAGCTTTCCGAATATCATTCCAGCTATAAGCCAGGATCCTGTGAATATAAATCTGCAAAACCAAAACTACTAGCTGCCCGTGTGGAAAATATGGGTACCCAGAGTTTAGGTTAAAACAATAAACTCTAGGTCAGTCATGTGACTGGTGTGAGAACTAAAACAGTTATTTAAAACTTTACTTTCAAATAAAGTAAATCAAGGGACCACGCCGTATAACACGGAACGGGTTTCCTCCCAAGAATTCTAGTGCGTATAACAAAACAACGCAATGCTTTTTGGAAAAATGAAGCTATTGTAAGACTTAGGTCCCATCACACAATGCAACGCAAGCAGGAGGATAGAGTTTTCCCTTATAATAGCCAAACATGCTTGGTACGTTTAAAACAAATCATTTTGATACTATTATAATGTAAAGTGTATGAAAACAACTTCAAATATAAATGTATCAATCAGAGACGGCATAGTGCCCCATCCCACTATGTCGCCATACTAGGCTCTACAAATAAAATCGAATATTACGTATTGGAAATTGGATTTATGTCATGAGTCGAGGCAAGGGATGTACTCCTCACAGGCTTCGAGATACTCTAACAAATGCCTCAGGATCTCTGGCAGAAGACCCTTGGATCCTCCAAGGTCGGTCTTCTCTAACGTCTGCGGACTGACAATTCCTGAACACACGTTTTTCGGTCCTATAGGACCTATATCCATCGGCTCCGTAGTAACCGATATATCTGAGGCGCCTCGCATTCCAACATTACATAGGTAAAAATAATAAATGTCTGGGCTCCATACCATGACACCACCCATAACTAGAAAGAAACGTCATGTCCTCCTTCGGTCCCTTATCCCGTTTTTGACTCATACCGAGGTGTGAGGCTCGCGAATTAACGCTATACACAAAGCTATGCTATATTAAAGCCGTGCTTTGATCATCAACCACAAGACTCTGCTTTTCAATAGAAGCCTTGATCATTTGCATCTCAGCATGCCACACAGGCAATTCACGCCGTGCGACTGATGTTTATCGATATATAACCTGTGAGCTCGTACGTCTCAGAGAAGGGTGTTAAGCAAGAGAATAAATTCTCCGCCACCAAACAGATATATATTTAATAGAGATCAATCAACACAGAAGAAAATCTAATGTTAGACACACATTGACACGACCCAAACTTCCGCGTAAAGGAAAGCCCGGATTGTAATGAGAACACGACAAATCAGAATACAAACGACATAACTTTTCATTGCTATTTACAACAATTTACATCAGAGTACAAGAATATACAGAGTATGAATAAATATTATACATCAGAAAAATATCAGAGATTACAAATTATAATGCAGCGGAAAATACTACAAAACACAACTGAAAGAGATACACGGATACAGAGCTTTTCGAATATCATTCCAGCTGTAAACCAGGATCCTGCGAATATAAATCAGCAAAACCAAAACTACTAGTTGCCCGTGTAGAAAATAGGGGCACCCAGAGTTTAAGTTAAAACAATAAACTCCAGGTCAGTCATGTGACTGGTGTGAGAACTAAAACAGTTATTAAATCTTTATTGTAAAAATGGTGTAAATCAAGGGACCATGCCAGATAACACGGAACGGGTTTCCTCCCAAGAATATTAGTGCATAGAATAAACAACGCAATGCTTTTTTTTGGAAAAATGAAGCTATTATAAGACCCAGGTCCCATCACACAATGCAACGCGAGCCGGAGGATAGGGTTTTCCCTTATAATAGCCAAACATGTTTGGTACGTTTAAAACAAATCATTTGATACTATTATAAGTGTATAGTGTCAAAACAACTTCAAATATAAATGTATCAATCATAGGCGGCATGGGTACCATCTATCATGTTGCCAATACTAGGCTCTACAATCAAAACCGAAATGTCACGTATTGGGAATTGGTTTTCGTCATGAGTCAAGGCAAGGGATGTACTCCTAGCCCGCTTCGAGACACTCTAGCAAGTGCCTCAGGAATATACGCTCTGGGCAACCCTAGAATCCTGCAGTGCCGGTCCACTCAATATGCAAAAGTGGATTAGTTATACCAGAACACACGTTTCCCGGTCCTATAGGACCTATCCATCGGCTCCGTAGAGACCGATATATCCGAGGCACCACGCAATCCAACAACCACAAAGGTAAAAAAAACAATGTCAGGGCGTGCAAAACCCTGACACCACCCATAGCTAGGAAGAAATGTCATGCACTCGCTGCATTCCCTTATCCCGTTTTTGACTCATACCGAGGTGTTAGGCCCGCGAATTAACGCTATACACAAAGCTATGCTATATTAAAGTCGTGCTTTGATCATCAACTACAAGACTCTGTTTTTCAACAGAAGCCTTGATCGTTTGCATCTCAGCATGCCACACTAGCAATTCACGCCATGCAACTGATGTTTATCGATATATAACCACTGAGCTCGTACGTCTCAGAGATACATCCATTTACAAGTTCGTTATGGGTTTGAAAGAAACCGGAGGCACCTTATTCCTCGTCCCGTATGTCCAATACAGGAGAGAGGTCCTCGCATATCCAGTCGATCTCCAAGTACGTCTGAACGATCACCGCTTATTACCTTGTCTTGGGTGTACAACCCAATCAAGACATCAGTAATCATCCAAATGATGTAAAGACCTCCGGTCTTCAACCACGTCTTCATCGTCGACTTCACATCGAATCAGTTACTCAGAATGGGTATAAACCCGGCCTTTCCGAATAACCCGCATATATAATAAACAAGTGTTACAAAAACACAACATACGCCTCATTCCAATTCTGAATATTCTTTTATTTAAATATTCATATCCTTTGGGAAAGGTTCCCATTAATTTTATCAATGATAAATTATTTAAATTTATTCTTTAATCTTCCTTTGGATTCTCAATTCAAACCATATTAAGGTTTTCCAAACTAGTCGAGATTAACGCACCTTACCGAAGTAATCATTTTTTAATTTCCCAATCCCAACCTATCCATCCCATGGAGCAAAACTGGTATTACTCCATAACTAATACCACAACGTTATCGGTAAATTTAATTACCATTTCACATTCAAATCTAATTAAGATTTAACTATCGCTAGGAGCAAAACTGGTGATACTCCATTCTCGATCATTTCCCAAATTTGATAATTTAAATTATCAATTCCCATTTCAATCTAATTAAAGATTCATTAAAACTCCACTTAGTTTTAATCTTCCCTAAAATCAATATTAATGATTATTCAACTTCTAGGAAAATAATTCCTGTCTTTAACTGGGTTAAAGAACCATTGCCATTCAAAACACAGTTCACGATAAACCCAAATCACATCCCATCTGTCTCTAACCGTAAATTAGTAAGAGAACAATTCCCTAAGTATTAATCCCGAAGGCCGAAACCAACATCAGATCAATACCCAGGAAACCATTCAACTTAGCTAATCTCCAGTTAGTTTCTAATTTTCTTAACTCTATTGGGTTTAAGAACAATATTATTAAAGATACCATTCGCGACAAACCCAAAATCTCATTCCATTGTTAATCGGGTTAAAGAACAAGCGTTATTTAAAACACCATTCACGATAAACCCAAATCACATTCCATTTATTATGGAATCTTTACGGAAAAAAGAATCAATTTATAATCAATATCAATTTCCGTATCCGACTAATAATATAAATGGGATAACGGCAAAGCCTTTTAAATTCCATATGTATTAACAGTCTTCCTCCACAGAAGTTCACTTCGATTATTATCAATCGAATTCCATTCAATTCCAATTTAATATATTAAATTGGAAAACTTTACTTTGGAAAATTCCTATTAAATCTTAATAAAAGATTTATAAATTCCAAATCACATTTCACTGTAAATCGGGTTAAAGAACGAATGTCGTTAAAAACACAGTTCACAATAAACCCAATTCACATTCCATTTTCAATTCCAATTAAATGTTAATTAATTGGTAATTCACACGGGGTCAAGAACAGTGTTACTGAAGACCCCATCCCATCAGTCTCTAACCGTAAATTAGTAAGAGAACAATTCCCTAAGTATTAATCCCGAAGGCCGAAACCAACATCAGATCAATTCCCAGGAAACCATTCAACTTAGCTAATCTCCAGTTAGTTTCCAATTTTCTTAACTTCATTGGGTTTAAGAACAGTATTATTAAAGATACCATTCACGACAAACCCAAAATCTCATTCCATTGTTAATCGGGTTAAAGAACAAGTGTTATTTAAAACACCATTCACAATAAACCCTAAAACCAATTTGATATTAAATACAAGGCTCTGAATAGAAAATATATCGGCTTATATTCAATATCAAATTCTGTAACCAAAAATATCGTATTGGGAATAACGATATATATATATATCTTCCAAATTCCTTCACAATGTCCGTATAATCACGGAATCCAATATCAAAATATTCCAAAGATAATTTTGATTCAAATCCATTCCAATTCATATATTGGAAATTCTGGTTATTTTTAAAACTATTTCAAATCCAATTTATTTATCTAAAAATATTGGATTTATAATTCTAGTTCATAACTAGTTCATTTCGATAAAAATATAATTTTACCTTTTCAAATATGGAATTTTTCATCCCAATTCTTTACAAATCATTTATTATGATTTTACACAAATTATTGATATTTTTAATAATTTTATCAAGGCCCGTATAGTCGATTTCCATAAACGGTCATCGAACTGCACTTACAACGACCTTTTCCAAATTTGATTTGGACATAATTCCAAATCCAACCATTAGATTTCAAATCTCTTGTATTCGTTGGTAAGCTCTTTTCGATACGAACCCAACGGTTTCGGTTTTAGGAGAATCCGACGGTCGGATCTCCTGTAAAGTCAATTCGAAGTCAATGGTCGAAATTCGCGAATTACCGCTGCGCGGCGCGTTCTATTCTGGCCATTTAATATATATAATATATATTATATATATTTCGTCGATTTCCTTTTAAAACATATTTTATAAATCGTTTTAAATTTGTTTTCAGAACGATTTCAACTTCATATTCAATTTCAAATCAAAATTGAATATTCCATATCATTGATATATAAATGATAGTATTTTCAAAACATTAGATTTTGAAATCATTTCGTTTTTTATATTCATTATAAAAATGAATAAAATCGATATAAATACCGTTCATGTCAAAATGGCGTTAAACTAATACACACGGCTTTATATATTTAAATATTTTCGTGTCCATCCCAAATCGGACATCAAAATCAGATTTTGATCTTTTACTGAATATTATTTTAAAATATTCATTATTTCTAAACTGGAATCAGACACAGTCAATTACCATATAATGTTGATTATATGGATTTCATATAATACATGTATACAACAATAATGATACACAACCAACCATCATCCAAAGTGCACTACACTGTATAAGCGTTAAATATTGATAATTAACGCTTACAACAGCCTATCAACCAATCGATTGACATACAACTAAATATTGGGATTAACGTATGTCCAATATCATCCCAATATCCGTGTGGGGTTTTCAAACAACAAACACAGATTTATTTGTGCAGTTGGGCGATGTGTAAAATTTATCGTCCCAATCCATATCAGTCAAATATGTGTACATAAACAAATCGTCCGATTTGTTTATGAATATTTATTTATTCATATACACGTTAAAAATTATATTTTTAACTATATAATATTTTATTTCAACCCATGGATATTTTATTTATTCCATTCCGCATCACAATCAATTTTCACAACACAATCAAACAAGTCGTCCATGGTTTGTGGACGATGGATGTCGGGTGCTGCTAAGCACCGTCTGCATCCTAGTAAATATTTTAACTAAAAAATAAAATTAAAGTGAGAAGTTCTCACCGTGGGTTCCACTCCTCCATTCTTTTTTTTGAATGGCCTGGATTCCGTTTTGCTTTAAGTCAGTTTCATCGCCATCTGTTTCACGCGGTTTATATTAAAAATCATATTTTTAACAACGCTACTATATATATATATAAATCACATTTTTATATCGTTTTCATATAAGAAAAATCATATTTTTACTTCGCTTAAAATTATATTTTTACTTCTTTATATAACTAAAAATCGAATCTTTATTTTGTTATTCTCTATATAAAAATCGAATCTTTATTTTGTTAAAAATCAAATCTTTACTAGTTCAAAAATCTAATCTTTTTTATTTTAAAAAAAATCAAATCTTTTTAATTTCAAAAATCAAATCTTTTTATATTTCAAAATCAAATCTTTTTATATTTCAAAATCAAATCCTTAACATCATAAAAATCTAATCTTTAACTTTGCCATTCATGTATAAAAATCCAATTTTTATACGATGTTATATTTATAATAAAAATCTAACCTTTATATTTATAAAAATCTTACCTTTAAATGAATAAAAATCTAACCTTTTAAATAAATAAAAATCACATATTTATATAGTTAAAACCATATTTTTTTATAAACTGAAAAACTTTAAATAAATAAATAAACAAAGTAAAAAAACTTACAGTCGGTTCTTGGGGTGGGGGAGTAGTGGTGCTGGTCGCGGTGTTGAAGCGGAGGGGTGGTTCGCTGGTGGCGTCGGAGATGGGGGAGGGCGCTGCGCGGTTTCAGGTGTTGGGGCTCGGGGTTTTTCGATTGGGGCGTTGGCGGTTCTGGCGAGCAGGCGGAGGAGGAGAGCGGAGTCCGGTGGTCAACGCCGGCCTGTGGCGGCGCACGCACGACGGCCGCGGAGGTTGGATGCAGGGGCGACGGGTTTACTTCGATCCATCGTTTTCTTTTTCTAATATATTTAAAATTGTTCGATCTGAAAGAAAGGAACGCGGCGGAGGGGGGAGGAAGTTAGAGAGAGTTGACTTCTATTTAATTATTAATTTAATTAATTTATATTTCAAAAAGTTACCTTTTTCTTCTATCTCCAAATCGAACCCAACGACTGTCGCCCCTAGCTAATTACCCATATTCCGAACACAATGGGATATGTATCGTAAGACAATTCGGCTGTTATGATCAGTTTCCATCAAAATTAAAATATAATCACTATATATTGAATTTGAACGCACATTTTAATTTACCGGGGCCACATATTGACTCCAAAAATTCCAGAAAAATAAATCTGGCTATGTTTTGACGATACGGTCCTAACAAAACTAATTTCGTCAAATTTGAAGACTATTTGAAAAATGGCCATTTTCTGGTCGATCCAAATTGACTGAAACTGTCAAAACACGTTTTCTTTTGCCATGCTTACATATTGATTCCAAAAATTATGAAATTGGAATCCAGCAATAATTTGACATTCCGGATCTAACAAAAGTGGCCTCGTCGAAAAAGGAGGCCGTTTTCAAAATCTCCATTTTCACGGGCTATATTTCCATAGCGACTATTCTGAATTTTCAACTGGACATAACTTTTTATTACCGCTATGAAATTTTGATTTTTCAGATTCGTTGGGAAGATATTTTTGAATAGATTCAAATATTTTTGGTTTCGATAAAATCCGGTTTATTTTGAATCCTGTACATTCATTTGAAACTTGAAATCGAATTTTCAAACTACGGCACCATTTCCAATTACTTTTATAATTAAAATAAATTTTTATATTCTAACTTCGATTTAAATAAATATATACGTTATAATTCTATTCAAAATAAATTTCCAGTCATTATTATTTAAAATAAATCATTTTAAATATTCAAAATTCATTAAAATTGCCAAAATAAAAATTTAAAATTGGTTCTGATTTTCCGGGTTGTTACAACACATCCATTTACTAGTTCGTTCTGGGTCTGAACTGAAACACCCCACCTCCGTTAAGGTCACTCACAGAGGGAATGCCTTAACTTCCGCGGAGCATTATAGGTAAAAGATGCAAACAAATTACAAGACAGACAAATAAAGCAGCGAAAAATAAAATCATTTTATAAACAACTTAATTCAGTCAAGCTTTTACAACAATTTCCTCAATCATACTTAAATGTAATACATAGAACTTCTGTCTTGATTTAAAAACTTCCAAGAATAAAAGAAGCATAAAAACAATGATATTCCCCGATAAAGCATGAACTAGCCATAGCAGTGGAAGAGAGAGAGAGTCCAAAGCGATACACCAACTAATCTTCAAACTTGGAAAGAGAAGAGGTCCAAGTTAGGCTGAGCTATTCCCTCCCTGACTACCTGGGGGGGAACGGAAGAAAAGAGGCGAAAAACAAACTAGGTCAGACATAAGTCTAGTAAGTCCAGTGATCTTTCAGCATGCAAACAAGATAAAGGATCATGACATGAATAAACCGAAAATAGGACAATACCATAAAAACAAGGTAACTAAAGACAAGATAAATGCAAGGTGAACTGAATGCGCTTCTACTTTTTCTCTGCTTCGCTACTACTCTGTTAATCTGATTTCTATATTTATCTCTGCACCACCTAACTAGTGTCCCAACTAGTAATCTGTATAAAATGATAATCGTGATCCCAACCCCCGTAATTGTGGTAGCCTTCAGGTGTACATCTATCGTGAAGATTCCACCTTAATCAGCCTAATTGCCATGAACATGTTAGATGTACCCATACTACCCTATCGATCGGCTCCCTACTTGTATTCATGTTCCATGTGTCTGTGTCAATCGGCCCTCTCTTGCGTGCTGGTCCCACCATAAGTTGTATTAATCCTTATGATAGCAACCCGACACGATTCAAGATGCATAGTGTATAACTACTGGTACCCAATGCCTGCTTTTTCCCACTTCGGAGTACGTGCACGCCCGTAAACCGTCGGAACCTACACTGATGTACCCTCTGCCGCTGCTTTGACCGCTTATAATCAGCCCAGTAATCGTGCCCCACCCTTCATAGTTCAGGGTACCGTGATACATCCATGTGGGTTACTGCTGAAATGGGTCCCCGTTACTAGGGTTTCCTATTGGCTAAGTTTGTGGGCCTATATTTACTAATATTACCCACCAACACGATATGTACTTAACCCTCCCATCGATTCAAGCATTTCTAATAAATGGTTAAGTTTTGTGGGTCTATATGTACTAATATTACCCACCTACACGCGATGTACTTAACCCTTCCACTGATTCAAGCATGTTTATTTAATGGTTAAGTTTTGTGGGCCTAAATTTACTAATATTACCCACCAACCCGAAATGTACTTAACCCTTCCACTGATTCAAGCATGTTTATTTAATGGTTAAGTTTTGTGGGCCTGTATTTACTAATATTACCCACTAACCCGATATGTACTTAACCCTTCCACTGATTCAAACATGTTTATTTAATGGTTAAGTTTTGTGGGCCTATATTTACTAATATTACCCACCAACCCGATATGTACTTAACCCTCCCGCACATTACGCCATATTAGGTAAGTGTTGTCCGCTCATGTTAACTTAACCCACTCATTCATCATGTCATGTTGGTTAAGCATTTCTTATTAACTTGACCCTCCTTACTTATCATGTTGGATCGGTTAAGTGTTTCCTATTAACTTAACCCCGTTCGTTCATCAAGATATATTGGTCAAGTGTTTCTTGTTAACTTAACCCCACGTATTCATCTTGTTGTATTGGTTAAGTGTCATCAATCAATTCAAGTTAACTTAACCCACCTACGAGTCAAGTTATTTTGGTTAAGTGTCGCCTTCTCGTGTTAACTTAACCCTACTACAAATCAAGTTATATTGGTTAAGTGTTGCACTCTTATTTTAACTTAACCTTTCCATAAATCAAGTTATATTGGTTAAGTGTTTCTAAATTTACTTAACCTCACCCACTTATCTAATTAACATGTTATAAAGGTTAAGTGTTCTAAATTTACTTAACCTCACCCACTTGTCTAATTAACATGTTATAACGGTTAAGTGTTCTAAATTTACTTAACCTCACCCACTTGTCTAATTAACATGTTATAACGGTTAAGTGTTCTAAATTTACTTAACCTCACCCATCAGTTTAGTTAACATGTTGAATTGGTTAAGTGTTTCCTTAATTGACTTAACCCTACCAATCTTGACTTAGCTTTATTAAAGCACCAACCACTCACATTAGACAGGTATTGTTGTGGTCACTGGATGTGCTGGTCGGTTCCGGGCAGTTTTACACCATAACTCAGTCTAACCTCGGGTCCTTTTTGGGCTCAATGCACTAACCACCCACATTAGATAGGTATTGTTATGGTCACTGGATGTGCCGGTCGGTTCCGGGCAGTTTTACACCACAACTCAGTCTAACCTCGGGTTAGGCATATTCGTCTTTTCTAAATTTACATATTTATCCTTTTATGCTTATATGTAAATTTGTCAATAATTTATTGTCATGGCCCACTTTCCCTCTAATTCAAGTTCATGGTTTTTGGCATAAAAATTATACCATTTTTATGCCACTCATTAATTACATGACTATGAGCCAAATATGCCAATTACATGTAGTTTCATGTTTTTCCCCAACGTTACCCCCGTTGTACGTTTGCGTTAATCACATAAAGTCATTGGGTCCGCAAGTTAGCCCAATTTATAAACAAGAGGTAAAAGAAGGGAACATTTAATCAAACATATGTCACGTAATTTAAATTAACGTGTCTCATGAAACTTGCAATTAAATTGGATAGAACTAGCATAAGCCTAAGCATGTGAACATGTAGATCTAGGCATAGGTGAACACATTTGGTCTATAAAATAGCATAATTTAGGAGAATCATGACATGTACATTACCAAAGCATGTATATGTTTAACTTTAACATGTAGATGTGAACTAGATCTAACAGTAATGTTCATATGAACTTGCATGAATCCACTTTATAAACATGCATATAAATATAGATCTAATTTTTGGATCTAACACAGAGCATGAAACTTGCATATGAACATATATATATATATATATATATATATATATATATATATATATAGATCTTGACTTGGGTCTATCATAAAACATGTATCTTGCATATGAACATATATACAGATCTTGACTAACATAAAACATGTATCTTGCATATGAACATATATATAGATCTTGACTAAGATATAACATGTATCTTGCGTATGACACATCATGAAAAGATTCTCAAACTTATATGTGGTATGATGGTTTCGTTCCCCAAATCATAATAAGTTTATCACCAATTTCCACATGATGCAATAAGTTCAAATAAACCACAATCATTCCAAGACATACATGACCAAATTATCGCAAGAATTAGACATGAATTCACATCATCAATCACATACAACTTGGTTCAAATTCTATTTTCCAATTCATTACAAATCACGTCTTTAATTTATTCACATTTGAAAGGTAACTATACTTACAAACAAGAAGTAATTCTTGAGTTCTGGGATCTGTATTCTGAAATTGAATTGCTCGCCTTTGATGTAGATCGTTGAATTCTCTTAGTTGAATTAGATTAGATTTAATTTGATTTTGATGTAGTTTCTATCTTGCCTTTGAGTTGAAAGAGATGACGACATGACGGCTCTAGGAATATTTTTGTGTGGCTTAGGGTTTAGATTTAGGTTGCTTATATTGAAGTTTGAGTTAATAGGAACCGTCAGATTAACCTAGAGCAAATCAAAGCCATTCAGACAAGATAGAATAGCCACATCAGCCCTAATGACTCGGCAAGGAGTCCATCAGAACCAATCAGATGCCACATCTGCCTTAGAGCGAATCGGCCCACGGGTTGACAGCCAAACACCCTGAATCAACCCCTAGTCGACCCAACAGGGCTCGGGTCGACCTCGAAAATCGGACGGTTCGGTTATTCCCCCTCCCGATTCGCTATTTTGAACTTTTTTGCTTATTTATTTAATTTATATATATATATATATATATATTTCTCAAATGCATACAAACTTCAAGGCTTAATAACTTCTTCATACGGTATCCGTTTTATGCAAACCAAATGTCTATCTTGACCAAAATTTTGAGACGAACGTAATAGCGCAACCCATTTCACTTAATTCTTCTTCTAAAAATTAAGTGTTCTTGAATTTGTTAATTTTAATATTTTCAGAAAATTCGGGGTGTTACATTCTCCCTTCCTTAAAGGATTACGTCTCCGAAATCTTCAAGTTAAGAAGAATGCATCCTAACATCCAATCATCCATCTACTAATCCATCATCCACAAGAATCCATTGTCCTTAAAAAACTTCTAACGCCATATGAACATATGCAGAGTGTGTGTGTATGTCTCTTATCTAATGCAAAAGATCAGGCGGTCTACTGATTCAGTTGACCTCCTTAATGCGAATCATGAGTGTGTCATGCGTCCAATATGTATGCAAATATCTCTAATCATGCAAATACTATATGTGTGCATATTCACTCATCCATATGAAACATCCGTATGATAACACATCAAGTTTCAATCCATATACAAATACATTCATATGCATATGTAATATGAAAGTGACTGAGCCGATCTAGTGCCTAATGTGTGTATATGCATCAACGAGCAACTACTAGCAAACACTTGCAACCACTTGCAACCATCAATCATAACATGCCTCAAACACGTGTTTTCATCCATTGGCTTCTACCTAAGGATCGAGGATAGGACCGAGAGGATATACTTAAAAGATAAACACTAGCATGCAAATAAATATTACAGAAAAAGGAGGAATCAAGGATATACCCTCAAAAAGGGTATGATGCGCGTATCTAGTCTTCAGTCTTCTAAATCGCATCTTCTTTGAGCTTCACTCCACTGTACCTTAACTAATTTAACTTCACGATTGTGAAGCTTCTTGACCTCCATTTCCAAAACCCACTAGTAAAGATAGGACCTCGATCATTTACTATGCTAGAGGGTATCCAATGTTGTCGAACTATCTTTCCAAGATAAACAGAAGTTAACCATGATACCAAGTGTATATACTAAGATGATTAAAGGTCTCTCTTCTGCTTAGCTTATCCCTTATGTCACAAATCTGAGGGTCGATATCTCTCACGCAAACCATCCTAGTCGAACTTGGCATCCCTCAAGTACAAGCCCCAAAGGCCTAAACCAATATCAGACAAGCACCCAAGGAATACCTCCTCCGAATTTGGACGATTTATGTGAGATGATACTAGTAAAACAACCAAACAATTGAGCACTTAACCGACTCTGGCTATCCTCGCCAATTCTGCTCCAAAACTATCGTTGATCGCATAACTGGCTTTGCATTGTCAACTAGATATATGCGGAAGTCTATCTCGAGTTTTTAGGGGAAAAACTCCTAACCTTAATCAAAAAAACATCTGCGTACCCATGGACTACTCTAACGGATCGAAAATCGACGATAAATGCATAAAGTGATTCTAGGTAGCTAAGACAAACTGATCCCTTAGGATCACACGAAATTTCGAGGGTATTCCCGAGGCAAGTCGAAAGTCTAACTATCCTCCTTTCACAATTACTAGCTAACTAATCCATGCCTAGAATCAACCCATAGCCCATGAAACCAAAAACATAAGTATCTCAAATCCTTACAAACCAAAGATAAATGAGCCGAACCACAAATTGGACTTGAGGCAATAATGGGATCCTCTACTATACAAGCTCTAGGGTGCAGAGACTCAACTATGGAAGCAGATATAAACGAATGCAAAGCGCAAAAATTAAAAAGAGTACTAGTAGGACGATCAAGAAGAAAAACTAAACTTTTCAACAGAAACCTTACTACCTCTCTCTCAGGTATGCTGGTGGTGAGAGCATGCACCTGCCTTCCGGAAAATCCTGTCTTTTGTTCTTGCCCTTGCCCTTAATTATACGACCTGTTATACCAAAATAAAGATACTTCCTCTTGTTTTAGGTTTTACTATTCTTTCCTCCCCTCCTTTGTGAACCAAGTTCATATCCATGTGTTGTGCTCCTTAGCCAAACTCCCTCATTCTCATCTTTGCTATCCTTGTGTAACTTGTTGACAGGTCTCTCGAAAGCTGCCTCCATCACACGGAGAATCCTAAAAAGCTCGAAAGAAAATTAGCCATAGGTGAAACTACTATGGCTATAGATGGAAGTTGGGCACTTGTTTGCCCTTTGACAAGTGTCGTAGTCTCGTCGAACCTACGGAACCATGCCGCATTGAGGTTACCTCACATAAAGCCAGGAGCCCCGAAGACTCAGGAAAGAAGGAAAGAAGGATTCCAACAGAGGATCAAAAGATAATGCATATGGCTTTGGGGAATACGCCTTTAAAACAAAACTTTTCTTTTGAAAATGCTTCTTTTAAAACCGTTTTGAAATAATTTTTCAAATCTTTTATCTGATCCGGTAACCTTCAGCTCTGATACCAAGTGAAACACCCCACCTCCGTTAAGGTCACTCACAGAGGGAATGCCTTAACTTCGGTGGAGCATTATAGGTAAAAGATGCAGATAAATTACAAGATAGACAAATAAAGCAGCGGAAAATAAAGTCATTTTATAAACAACTTAATTCAGTCAAGCTTTTACAACAATTTCCTCAATCATACTTAAATGTAATACATAGAACTTCTGTCTTGATTTAAAAACTTCCAAGAATAAAAGAAGCATAAAAACAATGATATTCCCGGATAAAGCATGAACCAGCCATAGCAGTGGAAGAGAGAGAGTCCAAAGCGATACACCAACTAATCTTCAAGCTTGGAAAGAGAAGAGGTCCAAGTTAGGCTGAGCTATTCCCTCCCTGACTACCTGGGGGGGGGGACGGAAGAAAAGAGGCAAAAAACAAACTAGGTCAGACATAAGTCTGGTAAGTCCAGTGATCTTTCAGCATGCAAACAAGATAAAGGATCATGACATGAATAAACCGAAAATAGGACAATACCATAAAAACAAGGTAACTAAAGACAAGATAAGTGCAAGGTGAACTGAATTAGATGTACCCTTACTACCCTATCGATCGGCTCCCTACTTGTATTCATGTTCCATGTGTCTGTGTCAATCGGCCCTCTCTTGCGTGTTGGTCCCACCATAAGGTGTATTAATCCTTATGATAGCGACCCGACACAATTCAAGATGCACAGTGTATAACTACTGGTACCCAGTGCTTACTTTTTCCCACTTCGGAGTACGTGCACGCCCGTAAACCGTAGGAACCTACACTGATGTAACCCCTGCCGCTGCTTTGACCGCTTATAATCAGCCCAGTAATCGTGCCCCACCCTGCCTAGTTCAGGGTACCGTGATACATCCATGTGGGTTACTGCTGAAATGGGTCCCCGTTACTAGGGTTTCCTATTGGTTAAGTTTGTGGGCCTATATTTACTTATATTACCCACCAACCCGATATGTACTTAACCCTCCCATCTATTCAAGCATTTCTAATAAACGGTTAAGTTTTGTGGGCCTATATGTACTAATATTACCCACCTACACGAGATGTACTTAACTCTTCCACTGATTCAAGCATGTTTATTTAATGGTTAAGTTTTGTGGGCCTATATTTACTAATATTACCCACCAACCCGATATGTACTTAACCCTTCCACTAAATCAAGCATGTTTATTTAATGGTTAAGTTTTGTGGGCCTATATTTACTAATATTACCCACCAACCCGATATGTACTTAACCCTTCCACTGATTCAAGCATGTTTATTTAATGGTTAATTTTTGTGGGCCTATATTTACTAATATTACCCACCAACCCGATATGTACTTAACCCTCCCGCACATTACGCCATATTAGTTAAGTGTTGTCCGCTCATGTTAACTTAACCCACTCATTCATCATGTCATGTTGGTTAAGCATTTCTTATTAACTTGACCCTCCTTACTTATCATGTTGGATCGGTTAAGTGTTTCCTATTAACTTAACCCCGTTAGTTCATCAAGATATATTGGTCAAGTGTTTCTTGTTAACTTAACCCCACGTATTCATCTTGTTGTATTGGTTAAGTGTCATCAATCAATTCAAGTTAACTTAACCCACCTACGTGTCATGTTACATTGGTTAAGTGTTGCCTTCTTGTGTTAACTTAACCCTACTACAAATCAAGTTATATTGGTTATGTGTTGCCCTCTTATTTTAACTTAACCTTTCCATAAATCAAGTTATATTGGTTAAGTGTTTCTAAATTTACTTAACCTCACCCACTTGTCTAATTAACATGTTATAAAGGTTAAGTGTTCTCAATTTACTTAACCTCACCCACTTGTCTAATTAACATGTTATAATGGTTAAGTGTTCTAAATTTACTTAACCTCACCCACTTGTCTAATTAACATGTTATAACGGTTAAGTGTTCTAAATTTACTTAACCTCACCCATCAGTTTAGTTAACATGTTGAATTGGTTAAGTGTTTACTTAATTGACTTAACCCTACCAATCTTGGCTTAGCTTTATTAAAGCACCAACCACTCACATTAGACAGGTATTGTTGTGGTCACTGGATGTGCCGGTCGGTTCTGGGCAGTTTTACACCATAACTCAGTCTAACCTCGGGTCCTTTTTGGGCTCAATGCATTAACCACCCACATTAGACAGGTATTGTTGTGGTCACTGGATGTGTCGGTCGGTTCCGGGTAGTTTTACACCACAACTCAGTCTAACCTCGGGTTAGGCATATTCGTCTTTTCTAAATTTACATATTTATCCTTTTATGCTTATATGTAAATTTGTCAACAATTTATTGTCATGGCCCACTTTCCCTCTAATTCAAGTTCATGGTTTTTGGCATAAAAATTATACCATTTTTATGCCACTCATTAATTACATGACTATGAGCCAAATATGCCAATTACACGTAGTTTCATGTTTTCCCCAACATTACCCCCGTTGTACGTTCGCGTTAATCACATAAAGTCATTGGGCCCGCAAGTTAGCCCAATTTATAAATAAGAGGTGAAAGAAGGGAACATTTAATCAAACATATGTCACGTAATTTAAATTAACATGTCTCATGAAACTTGCAATTAAATTGGATAGAACTAGCATAAGTCTAAGCATGTGAACATGTAGATCTAGGCATAGGTGAACACACTTAGTTTATAAACTAGAATAATTTAGGAGAATCATGACATGTACATTACCAAAGCATGTATATGTTTAACTTTAACATGTAGATGTGAACTAGATCTAACAATAATGATCATATGAACTTGCATGAATCCACTTTATAAATATGCATATAAATATAGATCTAATTTTTGGATCTAACACAGAGCATGAAACTTGCATATGAACATATATATATATATATATATATATATATATATATAGATCTTGACTTGGGTCTAACATAAAACATGTATCTTGCATATGAACATATATATAGATCTAGACTAACATAAAACTTGTATCTTGCATATGAACATATATATAGATCTTGACTAACATAAAACATGTATCTTACGTATGAC
This sequence comes from Allium sativum, assembly GCA_030737875.1. Taxonomy (NCBI): domain Eukaryota; kingdom Viridiplantae; phylum Streptophyta; class Magnoliopsida; order Asparagales; family Amaryllidaceae; genus Allium; species Allium sativum. The sequence continues at coordinate 786,512,936 of CM060916.1, read as the reverse complement.
ACATCATGAAAGGATCGTCAAACTTATATGTGGTATGATGGTTTCGTTCCCTAAATCATCATAAGTTTATCACCAATTTCCACATGATACAATAAGTTCAAATAAACCACAATCATTCCAAGACATACATGACCAAATTATCGCAAGAATTAGACATGAATTCGCATCATCAATCACATACAACTTGGTTCAATTCTATTTTCCAATTCATTACAAATCACGTCTTTGATTTATTCACATTTGAAAGGTAACTATACTTACAAACAAAAAGGAATTCTTGAGTTATGGGATCTGTATTCTGAAATTGAATTGCTCGCCTTTGATGTAGATCGTTGAATTCTCTTAGTTGAATTAGATTAGATTTAATTTGATTTTGATGTAGCTTCTATCTTGCCTTTGAGTTGAAAGAGATGATGGCATGACGGCTCTAGGAATATTTTTGTGTGGCTTAGGGTTTAGATTTAGGTTGCTTATATAGAAGTTTGATTTAATAGGAACCGTCAGATTAACCTAGAGCAAATCAAAGCCATTCAGACAAGATAGAATAGCCACATCAATCCTAATGACTCAGCAAGGAGTCGATCAGAACCAATCAGATGCCACATCTGCCTTAGAGCGAATCTGCCCACGGGTTGATAGCCAAACACCCTGAATCAACCCCTAGTCGACCCAGCGGGGCTTGGGTCGACCTCAAAAATGGGCCGGCTCGGTTATTCCCCCTCCCGATTCGTTGTTTTGAACTTTTTTGCATATTTATTATATATATATATATATATTTCTCATATGCATACAAACTTCAAGGCTTGATAACTTCTTCATAAGGTATCCGTTTTACGCAAACCAAATGTCTATCTTGACCAAAATTTTGAGACAAACGTAATAGCGCAACCCATTTCACTTAATTCTTCATCTAAAAATTAAGTGTTCTTGAATTTGTTAATTTTAATATTCTCAGAAAATTCGGGGTGTTACAAGAACGAAACCAGAGTCACCTTATTCCTCGTCCCATATGTCCAATACAGGAGAGAGGTCTTCGCATATCCGGTCGATCTCCAAGTACGTCTGGACGATCACCACTTATTACCTTGTCTTGGGTGTACAGTCCAATCAAGACATCAGTAATCATCCAAACGATGTGAAGACCTCCGGTCTTCAACCATTGTCTTCATCGTCGACTTATCGTCGAATCAGTTATTCAGAATGGGTGTAAACCCGACCTTTCCGAATAACTCGCGTATATTATAAACAAGTGCTATAAAAACACAACATACACCTTATTCCAATTCTGAATATTCTTTTATTTAAATATTCATATTCTTTGGGAAAGGTTCCCATTAATTTTATCAAAGATAAATTCTTTAAATTTATTCTTTAATCTTCCTTTGGATATTAATTCAAACCAAATTAAGGTTTATCCAAACTAGTCGGGATTAGCGCACCTTACCGAAGTAATCATTTCTTTTATTTCCCAATCCCAACCTATTCATCCCATGAAGCAAAACTGGTAATACTTGATATCTAACACCACGGTGTTATCGGTAAAATTAATTACCATTTCACTTCCAAATCTAATTAAAGATTTAACTATCGCTTGGTGCAAAACTGGTGATACTCCATTCTCGATCATTTTCCAAATTTGATAATTTAAATTATCAAATTCTCTTTTCAATCTAATTAAAGATTCATTAAAACTCCACTTAGTTTTAATCTTCCCAAAAATCAATATTAATGATTATTCAACTTTGGAAACACAAACATGCCGCATCGACAATCTACCCCGTACTATTGATTTCTGCCGATATATAACCTCTAAGCTCGTACATCTTAAAGAAGGGTGTTGAGCAGGAGAATAAATTCTCCGCCACCAAATAGATATATATATATATTTAGCAGAGATCAACCATACAGTTCAAAATACAATGTTAAACATGTAATCCTGTCTTTAATTGGGTTAAAGAACTAATGTCATTTAAAACACAGTTCACGATAAACCCAAAATCACATTCCATTAATTATGGAATCTTCACGGAAAACATATTGATAGATATATATAATCGATATCAATTTCCGTATCCGACTAATAATATGAATGGAATAACAACAAAGCCTTTAAAATTTCATATATATTAACAGTCCTTCTCCACAGAAGCTCAATTCGATTATTATCAAATCGAATTCCATTCAATTCCAATTTAATATATTAAATTGGAAATCTTTTCTTTAGAAAATTCTAGCGAAATCTTAACAAAAAGATTTAAAAATTCCAAATCACATTTCACTATAAATCAGGTTAAAGAACGAACGTCGTTAAAAACACAGTTCACAATAACCCAATTCACATTCCATTTTCAATTCCAATTAAATGTTAATTTATTGGTAATTCTTCTTTAAATCTTAATTAAAAGATTTATTCTTTTCACACGGGGTTTAAGAACAATGTTATTTAAGACACCATTCACGACAAACCCAAAATCCACTTCTTTTATTCAATTCCAATTAAGTATTAATTAATTGGAAAAACTTCACTAAATCTTAATTAAAGATTTATTCTTTTCTCAACTGGGTCTAAGAACAGTGTTAATAAAGACATCATTCACGACAAACCCAAAATCCCATTTGAATTAAATACAAGGCTCTGAATAGAAATTATATCGGCTTATATTCAATATCAAATTCTGAAACCAACAAATATCGTATTGGAATTAACGATATCACTATATCTTCAAAATTTCCATAACAATATCCATATGGTCACGAAATCCAATATCAAAATATTCCGAAGATGATTTCCATTCAAATCCACTCCAATTCATATATTGGAAATTCTGGTTATATTAAAACCCAATCTCAATCCAATTTATTTATTTAAAAATAATTGGATTATAATTCTAGTTAATAACTAGTTCATTTCGATTAAAATATAGTTTTTTCTTTTCAAATATGGAATTTTTCATTCCAATTCTTTCCAAATCGTTTATTATGATTTTACACAAATTATCAATATTTTTGATGATTTTATTAAGGCCCTTTCAGTCGATTTCCATAAACGGTCATCGAACTGCACTTACAGCGACCTTTTCCAAATTTGATTTGACATAATTCCAAATCCAACCATTAGATTTCAAATCTCTTGTATTTGTTGGAAAACTCTTTTCGATACGAACCCAATGGTTCCAGTTCTAGAAGAATCCGACGGACGGATCTCCCGTAATGTCCATTCGAAGTCAATGGTCGAAATTCGCGAACTGCCGCGGTGCGGCGCGTTCTATTCAGGCCATTAAATATATATAATATATATATTATATATATTTTGTCGATTTCCATTTAAAACGTATTTTATAAATTCGTTTTAAAACGATTCTAACTTCATTTTCAATTTTAAATCAAAATTGATTTTTCCTTATCATTATAATATATAAATGATAATATTCTCAAAATATCTGATTTTGAAATTATTTCCTTTTCGATATTCATTATAAAAATGAATAAAATCGATATAAATATCGTTCACGTCAAAATGACGTTAATCTAATCAACACGACTTCATATATTTAAATATTTTCGTGTCCATCCCAAATTGGACATCAAAATCATATTTTGATCCATTACTGAATATTATTTTAAAATATTAGTTATTTTAAAATATTCATTATTCGTCATTTTAAAATATTCGTTAATTTAAAATATTCGTTCTTTCCGAATTGGAATCAGACACAGTCAATTACCATATAATTTTATTTATATGGATTTCATACACACATGTGCACAACAATAATCAAGCACAGTCAACCATCCTCCAGAGTGCATTACACAACTGCATAAGCGTTAAATATAAATAATTAACGCTTACAACAGCCTGTGAACCAATCGATTGACATACAACTAAATATTGGGATTAGTGTATGTCCAATATCATCCCAATACCCGTGTGGGATTTTCAAACAACAAACACTGATTATTATTTGTGCAGTTAGGCAATGTGTAAAATATATCGTCCTAATCCATATCAGTTAAATGTGTGTACATAAACAAATCGTTCGATTTGTAAATGAATATTTATTTTATTCATATACACGTTAAAAATTATATTTTTAACTATGAAATATTTATTTCAACTCATGAATATTTTATACAGTTCATTTATACAATAAAAATGATATTTTTATTGTGCTAACATTTTTAAAAAATTTCGGTAGCATAATAGTGTGATACTAGAACCGGAATAAGGTCTAGCCTTATCCCTCGCCTAATAATGGCTCGCACCATACACATACCAATTCTAATTAATTCATTTCATTTCCCAAACCAAATTCAAACAAATAAACCAAACAAACATGGTTTCAAACAAAGGTGTCGGGTGCTACTAAGCACCGTCTGCATCATCCTAGTATATATATCTAACTAGAAAATAAATTAGAGTGAGAAGTTCTCACCTTTGGGATCCACTCCTCCTGTTTTATTTCTGAATTTCTGAACAATTTAGATTTGCCCGAAATTCTAACGCAATCTGTTTCACGCTGTTCATAGTAAAAATCACATTTTTAATATGATATTTTTATATTGCTATTATATATAAAAATCATATTTTTATATTGCTATTATATATAAAAATCATATTTTCATATTGCTATTATATATATAAAAATCAAATTTTTATCTTCGCTACTTCTTATATAAAAATCGCATTTTTAAAACGATGTTTACCTTATAAAGATCACATTTTTAATACCATACATATATAAAAATCATAATTTTACTAGCGCTACTTTCTATATAAAAATTATATTTTTATATCGCTGCTTTCCATATAAAAATTATATTTTTATAATGCCACTACATACATAAAAACTACATTTTTATAATATCGCTACATGTATAAAAATCACATTTTTATTATATCGCTACATGTATAAAAATCACATTTTTATTATGCCATTCTTATAATAAAACTCATATTTTTATTTCAAAACCGTATGTATAAAAATCGTATTTTTATTTCAAAATCATATATATATATATATCGTATTTTTATTTCAAATCTATATATATATAAAAATCGTATTTTTATTTCAAATCTATATATATATATATAAATCATATTTTTATTTTAAAACCTATATATATACATATAAATCGTATTTTTCTTAACGAAGTTATTTATATGAAAATTACATTTTTATTTACACAAATAAATAAAATCAAAGTAAAAAAATCACTGTATGTTCATCAGCGGCGGTTTGCAAAGGAGCAGGGGTTCACGGCCGGAGACGAGGCGCTGGAGGCGGCGCAGGTGGTCAGGGCATGGGCCCACGATGTGGCGGTGGCTGTTTTGGTGGTTTTGGGTTCACGGAGGGGGGGGGGGTTCTAAACGAAGGAGGAGAGATTGTGCTACCTAATCTTTGAAATCTTTCACTAAGTTTTCTATTCTAGAGCCCGGTAGCCATTGTGTAAACGAATATGCCATGATGTTGTAGTTTTTCACATAACGAGTGAAAACAAAGTCTTTTCATACGAAAATTATTTTGACAACGTTGTTAATGCCCGTTCAAAATGTCGTTGATCCAAGCTAAACCGGTATAATCTAAAGTATTAGTCTAGGTTATATAATTCATACGTGCATTTTGGTACAATGATATCCCATATAAATCAAGAAAATCGGAGGATGATTTGGAGGTAGACATTTATTTTAAATATGAAGAAGAAAAAGAATAGGAATGTATGAGAAGTAGAAGAAGTAGAGGTGAGTTATAAGAGAGGGTAAAAGAAGCCGTTGGAGGTGAACGTTGGTCCGACGCCAACAAATCATTTTCCAACGTTCACCAAACTGTGGTTGGACGTGGAATTCCACGTTTAGGCATCAAACGCGTCGGACGCAAACGCAATGGAAACGCTGCACAGATTCACTGCAAATGGTACCTAACTGTATACTTTCTGCTTGCTGCTGTGGGAACTATTCCTTTTTCTGCTGAAATTTTATCTACCAATACACATATTTTACAAAAAATAAAACTGGAAAATAGTGTGAAGGACAAAATTAGAGAAAAATTAGGCATAAGGACAAAAGGTCAAAAATTAAGACTAAAGGACAATTTTTAGTGTAAAATAGAAAATGATGGCGGGCCCTTGAATTCCTTAATTTACACTAAAAAAATGTCCTTATGGTTAAATTTTTGGCCTTTTGTTCTAATGCCTAAATTTTCTCTAATTTTTTCCTTGTGTGTAACGACCCAGAAAGTTCGACAACTGGAATATGAAATTAATTCAAGAATTAATTATAAATAATCAATTTTATATTGATACTGGAGTTAAAATCGAATATATTGTTTTGAGTATGAATTGGATTCAATATTTAATTCAGAATGGTTGGTTGGGAATCAAATATTTAATGTTTTAATTAAATTTGGTTGAATTGGATTTGAAATTCGATGGAAGAATTTAAATGTATTAATAATAATAATAAACGTTATTAATGACAAATAAATAGGAGAAATTTATTTGTTGAAATATATGGAAATTGATATGGAGAATTTATGTGTACATTCGTATATAATAGGACAAATAAATAGGAGAATTTATGTGTACATTCGTATATATAAAGAAATTGAGACTTAATATCTTAAATTTGGAATTGAACAAAGTTATTAGTGGACAAACGGAATAAAATCGATGAACCGATAAATAATTCATAAATTAAAAATGCACCGTATACAAACGGAGTTGAGTTACAATCAGACAAATTTTATTGAATTCACAACGCGAAGATGGAGAGGTACATATAATTTTTATCGCATTTAGAGATGATATTGAAGATATGAAATCAGACATTATGTAGTATTCGCGGAAAGAATTTTAAATATTTAATTATATGTATGTATCACCTACCTCAGTAAGAATTCAGCCAACCTATGCGCAGACCCCTATTTTTTTGTCCCTATTTTTTTTCCTTCTTTAAAATTCTCACTACCCTTCATTTTTTTTTAGCAACTAAATCATTCTCCCAAATTCCAAATAATGGCCGAAGCCAATTTGTTCCTTTCCCCAATGAGAAATTGAAGCCCCTTCATGGCTTCTGCCCAACAATTGTTGCTTTGTTCCTCTCTACAACTCAAAAGTCAGTTCTTTTCCCAAATTTATTTTCCCTAAATCATTCTCCTCAATTCAAACCCACAGCTTGGCCTTCCTGCATCATCGCGCTGTGTTCAGACGTTGCCATCGAGACCTGCGAGTTGCTAGAGATTTCTCCACCAAGACCTTGGTTGGAGGAGCTTCGCCTCAAGTTCAACGTCATCAGAAAAACTTGCTCCGCCTCCTTCGATTGCTTCTTCCCTGCATGTTCTCTTCGTTGTTTCAAGGTGAGATCTCTCATTATTTGTCTTGTTCATAGTGTAGTTACACCAATTCAAACTAAGTACAAGAAGTATACGTCTTTGTGACTCGAATTTAGTATATTAGTTGTTGGTTGTGGTCCATTGCTTTTGGCCATTTGTCCTGTTTACTAACACCTATGTCATTTTAAGTAGAGGCTGTAGCTATTGGTGAACACCTTTTTGTCTTTCGGTTGGTCCTTTTGTTGTATGTTTGAAATAGAAATGGCCCTTAGTTGCAAATGATGATCGAAATGATATTCGATGTTGTTTGATGGTGGACAAAGACAACAAATAAACACTTAATTTTATATGGTGTTATTTGGTATCATAGGTTAAATCAACTGAAACTCAACACTGTAATGTATATTGTGTTTACAATTTATAACTGTAGCCTGGCTATTTACAATTGCCTGTTTTATACATATGATCAGATATAACATGCAGTGGGTATGGGAATGGGTTGCTGGAAGGGTTTGGTTGCTTTATTTACAAACCTTTCGATTTATACTTGTCTCATGGCAAGTATATCTTCTTGCTATACATTATCTTTGTTACTTTATTATTATTCACATACTGGCATTCATAGTTTTTTATTGTTAGTCATCTGCCTACTACTTTATCACCGTCGTTTTCTCTAGTTCTTTCTTCCATGTTATTGCAAGGATGATAGCTATATATTGAAATACTTAGGCAAAACTTTTTGGAAATGTATCCGAAACAGGGGACCAAAATAATACCCCATTTCCATCACGTTGAGGAAATAGATAGCAAATAATAGGAGTCTATCATGAAGGAAAAAAACAAGAAACCAAAAGAAAGCTACATCCACATGAGTTTGTATAAAAATGATGGCCTCATTTGGGACCCAGTTATTCATTTCCTAAACATTTCGCATCCTATAAAAGTTATATGTTTGTATTGTTAATAGTAATACAACACCATTACCTCATTGTATTTGCATTGATATGTATTTGTACGCGTTTGAGATCAGGATTGATACGGTTAGTGTCCATTAACTTTGTAGCGTCTAATATGCATGAAAAAGGAAATTGTTTTATATACAAGTATGGTTTCATTTCATGAACTATAAGGAGTTTTCATAACTTTCTGTGGTTTAGATAGGAGAAAGAAATGTATATGGGCTAGTTTTTTTTAGCATATACCAGTTTTGCTGTATATAAAACGTGAGCATGTTAATAATATGTATATTGTGGTTTCATATTTTTATATAGTTTATAGTTAAGTTTTACGCATATATATTGGTTTTGTGTTTGTTGTATCTGGAAAAAAAGTATATGCATAAGTGGTTAGAAATATATATAATTTGACCTGATGGAGTCGCATGCGAAATGCTGTGATGTGTTTGCAGCATGGTTTTTTTTACTACAAATGAAAGAAGAGAAAGTAGTAGTAGGAAATATACTAGAGGGTTTTCAAGATTGATAGCAAACTGGAGAATGTTTTGCATGAACTTTGAAAGTGCTCCAATGAAATAAAACCATAGCAGGAATAATGAAAGCTAGAGCCTAGTTGGGATAGTTTTACTAACAAAAATTGAAAACCAAATACAAAGGGAAGAGAATGGGTGTATGTATGTATGTGTGTGTGTAACGAAACATACACATTAATTCTTATGCACCCATACTCATTTGTTTACACATATGGGCATCTTGTTGACCTTTCTTTGTAAAACTGAAATGCATGACTATGCTCATATCACCATCCCTTGTTTAATCTGTTGCTATTTGAGCCATGCATTCTTATTCATTGCAGTGGTACTTATATGCCAACATGTTTTTAAATAAAGCTTTAAGACTGGTTCCACATTTGGATATTTGGGCAACTAAATGTTTGTTTACTCTGGCTTATATGCTGCATATGTATAACGATGAACTACCTTATTTCAGTATTTATCGAAATTATTTACTTGAACAAGTTTGTTTTGCTTGGGTCGGGGTCAGACCCGAGTGTTACAGATTTTGGGATCACAACTTAGGATTCGAAGACTGGAGAAGCTGGGATTCCAAAGACAACGCACTCTGAAGATTTTAAACCAGTAAATATTTTGTATTCAAACCATATTTTATATTTCGCTGTATAAGAAATTCTGGTATCAAATTTTTTGATTAATATATAAAAGTTTATTTCATTGTTCAAATACTGTGTTATTAATTTATTCTGTGTTTTTCTGTGTTGATTCTACTTTTAAACCCTGTAAGCTAAATAACGATTCGTCGATTTGGGCGTTTTGAGTTGGTTAAATCACCAATTTGAAGCGGTCAAAAAGGCGGGACGTTATAGGTGGTATTAGAGCTTTGGTTTATTCAAAGTGTAGCTTATTGGGTTTATAAAGAATAGGATCGACACTAGAAAAAAAAATGTATTTTGAGAATAAAAGGTTTTGAAATATGTATTTTGGAAGGTGTAAATAAATGTTGAAAGGGAAATTATTTTGGAAATATTATATATTTTGAAATTAGTATTTTGAAACTTAATAAAGCGGAAATAAAAAATCGTTTTGAGATCTAATTTTTTTGGAATCCCCAGTCTTCGAATCCAGATTTGCTGGAACTATTCTTCAATAAGATCTCCTTAGTTTTGAATCCTGAATTCATCATCGAATGATATCTAAGGAAGATAAATATAAGAGAATCAATGAATCGATTTCTCAAGTCGGGTATTTTAGCAATCAAAGACGACTAAGATTTATTGGAAATCATAATATAAGTGGGATGAATGGAACAAAGGAAATTTGGAATTGTTTCAAAAATGGGACGATGAATTTTATTTAGGATAGAAATAAATGAAAATAAAATAGGAAAAGAGATATAATTGGGATACAACTGTATTAAATTTGATTAATTTATTTAGAAGTGACAAGATAAATTTTAATTGGTTTCAAACCAATGATGTATGATCGAATATATGAATTCGATAGTAAATATAAACTTGTCAGTTAATTAACAAGAGGTGAATTGTAGACGAGAGTTGTAAGTGAAGCAAAATATGAAGGAAGATTTTAAAGAGAATTGAACCTATATTGAATTGGAATTAAAATTTATTTCATGTGACGAGTTCAGATTTCAATAAAAAGAATAATATTTACTTTTTAGAAGTGAATGACGTTTGAAAGCAAAAATGTTGTAAATAAAATTGAAAATAGAGGAAATGGAGTTAACCAGTATGGTTAGATTATTCTGAAATTCAGAATATAAATCAAATGAGATTTTCCGAAGTTCGAAATATATTATCGAATAAGAGATTATCCGAAATGAAGATATTCATAGTAGTCAATTATTTTGAATTTCCGGAAAATATTGTTTACTTTCCATTTTTAAATAATATATTATTAATTAATTATTTATGTATTCCGATTATGAGGCGTAATCAACAATTTTAATTAAGGAAATAAATTCTTAACTTGAAATCGAAAATTACGAGAAATGAATGATTTGTTGGTATTCGAAGCTGTGAACTTGATCTATTTCGAAGTTAATAATGTTGTTCAATTAAGGTCTGAGAGGTAAATATACCCCAACTTGATTGATTTCATTGTTGACTTAGAAATGATTAAGGTTTGATAGAAAAAATGGGTTAAGTGAAGAGAGCTAATGAGTGTCAACAGTAAGTGGGAATAACAATGTTTTATTTAAAATCTGTTTAAATCAAACTAACGAATTTAGAGATGTTTGCAAGAGAATAAAGTATATTTTTAATAGAAAATAAAGCTTTGTGAATATATGGAAATATTTTCCAGTGATAATAAATGATTTTCTAAGAATAGAGAAAATGAATATAATAATTGGAAATGTTTTCAAAGGATAGTGAGAGACTAACATAAATTAGAATGACAAGAACCAAAGAACAAAGAGTCGTAAGTCGAAAACGAAGGACGGCAGAATGTAAAGAGAAGTGGAATTGTAAACTGAATCCGAGAATTTCGTAAACAATGATTGATAAGAAATTAAGAAATTAAGTTAAGGAATTTGGAAACTAACTGGAGATTAGATAAGTTGAATAATTTCCTGAGTGTTGATCTGATGTTGGTTTCGACCTTTGGATTAATACTTAGGGAATTGTTCGCTTGCTAATTAACGGTCGAAGAGTGTGGATATAGAAGGGTAATAGTCCGTGAATGAGAAATTTGTTATAAGAAGTAAGAAAATAATTTTGGAAGTGTAAAGTTTTGAATTAAGTGATGAAGTGAAAATTTTGAGTAATTGGAAAATTGGAAGAAAATTGAGTTGGAACCAATAGATTCATAAATACTAGTTTGAAAGGATACCAGATATCTAAATTGATTTTGAGATAAAAAAAATATAATTTTGAAATTTGAATGGAAATTTGAGGATATTCGATTCTAGATATTGGAGATAGAAGATTCTGAAACTTATATGGGAAAATATATAAGAATATAGAGAAATTGGAAATTTTTGAATTGGAAAGTAATCAATTTGAAATGGAATCTGATATAATGGAATTTATATAAAATGAGAAGTTTGGAGAAATGATTAGGAAAGAAACTCTAATGTAAGTGACATATTTATGAGTATGAAAAAAAGTACAGCATGTTTTCAAATTAAAATAAGGGAAGTACCATCCTTCTTCTTTGAATTTCGAGCTTAATTGAGATGTTCTACCAGTGGTAGTAAGTTGTCTGGATGTAAAACTCATGAGTTGTCATTTTTCCTAGAAAAACATGACCGTGTAGCGTAATTCGCAGGGTTGTAGATGGCCTACGGCGGACGGATGTTTCTTGGGTGAACCAAGCGTAACCATTGTGTCTGCTGCGATCTACAGTCGTGATAAAGGCGTAATCCACAGAGCAGTGAAAGCTTACGGGTATGGATGTTTCCTGAGGGAACAGGCGTAACCATTGTGTACATGCGCTCCACATGACATATCTTCAAGTGAAAGAGATGTAACCACTAGAGTTAATAAAAGTAGAATGGAGTCATGCGATGTTTGAGATATGTTAGTGATATGGAGCCACCGGTTTGATGCAGCACTGTGTCCTCATGACTTGATGTGTCTTGTGACTGGATTTGTCTTCGTGACTTGATTTGTCTTTGTGACTTGATTGATCCTCATGTCTTGAATTATTTCCATAATTTGATGATTTGTTTTCGTGACCCTGAGATAGAGCTGTCAACGCTCAACGACCTCAAATTTTCTTTTGATTCTTAAATATTTTCCGTTGATCTGTCCATGACAAAATTCATAGGGAAGTGATATCTTACGAATACGAATGTTTTCTAGGGGATCCAGATGAAACCATTGTGTATTTGCGATTCATGAACAATCAATATATCAATATCACATTGGTATTTCTGTATCTGTTTTTAATGAGAATTTTTGAAATATTTTCACTGGGAGTCGAAGCAAGGATATTTAGTCATGCGCCTGGCCAGCGTATGCCTAACATCTATGAGAACGACAATAGACTTGTCAAGCTTCGAGTTATCAAATATTTTTAAATAAATTAAAGTGTACGTAACTTAATAAGTTTTTCGAAGTATTTTCAAGTTCATAGCTTTGGAGTAATACTGCAAATATTTTCTGTTCAAATTTTGTGTCATATAAAAAAGTTATAAAAGATTTTGGATTCTAGAAATTTTCAAGTAGACAATTCATAACTTGAAAAAATAATGTATTTACACTCTTCAATGAGTGTTTGGAAGAATTAAATGGATTGAATGTAAAAAGATTGGGTTGATGGTGGCAAAGTGTAGACCCATTACAGTGCAACGATGGATAAGTAAACATTAACAGATGAGGTTTACAAAAAAATTGGAATAATTTGAGATGCATAAATCCAATTTTTGCAGAAATTGGAATTTAAAAAGAAACTGGTTTCGAAAAGAAATTAGATGATTTTGAATCTCTTCGAAGATTAGATGGAATGAGAAATTGGTAGATATCTCAAAATAATTTGAGATAGAAATTGGTCTAAGAAAGTTGAGTATGGTTTAAAAAGCATGGAAACAAATAAAACCCGACTGGGAAGGTAAGAAAACCGTATTTGATCAAAACTGATCTTCAACTATAAGAAAATAAATTTGATTTTCCGAATTAACTGAATATGTTGAATAAACAAGGAAGTTCGATGATTTAAATATCGATATTTAAAACTAGTTGTCGGAAAATTTTATACATATATGAAATTTGAAGTATACGTTGGTATAACCCTAACGATCTCTCCTTTTCGAGGACGAAAAGTTTTTAAGGGAGGAGATTATAACGACCTAGAAATTTCGACAACTGGAATATGAAATTAATTCAAGAATTAATTATAAAGTATCAATTTTATATTGATACTAGAGTAAAAATCGAGTATATTATTTTGAGTATGATTTGGATTCAATACTTAATTCAAAATGGTTGGTTGGGAATCAAATATTTATTGTTTGAATTGAATTTGGTTGAATTGGATTTGAAATTTGATGGAAGAATTCAAATGGTTGAATTAATAATAATAATAAACGTTATTAATGTCAAATAAATAGGAGAATTTTATTTGTTGAAATATATGGAAATTGATACAGATATGTGTATATTCGTATATATAAAGAAATTTAAACTTAACATCTTAAGTTTGGAATTGAACAAAGTTAGTGGTGGACAAACGGAATAAAATCGATGAACCGATAAATCATTCGTAAATTAAAAATGCACTGTATACAAATGGAGTTGAGTTACAATCAGACAAATTTTATTGAATTCAAAACGCGAAGATGGAGAGGTACATATAATTTTTATCGCATTTAGAGATGATATTGAAGGTACGAAATTGGGCATTATGTATTATTCGCGGTAGGAATTTTAAATATTTAATTATACGTATGTATCACCTACCTCAGTAAGAATTCAGCCAACCTACGTGCAAACCCCTATAATATATTGATTTGATGCTGTTCTTATCCTCGTTTTTTTTCTACTTTAAAAATCTCGCTACCCCTTCATTTTCTTTGAGCAATTAAATCATTCTCCCAAATTCCAAATAATGGCCGAAGCCAATTTGTTCCCTTCCCCAGCGAGAAATCGAAGCCTCTTCATGGCTTCTTCCTAACAACTAATGCTTTGTTCCTCTGTGCAAATCAAAAGTCAGTTCTTTTCCCAAATTAATTTTCCCTAAATCACTCTCCTTAAATCAAACCCACGGCTTGGTCTTCCTGCATCATCGCACCGTGTTCAGACGCTGCCATCGAGACCTGCGAGTCGCCGGAGATTGCTTCACCAAGGCCTTGGTAGGCGGAGCTCCGCCTCCAATCAAGTTCAACGTCTTCAGAAAAAACTTGCCCCGCCTCCTTCAATCCCTTATTCCCTGCATGTTCTCTTCGTCGTTTCAATGTGAGATCTCTCACTATTTGGCTTGTTCAAAGTATAGTAACACCAATTCAAACTAAGTACGATAAGTATACGTCTTTGTGAATCGAAATTTAGTCTATTGGTTGTTGGTTGTGGTCTATTGCTTTTGGCCATTTGTCCTGTTTACAAACACCTATTTATGTCATTCTACGTAGAGGCTGTAGCTATTGGTGAACACCTTTTTGTCTTTTGGCTGGTCCTTTTGTTGTATGTTTGAAATAGAAATGGCCCTTAGTTGCAAATGATGATCGAAATGATATTCGATGTTGTTTGATGATGGACTACAAACAACAAGCAAATACTTAATTTTATATGATGCTATTTGTTATCACAGGTTAAATCAACTGAAACTCAACACTGTAATGTATATTGTGTTTACAGTTAATAACTATAGCTTGGCTATTTATAATTGTCTATTTTATACATCTAATCAGATATAACGTGCAATGGGTATGGGAATAGGTTATTGGAAGGGTTTGGTTGCTTTATTTACAAATCTTTCGATTTATACTTGTCTCATGGCAAAGTATATATTCTAACTATGCATTATCTTTGTTGCTTTATTATTATTCACATACTAGCATTCATAGTTCTATATTGTTAGTCATTCGCCTACTACTTTATGACCATCGTTTTCTCTAATTCTTTCTTCCATGTTGTTGCAAGGATGATAACTATATATTGAAATACTTAGGCAAAACTCTTTGGAAATGTATCCGAAACAAGGAACCAAAATAATACCCCATTTCCATCACATTGAGGAAATAGATAGCAAATAATAGGAGTCTATCATGAAGGAAAAAAAACAAGAAACCAAAAGAAAGCTACATCCACATGAGTTTGTATAAAACTGGTGGTCTCATTTGGGACCCAGTTATTCATTTCCTAAACATTTCATGCCCTATACAAGTTATATGTTCGTATTGTTAACAGTAATACAACAGCACTACCTCATTATATTTGTATTGATTTTTTTTTTATGTATTTGAGATCAGGATTGATACGGCTAGTGTCCATTAACTTTGTATCTAGAAAAAAAGTATATGCATAAGTGGTAAGAAATATATATAATTTGACCTGATGGAGTCGCATGCGAAATGCTGTAATGTGTTTGCAGCATTGTTTTTTTTACTACAAATGAAAGAAGAGAAAGTAGCAGCAGGAAATATACTAGAGGATTTTCAAGATTAATATCAAACTGGAGAATTTTTTGCATGAACTTTTGAAAGTGCTCCAATGAAATAAAACCATAGCAGGAATAATGAAAGCTAGAGCCTAGTTGGGATAGTTTTACTAGCAAAAACTGAAAACCAAATACAAAGGGAAGAGAATGGGTGTATGTATGTATGTGTATATGCATATACATATACATATACATATACATATACATATACATATACATATATTTATATATATTATATATATAATGAAACAAATACATTAATTCTTACGCACCTATACTCATTTGTTTACACATATGGGCATCTTGTTAACCTTGCTTTGTAAAACTGAAATGCATGACTATGCTCATATCACCGTTCCTTGTTTAATTTGTTGCTATTTGAGCCATGCATTCTTATTCATTACAGTGGTACTTGTGTGCCAACATGTTTTTAAATAAAGCTTTAAGACTGGTTTCACATTTAGATATTTGGGCAACTAAATGTTTGTTTACTCTGGCTTATATGCTGCATATGTATTACGATGAACTATCCTATTTCAGTATTTATCGAAATTATTTACTTGAACAAGATTAAACCTGACCCGAGTTTTTGTTTTGCTCAGGTTAGGGTCAGACCCGACTGTTAAAGATTTAGAGATCACAACTTAGGATTCGAAGACTGGAGAAGCTGGGATTCTAAAGATGGCGCACTCTGAATATTTTAAACCAGTAAATATTTTGTATTCAAACCATATTTTATATTCCGCTGTATAGGAAATTCTTGTATCAAATTTTTTGATTAATATATAAAAGTTTATTTCGTTATTCAAATACTGTGTTATTAATTTATTCTGTGTTTTTCTGTGCTGATTATAATTTTAAACCATGTAAGCTAAATAACGATCCGTCGATTTGAGTTGGTTAAATCACCAATTTGAAGCAGCCAAAAAGGTGGGACGTTACATTGTGCCTAAAAACCCCAAAATAAAAACCTAAATATTTAACAAATGCACAAATTATGTGATATGTTTCTAAATAATAAATATGTTATGGAAAACGTAAATAAACAAACAGATTAAATCATACCTTTTGATTAGCCTTCAAAATGGTATCAGTGAATTTATATTTCATCTTTAAAAATGTAAAAATTTGCTCCATGAAAGTTACACCCTTAGAATTACTTCACATTCTTTACCTTCGACTTCAACTTCATGTTGACTCTGCATGATTATACCTTTCGTGAGTGCCACCTGAATAAATTAAAGCTAAGGAGAGAGGGATTGTTTATCCAAGCTTTAGAACCTCCGAGTCTACATCGTATCTGGGTTTCTCTCCCCAAATGAGGAAACTATGAAGCAGTGGGTTGGTGAAGGATAGTTGTGGGTATTGGTTAACCCAACGGTCAAAGGTCATATCCATAGAATATGAAAAGTCCCATTTTCTATTATAAAAAGCGGCCCACTCCCATTATTTACTTTTACTTCTTTACTACCGCCAAATCTATAATTTTTCAAAGGAATTGAAAAAAAACCTTTCGTCGAAGATCAAGACTACCCCTCCCCCCATTTGTTCGCATGTTTGAATTAATCTTCCTTTTCTTGCCTTTAAACACATTTTGATGCAATTTCACGTACAAATCTTCCTCCCTATTTTCTCGTTCCAATTTATACCCAATATAATCCATGGTCTGAATCGCCAACACCGGGTTTGCCGGAATTGCATTCTGGTAGTAAGGCGGAGGTTTCGATAGCGTTACAGTGATAATCAGTGATGGAAGTGGAATTGCCTTTGTGAAAAAGGCAGGGGGAACATATAAAGCATTTTGAATTTCGAGGCACCATTAATTCTAAGGGTATGTGGCAGAGAGGAAAGGGTATGATTGGACGGGCGTGTCCAAGTACTAATGTGGGCCTCTGATGTAGTCAGGCAGAAGGAGAAAAAATGGCTTCAAAACTGATGCCTATAGATTTGGCGTTAAAAAGTGTTCGACCCATGCTTGTCCAAGGTGATTGGCTCGATGTTCAGTGCCACACAAAAGTTTGAGGGGAATGATCTGTCTCACTCATAATTAGGACTAGTAACCACGAAATCGAGCATATTCTTGATTGTTACTTTTAATTTAGGCTATCACTTCACCACTCGTACACACGTTGATGCACACAGTGAGGGATTACGATCTCATCAAACTGACCGATAGTTTTTTATGAATAGCTCAGCTTACAATGGTTGGTCGAGACGATACTCGCAGCTTTGGAGCAGGCGGGGGTAAGGTTATATCCACCCACATAGACTTGGAAAGTATTTCGACTTCTTTATCTTGGACCGATCCCGACCCTGGTCTCAACATCGACACCCAAGACCGATCAACAAACCTGCCACTTGTCGTAGAAGTTGAAGAGACGAGTGGGGTAGCAGCTGTGCCAATAGCACCCGACATCCTTCCCGATGTGGTAATTCTGGGAAATCCTGAAGATGCTTGGCCTTGCATATTGAGTGTGAGGCAACTGAAGAATTTAAGCATTAAATACAATATTCCATGGGAAGATATCTGCATTCCTCAAGAACATGATCTTCCCTATAATCCGCCAAGTGGTTATATGGCGCTAACTCGCCGATGTGTTCTGTTGGAGCTATTCCACCACTTTCTCCATTTTTCATTGAATTTCTAAAGCAAATGAACTTGGAACCAATTCAACTTCACCCGATTGCATATACCAACCTGTTATCACTATATGTCTTGTATATGAAGTATTTGCGTCAACCCCTAACCTTTGATGATATAGTTTTTTTCTTCATTTTCAAACACCGAAAGAAAGAAACTTCTTCTTTTCTCTTCTTTGAGGCTTTCCGTAAACAAAAAATTGTAGAGGGCATCCTCAGTAAACTAGGGGACATTAGTTATGACTGGTTTTATATTAAGCAACAACCGAGATGCGCACGTCGCTGGCTTCGGTGTAGTAAGTTTTTCATTTTAACTGGTCTGATCACAAGGAGGCTTCTTAAAAATCATTTTTATGCAAGTGAAGAACTGAAAAATCCAAAGGGAGAGAATTCCAAGAGCGCTTAGACACGCTATCCGATTTAAGTCTTGAGTGTCACGACATATGGAAATGCTTGACCAATGCACACTTGCATGAATACCAACTTCTTGACGTGATCAGAACATTAGGACCCTCGACTGACCACTCTTCTTCACCAATGCCGGTTCAATTTAACATGCCCCCAATTGAAAGAGTGTCAATGATCTCTAAGATAGCGCTTCCCGTCATAAATGTACCGACCACTACTGGAGACGTACATCCAGTCGAGAAGCAGTCCCACTAACCTGTGGTCAAGAGAAAAGTTGTCACTATCG
This sequence comes from Allium sativum, assembly GCA_030737875.1. Taxonomy (NCBI): domain Eukaryota; kingdom Viridiplantae; phylum Streptophyta; class Magnoliopsida; order Asparagales; family Amaryllidaceae; genus Allium; species Allium sativum. Next base: position 786,493,684 of record CM060916.1, on the reverse strand, counting down.
TTCATCCCCCGAGGAGAGGGAAAAAAGTTGCCAAAAGAAAACTCGTGAAGGAAGCCAACCTTTTATAACACCCCTCTCGAAAAGCTAACACAAAGATCTTTTAGCACAATGGTTAGTGCGTGGTGTAACTTTACGGGAGGTCGGGGGTTCAAGTCTCGCGGTTGTCACATTTGGTATCAAAGCCAATACCCAGTCGGATATGTGTGTGATGCTGTGGATGTTAGTCAGTGTAGTACTGATGCGGATTACATGCACAACGCCTGGGTGGTGAGTGATATGAGCCAACGAGGACTTTGGACTCTTCAAGGGGGATAGTTTGTAACACCCCTCTCGAAAAGCAAACACAAAGATCTTTTAGCACAGTGCTTAGTGCGTGGTGTTACTTTACGGGAGGTCAGGGGTTCGAGTCTCGCGGTTGTCACACCTTTTAAAGGCGAAGAAAGGCTCGGCCACGGGTGTTGCAAAAAAAATTCCTCAAGAGGCGGTTATAGAAGAACTTCGCGACCATTAACCGAGAATTTCCACCATCGAAAATAATTCTCCTTTTATTCAAATTCCACTCGAGGAGGAAGTGCTTCCCCTTTTGATAGTATAACCAACTTGGTCCTCCTTTTGTTGGCATAGGATTTCTGTCTATCCTGAGTTGCTTTCATTCTTCGGCAGATAAGATCAATCTTCTCGGAAGTATCTCAAATCATCTCAGGTCCAAGTAGAAGTCTGTCCGTAGACTCCCACCAAAAAGTCAGCGATCTACAAGGTCATCCATTTTTTTTAAATAATAAAAATGTCATACCAAAAAAGGAGAATCCCGCCATTCTCCAACGGCTCACAAAAACGATTTCCGTAAACAGAAACCGTACCCACACAAAGAAAAGACAATACAAGAAACCACTAACAGGAAAGTGCAAGATAAAAACAACAACAACGGAAAATCAGCTCTAATCCAGTCGGTGAAGAAGAAGCTTCTCCAGCAGCTATAGATCATAACGGTGCGCATGAGATCAACAGAAAAGCGCCTCAAGTGGGGCTGAGATGCTCCGAAGCTAGTCTAGAAGCAATGCGTCATAGGCATGGATAAAACTCTGTCATCTGAAATCTGAAATCTGAAAACGACCACTGCTCCCACGAGCAAGGGGCTCCCCCTAAGCTCTAAAGTCTTCTAGCCTAGCAAACCCTTGAAGAAAGCTCTCCCGTCACCTAAGGTCCTGCATACTTAGCAAATGTGAGAATAAAAGGGGGGGAGTGTCATACTGTTGAGAGCTAATAAGAAGAAAAAGAAAAGCTAGCAGATGAATCACAAACGAAACGCCAAAGCAAATCAGAAAAGTAGAAAACCAGAAATAAAGCAGAAGACACAGTAAAAAGAGAAAAAACCTCAACCGATGCCTGCTCTAATCCATATAGTGGTTTGAAGGGTGCCATACCTATGCTCGATTGGTAACTGTTTTTGTAGGCGAACACAACTAATGAGAGATGCTCCTCCCAAGTCCCTCTGAAATCTAGGATACTGTAACGACCCTGAAATTTTGACGCTCGAATTTTCGACAATAATACTTTACCCTGTATTTCTTGCCAAAAACCTAAGTATCAAATCCCAAATTGTTAATAGAAAGAAGTTAGAGGGTGAGAGAAGAGAGAAAGAAATGTTAGAAAATAAGAATACGAAGATCAGAGTCTCACAACATAATGAACAAAATATAATACATAAATGCTTATTATAAAAAGAACTGTATATATATTACAACAATATCAGAGCACACATTCACTTTAATACAACACACACAGTGGAATAATTATATTACCAGTAGATACAAGTATATGTCTCGACTCCAACTCCTCTTCTGAAACTCCAAGCGGAAACCTAACCTGATAATATACTCGGTCTGACCCGAGCACAACTAAAGCAAAGTAAAATTCACCCAGATTAGTCTGGAATACTTTCAGTGATAAATTTACATGACAAACAATTTTCTTAACTTTAGAAATCCTTTTTGAAAGAAAGTATAATAGTAAGACCAGCCCACGCATAAAGACAGAAAGTTTTTACCTTACTATAACCCAAAACATTTTTGATATATCAAATCCCAATGATATTATAATAGTGTCTATCAAATCACAAGTAAATAAACATCTAGCAAAGCAATTGCATCTCATGCTCTACATATTCATTATAAAATCAAAAATCATAAGGCATTTATTGGAGATTGGATTTCCAACATGACAAGGTATGGAACCACCTTCCGATCAGTGTACTCTAGTGGGTATACATTGGGGTTCAACAAGAACATCTTGCAACCCGGTCACACATGACCGACCACTCATTTAACTTGAGTGTATCGAATATATAGTCACCAACGGTTGGGCTCAAACCACTGTTATTCATATGCATACATAATCGAAAGAAGGAATAAAAAAAATCTCTAGATCGGTGACAATATACCCTGCTTGCGGGCGACCCAACTAGCCATGCTGCCTGCCCGATTTTTTGTCATTTCTCTGTTGTGAGGCTTGAGGTCACGATTATCTTTTAGAATATCTGGCCATCATGCACTTTGAATACTACATCGTTAGATCCGTCAAATCATTAATTAACGTCCACAAAAATACTATGGGTGTTAAGCAAGAGAATTTCTCTGCCATCAAACTTAGTATATTTGTTAAAATCAACGTACATGACCCTTAGGATGAACCGAAGGCACCCTCCTACCACATCCTATACGAGAATCACCCCAAGGATTAGTAACGAGAAGTCCTTGCAATTCGAAGATTTCAATCATGACAGAATCACAAGTCAAAATATCTTTGGGACCGACCTAGAAAAATTCAACGAGTAGTTCTTCCGTTCATGAAGACCACGGTCTTCAATGCTCCATCTTTATACACCTGTACGTTTGTCGCGAACACATAGTTGGTTCGAAGTGGTTTTGGGTCCAGTTCCCATCCCGATCTCTTCGAACTAACTCGTCAAAAGGTCTAAATAATATTCATTGATAGTTGGGTTTTAACTATCAACTCAAACAGTATCGATCAGTACCTTTGCAGTTCAGGTCCTTTCAAACCATTTATTTAAAAAACCATTATATCGATTTAAAATCGGTTCTATAATTTATTTCAGCAAATCTCTTTTTATAACACTTTGCAATATTGTTATATCTCATCAATTCATTTATAATTCCTTACATTGAAAATATTATATAAAATCCCTTTTATATTTCCTTTAATATGGAAAGCTATTCACAAAATCTCTTTTACTTCCTTTACTGTTACAAACTAATACCATCTCTCGATAATAGTGAAATCGTTCAAGTTGGGGTATTTTATTTACCTCTCAGACCCTGATCGAGAAGGTTATTATCTCAAGATAGATAGAAGTTTACAACTCAAAACCCGATAATATCAATACCATATTAATTCTATTTTTCTTAATTATGGCTTTATAACCCAATTTCATACTTGCACATTCCTTTCATTTCGTTTAAATTCATCGCACAATTTTAAATTTCCATTTGCAAACCTTGTTTGTATATTCGGGTTAAAAATCCCTTTAAAGAACTCTTTCGCATCATTAACTTCTTACACTTGATCATCTTTTAAACAAATTTCAATTTAAAAATCATTGCCTTGGTTATTAAAATAATAACCAACTAAATAAAAATATTTTCCTTTACTATTGACTAAAATAGAACGATCAGTTTCTTTAAAAACGATTCGATAATCACTTCAAACATGGCTAATTAAATAATAATTAACTTCTAAGAGTATGCGATACATTTAAACAATTATTTATTAAAAATAATTTCTATTTTAAAATAAAATTTCCAATTGGAATAGTTGACCCAGTCAACTTAAAACATCGTTAGCATGCTATTTGGTTTCTCTTTTAATCCTCTTATTAAATTAATTGAAATATAATGAATTTAATATAAGTCTGCATAATTGTTTCTTCGAAAACAATTATCTCAAATTTATTGACCTTTGGTAAATTTCTATCTTCCCTTTTTCTTATGATAAACATAAGAATTTATTATGTACATCGTTTCATTTTTCTTTGTAAAATACGATTATAGATATAAATATGTTTATAAAAAACATCTATTTTAAATAACTTATATAAATATAAACTTGAAACTTATAAAAACATCTTTTTTAAATAACTTATATAAATATAAACTTGAAACTTCGATTTAGTTATAAAATAAATTTTAAAACTTAAACATCGTCAATTCGCCTAACGACAAATCAACGTCTAAAAATATAGATTTAGGCCATTCACTGTCAACCACCTAATCAATACCGTCTATTGATTAAAACACAATGAACATTGAATTCAAATTCAATGATCAACATCCAATAAATAATCAGCATCCAATCATGATATAACATCATTTGGGATAAACAATTCATATATAAAAATTATGGGAAGTATATAGTATACAATTTATTTAAGGTATCCGGTTGGATACCTCAAACCTGTTCTTCTTTGCATCACAAATTATAATAACAGTTTATAATAACATATGAGATAATATTCAACCAATCATCCAATACGACATTAATGTAAACGTCGACAACCATTAAATAAACAATAGGAATCCAAGGCATCCAATCATCCAATTTATTTTATTAACAACAAATTTAGGTTATATGAATTTAGCACATCGTTTCTGATTGACGATTCACGTTGATTTATATAATTCCAAACTGCACCCGATTCCAACCAAACTAGTTCAGACGCATAGCCTTACTCTCCGTGATCTCAAGGAACAGTTTCATGCAATTCTAATAAGGTATGAATAAATTATCATATAAACAATTTTGGAAAACAAATGATTATTAACTTGGTTAAATATAAATTAGTTAAATCACTAATTACTAATTATATATTTAAATCCCAATTATCGATTATAAACTTAATCCTTCCTCTTCGCTATTAACCCACTTGTAACCTGCTTCCTCCATCCATACCGAATAGCTCCTCCACCATTTTCTCTCTCCTCCCTTTGTTAAGTCAAAAACAACCAGCGCCATCATAACTTATGGCCTCCATATGTCCTCTTCTCCATTGAAGAAATTACAAGCAACAGATCATTCAAGCTCCTTCACCCATACACAATGCTCCTTCACTGCTCCAAACATAAATTCATGCACTCATCCCCTCCCAAGTCCGCTTCCCCCCGTATCAATGGTGGCTTCATTCCCATGCATGCCACTCCAGTCAATTTCCACCTTTTCCCCTTTTTTAATCAAATATGGGAGACACGCTGCTTCACTTCCAGTTGATGCTGGCGCCGGCCATGGCCACCAACCAATAATTCATCAACACTGCTTCCATCCTCTTCCCTTCCTCGTCAACCTCTACCCAGTCACATAGAGCTAGGCCAACCCCACTATCTTCTTGTGCTAGGTCCGGCGCTTATGGTGTCGGAAAACCACCCAACTCCGCGCCTCTGCCCCTTAACCCCTTTCGAAGAACTCGCTTTCCCAGCTCCGCCTCACAGCAATGCAAAAATCCCAAACCACGCTGCCTTAATACTTTGAATACCAAGTGGAGATCGCATCCTTAAAAGAAAATACGAGGGTGAAGCTTCAGTTGTTGTGATTTTAGCAAAGCCATAATTTTGATATTTAAAATTATTAGATTCGAGTTATTAAATTACAAAACAATATTTAAAATCATTTGTAAATATTTAATTTAACGGCTAAAAATGCAGGTTGTTACATATACAGAGTCTTAAAAGATCCTCAAGAACTCTATTCACCCTTTCAGCATGTCCTTCTGTCTAAGGGTGGTATGCCATGTTCAAACGTAGCTGTGTACCTACTGCCTCTTGTAGGCTCTTCCAAAACTCACTAGTGAAGACGGTGTCACGGTCGCTTACTATACTGGAAGGTACCCCATGAAGTCAAACTATCTCTCGAAGATATATCGATGCAAGCCAAGTTGTCATCCTCTTACTCTTGACTGGTATAAAGTGAGCGCTCTATGTGATTTTATCCACTATTACCCAAATGCTCGTATTGCCCTTCCTCGATCGGGGAAATCCATCAATGAAATCCACAAAGACGCTCTCCCACTTCCATTGTGGGACATCTAAGGGCTGAAGTAATCCGCTAGGTTTACTTTGTTCATCTTTTACTCGTTGGCAAGTCAAGCATCGAGCTGCTAATTCTGCCACATCCTTCTTCATGCCAGTCCAAAAGAAAACCCTCTTCATGTCTCGATACATTTTGTCGTCGCCCGGATGGACAGTCATCCGAGAATGACGAGCTTCCTCAAGCATTGCCTTTAGCAATTCCCCAACCCTAGGGACACATAGCCTTCCATCTCGTCTTAGTCACCCTTTCTTGTGCACGGTATATATAGCAACGTGACTATAAGTCTCTCCTCTACCAAGCCTTTACAAGACGTCTTCTATCTGCAGGTCCTCCCATTGCATAGATCCAATATGCTCCAATAGAGTAGGTCGCACTTCCAACGATGCTAACAATCCCAAAGTGAAATCCGTAGATGACTTAAAATTGAAGGTCGAGATGTGCTCCAAGCTCCGTTTTTCTACCGATTGAGGATTCAAAGTCATCCTCTGCCTACTCAATGCATTCGCCACTACATTACCCTTGCCCGGGGTATAAGCTATCTCAAAGTCATAGGACCCTCGGAACTCCATCCACTGTTGCTGCCTTAGGTTGAGATCCTTCTGTGAGAATAAGTATTTGATCGACTTATGATCTGTGTATAGCTCAAATCTCTCTCTAAGTAGATAATGACGCCAAGACTTCAATGCAAACACTATTGCAACCAACTCTAGGTCATGGATAAGGTAGTTCTTCTTATGAACTCTTAACTGTCTGCTACCATAGCATACTACCCTTCCTTCTTGCATCGGAACGAGACCAAGTCTTGTGCCACAAGCATCTGTGTAGACCGTGAATTTCTTGCTTCCATTAGGGAGAGTTAGAACTGGGACTATTATCAGAGCCCTTTTCAATCTTTGAAAGGCATTCTCATAATCAATGCTCTACGAAAAAGCCAAGTTCTTGTTCATCAATTAGGTAAGTGGGGCCGATATCCTTGCAAAGTCCTTGATAAACTATCAATAGTAGCCCGCCAACCCTAGAAAACTTCTTACCTCCGTCGCATTCTTTGAAGCCCTACACTCTTGAACTACAACGGCTTTAGCGGGGTCCACTGCTATCCCGTCCTTGAAGACCACATGCCTATGGAACCTTACTTCCTTTCTCCAAAAGCGACACAAAGAAAATTTTGCCTTGAGATGATGTGATCTGAGAGTGCATAGAATCTCTCCTAAGTGTTGGGCATGCTCTTCCTCATTCTTTGAGAAGATCGGAATATCTTCCACAAAGACCACCACAAACTTGTTCAGAAACTCTCTAAACACCTTACTCATCAAGTCCACAAAATAGGCAGGTGATTTGGTTACCCCAAAAGGCATAACCAATCATTCAAAGAAGCGATCTAGAGTTCTGAATGTAGTCTTATCAATGTTGTCCTCTGCCACCCTCAGCCGATGAAATCCTATGGCCAAATCCATCTATGAGAAAACATATGCGTCTATTAGCTGATCAAACAGGTTGTCTATTCTTGGTAGCGGGCGTCTATTCTTCTTGGTGAGCTTATTCAGCTCCCTATAACCCACACACAGACGAAGTAAGCCATCGGCCTTAGTTGCGAAGACGACTGGAGCTCCCTACTCTGAAATGCTTCGTCGGATAAAACCTTTCTTGTAACGACCACGAGATTTTCGATCCCGAAAACTGACATTTTAGACCCCGAAAATTGCCATTTTAAATACCATGTCGACTATTCAGATATCGAGAATACCGGATTATTAATAGAAAGAAGTTAGAGGGTGAGAAATAGCGAGAAAGAAAATTAGAATAGAAGAAGAAGATCACAACATAACATAATCAGAGTAAGCATGAATCTCACAGCGGAACGAATAAAATATATTATATAACATAACTTTAAAATATGAATTGTACTTGTACTTACAAATGTCATTAGAGTACATCATATGTATATCACAGCGGAAATAAACTCTATATATAATTAGTGTTGAAGCCTTCTGCTCCAAGCTCCTCCAAGTATCTATAAAATCCTAAGTACTTGACTGCCCGTACAAATTTGGGCACCCAAGAGTTTAGGGAAAACAAAACAAAATAAACTCTGGGTCAGTCATGGGACTGGTGTGAGTAAATTCCAACCATTCGGTTTAACTTTGAAAAATCCTTTTGAAAAAAAAGGATAATAGTAAGACCAACCCACACATAAACATGGACGGTTTTTACCTTACTATAACCCAAAACATTTTCAAAGTCAATACTTTTCTGATATTATAATAGTGTCTAATCACAAGTAAATAAAATCTAGCAGAACGCTTGCATCTCACGCTCTACATATATAATATACAATCAAAACCGCAGGCTCTTATTGGAGATTGTATTCCGACTATGACAAGGTATGGAACCACCTGCCGATAGTGTATCTCTAGAGAGGAATACACTGGGGTTCAACAAGAACGTCTTGCAACCCGGCCACACATGACTGACCACTCATTTCTCTTGAGTGTATCAAATATATTGTCACATACGGTTGCTAGCAACATAACCGTTCAAGGGAGATACAGAAGCGAAAAGAAGTAACAAATATGAATATTCTCAAGATGGTGACAATACACCCTAATGAGGGCGACCCACATAGCCATGCTGCCTGCCCGATTTTTGTCATTCATCAGTTAATCATTCATCAGTTAATCATGAAGTCAACCAAGTTAGGGCATAATTACCTCTCAGACCTTGACTGACATCACTTTCAACTTCGAAACAATCAAGTTCACCATTTCAGATCTTTAACCGTCGCAACTCTCGTATTCAATTTAAGAGTCCACTTTCTTTACGGAAAAACATTGATTATAACGATATCATTATAATTCTTGTTTCCAAAATGTTTAATTTAAAAATATAACTTAGATCAATTACTTTAAATAAATACTTAGTTAATTAAATAAATAATAAACAGATCTTGATAAAACCGGAAAGTAAATAGTACTTTCCTTAATTCGATATAATCGAATTTCAACTTATAACTCTCTTTCGAATGGTCTATATCTGATTAACATTCCAAACTTCGGTATAGACTTTCCGTTTCAGTTTAACACATTTACTTTTGAATTTATTGCTTCCAACGTTTACCATTTCCCCTTTGACACTATTCCAAATTTCAAAGCGTTTGCTTTTAAAACCGTTATTTACTTTATAAAGTGAATATTGTTCCTGTACAGAAAATTGGACTGTTATATCAATCAAATCTTAAATTTTATTTATAAATATCATTATAGGTTCAAATCCTGTTTATCGAGTTATTTTATATATTCATATTTATACCTTACTTTATAAATTCCATTTATAAATCAACTTCTTGTTAATTATATACTAGGTTTATAACTTAAATCTCGACTACAATTTTAGTTATATATTATTTGTGTTAAATCAAATACTAACTTTCTTGTCACATTATGCATTATATAATATATAATTTCTAAAAATAATTCATTTTACTAATATCCAACTTAGTCGAATTTTCATCATAAATTCTTATGGACTTGTTTCCTTTACATTTCGAAGCTCGAAATATCTCCATCATTTTCTTTTGAAAACGAATTACATTTCCCCTTTATATCCACTCCTAAATTTACAATCCTAAATAATTTAATAATCATGTTTTCTATTTCATTTATAAATATCATTCATAAATCCAGTTACTTGTTTAAATATACTTAAAACAAGCTATTATACTTTAGTCCACTTGAAATTCAATTTCTATTTTTTAAAATAGAAATTCTTTTTAAAACCTCAATTACTTTTCCAATATATTCGAATATGTTGGACGGTATTTATATACCAATTATTTTAGGTCACTGTTGTGCAAATATCGCACACCACACAATAATCAACACCAGGTTATTTGTCATATCATATAAAGCAATATATAAAAATAAACAATAAAATTGTTGAGGAATCCAGTTGGATCCCTCCAACCTGTTTCCCTGCATCCAAAGACATTAATCAACAGAAATCACATTTATTTCATATTAATATGAAATATTAGAATCAATATTTAAACAACGGTTTATAACGGTGTCTATAATTTTAACCAATCAATTAGAAAATCATCCAAACAACCATCGCATACCATATTCAATCATTTTTATCGAAAATAAATAACATTTATAAAATTATAAGAGTTAGTGAGTTTACTCACCTTGGTTGTTCACCGTTAAATAACAATTAATGTTCCGTTGGTTGTATCAGGCGTTTAATTTTGTCTAAAATTGTAATGACCTCCAAATCGCTTTAAACCGGTTCCATCGTGTAACCGCGTTCACACAATTTCAACGTGACAGACGGTTCGTAATTCTGATCACGTACGGATAAGTTATTAGTTTTACGAGTTAATATTTATCAAAAATAAATAAAACTTAAACTAATTATTTATCGGGCCTTATCTTTTAAGTTCGGACCAACTGAATCCAAGATCCATGCGTATTTTTCCTTATAAAAAATTCAACTTCCCATTCACCAGTGCTGTGCTTCCAAATACGCTTTTCTTTCCTTGCATTTTAAAATTTCAACTTCCCATTCAACAAGGTCTTGCATTTTAAATCGGGCCAAAAGCCCATTGTTAAAACCCCTATCCACACGTTCAATCTGTTTCCCCTGCCAAAATATAACCATCCCGCTTTAGACATTACTCCCATGGCAGAATCCAATTTCCACACCATCTATATTATTTTATTTTTACTTTTAAATAACGCCTGGCTTCACCAAAACTCTTGGCCCAACGTGAAGACATTTAACCGGCCTCTTGCCTTTTTTAGTCTACTGACCCGTGTAACCAGCACTCCATCTTCTCCCACTATATTTCCTTAATGGTCCGTCCAAGCTCGCAAGTATCCAAAACCGCATGTTTTCTTCATTATTTTATCTCCATGCCCAAAACTTTTAGCACTTTTCCCTCTTCAGGCAACAAGCTCCTTTTCCATCCCAATACATATTGAAACACAGCACCTACCATACCCCAGACCTTGACCTCTCAACGCAACCTCTTCCAACCCCTGCTTATAACCCATCGTAACCACCTGAAACGCGGTTCCCATCCCACTGTTCTACCATCACAGTGCTCCTTCCCCTTTAACTCAAATACAGTAGCCTGTTACCTCTTCCTTTCAAAACGTGAGCTCCTTGTTGCTCCATCTTTCTCATTTCACAACCCGCAAGTTGTTGTTCTCATTATACACTATAGCCGCACTCGTACGACACTGCTCCCCCCGCATTATACTACACTCCAGTACACAAAAATAATCGTAATGCATCTCGTACATCTTCCCCCGCACTCAGGTCACGGATACTCCGCTCGCATACCATTTCCACCGTATACTGCTTCTTCACTTTTAAATCAGACCGCATCTTCTTGTAAGCAAACCCATTCGTTAATTCTACACCCCTCTCACACATACAACCACAAGCAGCATGTTTCGAACTAAATTCCAAGACATTGCAGTATGTCTCCAGACCCGTATCTTATAACTTCTCTTCCACCATGTGGTGCTCCAGCCTCCCCACGAATTAATGTACCAGAATCGACCATTCTCTTTTTGTATTCCTTTTTATTTCTTTGTAAACTTCACTCACAGTTACATGCCTGGAACGAAAGGGATTCATTCCCTTTCCTTCTTTCTTTTTTTTATGCGTGGAAACACAACTGCGCACGCCCCCTCCTTTATTGTAGCTCGAGAACCACCATCGTGTACTGTCACTTATTCCGTCTTTACCATTTTCCGCTTACGTTTTACGTATATATATATATATATATATATTATTTCGAGATCTAAACTTATCATGGAGTAGAAGAAGGACTTTGTTACTGAAGCAAAAAGAAAGAAATATGGTGTATCTATACGGTTAGATCCTTGAGGTCCAAGGAATTAGAAACAGTATGGTAGGTTTAGGCTTGCAGTCATTTTCGACAAAAGCTTTCAGAAAAGAAAGAAACTGCGGTAGTAAGGGACTGTATAGTTCAGGGTAGGCGGCTTCAGTGTATGGTCATTTCATGGAGAAGAAAACCAAAGGGCACTGCGGTAGTATTTATGGAATTTTACAACCGTGTTCACCATAAAATAGGATATAGGTAGCATATAACATAGGTCTGCTTATTTTTTTTCCTTCCATCAAAACGTCAGGTTGCTGTGATTTAAAGTAACATGCCAGTGTACACCCCTTGGCGGCCAAGTAACGGTTATTATATGTATATAAATCTTTCTGAGTGCGGTACGTATGAGTTTTGTCATCACTAGGCTAGTAGACATTAGATGGTACGGTAGGCAGTAAGAATGGTTTAGTAAAGAAGGCAAATATTCATATATATTATATTAAGGGTATCGGTTGCATAAAACCTCGTTCACGTATAAGCTGCTACGGATAAAAAAATAAAAATACAGTCGTGTCCAGCGATGTACCACGATCCCAAATATATAATAATATAGGCTAGTTAGCTTATTCTGTGAAACCCCAAAAACGCTGATATAGGGTGTAAAATACTTCAAAATAAAAAGTGCTTATTTTTCAAAATAAAAGTTACAGAAAAATTCGATAAATCAAATTATAAATACGTCTCATAAATCTCATCCAAATTTGAAACCAATATTTAATTATATTAAATAAACCGTTATGGCTTATAAACGATTCCACAGCGACTATTTGAAATTTTGATTTGGACATAACTTACAATCTATAATACGAAATCTCGGTTTTGCACTTCCATTAGAAAAATACAGTTAAATAGATTCCAACATTTCTTGTTTCGAAGAAATCCGGCTTATAACGAATCCGGTATAGTTGTTTGAAGTTCAAAACGTAATATTACAAACTACCGCGTCGTTTACGAGATTGATTATAATTATATTATAATTAACATGTTCAAATGTCATTTTAAATAATATATTCGTTATTATAAATCGAAGATAACTTCGGTTAACTATCTTATATTGTCCAGTTTACCCAATATTACCAATTCAACTTATTTCCGACCATTTCGGAAAATTAAATTATGTTACACCATTATTTATATTAATTAATTATTTGAAATATTTTAATTCAAACCATTTGAATTACCAACCCAATATAATAAAATAATTAAATAAATTAATTATTAAATTGTCAAAATTCTGGGATGTTACATTTCTCGAATAGCTCCCCTACTTGCTTACTAAGCTCCGTCCTCTCTTTAGGAGCCATGTGGCACACTGGTAAAACAACTGGCTTCACATTCTCTGCCAAGTGAATCCGGAAGTCTATCTCACGCTTGGAGGTAGTCCCTTAACCTTCTCAAACACGTCTGGATAATCCCTGACTATGGGTACAGATCGCAAATCGTCAACAGAAGTATCAAGTGATTCTAGAAAACTGAGCATCACTGACCCCCATGGGTCACAATAAATTTCGAGAGTTCTACCTTGACAAGTAAGAAGTCTAACTACTCTTTTTTCACAATCAAGGATGGCAACATACATGGCTAGCCAATCCATTCCTAGAATCAAACCATATCCCATAAAGCCAGCACGTATGCGTCGCATTCAATCTCGACGCCCAAGATAGAAAGTATCAAACCCCTACACATCATAGATAAGTGGGTCGATCCTCCTATGGGGTTTTAGACTACTACAGGATCATAAATTATACTAGTATTAAGGTGCAGATGACAATCTATTTGAAAATACTCTGCTTTTGAAAACAATTTAAAAAAAATCTCCAATCTTGTAACTTTTAACTCTGATACCAAATGTGACACCCCACGTCCGTTAATGTCACTCATAAGAGAATGCATTAAATTTCGTGAAGCACAATAGGTAAACAGTACAGAAATTCACAAGACAGATATAAAATAAGCAGCGGAAAATTTTCAACTTTATTATTAAAATAAAACATAGTCTCAAATAGGTTACATCAAAACCAGTTACATCAAAACCAAGCATCTCAAATCTGTCGCACAAAACATCTCATAAAAGAAAATATCTTAGTGCGGTAACATAAAATCATATCCCTCATAGCAAGTCATGATAGAGTAAAGAACAAGTCAAAACGGTATATCTCATAAAGTCCAGATCCAAGCTGAAAAGTCCTAATCATTGAGGGGTGCTACCACTCTGAGAAACTAGGGGAAAGGAAGGAAGAAGCGAAAATAAAAAGAGTCAGACATAAAGTCAGACGAGTTCCAGGGATTTTCAAATATGCATAAAATAGAAACGCCAAGGCAGGTAAATAAGACCAAATGAGAAGGTACAGTATCGTATAAGTTAACAAACTAAACATGACAACAAGATATATAGGAATAACAGGAATAAACTATGATCGAGTAATGCTTCGCATTTATATCCTAAAATAGGTTTTGTCTACACTAATACTAGTATAACAGGATTAGGTGTTTAACCTAATTACATAACAGCAAAATTAATAGCAGGATTAAGTGTACCCTAATTACTACCCATGCGATCGGCTCCCTAATACGTAAATACCATGTGTCATCCCCGGTAGTAGGGTGTATCACTCCCTAACCCAATAATTTATATAACACAGACCTATTTACAGGTGCCACAACGACTTAGTTTTCCTAATCAGACTTATGCACGCTCATGACTCCGCCCAAACGCGCCCGTACTCACCTTCCCCTTGTGAATTTCTTACTATCCAGTTCAGTAAAGCTTGCCCTAGCGCCTACCTGGTGCGAGGCCCCCTAACAAAATACCAACAGGGATACTGATTGATATGAGTTCCAAATAGCAGATTGACACAAACAAAAAACCCTAAGCTTGTGCCCTCAAGTAACTAGGATTTAAGAGTCCCCAAAAACCAATACAACAGCAGAATGAGGGACCTCTTAGCTTATTAATAATCATGTTTAACCTAACAGGTTTAGGTTTACTAATAAGTGTGGTTGAACATTGTATGTCATTATGTGTGTACAACCCTTCCCCAAAACACCTGCCCAGATGTATGTATAATTACTATAACAATTCAGTTTATTAGCCTACATCTGGTAATTACAATATTCTAACATGTCATTTACCTTATGTCTGTATTAAGTCAAATCTAACATGTCTATACATATGCATACTACCCATTCAATTATGTCCCCAAATTACAACATGTACTGGTTTATGCATATTATCCATTTTTATCAATTTATGGCAAGTATATGCACATTACACAGTTTTACAAATTTACAACAAATATAAACATGTGCATATTATCCCTTTCCCAAATTATAGTTAAACAGTCCTCAACTTAACAATATGCCTAAATTCCCCATTTTATGTCATTTATTATTACCCCAATGATACTCGAACTTTAATCGGATATAGCCTAGGCTTCTAAAGGCTTATGGTTAGCATAAACAAAAGGGAAAAACAAAGTAAGGAGAATAAAATCAAATCACATAGGCATATAAGAAAGACCGAAAATAAACGAAAACAGTAGAAATAGGGAAAAGGAAGGTAGATACATATAACTTATTAATTATCCAACAATATATGTTTTACTTACAACAACGACAAAGGTGATTAACAGTGAATAACATGTATAGCAATTATCTTATAAAAACCGTATATTCTAAACCAATTTTATTTAACTGTCGTGTTATAGTCTAAAAATTCATATCTGAAAATGACAGGGTACTCACAGTGGGTCTTAATGAAGAAGAGATTAAATCTCTTATATATATATATATGCCATTGCAGAAAAGTCCAGTTCTATCCCTTTTTTTGTGTGTATGTAAATCTTGAATGTTAACTCTGTAGATATAGGCTTCAGCAGCATTCCCTCATTATATATAATTTTATTTCAGAATAGATTCATAGAGACAGAGAGTATGAAGAAATTTATGTGCATTGAAACGAGAGAAAGCCACCTATTTATAGATTCACAAAGGTAAACTTAGCCTTCAGATTCTAGGGTTTTATTCCAAATCGTACATGTAGCGCTAAGTCAACAACGAATCTAGTTAGGAAAGCAGTCCAGATACAGAATCTGAACCTACCCAAATCGTCGATAGGTCGACCCACCGACCCATTGGGTCGACCCAACCGACTATGGGTGTAACGACCCGGATTTCTGGTCGATTAATTTTAAATATTTAATATAGATTTAAATATTGAGTTGAAAATATAAATAGAATTTTATATTGAGTTATCGATTAAATAATCAAAATACGATTTATTTCGAATATATTGAATAATCGTGATACGAAAAACAAATCTAGTTTAATTCAAATAAAACTGAATCAACAATTCAGATGGTCATTTTAAATTGTATTTGAAATATAAATGATAATATTAATTTTTTATTATCTAGGGAATTTATAGTTTTGAATTGAATTTAATTTATATCGATTTAAATTAATATCTTCTATAGACGATCAAATTGGACTTCGTGACCTATCCCAGTGTGTCCAGAATAGGGGAATAACCCTAGGAATGTCATTTGTTGGGTTTAGAAAGGGGTTCGAAATCACGGGGTATTTAAATTAAAGGATACCAGTTTAAAACAACACTGTGCCTTCTTTTCTTCCACAAATTAAAACAACACCGTGCCTCCTTTCCTTCCACCAACTAAAACAAAACGTGGCTGCTCCATTTTCATGTGTTAAAAATAGAAATTCCCCTTTATAAAAAAATGGCCATTCCCCTTTATAAAACAACTCGTCTGAGAACAAAGCCTTCGTTTTATCTTTTTCCTTTCGAATCAACACTCAAACAAAATCAGATAAAATCAAATTGATCCACTACATCGCGGTGAAGGACCTGAAGCTCGGACATGTCTGAACGCTCGAAGTACAGTAGGGAGGAAGTTGAAATCGAAGAGGGTGTCTTGATGGGAAACCGCGAGTTCCTTGAGTTCAACAGTCTTGCGTTTTAGGGAAGGTAAGGGAAGAGGTCGAATGCTGATTTGGGGGTATCGAGTCTGTCGGTTTTAGGAAAAATACAAACCGCGATGAACTGTAAGTGGGAAGACGGAAGTCGCGATTCATACAAAGGGGGTTCGGCTTCAACAGTAATCGCAAGTGCTTGTAACTCGAGCAGTGATGTCGTGATTTGTTTGGATGTAGATCTGTAGTGGTGGTGGATGTAATGAGTTCGTACCTTAAGGTTGAGGGGTTCAGTTATCGATTGTTTTCACTACCTGTGACTTGCGCAGAGGACATAAGTATGTCGAGACGGTGCTTGGCAGATGGCGATTTGGATTCGGATGTTATGGAGGAGGTCGTGATGGGTTTGGGCATTTACAGTGATTATTCAGTGAAGTTCCAGGATTATAACAGACCACATAAAAATCAAAGTGAGTTTAGATTTGCTTAATTAGTATTTTTAAATGTTTAAAAATATTTGTTTACTGAAAACAATACCAAACATGTTAATTGATGATATTATCAACTGAATTGTTGAAAGAAGATTAAGATTAAAAAAAGAGGATTTAGGTAAATTAATTTTAATTAATTTAGTAATGTTTGTTGATTAGATTTGATTAGTTTAAATTTATTTAGTTAGTAGTGAGTAATTAAATTATGAACTAACCATTGTATATGAAATCATAAAAGGAAAGGGTTAGGATTCGCTAATCACGGTAATTAGCTTATTTTAATAATGGTAATAAATCTTAATAAGGTCATTAATGGATTGATTAATTTAAATTAATTCATTCAATAACGTATAAAAATCATAATTTATTTTTATGATGTTAGATTCGAGCAAGGCGAAGTACATCGGAGCCAGAACGACGAATACTCGAAATAAACTTGGTTTGAACTAGATTGGAGCTTATTGGTATTCCTGATTAAATTAAACACTTGTTTGATTTAATCAGAAACCAACAGTTATTTCGACAAAATAAATCACGGTGACTAAATCTCACTCACCTGTTATTTAGAATTATTTTTATTCGGTAAAAATAATTGTTGTTGCTTGTTTGAATGCTTTCTGGTTGATTTAAATATATTAGTTATTTAAGGTTAACTATTATATATATATTGGGTTGATGATTGGATTGTTCCCGCAGTCTCATTAGCGGATGCCCGCAGTTTCATAGCGGATGATTTCCCTATGCGCCCCACAAATATATATTAGTGGATGACCTTCATACCGCGATGTCCTGCCTCGAAGCAGGATGGGTATTATTTATGTTGACTAATATATTTGGATGCAGGAAAACAAGTTGGAGGGATCCAACTGGATCCCTCAAAAATATATTATCTGTTTGTTTATTTGTTTGCATATATACTGTCATATATGATGTGTTAGAAAACCCTGAAATAAATAATTGGTTGTTTGGTGTTTGAAAATCACTGGGCCTAAATGTTGATATTTAAAAATATCGTGAAAAGGATATTTGAGATTTAAAAGGGAAATTCTATTTTTCTAAAATAGAAATTCGAATGGAATAAAAATATTAACTTGTTTTGAATAAATAAAACAAGTATTGAAATTTATAAACGATGTTATAACTTAAATAATCAGGGAATTGAAGAATAATTTATAAACGATGTTTATAAATTAAATAATCAGAGTATTGAAGTGAATTTATAAAAGGTGTTATAAATAAAATGGGAAAAAATTATCATTGGATAATTTGAATATTTAAATTCAAATGTGAATTTAAAAATAGAAATAGGGAAATCGGTTTAAAGAAATAAACGTTGGAATTTATTCTGATGTTAAAAATATAAATTGAACGAAAATAAATCGATAAGGATTTACGATTTGAATTCGATTAGTTCGAATTTTATTTAAAAAGAAGTTAAATTGAATATGGAAATAAATTGGGTGTTATATATGTAAGTTATTATAAATAGAAAATTCCAAAATAAGATTTTTGTTTTAAATAGATTTCGAAATAGACTTGTTTAAATAAAATAAGGAAATTTATAAAATGTTGTTTATAAATAAAATGAATAAATTATCAAGAGATAATTTGAATATAGAAATTCAAATGGAATTTGAATAAAGAAAATTCAAATAGAATTTGAATATAGAAATTTAAAATAGAAAGTTGATATCATTTCGAAATGGGAACGACGAAATATATTTCAGAATGCGGATTTTTAAACAGAATAGAAATAAATCCAAAGGATTTATAATTTGTAAAAGGAATTGAAATTTAATATAGAAGATCGAAGTTCAAATAAATTTATTTCCGAGTTAGGGAAAATCGACAGTTTAAGAAAATCGGAAATATGATGTTGAATTGGGAAACTGATTTGATATATATTAAAAATATATCAGAATGGAGTTGAAGTTCTTATAAACAAAGTTTAAACGTTTATATATTTAAATATAATTAAAACGAACTCACCGCAGCGCTGCAGTTCGTAAATTGGCATTTCGAACTTCAATTGAGTATACAGAACTCAATTGAAGTCGGAATTCTTTGAAACAAGAATCGTCAGGACCGATTTGATAATAGTTTTCTAATGGAAAAGAAAAATCTGGATTTCGTCTTATAGATTTTGTGTTATGTCAAAATCAAATTTCTAGAAAAGCAGCGCCATAATCGTTTAAAAACCATAACGGTTTATTTATATAAATAAAGGGATTTTAAGTAAATAAAATCCGAATGACCATTAGAAAAATGTAGGCATTAGTTATAAATTAAATATGAACCCAAGTGAAGTAAATGAAATGATTTCTGAAACAATAATCATATTTTTTATTATTGAATAGAATTAACTAAGTAGAAGAGAAATTAGTTAATCAAGGTTTGATTCGAAATAAGACTTTGAAAAGTGAATTAGATTTGTAATGTATATTCAAAATCGAATATGAAACTTGAATTGAAATTAGAATTCAATTAGTTACAAACAAGTTAAAATATATTTGAACATGTTATGTTCAAATATAAAAGTGAAATAGGCAACAAAGTTAATTAGCAAACTGATTTATAAATTAAGTTAAAACGATTGAATTGTGTTGACTTGGAATAAGGGAATGAGAAATTGTGATTTCATATTCGAAATCGAATATGAAACTGGAGTTGAACTTGGAATTAAATTAGTTATAAGCAAGTCAAGAATATATTGAACATGTTATGTTCAAATATAAAGTGAAATAGACAAAAGTGCTAAGTAACGAATTAAATAACGGATTAAGTTAAAAACTATCGGAATGAGTGGAATAAAATTGGGAATGGGTAGATATATGTTAAACAGGTTTGGAAGGAAGTATAGAGTGAAATAGATAGAGTGCTTGACAAAAAGGTATGTATTTAATTCGTATATGTGATTTTATACGTCGTATCGGCTAGCCGCTTGGCTTTTTGATTTTCTTTTTTGAATGGAGAGGCCTGTGTGGCGGTTTGGGGATTTTTCTGATGCTCCCGGTACAAAGGAGGTTATGGCGAATTTTTCCGGAAATTTAAGAAGTTAGAATATTTTTAAGAAATTTTGATAGTTAGAAATCAACGTATCGATATATATAGAATTCGATAAGGAAATGAACTTAAAAATAGAATATTATAAACAAAAAGGAAATCTATAAATTAGATTGGTTAAAAATGGAAGGAGAAGCGTATACGTGTTTAGAAATGGAAAATTGGTTTAATATGGTGTTGATTATTCGAGTTAGCGGTCTTGTCTGTTTTGAAGTTAATGATGTTTTCAGTCAAGGTCTGAGAGGTAATTATACCCCAACTTGATTGATTTCATTATTGGCTGATAAATAGCAAGATCCAGTCTCGAAGAGAAATATTCAAAGAGATTTAGTCCAATGCAGTATTTTGGGTTGTTGTGACGATGTTTTACATAACATTCGTTTTAACCCGAAGAAGTGAAAATTTGGAAACAGAATAATAAATATTTCCTAAGTATAGAAATAAACGAGTCGAAAAAGAGATAAGTAATTGGAATATTTTCCAATTATAAATAGAAGATATTTTCTAAGTACAGAAAATAAAAGAAGACGATATATGGAAATGTTTTCCAATTAACGTAAAAGGCCAAGATGATTATCAAAAATATTTGGTTAACAAATATTGATAAGGAAATGGAGAAGAGATTTAATTAATGAAATATTAATTAAAGAGCCCAGTGATTTGTTTGATATGTTGAATGAACACTTGTTTTTATTCGATAGTTAAATCACAGACTATCGAAGTTTTGACCATCGTTGTCAATATGGAGTGACCGGTTGGATTATTATCTGAAGAACCACTCCGTATTGGCATAAGCGTTGCAAACCAAGTATGCTGAATATATTGAAGACGGAGTAAAGTGCAAGGGATGTTGTATAAGTCCTAGGTAGAGATTGCCTATGATGGATGTACGGAATAGTGCCTTCGGTTTCGTTCCATCCCAGAATGAACGTATATGGACGAATGTCTGACAGAATATTTCCAATGATCTCATATGTTGGACTGTACAAATATATATGGTGGCAACAGATTTATTCCCTTAGCATAATATCCAGAATATTTGTGCAAATCAATAAATGATTAACAGATCTGACAATGTGGCATTTAAAGTGACTGTGTTATCAATGAATGAAGTAATCGTAGCCTCAGGCCTCAACAATCGAGAAATGACAAAAATCGGGCAGACAACATGGCTATGTGGGTCGCACCCATTAGGGTGTATAATCACCTATCTAGGGATTCATTTAATTCCTTATTCTATTCGATGTTGTCCCATTCGGGAAAACGGTTGCTGATCCCAACCGTTGGTGATATACATTCGATACACTCAAGCGAAATGAGTGGTCGGTCATGTGTGGTCGGGTTGCAAGATGTTCTTGTTAAAACCCAGTGTATTCTCCTCTAGAGATACATTATCGGAAGGTGATTCCATACCTTATCATAGTTGGAAATCCATTACCCAATAAGTGCTTGCGGTTTTGATTGTATATTATATATGTGGAACGTGAGATGCAAACGTTCCACTAGATTGTTATTTATTTGATTTAGACACTCTCATAGTATCAAAAGAGATTTGATATAAAGATTATCATTCCTTTCAAAAGGATTTTTGAAAGTTAAATCAAGTGTTTGGATTCTCATAAGGGAAAAACTCGTTCCGTGTTATACGGCGTGGTCTTACGAGTTATCAGTTAGTTTCTCAAACTGTTTTAAATTGTTTACTCATACCAGTTCCATGACTGACCCAGAGTTTATTTTGTTCTACCTAAACTCTTGGATGCCTAAATTTGTACGGGCAGTCAAGTAGTTCAGGATTTTACAAATCTATCTAAATGAGCTTGGAGCAGGAGGCTTCAGTGTTAGTTATATAGAGTTTTGTTCCGCTGTTTTGAAAGTGTTGTACTTTGATAAGTGTATGTTATACAGTTGAAATTTTGTATTTCAAAAGTAATGATATATTATATTTTGTTTCGCTGCGATGTGAGATTCTGTGTTGTTTTTTATGTTTTTCTTCCACTACAAGAAAACAGGCTATTTGCGACGGCTGATTTGCGACGGCTTCAGACGGGCCGTCAGAGGCCATCGGAAGCCGTCGGAAATTTTCGTGCTAAATTTCCTACCGAACTCTTTCTTCCTCATTTCTTTTGCTCATCCATTTTTTCCAGCTACGGTTTTTAAAACCTTACCACCCCAAATCCGATTTTTTGCCTCCAAAACTCGATTTCTTCGCGTAAGAACCTCCTTGGTTTTCATTCAGATCTCTAGAGCAATCAATTTGAGGTATAATCTCTTTTTTCCATAAAAATCCAATTTTTACCTAAATCTATATTTGCTTAAATTAGAAAATTAGGGTTATCTATCGATTGCAATTGGTTTAAATAGCGTTTTAGTGGATTATAGCATCCTATTATGTGCGTATTTCATGTGATATAATGAAATTGAAAATTTTATGTGCAATTTTTGGTTATTTGTGCGTATGTCCCCCTTAACTTGATTTTGTCCATTGTATAATTGTGGTTATTTGTGTATATGTGCACCGTTATGTACTTGTTATTCTTGTATTTGTTGCAAAAGTGGAAAATCTTACAAAAATTGTTTGAGTACATCTAACAAAACAAAAACCCTTTTTGTGATTTAAGTTACTTATGAATCAACGATGCGGATTTAAGAGATCACATCAAAATAGGATAATATGCATGAAATCGATGCATTATATCTATGAATATTACATGTATGAATAAATTTGTGAAGTAACATACAAAGCTATCTATTTTCAGTGTTGGAACAACAGTGTGGGAAGCGTCAAGTATTGGAACACTGATCAGGCGAAGGTAAGTGCACAAAATTATTTGTAAATATCAAAAATATTTGATTGTTAATGTCATTCTTTGTAGACCCTGCCCAGCAACCTCCAAACTTGCGCACATATTGTCTGTGATGCTGGTGATAATATCATCATGGCATATTAACTACTTTACTCCATCTCTTGCTTAAAATAAACGAGCAATTAAATCATGTTCTACCAAATTTGATGATACGAGCTTATCCGATTTTGTTTTCGCCAACTTCTTCATGTAGTCAACTAATGAACTCTTGGCAATGATTGCATGGAGACAATTGGACGAATTTGAACCTCTCTTCGATTACAGTGCAGTCACCCCCTTTATGTAGTCATCGAAGGTAAACTCCTTTACCTATATCTTGGTGTTTTTGTTGGAATCTCGATTCCTTTTTCTTTTTTGTTATTATTAATGCATATATATTATAGATGACGACGATGACACAGTTCCTTTAACTATTTTGGATGGGCCTACGGGAAAGAGATGCTTAAATTCTGATTTTAAGGTATATTTTTCTATTTTTTTGTGTTAAATATATTTTTAAGTTATGTTAATTCTGATTTTAAGGTGTGCTTAAATTCTGATTTGGATGCGCGTATGTGAAAGCGACGCGAAACAGGCGGTGTGAATTTGGAAATCAAGTGATAAACGATTTTTTTTTTTAATATAATTTTTAGTTTAGAAATAAAATCATGTACCCTTACACAGTTGCTACAAATATGAGTTAGGATTCAAATTATCCACTTCTTTATAATTTGTACAAAATATGAGTTAGGATTTGGAAATCAAGCAGATTTTTTGGGGTAGTGTATTTATTATTGGTACATATATTGGTGGACTACGTGGTGTGCACAAATTTATGTATTATGTAGTTAATGGTTTAAGTTTATGGTGAAATTTTTGTGTTTTTGTTAATTGGTTGAGAGCTGATATGTTGGGTTATCTATTGATTGATTAGATACTGGTTTTAGTGAAGAAGTATAGTTGTAAGGCTAAATAGCAGCTGAAATTTCCAAAAAAAAAATATGCCGGTTTTCCGACGGCCGACGAAAGCCGTCGGAAGCCGTTACAAACCGCCAAAAATCATCGGAAACAAAAACTACGGGCTGTGTCGAAAACCGTCGGAAAATCAGATTTTCGACGCCTCTAAAAGCGACGGCTATTTCCGACGGCTTCTGACAGTTTTCAACCGTCGGAAATAGCCTTTTTTCTTGTAGTGTTCTACCTTTTTCTTCAAAAAAAAAAATGATTCGTATTTTCGTGATATTTAGGTTGGATGTATGATGTATGTAGTTAACTCTGATATTATGGATTTGTAGGCCATTACAATGGGTCGTCCCACAACGGTCTGGTTTCCCGATTAAATTCCTGCTTCGTCTCGTTTGAATATTTTTGAATTATATGTATATTATATTCATATATAAGCCCCCTATATACATACAAACCTCTAAGATTCATAACTTCTTCATATGTTATTCGTTACGCAAAGTTGGGGTCTATCTGAACCAGAATTACGAGACAAATGCAAGGGTAAAACTGGTTTTACTTAATTTTGAATATTTAATTAAGTAATTCCCATGTTATTATCTATAAAGTATGGTTATAATGTATTAAATTTTGGGGTGTTAGACTTGTTTGATTGTTGGTTGTATGATAGACTTGATGTTGTATTACGTGATGGTAGACGTTGATTGGTTGATTGTAGACTTGATGTTATGGTTGTTTGTGAATATTTTGTATTGTATTGTACGGTTGTTTGACTTATATGACTTGATTTTATATTTTTTTTTGGTTTGGTGAATTGTGTGCAGCTTGATTTTTGAATTTTGGTTGGAATATTGTATATTGAGTATTGCATAATAGTGGTAGAAAAGTATATATATGTGAAATATGGCAGGAAGGCTAAAGTGCAGCACAAATACAAAAAACTTAGTAGGTTTTCCTACGGCTTTTGGGTATTTCCCATCTGGTGGTTTCCGACGGCCTCCGGTACGTGTCGGAAACCGCCGGAAGACGCCGGAAGTATATCCGATGAGCGTTGTCAAGAACCGTAAAAAAACAATGCTCCCGACGCCTTTATTTACGGCGGTTTATTATGACGACGACCACCGACGATTTTTAGCCGTCGGAACAGTCGCTTTTTCTTTTAGTGATAGAATCGGTTCATACATGTGTGTGTGTGTGTATATATAAGGAGCGTTTCGCTACACCTCTTATATTGCACGTGAGCTCTCCCCCTTAATCTTCACCACCCATTTCCCCACTCATTCTCTCTCTTCCCATCAAGAAATAATATTGAAATGGGAAGAGAGAGAATGAGTGGGGAAATGGATGGTGGAGATTAAGGGGGAGAGTTCACGTGCAATATAAGAGGTGTAGCGGAACGTTCCTATATATATATATATATATATATATATATATATATATATATATATATATATATATATACATACAAGCGTTCGGTTGCACCCCAAAAATGAAGCACCCCAAATGCCCCCTGATTTCCACCACCCGTTTATATTAAAGAATGTGAGTGGGAAGTGAGAGAGTGAGTGAAAGGAGAGAGAAGGGGAAATACTTGGTGGAGATTGAGGGGCATTTGGGGTGCTGCACTGTTTGGGGTGCTCTCGAACCTGCCTCATATATATATATATATATATATATATATATATATATATATATATATATATATATATATATGCAAGCGTTCGCTTGCACCCCAAAAATGAAGCACCTCAAATGCACCCTGATTTCCACCACTCGTTTATATTAAAGAATGTGAGTGGGAAGTGAGAGAGTGAGTGGAATGAGAGAGAAGGGGAAATACTTGATGGAGATTGAGGGGCATTTGGGGTGTTGCACTGTTTAGGGTGCTCTCGAACCTGCCTCATATATATATATATATATATATATATATATATATATATATATATATATATATATATATATATATGAAAAATCTATTTAGACACAGACGTTTGACACAAATTAAAAGACGTAAAATCTCAATTATTAGATTGTCTTCTGGTTTCCCCTTCTTATTTAACAACAAAGTAATCTAGTGGTTTAGACTTCGTATTCTCTAATTTATGTCATATTTCTGTGTTCAAATAGCCACTTTCATATATTAAAAACTAATGCATTTATTTTACAGGTTTCCCGCTGTATAGCTCTAGAAAAAAAAAATGCATTTTAAAAACAGTCCTCGGATCTAAAACTCTGCTGGGTCGGGCCTGGCTAGTTGGTGGGCCGTTTTGGGGGCATGCTTATGTCAAAGGAGCACATATGTCTCATGAAGTGGCAGTGACAGTGGTAGTTGTACAACCGGGCTTTGCCAAGTGGACAATAAAGCATGAATTTACGAGGTCACCATATGGAATCCCAATAAAGCATGAATTTACGTGACTATATCCACAGATTGGTTGATAGAGGAGGACCCCATATGGAATCCCATGAATTCCACCAATCGGTGGCCGAGGTCACCGTGACACCACAGAATATGGTGTCAACAAACTCGGTCTTTTATTTATAAATGTACAGTATGACAGTAATAAGAGGAATTGGCTTCTCCATATTTATAGCAATATAAGAAGTTAATTCCATTTCAACCTAGTACTATCGATCACATGATTCAACCAGGGGGAAGGAGTAAATAAACCACAATTCAACCATGTCTACTACTCTATGCAAGCTAACTGTAAATTGTTACGTACCAGTCCATGTAGTTTGTCGTATGTAATACCTTCAGCGTACTTCTTTCTAATAGATCAGCTTAAATGACACAACATGGTCAATATTATGTCCAAAACATGCCCAAAATATATTTCTGATAATTCCAAGAGCTAATGAAGAACCTCAAATCCAAAACATGAATTCTAACTCAAAAGAATCTATAAATTAGTTACAATAAGAAAATAAAAAGCATGAATCAAGAGTAGTAAACAACAAACCATAACAAAGCTCCAAGCTTCTACCTTATCCGAACTTTGAAAAACTCTGCATACAAGAGTACACCATATCTTAAGTCCAGTACTACTTCCATGACATTCCAAACAAACCCCTGAAATCTTCAATTTTTCGCAGCCTGCCTAGCTCCCACAGCAAAGAATTCAGTGATGACCTCCAGAGGCATGCCCTTGGTTTCTGGAACCTTCAAGTAAACAAACACCAAAGCTACCACACAGACGGTAGCGTAAATACCAAACACCCCAGCCAGACCAATGGAGTCGAGCATTAGAGGAAGGGTATATGTGACGATTATATCGCCGATCCAGAATGTGAGTGCACAGATAGCGATGCAGATGCCTCTGACTCTAGTAGGGAATATTTCAGCACATAGAATGTTGGGTATGGGTCCAAAACCGGTAACGAAACAACAGAAGTATACAATGACACTCGCGGTTGAAAGGACAGCGTGTACTACTGTCCCAAAGTCGATTATGTTGGATATTACCAGTATGATTAATGATAAGATTAGAATGGGTATTGTGGATAGAAGAAGAAACCTGTCATATAACAAAATCAAACATACATAGCTTAGAAACTAAAACATATATAGTAATGATAATTTCATTAACCACTGGCACATAGTGATACTTCTGTGAATTGTTGATCTGAATATCCAAGAATGAAAACCCCATTGCACTGTACACCATTTTTCGCAAAAAAAATATGTACGGCACCCCCCCCCCCCCTTCTTTTATATTTTCTCATAAACAAACTTCTATTAGGCTAGGTAGCATGGGCATTTGTAATTTCTAGTTATGCCTCAGATCTTGTTTTTTGTAATTGTTACGCTAAAGAAGTAAATTAGGGTTTAGAGAGAACCTTCTTCCAGCTATGTCCATGAATCGCATAGCAATGCCAATAGATGGAAGCATGAGTAGAGTAACCAACGCACTTATAAGAATGGAGGCTGAAGAATCAGTGAGTCCGAGATTTGCGAGAAGAACTCCAACACCTGCTTGTTCAAGAATCTGTGGTGTGTAGTACAGAACACCATTGATGCCCGAAAACTGCAGATGGATTTTCATTAGACTGGTGCAGTAAAAAGATAAAAAGTTGCCAGAAATTTATTAGCCATGTTACCCACATTTACCAATACAAACAAAAATATAGCATAGCAATTTATACACCAAATTCAGACAGCAAGTCTCCTAAGATTAAAGCTTATAATATCCAAAAGTGAAGATGAGAACTTCATATGAAAAAAAAAAAAGTTTTTATCTGTGTCTGCTACCATGAATAAACCAATCCCAATTATATTTCAAAAAACAGCTAACATTTTTTTAACATAAAACGCTAAAACAGTGCAAAATAACCAATTTTCATTGGTAATAACTAATAAGCTACATTGCTACATTTGATTTGATGATGGCACTGAAAGACATAAGCATCGGAACTTTGGTCGTTAATTGTTCATATCCGTTAACATAGGCTTCAAGAATGCAAATTTTCAAACCTTAAACAAGCATATGTTTTCTAACTCAATAATGAAATGCAACACAACAAAGAACCGTAAATAATTATGAAGCTATCTTCTGTTTCAGTATGTTAATATTTTGACTCACAGCTATTGTTAAGCAAATCACAAAGAACAACTTTTAAAAACAAAGGCTATTATAGTCAAAAAGGGAAATGTTTATGCTATTCTTGCATCTAAAGTGAACAACCCATTAGCTACAAGTATGTTATTGATCTGGATTTCAATTTGAAATGAAGCAAACATAGCATAAACGCTTCTTTTTCCCATGTAGAGAATTTATACTCTGGTAAACAACATTGTCGTATTTGATGGAGAGCTGCCAGCGCACTCTGAATGCACACGCACGCAGTTGCATTGTGAATCTGTGATTGGCTCAATTCAACTTTTATATCATGAATTAGGTTCCACAATATGTTCCAATGGTAAAGCAAGCACCAGCACACTCGCGCAACAAGCAAGTGCTGCTAGCTAATTACTAGATGAAGATACTAGAAGGGCAGAAGATCACAACTTTCCAAAACAGGCATTTTCTAGCTATCTATGAATGATGAAAAGCCCTATAAACCAATTAACTATTCACCATAGAGAAATTACCTGCTGGAGAATCTGAATCCCAACTCCAACAATCAAAGCACTCCTAACACCGGGTTCAAGAAGATCCGACCATCTCATCCCTTTACTTGCTTCATTAGAATCAACCATAGCCACAGGATGATGCCCACTTCTATCCTTCGAACAAAGAGCAGATTCACTAACCAAAGCTGCCACCTGCACATACTCGCTATCTTCCGGAACATCACCTCCCTGTATGGAAACAATTGACCCTCTTCTAGAACCAGCAACCCCTTCATGCAAATATATCCTTTTAAACCCACTTTCTTTTTTACCGTTCTGTCCCTCCCCCTCACTCTTTTTCCAAGCAAGCTGCCAGCCACCTCCAATCCCCATAGCATCCCCACCACCTTGAAACAAACTGCTGTTCCTCCTAGGGGCAGCCATGTCCTTTCCTTCCATGCTGGTAGCCTGTCTAGATAAAAGCGGGCTATTCATGTTATTATCATCAGAATCATTTCCAACTTCATCAGTGCCATAGCCATCTCCTTCTCTGGTAGCACTTTCCTCATCCCATTGTTCAGTCCTCGGTTGGTTGCCTGCTACACTGAACATGCTTCCAAAGTTGGGGAACATTGAGTTTCTCATGCTTCCTCCAGTTTGAGGGAAGTTTTCATGCACGCTGCCAAATAAAGTGACTAGAGGATCCATCAGAGCCATACTGCCTCCTTGGTTTTCGATGCTGCCATGGCGAGATAGCATGCCTAAAGCGCTTCCTAGCATGCTTTGGCCTTTAGCGGGCCGGGCTATCCAGGATTGGCCTTCTTCAGGTCCATAAAGAGTGATTTGATCTTTGTCGGTGTGTGGGGTAGCGTCCTCGTGTAGATCATTTGCAGGTCCTATGATGTATTCTTCAATAGATGTGTCATTTCCTACGTCTAATCCTTCTACTAGTAGAGCCATTTCTCCTGTTTGTACAACAATTGCATTATTTTAACCTAGGTTTATTTAAGTAAAGGTGAAGGGTGGTATGAGGTCTAATAAGGAGTAATGTTATTTGCACTCCATAATGCACTTCTCTGCTTCACTTCAAAATATACCCCATCAATTTACTTCTCTCAAAATGAAATGCATAGAACCATAAACTGAAGGATGGAATTATGTTATACAATGTAGACCTTTTTTTTATTTTAAATAATGATATGTCAATTTAACAGAAATGTAAGAAAACAAACAGTGGTAAACATACATTTCTAGACATTAGGTAGATTATGGTGTATATCAATCCAAAAAAAGATGTACTGCATTAGAAATAACAGAGATGAACCGGGATTTGAGTCATAAATTGTGTAGTTTTAGTTATAAAACCGAAAAAGGATTTAAATCGTGATTTTTAGGTTCATATGATCCATTTTTAACTATCATATAAGCCTGTATGTTAGAAATTATGCTCTATATAGGTTACCCAGTGACTCTTCTTTCCATGGTAGTAAAATTCATGCTCTTGAAAGCTAGAAAAAATTATGCTTTTGAAATTGATCCTGATGTTTGAGCTTCTATGTTTAAACTTTTTTTTTTTTCTTCTATTTCTTCATCTGTATACCAATTAAAAAACAGTGAGATTTGAATAGTGTATATAACCACGGATTTAACCCTTTTTTTTTTTTTTTTTTTTGAACTGTAACTTTAATAGAGCGCTGAATCAGAGTTTGAAATTTGAATAATAATGGAAGAGTTCGGATTTAAAA
Source organism: Allium sativum (assembly GCA_030737875.1). Classification (NCBI taxonomy): domain Eukaryota; kingdom Viridiplantae; phylum Streptophyta; class Magnoliopsida; order Asparagales; family Amaryllidaceae; genus Allium; species Allium sativum. The sequence goes on along the minus strand of CM060916.1, from coordinate 786,462,590 downwards.
AGAGATTCCAGTAGTAAGTTTTTTGAGAACAATGAAATTGAGATCTAGATGCACTTACCATTTTGCAATATCAAAAAAGTAATTTGATAATCAGTGAGAGGCTTGCAAACTACATTCGATAGGAAAATGATGATTATTATTTTCATCATGCCTTGAATATCCCAACACCCCCCCCCCCCCCCCCCCCACCCCAAACTTTTTTTTTAAACTGTGCATTGGGACAGCTTTGCTAATTTAAGATAGAACAAGGTTCTTTTTAACTACAAGAAACATAAGATATTCAACAAGCGTTTCATACCTGCGACATCTTCTCTTCCTCTTAATCTCTGCAAAACTTTCTTTGCCTCTTTAGTTCTGCCTTTACTCACAAGCCACCTCGGAGACTCCGGCAAATAAAACACAGTCAAAGCAAAATACAGAAGCGAAGGAATAGAAAGAACGCCTAACATCAATCTCCAGCTTGGCTGTGGCATCAATGACATGGAAAAAACCATGCAATACGAGAAAAACATTCCACCTGAACCACAAAACTGAGGCAATGTGTTCAATAATCCTCTAATATCAGCTGGTGCAGTTTCAGATATGTAAACCGGAATAAGAGTAACTGATAAACCAATTCCAAAACCATCAATAAGTCTTGCTAATAGCAACATGTATACATTCGGTGCCCATAGCATTATTAACCCGCTTACGAAATAGAGCATTGATGATATTATCAGCATTGGACGTCTACCAATTGAATCGGATATAGGTCCAGATATCGTTGTTATAATCGTGGCACCAATTAAGGACATAGCAACAATGAGTCCTTCTACTGTTGGTTCGCTTTCCAGTTCAAATTCCCTCTTAATATAAAGAACAGCACCTGAAATAGAAATTGGAATTATTTTGAATATCAAAGCGAAAAAGGTGATTTAAGTTTCCAAAAAATAAAAGTAGCATGTTTTAATGCAATGGTATCTCTGTAAAATAACTTCAAAACAAGTGATGTTGCATCGGACATTAAAAGAGCTATAATGATAGTACACTGTGAATGACTTATAACATTGAATATCCCCAAGAGAATTTATCTAAAAAGCTAACAATACTGTTAAATGACAGCTGCTTTCTATGTCACTTTTGAAGTAAACCTAACAAAAATATCTGAAAATTTCAGCATTAATTTAAACGGTAAAGATAAGCATGAAATATCTTACACTCATATATCATATCATGCATCAGTCACAATTAACACAAAAGTTCCATGTTTGAGGAGGACCTAAACCTATGTCAGTAAATCACAGGTAGCATTTATTTTAGAAAACTGGACCAGTGAAAGTTCAAACTTTTGACTTCAAATGTCATTTGGTAGCATTATTTATGCCAAACTTTATTACCGGTTATCTTTGTTTGAAGTTGGAATCATATAGACGCAATAAATTGAATAACTTTTAAAGAATTTTTATAAACAGCTAACAATAATTTCTAACGACAGAGGCTCTCTGTGTTGCTTTCCAAGTAAACAAACCATCAAGAAGAGCATAAATTATCCTCCACTTGTTTCTCATGTACCAGTCAGTTGAAGCCCTATCTTTGGGGCAGAATCTAGCAACATATATTCTAGAAAAGTGGACCAAGAAATTTCCTTCTCGCCAACAGTTGTTATGGCCATTAAGCAACATTTATACAAACTGCCAGTGGATGACTTATAAAAACTGAATAAGTCAAAAAAAAAAAAAAAAAAAAAAAAAAAAAAAAAAAAAAAAAACTAAAGAGCTAACAATAGTTTTGATGATAGAAGCTTGATGTTACTTTCCAAGTAAACCAAACAAAACAATTCAATAGCTTCAAATTAATTTGAACCATAAAGATGGGCATGAAGCATATTCCACTCATCTCCCATGTATCAGTTTATTAAAGCATCCTTTTTGTTTGGACCACGGTCTATACCAACGAACCACATGAAGCGTTATAAATTTGGATCGACAAAATTTCATACTGTTGACATCATTTGGCAAATTTCTTGCTCATATTTTTACTACTAGTTAACTTTAAGTTGGAACCATTTTCATGCTATAAATTGCTGATTCCACACCTTTTGTATTGTTATGCCAACAAGCATTTCAGAAAAAAGAGTTTGACACACATTTTTACCACTAGTTCCTTGCCAATTTTGACACAAGTTATTGTGCTAGATCCATATATATAAAAAATCCCTCCACAAATCTAGCTTTGTTACGCTTTAAAAGATCTTATGACAAAATTAACATCTAGTTCAAGTAGACCAAAACAGTAGAAATTCCCAACTCCTTACAAAAATTAGTTCAAATTATAATGATTTCCTACTCCATTTTCCATAATTATTTATCTAACCGCTTTGGGTATCTTTGAACAGGTACAATTTCTTTTCGTTTTTTTTCAAGTAGAAGTTAAAAAGACAATAATTACCTGCTATAGTAGCATTATCCCAACCCTGCAGCAAGTTACCGATCGTAGCTGCAATTGCAACGAGAACTGCTCCATTCATTTTAGTGCCTGATCAGAAACCTGAAGGAAAAATAAATGAAAAATAGTTGCAATATTTATTAGTTTGAAGCTTTAAACAAACGTCGAAATCAAAATTCAAGCTAAATCAAGATCTTATCAACATAACTCAGATCCAAACCAAACCCAAAACAGTAGCAAGCACAATCAATTGAACTAGCACAGGCGAGTATATCAGCCTTTACTACCAAAATTCATATACAAAACAATTCTAAAAAATAGTTTTGAAAAGATATATACCTTGTAGACAAGATTAAGAACGCCCAGATGAGAAATGAGTAAAATCTGCAGCACAGTTATAAATCAAGGATACAAACAGCCATAATAAGAACCAAAAGAACCCTGTATATTCCTATTGATGCCTTGCACTTATAAATGAAATACTCCAACAAACAGACAAAATTACTGCCTTCAATTTGGCCCAATGAATCGCAAAAGAACAAAAGAGTGAATGCTACTCTATTTATTGTAGTGCTTAAATAGGTGCAGAATAACAGCATACGGAAATAATTACAATTCAGTACCTCTCTGGAAATTCAAAAATACAGTAGAAGATATTAAGTATTTAAATCTTGAAGATGGTCAAAATTCGAGTTATTTTTAGTGGACTGCCATCTTACCCGTGAAGCGAACTGTCGATAGTGCTATGACGTGAGATCTGTATTAAGCTCCTAAACTCTGAAGTACATTCAGAGGTCGGCAGTGTTTGGTTGTTTTACTTTAGTTTCTTTTGCCTTAGTCTTGAATTTTATTTGTGTAGTGCAACCGTGTGCTTGTACCTTGTATGCTTTTTATTTTTTATTTTAAAAGAGGTAAATATTTCTACAGAACTGAATTTATTATACAATGCATGTGAATTTGTTAGTTTTTTTTTTTTTTTTTTTTTTTTGGCTAGTATTTAATGTTATATTTGTATAGTAAGTTGAGTGATTCGTGTGTTTTTATACTTGTATAAAATGTTATGTTGCCATTATTGTATAAAATGCTATGTTGCCGTTAGCATTCTTAGACGTATTGTTTGCTTGATAATCAAAACAAAAACCAAATCTTTTGGTTTTCTACACTCCTGCATTTCTCATTAATGACAAAACATTTTGTTTATTGAGGTTAATTGGTTGAAAATATTGAATACATCCTATTCTTCATCATTTCCATTTTTTCTCTTCACCAGGTATTCAAAAATTTAATAGACAATCATTTTCTCATCCCATCTTTCCTTCTTTTATTTTTCCTAAAACTAATTCATTTTAAAAACATTTGAAACTTTGGGAAGCGGATGACAATCATCGATTGCATATTAATCGTACTGAATTTCGCTTTAAAGGCAGTAGTCTCTCAACCACGACACAACTTCTTCTATTCCTCTTTTTTATACCCACCCATTAAATTTTTAACAACTTAAAAGCGAGATCTTATTTGACTTTAGAGCAAAGATTTAATTGTTATCATGATTGATGCAAGCGAAGAGGAAAAACATGGATTGGATAAAATTGCGTTGAATCTGAAATTTTAAGATTTTGACAAGTAATATAGCGTGAATGCTAAGGCATGTTTAAAAAACATTTTTATTTGAATCATCTTGTAGTTTTTCCACTATCGTCACTTTGCCGAAAAGTCGAAACGAATTGAGGTTTAAAAGCAACCTTTGAACAATGACATATATTAAACATAGTGATATAAATTTATGTAAGTTGTGACAGCAGTTTTCTTAATGATTCAAAAAGGAGTTTCTAATACATGATTTAAATGTGGACAGAAATGTGTATTTGATTCAATTCTACTTGTTTAAATATTGATCTTTCATTTAGTGAAAGTTAGAAAGTAAGATTTTATTAGTTTCAATATAAACTATTAATCATTTAATAAAAGTTAATAATGTGCAAACCTTGGTAATTATAAGATAATGATATGTTAATAGAAAAAAATAGTTGCTTTTAAAAGATAACAAAGTTTTTAGTTATTTTATTAATATGTTGAGAATATGATCATTAGCATTCTTTAGTTTGGAATGACATGTTTTATTTGTTTGTAAAACATTTGGTGATTTCAATAAATAGTTATTCATTGATTATATGTATACAATATAACAAACACTTTTTTTTTAATAAAAAGGAAATTTTCGTAATGCTTGGCACTTTTGGACTCTTAATACCTTCTATAAGAAATGGAAAATAAACCTTTTTTTTTCCTTGAATTTCAAGTATCATACGTTGTAACATTATCAATTTCGTCATTTCATTTTTAGATGGAATTAAAACACCATTAGTTGATCATTAATACATGCAGATGTAACATTGCCAATTTAACAATTGACATTCCTTTTGACTAAGCATTTATTGCTTTTTCTTGTAATAGTGTTTAAGTTTGAAAAATTAAATTAAAAGATTTACAGAAGTAGTTCACACAAAGTGTTTTAAATATAATAAAAATACTTTTTTTTACATGTTTCCTTTAAGCATGTTATGAGCATTAAATCAGAAAAATGATTGGTGTTGTAATATATAAAAGTGAATGTGCTTTTGTGATATTTTATTTAGTCACACATCATGGGGATAAGTTTAACATACTTGAAGTAATAGAAATGTACATACTTGAAGTAATAGAAATAAAAGTCTCTCCCCTATCTTTTCTGTTCTCTCTAATGGTTTCTTGTTTAACATATGTTCTGTTTTATTTTATAACACATTATCGCACGAAGCTCTGACCGATCTAATTATAGATCTCAAAACAGTGGGTTATTTTTCTGACCTGATTGATTTTTCAAATCTCTATTTTTGTTAGATCTCATCTCATTCTAGATTTAAATCTATTGTGTTATCTTCTAGATTTTTGTTTAGTCTTATAATTTTAGAACTCATATAGATCTACACTTTGAGATCTAATTCTTGTTTTGTTAATCATATTTCAGATCTCACTCTATTATAGATCTGATTTTTTAATGTAATCATACTGTTAATCTCAAATTATACTCATTTTATATACATTTGAGATCCCTACATGATTCAAAAATGAGATGTTGATTGTACTGATTTATCCTTTTGGATTCAACAAATTTTTATTCTTCTCTATTCAAATAAATTTATTGAATTTAATTTGATTTTGTTACATAATTCATATTTCCGGAAGAAATGTTGTTTTGTTTCTTAGAGAAACAAATATAAATATAGTACGTATCTGGAAGATCGTATTAAGTTCAGATCTAATATTGATATATCACCAAAAGTGAATTATGAGAAATAAACAAATGAAAAATCATAAATTATATTAATTCTTTGGAATCTGAAATAATATGAATCTGAAGTTCATATGTTGAAGAAAAAAAAATAAAGACCGAAGCTTTCTTAAATGTTGTGACATGAAAAGATTATACTTCCAGAAGAAGTTAAAAGAGACACACACATCATAATATGTGACAATAACATTGGATTCAATAGAAAATCTCTAAATGGGTTTCATCTAACTGACATCTTTCATGTACATTTTTTACTAACTGGATATCCTGAAGATATAGTATGCATATTAATCTCTTAAAAAGATGTTTTAGAGATTTAATTTTATATATCAAATCCAACATCCTAGAAAAGATGTTAGATTTTTTTTTGTCGCATTGCAATTACATAAGTAAAAGATACGTTCCCCGAAGGAATATCATACACTCCAGAAGTAGTGATTTCTTTTCTCTCTTGAATCTTATTTTTATTTAATGCACCTAATTTTGTTACTGCATTTAAGGTTTGATATGTATTTTTTTATATTGATATGACATTTCAATAGTTTGTATATATTTATCTCTGGAGGAGATAAGTTCATCCCAGAAGCGGTGATAACAAAATATCTTTAGAGGATATTTGTATATTTCGAAATGGTAAAATATCTCTAGAAGAGATCTGTTTATTTGAAAATAATAAAATGTCTCCAGAAGAGATTTCTACAATTAAAGGTGATAAAATATTTGTAGAAAAAAAAAATTCATAATTTTTTCCCAAATGGTGTTTATGGAATATCCCAGAAGCGATATTATATTTTGATATGTCTATAAAAGAATTTTCATTGAAATATTTTCAAATATCAAAGATGATAATGCAAATTTAATGACTAAAGAAAATATGCATCTCGAAGATCATAAGCTAAGATTTAAATATTGATCTTAATTTAGCACACCTGAAGTGTATGCATGCAGAAGCATTTTTTGTTATAAAAATGGAAAATTTAGAACCTGCAGTTTCTATAATGGTAAGAGATAATTTTGATATAAAAAGAAAGATCTATTTTTTTTATATGGATTGTATAATTTGAATCTAAACCATGTAATTTTTATATTTATTAATTTTATATATAGATCTGCAAGTTTTTAGAATCATTCATATTAAAGAATGTAAAATATTGGTTCTATAATTATGCACTTTTACTCAAATCTCAATTAGACATTATGCATATATATGGCATTTTAGAAAATTTGATTATTGAGAAATGCAGTACAAATATAAGTTATTTATTTCGGTTTTGTCGTTGATCAATACTGTAGCTAGATCCAAATTTTATTATGTTGATTTAAGTAAAATTTATTTATTTGATTCATATATTTAGACCGTATAATGGTTATTTCCGTTATTTTTATATTAAATGTATCGTCATGGTAATATATATTGTATTGCCATATTATTATAAATGTGTTAAAAGCATTAGTTATTATAAGTTAAATGATGTATGTTTGTATTTGGAAAAAGAATAGACATATGTATTATTATTCGATGTATTTGGCAACTAATATCTAATGTAATGGAAGAAGTTGTATAAATCAGATCTGAGACCTGAACTTTTGGATATGAAAAAAAGAAACATTTTGATGAAGTTTACAAGTTTGAAATCTTAACAATTAGCGAGAATGTAAAAGCTTCTAAATTATTAGTTATGTTAAATGGTTGAGAACCAGAAGTTCATCATAAATTAATAAACTAGATATAATATGTATGTTTATATATATGCATAGGAACTTGAAGTTCCTTAATCAATGAACTTGAAATACTTCATAATTTAAAAGCCTAATGCTTTATTGAAACTGTGTGAAATAATAATATTAATAAAATTGATATCCAAAGATTTCACAATTTTCAAAATGAGTTGTATATTGCTTATATATTTATATTTACATATTGTATTGAAGAATAAATTTTAACAACTTGAAGTTGTTTATATATTTTATTTGAACAAGGACTTCAATAAAGTTTAACAACTTGAAGTTGTTTATATAATTTATTTGAATCAGAAGTTCAATTTTATTAACAACATGTTGTTTACATATTTTATTTGAACCAGAAGTTCAATACAGTTCCAAATTAGATGTTTTGGATATTATGATACGATCTTTATGATTCGCATTGACATTGCTTTATAAGCAAAAAATTAATGATTGAAACCTTATGAACAATTTGTTCTAAAATAGGTAACTTGAATGAGTGAGAATATGCAAATCAATTACATATGTAATACGTGGACACACGTATATACACATATATGCGAATATTTAATTAACAACCTGAAGTTGTCATGAGCTCATATTATAAATTATGCATACATTATTTTATATTTCAGAAAGTCGATTGACGCCAATATTGAATGACCTGAAGTCATGTGCATATTCAAATGATAGAAAATTCCTTCAAGTCATTAGATCATTGAAAGGGAATAAGCAATACAATATGAATGCATCTTATCAACTAATAAGAGCATTATCCTCCTACAATCGAAATACATCTAATGTATTTGCTAGCCATAATGCTATAATGGATCAAAAATGAATCAAAAGTAGGTTTATTATTCAAAGTGACAATGTTTGTCAACATTGAGGGGGAGGATAAAGGAATCATCGACGTTAAATATTTGCTAACATATAGAATTATGCAAAGTATTAAGTAACTTGCATAAATGATCAATTGTGTCCCTAATAGACTTTCTCCAATATACATTTGAATCCCCGAAGGATCAAAAGGCGTAAATCACAGCTAAAAATGTGATATAAAAGTCAGTTCAAAATATCTTTGGAGTAAGTCATAAAGATACAAATTAAAGGGGGTGAGTGTTCCTGAAAAAACACATAAAGGTGCTTTGAAAGAAACCCATGGCATGATTGTCAAAATAACCCCAGAAGTGCTTTAGGTACCTAAAGCATGATAAGTTTTGAGATCTTAATAAATTATGTATAGAACTGATAAGAAATAATCATCAATGATAAATTAATAAATAATAAAGCGCTTATATTTATAAATGGATAAAAAATCCCATATTAGAGAGAAACATGATTGGCCATCATGAAATTCACCGAAATAAGATACATGGACCTGTAGTCCATAAGATATGAACTTGTAGTTCATAAGATAAAAATAGAAATATATATAATGACAAAAGCACATGGAAGTTACTGAAGCACCATAGAGTGTCAATAACATGTTAAGTGCCATGAGCATTGTATTTTCAGATATAATTGAATTGATTAAAGTGTTTAAAACGATTACAATACCCTAAACGTATAAACTATGAAAGTATACAAATTCCAGAAGAATTTAAATAATTTTGGTACTGATAAAGAGCAAGAAATGTAGATTATAACATTCTTTTAAGTATCGTTGTGATGAAAATCTTGATATAATTCATGAAGAGTAGATCACTTCCTGCTTTCAAGAATTGTTGTAATGAAACTCTTAATATCACTTGAAGTGGTAGTTGCGATATGTTAAACTTATTATAAAATATAAGTTCCTGAAGAACATAAATAATATTTGTTATTGTAAAGAATACCAAGAACATGGATGATAGATTACAATATTCTTCTAAGTATTGTTAAAAATCTTGATATACTTCAAGGTGAGTAGAGTACTTCTTGCTTAGTGTTGTTGTAATGAAAATCTTGATATACTTCATTCTTCTAAGTATTGTTGTAATGAAATCTTGATATACTTCAAGATGCATATATTACTTCCTACTTAGTAATGAAAGTTGTCTTATTCATCAAATATGTATTGCAATATGCAAGTCCGGTTGAAACAGAAAATTATAAGCACCTGAAGTGTATTCATAAATGAATATTAGTAACATACAAACACAAAAGGAAGGCGTTTTAAGTAAGAAAACATGCCTAAAGCATGGAAATGCTCATGAAGTTTTAAAAGAAAAACTTCATTAAGAAATATTTGTAAGCAATTTGAGTTATTGAAAGAAGAATACGAATTCAGAGGAAATTATTAAATCAGATGGAGTATCCATCAGTATGATATAATGCACTCTTTTTCCTTAACTAAATTTTTCCCTACTGGGTTTTCTTAGTAAGGTTTTAATGAGGCATGAGTCATGATCCAGAAGTTTCAACCCAAGTGTAACATACAAAAGTAAGTTATAATGTACTCTTTTTCCTTATTTAAGATTTTTCCCATTGGGTTTTTCTTATTAAGGTTTTAACGAGGCATAACATTGATCTAGAAGTATCATACTACTTTTGACATAGTAAATATGACATTGTATATTGTACTCTTTTTCTTCACTAAGATTTTTCCCATCGGTTTTTTCTTGGTAAGGTTTTGACGAGGCAACATTTTGATCCAGAAGTATCAAACATCTTTTGATGCAGTAAAATATTATTTATGAAGAAGACAAGGCTATTTGTATGGCTTAGATTCAAGTGAATTATATCAAAGCTGATAGGATGGAGCACATTTCTTCTAAATTTCTCATCACACATGAATGAAAGGATAACAAGAAAGAGGAGAAACAAATTCAGTTCAAGAAAAGCGGGTAGATCTATTCTCAAAGGCAATTTCCAAATCAACATTTCAGAAGATGATGTACAAAATTGGCATGCGTCGACAACATTAATAGACTATTTGAATAACGAGTTATAAATAAGGGGAGCATATAAAAATATGTTATAATGTACTCTTTTCCTTCACTGATATTTTTCCCACTAGGTTTTTGTTAGTAAGTTTTTTTAATGAGACATTATCTTAATCCTGAAGTATCAATCCTTACGGTAACATTGTAAAACATGTTACCTGAAGATGAAATAAATTTGCACTCTTTTCCTTGTTTATGATTTTTCCCACAGGGCTTTTCATAAAAAGTTTTTTAATGAGGCACTGTTTTAATCTTGAAGCATCAAACTCCTTTAAGGAATATCATTTTAATATGATATTCATAATGTCAAATGTTGCGTACTATTTTTCTTGTTCACGATTTTTCCCATTGGGTTTTCCTGATAGAGTTTTGAAGGCAACAAACAATAGTTGTATCGATTAAACGGATATATGCAAGCAAGATAACAATAAGGGGGAGCAATCGTCATATATGTTTTAACATGTTTCCTTTAAGCATGTTATGAGTATTAAATCATAAAAATAATTGGTGTTGTAATATATAAAAGTGAATATGCTTTTGTGATACTTTATTTAGTCCCACATCATGGGGATAAGTTTAACATCAGCTCCAAAGCCAATATATAAAGTAGCCAATGTAATAGAAATGTACATACTTGAAGTAATAGAAATAAAAGTCTCCCCCTATCTTTTCTATTCTCACTAATGGTTTCTTGTTTGACATATGTTCTGTTTTATTTTATAACAATTGGTTAATTATCTATGGAATGCAATAACAATTTTATCATTTCATTTTTGGAAGGAATTAAAGCACCATTAGTTGATCCTAAATACCTATAGATGTAGCATTTTCGATTTAACAATTGCCATTCTTTTTGGTTGAGCATTTATTGTGTTCCCTTGTAATAATGTTTAAGTTTGAAAATAAAAGATTTGCAAAAATAATTCACACAAAGTGTTTTAAATATGATAAAAATACTAATTTTCTTTACATGTTTCCTTTAAGCATGTTATGAGTGCTAAATCATAAAATTGATTAATTAATTATCTATGGAATGCAACAAGAAATTTGATATGGTGTAGAATGAAATTCTACTTTATATATTCTACTGTTAAACATGACATTAACTATATTTAATGTTCATGATTTGGATGAATGCGAACTTATAAAATATAAAGTTATATGCTCTATGGATCCACATTTATCAAAATTAAAGGTTTTTCATTTATAAATTGTTCCAGCATAGACCATACATTCGAAGTGTGATCATTTATGATCTAATGAGGCGATGGAAGGAAAATTAAGGGTGTTAATAGGACAGGACAATCCGTTGTACGACTCGGTCCGAAAGGGTAAGATGTCTGGTCTGTGTCCGTACGATTCTCATTTAGAACAAGAAAAAATGTACTAAGATATAAGACTCTAAATTTTGTACGAATGTCCAACGTCCGTTCGTGTCCGTGACCGAAATACGTCCATCCGAGTTCGTTCGATTCTCATTTAGGACAAGAGTTAGGACAACAAAATTTATACGAGAAAAAAATCACGTCCGATCCGTGTTTGTGGAATTCGTCTGATTTCGTTGCGATTCGATATATGGTTGAGAGAAAACCTAATAAAAAGTATAAAATATGATATAAATAGACATGTCCGACCGAGTCCGCTCGTGTTCGTGTCCGACTATTTAGGACACAAATTAGGATAAGAAGATTTGTTCGAGAAATTTTTTCGTCCGGTCCGTGTTTGGGTCCGATTTTTTTAAGACAGAAACTGAATATACCTCCGCCCGGTCTGGTCCGACCGATTTACAGCACTACTAAGATATGTCCATCCGAAAATGTTCGATGTTTTTCTATTATTCGAACATTGTCCGTCCGTTGTCCGGCTCGTACAAACAATGTCTGGGCAAAATCTTCATCCGATCATGTACATTTGAAAGTCTTATAAAACAGGATACAAATATCCCTCTATCTAGTATGATCCGCCCGATTAACACACTTAAGAAAAATATAACATTTCTCTTCCATTTCGAGGAGCTAAAACATAATTGCCAAATCATAAATACTAATAAATATAGCAATGTTAATTTAACAATTAATTTCATTTGCCTGGACGTAAGTTGGGGGTTTTCTGCTAATGCACAAATAAAAAAAATGATAAATGTTGATTTATTTTAATTGTGAAATATTTTTACAAACAATAGAGCCGTGAATTTCAAATTGTTAAGTCGCGTAATTGATTTGTGGCTTATTCATGAAACTTAAAAAAAAAGTGTAATGATTAGTTTGATTAGTATTTCATTTTTCTTTCGATAGTATGATTTGAAATGCTTGGAGTGTAGGGATAAATAATCATCTGCATGTATATTTTTTATTATTATTCATTAAATATATGCGGTTTGTTACTCTTCTAAAAATTGAATGCTAAAATGCTTTATTATACTCCTAACACTAAATGGTTGTAGCCCGTTACTCTTCTAAAAATTGAATGCTAAAATGCATTATTATATTCCCACCATTAAATGTTTGCACTCTTTTGTTCTTCTAAATATTGAATGCTAAAATACATTATTAATATGGTTGTTTTCTCTAATATTAACATTTAATTTAGAGCATGACAATTAAGTGTAAATATAGGTATTTGCAATAAGAATGCATTCACTAGATTCATTATTCATTTTCTTTCCATAGTTGCATTGTGATAATTTTAGTCATAAATCTATTTTAAAATATGAACATCCATGTTTTTTGGAAAAAATAATCATGGAGTTAATTAAGAGAATTTTATGAAGATATTGGATCTGTAAATATTTGCTGCCTTGAAATGTTATAAGAAAGGAAAAATCATATGTGTTATACATTAATATGTTTTTTCCTTCTACATAAACATTATTACAAGGCATTATGTTTGACATACCATACTGTATAAGTGCATATTTTATGGGTTAATGTATAAGAAAGATGTGAGTTGAAATTAAGTGTTGTACATACGTAATTTGGTGTTATGTTGACATTTGTTTACATTTATGAAAACACATAACTTGTTATATCATGTTGAATGTGACTAAAAATATAAAAATAAATATACTAATCTTTGAAAATCAAAGTTTTTGCAAAGAAAATAGATTTGTTTGGTTTATTCAAACTAACATTTTTCTTTATAAGAAACTGAAAAGTGTAATCTTGGATTATGAAAATATGATATCTTTCCTTAGCTCTTGCATATATAAAAATAATAACCCAATTAGTTGAATGATGGATATGGTAAAACTAAAGGAAGTATCATGTTTCACTTGCATATCTTTTTACCATTCTTCCTATGCGAGGAGCTACATTTATACCTCTATTGATGAACATTGAATTCCTATAAGATTATGGAACTAAAAGATAATACAAATCTATGTTAAAATTGATATAATAAAGAAATAGGTGAAAAAAGCGAACTTTACAAAATAATTAGGATCAGATTAGATCATTGAATCCTCAACAAGAGCAGGTATTGAGCAAAGAGCATGAAGAATTTGAAGAGTACTCATTTGTGGTTTAATAATGCAATATGATTGCTAGAGTAGATCACTTAATAGACTCACCTATTTGGATGTGAAGGTGGACCTCCTTCTATGAGATATTTGAGCTCTTCAGAGCACTCACGAGTTGGTAGGTGCATCACCATTAAAAGTGCATATTTGTCGCCGAGTTAATATGGATGGTGAGTCTTAACAGAGTGTGGCCTAGTGGGAAGACGTGCTCCTACCTGGTAAGAGGTTAAGAGTTCGAGACGTACTTCGACCACTATGTTAGCATATTAACCAATTTTCATGGAAACTTTTAAGATGGTTGTAATGGCTATCTTCCCCTCCCCTCCTCATATCTCCTTTGTCCCTCCCAAATACCAAATCAGACTCCACCGCCTCCTTCCCAAACACACCACTGGTCCACCTCCACCCAGGGCCAAACCAATTTTGAACAATCCCTGACCATCTCCACTATAACTACTCCTACTACCCTTCCGCATTCCCACCCAACATAGTTTGCGTCAGGATCATCAACACCTAAGCGTTCCTATGCTCAAGTAGTTGCTATGCTAGCACCTGCACCCACCCTTTTACTAAAACCTCCACCATCAAGACGGTGGTGATCCCTACCAGAATTCAAATCCATAAAAAATACCGTTGATTTTCTAAAGACGAATGGACGCTGTCTGGAATGTGTAGGAAATGGACACATGGCAAGCTACTGTAGAAATGCAAAGATTTGCTACTATTGCAATTTTTTTGGACACTCAAGCTCGCATTGTCCTTAGAAAAGTTGTTCGTCTTTTATGCTAAATAACAAGTCACATTCAAAATCTATTCATCATTACACTGCACAGTGGGTACCTAAATCTTCTACTCTTAATAAAAAAATCAAATCTAATAACTCCACATCATCACCTCGATTCTCACAAGAAACCAGTTCTATTCTGTCGCCTCGTTACTCACAAAAACTTAAACCAATTTCCACCAAAAATTTCACTATGGAGGATAATTCTCTTTACATCTTCTCTTCCATCGCTACCGGATACTGGACCCTTGACACCCTACGCCTCGCTCTCTCCGTTAACCTACACCGTGATGACTGGGTTGCATGAATTATTTCTGGCGGATGCTTCCTCGTCTATTGCCCCACTCATGAAGTCTATATACGCGCTCTTCAACTAAGGACACCCAGGCAAACTGGCAGCTTGGGCGGTACTCTTTACCATCGATCGTGGTTAGAGTTGAGCAGAACCAAACACCCAACCTGGAATCAGGATCTTGGGCTAGAATTGATGGTTTCCCAGAGTTCCTAAGAAATAATTTTGAGGTAGTCAGTAATGCGCTGAAGACAATGGGGTGTGCAACCGAACTAGACAACTGTGACCACTCCCACTTCGATCATCGCTATTTATTTCTCGAAATGCAATTCTATGTAGGTGTGGATACCCCTTGCACCATAGTGGCTCGCGTCAACAAATCTGAGCACCTGATCAAAGCTGAACGGTGGGAACACGTTCATCACAACAAAAGACCTGAAACTATTCTCTTAGGGCTTGATTATGAAATAGATATAAAGTGCTTTCATGATCGTGTTCGTGCTAAGGACCTTGATACAAGTGACCGTTTTGATATTTTGGTTAATGAAGCACAATCGTCCCCTCCGCCTATCCCTGAAAACCCACATGAGGTTATTCCTGATTATTCAATGGAAGTGGTGGGCCGATAGGCTGGGGAGCTTGGCCTCGGAAGTGCAGTAGTCCCCTCCGCTACCATCTGATGATTCACCTACTACCCCAATCCCTCAGTCTGCTGAACCGAGGCTTACACCAACAGTAGTTCATAGCAGCTCAAGGCTTAACAAGGATCGATCTCTCCCCGGTGCATCGGGTATTTCCTTCATGGTTTTTTCTACTGAAATTTTTTTTTAGATAAAAACTAGCACGTTGCATGGGTGTGAGTTTGCGTGATGAGCACTACACTACCATGTAAGCACTCGAAATTGAGCCTTCAAGCCATTCTCAGTGAAGTTGGTCACATGGAATATATGGGGGTCGGAGGATCCCTTTAAAAGTCACTCCATAAATTTTATTTTGTTGCCACCTAGAATCGATATCCTTCTCTTTCAAGAAACCAAGATTAGTGACCCTAATTCACCTTTAATCAGATAGTTAGGTGGTTCCTCCTTGTCAGGATGGGCACACATCAATGCCTTAGGTTCTAAAGGTGGCTTAATCACTACATGGAATGAATCTATATGGTCTCATCGATAAACTATCTCTTCACCATCTGCCCTTCATGTATCCCTTTGCTACCTTCCTTCCAACATCATTTACTTCTTTTCTAATGTCTACCACTACAACAAAACAAATCTATTACAACTGGCCATGCCTGTTGTAATAGGGGTTTTATAGCGGCCATCCCGCCCACTGTATTAGGCCATGTTGTGATATATCCTCTTTTACAATGGGAAATGAACGTGGTAACAGGCGGTTGTAATAGACTTTTTACAATGGTCTTATGTTATTATTTTATGTTCCTTCGATAGAATAGCAGCACGTTGTAATATTGTTTGAGGTATTGACCATTGTAATATCTTCTATAACAACTAATGTCCATTGTAAAATGCTGAAAGTTGCTTTGGATTTGAATATTACACATAATATTAATAATATTTGCAAGAATTGAATATTTAATTCAAAAATTATTTTTAAACAAATATTTATTACACTTTCAAATAGTACACATAGTGTTTCCCCTCTATTTACACAATCACTTGTACATACACTTCCTCACTACATTTCACTCGTATACATTGACTCCTCACTACACACTTATTCACTCATATACACGTTCACAGTCACTCACACTCTCACTATAGTTTTAGCTTCGGCTTCTTGCTTCAGAGTTTGTACAAGATATAAACAGTAGAACATACTCTTTAACTAATAATTAACTTGGCATCTACACCACAAAATAAGAGAATATCCTGGACTAATGGAGATCAGAATATCTACTTTCATCGGGTTCTGTTTGAACTTGCTTGATTCCAGTTGGATTCTTGGTCTAATTTTAAAACATAAACCTATATGTATATACATATATTAAGGCACAAAAATTGTAAGCCAAAATAAGAACAAAACTAGCATTCTAGCATCACAAATGTTTACAACGGATGACACAAATCTGAGTCTGTTATGGTGCTCTACCCACGTTTCATTAATTTCATAACTATGTTGAAAGGGTTTGGCGCATAGGAAAGAACTACAATATATTAATCAAGTTTCTTTCTTAGGTCACCCTAATTTGATTTCAAAACATAAACCTATGTATGCACATATATTAAAGTAAATAAATGAATATATAATCCAAAGAAAGCTTCCCTTGTAAGAAAATATCAGCAGCTTTTCCATGACCAATGACCATCGCACGCGACTCCTTCAAAATTGCCACTATATTGGTCCCCATCAACATGCCAAAAGAATAGAATTTTGCCAGTTGGGTCTAATGATGACTTGATCTCCATTAAAGCTTTTAAGTTCTATGTTCACATGAAAACTGTACATGCTGAGAAAGATTATATGATCAGTGTAACAACATAACATAGAAAATAGTTCACTAATCTATTTTGTAAATTATGCTAACCTAAAAATGTGTTGGGCAAAGGTATCACTCATTCGATCAATCATTTTAGTGGCTGCTTCCCAAACTATTGCAACTAGCATCTCCGCACCCATCAGACAGATACATGAATTGGCATTATCAATAACACATACAAACGCAAGCTTATAAGAAAGGTTGGGAAGACAATGGATCAAACAACCAACTTCTAACTTCAAAGAAGCACCTTAAACAAAACATCATATCTAAATTGTAAAGCAGCACATTATAAGTCTGCATCTGTGATAGTTATAAACACGTCATAAACTAAATTTTATATTATAACTAAAATCAAAATGAAATACCTCTAATAAATAAATGTTTTTACTTGTTTACTATCACATACTTCTTATTTTTGAATAATGAAGGCGTACACATGGCATACAAGAATTTTGTAATCTGCCTTCCATTTGTAATCTCAATTCTGCTTAGCATATGGAGTATAAGTTGTTTATTATGGATTCTGGGCAATACTAAATAATATAAAATTAAAAATAAAGAAAGGGAATGGCATCCGCTGAGGCACTTATTAAAACAATATCTAGTTCTAGTGTGTCTGGTGCTTTGAATCTGAGGCTATGAATACTTGAACTGGATTCACCAAAAAATGGGTAGTTGACGATGTTGTTAAATCACCTATTAACATGTTACTATACTTTTATTCAAGTTCAATGCGTTAGCCGGTAAATATAATAATTGTAAGCGTATCAGGAATAAGCATTAAAAATGTGTTAAGAGATAAAAATGAGTACACACTTTCTTTTCTTCTACAGATCCATATATCCTATGTTAATCCTCTTTTAGAAATTAACAAATCATAAAGTTATATGCATGAGCTTCATACTGGGAAGAAGCTTGTTACTTGTGCGACCTATTGCTTTTGCTTGAGATATAAAAGAAAGTATACCACTTCGATTATCATCACATAAAGCATTTACAGAAAGTCTCAACCTCTCCATTGTTGTGATAGTATACATCTTGCACTTATTAATAACCTTCCCTCACTAATCCTTTCTCCTTCTTCCCTACAGGAAATGGCCGAACCCAACTACACAGTGCCATAGCCGTTTTATCTAACCCATTACTCCCTCTTCTCTCCATTTAAATTCAAACAAAATATGCCATTAAACTCTCCTTTGAAAATGCTCCAACTCCCTCACCAAAGCCATCAACTCGCACGCCACCTCCAACATCCGCTCTCCAAGCTCACGCATGAACTATGGCAAGCACCTCGACATTATTTCTCATGGAAATTCTCAAAAATTTTCCTATCAACTCTAATCGATTCTTCAAAGATAAGTATAATATTAGAAGCTTGCATCGATGCACCAAACTTCGAAAAATCAGTGCCCTAGGCTCACGAACCAGCTGTTCGAAATTTTCAGCGAACGCAAATGATATTCGAACTTTTTAAAACGCATACCATGTTGAAGAGAACCAAAGCAGGAACTCAAATACCTATAAATCATGATTTTAGGATTTTTATTTTGATTTCTTATGATTTTTGAAGGCTTACGAATTGGGTTTACTGGAGAAAAACTGATGGCGGCTCGAAATGGGGAATCAAAGAATTTCCTCTAGGGTTGGGGAAGGAAATGATGATTTATAGGTTAGGTAAATAAATTTTTTTATTTAATTAGTTTATTCGATCGCTACTTGTATTCACCATTTAAAAATTCATATGATCACATATGTATCCCATTTTCGACGAAAATGGACTACAATTATAATTTGACATTACGGACCCAACGAAACGTGTTTTGTCAAACTCCGAGTTCGTTTGCTCCAACATCGTATTTTTATAGTCAAATTGTAGATCGTTTCATATTTAAATTCCATACGGTCACATATTAACTACGAATAGTGCGAAATTTGGATTCTAGCAATAATTTATTATTCTAGATCCAAAAAAATTGATTTCGTCGAAAACGGAGGTTGTTTGAAAAACAACTATTTTTAAGGCTCAAATAAAACCAATAAACTATTAATAAATTAAAAAATAGTTCAAATATAGAGGTTTGGTGCAACACCCCGAATTTTTAATGGCATTAAAGAAAATAAATTAAATAATAATTAATTTAACTTCAGAATTAGAGGAAACTGATGCACCATTGCGTCCGTCTTGAAATTCTAGTCAAGATAGACATTTGGTTTGCGAAAAACGGACATCGTACGAAGAAGTTATGAGAGTTTTAAGTTTGTATATGCATAGAAATATTTTATACATACGCATGAGTCAGAATCCTATCCAGAGGATTCAAATTCGAAAAATTCCTCTGAGCGGCAAAATTCCCGCTCTAGGGGGTTGACCCCCCTAACGGGGTGTTGACCTAGGGGTCGACCCACCCACATGGGTGTCGACACCCCAGGGCTGAGGTGGCACTCGGTTTCAGGGGGTCTGGCAGCTATAAATACGTTCCATATTTCTCATATTCTCTTCATTGGGAGTCATGGAGGTCATATGCTGCTGGAGTGCGAACTGAACCGTTTTCTACAACAACATATTCTACAAATCCAATTCAGAAATTCTAGATCCATTCTTCCTAAATTCTCTAAACCTAATGCTACGAGTTTCTAGATTACTTTTATGTTTAGATAAATAAAAGTATACTTTGAAAGACTATGAATTGGATATGTTGTAAAGTATGATTCTGTGTTAATATGAAGTCCTATACTGTGTCATAACAGATCTATTTTCCTAGATCTAATAAAATTGTGGTGATTTGATTATGTTGCTTATGTGGATCTTGACTTGTAACCATGATTATAGTAGATGTACATCTATTAATTGGGATAGTTGTAACATTACTTGGATCTAGATCTTTATGTTAATCACCTTTCATCTGTCATATTGTGATCCATCGAGATATGTTGTAAACTTGACATGTGAATCCATCTTTAGACCTAAACATGTTACTATGTCACCCTTACTATGCTAGATCTAAATATTTGGACACCTTATGGTTAATTTAGATCTCATTATGTTGCTTTAACATTATAGTGGTTGCAAGTTCATCATTTTTATGCTTACCTTGCCATGATGATTACATGACCATTCACCTTGTTATTATACCAGTTTATGTTTATGTTTATGCCAAGATATGTTGAAACTATCGCCTTCGTCATATTCCCTTTTCATTGTTATAACTAGATTACTTTATAGCCTAGATTCTGCGAAAATACGTACGAATACGTTAGAGAGGAAACGGGGGAAAAGGGATTATAATTGACATAATTTATGTAATGTTTATATGAAATGGGACATGTAATTCAAAACATAGAAATAGTTACCTATAATGACATAGGTAGATTTGGATCAATTTGGAATGTTTAGTAATTTACAATTAGGAATTGTAAATTGTACTTATGACACGAGGTTAGGTTACATTAGTGGTGGAAGTCTGCCCGGACCCGACCGGCATATCCAGTAGCCACTTGTGTTGAACCTAATGTGGGAGGTCTAAGTACGCAAATACGAATCGGGTTAAGACACGAGGTTAGGCCCAACTGTGGAATAAGACTGCCCGGATCCGACTGGCATATCCGGCATCCACATGTTGTAGGCTTAATGTGGGAGGTCTAGCCCATTATAACCATAACTGGACATGGTAATGAAATGGACTACTTAACCTAATTTAATATGACTATGGACTTAAGTTAGGGTTAAGTAAAATTGGATGGGTAGTGGTGGGTTAAGTAAATTAGAGGGGGTGGGTAATATGTATATATAGGCCCGCGAACTTAACCCAATAAGGTTATGTAATTAAAGACACCTAGTGGTATACATAACAAGTTGATAATGTAATAGGGTTATGTAATTAAAGACACCTAGTGGTATAAATAACCGATAGACAATGTAAGGAAGTTACGTAATTAAAGACACCTTTTAGGGTAAGCATAACTAGTATAGGGCTATGTAATTAAAGACACCTAAAGGTATACAGAGTCAGTGGAAAACCTAGTGGGGGATACAAGACAAGGGGTATGGCTTGTATCATATTGTGTGGGATCCATTTCAGTCAGTAACTCGAAGTTGGTATCAAGTAAAGACCTCCGTATTAGTCGGATAAGGGGCACGCTTACTGATTGATTATAAGAGATCCAAACGAGACGGATGGTGTGGGCGGCGCAAACTGACTAGGGACATGTGCGTGCATGGGCCGGGCAGAGGGGGCTAAGACGACCATAACACCAGTAGATATGGTTGTGCACACCATGGGTTGCCACTTTAGGAAGTGATACCTCCTACTGTGGGGTCAGCACAGGATATCTACAGGGTAAGGAACCGATCGATTAGGGTAGTGGTTAGGGTATACTTGGACGTATGACCTAAGCCTACCAACTTATAGTGGAAGGGATCATCTCATTTCAGTTATACTAGTAGTAGTACAGAGTAATCATTAGTGAGGCACATACACCTTAACTTGCTTACATTGTCACACCTGCCATTTATGTAGTGATCTCTCTTATCCACTTTATATGCCTATCATGTTGCTTTTATTTATCTACTGGCTAAAAGTAACTAGACTAGCCAGACTTTATGTCTGACCATGTTGTTTCTCCTTCTTTCTTCCGTTTCCCCCAGGTTCTCAGGGAGGAAACATTCAGACTTAATCAAGAATCATCTTGCTAGGAGCTACTTCTGAAGTATGGCTCAAGTTCTTGTCTCTACTATGGCTTAACTCTTTTTATTTGGGGAAATGATGCTTTTTATTTACTTATGTACTCTGATGGTGCAAGACAGAAGTTATTTTATTGTAATGGTTTTTGTGACTTATGAAATTATGGACCACAGTATTATGACTTATGTTTGAAATAAAAATTTAAATTTTCCACTGCTGCCTTATTTATATCTGTCTTGTAATTATTCTGTGTCTGTTTACATATAGCGCTTCATGAAACTTAATGCATTCCTTTAGTGAGTGATATTAACGGACGTGGGGTGTCTCACTGGGTATTAGAGCTGAAGGTTACTAGATTAGATAAAAGTTTTTGAAAATTATTTTCTAAAAGGTTTTTTATAAAAAGAATTTTAAAAAAGAAAAGTCTATTTTGGAAAACATTCCCCAAAAGGCCATATGTAGTATCCTTCGGTCCTTTATCTAAATTTCTTCTTTTTCCCTTTTTCAGCATGTCTGGGGAACAAAACATCCCTAATCTCCTAGAGGGCGTCACAATACCCAGATGGTTCCGGAGGTATTTAGAGGCCACGGCGCCGGCCGAAGGCCAAAGAGATGTTCCTCCCCCAGTTGCACTAGTCATTCCTCCTCCTCCCCCTCCAAAAGCTGATAACTTTGCTAAGATCTGCAAAGACTTATGGGCTATGGGAGGAAGGCCATTCCATGGGAAGGAGACATTCGTAGAAGCTCGGAATTGGCTCAAGGAGACTGAGGACTTGTTCGTAATCTTTGAAGTGGAGGACCGAAGAAAAATTCAATTAGATGCTTGGCTGTTAAAGGACGAAGCCTTATTTTGGTGGGAAGTCACCCAAGCTGGACGTCCGGTAGAAACTTGGGAAGACTTTAGACTGAGGTTCGAAATGAAATTTTTTTCCCAAGCAGAGAGAAGCATACATATGGAGAGGTCCTTAACACTCAAACAAGGAAATTTGACGGTGAAGGAGTATGTGAACAAGTTCAACCAGAAGGCAAGGTTCGGGCTGAAGTTGGTAGACACACCGCACAAAAGGGCTTTGCGGTTTGCTAAAGGGCTGAATGAGCCTCTGCATGGTTTAGCTATGTCCCATCTTCCAATGGGGGCCACCTTTGAAAAGTTTGTTGATATGGCCCTAATTCATGAGGCGGACAAGGAAGAAAAGAAGGAAACAAAAGCTGAGGGGACATCACAGAATAAGAAGGTATGGCCCAAGAAAGGGCAACAACAACAGCAATAGCAGAAGAAAGGGGGGAAAATGATAAAGGCAAGGATAAGAGAAAATGTCACAATTGTGGAAAGGAGGGCCACCTGATCAAAGATTGTAAGGGAAGAAAGGCCAGCTGCTTTAATTGCGGAGAGGTTGGACACTTCTCTAAAGAGTGCCCGAGGAAACAGGGATTGCAGGGACAAGGCCAAAGAGTTGGGACTTCTGGAGGGCAGATGCTTGCTCTCGCGATTAGTGTTCCTAAAAGAGGTAGAAAAATTTCCGTAGAAAGTTTAGTTTCTCTTTCAAACCATCTAGTTAGAACACTTTTTTATTCTGGTGCTTCACACTCATTTATATCTAGTTCTATGGTTGAATCTCTGCACTTAATTACTAGTATGGTAGTAGACCCCGTAGTTGTTTCAAACCCTATTGGTGGTTCGGCTCAATTATCGATGATTTGCCGGGGTTTGAAAATATCTGTGTTAGGCATCGAATTTGAATGCGACGCGTATGTGCTCGGGTTTATGGGCTATGGGTTGATTCTTGGAATGGGTTGGCTTACCACGTATGGGGCCATTCTGGATTGTGAGAGGAGGGTTGTTAGACTCCCGACTTGTCATGGGAAGCCCTCGAAGTTTCTTGTGACCCTCAAGGGTCTGTTATGCTTAGCTTCCTAGAGTCTCTAGATGCATCCATTAATGATTTACAATCTGTTCCAGTGGTTCGAGATTATTCATATGTTTTTGATGAGGTACAGGGTTTACCTCCAAGGCACGAAATTGACTTCTGTATATATCTGGTGGACAATGCAAAGCCAGTTGCATTACCAGTACACCACATGGCTCCAAGGGAAAGGAGGGAGCTGAGTAAGCAAGTAGAGGAGCTACTTGAAAAAGGGTTTATTAGACAAAGCATATCTGAGTGGGGTGCTCTAGTAGTATTCGCAACTAAAGCGGATAGTTCGCTTCGTTTGTGTGTTGACTATAGAGAGTTAAATAAGCTCACCAAGAAGAATAGGCACCCGCTTCCGAGGATTGAAGATTTATTTGATCAACTTGTTGGTGCCTCAATATTTTCTCAGTTGGACTTGGCTATGGGGTTCCATCAGTTGAGGGTGGCTGAGGACAACATAGATAAGACTGCTTTCAGAACTCCAGATGGTTTCTTTGAATGGCTAGTTATGCCTTTTGGGTTGACAAATGCACCCGCCTATTTTGTTGATTTGATGAGTAGGGTGTTTCGGGAGTTCCTAAACAAATTCGTCGTAGTCTTCATTGATGATATTTTGATCTTCTCCAAGAGTGAAGAAGAGCATGCCCAACCTTTGGGAGAAGTTTTGAAAACTCTCAGTGACCATCAGCTAAAAGCAAAGTTCTCCAAATGCAATTTCTGGAGAAAGGAGGTGAGATTCTTGGGGCATGTAGTCTCCAAAGAAGGGATAGCTGTAGATCCCGCGAAGGTGGTTGCAGTACAAGATTGGCAGACTTCTAAAAATGCAACCAAGGTGAGAAGCTTTCTCGGGTTGGCAGGTTATTATAGGAAGTTCATTAAGGACTTCGCGAAGATATCAGCCCCTCTCACCAGGCTGACAAAGAAGAATTTGGCATTTTCATGGGACATAGACTATGACGTTGCTTTCCACCGACTGAAGAAAGCTCTGACAACAGCCCCAGTCTTGACCTTACCCGATGAGGGTAAAGCGTTTACGGTTTACACTGATGCGTGCGGTACATGGCTTGGTGAGGTGCTGATGCAAGAAGGGAAAGTAATATGTTATGGGGGTAGACAATTGAGAGTTCTTGAGAAGGAGGACTACCCCACCCATGATCTAGAGCTGGCTACCATAGTATTCACATTAAAAACGTGGTGTCATTATTTACTTGGAGAAAAGTTCGAATTATACACTGATCATAAATCTCTCAAGTATCTATTCTCACAGAAGGATCTAAACTTAAGGCAACAACGGTGGATGGAGTTCTTAGCTTCATATGATTTTGAAATTGCTTATACCCCTGGCGAGGGTAATGCGGTGGCAGACGCACTAAGTAGGCAGAGGGTGGCCCTGAGTCCTCTGTTTGTGGAAAGAAAGAACTTGGAGTTTATATCAGCTTTTTATTTTAGACCCTCCATCGAGGTTTTGCCTGATTTATTTGCATCCTTGGAGATACGACCGACTCTAGTGGATCAGATAGGAGCTTCGCAGCAAGGTGACCCAAAGATTTTAGACATCATGGATAAGCTCAGAAGAGGGGAGACTTCTAGTCACCTCAGTAGGTATGCCATAGATGAAAAGGGGTGGTTGGGACGAGATGGAAGGCTTTGTGTTCCTCAAACTAGAAGCTTGATAAAGGCAGTCCAAGAAGAAGCCCACCATTCTAAGATGACCATTGATCCAGGCGGTGACAAGATGTACAGGGACATGAAGAGGGTTTTCTTTTGGGCTGGGATGAAGAAGGACGTGGCCGAATTTGTTTCTCAATGTTTGGTATGCTAGCAAGCCAAAGCTGAGCAAAAGAAGCCCGGTGGATTGCTTCATCCATTGGAGGTTCCGCAGTGGAAATGGGAGAGTGTATCTATGGATATCATAGATGGCTTGCCTAGATCGAAGAAAGGTAATAACAATATTTGGGTGATAGTGTATATACTCACTAAGAGCGCTCATTTTATTCCAGTTAAAAGTAAGAGGACGACATCATGGTTGGCAACAATTTATGTTTGTGAGATAGTTCGTCTCCACGGAGTTCCTTCCAGCATCATAAGAGATCATGACCCTATCTTTACTAGCGAATTTTTGGAGGAGCTTGCAAGAAGCATTAGGTACAAAGTTGTGTTTGAGCATTGCTTATCATCCTCAGACCGATGGGCAGACAGAGAGAGTGAACAGAATTCTGGAAGATCTTTTAAGGCTGTGTATCCTTGACTTCGGAGGAACTTGGGAAGAACATCTTCCTTTAGTAGAGTTTGCCTATAATAACAGCTATCAGGCTAGCATCGGTATGGCACCCTTCCAAGCATTGTACGGACGACCCTATAGATCGCCAACTTGTTGGTGGGAATCTACATAAAGATTATTACTTGGACTAGATATGTTTTGGGAAACATCCGAAAAGATTGACCTTATTCGACGGCGGATGAAGACAGCTCAAGATAGGCAAAAGTCCTATGTAGACAAGAGAAGGACAAATATCTAATTCAAAGTGGGAGACTTAGTTATTATCAAAGTATCACCTCTGAGGAATGTGGTTCGCTTCAGATCAGTAGGTAAGTTGGCACCTAGGTTTGTAGGACCATTTCCCATAACCGAGAGAATTGGCCAAATGGCCTACAGAGTAAAACTCCTAGAAAATTTATCTGGTATTCATGACGTTTTCCATGTCTCTCATCTACGCAAGTGCCTGCATGACATCGCGGAAGTTGTTGAGCCGAGCATGTTGGAAGAAGTCAAAGTGGAACGGGAGGCGACATTCAGACGAGTCCCCACCCGTATTTGTAACACCCCGTATGTTGAATACCTTGTTATAATAGAGATCAGGGCAGAATTAAATTTAATAATTTGAATCAGGGGAAACGGGCTATGCCATTGCGTTCGTCTCGGAAAAATACGCGAAATAGAGTCCGAAATTTTGTAAATTGGAGTCCGTATGACCCAGTTATGGCCCAAAGAAGTTTTCAGAAAATTCAAAGTTAAAAACAGATTTAAAATTCAGTTCTAAAACAAGTTTGGAGCCAAAAGCGGAAAGGGCGGGAAAGTTCCCGCGTAGCCCCGTGTCGACAGGCATATCGACAGCCCTGTCGACAGGGGTGTCGACAGGGGTGTCGACACAGGGTGTCGGCCCTGTTGATCTGGGTGCACCAGATCTGGTTTTTGGGTTAGTCTTGGGCTGTGTTCTAGAGGGTTCCGAAATCTGATGGTCCTAATCTAATTTGGGGCTAATCCTATGGTCTAAAAACACTACCTAATCCTATAAATAAGACCCCAACCCTACCCTAATTTATTCATAATTAGATCTTGTAACTAAACTATGGCAAAATGAAACTTGATCATGGCCTCCACAAAGTCTATGAAGAGAGTTGCAAGCTAATCAACCTCTAATCAACATCTTCTTCAACTAAAGCAACTAATTCCACTTCATAAGTTTGCTAATCTAGGTTTTGGTGAGTTTCTATCACTTTGATGATCAATTGCTAAATTAAGTAGATGAGATATGATGAGATCTATGGTTTTGCATGAGGATTAATGGGTTTTCAAGTCATATGATATGATGTGAATATGCTAATCTATGTTTAATATTAATCCTATGTTTATGCATGTTGAATATGTGAGTTTATGCAAGTTGAATATGTGAGTTTATGCAAGTTGGATATGTGGGTTTATGCAAGTTAAGTATGTGGGTTTATGCAAGTTAAGTGGTGGGTTTATGCATAATAAGTAATTGATTCTATGCATGCTAAGTATGTGGTTTTATGCATGCTAAGTGTTTGGTATTATGCATAAATCATGACATGCAAGTTTACCCTTTTAAATGTGAAGCATACATATGCAAGATGACACCTTTATATGCTATGTATATATATATATATATATGCATGTTTACCCTCCTTTAAGATGCAAGTCATATATGCAAGTTCAACATGTTATGCAAGTTATGTGTATGCTTATATGCAAGCTCAACATGTTATGCAAGTTATGTGTATGATGTTATGTAAGTTATGTGCATGTTGTTATGCAAGTTCATATGCAAGTTATATGTATGATGTTATGCAAGTTATGTGCATGATGTTATGCAAGTTATGTGTATGTTGATATGCAAGTTATGTTTATGATATTATGCAAGTTATGTGTGTGATGATATGCAAGTTAACATGTAACATGTTGTGCAAGTTCACACCTTTAAGACACATGCAAGTTCACCTTTGTATAACCTATGAACACTTATGCAAGTTGCCTTTATATATGACATATGTATGTTCATGCAAGTTGGGTTATTTAGTAATGCTAGTTGGGTTAATATCATGATGTAAGTGGACACCTTTTAACCCATGTTAATGCTAATGTATGCTAAGTGAAACCCATGTTAATTGTGAAAGAATCTTCTCTTGGAAATATGTCGTGTTAGCATAAGTACGTGGGAAACGATGGGGTTAACAGACATGTTAATGAAATGGTGTGAAATGGTTATGATTAAGCATACCATAAAATGAATAAGCATAAGTGGGAATTTACCTATTGAGTTAGGTCTACCCCATGGGAATTTACCTATTGAGTTAGGTCTACCCATGTTATGGAATTGGGAATTTACCTATTGAGTTAGGTCTACCCATATTCTTGTAAATGTGAATATTAATTAGGGATAATTAATAAATATGGGGGTGATTACTTAGGTGTAATTAATCGACTAAGACACGAGGTTAGACTCATTTGTAGTGTAAAACTGCCCGGACCCTACCGGCTTAACCAGTTGCTACAAATGTTAGCCCAATGTGGGAGGTCTTAGGCACAAATTAAATACGTGATTAAAGTAAAGACACGAGGTTAGACTCTGTTATGACGTAAGACTGCCCGGACCCTACCGGCTTAACCAGGCGGTCATAACAGCCAGTCTAATGTGGGAGGTCTTTATGGGAGATCACGGTCTTAATTAATTAAGAAACACTTAACCATATTAGCATGTAGTGGGACATGAGGGGTTAAGTGAGTGCCTTGGGTGGCATGTGGAAATTTAGTGGTTGCCTTGGGTGGCAATAGAAAATACGATTAGAATACTTAACCAAAGTGGAACATGTAACTAAAACATGATTAAAGGGTTAAGTGGGTGCCTTGGGTGGCATGAGGAAGCCTAATGGGTGCCTTGGGTGGCATGTGGAAATCTAGTGGGTGCCTTGGGTGGCAATTGAAATATAATTAAATGACTTAACCAAACTTTAAACATGTAAGTGAACATGATTATTAAAAGGGTTAAGTGGGTTACACTAGATGAATGACAAGCTTAGGTGGGTAGCTTGTGGGGGACCCATTATAGGGTTACATTTGATGAATGACAAGCTTAGGTGGGTAGCTTGTGGGGACCCATTATTGGGATATACTAAATAAATGACAAGCTTAGGTGGGTAGCTTGTGGGGGCCCATTACAACCGGTATCCCATACGTATCTTTGTGAGCTCGGCCCAAGCCGAGGACGGGACACGCATACTGGGTTTGTCTATAAGTGGCCAAAACAGGGTAGCGGTGGCAACGCAAGTCCAACGGGCTTCATATGCGTGTGTGGGCCCGGGCTGGTAGATAAGCCGTTGTTGCATCGTGTAGGTATAACCCGTGCACCAGTGTTGCTTTTAGGTTGCCACTTTGGGGAATGATACACCCCACTGTGGGGCCAGCACGGATATCTACGTTAGGGAGCCGATCGCTTGGGAGTAGTGGGGTACACCTAGTGAAGGTAGGGGCAGACGACACCTACGTGGTCAGCTAGAAGTACAAGAAACTACTAGTTATATTTTCTAAGTCTTTGGGTGGGATCAACCTTTAAATAGAAATGACTGGTGTGGTGCAGTGTTGTAATTACCCTTGGGTGGGTATATGCGTCTTTACCGATATCTTAAGTACAGAGTTGTAATTACCCTTGGGTGGGTAGATGTGTCTTTACGGTTATCTTAGTTTATCCTAAGTCTACCAAGCTGCTTAGTGTAGCCATTCATCCCCAGTCGCTACCGTATGTCAACTTATGTCTTCTCTGGTTACTTTAATGATTGTATTGTTAAAGTTATAGAGCTCGCTCAGACTTATGTCTGACCCCGTTGTTTTTATCTTTTTCCCCAACCCCCAGGTTCTCAGAGTGGGCCTAGTGCCAGTAGGCTTTGATTGGATTGCTGTATCTATCTTTT
The DNA here is from genome assembly GCA_030737875.1 of Allium sativum. Classification (NCBI taxonomy): domain Eukaryota; kingdom Viridiplantae; phylum Streptophyta; class Magnoliopsida; order Asparagales; family Amaryllidaceae; genus Allium; species Allium sativum. The sequence goes on along the minus strand of CM060916.1, from coordinate 786,432,288 downwards.
GGAGCTTGGACCGTTGGAGTAAAGCCCAGTTTATCTTTTCTTTTATGGCTATTAGTTGTGTAGTGGGATTATGTACTTTTATTTTATCAAGATGGATATTATGTACTTGACTCTTGTTATGGTTTTGTGATGTAACCAAACATGTATTACTTTCCGCTGAAATGAAATGAAATGATGTTTTAAAATTTTCAAGTATTACTTATATCTGTCTTGTGGTAATTTTTCTGTTCTATATTCACTTAAAATACTCCACCGATGTTATGGCATTCCCTTAGCGAGTGACCATAGCGGGAGTGGGGTGTTACACGTGGTATCAGAGCTTAAGGTTACCAGAACAGATAAAATTTTTAGAAAAACTATTTTCTAAGAATATTTTTGAAAGGAGTATTTTCAAAAACATGTCTTTTAAGAGAAAAGTTTTTGAAAAAAAAAGCATAATCCCCAATAGCCATATCTATATCTTTCGAATTCTCCGTTTTGAATCTCTTTCTCTCTCGTTTTGAGTTTCCCCTCCGCGTATAGATGACCTTTCTAAGATAGATAAGAACGGAAAACCACTTCAAGGGACTTAGACATTAGTCGGATTAGAAGTTGGTTCAAGAAGGAGGAGGACTGGTAGGTATCTATTGGATAGACGATGGGAGGAAGGCTCAAATAGTTGTTGGGTTAATGAAGGATGAAACCTCATTGGTGGGAGGTTACGAGTGGAGAATGGGAAGAAGAAGGCGAGTAGTTATCCTTTTGGAGGAATGGGACACCGTATTAGGATTGTCCAAAGGGGCATGGGCAAGGTATGGAATCTCCTGGAGGGTAGTTGTATTCCCTCGCGGCTAGTGTACCAGATGGGGATAGGACCGTCTAGGTTGGAATTTGGATTTCTTTATTATCCGGTTCGAACTTTATTAGATTCGGACGCATCGAGTTCGTTTATCTCATCATTGTTAGTTGAGTCACTGCACTTAGACACCAGTTTGGTAGATGATCCCTTAGTTGTTTCAAACCCAATTGGGGCTCCATGATGAGTTTGGGTTTGAAAGTTTCTATACTTAGCGTTGAGTATAGATGTGATGCTTTTTGGGCTTCACGGGCTATGGGTTAGTTTGGGCATGGACTGGTTATCCAGTAGGGGTGCCGTTCATGATTTTGAAGGGAGAGTTGTTAGGCTTATGACCCGCTTGGGTAACACTCTCGAGATCTCTTGTAATCCCATGGAATCTGTTATGCTAAGTTATCTAGAATCGCTTGACACGTCGGTCGAGAGTTTGCGATCTGTTAGAGTGGTCCGGGAATACTCGGATGTGTTTGAGGAGGTGAAGGGCTTACCTCCGGAGCGGGAGATTGACTTCCGAATATATCTGGTAGACAATGCTAAACCTGTATCTTTACCAGTGCGCCACATGGCTCCTCGTGAGAGGAGGGAACTCCATAAGCAAGTAGGGGAGTTGCTTGAGAAGGGGTTCATAAGACGAAGTATATCGAAGTGGGGTGCTCCAGTAGTTTTTGCTACGAAGGCGGATGGGTCCCTCAGACTTTGTGTAGGCTAAAGAGAACTAAATAAACTCACAAAGAAGAATAGACACCCATTGCCGAGGATTGATGATCTCTTTGATCAGTTGGTTGGCGCCTCAGTATTTTCGCAAGTTGGACTCAGCCACGGGGTTTCGTCAGTTGAGAGTGGCTGAGGATAGTATAGAGAAGATTGCCTTTAGGACTCCGGATGGTTTTATGAGTGGCTGGTGATGCCACTTGGTTAGACGAACGCCTCCGCATACTTTGTTGATTTGATGAGAAGGGTGTTCAGGGAGTACCTAAATAAGTTCGTGATGATCTTGGTGGATGACATCTTGGTCTTTTCTAGGAGCGAAATAAGTTTTCGTATGTGCTCAATAGGTTGAGCAAAGCCCGTTATGGGATAAACGGTGGTTTTGGAGCGAGACTGGCAAGGACATCCAGAGTTGGACAAGGGCTTAATTATTTAGCCGTTTTTACTAGTATCATCTCACGTAGGTCGTCTGAATTCGAAGGAGGTATCCCTTGGGTGTTTGTCTGATATTGGTTTAGGCCTTTGGGGCTTGCATTTGGGGGATGTCGAGTTCGACTAGGGTGGTCTGCGTGAGAGATGGATAGTTGTGACGATTTTGCATGGGAGAATATCCTGGTTTTCTCTAGAAGTGGAGAAAAGCATGCCCTACATCTTAGGGAAGTGTTGGAGACTCTTTGAGCGCATTGTCTTAAGACAACAAAGGTGGATGGAATTCTTAGCATCCTATGAGTTTGAGATAGCGTATACCCCTGGCAAGGGTAACGTGGTGGCAGACGCCTTAAGCAAAAAAAAAAGCTGTCTTTGAGTCCATTGTTCGTGGAATGGCGAAGCTTGGAGTTTAATTCTATGTTTGACTTTAGACCTTCCGTTGACTTTGTACCCGGTTTGCTAGCCTCCTTGGAGGTTAGGCCTACTCTTTTGGGGCGGATTGGCGAGGCTCAGCGAGACGACCCACAGTTGGTTGAGCTGGTAGAGAAGCTTATAAGGGGGAAGTCGTCCAGCCATTTGGGTAGATACACCATAGATGATAGGGGATGGTTGCATAGAGACGGTAGACTTTGTGTACCGCAAGATGAGGGTTTGAAGAAGGCTATTTTGGATGATGCACATCGTTCAAGAATGACTATTCATCCCGGTGGAGACAAAATGTACTAAGACATGAAGAGAGTTTTCTTCTAGGTCGGTATGAAGAAAGATGTGGCCGAGTATGTGGCTAGATGCTTAGTGTGCCAACACGTTAAAGCGGAGCAAAGGAAACCCGGTGGGTTGCTACACCCATTGGAAGTTCCGCAATGGAAGTGGGATAGTGTCTCGATGGATTTCATCGATGGGTTACCGAGATCGAGGAAGGGCAATACGGGAATTTGGGTTGTGGTAGACAGACTTACCAAGAGTGCCCATTTTGTACCCGTGAAGAGTAAGAGGACCGCTCCATGGCTTGCTTCAGTCTATGTTAGAGAGATTGTTAGATTGCATGGCGTACCATCCAGCATTGTGAGTGATCGAGATCCTATCTTCACTAGTGAGTTTTGGAGAAGTTTGCAAGAGGCGGTAGGGACTCAGTTGTGTTTGAGCACCGCATATCATCCTCAGACGGACGGTCAGACCGAGAGGGTGAACCGTATCTTAGAAGATCTCTTGAGGCTTTGTATCTTGGATTTTGGAGGTACATGGGAAGAACATCTTCCTTTGGTGGAGTTCGCATACAATAACAGCTTTCAGTCTAGTATTGGCATGGCACCTTTCGAAGCTCTTTATGGAAGGCCTTGTCGATCTCCTACATGTTGGTGGGAATCTACGGATAAGATCTTGCTTGGGCCAGATATGGTTAGAGAGACTTCAGAGAAGATGGATTTGATTCGAAGAAGGATGAAGGCAGCGCAAGATAGACAGAAATCTTATGCGGATCGGAGAAGGACGGATCTTGAGTTTGAGGTTGGGGACATGGTTTTTGTCAAAGTATCTTCGTTGAGAAATGTTGTTCGCTTTGGGTCCGTTGGGAAGTTAGCACCGAGGTTTGTTGGGCCGTTTCCTATTAAGGAAAGGATTGGACGGATGGCATATAGGGTGTAGTTGCCCGACATACTTAGTGGTGTTCATGATGTATTCCATGTATCACATTTGAGGAAGTGCTTACATGAGACCGCAGAGGTGGTAGAGCCGAGCTTGCTTAGAGATGTAGAGGTAGAGCGTGATGCGACGATTCGACGAGCTCCTACTCGCATCCTTGGGTCAGAAACTAGGAAGTTGAGGAACAGAGAAGTTCAGCTAGTTAAAGTGCAATGGGGAGATGACGAAAGCAATGCTACTTGGGAGACGGAAGCTAAGATGCGTTCTTTGTACCCATTTCTTTTTGAGAGTATGTCTTTTAACTTCTCCTTTATCACTTGTCTAGTACTTATCTTATCTTTAGTATATCCTCTCATTAGTACCTTTGACCTTTAGATAGGGTAAACCTATGGTTGAAACATGTGTTTGAGACATGTTATGTTTGATGGATGCGTGTGGATGCAAGTGTTTGCTAGTGGTTGCTCGTGGATGCATATACACACACTTTAGGCACTAGATCGGCTCAGTCACTTCATATTGCATATTGCATATTTATGTGTGTAGGTAGCTATATTAATGGATGTATAATGGTTGCGTTATCATATGGATGATGCATTTTGGTGAATGTTTGTGCACTCATGTAGATATTGTATGTGTCGATAGGGTTCTCTCGCATACATAATGGATGCATGGCACTATCATGGTTTGCATATGTTCATACATTAGATAGGGAACATATACACACACTTTTTGCATATGCTCATACATCATTAGAAACTGTTTTAAGGACAATGGATGCCCGTGTTTGATGGATTGAGTAGATGGTTGTTTGGATGGTAGGATATGCATTCTCCTTAGCTTAGAGATTTCGGGGACGAAATCCTTTAAGGAGGGGAGAATGTAACACCCCGTATGTTGAATACCTTGTTATAATAGAGATCAGGGCAGAATTAAATTTAATAATTTGAATCAGGGGAAACGGGCTATGCCATTGCGTTCGTCTCGGAAAAATACGCGAAATAGAGTCCGAAATTTTGTAAATTGGAGTCCGTATGACCCAGTTATGGCCCAAAGAAGTTTTCAGAAAATTCAAAGTTAAAAACAGATTTAAAATTCAGTTCTAAAACAAGTATGGAGCCAAAAGCGGAAAGGGCGGGAAAGTTTCCGCGTAGCACCGTGTCGACAGGCATGTCGACAGGGGTGTCGACAGCCCTGTCGACAGGGGTGTCGACAGGGGTGTCGACACAGGGTGTCGGCCCTGTTGATCTGGGTGCACCAGATCTGGTTTTTGGGTTAGTCTTGGGCTGTGTTCTAGAGGGTTCCGAAATCTGATGGTCCTAATCTAATTTGGGGCTAATCCTATGGTCTAAAAACACTACCTAATCCTATAAATAAGACCCCAACCCTACCCTAATTTATTCATAATTAGATCTTGTAACTAAACTATGGCAAAATGAAACTTGATCATGGCCTCCACAAAGTCTATGAAGAGAGTTGCAAGCTAATCAACCTCTAATCAACATCTTCTTCAACTAAAGCAACTAATTCCACTTCATAAGTTTGCTAATCTAGGTTTTGGTGAGTTTCTATCACTTTGATGATCAATTGCTAAATTAAGTAGATGAGATATGATGAGATCTATGGTTTTGCATGAGGATTAATGGGTTTTCAAGTCATATGATATGATGTGAATATGCTAATCTATGTTTAATATTAATCCTATGTTTATGCATGCTGAATATGTGAGTTTATGCAAGTTGAATATGTGAGTTTATGCAAGTTGGATATGTGGGTTTATGCAAGTTAAGTATGTGGGTTTATGCAAGTTAAGTGGTGGGTTTATGCATAATAAGTAATTGATTCTATGCATGCTAAGTATGTGGTTTTATGCATGCTAAGTGTTTGGTATTATGCATAAATCATGACATGCAAGTTTACCCTTTTAAATGTGAAGCATACATATGCAAGATGACACCTTTATATGCTATGTATATATATATATATATGCATGTTTACCCTCCTTTAAGATGCAAGTCATATATGCAAGTTCAACATGTTATGCAAGTTATGTGTATGCTTATATGCAAGCTCAACATGTTATGCAAGTTATGTGTATGATGTTATGTAAGTTATGTGCATGTTGTTATGCAAGTTCATATGCAAGTTATATGTATGATGTTATGCAAGTTATGTGCATGATGTTATGCAAGTTATGTGTATGTTGATATGCAAGTTATGTTTATGATATTATGCAAGTTATGTGTGTGATGATATGCAAGTTAACATGTAACATGTTGTGCAAGTTCACACCTTTAAGACACATGCAAGTTCACCTTTGTATAACCTATGAACACTTATGCAAGTTGCCTTTATATATGACATATGTATGTTCATGCAAGTTGGGTTATTTAGTAATGCTAGTTGGGTTAATATCATGATGTAAGTGGACACCTTTTAACCCATGTTAATGCTAATGTATGCTAAGTGAAACCCATGTTAATTGTGAAAGAATCTTCTCTTGGAAATATGTCGTGTTAGCATAAGTACGTGGGAAACGATGGGGTTAACAGACATGTTAATGAAATGGTGTGAAATGGTTATGATTAAGCATACCATAAAATGAATAAGCATAAGTGGGAATTTACCTATTGAGTTAGGTCTACCCCATGGGAATTTACCTATTGAGTTAGGTCTACCCATGTTATGGAATTGGGAATTTACCTATTGAGTTAGGTCTACCCATATTCTTGTAAATGTGAATATTAATTAGGGATAATTAATAAATATGGGGGTGATTACTTAGGTGTAATTAATCGACTAAGACACGAGGTTGGACTCATTTGTAGTGTAAAACTGCCCGGACCCTACCGGCTTAACCAGTTGCTACAAATGTTAGCCCAATGTGGGAGGTCTTAGGCACAAATTAAATACGTGATTAAAGTAAAGACACGAGGTTAGACTCTGTTATGACGTAAGACTGCCCGGACCCTACCGGCTTAACCAGGCGGTCATAACAGCCAGTCTAATGTGGGAGGTCTTTATGGGAGATCACGGTCTTAATTAATTAAGAAACACTTAACCATATTAGCATGTAGTGGGACATGAGGGGTTAAGTGAGTGCCTTGGGTGGCATGTGGAAATTTAGTGGTTGCCTTGGGTGGCAATAGAAAATACGATTAGAATACTTAACCAAAGTGGAACATGTAACTAAAACATGATTAAAGGGTTAAGTGGGTGCCTTGGGTGGCATGAGGAAGCCTAATGGGTGCCTTGGGTGGCATGTGGAAATCTAGTGGGTGCCTTGGGTGGCAATTGAAATATAATTAAATGACTTAACCAAACTTTAAACATGTAAGTGAACATGATTATTAAAAGGGTTAAGTGGGTTACACTAGATGAATGACAAGCTTAGGTGGGTAGCTTGTGGGGGACCCATTATAGGGTTACATTTGATGAATGACAAGCTTAGGTGGGTAGCTTGTGGGGACCCATTATTGGGATATACTAAATAAATGACAAGCTTAGGTGGGTAGCTTGTGGGGGCCCATTACAACCGGTATCCCATACGTATCTTTGTGAGCTCGGCCCAAGCCGAGGACGGGACACGCATACTGGGTTTGTCTATAAGTGGCCAAAACAGGGTAGCGGTGGCAACGCAAGTCCAACGGGCTTCATATGCGTGTGTGGGCCCGGGCTGGTAGATAAGCCGTTGTTGCATCGTGTAGGTATAACCCGTGCACCAGTGTTGCTTTTAGGTTGCCACTTTGGGGAATGATACACCCCACTGTGGGGCCAGCACGGATATCTACGTTAGGGAGCCGATCGCTTGGGAGTAGTGGGGTACACCTAGTGAAGGTAGGGGCAGACGACACCTACGTGGTCAGCTAGAAGTACAAGAAACTACTAGTTATATTTTCTAAGTCTTTGGGTGGGATCAACCTTTAAATAGAAATGACTGGTGTGGTGCAGTGTTGTAATTACCCTTGGGTGGGTATATGCGTCTTTACCGATATCTTAAGTACAGAGTTGTAATTACCCTTGGGTGGGTAGATGTGTCTTTACGGTTATCTTAGTTTATCCTAAGTCTACCAAGCTGCTTAGTGTAGCCATTCATCCCCAGTCGCTACCGTATGTCAACTTATGTCTTCTCTGGTTACTTTAATGATTGTATTGTTAAAGTTATAGAGCTCGCTCAGACTTATGTCTGACCCCGTTGTTTTTATCTTTTTCCCCAACCCCCAGGTTCTCAGAGTGGGCCTAGTGCCAGTGGGCTTTGATTGGATTGCTGTATCTATCTTTTGGAGCTTGGACCGTTGGAGTAAAGCCCAGTTTATCTTTTCTTTTATGGCTATTAGTTGTGTAGTGGGATTATGTACTTTTATTTTATCAAGATGGATATTATGTACTTGACTCTTGTTATGGTTTTGTGATGTAACCAAACATGTATTACTTTCCGCTGAAATGAAATGAAATGATGTTTTAAAATTTTCAAGTATTACTTATATCTGTCTTGTGGTAATTTTTCTGTTCTATATTCACTTAAAATACTCCACCGATGTTATGGCATTCCCTTAGCGAGTGACCATAGCGGGAGTGGGGTGTTACAGTATTCTTGGGTCAGAGGTTAAGAAGCTACGCAATAAGGAAATCAAGTTGCTAAAGGTTCAATGAGGAGATAACCCAGAAGAGGCGACTTGGGAGACCGAAGACAAGATTTGTGCTTCGTACCCTTCTCTTTTTGAGGGTATGTTCTTAACTCCTTTCCTAAGTTTTATCAGTACTTGTTTCTTTCAATAGAATATATCTTATCCATCGTATTTCGACCTTTAGATAGGAATCCTATGGATGTAAACATGTGTTTGAAACATGTTATGGTTGATGGATGCAATTGGATGCAAGTGTTTGCTAGTGGTTGCCTCTGGACGCATACACACACACATGAGGAACTAAGATCGGCTCAATCATTTTCATACTGCATATTGATGTGTGTGCATTTTCATTTTTTTCTTTTCTTTTATGGATGAACTGGCATATGGATGTCGCATTTGAACGAATGGGTGTGCACACATATAGAACTTATATGGTACGAGAGGTCTATTTGCATGCATATTGGATTCATGGCACTAACATTCCTTGCATTAAGGAGGTCAACTGAATTAGTAGACTGCCTGATCTTCGCATTAGTGTTGGGACATATGTACACACCTTTGCATATATTTATATAAGCATTAGAAATCTTTAAGGACAATGGATGCTAGTGATTGGTGGATGAGTAGATGGATGATGGATGGTCGGATATGCATTCTTCTCAACTTAGAGATTTCGAGGACGAAATCCTTTAAGTAGGGGAGAATGTAACGCCTCGATTTTTAACGACATTAAAGAAAATAAAGTAAATAATAATTAATTTAATGTTCAGAATTAGAGGAAACAGACTGCACCATTGTGTCCATCCCGAAATTCTGGTCAAGATAGACATTTGGTTTGCGTAAAACGGACACCGTATAAAGAGTTATGAGAGTTTTAAGTATGTATACGCATAGAAATATTTTATATATACGCATGAGTCAGAGGTGAGTCAGAGATGAGTCAGAATAATATCCAGAGGAGTCAAATTCAAAAAATTCCTCTGAGCGGCAAAATTCCAGCTAGGGGCTCGACCCCCCTAGAGGGGTGTCGACCTAGGGGTCGACCCAGCCACAGGGGTGTCGACACCCCTAGGGCTGAGGTGGCACTCAGTTTCAGGGGGTCTGGCAGCTATAAATACGTGTCATATTTCTCATATTCTCTACATTAGGAGTCATGGAGGCCATATGCTACTGGAGTGCGAACTGAACCATTTTATTCAACAACATATTCTACAAACCCAATTTAGAAAGTCTAGATCCGTTCTTCCTAAATTCCCTAAACCTAACACTGTGAGTTTCTAGATTACTTTTAGGTTTAGATAAATAAAAGTATACTTTGAAAGACTATGATTGGATATGTTGTAAAGTATGATTCTGTGTTAATATGAAGTCCTATTCTATGTCATGATAGATCTATTTTCCTAGATCTAATAAAATTGTGGTGATTTGATTATGTTGCTTATGTGGATCTTGACTTGTAACCATGATTATGGTGGATGTACATCTATTAATTGGGATAGTTGTAACATTACTTGGATCTAGATCTTTATGTTTATCACCTTTCATCTATCATATTATGATACATTGAGATTTGTTGTAAACTTGACATGTGAATCCATCTTTAGATCTAAACATGTTACTATGTCACCCTTACTACGCTAGATCTAAATAATTGGACACCTTATGGTTAATTTAGATCTCATTATGTTGCTTTGACATCATAGTGGTTGCAAGTTCATCATTTTTATGCCTACCTTGCCATGATGATTACATGACCATTCACCTTGTTATCATACCAGTTTGTGTTTATGTTTATGCCAAGATATGTTGAAACTATCACCTTCGTCATATTCCTTTTTCATTGTTATACCTAGGCTACTTTATAGCCTAGATCCTGCCAAAATACATACGAATACGTTATAGAGGAAACGGGGGAAAATGGGATTATAATTGGCATAATTTATGTAATGTTTATATGAAATGGGACATGTAATTCAAATGTGGAAAACATAGATATAGTTACCTATAATGACATAGGTAGATTTGGATTAATTTGGAATGTTTAGTAATTTACAATTAGGAATTGTAAATTGTACTTATGACACGAGGTTTGGTTACATTAGTGGTGGAAGTCTGCCCGGACCCGACCGACATATCCAGCAGTCACCAATGTTGAACCTTACGTGGGAGGTCTAAGTACGCAAATACGAATCGGGCTAAGATACGAGGTTAGGCCCAACTATGGAATAAGACTGCCCGGACCCGACCGGCATATCCATCATCCACACCTTGCAGGTCTAATATGGGAGGCCTAGCCCATTATAAACATAATCGGACATGGTAATGAAATGGACTACTTAACGTAATTTAATATGACTATGGACTTAAGTTAGGGTTAAGTAAAATTAGATGGGTAGTGGTGGGTTAAGTAAATTAGAGGGGGTGGGTAATATGCATATATAGGCCCACGAACTTAACCCAATAACGTTATGTAATTAAAGACACCTAGTGGTATACATAACCAGTAGATAATGTAATAGGTTTATGTAATTAAAGACACCTAGTGGTATACATAACCGATAGATAATGTAATGAAGTTATGTAATTAAAGACACCCTTTAGGGTAAGCATAACTAGTATAGGGCTATGCAATTAAAGACACCTAAGGGTATACATAGTTAGTGGAAAACCTAGTAGGGGATACAAGACAAGGGGGAGAGATTGTATCATATTGTATGTGACCCATTTCAGTTAGTAACCCGGATTTGGTATCAAGTAAAGACCTCTGTACCAGGCGGAGAAGGGGCACACTTACTGATTGATTATACGAGATACAAACGAGACGGAAGGTGTGGGCGGCGCAAACCGACCGGGGACATGTGCGTGCATGGGCCGGGCAGAGGGGGCTAAGATGACCGTGACACCATTAGATATGGTTGTGCACACCATGGGTTGCCATTTTAGGAAGTGATACCTCCTACTCTGGGGCCAGCACATGATATCTACAGGGTAGGGTGTCGATCGATTAGGGTAGTGGTTAGGGTATACTTGGACGTATGACCTAAGCCTACCAACTTATAGTGGAAGGGATCATCTCATTTCAGTTATACTAGTAGTAGTGCAGAGTAATCATTAGTGAGGCACATACACCTTAACTTGCTTATCTTGTCACACCTTCCATTTATGTAGTGATCTCCCTTATCCACTTTATATGCCTATCATGTTGCTTTTATTTATCTACTGGCTAAAAGTAACTAGACTCACCAGACTTTATGTCTGACCCTGTTGTTTCTCCTTCTTTCTTCCGTTCCCCCCAGGTTCTCAGGGAGGAAACACTCAGACTTAATCAGGAATCAAATATCATCTTACTAGGTGCTACTTCTGAAGTATGACTCAAGTACTTGTCTCTGCTATGGCTTAACTCTTTTTATTTGGGGAAATGATGCTTTTTATTTACTTATGTACTCTGATGGTGCAAAACAAAAGTTATTTTATTGTAATGGTTTTTGTGACTTATGAAACTGTGGACCACGGTATTATGACTTATGTTTGAAATAAAAGTTTAAATTTTCCGTTGTTGCCTTATTTAGATCTGTCTTGTAGTTATTCTGTGTCTGTTTACCTATAGCGCTTCACGAAACTTAATGCATTCCCTTAGTGAGTGACATTAACGGACGTGGGGTATCTCATTTTGCTAACTTGGGGATTGGGAAGATGTCGCATTTGAATTTTCTATGAATGTTAAGAGCGAAGGAACTAAGAGAGAACATAGAAATTTCAATTATTCTAGTAGCGCGAGAATGAAAATGCAAAGCGAGAACTATTTCCAAATGTCTGATACTCCATTAGTCTAATTATAACTATAAAAACTTAATAAATATAAATTGTACATCATTACATATATATTATTATTTATACATTATTATAATAAATTATTAATTATAAGTTATCAGTACTAATAAGTAATTACTGGTTATAAATTATTTAATATTAAGTGCATATTATTATTTATTTATTTATATTAATTATTAAATAATATTTATTTGTTAGTTAGATTAATTATCAGATGTTACTTCATATTTATTAGTTATAATTTAATTTCAATTATTAATTGTTAATAATTAATATGTATATATTATTTTAACTTTTAATATTAATTATTAATCATAAATAATTATTAATGATGTTCATTTTTAGTTATAAATTATTATATGTTCAGTATTTATTACTCGATATTATTTGCTAATAACTAAAAAATAAAATTAAACTTGTTGGAATACTGATTGTATATAATAATTAGTGATTATTTATTTATAATCACTAATTATTATAAGTTATAGATGATTAATAAAATATTATTAATGATTCATTATTAAATTTTAATAAACAATATAATAATATTAATGATTAGTGTCATATAATATTTTAATTAGTAATTAATGATAGTATATTATGATTAGTGATTATAACATATGATTAATATAATATTATTAAAGATTAATTATGAAATATTAATAAATAACAAGTATTATTTTTAAGAAAGCATTGTAATTATGAATTATTGATTGTCACCTATTACAACGAACATTTTTAGCATGTTGTAATAATCATTAATTATACAAGTTATAAATGATTAATGTAATGTTATTAATGATTAATTATCAAATATTAATAAATATATGGTGCTATTAATTATTAGTAATTATTAATGCATTATTATAGTTAAAGGCAATAATACAATATTATTAATGATTAGTTACATAATATTATAGTTAATAATTTGTAATAATATTACAATTGACATATATTACAATAGACATTTTGTGAATGTTATAAAATTGGCATCTATTACAATGAGCCTGAAATGACCCTTATAATAACACTCTATTACAACGTGCAGTTTTTACATGTTGTAAAAAGAGCATTGTAAATGATATTTATTACAACCATCGAAAAACGACCGTTGTAATAGCATTCTATTACAACAGGCAGCATATGCCCGTTGTAAAAGAGTGCTGTACAGGTATCTGCTACAACGGTTCAGGAAGTGACCGTTGTAATAGCATTCTGTTACAACGGGCAGCCAACGCCTGTTGCAAAATGGACTTTGTAATAGAGTATTTTTGTTGTAGTGTATGGACCACAAGACGTTAATGAAAGATCTAAGCTATGACAGAACTACATAGGATATGCTTCTCATGTTAATGGATCTTGGGTGATCAACGGTGATTTCGATACCACCAGAACCTATCTTGAAAGGAATCTGGGTAATCTCTCTTAGGATTTAATAGCTTTAAACTCATTCTTCAATTTATGCTCGGTCATTGACCCACCCATCAATAATCGTCTATTCACCTACTCAAACTATAGACTTATCCCTTCGCTGGCGAAGCTTGACCGCTTTCTGTTTAACTCGGCCTGGGATGATCTCCACTCTCTCTCTTTAGATAAGGGTTTAACCACCGTTATCTCAGACCACTGTCCTCTTCTTCTCGATTCCGATTCCCTATCAACTCCCAATAGGCCTTTCAAATTCGATCGTCTTGATTACTCGAACCGTCTTTCTACCCTTTCCTGTGTTGAACATTTTTTCCATGTCAACATTGGCAATGACAACAGCTGCCTTTTCTTGATCGATATTTTCCATGACAACCTCCTCCTTTCCCACTCTTTTCCCAACCTCTTCCATATCACTTCTTTCCATGGCCTAATCGTTAGTCATTCCTCAAACTTAGGTCCAACCCGCTTTTTCCCTTCCTCTCTCTTTGATTCAGATACATTGAATGGGTTTCTTGAAGCACACAATATTCCCATGTCCCTGAACCTCTCTGACTCGCCAGACAATTCCTACTGGGATCTATCTCTAGCCAAGGGTTTCTCCATGTCAACCTGTTATAGCTTCCTTAACCATCACGATCGTCTCTTCTCCTTCGCAAGATTATGGAAATGTTATCATCTTCCTCGCATTTCATTCTTCCAATGGTGCCTTATCTATGCCTGTATTAATACAAAAGATTGACTTTGCTGTTTCAATACTCCTGCCGATCCCATATGTCTCATGTGCTCACTGCATGACGAATCCATTTATGATCTCTTCCTTGACTCTGACTTCTCCTACCCCATTCTAGCCGCAACGAGTTCTCGCCTTCTCAGTTTTATTCCTGAAATCTCTTCTTTTTATGATCATTGGTAATATAACACTCCTAACCATCATGTAGATATGTTCTTTGCTATCTATTGTTGGCATATTTGGAAAAAGCATAACGCTGTTGTGTTTTGCAAACCCAGAAGTAATTTTTCTTGCATTTGTAGACGTATCATGCATTTTTTATACTTGGTCAGGAACCACACATTCTTCCCCGTTCAGACTCACTCTACCGACGGTGGCATAACAGGCTGAATCTTATGGAAGCATTGATGCGGATTGGGTTGCAAGGAGATTTCATTGATCACCTTTCCTTATTTTTTCTATGGTTGTTTAATATCCCTATTATGTGTATATATATATATATCCTGAACTTGCTATTTTTACTTGATGTTTGAAAACTCTGGGGATCGTCTTTGGATCCCAAACATTTTATTTTGATTACCGATCTGGCTTGTTGATCGGGTATGTTAATTATCTATGCTATTTAATCGGCTGTGCAATATCACGCTGCACAACCGTTTCACTCTAAAAAAGAAATTCACTATTTAGATTATGTTCTGAGCTCATTTCCTTCAGTATCAATTTAATCAAACACTAGTACTTATATATGAAACTTTCCTCTTGTCCATATTATTTTCCTCATCTTCCTTGATTTTTGATTTAGTTAACGAGGGATTGTTGGATAGTTAAAACATAAACGTAGTCTTTTGGTTTTCCGTCCTCTTTCATTCCTTATTAACAAAAAAACAATTTATTTATTGAGGATAATTAGTTGAAGAAATTGACCAAGTTTTATTCTTCTTCTCTCCGTTTTCTCTCTTTCCATATGTCCAAAAACTTCATAGAACGTTATTTTTCATCCCCATCTTCCCTTCTTCAGTTTTCCCTAGAACTAAATCCTTCTCAAAATATTTGAAATCCTGGACATTTTCTTTTAAAAATCTCCAACCCTTCAACCTTGAGTACACAAGTCTGATGAATGATTGTCTTAACCTTAGGGAGCTGACGACAATTATCGATTGCACCTTAATCATGCTGAATTTCGCTTTCACGGCAGTGTCCTCTCATCCATGACACAACTTCTTTCTCTTTCTTGTTCCTACCCATCACTATTTCAACATTGTTTATATAGATTTCACACATAATTATTTATATAATGCGCAAATTTTAAGTTTAATATCTAGCATTTAGCTCATTTATTTGAAGGATCAATGATATATAACTTAAATTTCAAATATTACTTAAGAGGATAACAAAAATACCTAAAAAGTGTAATAGTAATGAATCAACATGTTCCAATGCATTTAATTCTCTTATATTTAATACGACATAAAAAATAGGGACAATTTGGCTAAAGTCCATATTAAGTTTTGAAAATAGTCAAAACATCCTTGCCAAAAAAGTATGTAAATTGGGTAACGACAAGGACAAAGGCCCATTTAAATTTATCCATAAGGAAAACCACTTAATATTTTATCCATAAGGACAATACACTGAAATTAAATTTCGGTCGATGCTTCCATCTTCTCCCTCTGTCGCGTATCTCGATTTCATCGTTTATCACGAAATCACAAAAATCAAGTAACCATAAATCGTTGAAATCACAAATATCATAAGACATTAGAATCGAAATTCACAATCGAAGACAAACATCACGAAATCAAAATCACGACCAAAAATCAGCCGAAACAGAAACCCTAGAAAAGAAAAAAATAGGTCGAACAACAAAAATCCATTGGAAATCACAACTGAATGAAAAAAAAAAAATTCAAACTATAAAAGCACAATTGAAGAAGTCGAAATTGTTGAAACAATTTTTTTAGGTTGGAAATGTTTTTTTTCGTTACTAGTATAGCAGTTCGTGGGTGTCATTTTGCTATTTTTTTAGGTATCATTTTTCTTGTTTTAACTGTAAAACATAGCAGCAGTTTTTAGGTATCATTTTTTTATTTTTCTAGGTATCATTTTTCATGTTTTAACTTTAAAACATAGCAGCAGTTTTTAGGTATCAGTTTGCTATATTTTTAGGTATCATTTTTATAGTTTTAACTGCGTTATATGTTTTTTTATGAGATTTTGTTGCTGTACTAATTTTGAAGTTATATTGTTGTATCAGCTTTGAAACTAAGTCGAACTTATTTCATTTTAATCAATCAAACTATGATATATTTTTTTTTCATTATTTTATCTTCAAAACATAAGCAAGATTTGTGTTTATCACATCAATCCAGTCATTACACAAATGCAAAACAATATCAACTACTTTCATTTAAAACTGAAATTGTATTGTAACAAGAACTGGACATCAGTTTTAAATCATTCTAAGTATCATTTTTTTAATTATTTTCTGTGCAGTTTATAGGTATCAGTTTTATGTCGTAGAAGGTATCAGTTTTAATTATTTTATTTGTTAACAGTGTTTAGGCATCAGTTTTAGGGCATGGTAATTATCAGTATTCTGTTTTTTTTCCTATAGTGTATGAGTATCAATTTCAGGCATGAATTAATGCATTTATTTTTACTTGTACTCAATCCAGTCTTGAATTCAAGTAAATTGCAGTAGCATGCAGTATCTGCAAGTATTTCATACATAGTCAAAACTGATACCAACATAATTTTGTAACAGTACACCATCACAAAAATTACCACATAAAATAAAGACGCATATAAACATAATAGAGAAATTACACTAGAAATGATACCTTAAAAAAAATATAAAAATGATACCTTAAAACTGCTGTGATGTTTAACAAAACACATAAACTACAGTAAAAATGATACCTTAAAAAATATAAAAATGATACCTTAAAACTGCTGTGATGTTTAACAAAACATATAAATTACAGTAAAAATGATACCTTAAAAAATATAAAAACGATACATTCAAACTGCAGTGTCGTTTAACATAACAGAGAAATTACACTAAAAATGATACCTTAAAAATATAAAAATGAAACCTTAAAACTGCTGTGATGTTTAACATAACACATAAGCTACCGTAAAAATGATACCTACAAAAATAGCAAAATGATACCTAAAAACTACTGCTATGTTTTAAAGTTAAAATAGGAAAAATGATACATAAAAAAATAGCAAAATGATACCTATGAACTGCTATACTAGTAACGAAAAAAAAAAAAATCCAATCACGAAAAAATTGTTTCAACAATTTCGACTTCTTCAATTGCGTTTTCCATCATTTGAAAAATATTTTTATTCCATTCAATTGCGATTTCCAGTGGATTTTTGTTGTTGAACAATTTTTTTTGTTTTCGAGGGTTTCTGTTTCGAGCAATTTATGGATTTGAATTTTTGGGTTAGATTGCAATTTCGATTCTGATGTCCTTTTGATTTTCGTGATTTATGAATTGTTATGGATTCGAATTTTTGTGATTTTTGGGTTCGATTGTTTTAAAGATGGAGCGGACGTGAATCGGGAGCGGAGGAAGAAGAAATAAGCGCACGTGAAGAAGAAGAGAAACATTGTATTGTCCTTCTGAATAAAATTTTAGTGAGCTGTCCTTATGGATAAAAAGGCCTTCACTTTTGTCCTTGTAAATATTTTCCTGATCAGGAAAATAGTGTGAAGGACAAAATGAACAAAAAATTATTTCATAAGGACAAGAGGCTAAAAATTTATTCATAAGAACAAATTTAGTGTAGAGTATGAAATTATAGTGGACCCCTGAATTCCTCTTTTTACACTAAAATTGGTCCTTATGTATAAAATTTTAGCCTCTTGTCCTTATGGAACGTTTTTTTTGTTCATTTTGTCTAAAAACCTCTTAAGTAATTAAGTTAACTAATAATTGTATAGATTTATGTAATTATTTAGTGAATAGTTGCAGACATATATGTAATTATATCAAAAAACTATGGGAATTTCCGCAATTATTCAACAAAAATTTGTAGAAATTTCAGTACTTATTTACCAAAAAAGTTATGGAAATTTCCATAAATTTTTCAAAAAATTGCTGAAATTTCAGTAATTATTTATGAAAAAATTACAAAAATATCCACAATTTTTCATAAAAAATTACATATATTTATGGAATTTTTTGATATAATTACATAAATATATGCAACTATTCACTAAATAATTGCTTAATTTTGTTCAATTATTCAGTGATTAAATTCTAGGACTTAATTCGCAATTATTATTGTAGGAGCTTTTTGTGTTTTAATTTGATTTTAAGGACCTAAGCCTAATATTCTCTGAAAGATAAGTATATTATATTACTAAAGTGATAAAAATATATTTATTTAATAACAAAAATAAATTTTAATTAAAATAAATAAATCAAATCATATTGTTATATTATTTTTACAAATAACAACTTCGTATTTAAATATTATTTCATGCCTTAATTATTTAAACTTATAATAAAAAAATTCAAAAGATTATTCAAATCAACTTCAGAAAGAACTTAAAAATACCAATAAACAGTTTTTAATCAAAATATCATGCCTTTTATATCTATTCATTAGTGTATACCTTACAATCATAATTAAATTTAGTATTTTCCCAAAAGTATTTGTTGAAAACGTACAAATAGTGAAAATATTTTTTTTTGGAATTTTCAGAATTTGACTTTGAGACTTATACCATAATGTTCAGCATGATTTTCTAATCAATTTACATATATAATATGTCCCAAACAGAGTCTATACGGAAAAGTTATTGATGTTAGAAGTTTTATGTTGGAAAATAATTGTACATGTAAAAAAACTCATATATATATATATATACTATTTATGAATATATATATATTTGTGATTTTTAGAAACAACACATGTTTGAATTTGAAAATTAGAACGTGTAGAATAAATGAGAATTAAATAAAAAGTTAAATTATGTAAACTTAAAATTAAAAAGATATTAATGGAATTAATTAAGGGGATTGTTAAAGGGACTCCAATTTTTATTAAGGGAGGGACAAGTTTTTAATTTTTGATGAATTGTTAAGTGGAGGACAAAATAAGGTAGCCCCCACTTAACCATATAATTGAAATTCTAATACTACCCATATGGTCCTCTTATACCTTAAAATCTAAATCCTAATTAATGACTATATGAAATAATAAACACAACCTATCTACTCACCGTCTGAACAAATTTGAAATCTTCCTGAAACTATACGGCCCTTCATTGCCATTTTTGTCGTGAAATCAACAGTGCTCTGTTATCGTTTTAATATGCTTATGTCATTCATTTTACAGAAGAATATTTTGATATCCAAACATGAAATTATGCAAAAAAAACTTGAAAATCCAATAATGAGACAGCATAACTAGACCTTGATTTTGTTTAGTACACAGTTGGCTGAAGCAATCTGAGCAGATATGCATTCAAACCACAATTCACCATATCAACAATCAGGTGCGATGAATTGCTTCTTCAATTTAGCATCCATATACTTTGCCAAATCACTTGAATCAGGGAGTTCATTATTTTTTTGACAAATTCCCACTTCGCTTTGGCACACTACTTTATACTAAGATTTAGAATAAAATGAAATGATGCGTGTATAAATTGTGCATGCTAATTGAAAAAACATGCATAGTTTTATTTAGAAACCAGAAACCGAAGCTGCATAGAACAAAACTTGACCTTAGGGATTGGATATGTGGCATACTGCATGAAAATATAATGTAAAATTAATGAGACCACTACAAATCATACAATTGAGCATCTAAAAAAAAAACTTGACACCACAAGGGATTTGGTTTTGGGTTTTTTTAATAAATAACAAGGTATGTTTCAATAAAATAGAATGGAACGACAATGAAGGGGGAGAAGATGCCGTTGTTACAAGTGACAATTAAGTCCATCCTTATTTTAAAATAAAAAAACCAAACCCTCCCTTAACAATTTTATTTTAAAGTGGAATCCCCTTAAAAATGTCCTCCCTTAACAAAAAATGGAGTCCCTTTTAACAACCCCCTCAATTAAAATGTTAACATTATGTATCATTATAAAATAGTTAATGGAGATTTATTAAAGGCTAGCGTTATTTAAGCACACATTATAAATTAACAAATGTAATATAACATTACAAAAGAATAAATTCAAAACTGATAACACGCATGTAAATGCACGAGTGTGTGTGTATATATACACACACAAGTATAAATTGCACAAGTAACACCCGTCTGAATTTGAAAAGCTAATGGTGTCATGAAAAGAATTAAATCAGGCATTAATGGATATTTATTGACATAAATGTATTAATAAACATAATGTTACCAAGAAATTAATATGTATAGAATACCGAAACTAATGCGCGTTTGAATTTGAAGTTAAACGCGCATCATAAAAGGGAATTAAATCACTTAAGATTGGAAATTAATTAATGTTTAAAACTAACATTAACAAATTAATAAGTTTAAAATAAAAATGTAAGGACACACACTATAAAAGCATTTTAATTTTAATGCATACAGGTCGATTTTAACCCTTAAGGTCATGTCGACCCATATGAAGTCGTGCTGGCCCAATGAATGGCCAAGTCGACCTGAACGCGTTAGAGTAGCGTGTTTCATGTATTTTGAACGGTTACATCTTGTTCCTTTAAAAATGAATAGAGGATGTTGTTTTGGGCATCTATAAATAAATGTGTAGGGCTAGCCTCTGAACCTACGGCTGCAGACAATTTTCCATTTTCTTTTTCCCTCATAACTCTTCAAAAAATAAACATTTTAGATCTAGGCTTTCTGAATAAAAATCTGAAGGCAGAATCTGTTGATCTAGGAAGAGATGTTCGAATTATGCTGTCTGATACGAGATAAGTTCTACCGATTAGGTTTTTAAATTAGTTTATCTTTATTTCTGTAGATCCAAATTTAAAATTCATGCAAACTTCAGTTTGTGGATCCAAACAGGGTTACAAAAGGGAAGACTGTGTATAATAGAATTGGATTAAAAAAAATCAAATTTGGAGCTTGGAGTGCTTTTCTCAAGTGAGGTGGATTTAAATTATATCTTTTCTATTAATGATATATTATAACGTTGGATTCCCATTAAATCGTGGAATTTGACATAAGTTATGTCTGGGAAAATTATAAAAATGGTTTATGCAAGTTATTCCTAATTAAATAGTAAATGATTAAAAATGTACTTGTATGAAATTGTTATTATTGTAGAACAGAATCCACATAAATGAATATAAGCAATGTTGGGTTGAGAATTCTAGAAAAATGTATAAGCCTAGAAGTAAGGATTTACAATAAAATGTCAAAACTTGGTAATTGAGATAAAAGGGAAATGTAAATGAATAAACTAGTATGTAAGACAGTGTTAGATTAGTTGGTTGGTTAAGAAAATGAGATTTATTTCCATAATTTAATATTGTAAGAAAGACAGTAAATGTAATTGCAAGTGTAAGGTAAGGAAAGTGAGCTTAGTGCAAAATATGGATATTATTGCATTTTGCACTGCCCGACAATTAAGAAAAGAACAAATAAAGAATCTTGCAATCATGTGTCACTGTTCATGTTATTAACATGAAAATAAGTAAATATATTGTAATGCAGTTTTTATAACTAACCAAGCAGGGTAAGAATACTTCCTAGAATGAAACTTACAATAAATGTAAGATAAGTGAACTGTAATGAACTGAAGAAAAAGAACGTAATTGATGAAAATTGACAGAATTTACAGTTTTTTACAATTAATTACATGTGTGCTTAAAAGTGCCTAGATCGGTAAATATTAGTTAAAAAAGGAAGATTTAATCTTCTTTTTGCACATGAAAAATATAATAAAATGGTAACTTTGCAAACATGGATTGAATAAAAGAGAACAAAATTTACAGTAAACAAATGCACAAATTGTAAAACTGTAATAAAAGAGGAATCAGACTGAATTAAGCAAATCTATAATAATTTGCAGTGTATTATGACAAGTGTTATAATTTAAAAAGTACTAGAAAATGAGAATATTATTATGATAAATAAGAATTGTATTGACATGTTAGAATCCATAATAAAAGGAAAAAGTAACCCATTATGATAACAGTCAAACATCATAGGCTCAGGCTAGTAATTGGGTCAACAGATTGGGTTTAGATCTAGAATTAGGCTAAGAAGAAAGAAAAAAAAAAGCTTATTAGCGTTAGTACAAATTAGAATATGAGAGTTGTAATTAAATAAAAGAAAGGGAAAATAAAAGAGGCGTACTATATTAAAACTTAAATCTTTGACTAAGTCAATAAGCAAATAAATAAGACCTAGATTAGATGAGACTAAGTAGGAAATGCGAATTTGTAGCATAATAAAAGAAAAGTAAGCTAAACATATAATGAAAGATAAGACATATAGTCCAATAAAATAGTGAGGTGCGTTTGGAGCAGTTCAAAGGGAGTTTAGATGAAGATCCTAACAAAGCAGATCATCGCAGATGCTTTGGCACAGTGAAAGCATGTTTAGCATGTTGTTCAACGAGGCTGGTAGGAAGTGTGAGACTTCTACGGATCGTGAGGATAATCTAGGATGTCGCCCTAAGGTAGGCCTAATGGAGGTGCACCTTGAAGATAGGTCAGTATGGGTTCTATCGAAAGAGTATGCCTTGACCACATTCGTATTATATACCTAACAAAGAGGTCCTTTACTAGCAGTCAGAAGGCTGATGCATGAATGAAGATATTTGTATGACACTTGGACCCATGGCCTTGTGAGCAGGTTTTTGGTGGATGAGGATCCACAAGAATAGTCACATACATATATCGGCCATCATTAGTCAGAGCGAGAAAAAGAAAGACTAGAGCTAAACCAAAAGGTCAATGATCATTCACTATTGAGAAATTGGATAAGGGATAACCCAATTGGATGTTTAGATTGTTTGCAGTAAGGCACGGTCACATAACACTTGATGGGTCTTTCAACTAGTTAAAGGGGAAGGGGCTGCGTGGGGTTACAGCCACACAGATAGAGATATACCAAGTAAAATATATGTATTACAGGCCAAACGAAACTGTCTTTCAAAGATATAGAAATCCATGACTGAGTTCCATATGGGAGTGGGCCTTGTTAGCAGAGCTCATGTAGTAGGTAGTATGATTACATGTAAGTTCTAAATGCATGTGGGTGGTACATCATGAACATCTGAGCATCAAGGTGAGCTAATACATACATAGTTTCACGTTTTCCTACCAGATGATGGGACATCTGTATGTGGGTGGTACATCATGAACATCATGAACATCTGAGCATCAAGGTGAGCTAATACATACATAGTTTCACGTTTTCCTACCAGATGATGGGACATCTGTATTGTCGGCCTCACAAAGCTGTCTTTTACAGATGTAGTTGCAGTACTCTTTCAAAGCGAGACAATAGAGTCCTATCGAGGAGGATACAAAGGATACTATGGGTAGTACCTCGAACTAGCAGTCTATGGGAATTAACTACTATATTGATTATTAGGTTTGGTCTACTTTGGCGTAGATTGGTACAGGTTACACATGGAGGTGAGGGTATTGTAAACCCAGATAATCTAATGTAATTAAAATGGAAATATAACTATATATGTAGTGTTAAACTTAAAACTACATAATTTGTCCATTCACCATAACTTTAGCTCTGATCCTCTCCATATAACAATCCACGTGTTAGATGGCATGCATAGATTATTTAGCTTAGAGACACTTATTTAGAAAGTGTCAATATTTTGTTAAGTATTTACTTGTTATTATATTTTAATCATTTCTGATATGAGTTTATTATGTGTGGTCTGATATTTTTATCTTTGCCTATTTGCAGGATACTAGATACCTAACTCGGGCTTCAGTGGAATTGATTTTAGCATTTTGTGTAAAATCTGTGTCCGTTGGGGTTTGGTTGTTATAGTTGATATTAAAGCTTAGGTATAGTGATCCTCTATATGTAGTTAATGAAAATATTTGAATTTTTAAAATATAACATATTATATATATCTAGATCCATAGAGAAACCCTCTTTTAAAAGAAATGACATATGGAAAGTTTTTGGAACAAATTCTGTACATCAAGGTTGGGATGATGGAAATCCAAGGGTAGTAGGTCCTAAGGTGACCATGGAATAGCATGCACAATATGCTAGGAAATAAGACAGGCGTCCGTATGTTAAGTGTTTGGAAATTTGGAATTATTTCATATATTATGGGTAAGGTAGGAGTACCTTAGGTAGAAAGATAGAAAATGTGTTAACCATACATATTATGCACAGATAGTGCTAAAATGAGTAGTTTTTAGAAATTTGTGTGAAGAGTAATTGAAATGAGAAAATGACTATTTGAAAAATAGGTTAGATAAAGAAATTGAGAACCC
Organism: Allium sativum; assembly: GCA_030737875.1. Lineage (NCBI taxonomy): Eukaryota > Viridiplantae > Streptophyta > Magnoliopsida > Asparagales > Amaryllidaceae > Allium > Allium sativum. The sequence continues at coordinate 786,407,616 of CM060916.1, read as the reverse complement.
TTTTGAGTCTAGTCCCATAATTAGATTTTTAAACTTGTGGAATAAAAGGATTTCTAAAGTTTTCAAGTTAAAAATTTAAAATTTATGGTTTTAAAATATTCATTTATTTAAAAGTACAGAATTATGTAATAACTTTTGTTTAAATGCAGATTTGTTATATATACATATTTATCTACATACATACATATACATACATACATATATATATTGAAAATTGGTAAAAAAAAATTGCAAATGCCAATCATATATTTTGTTTATATGCGTCATCTAAACCTTATGCCCCATTTAACCTGATGGGTGTGACATAAGGAAAAAGAGTACATATAAACACCATATGTTAGCAATACAAGATGAAAAATGTCAAAAAAGACATCAAAACAGCTTACAATCTTTACTCATCTCACCACTCTCACATATAACACACAAAAGCCAAAACACATTAGCCAGTATCAATAATATCAATACCTATCTACTTAAGAAATCAAACTTCACTTGCGAAAATTTAGTTTTGCCACCATTATCTTCACCAAGTATAAAACCTCCTTCTCTATCATCTTCAATCTGACCTCTTTAGAAATTTTACAACTATTAAAATGCCTTGCATTTCTTTCCTGCCAAACTTGATAGATATTTTCTGTAAATGTCCACATGCTACATCCAAGCACTGGTCCTTATCTTCGAATTTATTCAACATCTTCAAAGCTTCCTTTTTTAAAGAACCCAAAGCTGACACATTAGATCCCATCTTCAACAGTATTGAACCCCATATAAACAATGAATAATCACATGCAAAGAATAAATACTGACAAACTCTTCAACTTTATCACATAAGATGCAATTGTTTTCTGAAACAATGCCAAACCTCATTAGTCTATCTTTAGTATTCATCCTATCATGCACTGCTAAGAAGATATAAAGGATGTTCTCTTTGAATTTTTTGGAATGCCATATCACCTTTAAAAAATGATTCTCTAGTAATTTACTTCTAACTCGATCCCATGCTCTATGAAATTAGAAAGACCCTCCCTCACACCATTCATGAAAATCAAGATCAGAACTGGTATTCAAAGCAGTAGAATTTACAAGATGTTGTACCTCCCTTGTAGCTGCACGAAGGTTACCCTGCAACCTTCCATCACATATTATAGAAGATACAAATTCATCTTGCCTACCAATCTATTGAAACCTTGAGATACCAAGAAAATCCACCAAACATTTACTATTTATCCATGGATCAAACCATAACAAAGTGGATGAACCCATAGCTATTACTTTATTAATCAATTAACTATAGCTAATTCTCAGTCTCAATATGGATTTCCAAGTACTCGAAGAATTGTTGTCGATACTCATGCTCTGAAACATCTTACCATAACAGTATTCCTCTATATCCATTCACTACATAATGAAGAATTATTTAAAAATTCCACATCAACTTGATACCAGCCGCTTTCTTAAGATATGAAAATGATTTAAGGCCAATATCCCCTTCCGATTTAGGTAAACACAATCTGTCCTAACTCATTTTATGTGATGCATTACCCTAGGAAAAATCAGAACACATCATATGATGTTTATCAATTGTATGTTTAGAAAGTTGATAAACAAATAGCCAATACAAAACTGTAGGAGTTACGACAGAATGTATTAGTTCAGCTCTACCAGCAAAACTCAAGAATTTAGCACCCATGCTTGAATTTTAGACAGAACTCGATGTAGCAATGATTGATACTCATTATATCTCAATGTAGGAGTCATGACAAATTGTATTGGTTCAGCTCTACCATAACAAACTCTATGTAGCAAGTATTGACAGCCATTATAACTCGATGTAGCAATGATGAACTCAATGCCACATGCTTGAAGTGTTATATATATATATATACACCAACAAAGCCAATACTTTAGTATGGTGAAGCTTTTTCGGTTTTCTAGAAAAGTCCTTTACCCTCGAAACAACTGAATGCAACAATCTACTTGAATGCAGGGAAAACATGTCTTTTAATGTCCTATTTTCTATTAACACTAACACCTCATTTTGCCAACTTCTCTTCCCTACTCTCAACCCTAAAATTCTACTAAATTTCGACATTATTCAATGTTTACTTCAGTCCAAATTTAATTCCTTCTATTTTCACTTTTTATTGCATTTGTTGCCCCTGGTCTGCCATTTCAACTTCCTTATTCACCCTCAACTTGCCTGAACCATGCTCAAAACCATCGTTTTATTTTCACTTCTCGCCAGATCTGCCACTTCTCCTTGCTTCTGCCATTGGATCATCCCTTACTTCCCCTCGACGAGGTCATCTCAGGTAAAATCATTTTATACTTCGTTTATTCCCACTAGTTAGATTAATTTATTGGTTTTTATTGTTATATTTCCAGATGCAGATCTGACACATCTCTTCACATCTGCTAGTGGACAAATCCTTCTTTCGCCTCGACGACAACCTTATAGGTAAGATCGTTCTTTATTTTCTTCATTACTGCTTATTAGTACATTTTATTGGTTCTTCGTACTGTATGTTGACAATTACCATGACATATCCCTCTTCCGCCTCGACGATGACGTCATAGGTAAATCGTTCTTTATTTTCTTCGTTACTACTTATTAATTTATTTTATTGGTTTTCCCTGTTATATGCTTGCAATTATTTACTCCCCCCTCGCTTCGTATTTTACCTACCCTTCTCATCACCTTTGGTTTAGGTAACTGTACCAATATGTGCATCTTTACAGCCTTTTTTATTTCCTTCGTTCCTACTTATTTGTATATTTTAGTGGTTCTTCTTGTTATATGTTGGCAATTAGAACTTGACTTAGATCAGGCTACCTTTTCATCGCCTATCCTTATTTTTTTCCTACGAGTTGAATTAATTTGTTCAACTAATGAAAATCGAGATATTTGAAATTGTAACAACCCCACTCTGGTAAACGTATCCAAAAGCGGCGGTGCTACATATAATCCATGGTGCTAATAGAACAGTATCACAACTTAACGAAAGCTTGTCGGAATATAAAATCATTCATAGTACATGATTTTAAACGGAAGAGCTATTATACAATCATCCCATAATAGAATATGGTTATAAAGATCCGAGAGATTAATCATTAAATAATTATACATAGCGGTACATTAAAAGATAATCTACATAATGAAAGTCTTCACTTTAAGGCTTCCAACTAACCATCTAAACCTGAAACGTTTTAAATGTAGCATCGTGAGCAACATATACCCAGTGAGTAGGGCTGTAAATTTTGTCTGAATGTCTGATGTCCATTCATGTCCGTGACCGAAATACGTCCGTCCGATTTTCATTTAGGACACGAGTTAGGACAACAAAATTTGTACGAAAAAATCATGTCCGGTCCGTGCTCGTCCAAACTCATCCGAGTTACTTGTAATTCAACGTATAGTTGAGAGAAAATATAGTAAAATATACAAAATGTGATATAAATAGCCATGTCTGACCGAGTCCGATCGTGTCAGTGTCCGAAAAGCATATGTCCGTGTCCCGATTTTATTTAGGACATGAATTAGGACAATGAAATTTGTCCAAGAAAAAAAATTAGGTCTGGTCCGTGTTCGTTCCGATTTTTTTAGGATAGAAATTGAACACACCTCCGTCCGGTCCGGTCCGACCGATTTACACCCCTACCAGTGAGATAGCTATTTAAGTTAGTTTTTAAGTCATTTCTTAATAGGTTGTACTATAGTTTCATCATGATTCTTCTCTTCAAAGGTTTCGTCAACCCAAAGTTTAAAAAAAAATCAAGGAAGACTTCGAGATATTAAATCAAACAAGTTTATAATAACTTCATTCCATCAAAAACCCATAATATATCTAATATATACATATGTATATATATTTATGAATCTAAACCACACCCTCTGTTTAGTCTAGATTTTAGGATATGTTATCCTATTGCGGTTGGCGTCCCGTCACTAAGTAAGGACATACTCTACTCGGCTCAATACCAACATAGAGTAAAAGTGCACTACCCAAGATCCATTGTCTTATACCGCACCCCATCGAACAAATATAATTAATAAATGTATCTCAAAAGTAATCTTATATTACTTTTCAAATTCATATTTTTAAGGATTTAAGATAAACCTAAAACCACCTTAAAAATATTCCAATCTATGTCAAAATATTGAAGTAAGTAGTAACATTTATAATTACTTCATAAAGGTTCTAAAACTGAAAATGAAAAGATAGCATTCCAATAAGTGTTATAAAAAATTTCATCATTAATAAGAATAAAATTGCAGTGTTTATAAAGTGCCATGAAAAGTTCTGTTTAGTTTATATTAGTTTTAGATTTAAAACAGTTATTATGGTGTTTCAGACATGCTATAGAAAGTTCTGGTTAGTTTATAATGCTCAAAATAGGCATTACAGCGTTTCAAAGGCACTATAGAAAGTTCTGTTCTTGTTAACGTGTTTATAATCACTGCAGAAAATCAACGCTTCAGAAATGCTACAGAAAGCTCTGGGTGGTTTAGAATGGTTTAAAATAGATACTGCGGCGCTTCAAAAATGCTGCAGAAAACTCTGGTGTAACAACCCTGAATTTTGGGGTAAATTTAAAATTTTATTTTAAGTAATTTTAATGAGTTTTGATATTTAAAGTAATCTATTTTAAATAATAATGATCACAAATTTGATTTAAATCGAAGTTAGAATGAATAATTTAAATTTAATTATAAAAAGAGTTAGAAATAGCGCGGTAGTTTGAAAAGTCAAACTTAAACTTTGACTGATCGTACAGGACGCAAAATTTAACGGATTTTAGTGAAACCAAAAATATTAGAATCTATTTAAAAATTTCTTTCCAACGAATCCGAAAAATTGAAATTTCATAGCGGAAATCAAAAGTTATGGCCAATTCAATTTTTAGAAAGGTCGCTATAGTATTTATATATATTATATATGGCCCGAAATGCTACTTTTCACATACGAAGGAATTTCGACTCGAAACCACTTCCATTGAGTTCGGAATGACGTTTCTGCATTGAAAAACAGTAAACACTTATATATTTTGAGTTTCGAAAATTATTTGTTTAAAAATGCATTTTTAGTATTAAATATATCGCCCTTGAAAATCGACATTTTGCATACGACCTCGGAATTTGACGAAATCACTTTTGTTGGATTCGTAATGTAAAATTATTGCTAGGTTTCAAATTTCATGATTTTTGAAGCTAGTATGTGAGCGTGGCAAAAGAAACTGTGTTTTGTCAATTTCGGTCAAAATTAATTGACTGAAAAATAGTCATTTTTCAAACAGTCTCAGAATTCGTCGAAATAAATTTTGTTGGGATCATATTGTCATAAGGAAGCCAAAAATAATTTTTCTGGATTTTTCTGACTTCATATGTGACCCCAGTAAAATTAAAAAGTACGTTCGTATTGAAAATAAAAGAATTAATTTGAAAATAAAAGAAACATGCTTTTAACTTCAGAATTGGACTTCGGCAATAGCGCTATTGCGTTCAGAAGGCGTCAAAACCTTAAGAACGACAGTAAGTAGGCCAAATTCCGAGTTAGTGGCCAAACGGACCTTTATTGGGCTAATTAATTATTGAATACTATTATTTTATTATAAAAACACTATTCATTCATCTCCCCCATCACGTTTCAGCCGAACCCATAGCCGCCTCCCCCTTGCCACCTTCTCTCCTCCCTATCTCCTAATCCACTCACTTTTAGACTCAGCCGTAGTTAAACTTTTTGTCGCTCTCCTCAATCTCTTCGATTCTAGACAAGTTCCACATCAAACCGTTGCCCGTGGCTCTCGAACCACCTCCCCAAACCCGCAGCCTTTAAGCCGCCGCCGCCCCTGTACATGCCGCCGCACCCCCCTTGGTTCCCGGCGTGGATGCGCCTCTCGTAGCTCTCCAATCTCCCGTAAACCGTTCGCAAAACCATCGATTACAGCTCCCGAAATCTAGATTCAAAGTTTTGAACATTTCTGAAAATTTAAGGTATGAATATTTCAGATTTTGCGACGCTTCTAAGCGTTACAGCGACAGTTGTTAAAAGTCAGTTCTGATTTATTTGTATGAACTTCGAATTGAAATCTTTCAGATCCGTAACTGCCGTGACTTTGAACACGAGATCTGATTGAATCCGAACCTTCCTTTCAAATCCGAGCTAGGTGAGAATTTATTTTTATTTTTATTTAAATTTAATTAATTTAATTATTATTATTATTATTATTATGGCGTTATGTGAAATTGAAAGTCAAACACAATTGAATTTACGATGAAATGTTACCATGTGATGGATTCAAATTGTTGTGATGCTATGATTGTAGATCCATTATGTTTATTCATAGATCTGTTAATTATAAACATAGATCGGTAGGAAAAATTAGATTTTTCCTCGTTTAAATTTGTTGAAGTATGCCTTGTAGATATGAATCATATATAAATCTATCATCATATACGTCGTTATGCAATTCACATTATTTTAACGTGAATTTAAGTAGGAAATTCGCATCGTCGTGAAATTTACATCGTTATGCAATTTACATTATTTTTATTGTGAATTAAAGTAAGAAAATTTACATTTTTATATGATTATTTTAATGTAAAATTGAACGATGAATTAAAGATGACATTTTTATATATTATTTTAATGTGAAATTTAACGATGAATTAAAGATGACATTTTTATATGTTATTTTAATGTGAAATTTAACGATGAATTAAAGATGACATTTTTATATATTATTTTAATGTGAAATTTAACGATGAATTAAAGATGACATTTTTATATGTTATTTTAATGTGAAATTTAACGATGAATTAAAGATGACATTTTTATATGTTATTTTAATGTGAAATTTAACGATGAATTAAAGATGACATTTTTATATGTTATTTTAATGTGAAATTTAACGATGAATTAAAGATGACATTTTTATATGTTATTTTAATGTGAAATTTAATGATGAATTAAAGATGACATTTTTAAATGTTATTTTAATGTGAAATTGAACGATGTATTAAAGATGGCATTTTTATATGTTGTTTGAATATAAAATTTAACGATGAATTAAAGATGACATTTTTTTTTATGAAATTGAATGATGTATTAAAGATGACATTTTTATATGTTATTTTAATGTGAAATTTAACGATGAATTAAAGATGACATTTTTATATGTTGTTTTAAGGTAAATTAGAACGATAAGGTATAAATGACATTTTTTTAGATGTGATTATAATGAGGGATTTCACCATATGTAAACTATAAAGTGAAATGATATTGTATGTTAAAAATTACATTTTTCTTTGTAATTAACAAGTGAATTCCATCGTATGTCAAAATTTACATTTTTATATGTAAATCATGAAGTGAATTTATGTCGTATGTTAAAAATTACATTTTTCTTCGTAATTAACAAGTGAATTCCATCGTATGTCAAAATTTACATTTTTATATGAAAATTATGAAGTGAATTTATGTCGTATGTTAAAAATTACATTTTTCTTTGTAATTAACAGGTGAATTTCATCATATGTCAAAATTTACATTTTTATATGTAAATTATAAAGTGAATTAATGCCGTATGTTAAAAATTACATTTTTCTTTGTAATTAACATGGAAATTTCATCATATGTTAAAATCTACATTTTTATATGTACATTATATAGGGAATTACACCATAGGATAAAATTTGCATTTTTATGTGTAATTAAAACATGAATTTACATTGTGTGTTAAATATTACATTTTTATATGTAATGTCTATAGGAAAGTATACCGTATGACAGAACTACATTTTTCTATGCAATTAAAGAATGCAATTTCATTGTATGATAGAATTTGCATTTTTCTTATATATATATATGTAACATAAAATGAGAATGAACATTAGAAATAAAATTTACTTATATTATATGTAATTTAGATGTAGAAATGTGACATTGTAATTAAAAATCATATTTTTATAATGTAAATTAGACGTAGTGTTTACATTGTATTAAAAAATCATATTTTTATAATGTAAATTAGACGTAGTGTTTACATTGTAATTAAAAAGCATATTTTTATAATGTAAATTAGACGTAGCGTTTACATTGTAATTAAAAATCATATTTTTATAATGTAAATTAGACGTAGTGTTTACATTGTAATTAAAAATCATATTTTTATAATGTAAATTAGACGTAGTGTTTACATTGTAATTAAAAATCATATTTTTATAATGTAAATTAGACGTAGTGTTTACATTGTAATTAAAAATCATATTTTTATAATGTAAATTAGAAGTAGTGTTTGCATTGTAATTAAAAATCATATTTTTACAATGTGAATTAGATGTAGAGTTTGCGTTGTAATTAAAAATCATATTTTTACAATGTGAATTAGACGTAGTGTTTACATTGTAATTAAAAATCATATTTTTATAATGTAAATTAGAAGTAGTGTTTGTATTGTAATTAAAAATCATATTTTTACAATGTGAATTAGATGTAGTGTTTGCATTGTAATTTAAAATCATATTTTTACAATGTGAATTAGATGTAGTGTTTGCATTGTAATTTAAAATCATATTTTTACAATGTAAATTAGAAGTAGAGTTTGCATTATAAATAAAACTTACATTTTGATATGTAAATTTAAAATAGGATTCACTGCAAATATAAGTTACATTTTTATAATGTAACTAAGACTAGAATGTACATTGAAGTTGAAATCTACGTTTTTATATGTAATTTAGAAGTAGGATTTTGAATGTATCAAAATTTACATTTGGTTTACATGTACATAAAAAAGAATATAGGAATTTGCATAGGAATTAGACTTACATTTTTATGTAACTAAAAAAGATGGAATTTACATTTTCAATGTAAGGAAAGAATGAATTTAGGATGCGGTAATATTATCTTCATTTTCAAATGAATTAAAATTTAGTAAGTATCGGTAATTGTATAGAGCGTTGTTTTAATCAAACGACGTTATTACGATTCAATGATTACATATATAATTAAAATTAAATGAATAGGGCGTGGTAGTTCGCGTTTTGAAATCGTACTTTTAAACGACTATACAAGAAGATCCGACCATCGGATTTTCTTGAAACTGAAACCGATAGGACCGTCTTGGAAAAATCTTTCCAACGATATATACTACGTTAAGACCCAACGGTTAGATTCTGAGAAATGTAAAAATCAAAATTGGTTGAATGCAGCGCCATTGTCGCCATGGACTTAAGGCGTCGTTATATAAAAATTTAATTATTTTAAATAATTAAAATAGGAATGAATCGTTAATAAAAATAATTATTAATGTGTAAGAAGGATTTTAAATATATATATATATATATATACGAGGATTATTTGGAAAGTCCGAGTTTATCTCATTCCAAATAATTAAACGACGTTTAAAAATCCAAGATTGGAAGACGGCGATTGAAGACCGTCAAATCTCCACATCGAATGGACGATGATGGCTGTTGCCTTAGAATGGCTCGCTACCATGATAAGGTAATAGTAGGAGTTGCCTGGACGTAGTGTTGATTTGTACGGGTTTGGCTTTCGCTCAGACCCAGAGCATAAGCTTATAAATGGATTGTGTGTCTGACATCGTACTCCCTTATATATCATGTTATTAATCTTCTGTCGAATGTATGGATGTTTGGTGGCGGAGAATTTATTCTCTTGCTTAACACCCGTTCATATATTTCGGCAAAGGATTGGTAGTGTGATATGGAGTGATGATGTGGCATGCTAAGATGCATATGATCAAGGCTTTGTTGAAAAGCAGGCCTTGTGGGATAAAGCATAGCCTGTTTAGGCATAGCTTTGTGTATAGAGTGACTTCGCGAGCCTCACATACCGTCGGAGTCTAAAACGGGAGAAGGGAACGCAGGGAGAGCAGCACGTTTCTTTCTAGCTAGAAGTGGTGTTTGGGTTTTAACACGGCCCGACATTTTACTTATGTGGATGATGGAATGAGGCGCCTCGGATGATAGGTCCTATAGGACTGGGAAACGTGTGTTCAGGAATAACTAATCCGCAACTCGTATGGCGGACTGGCCCTGCAGCTTTCCAAGGGTTCACTGCGGGGGATCCTGAGACATTAGCTAGAGTGTCTCGAATCGGTAGGAGCTCCTCCCTAGCCTTGACTCATGATGGAAACCCAATTTCCAATACGACCCCATTCGGATTTGATTGTATTACTAGTATGGAGGCATAGTAGTATGGGATACTATTCTTCCTAGGATTTCTTCATTTACTTTGAAATGTTTTGATATATACTAATAATAATATTAAACTCGTATTTGCCGTATTTAGCATGTTTAATCACTATAAGGTAAAACCCTATCTTTTGGTTTGTGTTGCATTGTGTGATGGGACCTGGGTCTTATGGTGATTCCATTTTTCTAAAAAGCATAACGTTGTTGTACGATTTACTTATTAGTTGTTTTTGACACTTTTATGCACGACAATCCATTAGAGCAAACCCGTTCCGCGTTAGCGGCGTGGTCTTTGGATTTGTCCTATTAATAGTGATTAATTAGTTAAGAATTCTCACACCAGTCCCACGACTGACCCGTTGTTTGTTTCCACCTTTTTGCAAACCCGGGTGCCCTCTTTCCACACGGGCAGTCGAGCAGCTTGTCTACAGGTTTATCTCTTTAGCAGGATCCTGGATTGAAGTTTAAAGTTGTGTCCAGAATATTGGAAGTCTTCCGCTGCCTTAGTTATTTTACTTCCGCTGCAATGTATTATAATATTGTAATTTACCTTCCGCTGTATTATTAGTCAATATACTCTGATATACTGTACTCTGATGTAACATTTATTATTGATGTTATAAAAGTCTGCTGTTGTTGTTCTGATGTGTTGTATTCCCAAAGTTAACGTAGGCGGGATTTGAACGGTTTTGTTCGATTTTGCGATCGATTAAGGCCGGGCAAAATCCGACTCGTTACAGTTGGTATTAGAGCTTTGGTTAGCTCAAATCTTTGGGGTACAACTCGTTAGAACTGAACAAAAGACTCATCAGAGATTAGATTAGTAATATCCAATAAGAATACTCATTAGAGATAGGATCAGCAGTTTCCTAGAATGAGAAAACTCATTAAAGATAGGGTTAGTAATGCCCTAGAATGAGTTGAGAGTAGCAAGCCTATAATATACGTATTTGTGATTAATTATAATCTATTTTGGAAAATATGATTTTGAATATATAAAAAGTTATATATTTGAAAGTTAATCAACTAATAAAATTATTTAAACCAATGGAGAATATATATATATAATTAGTTAGTTAATTAATCAACTTTTAGCTTCGTTCCTTTTCGAGGACGAAAAGTTTTTAAGTGGGGGAGACTGTAACAACCCTGAATTTTGGGGTAAATTTAAAAATTTATTTTAAGTAATTTTAATGAGTTTTGATATTTAAAGTAATCTATTTTAAATAATAATGATCACAAATTTGATTTAAATCAAAGTTAGAATGAATAATTTAAATTTAATTATAAAGAGAGTTAAAAATAACGCGGTAGTTTGAAAAGTCAAACTCAAAACTTTGACTGATCGTATAGGACGCAAAATTTAACGGATTTTAGTGAAACCAAAAATATTAGAATCTATTTAAAAATATATTTCCAATGAATCCGAAAAATTGAAATTTCATAGCGGAAATCAAAAGTTATGGCCAATTCAATTTTTAGAAAGGTTGCTGTAGTATTTATATATATTATATATGGCCCGAAAGGCTACTTTTCACATACGAAGGAATTTCGACTCGAAACCACTTCCATTGAGTTCGGAATGACGTTACTGCATTGAAAAACAGTAAACACTTATATATTTTGAGTTTCGAAAATTATTTGTTTAAAAATGCATTTTTAGTATTAAATATATCGCCCTTGAAAATCGACATTTTGCATACGACCTCGGAATTCGACGAAACCACTTTTTTTGGATTCGGGATGTAAAATTATTGCTAGGTTTCAAATTTCATGATTTTTGAAGCTAGTATGTGAGCGTGGCAAAAGAAACTGTGTTTTGTCAATTTCGGTCAAAATTAATTGACTGAAAAATAGTCATTTTTCAAACAGTCTCAGAATTCGACGAAATAAATTTTGTTGGGATCATATTGTCATAAGAAAGCCAAAAATAATTTTTCTGGATTTTTCTGACTTCATATGTGACCCCAGTAAAATTAAAAAGTACGTTCGTATTGAAAATAAAAGAATTAATTTGAAAATAAAAGAAACATGCTTTTAACTTCAGAATTGGACTTCGGCAATAGCGCTATTGCGTTCAGAAGGCGTCAAAACCTTAAGAACGACAGTAAGCAGGCCAAATTCCGAGTTAGTGGCCAAACGGACCTTTATTGGGCTAATTAATTATTGAATACTATTATTTTATTATAAAAACACTATTCATTCATCTCCCCCATCGCGTTTCAGCCGAACCCATAGCCGCCTCCCCCTTTCCACCTTCTCTCCTCCATATCTCCTAATCCACTCACTTTTAGACTCAGCCGTAGTTAAACTTTTTGTAGCTCTCCTCAATCTCTTCGATTCTAGACAAGTTCCACATCAAACCGTTGCCCGTAGCTCTCGAACCACCTCCCCAAACCCGCAGCCTTTAAGCCGCCGCTGCCCCCTGTACATGCCGCCGCACCCCCCTTGGTTCCCGGCGTGGATGCGCCTCTCGTAGCTCTCCCTCCAATCTCCCGCAAACCGTTCGCAAAACCATCGACTACAGCTCCCGAAATCTGGATTCAAAGTTTTGAACATTTCTGAAAATTTAAGGTATGAATATTTTAGATTTTGCGACGCTTCTAAGCGTTACAGCGACAGTTGTTAAAAGTCAGTTCTGATTTATTTGTATGAACTTCGAATTGAAATCTTTTAGATCCGTAACTGCCGTGACTTTGAACACGAGATCTGATTGAATCCGAACCTTCCTTTCAAATCCGAGCTAGGTGAGAATTTTTTTTATTTTTTTTTAAATTTAATTAATTTAATAATAATTATTATTATTATGGCGTTATGTGAAATTGTAAGTCAAACACAATTGAATTTGCGATGAAATGTTACCATGTGATGGATTCAAATTGTTGTGATGCTATGATTGTAGATCCATTATGTTTATTCATAGATCTGTTAATTATAAACATAGATCGATAGGAAAAATTAGATTTTTCCTCGTTTAAATTTGTTGAAGTATGCCTTGTAGATATGAATCATATATAAATCTATCATCATATACGTCGTTATGCAATTCACATTATTTTAACGTGAATTAAAGTAGGAAATTCGCATCGTCGTGAAATTTACATCGTTATGCAATTTACATTATTTTTATTGTGAATTAAAGTAAGAAAATTTACATTTTTATATGATTGTTTTAATGTAAAATTGAACGATGAATTAAAGATGACATTTTTATATATTATTTTATTGTGAAATTTAACGATGAATTAAAGATGACATTTTTATATGTTATTTTAATGTGAAATTTAACGATGAATTAAAGATGACATTTTTATATGTTATTTTAATGTGAAATTTAACGATGAATTAAAGATGATATTTTTATATGTTATTTTAATGTGAAATTTAACAATGAATTAAAGATGACATTTTTATATGTTGTTTTAATGTGAAATTTAACGATGAATTAAAGATGACATTTTTATATGTTATTTTAATGTGAAATTTAACGATGAATTAAAGATGACATTTTTATATGTTATTTTAATGTGAAATTGAACGATGTATTAAAGATGGCATTTTTATATGTTGTTTGAATATAAAATTTAACGATGAATTAAAGATGACATTTTTTTTTTGTGAAATTGAACGATGTATTAAAGATGACATTTTTATATGTTATTTTAATGTGAAATTTAACGATGAATTAAAGATGACATTTTTATATGTTGTTTTAAGGTAAATTAGAACGATAAGGTATAAATGACATTTTTTAGATGTGATTATAATGAGGGATTTCACCGTATGTAAACTATAAAGTGAAATGATATTGTATGTTAAAAATTACATTTTTCTTTGTAATTAACAAGTGAATTCCATCGTATGTCAAAATTTACATTTTTATATGTAAATTATGAAGTGAATTTATGTCGTATGTTAAAAATTACATTTTTCTTCGTAATTAACAAGTGAATTCCATCGTATGTCAAAATTTACATTTTAATATGAAAATTATGAAGTGAATTTATGTCGTATGTTAAAAATTACATTTTTCTTTGTAATTAACAAGTGAATTTCATCGTATGTCAAAATTTACATTTTTATATGTAAATTATAAAGTGAATTAATGCCGTATGTTGAAAATTACATTTTTCTTTGTAATTAACATGGAAATTTCATCATATGTTAAAATCTACATTTTTATATGTACATTATATAGGGAATTACACCGTAGGATAAAATTTACATTTTTATGTGTAATTAAAACATGAATTTACATTGTGTGTTAAATATTACATTTTTATATGTAATGTCTATAGGAAAGTATACCGTATGACAGAACTACATTTTTCTATGCAATTAAAGAATGCAATTTCATTGTATGATAGAATTTGCATTTTTCTTATATATATATGTAACATAAAATGAGAATGAACATTAGAAATAAAATTTACTTATTTTATACGTAATTTAGATGTAGAAATGTGACATTGTAATTAAAAATCATATTTTTATAATGTAAATCAGACGTAGTGTTTACATTGTAATTAAAAATCATATTTTTATAATGTAAATTAGACGTAGTGTTTACATTGTAATTAAAAAAAATATTTTTATAATGTAAATTAGACGTAGTGTTTACATTGTAATTAAAAATCATATTTTTATAATGTAAATTAGACGTAGTGTTTACATTGTAATTAAAAATCATATTTTTATAATGTAAATTAGACGTAGTGTTTACATTGTAATTAAAAATCATATTTTTATAATGTAAATTAGACGTAGTGTTTACATTGTAATTAAAAATCATATTTTTATAATGTAAATTAGAAGTAGTGTTTGCATTGTAATTAAAAATCATATTTTTACAATGTGAATTAGAAGTAGTGTTTGCGTTGTAATTAAAAATCATATTTTTACAATGTGAATTAGATGTAGTGTTTGCGTTGTAATTAAAAATCATATTTTTACAATGTGAATTAGACGTAGTGTTTACGTTGTAATTAAAAATCATATTTTTATAATGTAAATTAGAAGTAGTGTTTGCATTGTAATTAAAAATCATATTTTTACAATGTGAATTAGATGTAGTGTTTGCATTGTAATTAAAAATCATATTTTTACAATGTGAATTAGATGTAGTGTTTGCATTGTAATTAAAAATCATATTTTTACAATGTAAATTAGAAGTAGAGTTTGCATTATAAATAAAACTTACATTTTGATATGTAAATTTAAAATAGGATTCACTGCAAATATAAGTTACATTTTTATAATGTAACTAAGATGAGAATGTACATTGAAGTTGAAATCTACGTTTTTATATGCAATTTAGAAGTAGGATTTTGAATGTATCAAAATTTACATTTGTTTTACATGTACATTAAAAAGAATATAGGAATTTGCATAGGAATTAGACTTACATTTTTATGTAACTAAAAAAGATGGAATTTACATTTTCAATGTAAGGAAAGAATGAATTTAGGATGCGGTAATATTATCTTCATTTTCAAATGAATTAAAATTTAGTAAGTATCGGTAATTGTATAGAGCGTGGTTTTAATCAAACGACGTTATTACGATTCAATGATTATATATATAATTAAAATTAAACGAATAGGGCGTGGTAGTTCGCGTTTTGAAATCGTACTTTTAAACGACTATACAAGAAGATCCCACCGTCGGATTTTCTTGAAACTGAAACCGATAGGACCGTCTTGGAAAAATCTTTCCAACGATATATACTACGTTAAGACCCAACGGTTAGATTCTGAGAAATGTAAAAATCAAAATTGATTGAATGCAGCGCCATAGTCGCCATGGACTTAAGGCGTCGTTGTATAAAAATTTAATTATTTTAAATAATTAAAATAGGAATGAATCGTTAATAAAAATAATTATTAATGTGTAAGAAGGATTTTAAATATATATGTGTATGACGATTATTTGGAAAGTCCGAGTTTATCTCATTCCAAATAATTAAACGACGTTTATAAATCCAAGATTGGAAGACGGCGATTGAAGACCGTCAAATCTCGACATCGAATGGACGATGATGGCTGTTGCCTTAGAATGGCTCGCTACCATGATAAGGTAATAGTAGGAGTTTCCCGGACGTAGTGTTGATTTGTACGGGTTTGGCTTTCGCTCAGACCCAGAGCATAAGCTTATAAATGGATTGTGTGTCTGACATCATACTCCCTTATATATCATGTTATTAATCTTCTGTCGAATGTATGGATGTTTGGTGGCGGAGAATTTATTCTCTTGCTTAACACCTGTTCATATATTTCGGCAAAGGATTGGTAGTGTGATATGGAGTGATGATGTGGCATGCTAAAATGCATATGATCACGGCTTTGTTGAAAAGCAGGCCTTGTGGGATGATCAAAGCATAGCCTGTTTAGGCATAGCTTTGTGTATAGAGTGACTTCGCGAGCCTCACATGCCGGCGGAGTCTAAAACGGGAGAAGGGAACGCAGGGAGAGCAGCACGTTTCTTTCTAGCTAGAAGTGGTGTTTGGGTTTTAACACGACCCGACATTTTACTTATGTGGATGATGGAATGAGGCGCCTCGGATGATAGGTCCTATAGGACTGGGAAACGTGTGTTCAGGAATAACTAATCCGCAACTCGTATGGCGGACCGGCCTTGCAGCTTTCCAAGGGTTCACTGCGGGGGATCCTGAGACATTAGCTAGAGTGTCTCGAATCGGTAGGAGCTCCTCCCTAGCCTTAACTCATGATGGAAACCCAATTTCCAATACGACCCCATTCGGATTTGATTGTATTACTAGTATGGAGGCATAGTAGTATGTGATACTATTATTCCTAGGATTTCTACATTTACTTTGAAATGTTTTGATATATACTAATAATAATATTAAACTCGTATTTGCCGTATTTAGCATGTTTAATCACTATAAGGTAAAACCCTATCCTCTGGTTTGTGTTGCATTGTGTGATGGGACCTGGGTCTTATGGTGATTCCATTTTTCTAAAAAGCATAACGTTGTTGTACGATTTACTTATTAGTTGTTTTTGACACTTTTATGCACGGCAATCCATTAGAGCAAACCCGTTCCGCGTTAGCGGCGTGGTCTTTGGATTTGTCCTATTAATAGTGATTAATTAGTTAAGAATTCTCACACCAGTCCCACGACTGACCCGTTGTTTGTTTCCACCTTTTTGCAAACTCGGGTGCCCTCTTTCCACACGGGCAGTCGAGCAGCTTGTCTACAGGTTTATCTCTTTAGCAAGATCCTGGATTGAAGCTTAAAGCTGTGTCTAGAACATTGGAAGTCTTCCGCTGCCTTAGTTATTTTACTTCCGCTGCAATATATTATAATATTGTAATTTACCTTCCGCTGTATTATTAGTCAATATACTCTGATATACTGTACTCTGATGTAACATTTATTATTGATGTTATAAAAGTTTGCTGTTGTTGTTCTGATGTGTTGTATTCCCAAAGTTAACGTAGGCGGGATTTGAACGGTTTTGTTCGATTTTGCGATCGATTAAGGCCGGGCAAAATCCGACTCGTTACATCTGGTTTGAGACACTTCAGTGTTAGCAACATTTAAAAAGTGTTTCAAATTCCAGAAGTGTTTCAAATTTCTAAAAATCAGCTTTTTGCCCAGTTTTTCGGCAAAATGTTTGATTTTATTTCTCCATGATAAATATAGTTTTGACTCCAACTTTTCTACAGTAAGAAGCTTCCTTAGTCTACTTAATTTCCATGAAAAGTAAACTTCAAAATCATTTATCAATTTAATATATATAATTCAACAATACAAGGCATTTTCAACATGTCCATTTTATGCAGATTTTACCTATCTTGCGTCCAATTTTCAGGTACGCAAATGGTCGAATTAGAAAAAGTGGCCAAAGTGAAAGTTGTAGACCTATGAGTTATCTTTTTAGGTTGATAAAATAAATCTAAATTTCATCAAGAATTGCAAAAGTTATGGCCAAAATACCAAACGTCATTTTCAGGGGTTTAAGACCAATCATTCATTCTTAGATTTCACAACTTTTCTTAAAAATATTAAATGAATACATGTACTTAAATTGTTTTTCTCATCTTAGAATTATGGATTGAGCTTGTATTTATTCTCTTGGCTTTTCCTAATCTTCTCCTTTTTATCTTATCTTGTTTTTGTTTTGTGAATGCATGAAAAGAAGTGAACATTTCCACCTTTTGTATAGTATTTTTCAGGGCAAGTTTGGTAATTTGGTTTTGGAGACTTGTCCACCTTATATTCATGCAAGCTTCAGGATGTAGACACAGGCCTCCTTAGTTGTCTTTAGATGTTTCTACACATGGACATCTAATGGGTTTATGTGTCTTTACCTCCTTAAATCTCATGACATGTGCACCCCTCATTTTATGACACGCGTCCCTATCAATTTAAGCCATTTTTCATATTCTAGAATATATATACATATACCATTTGTATATCATTTATAAACTATATGTTATGTATGTATTTATACATACATATATATATTGTATGTATTCATTGTACCTAAATGTTTTAATTGGATTGAATCAATATATTCATAATTTCTAGAAAAAATTTCATACCCAGATTTTTGAGTTAGGCTGTTACAATCTACCATCCTTAGAAAAAGATTTGGTCCTCGAAATCTAGGTTTCAAGTAAATTTGGATAATCTCTACGAATTTTTGATTCCACCTCCCATGATGCTTCGTCTTCATTATGATGGTTCCATTGAACTTTCACTAAAGGAATTTCTTTCGTTCTTAGTTTCTTAACTTTTCTGTCAAGAATTCAAACGGGTCTTTCAATATACTTGGTCCCTTTTTTAACTTCAATGCCGCTTAAATCAATCACATGAGATGGGACAGAAATATACTTTCGTAGCATTGATATGTTAGACATATTATGAATATTTGATAATTTCTCAGGTAAGTCAAGTTCGTATGCAATTTTTCCAATTTTCTTGGTAATACGAAATGTTCCAATAAATCTTGGTGATAGTTTTGCCTTCTTCTTGCCAAAGCACATTACCTCTTGTACCGGAGAAACCTTAAGAAGGACTTGATTTCCTACTTCAAATTCCAAATATTTTCTTCTATGATCTACATAACTCTTTTTCCTACATTGTGCTTCTTTCAATCTTTCCCTTATAATAGAAATCTTCTCGGTTGTTTCGTTTGCTAGGTCTGGTCCAAGAAGCACACGATCTCCAACTTCTGCCCAATATACTGGAGAACGGAAAGGCCTTCCATGTAAAGCTTCATATGGAGCCATACCGGTACTTGCATGATAAATATTGTTATATGCAAATTTGATTAATCGTATGTGAGTTTCCCATGTGATTTCAAATTCCATAATACATGACCTTAACGTATCTTCTATGATTCGGTTTACCCTTTTAGTTTGTCCATCTATTTGATGATGAATGGTTGTACTCAGGTTTAGTGATGTACCTAGTGCTTTTTGAAGACTTCTCCAAAACCTTGAAGTGAATCGTGAGTCTCTATCTTAAACCATGGTAATTGGTATATCATGTAGTCGAACAATTTCTTTCAAATAGAGTCTACGCAATTTCTCCATCAAGTAGGTCATGTTGTAAGGTATGAATTGTCCTGACTTTGTCAAGCGATCCACCTTGAATCATGACCTTGTTTAGTCATTGGTAACCCAGTGATAAAGTCCATTGTTATATGCTCTTATTTCCATTCAGCAATAGGAAGTGGTTGCAGAAGTCTTGCTAGTCGTTGATGCTCTGCTTTAATTTGTTGGCACATAAAGCAGTTTTCCATAAATTCAGCAACATCCTTCTTTATTCCATTCCACCAAAACCGATGCTTAAGATCCTTAGACATTTCTGTGCTTCCTGGATGCACCGTAAGCCTTGAGCGATGTGCTTCACTAAGAATTTCATTCTTCAATTCAATTTGATTTGGAACACAAAGTCGGTTTTTGAATCTGTAACCTCCATATTATCAGTGCTTAAATCTGTAGGTTTCTTATCCTTCTTTTTCACAAACAACTCCTTTAATTCCTCATCTTCTTCTTGGGCTTTCAATATTCTAGTTACTAGAGTTGGCTTAATAATAAGATTACATATAAATGCTACTTTGTTAACCATGGCTCCATTAATCCTTCTTGTGCAAGCATTCATCTCAGCAAGAGTCTCTAGGGCTCTCCATTCTCATCACTAAATGGGCTACTATGTCACAGATCTTTCGAATTAATTCATCTGCAACTATATTTGCCTTTTCTAAATGATAATATAATGTAAAATCATAATCTTTAATAAATTCCATCCACCTTCTTTGTCTCATATTTAATTCTTTTTTATAGAACAAATATTTTAAACTTTATGGTCAGAGTAAACATGGAATTGTTCTCCATAGAGGTAATGCCTCTAAAATTTTAAGACAAACACAATCGCGGCCAGTTCTAAGTCATGAGTTGGATAATTGGCTTCATGGGGATTTAATTGACGAGAGCCATAAGAAATAACTTTGTCTTCTTGCATTAGTTCCATCCTAATCTTTTTCCGAATGCATCAGAATATATTTTATATGGGACTCCACTCCTTGGCAAAGGCAAAATTGGTGCCTCGATTAGTCTTTTCTTTAAGGTTTCAAATGCTATCTTACATTTTTCATCCCAAATAAACTTGGTTTACTTACGAGTTAGTTTTGCTAATGGGGACGCTATCTTTGAGAAATCTTAAATAAATCTTTGGTAGTAACTAGCTAATCCTAGAAAACTCTGAACTTTTGTTAGTGTTGTTGGAGGGTTCCATTTCAACCCCACCTCAACCTTTGATGGATCTACTCCTATTCCATTCTTTGAGACAACACATCCAAGAATTTTTACTTCCTCTAACCAAAATTCACATTTACTTAGTTTTGCATATAAATGATGTTCTTTTAGTGTTTGGAGACATAAAACACAAATGGCATTCATGTTCCTCCTTTGTCTTAGAGTAGACAAGGATATCATCAATAACCACAATAACAAAATGATCAAGATATGTACGGAACACATGATTCATTAGATCCATGAATACTGCTGGGGCGTTGGTAAAGCCAAAAGGCATCACCAAAAATTCGTAACATCGATACCGTGTTCGAAAAGCTGTCTTTGGAATGTCTTCTTCTTTTATTCTTAATTGATTATACCCCATTCTTAAGTCAATTTTAGAAAATACGGTAGATCCTTGGAGTTGATCAAATAGATCATTAATATGAGGTAATAGGTATTTGTTCTTAATTGTTACCTTATTAAGATTTCGGTAATCTACACACAAACAAATGTTCCATCATGTTTCTTTACGAACAACACTGTTGCTCCCCATAGAGATTTACTAGGTCTAACAAATCCTTGATCCTCCATCTCCTTAATTCGTCTCTTCAATTCTTGATTTTTCGTAGGAGACATACGATAAGATGCTTTAGCAATAGGAGTTGTACTAGGGATTAAGTCGACACTAAAATCGATTTCTCTTTTTGGTGGTAATCCTGGTACTTCCTGAGAAACTTCTTTAAATTCCTTCACTATCAGGATATGGTCCATCATTTGACTTTTATCCTCTATACTGATACGAGCAAGATATTCAGATACAAAAGTGTCTTCAACTTAATCACATGAATAAAAAAAGGTTTTGTGTTCTTGAATTGTCAAACTTATGGTCTAGTTGTGACAATTCAAGATGGCTTGATATTTTGAAAGCCAGTCCATCCCAAGGATAATATCAAAACGTTCCATTGGAAATATAATTAAATTAGCCACCATATCCTTACCTTCAAAGTTAAGGATATAGTTCCTACACATACTCTCAAGTTTAGTTCTCCCTCTTAATACACTATATATTATCAAAGGATTCGTTAGTTGCTCAATAGGTAATCCAATCTTAGTAGCAAATATTTCAGCAATAAGAGAATGTGTGGCACCAGTATCAAATAGAATTCTAGCTTGAAAGTCAAAAAGAAACACAGTACCTTCTACTTGAGCTTGTTTAGAAACAATTGCATATACCCGTCCTTATTGCCTCCTATCGTCCTTCCTTGGCTTCTTGCAATTATGAATAATGTGCCCAGATTCATTGCAATTGTAACATACAATTGTCTTAGTATAGTTTGGAGAAATGTGTCCTGTTTCGTTGCACCGGTAACATCTCCTTACTTTGTCAGGCCCCTTTTCTTGTCCCGTCGGTCCTTTACTTCCTCCATTTGGTTTCTTCTTTTTCTCATCTAGTTTCTTTTGATTTTCAAAAAGATTGTTTGATTTCCTTTTACTTGAAACCTTCCTTTCTTGCTGGAACTGAAGAAATCTTCTTCTAGATTTATAGCTTCAGCTACTATCACTCATAAGTTTTGCGTCTATCACCAATAACATGTCTTCTTATGGGACGGATTAATCCCTTTGCAAACCGTCTAGCATGCTTTTTGGGTGTTTCAATTAAATTATTTCCAAATCGGGATAGTGATTCAAACTTATTTTAATATTGGGCTACTGACGTACCTTCTTGATTAAGATTTTTAAGTTTTGTCTCCATCTTCTCTCTCTCATTCTTTAGGAAATACTTATCCAAGAACTTTTCCTTAAATTCTTCCTATGTCATCTGTTCCATCTCGTCTAGACTAGTTGTTGTTTAAACTAGCTTCCACCAATTTTGAGCTTCCTCTGATAATTGAAAAACAACCAACTTCCTCTTGTCGACTTTATTACATTCTAAAACTTCAAGTATATCCTCTTAACGTTGAATCCATTTCTCTGCCTTAACTGGATCTGCATCTCCAACAAATTTGTCAGGTTCCAAACTTTTAAAACGGCTTAAAAGGCTGTTTGTTGAAGATGTTGAAGAAACTTGCTCCATCTGCTTGATAAAAGAAGCAAACAATTCCTTAGCATTTGTTCATGTGGAGGACTGGGTCTCTTGACTTTGAGCTGTCGAGTTATTTTGATTTGCCATGACCTTCAATAAAAATATATCTTGTTATGGTCATGGATGAGATACACCTTCAGTTATAAAGAATATCTAATGACATACTCAAGTCATGAACACACAAACATGTTATACTACTTATAACCCTTATTTACAAATAGAATTTGGGTGTTTATTCACAACCTCCCTAAAATATATATAGTCACTCATACTACTTGATATGTTAATGAATACTTAACTTCATATTTTATTTTAATCTATCACTATTATTTCTTTTGATGAAGAAGGACCCATTTTAGCCTTTACTGCTCGAGAAGCTCTACTGAATTCTTGAGAGTGATCATTTGAGCCAACTGTCTCAGACTTCTCTTCATCATATTGTTCCACTATTTTATTTGGAATTCGTTTACATCTTATATTTCCTCCTTGGGGTGGTATTGCTCCTTCTTGCCTTAGAAATTCTAAATCCTCTCCATAGTTAGTCCTTTCCACCAGTTTAATTGTCATCTCAAATGATTTCATTTTCTGACGTAGACGATAAAGAATAAGATCTCTTTTTAGCCCGTCTTCATAATCGCTAGCTCTATGATAAAGTTCATATATCTCATCGAGGAGAATCTTATTTGCTCTCCTTTTAAGCACATGTTTTCTTGTCGTGTGGCTTGCAACAACTAATTGTTCGTTTGGTGTGGAGGTGCACTTAACACCACCCCATGAATCCACAGTGGACCAAGTTTTGTTGCTTGCCATAACTTACAATTGCGAAAAGTCATAAAGATGTCAATAATTGTATAAACTTCCTATTTCGACAATTTAAATTGTGATACTATAAAGTTTTCCAAAACCACCCCTTAAACCTTTGCTCTGATACCAATCATGTAACACCCCCACTCTGGCACATGTATCCATAAGCGACGGTGCTACATATAAGACATGGTGCTAATTGATCACAATTTAACAAAAGCTTGTCAGAATATAAAATCATTCATAGTACATGATTTTAAACGGAAGAGCTATTATATAATTATCCCATCGTAGAATAATTAACAAAGATCCAAGAGACTAAACAGTAAATAATTATACATAGAGGTACATAAAAAGATAATCTACGTAATGAAAGTCTTCACTTCAAGGCTTCCAACTAACCATCTAAACCAGAAATATTTTTAGTGTAGTATCATGAGCAACACAGACCTAGTGAGATAGCTATTTAAGTTAGTTTTCAAGCCATTTCTTAATGGGTTGAATTATAGTTCATCATGATTCTTCACTTCAAAGGTTTCGTCAATCCAAAGTTTAAAACAAAAATCAAGGAAGACTTCGAGATACTAAATCAAACAAGTTTATAGTAACTTCATTCCATCAAAAATCCGTAATTTATCATATATATATATATATATATATATGAATATAAACCACACCCTTAATTTAATTTAGATTTTAGGATATGTTATCCTAATGCAGTCGGCGTCCCGTCACTAAGTAGGGATAACTCTACTCGGCTCAATACCAACATAGAGTAATAATGCACTACCCAAGATCCATTGTCTTATACTGCACCCCATCAAAGACATATAATTAAGAAAATGTATCTCAAAAGTAATCTTAAATTACTTTTCAAATTCATTTTTTTAAGGGTTTAAGATAAACCCGAAACCACCTCAAAAATAATCCAATCTATGTCAAAATATTAAAGTAAGTAGTAACATTTATAATTACTTCATAAATGTTCTAAAATTGAAAATGAAAAGATAGTGTTTGAAAAAGTGCTAAAAAATGTGTCATCATCAATAAGAATAAAACTGCAGCATTTATAAAGTGCTATGAAAAGTTTCGTTTAGTTTATATTAGTTTTAGATTCAAAATAGTTATTACAACGTTTCAGGCGCACTATAGAAATTTTTGGTGGTTATAATGGTCAAAACAGGTATTATAGCGTTTCAGAGGTGCTATAGAAAATTCTGTTCTTGTTAGAGTACTTTATAATCATTTAAGAAAAAACAGTGCTTTAGAAATGCTACAGAAAGCTCTGGGTGGTTCAGAATGGTTTAAAATAGATACTGCAGCGCTTCAAAAATGCAACAGGAAAATCGAGTTTGAGGCACTTCCGTATTAGCAACATTTAAAAAGTGTTTCAGATTCCAGAAGTGTTTCAAATTTCTGAAAATTAGCTTTTTGACAAATTTTTTGGTAAAATTTTTTATTTTATTTCTCTATGATAAATATAGGTTTTGGCTCCAAATTTTCTATAATAAGAAGCTTCCACTACAAGAAAACCTATATTTAGTTCCTTTTTTCAGCGGCGTTTGTAACGTAAGTGCATGTAATATTATTTTATTGGGACCTATTTTAGTTTTATTCAATCTCGCCAATTATTTTTCCTCCCACTCCTAATGCAAAAAAACCTTGTTCCATTTTCCCCATCTTCTTCCCCTAAGCATTGTTACATTCTTTCCTCATATAAAATTCCCCTAAGCATTGTTACGCTCTTTCTTCAGACTATTCTTGTATATTGGGATTTGTTCATAAGCCCAAAATCAAGAAATTGAGGTTTTCGCAAAAGCCCTAATTTGGCTAAGGTATTTCAATTTCCGTACAGTCTGATTTGGATATAGTACTTTAATTTTCGTGCTATGTTCAATGTTACTGCAGGAACCTTAATTACTACATTTTGCTGTTATTCTTTGAATTGAATAAAAAATGAGGAATTTTTTTATGAAATCAATGACGAATTTTGCCTTTTTTGGACTTGATGGTTGCATTTTGGAATTTCAGAGGCTTCCGAGTTCTGGTGGTGTTTGATTTTAGCTCTAGGAAAACACAGTAAAGTACGAAAAAACATTGTGAAATTCTTGTATTCTTAATGTAGGTAGGTATATTATACATTTACCTGCACTTTTCGCTTTGGTTACACGAATCCATACTAAAAAATTACTAGCAGTCTAAAATGCTCGTCTCGATTATAATACTGAAGTTCTTACAGTAACCGAGAATTGATAGCCATTGTCACAAATTTGCAGTTGGTCTCACACTTGCACCCTCAGGATTCGGGATCATACCAAAATTTACCTATACTCTGTTATAGGGTGGGAAACATAATACAATTTCTAAAAAGAATTCAGAAATCAATAAACTTAAACTCAACTAAATTGGGATCCATTTCCCATTCAGAATTGGGTAGTATCCAAAAAATGCATTGTAAAAAACAAAAGGGTTACTTGAATTATCACAATTATCAAACAAGCAATGGGTTACTGCTTGTAAATTAAAGACACGATCATGCTACATTACTCAATTTGAATTCATATTACATTTAATTTTGGAATTAATGAGCATTACGGAGACATATCAAGCATTGTAAATTTATACTGTAGAATTTTGTCATATGTTCCACCCAACATGTGCCACAAAAGTAACAGAAAAGGATAGAAGTCAGCATCCACTATTATACAGGAGTATGATCGTTTTAAACTTGTTAAGCTTGCTTGTATTACAGTTGTTTTTAATTGAATGACTGACCACTTTTGCATTATATACACAATTATAATATCCCATTATGTAAAGTTTGAAAGCAAAAAGTACCATGTTCAAAAGTTAGTCATGACATGTAAATTGTTTGTATAATCTGGATATATATTAAACCTATGCAAACGCACATCCCATATGATTTTTGAGCAAAGCTAATTTCTCGTATTTGGAAAACTAATGTATAAAGAGATATGCATTAGTTTCATTTTCTAAATTTAAGTTGGTGCTAATAATGTAATTTTTCTTTTACCAATTGACTCACTCAGCAACCCACAATTCTTGCAACCATTGAATTAATATATCCTTACCTATAATACTTTGATAACTTCATGTTTTTATTTATAATTTTGGGATCGAGGTGATTTTTTTGATTTGTTTGTTATTTTGATGGTCCTATTCCATTTCTTTTTTGATATATTTTGGATTTTCTTTTTATAAATTTCCTCAGTGTCATGATGTGTGCTTTATGTTTAGGTAATCAAACAAAGCTCATAAAGAGTTCTACAGATGTCCTGTTGAGTATATATAGACCTTGCAATCGAAGGATAGTGTTGAATTCAGGGTTTTCCCACTTTTTTCCTTTCTAATCGTAGTTTTGCTATGCTTTTCAAATTTTTTGAATTATCCTACAAAAACTATTAGATAATTTCTTTATTATCTTGTTAGTTACGTTATATTGCATCAAAAATCACCATAATCATATCTCTTGTGCTGCAACTTTGATCTGTTTTAATTTAGAAGAAAAGCCTGTTATTTATTGATGCTGAATTAATTGCACAGAAAGAAAATTTGTTCTCATTTTCTTTTTGTATCATTTTATTGTTCTGTGATTGTATAACTACCTTATTTTTTACTTTTTTCAATTGTTTTGTTCATTAGGATAGCTTTGCCTATTGTTCCGAGTCATATGTAATGTATTTGTTCATAAACAACATGCGTATTTTTGATAATGGACAATTTTGTCTTTTTTTTTTCAATTTCAAGATAGGTTTTAACGCGTAAAATCCATTTTATTTATCAAGTCAACATGCAATATCTTTCAAGACAACGGTTTTTGTGCCTTGAAAGTTTGTGCTTCTTTTTTATTATCTTGGTTGATTCTAAGTCTCCATCGTAAGTATGGTTTTCCATGTGTTTTGATGTTAGTTAGTTTATTGTAGCTGGGTGTCCTCTAGTTCTCCCTGGCTTTTGCCTCAACTGTGTTGCAAGTTTATGCTCTTGTTAGCACACTTTTGTCAACTTTTTTTCTCAGCATAACTATTAGTTTGTCGCCAATTTCTAGGTTATGTTATTTTGCATAAGGACATCATAAGTGTAAGTTTAGTATTTTGTAATGCAAAGTATCCTTATATATATGTAATTTAATTCTTGTGGAACAAACTGCGTATTGGTTCTCAATGGACATATTTGCATATTTGCCTAAGCAGTTGATATCAATGCACTTAAAACAAAATCCTTTGGTTTTAACATGGCAACAAGTTTTATATTCTCCATTTATACGTAATAGGTCCATAGAGAATTGTTCTACACTTCAATCCACTGCCCTGATTCAAATTCTTGTTAATAAACTATTACTATGACTAATAAACTATTATTCTTGTAAGTTTAGTCACGAAATAAGAAAATTCATTTTATGGACTGATTTATATGTAGATCCAATTTGTTTATCGACACCAACAAAGAATTCCTCTAGTTAGCAACATTTTCTAACGACTAAATAATTATTTGTTAGGAGTGTTTTAAAAAAAATGTTGTTTTGAACAATAAAGTCACTATTTCCCCCATTTATGACGTTGTTGTATACTTGCATTATAAAGTCACTATTTATTTAAGCACTACTAGTTTTTGAATTTTTCGGGAGCCTTTTACAATTTTGGTTGGTCCTTCTACTTTTTAAATGTGCAAGCAGCTCAAAAAGGCGCCTAATATATTGATGAAGTTGGAAAGATCACCAACAAGGCATCTAGTTAACTGAAACTGGCTTTTCTTCGTTATTATCTGTGTGCTAGAAGCCTAAAACTTATGTTTTGATTTGAAGTTAAATCTTATTTTTGCATGCAATTTCGGTAGGAATTTTACTACATCTTTTACAGGGGTTGTACCATAAGGAAATTGGATAAGCAGTAACATTAAAACCCTCAATGCTTGCTTCTTTTGCCTCATCAATATTAGAACAACCAAACTGTAAATGTTGTTCAGAGTGGCACAAATGTGGGAGAGCAATTGCTACAAAAATATCATGAAACTGGTATTGAAATATAAGTCTACCATCCTTGTCTAAATACTTTGCTCCATGTCGGGCATCCAAACTTCTACCTCTTCTAAGAATTATCATGAGTGACAGGCAGCCCATTGATGATAGAGATGGAGGACCAACTTGAATGTCCTCTATCCTCCAACAAAAGGAAGAATTTGGTCTTGTGGCCAAAAAGTTTAGTGTAGAAGCCAATTATTCAAACAGACAGAAATAGGTGGCCATGGATTATCATTTTATGCTTCAACTAACAAGTGAAGTCATTAATGAGAAATTCTTCTGGTGGTCTAAAACTCAGAATTTGTTTAAGGTGATTGGACATTTTTCCCCTACTTCTCTTTCCATTTTAGTTATATACTCGATAACAACTTCCTTTTCATTTCCCTTTGTATTGTTCAGGAAAATTCTCAAGTGCAACTTAGACTGATAGGCCTAAGAGAATTTTCCTTCATTGGTATCCATGCATCGGCCATTTCTGATAGATTGGATTTCACAAAGTTCACATCAGCATGGCCAAGAGATCTAGCTTCGTCAAAAGGTAAAGTTCCAAAGTTGAAATTCAAACTTCCAACCTGACTCTTGCTCCATCTACGAAGAGGCTAGTATCTTCTCTTTGCTAGAGCCAACATATTTTTATATCAACCGGCTTCACGCTTTCGGACCAAATATCAGCAAACTAACCATAACTTCCTTTTATATCTTTCCTTTCTCCATTTTCAATCAAAATTTTCATCATAGTACTCTACTTAAAATTTATTCGCCAATATATTACCAATTTGGAAGATGGTTCCTTAGTAGTTAACTCTGGACCCACTAATAGTTATGTAAGTAACTTTGTTTTAAAAGCACTCCCAAAAGGAACATCGGGAATACTCACACTTGACAAAACAACAAGTGACTTTTCATCACATTTAAGGTATGTTTACTCTTCATTTGCTTTTATGGATCTTACTAATCTAGTTGGGGATTTTAAGTATGTAATTGTAATTTAATATTCTGACCATCATTTTCAAGCTTCCATTTACCAGCTTGAATGTTTATGGTCCCTTGAATTCCGAAAATTGTTTGTTGAAATTCAGAGTTTGGAGCAAAGAGATGATAAGTTAGGTCTACTGGTGATGTTACATACAGTTGATCTATGAGACTTCCACCTGGTGGGAATTCACTTTCCTGGTCTTTCAATGCCATTATTTTTAATAAATCATGAAAATCATGGGTTATCTTCAGAGACCTCCATATCGAGAGTGGCCTCTTGATTATTTTCTGTGAGACTAACATTACTCAATTTATTTTGTCATTTCTGAATTTTTTTTGTATTTTCCCCCTTAAGTATTGAAGTGCACGGTCAATGAATATTGACATATCTAATTTTTCTTTTTGAAGAAGTTTTGGAACTTCAGGCTTTAGCCGATAAGATGATTCCACTTTGTTTATTAGAAGATAATAGAGACAAGTCTCCCGATGGTTGTTAATGCTAGAGCGAAAGGGGTAATGGATGATCAAATCATATAAGCTAATGTGGTGATCCAAAATGAGCATGTTAGGAGTGATACCTCAATTTCAGTTAACTAGACGCCTTGTTGGTGATCACAAAAAAACCAAAAAAGAACGGACTAAACTAAAAATAATTAGCTGGATTAACGATATAGTGGGATAGGATCATGTACAATAATAGTTGAATAAGTTTAAACCATTTGATATTGAACCACCGATTTAAATTTTCTCTTCAAAATAAAGTCTCAAAGTTTTAATATCTTATTTTCCAAAAAATATATATTAATATCTGCACTTTATGGAAGAATATAGTGAATGTGGGGGTTGTTATAGGTCAACAACGGGACAGAAGACATGACAACTTATTTAACTAAGTGGGTCTTTTGTAAGTTGTAATAGTATGGCTATTAATTAACATGCCTACTTTATTTGACTCCAGTGTGTATCACATTTTTATTAATAGGGTATCTGATGGACCCGTTTGCACCTGGATATGGTTCTCTACTACAAGGATCTAGGGTTACTTTGTTTTAGTGCAGTCACGTTGATTTTTCTCCAATTTCATTTCTTATCATTTGCTTGAATTTAATTAATAGGGGCTCTTTTTTGCAGCAAGCAGTGGCATTAGTTACTTCTTCTGAATCTTATGTCGAGTGATAATATGGATTCATTAGATGAGTTAAAATAGATGGTGGAAATTCCATGTTTGGAAAAAGAAAGTCTGACAATAGTGATATAACCTATCGAAAATTGTTGCACCCATCCATGATCAAAAGGAGGCGTTTGTGCTATCGGTAGAATCCATCAGTCCTATATTAGATAACCCTGCCCCATCAGTAAAATATTTTGATTAGGTGCTTGCTGATACAAATAGTATCAAATCTTACATTCCTACTTATAGTCATATTGGGAAAGGAAAATCTGGCATTCGTACGATGGCATACCTGCTTCATCTAACTCTACAGTTCTGCAGGTTCATCATGGAAAAGTTTTGGTTACTGCATATGTTGACCAGGTTCAAGGACAAGCGTTAGCAGCATTACAAGATTTGAAGGTACATGGTAAACATTGAAATGACTTATCATATTAATATTCCTCCAATTACAATGTTTAGCTATCATTTTGCATTGAAATTGCTTCATGTATTTACATCAAGTCTTTGTCCAGTCTGGACTATATATACAAATAAGCAAGGGTTCTTAATCCTCTTTACTGAAAATCCTCCTTGATTCATTACTAAGGTCATACATATAAACCATTTTTCTATTTTTAACTAGTTTCCATTAATATTGTAATTACTGAATTTTAAGTCCTTTTGTAACACCCCGTAATTTTAACAACACTTAAGATGGTAAATTAAAGAGTAATTAAATAAATATTCAGAATTAAGTGAAACGAACTGCGCCACTGCGTTTGTCTTGGAATTCTGATCAAAATAGACACCGGGTTTGCATAAAATAGACACCGTATGAAGAAGTTATTAAGGTTTGAAGTTTGTATACGCATAAGAAGAATATATATATATATAATAAGCCCGAAATTCAAAATCAGTTCAAAATAATTCAAAATCGCAGAAAAGGGGGAGCAGGAAAAATCCCGCCCAAGGGTGTCGATCCCATCAAGGGGGTGTCGACCCCTGGGTCGAACCCATATAAGGGGAGGGGGGTCGACCCCCTTACGGCAGATCTGGGAAGAATTCTTCTAGCAGAATGTGGACTCCTTTCTTGACTTGGTTCATTGGCTTTAGGCTATAAATAAGACCTCATTTCTCCTGTTTCTCCACACCTAAAACAATGGAGAACTAGATGTTGCCTCTGCCTAGATTAAATCAAGTCTTTTCTTCTTCAAAAATCAAGTCATTCAAGTTTAGAGATCTGTGATTTAACATCAGCAATCCTTTTTCTATTTTTTTTTTAGATCCAATCATAGTGAGTCTATGTTAATTTTAGATCTAAATAATTAAAAGTGAATATTGACATGCTTATAACTTCGATCTAAGCCTGTGATTAATTGAATCATATCAGATCTGCTATAACTTGTGTACTAATGTTATTCTGACGTGACTATGAACTAGATCTAAGCCTATACCAACTTATCATGTCAGATCTGCCATTGTTAGTTGATCTAATTCATTGTTTAGATCTTATTATGTCTGTTTACGATGTCCCTATTATGTTAGAATCAGTTCTATTGTCACATGTTCACCAGATTTATTCCTATATGCCTATATTGTTATTATGCCACCATATGATTATGCCTATTTCTGCCATTATATGTCAATCTTGTTAGTACGATCATTTCTGCCCTCTTCCCTTCATCTATTCCCTTTTATTTTTATAGCCATGCTACCTTCGAGCCTAGGCACACCGCTGAAATAAGCGAACGCGTTAAAATTAGGAACGAGGGGAAAATGGTAAAATTGGGGCATAACTTGTATTGGAAAATTTAGGCATAAATTGAATGAAATATATGAATAAGAATTTGGGGCATACGGTTATTATGAACATAACATGGGAAAGAGGCATGAAAACCTATAATGACATAGGAATAATTGGTTAATAATGGAAATGCCTAGGATTACAGTAATTAGAAACTGTTACCGCGCCTAGACACGAGGTTAGGTTACACTTGTGGTGGAAGTCTGCCCGGAACCACCTGGCATATCCAGCGACCACAAGTGGTGAATCTAATGTGAGGGGTTTAAGTGTATAAACACGTGACGTGCTAAGACACAAGGTTAAGCCAGACTTGTGAAAGAAGTCTTCCAGGAACCGCCCGACATATCATGTAACAACCCGAATTTTTAACAACCCGTTAAAACAAGAAATCAAGGCAGAATTAAATTTTAAAATCAGAAATAATGGAAACGGGTTGCGCCATTGCGTTCGTCTCGGAAAAATACGCGAAATAAAGTCCGAGTTTTCGAAAATCGGAGTCCGTATGACCAAGATATGTCCAAAACAAGATTTCAGCAGACTTTCTGGCAGACTGCCCGTGTCGACTGTAATGTCGACACACAAGTCGACCTGCCCCCCCTATGTCGACTGTAGTGTCGACTCCCCCCCTGTACAGGTCGACCTGGTCGGCCTGGGGTGGCCCAGAACCCATTTTTGAGGCCCTGGACGAGTTTTGATGGTCCGGATGGGTTTTAGGGTTAATCTGATGGCTGAAATGAATTGCTACACCTATAAAATAACGCCTAGGCCTAACCTAATTCATAACAAATCATTCTTACACCTAAATGCTGCTGGAATCTCTCTTGAGCCATGGCCGCCGTCTCCAAATTAAAGCTTAAGCGTTCAAACTCAAATCAAATCAAAGATCAATGCTTCTACAACAAATTCAAGGGGATAGATCAATGACACTGCAACTTTCTAAGACAAATTCACTTCTTAATTCATTAGCCGTTCTCTGTAAGTGCTAGTTATTTTCAGATCTAAATATTTAATTTTAATATGGGCATGAAATAAAGTGGAATTGGATCTAAGTATGTTTATCGATTCAGATCTATTCCTGTTGCTTTTTGAATCTTTAGTTATGAGACTTGTCTACCTTTATTCTCATGACAAGTTTGTGATTTATTCAGCAGTTTCCTTGATTTGTAATGATGTTATCATC
Organism: Allium sativum; assembly: GCA_030737875.1. Classification (NCBI taxonomy): domain Eukaryota; kingdom Viridiplantae; phylum Streptophyta; class Magnoliopsida; order Asparagales; family Amaryllidaceae; genus Allium; species Allium sativum. The sequence continues at coordinate 786,373,587 of CM060916.1, read as the reverse complement.
AAGTTGTAATCTTTATGCCTATCATGATGTTGTTTTCTCTCTGATCTATTTATTATGCAAATTTCTACCTTCCCCTATTTATTTTCTTTTGATGAACCTTGGTCAACTTCGGACCTTGGCCTAAAATCGCGATTCGCATACGAGATGTATACGGGGGAATAATGGGATTATTGCCTATAAGAATATGATTAATAATTGGCAACATGAAATTGGATGTTATCATTTTATTTGCAAGTTTGGGGTAGATCTGTAAATTTTGGTATAATCCTGTTATGATAAAATTTGCATAAATATTGTATACATGGAATTCAACACCAATTGGATCTATGTAATGTAACATGAAATTTGGTATATATAACATGTATGTAATTTGGCAATGTAAAATAAAATTATGAGTTTTGGAGCCTATGTAAATTAAATCAAAAGATTGGGCTTATGTTAATTAGGCATATGTAGATTTGGGAATTTGAGCATGAAAGCGATTGTAAACTTTATAATTGGCATAAACATGTATTATGAACTTGGGCAACTGGCTTGTATTGAAACAAAAAGATTATAGCTTGGGATAACTACATCATGAATCATCGGATTTGGGCATGAAACTTGACCTATGTAAAATATGGCAAGAATATTGATACATATATTTGGCTAAAAATTGATCTATGTGAATTGGGCATAGCTTTGTAAATATGTAAACTATGAATCTTGATATATGCATAAAAAGGCATGAAACTTGGTATATATGTAAATTGTCTAAGATTAAGCATATATAAATTTGGCATACATGTAAACAGGCATGAATTGAACATATGTTAATTTGGTATGAACTGGACATATGTAAAACTGACATGTAATCTAGAACTTGGGCATATGTTAATTATGTGAGATTTGTAGTTGAAACACATATGATAATTTATGACTTGGTAAAGAGCTAATATGAACACGCCTAAGTGGGTTTTGGGTAGTTGGCATGTAATAGCCTTAAAAGAGGGATAAATATAAATTGAGATAAGTTGCCTTTAATGGCATAAGATAAATTGTGGTAAAATTGGTATGATTTTACATACCATTAATTGATGGACATAATTGAGTCAATTATGGACATCGTTAAATTAGGAATTAATTGATAATTTGAATAGGGAAATAAATTCAAATTGGGGTAAAAGATTATAAGTGATAATCAATGGTTAGGACACGAGGTTGGACTCATTTGTGACGTAAACCTGCCCGGAACCGCCCGGCGAATCCAGTAGTCACAAATGTCAGCCCAATGTGAGAGGTCCTAGGCCCAAATTAAAAGCGTAACAGTTGTAAAGACACGAGGTTAGACTCTTTTATGGTGTAAGACTGCCCGGACCCGCCCGGCAAATCCAGCTGCCATAAATGTCAGTCTAATGTGAGAGGTCTTTATAAGGTTACGACCTTAATGAATTAATAAATACTTAACCAGATAAACATGTGGTGGGACATGGGGGTTAAGTGGGTGACATGTGGAAATACGAATAGTAATACTTAACCAATTTTAACATGTTAACTAAATTGGTGGGTAGGGTTAGGTTAATCTGGACACTTAACCAATTTAATATGCTGACTATGGGAGTAGGTAAGGTTAAGCAAATGTTTAACCATTATAACATGATTAAACTGGACTAGAGAGTGAGGTTAAGTTAATGAGAACACTTAACTAATACAATGGGTTAATCAGACAAGTGGTTGCGGTTAAGTAGTAACACTTATCCAACATAACAGGACAGGCGGTTGGGTTAAGTTAACTTGAATAAGTTGATAACACTTAACCATTATAATATGACTAGTGGATGGGGTTAAGTTAACATGCACTTAACCAATCTGATGTGATGCGTGGTAGGGTTAAGTAACACATGGGGTTAAGTTAACAAGAAAATTCTTAACCAATGTAACCAGATAGACGAATGGGGTTAAGTTAATAAACCACACATGACCAGTCAAACATAATAAGCGAGAAAGGATAAGTTAACTAAGGTAAACACTTAACCATGGTAACATAACGAGTAGAAGGGTTAAGTACATATCGGGTTGGTGGGTAATATTAGTAAATATAGGCCCACATACACTTAACCATTAAATACACATGCTTCAATCAATAGCGCGGTTAAGTACACATCAGGGTTGGTGGGTAATATCAGAGAATATAGGCCTACAGACTTAACCATTAGAAAAACCTAGTAACGGGGACCCATTTCAGCAGTAACCCACATTAGGTATCAACGGAACCCTGAGCTAGGCAGGGTGGGGCACGATTACTGGGCTGATTATAAGAGGTCAAATTAGCGGCAGTTGGTGCAGCAGTGCAGGTTCTAACGGAGTGCGGGCGTGCACACACTTCGGCGCAGAAAATTTAGCCACTGGGCATCAGTAGGTTTAAAGCTGTGCATCTTGATTGTGTCAGGGTTGCCACCATGGGACTTGATACACCCCATGGTGGGACCAGCACAGGTATCTACAAGTAGGGGGCCGCGTGACACAAATGAGAACTAGGTCAAGTAGGGAGCCGATCGATAAGGTAGTAAGGGTGCATCGAATATGTACATGGCCATTGGGATGATCGAGGTGGAATCCTCATAATCGATGTACACCTGAAGGCTACCATAATTACGGGGATTGGGATCATGTTGTAATTATTATATAACACGGGCTACTAGTTGGGACACTAGTAGGGGGTATGGATCCTTGTTACACAGGACACTAGTTGGGACACTAGTAGGAATACGGATCATTCCACGTAAGACACTTATGAGGATGCTAGTTAGGTGGTGCAGAGCAAATAGATATCATTTTAATGGTGAAGCTTAGAAACCTTGCGATGTTATTCTTGATAGAAACCATGCGATGTGATACTTGACAGGAATTATGGGATGTTATACTTGATTCATCGTGCTCGAAGTTTATCTTGTTACCTTATTTTTTCTTGTTAGCATAGTTTATCTTGTTATCTTAGTTTATCTTGCCTACCTTGTCATCATGCTTATGTTTACTTTCAGTTTATTCATGCCATGTTATCTTTACCTATTTTTATGCTGAAAGTCACTAGGACTTACTCAGTCTTTATGACTGACCCGTTTTGTTTCGCCTCTTTTTCTTCCTTTCCCCCCCGGTTCACAGGGTGGGAATACAGCTTAGTTCGGATCTTACCAAGCTCCAAGGCTCTTTCATGTATGGCTTGGATTTTTCTTGGCTATGGCTTGCTTTGCTTTATTGGGGAATACTACAGTTTGTTTTTATGCTTCTTTGTTTTTGAGCAAGACAGATATTTTAACTATGAAATTGGGTATTGGAAGTTGATGGGCTTTTCTTGTAAACATTTATATTTAATAAATGATTAGAAGTACTTCCACTTTATTTTCCGCTGTTTTATATATGTCTGTCTTGTAATATTTCTGTTCCAGTACCCATAATACTCCATTGAAGTTAAGGCATTCCCTTTGTGAGTGACCTTAACAGATGTGGGGTGTTACATTTGGTATCAGAGCAGAAGGTTACCAGACTGGGCAAAAGTTTTCAAAAACCTTCTTAAAACTAGTTTTCAAAACGTTTACAAAGAAGCAAATTTTCAAGAAAACTTTGTTTTGATTAAAAGGCATATTCCCCAAAGCCATATGCACTATCTTTTGATTCTCTCTTGAAAACTCTTCTCTCTCTCTCTTTTCACCATAGTTTATAGGCATCCGACATATGTTGGAGGGCAAAGGAGTGCCCAACCTCCATTTGTAGCCGCAGTAGTTCCATCTGCGTCTAATCTTATTTCAAGTTGGGTAGAGTTGCCATGCGTTGGAGGTAGCTTCGGAAGACTTGTCAACAAACTATACAAGGACAGTAAGAACAAGAAACTAGTTGTTGTAGCTTAATCCACGAAGGAGGAAAAAGGTGAAAGGAAAGAGGCCAAAGTGAAAGGATAGTAAAACCCATGACAAGAGAGAGTATCTTTAGTGAGGAGGGACATGTAGTTAAGTATTATAGGACAAGGGAAAGGGACAAGATCGTCGAGAGGGCAATTGTATGATCTCACCACTAACATACCTAAGAGAGGTGGTAACGTTTCTGTTGAAAAGTTTGGCTTTTCTTTTCTATCATCCCGCTAGAACTTTGTTTATGTACATCTTACCCTTTTAATTCTGCTTCGATAGTTGAGTCTCTGCACCTTAGTACTAGCATAGTAGAGGATCCCATTTTTGTCTCAAATCCTGTTGGGGAAATCGGCTCATTTATTCATGACTTGTTTGGATTTGAGAATGTCTATGCTAAGTGTTGAGTCTAGAAGTTATGTTTACGTTTTGGACTATGGGTTGATTCTAGCGATGGAGGGGTTATCCAGTGAGGGTGACATTCTCGGTTTCGAAAAGAGGGTAGTTAGACTCTTGACTTGCCTCGGTAATACCCTCGAAGTCGCATGTAACCTTTAAGGTTCTATCATGATTTGTTACCTAGAATCTCTTGACACATTTATTGGTAATTTGTAATCCGATCGGGTAGTGTTCGCCACTAAGGCGGATGGGTCATTTCGCTTATGCATGAGTTGTAGAGAATCAACTTAGTAAGTACATTTGGCAACATGGTTGGCATTTATTTCCAAGAGATAGTTCTTCTGCGTGGAATACCTGATAGTAAGTGGACGAGATCCAAGATTCACTAGTGAATTTTGGAGAGCTTGCATGAAACCATGAGTACGCAGTTATGTTTGAGCCGAGTATACTAGGAGGGGAATAAGTGAAAGTGGAACGAGAGGCAAAAGTGAAATGGATTCCAACCCATATTTTGGAAACAAGAATTAAGAAGCTACGGAATTGTGAAGTTAAAGGCGGTCAAAGCACAATGGAGTTAAGCTCAAAGAAATGCGACTTAGAAGATTGAAGACTAGATTCGCGCATCATATCTCTTTTTAAGAGTATATCCATGATCTCTCTTTTCCTATAGAGCTTACTCACATGCTATCTTTTGTGTATATCCTCTCGGTCCTATCCTCAATCTAATTTCTGTTGCAAACCCCATAGGGAGTATGACTCATCTGTTAGTAACACATGTTGGGGCTTGAGGGTGTTCGTTGGGTTGACTAAACTTTTTGGGTTTTATAGGATACGGGTTGGTCTTAGGAAGGGATTTCCTTGTGACCTAATAGGAGTCCATCATGCTTAGTTTCCTAGAATCATATATATTGGTTGGGATGAGTAATTCTTTGGGTGTCGGTCTGATGTTGATTTCGGTCTTCGGGGCTGATGCTTAGAGAGTTCTTCTCCTAATCAATATATATGTGGCATAGGTTTCCAGTTTTGACATTGCCTAATGGGCACAAAGTTTTTACTTGCTTCTATCATTTGACTATATCTTTAGGTAGGAACAATTGGGTGTAAACATGTGTTTCAGACATGTTATGATTGATGGTTGCAAGTGGCTGCAAGTGGGTGCTAGTGGTTGCTCGTGGATGCATTTACACACATTAGGCACTAGATCGGCTCAGTCACCTTTCATATTGCATATGCATGAGTGTTTATACTTGTTTATGGATGAAATTGAATGTGTTATCATGTGGATGTTGCATATGGATGGATGTTTGTGCACATATATAGTGTTTACGTGACTAGGATTATTTGCATACATGTGGATTCATGGAACTTAACATATTTTGCATTAGAAAGATCAATCAGGCCTGATCATTTACATTAGATAAGGAACATATACACACACTTTCTGCATTTGTTCATATAGCATTAGAAATCTTTTTAAGGACAATGATTGCTTGTGGATGATGTTTTGAGTAGATGGATGATGGATGGTAGGATACGTTCTTCCTAACTTGGAGATTTCGGGACGAAATCCTTTAAGGAGGGAAGAATTAACAACCCGAATTTTTAACAACCCGTTAAAACAAGAAATCAAGGCAGAATTAAATTTTAAAATCAGAAATAGGGGAAACTGGTTGCGCCATTGCGTTCGTCTCGGAAAAATACGCGAAAAAGAGTCCGAGTTTTCGAAAATCGGAGTCCGTATGACCAAGATATGGCCAAAACAAGATTTCAGCAGACTTTCTGGCAGACTACCCGTGTCGACTGTAGTGTCGACACACAAGTCGACCTGCCCCCCAAGTGTCGACTATAGTGTCGACTCCCCCCTGTACAGGTCGACATCGTCGGCCTGGGGTGGCCCAGAACACAATTTTGAGGCCCGGGACGAGTTTTGATGGTCCGGATGGGTTTTAGGGTTAATCCGATGGATGAAATGAATTGCTACACCTATAAAATAACACCTAGGCCTAACCTAATTCATAACAAATCATTCTTACACCTAAATGCTGCTGGAATCTCTCTTGAGCCATGGCCGTCGTCTCCAAATTAAAGCTTAAGCGTTCAAACTCAAATCAAATCAAAGATCAATGCTTCTACAACAAATTCAAGGGGATAGATCAATGACACTGCAACTTTCTAAGACAAATTCACTTCTTAATTCATTAGCCGTTCTCTGTAAGTGCTAGTTATTTTCAGATCTAAATATTTAATTTTAATATGGGCATGAAATAAAGTGGAATTGGATCTAAGTATGTTTATCAATTTAGATCTATTCCTATTGCTTTTTGAATCTTTAGTTATGAGACTTGTCTACCTTTATTCTCATGACAAGTTTGTGATTTATTCAGCAGTTTCCTTGATTCGTAATGATGTTATCATCAAGTTGTAATCTTTATGCCTATCATGATGTTGTTTTCTCTCTGATCTATTTATTATGCAAATTTCTACCTTCCCCTATTTATTTTCTTTTGATGAACCTTGGTCAACTTCGGACCTTGGCCTAAAATCGCGATTCGCATACGAGATGTATACGGGGGAATAATGGGATTATTGCCTATAAGAATATGATTAATAATTGGCAACATGAAATTGGATGTTATCATTTTATTTGCAAGTTTGGGGTAGATCTGTAAATTTTGGTATAATCCTGTTATGATAAAATTTGCATAAATATTGTATACATGGAATTCGACACCAATTGGATCTATGTAATGTAACATGAAATTTGGTATATATAACATGTATGTAATTTGGCATGTAAAATAAAATTATGAGTTTTGGATCCTATGTAAATTAAATCAAAAGATTGGGCTTATGCTAATTAGGCATATGTAGATTTGGGAATTTGAGCATGAAAGCGATTGTAAACTTTATAATTGGCATAAACATGTATTATGAACTTGGGCAACTGGCTTGTATTGAAACAAAAAGATTATAGATTGGGATAACTACATCATGAATCATCGGATTTGGGCATGAAACTTGACCTATGTAAAATATGGCAAGAATATTGTTATATATATTTGGCTAAAAATTGATCTATGTGAATTGGGCATAGCTTTATAAACATGTAAACTATGAATCTTGATATATGCATAAAAAGGCATGAAACTTGGTATATATGTAAATTTTCTAAGATTAAGCATATATAAATTTGGCATACATGTAAACAGGCATGAATTGAACATATGTAAATTTGGTATGAACTGGACATATGTAAAACTGACATGTAATCTAGAACTTGGGCATATGTTAATTATGTGAGATTTGTAGTTGAAACACATATGATAATTTATGACTTGGTGAAGAGCTAATATGAACACGCCTAAGTGGGTTTTGGGTAGTTGGCATGTAATAGCCTTAAAAGAGGGATAAATATAAATTGAGATAAGTTGCCTTTAATGGCATAAGATAAATTGTGGTAAAATTGGTATGATTTTACATACCATTAATTGATGGACATAATTGAGTCAATTATGGACATCGTTAAATTAGGAATTAATTGATAATTTGAATAGGGAAATAAATTCAAATTGGGGTAAAAGATTATAAGTGATAATCAATGCTTAGGACACGAGGTTGGACTCATTTGTGACGTAAACCTGCCCGGAACCGCCCGGCGAATCCAGTAGTCACAAATGTCAGCTCAATGTGAGAGGTCCTAGGCCCAAATTAAAAGCGTAACAGTTGTAAAGACACGAGGTTAGATTCTTTTATGGTGTAAGATTGCCCGGACCCGCCCGGCAAATCCAGCTGCCATAAATGTCAGTCTAATGTGAGAGGTCTTTATAAGGTTACGGCCTTAATGAATTAAGAAATACTTAACCAGATAAACATGTGGTGGGACATGGGGGTTAAGTGGGTGACCTGTGGATGACATGTGGAAACACGAATAGTAATACTTAACCAATTTTAACATGTTAACTAAATTGGTGGGTAGGGTTAGGTTAATCTGGACACTTAACCAATTTAATATGCTGACTACGGGAGTGGGTAAGGTTAAGCAAATGTTTAACCATTATAACATGATTAAACTGGACTAGAGAGTGAGGTTAAGTTAATGAGAACACTTAACTAATACAATGGGTTAATCAGACAAGTGGTTGCGGTTAAGTAGTAACACTTATCCAACATAACAGGACAGGCGGTTGGGTTAAGTTAACTTGAATAAGTTGATAACACTTAACCATTATAATATGACTAGTGGATGGGGTTAAGTTAACATGCACTTAACCAATCTGATGTGATGCGTGGTAGGGTTAAGTAACACATAGGGTTAAGTTAACAAGAAAATTCTTAACCAATGTAACCAGATAGACGAATGGGGTTAAGTTAATAAACCACACATAACCAATCAAACATAATAAGCGAGAAAGGTTAAGTTAACTAAGGTAAACACTTAACCATGGTAACATAACGAGTAGAAGGGTTAAGTACATATCGGGTTGGTGGGTAATATTAGTAAATATAGGCCCACATACACTTAACCATTAAATACACATGCTTGAATCAGTAGCGGGGTTAAGTACACATCAGGGTTGGTGGGTAATATCAGAGAATATAGGCCCACAGACTTAACCATTAGAAAAACCTAGTAACGGGGACCCATTTCAGCAGTAACCCACATTAGGTATCAACGGAACCCTGAGCTAGGCAGGGTGGGGCACGATTACTGGGCTGATTATAAGAGGTCAAATTAGCGGCGGTTGGTGCAGCAGTGCAGGTTCTAACGGAGTGCGGGCGTGCACACACTTCGGCGCAGAAAATTTAGCCACTGGGCATCAGTAGGTATAAAGTTGTGCATCTTGATTATGTCAGGGTTGCCACCATGGGACTTGATACACCCCATGGTGGGACCAGCACAGGTATCTACAAGTAGGGGGCCGCGTGACACAAACGAGAACTAGGTCAAGTAGGGAGCCGATCGATAAGGTAGTAAGGGTGCATCGAATATATACATGGCCATTGGGATGATCGAGGTGGAATCCTCATAATCGATGAACACTTGAAGGCTACCATAATTACGGGGATTGGGATCACGTTGTAATTATTATATAACACGGGCTACTAGTTGGGACACTAGTAGGGGGTACGGATCCTTGTTACACAGGACACTAGTTGGGACACTAGTAGGAATACGGATCATTCCACGTAAGACACTTATGAGGATGCTAGTTAGGTGGTGCAGAGCAAATAGATATCACTTTAATGGTGAAGCTTAGAAACCTTGCGATGTTATTCTTGATAGAAACCATGCGATGTGATACTTGACAGGAATTATGGGATGTTATACTTGATTCATCGTGCCCGAAGTTTATCTTGTTACCTTAGTTTATCTTGTTAGCATAGTTTATCTTGTTATCTTAGTTTATCTTGCCTACCTTGTCATCATGCTTATGTTTACTTTCAGTTTATTCATGCCATGTTATCTTTACCTATTTTTATGCTGAAAGTCACTAGGACTTACTCAGTCTTTATGACTGACCCGTTTTGTTTCGCCTCTTTTTCTTCCTTTCCCCCCGGTTCACAGGGTGGGAATACAGCTTAGTTCGGATCTTACCAAGCTCCAAGGCTCTCTCATGTATGGCTTGGATTTCTCTTGGCTATGGCTTGCTTTGCTTTATTGGGGAATACTGCAGTTTGTTTTTATGCTTCTTTGTTTTTGAGCAAGACAGATATTTTAACTATGAAATTGGGTATTGGAAGTTGATGGGCTTTTCTTGTAAACATTTATATTTAATAAATGATTAGAAGTACTTCCACTTTATTTTCCGCTGTTTTATATATGTCTGTCTTGTAATATTTCTGTTCCAGTACCCATAATACTCCATTGAAGTTAAGGCATTCCCTTTGTGAGTGACCTTAACAGATGTAGGGTGTTACATATCCAGCATCCACAAGTTGTAGGTTTAATGTGGGAGGTCTAGTACACTATAGCCATGAATGAATATGGTAATAAACTTGAATACTTTACCTAGTTGAATCCATAGGGATTGTATATGTTAACTTGAGTTCGGGTTAAGTAAAATTGTATGAAACAGTGGGAAGGTTAAGTATACTGTAACACCCTATATTTCTGGTAAATATTAAATTAACAAATTAAATAGTACTTAATTTTAGAAGAAATTTTAAGTAAAACGGATTGCTCCATTGCGTTTCGGAATTCTGATTGAGATAGAGTCCAAGTTTGCATAAATCGGGCACCGTATGAAGAAGTTATGGAGTTCATAAGATTTCATGTTTAAACAGAAAATATAAATAATAATTAAACATCTCAAACCAAGTTCAAAACTCGAAATTCAAGCAGAATAGGCTGAGCGGGAAAATTCCTGCTCAGGGTGTCGACCCCCCCGGGAGTCGACATTGTTGTCGACCCCCCTATAGGGGTGTCGACATAGGTGTCGACCCCCATATAGGGGATTCGACCCCTTTTGGCCCAGATCTGGCTGATGATGTGTTTTGCCACGTGCTGCTTTCTGATTCGCTGTGTGACATGGTATTCTGCTCTGGACGATTCTGATGACTTCTAGACTGATTGAAGGCTGTAAATCTCCCTATACACCTATAAAAAGACCCCTAAACCTATTGTTTTCTCCACACGAATTCATAAGCATTTATATGCTGCTAAAACCTAAAGTGACCTAGCCTCCACCCTAATCAATCAAATTAGAGATTTCAAGTTAATAATCAAAGTCTACATCAAAGGAATAACTAATCAAATTCAGAAATCAGATCCCAGAATTCAAAACTGTTCTGTAATTTGTAAGTTCATGTTACTTTCAGAAATAAAATTTAATTGTGATTCTGACATTGTAATAAATTTGAATCTGAGATTATGCCTATTTCTATCTGTCTTTCTGTATCCATTGGATCTATCTCATTGATATTATTATGACCATTCTTTGTCTCTTCATTCCTTCTTCCCTTTTTGTTTTATAGCCAGGCTACTGCGTGCCTGAGCCAAATCTCATAAGAGATGAGCGTACGTTGGAAAAAATTGGACATAATATATGATTTGGACATGGCCAGCGCTAAAATTGGGAAAAGTGTTAAATTATGTATAATTGGGCATAATTGATTTGTAATGGATTTGAGGACATAACACATGTTATATTTAAAACATAAAGTGTATCGAACATATGACTTGAGATTTGAGGCATAAAGTACATTCGACATATGACTTGGGATTTGGGGAGTAAATTTAACTGTAAACATGTAAGGCATAGTACATGCTGTGGTTTAAGACCTAAAATTTAGGGCATATATATATATATGATAGTTTATGACTTGGAAAAAGGAGATTATTGTGTATAGTGATGTATGGCTTAGGCATGAAAAACCTATAGTAAGATAGGGATAACTGTTAAATGTGAACACACCTAAAGTTTATACTGTGAGTCATGATTGGTGGTTTTTGGAGAATATTTTGTATAGTGCAATATGACTAAAACTTAGGGTATGTGCTATATTGTGATTTTTGGGACATGACTATTATTGCAAATTTGGGAAAGTTGGGTGTAACCAATGTTGAGTAAGAACTTGAATTTGAATTTGTGGGGCATGACTTGTAATTAGCTTTGTTGAGGTAAAACTTGAGAATTGGAACATGACTAGTTTTATGAATTTGGGATAATTAGTATATAAAATCCAGACTTGGACATGTATGGTAAATATGCTAAAAGATAAACATGCCCAACCCGAGGTTAGATTGAGTTGCGGTGTAAAACTGCCCGGAACCGCCCGGCACATCCAGTAACCGCAACAACACCTATCTAATGTGAGAGGTTAGTGCATCATGCCCCAAGAAAAACCCGAGGTTAAATTGAGTTGTGGTGTAAAACTGCCCGGAACCGCCCGACACATCAGTAACCGCAACAACATAGATCTAATGTGAGAGGTTGGTGCTTTAATAAATCAATTAATTCTAATGAACAAGACATGTTAAGAATGATAGGGTCAAGTTAACTAAGGCAACACTTAACCATTATAACATGTTGATTAGACAAGAAGATAGGGTTAAGTAAATTTAGAACCCTTAACCATTATAACATGTTAATTAGACAAGAAGTTGAGATTAAGTAAATTTAGAACACTTAACCGTTATAACATGCTAATTGAACAAGTGAGCGGGGTTAAGTTAATCAGTTCTGAGAAGGTTAAGTTAATAAGAAACACTTAACCAATATGACATGATGAATGGGTAGGGTTAATTTAAAACAAGAGAGCAACACTTAACCAATATAACAGGATGTGTGGAAGGGTAAATTTAACACAAGAAGGCAACACTTAACCAATGTAACACAACAAGTGGGTGGGTTAAGTTAACTTGAATTGACTGATGACACTTAACCAATACAGCATGATGAACGCGTGGGGTTAAGTCAATAAGAAACACTTAACCAATTTAACTTGATGGGGTTAAGTTAATGGGAAATACTTAACCAATACAACATGATGAATGAACGGGGTTAAGTTAATAGGAAACACTTAACCAAACCAACATGACGAGTGAAAAGGGTTAATAAGAAACACTTAGCCAACATGACATGATGAGTGGATGGGTTAAGTTAACATGAATGGATAACACTTAAGCAATATGACATAATGTGTGGGAGGGTTAAGTACATATCGGGTTGGTGGGTAATATTAGTAAATATAGGTCCACAAACTTAACCATTAAGTAAACATGTTTGAATCAGTGGGAGGGTTAAGTACATATCGGGTTGGTGGGTAATATTAGTAAATATAGGCCCACAAACTTAACCAGTAAGAAACCCTAGTAATGGGAACCCATTTCAGCAGTAACCCACATAGATGTATCAAGGTACCTTGAAGCTAGGCAGGGTGGGGCACTATTACTGGGTTGATTACAAGCGGTCAAAATAGCGGCAGGGGGTACGCCAGTGTATGTTCCGACGATTTACGGGCGTGCACGTACTCCGGAGTGGGAAAAGCAGGCACTGGGTACCAGTAGTTAAACACTGTGCATCTTGAATCCATTCGGGTTGCTATCATAAGGATTGATACACCTTATGGAGGGGCCAGCACAGGGTATCTACACGCAAGAGAGAGCCGATTGACACAGACACATGGAACATTAATACAAGTAGGGAGCCGATCGATAGGGTAGTAAGGGTACATCTAACATCTTCATGGCAATTAGGCTGATTGATGTAAGATCCTCATACTAGATGTACACCTGAAGGCTACCACAATTGCGGGGATTGGGATCACATTGTAATATTATCATTTTACACAGATTACTAGTTGGGACACTAGATAGGCGGTGCAGAGATATAAAAATTAGAATAACATGGTAGTAGCGAAGCAGAGAAAGAGTAGAAGCGCATTCAGTTTATCTTGGCCTTATCATATCTACGCTAATTGTATGTTATCTTGTTATCCTTGTTATCACGGTATTGTCTTATATTCAGTTTATTCATGTCATGATGCTTTTGCCTATTTTCATGCTGAAAGTCACTGGACTTACCAGACTTATGTATGACCTAGTTTATTTCGCCTCTTTTCTTCCGTTCCCCCCCGGGTTCACAGAGAGGAAATGTTACCACTTAGCTCAGTTTTTCTTTCCAAGCTCGAAGATAGTCGATGTATTTCTTTGGACTCTCTCTTCCATTGCTATGGCTGGTTCATGCTTTATTGGGGAATATCGTTGTTATTTTTATGCTTCTTTTATACTTGGAAGTTTTTGAATCAAGATAGAAATTCTATGTATTACTTTTAAGTATGATTGAGACAATTGTTGTAAAAAGCTTGACTGAACCACATTGTTTATAAAATGACTGTATTTTCCGCTGCTTTATTTGTCTGTCTTGTAATTTATCTGCATCTTTTACCTAAACGCTCCACCGAAGTTGAGGCATTCCCTTTGTGAGTGACCTTTACGGAGGTGGGGTATTACACTTGATATTAAAGCTGAAGGTTACCAGATCAGATAAAAGATTTGAAAAATTGTTTTCAAGGCGGTTTTAAAAGAAGCATTTTCTAAAGAAAAGTTTTGTTTTAAAGGCATATTCCCCAAAGCCATATGCACTATCTTTTGATTCTCTATTTGAATCCTTGTTTTCCTTCTTTACTGAGTCTCCGGGGCTCCCAGCTTTTTGGGAGGTAACCTCATCGCGGCATGGTTCTGTAGGCTTGATGAGACTACGACACCTGTCAAAAGGGCGAAGAAGTGCCCAACTTCCATATATAGCCGCAGTACTTTCACCAGCGGCTAATTTTCTATCAAGCTTTGTAGGGTTTTTCCATGCGATGGAGGCACCTTTCAAGAGACTTGTCAAAAAGTTACACAAAGTTGGAAAAGATGAGAATGAGGGAGTTTGGCTAAGGAGCACAACCCAAGGATGAGAAACTCATGGATATGGACGTGGTTGACAAAGGAGGGAAGAATAGATAAATCTAAGACAATAGGAAGTGTCATTATTATGGTATAATGGGTCATATGATTAAGGACAAGGGGAAGAACAAAGGACAGAATTTTCAGGAGGGCAAGTACATGCTCTCACCGCTAGCGTACCTGAGAGAGATAGTAAAGCTTTGGTTGAAAAAGTTTAGTTTTTCTTTTTGATCATCCTATTAGTAATCTTTTTGATTTTAGCGCTTCACATTCGTTTATATCTGCTTCCATAGTTGAGTCTCTGCACCTTAGTACTTGTATAATAGATGATCCCATTATTGTCTCAAATCTGGTTGGTGGTTCGGCTCGTTTATCTTTGGTTTGTAAGGATTTGAGAATAGCTATATTAAGTATTGAGTTTAAGTGTAATGCTTATGTTTTTGGTTTCATGGGCTATAGGTTAATTCTAGGTGTGGATTGGCTAGCTAGTAATTGTGAAAGGAGGGTAGTTTGACTTTCGACTTGCCTCGGGAATACCCTCGAGATTTCGTGCGATCCTAAGGGACCAGCTTGTCTTTGCTACCTAGAATCACTTGATGCATCTATCGACGATTTGCGATCCATTAGAGTAGTCCATGAGTACTCAAATGTTTTTGATCAGGTTAGGGGTTTATCCCCTAAAACGCGAGAAAGACTTCTGCATATATCTTGTTGACAATGCGAAGCCAGTTGTATTACCTATACGACACATGAATCCAAGGGAAAGGAAGGGCTCATTAAAAAAGTAAAAGAGTTTCTTGAAAAAGGGTTCATAAGGCGAAGTATTTCTAAATGGGGTGCTCCAGTTGTTTTCGTTACAAAGGCGGATGGTTCACTTCGCTTGTGCATAGATGATATTTTGGAATGAGGAAGAACATGCTTTGCATCTTAGGGGAGTCTCGGATACCCTCCAAGCGCATCAACTTAAGGCGAAGTTCTCCAAAAATGTCATTTTTGGAGAGAAGAAGTAAGGTTTCTAGGACATGTGGCGCCCAAAAAAGGGAAAGCAGTAGATCCCACAAAAGTAGTTGCGGTGCAAGACTGGAAGGTCCCAAGGAATGCAACAGAAGTAAGAAGATTTCATGGATTAGCGGGCTAATATAGGAAGTTAATTAAGGACTTTATGAAGGTATCGAACCTACTTATTAGATTGACGAAGAAGAATCTAATCATCTTAGTATATACACTTGGTAACATGGTTAGCATCTGTTTATTTTCAAGGGATAGTTCTGGGAATGTTAGCATGACAAAACAGAAGTTGTAGTGTAACAACCCGTATTTTGATAACGCGTTACAACTATAAATCAAGGAAGAATTAATTTTTAAAATAAGAATCAAGGGCAACGGGTTACGCCATTGCGTTCGTCTCGAAATTCTGCTTGGAAACGATATGAATTTTCGAAAATCGGAGTCCGTATGACCAAGTTATGACCCTTCGAAGTTTTCAGAAAATTTCAAGTTCAAAACAGCTCAGAATTCGAATTCAAATTTCGAATTCAAACCACAGAACAGACTGTGTGGGAAATTTCCCGCCCAGGACCAGGTCGACCTGGGGATCAACCATAGAGTCGACCTGCCCAGGACCAGGTCGACCATAGTGTCGACCTGGGTGTCGACCTGGTGGCCGAGCCCACTTTTGAAGCTGGATTCACTTTGATGTTTCTGGCCTCGTTCTGTCTACATTCGTTGACCTGAACCTATTTAAATAGCCCCTAACACTAGTCTCTCTACACAAAATTCTCTCTGACCTTATGCTGCTCTAATTCTGGTTGAAAAGTTAGAGAAAGGGACTACTTCTTCTACGTCGAAACTACGTTAAGAGAATTGCTGATTTTGGGATTTCTGTTAGGACTTGACTAAGCATATAAAGATTCAACATCGACTTTCTTTTTCTAATTCTCGAACCACGATCTGTAAGCTCCAGTTACTTTTAGATTTAAACTGTAAATGTAATATGAATATGTTGTAAATTGAAATTGGACCTATGAATGATGACTATTTTACATCCATTCTTGTTCATCTTGGATCTTGACTTTTGGATATATTACTATGACATTGATTTGGGGCCTATTCATGTTGTAAATCAAAAAGAAAACCCCCTCATATTATCATGCCTACAATGTTGAATCTGCTATTAGTCACAAGTTTATGACTATCATCTTATGTCAACCGTTACCATGATTATACTATCACCTTATGTCAACTGTTATCTTGAATAGTACCTTATTTTGCTAGATTTGGAATCTTTATGTTTGAGGCCGATATTCCATATGCAACTAATGTTATAATCAGTTATCTCAAGTCATACCATGCTATGCTAGTAATCACTTTTGCCACCTTATACCCATCCCTTTTTATGTTATTCCCTAATTAGATTTATTTGTATCGATTCGAGTTTATGTGCGATGGGAATACAATTTGGGTAGATTAGGTAAGACATGAATTGGCTTTGAACATGAACGTTATTATAACTTGAACCTGTATATGGACAAGAACCTGACATGAAATTTACATGAAACCTGACATGAAAACTCGACATGAATTTTGGCATGAAAACTTGAACATGGGCATGACACTTAGATAAACTTGAAAATGGCCAACTCGAGGTTGGGTTGAGTTTGCAGTGTAAATCTGCCCGGAACCGCCCGGCGAATCCAATGACTGCAAACAATAGGATCTAATGTGGGTAGTTGGTCACATTGCATGTAAAACCCGAGGTTAGACTATGTGGTGGTGTAAATCTGCCCGGAACCGCCGGCAAATCCAGTGACCACAACAATTAGTCTAATGTGAGAGGTTGGGGTGCATTAATGAATTAATGCAACATGATAGGGTTAATTCATGAACCACTTGAATATACTTAACCAACTTGACACAATGATTTGATAGGGTTAAGTCATGAACCGCTTGAACACACTTAACCAACTTGATACATGATCTGGATAGGGTTAAGTCACGAATTTGAATGGCAACACTTAACCCATTAGAAACCCTAGTTACGCGGTCCTTTTCAGCAGTAACCCACTTAGATGTATCATGATACCGTGGGACTAGGCGGTGTGGGGCACGATTACTGGGCTGATTGTAAGTGACCAGAACGACGGCTGAGTAGGTGCGCCATTGTAGGTTCAGGCGGACTATGGTCGTGCACGTAGTCCGGAGTTGAAAAAGCAGGCATTGGGCACCGTAGGTTTACACTGTGCGTGCTTGATTCGTGTCAGAGGTTGGCACCATAGGGCTTGATACACCCTATGGTGGACCTAGCACATGTGACTACATTTCAGGCTAGGGCCGTATGACACAGACACATGACGATCTAGAACTTGTAGGGAGCCGATCGATTAATAGATCATACCGTGGGACCCAGTAATGGGTCACTTCATGATATTGGGCCTAGGGATCATTTCATGATTAATACTTGATATGGGTTAGAACACTAGTACAGTTGGTGCAGCGAACATTGAATATGCGATGCTAGACTTGACTTATCTTGTTATCTTAATTATCATATCAGTCCTGTTAACATCCTTATGTTTAATTCTAGTTTTCACATGTCATGTTACCTTTACTAGTTTTTATACTGAAAGTCACTAGGGCTTACCAGTCTTATGACTGACCCTTTTCCTTTCGCCTCTTTTTCTTTCGTTCCCCCCAGGTTCTCAGGGAGGAAACACTAGCTCTTAGCTTGGATTTAGCTTGCTTTCTATCAGCTCATGTACGGTTTGGTCTTGAGCTATGCTATGGCTGCACTTCTGCTATATGGGGAATAATTTACTTTTGTTATCTTAAGTTTATGCTTCTTTATTTGGAACTCAATGTAATGGAATAATATGTACCTTGGATATATGAGGTTTTGACTCTTTTCTTGAAAGAAATAAAAATTTGGTTTTTAATTTCTACCGCTGCTTTATTTATGTTCTTCCTTGTGATATCTCTGTGTATGTTTACCTAGAGAATACTCCACCAAAACTAGTGCATCCCCTTTGTGAGTGACCCTAGCGGAGGTGGGGTGTTGCACTTGGTATCAGAGCAGAAGGTTACCAGGCTGGGCAAAAGTTTTAAAAACCTTCTGAAACTATTTTCAAAACCATTCATAAAGAAGCATTTTTCAAGAAAAGTTTTATGTTTAAAAAAGGCTATTCCCCAAAAGCCATTAGCACTTTCCTTTGTTTCCTCGTTTGAATCATTTTCTTTTCGTTTTTCAGCATGTCTGATCTTAACCTTCCTGAGGGAATTCCCATACCTGGATGGTTCCGAAGGTACTTAGAAGTCAGGGCCAACGGCGCAGGCTCGGCAGACATCCCTCCTCCTCCTCCTCCAGTGGCCGCGGTTCCTCCTTCCTCCTGGTATCACCTTTGCCAAAATATGCAAAGACTTTAAAGCAATGGGCGGCAAGAACTTCGTTGGAACTGAAACCTTTATTGAGGCACGAAACTGGCTAAAGGAGACGGAAGACTTGTTTATTATCTTTGATGTGGAGGACCATAGGAAAGTTCAGTTGGCAGCATGGTTGTTGAAAGAGGAAGCTGCATTTTGGTGGGAAGTCACCAACGCTACCAGGTCAGTTAAGACTTGGGCAGACTTTAGAGAGAGGTTTGGGCTTAAATTCTTATCGTCAGCAGAAGAGAACCTTCAGATGGAAAGATTCCTAGCACTCAAGCAAGCAGACATGTCTATTAGGAAGTACGTGAATAAGTTTAATCAGCTTGCTCGGTTCGGTTTGGACTTGGTCAACACGGCCCAAAAAAAGGCTGTACGCTTCGCTCGAGGATTGAACGAGCCACTACACAGTTTGGCCATAACTCATATACCCATGGGGGCGACCTTTGAAAGCTTGGTGGATATGGCTCTACTTCATGAGGAAGACAAGAATAGCAAAAAGGAGGTTAAGCCTAATGAGACTCAGAATAAGAAAGTTGACTTCAAGAAGGGAGGCAACAAGAATAACAAGAGCAACAACAAATCACGTGAGACGAGGAAGTGTAACTTTTGTGGTATTACGGGACATCTAGCTAAAGACGGTAGAAAGAAGAAGAGAAAGTTGGGTGAACGCTTTCATTGTGGAGATACTGGGCACATCAGCAAGGATTGCCCTAAGAAGCAAGGACAAGGGCAGACCCAGCGAGCAGGACTTTCTGGAGGGCAGTTGCATGCTCTCAACACCACTCCAACTCTTGACCGAGGTAGTAATATTTCTGTAGAAAGCCTTGTTTACATTTCTGACTTTCCTGTTCGAACCTTATTTGACTCTGGCACATCGCATACTTTTATTTCTTCTGATATTGTTGAAAATCTGCACCTAAGTACTAGTCTGGTTGAGGATCCCGATATAGTTTCAAATCCAAAAGGGGCTCCGCCCATTTATCTATAATGTGTGAGGATTTGAGGATCTCTATCTTAAGCGTAGAATTCACGTGTAATGCTTATGTTCTCGGATTTATGGGATATGGTTTGATCCTAGGTATGGATTGGCTATCCAATTATGGATCCATTCTTGATTGTGAACGAAGGGTAGTGACGCTCATGACTCGCCTTGGTAATACCCTTGAAATTTCTTGTAACCCTAAGGGTCCGGTCATGTTGTGTTATCTTGAATCTCTTGACTCGTCCGTCGATAATTTGCAATCTATAAGAGTGGTCCGAGAATATCCAGATGTCTTTGATGAGGTGAGGGGGTTACCTCCTAAACGCGAGATAGACTTCCGAATTTATCTTTTTGATAATGCCAAGCCAGTTTCATTGCCCGTTAGGCACATGGCCCTGCGAGAAAGAAGAGAGCTCCGTAAACAAGTTAAGGAGTTGCTTTAGAAAAATTTCTTATGGCGAAGCATTTCTGAATGGGGTGCTCCAGTGGTATTCGCTACTAAGGCGGATGGATCGCTTCGTCTATGCGTAGATTATCGTGAGTTAAACAAGCTGACAAAGAAGAATAGGCACCCACTACCAAGAATCGACGATTTGTTTGACCAGCTTGTGGGAGCATCTGTTTTCTCTCAACTCGATCTAGCCACAGGATTCCATCAGCTTATAGTGGCTGAGGATAGCATTGACAAAACCGCGTTTAGGACTCCAGATGGTTTCTTCGAATGGCTCGTCATGCCGTTTGGGTTAACGAATGCACCCGCGTACTTTGTAGATTTGATGAGTAGGGTGTTTCGGGGGTTCCTTAACAAGTTTGTGGTAGTTTTCATGGATGATATTTTGATCTTCTCAAATGATGAAGAAGAGCATGCTAGACATCTCAAGGAAGTCATGGAAACACTTAGAGCACACCAATTAAAGGCTAAGTTCTCCAAATGCCATTTTTCGAGGAAGGAAGTTCGGTTCCTTGGACATGTAGTTTCTAAGCAAGGCATAGCCGTGGACCCCGCAAAGGTAGTTGCGATACATGACTGGAAAATTCCTAAGAATGCAACGGAGGTGAGGAGCTTTCTCGGTTTGGCGGGCTACTACAGGAAGTTCATTAAGGACTTCGCTAAGATTTCAGCCCCTCTTACTTAGTTAACAAAGAAGAACCTAGCTTTTGCATAGGACATAGAGTGTGACGCTGCTTTTCAGAGACTCAAGAGAGCCCTCACCACAGCTCCAATTCTGGCATTACCTGACGGAGGCAAGGTGTTTACGGTGTACACAGATGCGTGCGGCATGGGATTAGGCGCTGTCCTAATGCAAGAAGGAAGAGTAATATGCTACGGGGGTAGACAACTTAAAGTTCATGAGAAAAACTATCCCACGCATGACTTGGAGTTGGCCACGATCGTTTTTGCACTTAAATCTTGGCGCCATTATCTTCTAGGGGAGAGGTTCAAGCTGTATACCGACTACAAATCGCTCAAGTACTTCTTCTCATAGAAAGATTTGAATCTGAGACAACAGCGGTGGATGGAATTCTTGGCATCATATGACTTCGATATAGCTTATACCCCTGGCAAGGGTAACGTGGTGGCGGACGCGCTAAGTAGAAAAAGGTTGACTTTGAGCCCCTTGTTTGTTGAAAGGAAAAGCCTTGAGTTCATAGCAACCTTTGATTTTACACCTGCTGTTGAGTCATTGACTGCTACGTTAGCATCTCTTGAGTTAAGACCTACACTTCTAGATCAAGTAGGGACTTCACAGAAGGAAGACCCACAAATAGTCGAAATCATGGACAATCTGATTAGTGGTGAGACGTCAAGTCACCTTGGTAGGTATGCCATAGATGACAAGGGATGGCTAAGGCGTGATGGAAGGCTATGTGTCCCACAAGTGGGAGACTTAGTAAGGAAAGTTCTCGAAGAGGCGCATCACTCGAAGATGACCATACATCCTGGAGGGGATAAGATGTACAGAGATATGAAACACATTTTCTTTTGGGCTGGAATGAAAAAGGACGTGGCAGAGTTCGTTTCGAAGTGCATGGTGTGCCAACAAGTAAAGGCCGAGTTGAAGAAGCCCGGTGGGCTATTACATCCTTTGGAGGTTCCGCAATGGAAATGGGAGAGTATCTCAATGGATTTCATGGATGGACTGCCTAAGTCAAGGAAGGGAAATACTAGCATATGGGTCATAGTTGATAGACTCACGAAAAGTGCTCACTTCATTCCGGTGAAAAGCAAGAGGACCGCATCATGGCTAGCGTCTATTTACCTTCGAGAGATAGTACGGTTTCATGGGGTTCCTTCTAGTATAGTTAGTGATTGTGATCCGATTTTCACTAGCTAGTTTTGGAATAGTCTGCAAGAAGCCATGGGTACACGACTGAGTTTAAGCACGGCCTATCACCCGCAGACGGATGGACGAACCGAAAGGGTAAATAGGGTACTAGAGGATCTTTTAATACTATGCATTCTTGACTTTGGTGGTACCTGGGAAGACCATCTTCCTCTCATGGAGTTCGCATATAATAACAGTTACCAAGCTAGCATCGGAATGGAACCGTTCGAAGCCCTGTATGGAAGACCGTGCAAGTCGCTAACTTGTTGGTGGGAGACGATAGACAGGCTTATACTTGGGCCCGACATGATAAGGGACACTTCTGAGAAGGTTGAGTTGATACGAAGACGGATGAAAACGGCCCAAGATAGACAGAAATCTTATGCGGACAAGAGAAGGACGGACCAAGAATTCGAAGTCGGAGATATGGTCTTTATAAAAGTTTCTCCTTTATGCAATGTAGTTCGTTTTGGAGCGGCTGGAAAGCAAGCACCAAGGTTCGTAGGACTGTTCCCTATCACTGAGAGGGTTAGGCGGATGGCCTATAAGGTAGAATTACCCGAGAGGCTGGCCGGAGTACACAATGCCTTTCATGTCTCGCATCTCCGAAAGTGCTTACATGAGTCAGCCGAAGTGGTTGAGCCAAGTATCCTTGAAGACATAGAAGTGGAAAAAGAAGCAACATTGAGGCGAGTTCCGATTCGTATCTTAGGAACGGAGATCAAGAAGCTAAGGAATCGAGAAGTCAAGCTAGTTAAAGTTCAGTGGAGTGAAGCCCAAGAAGACGCAACTTGGGAAGCCGAAGAGAAGATACGCGCGCTTTACGCATTTCTTTTTGAGGGTACATTCTCGATCTCTTTTTCCTATAAACTTGAAAACCTTTTCGTATCATGCTTCTACTACCTACGTTTGTCTTGTTATCTTCTCGATCTTATCTTGAGAACCTTAGGTAGAACCATATGAATGTAAACATGTGGTTGAAACATGTTATGGTTGATGTTTGCAAATGGTTGCAAGTGTTTGCAAGTGATTGTTAGTGGATGCATGACACACATTAGGCACTAGATCGGCTCAGTCACATTTTCATGTTGCATATGCATGGGTGCTTATACTTGTACATGGATGGAACTTGTTATGCTATCACTTGGATGTTGCATATGAATGAATGTTTGTGCACTCATGTAGAGATTATAAAGTATGTTAGGAATTTTCGCATACATGTTGGATTCATTACACTAACATATTTTGCATTAAGGAGGTCTACTGAATCAGTAACCGCCTGATCTTTTGCATTAGATAAGTACATATACACACACTTTCTGCATATGTTCATACAGCACTAGAAACCTTTTAAGGATAATGGTTGCTTGTGGATGGTGTTTTGAGTAGATGGGTGATGGATGGTTGGACACATCCTCCCTAACTTAGAGATTTCGGGGACGAAATCCTTTAAGGAGGGGAGAATGTAACAACCCGTATTTTGATAATGTGTTATAACTACAAATCAAGGCAGAATTAATTTTTAAAATAAGAATCGAGGGCAATATGTTACGCCATTGCGTTCGTCTCGAAATTCTGCTTGGAAACGAGTCCGAGTTTTCGAAAATCGGAGTCCGTATGACCAAGTTATGACCCTTCGAAGTTTTCAGAAAATTTCAAGTTCAAAACAGCTCAGAATTCGAATTCAAATTTCGAATTCAAACCACAGAACAGACTAGGCGGGAAATTGCCCGCCCAAGACCAGGTCGACCTGGGGGTCGACCATAGAGTCGACCTGCCCAGGACCAGGTCGACCATAGTGTCGACCTGGGTGTCGACCTGGGGGTCGACCTGGTGGCCGAGCCCACTTTTGAAGCTGGATTCACTTTGATGTTTCTGGCCCCATTTCTGTCTACATTTGTTGACCTGAACCTATATAAACAGCCCCTAACACTAGTCTTTCTACACAAAATTCTCTCTGACCTTATGCTGCTCTAATTCTGGTTGAACAATTAGAGAGAGGGACTACTTCTTCTACGTCGAAACTACGTTAAGAGAATTGCTGATTTGGGGATTTCTGTTAGGACTTGACTAAGCATATAAAGATTCAACATCGACTTTCTTTTTCTAATTCTCGAACCACGATCTGTAAGCCCCAGTTACTTTTAGATTTAAACTGTAAATGTAATATGAGTATGTTGTAAATTGAAATTGGACCTGTGAATGATGACCGTTTTACATCCATTCTTATTCATCTTTGATCTTGACTTTTGGGTATATTACAATGACTTTGATTTGGGGCCTATTCATGTTGTAAATCAAAAAGAAAACCCCCTCATATTATCATGCCTACAATGTTGAATCTGCTATTAGTCACAAGTTTATGACTATCATCTTATGTCAACTGTTACCATGACTATACTATCACCTTATGTCAACTGTTATCTTGACTAGTACCTTATTTTGCTAGATTTGGAATCTTTATGTATGAGGCCATATTCCATATGCAACTAATGTTATAATTAGTTATCTCAAGTCATACCATGTTGTGCTAGTAATCACTTTTGCCACCTTATACTCGTCCCTTTTATGTTATTCCCTAATTAGATTTATTTGTATCGATTCGAGTTTATGTGCGATGGGAATACGATTTGGGTAGATTAGGTAAAACATGAATTGGCTTTGAACATGAACGTTATTATAACTTGAACCTGCATATGGACAAGAACTTGACATGAAATTTACATGAAACCTGACATGGAAACTCGACATGAATTTTGGCATGAAAACTTGAACATGGGCATGACACTTAGATAAACTTGAAAATGGCTAACTCGAGGTTGGGTTGAGTTTGCAGTGTAAATCTGCCCGGAACCGCCGGCGAATCCAGTGACTGCAAACAATAGGATCCAATGTGGGTAGTTGGTCATATCGCACGTAAGACCCGAGGTTAGACTATGTTGTGGTGTAAATCTACCCGGAACCGCCCGACAAATCCAGTGACCACAACAATTAGTCTAATGTGAGAGGTTGGGGTGCATTAATGAATTAATGCCACATGATAGGGTTAAGTCATGAACCACTTGAATATACTTAACCAACTTGACACAATGATTTGATAGGGTTAAGTCATGAACCGCTTGAACACACTTAACCAACTTGATACATGATCTGGATAGGGTTAAGTCACGAATTTGAATGACAACACTTAACCCATTAGAAGCCCTAGTTATGCGGTCCTTTTCAGCAGTAACCCACTTAGATGGATCACGATACCCTGGGACTAGGCAGGGTGGGGCACGATTACTGGGCTGATTGTAAGCGACCAGGACGACAGCTGAGTAGGTGCGCCATTATAGGTTCAGGCGGACTATGGTCGTGCACGTAGTCTGGAGTTGAAAAAGCAGGCATTGGGCACCAATAGGTTTACACTGTGCGTTCTTGATTCGTGTCATAGGTTGGCACCATAGGGCTTGATACACCCTATGGTGGACCTAGCACAGGTGACTACATTTCAGGATAGGGCCGTATGACACAGACACATGACGAGCTAGAATTTTTAGGGAGCCGATCGATTAATAGATCGTACCGTGGGAACCAATAATGGGTCACTTCATGATATTGGGCCTAGGGATCATTTCATGATTAATACTTGACATGGGTTAGAACACTAGTACAGTTGGTGCAGCGAACCTTGAATATGCGATGCTAGACTTGACTTATCTTGTTATTTTAATTATCATATCAGTCCTGTTATCATCCTTATGTTTAATTCCAGTTTTCACATGTCATGTTACCTTTACTAGTTTTTATACTGAAAGTCACTAGGGCTTACCAGTCTTATGACTGACCCTTTTTCTTTCGCCTCTTTTCTTTCGTTTTCCCCCCAGGTTCTCAGGGAGGAAACACTAGCTCTTAGCTTGGATTTAGCTTGCTTTCTGTCATCTCATGCACGGTTTGGTCTTGAGCTATGCTATGGCTGCACTTCTGCTATTTATGGGGAATAATTTACTTTTTTATCTTAAGTTTATGCTTCTTTATTTGGAACTCGATGTAATGGAATAATTTGTACCTTGGATATATGAGGTTTTGACTCTTTTCTTGAAAGAAATAAAAATTTGGTTTTTAATTTCTACCGCTGCTTTATTTATGTTCTGCCTTGTGATATCTCTGTGTACATTTACCTAGATAATACTCCACCAAAACTAGTGCATTCCCTTTGTGAGTGACCCTAGCGGAGGTGGGGTGTTACATGTAGTGCCGAGTATACTAGAAGGAGAAGAGGTGGAACGAGAGGCGACATTGAAATGAGTTCCAACTCATATTTTGGAAACAGAAATTAAGGAGCTACGCAATCGTGAAGTCAAGACAGTCAAAGCACAATGAAGCAAAGTTCAAGAAGATGCGACTTAGAAGGCTAAAGGCTAGATACACGCATCATACCCTTTTTGAGGGTATATCCTTAATTTCTCTTTTTCTGTAAAGTTTATTTACATGCTAGTCTTTATCCTTTAAGTATATCCTCTCAGTTCTATCCTCGATCCTTAGGTAGAATCCAATGGATGTAAACATGTGTTTGAGACATGTTATGTTTGGTGGATGCAAGTGGATGTAAGTATTTGCTAGTGGTTGCTCGTGGATGCTTATACACACATTAGGCACTAGATCGGCTCAGTCACTTTCATATTGCATATGCATGAGTGAATTTATATATATATGAATTGAAAATCGATGTGTTATCATATGGATGTTGCATTTGTATGAATGATTGTGCACTCATGTAGAAGTTATAAAGTACGATTAAGAATAATTGCATACATGATGGACTCATGACACTGACATAATTCGCATTAAGGAGGTCAACTGAATCAGTAAACCGCCTGATTTTGCATTAGATAAGGACATGTACACACACTATGCATATGATCATGAAAGCATTGGAAATATTTTTAAGGACAATGGATGCCTGTGATCGAATGGTTGAGTACAAGGATATTGGATGTTATGATACATTCTCCTTGACTAGGAGATTTCAAGGACGAAATCCTTTAAAGGAGAAGGAGGGGAGAATGTAACACCTCGCATTTCCAGTAAATACTAAATTAACAAATTAACAAGTACTTAATTTTAGAAGAAGAATTAAGTAAAACGGATTGCGCCATTGCGTTCGTTTCAGAATTCTGCTTGAGATAGAGTTCGAGTTTGCGTAAATCGGACACCGTATGAAGAAGTTATGGAGTTCAGAAGATTTCATGTTTAAACAGAAAATATAAATAATAATTAAACATCCCAAACCAAGTTCAAAATTCGAAATTCAAGCAAAATAAACTGAGTGGGAAAATTCCCGCTCAGGGTGTCGACCCCCCGGGGGAGTCGACATAGGTGTCGACCACCCTATAGAGGTGTCGACATAGGTGTCGACCCCCATATAGGGGAGTCGACCCCTTTTGGCCCAGATCTGGCCGATGACGTGTTTTGCCATGTGCACTTTCTGATTCGCTGTGTGATGTGGTATTCTGCTCTGGATGATTCTGATGACTTCTAGACGGATCTGAAGGCTCTAAATTCCCTATACACCTATAAAAAGACCATTAAACCTATTGTTTTCTTCACACGAATTCATAAGCGTTTATATGCTGCTAAAACCGGAAGTGACCTAGCCTCCATCCTAATCAATCAAATTAGAGTTTTCAAGATAACAATCAAAGTCTACATCAAAGGAATCGCTAATCAAATTCAGAAATCAGATCCCAGAATTCAAGACCGTTCTGTAATTTGTAAGTTCATGTTACTTTCAGAAATAAAATTTAATTATGATTCTGACATTGTAAGAAATTTGAATCTGAGATTATGCCTATTTCTATCTGTCTTTCTGCATCCATTGGATCTATCTCATTGATATTATTATGACCATTCTTTATCCATTCATTCCTTCTTCTGTTTTTGTTTTATAGCCAGGCTACTGCGAGCCTGAGCCAAATCTCATAAGAGATGAACGTACGTTGGGAAAAATCGGGCATAATATACGACTTGGACATGGCCAACGCTAAAATTGGGAAAAGTATTAAATTATGTATAGTTGGGCATAACCTATTTGTAACGGATTTGAGGACATAACACATGTTATATTTAAAACATAAAGTGTATGGAACATATGACTTGAGATTTGAGGCATAAAGTATATTGGACATATGACTTGGGATTTGGGGCGTAAATTGAACTATAAACATGTAAGGCATAGTACATGTTGTGGTTTAAGACCTAAAGTTTGGGGCATATATATATATATATGATAGTTTAAACTTGGAAAAAGGAGATTATTGTGTATAGTATTGTATGGCTTAGGCATGAAAACCTATAGTAAGATAGGGATAACTGTTAAATGTGAATACGGCTAAATTGGGATTTTGGGTAATTGGCATGCACCGAAATTAAAGGATATAATTTGGCATAGTTTATACTGTGAATCATGATTGGGTTTTTTAGAGAACATTTTGTACGGTGCAATATGACTAAACCTTAGGGCGTGAGCTATATTGTGATTTTTGGGGCATGACTATTATTGCAAATTTGGGAAAGTTGGGTGTAACCTATCCTGAGTAATAACTTAAATTTGAATTTGTGTGGCATGACTTGTAATTAGCTTTTTTCAGGTATAACTTGAGAATTGAAACATGACTAGTTTTGTGAATTTGGGATAATTAGCATATAAAATCTAGACTTGGACATGTATGGTAAATATGCTAAAAGATAAACATGCCTAACCCGAGGTTAGATTGAGTTGCGGTGTAAAACTGCCCAGAACTGCCCGGCACATCCAGTAACCCCAACAACACCTATCTAATGTGAGAGGTTTGTGCATCTTGCACCAAGAAAAACCCGAGGTTAGATTGAGTTATGGTGTAAAACTGTACGGAACCGCCCGGTACATCCAGTAACCGCAACAACATAGATCTAATGTGAGAGGTTGGTGCATTAATAAATAAATTAATGCTAATGAACAAGACAAGTTAAGAATGGTAGGGTTAAGTTAAGTAAGGCAACACTTAACCGTTATAACATGTTAATTAGACAAGAAGATGGGGTTAAGTAAATTTAGAACACTTAACCGCTATAACATGTTAATTAGACAAGAAGATGGGGTTAAGTAAATTTAGAACACTTAACCGTTATAACATGTTAATTAGACAAGAAGGGAGGTTAAGTAAATTTAGAACACTTAACCGTTATAACATGTTAATTGAACAAGTGAGCAGGGTTAAGTTAACCAGTACAACATGATGAATGAGAAGGGTTAAGTTAATAAGAAACACTTAACCAATATGACATGATGAATGGGTAGGGTTAAGTTAAAACAAGAGAGCAACACTTAACCAATATAACAGGATGCGTGAAAGGGTTAAGTTAACACAAGAAGGCAACACTTAAGCAATGTAACACGACAAGTGGGTGGGTTAAGTTAACTTGAATTGATCGATGGCACTTAACCAATACAGCATGATGAACGCGTGGGGTTAAGTCAATAAGAAACACTTAACCAATTTAACTTGATGGGGTTAAGTTAATGGGAAATACTTAACCAATATAACATGATGAATGAACGGGGTTTAGTTAATAGGAAACACTTAACCAATCCAACATGACGAGTGAGAAGGGTTGATAAGAAACACTTAACCAAATGACATGATGAGTGGATGGGTTAAGTTAACATGAATGGACAACACTTAACCAATATGACATAATGTGTGGGAGGGTTAAGTACATATCGGGTTGGTGGGTATTATTAGTAAATATAGGCCCACAAACTTAACCATTAAGTAAACATGTTTGAATCAGTGGGAGGGTTAAGTATATATCGGGTTGGTGGGTAATATTAGTAAATATAGGCCCACCAACTTAACAGTAAGAAACCCTAGTAACGGGGACCTATTTCAGTAGTAACCCACATAGATGTATCAAGGTACCCTGAAACTAGGCAGGGTGGGGCACAATTACTAGGCTGATTATAAGTAGTCAAAATAGCGGTAGGGGGTACATCAGTGTAGGTTCCGACGGTTTACGGGCGTGCACGTACTTCGAAGTGGGAAAAAGAAGGCAGTGGGTACCAGTAGTTACACACTGTGCATCTTGAATCGTGTTGGGTTGCTATCATAAGGATTGATACACCTTATGGTGGGGCCAGCACAGTGTATCTACACGCAAGAGAGGGCCGATTGACATAGACACATGGAACATTAATGCAAGTAGGGAGCCGATCAATAGGGTAGTAAGGGTACATCTAAAATCTTCATGACGATTAGGCTGATTGAGGTGAAATCCACATACTAGCTGTACACCTGAAGGATACCACAATTGCGGGGATTGGGATCACATTGTAATATTATCATTTTACACAGATTACTAGTTGGGACACTAGTTAGGAAGTGTAGAGATATAAAAATTAGAATAATAAGGTAGTAGCGAAGGAAAGAAAGAGTAGAAGCGCATTCAGTTTATCTTGCCTTATCATATCTACGCTAATTGTATGTTATCTTGTTATCCTTGTTATCACAGTATTGTCTTATATTCAGTTTATTCATGTCATGAAGCTTTTGCCTATTTTCATGCTGAAAGTGACTGGACTTACCAGACTTATGTCTGACCTAGTTTGTTTCGCCTCTTTTCTTCCGTTCCCCCCCAGGTTCACAGGGAGGAAATGTTACCACTTAGCTCAGTTTTTCTTTCCAAGCTCGAAGATAGTCGATGTATTGCTTTGGACTCTCTTTTACACTACTATGGTGGGTTCATGCTTTATTGGGGAATATCATTGTTATTTTTATGCTTCTTTTATACTTGGAAGTTTTTGAATCAAGACAGAAATTCTATGTATTACTTTTAAGTATGATTGAGACAATTTTTGTAAAAAGCTTGACTGAACCACATTGTTTATAAAATGACTTTATTTTTCGTTGCTTTATTTGTCTATCTTGTAATTTATCTGCATCTTTTACCTAAACGCTCTCCCGAAGTTAAGGCATTCCCTTTGTGAGTGACATTAACCGAGGTGGAGTATTACATATATCTTAGGATGGTGGGTAATATTTATATATAGGCCCACAAACTTAACCTGTGGGGTTACGCAATCTTTTACTCTTGTATGGCATAACCTGTGGAAAACCTAGTGGGGATGCAAGCGTAGGGGAAGCTTGTATCATCTTGTATGTGGGACTCGTTTCAGTCAGTAACCCATATATAGGTATCAAACGAGTACTTTGAACTAGGGCGGAGTTGAGGCATGCTTACTGGGTTGATTGTAAGAGATCCAAACGAAGGGGTGGTGTGGGCGGCGCGTTTCGATGGGGTCATGTGCATGCATGGGTCCGGTAAAGGAGGTTTAGATGTCGTGACATCAGTAGATATGGTTATGCACATCTTGAAAACGAAGGGATGCCACTTTAGGAAGTGATACATCCTATTGTGGGGCTAGCATATGGTAGAGTAGAGAGGCGATCGATTGGGGTAGTAATTAGGGTACATCTAGACTTTGGTATGTTAAGGAGTCCGTTATTGTCCTTAGGAGTAACTCTAGTATGTCGGGATGACTGTTGATTGTATAGGGTTAAAACGTCTCACTAGAGGTACGCCTAAGTCTACCATCTTATAGTTGTTGGGATCATCTCATCTTGGTTATACTAGTATACGTGCAGAGAGAAAGAGAAAGTACTAGAGAAGTGCAGTATACTCTATCATGTTTATCTTGTTTACCTTGACATACTTGCCTTTTAGGATTTTATCTCTCTTATCCACTTCATATGCCTATCATGATACTTTTACTTATTCATATGCTAAAAGTAATTGGACTCCCTAGACTTTATGTCTGACCCATTTTGTTTACTCTTCTTTCTCTTCCGTTTCCCCCCAGGTTCTCAGGGTGGGAATACTCAAGCTTGATTAGGAATCTGCTTTCATCTAGCTTGGAGTTGTTTTAGATATACGACTTGATTTCATATCTCTCAACTATGGCTATGTTTTGGGGATTATGCTTCTTTTATTATTGTACTTTGATGTTTTAAATACAAGACGGAAGTTTTAATGATGTACTGGGTATTATGCCTTTTAGACATATTATGTAACCATGTTTTGAACTAAGATGCTTTCTGCTTAATAAAATTTTAAATTCCGCTGCTATTTTATATCTGTCTTGTAATGTTTCTGTTTCTGTTTACCTATAATGCTTCACGAAACTTAATGCATTCTCTTAATGAGTGACATTAACGGACGTGGGGTGTCACACTTAGTATTAGAGCTGAAGGTTACTAGATTGGATAAAAGATTTTGAAAATTATTTTCAAAAAGGTTTTAAAAGAAAGCATTTTCAAAAGAAAAGTCTGTTTTAAAAAACATATTCTCCAAACCCATATGTAATATCTTTCGATTCTCTATCTGAATCCCTTTTCTTTTTCTTTTCAGTATGTCTACGTAACCTAATATTCCTGAGGGAGTTACGATATCAGGCTGGTTCCGTAGGTATCTAGAGGCCACATCGCCTACTGGTGGTCCAACAAACGTTCCTTCCCCAGCTGCACCCGTCATTCCTTATCCTCCTCCCCCACGAGCAGATAATTTCTCTAAGATCTGCAAAGATTTCTGTGCTATGGGTGGAAAGCCATTCTGAGGAACCGAAACTTTTGTAGAGGCAAGGAATTGGCTTAAAGAGACGGAGGACTTGTTTGGAATTTTCGAAGTTGACGATCGTAGGAAAATTCAGTTAGTCGCTTGGCTGTTGAAATATAAGGCTTTACTCTGGTGGGAAGTGACGCAAGCAAGGTGTCTAGTGGAGACTTGGGATGATTTTCGGTTGAGGTATGAAATGAAGTTTCTTTCTCAAGCTGAGAAAAGCATGCAAATGAAAAGGTTTCTAGCACTTAAGCAAGGAGGCATGACTGTCAAAGAGTATGTTAACAAATTTAATCAAGTGGCGAGGTTTGGGTTGGAGCTAATGGATACTCTGAATAAGAAAGTTTTGCAGTTTGCTAAAGGACTGAATGAACCCCTCCATAGATTAGCTATGTCTCACATTCCGATGGGAGCAACTTTTGAGATGCTAGTTGATATGGCATTAATGCATGAGGAAGACAAAGGCGAAAAGAAAGAAACTGAGGTGGAGGAAACACAAAATTAGAAAGTATGGCCCAAAAAGGGACAACAACAACAACAAAAGAAGGCCGGAAAGAACGACAAGGCTAAGGATAAGAGGAAGTGCCATAATTGTGGGTGTGAGGGTCATTTGGTAAAGGACTGCAAAAGAAGGAAGAATGAATGCTTCAGTTGTGGAGAGGTCAGGCACTTTTCTAAGGATTGCCCAAAAAAGCAAGGACAAGGTCAAATGGCAGGACTTCTAGAGGGCAGGTGCATGCTCTCGTAACCAGTGCTCCCGATAGAGGTGGGAAAGTTTCCATGGAAGGTTTGATTTCTCTTTCCAATCATCTTATTAGAACTCTTTTTTATTCTGACGCTTCACATTCTTTTATATCTGATTCTGTGGTTGAGTCTCTACACCTTAGTACTAGTATGGTAGTGGATCCCATTGTTGTCTCAACCCCTATTGGTGGTACAACTCATTTATATATGATTTGTCGGGGTTTGAGAATATCTGTGTAAGGCGTCGAGTTTGAATGCGACACATATGTGCTTGGTTTCATGGGCTATGGATTGATTCTAGGGATGGATTGGCTAGTCATGTATAGTGCCATTCAGAATTGGGAGAGGAAGGTCATTAGACTTTTTACTTACCATGGGAAGACCCTTGAGATTTCTTCTGACCCAAAGGTGCTGTCATGCTTAGTTTCCTAGAGTCTTTTGATACATCTATCGATGATCTGCGATCTGTACCAGTAGTCCGTGAGTATCCTGATGTTTTTGAGGAGGTTCGAGGCTTACCTCCGAGGCGTGAGATCGACCTTCGTATATACTTAGTGGACAATGCAAAGCCAGTTGCATTGCCTGTGCACCACATGGCTCCAAGAGAAAGAAGGGATCTTAGCAAGCAAGTAGGGAAGCTACTTGAGAAAGGGTTTATTAGGCGAAGCATATCTGAATGGGGTGCTCCAGTGGTATTCGCAAATAAGGGGGATGGTTCGGTTCTCTTATGTGTACACTATAAGGAGTTGAACAAACTCACCAAGAAGAACAGGCACCCACTCCCGAGGATAGACAAGACCGCTTTTAGGACTCCAGATGGTTTTTTTCAATGGCTCGTTATGCCTTTTGGGTTGACGAATGCACCCTCCTATTTTGTCGATCTGATGAGTACGGTATTTCGAGAGTTCCTAAATAAATTTGTTGTGGTCTTTGTTGATGACGTCTTAATTTTCTCGAAGAGCGAGGAAGAGCATGCCTTACATATAAGGGAAGTTTTGAAAACTCTACATGCGCATCATCTTAAGACGAAATTCACCAAATGCCATTTTTGGAGGAAAGAGGTAAGATTTCTAGGGCATGTGGCCTCTAAAGATGGGATAACAGTAGATCCCGCAAAGGTAGTTGCAGTTCAAGATTGGCAAATCCCAATGAATTCAACGGAGGTGAGAAGTTTTCTTGGATTGGCAGGCTATTATAGGAAGTTCATTAAGGACTTTGCAAAGATATTAGACCTACTCACCAGGCTGACGAAGAAGAATCTGACGTTTTCGTGGGATATAGATTGTGATGTTGCTTTCCAACGATTGAAGAAGGCTCTGACAACAGCCCCAGTCTTGACATTGCCCGATGGGAACAAAGTGTTTACAATATGAACTGATGCATGTGGTACAGGGCTTGGTGCAGTTCTGATGTAAGAGAGAAGGGTAGTATGTTATGGAGGTAGACAGTTAAGGGTTCATGAGAAGAACTACCCTACCATGACTTAGAGCTAGCTGCCATAATATTCGCGCTTAAGGCTTGGCGCCATTATTTGCTTGGAGAGAAGTTCAAGTTGTACACCGATCATAAATCTCTCAAGTACTTGTTCTCGTAGAAGGATCTTAATTTAAGGCAACAAAGGTGGATGGAGTTTCTAGCATCTTATGACTTCAAGATTTCTTATACCCCTGGAAAGGGTAGTGTGGTGGCAGATGCACTGAGTAGGAAGAGGATGGCCTTAAGTCCTATGTTTGTGGAGAGGAAAAGCTTGGTGTTTATATCGACTTTTGACTTTAAACCCTCCACCAAGTTTTTGCCTGGTTTATTTGCATCATTGGAGGTGAGACCTACTCTTATGGATCAGGTAGGAGTTTTGCAGTGAGAGGATCCACAGATTTTAGACATCTTGGATAGGCTCAGTAAAGGGGATACTTCTAGTCACCTCAATAGATATTCCACAAACGATAGTGGGTGGTTGCGATGAGATGGAAGGCTTTGTGTTCCCCAAGTTGGGAGTTTGTTGAAGACAGTCCTAGAGGTAGCCTATGATTCTAAGATGACTATTCATCCAGGCAGTGATAAGATGTATATAGATATGAAGAGGGTTTTCTTTCGGGCTGGGATGAAGAAAGATGTGGCGGAGTTTGTTTCTCAATGTTTAATTTTCTAGTAATTAAAAGCTAAACAAAGGAAGCGCGGTGGTTTACTTCTTCCTTTAGAGGTCCAACGGTGGAATTGGGAGAGCGTCTCTGTGGATTTCATCGATGGTTTGGCTAGATCAAGGAAGGACAACACCAGTATTTGGGTTGTAGTAGACAAACTTACTAAGAGTGCTCATTTCATTCCAGTTAAGAGTAAAAGGACGGCAACATGGTTGGCAACAATTTACGTTCATGAGATAGTCCATCTTCATGGAGTTCTTTCCAGTATCGTAAGTGATCATGACCCCATTTTCAGCAGTGAGTTTTGAAGGAGCTTGCAAGAAGCATTCAGTTGTGTTTGAGCATCGCTTATCACCCTCAAACTGATGGACAGACGAAAAGGGTGAACAAAGTTCTTGAGGATCTTTTAAGAACGTGTATCCTAGACTTTGGAGGGACTTGGGAAGAGCATCTTTCTTTAGTAGAGTTTGCCTACAGCAACATTTATCAAGCTAGTATTGGCATGGCACCTTTCGAAGCATTATATGGACGACTCTATAGATCACTGGCTTGTTGGTAGGAGTCTACAGAAAGATTTTTACTTGGACCAAATATGGTTAGAGAAACTTCCGGAAAGGTTGATCTTATTAGACGATGAAGGAAGACAGCTCAGGATAAGCAGAAGTCCTACGCAGACAAGAAAAGGACTGACATTTAATTTGAGGTGGCAGACATGGCTTTCATTAAGGTATCACCATTAAGAAATGTGGTTTGCTTTGGGTCTATAGGGAAATTGGCATCAAGATTTACAGGGCCATTTCCCATAATAGAAAGGATTGACCAAATGGCCGATAGAGTAAAGATACCAGAAAGACTATCTGGTGTTCATGATGTTTTCCATGTTTCTCATTTGCGGAAGTGCTTGCATGATACCGCAGAAGCAGTTGAGCCAGGTATATTGGAGGAAGTAGAGGCGGAACAGGAGGCGCCAATTATACGAGTTCCTACCCGTATTCTTGGATCAGAAGTTAAGAAGCTATGCAACCGAGAGGTCAAGTTGATGAAAGTTCAGTGGGGAAATAACCAAGAGGATGCAACTTGGGAGACCGAAGACAATATTCACGCTTCGTACCCTTTTCTTTTTAAGGGTATGTTCTTAGAATCATTTCCAAATTTTTTATTCATACTTGTTTCTATTATTTAAGTATATACTATTGATCGAATCTTCGACCTTTAGGTAGGAATCCTATGAATGTCAACATGTGTTTGAGACATGTTATGTTTGATGGATACAAGTGGATGCAAGTGTTTGCTAGTGGTTGCTCGTGGATGCACATACACACACATTAGGCACTAGATCGGCTTAATCACTCTCATACTACTGATGGATGTGTGTGCATTTTTCTTCCTTTTATGGATGGAAATGGATGTATCATTATATGGATGTTGAATTTGGATGAATGATTGTGCACACATATATAACTTACATGTTATAATAGGATTATTTGCATACATGATGGATTCATGGCACTAACATACAGTGCATTTAGGAGGTCGACTGAATCAGTAGGCCGCCTGATCTTTCGCATTAGTATAAGGACACATACACACACCTTTGCATATGTTCATATAAGCATTAGAAAACTTTTAAGGACAATGGATGCCTGTGATTGGTGGATGAGTAGATGGATGTGGATGTTAGGATATACATTCTTCTTAACTTGGAGATTTCGGGGATGAAATCCTTTGAGTACGGGAAGAATGTAACACCCCATAATTTTAACAACACTTTAGATGGTAAATTAAAGAATAATTAAATAAATATTCAGAATTAAGTGAAACGGACTGCGCCATTGCGCTCCTCTTGGAATTCTGGTCAAAAAGACACCTGGTTTGCATAAAATGGACACCGTATAAAGAAGTTATTAAGGTTTGAAGTTTGTATACACATAAGAAGAATATATATATATATATAATAAGCCCAGAATTCAAAATCAGATCAAAATAATTCAAAATCGCAAAAAAAGAGGGAGCGGGAAAAATCTCGCCCAGGGGTGTCGACCCCATCGAGGGGGTGTTGACCCTTGGGCCGACCCCATAAGAGGGGTGTCGACCTATGGGTCGACCCCATAAGGCGGGTCGCCCCACTTACGGCAGATCTAAGCAGAATTTTTTTGGTTGAATGTGGACTCCTTTCTTGACTTGGTTCATTGGCTTTAGGCTATAAATAAGACCCCCTTTCTCTTGTTTCTCCACTCCTAAAACAATGGAGAACTAGATGCCGCCTCTGCAAAGATTAAATCAAGTTTTTCTTCTTCAGAAATCAGGTCATTCAAGTTTAGAGATCTATGATTCAACATCAGCAATCCCTTTTCTATTTTTCTTGATCCAATCACGGAGAGTCTATGTTAATTTTAGATCCAAATAATTAAAACTTAATCTTGACATGACTATAACTTGGATTTAAGCCTATGAATAATTGAATCATATCAGATCTGCTATAACCTGTGTATTTGTGTTATTCTGACATGAATATGAACTAGATCTAAGTCTATACCTACTTATCATGTCAGATCTTCTATTGTTAGTTGATCTAATTCGTTGTTTAGATCTTTTCATGCCTGTTTATGATGTCTCTATTATGTTAGAATCAGTTC
The DNA here is from genome assembly GCA_030737875.1 of Allium sativum. Lineage (NCBI taxonomy): Eukaryota > Viridiplantae > Streptophyta > Magnoliopsida > Asparagales > Amaryllidaceae > Allium > Allium sativum. The sequence continues at coordinate 786,335,027 of CM060916.1, read as the reverse complement.
TATTGTCATACGTTCATCAGATCCGTTCCTATACGCTTATCTTGTCATTATGCCACTATATGTTTTTACCTATTTCTTCCATTATATGTCAATTTTGTTAGTATGATCATTTCTGTTCTCTTCCCTTCATCTTTTCCCTTTTATTTCTATAGTCAGGCTACCTTCGAGCTTAGGCATGCCGATGAAATATGCGAACGCGTTAAAATTGGGAACGTGGGCAAAACGGTAAAATTGGGGCATAACTTGTATTGGGAAATTAGGCATAAATTGAATGAAATATATGAATATTAATTTGGGGCATATGGTTATTATGAACATAAATTGGGAAAGGGGCATGAAAACCAATAATGACATAGGAATAACTGGTTAATAACGGAAATGCCTAGAATTATAGTAATTAGAAACTGTAAACGCGCCTAGACACGAGGTTAGATTAAACTTGTGGTGGAAGTCTGCCCGGAACCACCCGGCATATCCAGCGACCAAAAGTGGTGAATCTATTGTGAGGGGTCTAACTGCATAAACATGTGACGTGCTAAGACACGAGGTTAAACCCAACTTATGGAAGAAGTCTTCCCGGAACCGCCCGGCATATCCAACATCCACAAGTTGTAGGTTTAATATGGGAGGTCTAGTGCACTATAACCATAAATGAATATGGTAATAAACTTGAATACTTAACCTAGTTGAATCCATAGGGATTGTATATGTTAACTTGAGTATGGGTAAAGTAAAATTGTATGAAATAGTGGGAGGGTTAAGTATATCTTGAGTTGGTTTTATATATAGGCCTACAATCTTAGCATGTGGGGTTGTGCAATCTTTTACTCTGGTATAGCATAACCAGTGGAAAACTAAGTGGGGATGCAAGTATAGGGGAAGCTTGTATCATTTTGTGTGTGAGATCCATTTTAGTCAGTAACCCACATATAGGTATCAAACGAGTACTCTGAACTATGTCAGAGTCGGGGCACGCTTACTGGGCTGATTGTAAGAGATCCAAATGAAGGGGTGGTGTGGGCAGCGCGTTCCGACGGGGTCGTGTGCATGCATGGGTACGATAGAGGAGGTTTAGACGCCGTGACATTAGTAGATATGGTTATGCCCGTCTTGAAAATGAAGGGTTACCACTTTAGGAAGTGATACATCCTACTGTGGGGCTAGGACAGGGTATCTACGGAGTAGGGAGCCAATCGATTGGGGTATTAATTAGGGTACATCTAGACTTTGGTATGTTTGGGAGTCCGTTATTATCGTTAGGGGTAATTCCGGTATGTCGGGCTGCCTGTTGATTGTATGGGGTTAAAACCTCTCACTAGAAGTACGCCTAAGTCTACCATCTTATAGTTGTTGGGATCATATCATCTTGGTTATACTAGTATTAGTGCAAGGAGAAAGAGAAAGTACTAGGGAAGCACAGTATACTCTATCCTGTTTACCCTTCTTACCTTGTCATACATGACTTTTAGGATGTTATCTCTCTTATCCACTTTATATGTCTGTCATGATACCTTTACTTATTTATATGCTAAAAGTAATTGGACTTGCCAGACTTTATGTCTGACCCATTTTGTTTCCTTTTCTTTCTCTTCCTTCCCCCCAGGTTCTCAGGGTGGGAATACTCAAGCTTGATCAGGACTCTGCTTTCATCTTGTTTGGAGCTGTTTTAGATGTACAGCTTGATTTCATATCTCTTAACTATGCCTATGTTTTGGGGATTATGCTTCTTTTATTATTGTACTTTGATGTTTTAAGTACAAGATAGAAGTTTTAATGGTGTACTGGGTTTTATGCATTTCAGATATATGATGTAACCATGTTTTGAACTACGATGTTTTCTACTTAATAAAATTTTAAATTCCACTACTATTTTATATCTGTCTTGTAATGTTTCTTATTTTGTTTACCTATAACGCTTCAAGAAACATAATGCTTTCTCTTAATGAGTGACATTAACGGACGTGTGGTGTCACACCTTCCATATCGTTTATCTCACTGAAAACTACAAGTTAATACGATTCTATAAAAAAAATTGGCTTCCGATTTCATATGAAGTTTCGACTGATTTAAAATTTTCAAAATGATGACAATTTCTGGAGATTTCCTTGATTGTGAAAAATAGTATGCATACAAGAACATAAAGTTGAAATGTTATATTAAGCCTTTTGCGTCTGCGCTTTCACATAAAGTTCATGGACTACTTATAACTCTTCATGCATGTTTGCACATGTTATAGATAAATTAGTTTATTTTATCTTATCTTGTCATCCAATCACTTAAACTATTTTGCTTTAGATTATATATTCAGATGCTCAACCTGGTGATCTTTGCACTCATCGTGAGTATATTCTCTGGTTGGTAACTTCAAGTAGTGCTCTTTCAAGATATATGTGAGTATTCTGTATGCTACGTATTTCCGTTGAACTCACTAAATGAATAATTTGGTACTCCCATTTATATTAATGGTTGCTTGGCCTTGATTCTTTGTTTTCTAAATAATTGGTTTTGAAACATATTCCATCATTACATTGATTAATTTTTTAAAATTGCGTAATCAAGCGGTAGTCACAAATTTTCATCCCACTCATAAATTTGAGACCTGTTTAGGAGGAAATGGGATCTCAGATCAGGAGCTGCTGTAACAAAGTAATAAAAGAGAGAATATTGTGGTATTCATCTTAAGCTAAAGTAGAAAATCTATTTGAACAATTTCGGTACAAAAATATATGCATCAAGCATGTGTGGCTTTATGTTAGTGTGTGAAAAATCTATTTGAACATGAAGTTCATCACTGTTTTTTTATAGGAATGAGTCACAACTCCTGTTTTTCTTGATGAAAAGAGCAGGATACATGTCCCAATGCCAAAAATGTTTCCCATGTTTAGTAGTTTTGTCTTCTCTTGCATTGCTGGGAATCTGTAGTTGTGACATTGTATTTCTTTTTGGCTCCTATATTTTCTGCTATTTTGTACTCATCTCTTTTGCAATTGATGATTTTTATTTCATGGAGAAGTTTGTGGTTTGCTTTCCAAATATACCACAGTTCATACAAATGCAGGACTCATACTCATTGTCCACTGTAAGGTAACTAACTTCCCCACTACCAGACTTCTATTGCTTTTTAATAACATATTAAGAGTTATACACGTAAGGGTCATTCAATATGATATCTAAAATCTATGTGGTCGAATGTAAATTTTTTGTGTGTATGCGCATATATTCATACAGGTATACATAACATCTAACGTTAAGCATGTTAGTAAGTTTGTTGTGAAATGGTGCCTCTTTTTTAATTTTTGCTAACTGAATTTTGACTGCGTCTTATTTGTTGTTAACAAAAGCATTTAAAGCTTCTTTGGTTACATGTAGAGTCTGTTCATAAGGTTTTTTCATTTTTACATAGTGGGTCCTTCTGCTGTTGTTTTGTTGATGTTTCCATCAGTTATACCTGTCTGTTATTCTAACGGTTGACTGTTATACTTGTGTATAGGAAATTAGTATTTTTGAAGTGAAGAACAGTCGCGTCAAAGAACTGATGGTAATTAAGCTATGAACAAGACTTTAACTATTATGTATTATAATATTTCATTCGTACTAGTTGTGTAAATGGTTGTCGTATGTGGATTCACTTATTTTGTCGAAATACTATTACTAAAATAATTGTGGATATCATATTTGATTATGCGATTAATATGTTTTTTAATTTATTTGAATATGGTGATAATCGATGTTGGTTTGTAAATGATGATTATGTGATTGACTATTTGTTTTAATACTGCAAGTATATATAAGACGTTGTTGGAAATGATACAAGCCATTAATAGTAAATAGCTGCAATCAAAAGATGTCAAAATAAATAAGTTTTAGTATCGTTTCAGAAATGCTGCAAGAAATATATAGTAGCTAAGATTAAATCCTGCAAAATATTATAGTAGCATTGAAAAAACACTACAGAAAATAAAAAAAGAATGGTGCAAATATCACTTTGGTTGCATTTTTAAAACGTACCAAAAAAACTTTTGTAGGGTTTTTGAAACGCTACAATATGTTCATTTTTTGTTGCGTCTACTAAAACGCAACTAAAATTTTCGGACTTTTAGTTGCATGTCGTATCGCAGCGTTTATCGAAACGCGACAACAAGTTTTAGCAGCATTTTTGCAACGCTACTAAAGCCGTTTTCTGGTGTAGTGTTCCTTAGTCTACTTAATTACCATGAAAAGAAAAATTCAAAATCATTTATCAATTTAATATATATAATTAAATAATATAAGGCATTTTCAACATGTCCATCTTAGGCAGATTTTTACCTGTCTTTGTGTCCAGTTTTCAAGTACACAAACGGTTGAATTAGAAAAAGTGGCCGAAGTGAAAGTTATAGGCCTTTGAGTTAGCTTTCAAAATTGATAAAATTATCTAAATTTCATTAAGAACTGCAAACGTTATGGCCAAAATACCAAACGTCATTTTCGGGGGTTTAAGACCAACCATTCATTCTTAGATTTCACAACTTTTCTTCAAAATATTAAACGAATACATGTACTTAAATAGTTTTTCTCACCTTAGAATTGTAGACTAAGCTTGTATTTATTCTATTGGCTTTTCCTAAGCTTCTCCTTTTTATCTTCTCTTGTTTTTGTTTTGTGAATGCATAAAAAGAAGTGAAGATTTCCACCCTTTATACAGTATTTTTGAAGGCTAGTTTGATAATTTAGTTTTCGACACTTGTCCACCTTATCTTCATGCAATCTTTAGGATGTAGACACACACATGGACACCTAATGGGTTTATATGTCTTTACCTCCTTAAATCTCATGACATGTGCACCGTTCATTTTGTGACACGTGTCCCTTTCATTTTAAGCCATTTTTCATATTCTAGAATATATACATATACCATTTGTAATTCATTTATAAACTATATGTTATGTATGTATTTACACACACACACACACACACACACACATATATATATATATATGTGTATGTATATATTCATTATACTTAAAATCTTTGATTTGGATTGAATTAATATATTCAAAATTTTTGAAAAAAATTCATACCCGGAATTTTGAGTTAAGCTGTTACATTAATTTATTTGATGCCTTTTAAATCCTATTGTACTGTATCTCGATAAAACGGCAACCCATTTCTTAAAATATATGCACTACAAATTAATTATTTGTATTTGAAATTTATTTGATGCATTTTAAATCATATGCTAGCATAAGTTGTACTCTATCTTGAAATATGGCATCCCATTTCTTGAAATATACGCATTACAAATTAATTGTTGTTATTTAAATTTTATATGATGCCTTTTTAAATCATATACTGGCATAGGTTGTACTGTATCTCCATAATATAGAATCCCATTTCTTGAAATATACGCATTACAAATTAATTGTTTTTATCCTTGTTTAATTTTTGTGATACAAAGTCACAAATATGTGGAAACAAACATGCAAAAAGGAAAGTAAATATGTTTAATATGGAAATGCATAATTTGTTGATTGCATTTGCATGAGAAGGCATAGAAATAAATGCAGAGATTATTTTCTTCAATCTTTGCTAAGGAAAGGAATTAATTGATTTACTTGCCATGTTTCCGCTATTCGTTTCCTTTGCAATTTACCTCAATTATTTCTTACCATATCTTGGTAATTTGATTGATGACTCATATATATTTCACTGGTTATATATTAGGGTAGACTTCATTGTTAACCCATTCTGGCATGGAGTCAGTGATCCCCGATACCCAAATGGAGTGTCTCTTCTTGTTAAGACTAATTTGAGGTTTTGGTTATGTAAACCCTTATCTTGTAATCTCTTATATCTCTCTCTTATCTGGAGTAATATCTCTCTCCTTTGGACTGGTTGTATGTTATCTTCTTAATGACGATGAAACTGGTACAACTATTGTGCCTTTATTTTCTTCTTTATAGTTATTTACTATTTGTTTGGAGTAATTGAATAATCATCGTTAGTTTCATTGATGTTTAATTGGCAAATCTTGATCCTGCTTATTGTTTTTTCGCATCTGTTCAACCTTTTTGCATAATAGATTGGTATCAGAGCAAGGCGGTTTGTTTAGATTGTGTATCAACGACTTCAAGAAGTAAACAGAAATTTACTGGTAATTATTCTACTACTATTTTGGAGGAAAAGGAAGACCTTGGTGGAGGAGATTATATTGAGAGAGAAGAGCGTTCCAATCTGGGAACTTTGACGTGATAAAGAGCTTACTGAGTTGAAGGAGCTATTGGATTTGGGAACTTCTGATCATGTTTCAGATAGGGGTCTTCATGTTAATGATGCTCAAGGGATCCAAAATGATCATGAAAGGAGCTTTGGTCAAGTGATAGACGGGTGTCGAGTTGTAAAATCCACAAAGATAAGACAGAGATCTTTGTGGTATTATAAACGTTTTAAGCTTATTGATTTTTGCGTGGTACATCTCATGTGGAAGATGCATCTTTTGCGGGCAGTGGTTATGTTTGGAATGTGGTATTGATTGAAGCGGTTAAGTGACAGGAGAGAGACTTGTTATATGTACAGATATTTGGGTTAGCCTTTTTTGTTGTCAATTGGCTTTATTTTCTGGCTCTGTATTTAGATTGGTAATTAAGAGGATTTGTTGGCTTTATTGGTATTGAGATTAATGTGGAATCTACCTTATTTTGATTTTGGATATTTAAAAAATTTATTTGCAGGAGGGGACATAGTCTGAGCTCGTTAACAAGGTGTTATGGAGGGTAGCTTTGATAGAATCCATTTGGTAAATATTCACTATGAGATTTTGGCTTAAGGTGGAGTTCTATTTTGAAGAATTTTATGTTGTGAAGAGAATTTGACTCGAGATGGGTTGTTGAAGATATGTTATTTTGCATCAAGGTGGAGTGTTAAATTTTGGTGACTCGAAGTCACAAATAGGTGGAAACAAATAATACAAAAAGGGAATTAAATATTTTTAATAAGGAAATGCATAAATTATTGATTGCATTTGCATGAAATAACATAGAAATAAATACAGGGATTGTTTTCTTCCATCTTTGCTAAGGAAAGGATTTGATCGATTTACTTGCTAGGTTTGCGTCATTCGTCTCCTCTTCAATTTGCCTCCATTATTTCTTACTATATATTGGTAGTTTGATTGATGACTCACATATATTTCACTGGCTATATATTCGGGTAAACTCATTGTAAACCCATCTTGGCATGGATTCAGTGATCCCTAAATGGAGTCTCTTCTTGTTAGGCCTAATTTGAGGTTTTGGTTATGTTAACTCTTATCTTGTAATATCTTATATCTCTCTCTTATATGGAACAAAATCTCACTCCTTTGGACTGGACGTACACTATCTTCCTGATGATAGTGGAACAAGTATAAATATTGTGTCTTTATTTTCTTCCTTATAGCTATTTACTATCCGTTTAAAGTAATAGAATAATTATTATTCGACTGATGTTCAATGGAAAATCTAGATCCTTTTTATTGTACTTTCGTATATGTGCAACCTATTGTAACAGCCCACATATTATGTATCGAAAGATCGTAAAATATTTTTATTTTATTCTCTGAGGGTTTGATTATTCTCATCTTTTAATATATTGCTTATGGGGATGTGAGACATGTCCATAATTTTTACCGATTTTGTTTGTGAACATTTTGCCTCTGTCAGCCTTGTACATGGCATAACTTTTGACTCAGGTCGAATCAGAGGGTGAGACCTATGCCATTGGAAAGGAATTGATGAATGCCTTTCCGTAGAGTGGTTAATTAAAGATTTGGCTCAGCAGTTTGGGAAAAATCGCTATTTTAAGGTTTTACAGTTGGCTATTCAGGTTTCGGAGCCCTTGTGGAATCCTATAAATAGGGGGTGAGAGTGGAGGGAAGAGGTTAACTTTCCCATTCTCTCATTTGGAGGCATTGATCTCCTTCTTCCTCTAACACATTTCCACCATTACAAATCCACATATAAGGAGGGAAATCATAGATCTACACCACTGAGGGCTAGATCTACATCATTTCAAGTAAGGATTCATCAAATCGAAGGGCTAGGTGCTATTTCTTTGTTGTCCAGAATTCTATTTCATCATTTTGCTTTGTTTTGGATAATTGGTGAGTGATTTACTTCTCTCACAAGAATGCAATGAAGTATATGAGTGTTTGTGCATGTTTCTCATCAAATCGGAATGTTTTACCATAGATTTACACCATTACATGTCCATTTTCATATGCATCACCCTATGATCTAATCTAACAAGTTTTACTCGTTAATTTCATGTCATTTTACATGTTTATGTTAGTTAGATCTCTCATTTTGATCATATGTTCATTTTATTGGTTTTTGGTGAGATTTACATCATTTTTGTGGTAATCGTCATATTCATGTGGTTAGTAATGTTATGATATGTTTATGATTGTGTTTCATGATTTTGTTTGAGTTGGTTTCGTCAGATTCGTAGTTTGGCGAAGTTTTGGCCGAAATCAGAGTTGAATTGCAATATGCAGGTCTTGACTCGGCCATAATTGACTCGGTCAGAATTGACACAGCCAGATCGGGCAAAAGTTGGCTTGGGAAGAAGTTTGATCGGGCAGATGTTGGCTCGGGTAGAAGTTGGATTGGGCAAGTTGGCTCGGGCAGAAGTTGGCACGGGCAGAAGTTGGATCGGGCAAAAGTTGGCTCGGGCAGAAGTTGGATCAGCCAAAAGTTGGATCGGGCAGAAGTTGGCTCAGGCAGAAGTTGGATCGGCCAGAAGTAGGATCGGGCAGAATTGGCTCAGCCAGAATTGGATCAGCCAGAAGTGATTCATACTAAAGCGACCCGGACATTTCCAGTGATGGTGTGACTTCAAAGTAAATTTAATTGGGAAGTCAGGAATTGCTAAAATAATGCTATAGATTGATTTGAACCTTATAAAGATGTTGGTTGGTTCAACGATGATGGTGGCTTCGACAAGAGTCCAGAAGGGGATGTTCGAAGTGATGTGATATGTTCGTTGATTGGTGAAAAGCAACGAATAGGCAGACAACTCAAAGGTTGTGAGTTGGTGGATAATGGTTGCTCGAGAAGGTCGCTTGAGCAGTAAATAGCCGTCAAGATTGGACGACTAGAGATATTGAAGGTCGAGGGATTATCGTTGTCCTAAGTTCTAGCAGGCTCAAAGTAGGGGTACGATGGGGGCACCCAAAAGACCGATTGTAGGTCGAATACCTTGTGTATCGTTGAAAGGCCTAGTTGTCAAGGTTGGACATATGGAGTTTATGCAGGAACTGGGGTTACCATTAGCCTTTGACATATGGCAAGGTTGGCCGTCATACGATTAACAATGATTTCAAAGCAGGATTGGCGGTGATAGCCAAAGTCAGTCATGGATGATTGGTTGTTCTGTTTATACTATCTCATATAGATTATCCAAAGTCGAGGGAGATGTTCTTTGAATGCTCAACTAATATTGGTTTAGGCCTCTTGGAAGAGTACTTGGGGAATGTTAAACCCGATTAGGGTTGTCTACGTGAGACCTATGTAATCTGGATGCTATGAATGTTATGAATGCTTGTTCTGGTTCCAATGTATGAATTGTTATTCCTTTGGTTGAATAGATTGTAAAGCTATCACTGTCCGATGTGGGGAAGATAAGGTAGAGTTCTTCTCTGGTGTCGTGCGTAGATTAGTATGTTTTTCTATCCTTTCTCATACACTTTATTGTTGAAGTTTGTTAGCTGTTTTATCGCTCACTAAGACTATTGTCTGACTCAAGGTTTTATGTTTCCTCTTATTACCTTAGGCTGTTCATCTGGTTGTGGATGGGCAGACTAAGTAACAGGTGCCAATTAATGCTTTAGTGAGGACGACTATGCTGATCGATGGCGTGTATGAGGCTCACGTACCAATTTTACTACTATATAATAATTGGATTTCCGCTGTTTGCTTTTCGGAGTGATGTAGTGAGGAAACTTTGTACAGACACTATTTCCAAGTTGTGGATATTACTTTCTGGTTGTATGAAAGTCCAGTGTTTCTGCTTCACAATTACCACCTATTGTATATGTTCTATTATATTTTATCCTTGCACTGTGAGTTTACGACAAGTTCTACTTGTGTTTACCTACTCTAATGATCGTCCATGACTACTTGGCACAACCTTCAGTGCATTATTCCTCTTGTACAGTGCGGGGGTTATGGGCGGTCGTCACATTTGGTATCAAAGTTCAAGGACGTAATCACGTATGAGACACGCACTTGTAGATTTCAGCTGGATGCTTACTTTATATATTAGCATATATAGTATTTTCCTTTAGCAGTTTTTCTTTAAAGTGACTAATTATTCTAAATTGCAGATTTAGAATGAGTAGACAAGAAACAAGACATGCTGCCAGGGGAGCCAATACTAGAGGGGGAAATGGTGTTGAACCTAATTACCCGGCCATGTTTGAAGCCATGGAAGAAGCAATTATGCGAAGGGCACCCGCTCCAATGGTAGCAAACATAGGTGTTGGTGTGCGAGTTCCTAGAGTAGTAAATTTTGCAAAGCTGTGCAAGGACTTTACATCTCTAGGGGGAAAACCATTCAAGGGAGCTGAACCAGCTGAAGAGGTTTAGAGGTGGATGGATTCATTTGTCCGAATTTTTGGAGACTTGGGTATTGAGGATGCAATAAAGAGAAAACTTGCATCAAGGCAACTGCAAGGCAGGGCCATGGTATAGTGGAATTCTGCTACACCCGAGACTCCAGAGGAAGAAATTTCATGGGAGCTATTCCAAGATAAGTTTGAAGCAAAGTTTATCTCCACTGCTTAGAAGTCTGTTCTCTTCAAGAAGTACGTAAAGTTGAAGCATAATGGCAGATCAGTTCTTGACTACATTTCTGATTTTGAGGCTTTGTCTAGATATGCTCGTTCATACATTGACACACCCTATTAGAAGAACGAGAAGTTTGTCTTGGGTTTGGATGCTTATATCGGAAAGCCGTTAGTGGACCATCTTGATGACTTATTTGAGAAGATTGTGGAAAAAGCTATTCATCATGAGAGCTTGTTTCCTAAGGAAGCAGATGTTGTCACTGTGACCAAAGAGCTCAGAAACCACAACAGGGTGGTAATAATAAGAAGAGGAAGCAGCAACATCAAAAAGGAAAAATGGTCAAAAGAAGCCCAAGAGTGAGGTGGTTTGCTTTAACTGCCAATAGAAAGGCCATTTTGCTAGTGAGTGCAAGATTCCCAAAGCTGAGAAGAAGTGCTTCAAATGTGGGAAGCCTGGGCATGAGAAGAAAGATTGTCCAGAATCAGCTAAGAGCAAGCAGATTGTGAAGGCATATGATTTGGAAGCTATGCCATCTTCTTCAAGAGCTCCTACCGCATAGGAGAAGGGAATAGGTGTCGTGGTGCAAGATACTCTTTATGTTAAATGTGTTTCAGTTCGTGTGCTTTTCGATACTGGAGCATCACATTCTTTCATTTGCAATGAGCTTGTGTGTCTCTTGGGTTTGGAACCTAAGATTTGTGATAGAGCCTTCGTAGTGACTAATCCAATTGGGGGTTCGTGAAATCTTTGCATGATATGTTGTGGTCTAGTGTTGTCGAGTCATGGTCGCTCTTTTGTGGGTGATTGCTTTGTTCTTAACTTCGCTGGGTTTGGGATCATCTTGGGCACGGATTGGCTCAAGAGGTATGCGGCAAGGGTGAATTGCGAGAAGCTAGAGGTGAGGGTCGGGGATGTGGAAGGGCGAAAGGTGTTGATTAGATGTAAGCGCGAAGATGGGGTCTTCGTGAGTTATCTGTATTCACTTGGGATTCCACAAGAAGACCTGTCATCAGTGTTGATCGCTAATGAGTATGTAGATGTCTTTGACGAGGTCAAAGGGTTGGCGCCGCATCGTGAGATCGAGTTTAGGATCGATTTCGTCGAGGTTGCTAGACCAATCGTTATGCCACTTAGGCGGATGGAGCCAAAGGAACAACGAGAGTTAGAGGTGCAAGTTAGAGACCTTTTGGGAAAAGGATTCATTTGGAGGAGTGTTTCCGAGTGGGGTGCACCAGTCGTATTTGCAACCAAGGCAGATAGCTCGTTAAGATTGTGTGCGGACTATCATGAACTGAACAAGGTGACAAAGAAGAACAAGTATCCGTTGCCAAGGATAGATGACTTGTTCGATCAGCTTCACGAAGCCAAAGTGTTTACTCAGATGGATTTGGCAATAGGATTTCACCAGTTGAGGGTGGCTAAGGATAGTGTGTCAAAGACTACTTTTAGGACACCATCCGGTTTCTTCGAATGGTTGGTGATGCCATTCGGGTTGACTAACCCACCAGCGTATTTTGTGGATCTTATGAATAGAGTATTCAGAGACCAATTGAACAAGTTTGTGCTTGTGTTCGTGGATGATATTATGGTTTATTCTAGAAATGAGGGAGAACATAAGATGCACTTGAGAGTTGTGTTAGAGATCTTGCGAAAGCATCAGCTTAAGGCTAAGTTCTCAAAGTGTCATTTCTGAAAGGATGAAGTGAGGTTCTTAGGTCATGTAGTTTTTGGAAAAGGGATAGCGGTTGACGCCGCTAAAGTTGCAGCAATCCAGGACTGGGGTCGACCTAAGAATGCGACGAATGTTCAGAGTTTCCTTGGGTTGGCAGGATATTACCGACGGTTTATCAAGGATTTCTTCAAAGTAGCTGCACCGTTGACAGGATTTACGAAGAAGAACCAAGCGTTCACATAGGATGCAAAGTGTGAACAAGCGTTTGAAATCCCGAAGGAGAGATTGACGAGTGCAACTGTGTTGACCATTCCTAGTGGGAATGAAGAGATGGTGGTATATACCGATGCATGTGGTACTAGACTTGGAGCAGTACTAATGCAGAAGGATAAAGTTGTGGCCTACGCAAGTCGACAGCTAAAGCCGCATGAGAAGAATTACCCAACTCATGATTTGGAGTTGGCGGCGATTGTATTTTCTCTGAAGATGTGGAGACATTACCTGTTGGGAGTTCAATTCGAGTTGTTTACAGATCACAAGTCATTGAAGTATCTTTTCTCCCAAAATGATTTGAATCTTCGGCAGCAAAGATGGTTAGAGTTTCTACGTCATATGATTTTGGCATAGCCTATACTCCGGGCAAGGGTAACACAGTTGCAAATGCGTTAAGCCGAAGAAACGCAAGTTTGGGAGCGATGTTTTTGGAATGGAAGAGCCTAGAGTACTTGGCAAGGTTCGATTTCAGGCCAAGGTGTGAGTTGGAACCTGAAATGTTGGCAAGCTTGTCGATAAGACCTACTCTTATCGAAATAATTGGCGAGAGCCAAAAGAAAGATGCGAAGCTTGTCAAGTTCATTCTGAAACTGGAATCAGAAGCTAAAGAGTTCGTGGTCGATCAAGAAGGCTGGTTTCGAAAGCAAGGGTGATTAGTTGTTCCTGATATCGACGGATTGAGGGATGAGGTTATGAGAGAATGTCATTACTCGAAGCTGACGATTAATCCTGGTGGAAATAAGATATATCAGGACATGAAGAGAGTCTATTACTGGGAAGGGATGAAGCGAGATATTGGAAAGTTCATTTCCACGAGTATGAACTATTGGCTGGTGAAAGATGAACAGAAGAAGCCTAGCAGTTTGCTTCAACCATTGGAAGTTCCTACGTGGAAGTGGGAGCAAGTATCGATGGATTTTATCGATGGACTACCTAGAATAAGGGCAGGAAACGAAGGGATTTGGGTTATTATGGATCGTTTGACCAAAAGTGCGAGATTTATTCCTGTCAAGTCGACTTAGACGGCATCGAAATTGGCCAAACTTTATGTGAAATGGATAGTTCGATTCCATGGTGTCCCAAAGAGTATAGTGAGTGACCGAGATCCATTATTCACGAGTGCATTTTGGAAAAGTCTACAAGAAGCTTTGCGAACTGAGTTGTGCTTGAATATGACATATCATCCCCAAACTGGTGGTCAGACCGAGAGAGTCAATCGAGTTTTGAAAGATCTCCTGAGGGCTTGTGTGTTAGACTTCAGAGGATCATGGGAAGTGTAACACCCCACCTCTGCTGGGGTCACTCACAAAGGGAATGCACTAGTTTTGGAGGGGTATTATCTAGTAAACAGGCACAGAGATAACACAAGACAGAACATAAATTAAACAGAGTATATAAAGCAGCGGATATAAATTTAACCAAATCTCATTATGTGGAAAATAGAGTCAAAACCTCTTACATCAAAATACCAAGTCATTATTTCATTACATCAAGTTCTAAAGAAGCAAAGTACTTAAAACAACATAAGTCCAATATTATTCCCCAAAAAGAGCATGAGTGCAGCCATAGCATAGCTCAAGACCAAACCGTACATGAGCTGTCAGAAGCAAGCAAAGTCCAAGCTAAGAGCTAGAGTTTCCTCCCTGAGAACCTGGGGGGGGGGGGGGAACGAAAGAAAAAGAGGTGGAAGAAAACGGGTCAGTCAAAAAGACTGGTAAACCCTAGTGACTATCAGCATAAAAACTAATAAAGTTAACTGGACATGAGAAACTGAGATTAAACATAAAGATAATAACTGGACTGGCATGATAATAAAAGGTAACAAGATAAGAGTGGCATCGCATATACAAGGTTTACTGCACTAACTGTACTAGTGTCCAAATCCATGTCAAGTATAAATCCAGAAATGATCCCTAAACCCAATAACATGAAATGACCCAATACGGGGTCCAACAGTCCATCCTAATCGATCGGCTTTACTCGTCATGTGTCGGTGTTATACGGCCCAATCGCGGAATGTAGTCACATGTGCTAGGTCCACCCTAGGGTGTATCAGGTCTTAGGGTGTCAACCACTGACACAAATCAAGCACGCACAATGTAGTACTATGGGTGCCCATGCCTACTTTTTCAACTCCGAACTAAGTGCACGACCCTAGTCCGCCTGAACCTACACTGGCGCACCTTACTCAGCCGTTATTCTTGGTCGCTTACAATCAGCCCAGTAATCGTGCCCCACCCTGCCTAGTCCCCAGGGTATCGTGATACTTCTAAGTGGGTTACTGCTGAAAGGGACCACGTGGCTAGGATTTCTAATGGGTTAAGTGTTGTCATTAAAAAGGCCATGACTTAACCCCTATCCAAACATGTATCAAATTGGTTAAGTGTATTCAAGTGGTCCATGACTTAACCTTTCCATGTGGCATTAATTTACTTAACACACCCCAACCTCTCACATTAGACTTGGTTATGGTTACTGGATGTGCCGGGCGGGTCCGGGCAGCTTTACACCATAACCTAGTCTAACCTCGGGTTTAAAGTGCTATATGACCAACTACCCACATTGGGTCCTATTATTTGCAACTACTGGATTTGCCGGGCGGTTCTGGGCAGATTTACGTTGCAAATTCAACCCAACCTCGAGTTGGTCGCTTTCAAGTTATCTAATTGTCATGTCCCAAATTCATGTTTTCAAGCTTATTCTCATGTCAAGTTTTCATGTCATATTTTCATGTCATATCATGTCAATTCCATAGCCAATTTCAAGTTTGCCTAATCTACCCCAAAACGTATCCCCAACGTACGTGAATTCGCATTAATACAACATGTCAAAATAGGGATATAACACAAAAAGGATAGTCATAGGATGGCAAAGGTGTTCACAAGTTAAGCATGATGATTATAACATTACAGGCATATGAAATAGGGTCTCAACATCAACTTGGCAAAATATGGTGATAGACATGGTAAAGGATTGACATAAGATAGTAACCCCAATAATAAATTCAACATCACAGGCATGTCAAGATAAAGGTCATGGGGGTTTTAGATTAAACATGAATATGTCCAAATCAAGTTCATACTAATATTACACAAGTCAAAATTTAAGATGAATAGATCTAGGGTGTACAAAACTAGATCCAAAATAACAGATCTAAAAGGGATAGTCATAGATCAAAGATATACCATGGTGGATCCAACCTAGTTATCATGTTTAGGCATAATTTCAGTTTACATCGTGTTCATGTTAAATTTACAGTTTAGATCTAAGAGTGACAAAGGTCTTACAGATCGTGGTCTAGAGAATGAGAAAGCAAAAGAGTAGAAGAAGAATCTCTAGCAAATCCCCAAATCAACGTAGCTCTAACGAAGTCTTGAATAGCCTCCTTGTTCTCTATCTTCCCGCCAGAACCTCAGCAGCATAAGGCCGGATAAGAATGTGATAGAGAGTCTAGGGTCAGGGGTTGTTTATATAGGGTTTAGGGAGCTGAACCTGGACATGCAACAAGACCAGATACATCTGTCCCAAAAACAGGCTAGGTGACCAGGTCGACACCCAAGTCGACTTGGTCTGGGGGGGGGGGGGGTCGACTCCCCAGTCGACCTGGTGCTGGCGGGATTTTTCCCGCCCAGTCTGTCTGGGTTTTGAAATTCGAATTTTGAACTTGAATTCGAACTGTTTTGAACTCTGGAATTTTCTGAAACTTTGGAGAGCTATATCTTGGTCATACGGACTCCGATTTTCGTAAACTCAGACTCGTTTTCAAGCAGAATTTCGAGATGAACGTAATGGCGTAACCCGTTTCCCTTGATTCTTATTTTAAAATTTAATTATGCCTTGATTTATAGTTATAACACGTTATTAAAATACGGGTTGTTACATTCTCCCCTCCTTAAAGGATTTCGTCCCCGAAATCTCTAAGTTAGGAAGAACGCATCCTACCATCCACATCCTTCTACTCACAACATCATTCACGAGCAACCATTGTCCTTAAAAGGATTTCTAATGCTGTATGAACATATGCAGTATGTGTGTGTATATGTACTTATCTAATGCAAAAGATCTGGCGGTTACTGATTCAGTAAACCTCCTTAATGCAAGATATGTTAGTGTAATGAGTCCAACATGTATGCAAATTCCTAACATAACTTAAAATTTCTACATGAGTGCACAAACATCATCCATATGCAACATCCACGTGATAGCATAACAAGTTCATCCATGTACAAGTATAAGCACCCATGCAAATGCAATATGAAAAGGTGTCTGAGCCGATCTAGTGCCTAATGTGTGTCATGCATCCACTAGAAATCACTTGCAAACACTTGCAACCATTTGCAAACATCAACCATAACATGTTTCGAATACATGTTTACATCCAAAGAGAGTTCTAAGGTTCTCAAGACAAGATTAACAAAACAAACATAGGTAGCATGATACGAAAGGTTTACAAGCTCAAAGGAAAAAGAGATCGAGAAAGTACCCTCAAAAAGAAATGGGTAAAGCGCGCGTATCTTCTCCTCGGTTTCCCAAGTTGCGTCTTCTTGGCCTTCACTACACTGTACTTTGACTAGCTTGACTTCGCGATTCCTTAGCTTCTTGATCTCCGTCCTTAAGATACGAATAGGAACTCGCCTCAGCGTTGCTTCTTTCTCCACTTCTACACCTTTGAGGATGCTTGGCTCAACCACCTCAACTGATTCATGTAGTCACTTTCGGAGATGTGAGACGTGAAAGACATTGTGTACTCTGGTCAGCCTCTCAGGTAACTCTACCTTATAGGCCATCTGCCCAATCCTCTCAGTGATAGGGAACGGTCCTACGAATCTCGGTGCTAGCTTTCCAATTGCTCCAAAATGAACCACATTGTGCAAAGGAGAGACTTTTATGAAAACCATATCTCCGACTATGAACTCTAGGTCTGTCCTTCTCTTGTCCGCATAAGATTTCTGTCTATCTTGGGCCGCTTTTATTCGTCTTCGTATCAACTCCACCTTCTCAGAAGTGTCTCGTATCATGTCGGGCCCAAGTATAAGTCTGTCAGTCGTCTCCCACCAACAAGTTGGGGACTTGTACGGTCTTCCATACAGGGCTTCGAACGGTGCCATCCCTATGCTAGCTTGGTAGCTATTATTATAAGCAAACTCCACGAGAGGGAGATGGTCTTCCCAAGTACCACCAAAATCAAGAATGCATAGCCTCAAAAGATCCTCTAGTACTCTATTTACCCTTTCGGTCTGTCCATCCGTCTGAGGGTGATAGGCTGTACTTAAATTAAGTTGCGTACCCATTGCTTCTTGCAGACTATTCCAGAACCAGCTAGTGAAAATTGGGTCACGGTCACTGACTATGCTAGAAGGAACCCCGTGCAACCGTACTATCTCTCGAAGGTAAATAGACACTAGCCATGATGCAGTCCTTTTGCTTTTCATCGGAATGAAGTGAGCACTCTTCGTGAGTCTATCAACAATGACCCATATGCTAGTATTCCCCTTCCTCGACCTAGGCAATCCATCCACGAAATCCATCGAGATACTTTCCCACTTCCATTGCGGGACCTCCAAAGGATGTAATATCCCACCGGGCTTCTTAGATTCGGCCTTGACTTGTTGGCACACCATGCACTTTGAGACGAATTCTGCCACGTCCTTTTTCATTCCGGCCCAAAAGAAAATGCGTTTCATATCTCTGTACATCTTATCCCCTCCGGGATGTATAGTCATCTTTGAGTGATGCGCCTCTTCGAGAACTTTATTTACTAAGTCTCCCACTAGTGGAACACATAGCCTTCCATCGCGCCTTAGCCATCCTTTGTCATCAATGGAATACCTACCAAGGTGACTTGACGTCTCACCACTGATTAACTTGTCCATGATTTCGACTATCTGTGGGTCCTCTTTCTGCGAAGTCCCTACTTGATCTAGAAGCGTAGGTCTCAGCTCAAGAGATGCTAACGTACCAGTCAATGACTCAACAACATGCGTAAAATCAAAGGTCGCTATAAACTCTAGACTTTTTCTTTCAACAAATAAGGGGCTCAAAGTCAACCTTTTTCTACTTAGCGCATCCGCCACCACGTTACCCTTGCCAGGGGTATAAGTTATATCGAAGTCATATGAGGCCAAGAATTCGATCCACCGCTGCTGTCTCAGATTCAAATCTTTTTGCGAAAAGAGATACTTAAGCGATTTGTGGTTGGTGTACAGCTCGAATCTCTCCCCTAGGAGATAATGGCGCCAAGCTTTAAGTGCAAAAACAATCACGGCTAACTCCAAGTCATATGTGGGATAGTTCTTCTCATGAACTTTAAGTTGTCTACCCCCATAGCATATCACTCTTCCTTCTTGCATTAGGACAGCGCCTAATCCCGTGCCGCACGCATCTGTGTACACCGTAAACATTTTTCCTCCATCGGGTAATGCTAAAATTGGAGCTGTGGTGAGGGCTCTCTTGAGTCTCTGGAAAGCAATCTCACATTCTATGTCCCATGCAAACGCTAGGTTTTTCTTCGTTAACTTAGTAAGAGGGGCTGAAATCTTAGCGAAGTCCTTAATGAACTTCCTATAAAAGCCCGCCAAACCGAGAAAGCTTCTCACCTCTGTTGCATTCTTAGGAATTTTCCAGTCTTGCACCGCAACTACATTTGCGGGGTCCACGGCTAAACCTTGCTTAGAAACTACGTGCCCAAGAAACCGAACTTCCTCCCTCCAAAAATGGCATTTGGAGAACTTAGCCTTTAACTGGTGTGCTTTAAGCATATCCATGACTTCCTTGAGGTGTCTAGCATGCTCTTCTTCATCCTTTGAGAAGATTAGAATATCGTCCACAAAAACCACCACGAACTTGTTAAGGAACTCCCGAAAGACCCTATTCATCAGGTCTACAAAGTACGCGGGTGCATTCGTTAACCCAAACGGCATGACGAGCCATTCGAAGAACCCATCTGGAATCCTAAACGCAGTTTTGTCAATGCTATCCTCAGCCACTCTAAGTTGATGGAATCTTGTGGCTAGATCGAGTTGAGAGAAAACAGATGCTCCCACAAGCTGGTCAAAAAGATCATCGATTCTTGGTAGTGGGTGCCTATTCTTCTTCGTCAGCTTGTTTAACTCACGTTAATCTACGCACAGACGAAGCGAACCATCCGACTTAGTAGCGAATACCACCGGAGCACCCCATTCAGAAATGCTTCGCCTTATGAAATTTTTCTCGAGCTACTCCTTGACTTGTTTACTGAGCTCTCTTCTTTCTCGCGGGGCCATATGCCTAACGGGCAATGAAACAGGCTTGGCATTATCATCCAGATAAATTTGGAAGTCTATCTCGCGTTTAGGGGGTAACCCTTTCATCTCATCAAAGATATCTGGATATTCTCGGACTACTCTCACGGAGTGCAGATTGTCGACGGATGAGTCGAGAGATTCAAGATAACATAACATGACCGGACCCTTCGGGTTACAAGAAAGTTCAAGGGTATTACCAAGGCATGTCATGAGCCTCACTACCCTTCGTTCACAATCAAGGATGGCTCCATAATTGGACAACCAATCCATGCCCAGAATTAAACCATATCCCATGAATCTGAGAACATAAGCATTACACGTGAATTCCACGCTTAAGATGGAAATCCGCAAATCAACACAAATCATAGATAAATGGGCGGAGCCCCTAATCGGATTTGAAACACTAACGGGATCATCAACTAGACTAGTACTTAAGTGCAGATTTTCAACAATATCAGAAGAGATAAAAGTATGCGATGCGCCAGAGTCAAATAAGGTTCGAACAGGAAATTCAGAAATGTAAACAAGGCTTTCTACAGAAATATTACTACCTCGGTCAAGAGCTGGAGTGGTGTTGAGAGCCTGCAACTGCCCTCCAGAAGGTCCTGCTCGCTGTGTCTGCCCTAGCCCCTGTCCTTGCTTCTTAGGGCAATCCTTACTGATGTGTCTAGTATCCCCGCAGTGAAAGCATTCACCCAACTTTCTTTTCTTCCTCCTACAGTCTTTATCTATATGTCCCGTGATACCACAAAAGTTGCACTTCCTCGTCTCACGTGGCTTGTTAGCATTGTTGTTGTTGCCCTTGTTATTCTTGTTGCCTCCCTTCTTGAAGTCAACCTTCTTGTTCTGAGTCTCATTAGACTTAACCTCCTTTTTGTCACCCTTGTCTTCCTCATGAAGTAGGGCCATATTCACCAAGCTTTCAAAGATCGCCCCCATGGGCACATGAGTCATGGCCATAGTGTGGAGTGGCTCGCTCAATCCTCGAGCAAATCGTAGAGCCTTCTTCTCAGCCGTGTTGACTAAGTCCAAACCAAACCGAGTAAGCTGATTAAACTTATTCACGTACTCCCTAACAGACATGTCCCCTTGCTTGAGTGCCATGAACCTCTCCATCTGAAGGTTCGCTTCTGCTGACGATAAGTATTCAAGCCCAAACCTCTCTCTAAAGTCTGCCCAAGTCTCAATTGGTCTGGTAGCGTTGGTGACTTCCCACCAAAATGCAGCTTCCTCTTTCAACAACCATGCTGCCAACTGAACTTTCCTATGATCCTCCATATCGAAGATAACGAACAGGTCTTCAGTCTCCTTTAACCAGTTTCGTGCCTCAGCGAAGGTCTCAGTTCCAAGGAAGCTCTTTCCGCCCATTCCTATAAAGTCTTTGCATATTTTGGCGAAGGCGGTGCCGGGAGGAGGAGGAACCGCGGCTACTGGAGGTGGAGGAGGAGGGATGTCTGTCGGGCCCGCATCGTTGGCCCCAGCTTCCAAGAACCTTCGGAACCATCCGGGTATGGGTACTCCCTCGGGAAGGTTAAGATCGGCCATGCTGAAAAACGAAAAGAAAAAGATTCAAACGAGGAAACAAGGAAAGTGCTAATGGCTTTTGGGGAATAGCCTTTTCTTAAAAATAGAACATTTCTTGAAAAATGCTTCTTTATAAATGGTTTTGAAAATAATTTTCAGAAAGTTTTTAAAACTTTTGCCCAGTTTGGTAACCTTCTGCTCTGATACCAAATGTAACACCCCACCTCTGCTAGGGTCACTCACAAAGGGAATGCACTAGTTTTGGAGGGGTATTATCTAGTAAACAGGCACAGAGATAACACAAGACAGAACATAAATTAAACAGAGTATATAAAGCAGTGGATATAAATTTAACCAGATCTCATTACGTGGAAAATAGAGTCAAAACCTCTTACATCAAAATACCAAGTCATTATTTCATTACATCAAGTTCTAAAGAAGCAAAGTACTTAAAACAACATAACTCCAATATTATTCCCCAAAAAGAGCATGAGTGCAGCCATAGCATAGCTCAAGACCAAACCGTACATGAGCTGTTAGAAAGCAAGCAAAGTCCAAGCTAAGAGCTAGAGTTTCCTCCCTGAGAACCTGGGGGGGGGGAGGGGAACGAAAGAAAAAGAGGTGGAAGAAAACGGGTCAATCAAAAAGACTGGTAAGACCTAGTGACTATCAGCATAAAAACTAATAAAGTTAACTGGACATGAGAAACTGAGATTAAACATAAAGATAATAACTGGACTGGCATGATAATAAAAGGTAACAAGATAAGAGTGGCATCGCATATACAAGGTTTACTGCACTAACTGTACTAGTGTCCAAATCCATGTCCAGTATAAGTCCAGAAATGATCCCTAAACCCAATAACATGAAACGACCCAATACGGGGTCCAACAGTCCATCCTAATCGATCGGTTTTACTCGTCGTGTGTCGGTGTTATACAGACCAATCGCGGAATGTAGTCACATGTGCTAGGTCCACCCTAGGGTGTATCAGGTACTAGGGTGTCAACCACTGACACAAATCAAGCACACACAATGTAGTACTACGGGTGCCCATGCCTACTTTTTCAACTCTGGACTAAGTGCATGACCCTAGTCCGCCTGAACCTACACTGGCGCACCTTACTCAGCCGTTATTCTTGGTCGCTTACAATCAGCCCAGTAATCGTGCCTCACCCTGCCTAGTCCCCAGGGTATCGTGATACTTCTAAGTGGGTTACTGCTGAAAGGGACCACGTGGCTAGGATTTCTAATGGGTTAAGTGTTGTCATTAAAAAGGTCATGACTTAACCCCTATCCAAACATGTATCAAATTGGTTAAGTGTATTCAAGTGGTCCATGACTTAACCTTACCATGTGGCATTAATTTACTTAACGCACCCCAACCTCTCACATTAGACTTGGTTATGGTTACTGGATGTGCCGGACGGGTCCGGGCAGCTTTACACCATAACCTAGTCTAACCTCGGGTTTAAAGTGCTGTATGACCAACTACCCACATTGGGTCCTATTATTTGCAACTACTGGATTTGCCGGGCGGTTCCGGGCAGATTTACGTTGCAAATTCAACCCAACCTCGAGTTGGCCACTTTCAAGTTATCTAATTGTCATGTCCCAAATTCATGTTTTCAAGCTTATTCTCATGTCAAGTTTTCATGTCATATTTTCATGTCATATCATGTCAATTCCGTAGCCAATTTCAAGTTTGCCTAATCTACCCCAAAACGTATCCCCAACGTACGTGAATTCGCATTAATACAACATGTCAAAATAGGGATATAACACAAAAAGGATAGTCATAGGATGGCAAAGGTGTTCACAAGTTAAGCATGATGATTATAACATTACATGCATATGAAATAGGGTCTCAACATCAACTTGGCAAAATATGGTGATAGACATGGTAAAGGATTGACATAAGATAATAACCCCAATAATAAATTCAACATCACAGGCATGTCAAGATAAAGGTCATGGGGGTTTTAGATTAAACATGAATATGTCCAAATCAAGTTCATACTAATATTTCCACAAGTCAAAATTTAAGATGAATAGATCTAGGGTGTATAAAACTAGGTCCAAAATAACAGATCTAAAAGGGATATTCATAGATCAAAGATATACCATGGTAGATCCAACCTAGTTATCATGTTTAGGCATAATTTCAGCTTACATCGTATTCATGTTAAATTTACAGTTTAGATCTAAGAGTGACAAAGGGCTTACAGATCGTGGTCTGGAGAATGAGAAAGCAAAAGAGTAGAAGAAGAATCTCTAGCAAATCCCCAAATCAACGTAGCTCTAAAGAAGTCTTGAATAGCTTCCTTGTTCTCTATCTTTCCGCCAGAACCTCAGCAGCATAAGGCCGGATAAGAATGTGATAGAGAGTCTAGGGTCAGGGGTTGTTTATATAGGGTTTAGGGTGCTGAACCTGGACAGGCAACAAGGCCAGATACATCTGTCCCAAAAACAAGGTTAGGTGACCAGATCGACACCCAAGTCGACTGCCCAGTCGACTTGGTATGGGGGGGTCGACTGGCCAGTCGACTCCCCAGTCGACCTGGTGCTGGCGGGATTTTTACCGCCCAGTCTGTCTAGGTTTTGAATTTCGAATTTTGAACTTGAATTCGAACTGTTTTGAACTCTGGAATTTTCTGAAACTTTGGAGAGCCATATCTTGGTCATACGGACTCCGATTTTTGTAAACTCGGACTCGTTTTCTAGCAGAATTTCGAGACGAACGTAATGGCATAACCCGTTTCCCTTGATTCTTATTTTAAAATTTAATTCTTCCTTGATTTATAGTTATAACACGTTATTAAAATACGGGTTGTTACAGGAAGACCATCTACATCTAGTTGAGTTTGCGTATAATAATAGCTGCCAGTCTAGCTTTGGGATGGCACCATATGAAAGGCCGTGCAATTCTCTAGCATGTTGGTTAGAAACTGGAGATAAGTTAGTACTTGGGCCTGAGATGATTAGAGAAACCTCGGATTGTATCGAGATAGTTCGACAACGAATGAAGGCAGCCCAGGATCGTCAGAAGAGTTACACCGACAAGCGTCGTAAGGGCTTGGAATTCGACGTGGGCGATATGGTTTTCATGAAAGCTTCGTCGTTGAAGCACATGGTTAGATTTGGTAAGAAAGGAAAGTTAGCTCCAAGGTTTGTTGGACCATTTCTGATAGTCGAGCGAATTGGAAAGCTCGCGTATAGATTGGAGTTACCCGAGAAGATGTCGAGTGTGCATAATGTGTTCCATGTGTCGTTTCTATGGAAGTTCGTGCATGATTCGAATGTGATGGTATCTCTTGAGAAGTACAAAGACTTAGAATTAGAGACCATAGTTTCGGGACCCCGTAAGCCACTTCGTGTTGTGGGGAATGACACAAAACAACTTAGGAGGAAGACGGTTTAGCTAGTCAAGTACAATGGAGTGAGGATGGAGACGATTGTACGTGGGTGGCGGAAGAGAGTATGAGAGCGACTCATCCATAATTCTTCGTCGGTAGGACCTTTTGATATCGTATCTTCGTTATATCATTATATCTTGTTGTTGATTGTTAGAACTCCGCATGCTAGGATAAGGCTATGGATGCTTGGCTTGATGGTTGCTAGTTTGGATGATAGAATTGGCTTTTCATGGATGATAGACATGTGAAATCATTGTGATTACTTGGTTTGTTTGGAATTTCGGGGACGAAATTCTTAAGGGGGGAGGGGGGGGGAGGGGGAATGTAACAGCCCGCATTTTATGTATCGAAAGAACGCAAAATATTTTTATCTCATTCTCCGAGGGTTAGATCATTCTCGTCTTTTAATATGTTGCTTATGGGGAAGTGAGACATGTCCATAATTTTTACCAATTTTGTTTGTGACCATTTTGCCCCTGTCAGCCTGGTACAGGGCATAACTTTTGACTCAGGTCGAATCAGAGGGTTAGACCTGTGCCATTGGAAAAAATTTGATGATTGCCTTTACGTAGAATGGTTACATTAAATATTTGGCTCAGCAGTTTGGGAGAAATCGCCGTTTTAAGGTTTTACAGTTGGCTATTCAGGTTTTGGAGCCTTGGCGGAATCCTATAAATAGGGGGTGGGAGTGGAGCGAAAAGGTTTACTTTCCCATTCTCTCATTTGGAGACATTGATCTCCTTCTTCCTCTAACATATTTCCACCATTAAAAATCCAAATCTAAGGAGGGAAATCATAGATCAACACCATTGGGGGGTAAATCTACATCATTTCAAGTAAGGATTCATCAAATCGAAGGGCTAGGAGCTATCTCTTCGTTGTCGAAAATTCTATTTCATCATTTTGTTTTATTTTGGATAATTGGTGAGTGATTTACATCTCTCACATAAATGCAATGAAGTATATGACTGTTTGTGCATGTTTCTCATCAAATTGGAATGTTTTACCATGAATTTACACCATTACATGTCCATTTTCATATGCATCACCCAATGATCTAATCTAACAAGTTTTACTCGTTAATTTCATGTCATTTTACATGTTTATGTTAGTTAGATCTCTCATTTTGATCATATGTTCATTTTAATGGTTTTTGGTGAGATTTACATCATTTTTGTGGTAATCATCATATTCATGTGGTTAGTTATGTTATGATATGTTTATGATTGTGTTTGATGATTTTGGTTGAGTTGGTTTCGTCGGATTCGTCATTTGGTGAAGTTTTGGTCAAAATCAGAGTTGAATTGCAATATGCAGGTTTTGACTCGGCCATAATTAACTCGGTCAGAATTGACTCAACCATAATTAACTCGGTCAGAATTGACTCAGCCAGAAGTTAGATCGGGCAGAAGTCGGCTCGGGAAGAAGTTGGATCGGGCAGAAGTTGGCTCGGGCAGAAGTCGGATCGGGCAGAAGTCGGCTCGGGCAGAAGTTGGCTCGAGCAGGAGTTGGATCGGGCAGAAGTTGGCTCGGGTAGAAGTTGGATCGAGCAGAAGTTGGCTCGGGGAGAAGTTTGCTTAACCAGAAGTTGGATCGGGCCGAAATTGGATCGGGAAGAATTGGCTCAGCCAGTATTGGCTCAGCCAGAATTGGATTAGCCAGAAGTGATTCGGACTAAATTGACCCGGACATTTCCAGTGATGGTGTGACTTCGAAGTAAATTTATTTGGGAAGTCAGGAAGTGCTAAAATAATGCTATGGATCGCTTTGAACCTTATAAAGATGTTGGTTGGTTGAACGATGATGGTGGCTTTGACAAGAGTCTAGAAGGGGATGTGATATGTTCGTTGATCGGTGAAAAGCAACTAATAGGCAGACAACTCAAATAGCCGTCAAGGTTGGACGACTAGAGATATTGAAGGCTGAGAGATTATCGTTGTCGTAAGTTCTAGCAGGCTCAAAGCAGGGGTATAGTGGGCCCAAAAGACCTATTGTAGGTCGAGTACCTTGGGTATCGTTGAAAGGCCTAGTTGTCAAGGTTGGACATTGTCAAGGTTGGACATATGGAGTTTATGCTAGAACCGGGGTTACCATTAGCCCTTGACATATGGCAAGGTTGGCTGTCATAAGATTAACGATGATTTCAAAGAAGGATTGGCGGTGATAGCCAGAGTCAGTCATATATGATTGGTTGTTTTGTTTATACTATCTCATATAGATTATCCAAAGTAAAGGGAGATGTTCTTTGAGTGCTTAACTGATATTAGTTTAAGCCTCTGGGAAGAGTACTTGGGGAATGTTAAACTCAATTAGGGTTGTCTACGTGAGACCTATGTAATCTGGATGCTATGAATGTTATCAATGCTTGTTCTGTTTCCCATGTATGAATTGTTATTCCTTTGGTTGAATAGATTGTAAAGGCTATCACTGTCTGATGTGGGGAAGATAACGTTGAGTTCTTCTTTTGTGTCGTGGGTAGATTAGTATGTTTATCTATCCTTTCTCACACACTTTATTGTTGAAGTTTGTTAGCTGTTTTATCGCTCACTAAGACTGTTGTCTGACTTAAGGTTTTATGTTTCCTCTTATTACCTTGGGCTGTTCATCCGGTTTTGGATGGGCAGACTAAGTAACAGGTGACAGGTAATGCTTTAGTGCGGATGACTATGCTGATCGATGGCGTGCAGGAGGCTCACGTTCCAGTTTTACTAGTATATAATAATTGGATTTCCGTTGTTTGCTTTTCGGAGTGAAGTAGTGTGGCAACTTTGTACAAACACTATTTCCAAGTTGTGGATATATCTTTCTGGTTGTATGAAAGTCCAATGTTTCTGCTTCACTATTACTACCTGTTGTATATGTTCTATTATATTTTATCTTTGCGCTGTAAGTTTACGACAGATTCCGCTTGTGTTTACCTACTCTTATGATCATCCATGACTGCCTAGCACACCCTTCAGAGCATTATTCCTCTTGTATAGTGTGGGGGTTATGGGCGGTCTCACACCTATTTTGAACAATAGTTTGGTATCGGAGCTCAGATCAGAGCAATTTGTGCAATTTTTCGCACAACAGATTGGTATCAGAGAATTCTTTTGCCCGACATCCTTGTCGTAAATTCATTATTTGTTTAAGATTTCTTAGTTTTCTAAATATAGTTATTATCAAGTTGAATTTGACATTATACTGAAATGTCAATTTCTGGGATTTCTATCAACAGGTTGTAAAGGCATGGTAGCCTCTTGAAACATTATACTGAAATGCTAATAGGACTTCAGCAGTCTGAACGGACGAGCAAGCGAACATGTGCAATGAGTATACGCAGAAGCAACACATAGTTAAAAAACAGTAACTTTTTTAACCCGTGCTTTAAGTTTAATTTGTATGGTTTTCTGCCGTATAATAAAAATAAATTAATGTAACACCCCGTATTTTCTGAGAATATTAAAAGAATGAATTAAAGAATAATTAATTTTTAAAGTGAGAATTAAGGGAAACAGGTTACGCCATTGCGTTCATCTCAGAATTCTTCTTGGAATAGAGTCCAAGTTTTTGTAAATTGGACTTCGTTTGAAGGAGTTATGGCCTTCGGAAGATTCAAGAGAAATACAGAAAATTAAATAGTAAAATAACCCAGACAAGTCGACCTAGAGGTTGACCTATACCAAGGCAGGTCGACCTAGGGGTCGACCTATCCCAGGCCAGGTCGACCAGGGGGTCGACCTACCCCCCTCGCCCAGATCCAGAAATGTGACGATTCTGACTAGTTGCTAAGTCCTTTCCGACCTGTTGCTAAGTCACTAGGGCATAGGTGGCAATTCTGGATAACTCTACATAGTCTGTACGGTTGTGATAGCTCCTAGAATGACCTAACGGCTCACATAAGATTAAACTTGTATAGAAGAAACCCTAATCCTCAAAACCTAAATGACACAAATTCATTCCAAGGAGCCACCATGTTATCCATGATCGTTCTAGCCTAGCCACCATTTCTTCTTCAATTAGAAAACAAGTTAAAGCTACGAATCAAAACTAACTTAGAGAAATTGATAGTCTTCTTCAAGGGATTGCTTTTCAAATTCAGAAAACAAATCCCAGAAAACAAGACTTTTTTCTTTGCAAGTCTTGTAATTATTTATATGTGAACGATTAAAAGTTATGATTTGTAATAAAATGAAAACTAGCGTTATTCCTAGTTGTAAAATAATGATGATGCTGATTCATGCCTACTCTTGTAACGATTCTATTGTATATGCTTATGAGATTATTGTGGTTATTATGTTGGTGTTAAACCAATCATGTATTATGTAAAGTTTGGTGATTTATTCATGTTATGTTACATGCAAGTCGTTAGGCTATGTGGTTATTATGTTGATGTAAACCAATCATGTAAAATTGGTGATTAATTCATGTTACGTGCAAATTATTAGGCCAAGACATGTATTACGTTTAGATTTACATTTAGATCTATGAAAATTGGATCCAAGATTAAAGTTCATATTTACATGCCTTGTTGAACTTGAGTAAAATCATATGCTTAAGATTCATGTTTGTTGGATCCAAAATAAAAAGTTCATATTTACATGCCTTGTTAAACTTGTGTAAAACCATATGCTTAAGATTCATGTTTGTTGGATCCAAAATAAAAAGTTCATATTTACATGCCTTGTTAAACCTATGTAATTCCATATGTTTAAGATTCATGATTATTGGATCCAAATTAAAAGTTCACATTCACATGTCTAGTTGAACTTGTGTAATTCTATATGCTTAAGGTTTATGTTCATTGGACCCAAAATAAAAGTTTACATTTACATGCCTAGTTGGATTTGGGTAATTTCATATGCTTAAGACTTATGTTGATTGGATCCAAAAATGCAAGTTCATTGTTTTATGCCAAAATTTATATGACACATGTTTAGTTAGATCTTTATTATGTTGTATGAATGGCACATGTTCCCTTCTTTCCCTTTTGTATATAAGTTAGGCTAAGTTACGAGCCTAACATTTTATGTGAATTTTCCGAACGTATGACGGGGGTAACGTTGGGAAAAATCTTTAATTTATATTATCGGCATAATTTGGCCCATAAATATATGAATGATTAGTGGCATAAAAATGGTATAATTTATATACAAAAAATCTTGAATATGATTTAGAGGAAAAATCGGGCATGGCTTAAATGGCAATAATTATGGAAAATTTACATATAAATATGAAAAGTAAATATGTAAATAAAGTAAAAGAAGAACATGCCTAACCCGAGGTTAGATTGAGTTGTAGTGTAAAATTGCCTGGAACCGCCAGACACATCTAGTAACCACAACAACACCTATCTAATGTGAGAGGTTAGTGCAGCATGCCCAAGGAAAACCCGAGGTTGCATTGAGTTGTGGTGTAAAACCGCCCGGAACCGCCCGGCACATCTAGTAACTGCAACAACGCATATCTAATGTGAGAGGTTGGTGCATTAATAAATCAATTAATGCTAATATAGCAAGATGAATGTAACCTGATTTGTGGTAAGGTTGTTAAGTTAAATCAAGAGGGCAACACTTAACCAGAATAACTTGATTTGTGGTAGGGTTAAGTTGACACAAGAAGACAACACTTAACCAAAGTAACATGACAAGTAGGTGAGTTAAGTAGCTTGAATTGATTGATGTCACTTAACCAATAAAACATGATGAACACGTGAGGTTAAGTTAAGAAGAAACACTTGACCAATACAGCTTGATGGACGAACGAGGTTAAGTTAATAGGAAACACTTAACCAATCCAACATGATAAGTGAGGACGGTTAAGTTAATAAGAAACATTTAACCAACATGACATGATGAATGGGTGGGTTAAGTTAACATGAATGGACATCACTTAACCAATAGGGCATAATGTGCGGGAAGGTTAAGTACATACCAAGTTGGGTGGGTAATATTAGTAAATATAGGCCCATAAACTTAACCATTAAATAAACATGCTTGAATCAGTAGGAGGGTTAAGTACATATCAAGTTGGGTGGGTAATATTAGTAAATATAGGCCCATAAACTTAACCATTAAATAAACATGCTTGAATCAGTGGGCGGGAAGTACATATTGGGTTGGTGGGTAATATTAGTAAATATAGGCCTACAAACTTAACCAGTAGGAAACCCTAGTAACGGGGACACATTTCAGCAATAACCCACATTGATGTATCATGGTACCCTGAACTAGGCAGGGTGGGGCACGTTTACTGGGCTGATTATAAGCGGTCAAAACAACGGCAGGGGGTACATCAGTGTAGGTTTCGACGGTTTACGGGTGTGCACGTACTCCGGGGTAGGAAAAAGCAGACACTGGGTACCAGTAGTTATGCACTGTGCATCTTGAATCGTGTCGGGTTGCTATCACAAGGATTGATACACCTTATGGTGGGACCAACATAGTGTATCTACACGCAAGGGAGGGCCGACTGACACAGACACAAGAGAAATTAATACAAGTAGGGAGCCGATCGATAGTGTAGTAAGGGTACATCTAGTACATTCATGGCAACTAGGCAGATTGAGGTGGAATCCTCATAATACATGTATACCTGAAGGCTACCACAATTGGGGGATTGGGATCACGTTATCATATTATCATTTTATATAGATTACTAGTTGGGACACTAATTAGGTGGTGCAGAGATATAGAAATCAGAACAATAAAGTAGTAGCGAAGAAGAGAAAGAGTAGAAGCACATTTAGTTTATCTTGCCTTGTCATATCTTGTGCTAATCTTATGTTATCTTGTTATCCTTGTTATCACAGTATTGTCTTATATTCAGTCTTATTATCTTATTTCTAGGGTGTTGTCCTAGATTCAGTTTATTCATGTCATAACCCTTTTTCTTGTTTACATACTAAATAGTCACTAGACTTACCAGACTCATGTCTGACCCATTTTCTTTTGTCTTCTTTTCTCCCCCCTCCCCAGGTCCACAAGGAGGGAACACTTCAGCTTAGATCAGATCATTTCCAGCTTGAAG
The DNA here is from genome assembly GCA_030737875.1 of Allium sativum. Taxonomy (NCBI): domain Eukaryota; kingdom Viridiplantae; phylum Streptophyta; class Magnoliopsida; order Asparagales; family Amaryllidaceae; genus Allium; species Allium sativum. The sequence continues at coordinate 786,303,043 of CM060916.1, read as the reverse complement.
AGAGTAGATGTATTGCTTGGAATCTTTTTCCTTGGGCTATCGCTTTGGATACTCTCTTATTGGGGATATATGCTGCCTTACTGTTGTTTTAATGCTTCTTTATGTTTTAATTCAAGACAGAAGTTCTATGTATTACTTTTAAGTATGACTGAGACAACTGTTGTAAAAGCTTGACTGAACCACATTGTTTATAAAATGATTTTTATTTTCCACTTCTTTATTTGTCTGTCTTGTAATTCATCTGCATCTTTTACCTATAATGCTCCACCAATGTTAAGGCATTCCCTTTGTGAGTGACCTTAACGGAGGTGGGGTGTTTTACTTGGTATCTGACCTGAAGTTACCGGATCAGATAAAAGATTTGAAAAATTATTTTCAAAAACAGTTTAAAAAGAAGCATTTTCAAAAGAAAAATTTTGTTTTAAAGGCATATTCCCCAAATCCATATGCACTATCTTTAGATCCCCTGTTTGAATCCTTATTTCCTTCTTTCCTGAGTCTTCGGTGCTCCTGGCTTCCTGGGAGGTAACCTCATTGCGGCATGGTTCTATAGGCTCGATGAGACTACAACACCTGTCAAAGGGCGAAGAAGTGCCCAACCTCCATCCATAGTCATAGTAGTTTCACCTACGGCTAATTCACTTCCAAGCTTTGTAGAGTTTCCTATGCGATGGAGGCAACGTTCGAAAGTCTTGTCAACATGGTTCACAAAGGAGGTAAAGAGAAAGAGGCCAATGGGGAAGAATCATAAACAAGGGATTGGAATATAAGACGGGTGGAGGAAATAATAGATCCCGCAACAATAGGAAGTATCTTTTCTACGGTGTAGTGGGTCATTTACTTATAGGTAGTAAAAGTAAAGTGGTTGTTTTCAGCATGGTGAGGCAGGGCATCTTATTAAGGATTTCCCAGAGGACAAGGACAAATACAAAGGACAGGATTTTCAGGAAGGCAAGTGCATGCTTTCACCGCCAGCGTACTTGAGAGAAAGATGGTAAAGTTTAGTTTTTCTTTTTGATCATCCTATTAGTACTCTTTTTGATTTCAGCGCTCCACATTCGCTCATATCTGCTTCTGTAGTTGAGTCTCTGCACCTTAGTACTAGTATAATAGAAGATCCCATTATTTTCTCAAATCCGGTTGGTGGTTCGGCTCATTTATCTTTAGTTTGTAAGGATTTGAGAATATCTATATTAAGGATTGTGTTTAAGTGTAATGCTTATGTTTTTGGTTTCATGGGCTGTGGGTTGATTCTAGGCATGGATTGCTTAGCTAGTAATTGTGAAACGAGGGTAGTTAGACTTTTTACTTGCCTCGGAATACCCTCGAGATTTCGTGCGATCCTGAGGGGATCAGTTAGGCTTAGCCACCTAGAATCACTTGATGCATCTATCGATGATTTGTGATCCATTAGAGTAGTCCATGGGTACGCAGATGTTTTTGATTAGATTAGGAATTATCCCCCAAAAAATCGAGATAGACTTCCGCATATATCTAGTTGACAATGCAACGCCAATTATGCGATCAACGATAGTTTTGTAGCAAGATTGGCGAGGATAGCTAGAGTCGGTTAAGTGCTCAATTGTTTGGTTGTTTTGCTAGTATCATCCCACATAAATCGTCCAAATTCGGAGGTAGTATTCCTTGGGTGCTTGTCTGATATTAGTTTAGGCCTTTGGGGCTTGTACTTGAGGGATGTCGAGTTCGACTAGGATGGTTTGCATGAGAAATAAATGGTTGTGGCAGGCTCCCTAAGGTAAGACTGACCTTAAGAGAGGTAAAAAGTCCATAGCAACCCTTAGCTTTAGACCCTCATATTTGTGACATGATGGATAAGCTAAGTAGAGGAGAGACCTCTAATCATCTTAGTATATATAATTGGTATCATGGCTCACACCTGTTTATTTTGGAAAGTTATCTCGACTACATTGGATACCCTCTAGCATAGTAAGTGATTGAGGTCCTATCTTTACTAGTGAGTTTTGGAAATGGAGGTCAAGAAGCTTCGCAACTGTGAAGTTAAATTAGTTAAGGTACAGTGGAGTGAAGCTCAAGAAGATGCGACTTAGAAGACTGAAAACTAGATACGCGTAGCCTACCCTTTTTCTTGAGGGTATATCTTTGATCTCTTTTTCTAGGAATTCTAAGCATGTTTGTTTCTATCTTTTTAGGTATATCCTCTAGGTCATATCTTCAATCCTTAGGTAGAAGCCAGTGGATGTAAACATGTGTCTGAAACATGTTATGACTGTTGGTTGCAAGTGGTTGCAAGTGGATGCTAGTGGTTTCTCGTGGATGCATATACACACATTAGGCACTAGATCTGCTCAGTCACTTTCATATTGCATATGCATGAGTGAATTTTTATATATATGAACTGAAACTTGATGTGTTATCATATGGATGTTGCATTTGTACGAATGATTGTGCACTCATGTAGAAGTTATAAAGTATGATTAGGAATAATTGCATACATGATGGACTCATGGCACTGACATAATTCGCATTGAGGAGGTCAACTGAATCAGTAGACCGCCTGATTTTGCATTAGATAAGGACATGTACACAAACTATGCATATGATCATGAAAGCACTAGAAATCTTTTTGAGGACAATGGACGCCTGTGATTGAATGGTTGAGTAGATGGATGTTGGATGTTAGGATATGCATTCTTCTTAACTTAGAGATTTCGGGGGCGAAATCCTTTAAAGAGGGGAGAATGTAACACCCCGTATTTTCTGAGAATATTAAAAGAACGAATTAAAGAATACTTAAATTTTAAAATGATAATTAAGGGAAACGGGTTACTCCATTGCGTTCGTCTCGGAATTCTTCTTGGAATAGAGTCGAAGCTTTCGTAAATCGGACTTCGTATGAAGGAGTTATGGCCTTCGGAAGATTCAAGAGAAATTCAGAAAATTAAATAGTAAAATAACCCAGACAGGTCGACTTAGAGGTCGACCTATACCAAGGCAGGTCGACCTGGGGGTCGACCTACCCCAGGCCAGGTCGACCAGGAGGTCGACCTACCCCTCTCGCCCAGATCAAAAAATGTGACGATTTTGACTAGTTGTTCAGTCCTTTCTGACCTGCTCTGAGTCACTTGGGCATAGGTGGCAATTCTGGATAACTCTATCTAGTCTGGGCGGTTGTGGTTGCTCCTAGAACGATCTAACGGCTCACATAAAATTAAACTTCTATAAAAGCAACCCTAATCCTCAAACCATAAATCACACATATTCATTCCAAGGAGCCACCATGCTGTCCATGATCGTTTTAGCCTGGTCACCATTTCTTCTTCAATTAGAAAACAAGTTAAAGCTACGAATCATAACTAACTTGGAGAAATTAATATTCTTCCTCAAGGCATTGCTTTTCAAATTCAGAAAACAGATCCCAAAAAACAAAACTATCTTTTCTTTGTAAGTCCTGTTATTATTTAGATGTGAACGATTAAAAGTTATGATTTGTAATAAAATGAAAACTAGCGTTATTCCTAGTTGTAAGATAATGATGATGCTAATTCATGCCTACTCATGTAACGATTCTATCATATATGCTTATGAGATTATTGTGGTTATTATGTTGGTGTTAAACCAATCATGTATTATGTAAAGTTTGGTGATTTATTCATGTTATGTTACATGCAAGTTGTTAGGCTATGTGGTTATTATGTTGATGTAAACCAATCATGTAAAATTGGTGATTAATTCATGTTATGTTACATGCAAATTATTAGGCCAAGACATGTATTATGTTTAGATTTACATTTAGATCTATGAAAATTGGATCCAAGATTAAAGTTCATATTTACATGCCTTGTTGAACTTGAGCAAAATCATATGCTTAAGATTCATGTTTGTTGGATCCAAAATAAAAAGTTCATATTTATATGCCTTGTTAAACTTGTGTAAAACCATATGCTTAAGATTCATGTTTGTTGGATCCAAAATAAAAAGTTCATATTTACATGCCTTGTTAAACCTGTGTAATTCCATACGTTTAAGATTCATGATTATTGGATCCAAATTAAAAGTTCACATTCACATGTCTAGTTGAACTTGTGTAATTCTATATGCTTAAGGTTTATGTTCATTGGACCCAAAATAAAAGTTTACATTTACATGCCTAGTTGGATTTGGGTAATTTCATATGCTTAAGACTTATGTTGATTGGATCCAAAAATGCAAGTTCATTGTTTTATGACAAAATTTATATAACATATGTTTAGTTAGATCCTTATTATGTTGTATGAATGGCACATGTTCCCTTCTTTCCCTTTTGTATATAAGTTAGGCTAAGTTACGAGCCTAACATTCTATGTGAATTTTGCGAATGTATGACAGGGGTAACGTTAGGAAAAATCTTTAATTTATATTATCAGCATAATTTGGCCCATAAATATATGATTGATTAGTGGCATAAAAATGGTATAGTTTATATACCAAAAATTTTGAATATGATTTAGAGGAAAAAATCGGGCATGGCTTGAAAGGAAATAATTGTGGAAAATTTACATATAAATATGAAAAGTAAATATGTAAATTAAGTAAAAGACGAACATGCCTAACCCGAGGTTAGATTGAGTTATGGTGTAAAACTGCACGGAACCGCCCGGCACATCTAGTAACCACAACAACGCCTATCTAATGTGAGAGGTTAGTGCATCATGCCCAAGGAAAACCCGAGGATAGATTGAGTTGTGGTGTAAAACTTCCCGGAACCGCCCGACACATCCAGTAACCGCAACAACACTTATCTAATGTGAGAGGTTGGTGCATTAATAAATCAATTAATGCTAATATAACAAGATGAATGTAACTTGATTTTTGGTAAGTTAAGTTAAATCAAGAGGGCAACATTTAACCAATATAACTGTACTTGTGGTAGGGTTAAGTTGACACAAGAAGGCAAGACTTAACCAAAGTAACATGACAAGTAGGTGGGTTAAGTAACTTGAATTGATTGATGACACTTAACCAATACAACATGATGAACATGTGGGGTTAAGTTAACAAGAAACACTTGACCAATACAGCTTGATGGACGAACGGGGTTAAGTTAATAGGAAACACTTAATCAATCCAACAAGATAAGTGAGGAGGGTTAAGTTAATAAGAAACACTTAACCAACATGACATGATGAATGGGTGGGTTAAGTTAACATGAATGGACAACACTTAACCAATATGGCATAATGTGGGGGAGGGTTAAGTACATATCAATTTAGGTGGGTAATATTAGTAAATATAGGCCCACAAACTTAACCATTAAATAAACATCCTTGAATCAGTATGAGGGTTAAGTACATATCAAGTTGGGTGGGTAATATTAGTAAATATAGGCCCACAAACTTAACCATTAAATAAACATGCTTGAATCAGTGGGAGGGTTAAGTACATATCGGGTTGGTGGGTAATATTTGTAAATATAGGCCCACAAACTTAACCAGTAGGAAATAATGGGGACCCATTTCAGCAGTAACCCACATAGATGTATCATGGTACCCTGAACTAGGCAAGGTGGGGGCAAGATTACTGGGCTGATTATAAGCCATCAAAACAGCGGCAGGGGGTACGTCAGTGTAGGTTCGGACGGTTTACGGGCATGCACGTACTCCGAAGTGGGAAAAAGCAGGCACTGGGTACCAGTAGTTATACACTGTGCATCTTGAATTGTGTCGGGTTGCTATCATAAGGATTGATACACCTTATTGTGGGACCAACGCAGGGTATCTACACGCAAGAGAGGGCCGATTGACACAGACACAAGAGAAATTAAAAGAAGTAGGGAGATCGATAGGGTAGTAAGGGTACATCTAATACATTCATGGCAACTAGGCAGATTGAGGTGGAATCTTCATAATAGATGTACTCCTGAAGGCTACCACAATTGCGGGGATTGGGATCACGTTATCATATTATCATTTTATACAGATTACTAGTTGGGACACTAGTTAGGTGGTGCAGAGATGTAGAAATTAGGATAATAAGGCAGTAGCGAAGAAGAGAAAGAGTAGGAGTGCATTTAGTTTATCTTGCCTTGTCATATCTTGTGCTAATCTTATGTTATCCTTGTTATCACAGTATTGTCTTATATTCAGTCTTATTATCTTATTTCTAGGGTGTTGTCCTATATTTGGTTTATTCATGTCATAACCTTTTTTCTTGTTTACATACTAAATAGTCACTGGACTTACCAGACTCATGTCTGACTATGACGACCCCATTTCCCGTACAGACGGAGACAAGGGTAATCCTTGGAATATAACACAGAAACAAATCACAGCAGAACAGAATTAAATAAATACACCAGATAATGAACAATAGAATATACTGGATAAACGTAATCATCAGAGTTACACAGTATACAGGATCATACTTAGTACAAATACAGTTCAGCTATACATAAATGTCTACAGTAGAAATAAACATAATGTACAATAGGAGCTGAACAGCATAAAAAGAGATAAATGGTAGAATCCATCTTCAGCTCCAGCTATCCGGATAAAGCCTGCTAAACCTGAACACAAGGTTGTCCGTGTAGAAAAAGGGGCACCCGAGTTTGAAAGTAAAACAAACTACGAGTCAGTCATGGGACTGGTATGAGAAATCTACTCAACACATTTCAAAATATGGCTAATCACAGGACCACGCCACTTTCGTGGAACGGGTTTACTCCATTGGATTTCCAGTGCTTTAAAACAAATCATTCTTTTAAACATCGCAATGCTTTTTATAAAAATGAAGCCATTATAAGACTCAGTTCCCATCACACAATGCAACACAAACCGGAGGATAGAGTTTTACCTTATAATGGCCAAAATACGCTTGATACGAATAAAACCAAAAGCATTGGATATTATTACTAGTGTTTACATGTTTCATAAACAATTTCGAATCATAATTATCAATCATAGACGGCATGGGTACCATATATCATGTCGCCATATATATATATACAATCAAAACCGCACGATGTCGTATTTGGAAATTGGATTTCCGTCATGAACCAAGGCAAAAGATAGTCCTTACCGAATTCGAGACGCTCTAGCCCGCCCCTCAGGCACAGCCGCAACCGTACCTTGGATCGTCAGGGTCGGTCCACACGAAGTGGATTATAATGCCTGAACAATGCGTTTCTCCGCTCTTTGGGGCGTATGTGAGCCAACGAATGACTCCATCGGTCCCGGATCGACCGATATTTCCGAGATGCCTCGCAACAGTAACAACCACATAAGTCAAACTCGTCAGGGCGTGTAAAACCACTGACGCTACTTCTAGCTAGAAAGAAAAGCACGTCCCCCCTGAGGTCCTTTCTCCCGTTTCTGGTTCATACCGGGGTGTGAGGCTCGCAAATTCACGTTATACACAAAGCTACGCCACACAGGCGGCACTTTGATCATCACCACAAGACTTTGCTTTTCAACAGAAGCCCTGATCACTGCATCTTAGCATGCCACACAGGCAATTCACACCGTGCAACTGATAGCTACCAATCACACAGAATAAATTCCAATGTCAGACACACTGTCCATTTGCAAGTCCGTTCTGGGGCTGAACGAAACCGGAGGCACTATATACCTCGCAAACCCATCGATCACCACGTACGTCTGGACGATCATCACTCATTATCCATATTTCGGGATGCCTCCCAATCAGGACCTCGGTTACCATCCAAACGAGGTGAAGATCTCCGGTCTTCGACCACCGTCTTAATCTTCGATTTCTTATCGTCGATTCAGTTATTCAGAATGGGATAAACCCGGTCTTTCTGAGCAACTCGCGTATATGATAAACAAGTGCAACACAAATACACATACGCATCATTTCAATTCATTAGTCATTAACCGTCAATCAGTAAGAGAACGATTTCCCAAATATTAACCCCGAAGGCCGAAACCAACATCAGATCAATACCCAAGTAACCATTCGACTTAGCCAACCTTCAGTTAGTTTCTATATTTCACATCCATATCCTTTATAATATTTTATAACGATTTATTGCTATTTTTATTTATTTTAAAATAGCCAATTTATTCAAAACGACGCTTCGGGCCATAACGCGGCCATGGCGCTGTTTTTCTTCAGATTTGATTTGCACATATCTGAAAATCTAACCGTTGGATCTTCACAAAATTTACATCATTAGAAAGATCTTTTCAAAACGAATCCAACGGTTCCAGTTTCGGGAAAATCCGACGGTCGGATCTCCCGGTATAATCGTTTGAAGATTCGATTTCAAAATACGAACTACAGCGTCATTATTCGATTAAATATAATTATATATATATAAAAATATAATCGATTCTGGCGCTGTTTTTCTTCAGATTTGAATTAAACATTCCAGACAATCCAACCGTTGGATTTTTACAAAGTTGGTGCCGTTGGAAAGATATTTCCAAAGCGAACCCAACGGTTGCGATTTTAGGAAAATCCGATGGTCGGATCTCCCGGTATAATCGTTTGAAATCACGGTTTCAAAATACGAACTGCAACATCGTTATTCGATATATTTCAATTATATATATATATATATATATCGATTCTTCATTTCAAAACTATATGATTTCCATACATTTGATAAAAATGATATCTTTATCTAACTGTCTTCTATTTCAACACTTCACTATTTTTAACAATTCATGTATATACCAAAAATGTGATTTTTTAATGTAAAACAATTTATTTCAAAACTCGACTATTTTACAAAGTTATTATAGGTGATAGAAATAGGATTTTTATTATAAAACAATTTATTTCAAAACAAGATTATTTTGTATATCCCATATCAATGATAAAAATGGGATTTTTATTATAAAACAATTTCTTTCAAAATATGAATACCATTCAACACATGAATTTCAATTCAACGAATGAATTTCGATTCAACACATGAAGGTTTTCTATAGTTTATATATCGATAAAAAGGTGATTTTTATATTTAAAACATGAATACCATTCAACACGTGAATTTCTATCCAACGAATGAATATCGATTCAACACATGAAGGTTTTCTATAGTTTGTATATATATATATATATAAAGGTGATTTTTATATTTAAAACACGAATACCATTCAACACATGAATTTCTATCCAACGAATGAATATTGATTCAACACATGAAGGTTTTCTATAATTTGTATATATATATATATAAAGGTGATTTTTATATTTAAAACACGAATACCATTCAACACATGAATTTCTATTCAACGAATGAATATCGATTCAACACATGAAGGTTTTCTAAAATTTGTATATATATATATATATATATAAAGGTGATTTTTATATTTAAAACACGAATACCATTCAACACATGAATTTCTATTCAACGAATAAATATCGATTCAACACATGAAGGTTTTCTATAGTTTGTATATATATATAAAAAGGTGATTTTTATATTTAAAACACGAATACCATTCAACACATGAATTTCTATTCAACGAATGAGTTTCAATTCAACACATGAAGGTTTTCTATTCAACGAATAAATATAGTTTCAACAAATGAAAATAATTCAAACACATGAATATTATTCAAAATTTCGGCAGCATAACGGCAGGGTAGTTAAAACCGGGACCGTCCCTAGTACGGCTCCTCGCTCTACCTTAAAACCTCGCGGTTTTTGACAACGGGGATTCATGCATCTAGTTCGCACGCAGGCGGCATGTATATTTATTTCATTTCCACAAACTAATCCTATGTGGTTTCGACCAAATATTTCTCAACCACAAACGGGTATTTTTCAACCACAATCAATCAATTTCAACCACAAACAATTTCAATCAACCATTCGCTATCAATCAATTTTCACACCAATCACAACTAATAAATATCGTCCATGGTTTGTGGACGAGGGGGCGTATATATATATATATATATTTATAAATATCATTTCACTTCTATTTCAACACATATATAATTTTTACAACGCATATACAACTTATATATCGAACGTACAACTTATACAACGCTTATACAAGAGGTGTACAACGCTTATATAACTCATACATCGACTATATAATTTATACATCGTCGTTTTCCATATCGTTTATAAATTAGAAATCTCACATTGGGTTCTACTCCACCAAAAAATAGCAGAAGGCTCAGAAAAATACGGGGTCTCTTCTAAAATGTAGAAAACGTCCTCACGGTCCCGATGTCTCTTGTTTTACTGAATTTCGACAAGAAACCAAAAAGATATGATTTTTCAACGTTTGCAACACTTTAAAGTGTTTAAATCATATACAGGAATCACCTTTATCGTTGGTTCAGACAAGGGTTTCGATCTTTCGCGAAATCTGTGCGATATTGGGATGATCAGAGGTGAGGACGTGGAAGAGGGGAGTGAGGCGCTGCTGTCGATGGTGGTGAGGTCGTGTATGGTGGCCGGATCTGGCGGCGGCGACGCTGGGAAGTGGCTCACTTTCCGGGCTCGATTCAGGCCGTGGAGGTGACGAGAAGGGTGGTGGTTGGGTCGGATTTGAAGAGGAGGAGGAGGCGCGTCGAGGGGATGTGGTGGCGGTCGCTGGTGATGGCCGTGGCGGCGGCAAAAGAGGAGAGAAGAAAGAAGGGGGGAGCCGTCGGGTTTCAGAGGGCATCGGGGAAGAGAGAGGGAGTGAGGGCCAATGAGGGTTTTTATTTTATTTTATAATTTTTAAATTCTCTAAAATACCCCTTTCACACATGAACCCCAATCCAAACCCAACGACTGTCATCCATAGCGTTTTACCCCCATTCCGAACACAATGGGATATGTTTCGAAGGCCCATTCGACTGTTTCAGTTAGTTTTCATTCAAATTAAAATATAAAACATTCAATATTTAATTTGAACGTACATTTCAATTTACCGGGGCCACATACCAATTCTAAAAATTCCCAAAAAATAAATCTAGCTATGTTTTGATGATACGGTCCCAACAAAACTGATTTCGTCGAATTCTGAGATCGTTTGCAAAATGGCCCTTTTCTGGTCGGTCCAATTTAATTGTAATTGACCAAAACACGTTTTCCTTTGCCACGCTCACATACTAGCTTCAAAAATTATGAAATTTGAAACCTAGCAATAACTTCACATCCCGGATCCAACAAAATTTGTTTCGTCGAATTCCGAGGTCGTTTGCAAAATGGCCAATTTCACGGGCTATATAATTTCGATAACGACCTTTCTGAAAATTCATTTGGCCATAACTTTTGCTTTCCGCTATGAAACTTCGATTTTTAAAATTCGTTAGAAAGGTATTCACTAACAGATTTAAATATTTTTGGTTTCACTCAAATCCGTTTTGTTTTGCACCCGGTACAGTCAGCCAAAGTTTGAATTCAATTTTTGAAACTACAACGCCATTTCAGGCCTTGTTTATAATTAGAATTAATTATATTCGTTTTCAAACGTCGATTCAAACTCACTTTTCATTTCTATTATTTAAAATATTTATTTTAAATATTTAAAATCCACTATTTTAGCCAATTTAAAAATTTTAAATTGGTTCAGATTTTCCGGGTCGTTACAATCTCCCCCACTTAAAACTTTTCGTCCCCGAAAAGGAACAAAGTCGAAAGTGGTTTAATTAATCAACTCTACGTTCAATCTGACTTCCATTCTCCAATTTTTCAGTTTTTGAGAATTTTCAAATTCTTCAAAAATTTGGCTAACACCCGGAATTTTCGAAAAATTTCGCCATAACATCCTTTGTACGGGGAGAGGTTTGGAAATTTATTGTGCCGTATTAGGTACCCAATAAATCCTAATAAGCATACACATGTTTATAGTGATATATTATGGTGTTTACAGGGAAGCGTGTATTGATAATAACTGCAGAGAATAAATTCTCGTCACCTTGTCAAAGCCTGAGGGAGTGTGTATTTTAATTGCTCCAGAGGATAAATCCTCGTCACCTCGTCCCGTGTGGGAAATAAATAGTCCATGTGCCATATCTAATGACTAGAGAGATGTAACACCCCGTATGTTGAATAACTTGTTATAATATAAATCAGGGCAGAATTAAATTTTAAGATCTGAATCAGGGGAAACGGGCTATGCCATTGCGTTCGTCTCGGAAAAATACGCGAAATAGAGTCCGAGTTTTCGAAAATCGGAGTCCGTATGACCCAGTTAAGGCCCAACGAAGTTTTCAGAAAATTCAAATTTCGGAAAACAGATTTCAAATGCAGAAATGGGGCTAGGCGGGAAAATTCCCGCCTGCACCAGGTCGACCCCCGTGTCGACTGGGGAGTCGACACACATGGGGGCGTGTCGACTGTAGTGTCGACACCCCTGTCGACACAGGTGGCTCGGCCAGTTTGGCTGGGTGCACTGTTTTGGCTTTTGGGCCGTGTTTGATGGCTTGTGACGAAATCTGATGGCTCTAAACTATCCTAGGGTTAATCCTATGGCCTAAAACACTTAACTAATCTATAAATACACCCTAAGACTACCCTAATTCATACTAAAAATAGATACAATGCCATCATGCCGTCAAAATGCAACTAAGAAGGAGCCTCCACAAATTAAAGAGGAAGATAGCTTCACAAATCAACTTCTAATCAACTCTAGCAACTTAATCTTCTTCATAGGAGTGCTAATCAACAAGTTGTGAGTTTCTATGCCTTTAGCAAGCAATTGCTAAACTAATTATGATAGGATATAATGAGGTTATGGTTATGTATGTGGATCAATGCAAGTTATGTTATCATATGCTATGTGTTCATGATGTTAGTTATGCAAGTTTTATGCTATATGTTCATGATGCTAGTTATGCAAGTTGTATGCTATATGTTATTGATGCAAGTTATACAAGTTTGATGCTATGTGCCCATGAAGCTAGTTATGCAAGTTAGGTGTAATTTATGCTATACGTTCATGATGCTAGTTATGCAAATCACTATGATAAACAATGATCCATTATGACACCATGTTATGCAAGTTTGGTGTTTGATTATATGCAAGTTCATATATGACATGATATGCAAGTTTGGTGTTTGATTATATGCAAGTTCATATATGACATGTTATGCAAGTTTGGTGTTTGATTATATGCAAGTTCATATATGACATGTTATGCAAGTTTGGTGTTTGATTACATGCAAGTAACATGTGCAAGTTTACACCTTTGTATGATATGCATACATATGCAAGTTAACCCCTTTGTATGTCATACATACATATGCAAGTTTACCCCTTTGTATGACATAAGTAACTTATGCAAGTTACCCTCTTTATGACATATGTGATTCATGCAAGTTTGGGTTGATTATTTATGATAGTTGGGTTTGATGCTATGGTCATATATGCAAGTTGACACCTTTAAAACCCATGTGATGCTAATGTTATGCTAAGTTGAACCCATTGTATTTGTGATGAATCTTCCCTTTTAAGTATGTCATGTTAGCGTATTACGTGGGGAACGATGGGGTTAATATTCATGTTAACAAAATTGTGGTGAAATTGGTATGATGTTGCATACCATGAGTGGATGAACATAATTGAGTCAATTATGTACATCATTAAATTGGAATTAATTAGGGAAAATTAATTCAAAATATGGGGGTGATTAATTAGGTGTAATTAATCGACTAAGACACGAGGTTGGACCCTTTTGTAGCATAAGACTGCCCAGAACCGACCGGCAAATCCAGCGGCTACAAATGGTTGGCCCAATGTGAGAGGTCTTAGGCATGAACTAAATACGTGACAAGTGTAAAGACACGAGGTTAGACTCTGTTATGGCGTAAGGCTGCCCGGACCCGACCGGCAAATCCAGCTGCCATAAAAGACAGTCTAATGTGAGAGGTCTTTACAAAGGTTACGTTCTTAATCAATTAAGAAACACTTAACCAGATAAGCATGTAGTGGGGCATGAGGGGTTAAGTGGGTGCCTTGGGTGGCATGTAGAAATCAAGTAAGTGCCTTGGGTGGCATGTGGAAATCTAGTGGGTTGCCTTGGGTGGCAATAGAAAATACGATTAGAATACTTAACCAAGTGGAAACATGTAATTAAACATGATTAAAGGGTTAAGTGGGATACACTAGAAAAGGGGGCAAGCTTAGGTGGGTAGCTTATGGGGGCCCATTTCAACCAGTAACCCATATGTATCTTATTGGGCTCGACCCATGTCGAGGACGGGACACGCGTACTGGGCTTGACTATAAGAGGCCAAAACGGGTTAGCGGTGGCAACGCAAGTCCAACGGGTTTCATATGCGTGTGTGGACCCGGGCTGGTAGGTAAGACGTTGTTGCATCGTGTAGGTATAAGCCGTGCATCGGTGTTGGTATCGGGTTGCCACTTTGGGGAATGATACACCCCACTGTGGGACCAGCATGGGTATCTACGTTAGGGAGCCGATCGCTTGGGGAGTAGTGGATACACCTAGTGGAGATAGGAGCAGACGGCACCTATGTGGTCAGCTAGGGGTACACGAAACTACTAGTTATATTTTCTAAGTCCATGAGGGGGATCAACCTTTAAGTAGGAATGACTGGTGTGGTGCAGTGTAGTAATTACCCTTCGGTGGGTAGATGCGTCTTTACCGATATCTTAGTTCATCCTATGTCTAGTTGGCTGCTTAGAGTAGTCATTTATCCCCAGTCGTTACCGTACCAAGTTTATATCATACCCTAATTACTTTAATGATTGTATTGTTAAAGTTATAGGACTCGCTCAGACTTATGTCTGACCCCGTTGTTTTTATCTTTTTCCCAACCCTCAGGTTCTCAGAGTGGGCCTAGCACTAGTGGGCTTTGATCAGATTGCTTTATCTATCTTTTGGAGCTTGGACCGTTGATGTAAAGCCCAGCTTATCTTTTCTATTATGGCTATTAGTATGTAGTGGGATTATGTACTTATGTTTTTAACGAGATGGATATTTTGTACTTGACTCTTGTTGGTTTTTGATATGTAACCAAACTTGTTTACCTTCTGCTGCAATGAAATGATGTTTTAAATTTCAAGTATTACTTATATCTGTCTTGTTGTAATTTTTCTGTTCTATATTCACTTAAAATACTCCACCGAAGTTAAGGCATTCCCTTAGTGAGTGACCTTAGCGGGTGTGGGGTGTTACACGTGGTATCAGAGCTGAAGGTTACCAGAACAGATAAAACTTTTAGAAAAACTATTTTTCTAAAAACATTTTTGAAGGAGTATTTTCAAAAACATGTCTTTTAAGAGAAATTTTTTTGAAAGAAAAGCATAATCCCCAATAGCCATATCTTTATCTTTCGAATTCTCCGTTTTCAATCTTTCCTTTTTCGTTTCAACATGGCTGAAGATCTTAACTTTCCGGAGGGTGTAGCGATACCAGTATGGTATAGGAGATTGATGGAGGCTAGGGCCGCCGCTGCGGGTCCAGCAGATGTTCCTCCACCACCAGTTGCACCCGATCTTCCTCCCCCTCCTCCTCCTCGCACGGATACTTTTGCTAAGACTTGCAAGGAATTTAAGGCTATAGGAGGAAAACATTTTCAAGGATCAGAAACTTTTGTGGAAGCTAGGGATTGGCTTAAGGAGACGGAAGAGTTGATAGACATCTTTGAGATGGAAGAAGGAAAGAAAGTCAAGTTAGCTGCCTGGTTAATGAAGGGAGAGGCCTCGTTCTGGTGGGAGGTCACTAATGGAGAACGCCTTGTTGACTCTTGGGCGGATTTCAGGCAAAGGTTTGTGGCAAAGTTTCTCTCAAGGGCGGAAGAAAATCTGTATATGGAAAGGTTCTTGACTCTAAAGCAAGGAAACCTATCAGTGAAGGAATATGTCAACAAGTTTAATCAGTTGGCAAGATTTGGCATAGACATGGTGAATACACCGGAGAAGAAGGCTTTGAGGTTCGTTAAAGGCTTGAATGAACCGATGCATGGATTGGCTATGAGTCACATCCCTATGGGGGCCACCTTTGAGAAGCTAATAGATATGGCACTCATGCATGAGGAAGAGAAGGGTCCCAATGCTAATAAGGCACCCGAGAAGAAAGGAGATCAGAAGAGACCTCAACAGCAACAGCAAAACAAGGGTGGGAAAGGCAACGGTGGCAAGGGAAAGAAGAAGTGCTTCAATTGTGGGACACCAGGCCACCTAAGCAAAGATTGTCGGAAGAAGAAGAAGACTGGCTGCTTCCACTGTGGCGAAGCAGGGCATCTAGTGAAGGACTGCCCTAAGAAGGGGCAGAGGACGGGATCTACCTCAGGAGGACAGGTGCAAGCTCTTATGGCACCAGGTCAGGCAAGGGGGCAAGTTCAGGCTCTCGCGGTTTCGCCGATTCAGGAAAGAGGTAGAACTATTTCCGTTGAAAGTCTGGTTTTTCTGTTTGATCATCCTGTCCGTACTTTATTCGACTCTGGCGCATCGCATTCGTTTATCTCATCATCATTAGTTGAGTCACTGCACTTAGACACCAGTCTAGTAGATGATCCCTTGGTTGTTTCAAACCCAATTGGGGGCTCCATTTATTTGTCCATGATATGTTTGTGTTTGAAGATTTCTATACTTAGCGTTGAGTTTAGATGTGATGCTTTTGTTTTGGGCTTCACGGGCTATGGGTTAATTTTGGGCATGGACTGGTTATCCAGTAATGGTGCCGTTCTTGATTGCGAAAGGAGAGTTGTTAGGCTCATGACCCGCTTGGGTAACACTCTCGAGATCTCTTGTAATCCCATGGATTCTGTTATGCTAAGTTATCTTGAATCGCTTGACGCTTCGGTCGAGAGTTTGCGATCTGTTAGAGTGGTCCGGAAGTACTCGGATGTGTTTGAGGAGGTGAAGGGCTTACCTCCGAAGCGGGAGATAGACTTCCGAATATATCTGGTGGACAATGCTAAGCCAGTATCTTTGCCAGTGCGCCACATGGCTCCTCATGAGAGGAGGGAACTCCATAAGCAAGTAGAGGAGTTGCTTGAGAAGGGGTTCATAAGACGAAGTATATCGGAGTGGGGTGCTCCGGTAGTTTTTGCCACGAAGGCGGATGGGTCCCTCAGACTTTGTGTAGACTATAGAGAACTCAACAAGCTCACAAAGAAGAATAGACACCCATTGCCAAGGATTGATGATCTCTTTGATCAGTTGGTTGGCGCCTCAGTGTTTTCGCAGTTGGACTTAGCCACGGGGTTTCATCAGTTGAGAGTGGCTGAGGATAACATAGACAAGACTGCCTTTAGGACTCCGGATGGTTTCTATGAGTGGCTGGTGATGCCCTTTGGTTTGACGAACGCCCCCGCATACTTTGTTGATTTGATGAGTAGGGTGTTCAGGGAGTACCTTAATAAGTTCGTGGTGGTCTTTGTGGATGACATCTTAGTCTTTTCTAAGAGTGAAGAAGAGCATGCCCTACATCTTAGGGAAGTGTTGGAGACACTTCGAGCGCATAGCCTTAAGGCTAAATTCTATAAATGTCACTTTTGGAGGAAGGAAGTGCGGTTCTTAGGGCACGTGGTCTCCAAAGAAGGGATAGCTGTGGATCCCGCGAAGGTAGTGTCCATCCAAGATTGGAAGGTTCCGAAGAATGCTACCGAGGTGAGGAGTTTCTTGGGGTTGGCCGGCTACTATAGGAAGTTTATCAAGGACTTCGCGAAGATATCAGCCCCATTAAATCGCTTGACGAAGAAGAATCTAGTCTTCACATGGGACGTAGATTGTGATGATGCGTTCCAACGGTTAAAGAGAGCTTTAACCACAGCTCCAGTCTTAGTGTTGCCAGATGGGAGTAAGCTATTTGTTGTTTATACCGATGCTTGTGGGACAGGACTAGGCGCAGTCTTAATGCAAGAGGGAAGGGTAATAGCCTATGGGGGAAGGCAGTTGAGAAAGCATGAGAGAAATTACCCTACACATGACCTAGAGTTGGCCGCTATTGTTTTTGCGCTTAAGTCTTGACGCCATTATCTTCTTGGCAAGAGGTTCGAATTGTTCACTGACCACAAATCATTGAAGTACTTGTTTTCTCAGAAGGATTTGAACTTAAGGCAACAAAGGTGGATGGAGTTCTTAGCATCCTATGATTTCGAGATAGCGTATACCCCTGGCAAGGGTAACGTGGTGGCGGACGCCTTAAGCAGAAAAAAGTTGTCTTTGAGTCCATTGTTCGTTGAACGACGAAGCTTGGAATTTATCTCGATGTTTGATTTCAGACCTTCCGTTGACTTTGTACCCGGTTTGCTAGCATCCTTAGAGGTCAGACCTACTCTTTTGGGACGGGCTGGCGAGGCACAGCGGGACGACCCACAGTTGGTGGAGTTGGTAGAGAGGCTCATAAGGGGGGAGTCGTCCAGCCATTTGAGTAGGTACATCCTAGATGATAAGGGGTGGTTGCGTAGAGACGATAGACTTTGTGTACCGCAAGATGGGGGTTTGAGGAAGGCTATACTTGATGATGCACATCGTTCGAAGATGACCATTCATCCCGGTGGGGACAAGATGTACCAAGACATGAAGCGAGTTTTCTTTTGGGCCGGTATGAAGAAAGATGTGGCCGAGTATGTCGCTAGATGCTTGGTGTGCCAACAAGTGAAAGCGGAGCAAAAGAAACCCGGTGGGTTGCTTCACCCATTGGAAGTTCCGCAATGGAAGTGGGATAGCGTCTCGATGGATTTTATTGATGGGTTACCAAGATCGAGGAAGGGTAATACGGGAATTTGGGTTGTGGTAGACAGACTTACTAAGAGCGCCCATTTTATACCCGTGAAGAGTAAGAGGACTGCTCCATGGCTAGCTTCAGTTTACCTTCGAGAGATAGTTCGATTGCATGGTGTAACTTCTAGCATAGTGAGCGATCGAGATCCCATCTTCACTAGCGAGTTTTGGAAGAGTTTGCAAGAGGCGGTAGGGACTCGGTTGTGTTTGAGCACCGCATATCATCCTCAGACGGACGGCCAGACCGAGAGGTTGAACCGTATTCTAGAAGACCTTTTGAGGCTATGTATCTTAGATTTTGGAGGTACATGGGAAGAGCATCTTCCATTGGTGGAGTTCGCGTATAATAACAGCTTTCAGTCTAGTATTGGTATGGCTCCTTTTGAAGCTCTTTATGGAAGGCCTTGTCGATCACCTACATGTTGGTGGGAATCTACGGATAAGATATTGCTTGGGCCCGATATGGTTAGAGAGACTTCGGAAAAGATTGATTTGATTCGAAGAAGGATGAAAGCAGCACAAGATAGGAAGAAATCTTACGCGGATAAGAGGAGGACGGATCTTGAGTTTGATGTTGGGGACATGGTCTTTGTCAAAGTATCTCCATTACGGAATGTTGTTCGCTTTGGGTCCGTTGGAAAGTTAGCACCAAGGTTTGTAGGACCGTTTCCTCTTAAGGAAAGGATTGGACAGATGGCATATAGAGTGGATTTACCCGAGAGACTTAGTGGTGTACATGACGTATTCCATGTGTCACATTTGAGGAAGTGCCTACATGAGACCGCAGAGGTGGTAGAGCCGAGCTTGCTTAGAGAAGTGGAGGTAGAGCGTGATGCAACGATTCGACGAGCTCCTACTCGCATCCTTGGGTCAGAGATTAGGAAGTTGAGAAACAGAGAGGTTCAACTAGTCAAAGTGCAATGGGGAGATGATGAGAGCAACGCTACTTGGGAGACAGAAGCGAAGATGCGTTCACTGTACCCATTTCTTTTTAAGGGTATGTCTTTTAACTTCTCCTTTATCGTTTGTCTAGTACTTATCTTATCTTTAGTATGTCCTCTCGTTAGTACCTTTGACCTTTAGATAGGGTAAACCTATGGTTGAAACATGTGTTTGAGACATGTTATGATTGATGGATGCGTATGGATGCAAGTGGTTGCTAGTGGTTGCTCGTGGTTGCATATACACACACTTTAGACACTAGATCGGCTCAGTCACTTCATATTGCATATTGCATATAATTGTGTGTAGGTAGCTATATTAATGGATGTATAATGGTTGTGTTATCATATGGATGATGCGTTTTGGTGTATGGTTGTGCACACATGTAGAGATAGTATGTGTCGATAGGGTTCTTTCGCATACATATTGGATGCATGGCACTATCATGATTTGCATTAAGGAGGTCAACTGAATCAGTAGACCGCCTGATTTTGCATTAGACAGGGAACATATACACACACTCTTTGCATATGTTCATACAGCATTAGAAACTTTAAGGAAAATTGATGCCAGTGTTTGATGGTTTAGTAGATGGTTGTTTGGTTGGTAGGATACGTTCTTCTTGACTTAGAGATTTCGGGGACGAAATCCTTTAAGTAGGGGAGAATGTAACACCCCGTATGTTGAATAACTTGTTATAATATAAATCAGGGCAGAAATAAATTTTAAGATCTGAATCAGGGGAAACGGGCTATTCCATTGCGTTCGTCTCGGAAAAATACGCGAAATAGAGTCCGAGTTTTCGAAAATCGGAGTCCGTATGACCCAGTTAAGGCCCAACGAAGTTTTCAGAAAATTCAAATTTCGGAAAACAGATTTCAAATGCAGAAATGGGGCTAGGCGGGAAAATTTCCGCCTGCACCAGGTCGACCCCCGTGTCGACTGGGGAGTCGACACACATGGGGGCGTGTCGACTGTCGTGTCGACACCCCTGTCGACACAGGTGGCTCGGCCGTTTGGCTGGGTGCACTGTTTTAGCTTTTGGGCTGTGTTTGATGGCTCGTGACGAAATCTGATGGCTCTAAACTATCCTAGGGTTAATCCTATGGCCTAAAACACTTAACTAATCTATAAATACACCATAAGACTACCCTAATTCATACTAAAAATAGATACAATGCCATCATGCCGTCAAAATGCAACTTAGAAGGAGCCTCCACAAATTAAAGAGGAAGATAGCTTCACAAATCAACTTCTAATCAACTCTAGCAACTTAATCTTCTTCATAGGAGTGCTAATCAACAAGTTGTGAGTTTCTATGCCTTTAGCAAGCAATTGCTAAACTAATTATGATAGGATATAATGAGGTTATGGTTATGTATGTGGATCAATGCAAGTTATGTTATCATATGCTATGTGTTCATGATGTTAGTTATGCAAGTTTTATGCTATATGTTCATGATGCTAGTTATGCAAGTTGTATGCTATATGTTCATGATGCAAGTTTGATGCTATGTGCCCATGAAGCTAGTTATGCAAGTTGGGTGTAATTTATGCTATATGTTCATGATGCTAGTTATGCAAATCACTATGATAAACATTGATCCATTATGACACCATGTTATGCAAGTTTGGTGTTTGATTATATGCAAGTTCATATATGACATGATATGCAAGTTTGGTGTTTGATTATATGCAAGTTCATATATGACATGTTATGCAAGTTTGGTGTTTGATTATATGCAAGTTCATATATGACATGTTATGCAAGTTTGGTGTTTGATTATATGCAAGTAACATGTGCAAGTTTACACCTTTGTATGATATGCATACATATGCAAGTTAACCCCTATGTATGTCATACATACATATGCAAGTTTACCCCTTTGTATGACATAAGTAACTTATGCAAGTTACCCTCTTTATGACATATGTGATTCATGCAAGTTTGGGTTGATTATTTATGCTAGTTGGGTTTGATGCTATGGTCATATATGCAAGTTGACACCTTTAAAACCCATGTGATGCTAATGTTATGCTAAGTTGAACCCATTGTATTTGTGATGAATCTTCCCTTTTAAGTATGTCATGTTAGCGTATTACGTGGGGAACGATGGGGTTAATATTCATGTTAACAAAATTGTGGTGAAATTGATATGATGTTGCATACCATGAGTGGATGAACATAATTGAGTCAATTATGTACATCATTAAATTGGAATTAATTAGGGAAAATTAATTCAAAATATGGGGGTGATTAATTAGGTGTAATTAATCGACTAAGACACGAGGTTGGACCCTTTTGTAGCATAAGACTGCCCGGAACCGACCGGCAAATCCAGCGGCTACAAATGGTTGGCCCAATGTGAGAGGTCTTAGGCATGAACTAAATACGTGACAAGTGTAAAGACACGAGGTTAGACTCTGTTATGGCGTAAGGCTGCCCGGACCCGACCGGCAAATCCAGCTGCCATAAAAGACAGTCTAATGTGATTGGTCTTTACAAAGGTTACATTTTTAATCAATTAAGAAACACTTAACCAGATAAGCATGTAGTGGGGCATGAGGGGTTAAGTGGGTGCCTTGGGTGGCATGTGGAAATCAAGTAAGTGCCTTGGGTGGCATGTGGAAATCTAGTGGGTTGCCTTGGGTGGCAATAGAAAATACGATTAGAATACTTAACCAAGTGGAAACATGTAATTAAACATGATTAAAGGGTTAAGTGGGATACACTAGAAAAGGGGACAAGCTTAGGTGGGTAGCTTGTGGGGGCCCATTTCAACCAGTAACCCATATGTATCTTATTGGGCTCGACCCATGTCGAGGACGGGACACGTGTACTGGGCTTGACTATAAGAGGCCAAAACGGGTTAGCGGTGGCAACGCAAGTCCAACGGGTTTCATATCCGTGTGTGGACCCGGGCTGGTAGGTAAGACGTTGTTGCATCGTGTAGGTATAAGTCGTGCATCAGTGTTGGTATCGGGTTGCCACTTTGGGGAATGATACACCCCACTGTGGGACCAGCACGGGTATCTACGTTAGGGAGCCGATCGCTTGGGGAGTAGTGGGTACACCTAGTGGAGATAGGAGCAGACGGCACCTATGTGGTCAGCTAGGGGTACACGAAACTACTAGTTATATTTTCTAAGTCCATGAGGGGGATCAACCTTTAAGTAGGAATGACTGGTGTGGTGCAGTGTAGTAATTACCCTTGGGTGGGTAGATGCGTCTTTACCGATATCTTAGTTCATCCTATGTCTAGTTGGCTGCTTAGTGTAGTCATTTATCCCCAGTCGTTACCGTACCAAGTTTATATCATACCATAATTACTTTAATGATTGTATTGTTAAAGTTATAGGACTCGCTCAGACTTATGTCTGACCCCGTTGTTTTTATCTTTTTCCCAACCCTCAGGTTCTCAGAGTGGGCCTAGCACTAGTGGGCTTTGATCAGATTGCTTTATCTATCTTTTGGAGCTTGGACCGTTGATGTAAAGCCCAACTTATCTTTTCTATTATGGCTATTAGTATGTAGTGGGATTATGTACTTATGTTTTTAACGAGATGGATATTTTGTACTTGACTCTTGTTGGTTTTTGATATGTAACCAAACATGTTTACCTTCTGCTGCAATGAAATGATGTTTTAAATTTCAAGTATTACTTATATCTGTCTTGTTGTAATTTTTCTGTTCTATATTCACTTAAAATACTCCACCGAAGTTAAGGCATTCCCTTAGTGAGTGACCTTAGCGGGTGTGGGGTGTTACAAGAGACGTGATTATTGTCAACTCCAGACCCCTGTGGTTTTTTTATTAATCTGGCAATTTTATCGTTACAATTTAAATAGTCCATATCAGTCATCAGTTCAACCTGTAAAATATAGTCATCGCCATACAAGCCTCTCGCTCGTATGGTAAATCTTCCACCTCGTCACACAAGCTCCAAGTGCTTATGTGGTATATGATGAAGTATGCCTATCTTTAAGAAGTATGCCATGCAGTGTAGTTCAAAATTAATTGTTACTATCATATGGTGACGTTTATTATTTTACACAGAACAACCAGCACTCCGCATCCAATGGCATTCACAGGAGTTGATATAATAATATTTCGCAACCAACTCATTAAGGTTTACCTATTTGTCGGGCACGCAAATAATTCTTTACTCAACAGCTATCCAATTACGTGTTCAAACAT
The DNA here is from genome assembly GCA_030737875.1 of Allium sativum. NCBI lineage: Eukaryota > Viridiplantae > Streptophyta > Magnoliopsida > Asparagales > Amaryllidaceae > Allium > Allium sativum. The sequence goes on along the minus strand of CM060916.1, from coordinate 786,279,271 downwards.
ATATAATGCACAAGTATATATTTCTATATATTTTCTAATCAGTTCAATGTATGATTTAATCGAATAAATTCTACCATTGATTCTATTATTGATTAAATTAACTATTGTTTTAATAATTTTAATTAATCAAATTGTACTATCACACAAAGCAAACAACAAGCAATTTGTTTTTAATTTTTCAAATATATATCTAATCGATTCATATACTCTTTTACTTTTCAAATATATATCTTTTATATATTCAAAAATCATATTTCTAAAACATATATATAATCACAAATACGTTATTTACAAACATATAACTCTCGACTCGTTCTGAGGCACTTCTGACCCCATCTCTAATGAGCTATTCTGATTATGCTATACTCATACTAGGATATTGCTGATCCTATCTGTATTGAGTTACCCGTCCTAGAACACTACTGGTTCTATCTCTGACGAGTTCGTTAACATGTTATATTCCAGAACTAAGCTTAACCAAAGCTCTAATACCACTATGTGACGACCCCATTTCTCGTACAGACGGAGACAAGGGTAATCCTTGGAATATAACACAGAAACAGATAACAACAGAACAGAATTAAATAAATACACCAGATAATGAACAATAGAATATACTCGATAAACGTAATCATCAGAGTTACACAGTATACAGGATCATACTTAGTACAAATACAGTTCAGCTATACATAAATGTCTACAGCGGAAATAAACATAATGTACAATAGGAGCTGAACAGCATAAAAAGAGATAAATGATAGAATCCATCTTCAGCTCCAGCTATCCGGATAAAGCCTGCTAAACCTGAACACAAGGCTGCCCGTGTAGAAAAAGGGGCACCCGAGTTTGAAAGTGAAACAAACTACGAGTCAGTCATGGGACTAGTATGAGAAATCTACTCAACACATTTCAAAATATGGCTAATCACAGGACCACGCCACTTTCGTGGAACGGGTTTACTCCATTGGATTGCCAGTGCTTTAAAACAAATCATTCTTTTAAACATCGCAATGCTTTTTATAAAAATGAAGCCATTATAAGACTCAGTTCCCATCACACAATGCAACGCAAACCGGAGGATAGAGTTTTACCTTATAATGGCCAAAATATGCTTGATACGAATAAAACCAAAAGCATTGGATATTATTACTAGTGTTTACATGTTTCATAAACAATTTCGAATCATAACTATCAATCATAGACGGCATGGGTACCATATATCATGTCGCCATATATATATATATATATATATATATATATATACAATCAAAACCGCACGATGTCGTATTTGGAAATTGGATTTCCGTCATGAACCAAGGCAAAAGATAGTCCTTACCGAATTCGAGACGCTCTAGCCCGCCCCTCAGGCACAACCGCAACCGTACCTTGGATCATTAGGGCCGGTCCACATGAAGTGGATTATAATGCCTGAACAATGTGTTTCTTCGCCCTTTGGGGCGTAAGTGAGCCAACGAATAACTCCATCGGTCCCGGATTCTGAGGCGCCTCGCAACAGTAACAACCACATAAGTCAAACTCGTCAGGGCGTGTAAAACCACTGACGCCACTTCTAGCTAGAAAGAAAACGCACGTCCCCCCTGAGGTCCTTTCTCCCGTTTCTGGTTTATACCGAGGTGTGAGGCTCGCGAATTCACGTTATACACAAAGCTACGCCACACAGGCGACGCTTTGATCATCACCACAAGACTTTGCTTTTCAAAAAAGCCCTGATCACTGCATCTTAGCATGCCACACAGGCAATTCACACCGTGCAACTGATAGCTACCAATCACACAGAATAAATTCCAATGTCAGACACACTGTCCATTTGCAAGTCCGTTCTGGGTCTGAACGAAACCGGAGGCACTATATACCTCGCAAACCCATCGATCACCACGTACGTCTGGAAGATCACCACTCATTATCCATATTTCGGGATGCCTCCCAATCAGGACCTCGGTTACCATCCAAACGAGGTGAAGATCTCCGCTCTTCGACCATCGTCTTCATCTTCGATTTCTTATCGTCGATTCAGTTATTCAGAAAGGGATAAACCCGGTCTTTCTGAGCAACTCACGTATATTATAAACAAGTGCAACACAAATACACATACGCATCATTTCAATTCATTAGTCACTAACCGTCAATCAGTAAGAGAACGATTTCCCAAATATTAACCCCGAAGGCCGAAACCAACATCAGATCAATACCCAAGAAACCATTCGACTTAGCCAACCTTCAGTTAGTTTCTATATTTCACATCCATGTCGTTTATAATATTTTATAACGATTTATCGCTATTTTTATTTATTTTAAAATAGCCAATTTATTGACAACGACGCTTCGGGCCATAATGCCGTCGTGGCGCTGTTTTTCTTTAGATTTGATTTGCACATATCTAAAAATCTAGCCGTTGGATCTTCACAAAATTTACATCATTAGAAAGATCTTTTCAAAACGAATCCAACGGTTCCAGTTTCGGGAAAATCCGACGGTCGGATCTCCCGATATAATCGTTTGAAGTTTCGATTTCAAAATACGAACTGCAGCGTCGTTATTCGATTAAATATAATTATATTTATATATATATAATCGATTTTTGCGCTGTTTTTCTTCAGATTTGAATTAAACATTCCAGACAATCCAACCGTTGGATTTTTACAAAGTTGGTGCCGTTGGAAAGATATTTCCAAAGCGAACCCAACGGTTGCGATTTCAGGAAAATCTGATGGTCGGATCTTCCGGTATAATCGTTTGAAATTACGGTTTCAAAATACGAACTGCAGCATTGTTATTTAATATATTTCAATTCTATATATATATATATATATATATATATATATATATATCGATTCTTCGATTTCAAAACTATATGATTTCCATACATTTGATAAAAATGATATCTTTATCTAACTGTCTTCTATTTCAACACTTCACTATTTTTAACAATTCATGTATATACTAAAAATGTGATTTTTTAATGTAAAACAATTTATTTCAAAACTCGACTATTTTACATAGTTATTATAGGTGATAGAAATAGGATTTTTATTATAAAACAATTTATTTCAAAACAAGATTATTTTATATATCTCATATCGATGATAAAAATGGGATTTTAATTATAAAACAATTTCTTTCAAAATATGAATACCATTCAACACATAAATTTCAATTCAACGAATGAATTTCGATTCAACACATGAAGGTTTTCTATAGTTTATATATATATATATCGATAAAAAGGTGATTTTTATATTTAAAACACGAATACCATTCAACACATGAATTTCTATCCAACGAATGAATATCGATTCAACACATGAAGGTTTTCTATAGTTTGTGTATATATATATATATATATAAAGGTGATTTTTATATTTAAAACATGAATACCATTCAACACATGAATTTCTATCCAACGAATGAATATCGATTCAACACATGAAGGTTTTCTATAGTTTGTATATATATATAAAGGTGATTTTTATATTTAAAACACGAATACCATTCAACACATGAATTTCTGTTCAACGAATGAATATCGATTCAACACATGAAGGTTTTCTATAATTTGTATATATATATATATATAAAGGTGATTTTTATATTTAAAACATGAATACCATTCAACACATGAATTTCTGTTCAACGAATGAATATCGATTCAACACATGAAGGTTTTCTATAGTTTGCATATATATATATATATATATATATATATATATATATATATAAAGGTGATTTTTATATTTAAAACACGAATACCATTCAACACATGAATTTCTATTAAACGAATGAGTTTCAATTCAACACATGAAGGTTTTCTATTCAATGAATAAATATAGTTTCAACAAATGAAATTAATTCAAACACATGAATATTATTCAAAATTTCGGCAGCATAACGGCAGGGTAGTTAAAACCGGGACCGTCCCTAGTACGGCTCCTCGCTCTACCTTAAAACCTCGCGGTTTTTGACAATGGGGATTCATGCATCTAGTTCGCACGCAGGCGACATGTATATTTATTTCATTTCCACAAACTAATCCTATGTGATTTCAACCAAATATTTCTCAACCACAAACGGGTATCTTTCAACCACAATCAATCAATTTCAACCACAAACAATTTGAATCAACCATTCGCTATCAATTTTCACACCAATCACAACCAATAAATATCGTCCATGGTTTGTGGACGAGGGGCGTATATATATATATATATATATATATATATATATATATAGCATCTCACTTCTATTTCAACACATATATAATTTTTACAACGCATATACAACTTATATCGAACGTACAACTTATACAACGCTTATACAAGAGGTGTACAACGCTTATATAACTCATACATCGACTATATAATTTATACATCGTCGTTTTCCATATCGTTTATAAATTAGAAATCTCACATTGGGTTCCACTCCACCAAAAAATAGGAGAAGGCTCAGAAAAATACGCGGTCTCTTCTAAAATGTAGAAAACGTCCTCACGGTCCCGATGTCTCTTGTTTTACTGAATTTCGACAAGAAACCAAAAAGATATGATTTTTCAACGTTTGCAACACGTTAAAGTGTTTAAATCATATACAGGAATCACCTTTATCGTTGGTTCAGACAAGGGTTTCGATCTTTCGCGAAATCTGAGCGATATTGGGATGATCGGAGGTGAGGACGTGGAAGAGGGGAGTGAGGCGCTACTGTCGATGGTGGTGAGGTCGTGTATGGTGGCCGGATCTGGCGGCGGCGACGCTGGGAAGTGGCTCACTTTCCGGGCTCGATTCAGGCAGTGGAGGTGGCGAGAAGGGTGGTGGTTGGGTCGGATTTGAAGAGGAGGAGGAGGCGCGTCGAGGGGATGTGGTGCCATTTCAGGCCTTGTTTATAATTAGAATTAATTATATTCGTTTTCAAATGTCGATTCAAACTCACTTTTCATTGCTATTATTTAAAATATTTATTTTAAATATTTAAAATCCACTATTTTAGCCAATTTAAATTTTTTGAATTGATTCAGATTTTCCGGGTCGTTACACTGACCCATTTTCTTTCATCTTCTTTTCTTCCGTTTCCCCCCTCCCCCAAGTCCGCAGGGAGGGAACACTTCAGCTTAGATCGGATCATTTCTAGCTTGAAGAGAGTAGATGTATTGTTTGGAATCTTTTCCTTGGGCTATGGGTTTGGATACTCTCTGATTGGGGATTTATGCTGCTTTACTATTGTTTTAATGCTTCTTTATGTTTTAATTCAAGACAAAAGTTCTATGTATTACTTTTAAGTATGATTGAGACAACTGTTGTAAAAGCTTGACTGAACCACATTGTTTATAAAATGATTTTTATTTTCCGCTGCTTTATTTGTCTGTCTTGTAATTCATCTGCATCTTTTACATATGATGCTCCACCAAAGTTAAGGCATTCCCTTTGTGAGTGACCTTAACGGAGGTGGGGTGTTTCAATTAATCTATGGCATGCTTCCTATCTTTTTTCACTATGATCAAGTGTTAATGATAATAATACATGTCATATATATTGGTTTTACATTTGAAATATTATGCTACACATTTGCCTATAATCGAGGTCCCACGGTCAGTTCGAAAATGTGCCATGTGGTCTTTTAATATGACAGAGTTAGTAATAGAAAAATATAAGTAAAAAAGTAATATGCATTTAAGTTTTCATATATGCATCGTCAGCGTTCTTATTAGCAAGATACATTTCGAATAATAGGTATTGTTGTGCATTCATACAAAATATCATGGTTTACTAATTATCTTAAATTCATCTACATAATATCCTATGCATTTTCAAAACGTTGAAAATGCACATGGCATCATAAATCTTTGGGACTTTAACTATTTTTAAGTGTTGACTCTAGGATGATGATAGCTAAGTGCAACAAATTTAATTAATAATTATTATATTGGAAAAGTGGTTGGCTACAATCGAAAAGGTACAAGTATACGCACCACTTTGTGTGGCATTTTGGCATTCATGTTTACTTACGGCCCAAACATATGTACATCATTGTTTTTAACTCATCCAATATATTCTTCATTTCCAGTGGTATTGTTATGAGGACACCATTATTTTCCGTTAATTATTTTTGTTATTTACTACAGCTTTTTATAGTCTTTAACAAAAACATAAGTTTTTTTTATGGAAATGGTTCATTTTTTTAAAATTAAATTTGTTACAACATGCCTAGCGGACTGAAGATTATTTGAACTATCTAATTAACAGGATTTGAAATCCCTTACGGTGCTAGCCAACACACAACTAAGCAGATTTGAATTATATGATTGTTAGAGGAATCCATATTCCAATATTTTTTCAAGAAATGTTGATAAAAAAGAAAAAAACAATAATTAAAATTTAATTTTTAATTTATTTCACATGTACTCTGACTTTATCATGGGCAGTTTTTCCTCTTACAAAACACCTTCAATAAATACCAGTCTCCTACTATTCCAGCAGTTACATATCCCAGAAGGGAATAATTAACTTTAATGAGGTTATAATATGGGTACCGAAACAAATGTGAAAAAAAATAAACCGTAATTAAAAATTTAATTGGAAATATATTGATTTGCTTTTACTAATTTCAGTAATTCACATTACTGTTTTTTCCGACATGTTCACTTGCCTTTTTCCTGCATTGTTTATTCAGGATGTTTTCCACTAGTGAAAGCTTCAGCTGATTAGTGCACATGAAAGTTTTAGAGCAAAAACTATTCAAAAGCATATTATTGAATATGTTATATGTTTCATTGACAGTATTTTAATGAGTTTTCCTTTGCATTTTAATCTTTGTAACTTTGAACTGTGCTTCATTTTGTACTGAGACAACGTTATGATGCTATTCGGTTTACTTGAAACTGACTGTAAATTCAATGTCAATTTTGCAAATATGTGCATAATGTATTGGTTAAATGTTTTAACTTTTATATGTTGCGTTTGACTACGCATATTTTTGTGGGATGTTGTATGGAATTTTTTTGTTATCTAGGCAGTTGTAATTGAGCAATAGTTAATATCTTATATATTAAAACCGCAACTTAGGACTCCTTCTTGCTTTCTAAACTTAAACATTATTGCATATTCTCTTCCAAGCATGCTAGTTAAGGTATATCTATGCACACGTCCATCGGACGTGCCTTCGTACTGGTGTATGAGTGTGTGTGTGTGTGTGTGTATGTCTGCAGCATTGGTCCAGCAGCTTAGGACTTTGCGTCGTGATAACAGCGATGTGTGTTCGAAAATCAGAAAGGCATGCTAAGATCTTAACATGTGCACATGCTAATATCGGCCACGTATGTGGTGCTCGCGGACCGGGATAGGTGCACTAAGGGGTTTTACGACTCCGGTCGGTTTCCCCTCGAGGAAATTAAAAAAATTATGTATGCGCTTTTTGGGATTGAACAAAATAAGTGGAAAAAGGAATACTAGAATTTTGGAAGTAATTTTAGAAAAAGACTTTCTCTTAATTGGAAATGAGTTAGAATAGAGTAGGTACTTTATAGAAGAAGATATGGAGTAGTGTAATTAAAGCCTTAAATGGATTCACGAAGTTAGCGAGAATAAAAATAGAAATTTTTATAAGTAGGATGCGTTGTGACACACGTTAATTCATTGGGACAAGGAGAACTGTGAGATGAGTTTTATGAATCAACAATTTTGTAAGTGTATCTTGTTAAAGTGATAAGGAATGCGTAGTGAAAGATGTGTACAAAATATAGGTCAAGCACCATATGTTTTTGCTACCTATTTCAACAAAAAATGTTTTCTTGTTACTTTACAAAAATGCAAAATTCTCCTTAAGAAAAAATTCATAGAAACTTAGTCTTAATAGTTCTCTTGAAAATAATAAAAATAATAAGTAGCTCCAACATGTTAAAGTGCATAACCATTCGAAAAAACAACATAAAAAGTGTAGTAATGAGAATACCATAAAATTTAGGTAGTAATTCCGGTAAGCTTTAAGAATCGAATTAAAGAGGAAAAGTGAGAAATGGTCAGTACATAAAAGGCATGGAATGGTAGAAAATGTTATGAAAAGAAAAGAAATGGATTTAAAAAAAGCGAGTCTTAATTTCTTGGAAATAAACTGGGACGACTCGTTATATACCACTGATGCTCATATAACCAAAAATTACACTGTATAAGCACCTGATCAATATAAAGTGACCATCAAGAGAAAGAAATAGTAGAAAAGAAGAGTAAAGGGAAAGAAAATAAAAGAGAAAGGAATGGAGCACGAATACACATTCACAGAACCTGTCATATATCTCGTAGTGCATCAGATAACATATAATTGTAACAATTACATATATAAAAAAGACGAGACAATGATTACTATATATACCATATAATCTGAATATGTAGGCTCGTATAGTTATACAGAATAGTAACATAATCTATTCAAGTGATAAATAGACTCAAACTAATTATCTATCTCTAATTAGGGCACACAACACTATCAAGGCTCCACAGTGTCGCATAGTGGAATAAGCATCTCCTGTTAGTCCATCTGTGCAGCTCCAAAAAATACTCAAACCTATTACTTGGCCTATTCATCGGCATCATCAATGAGCATCAAACATAATAAGCGGGAAAATAAAACCTTGGGTCAGACAACCATCTGATGTGAGTGATAAACAAATCTCAAAATACTGTGGAAGTCATAATAATGTATATGACATGAACGGTACAGAAAATCATACCTGTTATGTCACTGCATCCACATGGTTAGCATATAATAATCAATGTATGCTACCCGATGATAAACATCAAGTAGATATGGTGTGATAGATGTCAAAGTATTAAATGGTGATAAATAACTAAATAACCATAGCATCCATCAACCATCCTCACATTTACTCACTCAGTGCATAAAGCACTCGAAATCCAGCTTCATAACTCCACCAAACTATCGCCATGTCCTACTACATGGACTATAGTGGATAACCCAAGCCAGTCCTCACTTCACTTCCTCTAGGGACAAGACCAATCATTCATCACTACATAGGTTATGATCCACCCTTATGCCACTCTCTCAAAGGCGTACTAAAGCCTCAATACCACTAAACCATTTGTACATGTTCCCCACAGTAAAATCCACCTCGTTGACTAGATATAAGGCTCCTATTCGGAGTCATTCGACAAGTGGGCTATCCCCGACAAAAAGTAGTGCCATGAGACCTCACTGACTACCTTGTAAGTCATAACAATTGCATGTCATCCCAACCTCATATATCCATCACCTTATTACGACCCGATGCCATCTTTTCTACTTCTCGGCGAAAAACCATTTGTTGCAACAGTCTCAAACCAACAACCACATATCGAAGAGCCACTATGTCGAACCAACTGTCGAATGAACCATCATATCCAGCTCTTTGAAATCGCACCATCGTCCTGTCAAATTATCCAAAGTAGCCAATGACAATAATAGTCGATATTGACCATTCATAATCGATAATGGTTACTCGAGTCACATATTTAGACAAAGTTGGTTAAATACATACCTAGGGAAAACGTCTGGCATTCTTGTAGAATCCAGCTCGTCGTCTGGATCACTCTTCATCTTTAGATCAACCACCAAGCTCTAGCGTAGCTCCATCTTCCAACGTTGTGTTAGGAACTAAGATGATGATGATTTTGATGACAACAACCTTATTAACCTTTTTTAACTATTATTATTATAAAATATATAATAACACTAATTTCTAAATATATATATATGTGTGTGTGTGTGTAGGTACAATATACAGGAACTGATTATTGAAAAATGTAAAGTATAAAGATTCAAGATTCCGAAGAAGAAGAATTCAAGATTGAAGACTCATGAGTGACAAGAGTTCAAGAGTTCAAAAATTCAAGAAAACAGGATAAGTAATAGAGTCTAGAATTTTTGTAAAAACTTAATAATAGCACTAAATTCTTTATTCCAATTTTATCATGGGATTGAGCCCATTTCTGCCTTCTAATGGGATGAAAACCATAGTGGGATGGAACCCACGACCAAATCTGTTTTTGCAGGAAACAAGGCTTGTCATAATGAGATACTCTACTAGTAGAAACTTACTAAAATTTTAAATTTTCCTTTCTATAAATTTTCTTTTAATTTTTTTAACTTTAAAACACTTCCTCGCTTTTATTTTCAAAATATTTCAAAATTACTTCATGTTTAAATGATATTCTTGGCTTTAATATTCCTTGATTTTAACCTAACTTCATATTTTAATGTTTTAGTTTTGAAATCCTAAAGTTATAATATTTACTTGAGTTTTAATATTCTTATTTCCTTATTGTCATATTTATAATTGTATATCTTGAGTTTTAATATTCTTATATTCATAATTTTATATTAAGTTTTAATATCACTTTTCTAGATTATAAATATATGTTTTAAATTTATATTATTACTTTACTATCTTATTTTATAATATAGGAAAATAGTTTGTTTAAACTCCAGAGTTGGCTTGATTTATTTAAACATCATTATTTTCAAAATTTTAAATTTCAAAATTTCTATAGGCATGTCGACATAGGGGATGACCATGTCGACATGGCAGTTATTTTTTTTTTAAAAATATATCAAAAGAAGTGTATTCGTTTAAATCCTTTCCTAAATAGAGGTGGTTGTTGATTCCCTATATGTACCCAACCAAAAACAATTTTTTGAATAATTTTCATTATCTTCTTCACTCCTTCTCCTTACCATTTCCTTTCTAAATTTACTAGATTCTTAACCAAACTCTACTGAAATTCAAAAAGAATTAAGCCAGATTATACCTAGTTAAATTCTCTACCACTCTCTCAAATATCTAAGGGCTATTCAGAGCTATAAGAGCATTTGTAATCAAAGATTGAAAACCTATCAAGTCTATCTACCAAACTATTATTAAAAAGGTATGTTTGTAGCCTATTTAAATCCACTAGGTGTGATTGTAGCCCGTAAATCAATTAGGTTGTCTTGTAGCATGGTTAATTCAAGAGAACTCACCATGCGCGTAAGCAGGCGGGATGGACCTCATGACCCTGAAATCGAAGATTGTAAGTTGAAGATTATTTGAAAAGAAATCTACATAACTTTAAGCTGAGTGGGACTACATGTAGGATAACTCCGAACTAGAATAAGATCCCGACGTGTTCTTTCCTTTACTCCTTTAAATTATTATTTGCGCATGTGATTATTTCGGTGATTGTTTCATATCTATGATTTGCATTTGATTCTGATATATTCAAAAAGATTCCAAGAAATTCATAAATCCCATTAGACATTATTCACCGCCTTCTAGCATTAAGTTAGCCTTAAGATCCGTAATCCGTATTTTCAACAGTTGGTGTCGGTGACACCCCACGTCCATTAATGCCACTATTTATCAGAATGCATTAAGTTTCGTGAAGCATTATAGGTAAACAGAAACAGAAACAGAAACATCACAAGACAGATATAAAATAACAGTGGAATTAAAACTTATTTAATAGAAAAGCTTTGTGGTTCAAACCCAATTACATAATCAGTCTGTAATACTAAAAATATAAAATTTCTGCCTTGTACAAAATCATCATCAAAGTACAATAATACATAGAAAGAACACAACCCCTAAAGTTTGGCCACAGCAGAGAAGATACGAAATCAAGCAGTACATCTAAGCAGCTCCAAGCAGAAAAGAAGAATCCTGATCAAGCTTGAGTATTCCCACCCTGAGAACCTGGGGGAGGTGGATAATGAAAGAGAAAGAAGAGGAAATAAAATGGGTTAGACATAAGTCTGGCGAGTCCAGTTACTTTTAGCATATAAATAAGTACAAGAATCATGACAGGCATATAAGTTGGAGAGAGAGAGATAACAGTGTCATAAGGCAAGTACAACAAGGTAAACAGGATAAACAGAAAATGCTTTGCGCTTCTTAATAATTTTCTCGCTCTGCACCAACACTAATATAACCGGAACAAGATGATCCCAACAAATACAAGATGGTAGAATTAGGTGTACTATGGTGAGAGGTTTTACCCCATACAATAACAGGTATCCCAATAGAACCGACGAGTGTTACCCCCAACAATAGTAACAGGCTCCTAAACAGGCGAGACTAGATGTACCCTAATTACTACCCTTATCGATCGGTTCCCTAACCCGTAGATACCCGTGCTGGCCCCACCGAAGGATGTATCACTTCCTAAAGTGGCAACCCCGTTACTTCCAAGATGCACTGCTAGGCTTTCCCGAGCGGGCGGACCCATGCACACACATGACCCCAATGGAATGCGCCGTCAGACACCTTTCTCCCAAATGACCTCTTATAACCAGCTTAGTAAGCGTGCCCTAACCCCGACCTATTTCGGTGTTCTCCGTTTGACACTGATATAGGTTACTGACTGATACAGGTCCCACATACTAGATGATATAAGCTTCCCCCTAGGCTTGCATCCCCACTACTAGGATTTCAACAGGTTATGCCTACTAGTTTAACAAGATTGCATAACCCAACCGGTTATGCCTAAATAAAGATTTAGATCAAGATATAGATTATACCCACAAATCCCTAGTTTTGGTTCAAGGTACAAATTATGCCCAAAATTCCCAATCATGTTTGCAATATGAATTATGCCCCAAATTAATCATTCCCAATTTCGTGCGTTCGCATATTTCAGCGGTATGCCTAGGCTCGAAGGTAGCCTGGCTATAGAAACAAAAAGGGAAAAGGGGGAAGAAGAGAACAAGAATATGCATAGTGATACGATTAGGCAAACTAATATAATATGCATACGGTGACATGATTAGGCAAACTAACATAGTAGGGATATCATAAACAGGCATAATGAGATCTAAACAGTGGATTAGATATACAAATAATGGAAGATCTATTATGATTTCAAATTAGTAATAGGCATAGGCTTAGATCAAACTTATAAACATGTTAAGATTACATTTTAGGTGTTTATTTCTAAAAATAACATAGACTCACTGAAATTGGGTATAAAGAACAGGGAATTAACTAAAGCAAAAAACTCTGAATTTGAATAACTTGTTGTTGAAGAAGAATAGGCTAGATCAAACTAAGTTGGGTGTAATAACCTGTAAAATCAGAACCAATTTAAATTTTTTATTTTGGCTATTTTTATTGAATTTTAAATAGTTGAAATAATTTATTTTGAATAATAATGATTAAAAATTTATCTAAATCGAAGTTAGAATGAATATATTTATTTTAATTATAAAAGGAGTTAGATATAGCGCGGTAGTTTGGAAATTTGAATTTGAACTTTGACTAAATGTACAGGATGCAAAATAAATCGGATTTTAGTGATACTAGAAATATTTAATTCTATTTAAGAATTTCTTTCCAATGAAACTGAAAAATTGAAATTTCATAACGGGAATCAAAAGTTATGTCTAGTTGAATATTCAGAATAGTCGCTATGGAATTTAATATAATATATAGCCCGTATAAATAGCCATTTTGCCAACGACCTCCATTTTCGACAAAACCACCCTAGTCGGATCTGGAATGTCAAATTATTGCAGGATTCCAATTTTCATAATTTTTGGAATTAATATGACAGCGTGGCAAAAGAAAATGTGTTTTTTCAATTTTAGTCAATTTGGATCGACCAGAAAATGGCCATTTTTCAAACGGTCTCCAAATTTGACAAAATTAATTTTGTTAGGACCTTGTCGTCAAAACATAGCTAGATTTATTTTTCGGGAATTTTTGGAATTAGTTTGTGGCCCTGGTAAATTAAAATGTACGATTAAATTAAATAATAAAATGTTTTATTATTTAATTTAAAGAAAAACTGACTGAAACAGTCGAATGGGCCTACGAAAAATATTCCATTGTGTCCGGAATGGGGGTATTTAGCTAGGGGTGACATTCGTTAGGTTCGTTTGGGAGTTCGTATGGGAAGACTGATATTTTTTTGAATTAAAGAAAATAAAAACAGTTAAATAATTTAACTATAAAAGCGGACCAATAGAAAATTCCTCAAACCCTCGTCTCGTTTCAAACCCAGCCGCCTCCAATATCGTTTGACGCTGGAAATCGATTCAAACTTCTCCCTTAATAACGATTTATCCACTCAATGAAATCACTAACTTCTTAAGAGATTATTGAAGAGGATCGAATAAGCTTCAAATCCATATGGTGGAAATCTCATGGAATTATGTATTGTCATCGAACCCTCTCTTTAAAAACCATCTCGCCTTCTAGTTGCATCCTCTAGTCATGATCGAGTTTAAGAAAGGAGGTAGGCGCCAGAAGCTCTCTCGTAGTTGGAGAGCGTGGTGAGGTTAGATCGTTGCAGAAAGGTTTGTGTTGCTTGCAAAATTAAAACCTAGTTTTGAGCAATCAAGAGAATTGACGACCTGATAGAAAACAGGAAGAAGGTGGCTTGTATTTTGATTAATTAATTTATTAACTAATTTAAATAATGTCGTTAACACTTAAAAAAATATCATATCTTTCTCATACGTTGATGGAATTCGATGAAACAGGAAACACTGGGACCGTAAATTCGAGATCTACATTTCAGAACTGACCGCAGAATATTTGGAGCATTCTACAATTGTAGAAGATATAAAAATCAAAGTGAGATTTCTGAATCCAAAATAATTAAATAAAATTATATAGGTTGCAGATGGAGTTTAGAAACTCCCGACACCCATCGTCCACAGACCATGGACAACATGATTGTATTGTGATGTGGAATTGGTTGATTTTTGTGATTGATTGTGGTTAAAATGAAATTGGTTGATATTGTGGCAATAGATTGCCTAGAAAAAATGTATTAGGAAATTAAACCCCTTGTAAACACCGCGAGGCCTAAGGTAGTGCGAGGAGCCGTACTAGGGACGGTGCTGGTTTTAATTACCCTACCGTTATGCTGCCGAAATTTTTCTGAAATATTTTATTTTATGATATAAAATTTGTTTGAACAATAAAATTTATATTTATATTTGTATATAATATTAAAAATAAACATTTAGATATAAAAATGAATTTACATTTGATTTTACATTTTAATGTAAATGAGACATTGAAAATAAACATTTAGATATAAAAATGAATTTACATTTGATTTTACATTTTTAATGTAAAGGAGACATTGAAAATAAACGTTTAGATATAAAAATGAATTTACATTTGATTTTACATTTTTAATGTAAATGAGAAATTAAAAATAAACATTAAAAATGTCAATTGCTATATAAAAATATGTTTACTTTGAAATTTACATTTCTATTGTAAATGAAACATTTAAAAATGACCGTTATTATCTAAAAATATCTTTTCTCTGAATTTTACATTTTTATTATAAATAAAACGTTAAAAATGTCAATTGTATATAAATATGTTTTCTTTAAAATGTACATTTTTAATGTAAATGAAACTTTAAAATGATCATTAGTTAAATAAGAATGTTTTATTTGTAAAAAGGAAAAAAAAAATATTCATTGATTTGAAATGAAATTGTATTTACAATAAAAACTCACAATTTATTGTACATAAGAAAAGATCAAAAATGATCATTAATTAAAATGATAATTGTTTAACAATAATTCACATTTCTATTGTAAAGAAGAAAATGATCATTTGTTGAAAAAGGAAAATATGGCCAACATAAAAAGAATACATTTTTATGTAAGATAAAAAGAATACATTTTTATGTAAGATAAAAAGACTACATTTTCATGTAAGATAAAAAGAATACATTTTTATGTAACATAAAAAAAATACATTTTTATGTAAGATAAAAAGAATACATTTTTATGTAACGTAAAAAGATTACATTTTTATTATGTAATATACAGTGAATTAAAAGATTTCATTTTCTTTGCAAATAAAAAGATCACATTTGCTTTGCAAAATAAAAGGATTACATTTTCCTTGCAAATAAAAAGATCACATTTTGAAAGGCAGAATTATATTTCATATTCACAAGTACAAATTACAAAGTCACAACTGTACAACTATACAGCTCGATTAACAAAAGAAAAAAAATCAAACTAATCAAAAGAAAACTGAACACATCTATTACACTGAAGCAAACTTCTTCACCATCTTCTTGTAAATAACATTGAACAGTTCACTAAAATTACTAGTATTATAAACAGCCCGACCAAAAGCTCTTCTATTTCTTTCCGACCATAATTCATAACAAAATGTCTTCAAAATCTTTAACAATGCTGTAGAATTACCTATCTTCCACCTTATAGCTTTATATACATTGAACCACTCAATTCTACTATTATTATAAGGCCTATGAAAGCCACCAACTGACAAGAGCCGCGACCATACTAAAAATGAATAGCTACATTCAAAAAACAGATGTGTATCCGACTCCTCAGCAGACTTGCACAACAAACAAATATTATCAGATACAATTCCAATTTTGAGAAGCTTGTCCTTTGTATTAATCGCATTCGCCATGACCTTCCACAAATGCAAGTTTTCTTTAGCTGAAGAACCAGTATTCCATATCCTTTTTGACCACGGAAAAGTCTGTTTTACACCTTGTAACAATTTGTAAACTGTTTAACATTATGACTTTTGCCTCCCCAAAGAAGACCACCATCTCCACAAACACAGAAGCTTTCAGTGAGATCAGACCAGAGAGCTCTAAGCCTTGGTAAACTTGTGTAAGGTAAAATTAATTTTCCATCATGGATGTAATCATCAACAATAACATTCTCAGCAATACCAGAGTGATACCTCAAATTAAAATCAACAATTGAACTTAAAATCAAACCAGGCTTGACCCAAGGAGAAAACCAGAAAGAAAGATTCTTAATAACCTTGTAATTACATTGAATGAAAGGCAAAAAGGAATCTCTTAATTTCAAAATATTGCGCCAAATCCAACTTGCATTTTGAGGAACAACCATTGTCCAAAATTTCTTGTTACCAATTAAATTCTTGATAATCCATTGAGACTATAAACTTTCTTCATGAGCAAACAGTTTATCTATATATGATGATATAGCTGATTTATTCCAAAGTGACAAGTTAGTAACACCCAAACCACCAATTTTTTTTGATTCAAATAGCTGGGAAAAAGAAATAGGAATTAACCTTTTAGCATATGGATCCCCAAACCATTAAAACTTGTTTAGAGCCGATTCAATCATCTGGATTAGTTTAACAGGTAATATATAATGCTGAGACCAGTAGGTTGTGATTGCCAGCGCTACAGACTGAACAATAACTAATCTTCCAACTTGAGAGATTTTACATGCCGGCCATTGTTGAAGCTTGGCAATGATTTTATAAAATAAAGGAGTACAATTCGCTTTAGTAATGCGTGAGCTAATTAAAGGTAAACCCAGATAAGATGAATTCATAGGAAGCTCAACCAAACCAGAACTATCAATAATTTCCTTCTTTCTAACTTCTTACAGACCATCAACTAAAATATTTGATTTACCAATATTGATTTGAAGGCCAGTGATTGAATGAAACAATTGAAGGGTCTCTAAAACACTTTGAATATTATGAAATGATGGCTTGTTAAAAATAACTAAATCATTAGAAATAAAAGATAAGTTATCAATGAAAGTTTGCATTTTGGATGCAAGTCTAACTTCTTATTCAAAACTTGTTCAGCTAGCAAGGCATTAAGTAATTCCATTACTATAATGAAAATGTAAGGAGATATAGGATCACCTTGGCGAACTCCTTGAGAACCTTTAAAATAACCGTGCAAACATCCCTTCCTAGCAATAAAATAATGAGGTGAAGAGATCAATGAATGTATCCAAGCAATAAAAGGAACAGGAAAGTTCATTCTTGCCAAAATTGCTAGTATTGAGTGCCATGCAACTGAATCAAATGCCTTCCTAATATCAAGCTTCATCATACATCTAGGCGAGATGTTAGCTTTATTATAACAATATAGCAACTCTTGTGTTAACAAAATATTGTCAGAAATGGATCTTCCTTTAATGAAGGCTGCTTGGTTTGGAGCAATGATGGAAGGCAAAACCAGTTGAATCCTATTTGCAAGTATCTTTGAAATAACTTTATACAGAACATTGCAACAGAAGATTGGACGGAAATCAGAAACTGAAGATGGATTTTAAACTTTGGGTATAAGAGCAATCATAGTGCCTGATAAACTTGAAGGAAGATCATTATGCATGAAGAAATGAAGGATAGCTTTAACAACATCATCACCAATAGTATTCCAACATTTTTGTAGAAAGAAGGCATTAAAACGATCTGGACCCCACAACTATTAGGATCCAGTCCAAAAACAGCCTCCTTAATCTCTTGATTGGTAGTAATTTGGATAAGATTGCTAGCTTGAACAAACGATAATGTTGGGAGGTTAATGTGGAATAACGACAATACATCTACTGAAGAAATAGGGTTGGCTAGGATAGAAGAAAAGTATTGGATAAAAGATTCATTGATCATACCTTCATCCGAATGAATATCACCATTCATATCTTTAATCAAAAAAATAGAATCTCTTGCTTTTTGAAATTTAATAGAGTTGTGAAAAAAATTTGTATTCCTGTCTCCTTCCAGTTCTCTCCTGACATAAGTAGTTTGACGAGTACCTTGCATTTCCATATCCAGAGCATCTTTAAGCTTGCCTCTTAATTCATTCTCTCTATGAATCAAACTAATGTCATAAGGATTTCTTTGCAGCTCATACTGGACATACTCAAGCTCAGCTTTAAAATTATTTGAATTCGAAGCTCCTTTACCAAAATTGATATTGGACCATGACTTTAGCTGTCCTTTAAGAATCTTCAATTTGTATAAAAGATTAGTCAGAGGATTACTGAACTTATTAGAACTCCAAACCTGCATAAGAATGTTAGAAAAATCTGGATGATTAAGCCAAAAATTGAAAATTTTAAATGAAGTCTTACTCCTGTTAATAGTGTCATCAATACCCCCATTGAAATAACAATGGATTATGATCAGATAAAAGTTGAGCAAGAGTATGATAAATTGTATTGGGCCAGAGATTATAAAGAGCAGAATTAGCAAAAATATGATCAAGCTTGTAGAGAGTAGGAGGACTATTCCTTGAACTATTAGTCCATGTAAAGGAGGAACCAAATTCTTTTGCATGAAAAAGATTAGAGGAAATAATCATTTGATTAAGAGGAGCCAAATATTTAACTGTTAGTGGACAACCACCAAATTTATGAGTACTGTTAAACATACAATTAAAATCACCCCCTAACAGCTGTGGTTCATTCAAAGGATTCAAAAGTTTAATTTGCTCAAAGAAAGGCTGACAAAGAGAAACAAAATTATGAGCATACACTGACGTGAGAAAGAATTTGGAATTAGTATGAAGAAAGATACAACTTAATGAATGAATTGATCAGATTTCGAGATTTTGGAAAGAGAGAAAAAATTTGGATTCCACAAAGTTAATAATCTACCAAAAGATGCTTTGCTGAGATTATGATCAAATTGCCAAGTCGGTGCAATGAATCTTGCAGCATTCACTGTTGATACAGCATCAAACTTAGTTTCAGATAGACATAACAATTGAATAGAATTATCCTTAATCAAGATTTAATCACACTTTGCTTTGAGGGCAGATTTTCTCCTCGTATATTCTAAAACCCTATGGCATTCTTCATTTAAAAATAAGGGGTTCAACCATACAAGAAGGATTACTCCTTGTATGCCTAGATGAATGACTGGTACTACCAGAAATTGGCATAACATCCTTTGGATTGTACTCTTTCCCATCATTGAGGTATTCTTTTTCCTCAAAACTAACCTTCTTGCCTTTTTTTTCTTCCTACCTTTACATTTCTTTTTACTACCTTTAGTAGGAGAATTAATTCCTACAGAAGAGGAAACCAAATTGGCTAAAGTTGAAGAAGATAATGATGGAGGAGGTAGAATAATATGAGGAGGGGTCGAGAGATGTGCATAAGGAGATGAAATTGAGGAATTATTGGCTGCCAAAAGAGATGAAGTATTTGATGGATAAGATGAAGTGTTAAGAGAAGAAGATGATAATGAATGATCATTCTGAACAGAAGTAACATTACAGGTATCATGATCATCCAATACAGAAAAAGGATTGTGAATATGAAACTCCTTAACCATTGCTTCCTGAAGTGTTTTTTCAAAAGATTGATGACCTTCCTGCATATTGCTCTGAATAGCCTTCCCCTTAGAAAATGATTCATTATTACATTGGATGGTGCAATTCCCATGCTCATCAACAATTACAATATTTTGATTATCTCTCCCAAAAACAGCATTATTCACTTCCATAGGCCCATCATTATTCTTCTCAACAATTCCATTCAAATGATCAAGACCATCCAATTGCACAACTTCTTCTAATGACTTATTGACTTCATCTGCAACTATATTATTAACACTTTTCTCCTTCATTTTCCACATTTGCTTTCTTTTGTGCACAACCCTATTCCATCCTTGAGAATTAGCATCAATCATAGATTTACTCTTTGACTGACCTACATCATTTTTCCTGCCAAGAAATTTACCACCACTAACAACATTACTCTTTAAAACCTCCACTTCATGTTGCTTTGAACAATTACCAACTTCATAATGAACATCCTCCTCATGCATATTAACTTCACAATATTTAGTTGCATCCCCAAATACTTTGCAATGAGTACAAATTAAAGGCCTCCAATCATATACAACTCGCACAGGAGGACATTTTTCATCTAAAACAATTATATCTATCAGTTCTGGTCACTCAAAATTAGGGGATATTTCTACTAAAGCTTTTCATAACTAAATCTTTGAAGCCTCTTTGTACTTGAATCAAAACAAATTAACCATCCAACATGGCATGACAACCAATTAATACCCACTAATGTCCAAAGTAAAAGAGGAATTCGTGAAGATGAATCCAAATTGGTACCTTCTAATTTGTGATTGAGAATCTCCAATGGAAGGATCCTATTCCGTAATTATGAACATCCTGCCCTTAATAAAAATGGGATCCGATTTTAGTACCCTATCTCTTTCAATTTCATTAGCAAACTTGAAGAAAAATTTAACTCCATCTGATTTAATATCAACATCACCCTGAAGTTTCCAGTAACCTAACAAGAATTTCACAACAGCAAGATAAGAGAGACTACCGTCCAAGAAAAAGCCCACCAAATAGTCTTTCCAGTATTTCAGGCCTTCAGATTTAACTATATCAGGAAGAGCATTGGACCGACCATCTCTAGCTATGTCAAATTGCATTGGCTTATACTCACCAGCATTACGAGGAAGTTTTTCGAAAAGTGAAAGATAATCAGATTTGATGGAAGAAGATTTGGATTTAGAATTGTTTGGTGAATTGACACAAAGAGGAACAGAGGGATTATGGTTCAAAAGAGAAGAACCACCATTAACAGTACTACCAGGATTACCAATGACCGATTTTGGATTATCAGATCTGTAAATTGGAACAAGAGGATTGAACAACGAAATGTTTGATGAATTGATATGAACAGAATTACCGGTAAGTGAATGAGAGTTGTCAGGATTAGAATCCCCAAATTTCAATTTCACAAGAGAATCAGATTCATGAAGATCAGAATTAACATTGACAAAAGAAACACCAGAATCCAAATTTGAAGGATCTGGTGGGACCGAAGGGGGAGGAGGAGGATGATGAGAAGAAGGTGGAGGAAGAGGAGGAGGAGGAGGAGGAGGGGAAGGTAACGGAGGGGGAGAAGTAGAAAAGGGATCGGAAGATGGCACCATTAACAGGAGCTCAAAAAAAAAGATCACATTTGCTTTGCAAAATAAAAGGATTACATTTTCTTTGCAAATAAAAAGATCACATTTGCTTTGCAAAATAAAAAGATTACATTTTCTTTGCAAATAAAAAGATCACATTTGCTTTGCAAAATAAAAAGATTACATTTTCTTTACAAATAAAAAGATCACATTTGCTTTGCAAAATAAAAAGATTACATTTTCTTTACAATTAAAAAGGGACAACATTTGCTTTGCAAAATAAAAAATATTACATTTCCTTTACAATGAAAAAGGGATTGCATTTGCTTTGCTAATAAAAAGATTACATTTTATTTTGTAATGTAAAAAGGTTACATTTTTATATAATGTCAAAAGATTACATTTTTATACAGTGCAAAGAGATTACATTTTTTAATATAATAAAAGAAATGAATAATGAAATTACATTTTTCAATGTAATAAAAGAAATGAATAAAGAAATTACATTTTTTTATGTAATACAAGAATGAATAAAAAGATTACATTTTTAATGTAATAAAAGGAAGATAAAGGAAATTACATTTTTAATGTAATATATGATTTCATATATAAAAGAGATCAATGTTGAAATGAAAATGATGTTGAAATCGTTGAATGATTTATATTTATATATGAATATATAAATTAGAATAAAACGAATAGCGCCGCTGTAGTATGCGATTTGAAATCGTAACTTCAAGCGATTATAATGAGAGATCCGACCGTCGAATTTTTCCAAAACTAGATCCGTTGGGTTCGCTTTGGAAAGATCTTTCCAACGATATAAAATTCGCTAAAATCCAACGGTTAGATTTTGAGAAATGTGTAAATCAAATTTCGATGAAAACAGCGCCAGGGCCGCGTAATGACCCGAAGCGTCGTTTAATTAAAAATGGCTATTTTTATATAAATAAAAATAGCGATAAATCGTTATAAAATATTATAAATGATATAGAGTGAAAAGAATTGATTTGAATTTTATATATTCACTAATTATTTGAAATGATTGAGTTAATTCTCATTTCAAATAATTAATCGATGATTGGAAGTCGAAGATTTGAAGACGGTGGATTGAAGTTCGGCGATCTTCACATTGAATGGATGACTACTGTTGCCCTGGATTGGTTTGCTCCCAGGAAGGGGTTACAGTGGTAGTTGTCCGGACGTACTTGTTGATTGTCCGGATATGCGAGAGCCTCTCTTCTGTATTGGACATATGGAACAAGGAATAAGGTGTCTCCGGTTTCGTTCAGACCCAGAACGGACTTGTAAATGGATGCATGTCTGACACTGGGTTTTATTCTGTGCTGATCGATCTCTATTTAATATATATATATATCTGTTTGGTGGTGGAGAATTTATTCTCTTGCTTAACACCCTTCTTGAGACGTACGAGCTCAGAGGTTATATATTGATAGACATCAGTCGCATGGAGTGAATTGTTAATGTGGTATACCAAGTTGAAAATGATCAAGGCTTATTGTTGTAAAGCATAGCCTTGTGGTTGATGATCAAAGCACCACTTTATATTAGCACAGCTTTGTGTATAGCGTTACTTCGCGAGCCTCACACCCCGGTATGAACCAGAAACGAGAGAGGACTGCAGGGAGGACATACGTTTCTTTCTAGCTAGAAGTGGTGTCATGGTATGAAGCCCATACATTTTTACTTATGTGGATAATGGAATGAGGCGCCTCGGTTTTGAGTCCCTAGCGACTCTATATTTACGCCCCATAGGGCGGGGAACTTATCGTTCAGGCATAACCAACCCACTAACGTATTTGTGGATTGGCCCTGAAGATCCAAGGGCCACTCGAGCTCTGATCCTGAGACACGGGCTAGAGTGTCTCGAATTCGGTAAGGATGATCCCTTACCTTGGTTCATGATGGAAATCCAACTCCACAATGCGGTTATGATTGTATAACTAGTATGGCGATATAGTATATAGTAGTTATGCCATCTATGTTTGATATATTATGATTGAAATGTTTTTGAAACATATATACACTAATAATAATATCAGTCCGTTTTATCGTATCAAGCATTTTTGACCATTATAAGGTAAAACTCTATCCTCCGGTTTGCGTTGCATTGTGTGATGGGACTTGAGTCTTATAATGGTTTCATTTTTCTAAAAGGCATTGCATCATTTGACTATTTACTTTATTCAATGCAGTGCAATCCAATGAGTAAACCCGTTCCGCGATTAGCTGCGTGGTCCTGTGATTAGCCTTCTTATTAAATAGGTTAAATAAGATTTCTCATACCAGTCCCATGACTGACTCGTAGTTTGTTTCACTTTGCAAACTCGGATGCTCTCTTTCCCACATGGGCAGCCTTGCATATAGGTTTTAGCAGACTCATTATGGATAGCTATGTGGCTGGAGATGGATCTTATCATTTCTATTATGTTGCTTACACTTCATTTAGTATATTATGTTTGATTCCGTTGTAGACATTTTATATTAAGTTGAAAACTGTATTATGTACTAAGTATGATCCTATTATGTTGTGTAAATCTGATGATATTTTATTCCCAGTGTAATTTGATTACGTTATCTGCTGTAATTCTATATTTCTGTTATGTTGTTATTGTTTATATGTTATATTCCAATGATTATCCTTGCTTTCGTACTATGGGAATTTGAGGTCATCATAATTAGTATCAGAGCATTGGTTAAACTTAGCTCGGAATATAACATATTAACAAACTCATCAGAAATAGAATCAGCAGAATTCTAAAATGAATAACTCATCATAGATCGGACTTGTAATGTCCTAGAATGTGTATAGAAGAATAGAATTCACCCCCAATAGATTCATTTACACTTAAATATATGTCTCTATGCTTTTCAATATCTATTCTGTTGGCCTGACACTTTGTCTGCTATTTGCAGACATAGCAGAAAATGAGTGACAGAAACAGAAGAAGTAATTCTTTGGTTCAGCAATCTAATGAGCCAATTGTACCCCCACAACCAGAACCAGATCTAGAAGCTCTAATAAAGAGGTATCGAAATCTGGGTGGAGTACCATTCTCCAGCAAAGAGTCCGTTATCGAAGCACAAGCATGGATGTGTTCTTCTGAGAGAATTTTTGAAGGCTTAAAACTAAGAGATGATCAGAAGAGATTAATAGCATCTTGGACACTCAAAGGCGATGCTTTAATCTGGTGGGAAACTATTACTGAAGAAAATCCAGAAGGTAATATTACCTAGGATAGATCTAAAGAAATGTTCGCAGAAAAATTTATTCCTCCAGAAGCAACTGAGCGACTATATGATGAGTTTTATAATCTTAAACAAGGAGATATGACCATTCGGAAGTATCAGAATAAATTCAGTGAACTTTCTCGCTTTGCCCCACAACTAATTCGAGATCCTATAAGGAAGAATCTAAGATTTATCCACAGGCTTCAAAAGAAATATGAAGGTAGAGTACTTGCTCATGTGAATCTTCCATTTTCTGAGATGATACAAATGGCTTATCGCTATGAGTATATTGATAAGAAACATGGTTCGGAAGAGGAGGAAAGCAGTTCTAGCAACTAAAGGAAGTTTAAAACTGATATCCTTGAGGCAAGTACAAAGCCTGAAATCAGTAAGAAACCTAAAGCTGATAAGAAAAGGGCTAGATCTAAGAAAGAACCATTAACGAGTGCCATGTCCTCTAACTGCAATAGGAAAGGACATTTGTCGATAAATTGCAAATCCTCGAAGAAACGTAAGGATGATGGATCTAAATCCAATGAAATGTTTCAAGAAGGTAGAGAATGCAATTTGTGCCACCAGACGGGTCATCTTTCAAAGAGTTGTCAGCTACAAAAGAAGGCTGAGGTAGCTCATGTAAATGAAGTAGCAGAAACCCCAGCACCCCCAACTAGTAGGGAAAGGCCAAATGTTTTGGAAGGCACGCTCACTGTCAAAAATATCCCTGTTATAGTATTATTTGATACAGGCGCGTCACAAAGCTTTATCTCAAGCAATACGGTTAAGAAGTTGAAATTAAAACTAAGGAGTCTTAAAGAATCAGTCAAAGTTCATAATCCGGTAGGAGGTTCTCTTATTTTCGGTTTATACTGTAGAGTGCCCGTTTCCTATTCTTGTTACCGGTTTTCCTTTGATTTAATTTTTATGGATTTTTTCGAATTTGATATCATTCTCGGGTTAGATTGGTTAACGAACTTCGAGGCCGAAGTTAAATGTGCTAAAAGAGTTGTTAAAGTCAAAATGAAGCTTGGAAATATTGTTATACCATGCGTAGGATCAGATTCAGATAGAAAAGAATGTTGGGCTGCACTTGAGGTCACCCCCACTGCTCTTGAAAATATTCCTGTCATAAAAAATTATGCGGATGTGTTCAAAGAAGTTGATAGCTTACCTCCACGCAGAGAAATTGACTTCAGAATAGACCTAGTTCCGAATGCAAGGCCAATTGTACATCCTATTCGGAGAATGACATTAAAAGAGAAAGAAGAATTGGGCAATCAAACTAAACAGCTTTTATGGAAAGGTCTGATCAGGCCTAGTTTTTCAATCTGGGGTACAGTAGAAGCGTTTGTTCCAAAGTCAGACGGTACTCTCAGACTGTGTGTGGATTACCGAGATTTAAATAAGCAGACACTCAAGAATAAATTTCCATTACCCTGTATAGATGATTTATTAGATAGTTTGAATGGAGCTAAAGTATTTTCTAAATGGACCTAGCTATAGGTTTTCTTCAACTGCGAATTGCCGAAGAATGTGTTCCTTTCACAGCTTTCAGAGGGCCAGACATATTTTATGAGTGGTTGGTAATGCCGCTCGGTTTATGCAACGCTCCAACTTATTTTGTGGATTTGACGAATCGAGGATTCCGCGATGTCCTAAATAAATTTTTGTTGGTTTTCATTGACGATATTTTAATCTTCTCTAAGTCAACTGCCGAGCATGATAAACATTTGGAACAAGTTTAGAAATTCTGAGAAAGAATGTTTTAAAGGCCAAATTTTCTAAGTGCGTACTCTGGCAAGAAGAAATGAAGTTCCTCGGTCATGTAGTATTAAAGGAAGGAATTTCAGTAGATCCCAGTAAAATCACAGCCATTCAGGGTTGGAAGCAGCCTAGCACTCCTACATAAGTCAGAAGTTTCCTAGGATTGGCTGGCTATTAACGGAAATTCATTAAAGATTTTTCAAAGCTATCTTGTCCATTGACAAAGCTTACCAAGAAGCATACAAAGTTTAATTGGACACCTTAATGTGAGACAACTTTCCAAGAGCTGAAACTAAGGTTGACTACTGCTCCAGTGTTAACTATTTTTGATGGCAATCAAGATTTGAAAGTCTGGACAGATGCTTCTATTGAAGGTATTGGTGAAGTGTTAATGCAAAGAGACAAAGTAGTTTCTTATGCTAGCTGTCAATTGAAGCCGCATGAGAAAAGATATCCCACTCATGATCTTGAGTTGTTAGCCAGCGTGTTTTCTTTAAAGATATGGAGGCACTATCTTTTGGGTGAGAAGTTCGAATTATATATAGATCATAAATCCTTTAAATATCTATTCACCCAAAGGGACTTGAATTTGAGGCAGCAACATTGGTTAGAATTCCTTGCGGCCTATGATCTGAACATCTTGTATACTCCAGGGAAAGCCAATGTTGTAGCCGATGCGCTCAGCAGGAAGAACGCAGTCACCGCTAATCTTATCATTACACCTACATTGATTGACAAAATCTTTGCTCTTCAAAAGGATGATGAATTTATTCAGAGAATTAGTAAAAGAGTTCGGGAAGGTGAACCCTCCAGTTTCCAAATTGATAACAAGGGAGTTCTGAGGTTAAAAGGTCGAATTTGTGTCCTGAATATCCCCGAGCTCAGAAGAGAAGTAATGGATGAATGTCACAAATCCAAGCTTTGTATTCATCCAGGGGTGAGTAAGATGTATCATGATCTCAAGCGCACGTTCTAGTGGAAATCTATGAAAAGAGACATTTCCATTTATGTCAGCAGGTGTCCTACTTGCCAACAATTCAAAAGTGATCAGCAGAAACCTACCGGATTGTTACAACACTAGAGGTTCCAAGTTGGAAATAGGATCAAATTTCCATGGATTTTATTGATGGCTTGCCCCGAACTAGAAAAGGCAATGACAGTATTTGGGTGATCTTTGATCGTTTCACGAAGTATGCCCATTTTATTCCTGTCAGATCTACTAGAACAACTCAAAGTCTGGCGAAAAATTATTTCAAAGAAATTGTCCGACTAAATGGAGTTCCCAGTAGCATTTTTAGTGATCCTGATCTGATATTCGCTAGTAAATTTTGGGAAGCATTCCAAGAAGAGCTGGGGACAAAGTTAAATCTGAGTATCGCATATAATCCTCAAACAGATGGCCAGACTGAGAGGGTGAACCATATATTGGAAGACTTGCTGTGGAATGAATTCTTGATTTTGGTGGCTCATGGGAAGATCACTTGCATTTGGTCGAATTCTCCTATAATAACAGTTACCAAGCAAGCTTGCAAATGTCGCCATTCGAAGCATTGTATGGCAGACCTTGTAGATCTCCCGCATGTTGGGTGGAACCAGGAAATAGACTAGTATTGGGTCCCGACATGATTTGTGAAGCTTCGGATAAAGTTGATATTATTAAGAAACGATTACCAGAGCCGACAGAAAAGTTATGCAGATTCAAGAAGAATGGATTTGGAATTTTTTGTTGGCGATTATGTGTACTTGAGGGTTTCTCCATTGAGAGGAGTAGTTCATTTCGGGAAAACTGGGAAGCTGGCGCCTAGATTCATTGGTCCATTTCCTATTCTCGAAAGAATTGGAACTCTCTCTTACAGGGTTTAGTTGCCTGACTGGTTGCCATGGGTACATAATGTATTCCACGTGTCTCAACTTCAAGCATGAACATGATCCAGACTTAATTGTGGAGGAAACTACACAATAAGATTTGGAGATTACCCCGAGTTTAGCAGTAAGAAGGGAGCCAGTAAAGATTATTGGAAAAGAAACCTGAGTTCTGAGGAACAAAAGAATCCATTTAGTTAAAGTGCAGTGGAGCGGAAATCCTAAAGACTGTACATGAGAGACCGAGGATAACATCAAACAGACTTATCCCCAGTGCAGAGTGGATATCTCGGACTAGCTCTAGTGCAAGGTGTATTTACAATATTTTACATTTCCCATTTTGTTTCCTACTTCACTGTTGTTTCCTTTTCGGGGACGAAAAGTTTTTAAGTGGAGGAGATTATAACAACCCGGAAAATCAGAACCAATTTAATTTTTTTATTGAATTTTAAATAGTTAAAAAAATTATTTTGAATAATAACGATTAAAAATTTATTTAAATCGAAGTTAGAATGAATATATTTATTTTAATTATAAAAGGAGTCAGAAATAGCCCAGTAGCTTGAAATTTTGAATTTGAACTTTGACTGAATGTACATGATGTAAAATAAATCGGATTTTAGTGAAACCAGAAATATTTAAATCTACTTAAGAATTTCTTTCCAAAGAATCTGAAAAATTGAAATTTCATAGCGGAAATCAAAAGTTATGACCAGTTGAATATTCAGAATACTCGCTATGGAATTAAATATAATATATATCCTGTATAAATAGCCATTTTGCAAACGACCTCCGTTTTCGATGAAACCACCCTGGTTGGATCCAGAATGTCAAATTATTGCAGGATCCAATTTTCATAATTTTTAGAATTAATATGTGAGCGTGGCAAAAAAAAATGTGTTTTGTCAATTTCAATCAATTTGGATCGACCAAAAAATGACCAATTTTCAAACGGTCTCCAAATTCGACAAATTAATTTTGTTAGAACCGTATTGTCAAAACATAGCTAGATTTATTTTTTGGGAATTTTTGGAGTTAGTTTGTGGCCCTGGTAAATTAAAATGTACGATCAAATTAAATAATAAAATGTTTTATTGTTTAATTTAAAGAAAAACTGACTGAAACGGTCGAATGGGCCAATGAAACATATTCCATTGTGTCCGTAATGGGGGTATTTAGCTAGGGGCGACAGTCGTTAGGTTCATTTTGGAGCTCGTATGTGAAAAATGATATATATTTTTTGAATTAAAGAAAATAAAAACAATTAAATAATTTAATTATAAAAGTGGACCAATAGAAAATTCCTCAAACCCTCGTCTTGTTTCAAACCCAGCCGCCTCCATTATCGTTCGACACTGGAAATCGATTCAAACTTCCCCCTTAATAACGATTGATCCACTCAATGAAATCATCAACTTCTTAAGGGATTATTGAAGAGGAACGAATAAGCTTCGAATTCATACAGTGGAAATCGCTTGGAATTGTGTATTGTGCTCGAACCCTCTCTCCAAAAACTGTCACTCGCCTTTGAATTGCATCCTCAGTCACGATCGAGTTTGACAAAGGAGGTAGGCACCGAAAGCTCTCTTGTAGGTGGAGAGCGTGGTGAGGTTAGATCGTTGCAGAAGGGTTTACGTTGCTTGCAAAATTAAAACCTAGTTTTGAGCAATCAAAAGATTCGATGGCCTGATAGAAAACAGGAAGAAGCTGGCTTGTATTTTGATTAATTAATTTATTAACTAATTTAAATAATGTCGTTAACACTGAAAAAATCGTTTCTTTCTCATATGTTGATGGAATTCGATGAAACATGAAACATTAGGACCGTAAATTCGAGATCTACATTTCAAAACCGACAGCAGAA
Organism: Allium sativum; assembly: GCA_030737875.1. Classification (NCBI taxonomy): domain Eukaryota; kingdom Viridiplantae; phylum Streptophyta; class Magnoliopsida; order Asparagales; family Amaryllidaceae; genus Allium; species Allium sativum. The sequence goes on along the minus strand of CM060916.1, from coordinate 786,248,813 downwards.
TTTTTGGAGCATTTTACAATTTTAGAAGATATAAAAAGAAAAGTGAGATTTCTGAATCTGAAATAATTAAATAAAATTATATTAGTTGCATACGGAATTTAGAAACTCTCGACACCCGTCGTTCACAGACCATGGACGACATGATTGTATTGTGATGTGGAATTGGTTGATTTTTGTGATTGATTGTGGTTGAAATGAAATTGGTTGATATTGTGGTAACAGATTGCCTAGAAAAAATGTATTAGGAAATTAAACCCCTTGTAAACGCTGCGAGGCCTAAGGTAGCGCGAGGAGCCGTACTAGGGATGGTACCGGTTTTAATTACCCTGTCGTTATGCTGCCGAAATTTTTCTGAAATATTTGTATGTTGTGAAATATTCATGTTATGATATAAAATTTGTTTGAACAATAAAAATTAGATCTTTATTTGTATAGAAAATTAACAATAAACATTTAGATATAAAAATGAATTTACATTTTATTTTACATTTTAATGTAAATGAGACATTGAAAATAAACATTTAGATATAAAAAATGAATTTTTATTTGATTTTACATTTTTAATGTAAATGAGACATTGAAAATAAACATTTAGATATAAAAATGAATTTACATTTGATTTTACATTTTTAATGTAAATGAGAAATTAAAAATAAACATTAAAAAAGTCCATTGCTATATAAAAATATGTTTTCTTTGTAATTTACATTTTTATTGTAAATGAAACATTTAGAAATGACCATTGTTATCTAAAAATATCTTTTCTTTGAAATTTACATTTTTATTGTAAATGAAACATTAAAAATGTCCAGTGTTATATAAATATATTTTCTTTAAAATATGCATTTTCATGTAAATGAAACTTTAAAATGATCATGAGTTAAATAAAAATGTTTTATTTGTAAAAAGGGAAAAAAATATTCATTGATTTGAAATGAAATTGTATTTACAATAAAAACTCACATTTTATTTTACATAAGAAAAGATCAAAAATGATCATTAATTAAAATGAAGATTGTTTAACAATAATTCACATTTCTATTATGAAGAAAAAATGATCATTTGTTGAAAAGAAAATTATGGTCAACATAAAAAGAATACATTTTTATGTAAGTTAAAAAGAATACATTTTTATGTAAGATATAAAGAAAGAATACATTTTTATGTAAGATAAAAAGAATACATTTTTATGTAAGATAAAAAAAATACATTTTTGTGTAACATAAAAAGAATACATTTTGTGTAACATAAAAAGAATACATTTTTATGAAAGATAAAAAGAATACATTTTTATGTAAGATAAAAAGAATACATTTTTATGTAACATAAAAAGATTACATTTTTATTATTTAATATACAGTGAATTAAAAGATTACATTTTCTTTGCAAATAAAAAGATCGCATTTGCTTTGCAAAATAAAAGGATTACATTTCCTTTGCAAATAAAAAGATCTCATTTGCTTTGCAAAATAAAAGATTACATTTTCTTTGCAAATAAAAAGATCACACTTGCTTTACAAAATAAAAAGATTACATTTTCTTTATAAATAAAAAGATCACATTTGCTTTGCAAAATAAAATGATTACATTTTCTCTACAAATAAAAAGATCACATTTGTTTTGCAAAATAAAAAGATTACATTTTCTTTGCAAATAAAAAGATTACATTTGCTTTGCAAAATAAAAGGATTACATTTTCTTTACACTGAAAAAGGGATTACATTTGCTTTGCAAAATTAAAAAGATTACATTTCCTTTACAGTGAAAAAGGAATTACATTTGCTTTGCAAATAAAAAGATTACATTTTATTTGTAATGTAAAAAGGTTACATTTTTATATAATGTCAAAAGATTACATTTTTATACAATGCAATTTTTTAATATAATAAAAGAAATGAATAAAGAAATTACATTTTTCAATGTAATAAAAGAAATGAATAAAGAAATTGCCTTTTTTTTATGTAATACAAGAATGAATAAAAAGATTACATTTTTAATGTAATAAAAGGAAGATAAAGAAAATTACATTTTTAATGTAATATATGATTTCATATATAAAAGAAATCAATGTTGAAATGAAAATGGTGTTGAAATCATTGAACAATTTATATTTATATATAATTATAAATCAAAATAAAATGAATCGCGTCGCTGTAGTTCGCGATTTGAAATTGTAACTTCAAACGATTATAACGAGAGATCCGACCGTCGGATTTTCCCAAAACTGGATCCATTGGATTCGCTTTGGAAAGATCTTTCCAATGATATAAAATTTGCTACAATCCAATGGTTAGATTTTGAGAAATGTGTAAATCAAATTTTGATGAAAACAGTGCCAGGGCCACGTAATGACCCGAAGCGTCATTTAATTAAAAATGGCTGTTTTTATATAAATAAAAATAGCAATAAATCGTTATAAAATATTATAAACGATATGGAGTGAAAAGAATTGATTTGAATTTTATATATTTGCTAATTATTTGAAAATACCGAGCTAATTCTCATTTCAAATAATTAATCGACGATTGGAAGTCTAAGATTTGAAGACGGTGGATTGAAGACTGACGATCTTCATATCGAATGGATGCCTACTGATGCCTTGGATTGGTTAGCTCCCAGGAAGGGGTTACAGTGGCAGTTCTCCGGACATACTTGTTGATTGTCCGGATATGCGAGAGCCTCTCTTTTGTATTGGACATATGGAACGAGGAATAAGGTGTCTCCGGTTTCATTCAGACCCAGAACGGACTTGTAAATGGATGTATGTCTAACATTGGATTTTATTCTATGCTGATCGATCTCAATTTAATATATATCTGTTTGGTGGCGGAGAATTTATTCTCTTGCTTGACACCCTTCTCTGAGACGTATGATCTCAGAGGTTATATATTGGTAGACATCAGGCGCATGGCGTGAATTGTTAGTGTAGCATTCCAAGATGCAAATGATCAAGGATTATTATTGAAAAGCAGAGCCTTGTGGTTGATGATCAAAGCACCGCTTTATATTAGCACAGTTTTGTGTATAATGTTACTTCGCGAGCCTCACACACCGGTATAAACCAGAAATGAGAGAGGACTGCAGGGAGGACATACGTTTCTTTCTAGTTAGAAGTGGTGTCATGGTATGGATCCCAGACATTTTTACTTATGTGGATGATGGAATGAGGCGCCTCGGTTTTGAGTCCCTAGTGGCTCTTTATTTACGCCACATAGGGAGGGGAAACATATTTTTTAGGCATAACCAATCTACTAACGTATTTGTGGACCGGCCCTGAAGATCCAAGGGTCACTGAGCTCTGATCCTAAGACATGGGCTAGAGTGTCTCGAATTCGGTAAGGATGATCCCTTGCCTTGGTTCATGATGGAAATCCAACTTGCATCATGCGGTTTTGATTGTATAACTAGTATGGCGATAAAGTATATAGTAGCTATGCCGTCTATGTTTGATATATTATGATTGAAATGTTTTTGAAACATATATATACTAATAATAATATCAATCCGTTGTATCTTATCAAGCATTTTTGTCTATTATAAGGTAAAACTCTATCGCATTGTGTGATGGGACTTGAGTCTTATAATGGTTTCATTTTTCTAAAAGGCATTGCGTTGTTTGATGACTTACTTTATTCAATGAACTGGCAATCCAATTGAGTAAACCCGTTCCGCGAATAGCGGCATGGTCCTGTGATTAGCCTTCTTATTAAATAGGTTAAATAAGATTTCTCATACCAATCCCATAACTGACTCATAGTTTGTTTCACTTTGTAAACTCGGATGCCCTCTTTTCCATACGGGCAGCCTTGTATACAGGTTTTAGCAGACTCATTCTGGATAGCTATGGGGCTGAAGATGGATCTTATCATTTCTATTATGCTGTTCAGACTTCATTTAGTATTTTTTGTTTGATTCGGCTGTAGACATTTTATATTAAGTTGAAAACTATATTATGTACTAAGTGTGATCCTATTATGCTGTGTAACTCTGATGATATTTTATTTCCAGTGTAATTTGATGTACATTATCTGCTGTAATTCTATATTTTTGTTCTGCTGTTATTGTTTATATGTTATATTCCAATGATTATCCTTACTTTTGTACTACGGGGGTTTGGGGTCGTCACATTAGGGCAATACCTCGTTGTCACCGTTGATTTAGATGAATAAAAACAATGGGGTTAAGGTCCTTTATATAGCCTAGGGTTCACGAATCTAGTCAGAAAAAAAGTCCACATATGTGTGGGTGTCGACCCATAGGTCAACACCCTTTGGTTGGGGTCAACCCCCAATGGGTCTGATTCCCGTGTTGGTTCCCGCCTTTGAATTTCGAACTGATTTGAATTCTAGATTTTATTTTATTTATATATAAGTGGCTTATATGTTTATAAATTTCAAACCTTAGTATCTTCTTCATATGATGTCCGTTTTATGCAAACTCGGAGCCTATCTTAAGCAGAATTCTGAGATGAATGCAATGACGCAGTCCATTTTACTAAATTCTCAATGTTTAATTAAGTATTCTTTAATTCATCATTAGTGTCTTTTAAAATTATGGGGTGTTACATTCTCCCCTACTTGAAGGATTCCATAACAGAAATATCCAAGTTAAGAAGAATGTATATCCTAACATCCACCATCCATCTACTCATCTACCAATCACGGGCATCCATTGTCCTTAAAAGTTTTCTAATTCTTATATGAACATATGCAAAGGTGTGTATATATATGTCATTATACTAATGCGAATCATCAAGTGGTCTACTGATTCAGTTGACCTCCTTAATGCAAGATATGTTAGTGCCATGAATCCAACATGTAGGCAAATAATCCTATTATAACATGTAAGTTCTATATGCGTGTGCAATCATTCATCCAAATGCAACATCCATATGGTGATACACCTACTTTCATCCATAAAAGAAGAAAAATGCACATACATCCATATGTAGTATGAGAGTGATTAAGCCGATCTAGTACGTAATGTATGTGTATATGCATCCACAAGAAACCACTAGCAACCACTTGCATCCATCGTACATAACACGTCTCAAACACATGTTTACATTCATTTGATTTCGTCCTAAAGGTTAAAGATTCGATTGATAGGATATACTTAAACGGAAAGGGTATGAAGCGCGAATCTTGTCTTTAGTTTCCCAAATTGCATCCTCTTGGTTATCTCCCCAATGAACTTTCATCAACTTGACCTCTTGGTTTCGTAGCTTCTTAACTTCTAATCCAAGAATATGGGTAAGGACTCGTCTAACTATCGCCTCTCGTTCCACCTCTACTTCCTCAAGCATACTCGGCTCAACTACTTCTGCGGTATCTTGCAATCATTTCCTTAAATGGGAAACGTGAAAAACATCATGAACGTCGAATAATCTCTCTGGTTGCTTTACTATGTAGGCCATTTGGCCATTCCTTTCTATTATGGGAAATGAGCCTACAAACCTAGATGTCAATTTCCCTACAGATCCAAAACGAACTACATTCCTCACCGGCGGTACCTTGATGAAAACCATGTCTCCTACCTCAAACTCAATGTCAGTCCTTCTCCTGTCTGTGTAGGACTTCTTCCTGTCCTGAGCAGTCTTCATGCACCTACGGATAAGATCAACCTTTTCTGAAGTTTCCCTAATCATCTCAGGTCCAAGTAGAAGTCTTTCGGTAGACTCCCACCAGGTGATCTACATGGTCTCCCATACAATTCTTCAATGGGTTCCATGCCAATACTGGCCCGATAATTTTTGTAGTGGGCAAACTCTACCAAAGGAAGATGCTCTTCCCAAGTCCCTCCGATATCTAGGATGCACAGTCTTCAAATATCCTCAAGAATTCTATTTTTCCTCTCTGTTTGTCCATCGGTCTGAGGGTGATAAGTGGTACTCAAACACAATTGTGTACCTAATGCTTCTTGCAAGCTCCTCCAAAATTCACTGGTGAAAATAGGGTCATGATCACTTATGATACTGGAAGGTACTCCACATAGATGAACAATCTCGCGAAGATAAACTGCTGCCAACCATGCTGTCATTCTCTTCCCCTTAACAGGAATGAAATGAGCGTTCTTAGTAAGTCTGTCCACCATAACCCAAATACTGATGTTTCCTTTCCTCGATCTAGGCAATCCATCAATGAAATCCATTGAGACGCTCTCCCAGTTCCACTGTGGGACCTCTAAAGGATGAAGTAAACCACCGAGCTTCTTTTGCTTAACTTTGACTTGCTGGTAAATCAAACATCGAGAAAAAATTCTGCCGCATCTTCCTTCATCCCAGCCCAAAAGAAAACCCTCTTCATATCTCTATACATCTTATCACCGCCTGGATGAATAGTCATCTTAGAATTATGGGCTTCCTCAAGGACTGTCTTAGATAGACTCCCAACTCGGGGAACACAAAACCTTCCATCTCGTCGCAACCCTCTATCGTCCATGGAATAACTACTGAGATGACTAGAATTCTCCCCTCTACTAAGCCTATCAAAGATATCTACTAGCCATGGTCCTCTTGCTGTGAAGTACCTATCTAGTCCAACAGAGTAGGTCGCACCTTTAATGATGCCAGGGTCTGAAATCAAAAGTCAATATAAATTCCAAGCTTTTCCTCTTCACAAACAGAGGACTCAAAGTCATCCTCCGCCTACTCAATGCGTCTGCCACCACATTACCCTTAGCAGGAGTATACACAATCTCAAAGTCATAGGATGCTAGAAATTCCATCCATCTTTGTTGCCTTAAATTAAGATCCTTCTGCGAGAACAAGTACTTGAGAGATTTATGATCAGTGTACAACTCAATCTTCTCTCCTAGTAGATAATGGCGCCAAGTCTTAAGCGTAAATATTATGGCAGCTAACTCCAAGTCATGGGTAGGGCAGTCCTTTTCATGGAATCTTAGCTGTCTACCTCTATAACATACTACCCTTCCCTCTTGCATCAGAACCGCACCAAGCCCTGTACCACATGCATCAGTGTATACTGTGAACACCTTGTTCCCATCAGGAAAGGTAAAGATTAGGGTTGTTGTGCGAGCCCTCTTCAATAGATGAAAAGCATCCTCATAGTCTATATCCAAGAAAATGTCTGATTCTTCTTTGTCAGTTTGGTGAGTGGGGCTGATATCTTTGCATAGTCATTAATGAACTTCCTATAATAGCCCGCTAATCCATGAAAACTCCTCACCTCCATTGCATTCTTTGGGATCTGCCAATCTTGAACTACAACTACCTTCACGGGATCTACTGCTATCCCATCTTTAGAGACCACAAGCCATAAAAATCTCACTTCTTTTCTCCAAAAATGACATTTGGAGAACTTCGCCTTAAGCTGGTGTGCACAAAAGAGTTTTCAAAATATCCCTTAAATGTCAGGCATGCTCTACCTCGCTCTTTGAGAAAATCAAGATGTCATCAACAAAGACCACAACGAAATTATTTAGAAACTCCTAAAACACCCTACTCATTAGATCAACAAAATAGGCGGGTGCATTCGTCGACCCGAAAGGCATGACGAGCCAATCGAAGAGACTATCTGGAGTTCTAAAAGCGGTCTTGTCTATACTGTACTCGCCCACCCTCAACTGATGAAACCCCATGGCTAAGTTTAATTAAGAGAAAACAGATGATCCAACAAGTTGTTCAAACAAATCATCTATCCTCGGAAGTGGGTTCCTATTTTTCTTAGTGAGCTTATTCAACTCTCTATAATCCACATATAAGCGAAGTGAACCATCCGCCTTAGTGCCTATACTACCGAAGCACCCCATTCAGATATGCTTCGCCTAATAAACCCTTTCTCAAGTAGCTCCCCTACTTGCTTGCTAAGCTCCCTCCTTTCTCTTGGAGCCATGTGGCGCATAGGTAATGCAACTGGTTTTGCATTATCCACCAAGTATACACGAAAATCGATCTTGCGCCTCAAAGGTAATCCCCGAACCTCCTAAAAAACATACAAATACTCACAGACTACTGGTACAGATCACAGATCATCGATAAATGCATCAAGTGACTCTAGGAAACTAAGCTTGACAGACCCTTTAGGGTCATAAGATATCTCGAGGGTCCTCCCAGCAAGTCAAAAGTTTAACGACCCCCCTCTTATAATCCAGAATGGCACCAAACATGGCTAGCCAATCCATTCCTAGAGTTAAACCATATCCCATGAAACCAAGCACATATGCGTCGCGTTCGAACTCGACACCCAACACAGATATTCTCAAACCATGACAAATCATAGGCAGATGATCTGTACCCCCAATGGGGTTTGAGACAACAACGGGATCCAAAACCATACTAGTACTAAGGTGTAGAGAGACCACAGAATCAGATATAAAAGAATTCGAAGTGCCCAAACCAAAAAGAGTTCTAACAAGATGATTGGAAAGAGAAATTAAACCTTCAGCGGAAACTTTCCTACCTCTGTCTAGCGCACTAGCCACGAGAGCATGCACCTGCCCTCCCAAAGATCCTGCCCTTTGACTTTCTCCTTGCTTCTTTAGGCACTCCTTAGAAAAGTGTCCGACTTCTCCACAATTTAAACAAGAATTTTTCCCCCTTTTGCAGTATTTGACCAAATGATCCCCCGTGTCTGCAATTATGACATTTCCTCTTATCTTTAGCCTTGTCGTTCTTTCCGCCCTTCTTTTTTTATTGTTGTCCTTTCTTTGGCCACACTTTCCTATTTTGTGTTTCCTCAACCTTAGCCTCTTTCTTTTCACCTTTATCTTCCTCGTGCATTAATGCCATATCAACGAGCTACGCGAAAGTTTCCCCCATCGGAATATGAGACATAGCCAATCCATGAAGGGGTTCATTCAATCCTCTAGCAAACCTCAAAGCTTTCTTGTGCAGGGTATTCACTAGCTCCAAACCAAACCTTGCCAATTGATTGAATTTATTAACATATTTTTTCACAGACATGCTTCCTTGCTTAAGCGCCAAAAACCTTTCCATTTGCATACTTTGCTCGACTTGAGAAAGAAACTTCATTCCGAATCTCTGACGGAAATCACCCTTAAGTCTCCACTGGACGTCCTACTTGCGTCACTTCCCACAAGAACGAGGCCTCATCTTCAGTTGCCAAACGGCCAACTAAATCTTCCTATGATCATCAACCTCAAAAATCCCAAATAAGTCCTCCATCTCCTTGAGCCAATTTCTTGCTTCTACAAAAGTTTCTGTCCCTCAGAATGGCTTTCCAGTCATAGCGCAGAAATCCTTACATATCTTGGAGAAATTATCTTCTCGCGGAGGGAGAGGAGGAGGAACAGCGGCGACAGCAGGGGGAGGGATGTCTGCTTGGCCTTCGGTGCGTGTCGTGGCCTCAAGATACCTACGTAACTAAGCCGGTATCAGAATTCCCTCAGGAATATTAGGTTCCCCAGACATGCTGAAAAGAAAAGGAAAAGGGATTCAAATAGAGAATCGAAAGATATTTCATATGGCTCTGGGAAAAATGTTTTCCAGCATAGACTTTTCTTTTAAAAAAAATGTTTTCCTTTTAAAACCACTTTGGAAACAGTTTTCCAAATCTTTTATCCAATCTGGTAACCTTCAGCTCTGATACCGAATGTGACACTCAGAATGTATTAAGTTTCATGAAGCGTTATAGGTAAAAAGAAACACCACAAGACATATATAAAATAACAGCGGAATTAAAACTTTATTTAATAGAAAGGATTTGTGGTTCAAACCCAATTACATAATAAGTCTGGGATACTGAAAACATAAAACTTCTGCCTTGTATGAAATCATTATCAGAGTACAATAATACATAGAAAGAATACAATCCTCAAAGTATAGCCATAGTAGAGAAAATACAAAATCAAGCAGTACATCTACGCATCTCCAAACAGAAAAGAAGAATCCTAATCAAGCTTGAGTATTCTCACCCTAAGAACCGGGAGGGAGGGAGAATGGAAGAGAAAGAATAAGAAACAAAATGGATTAGACATAAGTCCGGTGAGTCCAGTAACTTTTAGCATATAAATAAGTAAAAGCAACATGATAGGCATATAAGTTGGAGAGAGAGATAACAGTGTCATAAGGCAAGTATAACAAGGTAAACTGGATAAACAGAACATGCTTTGTGCTTCTTAATACTTTTCTCCCTCTGCATCAATACTAGTATAATCGGAACAAGATGATCCCAACAAGTACAAGATGGTAGACTTAGGCGTACTCTAGTGAGAGGTTTTACCCCATACAATAACAGGTATCCAAACAGAACCGACGGGTGTTACCCCCAACAATAGTAACATGCTCATAAACAGGCCAGACTAGATGTACCCTAATTACTACCCTAATCGATAGGCTCCCTAACCCATAGATACCCGTGCTGGCCCCACAGTAGGATATATCACTTCCTAAAGTGGCAATCTGGTTACTTACAAGATGCACAACTATATTTACTAATGTCACATCGTCATATTTTCCCGAGCGGGCGGACCCATGCATGCACATGACCCTGATGGAACGCGCCGTCAGACACCTTTCTCCCAAGTGACCTCTTATAACCAGCTCAGTAAGCGTGCCCTGACCCCGACCTAGTTCGGGGTTCTCTGTTTGATTCCAATATAGGTTACTGACTGATATGGGTTCCACACACCAGATGATACAAGCTTCACCCTAGGCTTGCATCCCCACTGCTAGGATTTCAACTGGATATGCCTACTGGTTTAACAAGATTTCATAACCCCAAAAGGTCAAGTTTGTGGACATATATATATATATATGTATGTATATATATATATATATATGTATGTATGTATGTATGTATATATATCCCACTGCCACAAGATTTACTTAACCCTCCCAATGATTCAAGCAAGTTTACTTAATCCCTACTCAAGTTAACTGGTTCATGTAATCCTTATGGATTAAAACAGGTTAAATGTCATGCTAGACCTCCCACATTAAGCCTACAACTTGTGGACGCTGGATATGCCGGTTGGGTCTGGGCAGACTTCTTCCATAAGTCGGACTGAACCTTGTGTCTTAGCATGTTACGTGTTTATTCACTTAGAACCCTCTCATTAGATTCATCACTTATGGTCGCTGGATATGCTGGGCAGTTCCGGGCAGACTTCTACTGCAAGTGTAATCTAACCTCGTGTCTAAGCGTGGGTACACTTTATAATTATAGTAAATCTAGGCATTTTAATTACTAACCAATTTTCATGTTTATTCCTCCACAAATCCCTATCCGTTCTATGATATAAATTATTCCCAAATTAAGATTTTGATCAAGATATAGATTATATCCCCAAATCCCTAGTTTCGGTTCAAGGTACAAATTATGCCCAAAATTCCCAATCATATTTACAATATGAATTATGCCCCAAATTAATCATTCCCGATCGTTCCTAATTTCGTGCGTTCACATATTTCAACGGTATGACTAGGCTCGAAGGTAGCCTGGTTATAAAAACAAAAAGGGAAAAAGGGGAAGAAGAGAACAAGAATAGACATAGTGATATGATTAGGCAAACTATCATAATAGGCATATGGTGACATGATTAGGAAAACTAACATAGTAGGGATATCATAAACAAGCATGATGATATCAATACAGTGGATTATATATACAAATAATGGCAGATCTGCTATGATTTCATATTATTAATAGGCATAGGATTAGATCTAAACTTATAAACATGTCAAGATTACATTTTAGGTGTTTATAACTAAAAATAACATAGACTCGCTGTGATTGGATCTAAAGAACAGGGAATTGATTGAAGCACAGATCTCTGAATATGAATAACTTGTTGTCAAAGAAGAATAGGCTAGAACAACCAGAGTTGGGGCGGTACCTCGTTGTCACCATTGATTTAGATGAATAAAAACAATGGGATTATTGTCCTTTATATAGCCTAGGGTTCACGAATCTGGCCAGAAAACAAGTCCACATATGCAGGAAAGAATCTGCTTCGGATCTGGGGGTGTCGACATGGGTGTCAATACCCCTGTGTAGGTGTCGACCCATAGTCAACACCCCTTGGCTGAGGTCGACCCCTAATGGCTCTGATTCCCGCATTGGTTCCTGCCTTCGAATTTCGATCTGATTTGAATTCTGGATTTTATTTTATTTATATATAAGTGGCTTATATGTTTATAAACTTCAAACCTTAATATCTTCTTCATACGATGTCCGTTTTACGCAAACTTGGAGTCTATCTTAAACAGAATTCCAAGACGAACGCAATGGCATAATCTGTTTTAATATATTCTCGATGTTTAAATAAGTATTTAATTCATCATTATAGTGTCTTTTAAAATTACGGGGTGTTACAGTATCAGAGCACAGGTTTTCAAAGTTTTCATAATATGATTTTTGAAAAGTTTTAAATGGAAACCAACTCCTGTAATGTCAACACTAGTAGTTATAGTTATTTTTAGAGGACCATTCCATTGCTAGACCACCATTGTTTAATGGAGGTAATTATGAATGTTGGGCATGCAGAATGAAAATATATTTACAATCAATAGAATTAGACATTTGGACATCTCAAACTGAGTACATTGAATCCGCAATAAATTTTGCATAATGGACCATTGAGAAAAAGGATATTGCATGAACGATGAACATTTTATTATGTTCATTTGATGCAAATGAATTCAGTAGGGTGTCTATTTGTAAGTCTGCATATGAAATCTAGAAAACTTTGCAAGTTACTTATGAAGGAACAAGCAAAGTTAAACATACCAAGATATGCATGTTAACTAATCAATTTCAGTTATTCAAAATGAATTTAAATGAGTCTATCTCTGATATGTACTGAAGGTTTCAGGATATTGTGCATACACTGATTGCCTTAGGAAAGATATACTCTAAGGAAGACCAAGTCAGAAAAATTCTGAATTCATTAACTCTGGAATTGGATCAAAAGACTTTGGAGATTAAAGAATCCAATGGTATCGGTATTTTGAAAATTGAAGATCTAATTAGAAATATAATGTCATTTGAAGTACATACATAAAGAAAGAGAGAAATAAGTCATTAAAAAAGAACTCAATAACATTAAATGCAATACCCGAAGATTTAGTATCAAACAGCGATGACGATGAAGAGATAACACTGATGACAAGAAATTTTAGAAAATTATTAAAATACAAAAAGGTGAACAATCTCAAAAGGAATAAGCATAAAAATCTATAAAGAATAATGAGATTCCAAACAACTTAAGATGTTACAATTGTGATGAACCAGGCTACTTCAAAAGAGATTGTCCATATCCAGATAGACAGAATCATCCTCCAAATAACAATACATTAAAGAAAAGGAAAAGAGCATACACTACCCCTTAGACGATTCAGATTCATCCTATAGTTACAAAGAACAAGAGACGAATAATTCTAGTATGTGCTTCAAGGCTATTCATGATTCAGAAGGTATTGGAAATTAGATCTAAAAATAAGTACACGTTCATATTACTTCTATTTAAATTGCTTCATTGAATGGTTGTTTGAAATTTCCGGAATTCAAAATTCAAAATTCACCATTTAAATTTTTGAATTTTATTTTAATAAGTTTAATATTAAAATATTGATAATTAAAGTATTTTTATATCTAATAGTATCTCAGGAATTATAAACACTAGAATATACGATACATACACGCACACACACACACACACATATATATATATGTATGTATGTATATAAAATTAGAAAATAGGAATCACATGTCCTTAATTAAAGGGACAAATATCGACGTGCCCTATAAAATTTAAATTCAAACTTTTGAAATTCCCTTCATCTTTTCACCAATTCCAATGTACTAAAAAGGTACCTCTTGACCATAGAACATGTCTGTAGAATCTCTATCCATCTCTCTATCCTTATCACCACTTTTCACCTTTTATTCAAAATTCAGGTATATCTTAATTATCCACTACTATTCATAAACTTCATCAAGGACTTCCTTAGGAATTCCAAGCACCATAAGGCTGTCCAAAGCCATCAAATCTTTTCTTTTTAATGATTCAAAAGCTAATAAAGCTTACATTTACTATGTAAACTTTGGTAAAATTCATAACAGTAAATTTGCTACTTTCAACAATTTTCCATTTTATGAACTTAAAACTCTCTTTGACCAAAATGGAATTCTTGACTGCTTCAAGGGAAAATTATTATGTATGTCATGTTAGGGACTGCGAGAAGGGTTGTTAAGGCAAAACAAACACTAGGGGGGTGAATAGTGTTTTTGAGAATTTAACGAAAATCTAAAACTTATGTTATAAACTATATGAATCAAACACTAAAGAAATAAACACTGACACAAAATCAAATATAGATGCAAAATAAACAGAAATAAAAATGAAAAAAAGGAAAGAACACACCCGATTTTATACTGGTTCAGATTGCTCCTATGTCCAGTCCCATGAAACGCTGGATTGCGCAGAGTTTTATTACTATAGCAATATTCAATTACATACCTTCTTGATTTTATGGCTACAAGGGATACCATCGATTCATCCTCCTTGATTTCGCGGCTACAAGGGATACCATCGATTACCCGTCCTTGATTTTACGACTACAAGGGATACCACCGATTACCCCAAATACAACCCAAACAATTAAAAACAACCCTATTACTCTTTAATAGCACTTGATTTCGAGAGTAGAGAGTGTAGAGAGAAGGAGTTTGATTAAAACAGAATTGAATAGTATAAGTGTAGAAATCATAAAAATGATTAAGAATAATGTTGTAATGGAAGAGAGTGAAGTTAGAGAAGAAGAGATGATTAAAAATTCGAATTCAAGCCCTTTTATAGTGTATGAAAAATGTTATGCTTCAGAACCGTCACAATTAGTGAAAAGAGACTTCCTTTCAAAATAAAAAAATGACAGTTATATGTCGACATATAGTTTTCTTTATGTCGACATATCCATAGTAGAAATTTGATTTTTGAATATTTTTAAAGTGTTTTGATATAAATATAATTCTGGAAATTCTTGAATTAAAATATAGTGCTATAAACTAATATTATAAAGTAGGAAATCATATGAAAACACAATTATGAACTATATAAACATATTTATAAAATTATAAAGTTTAAAACTATATAAATATAAAATGTAAAAATATAAATATATGAAACTTTTAAAACTTTGAGATTGAAAATAAAAATAAAATAAGAATGGAAAATAGAAAGGATAGAAAATAAAATAGAGAGAAAATAAAATAGAGAGGTTTGAAGGTAGAATTTGAAAAACAGAATTTGGATTTGAAACTGGAGTGCTGTTTAGAGTCTTACATAATCTAGACTCTATAACTATATTAGCCTTGAACTATTGAAATCTTGAATACTCATGAGTCTTGAAATTTCTCTGAACTCTGATTCTCTAATATCTTTAAACTGCACAGTCTTCAGTAATATTTCCTGTATATAAATCCTACATATGTATAAATATATATTCTATACAAAAGTGTTAGTATATATTTTATAATCAATTAATATTGAAATAAGGTTATTGTTATCAAAACTCCATTCTCCAGCAATCTCCCCCTTTTTGATGATGACAACCTTAGTTTATAAAATATCATACCTATATATATCTGTTGATGATGACCCTTCAAATACTCCCTCTGCCTATATGAATTCTACTATATTTTATAATTTCTCCCTATTTGGCATTATCAAAATGAAATTATAAAAGTACTCCCTCTAAATTATATAACTTTCTAAATAGAGCTTAAGTCACTAACCTAATTATGATATTCCCCTTAATTTATAACTAATTCGAAGTAAAAATACTCCCCCTTAATCTATAATTTAAAGTAAAAGTACTCTCCCTAAGTAACATATTCTTAGATACATATTATTTTATGTTTACAGAGTTATAACTAATTATAACTGAAATGATAATTTCATTAAACTTAAGTTTGTACAAATACACAAATTTATACAAGTACGATACATCGTAAGAGCGCAACAAAACAAAAATCAAAGACATCCTTAATGTAACGACCTGAACTTCCCCGGTTTTCGAAGAGAAGAGAAAGAACAGATTATCTTAGAACACGACAAATCAGAACACAACAGAAGAACATTTCATTGCTTATTACAACAATGTACACCAAAGTACATGAATATACAGAGTATGGATAAATATTATACATCAGAAAATATCAGAGATTTAAATTACATTTAAATACATAGTAGCGGAAAAATTTTACAAAACACAACTGAAAGAGATAAACGGATACAGAGCTTTCTGAATATCGTTCCAGCTGTAAACCAGGATCCTGTGAATATAAATCTACAAAGCCAAAACTACTAGCTGCCCGTGTGGAAAATAGGGGCAACCAGAGTTTAGGTTAAAATAATAAACTCTAGATCAGTCATGTGACTGGTGTGAGAACTAAAACAGTCATTAAATCTTTACTTTAAAAATAAAGTAAATCAAGGGACCACGTCGTATAACACGGAACGAGTTTCTTCCCAAGAATACCAGTGCATAAAACAAACAGCGCAATGCTTTTTGGAAAAATGAAGCTACTATAAGACTCAGGTCCCATCATACAGTGCAACGTAAGCCGGAGGATAGAGTTTTACCTTATAATAGCCAAACATGCTTGGTACGTTTAAAACAAATCATTTTAATACTTTTATAATGTAAAGTGTATGAAATCCATATAAATCACATTATATGGTAATTGACTGTGTCTGATTCCAGTTCAGAAAGAAAGAATATTTTAAAATAATGATTATTTCAAAATAATGAATATTTTAAAATAATATTCAGTAATGGAGGAAAATGTGATTTTGATTCTCGATTTGGGATGGACACGGATATATTTAAAAATATATAAAGCGGTGTTGATTTAATATGCGCCATTTTGACGTGAGTGATATTTATATCGATTTTATTCGTTGTTATAATGTATATTGAAAAGGAAATGATTTCAAAATCTAATGTTTTGAAAATATTATCATTTATATATTGATGATATGTAATATTCAATTTTGATTTGAAATTGAATATGAAGTTGAAACCGTTTTGAAAACGAATTTAAAACGATTATAAAATACGTCTTAAAAGGAAATCGATGAAATATATATTATATATAATATAATGGCCTGAATAGAATGCGCCGCGACAGTTCGCGAATTTCGACCATTGACTTCGAACGGACATTACGGGAGATCCGTCCGTCGGATTCCACTAAAATTGGAACCGTTGGGTTCGTATCAAAAAGAGCTTTCCAACGAATATTAGAGATTTGAAATCTAACAGTTGGATTTGGAATTATATCCAAATCATATTTGGAAAAGGTCGCTGTGACCGTTTATGGAAATCGACTGTACGGGCCTTGATAAAATTACTAAAATTTCAATAATTTTGCAAAATCATAATAAATGATTTGGAAAGAATTAGGATAAAAAAATTCCATATTTGAAAAGGTAAAAATATATCTTATCAAAATGAACTAGTTATGAACTAGAATTATAATCCAATATTTTTAAATAAATAAATTGGATTTGAAATGGTTTTAAAAATAACCAGAATTTCCAATATATGAATTGGAATGGATTTGAATCGAAATTATCTTCGGAATATTTCGATATTAGATTCCATGATTACACGGATATTGTGGAGGAATTTGGAAGATATATATATCATTATTTCAATACAATATTTGTTGATTTCAGAATTTGATATTGAATATAAGCCGATATATTTCTATTCAAAGCCTTCTATTTAATATCAAAAGGGATTTGAGTTTGTCGCGAATGATGTCTTCATTAACACTGTTCTTAAACCCAGTTGAGAAAAGATTAAATCTTTTTATTTAGATTTAATGAAGTATACCAATTAATTAATATTTAATTGGAATTGAAGTGGAATTGATTTTTGGGTTTATCGTGAACGGTGTTTTAAATAATACTTATTCTTTAACCTGATAAACAATGGAATGCGAATTGGGTTTATTGTGAACTATGTTTTTAACGACATTCGTTCTTTAACCCGATTTACAGTGAAATATGATTTGGAATTTATAAACCTTTTTATTAAGATTTAACGGGAATTTTCCAAAGTAAAGTTTTCCAATTTAATATATTAAATTCGAATTGAATGGAATTCGATTTGATAATAATCGAAGTGAACTTCTGTGGAGGAAGACTGTTAATACATATGGAATTTAAAAGGAGTTGCTGTTATTCCATTTATATTATTGGTCGGATATGGAAATTGATATCGATTATATATTGATTTGTTTTTGCATGAAGATTCCATAATTAATGGAATGTGATTTGGGTTTATCGTGAACTGTGTTTCAAATGACATTAGTTCTTTAACCCAGTTAAAGGCAGGATTACATGTCTTTCATTGTATTTCGAAATGTGTGGTTGATCTCTGCTAAATATATATCTGTTTGATGGCGAAGAATTTATTCTCTTGCTTAACACCCTTCTCTGAGACGTACGAGCTATATAGGCAGAAATCAATAGTACGGTGTAGATTGCCGATGCGGCATGTTTGATTTTCCAAAGTTAAATAATCATTAATATTGATTTTTGGGAAGATTAAAACTAAGTGGAGTTTTAATGAATCTTTAATTAGATTGAAATGGTAATTGATAATTTAAATTGTCAAATTTGGGAAATGATCAAGGATGGAGTATCGTCAGTTTTGCTCTAAGCGATGGTTAAATCTTTAATTAGATTTGAATGGGAAATGGTAATTAAATTTACTGGTAACACCATGGTGTTAGATATGGAGTATGATCAGTTTTGCTCCATGGGATGAATAGGTTGGGATTGGGAAATTAAAAAAATGGTTACTTCGTAACATGCGTTAATCCCGACTAGTTTGGAAAACCTTAATATGGTTTGAATTGAAATCCAAAGGAAGATTAAAGAATAAATTTAAAAAATTTATCTTTGATAAAATTAATGGGAACCTATTCCCTAATGATGTGAATATCTGAATAAAAGAATATTCTGGATTGGAATGAGGCGTATGTTGTGTTTGTGTAACACTTGTTTATTATATACGCGAGTTATTCAGAAAGATCGGGTTTATCCCATTCTGAATAACTGATTCGACGATAAGTCGACGATGAAGACTGTGGTTGAAGACCGGAGGTCATCACATCGTTTGGATGATTACTGACGTCTTGATTGGGTTGTACACCCAATACGAGGAAATAAGTGGTGATCGTCCAGACGTACTTGGAGATCGACGGATATGCGAGAACCTCCCTCCTGTATTGGACATATGGGACGAGGAATAAGGTGCCTCAGGTTTCGTTTAGACCTAGAACAAACTTGTAAATGGATGTGTGTCTGACATTGGATTTTAGTCTGTGTTGATTTCTATTAAATATATATCTGTTTGGTGGCGGAGAATTTATTATCTTGCTTAACGCCCTTTTCTGAGACGTACGAGCTCAGAGGTTATATACCGATAGACATCAGTTGCATGGTGTGAATTGCCTTTGTGGCATGTTTTAGCGAAACCAAAAATATTAAAATCTATTTGAAAATATCTTTTCAATGAATCCGAAAAATCCAAATTTCATAGCGGGAATAAAATGTTATGCCCAATTGAAAATTCGGAATAGTCGTTATAGAAAATATAGCCCTTAAAAATAACGATTTTGCAAACGACCTCCGTTTTCGACGAAACCACTTTTGTTGGATCCGGGATGTCAAGGTATTGCTATATTCGAATTTTCATAATTTTTGAAATCAATATGTGAGCATGGCAAAAGAAAACGTGTTTTGTCAGTTTTAGTCCAATTTAATCGACTAGAAAATGGCCATTTTTCGAACGCCTTCCAAATTTGACAAAATTAGTTTTGTTAGGACCGTATTGTCAATACAAAGCTAGATATAATTTTTCTGTAATTTTTGGAGTCAGTATGTGGCCCGGTAAATTAAAATGTACGTTAAAATGCAATATATTGATTTATATTTTAATTTAAAGAAAAAATGATCGAAACAATCGAATTGGCTTACGGGACATATCCCATTGCGTTCGGAATGGGGGTGATTAGCTCGGGGCGACAGTCGTTGGGTTCGATTTGGAGTTCGAATGAAAAATTACTTTCTGGAAGTAAATTATATATATATAATACTTGGTCAACCCTCCCTCTCTCTATTCTCTTCCATCGTAAAAAAAAAGAAAAAAGAAAGAAACGCATGCTCCCTCCCATCGCAGCCACCACCGCCCCACTTAGCACCGCCGCCCCTCCTCCTACTCCCCTTCTCCTCCTGCTCTTCCTCCTCTCCTCTCTCCCCTCCTCTTTCTCTCTTCAAATTTGCAAACCCTAAACCCCAAATTGCAAACTACCGCCACCGTGGCCCCCTCCAACACCACCACCACCAGCACCCTTCTACCGCCCAGTCAGGCCTGCGATGCCGCCCCTCAGCCCTCAGCTCCGGCCATGGGCCCCACCACCTCAAAAATCACATTTTTCACAAATTCCCGTTTTTGCATTTGACCCCCTATCACTATTTCGCCAACAACTCCCAAACCGTGCATTTCTGGCCAAAACTTCACAGTACCAAAATCGAAGAGAACGATTTTCTCTTCGATTTGGTATATGGAAGTCCTATTTTGGATTGCGGAGCTATCCGAAAAACACATCCAAAATCTGCTGTCCAAATACTATCTTTTCACGATTTCCGGCGAAATGGCACATTTTCGGAAGGAAGACCACTAGGAGAAAGTTGTCCGGAATGGCGCCTTTAAGCCAAAAAAAAGATGGTGTGAATATTGGAGCTCGTTTACAAATTCTGGAACCAGAACAGCAAATCTGGGCGACAGAATATATGTGAGTTTTCTCTGCTTTAAAGCTTCTATGGTTTTTGACGTATGAAGTATATAAAGTTATAATTTTTATTTATATAAAGTTATGATTTTTAACTACATAAAGTTATGATTTTTAGTTATGTAAAAATATCATTTTTGGTTAGTTAAAAATAGGATTTTTATCATAGGAAGGAAATATTTTTAGCAAGATTAAAAATATGATTTTTAACTAGTTTATGGCATGGAAATGTTTTTAGAAAGATAAAAATTTGATTTTTAGCCTATGTATGCTATTTATAAAATAGACAAGTTATGAAATAATTATTCGATAGTTAAAAATATGATTTTTAACTTATGCACGTTATTTACAAAATAAAAAATACGGGATTCCTGGAGAATTTAAGATTAACAATCAAAGATTGACGGAGTGGAAACCCAAGGTGAGAACTCCTCACTATAAATTTCTTATACAGTTATTTATTTTATTTTATAACTGCGTATATGAACTGCTCCCAGTCGTCCACAGACCATGGACGACTTGTTTGATTGTTTGGTTTGGTTGATTTATTTGTTTGAATTGGTTTGGGATGAGAATTGAATTGAATTGATTGAGTTGTTATGTGTGTATGGCGCGAGCCAATATCAGGAGAGGGGTAAAGCTAAACATTACCCGATTTCAATACCGCGCCGTTATAATGCCAAAATTTCCTAAAAAAATGTGTTAGTTAAAAATAACATTTTTTTATTGAGTGTATGAACTGTTAAAAATAGCAAAGCGTTGAAATAAATATTTTAACGTTAAAAATATATTTTTAACGTATAAATGAATGGCATGAAATTCTCCTGAAAAGAATTGAATATTCATTTACGAATCGGACGATTTGTTTATGTACACATATTTATCTGACATTGATTGGGAGAAAAAAATTTACACATCGCCCAACTGCACAAATAAAATCTATGCTTGATTGATTGAAACCCCACACGGGTATTGGGATGATATTGGACATACACTAATCCCAATATTTAGTTGTATGTCAACCGATTGGTGGACAAACTATGTAAGCGTTGAATATTTATATTTAATGCTTATGCAGTGTAGAATGCACTCTGGATGATGGTTGAATGCGTTGGATTGTTGTTGTATACATGTGTGTATGAAATCCATATAAATCACATTATATGGTAATTGAATGTGTCTGATTCCAGTTCAGAAAGAAAGAATATTTTAAAATAACGATTATTTCAAAATAATGAATATTATAAAATAATATTCAGTAATGGATCAAAATGTGATTTTGATGTCCGATTTGGGATGGACACGAATATATTTAAAAATATATAAAGTCGTGTTGAGTTGATATGCGACATTTTGACGTGAACGATATTTATATCGATTTTATTCATTGTTATAATAAATATCGAAAAGAAAATGATTTCGAAATCTAATGTTTTGAAAATATTATCATTTATATATCGACGATATGGAGTATTCAATTTTGATTTGAAATTGAATATGAAGTTGAAATCATTTTGAAAACGAATTTAAAACGATTTATAAAATATGTTTTAAAAGGAAATCAATGATATATATATAATATATATAATATAATGGCCTGAATAGAACGCGCCTCGCCGCGGCAGTTCGCGAATTTCGACTATTGACTTCGAATGGACATTACGGGAGATCGAACCGTCAGATTCTACTAAAACCAGAACCGTTGGGTTCGTATCAAAAAGAGCTTTCCAAGGAATATTAGAGATTTGAAATCTAACGGTTGGATTTGGAATTATGTCCAAATCAAATTTGGAAAAGGTCGCTATAAGTGCAGTTCGATGACCGTTTATGGAAATCGACTGTACGGGCCTTGATTAAATTACTAAAAATATCAATAATTTGTGCAAAATCATAATAAATGATTCGGAAAGAATTGGGATAAAAAAATTATATTTGAAAAGGTAAAAATATATTTTATCGAAATGAACTAGTTATGAACTAGAATTATAATCCAATATTATTAAATAAATAAATTGGATTTGAAATGGTTTTGAAAATAACCGAAATTTCCAATATATGGATTGGAATGGATTTAATCGAAATTATCTTCAAAATATTTCGATATTAGATTCTGTGATTGTACGGATATTGTGGAGGAATTTGGAAGATATATATATATCGTTATTTCAATACGATATTTGTTGATTTCAGAATTTGATATTGAATATAAGCTGATATATTTTCTATTCAGAGCCTTGTATTTAATATCAAAACTGATTTGGGTTTGTCGCGAATGGTGTTTTCATTAACACTGTTCTTAAACACAGTTGAGAAAAGATTAAATCTTTTTATTTAGATATAATGAAGTATACCAATTAGTTAATATTTAATTGGAATTGAGGTGGAATTGATTTTTGGGTTTATCGTGAATGGTGTTTTATGTAATACTTGTTCTTTAACCCGATAAATAATGGAATGTGAATTGGGTATATTGTGAACTGTATTTTTAACGACATTCGTTCTTTAACCCCATTTACAGTGAAATGTGATTTGGAATTTATAAATCTTTTTATTAAGATTTAACGAGAATTTTCCAAAGTAGAGTTTTCCAATTTAATATATTAAATTGGAATTGAATGGAATTCGATTTGATAATAATCGAAGTGAACTTTTATGGAGGAAGACTGTTAATACGTATTGAATTTAAAAGGCGTTGTCGTTATACCATTTATATTATTGGTCGGATATAGAAATTGATATCGATTATATATTGATTTGTTTTTCCGTGAAGATTCCATAATTAATGGAATGTGATTTGGGTTTATCGTAAACTGTGTTTTAAATGACATTAGTTCTTTAACCCAATTAAAGGCAGGATTACGTGTCTGTCAATGTATTTCGAACTGTATGGTTAATCTCTTGTAAATATATATCTATTTTGTGGCGGAGAATTTATTCTCTTGCTTAACACCCATCTCTGAGACGTACGAGCTCAGAGGTTATATATAGGCAGAAATCAATAGTACGGTGCAGACTGCCAATGCGGTATGTTTGATTTTCCAAAGTTAAATAATCATTAATATTGATTTTTGGGAAGATTAAAACTAAGTGGAATTTTAATAAATCTTTAGTTAGATTGAAATGGGAATTGATAATTTAAATTATCAAATTTGGGAAATGATCGAGAATGGAGTATTGCCAGTTTTTCTCCTAGCAATTGTTAAATCTTTAATTAGATTTGAACGAGAAATGGTAATTAAATTTACCGATAACACCATGGTGTTGGATATGGAGTATGACCAGTTTTGCTCCATGGGATTAATAGGTTGGGATTGAGAAATTAAATAAATAGTTACTTCGGTAAGGTGCATTAATCTCAACTAGTTTGGAAAACCTTAATATGGTTTGAATTGATGTCCAAAGGAAGATTAAAGAATAAATTTAGAATAATTTATCTTTGATAAAATTATTGGGAACCTATTCCCTAATGATGTGAATATTTGAGTAAAAGAATATTATGGATTGGAATGAGGCATATGTTGTGTTTGTGTAACACTTGTTTATTATATACGCGAGTTATTCAAAAAGACCGGGTTTATCCCATTCTGAATAACTAATTCGACGATAAGTCGACGATGAAGACGGTGGTTGAAGACCGAAGGTCTTCACATCGTTTGGATGATTACTAATGTCTTGGTTAGGCTGTACACCCAAGACGAGGTAATAAGTGGTGATCGTCCAGACGTACTTGGAGATCGACGAATATGCGAGGGCCTCTCTCTTGTATTGGACATATGGGACGAGGAATAAGGTGCCTCCGGTTTCGTTCAGACCCAAAACGAACTTGTAAATGGATGTGTGTCTGACATTGGATTTTATTCTGCGTTGATTGATTTCTATTAAATATATATCTATTTGGCGGTGGAGAATTTATTCTCTTGCTTAACGCCCTTCTCTGTGACGTGTGAGCTCAGAGGTTATATATCGATAGACATCAGTTGCATGGTGTGAATTGCCTGTGTGGCATGCTGAGATGCAGTGATCAAGGCTTTTGTTGAAAAGCAGAGTCTTGTGGTTGATGATCAAAGCACGACTTGAATACAGCGTAGCTTTGTGTATAGCGTTAATTCGCGAGCCTAACACCTTGGTATGAGTCAAAAACGGGATCGGACCGTTGGGAGAAAAGGACGTTTCTTTCTAGCTATGGGTGGTGTCAGCGTTTTACATGCCCTGACATTTATATTATTTTTACCTATATGGTTGTTGGATTGCAAGGGGCCTCGTATATATCGGTCTCTACGGAGCCGATGGATAGGTCCGATAGGACTGGGTAACGTGTGTTCAGGAATAACTAATCCTCAAACGTAACGGAGGACCGGCCTAACCGATCCAGGGTTACCCAGAGTGTGTAGTCTTGAGACATTGGCTAGAGTGTCTCGAAGCAGCGAGGAGCCATCCTTGGCCTCGACTCATGATGGAAATCCAATTTCCAATACGTGACATTCGGTTTTGATTGTAAAGCCTAGTATGGAGACATAGTGGGATGGGGCACTATGTCGTCTATGATTGATACATTTATATTTGAAGTAGTTTTCATACACTTTACATTATAATAGTATCAAAATGATTTGTTTTAAATGTACCAAGCATGTTTGGCTATTATAAGGTAAAACTCTATCCTCTGGCTTGCGTTGCATTATGTGATGGGACCTAAGTCTTATAATAGCTTCATTTTTCCAAAAAGCATTGCGTTGTTTGTTTTAAGCACTGGTATTCGTGAGAGTAAACCCGTTCTTTGTTATACGGTGTGGTCCCTTGATTTACTTTATTTTTAAAGTACAGATTTAATAACTGTTTTAGTTCTCCGTTCTTTTTGACAATGGGAATTTTGTGATTTGGACAATTTGAAAATGGAGACAAAAATCTCCATTCTTTTCAATCACATTACCATTTTGGTCGAATAAGACCTCTCCTACACATACAACCTTATCGTCTTCTTCCGTAACCGTTGGTTGAGTCTCTTGTTTTTCTTCCTCCTCTATCATTTCTTCTTCCTATGGTTCTTCCTCTTCTTCCATGGCTAGATTATCATCGTCGATGATAATCAGATTAGCTTGATTATCCATTGTGAATTTAACTAGACCCCTTACTACTTTCCGTTGCCTGTTTTTCTCTTGAATCATTCTAATCTGTAGTACTTGTATTTCAGCCGTCATTTGCGGAACATATTCCATCTTTTCTTCGATTTTGATAACGCAAGATAGCGTAGATTGTTCAAAAGGACTCTCAGATGGTCCAGCGTGTGAATCGGAGTTGACTTGGGTGTTTAGATTAGTGGAGGCCATTGTATTTTTAATTTAGAGTTTTTACAGAGAAGAGAAATGAAAATGAAGAAGAAAAGTCAAAGTAGAAGTTTTAAATAATTAAAATAACTAACTTTTGGTAGGAATTAAATTTGAAATTCTGGCAGTTATATGTTGACATATATAAAACTTTATGTCGACATACTCTAGTATTTAATTTTATTTTTCTAATTTCTTATGTTATTTTTTATATGTTATAAAATATTTAAGTATTCTAACTTAATGAATGGACATATGCCTAATTCTCTCCTAAATTTAGTGAATGTTGTTTCATTTAATGGTTTTGTTAATATATCTTCTATTTGTTTATCATTTTCTATAAATTCAAGTGAAATCTTTTCTTTACTTACGTTATCTCTTAAAAAATGATGTCTTACATCGATATGTTTAGTTCTCGAATGATGAGTTGGATTTTTACAAATATTTATAGCACTTGTATTATCGCATTATATGCGTGATTTATTTATATTTAAACCAAAATTATTTAAGGTTTGTTGCATATATATTACTTGTGAACAAGCCAAAGCAGCAGAGATGTATTCTGCTTCAGTTGTTGACAAAGGTACATTATTTTGCTTTATACTGAACCACAAGACTAGTGGATGTCTAAGAAGTGAAATGTTTCAATAGTACTTTTACGATCTGATTTACATCCTGCATGGTCAGCGTTGCAGTACGAAACTAATTCGAACGAATCAACCTTAGGGTAAAATAATCCAAAATATGATGTATGCTTTACGTATCTTAGAATAGTTTTACGGCTTTTAAATGTGTTTCCTTAAGTTGTGATTGATATCTTTCACGGAGACATACACTATGCATTATATCCGGTCTACTAGTAGTTATATATAATAATGATCCTATCATTCCTCAATATAGTTTTTGGTCAACGTCTTTTGATTTATCTTCTTTACTTAAAGCTATATTAGTTGCCATCGGTGTTGGTCTCCCATTTGTTTTCGTTAGATTATATTTATTAATTAGATCTCTTGCATATTTTCTTGATTAATAAATATTCCATTTTTTAATTAATGAATTTGTAATCCTAGAAAGAATGATAGTTATCCCATATGATTCATTTCAAATTCTTTAGTCATAATATCTGAAAATTCTTTATTCATCTTATCGTTTGTCGACCCGAAAATTATATCATCAACATATATTTGTACAAATTGAATATTTTTATTATTTTTCTTAATAAACAAAGTATTATCTAATTTTCCTATTTCAAAATTTGATTGTAACAGTAATTTCTTAATCTATCATACCAAGCACTAGGAGCCTGTTTTAATCCATATAATGCTTTCTTTAACTTATATACATGATTTGTTAAATTTTCATCTTCAAATAGAGGTGGTTGCTCTATATAAACATCTTATTTAACAAATACATTTAGAAAAGCACTTTTGACATCCATTTGATATAATTTAAAATTATTATTGTTTGCAAAAGCTAGTAGTATCCTAATTGCTTCTAATCTTGCTATAGGAGCAAAAGTTTCGTCATAATCTATTCCTTCTTCTTGAGTAAAACCTTGTCTTACTAGTCGTGCCTTATTTCTTACTACATCACCGTGTTTATTCATTTTATTTTTATAGACCCATTTGGTTTCTATTATAGTTTTATCCTCGGGTCTAGGTTCCCATACATCATTTCTAGTAAACTGATTCAGTTCTTCTTGCATAGCAAGTATCCATGAATCATCGGAAGATGCTTCCTTTAGATTTTTAGGTTCAATAGATGAAATAAAAGTCGTATTACTCATATTATTTAATTGATTATGGGTTCTAACAACGGATTCAATATCTCCTAAAATATTTTCTACAGGATGATCTCTAAGTAATTTATTTCTTTGATTTGGTTGATTATCTTCATGATTTATTTCATTAATCTCATTCTCACAATCATCTTAACTATTTTGAATTATAATTTTATAGTTTTCATCAAAAGATACATTTAGAGTTTCTTCTATGGTATTGGTTCGAGTATTGAAAACTCTATATGCCTTGCTTCTTTCCGAATATCCAATAAATATTCCTTTATCGGATTTCAAATCAAACTTCTCTAAATTATCTTTTGTATTTAGTATAAAACATTTACTTCCAAATATTTTAAAATATGATACTTTTGGTTTCTTGTTATACAGAAGTTCGTATGGAGTTTTATGAGTTAAAGGTCTAATTGAAATTCTGTTAATAATGTAGCAAGCTGTTGCAACTGCTTCAGCCCAAAAATTCCTTGGTAAATTACTATCGGATAACATAGTTCTCCAACATTCTTGTATCGTCATATTTTTACGTACAACTACTCCATTTTGTTGAGGACTTCTTGGAATTGAATAATTATGGGTTATTCCATTTTTATTACAATATTTTTCAAAATTTCCATTTTCAAATTCTCCGCCATGATCACTGTGTATTGTTTTAATTTTTAGTGATAACAAATTGTGAATTCTTTTAGAAAATGTTTTAAATTGATCAAAAGCATCACTTTTATTTTTAAGAAACAAAGTCCAAGTAAATCTAGAAAAATCGTCAACTATTACGTAAACATATCTATTATGGTTTATCGATTGAACTTGAGATAGACCAAATAAATCCATGTGTATTAACTTTAACGGTTTTGATGTTGTGATTTCCTTTTTTAATTTAAATGAACTTTTCTTTAATTTTCCGAATTGACAAGCATCGCATAAGTTATTGACTCTAAACTTCATTTTGGGTAATCCTTTAACTGGATCTAGTTTAGAATTCCTAGAAATATGTTTAAAAGTTATATGACCAAATCTCTTATGCCAAATCCAGCGGTCACTTCTATTGGCCATAAGACATAGATTTTCATTGGAGATTTTCGTACTCAATATATAGATATTTTTCTTTCTATCTCCATCGAATTTAACTTTTGAATTCCTAACTTCTATAAAGCAATTATTCTTTTCAAAAATTATTTTATAACCCTTATCACAAAGTTGACTTATACTTAGCAAGTTGTGTTTTAAATTCCTAAATAATAAAACATCAGAAATAGTAGATGTTTCAAAATTATCGACATTGCCCATTCCAATAATGTATCCTTTAGAGTTATCCCCGAAGTTCACCATTCCACCATCTTCATATTTCAGATTAATGAGTAGTTCTAGATTTCCAATCATATGTTTTGAACAGCCACTGTCCTGTATCCATTTGTCCTTCTTCATTTCCACATATTGCTTTCCATAATTTAAATTCTCAATAGTCGTGTAACACACCAGTTCAGAATTTGAATTTCCAACAGCCACCTTTTCAGAATTTGAATTGCCAACAACCACTTTACCCATCTTTTCAACTTTTGAATTTTCAAAAGTCATAGAACTCATCCTTTTCTGGATTGAACAATATTTCAATAGACCACATGCCCCTTTAGCAATATTATGTGCAGACTCTTTCAACATTGATACAATGCATGAATTGACAATAGTATTGACAGAGATTCCAAAATTTGCCATTTTAAAAAATTTCAAAAATCAAATTATGAACTTTTTGAAATACTCTGATACAATTGTTAGGGATTGCGGAAAGGGTCATTAAGGCAAAACAAACACTAGAGGGGGGTGAATAGTGTTTTTGGGAATTTAACGAAAATCTAAAACTTATGTTATAAATTATATGAATCAAACACTAAAGAAACAAACACTGACACAAAATCAAACATAGATGCAAAATAAACAGAAACAAAAATGTAGAAAAGGAAAGAACATACCGGAATTGCCTTGACTTATTTAAACATCACTTTCGTTGTTTTCAAAATTTTAAATTTAAAAATTTCTATAGGCATGTTGACATAGAGGGATGACCATGTCGACATGGTAGTCATTATTTTTTCTTCAAGAATTCAAGTTTTTTTTAAAGAAATGTATATTCATTTGAATCCTATTTAGAATAGACATGGCTGTTGGTTCCCTGTATATACCTAACCAAAAACGAATTTGTTAATTACTTTTCATTATCTTTTTTGCTCCTTCTTCTCCTCTCCATTTCCTTTCTAAATTTTCTAGATTTCTTAACCAAACTCTGCCGAAATTCAAAGAGAATCAAATCGCATCTTCTATAGTTTAATTCTCTACCACTGTCTTAAAGTTCTAAGTCCTATTTAGATTTATAGGAGTATTTGTAATCGAAGGTTGAAAGATCAAAGTCCTATCGATTCTATCCACAAAACTATCACTAATAAGGTGCAGTTATAGCCCATTTAAATCAACTGGGTGAGATTTTAGTCTATAAATCAATTTGGTAATCTTGTAGCTTGGTTAAATCAAGAGAGCTCCATTGCTCGGAAACAAGAAGTGTTGGACCTCATGGCCCTAAAATTGAGGAAATTTAGTTTGAATATTATTTGAAAAGAAACCTGCATAACCTTGAGTTGTGTGGGACTGGATGAAGGGAACTTCGAACTAGTATAAAATCCCGGTGCATTCTTTCCTTTACTGCATTTACTTATTATTTGCATTTGTAATTGTTTAATGTTTGTTATTTTCATTTTATTATGATATATTAAAAAAAATCAAGAAATGTGTAAATCCCATTAAACACTATTCACCTTACCTCTAGTGTTAAATTAGTCTTAAGATCTGTATTCCGCATTCTCAACATGCTTCTACATCTCGAATCCATCCACGTGCTCTGAAGCTCCTTCACAAATTTATCTCATCCATTCAAGTCTACCGTCCTTGTGCACTCAATCAATGAATATTAACGTGTGTGTTTGATCAATAAGCACTTCAACTCTAATGAACTAGACTTCCTAATGCTAGATCACACACTGACAGCG
Organism: Allium sativum; assembly: GCA_030737875.1. Lineage (NCBI taxonomy): Eukaryota > Viridiplantae > Streptophyta > Magnoliopsida > Asparagales > Amaryllidaceae > Allium > Allium sativum. Next base: position 786,217,873 of record CM060916.1, on the reverse strand, counting down.
TTTAAACTAAACTGAGCAAATAATTCAACCATGTGTTTGATCAATAAATATATATGTGTGTAAATTCTAGAAATAAAGCATATTTGTATTTGAAAACTTAACTTGCGAAATAAATGAGAATTAAATAAAATTTTCAAGCTCTTGTCAATAGCGTCCTCTCCTTTTTCTTCTTCATCTTCCTTCGACTCTGCCTTTCCCTCTCCCCCTTCATGTCGTATTCCTCCAGTCCCTCCAGATCCACCTCCTCTTGGTAATTCCTCTGTTAAAATTCCTCCTCTTTCGATTAAATATGTTGTTTCTAAGGATACCGTGAATTCGTCTCTTTTGAATCTTGGTATTGCCTAGAATTTCTCAGCAAATACTGAAATTCCTTCTATTCATGTTCTGCTGTTGACACCATATTATCTCAATCTTCAAATGCCTTGAAATATTGGAAGAATCATCTTATTGGATTTTTCTTGGATGGTACATTATCATATATCACTACTGTCAACTTCTTGAGTTAATATTGGAAATTGAGTAGTGATGTTGACATTAAATCAGATGGGTTTAATTTTTTCTTTAATTTCTCAAGTTAATTAGACAGAGATAGAATACGACATTCTGATCCAATTTTCATAAGGGTAGAATGTTCATTATTACTCAACGGGATCCTACGATTGGCAGTTCATAGCCTCAGAATAGAAGAGTTCCTATTTGGATTGGTTTGCATAGGATTCCTCTTCTTCTCTGGATTTTGGAATTAATTAGCTGGCTTGCCATGTTAGTAAGCTCATATGTTTTGATGAGAGCACAGAGAAAATGCAGGGATTCAAATATGTTAAGGCCTTGGTCGAAATATCACCAGATTTTGAATTACCTAAATAAATATAGGTTGCAGGTTCAGGAGAAAATTGTCCATCTTTCAAGACATCTTATTGTTGAATCAAGGAATTCATGGCATTTTGATTAATGACAAAGAGAAGTTTCAAGATCGATAAAAAGAAGAGATTCAATGGTATTGAAAGTTAGAGGTTGATTATTTAGTTATTTAGTTGTGTTAAAAATGTTAAAATCTATCCTCAAATAATCATATACCTCAGTAGTTTGAATATATATATATATGTATATATATATGAATGCACATTCATTGTGCATAATGCCAGAAACCGGTCGACCGGTTTCAATACGTGCGGTCGACCGTTTCTGGGCAGAAATGCACAATGAACGTGCACACATGTATATATATATATATATATTCAAATACCAGTCTACTGGTTATTTTTTACCTGTCGACTGGTCTTCGAACTGAAAGCAACTCTTCATACAGACATCTTCATTCATCAATGGTTGCTTCCTTTTCCTTTCATCAAAAATCATTTCTATTCAGTACTTCTCTTCACTAATGTTTGCAACTCTTTATCCTCTATAAATACAAAATGAAATCATCAATTCCAATAACTAATTCTTTCTATCTATTCTATCTATTGCTGATTTCATTCTTGATCATTCAAAGCATTCAAAAGCTCATAATCTTCTTATATCGCTGTTTAATCCTAGAGTCTACATACTATTCTTTTGATTCAAACACGATATCATCTTCCAAATATTCACGAATTCAAATTCTATTTGAGGATAAGATTATAGGAAGGTTGTACAAGAATTGACAAATTCGTGTTATTAAGAACACACATTGTCAAATTACAAGTATACTCATCTTGTGTGAAGTCCTCCGTGTTGTGAGAGGCAAAGTTGTGAAGTCCTCATGTTGTAAGAGGCGTGAAATCCCGTTCGACTGCTTGGGTATTGTGAACCTGTTCCTCCGGGTGAAGCGAGGTAGTTGATTAGTGAAAATCCAGAGAGAGATCTGGGACTGGACGTAGGACGGTGCTCCGAACCAGTATAAAAATCCCTGGTGTGAATTTTCTTTTACTGCATTTACATATCTGTGATACTGTTTTTGTGAGATCTTTCTATTTCATATTTGTTTTCATAACTATTGTATTAGACAAATAGTTGTGTGTTATTCCATATTACACGATCCAAGTGTACTATTACCTGACAAGTACATGCACTCACACTTTCACTTATGCCTGGACACCAAGTATTTGTACATATTGTAAGGTATTTGGGCATATAACCATTGAGTGTGAATTTAAAAACAATGATGAGAAGATTGGTAATGTCCAAAATCATGAAAATGTTGAGGAGGAGAATGTGAATGCAAAATGGAATGCTAATCAAAAGTGGAGAATGGTTAAAATGGATATATCAAAAGGAATGGAACCAAGTTGCTCCAAAAAAAAATTTGGAGGAAAAAAGTGAATACTGAGAAAATGGGCGATTTAAATGTGGATAAGGAAAATGTTGCATCAAAGAAATCTGCTACTAGTAATCAAACGGATCGTAATATGGTGGATAAATCGAATGAGGTTATCATTATTGATAGTAGTGGTATTGTGCATCATAAAGGAGATTTAAGCAGTGAAAAGAGTGTAGCTATGGGTATAGATAGCAATGTAAATGAGGAACAAGTCATATTAACATCTGATGTTGAAAAGGGTGAGTTTTAACCACATAATCGTTTCTCTATACTTACTGATTGTGATACTATGATAGATGTACACAATAATTCTGCTAATTTTCCTATCAGATCATTTCTATCTTCCTGTCTCCTTTGAATTCATTCAGCTTTCAAGCACCATTATCCTCTTCTTTTGTCAATTTATCAACACCCTCAAATTCTTCTCACTATACATCTACTTCTTCTACAGTGTAAACAAAGTCATGTGCTTCTACCTTTAGCTTTCAAATGCATTCTTTCTATTTATCTATGGATCTGTCAAATACCTCTCTTCCTTCGAAATCATCTCCCTACCTTCATCTTTCACAACATCCATATGTTATTTTTCAACCACCATCTTAGGATTCTGCTAATAATCACATTGTCAAATCTGCTAAAGGCAGTAGAAAGAAGGGAAAAAAGAAAATATCTGAGAATATTGATGATCTGGATGATGGAAAGGAATACAAACCATATGATGTGTTACCATCTAATAATCAAATCAATCCTCGACAAGACATACAAGGAAGAATCCTTCCATTCTTCTCAACCCTCTTAAATTTAAATGACGAATAAGATTTCTTTATGGAATATTAGAGGTGCTAATATGCCCTCAAAGCAATGTGAATTCAGATAATTGATTAGAGATAATATTATCAATTTGTTGTGTTTATCAAAAAAAAATCTTGATATTAATTCAACAAGAAGAGCTGCTTCATTTATAGCATCAAGTTGGCAGTTTGATCATAATTTAAATGTAGCAAGCTTTCGGAGGATGTTAACTGTTTGGAATCCGAATATATTCAGTAGCTCTAAAATTTCAGTTTTAGATAAATACATTCACTACTCTTGTTTTCATCTCCCTTCAAATTCACAATTCCTTTTAACTTCAGTTTATGCCCATAATTTAGTTTCTTGAAGAAACTCTTTTCTTAAGCAAATTTCCAATCTAAACTCTTTAAACTTACCGTGAACTATTGGAGGGGATTTCAACTGCATGTTATTCTTGTCATCATAAATTAGATGGTCGTCCTTTATCTTTAAGTGATATTGCATTGTTAAATCAAGCCATAATTAAAGCAAAATTGATTCCTGTTAATAATTATGGCTTATCTTACATTGGTCTAACTGTTGTAGATCAAATACTTCTACATTGTGCAAGCTTGATCACATTTTTGTAAACTACAACTTTTTAAATCTTTGTCCTAAATCTTTTTTACCAAATGCCCTCATCTAGTATCTCTAGTCATTATCCTTTATCTTTTTAACATGGTATTGAGGATGGTAATGGCAAGGGTAAGATCTCATTTAAATTTTTAGATTTTCGGACGAAACATCCAGATTCTAATATTTTAATGCAGGTTTGGTTGATGCAAGTCAGAGGTATCCCCATGCAAAAAATTCTACAAAAACTGAGAATTTTAAAGTTCCATCTTAGGGTATGGTCAACTCATAATTTTGGTAAGGCTTCAAACAATCGACTTCAATCAGAGACGAATTCTCTGGGATAAAAGTGCAATTACAAGGAAATCCCTATGATATTCAGCTGCAGTAGTATGAATATACTTTAAAGAAGAACTTGGAAATTGCTTCAGATATGGAAATTCAATCTTTGCGATGGAAGTCATACCATCTTAAGGAAATGGAAGGTGATAGAAACACAAAATATGTAACAACCTGAATTCTGATAGACCATATTTTTTTTCAAAATTCTAATCCATCGCAACTCGTGTTGGTTGCTCTGGTATCCTATAGAAAAGACAGAGATATAAAATATATCAAAGCTCATAAAACATGTCACAGTGGAATGGATAAATATAATATAATCAAAGTATAGCCTTACTTAAATAATAATACTGCCTAGCCAGTATCCAAAGTTATCATATCTCTGCCATAAATCTAACCTGCGAGTATGTTATGAGGAGGGGGTCAGAACACAAGTTTTGGTGACTGGATTTAAACTATACATTTTCGATAACCCTACATATACTGTTCAATCACATTTTCTTATTTATTAGGTTACTTCGGTTAACAGCACTCAATGCCTACACATACGGCGTATCCATCTACTTCCCAGTGGATTAACCTAATACAGTATACGTGTAGCTACCCCCTATATTAAGGTACACCACATGGTACCCCACTCGCACCGTCTCCACCGTAGTGCTACAGAAATGTATGTAGTCCCTCATCCTACGTCGGTGTGACGTATGTATTTCTATATAACAATGTTATATTCGGCATATATCAGCCGTTACAACGCTACGTAAGCGTACGGACTACCACCTTCAACCGAATCAGATTCCATCACAGAGTAATGCCCTCTAGTCTACGATACACCACCCAAAGCAGACATGCATGTATCTAGACTTTCCCACGTACATATCGTCAATCGTTTTTGATGCCTTGACTGCACATAACCTCTAATGTGCACTGAGTTCCGTGGCAGGGCTATACAAGAAACACAGAACTCGGTCGGGAGCTTTTCCATATATGTAAAGGCCCGCCTTTAAGAGCCTCAAAATACAGATATCCTTTAGGTCTATTTTTCATGGTGGCTATGGCCCTACCGGCCCCTCCCTCAACTAGTAAAGACTAAAAGAGCCAAGCGACTTGCCTCTAACAAACAATCTAAACATCCAGTTGGCATCTCCCCTCAACCACTGTGCCTTGATAGTGAATGGTGGATGGAATTTTGGGTTTAGCTTTAGTCTTTTCGCATCCCACTAACTGCCGATGATGGGTACTCGACGATCTACTATTCTTGTTAGTCGTGACCACTACCTCCCTATTGAGGCAATCGCCAAATCACCCTAGTGTCACCTCGTCACAGCTTTCTAACTGCAAAGCTACTCTTGAAGTCAAGGCTACTCACCAGGTAGTTACGCGCAGACCCAACCTCTGTAATGCACAACCCGAACACTGCACCACCATGAAGGACTACCAGGGATAGCTTCCACATCTTAGGAAGCCGCGTGCTTCCCCTTCCAGTCCTTCAGAGCCGACAGAATAATCAGATGAACGTGCGCTCCCCTCATGCCTCATGACACCACGATGATCTACCTCGCTGGGTTATTTACCCCCAAACGTACGGACTAGTCCAAGCTCCTCATTTTAATATGTTATAAGACCATATGTCTGAACATTCTTTTATGAGCTTGCTTTACCTCCTTAGTTTTCCATTTAATTTGATTATTTCCATTCACATTGACTTCTTATTCAAGTTACCAAGTTCCTCTTGCTTGTTAATTTTAGTCATATAACTTAACCCATTTAAGCCTATTAATAAGCCCACAACATGTTATTCTCTAGATTGTGATCAAGGTCTGAAATCCACAATCCCTTTATGTCTTGTTTAATTCAAGGTTACAATAACATGTTCTACTTAATATGTAATTAAGTATATCTCAATTCACATGTTTTCTATTTAACATGTCACTTATCATTTATGATGAAATATAACTTATTCCATTTCATAAGTTGCCTCATTCTTTCTTATTTAATCATAATTCCCTCTTATACTGTCATTACAACTTATCGTTGCTTACTTATTAACTCAGTTCTCTTAACTAAGGATTACTAATAAGTTTCCTTCCTATAAATATAACTTATGTTGTCCTTATCAGCATATTTCAGATTCTCGTTCTCACAGATAACTTAATTTACAATAAAGTACAACTTATCTTTTTACATAAGTTATTCCTTCTCCTTTATCGTTTATTATAACCTAAGTTATAATTTCCACTTGTCCCTAGAACAAGCCTACCTATTATATAATATTCTCATTAATGTAACTTATTTATAATAGGTTATTATCATTCCCCGTTTATTCCACTTCCTTTACTATTGTAATTATCTTTCATTCATTTCCTTATTCGTTTCCATCAATCACAATTAGTTCCATTTATCTCTATCCTTTATATTCATATATTTATATATATGCTTATGTACTAGACCTCTCACATTAAGCCTACCACTTGTGGATGCTGGATTTGCCAGGCGGTTCCGGGTAAACTTCTTCCACAAGTTGACTTAACCTCGTGTCTTAGCACCGTTACATGTTTTATTAATGCACAAGACCCCTCACATTAAATTAACAACTTGTGGACGCTGGATTTGCCTGGTGGTTCCTAGTAGATTTCTACCACAAGTTAAATTTAACCTCGTGTCTAGGTGGGTTACAGTTTTCTATTTACTATAAATTTAGGCATATTATTTTTCCACATTTTTGCTACTACCTATTTTACATGTCATCATATTATGCTTATTTTATGTCATATGTTCTTCCTAACATATAGTTAATTTCATCTCAAAGTAACATGTGATCGTCAAATCCTGTAATTATTCTAATTTAACACGTAATGATTCCTATTTCTACAATTAAGGGTTCAAGTACATAAATGTCACAAGTTAATATGAAATTAGAACAACAGTAATTGCTACACATATATCAACAAGTTTATATTTCAACATATGAACATTTTAGCACATTAAACGTTTCAACATATGAATTTCTGACATATTAATATTTTAACATAATAATATCTCAACATGTCATATTAGCATTTCAAAACTTTCAATTATTATAGTTGATTTTCATTATAGGTTAATGGGGAATGTCAAACGATAATATATCATTATCAAAAATGATATAACTTAAATCCACTCACTAAATTGCTTTCCAATTCCTGAACCTAGTGCAGATCTAGAATTTCATGGTTTCCCCTAACAAGATTTAGAACGGAACAACCATGGACCCACAATTCTTACTAAAATAAAAAAGGAAGAAAGAGGAAGAAAATTGAATAGACCAGATCTAAAAATTTACCTTACTTCGCATATGATTCTAAACACCTTCTTATTAATATTCATTCTTTTCCTCCAGATCTTGATTCAAAATTTTCCTAAACTAATTATCTAATTTTTCTAAAAAGATTTGAGGAGGAGAAAGAATGGCAGAGCTTGAGACGACCCCAAACCCCGTACGACGGTGGCAAGGGTAATCTTTGGAATATAACATATAAATAGATAATAGCAGAACAAAAATAAATAAGTACACCAGATAATGTACAATAGAATACACTGGATAAACATAATCATCAGAGTTACACAGTATACAGGACCATACTTAGTACAAAATACAGCTTAGTTTTACATAAAATGTTTACAGCGGAAATCTAAACATAATATGTATAATAGGAGCTTAACAGCATAAAAGAGATAAATGATAGAATCCATCTTTAGCTCCAGCTATCCAAAAAGAGCCTGCTAAAACCTGAATACAAGGTTGCCCATGTAGAAATAGGGGCACCCGAGTTTGCAAGTGAAACAAACAACGAGTCAGTCATGGGACTAGTATGAGAAATCTACTTAACTTATTTTATAGTCCATTTACAAGTTCGTTCTAGGCATAAACGAAACCGGAGGCACTTAATACCTCGCACATCAGTACAATCAACAAGTACGTCCAGACGGCTACTACTTCAGCCCCTTCAAGGTAGCTACTCCTATCATGAGCATCAGCAGCACCCCTCCATTCGATGTGAAGATCATTGGTCTTGCACCGTCTTCATATCTTCGACTTCTAACTGTCGATCAATTATTTGTAATGAGAATTAACTCGGCCTTTTCAAATAATTCACGTATATTTAGAACTTCAAATCAATTCATTTCAATGGTTAAATTATTCGATATCACTAATTCTTTTCTTTAATGTAATTTTCATGCCAAACACATTCAACCATCAAACATCAAATAAACCAAGCAAATTCAGTTTATTTCCATTCCATATCGTTCATAATATTTTATCACGATTTATATTCTATTTATTTAAAAATATCCAATTCATTCAAACGATGCTTCAGGCCATAACGCGGCCGTGGCGCTGTTTTTCTTTAGATTTGATTTACACATATCTGAAAATCCAACCATTGGATCTTCACAAATTTTATATCATTAGAAAGATCTTTTCAAAACGAATCCAACGGTTTTAGTTTTGGGAAAATCCGACAGTCATATCTCCCGGTACAATCGTTTGAAGTTACGATTTCAAAATACGAACTACAGCATCATTATTCGATTTATTTTAATTATATATATATATATATATATATATATATACAATCGATTCTGGTGCTGTTTTTCCTTAGATTGAATTAAACATTCCAGAAAATCCAACCGTTGGATCTTTACAAAGTAGGTGTCGTTGGAAAGATATTTCCAAAGCGAGCCCAACGGTTTCGGTTTCGGGAAAATCCGATGGTCGGATCTCTTGCACTAATAGTTTGAAATCACGGTTTCAAAATACGAACTGCAGCTTCGTTATTCGATTTATTTTAATTATATATATATAAATAATTCATTCTTCGATTTCAAAACCATATTCACTTCATATATTTGATAAAAAAGATATTTTTATCCAGCAGATATTTATTTCAACCGATCACTACTTTTAACAAGTCATATATCTAATAAAAATGTGATTTTTATTGTAAATCAATTTATTTCAAAACACGATCATTTTATACAGTTCATACATAAGGTAACAATGTTATTTTTATCTTTCAAAGAATTTATTCAACACATGAATTTCTATTCAACACATGAATTTCTATTCAACACATGAATATGGTTTCAACACTTGAATTCCTATTCAACACATGAATACGGTTCCAACACATGAAAATAATTCTAACATATGAATATTATTGAAAATTTCGGCAGCATAACGACAGGGTAGTTAAAACTGGCACCGTCCCTAGTACAGCTCCTCGCTCTACCTTAAAACTTCGTGGTTTTTAACAATGGGGATTTCAATATCTAGTTCGTATGCAGACGAATTTTCCCATATACTAATCCTATTGGGATTTCAACCACAATCAATCATTTCAAATCAACCATTCATGATATTCACCAAATTTCCCATCAACCAATAATCCAAACAATATCACAACCAATATATATCGTCCATGGTCTGTGGACGAGGGGAGTATATATATATAGATATTCATATATAAATATATTTCGATTTCATTTCAATTCATTTCAACGCATATATAATTTTTACAACGCATATATAACTTATACGTCGAACATACAACTTATACAACGCTTATACATGAGGTGTACAACGCTTATATAACTCATACATCGACTATATAATTTATACATTGTTATTTCCATATCATTTATAATTCAGAAATCTCATAGTGGGTTCCACTCCTCCAAAAATTGTAGAAGGCTCAGAAAAATATCCAGTCTCTTCTAGAATGTAGAAGACATCTGTACGAGTCCACTTTATCTTGTTTTACTGAATTTCGATCACACATGAAAAAGATACGATTTTTAGAAGTCAATCATATCTCATAGCGCTTGGAAGTGTTATAAAATAGTTAATTATATTCAAACCTGTACCTTTTCAAAATAGTTCGAAACTAGGGTTAGATTTTTCTGCAAATCCGTGAAACGATGTAAGGATCGGGCAGTGCAGCATTGAAGAGGATCTGAGGAGCTCCCCGGTGCCACCCACGACGATCAGATCGATGACCTACACTCGCGGCGGCGGCGCTTAAAAGATTTGAACTTTGAGGGCCAGATCTCGGTGAACACTCGATGATAGGGGACGAGGCTGGTACTGATTTGAAGCTTGAGGATTCTCCACAAAACCCCAACTGGAGCGGGTGATTCTGATCCGTGTGGAGGGAGATAAGGAGGAAGGAAGGTTTAAAGAACGGTCATCGTTTGATTTGGGGAAGAAGCGGGTTTGGCAGAAGAAAGAGAAATGAATTCTATTAGCCTGCTATTTTTATTTATTTATATATATTTAAAATCCCAAAAATACCCCTCTTCACATACTAACTCCAATCTAACCTCAACGACTGTCGTCCCTAGCTAAATACCCCCATTCCAAACATAATAGGCTATGATTCGTAGGCCCATTCGACTGTTTCAGTCAGTTTTTCTTCAAATTAAAATATAAAACATTCAATATTTGTTTTGAACGTACATTTCAATTTGCCGAGGCCACATACTGATCCAAAAAATTCCAGAAAAATAAATCTAGCTATGTTTTGACGATATCGACCCAACAAAACTAGTTTCGTCGAATTCTGAGACCGTTTGAAAAATGGCCATTTTCTGGTCGATCCAATTTAACTAAAACCAACCAAACACATTTTCCTTCGCCACGCTCACATATTAACTTCAAAAATTATGGAATTTGAAACCTGGCAATAATTTGACATCCCGGATCCAACAAAAGTGGTTTCGTCGAATTCTGAGGTCGTTTGCACAATGGCTATTTTCACGGGCTATATAAATTCTGTAGCGACCTTTCTGAAAATTCATTTGGCCATAACATTTGATTCCCGCTACGAAACTTTGATTTTTCAGATTCATTAGAAAGATATTCATAACCTGATCTAAATATTTTTGGTTTCACTAAAATCCGTTTTATTTTGCACCCGAATACAGTCAGTCAAAATTTGAATTCCAATTTTGAAACTACCGCGCCTTTTCAGGCCTTGTTTATAATTTAAAATAATTATATTTATTTTCAAACATCGATTCAAACATTATTTTCATCGTTATTATTTAAAATAATTTATTTTAAATATTTAAAATCCACTAAAATAGCCAAATTAAAAATTTTAAACTGGCTTAGATTTTCCGGGTTGCTACGGAGCTCAGACGTGAGAATGTGAGATTAAGGCTAAGCTCTACTAGCCTATTTATAGGTGTTCAACATCTTATCGTACACGGAGCACTGAGTCAGCATTGAACTCAGTTAAGAAAATAGTCCAGGTACATTAATGAATCTGCCTGGATCTGGGAGGTGTCGACCCCTCTACAGGGGGTGTCGACCCCCTACAGGGGTGTCGACCCCCCTATGGGTCCGACGAGCTGTTTTGGCGCAGAAGTTTGAATTTCGAATGTTTGAATTTTTGGAATTTATTTAACTGTTATATTCACATGTAATCTTCTTATACGTATAAAAATCTTCTAGTGACCATTTTACGCGTATACATATACGCATAAATGTTATTTCGATTTCAAAATTCAAATGGTGTTGTACCATTTTTTACTTCTTGCCATATTTCTTTGGTTGCAGCCTTGTTTTGAATTTTTCTCTTGTATATATACATATATATTCTCATATATATATATATACATGTATTTTCTTTACATCCTTATATGTATATTTTTCCTTATATGTATGTTTATACATATTTTCTCTCATGAACATGTGTTATTTTAGTCGTTCCCTTAAAACAAAAATATGATGGCGGCGGGGATCGAACTCTGTACCTCTTGTATGCAAGCCACATGTTCTAACCAACTGGACTGTTAAGGCTTTTATTAACAAGGCTTAGAACAATGGTGGTTATTGTTCCCTTCTTATTCCGCTTTTTCATGTTTGCTACAATATTTCATTTAAACCATTGCATGAATCCTTTTCTTGTATTTCTCTTTTATTATTAATGCGTAATATTTGTCAATTAGTGTATGCAACATATTTACACTACATGCAACCAATTCTTTCATTCTTTTTCAGTGCATGTATTTATTACATGCAACTACATATCATCATTATTATATTTTTCTTTTAAATTTTTATGTCTATGCATATATATACACATATGCATTATTTAATTGTTACAAAATGTGGGGTGTTACAAAATATTTTCATAATGCTCTTAAAGTTAAGAAGAATAAAGATTCCATCTTCATGATTAAGGATTTGAATGGTAATCTTCGATCAGATCCTGATGTTATAATAATGCTTTTGTGAACCATTTCTCTTCCATTTTGGCATTCACTACTCCTTATCAAATTAATGTATGCCCTCTTTATAACCTAAGACTGCCTATTTTGTCTAATAATCAATCCCTTTACCTTTAGTTAATTAGTGTTGTCACTAGTGATGAAATTAAATGATCAGTTTTTGGTTTGGATGCATCTAGCTGTGGTGGGACTAATGTATAATGCATTTTTTCTGCAACAATGTTGGTCAATTATAGATCCTGAAATTATTAGTGATGTTCAGTTCTATTTTTTGCACAATCAGTTGCTAGTTAGTTTATCTGCCACAGTAATTGCTTTAATCCCTAAAGTGGATAATCCAACTTCTGTTTATGAGTACAGACCTATATCGTGTTGCAATATTGTGTATAAGGTGATTTTTAAGCTTTTAGCTAACATGCATCAAAAGATTCTACCATCCATCATTTCCTAAATCAATCAACAAACATTTAGGTAGATCAATCAGTGACAACATACTTATTACTCAGGAATTGTTATGTGGTCATAATAGAAAGAATATATCCCCTAGATGCATGTTTAAATTGGATATAAGGAAGGATTTTGATTCTGTTTCTAGGAACTCGATTTTAGCTATGATGTCAAGAATGAATTTCCCCAAACCTTTCCTAGCATGGATATACGCATGTGTGTCCTCGCCAACTTACTCAATCTCTAGAAATGGCAGATTTAATGGATTTCTTAAGGGTACCTAGGGAGTAAGGCAAATGGATCCTATTTTTGCATATCTTTTTATTATCGTGATGGATCTCTTAAACCCCTTCTTATTGAACAAGTTGCAAAAGGTAGTTTGGAACTGCATCCAAAATGTATAGTGCCAGTGATAACTCACCTTTTGTTTGCTGATGATCTAATTATCTTTACAAAGCCAACAATTAGTAACATCAAATGTATCCTTTCAATTCTCAGTCTCTTCTATAATATTAATGGACTCCAAATAAATGTTCAAAAGTCTGAAATTCTAATAGCTGGTTTATCATTGAGGGAAAAGAGGGAGATAATTAGTTGTGCAGGCTTATAGGAATTGTCATGCAATGAATATCATCTGGGTCTATTTTTATTAGTTCTAGAATAACTAAAGAGAGATGCGTGCCTTTGTTTGAGAAGTTCATAGTTTCAACAATGGCCAACTTGTATGATTTCACAGGCTGGAAGATTGACGATTGTTCAATCAATTGCAGTGGCCATGACTACTTACTGGACCAGACATTACATTTTTGCCTGTCAAACTCATTAACATGGTTAATATTGCTCTTAACAAGTTTCTTTGGCATGGAGACCCTTTCTTTAAGAAGATGATTCCATTTTCATTTTGCAAATTGTATGATGACAAGAAATATGGTGGTCTTGGTATTACTAACCTTTCAGTGTGGAATAAAGCTGTTATGTCAATGTATTATGAGAAGCTCTTTTCTTCTTATAAGTGTTTATGGTCCTCATGAGTGCATTATAATTTGATAGGAAGGAAGAACTTCTAGACTATGGTAATACCAGCTGATTCTAGTTGGAGTTGGAGAAACTAATTAAATCCCAAGGGTGTTTTTTTGCCATTCATTCAGTGTAATCATAGAAGTTTTTCACATATGCCCGTTTGGCGTAGTGCAAGGGTAAAATTTGGTCTTATATTGAGTAATGTTATTAACTATAATTTGAGAAGAAACTCGGGAATTCTAAATTCAACTGCTGTTGATGATTACGTGGATGATGGAAAACTCACTCTACCATATTTAGGCTCTGCTGAATTGAGAAAGTTATGGAAGAAAATCTTTGATAATTTTAGTTTTAGAAGTGATTGTGTTGTTCTTTGGAAAGGTAAAATTCATTCAATTAAGCATGTGTATAAGTTGATGCTTAATGAAAGGCGGGTATTTCCATGGCATGCAAGAATCTGGAATGTGGGTCAATCTGCAAAGGAGAATTTTCTCCTTTGTAAAATAATGGCTAACGCTTTGAATACAAAGGATAAGCTACATAATATTGGCATTGTTTAAGATGATATATGTGTGTTATGCAAGTCAGAATCCAAGTCTAATGTCCATTTGTTTTTTGAGTGCGCCTTTGTACGACGAATATGGATCAAGATTCTAGCCAATAGAGGTTTTCATAAACTATCAAGTTCAAATGTCATCGAACAATTTAACATATTCAAGGCTACTAGATGGAAGAGTAGAAAAGCTTACATGTTGTTGTAGATTTGGAAAAAGTTTGTTTATGCAATATGGTTGGAAAGAAATAATAGGATCATTGGGAACGGCAGCATGAATACAAATGAGCTTTTTTCGATGATACATAGGAAGATCCCGAGGTTGATTCCAGATAGTTAAGGGACTGTGTTAATATGTATATGATACTGGTTTTGTAAAGTTTGTGATATTGTTGATTATATTGATTCAGTGTTGATGTTTCTGTGTTGTAAGTCATGGTGGTAGTCATAGTGTACACTGTAAATTCTGTAAATCATATAGTGAGATTGATAAAAAAAATTAGCTTACATTTCAAAAAATATATAAATTTAATGTTATGTAAAAATAACATTACAAAAATATAAATGAAATTAATTAAAATAATGTAAACATAACACTATAAAATAGTTAATGAAGATTTATTAAAGGCTAACATTATATAAGCATAACGTTATAAGTTAATAAATGTAATATGACATTACAAAAGAATAAATTTACGAATGGTAAAATACGTGTAAATGTGTGTATATTTATTTTATATATACAGTAACACCCCATGGCCATTAATGTCACTCACAAAGGGAATGCATTAATGTCATGAAGCATTATAGTAGTATAGAACAGAAAAATTACAAGAATAAATAAATAAAACAACACAGCGGAAGATAAAACTTATTTCATAGCATCATAACTCAAAACAAGCTTACATAAGTAGTTCCCAAAACCATTACAACAGGATCAATAGTCTTTTCCAAAATCTTCAGAGTACAAAAAGAAGCAAATACTTAAATAACATAAATGCATAAATCCCCACTGAGCATAAGCAAAGCCATAAAGATGAGAGAGTCCAAAGCGATACATCTACTCTTTTCAAGCAACTGAAAGAAATCGGCACTAAGTTGTAGTATTCTCTCCTTGCAAACCTGAGGGGGGAAAGGAAAGAAAAGAGGTAGAAACAAAACGGGTCAGACATAAAGTCTGGCGAGTCCAGTAATTTTAACAAATAATAGGTAAGGTAAATGATCAAGACATAAATAGGCATCATGATATGGCTGTAACATATATAAGGTAGATAAAAGGATGGATAAGATGATTCCGTTCCTAAGTACATGATAATCCTACACTTGGCTAAGCGAACAACCCTCCAAGTACTAACCCCGTAGACCGAAGTCAACATCAGACAAGCACCCAAAGGACTATCCAACTCAACCAACATGTATTTTGTTACACTGCACTTTTGCTAAGTTACACCACATTACTTAATTACACCGCACATCTACTAGTCTCTTTTTACTAGAGGTTGATCCCTTCCCACTAACTGTACCCACATGACAAAATTGGTAGTTACTTGTACCTAGCTGCTATCGTAGGTGCCGGCTTGCTCCTACCACCGCTAAGTTACCCTCAATCTACCTATTCGATCGGCTCCCTAAACCCCGTAGGCATCCGTGCTGGCCCCACAGTGGGGTGTATCACTACCCAAAGTAGCAACCCCGATACCAACATGAAATGCACGACCATACCTACACGATGCAACAACGTCTTACCTACCAGCCCGGACCCATGCACGCACATGAACCCGTCAGACTTGCGTTGCCACTGCTATTCCCGTTTTGACCTCTTACATTCAATCCTAGTAAGCGTGCCCCAACCCCGGCCTAGTACCGGGCCCAATTAGATACTCAAACGGGTTACTTGTTGAAACGGGTCCCCCATCCGGCACAAGCCTCCCACCTATGCTTGGTCCCCACTAGGTTTTTCTCCCACTTAACCATTTTAATTTAAATGTCCATGTCATTCACATGTTATGGTTAAGTCCATACTTACATGTCATAATTTACATGTCTTATCTTACACCGGTTAAGTCGATATTTACATGTCATAATTTACATGTCACCCCACTTAACCCTCTAACCATACCCATGTCTTATTATGGTTAGTATTCCTTAATTCATTCCTTATGACGAACGGTGCATGACCTCCCACATTAGACCGAATGCTTTGTGGCCGCTGGATTTGTCGGGCGGTTCCGGGCAGTCTTACACCATAAACCGGGTCTAACCTCGTGTATTAACCGTTGCGCCTATAATTCATTCCTTTGACCTCTCACATTAGACGTCCAATTGTGGCAGCTGGATTTGCCGGGTGGTTCCGGGTAGTCTTACGCCATAATTGCGCCTAACCTCGTGTCAAAGGTTTATTAATAATCGTATTTCACCCATACCCAATTTTCATGTCCTGTATATCGAATTAAACATATAATCATGTTTATAATATTGCCTATACCAAATTGTCACTAATTACATATTAATTGGCCTCAATTACAAATTTACAATTATAGGTAATTTCATCAATTCCATGTAATTCATACCCAAATAAGCCAATTTCACATATTATCCAATTATCCAAAATATCCAATAATATCCTACTTTCCAAATTTCCCATATTCCCAATATTCCACATCGTTCCCACGTACTCGCATTTGTGTGTATTTTTAATATAGACTCGAAGGTAGCCTAGATCCACAAATAAAAGGAATAGGGGTAAGAAGAGAGAATCAATTCATAGAAAATTGGAATAAAACAACATCATGAAATAAAGAGGCATATAGACTGGCATAGAGGCATAATTAAAGATTCAAAATGAATAAACTGATAAAAGGTATGAACTTTACATAGAAACATAAGCATATGATGACATGAATCAAAAAGGTGAAGACTTGGTGAGATTTTCAATACAAACATATATATGAATCCTTTTTACAACTTTTCATGTTACTTTAATCCCATTAAATTTGTGAAAATAACTGTACTCACCTTTCGTGGTTAAAGAATAGAATTATGCACTGAAATTGGTGTAGAAACGTTGCGGTGTTGCTGATTTATCTTCTTGAATTATTGTAGAAGCTCTAATCTTTAATTTGAGTTGAAGTTGAACACTTGAGATTTGATTTAGAGGCGGCGGCTAGGGTTTAAGAGAGAATTTGACAGCATAATGGTGTCATAGATAATATTTATGAATTAGGATTAGGTCTTAGGGTGTATATATAGGTGTAGGAAGTTATTTAGGCCTTAGGATTAACCCTAGAACTGATCTGGACCACTCAGATGCCATATCAGCCCTTAGGGAAAATCAGGCCACGGGTTGGCAGCCAAACACCCTGGATTGACCTCTAATCGACCCAGCGGGGCTTGGATCGACTCCAAAAATGGTGCGGTTCGACTATTCCTCCTCCCGATTCGATGTTTTGAACTTTTTTTGAATATTTATTTAATTTATATATATATATATATTTCTCTCATATGCATACAAACTTCATGGCTTAATAACTTCTTCATAATTAACCATTTTCACACTACACCACTTTTTGAACTGCGTTCACACTAAGCCACTTTTAGCCATTCCCCTAAAACAAAAATATGGCGTTGGCGGGGATCGAACTCTGTACCTCTTATATGCAAGTCACATGTTCTAACCAAATAAGCTACTAAGTCTTTTGCTTGCAAACCTGAGAACAATGCTAAACATCATTCTTTTCTCATTCCTCTTTTTCAAATAAATTATTCTTTAATTAATATTCTCAGAAAATACAGGGTGTTACATTCTCCCCTACTTAAAGGATTTCGTCTCTAAATCTCTAAGTCAAGAAGAACGTATCCTACCATCCAGTCATCCATTTACTCAACCATCAACCACTGGCAACCATGGTCCTTAAAAGATTTATAATGCTTTTCATGTACATATGCATAGTGTGTGTATATGTCTGTATACCAATGCAAAATCAGGCGATCCACTGACTCAGTCGACCTCCTTAATGCAAATAATGATAGTGCCATGTATCCATCATGTATGCAAAGAACCCTATACATATCATTACTACATGTGTGCACAACCATTTATTTAAATCCAATATCCATATGATACACACATTCGACATACATTCATTTTACTAAATACATCCATTTATATGCAATATGCAATATGAAAGTGACTGAGCCGATCTAGTGCCTAAAGTGTGCGTATATGCATCCACGAGCAACCACTAGCAAACACTTGCATCCACATGCATCCACCATACATAACATGTCTCAAACACATGTTTCAACCATAGGACTACCCTATCTAAAGGTCAAAGATACTAGTGAGAGGACATACTAAAGATAGAACAAGTACAAGCTAAGCGATAAAGGAGAAATTAAAAGACATACCCTCGAAAAGAAAAGGGTACAATGAATGCATCTTCTCTTCCGTCTCCCAAGTAGCGTCGCTCTCATCATCTCCCCATTGCACTTTGACTAGCTTGACCTCTCGATTCCTCAACTTCTTAATCTCCGACCCAAGAATGCATGTAGGAGCTCGTCGAATCGTCGCATCACGCTCTATCTCCACCTCTCTAAGCAAGCTCGGCTCTACCACTTCCGCGGTCTCATGCAAGCACTTCCTCAAATGCGAAACATGGAACACGTCGTGTACACCACTAAGTCTTTCGGGCAACTCTACTCTATATGACATCTGTCCAATTCACTTCTTAATAGGAAATGACCCTACGAACCTTGGTGCTAACTTCCCAACGGACCCAAAGCGAACAACATTCCGTAATGGAGACACCTTTATAAAGACCATGTCCCCAATATCAAATTCAAGATCTGTCCTCCTCTTGTTCGCATACGATTTCTGCCTATCTTGCGCCATCTTCATCCTCCTTAGAATCAAATCAATCTTTTCCGAAGTCTCTCTAATCATATCGGGCCCAAGTAAGTTCTTATCCGTAGATTCCCACCAACATGTAGGTGAACGACAAGGCCTTCCATAAAGAGCCTCGAAAGGTGCCATGCCAATGCTAAACTGAAAACTATTATTATATACGAACTCCACCAAAGGAAGATGCTCCTCCCATGTACCTCCGAAGTCTAAAACACATAGCCTCAAAAGGTCCTCTAGAATACGGTTCACCCTCTCGGTCTCGCCGTCCGCCTGAGGATGATATGCGGTGCTTAAACATAACTAAGTCCCTACCGCCTCTTGCAAGCTCTTCCAAAACTCGCTAGTAAAAATAGGATCGCGATCGCTTACTATGCTAGAAGGAACACCGTGCAAACGAACTATCTCTCGAATGCATACGGAAGCTAACCATGGAGCAGTCCTCTTACTCTTCACGGGAATGAAATGGGCGCTCTTAGTAAGTCTTTCTACCATGATCCAAATCTCCGTATTACCCTTCCTCGATCTTTGTAACACATCAAAAAAGTCCATCAAGACACTCTCCCACTTCCATTGTGGGACCTCCAATGGGTGAAGCAACCCGCCGGGCTTCTTTTGCTCTTCTTTTACTTGTTCGCACACCAAGAATCTAGCGACAAACTCGGCCACATCCTTCTTCATACCAGCCCAAAAGTAAACTCGTCTCATGTCCATGTGCATCTTGTCCCCGCTGGGATGAATGGTCATCTTCGAACGATGTGCATCATCAAGAATAGTCTTCCTCAAGTTCTCGTCTCGTGGTACACAAAGTCTACCGTCCCTACGTAACCAACCCTTATCATCTAGGGTATACCTACTGAGATGGCTCGATTACTCCCCCCTTATGAGCTTCTCTACCAACTCAACCAACTATGGGTTATCTCATTGTGCTTCACCAATCCGTCCTAAAAGTGTAGGTCTGACCTCTAAGGTTGCTAGCAAACCAGGTACAAAGTCAATGGAAGTTCTAAAATCAAACATAGAGATAAACTCTAAGCTTCGCCGCTCAACAAACAACAGACTCAAGGACAACCTTTTCCTACTTAAGGCGTCTACCACCACGTTACTCTTGCCAGGAGTATATGCTATCTTGAAATCGTAGGACGCTAAAAATTCCATCCACCTTTGCTGCCTTAAGTTCAAGTCCTTCTGAGAGAACAAGTACTTTAGCGATTTGTGGTATGTAAACAATTCGAATTTCTTACCAAGAAGATAATGGCGCCAAGACTTAAGCACGAAAACAATAGCGGCCAACTCTAGGTCATGTGTAGGGTAATTTTTCTCATGCACTCTCAACTGCCTTCCTCCATAGGTTATTACCCTCCCTCTTGCATTAAGACTGTGCCTAGTCCTATCCCACAAGCATCGGTATAAACAGTAAATGGCTTACTCCCATCTGGCAACACTAAGACTGGTGCTGTGGTCAAAGCTCTTTTTAAACATTGGAACGCATCATCACAATCTACATCCCACGTGAAAACTAGGTTCTTCTTCGTCAAGCATGTCAGTGGGGCTGATATCTTTATGAAGTCCTTGATAAACTTCATATAGTAGCCAGCCAACCCCAAAAAACTCCTCATCTCGGTAGCATTTTTAGTGACCTTCCAATCTTGGATGGCCACCACCTTCGCGGGATCCATAACTATCCCTTCTTTGGAAACCACATGCCCTAAGAATCACACTTCCTTATTCCAAAAGTGACATTTAGAAAATTTAGCTTTAAGGTTATGCGCTCGAAGGGTCTCCAACACTTCCCTAAGATGTAGGGCATGCTCTTCCTCGTTCTTAGAAAAGATCAAGATGTCATCCACCAAGACCACCATCAATTTATTAAGGTACTCCCTAAACACCCTACTCATCAAGTCAACAAAGTATGTGGGGGCGTTTGTCAAACTGAAGGGCATCACAAGCCACTCATAGAAACCGTCCGGAGTCCTAAAGGCATTCTTGTCTATGCTATCCTCAGCCACTCTCAACTGATGGAAACCAGTGGCTAAGTCCAGCTGCGAAAATACTGAGGCGCCAACTAACCGATCGAAGAGATCGTCAATCCTCGGCAGTGGGTGCCTATTCTTCTTAGTAAGCTTACTAAGTTCTCTATAGTCCACACAAAGTCTAAGGGACCCATCCGCCTTCGTGGCATGTACTACTGGAGCACCCCATTCGATATACTACGTCTTATGAATCCCTTCTCAAGCAACTCCCCTACTTGCTTATTGAGCTCCCTCCTCTCATGAGGAGCCATGTGGCGTACTGGCAGAGATACTGGTTTTGCATTGTCTACAAGATAAATACGAAAGTCTATCTCACATTTTGGGGGTAGACTCCTCACCTCATTGAAGACATCAACATATTCACAGACTATACGAACAGAATGTAAATCATCATTGGATGCGTCAAGTGACTCAAGATAACTAAGCATCACCGATGCTCTAGGGTCACAAGAAATATCAAGGGTCTTTCCACTACGAGCCAACAATTTTACTACCCTTCATTCACAATCTAGGATGGCACCATATTTGGCTAGCCAATCTATCCCTAGAATCAACCCATAGCCCATGAAACCAAGCACAAAAGCATTACATTCAAAACCAACGCCTAAGATAGACAATCTCAAATCCCTACAAACCATGGATAAATGAGCCGACCCACCAATAGGATTTGAGACTACAATGGGATCTACAGCGAGACTAGTATTTAAGTGCAGTGTTTCAACTAATGATGTAGAGATAAACGAATGTGATGCGCCAGAATCGAATAAAGTACGGACAAGATGATCAAACAAGAAAATCAAACTTTCGATAGAAATTTTTCTACCTTCTTCCTGTTCCGGAGCCATGAGAGCGTGAACCTGCCCTCCCGAAGTAGAACCTGCCCTCTTCCCTTGCTTATTAGGACAGTCCTTCACAGCATGACCTAGATCGCCACAATGATAACAAGCGAACTTCTTCTTCTTCCTACAGTCTTTCTTCAAATGGACGGGTATCCCACAGTTGTGACAATTCCTCTTTTCTTTACCACCTCTCTTTTGTTGTTGGGCTTTCTTTGGATCCTCCTTCTTATCTTGTGGCCTAAAAGTACTTACAACCTTCTCTTCTTCATGCATGTATGACATATCAACAAGCTTTTCATACGTAGCCTCCATTGGAATGTGGGACATAGCCAAACTGTGAAGCGGTTCATTTAGGCCCTTTGCAAACCTCAAGGCCTTCTTGTAAGGCGTATTCACCAACTCTAGCCCAAATCTCGCCAACTTATTTAATTCGGTCACATACTCCTTCATGGTCAAGTTTTTCTACTTCAATGTCAAGAACCTCTCCATGTACATACTCTCCTCAGCTTGAGAAAGGAATTTCAACTCAAACCTTCCCCTAAAATCTGCCCATGTCTCTACAACACTCTCTCCATTAGTAACCTCCCACCAAAAAGAAGCTTCGTCCTTCATCAACCAAGTAGCCAATTGGACCTTCTTACAGTCGTCCAAATCGAAAATGCCAAACAGATCCTCCACTTCTTTCAACCAATTTCTAGCTTCAACGAACATTTCAGACCCACTAAAAGGTTTTCCACCCATCGAATGAAAGTCTTTACATATCTTGGAGAAAGCATCTCCACGTGGAGGAATGACTGGAGCTGGGGAAGGAGGAGGAGGAACGTTGGCCGGACCCGCGGTAGCGGCCCTAGCCTCGAGATATTGACAAAACCAACCGGGAACATGAACACCCTCTGGTATCTCAGATGCTCCAGACATGCTGAAAAGAAAAAGAAAGAGTTTCAAAACAAGGGAAGCGAAAGAGAGATGTATGGCTTGCGGGGATTATGCTCTTTAAAGTAAACTTTCCTTGAAAATAGCTTCTTTAAAACAAGTTTTTGAAAATACTTTCTACGAAAATAATACTTTTGAAAACACTTTTCAAAACTTTTTTATCTGTTCTTGTAACCATAGCTCTGATACCACGTGTAACACCCCATGGCCATTAATGTCACTCACAAAGGGAATGCATTAATGTCATGAATGCGTTATAGTAGTATAGAATAGATAAATTACAAGAATAAATAAATAAAACAACACAGCGGAAGATAAAACTTATTTCATAGCATCATAACTCAAAACAAGCTTACATAAGTAGTTCCCAAAACCATTACAACAGGATCAATAGTCTTTTCCAAAAACTTCAAAGTACATAAAGAAGCAAATACTTAAATAACATAAATGCATAAATCCCTACCGAGCATAAGCAAATCCATAAAGATGAGAGAGTACAAAGCGATACATCTACTCTTTTCAAGCAACTGAAAGAAGTCGGCAAAAAGCTGTAGTTTTCCCTCCTTGCAAACCTGAGGGGGGAAAGGAAAGAAAAGAGGTCGAAACAAAACGGATTAGACATAAAGTCTGGCAAGTCCAGTAATTTTAACAAATAATAGTTAAGGTAAATGATCAAGACATCAATAGGCATCATGATATGGTTGTAACATAGATAAGGTAGATAAAAATGATGGACAATATGATTCCGTTCCTAAGTACTAAGACAATCCTACACCTTGGCTAAGCGAAAAACCCTCCAAGTACTAACCTCGAAGACCGAAGTCAACATCAGACTAGCACCCAAAGGACTATCCAACTCAACCAACATGTATTTCGTTACACCACGTTACTTAATTACACCGCACATCTACTAGTCTCTTTTTACTAGAGGTTGATCCCTTCCCACTAACTGTACCCACATGACAAACTTGGTAGTTACATATACCTAGCTGCTATCATAGGTGCCGGCTTGCTCCTACCACCGCTAAGGTACCCTTTATCTACCCATTCGATCGGCTCCCTAAACCCCGTAGACACCCGTGCTGGCCCCACAGTGGGGGTGAATCACTCCCCAAAGTGGCAACCCCGATACCAACATGAAATGCACGGCCATACCTACACGATGCAACAACGTCTTACCTACCAGCCCGGACTCATGCACGCACATGAACCCGTTGGACTTGCGTTGCCACCACTATTCACGTTTTGACCTCTTATATTCAAGCCCAGTAAGCGTGCCCCAACCTCGGCCTAGTACCGGGCCCAATTAGATACTCAAACGGGTTACTGGGCTAAACAGGTCCCCCATCCGACACAAGCCTCCCACCTATGCTTGGTCCCCACTAGGTTTTTCTCCCACTTAACCATTTTAATTTAAATGTCCATGTCTTACACATGCTATGGTTAAGTCCATACATACATGTCATAATTTACATGTCTTATCTTATACTGGTTAAGTAGATATTTACATGTCATAATTTACATGTCACCCCACTTAACCCTCTAACCATACCCATGTCTTATTATGGTTAGTATTCCTTAATTCATTCCTTATGACGAACGGTGCATGACCTCCCACATTAGACCGAACGCTTTGTGGCCGCTGGATTTGCCGGGCAGTTCCGGGCAATCTTACGCCACAAACTGGGTCTAACCTCGTGTCATTAACCGTTGCGCCTACAATTCATTCCTTTGACCTCTCACATTAGACGTCCAATTGTGGCAGCTGGATTTGCCGGGTGGTTCCGGGCAGTCTTACGCCACAATTGCGCCTAACCTCGTGTCAAAGGTTTATTAATAATCGTATTTCACTCATACCCAATTTTCATGTCATGTATATCCAATTAAACATATAATCATGTTTATAATATTGCCTATTCCAAATTGTCACTAATCACATATTACTTAGCCTCAATTAAAAATTTACAATTATAGGCAATTTCATCAATTCCATGTAATTCATACCCAAATATGCCAATTTCACATATTATCCAATTATCCAAAATATCCAATAATATCCAATTTTTCAAATTTCCCAATATTCCACATCGTTCCCACGCATTCGCATTTGTGCGTACTTTTAATATAGG
Organism: Allium sativum; assembly: GCA_030737875.1. Taxonomy (NCBI): domain Eukaryota; kingdom Viridiplantae; phylum Streptophyta; class Magnoliopsida; order Asparagales; family Amaryllidaceae; genus Allium; species Allium sativum. Next base: position 786,192,694 of record CM060916.1, on the reverse strand, counting down.
CTCGAAGGTAGCCTAGATCCACAAATAAAAGGAATAGGGGTAAGAAGAGAGAATCAATTCATAGAAAAATGGAATAAAACAACATCATGAAATAAAGAGGCATATAGACTGGCATAGAGGCATAATAAAAGATTCAACATGAATAAACTGATAAAAGGTATGAACTTTACATAGAAACATAGGCATATGATGACATGAATCAAAAAGGTGAAGACTTGGTGAGATTTTCATTACAAACATATATATGAATCCTTTTTAAAACTTTTTCATGTTACTTTAATCCCAATAATTTGTGAAAATAACTGTACTCACCTTTCGTGGTTAAAGAATAGAATTATGCACTGAAATTGGTGTAGAAACATTGCGGTGCTGCTGATTTATCTTCTTGAATTGTTGAAGAAGCTCTAATCTTTAATTTGAGTTGAAGTTGAACACTTGAGATTTGATTTAGAGGCAGCGGCTTGGGTTTAAGAGAGAATTTTACAGCATAATGGTGTCATAGATAATATTTATGAATTAGGGTTAGGTCTTAAGCTGTATATATAGGTGTAGGAAGTTATTTAGTCCTTAGGATTAACCCTAGAACTGATCTGGACCACTCAGATGCCATCTCAGCCCTTAGGGCGAATCGGGCCACGGGTTGGCAGCCAATTACCCTGGATTGACCTCAAGTCGACCCAGCGGGGTTTGGGTCGACTCCAAAAATGGTGCGGTTCGGCTATTCCCCCTCCCGATTCGCTGTTTCGAACTTTTTTTGAATATTTATTTATTTAATTTTTATATATCTATATATATATCTCATATGCATACAAACTTCATGGCTTAATAACTTCTTAATAATTAACCATTTTCACACTAACCCACTTTTTGAACTGCGTTCACACTAAGCCACTTTTTAGCCATTCCCCTAAAACAAAAATATGGCGCTGTCGGGGATCGAACTCTGTACCTCTTGTATGCAAGTCACATGTTCTAACCAAATGTGCTACTAAGTCTTTTGCTTACAAACCTTAGAACAATGCTAAACATCATTCTTTTCTCATTCCTCTTTTTCAAATAAATTATTCTTTAATTAATATTCTCAGAAAATATGGGGTGTTATATATATATATATATATATATATATATATATATAAGTATGAACTACAGGAATAACGCGCCTTTGAATTTGAAAAGCTAATGCGCATCATAAATAAAATTAAATCTATAATTAATGGAAATTTATTAATGTTCAATTATTAGTAAACATAATTTTACCATGAAAGTAGTACATATAAAATTCTAAAAATAACGTGCATTTGAATTTGAAGATAAACATGTCATAAAAGGGAATTAACTCGTTTAAGATTGGAAATTATATAATGTTTAAAACTAACGTTAAAGAAATTAATACATTAAAAATGTAATACAATGCAGCGGAAACATAAACTAATACAGCGGAAGACTATCGATGCTCTGGACACAGCTTTAAGCTTTGATCCAGAATCCTGCTAAATGAAATAATTTGCAAAACTAAACTACTGACTACCCGTGTGGAAAATATGGGCACCCAGAGTTTAGGTAGAAACAATTAACTCTGAATCAATCATGGGACTAGTGAGAGAACTCAAACCAGTTGTTAAACTTTACTTTACAATAAGATAAGCCACGGGACCCCATCGTATGTCACGGAACAGGTTTACCCCCATGAATACCAGTGCATAAACAACAACCAATAATAGTCATATGGATCTACCATGCATCACACAACATGCAACTTTCCGATATATCTATTTAGGCTTAATCCCAAATTTAGATTTTTTCCAAATCCAATTAACTTTACAGAAATTATTTTTTTTGACTTTATTCCCGATTTCTTATTTCAAATCATTTGAAATACATATCTAGCTTTTATATCAAAGTAGATTTCACTTCGGGATCTCAAACCAAAATCTTGGAAATATGAATTCCAAAACATCACAATGCATACAAACTAGTATGCAACCAAATATCGGGCACAACCTTCAGACAAGGCTGTACACGCCTCTCTAACTCGATATATACATATATATATATATGTATGTACGTATGTGTGTGTGTGTGCATCTCCCACTATGGAGTAGGCTACATTGATGATGCACCTCCCATGCCCTCGAAGAAAGTCCACCGCCCTCACACTTATAGTCATCTGGGGTTACCCGAATCTTTGGCCACATGCCAAATCATTTCATATCCCGAAGTAGGGAAAATCATTTCACAACATAATAATGACAAGTACTTCCCAAAGTATAGTGCTTTACATTAGCAATTCACACATATGATCAGTCACTATTAATCACATAACCTTTGAGCTCGTACGTCTCAAAGAAGGGTGTTAAGCAAGAGAATAAATTCTCCGCCACCAAACAGATACATTATCAATAGTAACTATTCGGTTACATGATGAACCACAATGTCAAACCATAATACATTTCTAAATCATTTTAGAAACATGATTTTAGGCCTCGAAATCCTTTCTTTTTTATAAAACATTCCCTGTCCAAAATCGGGAATACATTTCTTTTCACTTAAGAAAAATATCATTTCAAAATCGTTCATTAAATTTGAAATGAACTCTACAACATCGCTAAACATCTCATAGTCAAATCATGTAGTGTTTTACAAGATGTTAGCTTACAAATATTTCTACCTAACCCAATACTAAATGTAAAAGCATATTTTGCTCATAAATTGGTCGAGCAACATTCAATAAATCCCTATCAATATAAAAAAAAGTTTATTTGGTTTATATCACATCTCATGTTTTGGTAAATTTAATTACCATCTATTCATTCTGGAAATTAATCCTGCATTTATTCGGGTTAAAGAACAAATGTTATTTAAAACACAGTTCACGATAAACCCAAAATCATCTTCCATTAAAATGGAACCATCAAGGAAATCAGATCAGTCGTAATCAATATGAATTTCTGTATCAGACTAATTATAAATGGAATAATGGCAAGGCCTTTTAAATTCCATATATAGTAGTGGTCTTCCTTCACAAAAGCTTGTCTTGATTATTATTAAATCGAATTACATTCAATTCTAACTTAGTTTATTTAATTGGAAAACTTCACTTTGGAAAATTGTTTCATTTCAAAGCTCTCGTCAATATGATTCTAATGCATCTTGTTTCGTTGAATTATAATAACGTCTGAAAAAGTTATGATCGTTTAAAATAAACTAATTATTTCATGCTTTGTTTTTCTCTGTTCGATTGTTTACATTAGAGGGTTTACTCCGCCAAAAATATTCATGAACTCTAAATTAGTTTCACTGGAAATCTCTCGTCGAGATGATTCCAAAGCACCTGATTTCGCTCAATTCCGAGTTCGTATGAAAAGTTTTGGCCATTTTAAAATTGAAGTTTTTTTTAGCTGTTCGACCATTAATGGCCGACCAACAGTCATCACTAGCCGAACGGCTGTTAAACCCCATATTTTTTATATTTTTTCCTTGAAAACATGTCCGGAAGGCCTATAATGTTATATACATGAAAATGAGGCTTCTATAACTCGCCGAAGCAACTCATAACACCAAATTCACATGCACAAACATTCATACAAGAGTTTTGCAACGATTCTTGATTATAAACTCAAAACGATTAAATTCTCTAACCAAAGCAATCAAATACGATACAAGTGAATTGTGAAGTTTTAGAACTCGCAGGTGTGACTATGGAGCTTCACAATATCACCAAATCAACTCATAGCATATAAATTAGATTGGGTGGACAATTCTAATCATAATTTTCAATTTTATGAAAACATGAACACATGAAATCAACCAAGCTACACTAGCATACCTAACTTACTAGAATATCATCAACCAACAATCATTCACCAACCTAACTATTGACTAGCAAACAATTAATCTTAATCTAGCTATGTTTTGATGATACGGTCCTAACAAAACTAATTTCATCGAATTTGGAGACCGTTTGAAAAATGGCCCCTTTCTAGTTGATTAAATTTAAACTAAATTTACCAAGCATGTTTAATTTACCACGCACACATGTTAATTCCAAAAATTACGAAAATTGGAATCTAGCTATAATTTGACATTCTAGATCCAACAAAAGTGGTTTCATTGAAAATGGAGGTCGTTTACAAAATGGCTATTTTTAAGGGATTATATATTAGTTAAAATATATATAAACTTCATGGCGACTATTTCAACTTTTAAACTGGACATAACTTTCAATTTATATTATGAAATCTCAGTTTTTCACATTCATTAGAAAGATATTATTTAACAGATTCAAATATTTCTGGTTTTACTGAAATCCAATTTATTTTGAATTCTGTACATTCATTTGGAATTAGAAATTAAATTTTCAAACTACGGCACCATTTCAAACTCTGTTTATAATTAAAATAAATTTATATGTTCTAACTTCGATTTAAATAAATTTTAAATCATTAATTCTCAAAATAAATCATTTTAAATTCTTAAAATCCATTAAAATAGCTAAAATAAATTTTTTTAAATTGATTCAGAATTTCTGGGTTGGTACAAAATATATATTTAAAGACATGTATTATAAATGCATTTTAACACGTGCATGCAGATCTTAACCATTAAGGCCAGGCTGACCTACAGGTCGACTCATAAGTAGAGCCAATGAACGACCATGTCGCCTCGAATGTATTAAAATAACTCGTTTTGGGGTTTTTTAATAGTTAGATCTTATTCGTTTAAAAATGAAAGGGTGACATTATTTCGGACATTTAGAAATAAACGTGCAGGACTAGCCTCTAAATCTTTAATTTTTCCTGAATAGGCGCACACACTTTGAGATTTTCTTTTTCTCCTCCAACTCATTGGAAAACAAATATTTTAAATCTAAGTTTTTGATTGGAAATTTTGAGGTCAAAACTGTTGACTTAGAAAGAGACATCCGAATTATGTCATCCATATGAGGTAAGTTTTACAGATCTAGTTTTTAAATTTGTTTAGATCCAAATTTATAATCCATGCAAATTCCAGTTTGTGGATCCAAATAAGATTACGAAAAGGAAGGCTATGGGTAATAGAATCGGAGTGAAAATCAGATCTGGAACTTGCAATGTTTTTTCTAGATGGATTTAAATTACATATCTTTTCTATTAATGATACGTAATATCGTTAGAATTCAGTTAAATTATTGAATTACAGAAGTTGTGTTCGGGGAAATTGCAGATATGGTTTATGCAAGTTATTCCTAATTAAACTTTAAATGGTTAAAAGCATACTTATATGAAATTGTTATTATTGTGGAATAGAATCCAAATAAATGAATACGGTAACATTGGCATTGAGAATTGTGAAAATGGCCTAAGCCTAAAAGCAAGAGATTTACAGTAAAGTGTTAAAATTTGAAAACTGAATATAAAGTGAATGCTAATGAATAAATTTGTTTGGTAGATAGTATTAGATTCGTTGGTTGGTAAAGAAAAAGGGATATATTTACATATTTTAATATTGTAACAAAGACGATAAATGTAGTTGCAAGAGTGAAGGTAAGAAAAACAGGGTTAGTGCAAAATAAGGATATTACTGTGTTCTATACTATCCAAAAATTAAGTAAACAATAGTAATTATGTTTTATTGTTTATGATATTAATATTATAATAAGGAAATATATTTTAATGCAGTTTATGTAACCAACTAAGTGAGGGTAAAACTACTTCCTAGAATGAAACTTATAATAAGTACAAAGTAAGTAAACCTGTAATGAAATGAAGAAAAAGAATGTAATAGACGAGAACTGATAGTTCAGTAATTGATAGTTTTCTGCAATTAATTACATGTATTCTTAAAAATGTGTAGATATGTAAATGTTAGTTAAAAGACGTAGATTTAATCCTCTATTTGCGCATGAAAAATCGAATAAAAATCTAACTTAGCAAATGTAGATTAAATAAAAGACAACTAAATTTGCAGTAAATATATGTACATATTGTAAAACTGCAATAAGGAGGAATTAGAATAAATTAGGCAAATTTATAAGAACTTGCATTAAATTATAACAAGTTTTATAATTTAAAAAGTACAAAACGAGTAGATTATTTTGATAAATAAGAACTATATTGACATGTTAGAAAATTGTAATAAAAAGAAAACGAATGTAACCTATTATGATAAAAGTCAAATATCATTGGCTCGGCCTAGGAACAGAGTCAATAGGCTGGGCTCACATCTAGGATTGAACAAAGAAGAATGAGAAATAAAAGCTTATTATTGTGGGTAAAAATTATAATACGAGGGTTGTAATTAAAATGAAGAAAGGGAAAATAAAAGAGGCTTACTATATTAAAAATTAGATCTTGGATTAAGTTAATAAGCAAATAAATAAAACCCTGATTATGTGGGACTGGGAAGAAAATGCAAATCACTAGCATAATAAAAGAAAAGGAAAATAAGCTAAACGCATAATGAAAGATTGTACATTAATAAAATAGCGAGCTGCATTTGGAGCAGTCCGAAGGAAGTCTGGATGAACAGGTCAATGAAGTGAATCATTGCAAATGCTTAGGCATAGTGGGAGCATGTCTAACATGATGTTCAGTAAGGCTAGTAGGAAGCGTGAATCTTCTAGCTGAAGTAAGGATACTCTAGGATGACCCTCTGGGATAAGCCTAACAAAGCTACACCATAGGTGGTAGGTCTATAGGGGTTCCATCAAAAGAGCACGCCTTGGTGGAATTTGTATTATAGGCCTAACGAAGTCGTCCTTTACTAGCGCTCCAAAGGTTGTTGGTAGAGGAGGGTTTTCGTATAACACCTGGACTCATAGCCTTGCGAATAGGTTTTTGGTTGGCAAGAGCTGATAAGCATAATCACATCTAAATATCGGTCATCATCAGTTAGAGCAAGAACGAAGAAGACAGGATCTAAAGCAAAAGGTCAATGATCTTTTACTATTAAGACATCGAATGTGGAACATCGCCAATTAGCTGGTTAAATAGTTTATTGTAGGGCATGATCACTTAGCTCTTGATAGGTCTTTCAACTAGTTGAAGGGGCATTGCATGGAGACATAGCCATATAGAAAGAGGGAGCCCAAATAGAATATTTGTATTTTAGGCCTAACAAAGTTGTGCTTATAGATATAAAAATCCTTTACTGAGTTCTGTACATGGGTGGGCCTTATTAGCGGAGCTCAGGCAGAAGATAGTATGATCACGTGCAAGTCCTCAATGCATGCACCAGTGGTACATCATGGATGTCTGAGTATCAGGGTGAGTTGATGCAGGTGTGATTTCACGTTTTCCTATTAAACGATGGAACATCTGAATTATAGGTCTCACAAAGCTGTCCTTTCCAGATATAGTTGCAACACACTTTTGCAGCAAGATGACAAAGTCCTAAGGAGAAAGATACAAGGAAACCATGGGTAGTACGTAGGACCAAGGTGATCTATGGGCATATAGCAACATATATTGATTATTAGATTTGGTTTACTTGAGAGTAGATGGGTAAGGATTACGCAGGGAGGCAGGAGTACTGTAAACTTAAATAACATAATAAAATTAAAATGGAAATATAACGGTGTACATAGTGTAAAATTTAAAAGTATATAATTTTTCCATTCACCAGAACTTTAGTTTTGAACCCCTCCTCATAACAATCCATATGTTAGATGGCATATAAAGATTATTCAATATAGTGACACTTGTTTAGAAATTATCAGTATTTTGATAAGTATTCATCTATTATTATATTTTATTCATTTCCACTATGAGTTTCTTACTTGTGCTTTGAAATATTTTTCTTTGCCTATTTACAAGTTACAAGGTACCCAACTCGAGGATCAGTAGACTTGGATTTTAGCGTTTTGCGAAAAATCTCGACCAGTTGGGGGTATGGGTTGTTATAGAAAATATTCCTTATTTTTTAGTACAAAAAATACACCTCTTGTAATTTAATATCATTATTAACGAGATATAAAAATTAATGACAAAAGCCCTCTAGACGTACCAAATACTAAATTATGTATATGTTTGGAATAAGATACCCATTTTAGGAAGAAATCATGCATACATTTATTTGTAATGAAATACTGACATTTGAACAAAACTTACACGTCTTTTCCTTTGCAATAGAGTATACATTTATTTACCATATTCTAGGACTTATTAGACTTGATAATGAATATTACTATATTGGATTTATTTTAGAAGTTTAAATTTTAGATCATATATTATCACTATTTCAAATCTCAAATATATCGTGAAAAAAACCCAGCAAATCCCCTTATAAATCTCATTTTGAATATATCGCCGAGATATTACAATATCTAACGATATATCGATCAAGACAAGATTCTGAAATGTCACCCGAGATCTTGGTTTTTCTGGTAAAAATTTAAACTTATTCCTAAACCAAAACAATAATAAAAAAACTCAAATTCAACCAAGATTATCTCCTGCTATTTTAAATTTTGCATATTAAATGAGCATATCATGTATTCATATATGTTCTACAATGCTTATGATTTTCGTATTCAAATTTTTTATGTTCTAATTATGTTGAATTATTTAATGTTTTTGATGCTTTTTATGTTTTTTGTCTAGCGATAATTCATGTTTATGGGTCATAAGGTGTTAACACTAGTCTATTTGTACTGTATTATTATTTTTTAATCTAAGAATATTAAGATTTATGAATATGTAACGACCCAACTTTTCAGTACCCTTTGCGTTGACTAATTACAACTTCCATCCAACCTAAACTGCACAAGAAAGAGGATTGTTAATAGTAAGAAGTTAGAGGGTGAGGAAAAAACGAAATACTAGAAAAAAAAGAATAAAAGGTCAGAGTCTCGTAGCAGAATGGACAAACTATAATATATCAAAACTCTTTATAAAAAATGAATTGTATTCATGTATATACATATATAACTGCAACATCAGAGTACATATGCATTTCAATACAACACACATAGTGGAATAAGTTAATACCAAAAAACACGGGTATACGTCTTGACTTCAGGTCCTCTTCTAAAGCTCCGAGCGAAACCTAACCTGGAAATATACTTAGCCTGACCCGAGCACATTTTGAAGCAAAGAAAAATCAACCCGAATCAGTCTGGAATACTTTCAGTGATAAATTCATATTGCAACAACTTTTTTAACTTTAGAAATTTTTTTCGAAGGAATAAAACTCGTAAGACACGACCGCATATAAACATGGCACGTATTTTTACCTTAGATAACTGAAACCACTTTTTATATCAAAATCCATTGATATTATAATAATACTATAAATCCATAAATAAATAGAAATATAGCCGGAAAGCTTGCATCTCACTTTCCAACATAGTTGGTATACAACTAACAAAATACGACTCGTATTGGAGTTTGGATTCCCAACATGACAAGGTAAGGGACCACCTCCCGATCAATGTACGCTAGAAAGGGTACAATGGGGTTCAAAAAGAACATTTTGCAACCCGGACTCACATGACCGACCACTCATTCAATTTGAGTGAATCGAATTTATTGTCACCAATGGTTGGTTGCGAGCCATCGTTACTCATAAGATACAGAATGATGAAAGAAACAAATAAATTTTCTCTAGGTGGTGATAATACACACTGATGGGAATGACCCAAATAGCTATGCTATCTGCTCGATTTATATCATTTCTCGGTTGTTGAGGCTTGAGGTTATGATTACCTTTTCAGAATATCATATTTTCTTTGAATGCCACATCGTTAGATCCATCAAATCACTAATTGATATCCACAAATATTCTCTGGGTGTTAAACTAAAAGAAAATTCCTTCTTTGCCATGAAACTTGGTATATTTGTAAAAATCAACGTACATGATCCTCAAGAAATACTCTGTCAGACATTCGTCTATACAAGTCATCTTGGAACATGGTGAACGGAAGGCACCTCCTACTGCATATTATATAGGAATCACCCCTAATGAGCAGTAGCGAGAAGTCCTTACAATCCAAAGATTTCAATAATGAAAGAATCACAATCAAAATATCTCTGATTGCAATTCAGAGAAATTTATCAAGTAGTTCTTCCGCTCATGAAGATCCACGGTCTTCAATGCTCCATCTTTAAAAGTGTTCCTACAAGTTAGTTTCGAACGCACAGTTGGTTTGAAGTAATTTTCGTTTCTAGTTACCATCTTGGTCTTTTCGAACTAACTCGTCAAAGGTCCAAACAATATTTATTGATAGTCGGGGTTTTAAATATCAATTCAAACAGTATAGATTAGTACTTCGGTAGCTCAGATCCCTTTCATTTAAAACCATTCATATAAAAACTCTTTTATCGATTTAAAATCGATTCTATAACTTATCTCAACAAATCTCTTTTGTTTTAGTTACTTGAAAACAACAACCAACCCTATTCCTTTTAAATTAAAACATATTCCAAACATGTCTCTTTATTCCTTTTTATCTCGAAAATATCTTTATATTTTCCTAAAGTCCATTTTTAGTTCCTTTACCTTAGAAATATTATTTTATACTCAGAAATCTTTTTATATTTCCTTTACTTTGGAAATATCGTTATATATATATATATTCTCAAAATTTCCTTTATTTCCTTTACTTTGAAAATAACGTTCTATTTACTTAACTAAACGGTATAATATAATTACCATTCTTATATGTGGGCCAAAGCGATATTAACTGACACCTTGTTAGTAATGTAACTCCAAATAGTTTATTTAACTTTTAGACTTTCAGATTAAATTTAAAGATATCACTTATGAAAATATTATTTTAATTTCCAATATCCATTTCTGTTTCGACACTTATATAACTTCTTATTCCATCTATTCAAAATCTCAACTGTATACTTATTTCATTAAATAAGCATAATATAAAATTACTATTTCTATATTTTAGGAAATAGTACTATTTACTTAACCGAATGGTATAAGTAAGGTCACACTCTATATTAAATCGGAACAGTGTCATATAATGCATTGTTTATTGTGAAACCCAATAGTTTTATTTAATTTTCTTAAACCTTGCGACCAAAGTTGCAATATTATTTCTCTTATGAAAACAACAAAATAATTGCAACATCTTACCATTTACAAACTGATACCTTCCTCAGATAATCCGAAAGTCGTTCAAGTTGTGGCGGTAATGTTCTTATCTTAGGATGAATAAAAGTTTGTCACTAAAAATCGATATTTCTTATAATATCAAACAAATCCTATTTCTATTTTATTTAAATTATGGTTTTATAAACCATATCCTTACTTTTGAAAATCTCTGTCAATTATAACCGTTTTTACTTAATTCGCCGATTAAGTAAATTGTATACTAAAACACATACCTTCCGCTTTAAAATCTCTTTATACAATTCCCTTTTATAATTTGGATTATATTATGGTAATACATTTATCATCATATTATAAAACTTAATCTTGGATTTATATTACTAAAATCAATTTATTGATTTCTTTACCCAAAACCATTAATCATTTATTTATATGACTTAACTTAGATTTATATTGCTAAAATCTCTTTTATCATTTACTTTTACAAAGTTTGTTTATAAAGCTTGGATTATAAAATCCCTTTCAAAATTTAACTAAAATTCGATCATAGACTCGATTACTTTTTAAATGAATTTTATTTAAAAAGTAATCACTTTAATCGTTTATTAAATAATTTACCTCCTTATTGAAGTAAAAGTAGTTAACTAGAAATAGATTAGTTAATCACTTTTTAAACTAAAACTATTAAATAATAACTAACTATATTAATGATTGTTAATAATCCTCAAATATCGTTGATTAAAAGGTAAATTACATTTAAGAAATCTTATTAAATTCAAACAACTATTTATTAAACTATTTCTGTTAGATCAATCGAAAGAAAAATTAATCTAATAACCGCTTCCAATTAAAATAGTTGAATTAACCAACTTGAAATTATCAGTTAACTTGTTAACTGATTCCAATTAATCCTTCCTTTTAGATTAATATGGTTTATCTAATATATCACTTAACTGTTTTATAAAAATAATTATTTCAAAACATTAATGCGCGGGTTAAATTTTGAGTTTTACGCTTATAAAACTTCAAAATTACTACACATAATATTATATAACTATTTTCATAAACATCATTTATAAATATCGACTTACTTATAAACTTCTAATAAAAATACAATTTAAACTTCACTTTAGATATAAAAATAAGTTTTACAACTTTAATTACGTCGATACGCCTGATCGTGTATTAACGCCTTAAAAATCTGGGTTTCAGGCCATTCGTTACCTACGACATAATCAATACTGTCTATTGATTAAAACAAAACAATCGTTGAAACAACATCCGATAAACAATCAACATCCTATCATGATATAATGCTATTTAGGATAAACAATTCATATATATTAGTAAGACAAAAAAAATAACATTCAATTTATTTAAGGAATCCAGTTGGATCTCTCCAACCTGTTTTTTTCCTGCATCACAACTCACAATATCATATTATAACTGCATATGAAATAAATTCCTAATTTAAACAATTAAACGATGGAACTGTAAATATCGACCAACATCGATCATCCATAAACAAAAATCATCCATAACATCCAATCACCCATTTTATACTACCAATGATAAATTTTAGTTATATGAATTACGTCACATCATAGAATTCCAGAAAGCATGAGAATTAACTTATATTTCATTTTTATTCGATGATTTACATTGTTTCATTTAATTTTAAATGAGCATTAAAATTAAATGAAATCCCAATTGCTTTTGATTCCAACCAAACTCGGTTGACTGCATAGCCTTCGTCCTAGCGATTCCAACGTCTCTTGTTTCGTTGAATTCTGATAATTTATGAACGAGATATACTAATTACAAGTTTTAAATAGATTGAATGATAATTAACATTTTAATTAATAATTAGATAAACTTAATTACCTTAGTTAATCTAATTAATTTCGCTTAACACGTTTAACCTATGTTTCCACCCCATCTTCATCGTTTAGGAGCACGAACTCATTCCCCCCTCAAGGTCAACCTCCGCTCCACCATCGGTGTATCACTCCACACTTTTGTGCACCTAAATTTTGACAAAAATAAACACTTGAACACATCCAAGCATGAAGTGTGTATATCTGGTACCTGCAATAAATGAGCATGAACATAATCAGAGAACGATAAAAGAAAACTCACAGGGGAAACAAAATAGGATAAACTAATATTAACACAAGCAACTACCTTTTTCAAAGTAAGAGTCGCTTTGCCAATACTGAGCATGAGAGAGAACGAGAACCAAAAGCCAAACTTAATCATCTATAAGAACCCAACCTTCTCTAGGAAACCTGGGGGGTTGTAATGAGGACGGGGGTCAGAACAACAAATTCTGGTGACAAAGAAATGTACAACATAGACTATAATACACAGATATATCCCGTTTGGTTCAACCCAAGCTGTAAGCCTAACAAGGTTAGTAATTCTAGCCTAACCTTGTAGCTGTTTACGCACGACTCTATTACTCTTCCCAAAGTACTATTCCCAAATTATAATACCGAGATAGGATGTTTATACATATTTTTGTGAAGCCTTTATTAGCTGGGTTGGTTACTATATCCAGATTAGACCCCTGATTACTGAGTTTCTATATCCATATACTTTCATTCGCTTATCTTTAATCATCTATTGCCTCACTATCAATGATAGATAGGGTGGATTCTTCCCGATCGCTTAAGACCCTAGGCGAACCAATTGGTCACTTATTATTTCTTGATAATTTACTTAAAGTTAACATGAACTAGAGGGAACTAGCTACAAGCCCTACTAATTAAGGCTTCCGTCATTCACGCATATACCCTTGTCCCACATAAGGTGAGAGATTTATCGTTCGCTATACCTTCTAGCTGACCTTATTAGATAACCCCCTTAGTCGTTTATTACTTCCCGTAAGATAGGTAGCCATATATGATATTTTAGTTTCCAGGTTTTGGTAGACCCACACACCTGCCATTTAAGACCCCTAAACTGAGAGACCTATTCCCAGGTGAACTGTTCAACACTAGCCGTTTAAGATCCAGGAAGAGGACTATACGCGAAGGTTATTGGTTCGTACCCCTATTAGCCTACTATACCTTTCCCTATTTAGGATAAGGTGGGGTACGTTATTAAGACATTCCTGTTTATTCCCTCTACACAGAAATACTATATTTACACGATTCCCTTTCATCACAGGCTTATATGGTTAATAATATTTTGCACTATTAACCTACTAAGTCCAACCGTATTTTGTATTTTCATTGATATAAATAAGGAAGGTTGTATTCTCTTTTTCTCTAGGATATTTATTTGATACCTTCCCTAATTTGGACTTAGTGTTTAAACGACAATCATAAATTCCCTTATGACGCCCATTTCCTTTTATTTCCTTTTTATTACCCTTTATGACCATAACAGTCATATTTTCCTAAGGCAACTATTTATCAGTCCCAAGTTATCTATTTGTTGTACCCCGACAGATAATTACTATTCTTATTTATTTATTTATTGACTATTATATATATATATATATATATATATTTATGTACCAGGCCTCTCACATTAAGTTGGCAACTTGTGGATGCTGGATTTGCCAGTCGGTTCCCAGTAGACTTCTACCATAAGTTAAACTTAACCTCATGCCTTAGTACATTTATATTTACACATTAGATCCCTCACATTAAGCTAACTACCTATGGTTGCTGGATTTACCAGTCGGTTCCGGGCAGGCTTATACCACAATTTAAGCTTAATCTCGTGTCAAAATGCGACTATAATTCAAATTTCCTAATTGGGGTTTACAACATTTATCCTAATCGATTTTAGGAATTTGTAACCATCTTCCTATCACATTTACTTTCCCCAATCAATATTGGTTACAATGGTTATTTATTGATTTGCAACCCTATTTATGAAAATTATTTATATTGGTTGCGAAAAATGGTCACCACAAATATATTTATTCAATGTGGATTACATTTACATATAATTCCATGATTGAACTTTATCCAAACATTCAACATTCCATACAATGTATATTTTACCGTTTTACGCTGATTTGGACAGATAATATGTATATATTTATTTTTATGTTTTCGTGCAGTCAACGTAGTTATTTTTTTTATTATTCTTAAATTAATGATTTGGCCTAATCGATTAACCAACATTTCCTTTTATATATTCAATCTTGCCAAAAAGGTTTCAAGTCTCATAAAAGACGGTCAGCCGAAATCGTTGTAAATAATGCCTAATTAGTGGAATTGACATATTCCCAAATCACAAGAAATATATGTAAATATATATTTGGAATAGTCGATGCAAATTACATATAAATGTATTCATGTTTTTACATACATTTGCACCACTTTTTCCTTTATAATCCTTTTTATCATACATCTTGTGATTTCAAAATAATGCCTTCTTATTCAAAAGGAGGATAACGATATGCTTACAATAATTAAGCCAAAACCCAACAACATTGAATACAAACAAGAATATTTATTTTACTATTACAATCACATAATTTAGTGAGGTTGCTAGGTAATCATTTATTACTATATATATTTTTCTGTTTGATTTATTATACGTCCATTTTCGTATTTCGTCCGTAACTTTTTTACACGGACTTCGTTCGCGAAACACCAAACGTGAAAGTTTACCAGAATTCCGAGACGAACGCATCGGTTAAAATTTCGCAGCCAAATTCCATCATTTGTAGAAATTACTATTTTTTTAAATTCTAAAATAATTTATATTTCCAAAATTATGGGTTGTTACAACCGGACCTCTGGAACTGCGGCCATTGCCTCCAACACCTGTGCCGATCCAACTCAAACCCATGCCTGGAATCCTAAGGTCACCGCCCCCTCCATTACTAGGAAAAACTCCATGATCGAAAACGGAAAAAGCACAAATTCACCGCTGCCGTGTTACCATACTTCATCGCACCACCACCGGCATGACGGCCAGACTTCCCTCTTCAATCCCCGTTCATAGACCTTTGCTTGAAATCAACTCCTCTTTCCTTAATCGATCGAAATCCGACCACAACACCCAAAAATAAACATCTTCGATCATCTCAACACCATGGCTGCCACATGCCATTTTAGGTGACAGGACCAACACCAAAGTTGTCGGCCTTCCTTCCCTCTCCAACTCTCCTTCAGACATCATCACCCAAACGTACCCTATTTCCTCGAAATCGAAGAAATACAAAAATAACTTCCTCGTTGTTCTTGCGGATTTCCGGCCACCAACATTTTCCAGTAGGTCGAGCACTCCATTCTTAACAACTTTTTAGTTGACAACTTTTGCCAATTCCTTATGAATTGGGAGATAAAAATTAAAGTTTGAAATGGAATAAACTATAAAATAGAGACTGTTGATTTGGGAATTTAGGGTTATGGTTAGGGTGTTTATATAGGGGAGATTTTTAACTTTTATTATGAAGTGACTAACAATATTTTATTGAAAACAACTAACGATATTTAGATTTATTATATTTTAATTCATTCGTGCTTATTGCCATTTTCGTTCGGAATTTATTCGTTCATGCGATTATATACGAACTTAGATTGCAATGAAAATGGACATCATGCTATGGTTTGACATTTCAAACTCAGTGAAACTTGTTTCGTCAAAATCCGAGTCTGTTTGCACAAATATCACTTATTTGAGTTCAAATCAATTATTTATTCACATTTTAATTTTTGTACGCTTATAAAACAACTCCGGATGACACGAAACTTGAAATTAAGCAATAATTTTGTGTTGATTTAATAAAATTCATTTTGTTGAAATCCGAGATTGTTTAAAGAAAGTCCCTTTTTAAAGCTCTAAATTAAATTGATATAAATCAATTTCAAAACAATTCAATATAATAATAAAAATTATTATTATTGTATATATTCGAGTAGAATTTCATATAGCTTCAAAACAAACTACTCCAGATTTCAAATATTCAAATTCCAAGTTAAAACAGTATTAAATTAAAAATAAAATCACTTTTATTTTATAATAAATTGTCATGGTTTATAAACGATTCCATAGTGACTTTTTGAAAATTTGATATGGATAATTGAAATAACTAAAAAATCTACAGTACAAAATCTCCAGTTTTCTCTTTCATTAGAAAATCATTATCCAATAGATCCGGGCAATTCTTATTTCAAAGAATTCCGACTTATATTGGATCATGTACATTCATTTGTAGTTCAAGATGTAAGACTACGAACTACTCTTTGTTGTGGGCTCATCATTAATTAGTTATAAATTATATGTTCGAACTCATTTAATTAACGAATTCTTGATTATAATTAAAATCTAATCTCAATTAAATTCTTCTATATTCCCAATTCACACTGTATAGCAAGTCCAACATATTTTGACTATTTCAAAATTAAATTTAATATTTTCTTATTTATATTAATAAAATATACAAAACCATTAAAATCGAGTTATTTAAATTCTAAATAACCATCTAGAATAATAAAGTAAATTAAATATTTAACCACTAGAAATACAGGATTTTACGGAATATGAATGTTCTTTCATAAATTAAGGATGATGTGGTGATTTTGCAGTTCAAGTTTAAGTTAGTATTTTTATAGTAGTATTCATTAATATTATTATGTTAGAATATCAGTTTTTAACATATTATATACCCGTAGTTATTCCCATATGAGCTTTCCGACCCGAGATGGTAATCCAAGCCAAATCCCGAGTTAGACTCATCTCATCCAAGATCTCTCTCGATTTGGGTTCAAGTCTCTGAAATCGACGAGACGAAACACGATCGATTACCGAGATTTAATCACTTGTATGTTATGTGTCGGTTTGATCGTGAAATATGAGGAAATTTGGAGAATTCGATAGACAGTCATAGAGTTATTAAATGCTAATATTTAAATATAAATTGATAATCCATAAAACTTTGTAATAGTTATAATAGTGATTGACTATAGAGATTTCAAAATTAAATATACACAATAATTAAGAAGAGAAGAGAAAATCCCAAATATTGACACGGGAGCTAGAAATTCTTTCTCTTTATAATTATTTAGTGGATAATTTGCGTAATAAATTAAAATATTTTACAAAAAGGCTAATTTAGTCCTCTGAATTATATTTCAAAGCTAAAATTTGTTTACGCAACCGGATTTGGGAATCAAACTTCTAATCAATGGCTCATAATGCTTTGGAACTAAGGTTAAAGATTTATCGGTTCAAAACAGATAAACTAACCGAATTCAAAAAATTCGATTAGTTCGGTTTGGTTTTGTTAGTTAACAAATTGATTACATCTCTGTGATTCAGCTGGTTTCAATTTTTAAAACATTGAAAGCAAAACTTCAAATAATTATAGGAAAATAATTATCAAAGAAATCATATTCTTATCTCAGTAGTAATATTTTCTCCAATTTAAAGTTAGCATTTTGGAAGAAAAGTTGGTTTTGAATTAAAATTATAACATCATCACGCCAATATATTTTCTCAATCAGTTATTTCATTTTTTTCAAAATGGTTATTCATCATAGTTGCCTCTATAACATCTTTAGACACATAGAAGGAAACAACCATTTATAATACATAAAAAATGCATGAAAATAAAACTGTACAAAACATGTTAATTTGTTTGTTCATTACTTCTAACTTTGATTCTTTTCCTTACACTGCTTTAGTGGAAAATCTAAAAATTCTTGCTCTTCGTTGGTTCTTCACTTAGATCTGAGTACTTCCGCCCATAACTCAACTCATGATATAAATATGAGGTTAACAGAGTGGGTGTTAGCGTACAAAGTTTCACTAAACACCCATAATACGTTATAAGCAAAGAATAAATGAAGAAAATAAATAAAAATGAGGAAAGAAGCAACAGAATTCATATACAATAATTGTAGTGGTACAGCTAAGTACACGTACGTCCACTTTTAAAGAAATTTCGCAAGTATCACTCGAGTTTTCACAAGTACAACTTTTGGATCGGGGTAGATCGAAATGGTATGATATTTTGAGTAAAAATCCATAAGAGTGTTAAAAAATCATTAAGAATGCCCGAGCATGTAATTTTATAGACGAAGAAGTCCGAAAATTGCAGAAAGTGTGGTGATGATCATGGAAAAAGCGGAAAACGTAGGTAGGCCACGTTCTTACGGCAGTTACCTGGATCAGTTGAGCAGATCAATCATGATTGATGGACTTCTACATCGATTTGGATAGCAGTACTGCCTTTACTATTCCTTCCACATCACTCCCCCATTCTTCTTGATGATCTTCTTCCTGTGTTGATCCTAGAAGCTTGAAATTATTTTTGTGTTTTTTTTTCTACCAAGTCATGTAGCTTGTATACCTGAGCCGTTTGGATGTCCGCTATGGGAATTCCTCGGGCTCTTGGTTTCATTGTCATTAGGTCATCGATTGTTGGGAAAAACTTATGTGTCAAGGTCTAAAATGATTAGGATGAAAAGTCGAGTAACATTTTACCCTTCCAACGTATGTCTTGTGTAATATGGCATGCTTTGTATATGATATTTCTTTCAAAATTTTGTCAATATTCTTTCTCTATAACATTTGAGATTTGCTTTTGGATGGATCTTGTCATCAACAACTATGACGTCTTTTTACTTTTCTTCTTGTTTGTATCTAAGTAGACTATATAGTCTCCCATATTAACTTGTTTCTATTGAGTCGATTGTTTCGTATTAACATTTATTCGATAACAGTCCTCGAGCCTCTTTCTCTGGAGTGCTCAGGTGGAATTCTTTATTAGCGGCGAATCAGGGAGTTTCGAGCCAAGACATGTCTTCGGATAGAGTGGATGATTCCTTTCAATTTATGCACCCTGTAACGGTCCTAAAATCCATACTATCTGAGTCGACTAAACAACACACGTCCAATATAAATAATACCGAAATACGAGTCATTAGGGTTAAAGAAATAGAAACATATAGAGATGGAACAAATAAAACATCAGAATCTCACAGTGGAACGAATAAAATATATTATATAACATAATCTTTGAATACAAAATTTTGTATCATATATACATACCATCAATAGAGCACAACACAATATTTGATACAGCGGAAATAATTCAAAAATACCTAGCGGTGAAGCCTCCTGCTTCAAGCTCCTCCAAGTGTATCTGTAAAATCCTGAAACACTTGACTGCTCGTACAAATTTGGGAACCCAAGAATTTAGTAAAATCAAACAAAATAAACTCTGGGTCAGTCATGGGACTAGTGTGAGTAAACTCCAACCATATTGTTTAATTTTGAAAATCCTTTGAAAGAAAGGGTAATAGTAAGACCAGCCCACACATAAACATGGACGGTTTTATCTTACTATAACGAAAACATTTTTGATATCAAAATCCGGCGATATTATAATAATGTCTAATCAAATAAATAACCAAATAATAAAACGCTTGCATCTCACGCCCGACATATATAGTATAAAATCAAATACCATATGGCACTTATTGGAGATTGGATTCCAACTATGACAAGGTATGGGACCACCTCCCGATCAGTGTACTCTAGAGGGGATACACTGGGGTTCAGCAAGAACATCTTGCAACATGGCCACACATGACCGCCCAATCATTTAGCTTGAGTGTAGCGAATATATTGTCACCTACGGTTGTCGGTCGTCCAACCGTAATCCATAAGATACAGAATAAAAAAGAAGAACAAATAATCGAATTTTTCTCTAGATCGGTGACAAATATAACCTGCCATGTTGCCTGCTTGGTTTTTGTCATTTCCCGGTTGTGAGGCTTGAGGCTACGTCTGTCTTTAGAACATCTGGTCACCATTCACTTTGAATGCCACATCATCAAACACATCAAATCACTATTTGATCTCCTTTATATATTATGGTGTAAAATGCTAAGAGAAACTAATTCCTCCGCAACCAACGTAATACCCTGAAAAGATCTTCTTATGTGATTTGTTAGGCAAACTCTGTTAGACATTCATCCATACAAGTTGTCCTGGGTCTGGACAAACAGAACAGCCCTTGCAATTTGCTCCGTCTTCCATTATCTTTAGCATAATCTAATTCGCAACACCTATGCCTATATGGCGTGGTTTTCAGATATTAAATTTAACCGGTCTCCCCATATTAACAACGATGGTCAAAAATCTTTAATAGCCGGTGGTTTAACTATCAAAGGAAAACAAACATCCATCAAACAATCACTAGCCCCATTAAATTTATATTCATTCATTAAACTACTTTTCCAAATTTCTTATCGAATTATATATACATACATACATACATATATATATATATATCAATATATCGATTTCTAGTTACCAAAATTTCTTTAAAATATTTTAACTCTTAAATTTTCAGAAAATTTCGCCAGCACCTCCTTTGTACGGCTCAATAGCTCAAACCCCAACTCGCCTCTCTAGGCCCTTTCCATTCAAAAAGAAAATCAAAAAGCCAAGCGGCTTGCCCAATAGGCTCATAATCTCATATGGAAATTCAAACGTGTACCTTTCTGTCGGGCACTTAATATATAATCTTCAACTCTCTTCCTACTCTTCATCCCATACCTGTTAACCTATGCATATTTCCATTTCCAATCTGTCTCACACTAATCTGAAAATGCGTGTACGTTCTAATATAATACACACGGATCGTGTAATATGGTGTATAACACACAAGTATGAAATAATAGCTAATCACACACATATATATAAAACAGTAGATGCAATAAACTAGAAAAATCACACCAAGGATTTTTATACTGGTTCGGAGCACTGTCCTACGTCCAGTCCCAGACTTCTATCTGGATTTTCACTAATAACCACCTCACTTCACCCGAAGGAACAGATATACACAAGTATACAACACCTGAGAAGACGAACGGGATTTCACGCCTCTTACAACACTGTGGACTTCAACACGTGCCTCTTACAACACCGAGGACTTCAAGTAAGATGAATATACTTTGTTGTTGACAGTATGTGCTCTTTATAACACAATTTTGTCACTTGTAGTACAAACTTCCTATAATCTTATCCTCAAATAGAATATTTGTGTATATGAAGATTTGGAAGTGGATATCGTATTGAATCAAAAGAATGTTAAATAGATTCAAGGATTCAAACGATATATGATAAAATATAAGCAATTTGAGCTCTTGAGAGTTCAAGATTGAGATCAAGAGAATAGAGATTAGATTGATAGAATCGGTTATTTGAAATGATGATTTCATGATGCTTATACAAGGAATAAAGAATTGTAACCATTTATAAAGAGTTACAAACAACGATCATGTTTATTGGAGAAGAGAAAGAGAAGCAACCGTTGAAGAAATGGAAGTATCTATACGAAAGGTTGCTTTCTGGAAGAAAACGGTCGGCAGGTCAAAAAGGACCAGTAGATAGGAATTTGAATATATATATATACACGTTATGTATCCTTGTGCACGTTAACTATGCATTCTAGGCAGAAATGGTCGACCGCCTGGTTTTCAACCGATCGACCGGTTTAGCCCAGATTGCATAGTTAATGTGCACTCATATATTCTAATATAAATATTCAAAGATTGGAGGTGTTGGCTAGCTTTTTTGACCAAGCCACCAAGGTTCACACACAAGAAGAAAGTATGAAGCTTCATGCCTCTAGTCCATGAAAACCAGATCGTGGTCATTTCATCCTATCGGATCGCAGTGCCCTATCGGTCGCCTCGCCCCTACTCGATCCGATCCACACTTGCTAGCTCGATCCAATCCGAGCTCCAGGAACCAGAAAATGGAGGCTATGACCAACCCTTCCACGATCCGATAATACAGGATCTCGCGACACCTGTCCACAACTGTCATATTGACCAATTCTCCATCAAGATACGAACTAGTACGAGGTCCTAGGGATGTGTTCCACGTATGACCGCGATCCGTCCGAAGAAATCAGCTATAAATAGCCCAGAGCTTGACATTTTTAAGGATCTTTTGGCAATTGAGACATCTGACTCCACCATTATCATATCTCCATTGTTTTGACTTAGAGTTACTCTAAAATTACTGAGAGAATCATAATTGTTAGAGCGAGATTGAGTGAAACCATTTGATCGTACTTGCATTGAGCATATAATCAACTACATATAAAGTGGACGTAGGCTCGTTAACGCCGAACCACTATAAATTTCGTGTGTTTTCCTGCTTTTTCTTCATATTGTAGTTATAATTCTTCGTAAATCAGAACAGCTTGGGTGTTAGACCCAATTTTGGATCTATCATTTTGGTACTTTCACTGAGAAAGAATTTTTAGCACATTGGATTGTTGTTCCGTTGTTTGGATACTCAAGTCTGAAGAAGACAGTCCAAAATCCCACTATCTCAGTTTTTGAAGATTTCAGTGAAATTCAGATATCATGGCTGGAAAGAAGTCTAAAGATGCACAAGTATCGCAGGCCGAAGAGGCTACGAACAAGGCGATTGAAGAGAGTGTGCTCGAGCAGTTCTAGGAAGAGCCCATGGATCGCGTTGCGTAGGGGGCGATCGCGATCGATGGAGGAGCCACAAACCAATCCACTAAAGGGGTGACCACTAGATCGCGTGACCTCGCCACGAACCCACCTGCACCTATCACCACGACCCGATCCCAGGGGGGCGCAATGAGCCATCGACAACAGGGGGCGAACCGATCCGATAAGCGAACCACCACTCAACCCGGGAAGGAACCTATGTCCCGCTCTGCTCACGCTGGCACATATGCTCAACCTGGCACAAGCTCTTTACGTATAAGAGAGAATGTTGACGACCAATTTGACCCTTCTGCCCCGGCTACTGAAGGGGATCTCTCTCGCATTATTGACATGTGGGAGAGGTTATTTGACGAGTTAGCTGCTCAGCGGCAAGAGAGTTCAGTATTGCGACAGAATCTGACTGCTATGTATAGGCGAATTGACGACCTCATAAGGCAGAGAGTTTCCTCACCAACCCGTCTTCCTCCCCCAGAACACACATCCTCATCTGAGGAGCCCCGGATAAACCGACATTGGCCTCCGCTAGAAAGAGCTGAGAACATAGAGCAACTTCGATCCCGGGGAGAAGAAGTGCTTAACCAGGGAACTAGCAATCGTAACTTGAATGAACCTGCTTTACCACTAAGGAATGGAAACGTGGTTGACCCTGCTCAGAATCGACCCAATCCCCCTGCTCGTCGCGTAGCTGACCTCGGCAACAGGGGGCAAGGAAGCTCTTCCCGAATCCCAAACTTTGTAGCCGCACGTCAAAGAAATGCTGAAGAAGCCCATCGGGCAAGAAGTGCCGATCCTGAGTCCACCTTGACCCGGGCAGATGTTGAAGCAATGATCAGGGAAAACATAATATCTAGCCGAGGGAATAGGGATGAAGATTGGGGCATAGATCGTAGTCATACACCTTTTACCGATGATATATTGGAGGTCACATTCCCGAGACGTTTTAATATGCCGACAATGAATCGCTATGCGGGAAAATCTGACCCAATCCGGCATCTGATGCGATATTCCTGGTCTATGAATGCCGCCGCAGCAACAGACGAGATAAAGTGTAAGGCATTCCCTATATTTCTAGAAGATTTGGCATTAGTGTGGTTTACCCGCTTGCCAGCCCGGTCAATATCCAGTTTCAGGGAATTGAGTGAGAAGTTCGGGAACCAATTCCGCCTTCACGCTCAGAGATCTAAGAATGTAATTGAGCTGTCTCTTATTAAGCAACGGCCGGACGAAAGCTTGAGATCGTACTTGGATCTATTTAATTTAGCAGTCACAGAAGTTAAAGATCCGCATGAGCAAACTGTGTTAATGGCCTTAATTGACGGCATCGATAAGGATACCGAGTTTGGAAGATATTTAGCCGGCAAACCACCTCCGACCAGAGAAATATTTTATGAAAAAGCTAATGTCCGTTTACGATAGGAAGAGATATATGCTAATCGAAAGAGGAAGGCTACTGATAAGGAAGATATTCATAGTAATGTGGCTATCAAGTAGACAGGAGATAGCTCAGGAAAGGTTGAGGTCAATGTTGGGAATAAAAATCAAGGAAATGGTCGCCAACCGGGAAACAATAATAGCAATAATCGGAAGAGAAACCGACAAAATGATTCCCAGATAAGATCTCATCCCAGGCCATTTGAGAGTTTCACACCGTTAAATGATACATTGGAAAATATCTTCCTGGACACCTATAACGTCCTTCCATATGAAAGGCCTCCTCCGAGAGAGTCGACAGACAAAGAGCGTGAAACCGGAAAGTTCTGTCTGTTTCACCAAATCCATGGTCATTCCACAAATGAATGCCGCCATTTGAGAGACTTGGTCGAAAGGCTTCTCCGAGAAGGAAAACTTGATGAGTACAGGGTCACACCCAGAGATAGAGGGCAAGCCGCATCTGCCCCAAACCAAAATCAAAACCAGAACCAGAATCAGAGCCAGCCTACTCCCCGGCTGACTGCTCAGCAAAAGGGGAAGAACATTGTCATTAACACCATAGTAGGAGGGCTTCATCTGGCCAGGCATAGATTTAGGGCAATGGACCAGTATGTCAACGCAGCTAAACAACCCCTCATGGTAGGAGAAGGCAGTAACCCTGAGGACATTGCTCCAGCCAAACAACAGAAGACAATGACCGATGACATCATATTTCATGACAGGGATAGCGTCGGCGTTCACTCCCCGACCGAAGACCCGTTAGTAATCACAGCCGCAATTGGTCCAGCCATAGTCCATAAAGTTCTGGTAGATAACGGAAGCTCGGTCAACATTTTGTTCAAGAAAACGTTCGACCAAATGAAACATGAGCCGAAGGACTTAAAACCATGCGAAGGGTGGATATGTGGATTCAACGGAGCATCCACTGCTCCAATGGGATATGTAGAGTTGTCTGTAACCCTTGGGGAGAGGGAGCACCAGAGAGTAAGAATCCTTCCTTTTGTGGTTCTGCACATCGAATCCCCATATAACGCATTTCTAGGCCGACCGGCCTTAGCAAAGTTCAGAGCTTGTATAGCGCCTTGGTGTTTATTAATGAAGTTCCCAACTGAAGCTAGTACAGGTACAATAAGAGGAGATCAAGTTATGGCTCGAGCATGCTACATTGCAGAGTTGAAGATGCTCCGCAAAGGAAAAGACGTAGAAACCAAAGACACTTCCTCCCCGGTAAGGGAGGAAACGTTATAGCAACTAAAGAAAATAACCATGGGAGAGTCGCCCAGAGAACTGTCCGAGGACATAGATCCCAGAGAGGACGAAGAGCCTGGGGGCAGAATGGCGACTCCCAATGAGACAACTGTGGATATTCCAATTTAGATGTATTCGCTTGGACCCACTCGGACATGTGTGGGATTTCTCCTTCGATCATGAGTCATTCGCTGAGCATCAACCCGAAGCATCCTCCTGTCAAACAGAAAAGGCGAATGCTTGGCCCGGAGAGGTCGGCTGCTTTGAAAGAGGAGGTTGAGAAATTGAGAAGTAATGGGTTCATCAGAGACTCAACATATCAAGATTGGATTTCCAATCCAGTCTTGGTAAAAAAGGCTAATGGAAAGTGGCGAACTTGTATTGATTTCTCAGACCTGAATAAAGCTTGCCCAAAGGACAGTTTTCCGTTGCCAAGAATAGACCAGCTGGTGGATTCGACAGCTGGCCATGAACTCCTCTCTTTCATGGATGCTTATTCGGGGTACAATCAGATCCCTATGCACGTCCCCGATCAAGAACATACAAGCTTCATTACAGATTTAGGATTGTGTTGCTATGTAGTGATGCCATTTGGCTTGAAAAACGCCGGTGCTACATATCAGCGATTGGTTAATAGGATGTTTTATAACCAAATTGGGAAGACGATGGAGGTATATGTCGATGACATGTTAGTAAAATCCAAACAATCATCCGACCATACTACCGATTTAGCAGAAATGTTTGAAATTCTACGCAAGTATGGAATGAAATTGAACCATTTGAAATGTTCATTTGGGGTAGCATCGGGAAATTTTTTAGGGTTTATCGTCAATTCGCGTGGGATCGAGATTAACCCAGATCAGATCGTAGCAATCCAGAATATTCAGAAACCTAGACAGATTAAAGATGTGCAAAGCCTCGCAGGGAAAGTAGAAACATTGAGTAGATTTATCTCCAAAGCTACAGATAAATGTATCCCCTTTTTTGAATTAATAAAGTGAGGAAAGCGCAACTTCGAATGGACCCCTGATTGTGTTGAAGCATTCCAGAATCTCTTGAATCATTTAGAAAAAACCCCGATTTTGTCTAAACCCGTAGATCATGAAGAATTATTCATATATTTGGCAGTGTCATCCAATGCGGTCAGTTCGGCTTTGGTTAGAGAAGAGGATAAAGTGCAAAGACCAGTATATTATGTTAGTAAGAAGTTGGCGGCAGCTGAACGAAATTATCCAAGGATAGAAAAGCTTGCGTACAGTTTGTTGATTACATCAAGGAAGCTTCGCCACTATTTTCAAGCTCACCCGATTACTATATACACCGATCACCCAATAAGACAAGTTCTTCAAAGGCCAAAGGCTTCGGGACGATTACTTAAGTGGAACATTGAACTAAGTCAGTTCGATTTGAATTTTCAACCCCGGCGATCAATAAGGGGGCAGGTGCTGGCCGACTTCATAGCAGAGTTTACCATCCCAGAAGATGACACAATGAGCGAAGAAGTCGATCCGCCAAGGTTACTCCTCGACCCCAGTGCCTGGAAGTTGTTCACTGACGGAGCAAAGAATGATAGACGATCTGGTGCTGGAGTGGTGCTCGAAACTCCAGAACAACGGCCGATATACTATGCTCTCAGATTGGAGTTCCGCGCCACTAACAAAGATTCAGAATACGAAGCCCTGATTGCTAGTTTGAAACTAGCAAAGGAGTTGAAGATTACGAAGTTAGACATCTTTTGCGACTCCAAAATAGTTGTGAGCCAGGTCATAGGAAAATTCCAGGCCAAAAGCCCTAGGCTGATATCATATTTAGAAAAAGTGAAAAAGTTGCTGGGTGGTTTAGACCATCACACCATATCCCACATTCCTCGAACAGAGAACCAAAAAGCAGATAAATTGGCTAAAATGGCCAGTTCTGATGGTCCTGAAAATACAGAATTGGTCCCGATGGAGGTCTTACAGTCACCTAGTATAGATCAGATGGAAGTTGATCTGGTACTAGATGTTGGACCTGAAAGGGAGTCGTGGATGACCCCTTTGAAGAATTTCCTAATGTATGGAACGCTCCCTGCGAAGAAAAGTGAGAGGCGTGCAATAATTCGGAAGGCCTCTCGGTATGTGTTGCAAGAGGGAGTCCTGTATAGACAAGGATTTTCAATGCCCCTCCTCCGGTGTATTGCCCACAGCGATATTCAACGCGTATTGCAAGAAGTACATGAAGGCGATTATGGAGATCACACGGGAGGCCAAACATTGGCAAAGAAAATAATACGATATGGTTATTTCTGGCCAACCGTAAATAAGGATGCGGCCAAATACGCGCGACATTGTGACGCCTGCTAGAGATTTTCTAAGATCCATAGGGCCCCATCAAGCAGGCTGAAGATGGTGACGAGTCCGTGTCCTTTCGCTATGTGGGGAATCGATATCATTGGAAGTCTCCCCATAGCGAAAAGCGGAGCAAAATTCGCTATCGTGGCCGTGGATTATTTTACCAAATG
The DNA here is from genome assembly GCA_030737875.1 of Allium sativum. Lineage (NCBI taxonomy): Eukaryota > Viridiplantae > Streptophyta > Magnoliopsida > Asparagales > Amaryllidaceae > Allium > Allium sativum. Next base: position 786,163,996 of record CM060916.1, on the reverse strand, counting down.
GGTAGCAGCAGAACCATTAACCACAATAACAACCAAGCGAGTAATCAGCTTCGTTGTTAGAAACATTATATGCCGATTTGGAATCCCAAGAATCATCATAACGGATAATGGAACTCAGTTTGACAGCACCGAATTCAAAGATTTTTGCCAGAAATACCACATTGAGAAAAGGTACACCTCCGTGGCATATCCGCAGGCAAACGGCCAAGTGTAGGCCGCAAATAAAATGATTAAATCTATCCTAAAGAAGAGGTTGAAGCGGGCCAAGGCCATGTGGGTCGATGAATTGCCCTTGGCATTATGGGCTTATAGAACGACCTATAAATCGACAATGGGCCATACGCCGTTTTCCCTCGCCTTTGGAACTGAAGCGGTCATCCCGGTCGAGTTAGAAGTACCTTCTCACCGAGTCACCTATTATGACCCGATGACCAACAATGAGTTGCTCCTTGAATCCTTGGACATGATCGAAGAGAAGAGGGACGAAGCCGATTTACGTGCCTTAAGACATAAGCAGCAGATAGCTCAATATTACAACAAGAAAGTCCAAGCACGAACCTTTGAACCCGGAGACTTGGTTCTAAAACGTATCTTCCCATGCTCAGAGCATATGGGCCTGAAATGGGAAGGACCATATTCCATCCTGCGAAGACTTGATAATGGAACCTTCAAGCTAGCAACCATAGATGGAGATGAAATCCCCAGAGTGTGGAATGCCCAGCATTTGCGGCCTTACCTGACATAAAATCGTCAGTTTCATTCTTTTGTTTTTAGGACCATGTAAAAAGGCACAACTTGCCTAGAATAGTCTGTTTACTTGAACAAAAGATTATAAAGTGGACATAGGTTATGATTCGACCGAACCACTATAAAATATCGTGTGTCATTTACCTTTATTGCACCATTATCTATTTGCCTTATCTCGATTAATAAAATTATTGATGTTTTTTGAGTCTGTCACAGATTATGCAGCAACATTGGAACATCCAATGCATTTTGCCACGAGATGAAAGAGGAACCATAATCGAGGACCACAAGGTGCAGCAAAGTAAATCACTCCACGGCCAAACTCTAACTCCCCAGAATCAGGAGAGAGTATAAAGGACGCGAAGATGACGTCCGCAAGGCGTGAAAGTGCACCATGATAAAACCGCCTTGCCACCACTCTAACTCGCTGAAGGATTGGGAGAGTATAAAGGCGCCAGAGCTTTAGCGCCCCCAGAATTTCTGCCCCGCTGAAGGATCGGAGAGCAGACCTAGAACGAGCTCGAACTCTAACACGCTGAAGGATCGAGAGAGTATAAAATTGTTAGAAATTTAGCGCTAAAAGAATCTTTACCCCCCACCTTTCATAAGGGGCAACACACATGACTCTAATCAATCATTAATAAGCCCTGGCCAGGCATCATATTAAATGATTGATTGGGGGCATATACACACACATCACATCTCTGCACAGAAATTTTAAAATTTTGCTAATGCGATTCATGAATTAATTTTCGATTAGTTATGGTTTAAATATTCGTGGCTAATGTAGTAAATTAAAATTGCAGGTTCGCAGGTCTAGTTCTCCTTTTTATGTGACTAATTTGTCCTAAAGGGAAACTTTTATTCGTATCACGACAAGGATGAAAGTTAAGGTCGACCAGGACGAATCATCCCCCATGCCATTATGTTGGCTACTCAGGAAGTTGCACAGAGATGCAAGGAACATGGAATCTCTGCATTGCATATTAATTTAAAGGCAACAAAAATCAATTTTTATTTAATAAGATGCAGGGATACAGGATATGATAGCTAAACAAAAGTGAGGGCCATTCTCACAACTACATTTTCTGTCCAGTGGAAAGTCTAAAAATCCTAAGAACAAAATATGAACTAATATCTGCATCCTACTCATGATTGGGGGTTATTTTGGCTTCTTGCTCTTCTTCTGCTTCCCCGACTCCTCCTTGTCAACATCCGAACGATCACCTTTTTTCCTCTTCCTCTTATCAACAAGAGGCTCTGGCAAAGAACTAGAGGATTGAGAGGCTAGTTGTGAAGTTATTGATCGAGAGGAAAATCTTATGACCAACCCAGTTTTTGGATCGATTTCAGAAATAGGGGGCACATATACTGGGTCCTGTTCCCCTTTCATAAGGAGCAACTGCCTCTCCTCCTCAGCCTGTTGATCAGCCAAGGTTTCACCACCACCCTTGATTTCGTCTGTAATAACAACATCATCCTCTTCATCCCCGTGACCACCTTCCGTGTCCTTTGAAGCAGCAGTGACCTCGGCATCTGCAGGAACATCAGTGCTGGGCACTACAGGTTCCATGGTTACTTTTTCACCACCCTTAGTTCGCTTTGAAGTCTCAGAAATTTCAGCATCGGTGCCTAAGGGGATATCAACTTTCTCTGCCTCTGCTCTATTTTTTCCCCTTTTCTCGGTCAATGTATCACCTGTATTACAAGAGGCACACGTTAGTAACTCAATGGGCTGCTCCGCAGAACAGCGAAAAGTCATAACTGCTTTGGCAAATTGCGAGGAAAATATGGATATACCTTCAGCTGATATTTCATCTAAATTTGCAGCAGAAACTCCGACAGTCGGAGGAGTTGGGCATAAGGGAATTAACGGATCGTCGGGATTATACTCCTCGACTTCGGGGGCCTTGAGTTCCGTCGCTGAACTCGAGCCCTCGTCAAGTTTGCTCTTGCCTTTGGCCTCAGTCTTCTCCCTTTCCACCTCTTCTCGGATTAGGCGTCTCCCCTTCTCCAAATCCTCGGGTTCTTTTCCTTTAAGGAGTCGCTGCATTAGCTGGCCTTCATCAATCTCATTGACCTTCAATCGCTGCTTCTCATCCTCGACAACTGCATCCCATATGTTGGCGAGAGTAACGTGATAGTCTGGGATCCAAGAAATGTCTCGAGTTTTGATGACTTGGCCTAAGAAGTTGAATATCAGCTCCCCGAAACCTTCTATTTCTTTTTCGGCTTCGGTAAGCTTGTCAGCAGCGGTGGAAGCTGATTCAAGAATTTGTTAGCATTAGTCTCGGCATGAACAGCTCGCCCCTCCGCTTGAACGAGTTGGTCACTCAAGACCTCTTTTTCTTTCTCGGCAGCCGCAAGACTGTTTTTCAAATCCACTCTTTCCTTCTCCCAAGCAGCCTTCTCAGCATCAAAATGACTCTGCGTTATCCTCAAATCAGCATTGGCCATTCTAAGATCCTCTATTTCCTTTTTCAAAGATAATCGTTCTTGGCTGTTAGAGTTCAGCTCGCTACGAAAACGCTTCCTGGCTTCCTCCAATTTTGTCTTGTAGTTCTCTGCATCTCGCTGAGCTAAAGCCAGTTGAGCCTGTGCATCCTCCAGTTCCTCTTCCATTTTGCTCCAGGCTCTTTCATTATTCTCAATTCTCACTTTGGATCTGGCTGCGTTCGTTTCTAGCTGACGGATGGCATTCGAAAGGTTAACAGCGTGTTTTTTCATTACCTCATACTGTTTGGCTACATGGCACACATATCCTATCACCTCAGCATCCCAGTCCCTGGGAACCGGCTCAAGATCCGGTACAAACGTCATCCTCTCAAAGAAAATGTTGGGGAATTCTTTGCGTAAGCATGCCAATCTAGCCTGATTCTCGAGACTATAGGTAGCATCTCGCGCAACGAGACTATCGGAGTCGTGATCGTCAGGAGAGACCAGAGTTTCTTTTCCTTTCTTCGCAATCTTGTCCTCGTCTTTGTTTTTGTCCTCTGACTCGCGATGTTTCTTGGAAGATTGGATGTGAGAGGGCGTACTTTTTGGAGGGGTTAAGTCCCTAGGAAGTTGCTTAACCCCAGCCGGTGGCAATGGACGACTGTGAGGTTTCCCGGGACCATACCTGGAAGGAGATCGAGATCGTGTAGGATAAGCTTGAGGAGGGTCGCGAGGCCGATAATTTCCCTTCCCCGACTATCGCTGTGAGCAGGATTTGGATGAAGACTAGGTGTGCCTTCATGAAGAGAGCGATAAGAATAAGATCGTTTGCGAGACATCTTTCCTGCAAAAGAAACAAGTACATATTAAAACCTTGAATACTGTTGGTATAAAAGTGTAGGGTCAGACAGTGTATGTGATTTGTGCATCCCATATGATTCCCCCTAACAGACCAGGGCCCAAAGTTAGGCTCGTCTGGGTAGTCTCTCGTTCTTCAACTGGAACAGTTGTTTCCTCAGAGATAGGAAAAAATGGCTCCCCTTCGAAGTCTTCCTGTGTATATACATCATCGGGTATAGGAATCTTGCTCAATTCTTTAAATAACTGCTCCTCTGTTAAATCATCGGGAGCGGCAGGCTCAACCGATAGAGAGGCCCTTGAGGGGGAACCCCTCGGAGAGACTGGGATTGCCTTGGACTCGTCAGCACGGGCCTCATTTCCTCTATATACATTTAAATCTTCATCGTCCTGGTTAATTATCGGCGAAGGGCTCTTATGAAGTTTAGTTGTCTCTACTGCCTGTGACGTTCCTTCTCCCTCGGCCGGGGGCATATATTTGTAGGGTTTGCCACCCGCGCCAAGTCCAAATCTTATATCCAGAAGGCGATGCTTGTGAAGATTCTCGTCGGTGATACATTTCTTGATCTTTAGGAAGTCAGATTTGCTTTTTAGAAGGAGGGATAGTCGATTACTATACACCGAGCCTTCCGTCTTTGGAAAGGTGTGATCTGCATAGAGAAAAGAAGCATGTTAGCGCTTCGATTTCTTAAACAGGTTATTCAATCAAAGGTTTAAAATTTACTTGATTTAAGCCATCTTCTTGCACACCCAGCCGGTCTCTTTATATAGAACCAATCGGCCTTGGGATCCCCTATGTTGCTGTAACCATCAGACAAGACCTTCCTATTTACTACCGATTCGAAGAAAGAAAAATTTGGAGTTGCGGTAGAGCGATGCTTGAAAAGGTAATAGAATTTCAAGTTTTTAAACGTGAGCTCAGTTTGCAGGATTTCCACATATGCGATGTATAAAGTGTATAGGGCTGCGCATGCATTGGGATGAAGCTGCATCGGAGCAATACCCAATCGTTTTAAGGTTTCAATGACGATTGGAGGAAAGGGGGGAATAGCGCCTACCCAGCACATGAGTCGGCTAACTGTCATATACCCCTCCGGAGCCAGATGAGGTCTATCTTCGCTACCAAATGTTCTCACATCATCCCAGGGGATCCCGTGTTTCAAGCAGATTTTCTTAAGTTTTATGTCGTCTAGTTTGGAAGCTAAAGAGTCAATGAATTTCTCAATTTCTAGTGCACCAGGGATCTCATCGGGAGCTCGATCATCCACTTCGGACTTCTCATCAAGCGAGGTACTCTCAGATGAATCTGATTCTTTTTCTGCCTCATATTCGGATTCAGAGTCCTCATCCTCTGGATTAATTGGAAGAACCTCGGGGCTATGGTGCTCAGGCATCTCGGGGTCCATCTCTGTTTCAGATCTTAAAGGAGAACGATTATCCGACATTACTGTTTAGGCGAGTAAACATGAGAAATAAGAATATAATTACCCGTACCCCGTGTGTGTGCATGTGTTAATATACGCATGTGTGTAAAGTACAAAGAAGAAACGTATCAAGATAATCAGACAAATGTGATATTGGTCATCTTATGCCGCTGAGCTATGCTATCATTCAGTCCAAAAAGTTCGTCTCGATGGCTCTAACCTAACTGTCCATTGGTATATCAGAATAACATTGTATTTTTTAGTCAATATGTGCATGGGATCGTCCACAAGGTTGGTTCGTTAAAGTCTTAGGGCTCGGGTCGCGATATAGATGCCAGAGCGTGGAACAGGGGTCGGATCGTGGATAACGGATCGCCAGCAAGCTACTCTCATGGAGGAATATCGGCTCGTGAAATAGGCTTCAGATCGTGGAACGATCCAGCTAATGACTCATGGAAGACCACCTACGATCCACTCCGCTTCCTGGTGCCGCGAGCCACTTCCATTCCCACGACTTGAGTCATTGTCTGATTGCTACTTCACCCTCATCTCTAATCCTTCCACCTCATTATCACCACGAATCGAGTCGACATTCCATCCACGAACTGACCTGATGGAGCCTGTCTCCTTCTTCGTCATCTCTCTCCTTCCTCCGAGAACCCATCATGCCATCGCCATCTTCAGAACCTCGAACACCATAAACCTCGTTACCCATACCAGCGAAAATCGAATGGAATAAAGAGAGACAAAGACGAAATTATATGAGAGCATTCCAATACAATTACCTTTCTAATTTAGATCAATGAACGGTTTCTAGAAATTGTGAATTAGGGCTTTATTGGGATTTTCGGTTTAAAGCAAAAGGGGCGGCTGCAGTGTAGAAGGAGGGGAACGAAATGGGGAGCCCAGTTTATATAAACATTGGGATGGCTCTTGGTCTCCCCATTTTTGTCGCGACTCGGTCCGCAAAGACCCATGGGCCACAAACTTTCGTGAAGGCCCATCGAAGCTTAGAACACGACCCCTTAAACTGATTGGTCAGTGGTATAGACCATGGTCACGAACCATATGGAATTTCAAAAGCCTAGACTCGATAATGATCGTGAAATAAGAGAAATGGAAATAATTACAAGGATCTAAAAACTTACCCGACGAGATTCTCTGGAAATTTAAGAGATGGGAAACAACCAACGAATAAGGAAGTGATCAAAGGATTGATATAATATTTATACTCCTCGAGAGGCGCAACCATTCAAAGCAATGCAATGCTATAAACGGACACGACTATTGATTTGCATCGTTTCATGAAGAGATGATTTAATAGTTTCGAAGCATGTTCCATTCCTAATAAAACATACTTCGAGGGGGCAAAATGTTGGCTAGCTTTTTTGACCAAGCCACCAAGGTTCACACACAAGAAGAAAGTATGAAGCTTCACGCCTCTAGTCCATGAAAACCAGATCGTGGTCATTTCATTCTATCGGGTCGCCTCGTCCCTACTCGATCCGATCCATACTTGCTAGCTCGATCCGATCCCAGCTCCAGGAACCAGAAAATGGAGGCTATGACTAACTCTTCCACGATCCGATAATACAGGATCTCGCGACACCTGTCCACAACTGTCATACTGACCAATTCACCATCAAGATACGAACCAGTACGAGGTCCTCGGGATGTGTTCCACGTATGACCACGATCCGTCCAAAGAAATCAGCTATAAATAGCCTAGAACTTGACATTTTTAAAGATCTTTTGGCAATTGAGAGATCTGACTCCACCATTATCATATCTCTATTGTTTCGACTTAGAGTTACTCTGAAATTATTGAGAGAATCATAATTGTTAGAGCGAGATTGAGTGAAACCATTTGATTGTACTTGCATTCAACATATAATCAACTACATATAAAGTGGACGCAGGCTCGTTAACGCCGAACCACTATAAATTTCGTGTGTTTTCCTGCTTTTTCTTCATATGTAGTTATAATTCTTCGTAAGTCAGAACAGCTTGAGTGTTAGACCCAATTTTGGATCTAACAGGAGGTGTGAGATTATTTGAGGATAGATTTTAACATAAATAACTTACTAACATACCAAATAATCACCTTTAATGTATAATACCAATGAATATCTTCTTTTTCTTCATTTTGTCGATCACGGCATATCTCTTTATTAGAAATCAAAACTCTATGAGAATCTTGACTCAACATTCTCCCCCTTTTTAATTGATGACAATATACTTCTGAATCTCCCCCTGCATATGATCTTCCCTTGAGATTGTGCCTGTAAATCTATATTTTCCTGTATATATACTGTTAGCATAATTTTCTCCCCCTTTATCATTGACAAAAAGGAGGTGATGAATAATTGAGAACGTAAATGATATGAGCAGGATTATAAGCAACATACACTACTAACATAGATCAAGAGTTATCAGGAGTCACAACATACGAACATACACATAAGTCTAGTACGAAATAAACTACGACACTATTTAGATACAAGTGCCGGATCATGTCTTAAAACAAAATAAAGTCGTAAGTACGTAGAAAGAGATAAACAAGTAAACTAAGAAGACTCATTCCGACTCCGTCTCATCAAGCTGACTTTTCCCACGTTCATGCCTATGACTAGTTCCCAAGCTTGCACCCTCTTCTGAAGATGTCCAATTGAAAGAAAGAGGAGCTGGACATGTGCCGCGATCTTGAGCTTGCATAGATGAGGATAATGCACCACATGATATTGCTTCCCGCAAAGATCCGAAGAAAGACTTAAGTTTGTTAAAGCGTTTATCCATCCATCTTTGTATCCATACGCTTAAGTCATGCTTCACGGAGGAATTGATTGCGAGCAATAGTTTCAAGCGATTCCCTTGTAGAGGAAGATGATCGTAGAAGTTTAACTTCCTCGGGTTTTGGGCGGGACGATTGTGATGAAGTTCCTTGATGTCCTTTTTCTTTCCATTGGTCAAAGGGCATAATATTAAAATATGGAGCGGGAGCTTCATCCGTGAAATCGATGCTTTGTTAATTCATTTGGGCTTTGAAATAGTCGAATCAGGAGGTTTGATGCCACAATCGAGTAACAGACGCATGATATATTCATTATAAAATAAATGCGGCCTAGAACTCTCATTAATTTGTAATATCTCATCAAAAGTCATACCAATCCAGTTGATACAAATGTCCTCATAGATTGCATATAATGCTTTGAAATTTTCTTTATAGACAACATGAAAATTTCCTATTCTCGGAAAAAGGGAGTGCATAAGGGTGTGATGAATAACTCTCGCAGTAGGTCATAAACCTATGGATTTATGCTATCCTTATCATCTTCAATGAATTGATGACAAACATGATCACGTACATGGATATTACAAAAATTACTTGAGAATTTTTCACCTAAAAATGAAGAACCAAGGACATTTGCCATTCTTTCACAAGAGATAAAGACTTGTTTGCCACATACTACGGACCAAAGGCATTGAGAGGGATTTTCGGGCTTGTATTTCTCTAAATTTAGGTTAGCATAGAATAACTTGATCATAACTTGGTTAATTGCCACATTATTTTGATCAAAGTCAATTAGGATTTAATATCGGCATTCTTTGCTAAGCCAAGAATATGATAATTAGGGAAATCAGAAAACTTAATGTACGAACCCGGATGGATTTTAAAATCTTTCATCTCATTCCACCTTTTGACTGCAATAGGATCTACAAGCCACTTCTTAACAGAGAGATCAATTGGTTGTGATTCAGAGGATGAAGCTTGCTTTAATTTCTTTTGTGGAGGAGCCATTTGGGTGAGATTGGAAGAAGAATTGGTTTCTAGGGTTATGAAGGTTTTGGAGTAGAAAACGTTTGAGCTAAAAGAAGTGAGGAGATGGAGTAAAAAACTGAACGTATATGGACCTTAAAAAAACAAAACTACCCAAAACCGGTCGACCGCCTTGAATTCACCAGTCGATTGTTTTCAACCAGATGATAAAACGGTCGACTGGTGTAATTTGATCGGTCGACAGGATTAACAGTGAGCTGGTTTTTTTTGTTTCTTGCTCGTTTTTCATAGTTTGAATTGTCCATATAATATTGAATTTATTCAAAAAAATTATATATATATATATATATATTACTATAGGAAAAAATATGAGAAAGCAATCACAATATTAATAAAAAAAATAATGAGAGGTAGAGGAATTGTGATCGATAGACTCTTCTTTGACATCGTTAATGTGTGGTTTCCATGGCGACCACTTTTTTTTTCTCCTTCGTTCCGATTATAGTTTCTTTCCCATGAATTTGGGCTCCTAGAGGATGAAGGCACATGTGGCATTGGCTCATATGCGCCATGTTTTTTAAAACCACAAAAGAATGTCGCCATTCTTTCTAAAGAGATAGTTGTTCCGAGGTCAGTTGTTGCTCATAATGTAGCTGTCTTTGAAGATCAATTTGATGTTTTTGGTAATGATGAATCTCATTGATCTTCTCTCTAGTGAGGGGGGAACAAAACAACGCTTTTTTTTGCTCTTTTCAATGTTGGTGTATTGCTAGGAGTATGATTGCATTTGTGATGACACTTTGGTTTGTATTTTGGAGTTTCGGGAGAGTAATACTCTTCTGACTCGGAACTTGTGACAGAAATATGGGATTTTTGAGCACACTCATCACATATATGTGTCATGATCAGTTTGGGAGATAAGATGGAGAGAATAGCAAGTTTATATAGGTTTTTCTATATATATAAACTTGAGGCTGGGAATTAACAGGAAATATTGGCCGTAGAAGATTTAAAAGCTCATATTCACTTTTCCTAATATAACAAAAGCCAAAAATAGCTAATGTTTTTAGGAAATATAAACCGGTTGTGAAAAGAACTAACAAAATATAACATTAGTGATAACATTACTTGTCAAGTTCTTTTCTAGAGATAAGACCAAGCTCACTAAGTAATTTTATAAAGTTAGACCCTAGTAGAGGCTTAGTAAAAATGTCTGCTAGTTGATTATCAGTTTGGACATATTCGAGACATATATTACCTTTTTCGATATTATCTCTAAGGAAATGATGATGGATATCAATTTGTTTGGTTCAAAAGTGACTTACTGGATTCTTAGAAAGATTTATAGCGCTTGTGTTATCATAGTATATAATAGAATTTGATAAATGAATATTAAAATCTTGAAGTGTTTGTTGCATGTATATTACTTGAGTACAAGCGAGAGCTGCTGATATATATTCAACTTCATACGTTGATAGTGAAACACGATTCTGTTTCTTACTAAACCAAGAGACGAGTAATTTTCCAATGAAATGGCATGTACCACTTGTACTCTTTCTATTCGTTCGAGAGCCTCCGAAATCAGCATCACTATATGATACTAGTTCAAATGGACATTCTTTTGAGTAAAAAAGACCGAAATCTTTGGTATTATTAAGATAACGAATTATACGTTTCATTGCTCGTAGGTGTGATTCCTTTGGATCTGATCGAAAGCGTGCACATAAATAAACGCTCATCATTATATCTGGACGACTGGATGTAAGATACCGAAGAGAACCAATCATGCTTCGATATAGCTTCTGGTCAACGCTCTTACCATTTTCATCCTTTTCAAGACGTGTAGTTGTACTCATTGGAGTAGGTTTACCAGATGTATTTTCTAATCTGAAGCATTAGATAATATTTCCACAGTATTTTTCTTCATTAATAAAAATACCATTCGGAAGTTCGTTGATTTGAAGTCCAAGAAAATATGATAGTTCTCCCATATGAGACATTTCAAATTCTTTGGTCATAATATTTGCAAAATCTTTGCAGAGTTTATCATTTGTTGAATCAAAGATGATGTCGTCTATATATATCTGGATAACTATAATATCTTTTCGAGAATGTTTGATAAACAAAGTTTGATCGACTTTGCCTATTTGAAATCCTGAGTTAATAAGATAGCTACGTAGTCGTTCATACCAAGCACAAGGTGCTTGTTTTAAACCATACAGAACTTTTTTAAGTTTGTACACATAGTCAGGATATTTTTCATGTACGAACAAAGGAGGTTGTTTGACATATACATTCTCTTTGATAAATCTATTTCAAAAAGCACTCTTGACATCCATTTGATAAAGTTTGAAATTATGGTGACAAGCAAAAGATAATAAGATCCTAATAGTTTCTAGTCGAGCAACTGGTGCAAATGTTTCTTCATAATTGATACCTTCTTCCTGATTATACCCTTGTGCTACTAACCTTGCTTTATTTCTATTAATATTACCTTGTTCTTTAGCCTTATTTTTAAAGACCCACTTAGTACCAATAATTGATTGATCAGTTGGTCTAGGAACAAGTTATCAGACATCATTGCGCTCGAACTAATTTAGTTCTTCCTGCATGGCAATGATCCAGTAATCATCAGTAGCAGCCTCTTTTGGATTCTTAGGTTCGATATTTGAAAGAAATGCGACATGACCCATTTGATGGAGTTGACTCCTTGTTCTGACTTGTGATGTTACTTCCTCGATTATATTTTTAGTAGGATGATCTCTTAATATTCTCAGTGGAGATTGTATCCTTGGTGGAGATTGTCTCCTTGGTGGAGACCCTAACTCACATGGTTGAGGAATATTTTCAACAACTATTTCAGAGTCAAAATCAACATTTGTGATGATTGGATTATTAGGTACTATAGTTTCGTCATCATCTGATATAATTCGAGGATGCTGATAGAATGCATCGAAAGATACATGAAGTGATTCTTCAATAGTTTTGGTTCGTTTATTAAATATATGGTAGGCCTTGCTTCGTTCCGAATAACCGACAAATATTCCTTCATCGGGCTTTGGATAAAATTTATCGAGATGGTCTTTCGTATTTAAGATAAAGCACTCATAACCAAATACTTTGAAGTATGAGATATTAGGCTTTCTTTTGTTAAATTATTCATAAGAAGTATTCTTGGTGAGAGGTCGTATGGATACATGATTCAAAACATAACAAGCAGTTGCAACAGCTTCTGCCCAGAAATGTTTTGGTAAAGTGGTTCCATTTAATAATTTTCTTGCACATTCTTGTAAGGTTCGATTTTTCCGTTATACTACTATGTTTTGTTGTGGGGTTCTAGGAAATGAAAAATTATGATATATACCTTTCTTTGTACAAAAATGTTCAAATTCATTATTTTCGAACTCTCCGCCATGATCACTTCTTATATTTTTAACTTCAAGCCCTTTCGATTTCTTAATTCTCTTGACGAAAGATTTGAAATATTTGAAAGTGTCAATTTAGTTTTTCAAGAAAATTGTCCAGATGTAACGAGAGTAATCATCAACAATTACAAACACATATCGACTGTGATTTATCGACTAAACCTTAGTTGGTCCAAATAAATCCATTTGCAGTAACTCAAGTGATTGTAATGTTGATATGATTTTCTTCGATTTAAAAGATGATTTGGTCAATTTTCCTAATTAACATGCATCACACATCTTGTCAACTTTAAAGCTCATTTTGGGTAGTCCTCTAACTAGATCGTCTTTGGCTAGCTTGTCGATAGTTCTGAAGTTTATATGACAGAAGCATTTGTGCCATAGCCATGGATCATTATCATTAGCCACAAGACACATATCTAAATCATGATTAATATTCATATTCAGAATATATTTATTTCTGTCTCTATAACCTTCGAAAACTAAATTATGGTCTTTATCTAAGATACAACACTTATTATATGAAAAGAAAATTGTAAAACCCTTGTCGCATAACTGGCTAATGCCAAGTAAATTGTGTTTCAACTTTCTAACTAGCATGACACTGGTAGTAAGAGGTAAGTTAGATGTACCACAATTGCTTACATCGCCTTTGCCGATGATATAGCCTTTTGAATTATCTCCAAAAGTAACGGAGCCACCATTTGAGTATCTAATATTTGTCAATATTCTATTGTCTCCAGTCATATGCTTTAAGCAACCACTGTCCAATATCCACTTTCTCTTTTCTTAAGTGGGACCTGCAAAAAATAAAATTAAGTCCATGGTACCCACTTTTTATGGGGTCCTAAGAGTTAGGGCTTAGGAGTCCAAACCCATACGGGTCCGGTATCCCCTTTATATATATAATTAGAATTAAGATGCATAGTATTCATGAAATGTCGAACATGTTTGCTCCTAATCAAATTGTTATTTGTTTTAGGAACCCATATTTTAATAGTCTTGACATTTTTCTTTTGAAACTTCACAACTGGTTTTGGCTTGGAATATAATAAACTAGGATTTTTCTTAGCTTCATCTTTCTTCTTCTTGAAAAGTTTCCTAGTTTCTTATTTCTTATATCCTAAACCTTATTTGTTTGAAGCAGGTTGTGAACTTTCAATGATTTTTTTTCAAATTTTCTTGACCTCTGTTGAAGTTAGAAACATTTTGAGTAATATCATCTAACTTAGTTTGTAAACTAGCCTATTCTAGGCCCAGAATTTTGACTTTTGCCTTAATCTCATGATTTTCAGTAGTAAGGGCATCATTTTTCTCTTTTTGAGTTTCAGTTTCTTGACTCAATAGAGATAATTGAGAGTCAATATTAGACGATGATTCTTGAAGTTTTTCAAGTTCTTCTTCTAATATTTTCTTCTCGTCTTTTAACATATCTCGTTCAAACTCTGCTCTACTCAAATCTGCTTTGGCTTCTTTTAATTGTCGTTTTATGTCCTTATATTTAACTATCAATTCAGCATTAATATCAAGTACTTCATCAAATGTAGGAATTTGTACCTCATCTTCTGCTGCCATGAAACAAACGTTTGCTTGTTCATTTTCTGTATCACTTTCACTTTCTGATGAAGACGAGTCTGAATCATCCCATGTAACTGAGAATGCTCATTTCTTTGATTTGTCCTTCTTGTATTTGAATTTGTCATTTTCTGACTTCCTCTTTTTCTCCGGACAATCCTTGTGCATGTGCCCCTTTTTGTGGCAGTTGAAACATTCTATAGCAGGCGAAGATGGTCTATTTGATCCAGTTTTCTTTTTGTTATATCGACTAGCTTTTCGTTGTTTCAAGAATTTTTTGAAACCTTGTGCAATGAATGCTAGGTCTTCATCTTCATCTTTTTTTACATGAAATGCTACATTTTTCTTTTCTTCTTTCTGTTCCTTTCTAGCCTGCAAATTAGCTTCATAAGACATTAGATTTCCTATTAATTCATCTAGCTTCATTACAGAAAGGTCATTAGCTTCTTTAATTGCTAATACTTTTCCTTTCCATTCACTAGTCAGAGAATGTAGGACTGTCGAAACAACATCAAAATCTGAATATTTTTGTCCTAAACCAGTAAATGCATGGTGAATAGTTTGAAACTGTGAATACATATCATTGATTGTCTTATTCGGCTTCATTTTGAAATTTTGAAACTGACTTTTCAGCATAGCTATTTTGGCTTGTTTAACCTTGCTAGTAACTTCATGAGTGGTTTTCAGCGTTTTCAAAATTTGATATGCAGTGGTGCAGATACTAATAAGGTTATATTCATTTTGGTCTAATGCACAAAACAACATGTTATTGCTTTTGCATTTACGGCTGCTGCTGTTTTCTTAGCCGGTGTCCATTCTGAATAATCAGTTGTTGGATTCACTATTTCTTTTTGTGTAGCATTCCAGGCATCATAGCTATTTGACTGCATAAAGAATGACATACGTGTTACCCAATAGCTATAGTTGAGAGTATTGAAGAATGGAGGTCTTTGTGCCGATTGACCTTCTGTGTAAGTGGAAGTGTTGGTGCTTGCTTTATTTGCCATATTACTAGAATATATCAAATAACCGTGTTACAGTTATATGAAAACCTTGCACTGATACCAAATGAAAATGCGTGTACGTGCTAATATAATACACATGGAACATGTAATATGGTGTATAACACACAAGTATGAAATAATAGCTAATCGCATATATATATATATATATATATATATATAAAACAGTAGATGCAACAAACTAGAAAAATCACACCAAGGATTTTTATACTGGTTTGGAGCACCGTCCTACGTCTAGTCCCAGACTTTTATCTGGATTTTCACTAATAACCACCTCGCTTTACCCGGCGGAACAGGTATACAACACCCGAGCAGACGAACGGGATTTCACGCCTGTTACAACACTGAGGACTTCAACACGTGCCTCTTACAATACTGAGGACTTCAGTAAGATGAATATACTTTGTTATTGACAGTATGTGTTCTTGATAACACGATTTTGTCACTTGTAGTACAAACTTCCTATAATCTTATCCTCAAACAGAATATTTGTGTATATGAAGACTTGGGAGTGGATATTGTATTGAATCAAAAGAATGTTAAATAGATTGTAGGATTCTAACGATATATGATAGAATATGAGCAATTTGAGCGCTTGAGAGTTCAAGATTGAAATCAAGAAAATAGAGATTAGACTGATAGAATCGGTGATTTGAAATGATGATTTCATGATGTTTATATAAGGAATAAACAGTTGTAACCATTCATGAAGAGTTAAAAACAACGGTCATGTTTATTGGACAAGAGAAAGAGAAGCAACCTTTAAAGAAATGGAAATGTCTATACGAAAGGTTGCTTTTTGGAGAAAATGGTCGACAGGTCAAAAAGGACCAGTAGACAGGAATTTGAATATACATATACGTTATTTATCCTTGTGCACATTAACTGTGCGCTCTGGGCAGAAACGGTCGACCACCTGGTTTTCAACCGGTCGACCGGTTTTGCCCAGATTGCACAGTTAATGTGCACTAATATATTCTAATATATATATATATATATATATATTCAAAGATTGGAGGTGTGAGATTATTTGAGGATAGATTTTAACATAAATAACTTACTAACATACCAAATTATCACCTCTAATGTATAATACCAATGAATATCTTTTTTTCTTCTTTTTATCGATCAGTGTGTATCTCTTTGTCAGAAATCAAAACTCTATGAGAATCTTGACTCAACACGATCCAATCATATTAACTCAAATTTGCTAATTTATTAAAATTAGCTTATTCACTTATTATAATTTTACATTAAACATCTCACGTTTGAACGTACTTTTATTCCCTTATATGAATTCAATCTCCATGTCAAAATTGCAGGATGTAACTCAAGTTCCATATTCGGATTCCCAAATTCAATTAGTAAATTCAAATTACTTAAATAGAGTTAAATTTGGCCAAAACTCTATTAACTAATTTCTAGGAAATTAGATAACTTCATTCGATAATTAAAAACCTGAATTTTGTTTTCAAAAATAAATTCATTCACTCCGCTTAAGTTTTTATATATGATAACTCAAATCTGGATTTTTCAAATAATAAATCGAATTTTATTCACTTAAAATCCTTTTTATTTATTAAATAAACCGTTATGATTTATAAACGATTTTACAATGAGTTTTATAAAATTTTATTTTGATATAAATCAAAATATATACGACGAAATCAAGATTTTTCTCGTCTATTTGAAAACTATCATTTAATCGGTCCGGGCGTTTCTTGTTTCATCGAATTCCGGCTTATATTGAGTTCTGTATACCCAGCTGAAGTTCAAATCGCCAATTTACGAACTACCGCGCTGCGACGAGTTCGTTTTAATTAAATTAAATATAGACATTTAAAAACTTTGTTATAAAATAATTCCAACTCCATTTTAATAAATTGAACGCATTATCCAATTCAGATTATTCAAACGCGTTGATTATTTTATCCCCAACTCAATTAAAACTCAATTACCTATATTCAATTCCAACTCCCTAGAGTTAAATTCGATATAATCAAATTCCAATTATTATTTCCTTTATAAATAAATTAATTTAACATCATTTACCATTACAAACTAATATCATCTCTTGATAATAGTGAAGTCGTTCAAGTTAGGGTATTTTAATTACCTCTCAGACCTTGACCAACAACGTTCTTACCTCGAGACGGACAAGAGTTTGTAATACAAAACTGACATTACTTATTGAAAAAAATATCTTTTTCTATCTCATTTAAAAATATACTTTTTAAATGTCATTTCTTATATTTGGAAATTTATTTCCAAATTACACGATGAAATTTACTTCATCACATTGTTTATAAACTAATTTCTTTATTAACATTAACAAGTTTCCATTTAAAACTCGATTCCCATTTTGGAATATTTTATTTCTATAAATTATATATATACATCAATATAGATTAAATTGGCATCTATTTAAATTTCAATTACAATTTATATTTAATATAAACCTAGTATCCTTTCAGGAATTAAATATTTTTATCAATTTGATATAGTCGAATATTCTATTTATAAATCCTTACGGATTTATTCTAGTTCAATTTACACTCCCAACATCGAAATAAATCCCATCATTTCCTCTGAAATGATTCCCAATCCCCTTTTTAAATTCCCTAATTAAATTAAATTTTATAAATTATCAAATGATAATTTTTCACATTCATTTATACATACCGTATATAAATTACGCTTCTTTTTTAAATATTAAACAAGTCTTTATTTCAAATTCCATTTGAGATCTACTTTGGAAAATAAATTTTCCTTTTTAAAATCATACTTGAATTTACATTTCTAAATAATCCGACGATAATTTTTATATTCATTTATAAACATTATTTATAAATTCAGCTACTTGTATTTTTATTTAAAATAAGTTAATATTTTTCTAGCCTATTCGAAAATTAAAATTCTATTTCAGAAATATACATTTTCCTTTTTAATATTAAAAAATCCCTTTTTGATATTTTTAATTATAAATATCTAGGGCCTGTGATATTTAATCATCAAAATACACAATCAATTCAACACATCACACATATATGAATATGTAAACAACAATTAATAAATTTGAGGAATCCAGTTGGATCCCTCCAACCTCTTTTCCCTGCATCCACAGATGTTAGTCAACAACAATAAAAATACCAGTCCTGCTTCAAGGCTGGATATCGCGGTATGAAGGTTATCCACTATATATATTATGGGTCGCATAGGGAAATCATCCGCTAATGGTACTACGGAAAATATCCAAACACCAATACTCTCTCTCTCTCTCTCTCTATATATATATATATATATATATATATATATATTAAACAACCAAACCTAAATATAACTAATATAATTACAATAATTCAATAATCCATTCATGCATGCAAACAATCAACAATTTACTTTTAAAGAAACTCTAAGTGAGATTTACTCACCTGGATTTTATTTGGCGAAGATCCATTTAAAACTTGTGATGTCGCAGCTACGAATCATCTCAAGTGAATTTACCGAACAACTATGATAATTTACTTTATTATCTATTAAGTTATTTATTCTTTTAAATTAACTCAACATAAATAAATGAGTTAGCTTATAAAATTCAATTCCATCGAATAACTTTCACGCTGCCTTTTCCTTCCTTCCTCCTCCTTATATTACTGTCATTCCTTCACCTGAGAAATCCTTAGAAAATGCCATTAAACCGTGCTCCTCCTACATGTCAGAGTTTCCAACCGACCATCACAATATCAATTTCACACCACTGTAATGCTTCAAATCCCTTCAACCCACTGTCCTGACAACCATCCATCTCATAACAACAAGCTTGCACCATTCTGCAACAAGTTCGAAGCCTCTTCAACCATTTCGACAATTTATCAAACACCTTGCAGTCACCCTACTTCCACCATCTTTAATGATATAGATCTAAATTGCAAAATTAATTCATTATTGAACATTCCAGTTTATCCAAAACCAGAGACCGACCCCTCCCATTGTTCAGCTGCCAAGCCAAATCCCTCCACATCACCGATACTTCACCCAACCTAACATGCGATGAATCCTAAAACGCTGCTGCACCACACCACAACTTCGGTCCCATCGCCATAACCATTCGCCTGTGCACCTAAGGCCAAGCTCCGGGATGCCAAGCGTTTGACTATAGATCGCGACATCTTCTAGGTCGAGTACTTATAGCGAATGAACGTATTTTCGTTCGATTTTGAGTTCCAGATTACTTTGAGGAAGAGGTCACCATTATTGAAGCTTTTGACTTCGATTTTGAGGAAATAAGAAATTACGGTTTTTGATTTATTATGGATTTTTTTCTTCTTTGAATTGGTAAAGTGGAATTTGAATCGAAATTTCCTTTTTGTTTTCGGTGGATTTACATTTCGATTTACTGGAAGGGAAAACAGAAGGCTTGGAATGCAAATTGGGTTTGAGAATGGACATATGAAATGCGAAGGCCTCAACTAAATTTATAAATGCGTACCGAAGACAAACAAACACGACATTAATTAGATGTTTGCCAAATATCAAATGGAGGGAGACATGATTTTGTGCTCGAGAGAGTAATGTTTGCGTTTTAGAAAAGATATGTCGGATTTAGGAATTATAAGGCAGATATAATTTGAAAATAATAATTTAATCATGTTTGTTTTGATTAATTAACTAAAATATCTTCTGGCCCCTTAACTCATAATCCCGAACCGTTATTTCACGTAACGACTTATGTTTCCAGATTATAATGCTCTTCTGAGCTTAATGGAATAAGTTCTAAAATTTTAGTTGACCGTATACACGGAATATCAATATTAAATTGGCATTATAAATTTAAATTGATTTAGTTATTAATTAATTTCAAATAATTTAATTCATCAATAATAAATAATTTTTTATTGCTTCAAAATTCATACAGAATTTATTTTAATTGACTAAATTGTTTCGATTCAGTTTCAATTGCGACTTCTATTATATTTTGTGCTCGTATTACTATAATTTAATATATTCGATATTAAATCATATATCGATTATTTAATCCATAAATTCTATATTTAATTTAATTTATATTTCCAATTTAACATTTAAAACAATTTAAATGTTCATTATAAAATAGTTAGAAATTTGGGATGTTACACACCCCTTCCTTTTTTTGCATATCCCGATTGGTATTCAATACGATTCAAATCCAGATCAGCTACCGATCTGGAAGGTATACTAGTTTATGGGGAAGCACAATAGTTACTTTCCCTTATTTCCTACAAAACAACCCTTTCTTCTCTTCTCCCTTCTTCTTTTTACTTTATCTCCAATGTTTCCGAATCCTCCTCTCTCCTTTCCGTCAATTACTTCCAAATATTACCTATTTTTCCATCGACATGTGCCAATGCTCACTTTCAACCACTATTATCCTGCATTCGAACGGAACCATATAAGAAGAAAGGTGGGTCATTGTATTTGTTTATGTGGACTCGTTTGGGTTAGGGACGACAAAGGGTCGACGGATACGATGAGTAGTATGTAGGAATAATCAACAGTGAGGTCAAGGTGATAGTAACAGCTTTTGGAGGTGTGTGCAAGTGGATTCGATGGCCACAACAGGGAAGTGGTAGGCGAGGATGGTGATATAATGCCATGGTAAGGGAAGGAGAAAGAGAGAGAAAATTGGTAAAGGAAATGATGTACTTCGAATCGGCATGGTGGTGAAGGGGAAAAGGAAGGATAAATTGGAAAAGGACAAAGTGTTTGGATCAGTGTAAATAGGCTACCGACCGAGAGAGTATAAGACCTGGTCGATATGAAACGTGCCGATTCTAATTGTTATGATCGAAGTCGGTGGCATACTCCCATGGATCGCTCCTTAGGATTTCATCAATGTAGTTCAATTGGAAACTTGACTGTGCATATTCTAACTTGAAATACTAATAGGTTTTGAGCAAAGAACCTTAGGAATTTCCACGCATATTTAAACTTCAGACTTAACGAAGCATACTTATAATTATGGGCATTATAACTGGTGGACTTGAACTGAACTTATAAATGTTTTCCATTGCCGACTTATCTTAATGTTTCTGGAAGTTCTTTACACGTCGATCCAAATATTTGTGAGACGGTCGGCAATGACGGTCTTTCCAGTTTGATTTTTCAAGATTTAATTCAGCATTTTGTGTGCTCTGTTATTTTTCTAAGTACATTGGATGGTCACACACATTGGAGGGCTGAAGGATTGATTTCTCTAACTATTATCATTTATTAACTTTCATACTCAATAGATGTACGACGTTCCATCCGGATTGTAAAGAATATTGTAAAACGAGAGGCGTGCTTAGCAGTTCTATAGGTGTGGAGGTGCAAAAAGGTGTAGCAAGGATAAAGCGGGGAAATAACTGAGGCACACAAAAGTTCATTAGATATAAAACCAAAATATTTGAAAATTAATTAATTAATTTTTCATATTATATGTGTTCAAGAAACTAATATTGGTTACATTTAAAACCATTTCAAATCCAATTTATTTATTTAAAAATAAACGGATAATAATTCTAGTTCAAAACTAGTTCATTTCGATAAAAATCTGTTTTTAGTTTTTCAAATATGGAATTTTTCATCCCAATTCTTTCCAAATCATTTCTTATGATTTTACACAAATTATTACTATTTTAATAATTTTATCAAGGCCCGTACAGTCGATTTCCATGAACGGCCATCGAACTGCACTTACAACGACCTTTTCCTAATTTGATTTGGACATAATTCCCAATCCAACCGTTAGATTTCAAATCTCTAATATTCATTGGAAAACTCTTTTCGATACGAACCTAACGGTTCCGGGTTTAGAAGAATCTGACGGTCGGATCTCCCGTAACGTCCATTCGAAGTCAATGGTCGAAATTCGCGAACTACCGCAGCGTGGCGCGTTCTATTCAGGCCATTATATATATTATATATATTACGTCGATTTCCTTTTAAAGTGCATTTTATAAATCGTTTTAAATTTGTTTTCAAAATGATTTCAACTTCATATTCAATTCCTAATCAAAATTGAATATTCCATATCATCGATATATAAATGATAGTATTTTCAAAATATTATATTTTGAAATCAATTCCTTTTCGATATTCATTATAAAATGAATAAAATCGATATAGATATCATTCACGTCAAAATGGCGCATACCTATTCAAACGGCTTTATATATTTCAATAACTTCGTTATTCTATTCAACAAATGAATATTTTCTTCAACACATGAATTTTCTTTTATTCAACACATGAATATATTTTTTATTCAACACATGAATTTTCTTTTATTCTACACATGAATATATATTTTATTCAACACATGTATTTTCTTTTATTTATTTTTTTGAAAATGGGTAAACCGCCTCGTTAAAAACCTGAACTAGGTATCAGCTTGATATCTAGTCAAGAAAAAAGAGTGCGGTGTTTTATTGATAACGCATCAATAAAAGTACGAAGAAAGAACTGTACAAAATGGCAAGCATCCTCTCATGTTCTAGCTGCCGATACCCATTACATAAAAGAACCATTAAGACCGGCCTAACCAAAAAAAACACAACAGACAAAGCTATACCAAGCCAAAAGGAACTGGCACGTGTCTACTAACGAAGAGATCCCCCATTATCTTCCCAAAACTGAAATTTCAAGGAAAGGTCAGAAACGAAATTGGATCTACACACTTCTTCCATGCCTGATGAGACGAAGAACAGGAGATCAAATTATCCTGCATCGAGCGAATCAATCCCCCACCTTTTCAGCATCTGTAAGTCCATAGTCTTCTTCTTTTTTCTAGATTTCCTCAGTAGATAATTAATGTCCATTTCTAACATATTCCATCTCTGAAATTTGTCTCTTCTCTCTTTATTGTGAACACGAGAGTTCCTTTCCAACCACACGTGATAGATGGTGGTCACTATGCTGCAAAACGCTGCTTCCTGGCGAAGGTCAGCAGTGGTAAACGATGCTTTCAGGTCCCCCAGTTCGTCATCTTGAGTCATCGGTCTATCAAGACAAGGAGGCATGCCAATCTTAATTCTACAGCTGGCCCACAGGTATGCAGAGTACGTACATTGGAAAAATAAGTGATTTCTATGTTCTTGTTCTTTGTAATAACCCGTATTTTTAAATAACATGTTATAATGTAAATCAAGACAGAATTAAATTCTAAAATCTGAACCAAGGGAAATGGGTTGTGCCATTGCGTTCGTCTCGGAAAAATACGCGAAATAGAGTCCGAGTTTTCGAAAAACGGAGTCCGTATGACCAAGTTATGGCCCAATGAAGTTTTCAGAAAATTCCAAGCCCGAAAACAGTTCAAATTCGAATTCAGATTCGAATTACAACCAAGGCAGAATGGGCGGGAATTCTCCTGCCCCAGGAAGAGTCGACACAGGGGTCGACACCAGTGTCGACCCCCCCCAATGGGTCGACACCCATGTCGACCCAGGGGTCGACACCCATGTCGACCCAGGGGTCGACACCCATGTCGACCCAGGGGTCGACACCCATATCGACCCAGGGGTCGACACCCCCGGTCGGACCAGTTTTTCTGGTGCACCATTTGTGACATGTTGGGTCTTGTTCTGGAAGTTTCTGACGGGAGTTGATGGCTCAGATTCGATTTAGGGTTAATCATATGGTCTAAACTACCCCTAATCTCTATAAAAAGACCCCTAGACCTAGCCTAAACCCTCATTAATCATTCCTACAACTAAATGCTGCCCAAATGTTCACTAATCATGGCCTCCACCTTCTTCATGAGAGCATGAGTGTCTCAAATCAATCTGTGTCATAAAGGAGCCATCTTTCTTAAGTAAAAGAGCCATCTTTCTATGTCTTTGGGGTTATTCCTTCTTGTTCTCAAGTCTTGAAGTGGAGTTTATCGTCTTTGGTTGCGGATTTGCTAGTGTTGCTTCGTCTCAATCTTATTTTATATTAATTCTAGTCTTCATAGCATTGTAAGCCCTATACGACTCTTAGATTCTAACTATGAAGTTAAATGTGACATGTTGCAAGTTTGAGTTTAGGCCTAAGTATGATTTGTGCTTTGATCCTATCATGTTATGCATAGATTTGCCCTATGCAAGTTTGTAAAGCTATCACCTTGACTATGTGCATAGAAAGCTGTGACCTTTGATTTGAAATGTTGCATTATGCAACATGAGAACTCTCATAACCTATATGATAACTTGCATATAATGTTGTATGCGAACTTCTAGTCATCATCCTATGTCATTTATGATCATGTTTCACCTATTTGCTTAAGTTGATATTATGCATGTTTTGAGGCCCATGATGTAATATGCAAGCTTATGAACATATTTATGCCTCATATGCCACCATGTTTAACTTGTGGCCAACCTTATTACCTTATGCCCTTTTGTCATGCTTTTGCCAAGTTCCCTCTTTTGATCTATGTTATGTTATGCGAAACGTACATGCGATGGGAATGCGTTAGGTTTGGGTAATATTAATGACATGAAAACATGGTTTTAAAATATGACATGAACATTGACTTGTGATTATGTTTGTAAACATAATGATGGACATGACACTTAGAAAATATGAGTGTGGCCAACTCGAGGTTGGGTTGAGTTTGTAGCATAAATCTACCCAGAACCGACCGGCTTAACTAGTGGCTACAAACAATAGGACACAATGTGAGTAGTTGGTCACGTCGTACTTGAAACCCGAGGTTAGACTAAGTTGTGGTGTAAAGCTACCCGGACCCGCCCGGCTTAACTAGTAACCACAACAAGGTCTAATGTGAGAGGTTGGGTGCATTAAATTAATTAATGCCACATGAAAGGGTTAAGTCATGGACTACTTGAATACTTAACCAATTAAACACGATGGATTGGTAGGGTTAAGTCATGGACTACTTGAATACACTTAACCAATTAAACCCGATGTATTGATAGGGTTAAGTCATGAACTGCTTGAATACACTTAACCAACTCGATACATGGTTAGGATAGGGTTAACCACACTTAACCCACTTGAAATCCTAGTTACGTGGTCCTTTTCAGCAGTAACCAACTTCGAAGTATCATGGGTACCCTGGACAAGGCTAGGGTGGGGCACGATTACTGGACTGATTGTAAGAGGCCAAAAAGAGACGGCTGAAGGGTGCACCGGTTGTTCAGGCGGACCATGGTCGTGCACATTAAGTCCGGAGTTGAACATGGGCACCAGTAGGTTTAGACTGTGCGTGCTTGAATTGTGTCTGTGGTTTACACCTTAGGGCTGGATACACCCTGGGGTGGACCTAGCACAGTTAACTACATTCCACGATTAAGCCGTATGACACCGATACACGACGAGTTAGGCTTATAGGGAGCCGATCGACTAGACCGAGTAGTTGGACCTCGATTCAGGTCATCTCATGATGTGGGCCATCTTTGAGCCAAGGGATCATTTCTTGATTATACTTGACATGGATTGGAATACTAGTACACACCTGGTGCAACTTAACCTTGTATATGCGATGCCACACTTGATCTATCTTGTTAACTTTTCACCATGCCAGTTATCACCCTACATCTCATCTCTGTTTTACATGTTCAGTTAACTTTATTAGTTTTTATACTAATAGTAGATAGGACTTACCAGTCTTTTTGACTGACCCGTTTTCTTTCGCCTCTTTTCTTCCGTTTCCCCCCTCTGGTTTACAGGGTGGGAATACTGGTACTTAGCTTGGATCTTTAGCTGCTTTTCTGGATAGCTCATGTACGGTTTGGACTTGAGCACGCTATGGCTTTCTTCTACCTTGGGGATAGTTACTTTATGATTTCCTTTCCATTTTTCAGTTGATGTTTCTAGACTATGTTTTGTGGAAAATAATGACCAAGTACTTTGATGTAACTTGACTATGGTTTTGAAATGCTAGTTTTATCCGCTGCTTTGTTTACTCTGTTTTTACTTATATGTTCTGTCTTGTGATATCTGCATGCATGTTTACCTCGTTTAACGCCCCTCCAAAGCTAGTGTCCTTACAAGAGTGGCACTGGCGGAGGTGGGGTGTTACATTTGGTATCAGAGCATAAGGTTTACAAGATTTGAGCAAAAGGTTTTTAAAACTTACCTTTTGAAAAACTATTTTCAAAACCAATTAAGTATTTTCCAAGAAAAGTCTAGTTATTTTAAAAGGCTATTCCCCAAAAAGCCATTAGCACTATCCTTCGTTTCCTCGTTCTGAATCTATCTTTTTCTTTTTCAGTATGGCCGATCTTAACCTTCCCGAGGGAGTGACCATTCCCGGATGGTTCCGAAGGTACTTGGAAGCTAGGGCCAACGATGTGGGCCCAGCAAACACCCCCACCGTAACTGAGGTCCCTCCTCCTCCTCCTCAGAATCCACAAGCAGATTTCGCTAAGGTTTGCAAAGACTTTAAGGCGATGGGTGGCAAGAATTTTATTGGGACGGAGACTTTTGTGGAGGCGAGAAATTGGTTGAAAGAAACTGAGGATCTCTTCGCTATCTTTGATGTGGAAGACCATAGAAAAGTTCTGTTGGCAGCGTGGCTATTGAAAGAAGAAGCTGCTTATTGGTGGGAGGTCACCAATGCTACTAGACCTATAGAGACTTGGGCCGACTTTAGGACGAGGTTTGGGCTTAAGTTTCTATCATCTGCTGAGGCGAATCTGCAATTGGAGAAGTTTATATCTTTGAAGCAAGGGGACATGACAGTGAGGGAGTATGTGAATAAATTTAACCAGCTAGCTCGATTCGGTTTGGACATGGTTAATACTCCCCAGAAGATGGCTTTATGCTTGGCACGAGGGCTGAATGAGCCATTACAAGGTTTATCCCTATCTCATATACCCATGGGGGCCACTTTTGAAGGCCTAGTAGACATGGCATTGCTTCAAGGAGACGATAAGAATGGCAAGAAAGAAGTCAAGACTAATGAGACTCAAGCCAAGAAGACAGACTCCAAGTGGGGAGGAAATCAGAGCAATCAGAACAACAAGAACAACAAGGGCAACAAGGCCAAGGCAAAGGACCCAAGAAAATGCAACTTCTGTGGGATTGTTGGGCACATAGCCAAGGATTGCAGAAAGAAGAAGAGGAAGTTGGGCGAATGCTTTCACTGTGGAGAGCCTGGACACCTTAGCAAGGATTGCCCCAAGAGGCAAGGACAAGGGAAAGGGCAGAATCAGCATGCAGGACCTTCTGGAGGGCAAGTGCATGCCCTCAACACTGCTCCAGTTCAGGACCGAGGTAGTATTTCTGTAGAAAGCCTTGTTTATATTTCTGATTATCCTGTTCGCACCTTATTTGATTCTGGCGCATCGC
This sequence comes from Allium sativum, assembly GCA_030737875.1. NCBI lineage: Eukaryota > Viridiplantae > Streptophyta > Magnoliopsida > Asparagales > Amaryllidaceae > Allium > Allium sativum. Next base: position 786,136,416 of record CM060916.1, on the reverse strand, counting down.
ATAGTTTTATTTCTTATGACATTGTTGAAAGTTTGCACCTAAGTACTAGTCTAGTTGAGGATCCCGTCAGCGTTTCAAATCCAATTGGGGGTTCCGCTCATCTATCTATGATTTGTGTGGATTTGAAGATTTCTATCTTGACCGTAGAATTCACGTGTAACGCTTATGTTCTCGGGTTCACGGGATACGGGTTGATTTTGGGCATGGATTGGTTGTCCAGTTATGGAGCCATCCTCGATTGTGAGCATAGGGTGGTGAGGCTCATGACTCGCCTCGGTAATACCCTAGAAATTTCTTGTAACCCTAGAGGTCCCGTCATGTTATGTTATCTTGAATCTCTTGACTCGTCCATCGATGATCTGCAATCTGTAAGGGTGGTTCGAGAATATCCTGATGTCTTTGAAGAGGTTAAGGGGTTACCCCCTAAACGAGAGATAGATTTTAGTATTTATCTTGTTGATAATGCCATGCCAGTATCATTGCCCGTTAGGCACATGGCCCCACGAGAAAGAAGAGAGCTCAGTAAGCAAATCAAGGAGCTGCTTGAGAAATTTTTTATTAGGCGAAGCATTTCTGAATGGGGTGCTCCTGTGGTATTCGCTACTAAGGCGGATGGTTCGCTTCGTCTATGTGTTGATTATCGAGAGTTGAACAAGCTGACAAAGAAGAATAGGCACCCGTTACCGAGGATTGACGATCTCTTTGACCAGCTGGTTGGTGCTTCTGTTTTCTCTCAGCTCGATCTAGCCACCGGATTCCATCAGCTTAGAGTAGCCGAGGATAGTATTGATAAGACTGCGTTTAGGACTCCAGGTGGATTCTTTGAATGGCTTGTCATGCCATTCGGTTTGACTAATGCACCCGCCTACTTCGTAGACTTGATGAGTAGGGTGTTCAGGGAGTTCCTTAACAAGTTTGTTGTTGTCTTCGTGGATGATATTCTGATCTTCTCAAAGGATGAGGAAGAGCATGCTAGGCATCTCAAGGAAGTGATGGATACGCTTAGAGCGCATCAGTTGAAAGCCAAGTTCTCCAAATGCCATTTTTGGAGAAGGAAAGTTCGGTTTCTTGGACATATAGTTTCTAAGCAAGGCATAGCGGTGGATCCCGCGAAAGTGGTTGTGGTTCAAGACTGGAAAACTCCTAGGAATGCAACCGAAGTAAGTAGCTTTCTCGGTCTGGCGGGCTACTATAGGAAGTTCATCAGGGACTTCGCTAAGATTTCATCCCCTCTTACTAGGTTGACGAAGAAGAACTTAGTTTTTGCATGGGACTTAGAGTGTGAGCTTGCTTTTCAAAGGCTCAAGAGGGCCCTTACTACCGCTCCAGTTTTAGCATTACCCGATGGCGGTAAGATGTTTACCATGTACACCGATGCATGTGGCACGGGGTTAGGTGTTGTTCTGATGCAAGAGGGAAGAGTGATATGTTATGGGGGTAGGCAACTTAAAGTTCATGAGAAGAACTATCCCACTCATGATTTGGAGTTGGCGGCGATCGTCTTTGCACTCAAATCCTGGCGCCACTATCTTCTAGGCGAAAGGTTTGAGTTGTATACTGATCACAAGTCACTCAAGTACCTCTTCTCGCAGAAAGATCTGAATCTAAGGCAACAAAGGTGGATGGAATTCTTGACATCTTATGACTTCGAGATAGCTTATACCCCTGGCAAGGGTAATGTTGTGGCTGATGCACTAAGCAGAAGGAGGTTGACTTTGAGTCCCTTGTTTATTGAGATGAAGAACTTAGAGTTCTTGGCAACCTTTGATTTCACAACAGCTGTTGAGTCGATGACGGGTTCATTAGCATCCCTTGAGCTTAGACCCACACTTCTTGATCAAGTTGGGGCTTCCCAGAAAGGAGACCCGCAGATAGTCGAGGTCATGGACAAGTTGATTCGTGGTGAGACGTCTAGTCACCTTGCTAGATATACTATTGATGATAAGGGTTGGCTAAGGCGTGATGGAAGGCTATGCGTTCTACAAGTAGGAGACTTGGTGCATAAAGTTCTCGAAGAACCACATCACTCAAAGATGACTATACATCCTGGAGGAGATAAGATGTATAGAGATATGAAGCGCATTTTCTTTTGGGCTGGAATGAAGAAAGATGTTGCAGAGTATGTTTCAAAGTGCATGGTGTGCCAACAAGTGAAAGCCGAGTCAAAGAAACCAGGTAGGCTATTACATCCATTGGAGGTCCCGCAATGGAAGTGGGAGAGTATTTCTATGGATTTTGTGGATGGATTGCCTAGGTCAAGGAAAGGGAACACGAGCATATGGGTCGTAGTTGATAGACTTACGAAGAGTGCTCATTTCATTCCTGTAAAGAGCAAGAGGACCGCATCATGGCTAGCATCTATTTATCTTCGAGAGATAGTGCGGTTGCATGGAGTTCCTTCTAGCATAGTTAGCGATCGTGACCCAATTTTCACTAGCCAGTTCTGGAATAGTTTGCAAGAAGCGATGGGTACCCGATTGAATCTGAGTACAGCCTATCACCCCCAGATGGATGGCCAAACCGAAAGGGTAAATAGAGTGCTAGAAGATCTTTTGAGACTTTGTTTTCTTGACTTTGGTGGTACTTGGGAAGACCACCTTTCTCTTGTAGAGTTTTCTTATAATAATAGCTATCAAGCCAGCATAGGGATGGCACCATTTGAAGCTTTGTATGGGAGGCCGTGTAGGTCACCATCTTGTTGGTGGGAGACAATAGATAGGCTTATACTTGGGCCCGATATGATACGGGACACATCCGAGAAAGTTGAATTGGTGAGAAGACGGATGAAAGCGGCCCAAGATAGACAGAAATCCTATGCTGACAAGCGAAGGGCAGATTTGGAATTCGAAGTGGGAGACATGGTTTTTGTGAAGGTTTCTCCTTTGCGTAATGTGGTACGTTTTGGAGCAGTTGGGAAACTGGCACCAAGGTTTGTAGGACCCTTCCCTATCATAGAGAGAATTGGAAAGATGGCCTATAAGGTGGAATTGCCCGAGAAGCTAACCGGAGTGCATAATGTCTTTCATGTCTCGCATCTCCGAAAGTGCCTACATGAGTCCGCTGAGGTGGTTGAACCAAGCATTCTTGAAGACATGGAGGTAGAGAAAGAGGCAACCTTGAGGAGAGCTCCGATTCGTATCTTGGGAACAGAGATCAAGAAACTAAGAAATCGAGAAGTCAAATTGGTAAAAGTTCAGTGGAGTGAAGCCGATGAAGATGCAACTTGGGAAACCGAGGAGAAGATGCGTGGGCTTTATCCATTTCTTTTTTAGGGTACATTTTCAATCTCTTTTCCTAGTTGGTATATCTTTCTTTTGCTATCCATGTTTATCTAGTTTATCTTGTTTCGTAAATCTTGTCATGAGAACCTTAGGTAGAAACCCTTGGTTGAAACATGTGTTTGAAACATGTTATGCTTGATGTTTGCAAGTGGTTGCAAGTGTTTGCAAGTGGATACTCATGGATGCATGATACACATTAGGCACTAAGATCGGCTCACACACTTTCATGTTGCATATGCATGAGTGTTTATGCTTATTCATGGATGAAACTTGTTGTGCTATCTCGTGGATGTTGCATATGAATGAATGTTATGTGCACTCATGTAGAGATTATAAATTATGTTAGGAATTTGCATACATATGGACTCATTTCACTAACATACTTTGCATTAAGGAGGTTTACTGAATCAGTAACCACCTGATTTTTGCATTAGATAAGTACATATACACACACCTTTTGCATATGTTCATACAACATTTAGAATCTTTTTAAGGACAATAGTTACTTGTGGATGATGTTTTGAGTAGATGGATGATGGATGGTAGGATACATTCTTCCTAACTTGGAGATTTTGAGGACGAAATCCTTTAAGGAGGGGAGAATGTAATAACCCGTATTTTTAAATAACATGTTATAATGTAAATCAAGACAGAATTAAATTCTAAAATCTGAACCAAGGGAAACGGGATGAGCCATTGCGTTCCTCTCGGAAAAATACGCGAAATAGAGTCCGAGTTTTCGAAAAACGGAGTCCGTATGACCAAGTTATAGCCCAATGAAGTTTTCAGAAAATTCCAAGCCCGAAAACAGTTGTAATTCGAATTCAGATTCGAATTACAACCAAGGCAGAATGGGCGGTAATTTTCCCGCCCCAGGCAGGGTCGACACAGGGGTCGGCACAAGTGTCGACCCCCCCAATGGGTCGACACCCATGTCGACCCAGGGGTCGACACCCATGTCGACCCAGGGGTCGACCCCCCCGGTCGGACCAGTTTTTCTGGTGCACCATTTGTGACATGTTGGGTCTTGTTCTGGAAGTTTCTGACGGGAGTTGATGGCTCAGATTCGATTTAGGGTTAATCCTATGGTCTAAACTACCCCTAATCTCTATAAAAAGACCCCTAGACCTAGCCTAAACCCTCATTAATCATTCCTACAACTAAATGCTGCCCAAATGTTCACTAATAATGGCCTCCACCTTCTTCATGAGAGCATGAGTGTCTCAAATCAATCTATGTCATAAAGGAGCCATCTTTCTTAAGTAAAAGAGCCATCATTCTATGTCTTAGGGGTTATTCCTTCTTGTTCTCAAGTCTTGAAGTGGAGTTTATCGTCTTTGGTTGCGGATTTGCTAGTGTGGCTTCGTCTCAATCTTATTTTATATTAATTCTAGTCTTCATAGCATTGTAAGCCCTATACTACTCTTAGATTCTAACTATGAAGTTAAATGTGACATGTTGCAAGTTTGAGTTTGGGTCTAAGTATGATTTGTGCTTTGATCCTATCATGTTATGCATAGATTTACCCTATGCAAGTTTGTAAAGCTATCACCTTGACTATGTGCATAGAAAGCTATGACCTTTGATTTGAAATGTTGCATTATGCAACATGAGAACTCTCATAACCTATATGATAACTTGCATATAATGTTGTATGCGAACTTCTAGTCATCATCCTATGTCATTTATGATCATGTTTCACCTATTTGCTTAAGTTGATATTATGCATGTTTTGAGGCCCATGATGTAATATGCAAGCTTATGAACATATTTATGCCTCATATGCCACCATGTTTAACTTGTGGCCAACCTTATTACCTTATGCCCTTTTGTCATGCTTTTGCCAAGTTCCCTCTTTTGATCTATGTTATGTTATGCGAAACGTACATGCGATGGGAATGCGTTGGGTTTGGGTAATATTAATGACATGAAAACATGGTTTTAAAATATGACATGAACATTGACTTGTGATTATGTTTGTAAACATAATGATGGACATGACACTTAGAAAATATGAGTGTGGCCAACTCGAGGTTGGGTTGAGTTTGTAGCATAAATCTACCCGGAACCGACCGGCTTAACTAGTGGCTACAAACAATAGGACCCAATGTGAGTAGTTGGTCACGTCGTACTTGAAACCCGTGGTTAGACTAAGTTGTGGTGTAAAGCTACCCGGACCCGCCCGGCTTAACTAGTAACCACAACAAGGTCTAATGTGAGAGGTTGGGTGCATTAAATTAATTAATGCCACATGATAGGGTTAAGTCATGGACTACTTGAATACTTAACCAATTAAACACGATGGATTGGTAGGGTTGAGAAATGGACTACTTGAATACACTTAACCAATTAAACCCGATGTATTGATAGGGTTAAGTCATGAACTGCTTGAATACACTTAACCAACTCAATACATGGTTAGGATAGGGTTAACCACACTTAACCCACTTGAAATCCTAGTTACGTGGTCCTTTTCAGCAGTAACCAACTTCGAAGTATCATGGGTACCCTAGACTAGGCTAGGGTGGGGCACGATTACTGGACTGATTGTAAGAGGCCAAAAAGAGACGGCTGAAGGGTGCACCGGTTGTTCAGGCGGACCATGGTCGTGCACATTAAGTCCGGAGTTGAACATGGACACCAGTAGGTTTAGACTGTGCGTGCTTTAATTGTGTCTGTGGTTTACACCTTAGGGCTGGATACACCCTGGGGTGGACCTAGCACAGTTAACTACATTCCACGATTAAGCTGTATGACACCGATACACGACGAGTTAGGCTTATAGGGAGCCGATCGACTAGACCGAGTAGTTGGACCTCGATTCAGGTCATCTCATGATGTGGGCCAGCTTTGGGCCAAGGGATCATTTCTTGATTATACTTGACATGGATTGGAATACTAGTACACACCTGGTGCAACTTAACCTTGTATATGCGATGCCACACTTGATCCATCTTGTTAACTTTTCACCATGCCAGTTATCACCCAACATCTCATCTCTGTTTTACATGTTCAGTTAACTTTATTAGTTTTTATACTAATAGTAGATAGGACTTACCAGTCTTTTTGACTGACCCGTTTTCTTTCGCCTCTTTTCTTCCGTTTCCCCCCTCAGGTTTACAGGGTGGGAATACTGGTACTTAGCTTGGATCTTTAGCTGCTTTTCTGGATAGCTCATGTACGGTTTGGACTTGAGCACGCTATGGCTTTCTTCTACCTTGGGGATAGTTACTTTATGATTTTCTTTCCAGTTTTCAGTTGATGTTTCTAGACTATGTTTTGTGGAAAATAATGACCAAGTACTTTGATGTAACTTGACTATGGTTTTGAAATGCTAGTTTTATCCGCTGCTTTGTTTACTCTGTTTTTACTTATATGTTCTGTCTTGTGATATCTGCATGCATGTTTACCTCGTTTAACGTCCCTCCAAAGCTAGTGTCCTTGCAAGAGTGGCACTGGCGGAGGTGGGGTGTTACATTCTTCATCACAAAGAACGCATGTAGGATTAATATCATAGCCCCAGCTAATCATAACATCTTTAGTGCTTAGGCGGTTGAGATAAGCTTTGTAGGCACATATAGACATTTTAGGGCTGTTGATGTTATGCCAAATAATTTTACACCAATCAAGTTCAGGATTATGTGTTCTTGAAATATCCCACGCTGAATGGAAAGAGAAACCATTGGGACTTTCATTTCAGCTCCAAAAATCTTTATTCATGTTAGAATGAATATTAATATCCTTTACTAGGTTTGAAATCAATCTAGTGGCAGGCATACAATTTGGGTCGAAAACTCCATTGTGGATAATGTTATTCACAATGAGACCTTCTCCCCCAAATAAACTCAGGTTATCCCAGCCCAGAATGTTAACCATAGTGTTGTTATTCAACCATGGATCAAACCACAGCTTCGTGTCTTGACCATCCACAATACATCTTTTAATACATTGAAGCCCCTTTTGTCTATGCCGAAGAATAGTTTTCCATGTGCACGAACTATTATTATCCACCTGCATAACCCAGAAATATTTTCCGGTACAATATCTACTGACCATCCATCGTTTCCACAAACTGTTTCCGTTTACAAAGTGCCACAGCAGTTTCCGGGCAGCCGCAGTTTTGATTTCCTTTAGATTTCTCAAGCCTATGCCCCCTTCAGCTTTAGGTGTACAAAGAGTGTCCCATGCAATTTTATGCCTTTTTCCAGCCCATACAAAATTTGCACACAATTTATTTACCTTGTTAATCATGGCCTCTGGTATTTGATAAATTAGCATCCAAAAGAGAACCATAGGTGTAATTACCGTCCGAATCAGCTCGATCTTACCTGCCATCGAGAGGAGCCTGCAATCCCAATTGTCCATTTTTCTTCTAATCCTGTCTAGGAGCTCACCACAATCCGAGAAATGTAGGTAATTGTAAGATAGCGGTACACCCAAATATTTGCCAGGTAGAGTCCCTTCTTTCATGTTTAGAGCCTGAAGAATCTGATTTTTGTTGGAAACCCCTCTACTGAAGAACACCTTAGATTTTAGACAATTGATCTTGAGACCAGCATAATCCCTCATATGATCCAGCACTCTTTTAGTAGCCTCCACACCTTTTATCTTGGCTTTACAAAAGATCATCAAGTCATCCGCATACATCAAATGTGTGATTTTAGGCTCATCTTTATAGACGGGCTGAATGAGCTTAGTTTCCTCAGCTTTATACATCAAAATCGACAAAAATTCCATCGCGACACAGAAAAGATATGGCGATAGGGGGTCCCCTTGCCTTAGGCCCATGTTGCTATGAATAAAACCCTTAGGCGATCCTTGAACCAAGATAGAGTAGGTAGGCGTCGTGATGCATGTTTTGATAATTTTAATAATCTGTCTTGGAAACCCCATCATTCGTAGCATATGACAAATAAAGTTTCTATTAACCATGTCATAAGCTTTCTGCAAATCTATTTTAATGCAGATTTTACCGCTGCCTTTTTTGTTAAAACATCTAATTTGTTCATGAGCTAGCAGAATGTTTTCCGCAATATATCTCCCCGGAATAAAGGCCGATTGGTTATCAGAAATCAGATGTTTAAGATATGGCTTTATTCTATTGCATATAACTTTAGAGATGATTTTATAAATCACGTTACAGCAAGCAATGGGCCTATAATCTGAAATACCTTTCGGATTGTCACCTTTCGGAATGAGAGTGATAAAGGTGTGGTTTATACCTTTTTCCAACTTCCCTGTATTAATAACTTCTTGCACCAACTCCAAAATATTTTCTTTCAGCAAATTCCAATGCACTTTGTAAAATTTAGCGGTGAGACCATCGGGACCTGGGCTCTTTTCATCTGGTATAGAGAATATAGCTTTGTGAATTTCTTCTAAAGTTATATTGGAGGTTAAATGTTCCCTTCCCCTGTCATTAACAAGAGATTTGCAATTAATAGCTGGAAAATTATTTTATTCAACACATGAATATATATTTTATTCAACACATGAATTTATGTTTTATTCAACACATGAATTTTCTTTTATTCAACACATGAATATATATTTTATTCAACACATGAATTTATATTTTATAACATGAAATTATTTTATATTTTCTTTTAGTCAACACATGAATATATATTTTATTCAACACATGAATTTATATTTTATTCAACACATAAATTTTCTTTTATTCAACACATGAATATATATTTTATTCAACACATGAATTTATATTTTATAAATTGGAATGAGACCCACTCAAATACCATATAATGTTATTTATATGGGTTCTATAAACACATGTATATAATAGCAACGATAAATAACCAACCATCATCCAAAGTGCACCACACAACTACATAAGCATTAAATATAAATAATTAACGCTTACACAGTCTGTCAACCCATTAATTGACATACAACTAAACAATCGGGATTAGTGTACATCAAATATCATCCCAACACCTGTGTGGGGTTTCAAATCAACAAACACATATTTTTGTTTGTGCAGTTGGGCGATGTGTAAAATTTATCGTCCCAATCAATATCAGTCAAATGGGTGTACATAAACAAATCGTGCGATTTATTTATAAATATTTATTTTATATACATGTTAAAAATTATATTTTTAACTATAAAATATTTTATTCATTCCACATCACACAATAAAATTTTCACAACACATCAATCAAACAACCAAGTCATCCATTGTCTATGGACAACGGGTGTGGGGTGCTGCTAAGCACCGTCTACATCCTAGTATATATTTCAACTAGAAAATAAATTAAAAGTGAGGAGTTCTCACCTTGGGGTTCCACTCCGCCATTTCATTTCTGAATTTCTGAACCGTTTGAATTCCTTTTTGATTTCAATCTGTTACATCGCACTCCTTTTCACGCTGTTCATAGTAAAAATCATATTTTTATCTCAACGCTATATGGATAAAAATCACATTTTTCTATCACTGTTATATAGATAAAAATTCTATTTTTATACCGCTACTATATAGATAAAAATTCTATTTTTTTAAATTAGTTCTCTTTATAAAAATTATAATTTTATTACCCTACATAAATAAAAATCATATTTTTATTACTCCACATAAATAAAAATCATATTTTTATGACTCTACAAAAATAAAAATCATATTTTTATTACTCTACATAAATAAAAATCATATTTTTATTTTTCCTTTTATATTTAAAATAAAATATTTATATTCTAACGACGATCAATATAAATATATATACGTTCTAATTCTATTCAAAATAAATTTCTCGGCGTTATTATTTAAAATAAATCATTTTAAATATTCAAAATTCATTAAAATTGCCAAAAGAAATTTTTTAAATTGGCTCGGATTTCCGGGTTATTACACAGTCACCCTACTTCGACCATCTTTAATGATACAGACCTAAACTGCAGAATTAATTCATTATTGAACGTTCCAGTTTATCCAAAACCAGAGACTGACCCCTCCCATTGTTCAGCTGCCAAGCCAAATCCCTCCACATCACCGATACTTCACCCAACCTAACATGCGATGAACCCTAAAACGCTGCTGCACTACACTACAACTTCGGTCCTATCGCCATAACCATTCGCCTGTGTGCCTAAGGTCAAGCTCCGGGATGCCAAGAGTTTGACTCCAGATCGCGACATCTTCTAGGTCGTGTACTTATAACGAATGAACGTATTTTCGTTCGATTTTGAGTTCCAGATTACCTTGAGGAAGAGGTCGCCATTATTGAAGCTTTTGACTTCGATTTTGAGGAAATAAGAAATGACGGTTTTTGATTTATTATGGGCTTTTTTTCTTCTTTGAATCGGTGAAGTGGATTTTGAATCGAAATTTCCTTTTTGTTTTCGGTGGATTTACATTTTGATTTACTGGAAGGGAAAACAGAAGGCTTGGAATGCAAATTGGGTTTGAGAATGGACATATGAAATGTGAAGGCCTCAACTAAATTTATAAATGCGTACAGGAGATAAACGAACACGACAATAATTAGATGTTTACCAGATATCAAATGGAGGGAGACATGATTTTGTTCTCGAGAGAGTAATGTTTGCATTTAAGAAAAGATATGCCGGATTTAGGAATTACAAGGTTGATATAATTTGAAAATAATAATTTAATCATGTCTGTTTTGATTAATTAACTAAAATATCTTCTGGCCCCTTAACTCATAATCCTGAACCATTATTTCACGTAACGACTGATGTTTCCAGATTACAACGCTCTTCTGAACTTAATGGAATAAGTTCTACAATTTTAGTTGACCGTATACACGGAATATCAATATTAAATTGACATTATAAATTTAATTTGAATTAATTATTAATTAATTTCAAATAATTTAATTCATTGATAATAAATAATTTTGTATCGCTTCAAAATTAATACAGAATTTATTTTAATTGACTAAATTGTTTCAATTCAGTTTCAATTGTGACTTCTATTATATTTTGTCCTCGTATTACTATAATTTAATATATTCGATATTAAATCATATATCGATTATTTAATCCATAAATTTTATATTAAATTTAATTTATACTTACAATTCAACATTTAAAACAATTTAAATGTTCGTTATAAAATAGTTAAAATTCTGGGACGTTACACACCCCCTCCATTTTTTGCATATCTGGATTGCTATTCAATATGATTCAAATCCAGATCAGCTACCGATCTGGAAGGTATACTAGTTTATAGGGAAGCACAATAGTTACTTTCCCTTATTTCCTACAAAATTGCCCTTTATTCTCTTCTCCCTTCTTCTTTTTACTTTATCTCTAGTGTTTTCGAATCCTCCTCTCTCCTTTCCGTCAATTACTTCCAAATATTACCTATTTTTCCATTGACATGCGCCAATGCTCACTTTCAACCACCAAACCATATAAGAAGAAAGGTGGGTCATTGTATTTGTTTATGTGGACTCGTTTGGGTTAGGGATGACAAAGGGTCGATGGATACGATGAGTAGTATGTAGGAATAATCAACAGTGAGGTCAAGGTGATAGTAACAACTTTTGGAGGTGTGTGCAAGTGGATTCGATGGCCATAACAGGGAAGTGGTAGGCGAGGATGGTGATATAATGCCATGGTAATGGAAGGAGAAAGAGACAAGAATTTGGTGAAGGAAATGATGGAACTTCAAATCGGCATGGTAGTGAAGGGGAAAAGGAAGGATAAATTGGAAAAGGACAAAGTGTTTGGATCAGTGTAAATAGGCTACCGACCGAGAGAGTATAAGACCTGGCCGATATGAAACGTGCCGATTCAAATTGTTATGATCGAAGTCGGTGGCATACTCCCATGGATCGCTCCTTAGGATTTCATCGATGTAGTTCAATTGGAAACTTGACTGCGCATATTCAAATTTGAAATACTAATAGGTTTTGAGAAAAGAACCTTAGGAATTTCCACGCATATTTAAACTTCAGACTTAACGAAGCATATTTATAATTATGGGCATTATAACTGGTGGACTTGAACTAAACTCATAAATGTTTTCCATTGTCGACTTATCTTAATGTTTGTGGAAGTTCTTTGCACGTCGATCCAAATATTTGTGAGACAGTCAGCAACGATTGTCTTTCCAGTTTGCTTTTTCAAGATTTAATTCAGCATTTTGTGTGCTCTGTTATTTTACTAAGTACATTGGATGGTCACACACATTGGGGGGCTGAAGGATTTATTTCTCTAACTATTATCATTTATTAACTTTCATTCTCAATAGATGTACGACATTCCATCCGAATTGTAGAGAATATTATGAAACGAGAGGCGTGCTTAGCAGTTCTAATGGTGTAGCAAGAATAAAGCGGGGAAATAGCTGAAGCACACAAAAGTTCATTAGATATAAAACCAAAATATTTGAAAATTAATTAATTAATTTTTCATATTATATGTGTTCAAGAAACTAATATTAATTAATCTTATACAAAAAATAAAGTAATACCATAATTATGCATGTTAAATTTGATGAGTGTGATTGATTATCACCATTTATTGGGCACACTAATGCCTTAAATTTAGTCCCTTAGGCTAAATTTATTGAATCATTTAAAAAGAGAACTTGTCAAATCAAGCTCTACATACTAATACTGCTAAAGCGGACACTAAAAAAACATTGATATAGTGGATGCAGCGGAAAATAATAAGGATAAAAGCAGATCAACCATTCATCAGCGCTAAATTGAAATGGCATAATGCTTCAAGAACTTTATTGGATATAATGGGTATATTACGGGGATCAAACTTCTTAGGGCCGAACACACTAGCCCCAGTTAACACCTAAGTTCTCCTGATTCATCCGTTGACTTTGTAGAAACAGCATAAAAAGGAACAGTTTCTGATTATCAATCGAATATCATGTCCAGCAGCAAGAAGAGGATGTAGAGGAACGGGAAGAAGAGGAAGAATTGTTGCACTACTTATCCAAACATCTGACACATTAGATGGGGTTGTCATATTGGATAATCCACTGGATTCGCTTCTTCATCATTTAACAAAGCCAAATTGAACATAGAATCCCATTCGACGACTGCTGGTTTCAGGACCGAATGGCCTGGCTCATGCCCCTCCAGATGACTACACGGCATGCAACTGATAAATGTTTATGTCTGGGTGTGTTACCCATTTAATTCATTTACTTGCAAAATCCTACATCACATGCAGCTTACTCCCAAATAACTCCATCCCAATGGTCATGCCTATCTACACTACATGTATATTTTGTTGGATTAATTGACATAAATAATCCGAAATTTAACCCATATATTAATCTGAAGTATGCGTTATTTATAAATAATCCCAAGTTTGGGGGGTGTCTTCCCAAATTGATCCCACTACCCCCATTAACTTGCTACAGCCGGTTTCTACCTTTTTACTTTACCAAATTCATTTCTTTTTCTGCGACTTCTCCTCTTCTACATTTCTCGTGACATTTCACAGATCCACGTGTGAATCTTCACGTTGCTTTGGCTCTCTCAATTGTGTGGTAGGTAATTTCAATCCTTTGAATTGTGTATTTGAATTCGATTTCAATAAAGCTAGGGCACGTCGATTTGTGTATTGATATTCTATGTTGAAAACAGATTTGGGTTAAAATGGACAAAGTAGGTCTGAAATTTTGGCATGGAGGTTCGTTTCAGTCAGGTCCAAATGGTTTAGAGTATGTTGGAGGCGAGGCTAAAACCATTAATGTCGACCCTGATTTGTTATGTTGGTTTTGGCTGAAGGAGTTAGCTCAAGAATGTGGGCAATATAGTACAATTGAAGAGATACACTACTTATTGCCGGAGAAATCTTTGGATGAGGGGCTCAGGAGGGTGTATGAAGACAAGGAGGTGCTGCAAATGGCTGAAATTGCGGTAAAGTATCATTGTGTTGAGTTGTTTGTGGTGCATGGGATTGATATTCCTCCTGACATCGAAGTAGAATTCCCAACCATGGTTGATAATGTACACAATACACTGCATGATTCTGCTCAGACTCCAATCGCCTCTCCACTGCAGACTAACGCCGCCTCTCTACCGCAGACTAATGCCGCCTCTCCACCGCAGACTAATGCAAGACGAAGGAAGAAGATTACTCCTAAAAAGAAGCTTTCTACAAAAAACCTCAAACTAGGTCATTTGGTCGAAACCATAAGCAACCTTCCCCATCAGCTAAAGAGAATACATGGTTGCGAAGAAGAACATCGCCTAGAAATCGTAAGATAACTTCTCCCTCAACCCAAACCGAAGTTCAAACAACTCTACCAGCCTCATCTTTACTTGTAGATGAAAATGCATCAGCTCAACAACATGCATCCCAACCAGCTTCCCCTTTAAGTGTAGATGAAAATGCGTCGGCTGAACAACATTCAGTCCAAGCAGCTTCCCCTATAAGCGTAGATGAAAATGCGGCAACTCAACAACATTTAAACCAAGATGAAACTCATAATTTAACACCTAGTTCTTTCAGCGTAGAAGACATGATTGGTGAGATCATTGGTCAATATCCTGGGACATCCAGTGAAGATGATCCAGTGTATGATCCTTCGAGAGGGCACGAGGAGAGCGAGGAGAGCGAGGATGCGAGTAGGAGAACATATACTGAAACTGATGAGCATGAAAATGAGAATGATGATGATGTTGAACAGGATGCTTATGAAGGTGAGGGTGATACCAGTGATGATGAACTAATAACTGCGAGGGACATAGCAAGAGGTATGAATGAGAGGCTAAGAACAATTGCTGCCAAGCTTCAAATGGAAGCAGCTCAAGGGAAGTTTGGATGTCAAGGAAAAAAACTTATCAACAAGAAGCTGGGACATCAAGAGTTGATGACAATACACATGTGAGTGAGTATGAAGACAGTGAAGATGAAGTTCATACACCACATGAAAGTGATGTTGATGAAGGGATAATTGCTAGGAAAAGAAGAATCAAGAACATAGTGGTGAATGAGAGGACTGATTGGTCAACATTTGAGTGGAGAGTTGGTCAAAGATGTCCATCAAGAAGAGAATTTAGAGCAGCAGTTGCAATGTTTGCTGTGGCACAAGGAAGAAACCTAACATTCAAAGTTAGTGACAAGTCGAGGTTGCAAAGACTAGGGGTGAGATGTAAGCCAGGCTGTCCTTTCAGATTGTATGCATCAATGGACAATAGGCAAGCCTCTTTTGTAGTGAAGGCAGTGGAAATTGATCATAATTGCCATAGGACAATGGAAGAAAATAGGCAGCTTAAATCCACTTGGTTGGCAGAGCAATTGTTGGAAGTATTTAAAGCAAGACCCCATTGGCCAGCATCAGAAATAATAGAGACAGTGAGGAGAGCTTACAGGGTTGTTATAAACAGAGACAAAGCATATAAGGTGAAGTATTGGGCTCATAAAAAACTACATGGTTCAATGACTGAACACTACCATAAACTAGGCAAATACATAGAGGCACTACGACTTTCAAATCCTGGCAGTGTATTTAGATTGGAGCATGAAATGATCAAAGGAATTCCAGTACCTATTTTTCAAAGAATTTTTGTATGTTTTGAAGGGTTAAAGAAGGGGTTCTTGGATGGATGTAGGAAAGTTTTATGCGTTGATGGGTGTTTTCTGAAAACATTCTTAGGTGGAATGTTATTAGCAGCCATAGGTAGGGATGCCAATGACCAAATGTTTCCATTAGCATGGGCTATTGTGGTGGGAGAGAACAACGATTCTTGGGAATGGTTTTTTAGAGAACTGCAGAGCTGCATAGGGGAAGGGAATGGCGCTGGATGGGCTATAATTTCTGATGAGCATATGGTAATATTTCATTCTTCTTGTCTTCTATTATTTTATGGCAGCACTTAAGTTTTTATTGTCTTCGAGCACCACTTTAATTGTTGCACATGTTTCTTTCATATAGGGTATTTTGAATGCAGTGGCAAAGGTGTTGCCTGAAGCAGAGCACAGACATTGTGCTAGGCACATCTTTGCTAATTGGCACAAGACACACAAAGGAGATGAAATGAAAATGTTATTCTGGAAAGGCAGCATGGGCTTACAATGAAGCAGATTACAATGATGCTCTCAGAATGATGGAGGAAGTTAGCGGTGCTGGACTCGTTGATTTCAAAGCAGCGAATCCGAGTTACTTTTGCAAAGCTTTTCTACAAACAGATACGAAGTGTGGTGTGAACGTTAGTAACCTTGCAGAGACATTCAATGGATACATTATTCAAGCTAGGACAAAACATATTATATACATGTTGGAGGATATAAGGTCTGCACTAATGCAACGACTCGTTCAAAAAAGACAAGCAATGTCGAAGAGCAATGCAAGTCTATGCCCTAGAATTCAGATTAAATTAGACAAAGAGAAAGCGGAAGCTGCTAACTGCGTTGTGCTGCCTTCCACTGATGAATTGTTTCAAGTTACCCATAAAATGGATAGCCTCATGGTCAGCCTGAATCAGAAAACTTGTACATGCAGGAAGTGGAATTTGAGTGGCATTCCATGCTGTCATGCTGTAGCATGCATGTTCTTTATGCATATGGAGGCAGAACAGTTTGTTGATGAGTGTTATTCAAGGGATGCATACCTTAGAGCCTACAGTGGTTCAATCCCTCCATGTGAAGGTGAAAGGCACTGGCCAAGAATCGACACCCCCCTTTAACCACCTCTAATCAAGATTGGGCCAGGCAGACCAAGAAAAAATAGGAGAAAACCCCCACACGAGGATCCAAAAAAGAAAGGTCGATTGACAGCCCATGGGATGATGCTAACATGTAGCGTTTGGAAGTCTAGCGAGCATACAAAAAGGAAGTGTCCTGACAAGTTCAAACAAGTTGAAGCACATCCAAAAAGGTCAAGAGGAAGACCAAGAAAGAACGACACTGGTGGTGCTAGCCAATGTCAACCAGGTGAAGCCGACCAAAGCCAAGTGACAGCTGAACCTTCAAGAACTGGAAAAGGAGGTAGGGTGATCAGGGGTGGCAGAGGATCAAGAGGAGGCAAATGAGAAAGTGATGGTAGAGTAGGTGCATTTGCAAGTTTTCATGGTGATGGAGTGTATATACGTTCTGATGGTCGTAAAATTAAAAAGGCAAGTTATTAAGCTATAATTCAGCGCGCTGTTGCATGTATTGTACTCTTATATGTTGGATCATCATAAATTCATGCATTGTTTTGATTGTTTCAGATCTCCAGTCAAGCTCAAGATCAGTTTGTGTTACCAACGGAGGCGTCGTCCAGTTACCCACCAATTTGAACGTCCATTTCAAGATCAGTGCATGTTTAGGAAGTTAATGTTTTGTTATGTAGTTGTTATGTAGTTGTGCTGGTTGCATGTTAATGTTATGTGTATTGTACTGGTTTGTCACGTAGTTGTTATGTAATGTGTACTGTTATTGTTCATGTTAACATACTGGTTTGTCTTCACTGTGAAACGTTAATGTTCATGTGTACTGCAGTTCATGTGTACTGTTATTGTTCATGTGTACTGTTATTGTGCTTGTTTGTTATGTTCATATGTACTGCAGTTCAGCTAGCATATCATATCAGCGTGCTAATATGCAAAGCTTATAAGTTATTAACCTATAATTCAGCATGCTAATATGCAGTTCAGCTTGCATATTATACCAGCAAGCTATGTGCATGCCATTGCAGCATGTAATGACCCGTATTCTACGCATCGGGGGATCGTAGAATATTTATTTCTTTCCCGTATGAAGTCGCATGGTCATGTAACTTTGGGAAACATCCATTTGAGTCATTTCCCACGTTCATGATTTTTGTCGATTTTTAAATGACAATTTTGCCCCTAGCTGATCTTGTTTCGGCCATAACTTTTGATTGGAAAGGAATTTTGACCTAAAACCACTTCCATTAGATTCGTTTGATGGTTTACCTTTCCGTAGAGTGGTCATAATAGCCAAACGGACTTACCGTTTGGGAGATATGGCTGAAACAAGGTTTGGAGGGTGAAAAACTGCTTAACCGGGCCAAATCGGGTGATTAGTGGATAGGCCCATAACCCATTTCGGGATTAGGGTTATGGGAAGGCTGAAATGAGATAGAGGATCATTCCATTTCAGTTTTCTAGCCTCCACTTATCACCAAGGAACCCTAAAAATAGCCTCCAACCTCTAAATCACCTCCAAATCACCTTTTGGTCAAGGATTTGGCTTAGCAACCCCTAATCAAGGAAGATCTACACCAAAGCAACATTGGAGCTGCTGTTTAGCATTGGAATTCACATCAAATCGGAGATTTATTTCAGATTTTAGTTTATTTGTGGCTAAGGTGAGTGATTTGCATAGTTTTGCACTAATTATGGCTAATTAGGGGTGATTAGTGTTAATTAGCGAATTTAAACATGATAAAATTCGGGAAAAATGTTCATAAATTCCTAAATGATGTTTTAGACCTCTGATATGAATTTGGGTTAATTTGGTTAAGTTTTGCTAATCCTATCATTAGTTTCACCTAAACATGCTTAAGGGGAAATATGGGATTTTGGGGTATGTTTGATCCATTTTAACCTATCATATTGATGTTTTGATGTTTATGGTTGATTATGCATGTTGCTATGACTGTATGAAATGCTTTGTGATTGATTTCAATAGTTAGAATGCTCGAAAACGTCGTCGAATGGCGTAAACACTTGCTGGAACAGCTTCAGAAAACAGTGCAGGTTTCGGATCGGATCGGATATGGGGCTCGGATCGGATATGTTGAACTGGGCAAGGAATCCGATCGGATCGGAACCTGACACTTGGGAAAATTTGGCAAAAAGGAAGGCCACGCTACTGAACTGGGCTCGGATCGGATTAAAGAGGAGGATCGGAGCGGATAGAGCAGGATGGATCGGATCGAGGCACGTGAAGGATGAGGAGACGGATCGGAGCGGAAGCATGAACTGGAGGGGGAATGGCAACCGACCCGACCCGAGGAGAAATACTCGACCCGAACCGATGAAGAGGACCCGACCCGAACCGCTGGAGGATACTCGACCCGAACCGATGAAGAGGACCCGACCCGAACCGATGGAGGATACCCGACCTGAACCGATGGCTTGAGGAGGAACCCGACCCGACCCAGTATTGACCAATAACCGAGATGCAAAGGTAGTCCAATATGGGAAGTTAGAGCTCAGGATCCAGTTGGGAACCAATGAGTTCACTTCATGGTTGGGCTTTGCTGCGGGACGTGTGCTAAGGAGTTGACGACGTTCATAACTTCGATTCACCACTAAAAATGGATGATGGCTACTTATCAGTGCAGTAGGGTCATTATGACCTGAGGGGCAAGGTGATGGTAGCAAGACTACGTTATCAGTGCAGTAGGGTCATTATGACCTGAGGGGCAAGGTGATGCGTAGTGAGACTATGAGCCAGCGCAGATGGGGTGAACAACTCCATGGGGCAAGTGGACATAGTAAGGATTGGTAGGGCTATGAGCCAGCGCAGATGGGGTGAATAACTCCATGGGGCAAGTGGACATAGCGAGGAATTAGTGGCTACGTTATCAGTGCAGTGAAGCCATTTACGACTTCATGGGGCAGAGTGATCGTAGCAAGGTATGTTGGGTGATCGAAGTGGTGAATATCGTATGCTTTACGCACTGAGTGAGAGATGTGAGGACGGATGCTATGTTTGATTGTTTGCCATCACTATGACATGCACACCTCCCCCACCTCCGTATCTTTACACAGTTTGATATGGTACCTTAGAGTGTTGTACAGTATGTAGTGCTAACTCTTTGGTTGCAGGTCCAGGTTCAGGTATGTTTTAGTCTACCTGTTATTGTTCACTTTAGATGCTTATCGCTCATACCAGGCTTTATGTCTGACCCAGAGTTTTATGTCTCCTCTTATTACTCTGGGTGCTCACACGAGCAGACTAGAGACAGGTTTGCTGGTGATGCGCGAGTAGCTGATTCGGAGGCGGGCAGGAGGCTTCCATGTATGATATATATATACATTCTCCCTGTGTCGTTGGTGGTCGCTACTTGGGCATTAGTAGTGTACCTCCTTTATCTTACTTTTGCTTTGAGACAGTTTGAAAGTTGTAATAAGCTATATTTTGGATTTCCGCTGCTATGATGCTTAGTTTTGATTTTTAGCTTATGCACTGTCTCTCCTGTTTTATGTCAAGTATGTTATTATTATATTTTATTCTATGCACTGTGAGACATTCTACAGGTTCTTTGTATGTTCATTTCCTTCTTCCTTTTTCCTTCTGACGACCCGTTCCGTGCTAACTGGACATGTGTACAGCGCACCTTTGGAGTAAATGTCGGTTGGTGCGGAGCGGGCCGTCACACTTGGTATCAGAGCTCTAGGTTGCGTAGTTAACCTAGGGAAAGACACTAGGGAGAGTTAGTACGTATATGAGAGCGCGTATTTGTGATTATTTTGGTTTTCAAAAGCTATGTATATATATACTATTAGTAGTATAAAGATGAAGTCGCACTGCACTAGCACCACTATGGGGTCGTTAATCGTTTCCCTTTTTCAGATTGACGATGAGCCGAGACACGAGGGGTGCTGGTAGAGGGACCAACCAAGGGAATGCCGCTGACATGAGGGCGATGTTTACAAACCTCATGAGAGACATGCTTAGAGAAGTTCAAGGGGCAGTTCCCAATCCCGGAGTTGGTGTTGGCCCAGTAGTGCAGGCGCCTAGGGTCGATTTCGCCAAGTTGTGCAAGGATTACACTAATCTTGGTGGGAAGCCGTTCCACGGAACGGAGTCGGCCACGGATGTCCAAGATTGGATGGATAGCTGTGATCGTATCTTTGATGACTTGGGTCTTGAGGATGCGATGAAGAGAAGGCTAGCGTCTCGTCAGCTGCAAGGGCAAGCGATGAATTGGTGGAATGCTATTAGAACAGCTACTCCAGAGGACCAGGTTACTTGGGATCAGTTCAAGGCTCGCTTTAGCGAGAAGTTTATTCCAGCTGCCCAGAAGTCAGTATTGTTTAAGAGGTTCTTGGAACTCAAGTAGAACGGAAGGGCGGTTTCTGATTATATTGCTGAGTTCGACACTTTGTCGAAGTATGGACTGTCTCTTATCGATACTCCTGAGATGAAGAATGAGAAGTTCATTACTAGGTTTGGATGGATACTTGGGGGAAAGGCTTATCAATCACATCGATGAGACTTTTGAATCGATTGTCGGGAAAGCTTTGAGATCAGAGAGTCTTTAGCCTAAGTCAAAGACTGAGGCTGCATCTGCAGAAGGGCCAAAGCCGCAAGCAGGCGGTGGAGGCAAGAATAACTCTCAGAATAAGAGGAAGCATGACCAATCTAAGGGTAGTCAGAAAAAGAGCAAGAAGGATGTTGAGTGCTTCAGCTGTGGTAAGAAGGGCCATTATGCTAAAGATTGTCGGGCCAAGCCAGCGGATAAGAAGTGCTTCAACTGTGGTCAAGTGGGACACTTCAAGGATATGTGTCCGCAACCTCTTAAGGAGAAGCAGATTGTGAAAGCATATGCTATTGATGCTGTTCCTTCTTCGTCGAATGCCCCAACTGCGGCGGAGAAAGGAAAGAATGTTGTTATTCAAGGTATGCTTTCTATTTATGATGTACCAGTTCGAGTTTTGTTTGATACTGGGGCTTCCCGTTACTTCATATCTAGTGACCTGGTAGATAGGTTGGGACTGGAACCCGAGATAGTCGATAGACCATTGGTTGTGACGAACCCGATTGGTGCTTCGACTAGCCTTAGTATGATTTGCAGGAATTTGGTCTTATCAAGTCATGGATGTATGTTTGTATGTGATTGCTTTGTTTTGGGCTTTACTGGGTATGGCATTATATTGGAGTCGATTGGCTCCAAAGATACGGGGTGGTGGTAGACTGTGAGGGCTTTTTGGTGATAGTGAGGGCGGATGATGGGCGGAGGGTAGTGTTCGGTAGTCTACCTAGTGATGGGGTTTTGGCTAGTTTTGTAAATTCCCTCGACATCCCACAGGATTAGTTGTCAGATGTGCCCGTGGTTGGACAGTATCCGGACGTCTTCGAGGAGGTGACCGGGCTTCCACCACACCGAGAGATTGAGTTCCGTATTGATTTAGTGAAAGATGCCAGACCTATAGTGATGCCACTTCGTCGTATGGCACCAAGGGAGCAGCGAGAGCTCGGGGTGCAAGTCAGCAATCTTTTGAAGAAGGGATTTATTAGAAGGAGTGTCTCCGAGTGGGGAGCACCAGTTGTGTTTGCCACTAAGGCAGATGGTTCCCTTCGTTTGTGTGTGGACTATCGCGAGTTGAATAAGGTGACGAGGAAGAATAAGTATCCTCTACCGCGGATAGATGATTTGTTTGATCAGCTGGAAGGAGCTAGAGTGTTCTCCCAGTTGGACCTCGCGATAGGATTTCATCAGCTTCGAGTAGCAGATGAGAGTGTTCCGAAAACGGCATTTAGGACGCCGTCTGGATTTTATGAGTGGTTGGTCATGCCATTTGGGTTGACCAATGCACCAGCCTATTTTGTGGATCTTATGAATCGAGTATTCAGAGATCAGTTGAATAAGTTTGTTCTTGTGTTCGTGGATGATATCCTTGTTTACTCAAGGACAGAGGAGGAACACAAGGGACACTTGAGGATAGTGATGGAGGTGTTGAGGAAACACCAATTGAAAGCGAAATTCTCTAAGTGTCATTTTTGGAGAAGGGAAGTGAGATTCTTGGGTCATGTTGTTTCCGAGAGTGGTATTGCCGTGGACCCTGCGAAGGTGGCTACGGTACAGGATTGACCTACACCCAAGAATGCAACAGATGTAAGAAGTTTCTTGGGATTAGCTGGATATTATCGTAAGTTTATCCAGGACTTCTCCAAGATAGCAGCACCGTTGACTCAGTTGACTAAGAAGAATCAGTCCTTCGTCTGGGACGGAGTGTGTGAGGATGCCTTCAAGAGTCTAAAGGAGAAGTTGACGCGTGCGCCAGTGTTGGTCATTCCTAAAGGGAATGAAGAGATGACGGTATACACGGATGCTTGTGGTACCGGACTAGGTGCAGTATTGATGCAAGGAGGTAGGGTTGTAGCTTATGCTAGTCGACAGCTAAAGCCGCATGAGAAGAAGTATCCTACCCATGATTTGGAATTGGCAGCGATTGTATTTGCGCTGAAGATGTGGAGACACTATCTCTTGGGAGAAAGATTTGAGTTGTTTACCGATCATAAATCGTTAAAATATCTCTTCTCTCAGAAAGATCTGAATCTCCGTCAACAGAGATGGTTAGAGTTCTTGGCTTCGTATGATTTTGATATCGCATATACACCCGGGAAAGGTAATGCGGTAGCCGATGCCTTGAGTAGGAGACATGCCAGCTTAGAGGCAATGTTTCTTGAGTGGAAGCAACTGGAGTATATCGCGGGGTTTGATTTCAGACCAAAGTGCGAATTGGATCCAGTCATGCTAGCTAGTTTGGTGATCAGACCCACTTTGATAGAGCGGATTGGTTCCAGCCAGAGGGACGATCCTAACCTATTGGAAATCATCTCCAAATTAGAGATGGGTATCGATGAGGAGATGAATGTGTATGGGCTTGATCGAGATGGATGGCTTCGGAAGAATGAAAGACTAATTGTGCCCAACGTGAATGGTTTGAGAGATGAAGTGCTTAGAGAATGTCATCACTCAAAACTAACTATACATCCCGGTGGTAATAAGATGTATTGAGATATGAAGAGACTTACTACTGGGAAGGGATGAAAAGAGACGTTGGGAAGTTTATATCCAAATGCATGAATTGCCAGCTAGTTAAAGCTGAGCAAAAGAAGCCTAGTGGGTTATTGCAACCATTAGAAATTCCCAAATGGAAATGGGAGCAAGTCTCGATGGATTTCATTGATGGTTTACCAAGGACTAGATCGGGATATGATAGCATTTGGGTAATTGTGGATCGATTGACTAAGAGCGCAAGATTTATACCAGTCAAATCGACCAGAACGGCAGCCATTTGGCAGAATTGTATATGAAGTGGGTAGTGAGATTTCATGGAGTACCCAAAAGCATTGTGAGTGAGCGAGACCCGTTGTTCACTAGTGGGTTTTGGAAGAGCTTACAAGAGGCTCTAGGGTCAGGATTACATCTCAGTACCGCATATCATCCTCAGACCGACGGTCAGACGGAGAGGGTGAATCGTATATTGGAAGATCTCTTGAGAGCTTGTATATTGGATTTTGGTGGATCATGGGATGACCATTTACATCTAGTAGAGTTTGCATATAATAATAGCTACCAATCCAGTATCGGTATGGCTCCATATGAAGCTTTGTACGGAAGACCGTGCAACTCACCATCATGTGGATAGAGACTGGCGAGAAGTTTGTGCTTGGACCAGATGTGGTGAGAGAAACTTCAGATAAGATTAAGATCATTCAGCAACGAATGAAAGCTGCCCAAGATAGGCAGAAGAGTTATGCTGATAAGAGGAGAAGAGACTTAAAATTCTCCGTTGGTGACTTGGTGTTTGTCAAGATTTCTCCGTTGAAGAGCGTGATACGATTTGGCAGGAGAGGCAAGTTGGCACCAAGATTTGTTGGCCCATTCCCTGTTCTTAAACTAGTCGGGAATTTGGCATATAGAGTTGGCTTACCAGAGAAGATGGCGGGAGTTCACAATGTATTTCATGTTTCCCAACTAAGGAAGTTCGTTCACGACTCAGATATGACTATTTCTCCTGATTAGTTAGAGGACTTCGAAGTAGAACCTGAGGCGGTTGGGAACCGCAAGCCGATTCGTATTGTGGGGCACGATACGAAGCAACTTCGAAGGAAGGCGGTGAAGCTAGTCAAGGTTCAGTGGGGCGAGGACGAGAATGATTGTACTTGGGAGACAGAGGAGAGCATTAGGAAGGCATATCCAGAACTCTTTGCCTGGTAAGATTTACTTTGCGATTTAGTTATTCCGCATGCTAGGATAGACTTATTTTACTTGTTTTGCATGTTTGATGGTTGTTTTATGGTTGATAGGCATGCGGGAACCTTTGTGTGTGTTTTGATTAGGAAATTTCGGGGGCGAAATTTCTTAAAGGGGGGAGAGTGTAATGACCCGTATTCTACGCATCGGGGGATCGTAGAATATTTATTTCTTTCCCGTATGAAGTCGCATGGTCGTGTAACTTTGGGAAACATCCATTTGAGTCATTTCCCACGTTCATGATTTTTGTCGATTTTTAAATGACTATTTTGCCCCTAGCTGATCTTGTTTCGGCCATAACTTTTGATTGGAAAGGAATTTTGACCTGAAACCACTTCCATTAGATTTGTTTGATGGTTTACCTTTCCGTAGAGTGGTCATAATAGCCAAACGGACTTACCGTTTGGGAGATATGGCTGAAACAAGGTTTGGAGGGTGAAAAACTGCTTAACCGGGCCAAATCGGGTGATTAGTGGATAGGCCCATAACCCATTTCGGGATTAGGGTTATGGGAAGGCTGAAATGAGATAGAGGATCATTCCATTTCAGTTTTCTAGCCTCCACTTATCACCAAGGAACCCTAGAAATGGCCTCCAACCTCTAAATCACCTCCAAATCACCTTTTGGTCAAGGATTTGGCTTAGCAACCCCTAATCAAGGAAGATCTACACCAAAGCAACATTGGAGCTGCTGTTTAGCATTGGGATTCACATCAAATCGGAGATTTATTTCATATTTTAGTTTATTTGTGGCTAAGGTGAGTGATTTGCATAGTTTTGCACTAATTATGGCTAATTAGGGGTGATTAGTGTTAATTAGCAAATTTAAACATGATAAAATTCGGGAAAAATGTTCATAAATTCCTAAATGATGTTTTAGACCTCTGATATGAATTTGGGTTAATTTGGTTAAGTTTTGTTAATCCTATCATTAGTTTCACCTAAACATGCTTAAGGGGAAATATGGGATTTTGGGGTATGTTTGATCCATTTTAACCTATCATATTGATGTTTTGATGTTTGTGGTTGATTATGCATGTTATTATGACTGTATGAAATGCTTTGTGATTGATTTCAATAGTTAGAATGCTCGAAAACGTCGTCGAATGGCGTAAACACTTGCTGGAACAACTTCAGAAAACAGTGCAGCTTTCGGATCGAATCGGATATGGGGCTCGGATCGGATATGTTGAACTGGGCAAGGAATCCGATCGGATCGGAACCTGACACTTGGGAAAATTTGGCAAAAAGGAAGGCCACGCTACTGAACTGGGCTCGGATCGGATTAAAGAGGAGGATCGGAGCGGATAGAGCAGGATGGATCGGATCGAGGCACGTGAAGGATGAGGAGACGGATCGGAGCGGAAGCATGAACTGGAGGGGGAATGGCACCCGACCCGACTCGAGGAGAAATACTCGACCCGAACCGATGAAGAGGACCCGACCCGAACCGATGGAGGATACTCGACCCGAACCGATGAAGAGGACCCAACCCGAACCGATGGAGGATACCCGACCCGAACCGATGGCTTGAGGAGGAACCCGACCCGACCCAGTATTGACCAATAACCCGAGATGCAAAGGTAGTCCAATATGGGAAGTTAGAGCTCAGGATCCAGTTGGGAACCAATGAGTTCACTTCATGGTTGGGCTTTGCTGCGAGACGTGTGCTAAGGAGTTGACGACGTTCATAACTTCGATTCACCAATAAAAATGGATGATGGCTACTTATCAGTGCAGTAGGGTCATTATGACCTGAGGGGCAAGGTGATGGTAGCAAGACTACGTTATCAGTGCAGTAGGGTCATTATGACCTGAAGGGCAAGGTGATGCGTAGTGAGACTATGAGCCAGCGCAGATGGGGTGAACAACTCCATGGGGGCAAGTGGACATAGTAAGGATTGGTAGGGCTATGAGCCAGTGCAGATGGGGTGAATAACTCCATGGGGCAAGTGGACATAGCGAGGAATTAGTGGCTACGTTATCAGTGCAGTGAAGCCATTTATGACTTCATGGGGCAGAGTGATCGTAGCAAGGTATGTTGGGTGATCGAAGTGGTGAATATCGTATGCTTTACGCACTGAGTGAGAGATGTGAGGATGGATGCTATGTTTGATTGTTTGCCATCACTATGACATGCACACCTCCCCCACCACCGTATCTTTACACCGTTTGATATGGTACCTTAGAGTGTTGTACAGTATGTAGTGCTAACTCTTTGGTTGCAGGTCCAGGTTCAGGTATGTTTTAGTCTACCTGTTATTGTTCACTTTAGATGCTTATCGCTCATACCAGGCTTTATGTCTGACCCAGAGTTTTATGTCTCCTCTTATTACTCTGGGTGCTCACACGAGCAGACTAGGGACATGTTAGCTGGTGATGCGCGAGTAGCTGATTCGGAGGCGGGCAGGAGGCTTCCACGTATGATATATATATACATTCTCCCTGTGTCGTTGGTGGTCGCTACTTTGGCATTAGTAGTGTACCTCCTTTATCTTACTTTTGCTTTGAGACAGTTTGAAAGTTGTAATAAGCTATATTTTGGATTTCCGCTGCTATGATGCTTAGTTTTGATTTTTAGCTTATGCACTGTCTCTCTTGTTTTATGTCAAGTATGTTATTATTATATTTTATTCTATGCGCTGTGAGACATTCTACAGATTCTTTGTATGTTCATTTCCTTCTTCCTTTTTCCTTCTGACGACCCGTTCCGTGTTAACTGGACATGTGTACAGCGCACCTTTGGAGTAAATGTCGGTTGGTGCGGAGCGGGCCGTCACACAGCATATATGCATTACAACGTGCATATATGCACATCAACAAGCTATGTTCATTCCATTGCGGCATATATGCATTACAGCGTGCATATATGCACATCAGCAAGCTATGTTCATGCCATTGCGACATATATGCATTACAACGTGCATATATGCACATCAGCATATAAACATGCATATAAACTTGCACATCAGCATATAAACATGCATATAAGCACTACACTGTCATTAAAACACTACAAAATTACAACACATCAATGCATACAATTCACTATCATTAAAACACTACACTGTCATTGCTCATTCCCACAAAAAGGCAGTACAAGATTACGACATATCAATGCATACGCTACACTATCAATGCATACAATTCCAAACCCCTAAACTACATCCCAAAATAAGCCATTGCTATACACATAACAATTCCAACCACGATCCACGACAAAGCTAATGCAGTTGCAAAGAATTTTTCTCCTTTCTCATGTTTTCCACATTCAACCTGCTTTACGGCTAACTCGTTCCTCAAATATGCCACTAATTCATCGGATTTTTCCCTCTTCTGTTTTTTGTTTCCGCAGCTTATCTTCAATGCTCTTCTTCTCCACATGCAGCTGTGATATAGTCCTTTCATTTTCCATCAATTTAACATGCAAATCAACCATTTCAGCATTGTTATTGATGTCACAAACTTCGTCTTGCCATAAAAAATAACCACAAATGCCAGTCAGCAATTATCGTCAAGTCGCAAATCATCAATCAACATTAGCAATTCCCAAATTAGCAATTCACAAATCAGCAATCACAAAAAGGCTACCAAAACAAACCCTAATTTACACTTACAGGCCACATCGAGCAACCAAAAAACTTCTTCCCCGCATTCGCACCAGCCTTCACAGTCCTGAGTCTTGCTGGAATTTTGTGGTGGCACTTGTTACTCGCGGCCGTCGCCCCTGATGAACTCGAAATGGAAGACAGCGATTGAGTTTTCATTGGAGTCGAAAAATGGAGCAACAATCTAAGAAACAAAATGCAGAAAAAGAAATGATGTCAAGTAAGGAAGAAGAACGATTGAATGAAGAAGAAGAACAACTTATCACGTCAGATTTGGTAAAGTAGAAACCGGCTGTAGCAAGTTAATGGGGTAGTGGGATCAATTTGGGTAGACATCCCCCAAACTTGGGATTATTTATAAATAATGCATACTTCAGATTAATATGGGCGGATGGGTCAAATTTCGAATTATTTATGTTAATTAATCGTATTATGTTTTCAGAACATATCCATCGAGTTCCAACTATATACCATAACTCTATAATTTCAAACGAAGAAACCACATGTTGTGTTTCACCTGTCTTGGATGCACTTAGAGTAGTAAATTTTTAGTCGGTGGTCGGAGAAGTTCTATCGTTTCAAGATGGACTGAATTTTCATCCAATGCTTGGGGGCTTCAATAGGCTATAAATAAGAGCAAGTGAGTGCGATCAATATTCAGTCAATCAAATAATCTTTATGGCAGTGAATTGATATCTTCGTTCAAACTAACTAAGTTTAATATCTTAATTCCAGGAAATCCTGTGAGGCCATCAGGGGAGAGTTTTGAATTGGCTCTCAGTAAGCTACGTCGAACATATTTGAGTTGTCAAGTGACCAATCTATCATCGATGATGTTCTTATCTATGGTTTTGGTTTGCTTGATAGAGGTCGAGGTGTTGATCTGGAGGGGCTGGGCCATCAGGTGAATGAAGTGAAGGTGCTGGAGATCCAGGTATGGGCCCTACTATGCCCTAAGTTCCAAGCAAAATATTGAGGAGATCGAGAACAACCCAAAGGTGAAAATATAAACATAGATTCTGATCAAGAACTGAGAGGAGAGGATACGGGTGATGTTATACCATCTTCTCCCATTATTTATTTACCACCAGAAACAAATATAGAGTTGCCCTCTCGATTTCAAACACCTCTAATCAAATCGAGTCAAGGCACAATAATGGACCCTAAAGAGATAAAAATACTTGATTTTTCTGATGACAAATACGAAATGAAAGAAGGATAGCTGGCCTTCCTCTTGATACATCATATTTTAACATTCCAGATCACAACCTTGACACTTTCTTCGCAAGTTTAGGAAGAACCGATACTTCTGAAGATGATGGAAGAGAATTATTATCAATTAAAGACCAAAGAGACCAACTTATTAAGGGAACAAATGGACACACAGGACACTGAACACCATAACTCACTACAATTGTCATATGACTTTCCTAGTTTCATCTAATTATCCTTTATTTCTCTTTTTCAGGTACAATGACGAGAAGACAATGTTTGGGTTCAAACTTGACATACGGTATTCATAAAGATCGACCTTCAAATTTCGAGCATCATTACAACAGTAGTCGAGAGTGTCGATATACTTTAGATAGGGAATATTACTCTAAGATACATTTGCATGTTAAGAGGGACCGGGATAGCTCGCCTTGCAATAATGAGCGAAGCATATAGCATACCTATACTCCTCACGAGTGCCTCTACCAAAGCATAAAGACCCGGCTCACTCTAAATAGGTGATAGAAACGCCAAAGAAGGGTCAAACCTAAGTTAAACCTTTGAAAGGGGCTCCTAAGTCAAAGTTCTATCATTCTAGATCTAAAGTTTGTCCACTCAAGAGCGAAAAAGTCAGCTTTATGCTACTTTCCCTACACCACCTTTTGATCGTGTAAAATTCTTTCCTTAGATCCATTTTCTCTTCATCAATGATGATAAATACACCATGGATGTGATGTATAACAAGATGTGTGACATGCCTAAGCAGTACAAAGAGATTTTATATATGACAAAAAAGTATTTGGCAATCATTAAGAACCTGGAGTTGGAACTCAAAATGCCAAACATAGTGATGCCTTTGATAATAGGGTGATAGTAAGACCAGATAAAGAGGTAGCTAGTTACAAGGATAAACTGGAAAAAGCGTCAAAAGAAACTGAATCCCTTAAACATTAGCTAGAGAAATAACAAAAATTGTTCATAAGGAACTTAATGGCCAATCCCTCATGCTTACTTCTATGAAGAATGACAACAAGGCTCTTAATCAGAGTTTAAGGAATGAGGTCGATATTCTCAAGTCCAAACTTTCTGGTGTCGATCAAGCAAAATTATCCACTGAAGAGATCACTTAACAAGTATGTGAGGAAGAGTGAATGAAAAGGCTAAGCATCTAGAAAAAATCAGTAATAAAGGCCAAGGTGGCCCACTTGGAGAGGAAAATACATAAACTCGAACCCACAATTATGAGGTTTTAAGAGAAGATTCTCCATCACTGTGATAATTCCTAGATCCTTCATATCATATGATGGTTGCAAATT
The DNA here is from genome assembly GCA_030737875.1 of Allium sativum. Taxonomy (NCBI): domain Eukaryota; kingdom Viridiplantae; phylum Streptophyta; class Magnoliopsida; order Asparagales; family Amaryllidaceae; genus Allium; species Allium sativum. Next base: position 786,105,099 of record CM060916.1, on the reverse strand, counting down.
CATGGGATGTGTTCGTGAAAGAAGGAAAAATCATTGCCTGGAGTGAGTCTGTTGACAAGGAAAAGCTCATTAAGAATTATCTACATGGTAATGAGCTGAATATTTTGATCGAAGGTTGTCGAATGCTCAAGTAGGAGGCGGAAGACGAGCGAGGAGCTCAATTGGCTCAAGAAGATGGTAAATATATTCCTGTTGAAGTTCTCAGGGTGCGTAAACCACTGAGTTGATAGTTTAACCATCGAGCCATGACATGTCAAGACTTCAACCTCTCAACCTTCCTTCGATCCTGGGTATATTCGAGAGCATCCGGGGATGACCAAGCCTATGACTCCCATCCTTGAAAGGACAACTTCACAAGAATTCAGAAAAGTAGATAAAGGTTTCAAAGGTATATCCATTGTTGTGTCGTTTTCAAAAGGGTCATCATCGAGTGTGAAAGAGCTAGTGGGCTTTTATTTGAGCATTTTGATGAAAACAAACGTCTAAGTATCAAAGATCTTCTGGTTTTTGGTACTCTTTTATGGAGTCTACAGCCATTCCCCTAGCCACGACTGCTTTAGCCATACAATACATTCATCCTCAGCTTCGGATGATGAGGCGAACCTATCAAACAAGATCATTGATGATCTCAAAGACACGGATGCTGATGCATTGGAGATGGAAAAAGATCAAGAGGATGTTGTCATAAATGGGGAGAGCAAAGACGAGGACTTGACTTTAAAGGAGATGCTGGTCAGGTGGTAGGAGAAGATAGACATAAAAAGGAAGAGCTTGGCACTTTCATCTAGTTGCTTCTGTTGGAGAATGAAGTTTTGATGACAACAATCTTATTTTAATATTAATTGATTATAAATATATGCTAACACTTTTGTCTAGAATATATATATATATACATATGCAGGATTTATATACAGGAATTATTACTGAAGAATGTACACTTTAAAAATATTAGAGATTTAGAATTTAGAGATGATTCAAGCCTCATGAGTAATCAAGGTTTCAAGAGTTCAAGATAAATATAGTAATAGAGTCTAGTTTATGTAAGATTTTGAATAGAAGTCCAGGTTCAAATTCAAATTCCGTTTTTCAATTTCTATTTTCAAATTCTATCTTCAATTTCTATCTTCTCTATTTTACTTTCTTTACTTTACTTTTGATTTTAAACTCAAATTTTATAGTTTATAAGTTTTTATATTATATATACTTTATATTTATATAGTTTTGAACTCTATAATTTTATAAATATGTTTATATATATCTTATATTTATGTTTTCATATGATTTCCCATTTTATAATACTTATTTATAACACTTTGTTTTAATTCAAGAATTTCCAGAATTATATATATATATATATATATATATATATATACCAAAATACTTGAAAAATGCTCAAAAATCAATTTTGAACTAGGTTATGTCAACATACATTATTGCCTATGTCAACATATAACTGTCATTTTTTTCAAAATTGAAAGGAAGTGTCTTTTAACTATTTGTAACGTTACAGAAGCATTGCAACCTTTCAAATCTTATAAATAGGGCTGAATTCGTTTTTTTTCGTCATTCGTCTTCTCCATCTTCATCTCCTTTCTTCAAACCATTATATTTTCTCATTTTTATGATTTCTATTCTTATACTTTGCCGAACTCAATTCTATTTATATAAAACTTCTTCTCACTCTCTACTCGTTACTCTATGAATCGAAGTGTTATTAAAGAGTTATAGGGCTATTGTAATCATTTGGGAAGTGTTTCGGTAATCGGTGTTTTCCTTGTAGCCGTGAAATCAAGGAACGGAATCGGTGTTTTCCTTGTTTCCATGAAATCAAGGAATAGGAGCATTGCTAACCTTGTAGCCGTGAAATCAAGGGGTGTAATTGGATATTTATATAGTAATAAAACTCTGTGCAATCCAGCGTTGAGTGGGACTGGACGTAGGAGAAATTCCGAACCAGTATAAAATTCGGTGTGTTCTTTCCTTTTCTGCATTTTATTTCTATTTATTTTTGTATTTGTGTTTGATTCTATGTCTATGATTGTTTCTATGGTGTGTGATTCATATCATATACGTTTTAGATTTTCTTTAAATTCTCAAAAACACTATTAACCTCCCTTCTATTGCTAGTTTGCCTTAACGATCCATTCCGCATTCCCTAACATTTGGTATCAAAGCAAGGTCTTTCAAAAAGTTCACAATCCGATTTTTAAAAATTTATAAATGGAAAATTTTGAAATAATTGATAACACTACTGTCAATTCATGCATTGTACCAATGCTAAAAGAGTTTTCATATAATCATGTTGAAAAATCAATTGATCTAATGAAATATTGTTCAATACAGGAAAAGATGTGTTTTATGGCTTCTGAAAATTCAAAAGTTGAAAAGATGGGTGAAGTGGTTGTTGGTAATTCAAATTCTGAAAAAGTGGTTGTTGAAAATTTAAACTTCGAACTAATGTGTTACCTTGCCGTTGAGAATTCAAATTCTGGAAAGCAATTAGTGGAAATCAAAAAGGACAAATGGATACTGAATAGTGGATATTCGATACATATGACCGGAAATCTTGAATTAAATAATCAGACATATGAACTAGGTGGATTAGTGAACTTCAGAGATAACTCTAAAGGATACATTATTAGGATCGACAATGTCGGTAATTCTAAAACTCCTACTATTTCTAATGTTTTATTAGTTAGGAATCTAAAACACAACTTGCTAATTATAAGTCAACTTTGAGATAAGGGTTATAAAATAAACTTTGAAAAGGATAAATGTTTTATAAAAGATAGGAATTCAAAAATAATATTTGAAGGAGATAGAAAGAAACATATCTTGAGTGTGAAAATCTCCAGTGACAATTTATGTCTTATGGCCAATACAAGTGACCCCTGGATCTGGCATAAGAGATTTGGTCATATAAATTTCAAACACATCTCTAGGATTTCTAAATTAGACTCAAATAGAGGACTACCCAAATTGAAGTTTAAAGTTAATAACTTATGCGATGCTTATCAATCCAAGAAATTAAAGAGAAGTTCATTTAAATCAAAAGAGGAAATGACAACCTAGTAATCATTAGAGTTAATTGACATGGATTTATTTGGTCCATCTCAAACCCAATTGATAAGTCATATTAGATGTGTTTACATAATAGTCGACGATTTTTCTAGATTTACTTGGACTTTGTTTCTTAAAAATAAAACTAATGCTTTTGATCAATTTAAAACTTTTTCGAAAAGGATTCGAAATTTGTTATCACTAAAAATCAAAACAATACGTAGTGACCACGGCGGAGAATACAAAAACGGAAATTTTTAAAAATATTGTAATAAAAAGGGAATAAACCATAATTTTTCTATTCCAAAAAGCCCTCAACAAAATGGAGTAGTTAAACGTAAAAATAGATCAATACAAGAGTGTGTGAGAACTATGTTATCTGATAGCAATTTACTAAAGAATTTTTGGGCTGAGGCAGTTGCAACAGCTTGCTATATTTTACATAGAATTTCAATTAGACCACTAACTCATAAAACTCCTTATGAACTTTCGTATAATAAAACCAAAAGTGTCATATTTTAAAATATTTGGAAGTAAATGTTTTATACTTAATACTAAAGACAATTTAGACAAATTTGACTCGAAATCCGATAAAGGAATATTTATTGGATATTCAGAAAGAAGTAAAGCATATAGAGTTTTAAATACTAGAACCAATACTATAGAAGAAACCTTAAACGTATCGTTTGACAAAAATTATAAAAATATAACACAAAATAATGAAGATGAAATTAATGAAACAAATCATGAAGATAGTCAACCAAATAAACAAATTAGATTACTTAGTGATCATCCTGTGGAAAATATCTTAGGAGATATTGAATCTGTCTTTGGAAATCGTAATCAATTAAATAATATGAGTAACTCTGCATTTATTTCATCTATTGAACCTAAAAATCCAAAGGGAGCATCTTCTGATGATTCACGGATACTTGCTATGCAAGGAGAACTAAATCAGTTTACTGGGATTGATGTATGGGAACTTGTTCCTAGACCAGAGGATAAGACTATAATAGGAACATAATGGGTTTATAAAATTAAAATGATGGAACACGGTGAGGTCGTAAGAAGTAAGGCATGACTAATAGCACAAGATTATACTCAAGAAGAAGGAGTAGATTACGATGAAACTTTTACGCTCGTAGGAAGATTAGAATCCATGAGGATTATACTAGCGTTTTCAGGCCATAATAATTTCAAATTATATAAAATAGATGTCAAAAGTGCTTTTCTAAATGGATATGTGAAAGAAGACGTATATGTAAAGCAACACCTCTATTTGAAGACGAATAATTACCAAATCACATATATAAATTAAAGAAAGCATTATATGGATTAAAACAAGCTCCTATGGCTTGGTAGAATAGATTAAGAAATTATTTGTTACAACCCAACTTTGAAATAGGAAAATTAGATAATACCTTGTTTATTAAGAAGAATAATAAGGATATACAATTAGTACAAATATAGGTTGATGATATAATTTTTGAATCAACAAACGATAAGATGAATAAAGATTTTTCAGATATTATGACCCAAGAATTTGAGATGAGCCATATAGGAGAATTAACATTCTTTTTAGGCTTAAAATTCATCAATTAAAGAATGGAATATTTATCAATCAAGAAAAATACTCAAGAGATCTAATCAATAAATATAATCTAACAACAACTAATGGAAGACCAACACCGATGACGACTAATATAACATTAAGTAAAAACGATACATCAAAAGACGTTGATCAAAAACAATTTGGAGGAATGATGCAATCACTACTACATATAACCACTAGTAGACCAAATATAATGCATAGTGTTTGTCTCTGTGCAAGATATCAATCCCAACCTAAGGAAACACATTTAAAAGTCATGAAACGTATTCTAAGGTATGTAAAACATGCATCAAACTTTGGATTATTCTATCCTAAGGATGATTCATTTGACTTAGTTTCTTATTGTAACGCTGTTTATGCGGGATGTAAATCCGATCATAAAAGTACTAGTGGAACATGTCACTTCTTAAAATATTCACTAGTATCGTGGTTTAGTAAAAAGCAGAACACTATATCTTTGTCAACAACTGAAGCAGTATATATCTTTGCTGCCTTGGCTTGATCACAAGTAATATATATGCGACAAACTCTAAATGATTTTGGATTAAATATAAATAAATCACCAATATACTGCGATAATACGAGTGTTATAAATATTTCTAAAAATCCAACTCATCATTCAAGAACTAAACATATCGATATACGACATCATTTTCTAAGAGATAACGTAAGTAAAGAGAAATTTTCAATTGAATTTATAGAAACAAATAAACAAATAGCAAATATATTAACAAAATCATTAAACGAAGCAACATTTACTAAATTTGGAAGAGAATTAGGAATTTGTTCACTAAGTGAGTTAGAATAATTAAACATATTAATATATAAGAATAACATTAAAAATCAGAAAATTTAAATTAAAAAGATAAGTATGTCGACATGCATTTATCACTATGTCGATGCATAACTGCCAGATTTTTAAAATTAATTCCCACCAAAAGTTATTTACAATATTTTTTTGAACTCTCCACTTTGAACTTTTTTCTTCATTTTCATTTATCACTTCTGTAAAAACTCTAAACTAAAATAAACAATGGCCTCCACCAATTTTAACACCCAAATCAATCCTGAATCATCCACTGGACCATCCGAAGGTCCTTTTCAACGTTCTACGCTATCACTGTCATCAAAATTGAAGACAAGGTGGAAAATACTCTTCAAATACTCGTTGAAATACATGTTCTTCAAATTCAGATGAGCCAAGAGCAAAATAGGCAAGGAAAAGAGATAAGGAGTCTTCTTAAATATATTACGGATAATCAGACTAATTTGATTATCATTGAGGACGATAATGAACCAATGGAAGAAGAGGAAGAACTAGAAGAAGAGGAAGAAGAGATAATGGAGGAAGAAGAACCCAAGGAGGAACAACAAGAAGTCTCAAACGAGGAAAACCAAGTCATTTGCATGAGTGAAGTCCTATACGATCAAACGGAAATATGATTGAAAGAAATGGAGGTTTTTGTCTTCATTACCCAATTTTCCCTACCTATAAGTCTACTATAGTTAAGGACAAGTGGAATATAGGTTTTGATTCATTTCTTACTGTATATTTTCGTTCTTTCTCATTAATTTGATGTATGACAGTTCATGTTATATCATTTGTAAAAACAATGTTTAAATATATTACTTGTTTTATCTAACAAAAGTGTTTAATTTCTTTGTTATCTAAGCAAGGATTTAGGGAAAGTCATATATATCAAGCATAATAATCACAAATTATATTTAAATTAGATAATTAGAGGATTCAGGAGGAGTAGTTTTAGAATTTCTTTTTGATAATGCCAAAGAGGGAGAAATTATAAAACATAGAATTAGTTAATAGGATTTATATATATAGGGGGAGTATTAAAAGGATCATCATCAACAGGTATGTACAGGTATGATATTTCATGAACTAAGGTTGTCATCATCAAAAAGGGGGGGGATTGTTGGAGGATGATATTTTGATGACAAATACCTTATTTCAATATTAATTGATTATAAATTATATACTAACACTTTTGTCTAGAACATATATATACACATATGCAGGATTTATATATAGGAATTATTACTGAATACTATACAGTTTAAAGATATTAGAGATTCATAATTCAGAGATGAATCAAGACTCATGAGTAATCAAGATTTCAAGAGTTCAAGATAAATGTAGTAACCGTTGACACACTTTCTTGTCGAAGCTGTCACACTTCAAGAATTTGGTGAGCAACGCGCTCAAGTGTCAAAATACACAAAGTAGTAGGATTGAAGTCGCATCACAAAGAGACCCAAAACCTCTATCAGACGGCCTCTTAGGGGCCCAATGAACTCTTAAGCAAACCGTCATCCAAGCCGAAGGCTTGCCGTGCCCCAAACCGAAGGCGAGCCGTCAAGCGGGTCTGGGCGCAGCGCCGGTGGGGGTCCCGGTCCCTACAGTCCAGCTCGATTCATCTGATTCCCTCCATGCCGGAAGCCCAGATTCCTTCGCTTCGGACTAGCAAAACCTCGGATTCCTTCACTTCGCATTCAGGAATTTCAACTCTCTCGGCAGTATGATTTCAATGTCATTCTCTATCAATTTCGAACCTCTCCAGGGTGTTCGAAATTTTGCACCCCCCGGTGGGGTCGAAATTTCGCACCCCACTAGGATGTTCAAAATTTCCTACCCCATTGGTGGGGTTGAAATTTCGAACCCCCAGGCGGGGTCAAAATGTAATAACCCGGAAATCTGGGCCAATTTAAAATTTTTATTTCGGCAATTTTAGTGAATTTTGAATATTTAAAATGAATTATTTTAAATAATAATGATGAAAAATTTATTTTGAATAGAATTCGAACGTATATATTCATTTGAATCGACGATAGAATATAAATATTTATTTATATTTATAAAAGGAATTGAAAATGGCGCGGTAGTTCGATAATTTGATTTCAAACTTCAAATGAATGTACAGGATTCAAAATAAATCGGATTTTAGTGAAACCAAAAATATTTGAATCTAATTGAGAATATCTTTCCAACAAATCCGAAAAATCAAAATTTCATAGCGGGAATCAAAAGATATGCCCGGTTGAAAATTAAGAATAGTCGCTATGGAATTTCGGCCTTTAAAAATAGCCATTTTGCAAACGACCTTAGATTTCGACGAAACCACTTTTGTTGGATCCGTGATGTCAAATTATTTCTAGATTTCAAATTTCATAATTTTTCGAATCAATATGTGAGCGTGGCAAAGGAAAACGCGTTTGACCAGTTTCAGTTGATTTTAATCGACTGGAAAATGGCCATTTTTCAAACGGTCTCGAAATTTGACGAAATTAGTTTTGTTAGGACCGTATCGTCAATACGAAGCTAGAAAATATTTTTTAGGAATTTTTCGAGTTAGTATGTGCCCCCGGTAAATTGAAATATGCGTTCGAATTCAATATATAGAGTTATATTTTGATTTTGACGAAAACTGGTCGTAACGATCGAATTGGCCTTCGTGACATATCCCATTGTTTTTGGAATAGGGGTGAAACGCTATGGACGACAGTCGGTGGGCTTGATTTCGAGTTCAAATAAAACGTCAACCTTCTTAATAAAATAATTATATAATATACACTCACCTCTCTCTCTCTCTCATAACCTAGGTCAGAAATAAAATAAAATAAAAATATCACGCTCCTTTCTAAACCACCACCCGTCGCCTTCACCTCCTCCACCCACCGTCGCTCGCCGGCGGTCAGCACCCCGTGCCTCCTTCTCCTTCACCTTCGTCCAACTCCCCTCTCACCTCCGTCCTCGCGTTCACCTCCTCACAGCCCTCCCCAATCAACCCAAGCCCACCGCGAAGCACAATCGCCACCGCCCCCAAATCCATAACCGTGACACCCCACCGTCGAGCCACCCCCACCTGCAGCGCCACCATCTGCCACTCACACGACCTCCTTAGCTCGGCGACCTTTCCCCTCTCCAATTCGATGAGTTTTACTTATTAATTCACATTTAAATTATTTATCTTTTTCATTTTTTTGTATAACCTTAAAAATATAATTTTTATCGGAAGAAAGACTGAATTTTTATATGAAGAAAGACTGAATTTTTATATGAAGAAAGACTGAATTTTTATATGAAGAAACTTCGGATTTTGAAAATAGGAAAGGTTTGATTTTAGACGAGCAAAGGTCGGATTTTTAATGAGTGAAAAGATCGGATTTTTCAATTAGAAAAGATGGAATTTAAAAAAAAAGAATAGGTCTTTAAAGGTTAAGATTTTTATTTGAATCAAAATATAATGTAGATATTAAAATTTTGATTTTTATATTATAGGAATTATAAAAATTTGATTTTTATAATTTGAAGAGTGATAGGAAAATATTGTTTTTAGTTAGAGAAAAATATAATTTTTATCATGTGTATCCAATAAAAATTCGATCTTTATATATGAAATAGAAATATAAAAATATAATTTTTATATAGAATGAAGCGTCGAGAAAAATAAATATATGAAGTAGAAATAAAAATATGATTTTTTTTTATTGAAATGAAGTAATAAAAATATAATTTTTATTATGAACAGCGTGAAAAAGACTGCATTGGAATTTTAGTCAGATCCAGATGTTTCAGCAATTCAAAAGCAAAGCACGGCGGAGCGGAACCCTCTGTGAGAACTTCTCACCTTTAATTTTATTTTTCTAGTTATAAATATATACTAGGATGCAGACGGTGTTTAGTAGCACCCGACACCCGTCGTCCACAGACCATGGATGGCTTGTATGCTTGTTTGTATGATTTTGATGTGTAGTTGATTGTGTGATGTGAAATGAAATAAAATATTTATATAGTTAAAAATATTTTATAGTTAAAAATAGAATTTTTAACGTGTATATGAAAGGAAATAAAAATAAACAAATCGGACGATTTGTTTATATACACACATTTGACTGATATTGATTGGGACGATAAATTTTGCACATCGCCCAACTGCACAAATAAAATCTGTGTTTGATTGTTTGAAACTCCACACGGGTATTGGGATGATATTTGACGTACACTAATCCCGATTGTTTAGTTGTATGTCGATCGATTGATTGACAGACTGTTATAAGCGTTGAATATTTATATTTGATGCTTATACAGTGTAGAATGCACTTTGGATGATGGTTGATTATTCATCGTTGTTATTGTATACATGTGTTGTAGAAAATCCATATAATTAACATTATATGGTAAGTGATTGGGCCACATTCCAGTTTAGAAATAGAATATTTGAAATAAAATATTTGAAAGTAGAAATATTTTAAAAAAGGAATATTTGAAAGTAGAAATATTTGAAGCCGTGTTAGTTAGATTGACGCAATTTTGACGTGGACGATATTTATATCGATTTTATTCATTTTATAATGAATATCGAAAGTGATTTCAAAATCTGATATTTTGAAAAGAATTGAAATTCGAACTGAAACTGAATAGAAATGAATTCGAATTGAATTCGAATAGAAAGGAATTCGAATTGAAATTGAATTGAAAACGAATTGAAATTGAAATAAAAATCGATTTGAATTGAAATCAATTTGAAATGAATTTAAAACGAATTTACCAGGAGAAATTCAATTTTGATTTGAATTTGAAATGAAGTGGAAATCGTTTTGAAAACGAATTTAAAAACGATTTATAAAATACATTTTAAAAAGAAATCGACGAAGTATAAATTATATATATTGTATATATAATAGAATGGCCTGAATAGAACGCGCCGCGCCGCGGTAGTTCGTGAATTTCGACCATTGACTTCGAATGGACATTGCGGGAGATCCGACCCTCGGATTCTCCTAAAACCGGAACCGTTGGGTTCGTATCGAAAAGAGCTTTCTAACGATTATTAGAAATTAGAAATCTAACGGTTGGATTTGGAATTATGTCGAAATCAAATTTGGAAAAGGTCGTTGTAAATGCAGTTCGATGGCCGTTGATGGAAATCGACTGTACGGGCCTAAATAAAATTATTAAAAATAGTAATAATTAGTGTAAAATCATAAGAAATGATTTGGGAAGAATTGGGATGAAAAACTCCATATTTGAAAAGCTAAAAATAGATTTTTATCGAAATGAACTAGTTTTGAACTAGAATTATAATTCTATTTATTTTTAAATAAATAAATTAGATTTGAAAAGGGTTTTAAAAGTAACCAGAATTTCCAATAATTGAATTGGAATGGATTTGAATCGAAATTATCTCTGGAATATTTCGATGTTGGATTTCGTGATGATACAGGTATTGTGATGGGAATTTGAAAGATATATTTATATCGATATTTCCAATACGATATTTGTTGGTCATAGAATTTGATATTGAATATAAGCCGATATATTTTCTATTCAGAGCCTTGTATTTAATATCAAATGTGATTTGGGTTTGTCGTGAATGGTGTCTTCATTAACACTATTCTTGAACCCAGTTGAGAAAAAGATTAAATCTTTTTATTTAGATTTAATGAAGTGTACCAGTTAAATAATATTTAATTGGAATTGAATTGGTATTGATTTTTGGGTTTATCGTTAACAGTGTTTTAAATAACACTTGTTCTTTAACCCGATAATTAATAGAATGTGATTTTGGGTTGTCGTGAACGGTATCTTCAATAATACTGTTCTTAGACCCAACAGAGTTAAGAAAATCAGAAACTAACTGGAGGTTAGTCAAGTTGAATGGTTTCTTGTGTATTGATCTGATGTTGGTTTCGGCCTTCGGGGTTAATACTTAGGTAATTGCTCGCTTGCTAATTTACGGTTAGGGACTGACTGAAATGTGATGTGATTTTGGGTTTATCATGAACCGTGTTTTAAATGACATTGATTCTTTAACCCAATTAAAGATTAAAACTAAGTGGAGTTTTAATGAATCTTTAATTAGATTGAAAAGATCGAGAATGGAGTATCACCAGTTTTGCTCCATGCGATAGTTAAATCTTTAATTAGATTTAAGCGTGAAATGGTAATTGAATTTACCGATAACACCGTGGTGTTAGATATGAAGTATTGCCAGTTTTACTTCATGGGATAAATAGGTTGGGATTGGGAAATAAAATAAATGATCACTTCGGTGTGGATCGCTAATCCCGACTAGTTTGGATAAACCCAAAAAAATTGGTTTGAATTGACTTTCAAAGAATGATTAAAGAATAAATTTAAAGGAATTTATCTTTGATAAAATTAATGGGAACCTTTCCCTAAGAAATGTGAAATTTAGAAACTAACTGTAGGTTAGCTATGCAGAACGGTTTCCTGGGTATTGATCTGATGTTGGTTTCGGCCTTCGGGATTAATATTTGGGGAATTATTCTCTTGTTAATTTACGGTTAGTGACTTATGAATTGGAATGAGGCGTATGTTGTGTTTGTGTAACACTTGTTTATTATATACGCGAGTTATTCGGAAAGACCGGGTTTATCCCATTCTGAATAACTGATACGACGATAAGTCGAAGATGAAGACCGGCGGTCTTCACGTCGTTTGGGTGATTACTGATGATCTTGATTGGGTCATACACCCAAGAGGAGGGAATCAGTTAGTGATCGTCCAGACGTACTTGGAGATCGATGGATATGCGGGGTACTAGGTGCCTCCTGTTTCGTTCAGACCCAGAACGAACTTGTAAATGGACCGTGTGTCTGACATTGGATTTCAGTCTGTGTGATTGATTTCTATTAAATATATATCTATTTGGCGGTGGAGAATTTATTCTCTTGCTTAACGCCCTTCTCTGAGACGTACGAGCTCAGGGGTTATATATTGATGGATATCCATTGCATGGAGTGAATTGCCTGTGTGGCATGCCTAAGTGGCAATTGATCAAGGCTTCTGTTGAAAAGCAAAGTCTTGTGGTTGATGATCAAAGCACGGCCTGTGTGGCGTAGCTTTGTGTAACATTGATTCGCGAGCCTCACACCCCAGTGGTGAACCAAAAACGGGAGAGGACCTCAGGGAGGACATGCGTTTCTTTCTAGCTAGAAGTGGCGTCAGTGGTTTTACACGCCCTGACGAGTTTGACTTATGTGGTTGTTGCTGTTGCGAGGCGCATCGGTTTGATCAGACGATCCGGGTTCGATGGAGTCATTCGTTGGCTCATTTACGCCCCAAAGGGTGGGCAAACGCAGTGTTCAGGCATTTTAATCCACATCGGTGGACCGGCCCTGTCGCTCCAAGGGCTCACCTATGTTTGGGTCCTGAGGCTCGGGCTAGACAGTCTCGAATCGGTAGAGGACTATCTTTTGCCTCGGTTCACAGATGGAAATCCAATTTCCAAATGCGTGACTTTGTGGTTTTATTTGTAGAGCCTAGTATCGGCGACATGATATATGGTACCCATGCCGCCTATGATTGATATTTATGATTTGAAGTTGTTTTATACACTATGCACTTATAATAGTATCAAATTATTTGTTTTAAACGTACTAAGCATGTTTGGCTATTATAGGGGAAAACCCTATCCCCCGGCTTGCGTTGCATTGTGTGATAGGACCTGGGTCTTATAATAGCTTCATTGTTCTTTATTTAGCATTGCGCTGTTTGTTTTATGCACTGATATTCTTGGGAGGAAGCCCGTTCCGCATTAGCGGCGTGGTCCCTTGATTTACCTAACATTAAAATAAAGATTAATAACTGTTTTAGTTCTCACACCAGTCCCATGACCGACCTGGAGTTAATTGTTTTAACCTAAACTCTGAGTGCCCTTATTTTGACACGGGAAGCTAGTAGTTTTGGTTTTGCAGATTTATATTCACAGGATCCTGGTTTACAGCTGGAATGATACTCGGAAAGCTTTGTATCCGTGTATCTCCTTCAGTTGTGTATTGTATCATTTTCCGCTGCTATGTAATGTATTGTAATCTCTGATATTTATCGAATGTAATATTCATTTATACTCTATATTTTCTTGTATTCGGATGGAATTGTTGTAATATACAATGAAATGTTCTTTCGCCCGCGTTCTATTTTGTCGTGTTCTCAAAACAATCAGGCATTCCGAACGGTCTGGGTCGGTTTAACGACTGATTCGGATTGAGCGAAATTCCTTATTGTCATAGTTGGTATCAGAGCTTTGGTTTACAAAGCTTAGAGAACAAGACACATTAGAACCATACGAAAGAGTTCATCAGATATTGGATTAGTAATATCCAATGGGGATGACTCGTTAGAGATGGAATCAGTAGCATCCTAGAACGAGTGTGAAGAGTGTTCTTTTTTTTAAAAATGAAAACAAGTTTTGTTTTGAAATTTAAATCAATTATTCGTATTTGATTATTTATTTATATGAATTTGGACAATCCAATATATAGAGATTTTGCATATATGTCTTGCAAACGTGTATCCGAAGTTTTAATGTATTGGATAGTTATAGAATCGCACTCTAGTGCCCGGGGATAATTCTGGTGACGGGGCACCATCGCCAATATTTATTTTCGAGTTTCGAAAGTGAGATTTCTATATATTTCCAATTGACTGGTGTGAGAACCGAAACTAGATAGGGCTTATTGTTGTGATTTGGCATCAAAAATCTGATTTTTGACTGTGTATCGAAATTATGAATTTGAAATGATAATCAACTAATTGATCGATGATTGTGTTATTTGATTATGGCTTGATTAATTAAAATTTTAACCATTTAGCCAAATTGACCAAAAAGTGAATTGTATTGAAATTTGGTCGCATTTGCTTGCATATACATGTACTTACATTGAACAGGTCATAGCAAAGAGGCTAGAGCAGAAGAATAAAATTGTTTGCCCAACAAATAGGTACATGTTTACCATAATTTACTGTTTTGTTTGGGTGATGATGATTTTATGAGCCGATTGGCCTTTTCTTTTTCTTTTTGAGATAAGAGGGCCCGTATGGCAATTTCGGGATTTTCCCGGTGCTCCCGGTGCAGGGGAGGTTATGGCGAAATTTTTCGAAAATTTAGGGTGTTAGCCAAATTTTTGAAAAATTTGAAAAGTTCTTAGAAACTGAAAAGTTGAAGAACTTAAGCCGTAATGAAAATAATGGAAGTTGAGTTAATTTGTTAAACAACTTTCGGCTTCGTTCCTTTTCGGGGACGAAAAGTTTTAAGTGGGGGAGATTGTAATAATCCGGAAATCTGAGCCAATTTAAAATTTTTATTTCGGCAATTTTAGTGAATTTTGAATATTTAAAATGAATTATTTTAAATAATAATGATGAAAATTTTATTTTGAATAGAATTCGAACGTATATATTCGTTTGAATCGACGATAGAATATAAATATTTATTTATATTTATAAAAGGAATTGAAAATGACGCGGTAGTTCGATAATTTGATTTCAAACTTCAAATGAATGTACAGATTCAAAATAAACCGAATTTTAGTGAAACAAAAAAATATTTGAATCTAATTGAGAATATCTTTCCAACGAATCAGAAAAATCAAAATTTCATAGCGGGAATCAAAAGATATGCCCAATTGAAAATTTAAAATAGTCGCTATGGAATTTCGGCCTTTAAAAATAGCCATTTTGCAAACGACCTCGGATTTCGACGAAACCTCTTTTGTTGGATCCGCGATGTCAAATTATTGCTAGATTTCAAATTTCATAATTTTTCGAATCAATATGTGAGCGTGGCAAAGGAAAACGCGTTTGACCAGTTTCAGTTGATTTTAATCGATTGGAAAATGGCCATTTTTCAAACGGTCTCAGAATTCGACGAAATTAGTTTTGTTATGACCGTATCGTCAATACGAAGCTAGAAAATATTTTTCAGGAATTTTTCGAGTTGGTATGTGCCCTTGGTAAATTGAAATGTGTGTTCGAATTCAATATATAGAGTTATATTTTGATTTTGATGAAAACTGATCGTAACGATCGAATTGGCCTTCGTGACATATCCCATTGTGTTTGGAATGGGGGTAAAACGCTATGGACGACAGTCGGTGGGCTTGATTTCGAGTTCAAATAAAAAGTCAACCTTTTTAATAAAATAAAATAAAATAATTATATAATATACACTCACCTCTCTCTCTCATAACCTAGGTCAGAAATAAATAAAAAAATCGCGCTCCTTTCTAAACCACCTCCCGTCGCCTTCACCTCCTCCACCCACCGTCGCTCGCCGGCGGTCAGCACCCCGTGCCTCCATCTCCTTCACCTTCGTCCAACTCCCCTCTCACCTCCGTCCTCGCATTCACCTCCTCACAGCCCTCCCCAATCAACCCTAGCCCACCGCGAGGCACAATCGCCACCGCCCCCAAATCCATAACCGCGACACCCAACCATCAAGCCACCCCCACCTGCAGCGCCACCATCCGTCACCCACACGACCTCCTCAGCTCGGCGACCTTTCCCCCCTCCAATTCGGTGAGTTTTACTTATTAATTCACATTTAAATTGTTTATCTTTTTCATTTTTTTTGTATAACCTTAAAAATATAATTTTTATCGGAAGAAAGACTGAATTTTTATATGAAGAAACTTCGGATTTTGAAAATAGGAAAGGTTTGATTTTTAGACGAGCAAAGGTCGATTTTTAATGAGTGAAAAGATCGGATTTTTCAATTAGAAAAGATGGAATTAAAAAAAAAAAGAATAGGTCTTTAAAGGTTAAGATTTTTATTTGAATCAAAATAAAATGTAGATACTAAAAATTCGATTTTTATATTATAGGAATTATAAAAATATGATTTTTATAATTTGAAGAGTGATAGGAAAATATTGTTTTTAGTTAGAGAAAAATATAATTTTTATCATGTGTATCTAATAAAAATTCGATCTTTATATATGAAATAGAAATATAAAAATATAATTTTTATATAGAATGAAGCGTCGAGAAAAATAAATATATGAAGTAGAAATAAAAATATGATTTTTATTTATTTAAATGAAGTAATAAAAATATAATTTTTATTATGAACAGCGTGAAAAAGACTGCATTGGAGTTTCAGTCAGATCCAGACGGTTCAGCAATTCAAAAGCAAAGCACGGCGGAGTGAAACCCTCTGTGAGAACTTCTCACCTTTAATTTTATTTTTCTAGTTAAAAATATATACTAGGATGCAGACGGTGTTTAGTAGCACCCGACACCCGTCGTCCATAGACCATGGACGGCTTGTATGCTTGTTTGTATGATTTAGATGTGTAGTTGATTGTGTGATGTGATGTGAAATGAAATAAAATATTTATATAGTTAAAAATATTTTATAGTTAAAAATAGAATTTTTAACGTGTATATGAAAGGAAATAAAAATAAACAAATCGGACGATTTGTTTATATACACACATTTGACTGATATTGATTGGGACGATAAATTTTGCACATCGCCCAACTGCACAAATAAAATCTGTGTTTGATTGTTTGAAACCCCACACGGGTATTGGGATGATATTTGACGTACACAAATCCCGATTGTTTAGTTGTATGTCGATCGATTGATTGACAGACTGTTATAAGCGTTGAATATTTATATTTGATGCTTATACAGTGTAGAATGCACTTTGGATGATGGTTGATTATTCATCGCTGTTATTGTATACATGTGTTGTAGAAAATCCATATAATTAACATTATATGGTAAGTGATTGGGCCTCATTCCAGTTTAGAAATAGAATATTTGAAATAGAATATTTGAAAGTAGAAATATTTTAAAAGAATATTTGAAATAGAATATTTGAAAGTAGAACTATTTGAAGCCGTGTTGGTTAGATTGATGCCATTTTGACGTGGACGATATTTATATCGATTTTATTCATTTTATAATGAATATCGAAAGTGATTTCAAAATCTGATATTTTGAAAAGAATTGAAATTCGAACTGAAACTGAATAGAAATGAATTCGAATTGAAATTGAATAGAAAGGAATTCGAATTGAAATTGAATTGAAAACGAACTGAAATTGAAACAAAAATCGATTTGAATTGAAATCAATTTGAAATGAATTTAAAACGAATTTATCAGGATAAATTCAATTTTGATTTGAATTTGAAATGAAGTGGAAATTGTTTTGAAAACGAATTTAAAAACGATTTATAAAATACGTTTTAAAAAGAAATCGACGAAGTATATATTATATATATATAATAGAATGGCCTGAATAGAACGCGTCGCGCCGCGGTAGTTCGTGAATTTCGACCATTGACTTCGAATGGACATTGCGGGAGATCCGACCGTCGGATTCTCCTAAAACTGGAACCGTTGGGTTCGTATCGAAAAGAGCTTTCTAAGATTATTAGAAATTAGAAATCTAACAGTTGGATTTGGAATTATGTCCAAATCAAATTTGGAAAAGGTCGTTGTAAGTGCAGTTCGACGGCCGTTGATGGAATACGACTGCACGGGCCTAAATAAAATTATTAAAAATAGTAATAATTTGTGTAAAATCATAAGAAATGATTTGGGATGAATTGGGATGAAAAACTCCATATTTGAAAAGATAAAAATAGATTTTTATCGAAATGAACTAGTTTTGAACTAGAATTATAATTCTATTTATTTTTTTAAATAAATAAATTGGATTTGTAAAGGGTTTTAAAAGTAACCAGAATTTCCAATAATTGATTTGGAATGGATTTGAATCGAAATTAATGGATTTGAATCAAAATTATCTCTGGAATATTTCGATGTTGGATTTCGTGATGTTACAGGTATTTTGATGGGAATTTGAAAGATATATTTATATCGTTATTTCCAATACGATATTTGTTGGTCGTAGAATTTGATATTGAATATAAGCCGATATATTTTCTATTCAGAGCCTTGTATTTAATATCAAATGTGATTTGGGTTTGTCGTGAATGGTGTCTTCATTAACACTGTTCTTGAACCCAATTGAGAAAAAGATTATATCTTTTTATTTAGATTTAATGAAGTGTACCAGTTAAATAATATTTAATTGGAATTGAATTGGTATTGATTTTTGGGTTTATTGTGAACAGTGTTTTAAATAACACTTGTTCTTTAACCCGATAATTAATAGAATGTGATTTTGGGTTGTCGTGAACGGTATCTTCAATAATACTGTTCTTAGACCCAACAGAGTTAAGAAAATCAGAAACTAACTGGAGGTTAGTCAAGTTGAATGGTTTCCTGTGTATTGATCTGATGTTGGTTTCGGCCTTCGGGGTTAATACTTAGGGAATTGCTCGCTTGCTAATTTACGTTTAGGGACTGATTGAAATGTGATGTGATTTTGGGTTTATCGTGAACCGTGTTTTAAATGACACTGATTCTTTAACCCAGTTAAAGATTAAAACTAAGTGGAGTTTTAATGAATCATTAATTAGATTGAAAAGATCGAGAATGGAGTATCACCAGTTTTGCTCCAGGCGATAGTTAAATCTTTAATTAGATTTAAGCATGAAATGGTAATTGAATTTACCGATAACACCATGGTTTTAGATATGAAGTATTACCAGTTTTACTTCATGGGATGAATAGGTTGGGATTGGGAAATAAAATAAATGATCACTTCGGTGTGGATCGCTAATCCCGACTAGTTTGGATAAACCCAAAAAATTTGGTTTGAATTGACTTTCAAATAATGATTAAAGAATAAATTTAAAGGAATTTATCTTTGATAAAATTAATGGAACCTTTCCCTAAGAAATGTGAAATTTAGAAACTAACTGTAGGTTAGCTAAGCAGAACGGTTTCCTGGGTATTGATCTGATGTTGGTTTCGGCCTTCGGGGTTAATATTTGGGGAATTATTCTCTTGTTAATTTACGGTTAGTGGCTTATGAATTGGAATGAGGCGTATGTTGTGTTTGTGTAACACTTGTTTATTATATATGTGAGTTATTCGGAAAGATCGGGTTTATCCCATTCTGAATAACTGATACGACAATAAGTCGAAGATGAAGACGGTGGTTGAAGACTGGAGGTCTTCACGTCGTTTGGGTGATTACTGATGATCTTGATTGGGCCGTACACCCAAGAGGACGGAATCAGTTAGTGATCGTCCAGACGTACTTGGAGATCGATGGATATGTGGGGTACTAGGTGCCTCCGGTTTCGTTCAGACCCAGAACGAACTTGTAAATGGACTGTGTGTCTGACATTGGATTTCAGTCTGTGTGATTGATTTCTATTAAATATATATCTGTTTGGCAGCGGTGAATTTATTCTCTTGCTTAACGCCTTTCTCAGAGACGTACGAGCTCAGGGGTTATATATTGATGGATATCCATCGCATGGAGTGAATTGCCTGTGTGGCATGCCTAAGTGGCAATTGATCAAGGCTTCTGTTGAAAAGCAAAGTCTTGTGGTTGATGATCAAAGCACGGCCTGTGTGGCGTAGCTTTGTGTAACGTTGATTCGCGAGCCTCACACCCCAGTGGTGAACCAAAAACGGGAGAGGACCTCAGGGAGGACATGCGTTTCTTTCTAGCTAGAAGTGGCGTCAGTGGTTTTACACGCCCTGACGAGTTTAACTTATGTGGTTGTTGTTGTTGCGAGGCGCCTCGGTTTGATCGGACGATCCGGGTTCGATGGAGTCATTCGTTGGCTCATTTACGCCCCAGAGGGTGGGCGAACGCAGTGTTCAGGCATTTTAATCCACATCGGTGGACCGGCCCTGTCGCTCCAAGGGCTCACCTGTGTCTGGGTCCTGAGGCTCGGGCTAGACAGTCTCGAATCAGTAGAGGACTATCTTTTGCCTCGGTTCACAGATGGAAATCCAATTTCCAAATATGTGACTTTGCGGTTTTATTTGTAGAGCCTAGTATTGGCGACATGATATATGGTACCCATGCCGCCTATGATTGATATTTATGATTTGAAGTTGTTTTATACACTATGCACTTATAATAGTATCAAATGATTTGTTTTAAACGTACTAAGCATGTTTGGCTATTATAAGGGAAAATCCTATCCCCCGGCTTGCGTTGCATTGTGTGATAGGACATGGGTCTTATAATAGCTTCATTGTTCTTTATTTAGCATTGCGCTGTTTGTTTTATGCACTGGTATTTTTGGGAGGAAGCCCGTTCCGCATTAGCGGCGTGGTCCCTTGATTTACCTAACTTTAAAATAAAGATTAGTAACTGTTTTAGTTCTCACACCAGTCCCATGACTGACCTGGAGTTAATTGTTTTAACCTAAACTCTGGGTGCCCTTATTTTGACATAGGCAGCTAGTAGTTTTGGTTTTGCATATTTATATTCACAGGATCCTGGTTTACAGCTGGAACGATACTCGGAAAGCTTTGTATCCGTGTATCTCCTTCAGTTGTGTATTGTATCATTTTCCACTGCTATGTAATGTATTGTAATCTCTGATATTTATCGAATGTAATATTCATTTATACTCTGTATATTCTTGTATTCGGATGGAATTGTTGTAATATACAATGAAATGTTCTTTCTCCCGCGTTCTATTTTGTCGTGTTCTCAAAACAATCAGACGTTTCGAATGGTCTGGGTCGGTTTAGCGACTGATTCAGATCGAGCGAAATTCCCTGTTGTCACACAAAATTTCGAACCCCCCCCGGTGGGGTCGAAATTTCGAACCCCCCGGTGGAGTCGAAATTTCGAACCCCCCAGAGGAGTGCGAAATTTCGAACCCACACCAGGGGGTGCAAATTTTCTGCATATGGCTTGCTTGGGGGTACGAAATTTGCTCTTGTGGGTCCCGCTGCTCACCTACTCCTACCTAATCTTTCTCTTATAAATACCCCAAGCCTTGGCCTTTATTGGGGGCCTTCTCCCTCGGAATTTTTGGACTTGGAGAGCTCCAAACACTCATTAGTAACTTCCAATACCTCCATCATGGCCATGGAAGATGACATGGGTAATTAAAACATGGCATGCATGTTTTCCTTCAACACTTGAACATTAATAAGGGCTGTTATGCTACTTTTGAACTTCATGGGCATGAACTCCAAACTTGGATATTGTTGACTAAGTCAACGCTTTTCAATGAAGAAGAAGAAGGGCAATTTAGTCAAAGTGTAGGACAAGCATATATTTTGCTATTCCATTGTAACATTTCGAACTTAGCTATTGTCCGAACTTGTACAACCTTGTAATCAACCAAAGATACGATGAATAAGGATTATAAAGTGGATGTAGGTGTTAGTGTCGAACCACTGTAAAAGCTGTGTCTCTCCACATTTACATGCTTTACTGCTTATTTGGATAATTGTTCACACACAAACATTGGGAGTTGGCATGCGACAATTTTGCCCGTCAATAGTAATAGAGTCTAGTTCATGTAAGACTCTGAATAACACTCCAGGTTCAAATTCAAATTCTGTTTTTCAATTTCTATTTTCAAATTCTATCTTCAATCTCTATCTTCTCTATTTTACTTTCTTTACTTTACATTTCATTTTATAATCAAATTTTATAGTATAAATTTTTATATTATATATACTTTATATTTATATAGTAGCTCTATAATTTTATTAATATGTTCATATAACTTATATTTATGTTTTCATACGATTTCCGACTTTATAATACTTATTTATAACACTATGTTTTAATTCAAGAACTTTCAGAATCATATATATATATATATATATATATATATCAAAACACTTGAAAAATGCTCAAAAATCAATTTTGAACTAGGTTATGTTGACATACATTATTGCCTATGTTGACATATAACTGTCATTTTTTTAAAATTGAAAGGAATTGTCTTTTCTCTATTTGTAACATTCCAGAAGCATTTCAACCTTTCAAATCTTATAAATAGGGGTTGATTTCGATTTTTTCATTATTCTTCTTCTCCATCTTCATCTCCTTTCTCTACACCATTATATTTTCTCATTTTTATGATTTCTACACTTATATCTGCTGAATTCAATTCTATTTATATAAAACCTCTTCTCTTCTTACTCTCTACTCATCACTCTATGAATCTAAGTGCTATTGAAGAGTTATAGGGCTATTGTAATCATTTGGGAAGCGTTTGGGTAATCGGTGTTTTCCTTGTAACCGTGAAGTCAAGGAACGGAATCGGTGTTTTCCCTGTTGCCGTGAAATCAAGGAATGGGAGAAGTGTTAACCTTATAGCCGTGAAATCAAGGGGTGTAATTGGATATTAATATATTAATAAATCTCTGCGCAATCCAGCGTTGTGTGGGACTGGACGTATGAGAAATTCCGAACCAGTATAAAATCCAGTGTGTTCTTTCCTTTCTGCATTTTATTTCTGTTTATTTTTGTGTTTGTATTTGATTTTGTGTCTGTGATTGTTTCTGTGGTGTGTGATTCATATAGTAGATCATATAAGTTTTATATTTTGTTTAAATTCTCAAAAACACTATTCACTATCGTCTATTGTTAGTTTTGCCTTAACGATCCATTCCTCATTCCCTAACTGCTTCAAACCATGGGTCTTGATGATCCCAATTACGAAAATATCAAGGCTTCTTTGGCTGGAACAAAAAAGATCCCAATACCACTTAGGAAACCAAGGAAAGGCAACATGTCTAGCACGAGCAACAAGGCAATGAAGGAAGATAAGCCTAAAAAGGAATGCAAAAGTAGCAAAGATCACAAGCCAAGAGGTGATGATAAATCTTGGAGTGGGAAGACTTTCGAGCATAAATTGGCCAAGGACTCAAGCCTTGAGCTGCAGAAGAATCCCATAAATAGTGATAAGAAGGAATAAAGAACATCCATAGTTAGCTTTTGGATTTTTCTTTTGTTTTATAGCCGAGACTTGTGCAAGCGCGACCCTCTCCCTTTTGGTCTTGTGGGACAGTGTTGTACCTATTTTGCGTATGTAAATAAAATAAGCTTTTTCTATTAAAATGTTTAAGTAATTCTGTTTTCCATTTATTGTACTAATGAATTTTATCACACTTAGCTTGGTGTATAGCCCTCAATTAACTTTAAGTCATATGGTGCATCAAGGCCATGCTCTAAGTTAATTTACTGTACTTTAAGTCATATGGTTTATCAAAGCTTTAGCATATGGGGTAAAAGCTTATTAGAGATATTGTAGTGATACCCTAGAATGAATGGAATCAATCGCAAAATCCTTCTTGAGAGAGAACATATTTTGAAAGTATAAATGGTTTGTCAAATGATTTTAAAACGTTTTAAAACAAATATTTTCGAATATAAAATTTTGTTTAATATTTAAATCTTTTTTTGAAATTTCCTTTCCATTTGAATCCATCCTTCTTCGTAAATCCTGTTTGATTAGGTTCTTTCGTTCGTTCAGCTTTTAACTCGTATCTGATAACTTATCCTTGTCCATAACAAGGTTAGAAGTAGAAGAAGAGTAGCGAGTTCATTCTTATTAAATACTAGTTTGAAATAGGTATAATAATATAGGGTTTTCTTGTTGTGATATTGAAATTATGATATATATTTGGAGAAAGCGTATATTTGTAAACAACGTTATACCAATATTTTGAAAAGATTTGATGCTTATACATTAATGTTTTATATTTTATAAACTATATATTTTCAATAAGATTTAATGATGATATCAATTTTATCTTGGTTGAATAATATGCTGGAAAAGTTTATATATTTTGATCATTTATGTAGGAATACTCCTAAATTGTTATGATATATTTTTTGAGAATCTTGTTAAAATGGTTGAAATCTATAATGATATAGTAATGATATAGTTCATAATTGTATGTATATATAAATTTATAGATTTAAATAGGTTTATAAATGAAGCGACCCGAAACTTCCCCGGTCTCCGAAGAGATGAGAAAGAACGAATTACTGTGAGGACAAGACAAATCAGAACACAAACAGAAGAACATTTCATTGTTATTACAACAATTCCATCAGATACAAGAATATACAGAGTATAAATGAATATTATACATTCGAATAAATATCAGAGATTACAATTAATTATATAACAGCGGAAAATAATACAAAGCACAACTGAAGGTGATATACGGATACAGAGCTTTCTGGATATCATTCCAGCTGTAAACCAGGATCCTGTGAATATAAATCTGCAAAACCAAAACTACTAGCTGCCCGTGCGGAAAATAGGGGCACCCAGAGTTTAGGTTAAAACAATAAACTCCAGGTCAGTCATGTGACTGGTGTGAGAACTAAAACAGTTATTTAAAACTTTACTTTAAAAGAGAGTAATTCAAGGGACCACGCCGTATAACACGGAACGGGTTTCCTCCCAAGAATACTAGTGCATAGAATAAACAACGCAATGCTTTTTCGAAAAATGAAGCTATTATAAGACCCAGGTCCCATCACACAATGCAACGCAAGCCGGAGGATAGGGTTTTCCCTTATAATAGCCAAACATGCTTGGTACGTTTAAAATTAATCATTTGATACTATAATATGTGTATAGTATCAAAACAATTTCAATCATATATATAAATCATAGACGGCATAGCTACCATCTACTATGTCGCCATACTAGTTCTACAATTAAAACTGCAATACACGTATTGGAAATTGGATTTCCATCATGGTGGCTCCTGATTCGAAAGATCGATCGCGTAATGCAATTCACCACGGCTTACGTCCCCACAAGAGAAAACACCGTCTGCACATCCGCACATTTGGGACCAGAGTACCACCGCGGCTTACGTCCCAGCGAGAGAAAACACTGCCTACTCTATATACCCCTGAGCACTAGGCTCATCTCGGTCGACCGAATCCACGACACCACTAAGGTGCCCATCCACTAAAAAGCATACTGATCAAACCACCAGTTTACCACCATACCGGGGTGTGAGGCTCACGGATCAACGCTATACACAAAGCCATGCTATATCAGCTGCGCTTTGATCATCAACCACCAAACTTTGCTTTTCAACAAAAGTCTGGATCACTGCATCTCAGCATGCCACACTATCAATCCATATTGTACCACTGATTTCTGCCGATATATAACCTTTGAGCTCATATGTCTCAGAGAAGGGCGTTAAGCAAGAGAATAAATTCTCCGCCGCCAAACAGATATATATTTAGCAGAGATCAACAAATACAATATAAAGGAATACAATGTCAGACACACCATCCATTTACAAGTCCGTTCTAGGTCTGAACGAAACCGGAGGCACTTTCCTCGCATATCCATCCATCTCCAAGTACGTCTGGACGACCACCAACTATTTCCATCCTCTTGGGTGTACAACCCAATCAGGATCGTCAGTAATTATCCCAACGATGTGAAGATTTCCGGTCTTCAACTACCGTCTTCATCTTCGACATATCGTCGAATCGGTTATTCAGAATGGGTATAAACCCGGCCTTTCCGAACAATCCGCGTATATTAAAAACAGCGCTAGAAAACACAATATACGCCTCATTCCAATTCTGAATATTCTGTTATTTAAATATTCACATCTTTTGGGAAAGGTTCCCATTAATTTTATCCAAGATAAATTCTTTAAAATCTATCCTTTGGCTGTCGTTTCAAACCAAATTATGGTTTTCCAAACTAGTCGAGATTAGCGAACCACACCGAAGTAATTATTTATTTTATTTCCCAATCCCAACCTATTCATCCCATGAAGCAAAACTGGTAATACTCCATATCTAACACCGTGGTGTTATCGGTAAAATTAATTACCATTTCACGTTCAAATCTAATTAAAGATTTAACTATCGCTTTGGAGCAAAACTGGCGATACTCCATTCTCGCTCATTTCTAAATTTGATAATTTAGATTATAGATTTACATTTCAATCTAATTGCAGATTCGTTAAAACTCCTTTTACTGGGTTAAAGAACTAGGTGATATTTAAAACACAGTTCACGACAAACCCAAATCACATTCTATTTGTTATCGGGTTAAAGAACTAGTGTTATTTAAAACACCGTTCACGATAAACCCATTTCAAATCCAATCAAATATATTAGAAATTCCTAATTATTTAAAACCCCTTTTTAAATCTAATTTATTTATTTAAAAATAATTGGGTTTTAAATTTAGTTCAAAACTAGTTCATTTCGATAAAAATCTATTTTTATCTTTTCAAATATGGAGTTTTCCATCCCAATTTTTCCCAAATCATTTCTTATGATTTTACACAAATTATTACTATTTTTAATAATTTTATTAAGGCCCGTACAATCGATTTCCAACAATGGCCATCGAACTGCACTTACAACGACCTTTTTCAAATTTGATTTGGACGTAACTCCAAATCCAACCGTTAGATTTCAAATTTCTAATATTCGTTAGAAAGCTCTTTTCGATACGAACCCAACGGTTCCGGTTTTAGGAGAATCCGACGGCCGGATTTCCCGTAATGTCCGTTTGAAATAAATGGTCGAAATTCACGAACTGCCGCGGCGCGGCGCGTTCTATTCAGGCCATTATATTATATATATAATATATATTTCGTCGATTACTATTCAAAACGAATTTTATAAATAGTTTTGAATTCGTTTCAAAAACATTTCAACCTTTATTTCAAATTCAAATCAAAGTTGAATTTTTCCTTATAAATTCGTTTTAACATTCATTTCTATTCAATTCAAATATTAATTTAATTTGAATTCATTTCATTTCGCTTTCAATTCAATTTGAATTCGTTTTCAATTCAATTCGATTTCAAAGTCGTTTTCTATTCGATTCAATTCAAATTGGTTTTCTATTCGACTCAAATCAAATTGGTTTTCTATTCGATTCAATTCAATTTGGTTTTCTATTCGACTCAAATCAAATTGGTTTTCTATTCGATTCAATTCAAATTCGTTTTCTATTCGATTCAATTCAAATTCGTTTTCTATTCGACTCAAATCAAATTCGTTTTCAATTCGATTTCAAAGTCGTTTTCTATTTGACTCAATTCAAATTGGTTTTCTATTCGACTCAAATCAAATTGGTTTTCTATTCCATTTGAATTCAAATTCGTTTTCGATTCAATTCAAATTCGTTTTCTATTCCATTTGATTTCAAATTCGTTTTCTATTCAACTCAAATCAAATTCGTTTTCTATTCCATTTGAATTCCATTTGAATTCAATTTGTTTTCTATTCAACTCAAATCAAATTCGTTTTCTATTCCATTTGAATTCAATTTGTTTTCTATTCAATTTAGTTCGAAATCGTTTTATATTCAATTCATTTCGAAATCGTTTTATATTCCATTCATTTCGAATTCATTTTATATTCCATTCATTTCGAATTCATTTTATATTCCATTCATTTCGAATTCGTTTTATATCCAATTCATTTCGAATTCCACTTCAAAATATTCGGTTTCGAAATCACTTTTCAATATTCATTTTAAAATGATTAAAATCGATATAAATATCGTTCACGTCAAAATGGCGTAAATCTAATCAACACGGCTTCATATATTTCTATTTTCAAATATTCTATTTCAAATATTTCTATTTCAAATTCTATTTCAAATATTTCCTTTTCAAATATTTCGTTCAACACATGACTAATCTCAACGGATGAGTACAGTCAACACATGAACCTTTATTCTATATTGATAAAGATGGAAATTTTATTATTAAAATATTTCGTTCAACACATGACTAATCTCAACGGATGAGTACTGTCAACACATGAACCTTTATTTTATAATATTCTTTATTTTCTATATTGGAATGAGGCCCAATCCATCACCATATAATGTTAATTATATGGAATTTCATACATCACACGTATATAATAGCATGGAAAAATAATCAACCATCAACCAAAGTGCACTACACTGTATAAGCATCAAATATAGATATCTAACGCTTATAACAGCCTGTCAACCAATCGATCGACATATTTAATCAATCAGGATGAGTGAACTTCAAATTTCATCCCAACACCGTGTGGGGTTTTCAAACAATCAAACACAGATTTTATTTGTGCAGTTGGGCGATGTGTAAAATTTATCGACCCAATCAATGTCCTTCAAATAGGTGTACATAAACAAACCGTCCGGTTTGTAAATGAATATTTTATTTATTCACATTCACTATATTCATATTCACGTTAAAAATTATATTTTTAACGAGAAAAACATTTTATTTCAACATATGAATTTCTATTCAGTTCATTCTTTAAATAAAATGATATTTTTATTTTTCTAACTTATTTTAGAAAATTTCGGCGGCATAACGGCACGATACTAGAAACGGAACAAGGCCTAGCCTTATTCCCGGTCTAGTGAAGGCCCACGCCATTCACACATCAATCAAATCCATTCCATTTCACCAAACAATTCAATTCAAACCAAATATTCTAACTAACTACTCAACCAAACAATTTAACAAACAAGCCATCCATGGTCTGTGGATGACGGGTGTCGGGTGCTACTAAACACCGTCTGCATCCTAGTATATATATATAGCTAGAAAAGGAAATTGAAAGGTGAGAAGTTCTCACCGATAGCTACCCAACTTCACGACACTTCATTCATAGAAATCTTCATCGTTCTCGCTTTTTGTCGCTTTCGTTGCCCGTAGTCACTACATATATAAAAATCACATTTTTATATACTGATGTTTACTAAAATAAAAATCACATTTTTATTTGTTCACTTTTCAATTTTAAAATCATATTTTTACTTCGCTATTCAATATATAAAAATCGAATTTTTACTTTGCTATTCAATATATATAAAAATCGAATTTTTACTTTGTTATTCTCTATATAAAGGTTCCGCCTTTTTAAAAATAAAGATTTCGCCTTTTCAAAAATAAAGATTTCGCCTTTTCAATAATATAGATTTCATCATTATAAAAATCACCACTTTATTTCAACGTATATAAAATAAAAATCAGATTTTTATTTTTCTACATACACAAAGATGATATTTCTAATATTCCTATCATGTAAAAATTATATTTTTACTTCTCTACATAAACAAAAATCATATTTTTATATCATCTATATAGTAAAGATTATATTTTTAATACTTTAAAAATATAAAAATCATATTTTTATAATCGCTATATAGTAAAGATTATATTTTTAATACTTTAAAAATATAAAAATCATACTTTTACATCTCCCACATAATAAAGATCGAGTTTTTATTATCTATACCATATAAAAATTATATTTTTAGCCTTTCCGTAATATAAAAATTATATTTTTCCTCGCCTAAACATTCTATTTTTTCCCTTCTATAAAAATTCAATCTTCTCAGTTTTTTTCTATTTTGAAAAATCCTAGCTTTATGTTTTCAAAACAAATTATATATATATATTTTATAAAAACAATTTTATAATCATACCTATATACATCAGATCTTTCGAAATAAATTAAAAGAAATAAAATACAGAGAAAAAAAACTTACATCTAAAGTCTGGGAGAGGGGAAGGGGCTTTACTGTCGGAATTGGTGGATGGGGGGGGGGGTTTCGCCGGAACAGTGACGGCGCGGAAGAGGCCAAGGCGGCGTCGGCTATAGGGCGTGGCGGTTTCGTTGCTTCTGGGGTTGGGTTCGGGCGTCTCCGTCGCGATAGAAGAGGAGAGAGGAGGGGGAGGAGATGGGGGATGTAGAGGCGGTGGCGCCGCCGTAGGGGCGCGCGACTCCAGTGCGACGGGGGAGGATAGCGGCGGAATCGATTTGTTTTTTTTTATCGAACTGGAGAATGAAAAGAAAAAAGGGGGGAAAGGAGAGAGAATATTTTTTTATTTTAATTTGTAAAAAGTTCACTTTTACATAAGACCTCTAAACGAGGCCCACCGCCTGTCGTCTATAGTGTATTACCCCCATTCCGAACACAATGGGATATGTATCGTAGGCTGATTCGTTCGTCTCGATCAGTTTCCGTTGAATTTACATTTAAATTGCTATATTGAATTTTAAACGTACATTTCAAATTACCGGGGTCACATAACAACTCTATAAATTCCATAAAAATATTTTCTAGCTTCGTATTGACGATACGGTCCTAACAAAACTAATTTCGTCGAATTCTGAGACCGTTGGAAAAATGGCCAATTTCCAGTCGATTAAAATCAACTGAAACTGGTCAAACGCGTTTTCCTTTGCCACGCTCACATATTGATTCAGAAAATTATGAAATTTGGAATCTAACAATAATTTGACATCACGGACCCAACAAAAGAGGTTTCGTCGAAATCCGAGGTCGATTGCAAAATTCCCCTTTTTAAGGGCCTGAATTCCATAGCGACTATTCAGAATTTTCAACTGGACATATCTTTTGATTCCCGCTATGAAATTTCGATTTGTCGGATTCGTTGGAAAGATATTATCAATTAGATCCTAATGTTTTTGGTTTCACTAAAATCCGGATTGTTTTGCACCCGGTACGTTCAATTGAAGTTTGAAATCGAATTATCGAACTACCGCGCCATTTTCAATTCTATTTATAATTATATATAATTATTTATATTCTAACGACGACGTATATAACATATACGTTCGAATTATATTCAAAATAAATTTCTCATCGATATTATTTAAAATAATTCATTTTAAATATTCAAAATTCGCTAAAATTGCCAAAATAAAAATTTTTAAACTAGTTCAGAATTTCCGGGTTATTACAATAAAGGTTTTAATTTGTGATGTGTATATGTTAAACTTATGGAATTAAACAAATTTTATAAGTTAAATATAGATAACATGGGTTTGAAAATATTTATGTATAGTGTAGAATAATATTGTAATATGTTTGATTTGGTAATTATATTATTTGCATATTTATTAAGGATTGAGGTTGAATTATAATAATTATATAAGTGGGGGAGAGATATAATTTTTTTTCTACTTAAAATTTAATAAATAAATGACTTGAAATATATTATTTATAATATATGATTTGGAAGTTTGGTATATTTCTGTTTGAATAAAGAAAAGATGTTTCGAGTATTTATTTGACATTAAAATTGGCCTCTCATATACTTATTAATTTGGGTATACGTCTGGTCAACGTATATGTTATATCCTATATGTACTAGATAGATATCGAGTCACACTCTAGTCGCTTGAAAATGATTCTGGTAACGACTGCAACATCATCGATATCTATTTTCGAATTTTGAAAGTGGGATAGATATATATTGCCAATTTAGATGTAGAATAAATACTTAAAAATATTTTAATATGTTTTAAAATATTTTAGCTTTTGATTTAAATATATATTTGGAACATAGATAGGTATGACAATAAATACGAACCATTGGTTTAAATATATTAGATTATTTAATTACTATTTCTCTGCCTCGATCCTTTTTGTGGACGAAAAGTTTTGAGTGGGGGAGAGTGTAACAACCCGCTATTTTTATTGACTTGAATTCCGATTTAAATTGAAATTTTATTTTGAAAATATTGTATAATTTCTCGTAACAGAAATTTGGAATCTGAAATAAGTTTAGTGAGACGTAACAGTTATGAAAATTTTGTCGAAAAATTTGAATATTTGTTAGTCGCGCAATTTTCTGTGCAAAGCTATACATAACAGTTCAAATTTTAGGGATTTTAAAATCTCTCCAAAACCAGTTCGGGCAAACATGAAAAATATTCTATCCATTGTCAAGAATTCAAGATGAAATTCGTTTTGCGAAAATTGGAGGTTTGGCCTTTGTTAAATTGTCTTCCCATTCGAATTTTATGTTTAAAGAGGTCTGTAACGCGTTTTTGAATGAAGCATCGTAACAATTCAAACTGTATACTTTTGTGTCTATCTCCACAAGCTGATTTCCACAATATACTCATTTGTCAATTTTGGTGCTCGATTCGCGTTGAAATTGCGAAAAGGCTTGCGCAGTTCATTTTTGAAACAAAGCCATTTATGTTCGGTGTGTCCCTATTTGGGTTCAACCTGTTTTTCTAGCCCTTTTGTGCCTGCTAAACCAGTTTGTAAAGTTAGCATGGCGCTCGAAAAGACGATAATGAGAATATACATGTGTGTATATATATATATAATAACCGTGTTTATTTTATTTCAAGTCCATGTATGCACGTTGTAATTTCTTTCTTTCTTTGCATCACAACACATACAACGTTCCACTTTCATTTCCTTCCCAAGCCATATATTGCTTTTGCACCTTTTTATTTTTCTTTTCCAGAGCTATTACCTTCGACATGTACACATTGTCTTCTCGCCTTTACAATTCCAGAACGTTTAAAACTTTTTCTCTTCCCATAACCATTCCAAAATCCATGCATCCACTTTACATATATTTCCAAAGATTGCAACTTTATTTTGTTAGTTCCCTAAGCAAATATCTTTTCAAATTTATTTGCCTAACCTTTTGTCTCTAATCTCCGTGCCAACCGTTCGTTTTGTTATATAATGTAAACTTCCGAAGGAAAAGAAAATATACAAAACTCAGCTAATTGTTCCTCATCCCATCGCGTTTTCCTATCCCCACACAACTGACCAACACCTCGCCCTGACAACACATCCAATGACCCCCTCCAATCTTCTGATTTCCAGCCGCCCTATCATCCTGCAGTGGAACCGAAGAAACCCAGGCCTGGAAAAAAAAGGAAAAGAAAAAGAAGAAGTTGTCCCTCTCTGCTCGCCTCATCATCATCGCTTTTACTGCTTCCTTGATGTGTGCCACCACCGGCCATAGTTTGCTACTTTTACCTCTGACCTTCGTTCACCCAACCTGTTGCCTCAGACCCAACTGCAATGCCACACTCTAAACCTATAAACCCTGAACCCGAAACCTGTTAGTAGCCCAAACCCAAAACCACTCAACTGTTCCCGCACCCCTTACTATGCTTAGCCTGATCCTTATTTGCTGTGGTGAGATTTGTGAATCCTTTTTCCCTGCTAATAAGTAATATAAATAGTGGCTTTGTTGTTTGTAAGAGAGGAGGGTAGCCCTGCATTCCACTGTCAAACTGTAGTAATGCTGTTTGTAATATTTGCTTGGTTCTGTGTGGAAGAAGAGGTTGCCATGTTATTTTGGCCAAGTTTCTATTATTTCCTATAGCTAATTTTGATCTAGCCAGACTTCGGAAGATTTGGATTTTGTTGAAAGGAGAGAAAAAAGAATGGTGAAGCCTGGTCCAACTACATTGATCCTTGATTGTCGTTGTTTGAATTTTTCTACCGTCATCATTTGATTTGATCCTTAAATTGTGCTTGTGGTCGTTGTGCGATCCATTCGTCATGCCTTCATCGTCATCATTTTTAGTGCTTCGAAAATGTGAGTTTATCTCACACTTGACCTACATTATTTCATGGTTGTTAAATTCAACACAAGTAACTGTTGTGAAATGTATAGGATTGCTAGTAGAAATTGTTTGGTATGTATAGACTTTTCATATATGACATGACTATATATATATATGACACATAGGTGCACTGATGATATATGACTTATGATGTGATTGATGCTAAGTGTTGTTTATGTTGTTGATTCCTAGTTTTAGGGAAAATCACAATGGGTTGACATGATACATACCCGAACGGACATTAGATTTGGGAAAAATCGTTATGGTTTGAAACGATAGACCTGAACGAATTTTACTGAAATTTGGGATTACGAGTTTAAAAGATGCATACCCGTAAAATTTATAAATTGCGGGTTGAAATGTTAAATATTTGTATCACTAGACTATAGGGTCGAAAACCATATATGGACACCGTTGGTCATGTTTTCGAAGTAAAGTGATTCGGAAATTTTGATTTTAAAATAATAACTTAAAATTGTATGTTTTTCATATATTTCTATTTATATATATATATTTAAAAGATTTTAAATATAAATATTGTATATCTTAAATTATATGTTTTAAAATGATTTTATGAGTAAATATGGATTTAAATACTTATTTACGATTTTATTTATAATATATTTATTTTAAACCATATAATCTAATTATATAAGTATTTTAAAACTTTTATATAATAAATAATTCTTTTAAACCTATTTTTATATTATTTTAAACTTACATATGTTTATAATCTGTTTTTTACCTGTAACGACCCGCTATTTTGACCGTGCCGAATCGACAAAACATGTCAAACTTGAACCATCCAAAACAACATATTTTTATCAGCTTCTGAGGTAAATAGAATAAATCACGTATTACAGACACAGAGCAGAGCAATATGATATCTCGGTTATGGGCTATGCTCTGTGTCTGTAATATGTGATTCATTATATTTACCTCAGAAGCTAATAAAAATTTGTCATTTTGGACGGTTCGAGTTTTACATGTCTTGTCGATTCAGCATGGTCAAAATGGAGGGCCGTTACATGGTCGTACCCCTGTCTCGATTGGGCCGAGTTGACAGACGTTGAGGTATCGTGCTTTATATTCTCTTGTATAAGTGAAGGTTAGAGTTGATAGGCATTAGATCATCATCCTTTATACTGAGCTATCGTGATTCAGGTTAGAGTTAGGGGATGTGAACCATGACATGCATGTCACACCTATCTGTTGTTTTCACTCCAATTCGAGCTTCAAGAATAGGAGTCATCCAGGAATGTGGATAGATAACTCATGTCTCGGGTGTATTCTAATCCAAGATCCGAAGAATAGAGTTAGAACGACGAACAATCATGTTTGCCTTAGCTCATTTCATGCACCAAGCTTCGACGAGTGCACATTTTGTGATAGGTGGTCAGTCCGTGTTTGTTGCATTTTTTTTTCTAACCCAAGCTGTGAGGATTAGAGTTAGTTATCGGGTGAGCTAATTATACCCGCTTGAAAGACGTAGGTATTGATCAGCTGTTTTCCAACCTACTGATTTACATGTTAGACAAGATCAAATGCAAAGGCTGAGAGCTTTATTAATAGAAAAGAGGAGTAAGATTAACATATCTTACCCCTATTATGGTATTTACAAGTGATACATCCTATCAGCATGACAAAGCAATTTTAGGTAAAATAGCATATGAGATGACTGAAGTTCCAAGCTCTCGGTAGTTCAATTTCGTCAATGGTCGTCGGCTTGGGGTTCCATTTGCAAGATTACATCGAATTATGTATAGTCCTTCCCACTTCGAGCCTAATTGCACAGGGCCAAGGAAGATGCGTTTTAAGACAAGGTCGCATATGTCAAAGGTTCTAGGTCTAACCTTGGAATTGTAATATCAGATGACTCATTTTCAATATGCTGCTGCTCGAAGGTCATCCACTTCGCGCTTCTCATCAACCAAGTCCAAGGATTCTAGAAGAAAATTCTTGTTTGATAA
The DNA here is from genome assembly GCA_030737875.1 of Allium sativum. Classification (NCBI taxonomy): domain Eukaryota; kingdom Viridiplantae; phylum Streptophyta; class Magnoliopsida; order Asparagales; family Amaryllidaceae; genus Allium; species Allium sativum. The sequence goes on along the minus strand of CM060916.1, from coordinate 786,069,399 downwards.
GAGGTCTGTGTGCCATTCGATGAGAAGGGACCTCTAGTTCCATTTGGTTGAAAGATAGTGTGAATGGGCATACCCGATCACTAATTTGTAAGTAGTCCTGTAGGCCCACGATGTCAACGGTAGCTCGCCTACCCATTTTCCTCTGGCCTTTACCAAGCGCTTCTTCAAAATAGATTTAATTATCTTATTGATAGCTTCGATTTGTGATGAGTGACTACCGAGTATAACTATTGATGCGATAACGTGCATAGAAATCTTGAACTAGCAAACTGTTGTTCAATTTTTAGTTATAATCATCCAAGGGAGGCAAAAGTGATAAATGATGTTTCACACAATTTCTTAGTTTAAATGGTTGCCAATGGATCAGCTTTCAGCTATTTAGTAAAATACCAGTTGTGACAGTAACATATTTGGCATCACCTTTAGAAATTTGCAAGGAACCAATGATATTGACACGCCAGATTGCGAACGGCCAAGGACTAAACATCTGGGTTAGCTTGATCAAGGGATCTTTGGAACCTTGACGTACTTTCGGCATTTTTCACGTCGTCACGAGTAATCAACCATATCTCAATTAACAATAGGCCAGAAATACTCATACCATGGAAATTCTTTACTGTTATGTGTTGCTTTTCTTTATTGTTCTTCCGGGTAATTTCTTCACGGGATGGGTGACCTTCTTGCAGTACCCATAAAGTGAGCACCACGTTGGTTCACTGTACGGCTTACCATAAAGGTGGTCACTCGTTATTGTCTCTATCTTACGTCGATTATCAGGGTTTCGTTCTGAGAACTTCTACTTTGCGGGGCTTTCAATTAAATGATAGCTCGGTGACTTTGAAGTTCTTACAGAGATTGTTGTTATCTCCTTTAGGCAACCCCACATTTTTTTCTCTCTTTCTTGTTTTGCATCTGGGGTTCTGTTGTGTCCTCCTTCTTCTTCTTGCTCTCCTGTTCCTTTGGCTCCTGTGTCGTTTCCCCTTCTTAGCATAGACGAGATAGCGATCATCAATGATCGCCTATCGCTTCTCACTAAAAACTCTTTCCCTTCTAGGTCTAGTAGATTTGGATCTTCTCCTCCTCTCCTGAGACGTGATAGATCTTCAGGGACTTCGGTGTCCTATAGGACTTATGCTCGTCATTCTACCCACTCTTTGTGTAGTAGCCGTCAAGAGGTGCCCAGCAATCCTCGCACCATTCGCACACGCTCTATAGCGGCGTCTGAGTAGATCATTTGATCAACTAAACACACTTATATCTTATCTAAGCGGGGAGGTTTTCTCTCTCCCACTTTGCTTCTCTGTGTGTTTTCTGGTTTCTCGATGATGAATTTCCTTTACTAGAACATTCGTGGTATCGAAAACGATGCATCTGAGGATAGACTCAGGTAAATTGTTGTGATGACCCCAAACTTCCAAAGTTCGAAAGTAAGGATAATCCTTTTGGAATGCAACATATTTACAACAAAAACAGATCTCAGATAATTATCATAACACATAAACCATTGCAGCGGAAATAAATGTCATCAGCATCATAATATCCAATACATCAGAGTACGCTGCAATTGGATATTATGATGCTGATGACATTTATTTCCGCTGCAATGGTTTATGTGTTATGATAATTATCTGAGATCTGTTTTTGTTGTAAATATGTTGTATTCCAAAAGGATTATCCTTACTTTCGAACTTCGGAAGTTTGGGGTCATCACGGTTGGTATCGGAGCAAGCCATCTATAAAGTCCATAGAAATTTCCAGTCCAACAGAAAGTGACCCTAGCCAATAACCCATATTCCGGATCCAATGGGACAGGTCCCATGAGCCCAAACGGCTGTCTATGGCCTGAATTATTTAATTTAATAATTAAATCCTTTATTAATTTAATTCGTCTGCATAAATAAATTCACCGAGGCCACATACGGACTCAGAAAAATCTAGAAAAAATATATTTGTCTTTGTTATGACGATACGGTCCTAACAAAATTAATTTCGTTGAATTCTGAGACTATTTGAAAAATGACTATTTTTCAGTCGATTAAATTTGACTGAAACCGACAAAACACATTTTCCTTTGCTACGCTCACTTATTAATTCGAAAAATTCTAAAAATTGAAACCTAGCAATAATATGACATTCCAGTTCCAACAAAAGTGGTTTCGTCGAAAACAGAGATCGTTTGAAAATTGACTATTTTCACTGGCTTTAATATTATTTAAAATTGAAATTTTTAATTTCTGCCACATTTTTCCACCAAATTATTTAAAATAAAAATTTAAATTGGTTTGGATTTTCCGGGTCGTTACAATTGTTAAGAAACATTCTATCCTTTTGGTGGCTCCCCTGGAACATATGCTAGGACCAGAAAATCTCACCAAATCTGTTATATCCCTTGGTTTTGGTAGGACGGTAGCCAATGTTTCGAGCAAGATTTGGATCCCTTGGTCCAAAGACATTATTGCCTCTCCTATTTTCGATTCCTATCAGCTGCTTTCAGTAGCATGCTCGTGTCCTTCCTTTTCTGCGCCTTTTTTGTTTTTTGCTGTCTACGCTAGGTGCGACAGGTATGAATGATCTGAATTTGGAACAATATCATTAGTCTCTCTGTTCTCATCCTAGCGGTATTGGTACCGGGTGGCGACTTTAATGTTGTCACCAGCCAAGATGAAAAGCAGGGAGGCAATGTCGTTAGCCATGCGGCGGTGGCAGACTTCAGTGCCTCCATCGTTAGCTCGGGGCTAGCTGAGGTCTCTTTCATCAGATTGGTTTTCACTTGGTGTAATAACCAAGAAAGGCCAAGCCAGATCCTTTCTAGGTTTGATAGACTTTTCGGATGATAAAGTTGGTTCAACATTCCTTTCGTATATTTTGTGTCTCATCTGCATCAGACTTTTTTAGACCATGCTCCAGTGCTCCTTTCCTGCACTCCCTTCACCCTTTCTGGCCCTTCCTCCTTTTGGTTTCAGAGTATTTGGAGATCTCATCACTTGTTAGATCGGGTCATGGAAGACTCCTGGAACTCTCTTATTCTTGGCTCGTGTATTGTCGCCTTCTCTCGTAAGCTCAAGCGACTCAATAATTGCCTTAAGTCTTGGAACGTCCTAGTTTTCAAGAATATCTTTGACCGTATTAGAGCAACCGAAGAAATTCTTGTGCTGGCAAAGGCTTCTTTTGACGAAGTCCCCTCTCTGGCAAATAAGGAGGCAATAAGGAGGCATGGGCTCTCGGCCTGCTTGCTTTCTCCTTGGAACTTCGTATCGAGAACAACTATCTCCGCCAGAAGGCAAGGATTAAATGGGTCGTCGACGGAGATTCCAACTACAGGTTCTTCCATTCTTCCATTCGTAAGAAGAACAAACTTCTAACTATTACCCAAATCCAGCGTTCTGGTCTCTCTATAGCTACCACACCATGGGAAGTTAAGAAGACCATCCTCTCTCACTTCCAAACTTTTCTAGGTTATCCTTCTGTTCTGGAGTCTAATGCTTCCATCCTTGCCTTCATACCCTGATTGGTATTTGTAACGACCCAAGGATTTTCGACCCTGAAAATCAACACAAAACCCATGTTGACTATCCAAGCATCGTAAATACCAGATCATTAATAGAAATAAGTTAGAGAATGAGAAATAGAAAGAAAGAAAATTAGAATAAAAGAAGGTCACCATAGAACAAAATCGGAGTAATACGAATCTCATAGCGGAACGAATAAAATATATTATATAACAACTTTTGAAATACCAAACTATAATTGTATATACATACCAGTATAACACATAATATTCAATCATTTTTATCAATATTGAATAACGTTTATAAAATTATAGAAGTGAATAGAGTTAGTGAGATTCGTGTTACTCTGATTTTGTTATGTGGCGATCTTCTTCTTCTATTCTAATTTTCTTTCTTTCTATTTCTCACCCTCTAACTTCTTTCTATTAATGATCTAGAATTTACGATGCTTGGATAGTCAACATGGGTTTTGTGTTGATTTTCAAAGTCGAAAATCCTTAGGTCGTTACAGTATTGCCTTCGGAAAGTGTTAACCTTGCCGCTCCCCCTTCTTCGGAAGAGATACACGCATGTGTCTTCGCTCTTAGTAAGGACAGTGCTAGCGGGCCTAATGGCTTCAACGGGGTGTTCTTTCACTCAGTCTGGCCTATCATCCAATCAGACTTCTGTCAAGAAATTCAGTTCTTCTTCTCTGGTGGAGACCTGCCTCATGGCTGGACTTCCACAAACTTGGTCCTTATCCCAAACCCACGTACGTGCACGGACTTTCGACCTATTATCTTGTGTAACTTTTCTAACAAGGTTATTTCCAAGGTTTTGGCCTCTCGGCTGGCTTTGTTTCTTCAACGTATTATTTCCCCTTCGCAGGATGAGTTTGTAAAAGGACGTTTGGTCACGGATAACGTACTTTTAGCCCAACAGCTGGTGTTGTAGATTGATCAGAAAGTTAGGGGCTCTAATGTTATCGTCAAGCTGGATATGGATAAAGCTTACGGTAGGATGTCCTTTTTTTTATTGTTACCTGATCGATATTATCTGGAGGCTCATTTCCACCTGTTGTTTCTCCATTCTCATTAATAGAGCGGCCAACGATTATTTTAGGGCGGGCAGAGGACTTCATCAGGGAGATCCTCTTTCCCCTTCTCTTTTTGTTATCGCAGTTAAGGCTTTCATTTGAGGATTACACTCACTAACGATAGCCAATATGACTCATCGATATGGCATCCCCACTAGATGTCCTATCGTCTTCCCTCTCCTTTGCTGATGACATTATCATCTTTATGAATGGTAACCGTCGCTCAATCCATCATCTTCTCAAGCTCACTCAGCAGTATGAGAGGTGCTCAGGCTAACTCGTTAATACTGCTAAGAATTGCTTTGTTCTAGCCAGAGATTTGTCTGAGGTTAGATCGCCCTAGATCGAAACCTTTACCAGTTACAAGGTGAATTCTCTTCCCTTACCTTACCTTGGCATTGTTCCTTACATAGGTCGTAAACTCAACGCGATTTTCGATCCCCTTACCGATAGGGCCAGGGGCAGATCCTTAGGTGGAATGTGATGCTTCTATCTCAAGCAGGTAGACTGGTTCTCATACAGTCTGTCTTAGACTCTATCATTTCACATGTCTTTGCTGCCTATGACTCCTACTTCTTCTTATTTCGGAATTACCGTGCTTTGGGTTCTTATTATTTTTTTGGGGAATAAGGACAATGCTAAATGCCATCACTGGATTTCCTGGGACATAATCTGTTGTCCCAGAAGTGAAGGGGGCTTAGGCCTTCGAAATCCAAAGGATACTTGTACTCACTTTGCTTGCGAGTTATGGGCGAGGTTTAAAGTGAACGAATCCTTATGGGCAATGTTCCTTCATGCCAAGTACCGCAGGCTTCAGCCAATGAACTATTCTGGTGTCCCGTCTTGTGCTAGTGAAACGTGGAAACAGATGCAATCTGTTAGGGCGTTTTCTAATGCTCATGGTGGTAGATTTGGGTGGGACGGTCGTCCCTTCTCGATTAAAGCGGTTTGGAACTCTGCTAGGTCGCCATCTCCTCGTCTCCTCCTCTTCTCCTTCATCTGGGATGCCCGTATTCCTCCTAAGGTTTATTTGTTTATTTGACGGATCCTCCACGAGGGGTTACCGATAGATGAGAACCTCCAGAGGACTGGCATCCCTTTTGTTTCCCGTTGTAGGTGTTGTGGATCAAGGGTACTGGATCCATAGCCCACTTGTTTTTCTTTGGCTTTCCTGCTAGGTCTGTGTGGAATTACTTCGAGAACCTGGTTGGTCTGCAAGGTAATGCGTCTTCTCTTGCTGAGCTACTGAAAAATTGGTGGGCCAGAGTCTCAAGTAAATCTTTGCGAGCTATCCTTTTTGTCTTAACCCTTGTCTTATCTGCTGGCACGTTTGGTGCTCACGGAATAATGTGGTGTTTGATGAGGTGCCAATGGACCCTTCATCAATTGTTCGAAAGGTAAGGAATGATGTGTTCCTTGCTATGACACCCCACGTCTGTTAATGTCACCCTTTATCAGACTGCATTAAGTTTCATGAAGCATTATAGGTAAACAGAAATAGAAACATTACAAGACAGATATAAAATAATAGCAGAATTTAAAACTTTGTTTAACAGAAAACAATGTGGTCCAAATAATAGTTACATCATAAGTTTGAAATACAGAAAACCCATTACATCAACTTAAAACTTCTATATTGTACTAAAATCATCAGAGTAGAGTAATAAAAGAAGCATAGTTCCCCATAAATATAGCCATATCAGAGGAGACAAGAAACTAAAGCGGTACATTTAAGCAGCTCCAAGCTGAATGGAAGAGAGAATCCAAATCAAGCCTGAGTATTCCCACCCTGAGATCCTAGGGGGAAACGGAAGAGAGAGAAGAGGAAACAAAATGGGACAGACATAAAGTCTAGCGAATCCAATTACTTTTAGCATATAAATAAGTAAAAGCATCGTGACGGGCATATAAACTGGATGAGAGAGATAACAACATCATATGGCAGGTATAACAGACTTAGCAAGATAAGAAGAATAAATAGAACATAATAGATTTCTCTAATACTTTTCTCTGCACCATTACTAGTATAACAAGAAAAAGATGATCACCATAAGAATATAATGGTAGTTTTAGGTGTACTCTAGTAGCGGGTTTTACCCGAAACAGAATTAACTAGTACATAAACAGAAATAACGGGTGTTAACCTAAACAGAAATATAGGTACCCTACAGAAACAGACAGGACTAGATGTACCGTAATTACTACCCCTCAATCGATCGGCTCCCTATCACGTAAATACCCTGTGTCGGCCCCATAGTAGGGTGTACTACTTCCTAAAGTGGAAACTACAGAAGGACACAGACCTATTTTCTGGTGCTATAACGGATTATTTTCCCAGATCAAGTCGTACTCATGCACGCACATGAATCCGTTGGAACGTGCCAATACACACCTCCTCCTAGATGAACCTCTTACAATCATCTCAGTAAGCGTTCCCTGACCCCTGCGTAGTGCGGCGTCCCCCTTTAATACCATAATGGGTTACTGACTAATATGGGTCCCACATAACAGATGAAACAAGCCAACCCTTACAGATCTTGTGTCCCTAATTAACTTGGATTTTGACAGTTTATGCCTAATAGATTTAACAGATTCGCATAGCCCCTAACAGATTTATGGGTTAAACTTTACAAGTTAACCGGTCCATATAACTCCAACATATGTAATTGGTTAAGTTTTCTAAATGTACAGGTTCGTATAACCCCCACAGATTTAACAGGTTTACTAAACCCTGTAGATTTAACGGGTTTCCAGATTTACAAACTACTTAATTTATAATTAAGTACAACTTATCTTACTTTATAAGTTATCCCCTTCCTCTATCGTTTATTATAACCTAAGTTATAATTACCACTTTTGCCTAGGATAAGCCTACCTATTATCTTTCCTTTTTCCCATTCGGCTTTATTCATAGTAGGTTATTATCATTCCCCATTCATGTATGTTAATGCACTAGACCTCTCACATTAAATTGACCACTTGTGTATGTTGGATATGCCGGGTGGTTCTGGGCAGACTTCTACCACAAGTCGAACTTAGCCTCGTGTCTTAGCACCATTACATGTACATTTACGCACTCCGCCCCTCAAATTAGAATAACCACGTGTGGACGCTGGATTTGCCGGGCAGTTCCGGGCAGACTTCTACCACAAGTATGATCTAACCTCGTGTCTAAGTGCGGTTACAGTTTCTAACTACTATAAATCTAGGCATATTCATTCCTAAACAATTATTCGTGCTCATCATAGGTTTTTCAATTATAGTATTCAATTTCAACGGATTAAACAGGCTTCACAAATTCTTTAAAGTTCCATTAACATGTTTAGCTTAATCTTAAATTGAGCCTACAAATTTATACGACCCAAACCACAAGTTATAATTTAAAGTTGAAATCATGTCCCAATTGAAACAACTCGTAATTTTAATACATGACACAAGGGATAAATAAAGAATACTTAATTTTTATAAGAATAATTAGGGGAAACGGGTTGCGCCATTGCATTCATCTCGGACTTCTGCTTGGAATAGAGTCCGCGTTTGTGTGAATCAGATATCATATGAAGAAGTTATGAAGCTTAGAAGATTTCAACTTAAAGAAGAATTTAAATTAAAATAATAATTAAAAATCAAAAATGAATTCAAAAATCAAAATCAGTAAAATCTGGATGAGCGAGAAATCTCCTACTCTAAGGTGTCGACCCCCGCTAGGGGAGTCGACATAGGCGTCGACCCCCTTATAGGGGGGTCGACATAGGCGTCGACCCCCTTGTAGGGGGGTCGACATAAGCGTCGACCCCCCATATAGGGTGTCGACCCCCCATCTGCCCTGATCTGGCAGATGTGTTTTTGACGTCTAGGGTTGATGTGTCATTCTGGGATTGGCTGGATTACGTGTCTTTCTGGTTTGGATGGTTCTGATGGATCTTAATCTAATCTAAGGGTCTTAATTCACCTAGAGCATCTATAAAATACCCCTAAACCTAACCCTAATCTCATTGTCATTCATCCATGGTGCCTCCATGCTGCTCTAATCTAAATTAAAACTAGCCTCTCTTCTCTTCTCCAAAGCAAATCAGAATTAAAGTATTCAAATTGGAAAATAAGAATCAAATTCTACAACAATGGTTTAGCTAATCAAATTCAGAAATCAGAATTCAGAACTATCCTTTCTCCTAAATCCTATCGCTATGAGTCAATGTTACTTTCGAAAATAATTAACAAGTAATTGTGATAAGATTGTAAATTGAATTTAATGATCATGCCCGTAAGCAAGACGAATCATATCAAGTTTTGTAGATTCTTATCTTTCAGATTCATACCTAAATTACTGTTGTCATATGCCTAATTGAATCTATTTTATTGTTCTATGCCAGTTCATGTTCCATATGCCTCTTTTATCCCACTTTGGATGACATGATTCTCTTCTCATCTTCTTTTCCTTTTTTTATGAGATTAGGCTACTTCGAGCCTAGCATATTGTGTTGAGATTTGCATACAAATAACGTTTGGACAATTGGGAAAAGTTTGGTGAAATTTTGTAATAAAATGAGATTATTGGCATAAATCTATTTGAGCATAATTGTGTATAAATTGTATACATGAGATTTGGCACAAGTGGATTGGGCATAATTGGATATAATTTGTATACATGAGGTTTGGCATAAATTGTTAATAACAATGAACGCAAATTAATTTGGGTGTAATTTGGCATAACATGTATACATAAGATTATAGGCCGAATTAGGATTAAAATTATAACATAATTTAGATTGGAAATTATGGGTAAATGGAGTATATTTTAATCCAAGATTTAAAAATGGGACTTGAATCAATATAGTGATAATGAACGCCGAAGACACGAGGTTAGATTTGAATTGCGGTATAAGCCTGCCCGGAACCGCCCGACACATCCAACGAACGTAATTTGGTAATCTAATGTGAGAGGTCAAAGGCAAAAATTAGATACGTAATAATGCAAAGACACGAGGTTAGATTCAGATTGCGGTATAAGACTGCCCGGAACCACCCGGCATATCCAGCAACCACAAAATGGCAATCTAATGTGGGAGGTCTTGCAAGATTATGGTTATAATGAATTGATGAACACTTAACCAAGATAGGACATGTAGCAAGACATGGGGGTTAAGTGGGTGACATGGATGACATGTGAAATATAACTAGAAGCACTTAACCAAGGTGAAACATTTGATTAGACATGGGAATAAAGAGGGGTTAAGTGGGAATTCTTATTGGGGACCAAGCTAAGGAGGGAAGCTTGTCTCAAATGGGTGACCCTTTTCAACCAGTAACCCATTTTAGTATCTCTGTGAGCTCGAACTAGGTCGAGGACGGGACACTCTTACTGGTTTGATTGTAAGAGGCAATAAAGAATTAGCGATGACAACGCAAGTCCAACGGAGTCATGTGCGTGCGTGGGTCTGGGTTGGTAGGTACGACGTTGTTGTATCGTGTAGGTATAAGTCGTGCCTTTTAGTTGTATCGGGTTTCCACTTTAGGGAGTGATACACCCTACTGTGGGACCAGCACGGGTATCTACGTGTTAGGGAGACGGTCGGATGGGGAGGGTAGTGGGTACAGCTAGTGGAGATAGGAGCAGGCGGCGCCTATGAAAGCAGCTAGGAGTACACGAAACTACCATTATTATTATTATTATTATTATTATTATCATCATGATTAGTTAGAGGGATCCCTTTTTAGTGTGAAACTAGTATTGGTGCGGTGTAGGAATTATCTTATAGTGATTAGAAGCGCAATCAACATTATAACTTGTTCTATCTCACTTACCTTGTCATATCTGCTTATGTCACAGTCATCTCTTATATCCAGTTTATTTTCTTATCCTATTACTTTACTAATTATATTGTTAAAGTCACAAGACTCGCCAAACGTATGTCTGACCCCTTTTTGTTTCGCCTCTTTTCTTTCTTCCCTCCCCCCTCAGGTTTGGATTAGTGAAGCTTGACTTGGATTTCTTTCTTCTTGAAGTGCATGGAAGTGTAGAAAGTAATGCTCTGCTTTACCTCTTTCTCATTATGGCTATTTGGAGTGGGATTATGATTTTGCTTTTACGTACTTTGATAATAGTTTTGTACAAGATGGATATTTGTGTACTTGACTCTAGTATGTGGTTTTGATGTTGTAACAAAACATGTTTTGCTTTTCCATTGCAATGAATAAATTTTGAATTTTCTAAAGCACCACTTTATATATTGTCTTGTGATATTCTATTCTATACTCTTATAATACTCCATGAAAGTTGATGCATTCCCTTAGTGAGTGACATTAATGGACGTGGGGTGTTACACATGGTATCAGAGCTAAAGGTTACCAGAACAGATAAAAGATTTTGAAAACTGTTTTCACAATCATTTTTAGAAAGAAGTAATTTCAAAAACATGTTTTAAAGAGGGTATTTTCAAGAGAAATGTTTATTATGAAAAACATAATCCCCAAAAGCAATGTATTTATCTCTCGATTCTCTATTTTGAATCTCTTTTTCTTTCGTTTCAGCATGCCTGGGGATCTTAATCTTCCAGAGGGCGCACAGATACCGGGATGGTTACGAAGGTATCTGGAGGCTAAGGCTACTGCCGCAGGGCCAGCAGACGTTCCTCCTCTCCCAGCTGCAGCTGCTCCCCCTCCTCCTCCGCGTGTCTTTTTCTAAGATATGAAAAGAATTTCGTGCAATGGGCGGAAAGCCGTTTTATGGAACTGAGACATTTGTTGAGGCTAGAAATTGACTCAAGGAAGTTGAGGATTTGTTTGCTAGATGCTTGGTTTATGAAGGACGAAGCTTCCTTTTGGTGGGAAGTAACTAATGGAGGACGTCCGGTGGAGACGTGGATAGACTTCAGACAAAGATTTGAATTGAAATTTCTTTCACAAGAAGAGGAGAGTTTATACATGGAGAGGTTCTTGGCTTTGAAACAAGGGAGTTTGTCTGTGAAGGAGTATGTCAACAAGTTTAACCAGTTAGAAAGATTTGGTATGGAATTAGTCAATATACCACATAAGAAGGCTTTGAGATTTTCCAAGGGTTTGAATGAACCATTACACGGGTTGGCTATGTCCCACATTCCTTTGGGGGCTACTTTTGAGAAACTTGTTGACATGGCATTGATGCATGAAGAGGAGAAAGGTTCTAATGTAGTTAAGGCACAGGATAAGAAAGTGGATCCAAAGAAAGCACAGCAACAACAAAAGAAAGGTGGTAAGGATAACAAGGGCCAAGGAAGAATAGATGTTTTAATTATGGAACACCGAGCCACTTAAGCAAGGACTATAAGAAGAAGAAGAAGAAGACGGGTTGCTTCCAATGTGGTGAGCCAGGACATATGATTAAAGACTGCCAAAGGAGGCAAGGACAAGGGCAAGGAAAGAGGACATGATCTACTTCTAGAGGGCAGGTTCATGCTTTCATGGCACCAGGATAGGAGAGAGGTAGAAACATTTCTGTTGAAAGTTTGATTTTCCTTTTTGATCATCCTGTTCGAAATTTATTTGATTCTGATGCTTCACATTCATTTATATCTGCTTCGTTAGTTGAAACACTGCACCTAAATACTAGTTTAGTTATGGATCCCATTGTAGACTCAAATCCTATTGGGGGTACGGCTCATCTTTCTATGTTATGTCGGGATTTGAGAATATATGTGTATGGCATTGAGTTCAAATGCAAAGCTTATGTGCTTGGCTTCGTGGGCTATGGGTTGATTCTAGGAATGGATTGGCAAACCAGGTATGGTGCCATTCTCGACTGTGAAAAGAGGGTAGTTAGACTGTTGACTAGTTTGGGTAATACTCTCGATATTTCTTGTGATCCTAAGGGTTCTGTTATGCTTAGCTATCTAGAATCTCTTGACACGTCTATTGATGATTTGCAATCTGTTTGAGTAGTCCATGAGTATGCAGACGTCTTTGAGGAGGTTAGGGGATCACCTCCATAACGCGAAATAGATTTCCATATATACTTGGTGGACAATGCAAAGCCAGTTGCATTTCCGGTACGCTACATGGCTCCAAAAGAAAGGAGGGAGCTAAGTAAACAAGTGAAAGAGTTGCTTGAGAAAGGCTTCATAAGAAGAGTATCTCGGAGTAGAGTGCTCCTGTTGTTTTTGCCACGAAGGTTGATGGTTTGCCTAGATTGTGCGTGGACTATAGGGAGCTGAATAATCTCATGAAGAAGAATAGACACCCATTGCCGAGGATAGATGATTTGTTCGATCAGTTGGTTGGTGCTTCGGTTTTCTCGCAGTTGGACTTAGCTACAGGATTTCATCAGTTGAGGGTAGCTGAGGATAGCATAGATAAGACTGCTATTAGGACTCATGAAGGTTTCTTTGAATGGCTCGTCATGCCTTTTGGTTTGACGAATGCACCCGCATTTTTCGTAGATTTGATTAGTAGGGTGTTTAGGGAGTTTCTAAACAAGTTTGTGGTGGTCTTTGTGGATGATATCTTGATATTCTCTAGAAGCGAGGAAGGACATGCCCTATATCTTAGGGAAGTCTTAGAAACCCTTCGAGCATATCAACTCAAAGCAAAGTTATCCAAATGTCATTTTTGGAGAAAGGAAGTGAGGTTCTTAGGTCACTTGGTCTCCAAGGAAGGGATAGATGTGGATCCCGCAAAGGTAGTAGCAGTCTAAGATTGGAAGGTTCCTAAGAATGCAATAGAAATAAGAAGTTTTCTTGGTTTGGCGGGCTATTATAGAAAGTTCATTAAGGACTTTGCCAAGATATCATCCCCACTTACACGGTTGACGAAAAAGAATTTGACCTTTTCTTGGGACATTGACTGTGACAAAGCTTTCCAATGTTTGAAGAGGGCATTGACGACAGCTCCAGTTTATTTTTTCCTGATGGGAGTAAACCGTTCACAGTGTATACCGATGCTAGTGGGACAGGGCTTGGCGCGGTTTTGATGCAAGAGGGAAGGGTGATATGCTATGGTGGAAGGCATTTAAAGGCCCATGAGAAGAATTACCCTACCCACGACTTAGAGTTAGTTGCTATAGTTTTTGCGCTTAAGTCTTGGCGTCACTATTAGGTTGGAGAGAGGTTTGAGTTGTATGCAGTCTCTCAAAAAGACTTAAACTTAAGGCAACAAAGGTGGATGGAGTTCTTAGTATCCTACGATTTTGAGATTGCATATACCCCTAGCAAGGGTAACGTTAGTTGATGCCTTGAGTAGAAAGAAGTTGACTTTGAGTCCTTTGTTTGCCGAGCGGTAGAGTTTAGAGTATATCACTACCTTTGACTTTAGACCCACTGTAGATTGTGTACCTGGTTTGTTGGCATCGTTATAGGTGCGACCTATGCTTTTGGGACAGATAGTTGCGGCACAGCGAGATGACCCACAGCTAATAGAGATAGTAGACAAGCTCATAAGAGGGGAGTCTTCGAGCCATTTTAGTAGGTATACTATGGATGAGAAAGGTTGGTTGCGTAGGGATGTGAGACTTTGCATACCTCGAGACGAGAGTTTGCGAAAGACAATCCTTGAAGAAGCACATCGTTTTGAGCTGACTGAAACACCACACCTCCGTTAAGGTCACTCACAAAGGGAATGCCTTAACTTCGATGGAGCATTATAGGTAAAAGACACAGAAAGTTTACAAGACAGAAATATAAGGAGCGGAAAACAAAACTAACTTTATTTCAAACATGGTTCAATACAAAAAAAACCATTACAGTAAATTGTCTCAACATAACTTCCAAAACATTTTATCATAATCTCTGTCTTGATTAAAACATAAAGAGCATATAATGTAAATAAAATTGCATAAATCTCGAAGTCTAGTGTGTCCAAAGCCATAGCCAAAGATAAGAGATTCCAAGCCGTATGTCACAGAGTCTTCAAGTTTGGAAAGATGAACGGTCCAAATTAAGCTGAGTTGTTCCCTCCCTGGCTACCTGAGGGGGGAAGGGGATGGAAGAAAAGAAGACGAATGAAAAATGGGTCATACATAAGTCTGAGTAAGTCTAGTGACTTTTCAGTGTGTGAATAAGAGAAAGGTCATGATATGAATAAACTGAAAATAGGACAGTACCAGAACATCAAACTAGAATAAAACTATATAAGGCAGGATAAACCGAATATACATTGCACCCGTGTTTAATTCTCTGCACCTACTTATACTTGTCCAACTAGCACCATGTGTTCTTGGTGAAATGCTCCCCTTATATCGATCTGCTCCTACTCGCATGCATTTATCACGTGTGTCATTCGGCCCCCACTTGAGTGTAGATACATGTGCTGGTCCCACCACGGGGTGTATCAAATCCTATGGTGGCAACCCGACACGATTCAAGTTGCACGGTGTATGACTACTGATGCCCAGTGCCTGCTTTTTCCACTTCGGAGTATATGCACGCCCGTACTCCGCCAGAACCTACACTAATGCACCACCACCGATGTTTTTGACCGCTTATAATCAGCCCAGTAATCGTGCCCTACCCTGCCTAGTTCAGGGTCCCATGATACATCTACGTGGGTTACTGCTGAAATGGGTCCCCATTACTAGGGTTTTCAAGCCAATATGTTAATTTGGTTAAGTGTCCAAATTTACCTAACCCTACCCATCAGTTTAGCTAACATGTTGAATTGGTTAAATGTTTCCTTAATTGACTTAACCCTACCACTGCTGACTTAGCTTTATTAGAGCACCAACCACTCACATTAGATAGGTATTTGTTGTGGTCACTGGATGCGCCGGTCAGTTCCGGGCAGTTTTACACCACAACTCAGTCTAACCTCGGGTCCTTTTTGGGCTCAATGCACTAACCACCCACATTAGACAGGTATTGTTGTGGTCACTGGATGTGCCGGTCAATTCCGGACAGTTTTACACCACAACTCAGTCTAACCTCGGGTTAGGCATATTCGTCTTTTCTAAATTTATATATTTATCCTTTTATGCTTATATGTAAATTTGTCAACAATTTATTGTTATGGACCACTTTCCTTCTAAATCAAATTCATAATTTTTGGTAAGTAAATTATACCATTTCAATATCATACCATTTACATGGTTATGACCCAAATATGTTAATTATGTATAATTCTAATGTTTTCCCCAACGTTACCCCCGTTGTACATTCGCAAAATTACATAGGATGTTAGGCTCGACATCTTAACCTAACTAATAAACTAAAAGGGGGAAAAGAGGAACTTGCAACACTCCAACACCATACAAAAATATGGATCTAACTACAGATGTGTCACATGAACTTGGCATAATATACTTTTAATTATGAACTTGCAAACTAGATCTATGCAACATGAGTCATAAAATAATAGTTTTACAAAGAACTACCAAAATCTAATTAGACATGTAGTGGTGAACTTGCATAGGGATTGAATCATGCTAATATCGATCTAACATAAAGGCATATGGTTCTAACATATAAATTTGTAGATCTAAACATATAGGTTTACATAATCATGTTTTTAACCTATAAACTTGCATGTAATCATAACATGATAGCATCACTTAGCTTGCATAAACATGGCATAATTTCTAAATTGACATACAACATATAGATATAATCACCAAATTATACAAGGTCGTAGATCTATACTTGTATGCATAATGGATCTAAACAATTAGGCTTAAACGACGTGAATTAGCCTAAAACTTGTATGTATCATAATATCACCAAACGTATATATGATAATTTCATAACATCATAGGTTTATACACTGATTTCCACATAACATAATAGGTTCGATAGACCACAATAATTCATAGGCATATACGATAGAATAGACATGAATAAACATAAATCAACATCACATACAACTTGATACAATTCTATTTTACAATTCATTACAAACCATGTCTTAAATTTATTCACATCTGAAAGATAACTACACTTACAAACAAAAAGGAATTCTTGAGTTCTGGGATCTGTATTCTGAAATTGAATTGCTTGCATTTGATGTAGATCGTTGAATTTTCTTAGTTGAATTAGATTAGATTTATTTTTGACGTAGCTTCAATCTTGCCTTTGAGTTGAAAGAGATGACGACTATTTTAGGTTCACCATTGACAGCATGGCGACTCTTGGTATGAATATTTATGATTTAGGGTTAAGAGTTAGGTTGCTTTTATAGAGGACTAATTAATTTAGAGCCGTCAGATTAACCAAATAATCAAGACCATCCAGTCAAGATAGGAAAACACCTCATCCCTAATGACTCAGCAGGGAGTCAGAAATCGTCATCTTTTCAGATCTGCCCAGGGGGGCGGTAGGTCGACTTGTAGGGTAGATCGACACTAGGGTCGACCTGGCCTAGGCGGGAATTTTTCCTGCCCTGCCCTCTTCTGAGTTTAAATTTGAATTTTTAACTTTTGAAACTTTCAAAGGCCATAACTTCTTCATACAAAGTCCAATTCACGCAAACTAGGACTCTATCTCACCCGGAATTCCGAGACGAAAGCAATGGCGTAATTTGTTTCCCTTAATTCTCACATTTAGAATTAATTATTCTTTAATTCATTACTTTAAGGTTTATCGAAAACAAGGGGTGTTACATTCTCCCCTCCTTAAAGGATTTCATCCCCGAAATCTTCAAGTCAAGAAGAACGTATATCCTACCATCCAATCGTCCATCTACTCAACCATCAAACACAGGCGTCCATTGTCCTTTAAAGACTTCTAATGCTTCATGATCATATGCATAGTGTGTGTATATGTCCATATCTAATGCAAAATCAAGCGGTCTACTGATTCAGTTGACCTCCTTAATGCAAGTCATGTCGGTGTCATGCATCCATAATGTATGCAATCTTCCCTAATCACACTTTCTACATGAGTGCACAATCACTCATACAAATGCAACATCCACATGATAACACATCAAGTTTCAATCATATATAAGTACATATATGCATATGCAATATGAAAGTGATTGATCCGGTATAATACCTAAAGTGTGTGTATATGCATCCACGAGCAACCACTTGCAACCACTTGCAACTATCAATCATAACATGTTTCAAATACATGTTTACATCCATTGGTTTCTACCTAAGGATCGAGAACGGCACTGAGGAAAATACTAAAAATATAGATACGAGCATGAACAAACTTAAGGAAAAAGAGATCAAAGATGTACCCTAAAAAAGAAAAGGGTAGGCTGCGCGTATTTTGGCCTCAGTCTCCCAAGTCGCGTCTTCCTTATCGTCACTCCATTGAACTTTTACAAGTTTGACTTCGCGGTTGCGTAGCTTTTTGACTTCTGTACCCAAGACACGTGTTGGAACTCTTCTCACACTCGCCTCTCGTTCTACTTCTACGTCCTCTAATATGCTTGGTTGCACCACTTCCGCAGACTCATGTAAGCACTTTCGTAAGTGAGAAACATGAATGGGATTATGAACTCCAGCCAATCTTTCGGGCAGCTCTACTTTGTAAGCCATCTTCCCAATCCTTTCAATGATAGGAAACGACCCTACAAATCTTGGTGCCAACTTTCTTGGGGATCCTAAGTGAACAACGTTCCTCAAAGGAGATACTTTAAGGAAAACCCTATCCCTAACCTCAAGCTCAAGGTCGTCCTTCTCTTATCTGCTTAGGACTTTTGTCTATCTTGGGCAATCTTCATTCTTTTTCGTATCAAGTCCACTTTCTCTGAAGTTTCTCTAATTATATCTGGTCCAAGTATGAGCTTATCTATAGACTCCCACCAAAAAGTTAGTGATCGACACGGTCTTCCATATAAAGCTTCGAAGGGTGCCATACCTATGGTGGCTTGGTAGTTATTGTTGTAGGCAAACTCCACCAAAGGAAGATGTTCCTCCCATGTTCCTCCGAAGTCAAGAATGCATAATCTCAAGGGGTCTTCTAATACTCTATTCACTCTCTCTGTCTGACCATTGGTTTGAGGGTGATAAGCCGTGCTTAAGCATAACTGTGTGCCTACAGCTTCTTGCAAGCTCTTCCAAAACTCGCTCGTAAAGATAGGATCTCGGTCGCTAACAATGCTAGAGGGTATCCCATGGAGTCGGACTATCTCTTTAAAATATATGGATGCTAGAGATGAGGCAGTCCTTCTACTCTTAACGAGTATGAATTGAGCGCTTTTTGTGAGCCTGTCCACCATTTCCCAAATACTGGTATTGCCTCTTCTTGACCTAGGCAGCCCATCAATAAAGTCCATCGAGATGCTATCCCATTTCCACTATGGGACCTCTAGAGGATGAAGCAAACCACCAGGTTTCTTCTGTTCCGCCTTGACTTGCGGCATACTAAGCACTTGGAAACGAATTCAGCTACATCCCTCTTCATGCCATTCCAAAAGAAAACCCTTTTGATGTCTTTGTACATTTTGTCTCCACTGGGGTGTATGGTCAACTTGGAATGGTGTGCCTCTTCAAGAACTTTCTTTACCAAATCCCTTGCTTGTGGGACGCATAGTCTTCCATCCTGCCTCAACCAACCCTTATCATCGATGGAGTATCTATTGAGGTGACTACACCCCTACTCAGCTTATCTATCACATCAACTAGCTGAGGGTCTTCACGTTGTGCGGTCGCTATTGAGCCCAAAAGAGTAGGCCGCACCTCTAGCGATGCTAACAAACCAGTCACATGATCGACAGAGGGTCTAAAATCAAAGTTGGCTATGTACTCCAAGCTCTGCCTTTCTACAAAGATAAGGCTTAAGGTCAGCCTCTTTCTACTCAAGGCGTCCTCTGCTACATTTCCCTTGCTAGGGGTATAGGAAATCTCGAAATAGTAGGATGCCAAGAATTCCATCCACCTTTGTTGCCTCAAGTTAAGATCTTTCTGCGATAAAAGGTATTTCAACGATTTATGGTTAGTATACAATTCAATTTCTCATCTAGAGATATTGGCGCCAAGATTTAAACGCAAAGACGATGGCAGCCAACTCTAGGTCATGGGTTGGGTAGTTTTTCTCTTGTGCTTTCAACTGTCGGCCTCCATAAGCTACTACCTTCCTTTCTTGCATTAAGACATCACCTAGTCCCGCACCACATGCATCCGTGTATACGGTAAACATCTTGCTCCCATCTGGCAATGTCAGAACTGGGGCTGTTGTTAGAGCTCTTTTTAAGCGTTGGAAAGTAATATCGAAATCCAAATCCCAAGTGAAAGTTAAGTTCTTCTTTGTCAACTTTGTAAGTGGAGCTGAGATTTTTGCAAAATATTTGATGAACTTCCGATTAAAGCCCGCTAGCCCGAGGAAGCTTCGGACTTCGGTTGCATTCTGTGGGACCTTCCAATCTTGCACTACAACTACTTTTGTGGGGTCCACAGCTAATCCCTCTTTGGACACCACGTGTCCAAGAAACCTTACTTCTTCCCTCCAGAAGTGGCATTTGGAGAATTTGGATTTTAACTGGTGTGCACGAAGAGTGTCCATGACTTCCTTTAGATGTTGAGCATGCTCTTCCTCACTCTTCGAGAAAATCAAAATGTCGTCTACGAAGACCACCACAAACTTATTGAGGAACTCCCTGAACACCCTGCTCATCAAATCGATGAAGCGGGTGCGTTTGTCAGGACAAAAGGCATGACAAGCCACTCGAAGAAACCATCAGGAGTTCTGAACGCGGTCTTGTCAATTCTATCTTCATCCACTCTCCGCTGATGAAACCCGGTAGTTAAATCTAGTTGGCAGAAAACCGATGCACCTGCAAGCTGATCGAACAAGTCATATATTCTTGGAAGTGGGTACCTATTATTCCTGTTCAGCTTGTTTAGCTCCCTATAATCAACGCATAGGGGAAGCGAACCATCAGCTTTAATTGCGAACACTACTGGAGCACCCCATTCAGAAATACTCTGCCTTATAAACCCCTTCTCAAGCAGCTGTTTAACTTGCTTGCTGAGTTCTTTCCTTTCCCTTGGAGCCATGTGTCTAACGTGTAGAGCGACAGGTTTTGCATTATCAACGAGGTATATGCGGAAGTCTATCTCCCGTTTTGGAGGCAACCCTTTAACCTCTTCAAAGACACTCGAGTATTCACGGACTACTCTAACAGACTGTAAATTCTCAATAGACGCATCAAGAGATTATAGATAGCTAAGCATAACAGAGTTCATGGGATTACAAGAAATTTCGAGAGTGTTACCAAGGCGAGTCATGAGTCTAACCACTCTCTTTTCATGATCGAGGATGGCAACATTACTGGATAGTCAATCCATGCCTAGAATCAACCCATAGCAAGCCCAAAACATAGGCATTGTATTTAAAGCCCACTCTTAATATAGAAATTTCCAAATCCAAACAAATCATTGACAAATAAGTTGAGCCCCCAATTGGGTTTGAAACAACCAAGGGATCCTCTACTAAACTGGTGTTTAGGTGCAGAGATTCAACTAAAGCAGTAGATATAAAAGAGTGCGATGCGCCAGAATCAAAGAGTGTACGAACAGGATGATCAAAAAAATAAACTAAACTCTCAATAGAAACATTTCTACATTGTTCTTGCGGAGGTGACATGAGAGCGTGAACCAGCCCTCCAGAAGTAGATCCAACTCTCTGCCCTTGCCCTTGCTTTCTTGGGCAGTCCCTAGCCATGTGTCCTGCCTCGCCGCAATGGAAACAACCACCCATCTTCCTTTTCTTCTTCCTGTAGTCCTTAACCAGATGCCCAGGAATGCCACAAAAATTACACTTCCTCTTGTCATGGATTTTGTTGTTTTTCCCGCCTTTCTTGGAATCTGTCTTCTTACTCTGTGATCCTTCCCCTTTCTTATCCTGAGATGCTTCCACCTTTGTCTCCTTCTTGCCAACCTTATCTTCTTCTTGTAACAGTGCCATGTCCACCAGTCTTTCATAAGTCGCACCCATAGGTATATGGGACATAGCTACATTGTGCAGTGGCTCATTCAATCCTTTAACAAAGCGGAGAGCCTTCTTATGTGGAGTTTTCACTAACTCCAATCTAAACCTAGTAAGCTGATTAAATTGGTTAACGTATTCCTTGACTGACATACTTCCCTGTCTGAGAGCTAAGAACTTCTCCATCTGTAGGCTTCGTTCATCTTGTGAGAGGAATTTCATTTCAAACCTCATCCTAAAATCCATCCAAGTTTCAATTAGTCTTTCAGCGTTAGAGACTTCCCACCAATAGGAAGCTTCGTCTTTGAGCAACCATATCGCCAACTGTATCTTCCGCCTATCATCCACTTCGAAGATATCGAACAAATCCTCAGTTTCTTTGAGCCAGTTTCTTGCTTCCACGAAGGATTCATTTCCATTGAAGTTCTTTCCACCAATGGCTCGAAAGTCCCTACATATTTTTGAGAAACCATTTGCACAAGGAGGAGGAGTAACCGCTGCAGCTGGGGGAGGAGGAATGTCTGTTAGGCCTACGTCGTTGGCCCTAGCCTCTAGTTACCTCCTGAACCAACTGGGTATCGGTACACCCTCTGGAAGGTTAAGATTCCCAGACATGCTGAAACAAAAGAGGAAAGATTCAAAACAAAGGACAGAAAGATAGTGCATATGGCTTTGGGGGTTTATGCCTTTTAAAGTAAAATAACACTTTTTTCTTGAAAAATGCTTCTTTTTGAAAATAGTTTTCAAAAACTTTTATCTGATCTAGTAAACCTTTGCTCTGGTACCAAGTGAAACACCCCACCTCCGTTAAGGTCCCTCACAAAGGGAATGCCTTAACTTCGATGGAGCATTATAGGTAAAAGACACAAAAAGTTTACAAGGCAGAAATATAAGCAGCGGAAAACAATACTAACTTTATTTCAAACGTGGTTCAATACAAAAAAACCATTACAGTAAATTGTCTCAACATAACTTCCAAAACATTTCATCATAATCTCTGTCTTGATTAAAACATAAAGAAGCATATAACATAAATAAAACTGCATAAATCCCCAAGTGTAGTGTGTCCAAAGCCATAGCCAAAGATAAGAGATTGCAAGTCGTACATCACAGAGTCTTCAAGCTTGGAAAGATGAACGGTCCAAATTAAGCTGAGTTGTCCCCCCCCCCCCCGGCTACCTGAGGGGGGGAAACAGAAGAAAAGAAGACGAAAGACAAATGGGTCAGACATAAGTCTGAGTAAGGCTAGTGACTTTTCAGTGTGTGAATAAGGGAAAGGTCATGATTGGAATAAGCTGAAAATAGGACAGTACCAGAACAGCAAACTAACATAAAACTATATAATGCAGGATAAACCAAGTATACATCGCACCCGTGTTTAATTCTCTACACCTACTTATACTTGTCCAACTAGCACCACGTGTTCTTGGTGAAATGATCCCCTTATATCGATCGGCTCCTACTCGCATGCATTTATCACGTGTGTCATTCGGCCCCCGCTTGACTGTAG
The DNA here is from genome assembly GCA_030737875.1 of Allium sativum. Taxonomy (NCBI): domain Eukaryota; kingdom Viridiplantae; phylum Streptophyta; class Magnoliopsida; order Asparagales; family Amaryllidaceae; genus Allium; species Allium sativum. The sequence continues at coordinate 786,046,467 of CM060916.1, read as the reverse complement.
ATACCTGTGCTGGTCCCACCACGGGGTGTATCAAATCCTATGGTGGCAAACCGACACGATTCAAGTTGTGCAGTGTATGACTACTGATGCCCGGTGCCTGCTTTTTCCACTCCGGAGTACGTGCACGCCCGTACTCCGCCGAACCTACACTGATGCACCACCGCCGATGTTTTTGACCGCTTATAATCAGCCCAGTAATTGTGCCCCACCCTTCCTAGTCCAGGTTCCCATAATACATCTACATGAGTTACTGCTGAAATGGCTCCCCGTTACTAGGGTTTTCCAGCCAACATGTTAAATTGGTTAAGTGTCCAAATTTACCTAACCCCACCCATCAGTTTATCTAACATGTTGAATTGGTTAAGTGTTTCCTTAATTGACTTAACCCTACCACTCTTGACTTAGCTTTATTAGATCACCAACCACTCACATTAGACATGTATTATTGTGGTCAATGGATGTGCCGGTCGGTTCCGGGAAGTTTTACACCACAACTCAGGGTAACCTCGGGTCCATTTTGGGCTCAATGCACTAACCACCCACACTAGACAGGTATTGTTGTGGTCACTGGATGTGTCGGTCGGTTCCGGGCAGTTTTACACCACAACTCAGTCTAACCTCGGGTTAGGCATATTCGTCTTTTCTAAATTTATATATTTATCCTTTTATGCTTATATGTAAATTTGTCAACAATTTATTGTTATGGACCACTTTCCTTCTAAATCAAATTCATAATTTTTGGTAAGTAAATTATACCATTTCAATGCCATACCATTTACATGGTTATGAGCCAAATATGTTAATTATGTATAATTCTCATGGTTTCCCCAACGTTACCCCCGTTGTACGTTCGCAAAATTACATAGGATGTTAGGCTCGACATCTCAGCCTAACTAATAAACTAAAAGGGGAAAAAGAGGAACTTGCAACATTCCAACATCATACAAAAATATGGATCTAACTACAGATGTGTCACATGAACTTGGCATAATATACTTTTAATTATGAACTTGCAAACTAGATCTATGCAACATGAGTCATAAAATAATAGTTTTACAAAGAACTACCAAAATCTATTTAGACATGTAGTGGTGAACTTGCATAGGGAATGAATCATGCTAATATTGATCTAACATAAAGGCATATGGTTCTAACATATAAAGTTGTAGATCTAAACATATAGGTTTACATAATCATGTTTTTAACCTATAAACTTGCATGTATTCATGACATGATAGCATCACTTAGCTTGCATAAACATGGCATAATTTCTAAATTGACATACAACATATAGATATAATCACCAATCATACAAGATCATAGATCTAAACATGTATGCATAATGGATCTAAACAATTAGGCTTAAACAACGTGACTTAGCCTAAAACTTGTATGTATCATAATATCACCAAACGTATATATGATAATTTCATAACATCATAGGTTTATTCACCAATTTCCACATAACATAATAGGTTCGATAGACCACAATAATTCATAGGCATATACGATAGAATAGACATGAATAAACATAAATCAGCATCACATACAACTTGATACAATTCTATTTTACAATTCATTACAAACCATGTCTTTAATTTATTCACATCTAAAAGATAACTACACTTACAAACAAAAATGAATTCTTGAGTTCTAGGATCTGTATTCTAAAATTGAATTGCTCGCGTTTGATGTAGATCGTTGAATTTTCTTAGTTGAATTAGATTAGATTTAATTTTGATGTAGCTTCAATCTTGCCTTTGAGTTGAAAGAGATGACGGCTATTCTAGGTTCACCATTGACGGCATGACGGCTCTTGGTATGAGTATTTATGATTTAGGGTTGAGAGTTAGGTTGCTTTTATAGAGGTTTAATTAATTTAGAGACGTCAGATTGACCCTAGAAATAATCAAGACCATCCAATCAAGATAGGAAAACACCTCAGCCCTAATGACTTAGCAGGGAGTCAGAAATCGTCATCTTTTCAGATCTGCCCCGGGAGGGGGGGGTCGAGGGGGAGGAGGGATAGGTTGACCCCCAGGTCGACCTGTAGGGTAGGTCGACACTAGGGTCGACCTGGCCTGGGCGGGAATTTTTCCTGCCCTGCCCTCTTCTGAGTTTAAATTTGAATTTTTGAAACTTCCGAATGCTATAACTTCTTCATACGAAGTCCAATTCACGCAAACTCGGACTCTATCTCAACCAGAATTCCGAGATGAACGCAATGGCGTAACCCGTTTCCCTTAATACTTACATTTAGAATTAATTATTCTTTATTCGTTACTTTAAGGTTTATCGAAAACACGGGGTGTTACACTAACCATACGTCCCCGTGGAGACAAGATGTATAGGGACATGAAATGAGTTTTCTTTTGGGCAGAAATAAAGAAGGATGTGGCTAAGTTCATTTCTATATGCTTAGTGTGCCAGCAAGTCAAAGTTGAGAAAAAGAAGCCTGGTGGTTTGCTTCACGTTTTAGAGGTCCACAATGGAAATGGGAAAGTGTTTCCATGGATTTCGTTGACGGGTTGCCGAGGTCAAGGAAGGGTAATACGGGGATTTGGGTGGTAGTGGATAGACTTACCAAGAGCGCCCATTTCGTTCCCGTCAAGAGTAAATGAACAGCGGCATGGTTAGCATTTGTTTATCTCCGAGAGATACTTCGTCTACATGGCATACCTTCTAGTATCGTAAGCGACCAAGATCCCATTTCACCAGTGAGTTTTGGAAGAGCTTGCAATAGGTGGTAGGAAATTAATTATGTTTGAGTACCGCTTATCACCCTCAGACGGTCGACCAAACAGAAAGAGTGAATCGGATTCTAGAAGATCTTTTGAGGTTATGCATCTTGGACTTTGGAGGGACATGGGAGGAACACCTTCCATTAGTAGAGTTCGCCTACAACAACAACTATCAGACTAGTATTGGCATGGAAACTTTTGAGGTTTTATATGGACGACCTTGTCGATCAACGACTTGTTGGTGGGAGTCTACGGATAAGATTTTGCTTGGGCCCAAGATGATTAGGGAAACTTCAGAGAAGATAGACTTGATTCGAAGACGCATGAAGACCGCACAGGACCGGAAAAAGTCATATTCTAATAAGAGAAGGACCGATCTTGAGTTCAGTGTTGGAGACATAGTCTTTATTAAAGTATCACCGTTGAGGAATGTAGTTCGTTTTGGGTTTGTAGGGAAATTGGCACCAAGGTTTGTAGGGCTATTCCCCATTACAGAAAGAATTGGACAGATGGCCTACAAAGTGAAGTTGCCCAAGAAGCTTTGTGGTGTTCATGACGTATTTCATGTGTCATATTTGCAGAAGTGTTTACATGATACCACGAAAGTAGTAGAGCCGAGCATGCTTAGAGAAGTGGAAGTAGAGCTAGATTCCACGATTAGACGAGCTCCTACATGCATCCTTGGATCAGAGTCAAGAAATTACGCGACCGAGAGGTCAAGTTGGTTAAAGTCCAGTGGGGAGATGATCAAGGAGACGCGACTTGGGAGACTGAAGACAAGATACGCGCGTCGTACCCTTTCCTTTTTGAAGGTATGTTCTTAACTTCTCCTTTTTCTACTGTTTTTTTTTGTACTTGTTCTATCGTTTAGTGTATCCTCTCGATTATACCTTCGATCTTTAGGTAGAAAATCATATGGTTGTAAACATGTGTTTGAGACAAGTTATGTTTGGTGGATGCAAGTGGATGTAAGTGTTTGCTAGTAATTACTCATGGATGCATTTACACACACATTAGGCACTAGTTCGGCTCAATCACTTTCATATTGCATATGAATGAGTGTGCATATTTAAGTTAATGGATGTATATTGAATGTGTTATCATATGGATGCTGCATTTGAATGAATGGTTGTGCACCCACATAGAAATGATATGTATCATTAGGATTTTTTGCATACATAATGGACGCATGGCACTATCATGTTTCTCATTAAGGAGGTCAACTGATTCAGTAGACCGCTTGAACTTTGCATTAGATAAGGAACATATACACATACTTTTGCATACGTTCATATAACATTAGAAATCTTTTAAGGACAATGGATGCTTGTGGATGATGGATAAGTAGATGGATGATGGATGGTAGTATACATTCTTCTTAACTTGAAGATTTCGGGGACGAAATCCTTTAAGGAGGGGAAAATGTAACAACCCGTAATTTTAAAACATGACATAAGGGATAATTAAAGAATACTTAATTTTTATAAGAAGAATTAAGGGAAACGGGTTGTGCCATTGAGTTCGTCTTGAAATTCTACTTGGAGTAGAGTCCGAGTTTGCATGAATCGTATATCATATGAAGAAGTTATGAAGCTTAGAATATTTTAGTTTAAAGCAGAATTTAAATTAAAATAATAATTTAAAATCAAAAATGAATTCAAAAATCAAAATCAGTAAAATCTGGATGAGCGGAAAATCTCCAGCTCTAGGGTGTCAACCCCCTAGGGGAGTCGACATAGGAGTCGACCCCTTTATAGGGGTGTCGACATAGGTGTCGACCCCCCATAGGGTGTCGACCCCCCATCTGCCCAGATCTGGCAGACGTGTTTTTAACGTCTAGGGCTGATGTGTCATTCTGGGATTGGCTGGATAATGTGTCTTTCTGGTTTGGATGGTTCTGATGGATCCTAATCAAATCTAAGGGTCCTAACTCACCTAGAGCATCTATAAAATGCCCCAAAAACCTAACCCTAATCTCATTGTCATTCATCCATGGCGCCTCCATGCTGCTCTAATCTAAATTAAAACTAGCCTCTCTTCTCCCAAGCAAATCAGAATTAGAGTATTCAAATTGGAAAACAAGAACCAAATTCTATAACAACAGTTTTCTAATCAAATTCAGAAATCAGAATTCAAAACTATCCTCTATCCTAAATCCTATCGCTATGAGTCTATGTTACTTTCACATATAATTAAAAAGTAATTATGATAGGATTGTAAATTGAATTTAATGATTATGCCCGTAAGTAAGACGAATCATATCAAGTTTCGTGGATTCTTATCTTTCAGGTTCATACCCAAATTGCTGTTGTCATATGCCTAATTGAATCTATTTTATTGTTTTGTGCCAGTTCATGTTTCATATGCCTCTTTAATGCCAGTTTTGATGACATGATTATCTTCTTGTCTTTTTTCCTTAATTTTATGAGATTAGGCTACTTAGAGCCTAACATATTGTGTTGAGATTTGCGTACGAATAACGTTTGGACAACTGGCAAAAGTTTGGGGAAATTTTGTAATAAAATGAGATTATCGGCATAAATCAATTTGAGCATAATTGTGTATAAATTGTATACATGAGATTTGGCATAAGTGGATTGGGCATAATTGGATATAATTTGTATACATAAGGTTTGGCATAAATTGTTAATAACAATGAATGCAAATTAATTTGGGCGTAATTTGGCATAACATGTATACATAAGATTATAGGCCTAATTGGGATTAAAATTATAACATAATTTAGATTGGAAATTATAGGTAAATGGAGTATATTTTAATCCAAGATTTAAAATTGGGACTTGAATCAAGAAAGTGATAATGAATGCCTAAGACACGAGGTTAGATTCGAATTGCGGTATAAGCCTGCCCTGAACCGCCCGGCACATCCAGTGACCGCAATCAGGTAATCTAATGTGAGAAGTCAAAGGAAAAAATTAGATATGTAACAATGCAAAGACACGAGGTTAGATTTGGATTGCGGTGTAAGACTGCCCAGAACCGCCCGACATATCCAGCAACCGCAAAACGACAATCTAATATGGGAGGTCTTGCAAGATTACGGTTATAATGAATTAATGAACACTTAACCAAGATAAGGCATGTAGTAAGACGGGGGGTTAAGTGGGTGACATGTGAAATATAACTAGAAGCACTTAACCAAGGTAAAACATGAGATTAGACATGGGAATAAAGAGGGGTTAAGTGGGAATTCCTAGTGGGGACCAAGCTTAGGAGAGAAGCTTGTGTCAAGTGGGTGGACCCTTTTCAACCAGTAACCCATTTTAGTATCTATGTGAGCTTGAACTAGGTCGAAGACGGGACACGCTTACTGGTTTGAGTGTATGAGGTCAATAAAGAGTTAGCGGTGGCAACGCAAGTCCAACGGAGTCATGTGCATGCGTGAGTCTGGGCTGGTAGGTAAGACGTTGTTGCATCATGTAGATATAAGTCGAGCCTTTTAGTTGTATCGGGTTGCCACTTTAGGGAGTGATACACCCTACTGTGGGACCACCATGGGTATCTACGAGTTAGGGAGCCGATTGAATGGGGAGGGTAGTGGGTATAACTAATGGAGATAGGAGCAGGAGACACCTATGACAACAGCTAGGAGTACAAGAAACTACCATCATTATTATTATTATCATGATTAGTAAGCGGGCTCACCTTTTAGTGTGAAACTAGTATTGGTGCGGTGTAGGAATTATGTTTTAGAGATTAGAAGCGCAATCAACATTATATCTTACTCTATCTCACTTACCCTGTTTACCTTGTCATATCTTCTTATGTTATAGTCATCTCTTATAATCAGTTTATGTTCTTATCTTGTTACTTTACTGATTATATTGTTAAAGTCACAAGACTCGCCAGACGTATGTCTGACCCCTTTTTATTTTGCCTCTTTTCTTTCTCCTCCCCCCATCCTCAGGGTGGGATTAGTGAAGCTTGACTAGGATTTCTTTCTTCTTGAAGTGCTTGGAAGTATTGAAAGTAATGCTCAGCTTTATCTCTTTCTCATTATGGCTATTTGGAGTGGGATTAAGATTTTACTTTTATCTACTCTGATAATAATTTTGTACAAGATGGATATTTGTGAACTTGACTCTAGTATGTGGTTTTGATGTTGTAACAAAACATGTTTTTCTTTTCCGCTGCAATGAATAAATTTTGAATTTTATTAAGTACCACTTTATATATCTGTCTTGTGATATTTTGTTCTATACTCTTATAATACTCTATGAAAGTTAATGCATTCCCTTAGTGAGTGACATTAATGGACGTGGGGTGTTACACCAATTTTTTTAGTCCAATTTCACAATATAGTTTACCCCTAAATTCCAATCATGATCCAAAGTACAAGTTATGCCCCTAAATTACCATTTCCAATCTTTCCCAGTTTAACCCAATTTCGCTTATATGCATATTTCAGCAATATCGGGGCTCGAAGGTAGCCTGGCTATAAAAATAAAGAGGGAATGAGAGAGGGAAGAACAGAATAGGCATAAAACCAAAAGTAACAGAAATGGGCATATGATAGCAGATATAGGCATATAAGAATAGATCTGATGATAAGAACAGATCTGATGATCATGTAATAACAGGATAATTAGGCATAGTTTAGATCCAGATTTATAAACATGTCAGAATTACTTGTTAAATGTTTATATCTAAAAATAGCATGAACTCACTGGGATCGGATCTAAAGAACATAGAACAATAGGCTGAAGCTGTAAATGGAATTCGTATATGCTTATAGGCTGTTTTTGAAGAAAATAGGCTAACTCAAAATAATTTGGGGGCAGCATCTCATTGTCTCCATTGTTCTTGATGTGTAAAAACAATAGAAATGTGGATCTATTTATAGCCTAAAGAAAACGAACCAAGCCACAAATAAGTCCACGTTCATAAACCGAATTCTGCCCAGAATTGTATGGAGGTCGACCCCCTTTTGGGTGTCGTCCCAAACACCCTGGGTTGTCCCCTGGGTCGACCCAGCCGGGTCGGTTTTGGTTTTTGGACTTCCTTCTTTGCTGTTTTGAAATTTTTTGATTTTTGAATATTTGGTTTGTTTGTATATATATAATTCTCTTATGCGCATACAAACTTCTACGCTTAATAACTTCTTCATATGATGTCTGTTTCACGCAAACTCAGAGTTTAACTTAAGCAAAATTCCAAGACGAATGCAATGGCACAATTCGTTTTAGTTAATTCCCAAAATTTAGTTAAGTATTCTCAAGTTTATCATTATAATGTTCTTTTAAATTACGGGGTGTTACACTTGCTTTCCGAGCCAGACCGTTTCGATGTTCCATCAGTTACCGATCACAGTGGCTTGCAGAAACGTTTGATGTTTCAAGGGTTCCTGCAGCCTCTCAAGAAAGGATTGATTGTACCCATTTCTACTAGGTTTGAGGGATACGTCCCGCATTCCATTCCACACCTCCTCACCCCTCCCTTCCCCCCCCCCCTCCCGGTTTAAATTCTGATTTTGTTTGTTAGTATTGCAGGGCCTGGAATAACAAGTGTGTGGGATCACTACCACTGGGGGGTTTTTCCTCGATAGACTTGCTTGATGGTTTTTGGAGTTTTATCTGGGAAGGGTTTATGGTTCTTCAGTTTGCGAGTTGATCGCTCTTTTCAGGAGTATTCTGCCTGGCCTACTTGGATATTATTGTCTGGTAGCTTTCTGCCATTGCCGACCACTATTGCACTGGGTTCCGCCTGGCTGGTCATCTTGTTTTTGGTTGGATCCGTCTGTGTTATGATTTTGTTGTTGTTGTACTTTGGCTATGTTTTGGGCTTTGTTTTTTTACTTTTGTCGTGTCCACAGATCATGTTGGTTTTATAGGTCTGCTTTTGTGAGTCGTTGGAGAATGGCTTTATTCTCCCTTTTGTTATATTATTTTTCTTTTGATTAAAAAAAGAGATACTCATACCGGAATGTCTTTTCTGCTAAAATTTCCCCTCAAGTGTGATCAACACATTCGCCTTCATGGACTTTACGAAGAACACACTTAATGTAACGAACCAGAATTTTGACGATAAATAGTTATTTAATTAGAAGCTCAAAAATAGGAATCTGTGCAAATGATGGAATTTGACAACGAAACTTTAACCGTTGCATTCGTCTTGGAATTCTGGTCAATTTTCTTATTTGGAGTTTTGCAAAAGGAGTCTGTATGAAAAAGTTACGGACAAGATACGAAAACGGATGGAAAATAAATAAGTCAAAATAATTAATATATAGTAAGAATTAATTACCCCAGCCACCTCACTGCCAGGTGACCAAGCGGTCGACTGGAGCGATCGACCGTTGGTTACAACCGCTTGGTCGAGCCAGGCAGTGACGGCGTTTTGTCGAATAAAATTATAAAATGAAGGGACGAATGTTAATAAAAATAGATCTAATGGTCCAAGGCCATTTCTGGTCCTATAAATAAAGGGGTAAGGCCTCATTCTTTTCCCATTCAAATCTATAACAGCAGCAGAGCTCTGCCATTTTCTTCTCTCTTCTAACCTAAATTCTAAAATAAAAATATATTCATACATATCAAATCAAACTCATATGCAATTGAGAGGGTAAATAGATTCAATGGAAAAGAATGCAATTTGACGCTCAACATTGGATTCTTCACTCTCTTCCCTTTTTCTTACATTTCTACAGATCTAGAATTTTCCCCTTTCTAGATAAATTGTAGATTTATAAGAATTTGTGAATTATAGGCTTTAAAGGTTCAAACAGTTGAATTTGGAACCTATAAGGTGAGTGGGAAATTTACATATACAATTATAATAACGTATTTATCTCGTTTGTAATATATTTAATTTTTATGCCTATGCCTATCATATCTGGTAAACAAATTGTGGTAATTAGATTGACACCCATCAGATCAGATTATAAAAGGTGTTGTGAATTGGACAAGGTGGCTATGCAAAAAATGAATTGTAGGATTTCTTAAACTTGTTTACACATATTCCTTGTTAGCTTGTTTTGTAACCAGGCCACCTAAAGCTCAATTGATCGACATTGATTGGCGATCGCTTAGATGAAGTGGTGGGACATTGGTGAAAAAACTCAACATCGCATGCACATGAGACATGACCAGATCAGGATATTCGGATCGGATGGGATATTTGGCTCGGATCAGATGCTTGGCTCAAATGGAAGCCACATGACTTCACCAACATAGCATTCTAGCGAGTCAAACAGAGACAAAGGAGACCGGTTTGGCTCGGAGCTCAATCGCTCAATCCCTTTACACGCACAAGGAGACATAACCCCGTACCAACCATACATCAAATAGCTTCAGCAAGCTAACATCGCACCCGATCGGATGGACCATAGGACATCGGGTCGGATCGCGTATACATGTCCCGATTCTCTTGTGTTTTGAAACTAATTATTGGGTCACTTCAGCTCGCACCACACAGGAGCCAACCCGACTCATTGACCACAAACCTGAAGCATTTACCAATTCCACATTGTCCTATTCCTACGCCTAAAAAAGGGGATCGGATGCCACATGTTTCCCACAAAATGCAGACCATTTCCCCACGTTCTCCACTACAATTTCGGGATTTTCAGATGGTGCCACGTGGTGCTCGCCCCTAACCAATTATACACCTATAAATACACTTTCAAACAGCAAATTAAAGGGGGTTCTGACACTTAATTCATTAATGGCATCCATGGCCGAATTTCTCAATCAACAACCTCCTTCTTCCCCAATAAAAATCAATGAATTCGGAGAGAATAATTCATTGTATTCGAGTGATTGTGTGAATGTATTCATTGTAATTGTAATTCTGGAATGAAATGAGAAACTATGAAATGGATGTAGGCTAGTTAATGCCGAACCACTATAAATCTCGTGTCTCTGCCTGATTTTCTATGTTTTAGATTATTATTCTTCGCAAATCATATTCAATTGGGTGTTAGGACCATTTTTTGGTCTAACATTTTGGTGCTTTCACTGAGAAATGAAGATTCTCAACTTTTATGGATTCTCCAATCTACTAATTGGACTGCCAAGTCCGATGAGGAAATCCGACAAATTCTCTGTTTTCCAATGATCTTGTAAGAATGACAACTTCCAGACGTGAAGCCAACAGCATGCCTTGTAGCAGAGATGATTGACAAAGATTGGAAACGGCAGCTTCGGCATATTTCAGTCTTCGGTTCGGATGAAAAGCAAATGGATGTTCTCGACCTGCAAGTGAGAGCCACTGCTATCAGTCTCCAGGTCGAACAGGTCGGATCGGATCTGATCCGATCCCCAATCATCGTGTATAAAGCTTGATATGTGCCAGAACCGGTTCGAATGTCCTCGGGTCGGATCCGACCCGATCTGGAGGACGGCTTCCAATCCAATCCAGCAATAGTGTTCGTATGGCAAATAATGAAGAAAGCCATCCGACCCGAACCGACGACTACATCTCGATCCGAACTGAGTGTATCCATCTGACTCAATTTGACTTGCGGACATAATTCGATCCGACCCGTAGCTGCCGAAGATACTTCCGAATAGCGCGCTGAAGCAACACCCGACCCGAGCAAGAAGCTCCGACCCGAACCGGAGGGAGGATCCGAACCGGTACCAACATTTGACACACACCCGTACCGCGAACCGGTGATCCATCTCCGAACTGAACCGAAGTGGATTCCCCGAACCGAATCGAGGAAATGAATGTTACTGATGGCGTAACCTGAAGGCGTGATCCGATCCGAACCGAAATAGCTGTTTTTGGGGAAAAATGCATTTTTCATATCATTTCAGAAAAGGCTCCATCGCCGTCGGGATTGTGGGGCCCCGGACTCCCACCGGCGCTGCGCCCGGACCCGCTGACGGCCTTGCCTTTGGCTCGGAGCATGGCCTCGCCTTCGGCTCGGAGCACGGCCTCGCCTTCGGCTTGGCGTAAATTTAGCTATTAGCAGTTATCAAAGCTTGTCAATGAAGATTAGACCGATAGTTTGAGAATATCACAGCAAGTTAGCAACGACTGGGATTCTTCCCAGAGCCATGACACTTATTTACATCAGTAAGCCAATTTGAGGAGTTATTGATCAGATTCGGCTTGTTATCAAGGACAGTATACAAGACAATTGTCTCGTAGCAACTTCCTCTTCCTCAGTTCTGATGGTGTATAGATTTTACCAATGCAACCGATGTAGCTCGCTAACGAGTAGTGACCATCTTATTTATGCGACTTAAACTTGTCCAATCGGCGGGGCATCGAATGACGGTTATATAGAACAGTCCGAGCACTACTCCGAAGATAATTCCTATGATCTTAGTGACCATGATTGTCAATAAGGGAATACCAGAAAGCATCCAAGGATCTCAACATCCCAAAGCTAAACTTCAATTGTATGATGTGATCAATGAAATACGTTCAGCGGTTCACCTTCCGAAGAACTTGGCAAACCTTTGCAATTGCTATTTGTTGTCAACTGCATTGAGGAAGACTGATTTCCATCGAATAAGGGTTAAGTCAACATACTTTGGTGCCCAAAGTTAGGTACTAGTTGAGCCACCACACGCCATGATTGGACCTATGGATCCTTTCCTGGATTATAGCAACTTGACTGCTCACCAACCACCATATGACCTTGATCAAATGATGAGAGCTCGAGATTAAAGCAAATATGAATCAACAATTAGCTCTCTACTTCTTATTTCCATTGTGACATAACACATGAATATTACTTAAAGTCTCGCAAGTTATGCTACCATAATCAAGTTTAACTGATCAAGGTCTAGACCGACCAGCTCCAGCAGAATTCAGAGCTTACATTACACCAAAGTGTCTACTGCTCAATCCCCAAACATTAGATGAATCCATCATTGAATTTACCATTCCCGAAGAGGTTGTGTTAGATGAAGAAGATGGCCCTTCAAAACGAAAAATGAATACAAGCACCCGTTACTTGATACCGACGGTGCAATGAATGATCGATGACCCGACGTTGGAGATGTATTGATTCGAAGGAAATTCCAGATGAAGGGACTATAACTCGTAGCTTACCTAGAAAAGGTAGAAGAGCTGTTGGATGGATTGGAACGTTACAGCATATCTTACGTCCTACGAACGGAAAATCAAAAGTTCAATAATCCGACCAAGTTAGACAGTTCCGACAACTCAAAAGAGAGTCATAGACAACCCCATGATGAACTTCCTACAGCACGGAATGCATTTAGCAAGGAGAAGTGAAAGGCGTGCCATCGCTCTTTATGCCTCGAGATATGACATGCAAGGCGACAATGCTTATTTCCCTTGGAAGGTTGTCCCAAGATAGATACCAACGAGCCTCATTGCTGAATTCACTGCCCTAAATGATTAAACAAAATCATTAATCAGCCTCCCGCTAGATGGGAGATGAACGCAAATGAAACTTTTGACAAACGACATTTTGGAGTTAGAAAGTGAAGATTTACAATTTCACTCCCTTCATCGAGGATTAGTTAAGTAACTCATGTCCCAGACATTGGGTGCGACCGGAGATTCGAACGTTGATTGTTCATGATTATATCATTTAATTCAAAGCTGATACATAATAGGCTTGCATGATAAACTGCCTCAGCCTTGCCCAAAAATTGACGAGTTAAAAGTTTAGAGCACTTAAGCTTGGATGTCGATTGATTATCTATCCATTAGATCTTATTTCCGACATGGGATTGAAGGCATATATGCGGATGGATGAGATATAACTATCCCACTAGCAGTCATATCCTACTTCCTAGCATGGAAAGCACAAAAGCTTCTATAAACATGGATCCATTATTCTCCTGCCAATTACTGTCCTAGCACCCACGTGATGATATGATACCATTAACAATACATACATGACTCCCTGACATTCAACCCTTGCCCTTAGCATGGGGGCAGGAAGGCGATTCAAAGGAGACATGACCTCGTCATTCGTTTATAGTATTTACCTAACTGCCGTTGTCACTCCAAGACCATAATCAAGCCATCCCCTGGTAGAGATTAGGCGAGGCAAAATGGACCTGCAGATGGCATGCAATGCCAATTTCACATAGAATCATATTCATTCCTCTAACAGAATTACTCTTTAACCATGACTCTTATATTTGCATGCTTTATGAGCTATTGATGTAATTAACTCAGATGAATTAATATGTGGATGGTGTAGGTACTTAGGATTTGATACGATCAGACTTCTAACACCCGCATATAGAGTTATGTAGCAATATCAAGACAAGCTTGACTGAACCGCTCGTTTATAAGTTATGCCCTTCGCCTGAACGAGGTTGTATAGCTCAAGGTGGATCTGAGATGACCGCCCACTCCTAGGCTCATACGTGGCAGAGCTAAGGATAATTATGCATCGACTTTTGCATTTCAAAGTCGGAATCCGATTTCAGGTGGATGCGGTTCGATCATCTACATGGCTCGATCCTATATTTGACGTCGCCAGATTACATCAATCCAAATAAAGGAGGCAGCACTGCCCAATGATATGCTTACTTTTAAATCATGCAATTTAATTTTACATGCTTCCCGAGTTATTGACATAACTAACTCATGCGATATGAATGTTGCAGGTACCCGAAGTTCGGTGCCAATCACTCCTCACATGGATTGATCAGAGGAACGCAGAGCCTTGGAAAAACATTTTCTGACTGTTTGCCCAACTAACCCTAATCCTCAGAGCTTGGATAGATGTATGACCCTAGGACGAGTGTGAGGGGAACCCCAGGATTAAAGACCAATCGATCCATGACTCTAACTCTCATGATTTGAGAGAGCACTTAAAGGACGATACTGCAATGTCCGACCAAACTCCGTCCCGCGAGTCGACGGGACGAGAGAGACTTGATTATTGCAAATGGCCACCTTTACCCGTGAATCAGGGATTATATGGTTGCACCTCAGTGAGTTTGATCCGACCGCTTGCCCGAAAAAACTCCATCCGCCAGAGTGATGCGTGGAGTAAGGACTAAAACCGAGTTTGAGAACGACACTCGATACGGTGGACTCCCGCTCTTGGAAATAGAGTGTAGAAGGAGCGTCGGGGCGAATGATGCAATTGTTCACCTAAATAACTCTAACCCCATGACTTGAGGAAGAGTATAAAGGACGGGAAGATGAAATCCATAGGGCGTGAAGGTGCACCACGATTAAAGACCGCCTTGACCACACTCTACCCTTGGCATTCGACAGGACAGTATAAAGGCTCTAGGGACTGGCGCCACAAGAACTCCTACCCTGTAGAAGGATCGAGGAGCAGACTGAAAGCTGAGTTCGAACTCTATCCTGGGCATACGACAGGAGAGTATAAAGGCATGTTGATTAAATGCCATAAAAGGGCTCCTACCCCGCCGTAGTATTGGGGGAAAGAGTGAAAGCTGAGCCCGAACCCTTCATGTTCGGCTATGGGGGCAATGCACTGTCAATCCCGCTTGTTCACTATTGATTAGGAGCATACACATACGTCACACCCCTACGATGGCTACAATATGATATGCTATTTATTTAAAGGGATACCGAATTGAAACCCTCATTTGATTTGTGATGTGATTTATTCCTTGTTGCTTAGTGTAGTAATGCTCTGACTACAAATACATTTGGTTGAAATATATAACAAACTTGCAAATGTATGATATTGCAGGAATACCACTTTGTTTGCTGATGGAAGATTTACAGAGGATGACTGGTCAAGAATGCAAGGCCCGCACTCGCAACAACAACAAGCCAGTAGAAAGCAAAAAGGGCCATGTACGGAACGCTGATGTTGATGCCCAATGATAAGCATCCTACGTGACTCAAGGCGGCGACCAAAAAGAGGCCTTGAGAGTGAACTATGCAATGACACGTCATGCGACTTAATACTCGCGGCTGGGAAGGACTCGACAAAGCCCTGGGATTCTTGATGTCTACCCGGTCTTAATATGATCTGACACAATCATGGCATTCATGATTTCTATGGATTGATGATTTCCCTGACTATCCGGAATACACCTCCCTCCATCTAAATTTGAAAAGGATCCGATCTAACCACCACCTGTCTTGTGCTATTACCCCTGGACTGGGGACATACCATTGAAAATATTTACAAATGGCATAACTTATATGTATGTGTCTAGTTTATACCTCGATCTTGATAGGCCGCTTGAGGACCATAAGAATGGATGCATAGTGAACATCTGTTTTCTAGTCTCGACCGACTTTCCGATTGAAAGACCCCGGGGGAGGGGGCACGCTATTACTTTGACTTCTGTCTTGCAAGGAAGCGAACTGCCTGATACTCTGACTCAAGGGATAAGAAGAAGGAAGATAGAAACTTCTTTCGTGTTGAGGATGTGGATGCAGAAGGCGCTAGGAATGGAGGATGTCAACAGATTTCTTCTTGTGACGATCCCTCAGCATGTCAGACTAAATATGAAATGGATGGTGCCATTGCTGAATTGAGAACCCAGATTCTCGGCAAGACGAACTTCTCCAAAAACGACAAAAAATGATGGATAACTTCTTTACTTGGATAGATGGAAGGCCGAGCAACTACGACTTTCTTTCTGGAGCAAGTATTGTAAGAATTCAAGCGATAACGAACTTGGCTCACACACTCCCTGTTACATGGTTCAGATTGCATGGTACCCTAGGATAGATTGGCAATGCAGTCTTGAATGAAACAAGGTGCAATCAACCTTCTCCCAAATATTTGCAGCATGCAACTTCTGATTGCAGCATTTTGGATGAAAACGACGGCAATGCAAGCGTCACTGAAAACATAAATGGAGTCCGACCAACCTATGCTCCAATTCAGATGAATGCTTCAAATCCAACTCAAATTCAACATAAAGTTCACCATTTCTTAATGTGGAGGGCAAACGAGATCATTTGAGATAGCTATAACCTGACTTTATCGCCACCCGACTCCGAACCTCAAAGCTTGGATGGGAGACCAAAGACTAACATGACCTAGACACGAAAAATTCATTTTGTATCAAACTCCATCTCACAGCTTGATGAGGGTGTATAAATTCAGAGAATACATGGATTAGATGGTTACCATTTAGTAAAATCCCCGTGGATGGGGAGTACGGGATACGAGCTTCGAGCAACATAATTTGACCATCCGCCAACTTTAGGCACATTTACTATTATCGGAGTTCTCCAAGATCCCAGACTATAACCAGAAGAATGGATCCTCAAGAACAACCAGCATACATCCGAGTAATGGATAATCATCCAGGATTAAAGGACAGAAGCCTGATTGATGGCTATCAAATATGCGGAACTAAGAAGCTAGAGATCTGCTTCCACTCACTATAAAACTTCATGCTGGGGATGCCAACCCAAAATTGGAATATTAGCGATAACTTCACAAAGGCAAAGGCCAGAATGCCGACGTTAGTTGATTTTTCGCCAGAGGTGGCACACCTCAAAAGCGGCATAAGCAACGTCAATCAAAGCTCTTTCACACAGGACATTAGGGATTTCAGCAACTCCCCTCACTTTAAGCTACCATTCCTGGATCTTGACTTACATTTTTGTTACATAATTTTCGGTGGCATGCATCCGAATTGATCAACCACTGGAATGCGTTAGTCACCCACTTCATTAAGCAGTCAAATGTCCATATATGTCGATCGAAGAATGTCATGTTACTCACTTCAATCAAACAAAGGTCCGGCGAGACAATGCATTCGCTCCTAGAAAAGGTTCAACACCGCAACAACATCTATAGATCGACCTAGACCATTTATGATGTCTGTAGCAGCAACATCCAGCATTCTAGATAACTCAGACTTCAAAGTATCTCTGCAACGAGACCACTAAAAGGCCTTGGCGGATTCACCTTTGGAACAAGCCTCATTATCTTTATACCATGAGATTTTCCTAGAAATGTTGGTGAATTCTACCCTGATATGGACAGATTTCTGTAATAAGAGGATACCTATGTTCAGATGGATGATCTCAATGTTTTCATGACAAAGAATGGAGCATCATTTGACTCCCAAAACGATAAAGGCAAAAGAAATGCCCCGGAAAAGAACGTCAGGAATGTACAATTCCGGAAAGGACCAATTTCATTGATCGAGCCCACGATCTTGATTGTCAAGCTCCATGGAACCAAGCATGAGAGATGAACTTAACTAGACTATGATGGTTATTTCGGCTTATACCAAATCATGAAACTAAGGAGATTGAATAACTCACTAACAGCATTCCTCGCTTGCATGATTAACGAGCTTACTCAACTCAGTGACTGATGCGAGGAGAGTATATGAGTTTGCTGACACTCGATTAGGTGATCCTCACTTTCTGACTAAAGAGAGAGACGACACAAAAACGAATGTGATTCAACCATTCGCATATACAACTCCAACTCTTGCTAACTTGAGGAAGAGTACAGAACGATCGAAGTCAACTAAGATTGCAGAACCTGCAACTCTTACCCAATGCAACGAAAGGAAGTATAAAATCTTGAAGATTAGAGGCTCGATTTATGTGACTCAACCTCCACCGATGTTGGGGGCATAAGCACTGACTTCGCTTGTCCTCCGATGGCGCTGAGAGAACGAGCGCCATTTCATAGAGTAACTTTGAAGACGATGTTGGCTTGGAGTGAGATTCAAAACATATACACTATGCCTCCGGAGTATGACCAGATTCATCTTTCCCGACCAAATGAGCCAGCATGCAGGTCAAATGTGAACTTAAAGACTCAAACTACACCAGATGGAAGGTGTGAGAAATTTCTCCATTGCCTTATGATAACGACGATCATACGAGCACCGGTTCATATGATTTCAACAACGTCCCTTATTGATTTATATTTGATTCTTGGATTACGAAACAATCCAAAGCGGTTGTGGATTCCTTTAAATATGGCCCAACGTGACCGTGGATTTCTGATTTTTCATTGACATGATCCGGAGTGATTGTTGCTTTCGGAATCCTTATTATTACGATTCGATATGGTTGTGAAATTCTAGATTTATATCATGATAACAAGATAGTACAAAGCTGAGTACAAGAGACAAATTAACATGTTGATTCTGATATGATCCATCCCAACGATCTAGCATGACTTTTAAGGAATGAATTAGACCTCTTGATTTGACAAGGTTTAAACAATTTCTTGATCATCTTAACTATTCCAGCCATAGAATTCGGCCCTATGAGCGCCAATGGAAGCGATGCAATATATGATGAGCAATCTATTCAACGAAGAATCGAAATGTCAGAACAATTCAAGAAATCACAGCAATTTTATAAAGCTTTCTTGAGGACGGATGACGTTCTAGAATGACTCAAATTGACTTATTCAAAGCACATATCATCTAAGATAAGACGTACTTTGGGGGGCAAAATGTTAGCCTGTTTTGTAACCAGGCCACCTAAAGCTCAATTGATCGACATTGATTGGCGATCGCTTAGATGAAGTGGTTGGACATTGGTGAAAAAACTCAACATCGCATGGACATGAGACAGGACCAGATCAGGATATTCGGATCGGATGGGATATTTGGCTCGGATCGGATGCTTGGCTCGAATGGAAGCCACATGACTTCACCAACATAGCATTCTAGCGAGTCAAATAGAGACAAAGGAGACCGGTTCGGCTCGGAGTTCAATCGCTCAATCCCTTTACATGCACAAGAAGACATAACCCCGTACCAACCATACATCAAATAGCTTCAGCAAGCTAACATCGCACTGGATCGGATAGAGCATAGGACATCGGGTCGGATCACGTAAACATGTCCCGATTCGCTTGTGTTTTGAAACTAATTATTGGGTCACTTCAGCTCGCACCACACAGGAGCCAACCCGACTCATTGACCACGAACCTGAAGCATTTACCAATTCCACATTGTCCTATTCCTGCGCCTAAAAAAGGGGATCGGATGCCACATGTTTCCCACAAAATGAAGACCATTTCCACACATTCTCCACTACAATTTCGGGTTTTTCAGATGCTGCCACGTGGTACTCGCCCCTAACCAATTATACACCTATAAATACACTTTCGAACAGCAAATTAAAGGGGGTTCTAACACTTAATTCATTAATGGCATCCATGGCCGAATTTCTCAATCAACAACCACCTTCTTCCCCAATAAAAATCAATGAATTCGGAGAGAATAATTCATTGTATTCGAGTGACTGTGTAAATGTATTCATTGTAATTGTAATTCTGGAATGAAATGAGAAACTATAAAGTGGAATTAGGCTAGTTAATGCCGAACCACTATAAATCTCGTGTCTCTGCCTGATTTTCTATGTTTTAGATTATTATTCTTCGCAAATCATATTCAATTGGGTGTTAGGACCATTTTTTGGTCTAACATTCCTACAATTATGTTATTGCAATTATGTTATATAATGTTTTGTGGACATTGCATAACACTGTTGTTAGACCAAAAAATGGTTCTAACACCCAATTAAATGATAATTCTAAATAAAATAGCAAGAAAAAAGAGAACACAAGATTTATAGTGATTCGGCGCTAACAAGCCTACATCCACTTTATACTTCTCTGATTGATGATTTGAATACAAATACAACGATAATTTCCACTTAATATCACTTATACAATTGATAATCTCTCTCAACTTCGTAGGATTACCCTTCAAGAGTTTGGATATAATATGAATAAACCAAAGAAATTCGCTAGTAAAGGAGTTAGAGTAAATAATTCGCCAAAAGATCCCTTAAAATGGAGTGTTGTGGGGGTATTTATGTGACAGCCCATCTCCATTAAAGTTACTCACAAAGGGATTGCCTTAATTTTGGTGGAGCGTTTATTGTGTATAGAACAGAAAAGTAAACAAGACAGATAAATATATTGGTACTTGGAAAATAAAAACCACTTTTATTGCAGCGGAGAAATAGTTTGGTTACGTCATATCAAAAACCAAGTGCAAAACCAAATACACTTATTATCCATCTTGACAAATAAGTTCTGAGTACATAAAATAAAAGACATAACCCCAACATAAAATAGCCATAAATAAGATAGGTTGAACTTTACTTCAGCAATCCGAGCAACTTCCAAAAGAGAGAGATAAAGCTGTCCAAATCAAGCTCCACTAGAACTAGTCCCACCCTGAGCACTGGGGGAGAAGGAAAAAAAGAGGTGGAAACAAAGGGGGTCAGACATAACGTCTGGCGAGTGCAATAATTTTGACAATATAAACATTAAAGTAACTAGGATAAGGCATAAGCTGGTAAATAAGGAAATGACTATGAACCAATGGGCATGACAGAGCAAACAAAGGAAATAAGATGAACAAAGATAACATTAAAGGCACACCTAATCACTATAAGATAATTACTACATTGCACCACACCAAACATCCTAAAAGTTGATCCCTTAGCTGCCTTCATAGGTGCCGCCTGCCCCTATCTTCACTAGGTGCACTCACTACCCCCATTCGATCGGCTCCCTAACTCGTAGATACCCGTGTTGGCCCCACGGTGGGGTGTATCACTCCCCAAAGTGGCAACCCGATACTACCAAAAATGCACGACTTATATCTACACGATGCAACAACGTCTTACCTACCAGCCCGGGGCCACACACGCACATGACCCCGTTGGACTTGCATTGCCACCGCTAACCCGTTTTGACCTCTTATAATCAAACCCAGTACGCATGTCCCGTCCTCGACTTGGGTCGAGCCCACAAAGATACTTAATGGGTAACTGGTTTGAAAAGGGCCCCCATGTATGACACAAGCTTTCCACCTATGCTTGGTCCCCTCTAAGGTTTTCCCCACTTAACCCCATTCTTATTCATGTCCTCTTACATGTTTCAATCTTGGTTAAGTGGATCTAATCGTATTTCACATGCCACCCAAGGCACCCTCTTAATTTCTCATGCCACCCAAGGTACCTACTTAACCCCCCATGTCCCATCACATGTTTATCTAGTTAAGTGTATCTTAATTCATTAACACCGTAACCTTGTAAAGACCTCCCACATTAGACTGGCATTTGTGGCAGCTGGATTTGCCGGGCAGGTCCGGGTCGTCTTACACCACAAACGAGCCTAACCTCGTGTCTTTACAACTGTTATGCATTTAATTCATGCCTTTGACCTCTCACATTAGATTGACATTTGTGGCTGCTGGATTTGTCGGGCGGGTCCGGGCAGTCTTACACCACAAAAGAGTCAAACCTCGTGTCTTCGGCGGTTTATTATTACACATCTTTATTTAACCCCAAAGTGAATTAATATCCCTATTAAAATTTGTAAATAAATTCCAAATATACTTATGTCCATAATTGTCACCGAAATTATGTCCATAAATACCAGTTTTTCCAATCTAAGTCTTAAATTAATTATATGGATTTTTAAGGCTATTTATGCCAATTCACAACATGTGTATATTCAATATTACCCCATCGTCCCCACGTTGTTCATTCGCTTATCATGACATATATATATATATATATATATATATATATATATATAAATATTAGACTAGCAATTAGTCTAACACATAAAAGAGAAGAAACATTGCAAAATTTGCATAATACACAAATTGGATCTAACTTACAATTAAGGATTACAACATATCTAGCATAAACTTGGTATTGTCATGAATCTAAACATAGACCTAAAGGTGTGAACTTGCAGATAGTTTTCACCCAAACTTGCATAGGCCATAGTCACAAACTTGCATAAAACTATGTATGTCATACATCTAAATCTAAAGGTGTAAACATGCATATATGTGGATCCAATTCCTACCTAAACTTGCATATAGTCATTTTACTTGGTTCACATGTAAACTTGTGTACAATTCACAAAGAAACTAGCATATAATCTACACCCAAACTTGCATATAAAATGATGTCAAGCATGAATTAAGTTGAACATAGGTGATTGGGCATATACAAAGGAATCCACAACAAAAACAGTCATTATGAACAACTAGCATATATTCACGAAATATCACATTTTTCCAATGTTTCAATAACATAGCCATATAACCCAAATTATAACTCAACCCAATTACTTGTCAATTATTTTATTAAAGAAATTGAACTCACAACTCAAAGAAGGTCTTGAGTTCTGGGATCTGTGTTCTGAAATTGATTTAGCTCGCCTTTGAAGTAGACAAATTCTTGTTGTTGTTATAGACTTGAGTTGAATTGAGTTGATTAGCTTTACTTTTCCTCTAGTTGATGACGGCTAATCTAGGTTGCAAGGTGATAGCATGACGGTCATGGTTCTAATTTTGATTAGGTTTTAGGGTTTGAGTCTACAAGTATTTATATAGAATTTAGGATTAATTTAGGCCATCCGATCAACCTAGAATCAATCAAGACCATCCAGTCAAGATAGAGTGACACCTCAGCTTTAATGACTCAGCACTGAGTCACAAAATCGTCATTTTTCAGATCTGCCCGAGGGGGGGGCAGGTCGACCTATAGGTCGACCCCCAGGTCGACCTGCAGGGGGGATGTCGACACTAGGGTCAACCCCCTGGTCGACCTGGGTCCTGGGCGGGAATTTTCCCGCCCAGCCCGCTTCTGACTTCTGTTTTGAATTTTGAATCCGGTTTCGAGCTGTTTGAATTTATTTGAATTTTCTTGAAACTTCCGACAGCCATAACTTCTTCATACGAAGTCCAATTTACGCAAACTCGGACTCTATCTCAACCAGAATTCCGAGACGAACACAATGGCGTAAACCGTTTCCCTTGATTCTCACATTTCAAATTAATTATTCCTCAATTCGTTAGTTTATGTTAACAGAAGACACGGGGTGTTACATTCTCCCCTCCTTAGAGGATTTCGACCCTGAAATCTTCAAGTTGCGAAGAATACATATCCTATCATCCAATCGTCCATCTACTCAACCATCAAACACAAGCATCCATTGTCCGTAAAAGACTTCTAATGCTTTCATGTTTATATGCACAGTGTGTGTACATGTCCGTATCTAATGCAAAATCAGGCGTTCTACTGATTCAGTTGACCTCCTTAATGCAAATTATGATAGTGCCATGTGTCCATTATGTATGCAAAAGATACATCTTATTTCTACATGCGTGCGTAACCATTCATCCGAATGCAGCATCCATATGATAACACAACCATTATACATCCATTAATCTAAATAAGCACAAATTTATATGCAGTATGAAATTGATTGAGCCGATCTAGTGCCTAATGTGTGTATATGCATCCACGAGCAACCATTAGCAAACACTTGCATCCACTAGCATCCATCAATCATAACATGTTTCAAATACATGTTTACATCCATTGGCCTCTACCTAAGGATAAAGAATATGACAGAGGAGATACACTAAAAAGGTAGATACAAGCTTGAATAAACCTAAAGAAAAAAGAGATCAAAGATGTACCCTCAAAAAGAAAAGGGTAGGCTGCACATATTTTGGCCTCAGTCTCCCAAGTCGCGTCTTCCTCGGTGTCGCTCCATTGAACTTTGACAAGCTTAACTTCATGGTTGCGTAGCTTTTTAACTTCCATCCCCAAGATACGAGTTGGAACTCTTCTCACAGTCGCTTCTCGTTCCACTTCGACTTCCTCTAGTATGCTTGGCTCCACAACTTCTGCCGACTCATGTAAGCACTTTCGTAGCTGAGAGACATGAAAAACATTATGAACTTCAGCCTGTCTTTCAGGTAGATTTACTCTGTAGGACATCGTCCCAATCCTTTCGATGATAGGAAATGGTCCTACAAATCGTGGTGCCAACTTTCCTACGGACCCAAAGCGGATGACATTCCTCAAAGGAGATACTTTAAGGAACACCTTAATCCCAACCTCAAACACAAGGTCGGTCCTTCTCTTGTCTGCATAGGATTTCTGTCTATCTTGGGCAGTCTTCATTCTCCTTCGTATCAAGTCCACTTTCTCTGAAGTCTCTCTAATCATGTCTGGCCCAAGTATAAGTTTATCTGTGGACTCCCACCAACAAGTTGGTGATCGACATGGACTTCCATATAAAGCTTTGAAGGGTTCCATACCTATAGTGGCTTGGAAGCTATTGTTATAAGCGAATTCCACCAAAGGGAGATGATCCTCCCTAGATCCTCCAAAGTCAAGAATGCACAGTCTCAAAAGATCTTCCACTACTCTGTTCACCCTTTTCGTCTGACCATTGGTTTGAGGGTGATAGGCTGTGCTTTAACATAGTTGTGTGCCTACAGCCTCTTGCAAACTCCTCCAGAATTCGCTTGTAAAGATAGGGTCTCGATCACACACTATGCTGGAGGGTATCCCATGGAGTCGAACTATCACCTTAAGATAAATGGAGGCTGAAGACGAGGCGGTCCTCCTACTCTTGACAGGTATAAAAGGAGCGCTTTTCGTGAGCCAGCCCACTATTACCCAAATACCGGTATTGCCCTTTCTTAACCTAGGCAACCCATCAACAAAGTCCATCGAGATGCTCTCCTTTTTCCATTTCGGAACTTCTTGAGGAGGAAGCAAACTGCCAGGCTTCTTCTGCTCCGCCTTGACTTGCTGGCATATCATGCATTTCAAAACAAATTTAGCTACATCCCTCTTCATGCCATTCCAAAAGAAAACTCTTTTGATATCTTTATACATCTTGTCTCCACCGGGGTGTATGGTCATCTTGGAATGGTGTGCTTCTTCCAGAACCATTTTCACCAAATCTCTTACTTGTGGGACGCATAGTCTTCCATCCTATCTCAACCAACCCTTATCATCGATGGAGTATTTATTGAGGTGACTAGAAGTCTCTCCCCTAATCAGCTTATCTATCACATCAACTAGTTGAGGGTATTCACGTTGTGCGGTTCCTATTGAGTCCAACAAAGTAGGCCGCACCTCCAGCATTGCCATCAAGCCAGTCACAGAATCAATAGAGGGTCTAAAATCAAAATTTGCTATGTACTCCAAACTTTGCCTTTCAACAAAGAGAGGACTTAAGGTCAGCTTCTTTCTACTTAGGGCGTCTTCTACTACATTACCCTTGCCAAGAGTATAGGAGATCTAAAAGTCGTATGAGGCGAGAAACCCCATCCATCTTTGCTGCCTTAGATTGAGGTCTTTCTGCGAGAAAAGGTACTTCAGCGATTTATTGTCAATATACAACTCAAATTTCTCACCTAAGAGATAGTGGCGCCAAGACGTAAGCGCAAAAACGATGGCTGCTAACTCTAGATCGTGGGTTGGGTAGTTTTTCTCATGCACCTTCAACTGCCTCCCACCATAAGCTACTACCTTCCCCTCTTGCATCAAAACAACACCTAGTCCCGTACGGCATGCATCTGTGTAAACCGTAAACATCTTGCTCCCATCTGGTAATGTCAAAACTGGGGCTGTTGTTAGGGCCCTCTCCAATTGTTGGAAAGCGACTTCGCAATCCCAATCCCAAGTGAAAGTCAGGTTTCTCTTCGTTAACCTTGTAAGTCGAGCTGAAATTTTCGCAAAGTCCTTAATGAACTTGCGATAAAAGCCTGCTAGTCCAAGAAAACTTCGGACTTCGGTTGCATTCTTTGGAACCTTCCAATCCTGGACCGCAACTACTTTTGTGGGGTCCACAGCTAACCCTTCTTTGGATACCACATGCCTAAGAAATCTTTCTTCTTCTCTCCAGAAGTGGCACTTGGAGAATTTTGCTTTTAATTGATGTGCACAGAGAGTATCCATGACTTCCCTTAAATGCAAAGCATGCTATTCCTCATTCTTCGAGAAAATCAGAATATCGTCTACGAAGACCACCACGAATTTATTGGGAAATTCCCGGAACACTCTATTCATCAAATCGACGAAATAAGCAGGTGCGTTTGTCAAGCCGAAAGGCATGATGAGCCAATCGAAGAAACCGTCCGGGGTTCTGAACGCGGCCTTATCAATGCTATCTTCAGCCATTCTTAGCTGAAGAAATCCGATAGCCAGATCTAATTGGGAGAAAACTATTGCACCTACAAGCTGATCGAATAAATCGTCTATTCTTAGCAGTGGGTGCTATTCTTCTTGGTCAGCTTGTTTAGCTCCCTATAATCAACGCATAGGCAAAGTGAACCGTCCGCTTTATTTGCGAACACCACTGGAGCACCCCGTTCAGAAATACTCCGCCTTATAAACCATTTTTCTAGCAGCTCCTTAACTTACTTGCTAAGCTCCTTTCTCTCCCTTGGAGCCATGTGTCTAACGGGTAAAGCAACGGGTTTTGCGTTGTCAACTAGCTATATGCGGAAGTCTATCTCCCGCTTCGGAGGCAAGCCCTCTACTTCCTCAAAGACATCCGAGTATTCACGGACCACTCTAACAGACTGCAAATTCTCAACAGACGCGTCAAGCAATTCTAGATAACTTAGCATAACAAAACTCATGGGATTACATGAGATTTCGAGAGTGTTGCCCAACCGAGTCATAAGCCTAACCTCTCTCTTTTCCCAATCTAGGATGGCTCCATTAGTGGAGAACCAATCCATGCCCAAGATTAACCCATAGCCCGAGAAGCCCAAAACATAAGCATCAAATCTGAACCCAACGCTAAGTATAGAAATTTCCAAATCTAAACAAATCATCGACAAATAGGCTGAGCCCCCAACTGGATTTGAAACAACTAAGGGATCCTCTACTATACTGGTGTTTAGGTGTAGTGACTCAACTAAAGCTGTAGATATAAAAGAGTGTGATGCACCGGAATCAAAGAGTGTGCGAACAGGATGACCAAAAAGATAAAGTAAACTTTCAACGGAAATCGTTCTACCTCATTCTCGCAGCGGTGGGGCCACGAGAGCCTGGACCTGCCCCTTCGCCTGCCCCAGTGCCATGAGAGACTGAATCTGCCCTCCAGAGGTAGTCCCTGCTCTCTGCCCTTCCTTTGGGCAATCCCTAATCAGATGTCCTTCCTCGCCACAGTGGAAACAACCAGTCTTCTTCTTCTTCCTACAGTCTTTGCTCAGATGGCCTGGTGTCCTACAGTTAAAGCATATTTTCTTTCCCTTGTCGTTGTTCTCTTTACCACCCTTCTTCTTTTGCTATTGCTTTTGTGGTTTCTTTTGATCCCCTTTCTTCTCAGGTGCCTTATTATCATTGGTGCCTTTCTCCTCTTCATGCATAAGCATGTCAACTAGTCTCTCAAAGGTGGACCCCATAGGGATGTGGGTCATAGCTAATCCATGTAGCGGCTCGTTCAAACCCTCAACAAATCTCAGGGCCTTCTTTTCGGGATTATTCACCAAGTCCAAGCCAAATCTCACCAATTCATTGAACTTGTTGACGTACTCTTCCATTGATAGATTTCCCTGCCTCAATGTCAAAAACCTTTTCATGTATAGATTCTCTTAGGCCCGTGAGAGAAACTTTGCCTCAAACCTTCGCCTGAAATCCGACCATGTATCAACTGGACGCTCTCCATTAGTGACCTCCAACCAAAACGAGGCCTCATCCTTCATTAACCAAGCAGTTAACTGGACCTTTCTTCCATCTTCTACCTCAAAGATTCCAAACAATTCTTCCACCTCCTTTAGCCAATTTCGAGCTTCAACAAACATCTCCGACCCATGAAAAGGTTTTCCGCCCATTGCCCGAAAGTCCTTGCATATCTTTGTGAAAGTATCAACACAGGGAGGAGGAGGAGGAGCATTTGCTGGGCCTGCGACGTTGGCCCTAGCTTCCAGATACCTTCTAAACCATCCTGGTATCGGTATCCCCTCGGGTATCTCGAGAATTCCAGACATGCTAAAAAGAAAATGAAGAGATTCAAATGGAGAATTCGAAAGAAAGATATATAGCTCTTGGGGGTTATGTTTTTCAAAATAAACTTTTCTCTTAAAAATACTTTCCTTAAAACATACTTTTGAAAGTATTTCTTTATAAAATGCTTTTTGAAAAGTATTTTTTCAAAATATCTTATTTGTTCTGGTAACCTTCAGCTCTGATATCACGTGTGACAATCCATCTCCATTAAGGTCACTCACAATGGGAATGCCTTAATTTTGGTGGAGCGTTTATTGTGTATAGAACATAAAAGTAAATAAGACAGATAAATATATTGGTACTTGGAAAATAAAAACCACATTTATTGCAGCGGAGAAATAGTTTGGTTACATCACATCAAAAATCAAGTACAAAACCAAATACACTTATTATCCATCTTGACAAATAAGTTCTGAGTACATAAAATAAAAGACATAACCCCAACACAAAATAGCCATAAATAAGATAGGCTGAACTTTGCTCAGCAATCCGAGCAACTTCCAAAAGAGAGAGATAAAGCTGTCCAAATCAAGCTCCACTAGAACTAGTCCCACCCTAAGTACCAGGGGAAAAAGAAAGAAAAGAGGTGGAAACAAAGGGGGTCAGACATAAAGTCTGGCGAGTGCAATAACTTTAATAATATAATCATTAAAGTAACTAGGATAAGGCATAAGCTGGTAAATAAGGAAATGATTGTGAACCAATGGGCATGAAAGAGCAAACAAAGGAAATAAGATGAAAAAGATAACGTTAAAGGCGCACCTCATCACTATAAGAAAATAACTACATTGCACCACAACAAATACCCTAAAAGTTGATCCCGTCTACAGAACTTAATAATGAAAATGGTAGTTTCGTGTAACCCTAGCTGCCTTCATAGTTGCCGCCTGCCCCTATCTCCACTAGGTGTACCCACTACCCCCGTTCGATCGACACCCTAACTTGTAGATACCCGTGCTGGCCCCATAGTGGGGTGTATCACTTCCCAAAGTTGCAACCCGATACTACCAAAAATGCACGGCTTATATCTACACGATGCAACAACGACTTATCTACCAGCCCGGGGCCACACACGCACATGACCCCGTTGGACTTGCGTTGCCACCGCTAACCCGTTTTAACCTCTTACAATCAAACCCAGTACGCGTGTCCCGTCCTCGACTTGGGTCGAGCCCACAAAGATACTTAACGAGTTACTGGTTTGAAAAGGGCCCCCATGTATGACACAAGCTTTCCACTTATGCTTGGTCCCCTCTAAGGTTTTCCCCACTTAACCCCATTCTTATTCATGTCCTCTTACATGTTTCAATCTTGGTTAAGTGGATCTAATCGTATTTCACATGCCTTCCAAGACACCATCTTAATTTCTCTTGCCACCCAAGGCACCCACTTATCCCCCCATGTCCCACCACATGTTTATCTGGTTAAGTGTTTCTTAATTCATTAACACCGTAACCTTGTAAAGACCTCTCACATTAGACTGGCATTTGTAGCAGCTTGATTTGTCAGGCGGGTCATGGCAGTCTTACACCACAAACGAGCCTAACCTCGTGTCTTTACAACTGTTACGCATTTAATTCATGCCTTTGACCTCTCATATTAGACTGGCATTTGTGGCTACTGGATTTGTCGGGCGGGTCCGGGCAGTCCTACACCACAAAAGAGTCCAACTTCGTGTCTTAGGCGGTTTATTATTACACATCTTTATTTAACCCCAAAGTGGATTAATATCCCTATTCAAATTTGTAAATAAATTTCAAATATACTTATGTCCATAATTGTCACCTAAATTATGTCCATAAATACCATTTTTTCCAATTTATGTCTTAAATTAATTATATGCCTTTTTAAGGCTATTTATGCCAATTCTCAATATGTGTATATTCAATATTACCCCCATCGTCCCCACGTTGTTCATTCGCTTATCATGACATATATATATATATATTAGACTAGCAATTAGTCTAACACATAAAAGAGAAGAAACACCGCAAAATTTGCATAACACACAAATTGGATCTAACTTACAATTAAGGATTACAACATATCTAATATAAACTTGGTATTGTCAGGAATCTAAACATAGACCTAAAGGTGTGAACTT
This sequence comes from Allium sativum, assembly GCA_030737875.1. NCBI lineage: Eukaryota > Viridiplantae > Streptophyta > Magnoliopsida > Asparagales > Amaryllidaceae > Allium > Allium sativum. The sequence continues at coordinate 786,015,921 of CM060916.1, read as the reverse complement.
GCAGGTATGAACATAGTTTTCACCCAAACTTGCATAGGCCATAGTCACAAACTTGCATAAAACTATGTATGTCATAGATCTAAATCTAAAGGTGTAAACATGCATATATGTGGATCCAATTCCTGCCTGAACTTGCATATAGTCATTTTACTTGGTTCACATGTAAACTTGTGTACAATTCACATAGAAACTAGCATATAATCTACACCCAAACTTGCTTATAAAAAGATGTCAAACATGAATCAAGTTGAACATAGGTGATTGGGCATATATAAAGGAATCCACAACAAAAACTGTCATTATGAACAACTAGCATATATTCACAAAATATCACATTTTTCCAATGTTTCACAATCATAGCCATATAACCCAAATTATAACTCAACCCAATTACTTGTTAATTATCTTATTAAAGAAATTGAACTCACAACTCAAAGAAGGTCTTATGCTCTGGGATCTGTGTTCTGAAATTGATTTTGCTCGCCTTTGAAGTAGACAAATTCGTTGTTGTTGTTATAGACTTGAGTTAAATTGATTTGATTATCTTTACTTTTCCTCTAGTTGATGATGGTTATTCTAGGTTGCAAGGTGATAGCATGACGGCCATGTATCTAATTTTGATTAGGTTTTAGGGTTTGTGTCTACATGTGTTTATATAGAATTTAGGATTAATTTAGGCCATCCGATCAACCTAGAATCAATCAAGACCATCCAGTCAAGATAGAGTGACACCTCAGTCCTAATGACTCAGCACCGAGTCACAAAATCGTCATTTTTCAGTTCTGCCCGGGGGGAGGGGGGCAGGTCGACCCATAGGTCGACCCCCAGGTCGACCTGTAGGGGGGAGTTCGACACTAGGGTTGACCCCTTAGTCGACCTGGGTTGTGGGCGGGAATTTTCCCACCCAGCACGCTTCTGACTTCTGTTTTAAATTTTGGATCCGGTTTCGAGCTGTTTGAATTTATTTGAATTTTCTGGAAACTTCCGACAGCCATAACTTCTTCATATGAAGTCCAATTTACGCAAACTCGGACTCTATCTCAACCAGAATTCCAAGACGAACACAATGGCATAACCCGTTTCCCTTGATTATCACATTTAAAATTAATTATTCCTCAATTCGTTATTTTATGTTAATAGAAGACACGGTGTGTTACAATTTACAGGATGAAAATCCATCCGGTTCGGTGCCACCTGGGGTCCATCCCGTGCATTTCGAGTTCAAAAGTTCTAGGATGATGACAACACATTAGAAACGTGGGTGCATGGGTGGTAAACTTTCCAGATTTGTAGGAACATGATGTGTAACAGTTGTAGTGTTGACCCTTGGTTCTGGTTCGTTGAGAGAATAGGGTTCAGACCTAACATTGGCATACCGAACTGACCGAGCACGTTATCTGGAACTGATCTTCTTAGCTTGCGTATAGCAGAGAGAGGGGCCCGGCTAGAGGGGACCGAACTTATCCGAAAGCCTGTCAGCTATACTTCATGACTTTGAATACATTCGCCCATTGATCCTTGAACTTTGTATAGCCTGATAATAAAGCAGGGTAAGATTTTACCCCCTCAAAGTACATTCTGCTGGAAATAAGACGTACTTTGAAGAGTTTCTAACTTATCTATTGGTGGATGAGCAATAACCAAATGTCATTTGTGCCTGGAAAGTTATGATGCTTACGAAATCATGTGTTTTAGTATCCGCCAGGTCTATAAATACATCTTGGGATCTGGAATTTCTTCTGTTGTTTTTGAAAACTTCAGAACTTCGCTTAGGCTCAAGCATTTCTCCAAGTAATTTTCTTGATGCTTATATACAAGTCTTGTTAGTTTTAATTAGACTTATCTACCCATTCTTCATGTATTACAATAGTCATGGTATTAATTCAAGATTTAATTTATGGTCCAAATTATTTTAACTCAGCCCACGTCTGATCTGAACTGCTGCAACACTTGGGCCTGTGGGCTTTTGTTTGTTTAATTCTCTTCCTATGTGAATCGGATTAGGTTGTCAAGCTCGTAGGAACACGAACAGTCTCCTGGTCCACATATAAACCATCGCCTCTTTCCTTGTCTCATTCTTTATCGTCGCCTTCCCCAAACGTAAGAAACCCTAATTTTTTAAACTCCCAAGAATCCTTCTAATTTTCAAATCGAATCCATAGGTGGGTTTTCAATTCCTTGTTTGTGTGATTCAGTCTTCGAATTTGTGTCAATAACATATGAATTCCCATTTTTATCTACTTTGCCTATGCTGAATTGGGGGTGGATCCAACATCGGAGTCACCTACACCTCCACCTTCGGTGGCGACATCGTCTTTGCTTCTAGGCGGTGGTGTGGTGGAGCTGCACTTGATGTCGAGAAGCGTGGCACCATTGTTGGCTCCATATCTTGGGAAACCAAAGAAAGGGAGGTGGAAATTTGGTCTTTTAGTGCAGTGAAAAGGAGGAAGAAGGCGATGAGTTAGAGAGAGGAGGCTCGGTTTGGGTCGAAATATAAGACTTTAACTGAAGTTAAGTAGTGCTTATGTGAAATGACAGAATTGCAGGGAGCTAGGTTGATTCAGTGGGAATCTCCTTGATTTTCTTCGGTGGGGACTTCAACCCCATCCGGACAAATAGAATCCTGACCCGAACTGAGTTGATTTCTTTAATGACTCCTAACCGAATCACTGTCTTTATTCCCTATTATCTGAACCGATCTGATATCTTTAATATACAAGCCTTCTAAACAATCCACTGCATCGCTTATACCTTCGACCCGACCCGACGTATTAACTCTAGGGACTCTGATCTGAACCGATGCATTCAACATGGGGTGTAATTAAAACTAAACACCATTGAACCTAGATAAAAATCAAAACTCTGGAGATACTAACTTGCAACATACTCTTGTATATACTTCAACAACAACAAAACTCAAGCATAGCTCTCAAACTGATGGACAGTTAGGATAGATCCTTCTAAAATGAATCGTCTGGACTTACAGAACACATGATTACTTTCCAAACTACTTTACTCTCTGCTAATTATGTATTATCTGATTTCGGTATTGTAAACATTTGCACAATTTAGCAGACATACGCACATGGGGGGCATAGGCAACTACACTCTAATTTTTGTTATCTCTTCGACAGTACAACTATCATGACTGGAAGACGTTCAGCCAGGTTGGAAGAGAAGAAAGATATTATAGGGCCATCTGAAAATCCCATTATCGAAGACGTTTCATCTACCTCGAATTCAGAATTGGATAGCATGGGTCTAGACTACAAAATAGAGATTTATGAAAGTGCAGCATCATATGGAGGTGATATCTCTATGGACGAAGAAGGGGAGGGAGGAGTGGGAGACAATCGAGCTCCCACTGAATTCGAAAGTGCCATTATCTTAGAATCACTTGGTGACTCAATTGAGTCAACAATTGACGGCCCAAAATTTGCGCGACTGTGCTTAAAACATGGAATTCTTTAAAAAGATACCAAGCTGGCTACTAAGACAGACCGGCCTCATAATCCACCCCAATGATATACGACGATTAGCCTGTTAAGGTGTATTGTCGGGGCGAGCCCATTTTCGCCATTCATTGTCGATTTTATGAGACGAATGCAAATTGCCCCCACGCAACTCCACCTAAATGCCTATGCTTATATGTACACTTTATACATCGCTTATAGGGAACTTCTGGGGATAGATCTCACCTTCGAAGATGTATGCTTCTCCTACAATTTCAAACACCGAACACAAGATACTCCATCCTTTGTATATTTTGAATCAGTGCTGAAAAGGAAGATTATTAGTGTACAGTTCAGCAGCAAAGTTGGTGATGTGAAGCCTGAATGGTTTTATATTAAGCCGCAACCACGATGTGCTAGGAGATGGGTTAAATTAAGTAAGTTTCAGGTCCCAACACTCCAGCTTTAATTGTTGCTGCAAAGGCATTGATTCATCTCATCTTTATTTACAGTTGCTAATCCAAGAAAGGAAGTGCATCATGTGTACTTAGATCGCCTAAATCGTTTGCTTAATGGTGATCAGAAATTTTTGACTAATAGAGAATGCCTAGTGGATGACTATCTTCACCGCCATCGTCTTCTTGCTATGACTCGTAGCACAGGTCACGGGGAAGGTTCTTACATATATGTGCCCCCACTCGAGGAGCCGTTGAAACTTTAACTGAGAAGGGAGAAAGTTCGAAGGATCCAAATGCGCTTCAAAAGAGTCCCTCTCCCACTTTAACTCAGGACAATATACTAGCAAACATAGCTGCCGGAGATAGGCACGAATACATCATTCCTAAGGACGTAGCCACTACAGAAAAACCAACTTCTTCAAGAAAGCTGCCATCGACCAAGTCTTAAGGCGATGATTCTTTCATGAATGATTCTATATATCAGGGTTTGGGGAAGCTTCCCCTGCCTGATGCCATTTACACTTCACAAGATTTTGGAACAGATTCTTTCTTTCCCACTTCTGAAGAAGATGTCACTCCCATGAAAGACGGGGAAACTACACAAACAAGCCTAGCTCTAGGCTCCGGTCTGTTGGGGGATCACTTAGGATATGCACTGCACATCATAACACTCGTGTGCCATATTAATCCTGATTCTAATATCTACTTATGTAATTTTGCAGCACAAATGACGCACTACAACTATCCTCTTAGAAATGTTCGCTCAAGTATGCCCAGATTTGACTCTAATACCGAACGCGATCAGCAGGAAATTCATGGTAGAGATGATAGAAGGAACTGCCTACCTCAGCCTTACTGATCTTCTCGCTCCCGGTCTCTACATCGTCTAGATGTTGAGAAACACAAAATCCACTCTACACATCATGAGGGGGACAAATACACTCCTAAAGCTACAACTTCGTCCAAGGAGAAAACTCATCAGGAGAAATTGTTGAAGAAAGGCTCTGATCCAAAAGAGAGAAAAAAAGGAACCGAGCAAGGAAGAAGAGAAGGGTAAAACGTTCATCGTGCCATCTAAACGCCATAACATTGACATTACTACAACAAGGACGATCATACTTGATAATGAGGACAAAGCCAGATTAGAGCTTTTAAAGAAGAAATTTCCCGATCATCATTTTGGCAACATGCATTTCGTTCCAGCTCTTAAGCCAATTGACTTCGACTGGGAAAAAGAGGTTAAGGACAAGATTGATTTTGCGAATACTCAATACAAAGAGATGAAGAAATATTCGCGGACTCTTTCCAAGATCATTCAAGACTTGCTGGCGGATGTTAAATACATGGAGCATAATGTTGAATTCGATACAAAAGCCATTGAGGATTCCGAGAAAGAACTTGAGGATGCTCAAGCCAAGCTTGCACTAGCACAACGTGATGTAGACGATGATAAGAAGCAATATAAAGAATAAGAACAATGCGACCACACCGAGCTTGAGTCCCATAGTCAAGAGCGAATAGATGTAAATAAACAAATCGATAATGCTACATCTGAGAGCACCAAAGAAAAATCAGCTTGCGCTCGCCTTGAGAAGGAGAAGGCAGAATTGGCGAAAAGGAATGCTGAACTAGAGGCCAAAGTTGAAGAAGCTGAGTCAAGGGTGGCTCCAACTGAGGGGAACACCGACATTGCTCTTAAGTCTGCCGAAGATGCTAACGCATAACTTAATGCAGCTCAAAAGGAACTAGACGGTTATAGTGAGCTCATGATACAATTTTTTGCTCAAGTGATCCATTATCCGGACATCTCTTGGATCCAGGCTGCCCAACAACTCTGGTTTATGTGTGGAATGAAGTCATTGAATGGGAGAAGAAAGAGCTTAAGGTGGACTCCATTGACAAAGAGAAACTCATGGAGAAATATCTAAATGGTGAAGAGCCGGTACGCTTAGCTGAAGGGAGTAAACTTATCGCTACTGCTATGGAGGAGGAGAGGCGTCAGACCAAAGGAAAAGAAACCATCGAAGCCTGTTATTCATCTGTTGTCCTTGGATTGAAGTGGAGGGGTATGATCCAGAGAATCCAGGAATTCCCAAGGCATCTTTCTTGTTTCCTATTGTTGAAACGACCTCGGAGACTCCTGCAACTCATGTTGAGAAGCCATCTTAAGGTATCTCCACCTTTGCACCTCAATTTGTTAGAACCATTTCAACTTTTCGTCATATTATTGGACAAATAATTGAAGAACCCGAGTTTTCTCTTGAGTTAATAACTGTCGTTTCTCGTCCTGTAGGTGCAAAGCCGGTTGAGAAACAAGAAGGAGTCACCGATGCAAAGCCAGCTAAGAAGGCTAAGGAGAAACAAGAAGAGGTCACTGCGCCAAAGTCGATCGAGAAGTCCGAGAAGAAGCCGGGAGAATCGACTGATAAAGCCATCAAGCCCTCCAGCACCGAGACTACCCAGGAAGGGGACATGATAGAGGCATTGAAGGATAATGAAAGGAATGACGGAGACGAGAAGGAAGACGATGTTGTTCAAACTAGGGCCTCAGAAGGAACTGAAAACAAGACCCTTGCAGAAATGAAGTCAAAGCGCGATGTGCTTTTGATGTCCAAGGTCGAGGAAGATCCCCGAAGCCTTGAACCTCTCGCGACAATCCTACCCAGGTCAAAGCTAATTATCAAGCTTAACACCTTGTCGATCACTAAAGAACTTGCTCATAAATCCTCTACCGACCCAAGCACGCCGATCTCAGGAAAGAAGAAATCAAAACACATCTTATCTGAAGCTAAGAAAGGGGAGAAAGAAAAACTTAAGGCTACCAAGAAAGAGAAATCCACACCAAAGCCCAAATGAAAGGCAGTCTTGTCCTTTGTTTTGATTTTCTATTGGCCTGTTGTTGTTGTAGCGAGTACAACCCTCGCATCTTTTTGTTTAGTCCTCTTGTACAAACCTACGTTCGTGTAAATAAAGTAGCTTGTTTCCTGTGATGTCCAAATCTTGTAAATTTGTCATTCATTTCAATTTAATGCAGTAGTAGTCAAAGAATTATTAACACGAGTAATAAATAATAAATTACATCACAGATGAGCTTACCTGCAAACGTGCAAACAACAATATGTACAGTGAAAAAACCATTGTTAACCTAAGTAATCAATAGCAGAGTGATGTGATGTGTATTCCCCTAATCAATCTTGAACAAATTGCTTGGCCAGGGCTTGTTCGGGGTTGCATAGGTTCGACATTGGATTTCCCCCAGTCCTTTAATGGGCTTAAGATTCTTTTTCATTGGCACCTTTTCTTGGTACCCTTCTACTCTTCTGTAGTATTACCAGGTTGGAGTGAATTCAAGGCGGTCTTTTATCGGGGTGCACCTTCGTGCCTTGGGTACGTCATCGTCCTATCCTTTAGACTCTCTCTCGAATTATGAGAGTTAGAGTATGGGAATGTCATCTTCCTGTCCTTAATACTCAACTACGCAAACGGTCATCTCGTTCGCTCTGGTTTCCTTCTACACACAATTTCTTATGGCGGAGTCTCACCTGTTCGAGTATTACGTCTGTTTCCAATTTCCAAGTCAAGTTTAGTGCCTCATACCCAGAGTAAAACAATCACAACACATAAAGGATAATTGCAGGAAAAATAAATGACACACAATGTTTTATAGTGGTTCGGCCAAATCATAGCCTACGTCCACTTTATAATCTTTTGTTTATATTAATTAGACTTTTCCAGACAAGTCGTGCCTTTTTACATAGTCTATAAAACAAAAGAAAACAGTATGAGTTTTAAGACAAGTATCGCCGCAAGTATGGCCTTCCATGCTCTTGGTATCAATTCACCATCTTTGGTTGTTAACTTGAAAGCTCATGTGTCAAGTTTCCGCTGAATGTTGTGCGGTCCTTCCCATTTCGAACCCATATAGACAGGGATCGGGAAGACACGCTTTAAAACTAAGTCTCCAAGTTCGAATGTACGAGAACGAACCCACTTATTATACTACCAAGCAATTTGATGTCGGTGTCTCGAAGCCTGCAAGTCCGCTTCATCTCTTTTTTTCCTTAATTTCATCCAAGCATTCAAGGAGAAGCGCTCTGTTCATCATCGGATCATAGTACCTTGTTCAATGGGAAGGAACTTTCAATTCCATTGCAATGACTACTTCTGATCCAAACGATGGTGAGAAGGGCTATGACTGGTCGCTGATTTGCATGTCGTCCGGTAAGCCCACAATGCTAAAGGCAACTCGTCCACCCACATGGCCTTGGCCTGTTTCAGTCATTTCTTGAGAATGGACTTAATATATCTATTTACTGCTTTGACTTACCCATTCGATTGTGGGTGAGCTACTGCGTCGTATCTTTTTTCAATCTTGTTTTTCTAGCAGAAATTTCTAAATTCAGTGCTATCGAATTAGGTTCCATTATCAGTTATGATGGTTTTGGGAATACCAAAGTGACAAATGATTTTTCTGACCACAAAGTTAATCACCCACTTTGTCGTGATTGTAGTCAATGGTTCGGCTTTTTCCCATATTGTAAAGTAATCAACAGTACGATTGCATATTTTGCTCCACCTTTAGTGATGGGCAGGCTTCCAATGATGTCAACCCCTCATATAGCGAACGGCCACGGACTCACAATCGACATAAGTTGGCTAAGGGTTCCTTGAGGATTTTTGCGAAGCTCTGGCATTGATTGCAGCAGCTACGTTTTGGTTTACGGTCGGCCAAAAATAGCCATATCGCAATATCTACTTCGCCAGTGTCTGACCTCTGGTGTGATCTCCACACTCACCTCATGTACTTCTTTTAGTACACGCTTGATGTCGTTGTGCGCTATACATCGGAGCAAAGGCATTAAAAATCCCTAACGATAAAGAACTTCATCTTGCATGACATATCTTGCGACTTTACGAACCACCGCCCGTCTCTCATTCTTCTTTGCAGAAAGTGTTCCGTTTTGCAGGAAGTTCTTTACCCGTGTCATCCACGATTCTCTCTCTGGCTCGGCTTCCAATACTGGATCGACTTCCATCTGGTCGATGCTTGGGGACTCTAGTACCTCAGTTGGAACCATCTTTGTCTCTTTCGGATTATCAGAACTTGCCAGCTTAGCTAGTCTGTCCGCTTTCTGATTTTCTATCCGTGGGATGTGAGTTATGCTACAATGTTCCAAGTTTTCTAACAATTCCTCTACTTTTTCTAAGTAGGTGAAGAGTCGAGGGCCCTTAGCCTAGAATTCCTTTCTAACAAGGCAAACAACGATCTTTGAATAACAGAAAATGTCTAGCGTGGTCACCCCTATTTCCTTAGTGAGTTTCAGCCCGGCAATCAGGGCGTCGTATTCAGAATCATTGTCGGTTGTAGAGAATTCTAACCGCAAAGCATAATAAATTGATCGTCCTTCAGGAGACACCAAAACGACTTCGGCACTGGATCGTCGATCATTCTTAGCTCCATCTGCATATAGTTTCTAGGGGCTAAGTTCTAAACTCTGCTCTGAGGGGCTAGCCTTATCATATAACACATCCCCCTCGGGGGTTGTGAATTCAGCGATGAAGTCAACTAATCTTTCCCCCATATTGATCTCCTTGGCTGGAAGTTTAAGTCAAACTGGCTTAACTCAATATTACATTTAAGCAATCGTCCAGATGCTTCAGGTCGCTACTGTACCTGTCGGAGTGGCTGATCAGTGTACACTACAATTGGATGAGCCTGGAAATAATGACGAACCTTTTGGGATGCAATTAGGAGGCTATAAGCAAGTTTCTCTATCCTTGGATATTTGCATTCTGCTGCCGCTAACTTCTTGTTTACGTAATATACCGGCCTCTAAAATTTATCTTACTCACATACCGAAGCTGAGCTGATGGCATGAGACAACACTACCAAATATACAAACAGATCCTCATGGTCCACTGGCTTGGATAATATCAGAGGTTTTTCTAGCAGATCCAACAAGTTTTGAAAGGCTTCTACACAATCGGGGGTCCACTTGAAATAGCATTTCCCTCGTTTGATTAAATCGAAGAAAGGAGCACACTTGTCAGTGGCTTTGGAAATGAATCTGCTCAATGCCGCAACCTTCCCCGCCAAGCTTTGAACATCTCTGATCTTTTGTGGCTCTTCTACGTTTTTTATTGTTGCAATCTGATCAGGATTAATCTCGATTCCATGCGAACTAGTTATGAAACCAAGGAATTTTCCTGATGCAACCCCGATTGAACATTTTAAAGGGTTCAACTTCATCCTATATCGCCGTAGGATTCCAAACTTCTCCGCCAAATCCTTTATATGATCAGACGACTGCATGGACATCACAAGCACATTGTCCACATAAAATTCCATTGTTCTCCCGATCTGGTTGTAGAACATTCGATTCACTAAGCGCTGATGGGTGGCTTCAGCATTTTTAGTCCATAAGGCATCACCACATAACAGTATAATCCCAAGTCCGTGATGAAACTGGTATGTTCCTGGTCTGGAACATGCATAGGAATTTGGTTGTACCCTGAATATGCGTCCATTAAGGAGAGAAGTTCGTGTCCCGCTGTTGAATCTACTAGCTGATCAATTCTTGGGAGTGGAAAGATGTCGTTCGGACAGACTTTGTTTAAATCAAAAAATTCGATACATATTCGCCACTTCCCATTGGATTTTTTAACTAGGGCCAGGTTTGATATCCAGTCAGGATATCTTGAGTCTCTGATGAACCCGTTGTCTCTTAACTTCTCCGTTTCTTCTTTCAAGGCTACTGACATTTCTAGGCCCAACATATGCCTTTTTTGTTTCACTAAAGGATGCTTTGTGTTTATGCTCAGTGAATGGCTCATAATCGAGGGAGAAATTCCACACGTATATGCGTGGGTCCAAGAAAACACATCAAGGTTTTCAAAAGGTCTGCCAATTTTTTTCGTCGGGAAAGAATCCAGGTGAGATCCAATCTTCAAGACCTTTTTCGGGTCGTCGTCATCGATTGGAATGTCTATGGTAGCTTCATTAGGCGTCGCCTTCCTGCTTCCTGGTTCTTCTTCCTCTTTAGGATCGATATCTTAAGGAAGGATGTCAGGCGTCTCCCTCGTTAACATTGTTTTTAGTTGTTATGCTAAGTTCTCCTTACAGGAGGGGAAGTATTCTTAGATTATGCATCTCTTCCATTGCGCAACATCTTTAATTCTGCCATATAGCAGGCTCTTCCTGTAATTTGATCACCACAAATCATTCCCACTCCAGCTTCCATCGGGAATTTCATTAAAAGGCACTAGGGTGTGATGCAGGCCCTGAACACGGCAAGGGTCGGTCGGCCTAAGAAAGCGTTGTAAGGCGAATCTATATCCATGATCACGATTGGAGGATCCTTACTCTCCTACATTCTCCCTCCTCCATCTCCACAGGTAAATCTACCATTCCGATAGGGGCGGTTGATGATCCATTAAAGCCACGGATCGAACCTCCACATGATTTTAAGTCCTTCATCTCTAATTTCACCTGGTCAAAGCCTTTTTGGAGAGTATATTGACGAAGCTTCCATTATCCACAAGGAATTTCTTAACTACTACAGGTCCGATGACGGTAGTTATCACTAACGGATCGGTACTAGTGGCTTCGACACCTACGCTCTCTTTGTCTCGAACAACAACACTATATGTAGCCATTCTTGCTGCTTTTCTGGTGCAGTTTCTTCAGTACTACTACATTCCCTATTTCTATGTGTTTGTTTGCATTTACATATTGCTCCATCGTTCTATTGCGAGACCCAGCCGGATGTGGTCCCCCAATTATGGTATTGATGACAATATTCTTTCCCTTCTGCTGGGCAGTGGGTTTGGAGGTAGGCTGGTTCTGATTTGGAATTTATCCTCCTTGCCCTCTATCTCTTGGGGCGAATTTGTATTCATCCAGCTTTCCCGCGCGAAGCAATTTTTCAACAACATCTCTTAGACGATGACATTTGTTCGTAGAGTGGTCGTGGGTTCCATGAAACAAATAGAATTTCCCAGTTGCACGCTCCTTCTCAGTAGAGTCCCTAGGTGGAGGTTTCTTGTACTGCATAACGTTGTAAGTGTCCAGATAGATGGTTTTAGAGTGTTACTTAATGGCGTAATTCTTGCAAGTTTGAAATCGAGGCCTCTTTCTGGAATTGTTCCCCGATTCATGTTTCTTCTACCACTGTTTCCACCCTGGTTATTGTTTCCTTTATTTTTATTACCAACATTCACTTCAACCTTTCCCGCGCTATCTTCGGACTGCTTGATAGCAATATTACTCTGAATGTCTTTGCTGGGAGCTCCATCAGGTTTTCTCTTTCGGTTAGCATCCACTTCCTCTCATCGTAGGCCAATGTTTGCCTTTTCGTAGAACAGTTCCTTGGTCAATGGAGGCTTTCCAGCTAAATATCCGCTGAATTATGTGTCCTTGTCAACCCCATCTATTAAGGCCATCAAGATGGTCGGCTCATGCACATCACTCATTTTAGTGACTATCAGGTTTAAGTGTTCCAAATATGACTTTAAAGATTCATCAGGATCTTGCTTAATCCTGGATAGCTCAACGACACTTTTGGACTTCCGTGCATGGAGTTGAAATTGGTTCATGAAGCTCTCACCGAGCTCTTTGAAATTAGATATTGACTGGGGGGGAGTCGTGTGAGCCCCATCAACACAACGTCTTCTAGATGAATGGGGAAAGCATTGCATTTCACGGCATCAGGGGCTGCTGCTGCATTCATGTACCACGGATACCACATCAGATGTTGCCTCAGATCGGTTCAACTTCCATATCGATCCATTTGTGGCGTATTAAATCGTCAGGGAAATTGGAAGTCTAGGACATCATCGGTGAAAGGGGTATGACTGCGCTCAGTGCCCCAATCTTCGTTGGTGTAGTGTCTGCTGTCAGTCATGATCTAACGCACCATCGCTTCCACCTTAGCATTAGTCAATGCTGGCTTGGGATCCGCATTTCCGACTTTCCTAATATGTCTTGTTCCTACATCAGGCAATGATCTTTAGTTTCTAGTAGCAGATGAGCTTCCTTGTCCTCTACTATCCCGGTCATTCACGGGACGAAGAAGATGAATGGTCTGCATTGGCAACAACATTGCTTCTCTCAGGCTCGGCTCATTAGGGCCTAACATGCTGGTTGCGTCTTCGTGAAATCCCAATGATCTGAATGCTAACTGCTCAAGGTTCTCAGGTCTCTCAATTGGCCTCCTCCGGCGCGGATGCCTTTCTTCCAAAGAAGATGAATAGTCTGCATCAAGACGATGAGTCGAGGATGGTGTTCTCTTCCGGCGTAGCTCGTCAAATTGTCGACTCATGTCTTTCATGTTTTCTTCCATAAGAACGCTATCACATCTCCGGGCCTCTAAGTCATCTTTAGTGCTATCCAGCATGTGCAGTAGGCGTGAAAAATCCATGTTCGAGATGGGTGCGGAGGCAGACGGTTGATCATTAGTTGTTGTGGCTAGCGTTGGAGCATTCGTAGTAGCCCGAGTAATACCAGCCTCAACTATAGCCGATTCAGCTCGGGTCGTAGTTGCACCATCGGTTTGGGTCATAGGGGTGTTACTCGAAATGTTCAAGCTTCCGGTTCGGTTCAGGTTTGTGTCTCCGATTCCATTTGGAGCTTCTCTTTCGAATCAGATCGGATCCAGTCTAGTTCCTGACGACCTAGCAACTACAATTTCTTGCTGACTTTCATTTATCTCATTTTCCCCAGAAGCCAGCAGTTCCTTTCCCTTTCTTCGAGCCATAAAATTTTATTCTCTTGAGATTAGCAAAAGCTTTCAAAAACACTAAAGAATGTGGACTAACTTCTTGGGACTTGAGGATCCAAACAGTAGAACGATAATCCAAAATGTTGAGAATTCAATTTTCTCAGTGAAAGCACCAAAACGTTAGACCAAAAAGTGGTTCAAACACCCAATTGAATATTAATTCCAGATAAATAGCAAGAAAAACAACGAGAACATAAGATTTATAGTGGTTCGGCTTTAACAAGCCTACGTCCACTTTATACTTCTCTGATTGATGATTTGAATACAAATACAATGATAATTTCCACTCAATCTCACTTATACAATTGATAATCTCTCTCAATTTCATAGAATTTTCCTTCGAGAGTTTGGATATAATCTGAATAAACCAAAGAAACTCGCTAGTAAAGGAGTTAGAGTCAATAGTTCGCTAAAAGATCCCTCAAAATGGAGTATTGTAGGATATTTATAGGCTGAAAATCCATTCGGTTCGGGGTGCCACATAGGATCCATCCCATGCATTTCGGTTCGGAAGTTCTGGGATGATGACAGCGCATAAAAAACGTGGGTGTATTGGTGGTAACCATTCCGGATTTGTAGGAACATGATGGGTAACTGCTGCAGTGTTGACCCTTGGTTTGGATCGGTTGAGAGAATAGGGTTCGGTTCGTACATTGGCATACCGAACTGGCCTGAGCATGTTATCTGGAACTGGTCTTCTTAGCTTGCATGTAGCAGTGAGAGGGGTTGTCATAGAAATATCAACTTGAGAGAAAGGGGGGTCGAATAGAGTTTATAGCAATTTTTCACTGAGTAAAAAATAATAGCAGCACAAATAATAATCAGAGTAAGTGCGGAAAAGTAAATAACACATATAAATACCAATTTCGACAAAACCCTGCCTACTGCTGCATTCCCTAAGGTTTCTACTAGGAAATAAAACAATATCATCCCCCTGTAAACTCGAGACACCGCTCTCAGCTGTTCTAATCCTACGCTCAAAACCGTGCACTGATCTGGATCCCTGAGATCATGTTTCCCTAGCTACAAAACTCTACAGCTAGAATCCCTAGTTTAGAAAACTAGAAAACTTTGGAACAATTACGAAATAAAAACTTAAAACTTAAACAAAAAACAGAACCCTAGTTTGAAATATGTGCTTAAGACACTTAAAACAAACATAGTCGACACTTTTTTCTTTTGCTCTTTGTATAATTCTCAGCTTCCTCTTCTTTTAATTTCCAATGGTCTCCTTAGGGTTTTTCTTCCATCACAACATCTAAAACTCTGATGAAATTTATTCAGCGACGGTTTCGATTTCGGTTGCTCCCTGGTCGATCGATTTGGACTTTGCAGATGATCGAAAAATGAAACCGTGAGTTCTTCGATTTTCAATTTTTATTAAGCTCGAAATTGATTGCTTAGTTTCTATGATCATGCCAGTGATGATTAGCATGTTTAAATAAGGTTTCAAAACCTTATATTTTCTCTGATTTCACGATGGACTTAGTATTAAACTTGGTCGTGATTTTGTTGCTTAATTCTTGTCGTGTTGAAATATTCAAACTTTCTAAAAATTGAACTTGCTAAAAATATAATCCATCATTTTGAATTCTTCAACCCTTCCATATATTTTGGCCCTTTAGATTTGTTGTTGCATCATACTTCTTTAAACTGCACTGCCTTGGTTGTTCATTGACACTCTTGTTTTGTAGTCTCTGAAATGTTATTGATCTTAATACACTAGGCCTTGATTTCCTCAATCATGATACTGCACTTAATTTTACTATTACTTGAGTTATCCTTTACACTTGTTTCCTTGTACACCCTATTCGAAACAAAACCCCCTGCTCTACTTTTTTTTCTTGTGTTCATTGCTAAGAACAGAAGTTATATATATATATATGATCTTTGCTTTGGTATCTTGCTGTTGTGCACTTTCCTTTGTATCATTCTAGTTTGATCATGCATATTTGGTCTAATGCACATGTCTTTGCTCTTGTCTTGTATATGGCCATTCCTTGTTGCTCCTGACTTGACCCCATTTATTGCCCCCAAGTATTATTGCTAAATGCACAAATATATGGCCTTGTGAGCTTGCTGTTTGTTCTGATCAATCTTGTTCATGTTGTTTCGCTATGTTGCTATGATGTTTTGCTGCACTAATGCGTTTTCCATTTTGGGATCTATTTTTGTTATGCATGACTGTTGAGTACTTTTTGCCTTGGTTTGATCTGTTGGTTTATGTTGTGTTGTGCTTGTCTCTCTTGAATTTCTTCTCTAACTTGGTCCTTTTACTGATTTGAAACTGAACTGGATATTTTATAGCTCATTTGAACACTTGGCACTCTACTTCAAGTGCATTGTACCATTGTGCATGCTGCCTGGTTTTGCACCTGTTCACCAGAAAATAATTTTATACATGTGCATATATATTTTTCTATTTTAAATCTGTAGACCATTATACGTTGTGTCGTGGCTGGTCAAGATCAGCAGATTACAAATGTAAGTAGATGCTGGTCTTGATCAGCAAACCACTATAGCTGTGTTGAGGCTGATCTGCGAGCACTAGTATTCAGTCTACCTAGTGGTATTTACACTGAATCACTGTGAATATCACAAGTGGTCTAGACTCAAATAATATATATATATATGACCAAGTCTAGAAAAGTGATGAGAAACACACCAAAATTGTGACAGCCCGTCCGCACCAGCCTGCATTTCCTCCGAAAGTGCGCTGTACATATGCCCAGCTAGCACAGAACGGTCGTCAGAAGAAAAGAAAGAAAAGAATGAACTAATCAAGGAACCTGTAGAATGTCTCACAGCGCATGGGATAAAATATAATAATAACATACTTGACATAAAACAGGCGAGACAGTGCATAAGCTGATAACTAAAATCAACATCAATCATCAAAGCAGCGGAAATCCAAATACAGCTTATTACAATTTTCCAAATTTACTGTCTCTAAACAAAAGAAAGCTAAAGTAGAAGATACACCAACAATGCCCAAGCAGTGATCTTCAACAACACAGGGAGAATATTATGTATATAGTACGTGGAAGCCTCCTGCTCGTCTCCGGATCATCTACCCGTGCATCACCAGCTAACCTGTCTCTAGTCTGCTCGTGTGAGCACCCAGAGTAATAAGAGGAGACGTAAAACTTTGGGTCAGACATAAAGCCTGGTATGAGCGATAAGCATCTAAACAGAATGATAACAGGTATACTAAGCCATACCTGAACCTGGACCTGCAACCAAAGAGTTAGTACCACATACCGTACAGTTCTCTAAGGTGCCATAATGAATAGTGTAAAGAATACGGGGGTGGGGTGTGCATGTCACAATGATAGCAAACAAATCATCCATAGCAACCATCCTCACATCTCTCACTCAGTGCGTAAAGCGTACGACATCTACCACTTTGGAACACTAGACAAACTGAGGTAACGACGAATCCCGACTTGTAGAAACCCTGCTATGACCAAGCTAAACATATGGAGTCATGACCAAACATTTCAATGACCCACTTCATTGGTTGTAGCCCTTGGTTCTACCGATGCCATAATGGCCCTGAATCCGTCTTCGTACCTCCTACCATAGTGGTTCAAAGCTATAGACATCGATAACTCCTTAGCACGCGTCCCGCAGCAAAGCCCAAGCATGAAGCGAACTCGTTGATTCCCATCTAAATCTTGAGCTCTAACTTCTCATTTGGACTTCCTTTGCATCTCGGGTTTTGATCGAGTTGGAGTTGGTCTTCAAAAGAGTCGTCGCATAGAAGTGGTCCTGAATTCGGTTCGGTTCGGATATATACGTATAACACGGTTCGGTTTAATAGTCATCCTTTCATTCGGTTCGGGTCGGATACTCCACTTCGAGTCGGGTCGGTGTCCTCCTCCGGGTCGGGTCGGTTCAGTGATTCTCCCCCTTCAGATATCGGTTCGGTTCGGGTGTCTCTGCTTGAGTTCGGTTCGGAGGTAGTTCATCCGATCTGATTCTTTCTATTTGACTTGTTTGCCTGCTCCGATCCGTCCTGTTCCCTTTCTCCGATCCGATCTGCTCTATTGCTCCGATCCGATCTTCTGTCCAACTCCAATTCTAAGCAATGGCCTTCCTTCCTGCCAAACTTCTTCCAGTGACAAGTCCCAATCCAGTTCGGATTCCCTTGGTCAGTTCACTAGTCCGATCCGACCCCTGCTCCGATCTGAACCGGTTCGGGACCTGCACATTTCTGCAACTTTCCAGCGAGCTTTCTACGCCATTCGACGACGTTTTCGACCAATTTAACTATTCTAATCAATCATACAACATACCATAGAGTCATAGCAACATGTAATAGCAACCACAAACAGCAAACAACCATTCAAATGAATCAAAAGGGATCAAAAGTGACTAAAACTTCATATTTTCCCATAGTCCCTCTTAATCATGTTTAAGTACATACTTAGTAAAACTTATCCAAATCGTCTAAATTTTATAACAGAGGCATGAAATATTATTTAAGAATTTCTAAACATTTTTCCAGAATTTATTAGTGTATAAATTCGCTAATCTTCACTAATTATCCTTAATTAACTATAATTAGTGTCAAAACGATGCTATCACTCACCTTGGCCACAACTAAAACCCCAAAACTGAAATATTCTCTGATTTGGCGCTGTTCCCAATCTTACACAGCAGCTCTACCTCGGTTCTCGTGCTAATACTCCTTGATTTGATGTTTGCTAAGCCTAATCTTCAATTAGAAAGTGATTTTTGGGTGTTTTAGAGAGATTTAGAGAGTGGAGGCCATGGCTAGGTCAAGAGGAATGAAAGTGGCGGCTGGAAAATGTCTAAAGAAATGTTTTCTAACCCTAATCAGCCCCTATATACCCCTAAACCCGAAATTCCCCTCTGGGCCTAGCTGCTAATCACCCGGTTAAGCCCAATTAAGCTGTTTTTCACCATCTGAAACTTGTTTCAGCCATATCTCCCAAACGGTAAGTCCGTTTGGCTAATGTGACCACTCTACGGAAAGAGAAACCATCATCCGAAGCCAATGGAAGTGGTTTCAGGTCAAAATTCCTTTCCAGTCAAAAGTTATGGCCAAAACAGTGCCAACTAGGGGTAAAATGGTCATTTAAAAATCGAGAAAAATCATGAACATGGGAAATGACCCCAATGGTCGTCTCCCAAAGTTACATGACCATACGACTTCGCATGTGAAAGAAATAAATATCCTACGATCCTATGATGCGTAGAATACGGGTCGTTACAAAAAATATGAGGTAAATAAAACTTAAAAATAAATTTACATCTGTTTTTGTTCCATTTACTGTGTGTGTTTCTGTGATAGGTATACAAGCGACTGGATTGGATACTGAAGCAACTGGAGACTCAGCATGTGCCCGTGTATGTAATTGTATATGTAACCGAGTGAAGTGAGTGATGTAGAGGAATATTTGCATATCAATGCGTGTCTGTATTATATATCAGTGATTTATACAATAGTAGAGTCAAAAAATTGTACTATTTCAAATAAAATATTTAATTGAATAAAAGTACTGTTTGCATATTCAATTCTGTGCAATAACAATTTATTTAATTTACATATTTATTTCTATGTGAGATGTAATATAAAATAGTACTGTTACAAACACACACAAATATATATATATATATGTTATCAAACAAAAATCGTATTATTATACTCAACATCCAGCACCAAAAAGTTTATCATTGTGGGTCTCCATTGGTGAACATACTCCACAGGATGGAGGATGAAACATCCTGATCCCCAGGATCCTCCAGTGTCGTGAATTCTACAATGAAGTCCACCAAAATTTGTCTCTGGATGGCTCTTTGTGGTACATAGGTTATATCGAACCGATTTATCTCATTGTTTCATTTAAGCACCCTACTAGGATGTTTCCAGTCACTGCAAGATATGTCGTAATGGTTGGTCGGTATAAACTTCAATTGGATGGGATTGAAAATAATAGCAAAGTTTCCTAGAAGTGAAAATAAGGCAGTAAGCCTGCTTCTCGAGCTTTCCTTGTCATCTATTTTCTCACATAATAAACATAACCCTAGACATGTTGATCGTCGCGCACGTTTACAAAACTTATGGCATGTAATGACACATCCAAGTATATAAATTAACCTTCATGATTAACCGATTTTGATAAAATAAAAGGCCTTACTAGATGGTTGAATAGAATCTGGAATGCTTCTAGGCAACTTGGCATCCAAGCAAAATTACACTTTCCTTTTTGATTAGATCGAAGAACGGGATGCACTTATGGTAGCTCTGGGTATGAAATGGATCAAGGCAGCTACCTTTCCATTCTGGCTTTGGACATCTTTGATCTTCATTGGCACACTGATGTCTTTTATAACAATGATTTTTCGAGGTTGGAACCAATCCCACGGAAGTGGACTATGTAGCCTAAGAACTTCTCAGAAGCAATACTAAATGTGCACTTCAAAGAGTTAAGCTTCATCCATATTTATGCAGAATGTTGAACATATCTACCAAATCGGTAAATGATCGCCCGATATTCGTGATTTGACGAGCATGTCGTCCATGTATACCTCCAAGAACATTCCTATTTGGTCTTTAAACATTCGATTAACTAGTCGTTGATACGTAGATCCAACGTTCTTTAAGCCAAAGGGCACAACCACGTAACAATGCATCCTTAGGTCAATGATGAAACTCGTATGCTCTTAATCAAGGAAATGCATTGGAATATGATTGTGGCTAGAGTATGCATCAATGAAGGAGAGGATTCATGACCCATAGTCGAATCCACATGTTGAACTATTCTAGGAAGTAAGAAGCAGTTTTCCTGCAAGTATTATTCAACTATGAATAATCTATGCAAGTACACCATTTTTCGTCAGATTTCTTCACAACACAGGGTTATGAGCCTGATTTGAGAATAAGGAATCCAATATACAACCGTTGCTCCTTAGCTTTCCCACTTCCTCCTTTAGCACAACAGACTCTCCACAGCTAGCATGCGCCTTTTTGTTTTACTTATATGACCTTTGGGTTGATTGAAATGTGTGATTCTCTATCTATGGGGAGATTCCATACATATCTGAGTCAGTCCAAGCGAAAACATTAAGGTTTTCCTTGAGAAAATTTTCTACCTCCATCCTACGTCTATGGCCGAGATGAGATCTAATTTTAGGACATTTGACAGGTCATCCATATCAATTTGTATCACAACCGCGGTTTCATCAGGAGCGGCTTTGTCGTATCCTGACTCTTCATCCTTTATGGGATCCAAGTCTTTAAGGAGTTAATCATACTGCCCAAGCCAAGATTTCTTCTTTGGATTGTATGCATCATTGTCCTTTATGTAGAGAGAAGTCTCTACATCTTTTCTTTTTATATGTGATGAGCGCTTTTCCACTCTTCCATGTAACAAGATCTGATAGCCACTTAATCACCTCTAACCATCCTGACTCTGCCATCCGTCGGGAATTTCATCAAAAGACACCATGAGTAATGCATGCTCAGAATTAAAAAGCAAGGATTGATTAGCCTAAAAAAGAATTACGAGGTGAATAAACATCCTAGGCAATGAACGAGAGAACTCAAACTCCGCTACGTTCCCTTTCCTCCAACTCTACCATCAACTCCCATATGCCAATTGGCACATTAGCCGATCCCATGAAACCATGTGTGCGAGACGTGCATGATTTCAAATTCTTCGCTTCCAGCATCATCTGGTCGTAAGCTTTTTTAAACAAAATGTTGATTTAGCTCCCTCAACCAACAAGAATTCTTCGTACCAATGCTAGGCCTACGTGGTAGAGATTACAAATGGATCGATCACTCCATAAGATTTATAGTTTCTGAAAATGACATCATCCATCATCGTTTTCCTTTATTTAGTCAATGCCAACTCTTCTACAGTATTCCACTCCTTACATTCTACGTGTTTCACCATATTCACATACTGCTTCGTCGTCCTTCAGCTCTAGCCAATTGGGTGTGATCCACCGATTATTATGTTTATAACAATTCCTTTATTGTTTTTCTAAGGGGTTACATTGGGTGCTACTCGGCCCTAATTACTTTCACTGACATTCCACCCCTTTCCCTTAGAGGACCTTATACTCATCAAGATTTCCTTCACGAATCAATTTTTCAATGATATCTCTGAGGTGATGACACTTGTTTGTCGTATGACCATGGATTTCGTGAAATAAGCAAAAATTTCTACATCTTTTTTCATCGATTAGTCGATTCCCTCGCAGGAGGTTTCTTGTACTGAACCATGTTACAGGTATCAAGGTATATTTTTTCCAACAAATCATTATGTAAGGTGAAATTATTGGAATTCGAGGGTTTGTGATGCCTCTTTTGCGTTTCTTTATTGATTGCGGTTCTATTATTGTTACCATCGATCTCTTGATTACAACCTTATTGTTTTTGATTCAGACATTCATTTTCAGTTTCCCTGAATTATCTCCGGACTGCTGCAACGCCAAGTTGCCTAGGACTCCTTCAAATTTAGGCCCTGCTTTCTCTTTCCTACGAGCTCTTCTCATTTTTCCCTTCAACAAAATTTGATTGGCCTTTGCATAAAACTGTTTCAGGGTTGAAGGAAGCTTGCTCATTAGTTATTTCCTATGTTCAAAATCTGGGTCTACTCCTTTGATCAATGCCATCAAGATTTCTTGTCATTCAGTTCACTCACTTTTTTCACTGCAACGTTGAATCTCTCTAGATGATTCTTTAAAGGTTCACTTGGGTCCTGCTGAAATCTTGACATGATTGTTATATGCTTTAGTTTCATGGTGCAGATGCAGAACTAGTTTAAGAATTTTTTTCCCAAATCCTTAAAAGCTGAAATCGATCTCAATGGAAATTTTGAGAACCATATCGTTGCTATCCCATCAAGATACATCGAAAACCTTTTACCATTAATAGCATCCATTGCCTACATTGAATCCATATACCACCAGTACCTAGTTAGATGTTGCATCAAATCAGTCTTCTCTATGTAGTGCAGTATTTGTGGCATATCAAATCTTCGAGGATAGTCGACTTTGTAGAATATCGTCAGTGAGTAGGGTATGGCTTCGTTTGAGTCCCTAATCTTCATTACTAAAACCCTAACTATCTTTTATTATCTGCCACAGCATGGTAGTTAGAACATGGCCTTGAGTCTGTGTAAGATAATTTTCAAGCTCGACTCCATATGTCTATCTCCTTTTCTTACTTCTCTCAAGATGAATTTATCAAGCAACATCTCTACCATGTGTCCTAGAGCTTTAGCATTCCGAACATTATCAAGATGCAAGGGAAGTGCAATTACTGCTCGAGAGGAACCAAGGAGGTTTAGCATCACATGGAGATGAGGAGTATTCAGATCGGTTTTGTCACCATTATCCGGATCGGCATGGCTTGTTTGATCTAGACCGGTACAATTGGTGCGATTCAGATTGGAATGCCTATGCTAGTCTTGATCAGTATCACTGTCGATCTGAATACTTTGACCAACAACTTGACTTTTGATCCACTCGACTTTCCTGTGTTGGCTCGTATGGCTGTGCTCCAAGGATAAGGACCTTTCAGACCGATGAATTCCAAAGTTAGAGAGCGTTTCCTCCATACATTATATTCTGGATTCATTCGATTTACTTGAGTACTTAAGCCCTACTTTTCCCTTATCAGTAGGTCTAGAGCTTCTTGTGCCTTCTCCAACATCTTCGTTTATTAGCCTAGACAACCACTCCAGTCAAAGTGCAAGTGGTTGCAACAACATTTTTAGCAAGAGGCTCGATGGCTTCAATAGCGCGATTTTGCTTTCAGTACTAAACACTTGTTTATCCTTCAATCTGAGTGTCATCTCAAGCAGTATAGGTCTTTTTCCTGGTAGTCATATCGGTATTTAAGGACTTTAACTTCTTTCGCATGAGAAATGGCAAGAGAAATGAATATCCCCTCAATGCACTTGGAATCCATTAGTAGATGAGAAAGTCTTAGAATTGTGATCATTATTTTCTTAGTGAAATCACTAAAATGTTAGTGTACAAAGTTGCACTAAGACCCAGAATACACTATAAGAAGAGAATAAATAAAGAGAAGTAAATGAAAATGATAAAAAAAACAAAAGAAATCACATACTAAAATTATACTGGTTTGGATAAGTATGCATATGTCCACTTTTGAAGGGATTTCACTAATATTACTCGAGTTTTCACAAGTACAAATTTTTGAATTGGGGTAGATCCAGAAAAGTAAGATATTTGAGTAAAAAATCAAGAGAGTGCCAAAAGATCCTTGAGAACGCCTGGGCACCTCATATTTATAAGAGAAGAAGTTTGAAAATTGCAGGAAGTAGAATGGTAGCTATGGAGACATTGGAGAACATGGATAAGTCGCGTTCTCATGGAAGTTATTTAGATCGGTGGAGTTAACCGATCCAGATCGGTACTGATCCGGATAGTAGTGCAGTATTTAACTTTCCTTACACTTTACTGCCTCATTCTTCTTGTCTTGATCCTAGCAGCATGAACTTATTTTTGAGCCATTTTCTGTTGAGTCACGCAGCTTGTATACCTGAGCTACTGGGATGTCCACTCTGAAAATTCCTTGTGCGCTCGACGATCGTTGTCATTAGGCTATTGGCTATTGGTCCAAACTTATGTATAACAATTTGAAATGGTTTGGTTTAAAAGTCGGGTAATAGATGGCGAGTCGTAAATCTTCTATGATAAGAAGGTTTAGCCTTGATTTCAAATATTATATGCAACATCTCAGGATTTTCCTACAAACAAATTTCTCAAATATAATTGATAAGCAAGAATGAACTATAAAGTAAAATTTTGTCAAATATTCTAGTTTGGCTGCAAAACTTGCACCATTATACATGTAGTAATTTTCTAAACAAATTTCATATGCAACTTGTTAAAATACGACCTAGTATGTATAAGTCACAGGATTTAGAATAATTGAGGAAAATATAAAATAAAAGAATGGAAAATAAAAAAAGGTTAGGTCGACCCACCATGTGTAGATACAACTCTGTAAAATCCATATGATAGCACATAGCGCTTTTCGACTATTATGCTTTTTGAGTTTAGCATCAATGAATAGTTTATCCACTTTAACCCCTGCTATTTTCTGCTACACCTAATAAAACAAGGTTGTTAACACCCCTTTGCCATAGTTAATGTAAAAAGGTTAATCAGACCTTTTCTTTCTTAAACTAAATTAGTAAAATGATGGTAAAAACACAATTTCAAGGCATAAATGATCAAAGTAAGTTAGAAATATATTAAAGCTACTAGATTTAGCAACATGAATCATGACATTCTTCGTTTTTGTTATATAAATAGCATTTATTTATTTTGACGTGAGAATGATAATAAATTAACATTTAATATTTTGTTTTACATCTAAAGAAGCTCTTTGCACCTCTGTCGTTTTCCGTTATATCATTGCTATAAACTTTTACACCTTTACCATTATAGAGCAGCTATCTGTTTTAACGGACTAGGTCAACCACTGGCGTTTGACCCAACCTTAGTACTGGTCTACACTACCCTTGTTTAATATAGTGTTGAAGTGCGATTTTGATTTGTGTCTTACATGCATGATTTTGTCATGGGAAAGGGGGGATTAGGTAACATATCAGATGCGTTTGGGCTAAGATAGATGGCCATGAGTGATGTTGTTCTATTTAAGCTTGTTGCTTGGTTAGTCTAAAATCTAATCTTCCGCATTGTAGCAAAGCTTTGCAAAATTGAAATTTAAATCATAGTTTCTAAAATCAGTTGCCAAACCTTGAACTAATCCCAACTCTCAAATAAAAATATTAAAAGAAATTCAACAATTGAAGACAGACCTAAGCGGATCTATGTAAGGAAACTTACATTATTGGAAAAATAAATAACCTAGAGCTAAGGACAGAAGTAAGTGGGAATAGGTTCAGTAAGCTAAATAAATATGTAGAATTTAATCCTATTTTACTAAGATTAGATTATAAACCCAAACCCTAATCTGTTAAATTGAATTGGAATTAATAATCTTTTTAGTAAATTGTAGTTGATTAATATAAACTATAAAACCTGAATCAAACAATGAACTGGATAAGAATTTGATAACTAGTGAATTGGAATAAGTTGAACATTACGCTAAATGAAATAAAAAAGGGTAATTTAATTACGTTAAACTAAATAAATTAAAGTTGACAATTGAATTAAACAAAATAAAAGCAATTAAAATAAAGTAAACGGGATGTTGTACCTTAAATGTGTGATGTTGTGTTCCTAAGTTATGGGATGTTATATTCCCTAAACATGTGATATTGTATTCCCTAAACGTGGGATGTTGTATGTCCTAATTGTCAAATGTTGTGTTTCCTAATCGAGGGCTATAGAGTGCTAGAATTTAGATGGGACTTGGTATTGGCAAAAGTGCTAGCGTGGTGACTCCAAAGGGTATGCAGTAGGTATCTTGCTACTAGGATCGAGGTTATCACCGATGTATACGATGAGTCATTTGGAGAATTTACACTCGGGGTCTTCCTCTCCATACCCTGTCATGAGTTAGAATGGGACAATAAATCCTCTATTTGATGATTTATTCGAGTGAGATTCAATTGTATACAACCCTTATGCATGTGATCATAGGCATGCACACACATTGGTCACACACTTTATGTCACTTAGAGTAGTCTTGAAGTTAACGATATTTGATTACCTTATTAGTACTATTCTCGTTAACCAAAAAAATATGTTTCGTCATTTTCACTTCGCTCTAGACAGATAGATACGGCAGTAGGTGACATATCCATCGCTATTTTAAAACGTCATGCTTGGAGTCTAGCCTTATCTTATCCTTGTTATGTATCTCCAGTCAACACATTAATTTTAGTACTTTGTTTCTGAGGGATTTCTTTTATGGCACTTCGATATTTGATTATGTACTGATGATTTTCCGAGACTATGATATTAAGGTTTTTTAAGCTTTTTTTTATAGTATTATATATATAATGTTTTCGCTATGATGACGTTTAGACTAGATAAATTGCTTCTTCCTTAATATTGTAATCCCCATGGTGCTACTTTTAACTTGAAATCAATGGTTTGTGTTCCTTTATGTGGTATTTTTTGAGTATGTTAAGAGATCTAGGTTGTCACATGTGGTATCAGAGTATAGATTCAATATTCCTATAGTTAGGAGCATAATAAAAATATATGAAATATAAATATAGGTTCAGTATTCGAAAATTAACACAAGGAGAGTGCAGCGGGACTTAGTCTAAAAATTGGGCTGACCCATTACTGTATTTAAGTATGTATTCCATGTATCACTATTTTGTTGTATTGTTGGTAAACATACTTTATACATACTCTTTTGACTTGAGAGATACCCTTTAGGTTAGGGGGATTATAAGGTTTTAATGAGGCTTAGAACATACATAAATGATTGGTATTCGTAGTAAAGTTATCAATCTTCAATATATATATATATATATATATATATGGTTTGAAAAAGAAATTTGATTTTTGAAATTGTATCTAAAGTACAATATACATACATACATGCATGCATGTGTGTGTGTATATATGTATGTATGTAAGTATTTTTGAAAATTTATTAAAAATCCCTCAGATTAGTGCCTATGCTTATTTTAGTTCTTGCTTAGTTTTTTCTCTTATCCCTTAAGCTTCTTTGAAATTTTTTAACCTTATATCTACTTTGTCCCAGAAAATGCGCATCGCCTGTAAAAGACTTTGCTTCTATAAAGAAAGGAGTTCATGGTTTAGGCTTACTGTGTTGGTTCGATCAATAAACTATTTTGCTTTGAATATGTCAATGTTGAATTTCAAAGACTTAACTAAACAACTACAGAAAAAGAATGGAAAAGGATTTGTCATGGAGATATGATGTTGCAGTAAAAGCACTCTGTTTCAAGCCTTGAAACGTTTCATTAATTAGGGATATTATTGCATTGCATTTAACTTTGCATTTCAAAAGTGTACATAACGTACAAATTATTTTCCGTTTTCAAAGTAAAAAAGTTCATAAGATAACTTGGTCACTTTGTTTCGAATGAGAAGGTAGACCCAAACATAGGAAGCCATATGCCTTTGACTAGAGCTTGAAGAAATTTGCTTCGCTCCCATGCACCTACTGCTTTAGGGAATGGTTTTGCATTTTTTAAAGATCAGCTTTGCACCACCACATCTATTTCATTTCCACGATCTTTCGGAATTTCGAATATGCATTCATTACACTTGCGTTATCTCGAACCCTTGGGCAATAAAGCATCCCACTTCGCTTATCACAAGTTTGAAGCAATTCCTTCTATTACGAAGCATAAACAAATTCCCTACAAACCTAGTGTAATGATTCCAAAAGTCAAAGCAAGGACACTTGAAGTTAAGGCATTTGAAGCAGTTTGAGGCAAAGCAAAGGGATGCGAAGCAGTCTAACACCACTGATGCAAAGAAGAGGCCTTATCTGCAAAGCAAAACTAGACTTTCACCTAGAAATAAGGATAGAGTAGCACTCAAATCTGGGCTGGAAAACATTATATCATTCTGCTCATTCTTAAGCACCTGAAACCTTAAATTAAATTGGATACAAGTTACCGTAATTGATTTGAGATTTATATATGGATCATTGGGCTAACATAGCATATAATTGACATTTGTGACACTTGTACTGACCATTCATACGAAGAATGGAGTTGAGTTTTCTAGAATTGTAGAATTTTCCTTGCCTACATTTTTATACTTAGACGTGCATGATATTTGAACTGGTCTGCCTTGATACATATATGACAATTTTGAATGTCTCGAATCAGGCTTCCTTGGATGAGGTTGATTCAACGTAATCAATTCTGAGCTATTTCGACTTGTACTGTTTCTCTTACTACTTACTTCGTGTTGAAGCTCTATGGAGAGGTTTATACTAAATTTCGTATTGATCTTCTATTTAGAAGCAAACTCCTGGTTTCAAACTAGCTCATTGGCTTTGAAACAAGGAATTATACCTTCATGCTTAGCTTTTATAAACTTTTGGAGAGTTAGACCATATTTTTTTCTAACATTTTTTATGTTAGAAGGTGGGCTCAAACTGTTGTCTCCCTATTATTCCCCTGTTTTCCCTCAATTTAGTTGTGTAGAAACTACTTGTTACAAGATGGTGCAATAATAAAGTAATATCCACCAGAAATTGCGCAATCATGGAACTTAGAAGATGATGTTAATCCGAAGTCCAAATTAGCTAACATGGAAGTTAGACATCTCCCAACTTTAATAAAGATTACTAGTGACGAGTCCGACGGGAAAAATCCAACGCAATTATTTGCAATCAAGAAAGAACTTATTGAAGA
The DNA here is from genome assembly GCA_030737875.1 of Allium sativum. NCBI lineage: Eukaryota > Viridiplantae > Streptophyta > Magnoliopsida > Asparagales > Amaryllidaceae > Allium > Allium sativum. The sequence goes on along the minus strand of CM060916.1, from coordinate 785,986,894 downwards.
TACCTTTTCTCAAGAATATTCCACAATAGTAGAACCAATAGATAAAGTATGACAAATTCTTACATAAAAGATTTAAAGACCAAATTGTATAAAGGACAAGAAAGACAAGAAGGGAGCTCCGAGGAGCATCCGGGCTTTTGTACTAGTGAAAACAACCAATCATTAAAAGATATGCCAACTCTTAAAGGGAAAGAATTTTTGAACCAAAGAAAAAGAGTGCACTATAAGGAGCACTGCGAGTTTGTTGACCTCACTTAGGTCACCATGACTTGCTCCTCCTATTGGAGAAAATAAGGGGACCCATATGAGAACCCCTCTGATTTCCTCCAATAGGAGGAGGGAGTTATTTGACCTCACCGAAAGTAAGTTCAACAAACTCAAGCTATCCCTTTTCAAAAGAGATATTGACTTCCAAGGTTCTGATTGACATCAAAGTCCCTCTCACTCGATATGATGGAACCACTGACTCATGATTACCTCACAATTGTTAAAAGTCACATGAATCCATAGAATGCCTCTGGAGCAGTCTGGTGCAAACTCTTCCTAGCTACTCTCCGTAAAAGATTGCTACCAAATGGGATAGGCATTACCAATGACCCATTATTTATACTTAAAGCAGCTCTCTTATGAATTCTCTATATAGTTTCGCATACATGAAGATCCGACTGTAGAGCCTTGAGAATTGACGAACCTTAAACCAAAGCCAAAAGAATTGCTCAATGATTGTTCGAAAAGATATCATATAGAATCTCTAAAAGAGAATGATGCTATAGATAAAGAAAAGTTAATGGCAATACACTTAGGAATAATTGAACATTCCACCTATTGGGAGGAGCTTTGCCTTCACAGATGAAAGGGATTGCCAGACCTTTACTTTCAAGATGACAAATTCACAAGTTCGTATGAAAAATTCTCAACAAAGCCAAAACGAATGGACGCTTGTATTGGATTAAAAATAAAATGTGGGCACATATGTATAATTGCTATACTATAAAGGAATAAACAACAAGTTATATTCACAATTTGTTGAAGGGCCAAATTGTAAATGTGACATAACTGATTTTATCAGTTAATAAAAAGCGGTTCGGTCCCCGAGAAACAGAACGCTCTTTTTGTTTCTGTTTTCCCCGTCGATGAGAAACATTCAGAAGAAAAGGAGACACTGTATTCTTCGAAGATCCAGCCCTATTTTAATCAACTCTATGGATTCTGGTACGCTTCCGCCAATCTCTGTTTGTTTACTGTTTTGATTCCGCTCGAATTGATTAGGGTTAGGGATGAATTGGAAATTTCTCCAACAATTGGTATCAGAGCAACCCTAAATTAATTCTTGAGGATTTAACGTGGTAGTGTTATGATCTTCCATGTTAGTTTATTTTATTTTACTTTGGTTTGGTTCCATAAGATCAACATTTGCTTCCTTTTGGTTTACTGGAAATAGTCCTCTCGTTCTCAAGACTTTGGATTATGTGATATTCGTTTGGTTTTATTAAAATATCGGGTCTGTTTCTTAAAACCAAATAATGTGGGTTCGATGAATATCCAATTGGTAATTTTTACGAATCTGTAGCAAGTCCCTTTTACATGATACCTGTAACGACCCATAAATTTTGACCGTTAAAATCGACAATAAACCACACATGTCGACCCGAACAAATCGCAAATGCAGGTAGTTATTGGGAAAAGAAGAAAAAGAAAGAAAGAAGAGAAAAAAAACAATTACAGAACCTCACAGCGGAAGGACAACATATAATAAATAAATAGCAGTTTAGAAGCAGTTGAAATATATATACATTGACCATAACCTTCAATGATTATCAGAGTTACATATACATACAGTTGTACATAATAAGCAGCGGAAAAATAATGCAGCGGATATACATATGTATAGATAATAGATATACCAAATCTTCGTCTTCGATCTCCAAAGCACAGTCATCTTCGGTAACTGCAACGTCTGCTGACCCGAGCGTATTGCATAAAAGAAAACACAACAAACACTCGGATCAGCACTAAATCATCTCATATTAGTCCAATCAAAATACGAAATAACATCAGTGTCATGGGTACAGTAACTCAAGAGATGTTACGGGATTTTTCCATCTCTCAAGGATCCGTTAAACTAATACATACATAATATAGTACGCTATTATGATAGTGTCTATCCAGTAAAGTATAAATACTGAAAATAGCGTAAGCGGGATTACCATATTACCCTTACGCCGTTTATAGGCATCAACAGTCTATACAGTACCGTAAATTCACCGTACTGGTGTTATCAGAGGGCACTCCATAGAAGGCAATGCTAAATCAAAATCGTATGGGGCTCGATAAGGATATATATGACAAGGCACTCGAGGCAATGCCCAGGGTAGGATTCTACCAATTGCACTCCCGGACCGGTGGTAACGCATAGCAGCCACTACCGCCCACCTCGGAGCACACTCCCAAAGTCAAAATGGGCCCAAATCATCATTATCATCATAGTCATAGAAATAGTATCGAAGGAGTGAGTCCGATCAAAGGTGCTACCTCAATTAGTCACGGTATAGCTCTTGTTTTAGTCATTTTAATTCTGACCCAAAGGTCAGGGCTATTTCGCAATCGTTCATCTTCCTTCGATTAAATAATCGCCTTCAAGTCATCATATCTCATTCTGGATACGTCGGAAACGTTCACAGATACGTCAAAACGTTTATAGTTGTCAAAGTGGTATCGACACTGACAGAGAGTATGCCTTATGCCGACTCCGGTCTCTTTGACAACCAACGCTTACATCTTTCACATCGGTTGGTTCTTTTACATTTCAAAGGTTCGCTTTCATATCAAAATATCATATTTTGTCTCGAACCAAATTTATATTCAAAAATAGAATATAGTTTCATATCGAAATACCATAAATCATACCAACCCGATTATATTCTAAAATTAGAATATATTTCCATATCTTATATCATAATCATATAGTATTTCAAAAATCGACTTATATTCAAATAGAATATATTCAATCTCAAAAGATTTCAAATTATTCCAAATCGATTCATATTCAAATAGAATATATATACTTCTATAACTTACTTCAATCCCCTTAGGAGATAAGTTTATATTTAGTGGAATATAAACCATCTTCCATATTTGAAAACGGTTTGAAATCGATTCATAAATAAATACTTTTATCTCAACTCCATTTCAACAACGATCTTAGATCCAGCACTTTCCATTCGGAGGAAAAATTACACTTATAAGATATAAATTTAAGAGATAGATGTTTATAAAGAAACCTTTATATAAATAATATATGTATAGAATATAATAGTAAAAAAAATAGGATAAATAAGTTTAAAACACTACGTATATATATAAATTTTAAAAAAAATTACTAAATAGTTTTAAATAAAAGAATATAAGAAAATTTTGGTTATATAAAATAGTTATGGATAAGAATTTAATAAAATAAATTTCAAGAAAGAATAGCTATAAAAATCAAAATTTTAAATACATATATAAATTCTTTACTGAAAATCGATTCTTCCTTCCGAACTTTGATACTTGAATCTAAACTCCAGTTTCCATGGGGTTGCTTAGCTCAAAGGACTTATTTCAAATCCCATTTCAACCCATTTCAATGCAAGGATTCAAGACCATACTCGAATTAGGTTTAAAAACAATTTTCGAGTATTCTCCATTATCTTGATTCCAAAATTTAAATCCCATAAGAATTTATTTAAATCTGAATCTACCCAATTCTTACAAAACCCAAAATCTAAAATTTTAATCTTTAACACTTCAAATTCGCTTGGGAAAAATTTCCTAAATCATTTCAGGTCATATTTAAGATTCAGGTTTCAAGGAAAATAAAACTTATCGAAATCAATACGTTTCCCTTGAATGAAATTTCCATAAAATAGAATTTCGAATATTAAAATCATTTAACCAACCGATGTCCATATATAGTTTGCTATCCTATGGCCAAGTGAGTCTCAAATTTAATTTCTCGATATTTCGGGGTGGATCTATCATTTCAATCCAATTCAGGGTCACAGGTATGTATCATTTCAACCTGTGTTCTTAATTCATTCAATTTGATAAATCCTGGATTTATTAGATGCCCGTAACATCAAAGGTGAGAAATTGGGATTTATCGAAAATGCATGGAATATCATGTACTGAATAAACAGCCAGTTCATGCAGCATTCATTCATCAATCAAATTAAATCAAGGCATCCATCACATCATTTCATTCAAACAGTAAATGAAATCATTTTACTGGTTAACAAGTGTCGGGATTTCTAATTAGAAATTTAAATTAAATTTAAATAACTAATTATCGATTTTATTTGCATATTAACACTTGCATGTCAAACTTAAACAATCGTTCATCAACAACACAAACATGCAACCAAATTTACTTCATAATTTAATTTAATAAATATGGGAAAAATTTAGTATTTCGTGAGCGAAGAATCACTCACCTTTGGGTCCTTAGTGGATCGGACGTCCAACCATAGCCCAAAATTTCACAGTCTCTAAACGCAGCCAGGTTAGTGCCAAAACGTCCGCAATTCCGCCACGATCCCAACACAACAAACCGCGTCCAAATCCGAGTCAAAACGAAAGAGTTATCAGCGTTTTACTATTTGACTTTTGAATATATATTAAATTAATCAAATAAGTCCTCACCCAACCACACAGTGCCACATCAGCATGCCGTTCTTCTTCCCGCTCCTCTCTAACCCGACGCTACAGTAATACCGCGGAAAACTCCCTTTCAACCGCAACTTTGACCAGCCGATGCACCCAACTCCGGCCAATATAAGATCAACGGCCACCGCCGACATGCTCCTCGCCTCAACCCGCGTCCAACCGTGCCGGCGTCATAGTCTCCGGTGGCCATTTCCTCCTCCGGCGGCGAGCTGAACGTGAGGGATTTTAAAACCCTAAATCGCGATTTCCCGGCGCTACGGCTGATGATAACTGGCGAGACCAAGCTCATTGTAATCCTAGTGACGATCCAGACAATACCCAGATGCCAATTTCTCCAATAAAGCCCCAAATCGAAAACGCCCAATTATGATTTCATGGGTTTCGTGACAGCCACCTTTGACTGCAAATTCCGACCAAACAAAGTACCGCATGTCAAAACAAACCATACCCGTAGCTTCCTATCGACAAGAGCTTCGATTTGACATATGATACGATAGGGTTTTGAGAGATTTTATTTTAAGGTAAATTTTCGTTTTGAAATTAAGATAAATTTTTTATTTTCTGCCATTAACGTTGAGATTTTGATGGAGAACAGCATAGGAAATAGAGAATGGGCTGATAAGAAGGAGGTGGAAATTTATTTATATATAATTATAAGGTCTACCACAAGAACAACCAATTATCCACTTATACTGACTTCTTTCACATTTTCTCCCGTATGCTCAAACGGTAATTCGGATTGTCACGCAAATTGAAATCCTATAATAATTCACCGTTCTGGTTCTGATGGCGCCAGTTTCGTCGAATTTCGAGACAGTCGCCAGAACAGTAAATTTCACAGTTAATTAAATAAATAAAATATTCAATTATTCAGTTAACTGTTTTAATTCAATTTAATTATTCACTAAATTCAAATTTAAATCAAATTATGACTTAAATAATTCTATAAATAAATTTCACACATTTTAAATCTTAAATTTGATTATTTAAATCTCTGATTTGAATTTCAGTTACTATTTCTCAACTTAGAATTCTCCATTTACCAATTAAATTTGAATTTCCATTTTTAAACTAAATAACTCAAATCATTTAAATAAATAAAATATGAATTTCCAAATTGCAACAATTCTAAGTATAAACTAAATTTTAAAATCTATTTATACTCCATTCAAATACTCATCATCATTATAATTGACAATATTTGATTTTTATCCAATATTATTCTATTTTATTTATTTAAAAATTGAAAATTAAATATTCAGAAAATATGGGATGTTACATTCTCCCCCACTTTAAATCTTTTCGTCCTCGAAAAGAGAACGAGATGAGGCATTAACCAAATCATACATTCAAATTTAGACTTACAAAATAATATTTATAAAATAAGTATATAGTTGTAAAACCCCATAAATTTTCTAATTCCTGAAATCACGGAAAATTTCGGCAGCATCTCCTTTGTACGGAGAGGTCCGGAAAATCACCACATATATAAAATCCCAATATTCATCTCATCACTCGATGAGGCATCCCAAAAAAATGGGGAAAACAAAATATAAAGCCACCAAAATCTTGTAACACACACACACATACCTTTCTTTAGCGTTTATTTGCATTTTTTTTCTTATCTTAGCACTTAGTATTTAGCGCAAGCGAGCTCCGTAGCGTAGCGCGACTTCCTTCCACCTGCTACATACTCACATACCCATAAGAATCAACGTATATACAATATATAGCAATTTTATACAACCTACACAACATATATCGACCATTTCAACTATAAAACCAAAATGTTAACGACATACCAGCGAACAAATTGCGGGTTATCATCCCTTAGATGGGGAAATTTGACTAAAACATACTAGGCAAAAGTTGTAGCATTTCTCTTAAGTTTTCTGAATTGTCCGGATTCATTGAATTCCGACCATTTGTTCAAAAGTTATGACTGTTTTGATAAAACCGAACGCTTCAGCCCGTACCCTGAAAATGCAGGTCTGAAATGTTCTATCCACTTTTTAGCCCTCTAAACATCAGAATTTGACTCAGCATATTAAGAGAAAGTTTTAGTTTACCTTCTGGTCTTTCCGAATTGTACTCGCACATCCAAATCCGACACTTGGTTAGGAAGTTATGGTCCAAACAATATTGGTATTCAGTTCAGATTTTTATTTTCTGCGCATACAACTACGACTAGTTCTTGGTTTTCAACTTAATAAACTTGGAAAATAGGCAAGGCTTTATTAACACGAAATTTAGCTCAGTTTCTAAGGTTTCCAAAAAGTCCGGAATCGTCAGATTCCGATCATCCATTCAAAAGTTATGATCGTTTTACTTCAGCCTCTTGAATATTTCAGATTTTTTTTTCTTGCATAAACATGAATTTTGATTTTTCATTTAAGGTTTCAACCTTTGCCTAAAAAAAATTTGAGAGTTTTAACACCTCAAATTTGTTATTACTCCTTCACTCGAGAAATGGATTTGTATTGAGTTGCTTACTCTATTATCAAGATATTTCAGTTCATTCCTATCTTATTTTAAGTATTAATTCTAGGCGAGCTCGAATTTATTTTACTTTCCAGACTTACTTGATTATATTAAATCGTTGATTCATTAACCTGGTCGTTTTTCTAAATTTCATTCTTATTATCGTCTATTTCCATCCATATGACATTGAACACCATTTCAAAATATTACTATTCCTTTCTTGTTTCTTTTCAAGTAATACATTTCGAATGAACTTGAATTTATTTTTAACATTTCAACTAACTTAATTATATTACGCCATACATTCATGAACATAGATCAATGTTGCAAAATTTTCATTTTCTTATTTAATTCATCAATATTCATTGACATTACTTTACTTATCCATATTCGATTATCCATTTACCTGAATTAGTTCCGATCTATTTATTTTGATTATTCAAGTTCATTCACACTTCGTTGCATTCATATATTTAGTTCTAATCCAACAACTTCAAATTTTTCCAAGTTTACTTCCATTAATTCAAATTTACTTGACTTACTTAAATCGACCTGGTACTAAATTCTCTCGACATTCAGCTTTTATAGGTTAGTCTTCAGGTTTTATTCCTTATTCCCTATTCCATATTTTTTTCAATTTCCCGTTTATTTCATTTCCTTATTCGATGTAGTTAACTTTGAATTCTATACCAATGGATTGAGGTTAACTATGGTTATATATAACCGTTCTATTTCAAATCGTTTATTAAATCTTTCCTTAACTCACATAACATTAATCACTAGTACGAATCGAATTGTTCTTACTCAGTCCAACAGTTCACGTGAATTTAAAACAACTTATTAAATTCCATAAGTTGATTTCCTTAAATTTAATCCATCGTATTCGGAAGTTGTTTGTAAGACTTCCATTTTTTTCTCAAACTTATATATTAATAACTATATATATAAATATATATAAATTCCACAGCGCTATTTTTAAATTTAAATTTAGTCATAACTTACCATTTATAAAGTGAACACTAACTTTCTTACATTCATTGGAAAGATATGATCAATTCGATCCTAGCGTTTCTTGTTTTATTCAATTCTGACTTATATTAAATTTTATATATTTATTCAAAATTAAAGATTGAATTTTCAAACTACCGCGCCATTTCAGGCTCATAATATAAGTTTTTTATAAATTTCGAACTCAAGTGTCGTTTTAAATAAATTTACAATTGTTACTAGTTAAAGTAAACTCAATACTTGATTCCGGGTTTCCAAATCAAGTCTAAAATAACTTACGTTTAATATTTATACTATTTATAAACTATACTATATGAAATTTCAAATCCAAACTTTTAAATTTAAGAAAGAAATTGAAATCCTGGTTTAAATTAAATTCAACTTTAAATATGGTATGCTAATACCTTTATATAAAATTCTATGCCATATGTAAATCGAGCCCAAAAATCCTTGTAAAACCCAATTTTAATGATCATTGAATGGTCTCTCTCCCCACTTAAACTCTTCAGAATAACCATCGATAATGCGTGCACCCATTACTAAGGCTATTTCGAAGATCCGAGCAGGGGATTATCCACTTGTTTCATACTATTTGAAATCATTTCCAGAACCATTCTTATAATATAATATTATCTTATCTTTGGCAAAACTCTTTTAAATACCCCAGGATCAAGTTTCGAGTTCACTTTTATTTCAATCACGACCTTTCTCCTCCGATTATACTTAAAGATATCATTTTATTTCCAAGTATTCGCAACACCTAGTCATTATCTCTTATTATTAAATTGACCATAATAGATAATACTTAATATTACTACCTACCAACGACCAATGATTATACACTTAAAACCACTAGTAGTATATAATATATATAAAAATATAATCGAAAATCATATTATGTCGATCATTCTATTCGATTATTTAGAAATTTCTATCGATTCTATGGTGTCCCATATATCGACCAAAATCCATAAATATTCAACAGAACAAGTCAACACAATATAAAAACTGTTTTATCCAAAATACAAGTACGCTCTCTCATATCACTCAAACTCATTCTAGGGCATTTCTAACCCCATCTCTAATGAGTAAATTCCCAACAGAGCCAAGGTTGTCGCCAACCATCGCTCTGATACCAAATGTAACGACCCATAAAATTTGACCGTTAAAATCGACAATAAACCACACATGTCGACCCGAACAAATCGCAAATGCAGGTAGTTATTGGGAAAAGAAGAAAAAGAAAGAAAGAAGAGAAAAAAACAATCACAGAACCTCACAGCGGAAGGACAACATATAATAAATAAATAGCAGTTTAGAAGCAGTTGAAATATATATACATTGACCATAACCTTCAATAATTATCAGAGTTACATATACATACAGCTGTACATAATAAGAAGCGGAAAAATAATGCAGCGGATATACATATGTATAGATAATAGATATACCAAATCTTCGTCTTCGATCTCCAAAGCACAGTCATCTTCGGTAACTGCAACGTCTGCTGACCCGAGCGTATTGCATAAAAGAAAACACAACAAACACTCGGATCAGCACAAAATCAACTCATATTAGTCCAATCAAAATACGAAATAACATCAGTGTCATGGGTACAGTAACTCAAGAGATGTTACGGGATTTTTCCATCTCTCAAGGATCCGTTAAACTAATACATACATAATATAGTACGCTATTATGATAGTGTCTATCCAGTAAAGTATAAATACTGAAAATAGCGTAAGCGGGATTACCATATTACCCTTACGTCGTTTATAGGCATCAACAGTCTATACAGTACCGTAAATTCACCGTACTGGTGTTATCAGAGGGCACTCCATAGAAGGCAATGCTAAATCAAAATCGTATGGGGCTCGATAAGGATATATATGACAAGGCACTCGAGGCAATGCCCAGGGTAGGATTCTACCAATTGCACTCCCGGACCGGTGGTAACGCATAGCAGCCACTACCGCCCACCTCGGAGCACACTCCCAAAGTCAAAATGGGCCCAAATCATCATTATCATCATAGTCATAGAAATAGTATCGAAGGAGTGAGTCCGATCAAAGGTGCTACCTCAATTAGTCACGGTATAGCTCCTGTTTTAGTCATTTTAATTCTGACCCGAAGGTCAGGGCTATTTCGCAATCGTTCATCCTCCTTCGATTAAATAATCGCCTTCAAGTCATCATATCTCATTCTGGATACGTCGGAAACGTTCACAGATACGTCAAAACGTTTATAGTTGTCAAAGTGGTATCGACACTGACAGAGAGTATGCCTTATGCCGACTCCGGTCTCTTTGACAACCAACGCTTACATCTTTCACATCAGTTGGTTCTTTTACATTTCAAAGGTTCGCTTTCATATCAAAATATCATATTTTGTCTCGAACCAAATTTATATTCAAAAATAGAATATAGTTTCATATCGAAATACCATAAATCATACCAACCCGATTATATTCTAAAATTAGAATATATTTCCATATCTTATATCATAATCATATAGTATTTCAAAAATCGACTTATATTCAAATAGAATATATTCAATCTCAAAAGATTTCAAATTATTCCAAATCGATTCATATTCAAATAGAATATATATACTTCTATAACTTACTTCAATCCCCTTAGGAGATAAGTTTATATTTAGTGGAATATAAACCATCTTCCATATTTGAAAACGGTTTGAAATCGATTCATAAAGAAATACTTTTATCTCAACTCCATTTCAACAACGATCTTAGATCCAGCACTTTCCATTCGGAGGAAAAATTACACTTATAAGATATAAATTTAAAAGATAGATGTTTATAAAGAAACCTTTATATAAATAATATATGTATAGAATATAATAGTAAAAAAAATAGGATAAATAAGTTTAAAACACTACGTATATATATAAATTTTAAAAAAATTACTAAATAGTTTTAAATAAAAGAATATAAGAAAATTTTGGTTATATAAAATAGTTATGGATAAGAATTTAATAAAATAAATTTCAAGAAAGAATAGCTATAAAAATCAAAATTTTAAATACATATATAAATTCTTTACTGAAAATCGATGCTTCCTTCCGAACTTTGATACTTGAATCTAAACTCCAGTTTCCATGGGGTTGCTTAGCTCAAAGGACTTATTTCAAATCCCATTTCAACCCATTTCAATGCAAGGATTCAAGACCATACTCGAATTAGGTTTAAAAACAATTTTCGAGTATTCTCCATTATCTTGATTCCAAAATTTAAATCCCATAAGAATTTATTTAAATCTGAATCTACCCAATTCTTACAAAACCCAAAATCTAAAATTTTAATCTTTAACACTTCAAATTCGCTTGGGAAAAATTTCCTAAATCATTTCAGGTCATATTTAAGATTCAGATTTCAAGGAAAATAAAACTTATCGAAATCAATACGTTTCCCTTGAATGAAATTTCCATAAAATAGAATTTCGAATATTAAAATCATTTAACCAACCGATGTCCATATATAGTTTGCTATCCTATGGCCAAGTGAGTCTTAAATTTAATTTCTCGATATTTCGGGGTGGATCTATCATTTCAATCCAATTCAGGGTCACAGGTATGTATCATTTCAACCTGTGTTCTTAATTCATTCAATTTGATAAATCCTGGATTTATTAGATGCCCGTAACATCAAAGGTGAGAAATTGGGATTTATCGAAAATGCATGGAATATCATGTACTGAATAAACAGCCAGTTCATGCAGCATTCATTCATCAATCAAATTAAATCAAGGCATCCATCACATCATTTCATTCAAACAGTAAATGAAATCATTTTACTGGTTAACAAGTGTCGGGATTTCTAATTAGAAATTTAAATTAAATTTAAATAACTAATTATCGATTTTATTTGCATATTAACACTTGCATGTCAAGCTTAAACAATCGTTCATCAACAACACAAACATGCTACCAAATTTACTTCATAATTTAATTTAATAAATATGGGAAAAATTTAGTATTTCGTGAGCGAAGAATCACTCACCTTTGGGTCCTTAGTGGATCGGACGTCCAACCATAGCCCAAAATTTCACAGTCTCTAAACGCAGCCAGGTTAGTGCCAAAACGTCCGCAATTCCGCCACGATCCCAACACAACAAACCGCATCCAAATCCGAGTCAAAACGAAAGAGTTATCAGTGTTTTACTATTTGACTTTTGAATATATATTAAATTAATCGAATAAGTCCTCACCCAACCACACAGTGCCACATCAGCATGCCGTTCTTCTTCCCGCTCCTCTCTAACCCGACGCTACAGTAATACCGCAGAAAACTCCCTTTCAACCACAACTTTGACCAGCCGATGCACCCAACTCCGGCCAATATAAGATCAACGACCACCGCCGACATGCTCCTCGCCTCAACCCGCGTCCAACCGTGCCGGCGTCATAGTCTCCGGTGGCCATTTCCTCCTCCGGCGGCGAGCTGAACGTGAGGGATTTTAAAACCCTAAATCGCGATTTCCCGGCGCTACGGCTGATGATAACTGGCGAGACCAAGCTCATTGTAATCCTAGTGACGATCCGGACAATACCCAGATGCCAATTTCTCCAATAAAGCCCCAAATCGAAAACGCCCAATTATGATTTCATGGGTTTCGTGACAGCCACCTTTGACTGCAAATTCCGACCAAACAAAGTACTGCATGTCAAAACAAACCATACCCGTAGCTTCCTATCGACAAGAGCTTCGATTTGACATATGATACGATAGGGTTTTGAGAGATTTTATTTTAAGGTAAATTTTCGTTTTGAAATTAAGATAAAAAAAATATTTTCTGCCATTAACGTTGAGATTTTGATGGAGAACAGCATAGGAAATAGAGAATGGGCTGATAAGAAGGAGGTGGAAATTTATTTATATATAATTATAAGGTCTACCACAAGAACAACCAATTATCCACTTATACTGACTTCTTTCACATTTTCTCTCGTATGCTCAAACGGTAATTCGGATTGTCACGCAAATTAAAATCCTATAATAATTCACCGTTCCGGTTCTGATGGCGCCTGTTTCGTCGAATTCCGAGACAGTCGCCAGAATAGTAAATTTCACAGTTAATTAAATAAATAAAATATTCAATTATTCAGTTAACTATTTTAATTCAATTTAATTATTCACTAAATTCAAATTTAAATCAAATTATGACTTAAATAATTCTATAAATAAATTTCACACATTTTAAATCTTAAATTTGATTTTTTAAATCTCTGATTTGAATTTCAGTTACTATTTCTCAACTTAGAATTCTCCATTTACCAATTAAATTTGAATTTCCATTTTTAAACTAAATAACTCAAATCATTTAAATAAATAAAATATGAATTTCCAAATTGCAAAAATTCTAAGTATAAACTAAATTTTAAAATCTATTTATACTCCATTCAAATACTCATCATCATTATAATTGACAATATTTGATTTTTATCCAATATTATTCTATTTTATTTATTTAAAAATTGAAAATTAAATATTCAGAAAATATGGGATGTTACAATACCGTATTCTATTTGTGTGAATATGGCAATACTGATGTTAGTAAATAATAAATTGCAGCTGCATTGTCATTGATTTGAAACATGGCATTAATAGTTTTGTCTCTGTTCCCATTTTAACATTGCCAGTTGTATCGTCTTATTCCAACATACTAGAAAAGAATCTGGTACAATACTTTACATACACATGCCAATGGGAGTGTCAATATGTTTGTATAGATAAAAGTAAAAGGGTTATAGATCTTGGTCCTTGGATTTGCTAGTTACAAAATTAAATAAAGTTTCTCTTGAAAAAAAAGGACTAAAAGATAAAGGTGTCTTAATATGACACAAATTACCCAGATGATGTCACGTGCATGCGGTTTTTGATTAATGTTTCAAAGGCTAGTAAGAGTTAAATATTAAATTGATGTACTTCATGGTCTATGGATTCAAGTTCAATTGCTTAAGTAAAAGGTTGACCATGCTAGTTTGTTATCATTCTGTGTAAAATCGGGTTTAACTATTTTAGACCTGAACAATTTGTTAACCCACCCTTATGATTTAAGGCTGGAACTGTGTAAACTATGTCAATATGTATTACGAACTATTTAATTAAATAAATAATCACCGAACTTGGCTTATAAATGACAAAATTTTAACAAAGTCCATTGGCTTTGTTAAAAGTTTCTGTAAAGGACAACAATGGATTTTCAGTCAATCTAAAGAATTCAAATTCAGTTTGGGTGCAAATTTGATATTTTTCTTTTTAGATTAGTTGAAACAAAATACCACCAAAGTGGTCACTTTTGTGTAAATTAATTTAATTGAAATATCAAAATAATTTTATGTATGTAGTTCATGCGTTTATTAACGAGCCCAAAGATGAATTAATATTTGGCCGAATTTCATACATACTTGTGGTGATAAATGTGTGACAATTATAAGATATTTTATGTGAGCAATATGACAGTACAAAGATTGCATATTGTTTAACATAATTTATTGTCAACGTTTGATTGATACAACAAGAGTACCGCTTACTGTAAATATTACTGTCCAAAGACTTGATATTAATGATGTGTTTGGTATCTTGAGATGGGATAAACCAATATTTGAAATTTATTGATTTATATGGATTCCATTGTTGCTACTGTATCTGCTAATCTTAATTCGGTAACGGTCCTTAATGGAAAAAACATTAAGGACTGGAAGGAGAACATATTAATTGTTCTAGGCTGCATGGATCTTGACCTTGCATTAAGGATGGATCGTCCTGTTTCTCTTACAGATATTAGTACCTCCGAAGAAAGGAGGATTTTTAAGAAATGAGACCGTTCAAATCCAAATCGCATAAGTCTGATGATCATTAAACGCGGCATACCTGAGGCTTTTAGGGGTGCGGTATCCGAAAAGATCACCGATGCCATAGCTTTCCTTGCTGAAATTGAGAAACGCTTTGCAAAAAGCAATAAGGCGAAAACAAGTATTTTTTTAAAGAAACTTATTTCCATGAAGTTCAAGGGTAAGGAAAACATAAGGGACTATATTATGGAAAATGTGAAAAGGCCACTGAAGCTATCTTGTGATAATAAATCAGCAGCGTTGTACTCTAATAATAATAGAAGCTCAACTAAGTCAAAGTATATTGACATAAAATTCTTAGTTGTGAAAGAGAAAGTGCAGAGTATACATATTTCTATAGAGGATATTGGAACAAACTCCATGATAGCCGATCCGCTCATAAAATGTTTACCACCCAAAGTCTTTCATGAGCACACTGCTCATATGGGTGCTGGACAGTTAGAGTATCATATTTTAGTGGGAGTTTGTATTTCATATGCTTTATATTTACCTTGAGACATTTACGTATTCATTTTTTTGATCAGAAGTAAAGTATTCAGTTCATTCATTCTGCTTACCATTTTAGTTCTGACATCACTTAAATTTAAGAAGGACCGATTGAAATATATACGTATTTCATTCACATTACATGTGATTTTAATGCTACGTATTCAAGATTGATCTATGTCATTTAACTATATATATGTATGTGACCATTAACGGGTTTAGTCATGATTAATATGGCAAAAACCACTATGATCCTATATAAATATAGTTGATGGACGAGATTGTTCAAGGTAACCTTTATTAAATAGAAAATTTTTGAGCTCATAAGGTTGTACAGTTATAAGGAAACATATGTTGCCCAATTGGGAGATTGTTGGATTAAAAATCATATGTGGGCACATATGTATAATTACTATACTATAAAGGTATAAACAACAAGTGATATTTACAATTTGTTGAGGGGCCAAATTGTAAATGTGACATAACTGATTTTATCAGTTAATAAAAAGCGGTTCGGTTCCCGAGAAACAGAACGCTCTTTTTGTTTCTCTTTTCCCCGTCGATGAGAAATATTCAGAAGAAAAGGAGACACTATATTCTTGGAAGATCCAACCCTATTTTAATCAACTCTATGGATTCTGGTACACTTCCGCCAATCTTTGTTTGTTTAAGTTTTTGATTCCTCTCGAATTGATTAGGGTTAGGGTTGATTGGAAATTTCTCCAACAGCTTGACCTCCGTTATTACAATAGAAGTTGATCGAAACTAGGTAAAAGGAAAAAACTATTATTTTTATCACAAAGCAAATGGGCATATGATCGATGAATGTCCTACTTCGATAAATATGATGTAACACCCCATGTCCATTAATGTCACTCACAAAGGGAATGCATCAATGTCCATGAAGCGTTATTGTTGTATAGAACAGATAAATTACAAGAATAAATAAATAAAACAAAGCGGAAGATAAAACTTATTTCATTGCATCATAACTCAAAACAAGCTTACATAAGTAGTTTCCAAAACCGTTACAACAGGATCAAGAGTCTTTTCCAAAAACTTCAAAGTACATAAAGAAGTAAATACTTAAATAACATAAATCCATAAATCCCCACTGAGCATAAGCAAAGCCATAAAGATGAGAGAGTCCAGAGCGATACATCTACTCTCTTCAAGCAACTGAAAGAAATCGGTACTAAGCTGTAGTTTTCCTTCCTTGCTGACCAGGGGGGTGGGGTGAGGGGGGAAGGAAAGAAAAGAGGTGGAAACAAAATGGGTCAGACATAAAGTCTGGCGAGTCCAGTAATTTTAACAAATAATAGGTAAGGTAAATGATCAAGACATAAATAGGCATCATGATATGGCTGTAACATAGATAAGGTAGATAAAAGGATGGATAAGATGATTTCGTTCCTAAGTACATGATAATCCTACACTTGGCTAAGCGAACAACCCTCCAAGTACTAACCCCGTAGACCGAAGTCAACATCAGACAAGCACCCAAAGGACTATCCAACTCAACCAACATGTATTTCGTTACACCGCACTTTTGCTAAGTTACACCACATTACTTAATTACACCGCACATCTACTAGTCTCTTTTTACTAGAGGTTGATCCCTTCCCACTAACTGTACCCACTTGACAAACTTGGTAGTTACTTGTACCTAGCTGCTATCGCAGGTGCCGGTTTGCTCCTATCACCGCTAAGGTACCCTTACTTTACCCATTTGATCGGCTCCCTAAACCCCGTAGGCACCCGTGCTGTCCCCATAGTGGGGTGTATCACTCCCCAAAGTGGCAACCCGATACCAACATGAAATGCACGGTCGTACCTACACGATGCAACGGCGTCTTACCTACCAGCCCGGACCCATGCACGCACATGAACCCGTTGGACTTGCTTTGCCACCGCTATTCACGTTTTGACCTCTTATATTCAAGCCCAGTAAGCGTGTCCCAACCCCGCCCTAGTACCGGGCCCAATTAGATACTCAAACGGGTTACTGGTTGAAACGGGCCCCCATCCGGACACAAGCCTCCCAACTATGCTTGGCCCCCACTAGGTTTTTTTCTCCCACTTAACCATTTTAATTTAAATGTCCATGTCTTACACATGCTACGGTTAAGTCCATACTTGCATGTCATAATTTACATGCCTTATCTTATTCCGGTTAAGTCCATATTTACATGTCATAATTTACATGTCACCCCACTTAACCCTCTAACCATACCCATGTCTTATTATGGTTAGTATTCCTTAATTCATTCCTTATGACGAACGGTGCATGACCTCCCACATTAGACCGAACACTTTGTGGCCGCTGGATTTGTCGGGCGGTTCCGGGCAGTCTTACGCCACAATTGCACATAACCTCGTGTCAAAGGTTTATTAATAATCATATTTTACCCATACGCAATTTTCTTGTCATGTATATCCAATTAAACATATAATTATGCTTATAATATTGCCTATTCCAAATTGTCACTAATTACATATTAATTAGCCTCAATTACAAATTTACAATTATAGGCAATTTCATCAATTCCATGTAATTCATACCCAAATATGCCAATTTCACATATTATCCAATTATCCAAAATATCCAATAATATCCAATTTTCCATATTTCACATATTCCCATCGTTCCCACGTATTCGCATTCGCGCGTATTTTTAACATAGGCTCGAAGGTAGCCTAGATCCAAAAATAAAAAGGAATGCGGATAAGAAGAGAGAATCAAATCATAGAAAATTGGAATTAACACAACATCATGAAATAAAGGGGCATGTAAACTGTCATAGAGGCATACTGACAGATTCAACATGAATAAACTGATAAAGGTATGAACTTTACATAGAAACATAGGCATATGATGACATGAATCAAAAAGGTGAAGACTTGGATGAGATTTAAATTACATACATACATATGAATCCTCTTTACAACTTCATCATGTTACTTTTAATCCCATTATATTGTGAAAATCACCGTTCTCACCTTTCGTGGTTAAAGAATAGAATTATGCTCTGAAATTAGTGTAGAAACGTTGCGATGTTGCTGATTTATCTTCTTGAATTGTTGTTGAAGCTCTAATCTTTAATTTGAGTTGAAGTTGAACACTTGAGATTTGATTTAGAGGCGGCGGCTAGGGTTTAAGAGAGAATTTAACAGCATAATTGTGTCATAGATAATATTTATGAATTATGGTTAGGTCTTAGGGTGTATATATAGGTGTAGGAAGTTATTTAGGCCTTAGGATTAACCCTAGAACTGATCTGGACCACTTAGATGCCATATCATCCCTTAGGGCGAATCGGGCCACGGGTTGGCAGCCAAACACCCTAGATTTACCTCTAGTCGACCCAACGGGGCTTGGGTCGACTCCAAAAATGGTGTGGTTCGTCTATTCCCCTCCCGATTCGTTGTTTTGAACTTTTTTGAATATTTATTTAATTTATATATATATATATATATATTTCTCTCATATGCATACAAACTTCATGGCTTAATAACTTCTTCATAATTAACCATTTTCATACTAAACCACTTTTTTGAACTGCATTTACACTAAGCCACTTTTTAGCTATTCCCCTAAAACAAAAATATAGCGCTGGCGGGGATCGAACTCTGTACTTCTTGTATGCCATTCACATGTTCTAACCAAACAAACCTTAGAACAATGCTAAACATCATTCTTTTCTCATTCCTCTTTTTCAAAAAATATATTCTTTAATTTGTTATTTTAATATTCTCAGAAATATGGGGTGTTCCATTCTCCCCTACTTAAAGGATTTCGTCCTCGAAATCTCTAAGTCAAGAAGAACGTATCCTACCATCCAATCATCCATCTACTCAACCATCAACCACTAGCAACCATGGTCCTTAAAAGATTTCTAATTCTTTTCATGTACATATGCATAGTGTGTGTATATGTCCGTATACTAATGCAAAATCAGGCGGTCCACTGATTTAGTCGACCTCCTTAATGCAAATAATGATAGTGCCATGTATCCATCATGTATGCAAAGAACGCTATACATCTCATTACTACATGTATGCACAACCATTCATTTAAATGCAACATCCATATGATACACACATTCAATGTACACTCATTTTACTAAATACATCCATTTACATGCAATATGCGATATGAAAGTGACTGAGCCGATCTAGTGCCTAAAGTGTGTGTATATGCATCCACGAGAAACCACTAGCAAACACTTACATCCACCATACAAAACATGTCTCAAACACATGTTTCAACCATAGGACTACCCTATCTAAAGGTCAAAGATACTAGCGAGAGGGCATACTAAAGATAGAACAAGTACAAGCTAAGCGATAAAGGAGAAATTAAAAGACTTACCCTCGAAAAGAAAAGGGTACAATAAACGCATCTTCTCTTCCGTCTCCCAAGTAGCGTCGCTCTCATCATCTCCCCATTGCACTTTGACTAGCTTGACCTCTCGATTCCTCAACTTCTTAATCTCCGACCCAAGAATGCACGTAGGAGCTCATCGGATCGTCGCATCATGTTCTATTCCACCTCTCTAAGCAAGCTCTTCCAAAACTCTCTAGTAAAGATAGGATCGTGATTGCTCACTATGCTAGAAGGAACTCCGTGCAAACGAACTATCTCTCGAATGTATACGGAGGCTAACCATGGAGCAGTCCTCTTACTCTTCATGGGAATGAAATGGGAGCTCTTAGTAAGTCTGTCTACCACGACCCAGATCCCCGTATTACCCTTCCTTGATCTTGGCAACCCATCAACAAAGTCCATCGAGACACTCTCCCACTTCCATTGTGGGACCTCCAATGGGTGAAGCAACCCACCAGGCTTCTTTTGCTCTGCTTTTACTTGTTGGCACACCAAGCATCTAGCGACAAACTCGACCACATCCCTCTTCATACCGGCCCAAAAGTAAACTCGTCTCATGTCCGTGTACATCTTGTCCCCACCGGGATGAATGGTCATCTTCGAACGATGTGCATCATCAAGAATGGTCTTCCTCAAGTTCTTGTCTCGTGGTACACAAAGTCTACCGTCCCTACGTAACCAACCCTTATCATCTAGGGTATACATACTGAGATGGCTCAATAACTCTCCCCTTATGAGCTTCTCTACTAACTCAACCAACTATGGGTCATCTCGCTGTGCCTCACCAATCCATCCCAAAAGCGTAGGTCTGACCTCTAAGGATGCTAGCAAACCGGGTACAAAGTTAATGGAAGGTCTAAAGTCAAACGTAGAGATGAACTCTAAGCTTCGCCGCTCAACAAACAATGGACTCAAGGACAACCTTTTCCTACTTAAGGCGTCTGCCACCACGTTACCCTTGCCAGGGGTATATGCTATCTCAAAATCATAGGACGCTAAGAATTCCATCCACCTGTGCTGCCTTAAGTTCAAGTCCTTCTGAGAGAACAGGTATTTTAGCGATTTGTTGTCTGTAAACAATTCAAATTTCTCTCCAAGAAGATAATGGTGCCAGGACTTAAGCGCAAAAACAATAGCACCCAACTCTAGGTCGTGTGTAGGGTAATTTTTCTCATGCACTCTCAACTGCCTTCCTCCATAGGCTATTACCCTCCCCTCTTGCATTAAGACTGCACCTAGTCCTGTCCCACAAGCATCGGTATAAACGGTGAATGGCTTACTCCCATCTGGCAACACTAAGACTGGGGTTGTGGTCAAAGCTCTCTTTAAACGTTGGAACGCATCATCACAACCTACGTCCCACGTGAAAACTAGGTTCTTCTTCGTCAAGCGTGTCAATAGGGTTGATATCTTTTGCGAAGTCCTTGATAAACTTCCTATAGTAGCCAGCCAACCCCAAGAAACTCCTCACCTCGGTAGCATTTTTAGTGACCTTCCAATCTTGGATGGCCACCGCCTTTGCGGGATCCACAGATATCCCTTCTTTGGAAACCACGTGCCCTAAGAATTGCACTTCCTTCCTCCAAAAGTGACATTTAGAAAATTTAGCTTTAAGGTTATGCGCTCGAAGGGTCTCCAACACTTCCCTAAGATGTAGGGCATGCTCTTCCTCGCTCTTAGAAAAGATCAAGATGTCATCCACAAAGACCACCACGAATTTATTAAGGTACTCCCTAAACACCCTACTCATCAAGTCAACAAAGTATGTGGGGGCATTTGTCAAACCGAAGGGCATCACAAGCCACTCATAGAAACCGTCCGGAGTCCTAAAGGCAGTTTTTTCTATGCTATACTCAGCCACTCTCAATTGATGGAAACCAGTGGCTAAGTCCAATTGCGAAAAAACTGAGGCGCCAACTAACTGATTGAAGAGATCGTCAATCCTCGGCAGTGGGTGCCTATTCTTCTTAGTAAGCTTATTAAGTTCTCTATAGTCCACACAAAGTCTAGGGGACCCATCCGCCTTCGTGGCAAATACTACTGGAGCACCCCACTCCGATATACTACGTCTTATGAACCCCTTCTCAAGCAACTCCCCTACTTGCTTATTGAGTTCCCTCCTCTCACGAGGAGCCATGTGGCGTACTGGCAGAGATACAGGTTTTGCATTATCTACAAGATAAATACGAAAGTCTATCTCACGTTTTGGGGGTAGACGCCTCACCTCATCAAAGACATCAACATATTCACGGACTATACGAACAGAATGTAAATCATCATTGGATGCGTCAAGTGACTCAAGATAACTAAGCATCACCGATCCTCCAGGGTCACAAGAAATATCAAGGGTCTTTCCACTACGAGTCAACAATTTTACTACCCTTCGTTCACAATCTAGGATGACACCATGTCTGGCTAGCCAATCCATCCCTAGAATCAACCCATAGCCCATGAAACCAAGCACAAAAGCATTACATTCAAAACCAACGCCTAAGATAGACAATCTCAAATCCCTACAAACCATGGATAAATGAGCCGACCCACCAACAGGATTTGAGACTATAATGGGATCCACAACGAGACTAGTATTTAAGTGCAGTGTTTCAACTAATGATGTAGAGATAAACGAATGTGATGCGCCAGAATCGAACAAAGTACGGACAGGATGATCAAACAAGAAAATCAAACTTTCGAAAGAAATTTTTCTACCTTCTTCCTGCCCCGGAGCCATGAGAGCATGAACCTGCCCTCCAGAAGTAGAACCTGCCCTTTGCCCTTGCTTCTTTGGATGGTCCTTGACAGCATGACCTGGATCACCACAATGATAACAAGCGAACTTCTTCTTCTTCCTACAGTATTTCTTCAAATGGCCGGGTATCCCACGGTTGTGACACTTCCTCTAATCTTTACCACTTTTCTTTTGTTGTTGAGCTTTCTTTGGATCCTCCTTATCTTGCGGCCTAAAAGTACTTACACCCTTCTCTTCTTCATGCATGTATGCCATATCAACAAGCTTTTCATACGTAGCCCCTATTGGAATGTGGGAGATAGCCAAACTGTGAAGCGGTTCATTTAGGCCCTTTGCAAACCTCAAGGCCTACTTGTGAGGCATATTCACCAACTCTAGCCCAAATCTCGCCAACATATTAAATTCGGTCACATACTCCTTCACGGTCAAGTTTTTCTGCTTCAATGTCAAGAATCTCTCCATATACATACTCTCCTCAGCTTGAGAAAGGAATTTCAACTCAAATCTTCCCCTAAAATCTTCCCACATCTCTACAACACGCTCTCCATTAGTAACCTCCCACCAATACGAAGCTTCGTCCTTCATCAACCAAGCAGCCAATTGGACCTTCTTACAATCGTCCAAATCGAAAATGCTAAACAGATCCTCCACTTCTTTCAACCAATTTCTAGCTTCAACAAACGTTTCAAACCCACTAAAGGGTTTTCCACCCATCGAACGAAAGTCTTTACATATCTTGGAGAAAGCATTTCCACGCGGAGGAATGACTGGAGCTGGGGGAGGAGGCGGAGGAACGTCGGCCGGACCCGCGGCAGCGGCCCTAGCCTCGAGATATTGACGAAACCAACCGGGTATATGAACACCCTCTAGTATCTCAGATGCTCCAGACATGTTGAAAAGAAAAGGAAAATGTTTCAAAACAAGGGAAGTGAAAGAAAGATGTATGGCTTGCGGGGATTATGCTCCTTAAAGTAAACTTTCCTTGAAAATAGCTTCTTTAAAACAAGTTTTTGAAAATACTTTCTATGAAAATAATACTTTTGAAAACACTTTTCAAAACTTTTTATCTGTTCTTGTAACCATAGCTCTAATACCACGTGTAACACCCCATGTCCATTAATGTCACTCACAAAGGGAATGCATCAATGTCCACGAAGCGTTATTGTTGTATAGAACAGATAAATTACAAGAATAAATAAATAAAACAACATAGAGAAAGATAAAACTTATTTCATTGCATCATAACTCAAAATATGCTTACATAAGTAGTTTCCAAAACCATTACAATAGGATCAATAGTCTTTTCCAAAAACTTCAAAGTACATAAAGAAGCAAATACTTAAATAACATAAATGCATAAATCCCCACTGAGCATAAGCAAAGCCATAAAGATGAGAGAGTCCAAAGCGATACATCTACTCTCTTAAAGCAACTGAAAGAAATCGGCACTAAGCTGTAGTATTCCTTCCTTGCGGACCTGGGAGGGAGGAAAGAAAAGAGGTGGAAACAAAACAGGTCAGACATAAAGTCGGGCGAGTCCAGTAATTTTAACAAATAATGGGTAAGGTAAATGATCAAGACATAAATAGGCATCATGATATGGCTGTAACATAGATAAGGTAGATAAAAAGGATGGACAAGATGATTCCGTTCCTAAGTACTAAGACAATCCTACACCTTGGCTAAGCGAACAACCCTCCAAGTACTGACCCCGAAGACCGAAGTCAACATCAGACTAGCACCCAAAGGACTATCCAACTCAACCAACATGTATTTCGTTACACCGCACTTTTGCTAAGTTACACCACATTACTTAATTACACCGCACATCTACTAGTCTCTTTTACTCGAGGTTGATCCCTTCCCACTAATTGTACCCACATGACAAACTAGGTAGTTACTTGTACCTAGCTGCTATCGTAGGTGTCGGCTTGCTCCTACCACCGCTAAGGTACCCTTACTCTACCTATTTGATCGGCTCCCTAAACACCGTAGGCACCCGTGCTGGCCCCACAGTGGGGTGTATCACTCCCCAAAGTGGCAACCCGATACCAACATGAAATGCACGGTCGTACCTACACGATGCAACGGCGTCTTACCTACCAGCCCGGACCCATGCACGCACATGAACCCGTTGGACTTGCGTTGCCACCGCTATTCACGTTTTGATCTCTTATATTCAAGCCCAGTAAGCGTGTCCCAATCCTGGCCTAGTACCGGGCCCAATTAGATGCTCAAACGGGTTACTAGTTGAAACAGGCCCCCACCCGACACAAGCCTCCCACCTATGCTTGGCCCCCACTATGTTTTTTTCTCCCACTTAACCATTTTAATTTAAATGTCCATGTCTTACACATTCTACGTTTAAGTCCATACTTACATGTCATAATTTGCATGCCTTATCTTATTCCGGTTAAGTCCATATTTACATGTCATAATTTACATGTCACCCCACTTAACCCTCTAACCATACCCCTGTCTTATTATGGTTAGTATTCCTTAATTCATTCCTTATGACGAACGGTACATGATCTCCCACATTAGACCGAACACTTTGTAGCCGCTGGATTTGCCGAGCGGTTCCGGGCAGTCTTATGCCACAAACCGGGTCTAACCTCGCGTCATTAACCGTTGCGCCTACAATTCATTCCTTTGACCTCTCACATTAGACGTCCAATTGTGGCAGCTGGATTTGCCGGGCGGTTCCAGGCAGTCTTACGCCACAATTGCGCCTAACCTCGTGTCAAAGGTTTATTAATAATCGTATTTTACCCATGTCCAATTTTCATATCATGTATATCCAATTAAACATATAATTATGCTTATAATATTGCCTATTCCAAATTGTCACTAGTTACATATTAATTAGCCTCAATTACAAATTTACAATTATAGACAACTTCACCAATTCCATGTAATTCATACCCAAATATGCCAATTTCACATATTATCCAATTATCCAAAATATCCAATAATATCCAATTTTCCATATTTCACATATTCCCATCGTACCCACGTATTCGCATTCGCGCGTATTTTTAACATAGGCTCGAAGGTAGCCTAGATCCAAAAATAAAAAGGAATAGGGATAAGAAGAGAGAATCAAATCATGGAAAATTGGAATTAACATAACATCATGAAATAAAGGGGCATGTAAACTGGCATAGAGGCATAATGACAGATTCAACATGAATAAACTGATAAACGTATGAACTTTACATAGGCACATAGGCATACGATGACATGAATCAAAAATGTGAAGATTTGGATGAGATTTAAATTACATACATACATATGAATCCTCTTTACAACTTCATCATGTTACTTTTAATCCCATTATATTGTAAAAATCACCGTACTCACCTTTCGTGGTTAAAGAATAGAATTATGCACTGAAATTGGTGTAGAAACGTTGCGGTGTTGCTGGTTTATCTTCTTGAATTGTTGTAGAAGCTCTAATCTTTAATTTGAGTTGAAGTTGAACACTTGAGATTTGATTTAGAGGCGGCAGCAAGGGTTTAAGAGAGAATTTGAAAGCATAATGGTGCCACAGATAATATTTATGAATTAGGGTTAGGTCTTAGGGTGTATATATAGGTGTAGGAAGTTATTTAGGCCTTAGGATTAACCCTAGAACTGATCTGGACCACTCAGATGTCATATCAGCCCTTAGGGCGAATCGGGCCACGGGTTGGCAGCCAAACACCCTGGATTGACCTCTAGTCGACTCAGTGGGGCTCGGGTCGACTCCAAAAAGGGTGGGGTTCGGCTATTCCCCCTCCCGATTCGCTGTTTTGAACTTTTTTTGAATATTTATTTAATTTATATATATATATATCTCATATGCATACAAACTTCATGACTTAATAACTTCTTCATAATTAACTATTTTCACACTAAACCACTTTTTGAACTGCGTTCACACTAAGCCATTTTTTAGCCATTCCCCTAAAACAAAAATATGGCGCTGCCGGGGATCGAACTCTGTACTTCTTATATGCAAGTCACATGTTCTAACCAAATGAGCTACTAAGTCTTTTGCTTACAAACCTTAGAAGAATGCTAAACATCATTCTTTTCTCATTCCTCTTTTTCAAATAAATTATTCTTTAATTTGTTATTTTAATATTCTCAGAAAACACGGGGTGTTACAGATGATGTAGAAAAGGATTAATAAGAATTCATCAAAGAGTAAAAGAGTCATATATGAGCTATGAAAGGAGCAGCACCACAACTTCAGATATGAAATTATAAACCGATTATGAATTTTGCTAACTATTGCATATCATAAATCTATTTACTTACTCAAATATCTAAGATCAATAAATAAATGTAACTTTGTTTATATTAGAAAATTCTTATGTACTGATAAAAATACCAGTGACCTTGCAGATAGAAACAAAAATCGATTTACATCAAATCCTACTACCATCGCATACTAAGGTGTTTGGTCTTCCATAAAAAGCAGATATCACACATATTTAAGAGAAAATAAGGAAAAATATCAGCACCTAAAATGAACACCATAGCGGGCATCTAAATCATCTTTTCCATTGAACAACTCCTGGAAGGTAAACACACAACACTCTCTCGAAATTATATATACCTAGAGAAAAGCAAACTTTGTTTGAAGAGCCTATTAGTTCATAAAACATGACTTTTTTGTCTTAAAAACAAGAAATTTCCTTATGATAATAGATACCTAAATTGAGACAACTATATATATATATATATATATATATATCACACAATATTGAAATGGTTTTCACTAACCTCAATGTAAATAACTAATTTTACCACAAAAGGCTTTATTATCCTTTTTAGAATAAAAGTATTTTCGAAAATGTTATTGTTTTAGAATTACATTACTTGTAAAAATTTAATTTATGAAAGCTAATGCAAGCTTCTTGGTAATTTTCAAGAATTATCAAAGACTTCCTTCATATTTTACAAAGAATACCATAAATATCACTAAAGCCTTTCAACGCCACCAAAAAACTAATTATCATAGCTTATTCTTTATTAAAGGACTATTGTTCATGTATCATGACCATTTAGTCCTTTATTTAAAGATTTGTATTTCCATCATGAGAATGATTTAAAAACTCTCCTCAGTAGCAATGCCGAGAAGATGTTACTTCCAAAAGTATTTTTCCAAAAAGAAAAGCGACATTTCATATGATTTCTAAAATATTGAAGAAACAATATTATCTTTATTTATGTAAACTGATTATTGTAGAAAATGTAATAGAATGAGTGAATGTAACATTACAAATAGGATCTATATATACACACGAAAAAGTGAAAAAGAACATGGGCCGAGGCCTATGTACTAAATCCTATAACAAACTATAAAGAATAACGCCGAAAATAGAGGTGTCAAATGGGTTGGGTTGGGTGTCTAAATGGGTAGTGTCGAGTTTTGACCCAATCTATTTATGACCTATTCTCTTTGACCCATTTATTACCCAAGCCGTTTATAACCCAACCTTCTAATAAGTGGATTACCCATTTAACTCACTTAAGTTTCTAAATTTGATTTATTTAATGAGAACAAATGCAAAAAAAATTCATTTTCGAAATATTCCATAAAATTTTGAATTTTCAGAATTTGAAATTCAAGAGTCGAATTATTCGAAAATAAAAATTAATTAAAGAATTATTTTAAAATAACAAATTTTAATGCTAAAAATGCAAAAATTACGAAAATACCCTACATTTTGAAAAAAGTGAAAAATAAATAAATTTCAAAAATCCAGAAATTTACGAAATGAAAAGTAAAAAAAAAATTATTCAAAAATTACGATTTCTAAAGCTAAAAATGTAAAAATTATGAAAATACCCTTCACATTGGAAAAAGTGGGAAAAATTAAAAAAATTCAGAAAAATATGAAATGAATAGTAATAAAAGAATTATTTGAAAATAATATTTTTTAAAGTTAAAAAGACCAAAATTACGAAAATGCCCTTCATGTTGACAAAAGTGAAAAAAAACAAAATAAAATTTGAAAAATCCAGAAAATTACGAAATAAAAAGAAAAAAAAGAATTATTCGAAAATTACGATTTTTAAAGCTAAATATGCCAAAATTACAAAAATGACCTTCATGTTGAAAAAAGTGAAAAAAAAAACAAATTTTAAAAAATTCCCGAAAATTACGAAATGAGAAGTAAAAAAAGAATTATTTTAAAATAACGATTTTTAAAGCTAAAAAAACTAATATTACGATTTTATAGACCTCTAATGACAATATATCTTCAATTTTTTTAGGAAATATGATGAAATCAAAGAGAGAATGATATGAATTCAAGTACAACTCTCTGATATTGTATTGCAGACAAATCGATGAAGAATTAGAGCGAAAGAGAGTGGATTTTCCAGAATAATTGGATAGTATTCATCGAATTTGTGTATAAAATGTATGGAGAAGGAGTGGAAGAAAATGTGAAAAGATGATGAAAAGTCCGTTTCCAGGAGCCTTTAAATAGCGGTTGAAGGGATGTGTCTTTTGGTGAAGGCATGGAGGGAAATAACTTATAACTTGAAAGTTGAAAATATGGTAAACCGCCATATATCGACATACCAAAACTTGTATGTCGATATATAAGTGTTGCAAAATATGAACAACACTTATAACTGTTTTAAATTTTCTACACTTCAAATTTCCTTATATTTTTGGATTTTGGTGATTCGGTTGAGGTCAATGGTTGATTGTCTTCAGGTATAATTGCCATAGGATCTTTAACATGATATTCTAAGGTTCAACCAATTCCTCATCACTTCAAACACCTCTGTTCTTCAGTATTCTTCATTAATAGGCTTTGGTCTTCAATTGTTTTGATTATTCTTCCTCTGTTATTCTTCCATTGCTCTGATTAATCTTCTTCTGTAATTCTTCTTGTGTGCTCTTGTTTATCTGTATAAATGACTTCATAATATATCTTATATAACTGCACAACTCAAAGGTATGTTAGTAGTAATGTTTATATAGTTGTTGTCATCAAAATTAATACCCAGCGTATTAACAAAATGCATGTTGTTTATACAATTAATGTGCATATATATTCTTTGATTATTTTATAACGTAGCATTTATTAACTTCCAAATCCTACCAACTAACTTTGAATTTGCGAATTTCAAAAAAAATCTATTTTTTAATTCGATTTCTTATTTTAGAAATAGGTAGAAAATGAAAAATTCCATATTTTCCGTCCCATTTGTATGCATTTTCCCCCCAAACTTGCACTACAAAAGAATTCTGAATTCCATGCGCCAACTTGGCGTACGGATGGCGTAGGGAATCGAATTTCCTATGCCATCCCTATGCGAAGAAGAAAGTCGGAAAATAGCTCATCGCAAATATTTCCCTACATCATCCTTACGCCTACATGCCTACGCCATATCTACGCCAAGTTCCCTACAGCAAACCTACGCCAAGTTCCCTACGTCATCCCTACGCCAAATTCCCTACACTGTCCCTACGCCAAGTACCATACGCTATCCCTACGCCAAATTCCCTACACCGTCCCTACGCCAAGTTCCCTACGTCATCCGTACGCCAAGTTCCTACGCATTCCCTACGCCAAGTTTCATATGCATCCTTACTCCTTCCCTACGCATCCGTACACTAAAAATCAATATGGTTGTTTTATATTTATCTTCGTCTACCAAATCATAATAAAACCGAACATATGTGAAATCATAGCAATATATATCAATAAAAACATTGACATAAAATGAATATCATGGTCGAATTACCATAAACTTGCTACAAATATTCTTAAAACAAATTATGTCTAACAAACAATAAAATAAAGTTGCTACATAACTCAAACATGATCGTTTCATCTAATTCAAACATCGTGTAATGTACCTTACATAAATAAAACATCAAGCCCACTTCCAAAATAAGATTAATTCATAAAGTACGTCATAGCTGCGGTTCTTGCTCTCGCCGTAACCCTTGTAAAAACTCTTGCACATAACTCATTTGTTCTTGTAGTTTGCTAATAGTGACACTCATTTCTTGATTTTTATCCCTTAGCTCTTCTACTTCCTTCACAAGCTTCTCTTTATCATCTGTAACTCCAAACCTAACGATGTATGTATTGTCTTTGTATATCTACACATAATTTTTTTAATCCAATTAGTACAATGAATACATTTCATATTACAATTAAGTAAAATGGTCAGTTCTGCGAAGCCTTAAGGCTCAGTTCCATAATCCAACTAGTACAACGAAACGGCTCAGTTTCGCTGAGCCTTAAGGCTTAACTGAACTGAGCTTAAGGCTCAGTTTCAGCTGAGCCTTAAGGCACAGTGAAACTGAGCCGAAACGGCTCAGTTTCCGTTGAGCCGTAAGGCTCAGCTGAAAGCTCAAGGCTCAGCGAAACTGGGCGTTTCGGCTCAGTTTCGTTGAGCCTTAAGGCCCAGCGGAAACTGAGCCATTTGTTGAAACTGAACTTAAGGCTCAGCAATGCTGAGCCTTAAGGCTTAGCCGACAGCAATTTGAAGTTACATTGTGCGCAACTTCAAGTTGTTGTTGCACAACAACTCGAAGTTGCTGTGCTAGCAACTTCAAGTTGTTGTTTATTGCACAACAACTTCAAGTTGTTGTTGCACAGCAACACGGCTCAGCGGAAACTGAGCCTTATGCTCAGTTTCGCTGAGCCTTTCGGCTCAGCCGAAACTGAGCCTTTGGGATCAGCGAAACTGAGCCGTAAAGCTCAGTTTCACCTGAGCCTTACGGCTCAGCGAAGAGCCACAAAAGAGAACACGTGGGATCTACTTATGGATCTACATGATCACCACAGGACTAGTTCTTTCTATGTGGTATTGATTCAACACATATTATATTAAGTAGAAGCATTATCAACTAATAGTCTACTGTACAGAGCATGAGCATAACTAGAAAACAAATAAATTAAGTATTCAGTCAATACCCCAGGAATATTGTCGGTACCAGGCCTTCATTTGTTTCTTGAAGAAGCACATGTCTCACCTTGTCCAATAAGCTGCATGCAAAGATGGTTTAGCTCGTCGTGAGAGAGCTCGCCGCCCTGACTCTCAGTCATTTGAGCAACCCGCTCATTGTATTTGGCCTGTAATTTAAATAAAAGTTAGATATTGTATTGTTTAACATAATTAGAAAATCGTAAACTATAATTTAAAACTTTTGTTGATTACATACAACAAACAGTTCCGAGTACTCATCAACCCATCCCCCATCTATAGAACCGTCCGGTTTCTCAAAATTATGTGTTTGAATATAAACATGTATGAATGTTGGTGTTCGACCTTGTTCTTTCTCCTAAAAAATAAAAATAATTTATCATATCTTTATTTGGATTGTATACTGTTATTAGTTAATAATTTAAACAATTACCATATCGTTCATCCATTGTGCCATTGACTTAGAACCACACCTATGTGACCTTGGTTTTTTTTTTGCGTGCAACTTCTATTTTTAGAAAGTTCCTTCACATCCCCCCTCTCGTAATAGGATAAAAATTGTTGCCATTCCTCATCTGTTATACAGGCATTCTTCTTTTTATATCTTCTCATGTCTCCAACAATCCACCTATACTTCAAAAAACACTTTTGATCCCATAACAGTCTGACAGCAAAAGAAGTAGTGGTATCCCAAGCGTACAATGCCTACATAAAATTTTAGGATCAAATAAACAGGAAAAGATAATCATGAATGAACTAAATATTGCAAGAACCTGAATTTCAAAATTATTCTACCTTAAACTCTACAAACCAATGATCCTTAATATTAGCAGGAATCATACTGAAACAAGGCCAAAATGATGTCAAACGGGCCTTAAGCGTATTAGATATAGTACGAGATGTCGAGTCACTATTCGCGAATTCCCACCTGTTAATGCAGAAATTAGAGTAAATTATGTAATGCATTACTGAAATATACAATAATTCGAAAATTTAAAAAATTTACTTACTCGCCACTATTCCTACAACCGATGTACATGGTATCGACTGACGAAGTCGAGCCAGTCTGTGACACTTGTCCAGATAGCCCTGGGGTGTCTTCATCATGATCACCTTCATCCGAAGGGGTGGATTTTTGATTGATAGAGGGTGGTGCTGGTTCGATCAAACCCAAACCACGTCCACTACCACTAACGATCACCACCCCCACTACGGCCACTGCTACTACGACCACCGCAACCACGAGAACTCATATCTATTACATGAATACGACATTTGCAACTATATGCATAAGATAATCTAACATTTCAAAATGAAAGTAGTGCACTTTATTTAAGACAAGGTTTAAAAACATCCATCAAAGAGCTTAGAATGTAAATCAACAATTGAAAATTTTACTACTAACTAAACATAAAATCAACCGAGCAACCAAAAACACATGCAGACAATCATAATTAAATATGCATGCTACCAATCTTTATTATTTTCATCACTCTCAATGTTAACACTCTCGTTTTTAAGCCCACACTCATCTTCTTCTACTTTAATTTGCGCATCGTCATCTTCATCTACTTCGATCCCATCATTGACGTCATTTATAAGAGATCCTATGTCTTCTACTTGTTGTACAATCTCCAGTAGCTCATTAGGTTCTGGATCATTTTGATACGCTATATTGTCGGTTATAATCGTGTTTGAGTAAAATGATCATCTCGGTTTTATCTTAATGACAACCCACTAATCTGGACGACTGTTGTTGATATCAGGATACGGTGTGAAATAAACTTATGTAGCTTGTGCCGTCAACACAAATGGACCATACCCTAATTTTTTTTTGTGGTTCACTTCAATAAGAGGGTAGTCCTTATGTACGCATTTTACTCCAATATTTGGCCTACTATCAAACCATCGACATTTGAATAGAAACGTATTTAATTCCGGCACCACCTAGTAAGTTAACTCAATTATTTCCTCTACTACACCATAATAATTTGTTATGTCATCATCGTTGTTCCCACCTTTGATACTAACTCCACTATTAATAGTTGTCTTTTTCTTTCCATATTCTTCTGTGTGGAACTTAAATCCATTTATAAACATTGTTGGACATATTCTGTAACTAGTATGCGGACCAAAAGCAAGTTTCCTATAGCAAATGTTGGTGACGTTGTTCGTATCAACCTATCAATTTGAATTAAATACACAAGTTAATATATAATGGATAACGTGCAAGGTTAAAAACATGACTTATCATACTTACATATTGTTTAAACCATCCCTCGAATACTTTACAAAGTTCAGCATTGGGATATTCACTTTTGAACTTGCTGTTTAAACAAAATACACATGTTAATATCTAAGCAGTATTGTGTGTAGCTTGAAGAGATTGACATTAATTTAGTTAGTGAATAATCAAATTATTATAGTACCATATAAGATCAGCTAATTCATTGCAATTAAGAAGCACAGTTGCATTGGCTAGATTGTAATCCTTTGTTATAGTGAAGCCTTTAACATTCTTCCATTTACCAAATGGGCGTCCTACTTTTTGTATACTGAGAGAACGTTACTGAAGCATCCACAGTATCATTTTCATTGCAATGACCATGATTAAAATTTTAATTCACATGATCATCGAAATAATGACTAAAAAATATGGTTGCTTCTTCAATAATGTACGCTTGACAAATTGGACCTTCAACATGTGCTTTTTGCTGCATCTTTTTCTTTAGGTGGCCCAGATACCTTAATAGGAAAATGTGTGAATAATACTATGACATGTTCTATATTTAAGCATTGCGTAAATAAATATAATTATTATATACCTCTCAAAAGGATACATCCAACCATCATGCACTGGTCCCCGTAGTAATGCTTTAGTTGGTAAATGTACTGGCAAATGTTCCATGCAGTTAAAAACTCCAGGATGAAATATTTTCTCCAATTTACATATTATTTGGGTACATATCTTTCAAGCTTTTGCAAATGGCTTTTAGATAGAGTTGTCAAGCATATATCTTTAAAGAATAAACTGAGCTCTATTATAGGCATCCAAACCTTTTATGGTAAAATCTCTTTAAATACTATCGGAAATAGAGTCTCTAAAAATACATGGCAATCGTGGTTCTTCATACCTAACAGAATAAGATCCTTCATATCAACACATCGTTTCATATTAGAAACAATCCCATCGGGAAATCTCAAAGAAGCGATGAAACACCCCACCTTCGTTAAGGTCAGTCACAAAAGGAATGCCTTAACTTCGGTGGAGCATTATAGGTAAAAGATACAGATAATTTACAAGACAAACATATAAATAGCGGAAAAACTAAATTTATTTCATAAGTACGTGGTTCAGTCAAAACAATACAACAATTGTCTCAAACCAACTTCCAAATCATTACAACAAAATTTCTGTCTTAATTAAAACATAAAGAAGCATAAAATAACAATAAGGCAGCGTAAATCCCCAATAAGAGTGAATCCAAAGCCATAGCCTAAGGAAAGAGAATCCAAGCAATACATCTACTCTCTTCAAGCTGGAAATGGTCCAAACTAAGCTGAAGTAATCCCTCCCTGCGGACCTAAGGGGAACGGAAGAAAAGAAGACGAAAGAAAAATGGGCCAGACATGAGTCTCGTAAGTCCAGTGATTATTTAGCATGGAAACAGGAAAAAGGATCATGACATGAATAAACTGAACCTAGGACAGCACCCTAGAAATAAGGTAATAAAACTGAATATTCTATCGCACTCATTACTATTTCCGTGCACCCACCTACAAGTGTTTCAACTAGCACCATGTGTTCAAGATAAATGATCCCCTTTATCGATCGGCTCCTACTCGTATACGTTTTTACTTGTGTCATTCGGCCCCGCTTGATTGTAGACACCTGTGTTGGTCCCACCATGGGGTGTATCAAATCTATGGTGGCAACCCGACACAATTCAGGATGCACAGTGTATAACTACTGATGCCCAGTGCCTGCTTTTTCCACTCTGGAGTACGTGCATGCTCGTACTCCGTCGGAACCTACACTGATGCACCCCCCGTCGTTGTTTTGACCGCTTATAATCAACCCATGATACATCTATGTGGATTACTGCTGAAATGGGTCCGCGTTACTAGGGTATCCTATTCAACATGTTAAAATGGTTAAGTGTTCTCAAATTAACCTAACCCCACCCATCAGTTTAGTTAACATGTTGTATTGGTTAAGTGTTGCCTTAATTAACTTATCCTTACCATTCCTGTTTTAGCTTTAATTCTTTCATTAAAGCACCAACTACTCACATTAGATATGTATTGTTGCAGTCGCTGGATGTGCCGGTTGGTTCCGGGCAGTCTTACACCGCAAATCAATCTAACCTCAGGTTCTTTTGGGCTTAATGCGCTAACCTCTCACATTAGATCTATATTGTTACGATTGTTGGATGTGCCGGGCAATTCCGGGCAGTCTTACACCGTAACTCAATCAAACCTCGGGTTAGGCATATTCGTCTTTTACTTAATTTACATATTTACCCTTCATATTTATATGTAAATTATCCACAATTATTGCCATTCAAGTCAGGCCCCATTTACCCTCTAAATCATGTTCATAATTTTTAGGTATATAAGTTATACCATTTTATGCCACTAATCATTTATATGATTATGGGCCAAACTATGCCAATAATATGAAATTTAAGGTTTTTCCCGATGTTACCCCCGTTATACGTTCGCATAATTCACATAGAACGTTAGGCTCGCAACTTAGCCTAACTTATAAACAAAAGGGAAAAGAAAGGAGCATGTACCATTCCCACAACTTAAAATAATAAGGATCTAACTAAACATATGCCATATAAATTTGGCATAAAACAATGAACTTGCATTTTGAATCCAATTAACATGAATTTTAAGCATATGAACGGGGACTTACATAGAATTATACAAATCCAATTAGGCATGTAAATGTGAACTTGCATTTGAGTTGGATCAAATTAACATAGATCTAAACATATGAGAATGTAGATCTAAACATATAGGCATATAAGACTTAGCCTAAAAACTTGTATGTAAGATAACATGAAAGAATCGCCAAGCTTATATATATATATAACATGATAGGTTCATCACCAATTTAGCATACAACATGATAAGTCCAATAAACCACAATAGTCTCATAGGCATATATGATAGAATCGTCACAAGAATAGACATGAATCAGCATCACCATTATCTTATAACTAGGCACAGTTTTAGTTTCGCTTTATTACAAATCATGACTTTTAACTGTTCACATCTAAAGAATAACCGAACTTACAAACAAAAGAAAAATCTTGTTTTCTGGGATCTGTTTTCTTAAACTGAAAAGCTATCCCTTGGCGTAGACTATCGATTCTCTAATTTAGATTTGATTCGTACCTTCTAACTTGCTTTCTAGTTTGCTTCCTAGTTGGAGAAGAATGGTGGCTATGACAGCATGACAGCTCCTTGGAACGAAATTGTGTGGTTAAGGGTTGAGGGTTGGGGTTGTTTATATAGAAGTTTAGATTTATGTGAGCCGTTAGATCAACCTAGGAGCAACCAGAACCATCCAGACTGGATAGAGATATCCAGAAATCGCCACATATGCCCTAGTGACTCAGCAACAAGTCAGAAATCGTCACTGTTTGGATCTGGGCGAGGGGATCGACCCCTACGGAGGAGTCGACACCCCTCTTGGGGGATCGACACCTATATCGACCCCCTGGAGGGAGTCAACCCCTATGGGCGGGAATTTTCCCGCCCAGGTAATTCAGGTGATTTTGAAATTCGAACTGCTTTTGTTTATTTAATTATTAAATTTTCTGTTTAAACATGAAATCTTTTGAACTCCATAACTTCTTCATATGGAGTCCAATTCATGCAAACTCGGACTCTATCTCAAGCAGAATTCCAAGACAAAACGCAATGGCGTAACCCATTTCCCTTAATTCTCACTTTTACAATTAAGTACTCTTTAATTCGTTACTTTAATAAACATAGAAAATACAGGGTGTTACATTCTCCCCTCCTCAAAGGATTTCGTCCACGAAATCTTCAAGTTAAGAAGAATGTATATCCTACCATCCAATCGTCCATCTACTCAACATCAAACACCGGCATCCATTGTCCTTAAAAAGATTTCTAATTCTTTCATGACTGTATGCATGGTTTGTGTATATGTCCTTGTCTAATGCAAAATCATGCAGTCTACTGATTCAGCTGACCTCCTTAATGCAAATTATGTCAGTGCCATGAGTCCATTATGTATGCAATTATTCCTAATCATACTTTCTACATGAGTGCACAATCATCCATACAAATGCAACGTCCATATGATAACACTCCAAGTTTCAATCCATATACAAACACATATATGCATATGCAACATGAAAGTGACTGAGCCGATCTGACACCTAATGTGCGTGTGTATGCATCCACAAGCAACCACTAGCAACTACTTGCAACCACTTGCAACCATCAATCATAACATGTTTCAAATACATGTTTACATTCATTGGTTTCTACCTAAGGATAAAGAATAGGACCGAGGAGATATACTTAAAAAGGTAGATACAAGCATGTATAAACTTATGGAAAAAGAGATCAAGGATGTACCCTCAAAAAGAAAAGGGTAGGCTACGCGTATTTTCCCCTCAATTTCCCAAGTCGCATCTTCCTCAGCGTCACTCCATTGAACTTTAACAAGCTTGACTTCACGGTTGCGTAGCTTTTTGACTTCCGTAGCCAAGATACGAGTTGGAACTCTTCTCACAGTTGCTTCTCGTTCCGCTTCTACTTCCTCTAGTATGCTTGGCTCCACAACTTCCACAAACTCATGTAAGCACTTTCGAAGTTGAGAAACATGAAAAACATTATGAACTCCAGCCAGTCTTTCGGGTAGCTCTACTCTGTAAGCCATCGTCCCAATCCTTTCAATGATAGGAAATGGTCCTACAAATCTTGGTTCCAACTTTCCTACGGACCCAAAGCGAATGACATTCCTCAAAGGAGATACTTTAAGGAACACCCTATCTCCAACCTCAAACTCAAGGTCGGACCTTCTTTTGTCTGCATAGGACTTCTGCCTATCTTGGGCAGTTTTCATTCGTCTTCTTATCAAGTCCACCTTCTTTGAAGTTTCTCTAATCATGTCTGGCCCAAGTACGAGCTTGTCTGTAGACTCCCACCAACAAGTTGGTGATCGGAATGGTCTTCCATATAAAGCCTCGAAGGGTGCCATGCCTATGGTGGCTTTGTAGCTATTGTTGTAAGCGAATTCCACCAAAGGAAGACGATCCTCCCATGTTCCTCCAAAGTCAAGAATGCATAATCTCAAGAGATCTTCTAGTACTCTGTTCACCCTTTCCGTCTAACCATTGGTTTGAGGGTGATAGGCAGTGCTTAAGCATAGCTGTGTGCCTACAGCCTCTTGCAAACTCCTCCAAAATTCGCTCGTAAAGATAGGATCTCGATCACTCGCTATGCTGGAGGGTATCCCATGGAGTCGAACTATATCTTTAAGATAAATGATGCTAAAGACGAGGCAGTCCTTCTACACTTAATAGGTATAAAATGAGCGCTTTTAGTGAGCCTGTCCACTATTACCCAAATACTGGTATTGCCCCTTCTTGACCTAGGCAACCCATCAACAAAGTCCATTGAAATGCTATCCCATTTCCTCTGTAGGACCTCTAGAGGATGAAGCAGACCACCAGGCTTCTTCTGCTACGCTTTGACTTGCTGGCATATTAACCACTTAGCGAAGAACTTAGCTACATCCCTCTTCATGCCATTCCAAAAGAAAACCCTTTTTATGTCTTTATACATACTGTCTCCACCTGGGTGTATGGTCAGCTTAGAATTGTGTGCTTCTTCGAGAACCGTTTTCACCAAATCCCTTGCTTGTGGGACGCATAGCCTTCCATCCCGTCTTAACCAACCCTTAACATCGATGGAGTATCTATTGAGGTGACTAGAAGTCTAACCCCTTATTAGATTATCCATCATATCAACTAGCTGAGGGTCTTCATGTTGTGCAGTTCCTATTGAGTCCAAAATAGTAGGCCGCACTTCTAGCGATGCTAACAAACCAGGTACAAATTCAGAGGAGGGTCTAATGTCAAAGTTTGCTATGTACTCCAAACTTTTCCTTTCTATAAAGAGAGGACTTAAGATCAGCTTCTTTCTACTTAAGGCATCTGCTACCATGTTGCCCTTGCCAGGGGTATAGGAAATCTCAAAATCATATGAGGCAAGGAACTCCATCCACCTTTGTTGTCTTAAGTTAAGATCTTTCTATGAGAAAAGGTACTTTAATGATTTATGGTCAGTAAACAATTCAAACCATTCTCCAAGTAGACAATGACGCCATGACTTAAGAGCGAAAACAATGGCAGCTAGCTCCAAATCATGAGTTGGGTAGTTCTTCTCATATACCTTCAACTGCCTTCCCCCATTACAAACTACCTTGCCTTCTTGCATCAAGACGGCGCCTAATCCTGTACCGCATGTGTTTGTGTATACGGTAAACATTTTGCTCCCATCAGGCAATGTCAGAACTAGGACTGTTGTTAGAGCCCTTTTCAAACGTTGGAAAGCAAAATCGCAATCCAAATCCCAAGCGAAAGTTAGGTTCTTCTTTGTCAATCTTGTGAGTGGGGCTGAGATTTTCGCAAAGTCTTTAATGGACTTTCGGTAAAAGCCCGCTAGCCCGAGAAAGCTTCGGACTTCGGTTGCATTCCGTGGAACCTTCCAATCTTGCGCTGCAACTACTTTTGCAGGGTCCACAGCTATCCCTTCCTTGGACACCACATGTCCAAGAAACCTTACTTCTTCTCTCCAGAAATGACATTTGGAGAATTTGGCTTTCAGCTGATGTGCGCGAAGAGTATCCATGACTTCCATTAAATGCAGAGCATGCTCTTCTTCATTCTTCGAGAAAATTAAAATGTCGTCTACGAAGACCACCACAAACTTATCAAGGAACTCCCTGAACACCCTGCTCATCAAGTCAACGAAATAAGCGGGTGCGTTTGTCAAGCCGAAAGGCATGACAAGCCATCCGAAGAAACCATCCGAGGTACTAAACGAGGTCTTATCAATGTTGTCTTCAGCCACTCTTAACTGATGAAACCCGGTAGCCAGATCTAGTTGGGAGAAAACCGATGCACCTATAAGCTGATCAAACAAGTCGTCTATTCTTGGAAGTGGGTTCCTATTCTTCTTTGTCAGCTTGTTTAGCTCCCCATAGTTAACACATAGGCAAAGGGAACCGTATGCTTTGGTTGCGAATACTACTGGAGCACCCCATTCAGAAATACTCCGCCTTATGAACCCTTTTTCGAGCAGCTCTTTAACTTGCTTGCTGAGCTCATTCCTCTCCCCTGGATCCATGTGTCTAACGAGTAGAGCTACAGGTTTTTCATTATCAACAAGGTATATGTGGAAGTCTATCTCCCGCTTCGGAGGTAAGCCCTTCACCTCTTCAAATACTTCTGAGTATTCACGGACTGCTCTAACAGACTGCAAGTTTTCAACAGACGCATCAAGAGATTCTATGTATCTAAGCATAACAGAATTCATGGGATTACAAGATATTTCAAGAGTGTTACCGAGGCGAGTCATAAGTCTAACCACTCTCTTTTCACAATCGAGGATGGAACCATTACCGGATAACCAATCCATGCCTAGAATCAACCCATAGCCCACGAAGCCCAAAATATAGGCATTACATTTAAACCTAATGCTTAGTATAGAAATTTCTAAATCCAAACAAATCATTGACAAATAAGTCGAGCCCCCAATTGGATTTGAAACAACCAAGGGATCTTCTATTATACTGGTGTCTAGGTGCAGAGATTCAACTAAAGCAGTAGATATAAAAGAGTGCGATGCGCCAGAATAAAAGAGTGTATGAACAGGATGATCAAAAAGATAAACTGAACTCTTAACAGAAATATTTCTACCTCGTTCATGTGGAGGTGCTATGAGAGCGTGAACCTGCCCTCCAGAAGTAAATCCAGTCCTCTGCCCTTGTCCTTGCTTTCTTGGGCAGTCCTTAGCCATGTGTCATGTCTCGCCGCACTGAAAACAATCACCCATCTTCCTCCTTTTCTTTCTGCAGTCCTTAATCAGATGTCCAGGAATGCCACAAAATTACACTTCCTCTTATCACAGGGTTTTTTGTTCTTCCCGCCCTTCTTTGAATCTATCTTCTTACTCAGCGACCCCTCCACTTTCTCATCTTAAGGTACTTCCACTTTTGCCTCTTTCTTTCCATCCTTGTCTTCCTCCTATAACAATGCCATGTCCACCAGTCTCTCATAAGTTGCACCCTTAGGTATATGGGACAAAGCTAGGCTGTGCAATGGCTCATTCAACCCTTTAACAAAATGGAGAGCCTTCTTATGGGGAGTGTTCACTAACTCCAGTCCGAATCTAGCCAGCTGGTTGAATTGGTTGACGCATTCCTTGACCGATATACTTCCCCGTTTGAGAGCTAAGAACTTCTCCATCTGTAGGCTCCCTTCACCTTGTGAGAGGAATTTCATTTCAAACCTCATTCTGAAATCCACCCAAGTTTCAACTAGTCTCTCAGCATTAGTAACTTCCCACCAATAAGAGGCTTCGTCCTTAAGCAACCATACAGCCAACTGTATCTTCTGCCTGTCGTCCACTTCGAAGATAACAAACAAATCCTCGGTTTCTTTGAGCCAGTTTCTTGCTACCACGAATGATTCAGATCCATTAAAGTTCTTTCCACGCATAGCTCGAAAGTCTCTCTATATCTTTGAGAAAGCATTTGCACGTGGAGGAGGAGGAACGGCTGCAGCTGGGGGAGGAGGAACGTCTGCAGGGCCTGCATCATTAGCCTTAGCCTCTAGGTACCTTCTGAACCAGCCAGGTACCGGTACGCCCTCTGGAAGGTTAAGATCCCTAGATATATTGAAACAAAAAAGAAAAGATTCAAAACAAAGGATAGAAAGATAGTGCATATGGCTATGGGGATTATGCCTTTTCAAACAACACTTTTTCTTGAAAATGCTTATTTAAACTTCTTTTTGAAAATTAGTTTCCAAAATTTTTATCTTATCTGGCAACCATCAGCTTTGATACCATGTGAAACACCCCACCTTCGTTAAGGTCACTCACAAAGGGAATGCCTTAACTTAGATGGAGCATTATAGGTAAAAGATACAGATAATTTACAAGACAGACATATAAACAGCGGAAACACTAATTTATTTCATAAGTATGTGGTTCAATCAAAACATTACAAAAACTGTCTCAAACCAACTTCCAAATCATTACAACAAAATCTCTGTCTTGATTAAAACATAAAGAAACATAAAATAACAATAAGGCAGCATAAATCCCCAATAAGAGTGTATCCAAATCCATAGCCCAAGGAAAGAGAATCCAAGTAATACATCTACTCTCTTCAAGCTGAAAATGGCCCGAACTAAGCTGAAGTATTCCCTCCATGCGGACCGGGGGGGAGGAAGAAAAGAAGACGAAAGAAAAATGGGTCAGACATGGTCTGGTAAGTCCAGTGATTATTTAGCATGGAAACAGGAAAAAGTATCATGACATGAATAAACTGAACCTAGGACGGCACCCTTGAAATAAGGTAATAAAACTGAACATGCTATCGCACTCATTACTATTTCTCTGCACCCACTTACAAGTGTTTCGACTAGCACCATATGTTCAAGATAAATGATCCCCTTTATCGATCGGCCCCTACTCGTATACGTTTTCTACTTGTGTCATTCAGCCCCGCTTGATTGTAGATACCTGTGTTGGTCCCACCATGGGGTGTATCAAATCTATGGTGGCAACCCGACACAATTCAGGATGCACAGTGTATAACTATTGATCCCCAGTGCCTGCTTTTTCAACTCCGGAGTACGTGCACGCCCGCACTCCGTCGGAACCTACACTGACGCAACACCCGCCGTTGTTTTGACCACTTATAATCAGTCTAGTAATCGTGCCCCACCCTGCCTAGTTCAGGGTACCATGATACATCTATGTGGGTTACTGTTGAAATGGGTCCTCGTTACTAGGGTTTCCTAATCAACATGTTAAAATGGTTAAGTGTTCTCAAATTAACCTAATCCCGCCCATCAGTTTAGTTAACATGTTGTATTGGTTAAGTGTTGCCTTAATTAATTTAACTTGACCATTCCTGTCTTAGCTTTAATTCATTCATTAAAGCATCAACCACTCACATTAGATATGTATTGTTGCGATCACTGGATGTTCCAGTCGATTCCGGGCAGTCTTACACCGCAACTCAATCTAACCTCGGGTTCTTTTGGCTTAATGCGCTAACCTCTCACATTAGATCTATATTGTTACGGTTGCTGGATGTACCAGGCGGTTCCGGGAAGTCTTACACCGTAACTCAATCTAACCTCGGGTTAGGCATATTCGTATTTTACTTAATTTACATATTTACCCTTCATATTTATATGTAAATTATCCACAATTATTGCCATTCAAGTCAGGCCCCATTTACCCTCTAAATCATGTTCATAATTTTTAGGTATATAAATTATACCATTTTATGCCACTAATCATTTATATGATTATGGGCCAAACTATGCCAATAATATGAAATTTAAGGTTTTCCCCAACGTTACCCCCGTTATACATTCGCATAATTCGCATAGAACGTTAGGCTCGCAACTTAGCCTAACTTATAAACAAAAGGGAAAAGAAAGGAGCATGTACCATTCCCACAACACAAAATAATAAGGATCTAACTAAACATGTGTCATATAAATTTGGCATAAAACAATGAACCTGCATTTTGGATCCAATTAACATGAATCTTAAGCATATGAATGGGGACTTACATAGAATTACATAAATCCAATTAGGCAT
Source organism: Allium sativum (assembly GCA_030737875.1). NCBI lineage: Eukaryota > Viridiplantae > Streptophyta > Magnoliopsida > Asparagales > Amaryllidaceae > Allium > Allium sativum. The sequence goes on along the minus strand of CM060916.1, from coordinate 785,942,351 downwards.
GTAAATGTGAACTTGCATTTGAGTTGGATCAAATTAACATAGATCTAAACATATGAGAATGTAGATCTAAACATATAGGCATATATGACTTAGCCTAAAAACTTGTATGTAACATAACATGAAAGAATAACCAAACTTATATATATATATAGCATGATAGGTCCATCACCAATTTAGCATACAACATGATAAGTCCAATAAACCACAATATTCTCATAGACATATATGATAGAATCGTCACAAGAATAGACATGAATCAGCATCACCATTATCTTATAACTAGGCATAGTTCTAGTTTCGCTTTATTACAAATCATGACTTTTAATTGTTCACATCGAAAGAATAACCGAACTTACAAACAAAAGAAAATCTTGTTTTCTGGGATCTGTTTTCTGAAACTGAAAAGCTATCCCTTGACGTAAACTATCAATTCTCTAATTTAGATTTGATTCGTAGCTTCCAACTTGCTTTCTAGTTTGCTTCCTAGTTGGAGAAGAATGGTGGCTATGAAAGCATGACGACTCCTTGGAATGAAATTGTATGGTTTAGGATTGAGGGTTGGGGTTGTTTGTATAGAGGTTTAGATTTTTGTGAGCCGTTAGATCAACCTAGGAGCAACCAGAACCATCCAGACTTGATAGAGATATCCATAAATCGCCACCTATGCCCTAGTGACTCAGCAACAAGTCAAAAATCATCACTATTTGGATCTGGGCGAGGGGGTCGACCCCTACAGGGGGGTCGACACCCCAGTCGACACCCCATTTGAGGGGTCAACACCTATGTCGACCCCCCTTGGGGGGAGTCAACCTCTATGGGCCGGAATTTTCCCGCCCAGTTGATTCACATGATTTTGAAATTCGAACTGCTTTTGTTTATTTAATTGTTAAATTTTATGTTTAAACATGAAATCTTCTGAACTCCATAACTTCTTCATACGGAGTCCGATTCATGCAAACTTGGACTCTATCTCAAGCATAATTCCGAGACGAACACAATGGCGTAAACCATTTCCCTTAATTCTCACTTTTACAATTAAGTATTCTTTAGTTCATTACTTTAATAAACATAGAAAATACAGGGTGCTACAATCAACCCACTCTAGTAATTTTATACAACGAGTCTTTTCTTACTCACAACAAGCAAGAACTTTGAAGTTTGAACGAATCGGATCAATCTTAAGCTCTAGACGATTGCAATAGAATTCAACATCTCTTCTTGATCTCAAATCATCTTTGGTTTTTCCATTCACATTCATGATTGTATGGAAGAAATTCTCAAATACATTTTTTTTAATATGCATCACACCTACATTGTGTCGAATTTTTAGATCCTTCCAATATGGCAATTCCCAAAATATACTCTGTTTGCACCAATTGTGATAATTATCTTTACCATGAATTTTGGGCTCTTTGTTTCCTGTCTCATGTAATTTTGCATAATCTTGTACAATATCAAATATCTCTTCTCCATTCAAAAAAGTTGGTGGTTGCAAGTTTACAATTTTATTTCTTTCAAAGTTTTTCTTATCACGTCTAAATGTGTCATTTGTATGTAAAAATCGACGGTGGAAACCCACCAACACTGCTTATCACCATGCTTCAGTGTAAATGCTTTTGTTGAATCCATGCATACAGGACAAGATAATTTACCTCCCGTACACCAGCCCGAAAGCATCCTGTACGCGGGAAAATCGCTTATCGTCCATAATAAACAAGCAAATAGTTTGAAAATTTCCCTTCTGATACGTCATACATGTCAATGCTCTCTACCCACATTTTCTTCAGGTCCTCAATTAAAGGTTGCAAATGAACATCTATTCTTTTTTTTGGATTCTTGGGTCCAGGGACAATTAGGGTTAAAACCATGTGTGGATTTTGCAAACACATCCAAGGAGGTAATATGTAAGGTGTCAAAATAACTGGTCAAGTGGAGTACTTTTTACCGTACTCATTAAAAGGTTGGAAACCATCAGTGCATAAACCGAGCCTAATATTTCGTGATTCATTGGCAAAATCAGGATATTTGTCATCGAAATGTTTCCATGCTTCTCTATCTGAAGGATGACATAAAACTCCTTTGTCTCGAACTCGTTCACTATGCCATCTCATGTGCTCCGCGTGGCATAAGACGCATACAATCTTTGCAATCTAGGAATAATCGGAATATAATGTAAACGAGTAAAAGGCACACCTTTACCGTTACTTTTTTCTTTTCATATCTTCCTAAGCCAAAAAATTTACATTGTGAATTGTCTATGTCTTCTTTCCAATATAGCGTACAACCACTTCGACATGTATCTATCTTTTCATACGGCAATCCGAATACGGACACTTGTTTTTTTAATTGATACCGATTTTCAGCCAATCTAGTTTGCAAACCGGATGGAACCACATCTCGAATTAAACTAAGAACGTCATTCATTAATTTTTGTGTATCATTGTTTGTGGATTTTATTGCAACTAGCCTAGCAGTCGCTACCAACTCTGTCATAGGACATCCATCAAAAAGTGGTTTTTTTAATGCTTCTAACAAATCAAAAAAAGATTTAGCTTTTGGATTTGGCTTTTCCTCTACATCCAATGAATTAGACAACATGCTCAGACCAGCGGCACCAATAACCATGTTAGTCATTCTATTTTCTGTAGTAGTAGATTCATAAAAATCAATACCAAAATTTATGTTACCATCCTCAACATCTACCGATGTATTAATAACATTCACCACATCTTCACCATGATGTATCCACACATTGTAATCGTCTATAAAACCGTTTTTAGTCAAATGTCTTTGAACAATTCCATGAGGATGATGTTTTGTATCTTTGCATTTCTTACAAGGACAATGAATTTTCGTCATGTTTGTTCCATTGGAAGATGCCACTATCATGAACTCATTTAAACCTCTTAAAAATTGAAATGGAATTGTTTGTCTATGTCCAATATCTTTATGCATCCAAACGTGACGAACTTTCAATTGTTCCATCTTCTACTGCATAATTAAGACATCTATTATAAGATGAGTACTTATATTATTATTATTATGCGGAACTATAGTAATTTCATTATTTTAACAGTTATCTAATTATTGTATTATTTTGATTATGTATATAGAACTATTATTATGTATACACTTCAAAGATTATTTTGATGCTTGAACATCTACAACTAAATTTCCTAATTTTCCTTTAATTACATTTCTATTTTGTTCTGAAAACATTTCAATTGTGACTGTGAGTTTAAATAAGAATATTAAATATGTTGGTCATACAAATTAATTTTGAACCTGAATATAAATCAGCCGGGGAAAATCCGTACCGAATCAGGGTTTAAAGTTAAGATCTTAATTTTTTTGGAATCCACTAATAAATATATCTTCCAATTATTTTTTATTTCCATAGTTTTTTTTCTTTCTTGTTTCTATTTCTAGAATCCACTAATAAATCCATCTTCCAATTATTTTTTATTCAAACCTATTAACATGCTAAAAATCAAAACTTAAATAGATTGAAATATAAGTGACACACATATATTATTGTCTCATTAGAGTAATAAATAAAATGTTAAGCTCTAGGTAAATAATAAACATAAGAATTAGGTTGTTAACTTCTACTTCTACGAGATTTTTTGTTTTTTGTTGTAACATGCACTAAACATATTGTAGATTAATAAATAACAAATAAACTATTATTTTATATTACGCGTAGTATTTTCAGCTAGTGTTTAAATACATAAAAATTGAACTTCGTATAATTTGGTGTTGAAAAAACAAACTCAAAAACATCTTATCTATGAATACAGTGTTCATCCAGTTCAATAAATAATAATTTCAAAAGGTATATCATTTATATGGCGGGTCATAGAATAAAATGCATTTTGGTTAACTATTTACTCACTTCTTCTAAAACCAGTGAATTGCCTATTGACTGCGATCAAATAGGCTGTTAAAGTAACAATGAGAAAAGAGATTTTTTTTGGCTAAAATTAAGAAAGATATATATGTATCGATAATAGTTATCTACAGAAGATTGAATGTGAAAAATTATAGTATCAAAAGCATACAATTTTTCCTCTACAAATTAAAATAGTTAGTTTATAAGCATCCTAATAGTCGATTCAGAATTCTTTGCATGTTTAGTCATTTTTTTGTTCAATGTATAAGCGTATAGATATTGTTTAGCAATTAAATAACACATTATTAACTCAAAACTGATTTTGTATGTCTTAGGTTATAAATTTTGACAAAAATCAGTATTTCACTGTATTTTTTGTATGCTACTATTTTTCATAAATTTGTTTAGATTTGTGTTATATTGTATTACTGATTTACTATTTTTGTTTTATAATTCTGGTAATGGTTATTTGGTAACTTATGGTCACAGTGAACTTTCTACATATAGAAGCATAAATCATATAATATAAATAAATAATATATCCAAACATGTTTGTTCAGACATGGCCAATGTTATGTTCATTGTTGTAAAACTTGAAAGCATACATTAGGAACTTTCAAGTCCGTAGGATGAAGCGCAAGCCTCAAGAAATTAAGGTGAAAGAGTTTTGAATAAAAATAAAGCTCATATATAATGAAATCGAAATTTTTAGATTAACCTATGTGAAAAAAACACGTGTAACACCCCACGTCCATTAATGTCACTCTCAAAGGAAATGCATTAACTTTCATGGAGTATTACTGGTGAATAGAACAAAATATAACAAAATAGATACATATATTGGTACTTGAAAATTTTCAAAACAACATTTATTGCAGTGGAGAAATAGTTTGATTACAACAACATCATAAACCAACAGAAAAACCAAGTACACTTAGTAACCATCTTGACAAATTGTTTTCTGAGTACATAAAATAAAAAGCATAACCCAACATAAGTAGCCATAAAAGAGATGAGTTGAACTTTACTTTCAGCAATCCAAGCACTTCCAAAAGAGAGAAAAAGATCCTGATCAAGCTCCACTAGTACTAGTCCCACCCTGAGAACCTAGGGGGAGAGGGGGAAGGAAGAAAAGAGGCGAAAACAAAGGGGGTCAGACATAACGTCTGGCGAGTATAATAACTTTAACAATATAATTATTAAAGTAATTAGGATAAGGCATAAACTGGTAAAACAAGGTATGACCGTGAAACAAGTGGGCATGACAAAGAAAACAAGAGGAATATTCTGGCGTTAATCTCGTTCCTAATCACTATAGGATAATTACTATACTGCACAATTACTAGTCACCGTAAAGGTTGATCCCGCCTACAGAACTTAATAATGATAATGGTAGTTTCGTGTACCCCTAGTTGCCTTCATAGGTGCCGCATGCCCCTATCTCCAATAGTTGTATCCACTACCCCCATGCGATTGGCTCCCTAACTCGTAGATACCCGTGCTGGTACCACGGTGGGGGTGTATAACTCCCCAAAGTGGCAACCCGATAATACTAAAGATGCACGACTTATATCTACATGATGCAACAACGTCTTGCCTACCAGCCCGGGCCCCCGCACGCACATGACCCCGTTTGACTTGCGTTGCCACCGTTAACCCGTTTTAACCTCTTACAATCAAACCCAGTAAGCGTGTCCCGTCCTTGATCTAACTCGAGCTTACGAAGATACTTAATGGTTTACTGGTTTGAAATGGGTCCCCCATGCTTGACACAAGCTTTCCATCTATGCTTGGTCCCCATTAGAATTTTCCACTTAACCCCCTCTTATTCATGTCTTCTTTACATGTTTCAATTTGGTTAAGTGTTTATAATCGTATTTCACATGCCACCCATGTCTCCCACTTAACCCCCATGTCCCACCACATGTTGTTACTTAATTCATTAGAACCGTAACCTTATAAAGACCTCCCACATTAGACTACCATTTGCGGTATACATAAATTTGCATAGGCGATGTAATCGTGAATGGATATACATAAGTTTGCATATACATTAGATCTAAGAATCATGACATAAGTTTGCATAGGCAATGGATATACATAAATTTGCATAAACTATCATGGATCTAAATATAGATCTTAACATGTAATCGTGAACTTGCATATATGGATATTGTTTTCCTATAACTTGCATATGAATTTCATTCAAACAAGCATATGATTCACATACAAAACTAACATAGGCAGTGGGCATATAGAACATAAATTTGCTTAACTGTGACTGCCATGGATCTAAATATAGATCTAAACACAAAGATGTGAACTTGCATATGGATCTAAACATGTAAATTAATGTCACATGTTTGCATATAAACTAGCATATGTACCTACATGATTCACATATGAACTTGTGTATAATACACCTACAGACTTGCATAAGATTCATAAACTAGCATATGATTTAACATCCCAAACTTGCATAAGATGAATCAAGTTAAACATGTACAATTCAACATATGAAATAGATCCACAATAACAAAACTGTCAACGATAACATCACATAATTCAAAGTCATATTCTCATGATCCCAATTATAACTTATCACAATTAAATTAATTAATTAATTTGTGAAAGAAATTATACTCACAAACAAAAGAACAATCTTGTTTTTCTTGGATCAGTATTCTGAAATTGAATTGCTCGCCTTTGATGTAGACTAATTGTTATCCTAATTTATATTAGATTTGATTTTGATTCTTGCTTCTATCTTGTTTTTGAGTTGAAAGAGAATGGCGGCTACTTTAGGTTCTCCATTGACGGCACAGCGACTCTCGGTATGAATTAGTGTGATTTTAGGTTGAGAGTTAGGTTGCTTATATAGAATTTTAATTAATTTAGAGCCGTCAGATTAACCTAGAAGCAATCAAGACCATTCAGTCAAGATAGAATAACACCTTAGCCCTTATGACTCAGCAGTGTGTCAAAATATCGTCATCTTTCAGATCTGCCAGAGGGGAGGGGGCAGGTCGACCCCCTGGTCGACCTGTATAGGGAGGTCGACCTGGCCTTGGGCGGAAATTTTCCCGCCCAACGCGCTTCCCTGTTTGAAATTTGAATTTCAAATTTTCTGAACCCGAGTTGTTTTTAATTTATTTAAATTCTGAAACTTCGGAAGGCCATAACTTCTTCATACGAAGTCCGATTCACACAAACTCATACTCTATCTCAAGCAGAATTCCGAGACGAACGTAATGGCGTAAGTTGTTTCCCTTAATTCTCACATTTGAAATTAAGTATTATTAAATTTGTTAATTTAGTATTCACAGAAAATTCAGGATGTTACATTCTCCCCTCCTTAAAGGATTTCGCCCTCGAAATCTCTAAGTTAAGGAGAATGTATATCCTAACATCCAATAATTCATCTACTCAACCATCAAACACAGGCATCCATTGTCCTTACAAGATTTCTAATGCTGTCTGAACATATGCAAAATGTGTGTGTATATGTTCCTTATCTAATGCAAAATCAGGCGGTCCACTGATTCAGTTGACCTCCTAAATGCAAATCATGATAGTGCCATGCGTCCATTATGCATGCAAAAGAATCCTAACGATACATATTACTTCTACATGTGTGTACAACCATTCATCAGAATGCAGCATCCATATGATAACACAACCATTATACATCCATTAATTTAAATATGCACACACATTTATATGCAATATGAAAGTGATTGAGCCGATCTTGTGCCTAAAGCATGTGTACATGCATCCACTCGCAACCACTTGCAACCACTTGCAACCACTCGCAACCATCAATCATAACATGTTTCAAACACATGTTTACATCAACGGTTTCTACCTAAGGATAAAGAATAGGACTGAGGAGATATACTTGAAAGATAGATATAAGCATGAATAAACTTATGGAAAAAGAGATCAAGGAGGTACCCTTAAGGAGAAAAGGGTAGGTTGCGCGTATTTTCCTCTTAGTTTCCCAAGTCGCGTCTTCCTTAACATCACTCCATTGAACTTTAACAAGCTTGACTTCACGGTTGCGTAGCTTTTTGACTTCCGTACCCAAGATACGAGTTGGAACTCTTCTCATAGTCGCTTCTCGTTCCACTTCTACTTCCTATAGTATATTCGGCTCCACCACTTCCACAGATTCATGTAAGCACTTTCGTAGTTGAGAAACATGAAAAACATTATGAGCTCCAGCCAGTCTCTCGGGTAGCTCTACTCTGTAAGCCATCATCCTAATCCTTTCAATGATAGGAAATGGACCTACAAATCTTGGTGCTAGCTTTCCTACGGACCCAAAGAGAATGACATTCCTCAAAGGAGATAATTTGAGGAACACCCTATCTCCAACCTTAAACTCAAGGTCGGTCCTTCTTTTGTCTGCGTAGGACTTCTGTCTATCTTGTGTAGCCTTCATCCATCTTCTTATCAAGTCCACCTTTTCCGAGGTTTCTCTAATCATATCTGGCCCAAGTACGAGTCTATCTGTAGACTCCCACTAATACGTTGGCGATCGACATGGTCTTCCATATAAAGCTTTGAAGGGCGCCATGCCTATGGTGGCTTGGTAGCTATTGTTGTAGGCGAATTCCACCAAAGGAAGATGATCCTCCCATGTCCCTCAAAAGTCAAGAATGCACAATCTCAAGAGGTCTTCCAATACCCTGTTCACCCTTTCCGTCTGACCATCGGTTTGGGGGTGATAGGTCGTGCTTAAGCATAATTGCGTGCCTACTGCCTCTTGCAAACTCTTCCAAAACTCGCTCGTAAAGATAGGGTCTCGATCGCTCACTATGGTGGAGGGTATCCCATGGGGTCAAACTATTTCTTTAAGATAAATGGATGCTCGGGACGAGGCAGTCCTTCTACTTTTAACAGGTATAAAGTGAGCGCTTTTAGTGAGCTTGTCCACTATTACCCAAATACTGGTATTGCCCCTTCTTGACCTAGGCAACCCATCAACAAAGTCCATCGAAATGCTATCCCACTTCCACTATGGGACCTCTAGGGGATGGAACAGACCACCTGGCTTCTTCTGCTCCGCTTTGACTTGCTGGCATACCAAACACTTAGCGACGAACTCATCTACATCATTCTTCATGCCATTCCAAAAGAAAACCCTTTTTATATCTTTATACATCTTCTCTCCACCTGGGTGTATGGTCAGTTTAGAATGGTGCGCCTCTTCGAGAACCGTTTTCACTAAATCCCTTACTTGTGGGACCCACAGCCTTCCATCCTGTCTCAACCAACCCCTAACATCGATGGAGTATCTATTGAGGTGACTAGAAGTCTCACTCCTAACTAGCTTATCCATCATATCAACTAGATGAGGGTCTTCTCGTTGCACGGTTCCTATTGAGTCCAAAAGAATAGGCCGCACCTCTAATGATGCTAACAGACCAGGCACAATTTCAAAGGAGGGTCTAAAACTAAAGTTTGCTATATACTCCAGGCTTTGTCTTTCTACAAAGAGAGGACTCAAGGTTAGCTTCTTCCTACTTAAGGCATCCGCTACCACATTGCCCTTGCCTGGGGTATAGGAAATCTCAAAATCATAAGAGGCCAGAAATTCCATCCATTTTTGCTGTCTTAAGTTAAGATCTTTCTACGAGAAAAGGTACTTCAACGATTTATGGTCAGTATATAATTCAAACTTCTCACCTAGGAGATAATGGCGCCAAGACTTAAGCGCAAAGACGATGACAGCCAACTCAAGATCGTGGGTCGAGTAGTTTTTCTCATGTACTTTCAACTGTCCGCCTCCATAAGCTACTACCTTCCCCTCTTGCATCAAGACAACACCTAGTTCCGTACCACATGCATCTGTGTATACGTTAAACATCTTGCTCCCATCTGGCAATGTCAGAACTGGGGCTGTTGTTAGAGCCCTTTTCAAACGTTGGAAAGCAATATCGCAATCCAAATCCCCGGCGAAAGTTAGGTTCTTCTTTGTTAATCTTGTGAGTGGGGCTGAGATTTTAGCAAAGCCTTTAATGAAGTTTCCGTAAAATCCCGCTAGCCCGAGAAAGCTTCGGACTTTGGTTGCATTCCGTGTAACCTTCCAATCTTGGACCGCAACTACTTTTGCGGGTTCCACGGCTAACCCCTCTTTGGACACCACATGTCCAAGAAACCTTACTTCTTCTCTCCAGAAATGGCATTTGGAGAATTTAGCCTTCAGCTGATGTGTACGAAGAGTATCCATGACTTCCCTTAAATGCAAAGCATGCTCTTCTTCATTATTCGAGAAAATCAAAATGTCGTCTACGAAGACCACCACAAACTTATTAAGGAATTCTCTAAACACTCTACTCATCAAGTCAATGAAGTAAGTGGGTGCGTTTGTCAAGCCAAAAGGCATGACAAGCCATTCGAAGAAACCATCCGGGGTTCTGAACGTGGTCTTATCAATGCTGTCTTCAGCCACTCTTAGCTGATGGAACTCTGTAGCCAAATCTAATTGGGAGAAAACAGATGCACCTACAAGCTGATCAAACAAGTCATCTAATCTAGGAAGTGGGCGCCTATTCTTCTTGGTCGGCTTATTTATCTCCCTATAATCAACGCATAGGCGAAGTAAACCATCCGCCTTTGTTGCGAATACTACTGGAGCACCCCATTCAGAAATACTCCGCCTTATAAACCCCTTTTCGAGCAGCTCTTTGACTTGCTTACTGAGCTTTTTTCTCTCCCTAGGAGCCATGTATCTAACGGGTAGAGCTATGGGTTTTGCATTATCAACAAGCTATATAGGGAAGTCTATCTCCCACTTTGGAGGTAAGCCCTTCACCTCTTTAAATGTATCTGAGTATTCACGGACTACTCTAACAAACTGCAGGTTTTCAATAGACGCATCAAGAGATTCTAAGTAACTAAGAATAATAGAATGTATGGGGTTACAAGAGATTTCGAGAGTGTTTCCAAGGCAAGTCATAAGTCTAACCACTCTCTTTTCACAATCGAGGATGGCACCATTACTGGATAACCAATCCATGCCTAGAATCAATCCATAGCCCGTGAAGCCAAGAATGAAGCCGCCCGACAAATCATTGAAAGATGAGTCGAACCACCAATAGGATTTGAGACTACTATGGGATCTGTAACTAGACTAGTATTTAGGTGCAGTGTTTCAACTAACGAAGCAGACACAAACGAGTGTGAAGTGCCAGAATCAAATAAAGTACGAACAGGATGATTAAACAGAAAAACCAAACATCCAACAGAAATGTTTCTACCTCTCTCCTGTCCTGGTGCCATGCAAGCCTGAATCTGCCCTCTTGCCTGCCCTGGCGCAATGAGAGCCTGAATCTGCCCTCCGGAAGTGGACCCAGTTATTTGCCCTTGTCCCTGTTTCCTAGGGTAGTCTTCAATTAGATGTCTTGCCTCTCCACAGTGGAAACAGCTAGTCTTCTTATTCTTCCTACAGTCCTTGCTCAGATGGCCTGGTGTTCCACAATTAAAGCACCTTTTCTTTCCTTTGTTATTGTTGTCCTTACAACCTTTCTTAGGTTGCTACTGTGACTTCTTTTGATCCCCTTTCTTTTCTGGTGCCTTATTAGCATTAGCGCCTTTCTCCTCTTCATGCATAAGTGCCATGTCAACTAGTTTCTCAAAGGTAGCCCCCATAGGAATGTGGGTCAAAGCTAACCCATGTAGCGGCTCATTCAAACCTTTAACGAACCTCAGGGCCTTCTTTTCAGGTGTGTTCACCAAGTCCAAGCCAAACCTCAGCAACTGATTGAACTTGTTGACATACTCCTTTACTGTTAAATTCCCCTGCTTCAATGCCAAGAATCTTTCCATGTATAAATTCTCTTCTGCTCGTGAGAGAAATTTCATCTCGAACCTATGTCCGAAATCCATCCATGTCTCTACTGGACGCCCTCCATTCGTGACCTTCCACCAAAACGAGGCTTCGTCCTTCATTAACCAAGCGGCCAATTGGACCTTCCTTCCATCTTCTACCTCGAAGATACCAAACAAGTCTTCTACCTCCTTAAGACAATTTTGAGCTTCAACAAACGTCTCTGATCCGTGAAAAGGTTTTACCCCCGTTGCTCGAAAATCTTTGCATATCTTTGAAAAAGTATCAACATGAGGTGGGGGGGAGGAGGAGCGACTACAGATGGGGGAGGAGGAACATTTACTGGGCCTGCGGCATTGGCCCTAGCCTCCAAATACATTCTAAACCAGCCTGGTATCGGTATGCCCTTGGGTATATCAGGCTCCCCAGACATGCTGAAAAAGAAAAAGGAAGAGATTCAAAACGGAGAATTCGAAAGAAAGATATATGGCTCTTGGGGGTTTTGTTTTTAAAACAAACTTTTCTCTTGAAAATAGTCTCCTTAAAACATACTTTTAAAAGTATTTCTTTATAACACGCTTTTGAAAAATAGTTTTTCAAAATCTCTTATCTGTTCTGTTAACCTTCGGCTCTGATACCACGTGTAACACCCCACGTCCATTAATGTCACTCTCAAAGGCAATGCATTAACTTTCATGGAGAATTATTGGTGAATAGAACAGAATATAACAAGATAGATACATATATTGGTACTTAAAAAATTTCAAAACAACATTTATTGCAGCGGAGAAATAGTTTGATTACAACAACATCATAAACCAATAGAAAAACCAAGTACACTTTGTAACATCTTGACAAATTTTTTTCTGAGTACATAAAATAAAAAGCATAACCCCAACATAAGTAGCCATAAAAGAGATGAGCTAAACTTTACTTTCAGCAATCCAAGCACTTCCAAAAGAGAGAAAAAGATCCTGATCAAGTTCCACTAGTACTAGTCCCACCCTGAGAAACGGGGGGGGGGGGAGGGGGGAAAAGGAAGAAAAGAGGCGAAAACAAAGGGGGTCAGACATAAAGTCTGGCGAGTATAATAACTTTAGCAATATAATTATTAAAGTATTAGGATAAGGCATAAACTGGTAAAACAAGGTATGACCGTGAAACAAGTGGGCATGACAAAGCAAACAAGAGGAATATTCTGGCATTAATCTTACTCCTAATCACTATAGGATAATTACTATACTGCACCATTACTAGTCACCCTAAAGGTTGATCCCGCCTACAGAACTTAATAACGATAATGGTAGTTTCGTGTACCCCTAGTTGCCTTCATAGGTGCCGCCTGCCCCTATCTCCACTAGTTGTACCCACTACCCCCATGTGATCGGCTCCCTAACTCGTAGATACCTGTGCTGGTCCCACAGTGGGGGTGTATCACTCCCTAAAGTGGCAACCTGATACCACTAAAGATGCACGACTTATATCTACACGATGCAACAACGTCTTACTTAGCAGCCCGGGCCCACACATGCACATGACCCCGTTGGACTTGCGTTGGCAACGTTAACCCGTTTTGACCTCTTACAATCAAACCCAGTAAGCGTGTCCCGTCCTCGATCTAACTCGAGCTCACAAAGATACTTAATGTGTTACTAATTTGAAATGGGTCCCCCAAGCTTGACACAAGATTTCCATCTATGCTTGGTCCCCATTAGAATTTTCCACTTAACCCCCTCTTATTCATGTCTTCTTTACATGTTTCAATTTGGTTAAGTGTTTCTAATCGTATTTCACATGCCACCCATGTCACCCAATTAACCCAATGTCCCACCACATGTTGTTACTTAATTCATTAGAACCGTAACCTTGTAAAGACCTCCCACATTAAACTACCGTTTGCGGTTACTGGATTTGCCGGGTGGGTCCGGGCAGTCTTATACCGCAAACGAGTCTAACCTCGTGTTTTTACAATTGTTACGCATTTAATTTGTGTCTTTGACCTTTTACATTAGATATGGTTGTTGGATTTGTCGGGCGGGTCCGGGCAATCTTATACCACAAACGAGTCTAACCTCGTGTCTTAGGCGGTTAATTATTACACATAATTATTTAACCCCAAATTGGATTAATATCCCTATTCAAATTTGTCAATAAATTCCACATTAATTTCTGTCTAAATTATGTCCATAATTTCATGTATATAAATTTATACCAATTAATGTCTCAAATCAATTATATGCCTTTAAGGCCATTTTATGCCAATTCACAATTAGGTATATTTAATATTTTCCCATTGTCCTCACTCTATTCATACGTTTTAATATGACATATGTTAGACTCGCAAATAGTCTAACTTATAAAAAGAAAAGCAACATCATAACTTGCATAACACATAAAATAGATCTAAGAATCATGACATAAGTTTGCATAGGCAATGGATATACATAAATTTGCATAAACTATCATGGATCTAAATATAGATCTTAACATGTAATCGTGAACTTGCATATATGGATATAGTTTTCCTATAACTTGCATATGAATTTCATTCAAACTAACATATGATTCACATACAAAACTAGCATAGGCAGTGGGCATATAGAACATAAATTTGCATAACTATGTACTGCCATGGATCTAAATATAGATCTAAACACAAAGATGTGAACTTGCATATGGATCTAAACATGTAAATTAATGTCACATGTTTGCATATAAACTAGCATATGCACCTACATGATTCACATATGAACTTGTGTATAATCCACCTACAGACTTGCATAAGATTCATAAACTAGCATATGATTTAACATCCCAAACTTGCATAAGATGAATCAAGTTAAACATGTACAATTCAACATGTGAAATAGATTCACAATAACAAAAATGTCAATGATAACATCACATGATTCAAAGTCATATTCTCATAATCCCAATTATAACTTATCACAATTAAATTAATTAATTAATTTGTGAAAGAAATTATACTCATAAACAAAAGAACAGTCTTGTTTTTCTGGGATATGTATTCTAAAACTGAATTGCTCGCCTTTGATGTAGACTAATTGTTATCCTAATTTAGATTAGATTTGATTTTGATTCTTGCTTCTATCTTGTTTTTGAGTTGAAAGAGAACGGCGGCTACTCTAGGTTCTCCATTAACGGCATGGCGGCTCTTGGTATGAATTAGTGCGATTTTAGGTTGAGAGTTAGGTTGCTTATATAGAATTTTAATTAATTTAGAGCCGTCAGATTAACCTAGAAGCAATCAAGACCATTCAGTCAAGATAGAATAACACCTCAGCCCTAATGACTCAGTAGTGAGTCAAAATATCGTCATCTTTCAGATCTACCCGAGGGGGGGGGGGCAGGTCGACCCCCTGGTCGACCTGTATAGGGAGGTCGACCCCCTGGTCGACCTGGCCTAGGGCGGGAATTTTCCCGCGCAGCCCGCTTCCCTGTTTGAAATTTGAATTTCAAATTTTCTGAACCTATTTTTAATTTATTTAAATTCTGAAACTTCGGAAGGCCGTAACTTCTTCACACAAAGTCTGATTCACACAAACTCGGACTCTATCTCAAGCAGAATTCTAAGACGAACGCAATGACATAAGTTGTTTCCCTTAATTCTCACATTCGAAATTAAGTATTCTTAAATTTGTTAATTTAATATTGACAGAAAATTCTGGATGTCACAACACATCTCATTTAAGTCTGACTACAAGTATACCCAATTCAAGGTAAAAAGATAAATAGCAGCCACTACAAGTTTAGGGCATGGTAAATCAATAGACAGTTTTGTTACCTGTTAATGCTGAAAACCGGTCTTTTACGAAGATACAGCGCGAGGAGTGGGAGGCAGAGGGGTGGTGGTGCAAGTAGAGAAGGCAATTAGCGGCGTGACGACGCTGTTCACGGTAGGGAGGTACGATTGAAGCGGAGGCGCGGTGGAGAAGCTTTAGGGTTTTCTTTTTCCTTTTTAATCTGAAATTACACACAATGGAAATAGGGGGAGCGATTGTTTTAGTGGATAGTTTCAGTGGACTGAACGGGTGCGGTTATATATAGGACCGTTATTTCAGACCCTATTTAATTAAACTCCAATGTGTTTAAATGGCGTAGGTAATAAGTAAGAATTCCCTATGCTATATCTACCCCTTTCCATATTTTTACGTCTTCCCTACGCCACGCCTACGCGGCCTACAGATGGCGTAGGGGATTTTCGGTTGGAAAATTGCCCTTTTTTGTGGTGTTGGAAATCTTAATCAACAATCTTACCAACATTCCTATTTTCTATTCCAAGCACAGTTTAAGAATTATTTTTGGTTCCCCAAACTTACTTTGGAAGAATTTATTTTCTTTTATAGTTCTCATTTATTGCAGTTGTCGTCTTCATTGCTTTTGTATATTCTGTTTGTTTTCCTTTTAGTTGTTCATCTTTTGCTTTTACTTTAATTTTATTTATAATATTATATATATTTATATATATATATATATATATATATATATATATATATCTTATCTAGTGATCGTTACGAACACCTAGAAAGAAAATGTTAACCAAATTATTTTATTTTTCTACAATAAAATAGGACACTACATAGGAGTGCAAATCTATACAAAAAGAAAACTTGCTCTACTACAAATACTACTAGGTAAAAGATACAATGGCTAAATGTGGCTATCCACAAAGATTAGGATGACTATGACCATGTCCATCTAACATAAAAAAGGTTATCATCACAGAATCTAGACAACCATAGCGCTCCACTTTTCCATATACCACTCTCTACGAACACATGTCGCGTCCCCCTTGTTCTCATCCTATCATAAATTTAGACAACATGTCAAACCTTCATGTTTTCTCAAGAGGTGCTAAAAAAGGATTTCTGTTAAATACTAACCATGCCATAATTTCACTTATAAAAATCCCAAACTTGCTATTTACTATTCATTTATCCTTTATCATCTTCTCTTAAACCATGCAAGTTTTAAGATTTCATTCTACTTCTTTTTATTAAACAGTAACCACTTGAAATATCTTTACAAAATTTTCTTTTTCTCAATTCTCTTACATCACTGCATAGCCTTTGAGTGTTTATCATTTCTCACCCTTACATCTTAATTTCTCCCTTAAGACTTTTTCACTCAAGTTTAATGTTTACTCGCATCTCAAAATAATTCTTCATACCTTTACTAACAGTTCATGCACACCATTAGAACCATTCTCAATGAATTGTCTTTACTTCAATAAAAGTTTTATATTCGGCTTTTATTTATTTTAATATACATTCCATTTTCAAGAGGAATTAATAAGACTAAGTTTCTATGAATCTTTTCTAAAGATGACTTTTGTGTTTTGTGTAAAGTAACAAGGAAACTTCATTATTTTATTTTATTTTATTTTTTTGTTGAAATAGGTAGCATAAAGTATGGTGCTTCACCTATATTTTATACATCTCTTTTGCTGCACATTTCCTTGTCACTTTAACAGAACATGTTTAATTACAAACTTATTGATTCGTAAAAACTTATCTTATAAATCTTCTTATTCTAACAAGTTAAAGTGTGTCAGAATCCATCCTTTATGAAAAAATATATTTTATTTATCTCACTCAAAGTCAACTATATACCACATATAGCTAATTCCTTTATACTCCTGCTTTTCCATAACCACTTATATTACATAACCCCACAACTTACTTTTTTATTCCTTTTGTAAACAATTTTTCACAATTTTATCAAAAATTATTTTAATGCGAATATCAATATTACAAACCGATAAATCTATGAAAACTGTAAAATTTTCAATTAGAAATTTGAAAACTTTTCTAGAAATCTTTTTCTATATTTTTTTATTGTGGGGCTAAGTACAAAGGGGTTTCTTAACTGCTATTCTCAAATCCTGCACGAAATTACACTTCTTAGTCAAAATTTCTCTTTCCCACTAATTCCTCCAAAACCAAGTCTAAACTGAAAAATGAGACTAATGCCACTTTTGCACAAAATGCATATATGAATTCCTAATACATTTTTTTCTTCTTTTTTTCCTTTTTTAACTTACAAGTCCCTACTTCCCAATTTGCTAAACTGAAATACCAAAATTTCGGATAATAATACATGACATCTTCTATCTTATTTTTTTTAAACATATATTACATTTTCCTCTCTAGCCACTTATGAGCCTACTATTTTCAAATTTTCATAACCATTTCCTTAGTGTACAAAAGTACAATTCCAACTTTCCTCATCTGTTCCCTTCCTTAATTAGTGGTTTCTCTATGGATATAAGTATATATATATATAATATAGTTGTATTTTAAAAATACAAACACGTTCACTCATTATCTATATAGGAATCCTAAACTTAAGCTCTAATACAAAATGAAACAACCCAAACTTTAAAAGACCAGAATTTTTCGCGTAATGCTAAAATCCAAGTCTATTGAAACCTGAGTTGCTTTGTTTGGTATCCTGTAGAAAGGCAATGATAAAATATATTAGAGTTCATAATAAAATATCTCATAGAAGAACGAATAATATATAATAGTAAGCAAATACTTACCCTAAAAATGACATTGTCTGACAAGTGTCTCTAAGCTGAATAATCTTTACTACCTGCCAAACCTGCGGGTTTGTTATAAGGAGGTGTCAGAACTGTTGTGACACCCCACGTCCGTTAATGTCAAGCGTTACAGGTCAATGGAAACAGAAACATTACAAGATAGATATAAAATAGCAGCGGAATTTAAAATTTTATTAAAGTAGAAAACATAACATCGTGGTTCAAAACATCATAAATCTGAAAATACATAAACCCAATACATCATCTAAAAATTTCTATCTTGTACTTAAAACATCAGAGTACAATAATAAAAGAAGCATAATTCCCAAAACATAGCCATAGTAGAGAAACATGAAATCGAGCAGTACATCTATGCAGCTCCAAGCAAGATGAAAGCAGAATCCAGATCAAACTTGAGTATTCCCACCCTGAGAACCTGAGGGGGAAACGAAATAGAAAGAAGAGGAAACAAAATGGGTCAGACATAAACTCTGGCGAGTACAGTTACTTTTAGCATATAAATAAGTATAAGTATCATGACAGGCATATAAAGTGAACAAGAGAGATAACATCATAATTGGCAGGTAAGACAAGATAAATAGGATAACATGATAGAGTATACTACGCTTCTCTAATTATTTCTCTAAACCAATACTAGTGCCTCATTAACAAGATGGTCCCTAACAAGTATAAGAGGTAGACTTAGGTGCACTTCTAATGAGAGATTTTTACCCCACACAATCAACAGGCAGCCCAACATACCGAAGTTACCCCTAAGGGTATTAACGGGATCCCCAACATAACGAAGTCTAGATGTACCCTACTTACTACCCTAATCGATCGGCACCCTACTCCTTAGGTACCCTATGTTGGCCCCATAGTAGGGTGTATCACTCCTAAAGTGGCAACCTTTCGATTTCAGGATGTGCACTACCATATCTACGGGTGTGACGACGTCTTGGCCACCTCTTGTCCGGATCCATGCACACACATAACCCCGTCGGAACGTGCCGCCCCCACCGCCCCTTCGTTTTTGGATCTCTTACAATCAGCTCAGTAAGCGTTCCCTGGCTCCGACCTAGTTCGGTGCACTCGTTTGATACCTACATATGGGTTACTGACTGAAATGGGTCCCACAAACAAGATGATACAAGCTCCCCCTACATTTGCATCCCCACTACTAGGTTTTCCATAAGTTATGTCATACCAGAGTAAAAAGATTGCATAGCCCCACAGATTAAGCTTGTGAGCCTATATAAATAAATATTACCCACCACCCTAAGATATACCTAACCCACCCACTGATTCAAACATGTTTACTTAATGGTTAAGTTTGTGGGCCTATATATACAAATATTACCCACTGCCCCAGGATTTACTTAACCCTCCCACTGATTCGAGCAAGTTTACTTAACCCGTACTCAAGTTAACAAGTTCATGTAATCCATATGGATTCAAACAGGTTAAGTATTACAACTTAACAGGTTATCCCATTCACATTGACTTCTCTTCAAGTTGCCAAGTTCCCCTTGCTTATTAATTATATATATATATATATACATATATATATATATAACTTAATCCATTTAAGTTTGTTAATAAGCCCATTACATGTTATTCTCTAGATTGTAATTAAAGAATTTAATCTATAATCCCTTTTATATTATTCATTGTCTAGTTCCATAGTTACAGCAACATGTTTTATTTGATATATAATTAAGTACACCTCAGATCAATTCACTTGTTTTCTATTTAACATGTCACCACCACTTGTCGTTGTTAACTTATTGACTTAGTTCTCTTAACTAAGGTTTACTAATAAGCCTCCTTTCCTTTTATTATAATTTACTTATAATTTTCACTTGTCCCAAGGACAAGCCTACTTATTGTATAACATTCTCATTTAAGTAACTAATTATAATAGCTTACTATCATTCCCCGTTTATTCCAATTCATTTCCATTAATCAAACTTAGTGCCATTCATTTCTATCCTTTTATGTACAATTCAAATATATGTTTATGCTCTAGACCTATCACATTAAGCTAGAACTTGTGGATGTAGAATATGCCGGTTGGGTCCGGGCAGTCTTCTTCCACAAGTCGGACTTAACCTCGTGCCTTAGCAGGTTACGTGTTTATGCACTGAGAACCCTCACATTAGATTCACCACTTGTGGTCATTGGATATGCCAGGCGGTTCCGGGCAGACTTCCACCACAAGTGTAATTTAATCTCGTGTCTAAGCGCGGTTACAATTTCTAATTGACTGCAATTCTAGGCATTTCCAATGTTAATCAATTATTCCTATGTCATTATAGGTTTTCATGCCCCTTTTACAAGTCAAATTTATTATGTACCATATTCCCCAAATTTAAGATCTAAATCACAATTTAATTTATGCCCAAAATCCATATTCATATATTTCATTCAAGTTATGCCCAAATCCCTATTCATATATTTTATTCAAGTTATGCCCAAATTTCCCAATATAAGTTATGCCGCAATTTTATTGTTTTCCCCTCGTTCCCAATTTTTTGCGTTTGCATATTTCAGCGGCATGCCTGGGCTCGAAGGTAGTCTGGCTATAAAAATAAAAGGGAAAAGAAGAAGGGAAGAAGACGGAAATGAACATAATAACAAGATATACATATAACGGCAGAAATAGGCATAGAAACTAGTAAAACATACAGTAGCAAAGTTGGGCATGGTGACAAGATAGGCATATAGGAACAGAGCTGATGAACATGTGATAATAGAACTGATTCTAATATCATAAATATGCATGATGAGATCTAAACTACGAATTAGATATCCAACTAATAACAGATCTGTTGTGACAATAGCACTGACTAACATTGTAAGAACAAGTATGACAACATCAAAACAATGAATTAGATCTACATATAATGATAGATCTGACATGATTCAATAGGTATAGGCTTAGATCTAGTTCATAGTCATGTCAGAATAACCTAGATACACAGGTTGTAGTAGATCTGATATGATTCAAATAGCCATAGGCTTAGATCTAAGTTATATTAATGCCAAATCAACTTTTAAGTATTTATATCTAAAAATAACGTAGATTCACCACGATTGGATCTAAGAAATAGAAGAATTGATTGTAGCTATTGCAGAACAGATCTCTGAATTTGAATAACTTGTTTGTTGACGAAGAATTGGCTAGATCAAACTATGTTGGAGCAGCACTTCGTCGTTGCCATTGAATTAGATGAATAAAACAATGGATATAGGGTCCTATTTATAGCTTAGGGTCAACCAATCTAGCCACAAAACGTCCATGATCGAAAAAATGAATTCTGCCTACATCTGTATGGTGGTCGACCCCCCCTTGGGTGTCGACCCCTGGGTCGACCCTAAAGAGCCTGAGTTGACCCGTGGGTCGGTCCAGCAAGGTCTTGGGTCAACCCCCAGAATTGATCGGCTCCGTCCCTGGGTCTTCCCGCTAGCTGTTTTGGTTATTATTAATTTTTTTTTGAATATTTGGTTTGTTTGTATATATATAATCTTCTTGTGCATATACAAATTTCTTGGCTTAATAGCTTCTTCATACGTTGTCCGTTTTACGCAAACCAGGTGTCTATTTTGACCAGAATTTCGAGACGAACGCAATTGCGCAGTCCGTATCCCTTATTTCTAAATATATATTTAATTACTCTTTAATTTATCATCCTTAGTGTTGTTAAAATTTAGGGGTATTACATTCTCCCCTACTTAAAGGCTTTCGTCCCCGAAATCTCCGAGTTAAGAAGAATGTATATCCTAACATCCACTTCCATCTACTCATCCACCAATCACATGCATCCATTATTCTTTAAAATATCTAATGCTTATATGAACATATGCAAAGGTGTGTGTATATGTCCCAATACTAATGCGAAAGATCAGGCGGTCTACTGATTCAGTTGACCTCCTTAGTGCAATGTATGTTAGTGCCATGAATCCAACATGTACTCAAATAATCCTAATATACCATGTAAAGGCTATACGCATGCACAATCATCCATTCAAATGCAACGACCATATGATGGTACACCCACTTTCATCCGTTAAAAGAAGAAAAGTATGCACATGTATCCATATGCAGTATGAGAATGATTGAGCCGATCTAGTAACTAATGTGTGTGTGTATATGCATCCACAAGCAACCACTAGCAAACACTTGCATCCATCAAAC
Organism: Allium sativum; assembly: GCA_030737875.1. NCBI lineage: Eukaryota > Viridiplantae > Streptophyta > Magnoliopsida > Asparagales > Amaryllidaceae > Allium > Allium sativum. Next base: position 785,919,862 of record CM060916.1, on the reverse strand, counting down.
ATAACATGCCTCAAACACATGTTTACGTCCGTGGGTACCCTACCTAAAGGTCGAAGATTCGATCGATAGGATAAAGATGAATGATAGAATCGAGTATGAATAAAAATCTTTGGAAAAGAAGTTAAGAACACACCCTTGAAAAGAAAAGGGTACGAAGCACGAATATTGTCTTCATTCTCCCAAGCTGCATCCTCATGGTCATCTCCCCACTGAACTTTCATCAATTTGACTTCTCCGTTGCATAACTTCTTAACCTCTGATCCAAGAATACAGAGGGAACTCATCTAACTATCGCTTCCCATTCCACCTCTACTTCCTCAAGCATACTCGGCTCAACTACTTTTGCTATATCGTGCCATCATTTCCACAAATGAACATTCAATAATCTATCTGGTAGCTTTACTCTATAGGCCATTTAACCGATCCTTTTTGTTATGGGAAATGGCCCTACAAATCTTGGGGCCAATTTCCCTAGAGATCCAAAGCGAACCACATTCCATAATGGTGATACCTTAATGAAAACCATGTCTCCCACCTCAAACTCAATGTCAGTCCTTCTCCTCTCTGCGTATAACTTCTGCCTATCCTGAGCTGTCTTCATGTGTCTGTGGATAAGATCAATCTTTTCTGAAGTTTCTCTAATAGTCTCAGGTCCAAGTAGAAGCCTAACTCTACTGTCTTAATTTGAGATCTTTCTGCTAGAACATATACTTGTGCGACTTATGGTCCATGTATTACTCGAATCTTTCTTCAAGCAGATATTGCCGCCATGTCTTAAGCGCGAATACTATAGCAGATAATTCCAAAACATGGGAAGGGTAGTTCTTTTCGTGAAATCTCAAATGTCTACCATCGTAACATACTACCCTTCTCTCCTGAACTGTAATTGCTTTCGTGGGATCTACTGCTATCCCATCCTTCGAGGCCACATGCCCTAGAAATCTCACTCCCTTTCTCCAAAAATGACATTTGGAGAATTTCGCCTTAAGCTGATGCGTGCGACAAGTTTTCAAAACCTCCCTTAAATGTTGGGCATGCTCTTCCTCGCTCTTCAAGATGTCATCAACGAAGACCACAATGAACTTGTTTAGGAACTCCTAAAACACCCAACTCATTAGGTCAACAAAATAGGCGGGTGCATTTGTCAACCCAAAAGGCATAATGAGCCATTCAATGAAACCATCTGGAGTCCTAAAAATGGTCTTGTCTATACTGTCCTCGACTACCCTCAACTGATGAAACCCCATGATCAAGTCTAACTGAGAGAATACTGATGTACCAACAAGTTGCTCAAACAGACCATCTATCCTTGGGAGTGGGTGCATGTTCTTCTTTGTGAGTTTACTCAACTCTCTATAGTCCACACATAAGCGAAATGAACCATCCGCCTTAGTTGTGAATACCACCGGAGCACCCTATTCGGATATGCTTCGCCTAATAAATCCTTTCCCAAGTAGCTCCCTACTTGTTTGCTGAGCTCCCTCCTTTCCCTTGGAGCCATTTGGTGCACCGGTAATGCAATTGGCTTAGCATTGTCTGCCAAGTATATACGAAAGTCAATCTCGTGCCTTGGAGGTAAGTCCCGAATCTCCTAAAAACATCAGGATACTCACGGACTACTGGTACAAATCGCAGATCATCGATAGATGCATTAAGTGACTCTAGGAAACTAAGCATGACAGACCCCTTTGGGTCACAAGAAATCTCGAGGGTCCTCCCATGGCAATCAAAAGTCTAACGACCCTCCTCTCACAATCTAGAATGGCATCATACATGGCTAGCCAATCCATCCCTATATTTAAACCATAGCCCACAAAACCGAGCACATATGCGACGCACTCAAACTCGACGCCTAACATAGATATTTTCAAACCCCGATAAATCATGGACAAATAAGCCAAACCACCAATGAGGTTTGAGATAACAACGGGATCCATAACTATACTAGTACTAAGGTGTAGAGACTCAACCACAGAATCATATGTAAATGAATGTGAAGCGCCCAAATCAAAAGGAGTTCTAACTGGATAATTTGGAAAGGGAAATTAAAAATTCAATGAAAACTTTACTACATTTATCCGGTACACTGACCATGAGAACATGCACTTGCCCTTCAGAAGATCCTGCCCTTTGGTCTTGTCCTTGTTTCTTCGGGCATTCCCTCTTATAGTGTCCGACCTCACCACAATTGAAGCAAGCGTTCTTCCTTTTCCGCCAATCTTTGACCAAATAACCCAAGTGCTTACAGCCACTACATTTCTTAGAGGATTTACCTACTCGCGATGGTGTAGGAACAACAGCTGCAGCTGAGGAAGGGACGTCTCCTTGGCTCCCGGTAGGTGCCGCAGCCTTAAGATACCTACGGAATCAATCTGGTACTTGAACGCCTTCAGGAATATTCGGTTCCCCAGACATGCTGAAACAAAAAGGAAGAAGGGATTCAAATAAAGATTTGAAAGATATTTCCTATGGCTTTGGGGAATACGTTTTTCAAAACAAACTTTTCTTTTAAAAATGCTTCCTTTTAAAACCTTTTTGAAAACAATTTTGAAAATATTTTATCCGATTTGGCAACCTTCAGCTCTGATACCAAGTGTGACACCCCACGTCCGTTAATGTCACTCATTAAGAGAATGCATTAAGTTTAATGAAGCGTTAGAGGTAAACAGAAACAGAATCATTACAAGATAAATATAAAATAACAGCGGAATTTAAAATTTTATTAATGCAGAAAACATAACATCGTAGTTCAAAACATCATAAGTCTGAAAATACATAAACCCAGTACATCATCTTAAAATTTCTGTCATGTACTTAAAATATCAAAGTACAATAATAAAAGAAGCATAATTCCCAAAACATAGTCATGGTAGAGAAACATGAAATCGAGCAGTACATCTATGCAGCTCCAAGCAAGATGAAAGCAGAATCCTGATCAAGCTTAGTATTCCCACCCTGAGAACCTAAGGGGAAATGGAAGAGAAAGAAGAGGAAACAAAATGGGTCAGACATAAAGTCTGGCAAGTCCAGTTACTTTTAGCATATAAATAAGAAAAAGTATCATGACGGGCATATAAAGTGGACAAGAGAGATAACATCATAACAGATAGATATGACAAGGTAAATTGGACAACATGATAGGGTATACTACGCTTCTCGAATGATTTCTCTGCACCAATACTAGTGTCTTATTAACAAGATGATTCCCAACAAGTATAAAATAGTAGACTTAGATGTACTTCCAATGAGAGTTATTCACCCCATACAATCAACAGGCAGCCCAACATACCGGAGTTACCCCTAAGGGTATTAACGGGCTTCCCAACATACCGGAGTTTAGACGTACCCTACTTACTACCCTGATCGATCGGCTCGCTACTCCATAAATACCCTGTGTTGTCCCTACATTAGGGTGTATCACTCCCTAAAGTGGCAACCCTTCGTTTTCAGGATGTGCTACAAGTGTCACGACGTCTTAGCCACCTCTTGTCCAGACTTATGCACGTGCATAACCCCATCGGAACGCACCGCCCATACCGCCCCTTCGTTTAGGATCTCTTACAATCAGCCCAGTAAATGTGCCCCTACTCCGACCTAATTCGGGGTACTAGTTTGATACCTATATATGTGTTCCCCCAACGCTTGGATCCCCACTAATAGATTTTACACAGGTTATGCCATACCAGAGTAAAAAGATTACATAACCCCACAGGTTAAGTTTGTGGGCCTATATATATATAAATATTACCCACCACCCCAAAATATACTTAACCCACCCACTGATTCAAGCATGTTTATTTAATGGTTAAGTTTGTGGGCCAATATATTCAAATATTACCCACCGCCCTAAGATTTACTTAACCCTCCCACTGATTCGAGCAAGTTTACTTAACCCCTACTCAAGTTAACAAGTTCATGTAATCCTTATGGATTCAAACAGGTTCACATTGACTTCTCTTCAAGTTTCCAAGTTCCCCTTGCTTATTCATTTCATATATATATATATATATATATATATAATCCATTCAAGTCTTTTAGTAAGCCCATCACATGTTATTCTCTAGATTGTAATTAACGAATGTAATCTACAATCCCTTTTATATTATTCATTGTTTGATTCCACCATTACAGTAACATGTTTTTTTTAATATATAATTAAGCATACCTCATCTCAATTCACCTGTTTTCTATTTAATATGTCACCATAACTTGTCGTTGTTTACTTATTGACTTAGTTCTCTTAACTAAGGTTTACTAATAAGCCTCCTTTCCTTTTATTATAACTTACGTTATAATTTTCACTTGTCCCTAGGACAAACCTACTTATTATATAACATTTTCATTAAAGTAATTAATTATAATAGGTTACTATCATTCCCCGTTTATTCCAATTTATTTCCATTAATCAAAATCAGTGCCATCTATTTCTACCCTTTTATATACATATATTCATATATATATATATATATATGCACTAGACCTCTCACATTAAGTCTACAACTTGTGAATGCTGGATATGCCGGTTGGGTCCGGGTAGTCTTCTTCCACAAGTCGGACTTAACCTCGTGTCTTAGCACGTTATGTGTTTATGCACTTAGATCCCTCACATTAGATTCACCACTTGTGGTCGCTGGATATGCCAGGAGGTTACGGGCAGACTTTCACCATAATTGTAATCTAACCTCATATCTAAGCACGGTTACAGTTTCTAAGTACTGTAATTCCAGGCATTTCCATTATTAATAAATTATTCCTATGTCATTATAGGTTTTCATGCCCCTTTTCCAAACCATATTTATTATGTACCATATGCCCCAAATTTAAGATCTAAATCGCAATTTGATTTATGCCCCCCAAATCCATATTCATATATTTCATTCAAGTTATGCCCAAATCCCTATTCGTATATTTCATTCAAGTTATGCCCAAAATTCCCAATACAATTTATGCTCCTATTTTAATGTTTTCCCCTCGTTCCCAATTTTTGGCATTCGCATATTTCAGCGGCATGCCTAGGCTCGAAGGTAGTCTGGCTATAAATAAAAGGGAAAAAAGAAGGGAAGAGGACAGAAATGGACGTCATAATAAGATTTACATATAATGGCAGAAATAGGCATAGAAACTAGTGAAACATACAGTAACAAAGTCAAGCATGATGACAAGATATGCATATTGGAACAGATCTGATGAACATGTAATAACATAACTGATTCTAATATCATAAACAAGCACGATGAGATCTAAACAATGAATTAGATATCCAACTAATAAAAGATCTGTTGTGACAATAGCAGTAATTAACATAATAGGGACAGACATGATGAGATCTAAACAATGAATTAGATCTACAAATAATGATAGATCTGACATGATTCAATAGGTATAGGCTTAGATCTATTTCATGGTCATGTCAAAATAACTTAGATACACAGGTTGTAGTAGATTTGATATGATTCAAATAGTCACAGGCTTAGATCCTAGTTATTGTAATGTCAGATTAAAACATGTTTATTTAACGGTTAAGTTTGTGGGCCTACATATACAAATATTACCCACCGCTCCAAGATTTACTTAACCTTCCCACTAACTCGAGCAAGTTTACTCAACCCGTACTCAAGTTAACAAGTTCACGTAATCCTTATGGATTCAAATAGGTTAAGTATTGCAAGTTGACAGGTTATCCAATTCACATTGACTTCTCTTCAAGTTGCCAAGATCCCCTTGCTTATTAGTTTCGTACATATATATATATATATATATATATATATAAACTTAATCCATTTAAGTCTGTTAATAAGCTCATCACATGTTATTCTCTAGATTGTAATTAACGAATGTAATCTGCGATCCCTTTTATATTATTCATTGTCTGATTCCATAGTTACAGTAACATGTTTTATTTAATAAGTATACCTCATCTCAGTTCACCTGTTTTCTATTTAACATGTCACCACAACTTGTCATTGTTTACTTATTGACTTAGTTCTCTTAACTAAGGTTTACTAATAAGTCTCCTTTCCTTTTATTATAACTTACATTATAATTTCCACTTGTCCCAAGGACAAGCCTACCTATTATATAACGTTCTCATTAAAGTAATTAATTAAAATAGGTTACTATCATTCCCCATTTAGTCCAATTCATTTCCATTAATTATAATTCGTGCCATTAATTTCTATCCTTTTATGTACATATATTCATATATATGTTTATGCACTAGACCTTTCACATTAAGTCTACAACTTGTGGATGCTAGATATGCCAGTTGGGTCCGGGCAGTCTTCTTCCACAAGTCGGACTTAACCTCGTGTCTTAGCACGTTACGTGTTTATGCACTTAGACCCCTCACATTAGTATGTCGGGCGGTTCCCAACAGACTTCCGCCACAAGTGTAATCCAACCTCATGTCTAAGCGCGGTTACAGTTTCTAATTACTATAATTCTAGGCATTTCCATTATTAATCAATTATTCCTATGTCATTATAGGTTTTCATGCCCTTTTCCAAGTCATATTTATTATTTACAATGTGCCACAAATTTAAGATCTAAATCACAATTTGATTTATGCCCCAAATCCATATTCATATATTTCATTCAAGTTATGCCCAAATCCCTATTCATATATTTCATTCAAGTTATGCTCAAATTTCCCAATACAAGTTATGCTCCAATTTTAATGTTTTCCCCTTATTCCCAATTTTTGGCGTTCGCATATTTTAGCAGCATGCCTAGTCTCAAAGGTAGCCTGGCTATAAAAATAAAAGGGAAAAGAAGAAGGGAAGAGGACAAAAATCAACATAAAAACAAGATTTACATATAACGGCTGAAATAGGCATAGAAACTAGTGAAACATGCGGTAACAAAGTTAGGCATGATGACAAGATAGGCATATAGGAACACATCGTATGAACATGTGATAACAGAACTGATTCTAATATCATAAACAAGCATGATGAGATCTAAACAATGAATTAGATATCCAACTAATAACAGATATGTTGTGACAATATCACTGATTACCATAATAGGGACAGACATGATGAGATCTAAACAATGATTTAGATCTACAAATAATGATAGATCTGACATGATTCAATAGGTATAGGCTTAGATCGAGTTTATAGTCATGTCAGAATAACTTAGATATACAGGTTGTAGCAGATCTGATATGATTCAAATAGTCACAGGCTTAGATCCAAGTTATAGTAATGTCAGATTAAAACATGTTTATTTAACGGTTAAGTTTTTGGGCCTATATATACAAATATTACCTACCGCCCCAAGATTTACTTATTCTTCCCACTGATTTGAGAAAGTTTACTTAACCCCTACTCAAGTTAACAAGTTCATGTAATCCTTATGGATTCAAATAGGTTAAGTATTGCAAGCTAACGGGTTATCCCATTCACATTGACTTCTCTTCAAGTTGCCAAGTTGCCCTTGCTTATTAATTTCATATATATATATATATATATATAACTTAATCCATTTAAGTCTGTTAATAAGACCATCACATGTTATTCTCTAGATTGTAATTAATGAATGTAATCTGCGACCCCTTTTATATTATTCATTGTCTGATTCCATAGTTACAGTAACATGTTTTATTTAATATATAATTAAGTATACCTCATCTCAATTCACCTGTTTTCTATTTAACATGTCACCACAACTTGTCGTTGTTTACTTATTGACTTTGTTCTCTTAACTAAGGTTTACTAATAAGCTTCCTTTCCTTTTATTATAACTTACGTTATAATTTCCACTTGTCCCTAGGACTAGCCTACCTATTATATAACATTCTCATTAAAGTAATTAATTATAATAGGTTACTGTCATTCCCCGTTTATTTCAATTCATTTCCATTAATCAAAAATAGTGCCATTTATTTCTATCCTTTTATGTACATATATTCATATATGTATGTATATATATAAGTTTTTGCACTAGACCTCTCACATTAAGTATACAACTTGTGGATGCTTGATATGCCAGTTGGGTCCGGGCAGTCTTCTTCCACAAGTCGGACTTAACCTTGTGTCTTAGCACGTTACGTGTTTATGCACTTAGACCCCTCACATTTGGTTCACCACTTGTTGTAACACCCCACACCCGCTACGGTCACTCACTATGGGAATGCCATAACATCGGTGGAGTATTTTAAGTGAATATAGAACAGAAAAATTACAACAAGACAGATATAAGTAATACTTGAGAATTTAAAACATCATTTCATTGCAGCGGAAAGTAAAACATGTTTGGTTACACCAAAAACATAAACAAGAGTCAAGTACATAATATCCATCTTGATAAAACAAAAGTACATAATCCCACTACATAACTTAATAGCCATAATAGAAAAGATAAACTGAGCTTTACATCCACGGTCCAAGCTCCAAAAGATAGATAAAGCAGTCTGATCAAAGCCCACTAGTGCTAGGCCCACTCTGAAAACCTGAGGGTTGGGAAAAAGATAAAAAAACAACGGGGTCAGACATAAGTCTGAGCGAGTCCTACAACCTTAACAATACAATCATTAAAGTAATTAGGGTATGATATAAACAAGGTACGGTACCTCTGGGGATAATGACTACACTAAGTAGTCAACTAAACACAGGATGTACTAAGATAACCGAAAAGACGCATTTACCACCCAAGGATAATTACTATACTGCACCATCCCAGATCTACCCACCCAAGGGTAATTCCTACACTGCACCACCCCAGATCTACCCACCCAAGGGTAATTCCTACACTGCACCACACCAGATCTACCCACCCAAGGGTAATTCCTACACTGCACCACACCAGTTCTACCCACCCAAGGGTAATTCCTACTTAAAGGTTGATCCCACTAAGTGTACTTAGTAATTTTTAATAGTAGTTTCGTGTACCCTAGCTGACTACATAGGTGTCGTCTGCCCCTATCTCCACTAGGTGTACCCACTACTCCCCAAGCGATCGGCTCCCTAACGTAGATACCCGTGCTGGCCCCACAGTGGGGTGTATCATTCCCCAAAGTGGCAACCTGATAATATCAACGGTGCACGGCTTATACCTACACGATGCAACAACGTCTTACTTACCAGCCCGGGTCCACACACGCATATGAAACCCGTTGGACTTGCGTTGCCACCGCTAACCCGTTTTGGCCTCTTATAGTCAAGCCCAATATGCGTGTCCCGTCCTCGACTTGGGTCGAGCCCACAAAGATACGTTTGGGATATTGGCTGAGATGGGCCCCCACAAGCTACCCACCTAAGCTTGTCATTTCTAGTGAATCCCACTTAACCCTTTAACCATGTCCACTTACATGTTATAAATTTTGGTTAAGTCATTAATCATATTTTAATTGCCACTCGAGGCACCCACTAGATTTCCACATGCCACCCAAGGCACTTACTTGATTCCCACATGCCACCCAAGGCACTTACTTAACCCTTTAATCATGTTTAATTACATGTTCCACTTTGGTTAAGTATTCTAATCGTATTTTCTATTGCCACCCAAGGCAACCCACTAGTTTCCTCATGCCACCCAAGGCACCCCCACTAGTTACTACATGCCACTCAAGGCACCCACTTAACCCCTCATGCCCCACTACATGCTAATTTGGTTAAGTGTTTCTTAATTAATTAAGATCGTAACCTTTGTAAAGACCTCTCACATTAGACTGTCTTTTTATGGCAGCTGGATATGCCGGTTGGTTCCGGGCAGCCTTACACCATAACAGAGTCTAACCTCGTGTCTTTACACTTGTCACGTATTTAGTTTATGACTAAGACCTCTCACATTGGGCCAATCATTTGTAGCCGCTGGATTTTCCGGTCGGTTCCGGGCAGTCTTATGCTACAAAAAGGGTCCAACCTCGTGTCTTAGTTGATTAATTACACCTAATTAATCACCCCCATAATTTGTATTAATTATCCCTAATTAATTACCAATTTCAAGAATATGGGTAGACCTAACTCAATAGGTAAATTCCCAATTCCATAATATGGGTAGACCTAACTTAATAGGTAAATTCCCAATTATGTCCATTCACTTTATGTTATGCTTAAGCATACCCATTTCACACCATTTTATTAACATGCATATTAACCCCATCGTTCCCCACGTAATTCGTTCTCATAACATGACATAATAAGGGGAAGATTCATCACAAATGCCATGGGTTTAACCAACATAGCATATAACTTTATCATGGGTTTAAAAGGTGTCAACTTGCATATATGAGCATACATTAAACCCAACTAGCATTTAACCCAAACTTGCATGAAGCACATATGTCACAAAAGGGGGTAACTTGCATATGATTCTTATGTCATACAAAGGTGTGAACTTGCATAGCATGTCATATGTTAACTTGCATATAACCAAACACATAACTTGCATAACATGTTACATATGAACTTGCATATAACCATGCACATAACTTGCATATAACCAAACACATAACTTGCATAACATGTTACATATGAACTTGCATATAATCATGCACATAACTTGCATATAACCAAACACATAACTTGCATAACATGTTACATATGAACTTGCATATAATCATGCACATAACTTGCATATAACCAAACACATAACTTGCATAACATGTTACATATGAACTTGCATATAATCATGCACATAACTTGCATATAACCAAACACATAACTTGCATAACATGTTACATATGAACTTGCATATAATCTCACATATAGCTTGCATAACATGTTACATATGAATCAATGTTCAACATAGTGTTTTGCATAATGAGCATCATAAAACATAGCATTAAACTTGCATAACATTTAGCATAAAACTCGCAAAACACACAACATACACTATACCAAATTTGCATAAACACATTGATCCACAAACATAGCCATATCTTATCATATCCTATCATAATCAATTTAACAATTGATTATCAAGGCTATAGAAACTCACCACTAAACTCCAATAAGCAAACCCTTGCCAAAAATCACCCAAAAACTCTAGCCTTGAAAATAAAGCTTGCAACTTGATGATGAATGCAAGCTAATGATCACTCATACAACTTAAAAATGCTTGTATGAACATGAAAGCCTTCATAGAAATAGTTTAGAAAGAGGATGGAGGCTAGGGTTTTGAGTGGAGGCCATGATCATAGAAAATTTTGGCATAGTTTAGTTAGAGAATAGGATTATGATCATTTAGGGCTAGCTTAGGGTCTTATTTATAGGATTAGGATGTGTTTTAGACCCTTAGATTAACCCTAGGTTAGTTTAGGTCCGTCAGATCTCGGAAGCTTCCAGAAAACAGCCCCAAAACACAGCCAAACCCTAAAATGGTGCACCAGGCCAAACTGGTCGAGCACCCCCTGTCGACACACAAGTCGACAGGGCTGTCGACTTGGTCCTAGCCAAGTCGACTGCCCAGTCGACAGGGCTGTCGACTTGGTTAGCTAGGCGGGAATTTTTCCGCCTGCGCCCAATGGCCCCAATTTCGAAATTTGAACCTGAATTTTAAATCTGTTTTGAACTTTAAATTTTCTGAAAACTTCATTAGGCCATAACTGGGCCATACGGACTCCGATTCTCGAAAACTCGGACTCTATTTCGCGTATTTTTCCGAGACAAACGCAATGACGTAACCCGTTTCCCCTGATTCTCACATCTGAGATTATTAATTCTGTAATTAGTGAATATCCGTGTTAACTGAAATTCGGGGTGTTACATTCTCCCCTCCTTAAAGGATTTCGTCCCCGAAATCTCTAAGCTAAGGAGAATGCATATCCTACCATCCAAACAACCATCTACTCAATCCATCAAACACGGGCATCCATTGTCCTTAAAACAATTTCTACTGATGTATGAGCATATGCAAAAAGTGTGTGTATATGTTCCCTATCTAATGTATGAACATATGCAAACCATGATAGTGCCATGCATCCAATATGTATGCGAGAGAACCCTATCGACACATACTATATCTACATGAGTGCACAATCATTCACCAAAATGCATCATCCATATGATATCACAACCATTATACATCCATAAATATAGCTACCTACACACCCAATTATATGCAATATGCAATATGAAGTGATTGAGCCGATCTAGTGTCTAGAGTGTGTGTATATGCATCCACGAGCAACCACTAGCAAACACTTGCATCCACATGCATCCATCAATCATAACATGTCTCAAACACATGTTTCAACCATAGGTTTACCCTATCTAAAGGTCAAAGGCACTAACGAGAGGACATACTACAGATAAGATAAGTACTAGTCAAACGATAAAGGAGAAATTAAAAGGCATATCCTAAAAAGGAATGGGTATAATGAACGCATCTTCTCTTCCGTCTCTAAAGTAGCGTTGCTCTCATCTTCTCCCCATTGCACTTTGACTAGTTGAACCTCTCGATTCCTCAACTTCCTAGTCTCTGACCCAAGGATGCGAGTAGGAGCTCGTCGAATCGTCTCATCACACTCTATCTCCGGCTCTACCACCTCAGCGGTCTCATGTAGGCACTTCCTCAAATGTGACACATGGAATACATCATGTACACCACTAAGCCTGTCGGGCAACTCCACTCTATATGCCATCTGTCCAATCCTTTCCTTAATAGGAAACGGCCCAACAACCCTTGGTGCTAACTTTCCAACAGATCCAAAGCGAACCACATTCCGTAACGGAGATACCTTGATAAAACCATGTCCCCAACATTAAACTTAAGCTCTGCTTTCCTCTTGTCCGCATAAGATTTCTGTCCGTCTTGCGCCGCTTTCATCCTTCTTCGAATCAAATCAATCTTTTCCGAAGTCTTTCTAACCATATCGGGCCCAAGCAAGATCTCATCCGTAGATTCCTACCAACATGTAGGTGATCGACAAGGCCTTCCATAAAGAGCTTCGAAAGGAGCCATGCCAATACTAGACTGAAAGCTGTTATTATACGCAAACTCCACCAATGGAAGATGCTCTTCTCATGTACCTCCAAAATCTAAGATACATAGCCTCAAAAGGTCTTCTAAAATGCGATTCACCCTCCCGGTCTGGCCGTCCGTCTGAGGATGATATGCGGTACTCAAACATAACTGAGTCCCTACCGCCTCTTTCAAACTCTTCCAAAACTCGCTAGTGAAGATAGGATCTCGATCACTCACTATGCTGGAAGGTACACCATGCAATCTAACAATCTCTTGAATGTAGATTGAAGCTAGCCATTGAGCAGTCCTCTTACTCTTCACGGGTATAAAATGGGCACTCTTAGTAAGTTTGTCTACCCCAACCCAAATTCCCGTATTACCCTTCCTCGATCTTGGTAATCCATTGACGAAATCCATCGAGACACTATCCCACTTCCATAGCGGAACCTCCAATGGGTGAAGCAACCCACCGGGTTTCTTTTGCTCCGCTTTTACTTGTTGGCACACCAAGCATCTAGCGACATACTCGGCCGCGTCTTTCTTCATACCGGCCCAAAAGAAAGCTCGCTTCACGTCTTGGTACATCTTGTCCCCACCGGGATGAATGGTCATCTTCGACCGATGTGCATCATCAAGTATAGCCTTCCTCAAACCCTCGGTTTGCGGTACACAAAGTCTACCGTCTCTACGCAACCACCCCTTACCATCTAGGGTGTACCTACTCAAATGGCTGGACGACTCCCCCCCCTTACGAGCTTTTCTACTAACTCAACCAACTGTGGGTCGTCTCGCTGTGCCTCGCCAATCCATCCCAAAAGAGTAGGCCTAACCTCCAAGGAGGCTAGCAAACCGGGTACAAAGTCAACGGAAGGTTTAAAGTCAAACATAGAAATAAACTCTAAGCCCCGTCGTTCAACGAACAATGAACTCAAGGACAACCTTTTTCTACTTAAGGCGTCCGCTACCACGTTACCCTTGCCATGGGTATACGCTATCTCAAACTCATAGGATGCTAAGAATCCCATCCACTTTTGCTGTCCTAAGACTATGCGCTCGAAGAGTCGCCAACACTTCCCTAAGATGTAGGGCATGCTCTTCTCCACTTTTAGAGAAAACCAGGATATTACCCCATCCAAAATCATCACAACTGTCCATCTCTCACGCAGACCATCCTAGTCGAACTTGACATCCCCCAAGTGCAAGCCCCAAAGGCCTAAACCAATATCAGACAAACACCCAAGGGATATCTCCTTCGAGTTCAGACGACCTACGTGAGATGATACTAGTAGAAATGGCTAAACAATTAAGCCTTTGACCAACTTTGGATGTCCTCGCCAGTCTCGCTCCAAAACCACCGTTTTTCCCATAACTGGCTTTTCTCAACCTATTGAGCACATACGAAAACTTATTTCGCTCCTAGAAAAGACCAAGATGTCATTTACAAAGACCATCACGAACTTATTTAGGTACTCCCTGAACACCCTTCTCATCAAATCAACAAAGTATGCGGGGGCGTTCGTCAAACCAAATGGCATCACCAGCCACTCATAAAAACCATCCGGAGTCCTAAAGGTAGTCTTCTCTATACTATCCTCAGCCACTCTCAACTGATGAAACCCCGTGGCTAAGTCCAACTACGAAAACACTGAGGCGCCAACCAATTGATCAAAGAGATCATCAATCCTCGGCAATGGGTGTCCATTTTTCTTTGTTATCTTGTTAAACTCTCTATAGTCTACACAAAGTCTGAGGGACCCATCCGCCTTCATAGCAAAAACTACTGGAGCACCCCACTCCGATATACTTCGTCTTCTAAACCCCTTCTCAAGCAAATCGCCTACTTGCTTATGGAGTTCCCTCCTCTCACGAGGAGCCATGTGGCACACTGGCCAAGATACTGGTTTGGCATTGTCTACCGGATATATTCGGAAGTCAATCTCCTGCTCCGGAGGTAAGCCCTTCACCTCCTCAAACACATCCGAGTACTCCCGGACCATTCTAACAGATCGCAAACTTTCGACCGACGCGTCAAGTGACTCAAGATAACTTAGCATAACAGATTCCATGGGATTACAAGAGATCTCGAGAGTGTTACCCAAGCGGGTCATAAGCCTAACAACTCTCCCTTCAAAATCAAGAACGACACCACTACTGGATAACCAGTCCATGCCCAAAACTAACCCATAGCCCGTGAAGCTCAAAAAGCATCACATCTAAACTCAACGCTAAGTATAGAAACTTTCAAACCCAAACACATCATGGAGCCCCCAATTGGGTTTGAAACAACTAAGGGATCATCTACTAAACTGGTGTCTAAGTGCAGTGACTCAACTAACAAAGATGAGATAAACGAACTCGATGCGTCAGAATCAAATAAAGTTCGAACCGGATAATAAAGAAATCCAAATTCCAACCTAGACGGTCTTATCCCCATCTGGTACACTAGCCGTGAGGGAATACAACTACCCTCCAGGAGATTCCGTACCTTGCCTCTTTGGACAATCCTAATAAGGTGTCCTATTCCTCCCAAAAGGATAACTACTAGCCCTCTTCTTCCCATTCTCCACTCGTAACCTCCCACCAACGAGGTTTCATCCTTCATTAACCAAACAACTATTTGAGCCTTCCTCCCATCGTCTATCCAATAGGTACCTACCAGTCCTCCTCCTTCTTGAACCAACTTCTAATCCGACTAATGTCTAAGTCCCTTGAAGTGGTTTTCCATTCTTATCTATCTTAGAAAGATCATCTATACACGGAGGGGAAACTCAAAACGAGAGAGGAAGAGATTCAAAACGGAGAATTCGAAAGATAAAGATATGGCTATCGGGGATTATGCTTTTCTTTCAAAAACTTTTCTCTTAAAAGACATGTTTTTGAAAATACTCCTTTCAAAAATATTCTTAGAAAATAGTTTTTCTAAAAATTTTATCTGTTCTGGTAACCTTAAGCTCTGATACCACGTGTAACACCCCACACCCGCTACGGTCACTCACTATGGGAATGCCATAACATCGGTGGAGTATTTTAAGTGAATATAGAACAGAAAAATTACAACAAGACAGATATAAGTAATACTTGAGAATTTAAAACATCATTTCATTGCAGCGGAAAGTAAAACATGTTTGGTTACACCAAAAACATAAACAAGAGTCAAGTACATAATATCCATCTTGATAAAACAAAAGTACATAATCCCACTACATAACTTAATAGCCATAATAGAAAAGATAAACTGAGCTTTACATCCACGGTCCAAGCTCCAAAAGATAGATAAAGCAGTCTGATCAAAGCCCACTAGTGCTAGGCCCACTCTGAAAACTTGAGGGTTGGGAAAAAGATAAAAAAACAACGGGGTCAGACATAAGTCTGAGCGAGTCCTACAACCTTAACAATACAATCATTAAAGTAATTAGGGTATGATATAAACAAGGTACGGTACCTCTGGGGATAATGACTACACTAAGTAGTCAACTAAACACAGGATGTACTAAGATAACCGAAAAGACGCATTTACCACCCAAGGATAATTACTATACTGCACCATCCCAGATCTACCCACCCAAGGGTAATTCCTACACTGCACCACCCCAGATCTACCCACCCAAGGGTAATTCCTACACTGCACCACACCAGATCTACCCACCCAAGGGTAATTCCTACACTGCACCACACCAGTTCTACCCACCCAAGGGTAATTCCTACTTAAAGGTTGATCCCACTAAGTGTACTTAGTAATTTTTAATAGTAGTTTCGTGTACCCTAGCTGACTACATAGGTGTCGTCTGCCCTATCTCCACTAGGTGTACCCACTACTCCCCAAGCGATCGGCTCCCTAACGTAGATACCCGTGCTGGCCCCACAGTGGGGTGTATCATTCCCCAAAGTGGCAACCTGATAATATCAACGGTGCACGGCTTATACCTACACGATGCAACAACGTCTTACTTACCAGCCCGGGTCCACACACGCATATGAAACCCGTTGGACTTGCGTTGCCACCGCTAACCCGTTTTGGCCTCTTATAGTCAAGCCCAATATGCGTGTCCCGTCCTCGACTTGGGTCGAGCCCACAAAGATACGTTTGGGATATTGGCTGAGATGGGCCCCCACAAGCTACCCACCTAAGCTTGTCATTTCTAGTGAATCCCACTTAACCCTTTAACCATGTCCACTTACATGTTATAAATTTTGGTTAAGTCATTAATCATATTTTAATTGCCACTCGAGGCACCCACTAGATTTCCACATGCCACCCAAGGCACTTACTTGATTCCCACATGCCACCCAAGGCACTTACTTAACCCTTTAATCATGTTTAATTACATGTTCCACTTTGGTTAAGTATTCTAATCGTATTTTCTATTGCCACCCAAGGCAACCCACTAGTTTCCTCATGCCACCCAAGGCACCCCCACTAGTTACTACATGCCACTCAAGGCACCCACTTAACCCCTCATGCCCCACTACATGCTAATTTGGTTAAGTGTTTCTTAATTAATTAAGATCGTAACCTTTGTAAAGACCTCTCACATTAGACTGTCTTTTTATGGCAGCTGGATATGCCGGTTGGTTCCGGGCAGCCTTACACCATAACAGAGTCTAACCTCGTGTCTTTACACTTGTCACGTATTTAGTTTATGACTAAGACCTCTCACATTGGGCCAATCATTTGTAGCCGCTGGATTTGCCGGTCGGTTCCGGGCAGTCTTATGCTACAAAAAGGGTCCAACCTCGTGTCTTAGTTGATTAATTACACCTAATTAATCACCCCCATAATTTGTATTAATTATCCCTAATTAATTACCAATTTCAAGAATATGGGTAGACCTAACTCAATAGGTAAATTCCCAATTCCATAATATGGGTAGACCTAACTTAATAGGTAAATTCCCAATTATGTCCATTCACTTTATGTTATGCTTAAGCATACCCATTTCACACCATTTTATTAACATGCATATTAACCCCATCGTTCCCCACGTAATTCGTTCTCATAACATGACATAATAAGGGGAAGATTCATCACAAATGCCATGGGTTTAACCAACATAGCATATAACTTTATCATGGGTTTAAAAGGTGTCAACTTGCATATATGAGCATACATTAAACCCAACTAGCATTTAACTCAAACTTGCATGAAGCACATATGTCACAAAAGGGGGTAACTTGCATATGATTCTTATGTCATACAAAGGTGTGAACTTGCATAGCATGTCATATGTTAACTTGCATATAACCAAACACATAACTTGCATAACATGTTACATATGAACTTGCATATAATCATGCACATAACTTGCATATAACCAAACACATAACTTGCATAACATGTTACATATGAACTTGCATATAATCATGCACATAACTTGCATATAACCAAACACATAACTTGCATAACATGTTACATATGAACTTGCATATAATCATGCACATAACTTGCATATAACCAAACACATAACTTGCATAACATGTTACATATGAACTTGCATATAATCATGCACATAACTTGCATATAACCAAACACATAACTTGCATAACATGTTACATATGAACTTGCATATAATCTCACATATAGCTTGCATAACATGTTACATATGAATCAATGTTCAACATAGTGTTTTGCATAATGAGCATCATAAAACATAGCATTAAACTTGCATAACATTTAGCATAAAACTCGCAAAACACACAACATACACTATACCAAATTTGCATAAACACATTGATCCACAAACATAGCCATATCTTATCATATCCTATCATAATCAATTTAACAATTGATTATCAAGGCTATAGAAACTCACCACTAAACTCCAATAAGCAAACCCTTGCCAAAAATCACCCAAAAACTCTAGCCTTGAAAATAAAGCTTGCAACTTGATGATGAATGCAAGCTAATGATCACTCATACAACTTAAAAATGCTTGTATGAACATGAAAGCCTTCATAGAAATAGTTTAGAAAGAGGATGGAGGCTAGGGTTTTGAGTGGAGGCCATGATCATAGAAAATTTTGGCATAGTTTAGTTAGAGAATAGGATTATGATCATTTAGGGCTAGCTTAGGGTCTTATTTATAGGATTAGGATGTGTTTTAGACCCTTAGATTAACCCTAGGTTAGTTTAGGTCCGTCAGATCTCGGAAGCTTCCAGAAAACAGCCCCAAAACACAGCCAAACCCTAAAATGGTGCACCAGGCCAAACTGGTCGAGCACCCCCTGTCGACACACAAGTCGACAGGGCTGTCGACTTGGTCCTAGCAAAGTCGACTGCCCAATCGACAGGGCTGTCGACTTGGTTAGCTAGGCGGGAATTTTTCCGCCTGCGCCCAATGGCCCCAATTTCGAAATTTGAACCTGAATTTTAAATCTGTTTTGAACTTTAAATTTTCTGAAAACTTCATTAGGCCATAACTGGGCCATACGGACTTCGATTCTCGAAAACTCGGACTCTATTTCGCGTATTTTTCCGAGACAAACGCAATGACGTAACCCGTTTCCCCTGATTCTCACATCTGAGATTATTAATTCTGTAATTAGTGAATATCAGTGTTAACTGAAATTCGGGGTGTTACACTTGTGGTCGCTGGATATGCCGGGCGGTTCCAACAGACTTAAACCACAAGTGTAATCTAACGTCGTGTCTAAGCGCAGTTACAGTTTCTAATTACTGTAATTCTAGGCATTTCCATTATTAATCAATTATTCCTGTGTCATTATAGGTTTTCATGCCCCTTTTCCAAGTCATATTTATTATGTACCATATGCCCCAAATTTAAGATCTAAAACACAATTTGATTTATGCCCCAAATCCATATTCATATATTTCATTCAAGTTATGCCCAAATCCCTATTCATACATTTCATTCAAGTTATGCCCAAATCCCAATTCATATATTTCATTCAAGTTATGTCCAAATTTTCCAATACAAGTTATGCTCCAATTTTAATGTTTTCCCCCCATTCCCAATTTTTCGCGTTTGCACATTCAGCGGCATGCCTAGGCTCTAAGATAGCTTGGCTATAAAAATAAAAGGGAAAAGAAAAAGGGAAGAGGGCAGAAACGTACATAATAAAAAGATTTACATACAATGGCAGAAACAAGCATAGAAACTAGTGAAACATATAGTAACAAAGTTGGGCATGATGACAAGATAGACATATAGAAACAAATCTGATGAACATGTGATAACAGAACTAATTCTATATCATAAATAGGCACGATGAGATCTAAACAATGAATTAGATATCCAACTAATAACAAATCTGTTGTGACAATAACACTGATTAACATAATAGGGACAGGCATGATGAGATCTAAACAATGAATTAGATTTACAAATAATGACAGATCTGACATGATTCAATAGGTATAGGCTTAGATCTAGTTCATGGTCATGTCAGAATAACTTAGATATACATGTTATAGCAGATCTGATATAATTCAAATAGTCATAGGCTTAGATCCAAGTTATAGTAATGTCAGATTAACTTTTAAGTATTTAGAACTAAAAATAATGTAGACTCACCGCGATTGGATCTAAGAAATAGAAGAATTGATTGTAACTATTGCAGAACAGATCTTTGAATTTGAATAACTTGTTTGTTGAAGAAGACTAAGCTAGATCAAACTATGTTGGAGCAGCACTTCGTCATCGGCATTGAATTAGATAAATAAAATAATGGATATAAGGCCCTATTTATAGCCTAGGGTCAACGAATCTAGCCACAAAACAAGTCCACGTTCGAAAAAATGAATTCCGCCCAGATCTGTATGGGGGTCGACCCCCACTTTGGGTGTCGACCCCTGGGTCGACCCAGCAAGGTCTCGGATCGACCCCCAGAAATGGTTGTTTCCATCCCTGGGTCTTCCCGTTGGCTGTTTTTTATTTTTGAATATTTGGTTTGTTTATATATATATAATCTTCTTGTGCGTATACAAACTTCTTGGCTTAATAACTTCTTCATATGATGTCCGTTTTACACAAACCAGGTGTCTATTTTGACTAGAATTCCAAGACGAACGCACTAGCACAGTTTGTTTCCCTTAATTCTGAATATTTATTTAATTATTCTTTAATTTATCATCTTTTGTATTGTTAAAATTACAGGGTGTTACAACTATAGTTCTGGTGAATGGACAAATTATACTTTATATAAATAACACTACATATACCGTTCTATCATTGGTTACCTTTATTAAGTTATTTTGGGTTTATTGCATATTACACATCTATTTTCATGCATAAATCATACACATCTACTTCCCAGTAGATTAACTTAATAAATTATATATATTGCCATATGCCTAATATATTAAGGTACTCCCCATAATACCATCCCTGAGTGATCTCCATTGTCGTGCTGCGAAAACATACAAGACCTCCATAGCCATGTTACAAAAGTGTACTAATCTGTGCTACGAAAGCGAATAAGATCCTATCGTTGTGCCACAAAGGCGCCCTAAACCTGAATTCTTCCACGTAACTCATTCGAGGGCTTTCTATACTTGTTAAAAATAGCTTCGTTAGGCCCACAATACATATATCAAATATTGGTCTTTCTCTTTCGGTGGCTATGGCCCCCTATCTAATGAAAGACCATTCAAAGAGCTAAGTGGCTGCCCTCACAACCAATCCAAACATCCACTCTCATATAATGACCCGACAGTAATGGATCATAGGCATTTTGATTTAGCTCCAGTTTTCCCGTACTCACTCTAACTGACAATGATAGCTATCTGACGATCTAATATACTTTGTTGGGTCTTAACTTACCATCTCTTTTAATTATTTTTATGTTATTGTATAGCACGTAATACGGCTTAATCCCTATTTCGCACTAATCCACCCTTTATTCAATTTTATTCTACTTCTTTTTCAAACCAAACTATGGAAATATATTTTCTTTTTCCTAACCAATCAATCTAGGATATTATAGACTTCCTATTTTTAACTGGTATACATTAATTCATATTTTTAACTTATTTTATCCATTTTACAAAATTATACTAAATTTGGATACAACTGGGTTATGTCACTTTTTCAATCGCAACAGTTTCTATATTCATTTTATTTAATTTTGAAAGGTAATCTTTTCAACTAACTTAGAAATTCTCATATTTACCATATAACTGCAAATTTACTATCAGTAATATTAATTATGCCCCTCTCACAATTACTAAATCCTCTTTCGTTCATAATTCTAATTAAATTATGTTTTCCAATGCGCACAAACAAAAAGAATTATAATTTGTTGTATAAATCAGGTGCACAATTCAATTACGTATATGTCGACATTTCAGCTACAAATATATATTTTGCGCATAACCAAAATTCAATATAAACTATGTATATATTCCGACGTGGAAGGGGAAAGAGGACAAATGGAACATATATAAATTATTACATGAACAAAATGATATAATATATTATTATAATAAAATAAAATAAAATTTAAATCCACTCACTTGAGATTTGTGCTCTAAGTTTCGGATCTTATTTGGATATGCGTTTACTTTTCAATTCTGATTTACAGATCTATGGGACCAGAGCATCTACATCTTGAATCTACTACTTTTTCCTCCGATTTTTGAATAAGTGTTCCTAAATCTAAAATATAATTTATTTCTAAAGAGTTTGGAGAAGAAAAGAAATGGCAGAGCTCTAATGCCCTCTAAGAAAATATGAGTTAGAAGCTAGCCCTGCAGGTTTATTTATAGCTTCCCAGTAGAACTACGTTCGACCTATTCAAAAGAAGTAAATTTGAACCATATAAATAAAATATCACATCATCCTTGGCTCATTATGGGTCGACCCTTACTGTTGTTGGGTCGATCCATGGGTCAACACAACCCAGAGATGGGTTGACCCATGGGTCAACCCACTCCAAGTATGGGTCGACCCATACACGTTATAAATTAGTGTATTGGGTCAATCCTGATATGTGATTTTCTCTTGTTTAAATGTTACTCTTAACATTATATTTCTTTCTTATTTTAAGTGATAAGCTATTTATTTTTGGATCCATTTTTTTGCTTCCATATTTTATTATACTATTTTCCAGTTTGGATATACATTAAATTCAAACGCGTAATCAATGTGTTCATTAATAATTCTTTATTTTAAATTCTTGCGTATTTAATTCTATGAAGATTATTTTTGATGTATATTTCTACCATTTTAACATACATTTTATTTTCAATTTCAAACGTGTATTATTAATATACACATATCCATTTTAAATTAAAACGTTTCTTGATTGACATCATTTAGACTTTCTTTTATTACATGGTCTTTTACCTTTTATGGTGCACATTATTTTGCACGTTACTTTTATAATTTATGTCTAAATACATTTGTATTATATTATATTATATTATATATGTGTGTGTGTATGCGCGCGTCACATGTGTGTTCACACTCCAAAATTAATTATATGTTTTCAAATTTTAATGTTATATTCATTATACCTCTTTTAATGTCCTTTATGACGTGCATTGAAATGTTGCCATTTAAATATTAATTACTTTTTATCACACACATTTGTTTTTCTATTCATTAAATGGTTAAGTTTGTTAATATGTTAACGTTAATAATCTTCCGTTACATTCAAATTCAAATGCACATTGTTTATACAATTAATATGCACATATATTTTCTGATATTTTATAACGTATCCCTTACTAACTTCCATTCGTTTTACGTTTCTTTTTATTTAATTGT
Organism: Allium sativum; assembly: GCA_030737875.1. Lineage (NCBI taxonomy): Eukaryota > Viridiplantae > Streptophyta > Magnoliopsida > Asparagales > Amaryllidaceae > Allium > Allium sativum. The sequence continues at coordinate 785,896,223 of CM060916.1, read as the reverse complement.
ATATATATACCATTGCATGTTTATCTTGCATAGTGACAACATTTTATTTATTTCTCATTTTATAACATGTTTCTCTTTTTTCAAACTACAGATGCACATTACTCGCATAATTATTTCGATAATTTTGTTATTAAAAATGCGGGGTGTTACAAAATGTTTGCACTAGGTTCTTAGAAGTTAGTCCATATGCAAAAGTATGGTACATTAAGATGATGAAGGGAAGTATTCTTCGGTGCAAAAAAAATTCCTGTGCCATCGTTGGTTATTCCATCTGGATACTCTTCGGTGTAAGCATTCCTCGTTCATTTTATTTGATTGTATCCAAATTTTATTGATGTTTATCTATCAAACTAATTTCGCGAAATAGAAAGATATAATTAAAATAAGCAATGTCCAGCAACTTCAGATCAAAGATGCATGCACTTTATATAGAACAAATAAGCATTATCTAGCAACTTCAGATCTATTGAGCATGGAATTCAATATGGAATAGTGTTTTCAATTTTATTTTTTGAAGGAAAATCACATGTATTCATGATGAGAATATCTTAATGATGATAAATGCGATGTTTTCAATTACAGTTTTGTGAGCGTTTCCCCATAGTTCATATCGTAAAATGACAATAGAGAATGGTGTACCATTGCCACATAAAACTTGCAATCGTAATGATTTTTTTTGGTAATTCTGCACATGTTAACATGTATTCAGTGGACACAAATTACTTCTCATTGATATCAATTTGCCACAACTGTAGATGTTATTATTTCAAAGATGCTTATCATCTTGGTAAATAAGCAACAATGTTACTTGAATAAATTTTGGTGTTCCTTCTTTGAATTTATTCACATATTGCAATACAAAAGTTGTTTAAAAAAAAGGATAAATTCAAAATTCAATGGATTATAATACTTTTATAGCATAAAAACGTTAACTTACAAAGTTATTAATGTGGATTAGGAGCAGTAAAATTTTCATAGGATGCAGATTTTTTTTCCAAATAGTAATGCTTAGTTCCGGGCATGTTCTTTATCGCATAAACTTCATATTGCACCACATTTACTTCATTAACTTGGCAACAGAGGTACCTAATAGGGTGTATTAACTAGATTGACTGAGATTTAGAGTTTTATCCCCATTTAATGGAGTTTGTAGCTATAAATCTTTGATTAGATCTTAGTGCTTTGAAAGCATTAAGATATATTGTGCTTTGGTTATAGAGTATGCATCTGAACGTGAATGTAGGTAAGAGTATAGACTATCTTCTTTGGTATCACATACAACCTTCAAACTCTCTACAGAATTTATTTTCCCTAACTTAGACTAAGCAGACATAAACACTATATGGACTCTGCTACGGCTAGGCAATATGCAAGCATATCCTTCCCAACTTCGTTTTTTTCTTCTGTGTAATGACTCTAGTTTTTTAGACTTGGTAATTAGAAAAAAAAAACATAATTTTAATGTTATTTTCTCTTCTTGGTTAAAAAATGAAATCAAATTGCCACCGTTTTTGGTGTGGTGAGGTCTTTAACTGGTGTATGAAAACGTTAAATATTTGGGCTTAAGCTTTTTTTTTAACAACCTATGCTCCTTTTCATGGATTTTCATTTGGTATTTTTTTTTGGCTTCAAATTTATTTGTTGTGCTGATATTGGGTCTTAAGTAAATTTTTAGTTATCATTGTCATTGTCATTTATCACTATTGATTTCCTTACACTTTTATGGTGCAAATATAGCTTATATTTTCCCATTGCAAGCCTTTCTTATTTATAATTAACAAAACAGAATCCTTTATTTGTTATGTTAACCTAAAACATTTCTTCATTTTTTTACATTCCTTTCAGTCATCATTTGACGAGCTGCCTATGTGAACGACTCATCATCATCTACATCATAATACTCGGGTATTCATTTCAATACTCGAATCTTCAACTGACAAACATGTAGCTATTACATAATTGACCATGATGCTCCTTTTGACCATCAAGTTCGGTGAAATTAAAACATGTTGTATGTGTGATTTGATCATAATATCAAACTAAAGACATTTGAATAATATGAGGAATATATGACTTAATATAGGAAACATACGTTTAAAGACCAAGTAAGATCATTTAACGTATTTTCTCTATTTGTTTATACCTATAAGATAACAATATGAATGTAGATTGAACGGTAGAATGTACTGCTTATCGGATGTCAATAACAATAATAAATAAAAAGTTTGTATATATCTTACTACCATATTTTTGAAGTGTTTTAATGTTAATAATGATTTTATAAAAAGCTTATTTTTCTATTCGTGTTAGAAGTGGAAATTTAATAGAAAATGAAAGACATACAAAATAAAATATGAGAATTATTCTATAATTTTACATTGTTATACCATATTCAATAATTATGTGTGAAACACAACAGAATCCCTAAATCTAGGTCATCCACTTTTTTGATTCTTTGAAGTTGGAAGTAGGCACAATTTACAGATTGATTAGAATGATATCAAATTTTGCATTGAGGTAATACTGTTAAAGAAAGCATCACCTCAAAGGGACATGTTTATTCCAGCAATTTCTACTGGTGATATATTGTATGAAATTTTTTTCTTACCCTCTTGGCATTGAAAACAAATAAACTCTAAAGATAAAGCCATCCTTTAGGAATTAAGATGCCTTTCAACCATAGTGGTCACCTATTAAAATAACATGAAAAATAAAAGAGAGGGACCAACAAAAATTGAATTATGATAAATACGTAAAAATAAAAAATTGGTAAACTGGAAGGGAAAAGTAAACATGTCACTAATGGAAAAAAATGTTTTATTTTATACACAATCGTAAACATGTCACTAATGGAAAAAAGAATGTTTTATTTTATACACAATCTTGCATAATTATTTACACATTAGAATATGTGATTTCAAATCTCATTGTTAATGGCAACAAAAAATGCAATGAGCTAATAGTATTGTACAAAGCATCATTTCCAATGGACATGTTTTATTTAGCAATTTATATTAGTCATACACCACATGCTAGTTTTTCATATCCTCTTGGCTTTGAAAATTAACTAAACTTTAAAGATAAAGTCCTTTCAGCTTTAAAGTTAGTTTCAACCATAAGAGTCATCCATTGAAATGTGTGGTTTTATTGTCGACTTGAACAGTTCAAAATGACGGGTCGTTACAAATTGACCTGTGTATTTTATACTCGAATCAGACCGAGTTGTTACATGTTAGTCACATGTTACTGATATCTGCTTGGCTTGTTTCCGCCCTATACTACTTTATCAACTTTTCGGATGCTTAGGCATGTTTTGTGCAGTCGCCTTGTAGTATATTTGTGTAATTCTTGTGTACATATTCTTTTATTTGGGACTTGATGTATATATATGGTTCGTATAACCACTTACTTATGTTTCACTTACGTATTGTATTCTTGATGTATTTGTATATAGCTGTTTTTGTTGTTCTGTGATCCGTATTGTTTGTTGTTATTATATTTTGTTTTGAATTGATCCACTAGCCATCTTGTTTTGAATTAAGCTTGAATTGGGTTTGTCGAACCATTTGAGGTAAGAAAAGAAAATAAAGAACTAAATCAATGTATTTGTAGCTCGTTTAATATAAAACTTATGTATGGTCACTCTGAACCAACCATATTCTCTCCACTAGCCGATAGTATTACCTAGTAATACTCTTTGTTAGTGCGAGTCTCGGGATAGGGCGTCACATTAAGTTTCGTTTATTGTTGCCTTGATGAATATTTGAAATTAAATCAACATATTGTTTATCAAGTTGAATGTATTAAACATGACATATCACATTCAAAATATATTTTGATGGAAAATTATCTGAAATTGTTAACAAATTACAAATTGTAGATCAATCAAATTGATATAAGGGACAATTAACACAAGGACAAAATTAAGGGCTTTTTTATTCATAAGGACAGCCCATTAAAAATTTAACCAAAAGGACAATACACCAATTATATTTTAATTCCCTAAACCATGTGCCCTGTTTCTTCTTCGTCACTCCTATCTTGCGTGATTTTTTTCTCGTCCAATTTTTCTCCAGCATGGTTTTTTTTCTCCATGATTTGATCTTCAAACATCTCTCTCGTTCGATCATCTTCAGAATCATTCGAGCTCCTCAATTTATTGGATTTGCCTAATTTTTTCGTTTCAATCGGCTTCGTTGATTCATGAAGGTGCCGTGGATTTTGATTCGGTAGGCATAAAGATGATTTTGTGGTTTTTGATTTCGTGAATCCGTCGTAGAAAATCGAATGAGAGAGATGAACGACAGAGTTGAGCGACTGAAAATACTTTTTGTGGTTGTGAATTTAGCAGCAGTTTTTAGGTATCAATTTACTACTTTTTAAAGTATCGGTTTTCCTGAATTAACAGTGTTATGCTTTTGTCTTTATAATTTTGGTGTTATATCAGTTTTGTACTTGTACTTTTGCATTAGATTTGCAACTCAATCGAAATTATGTCATTTTAATCAATCAAAGTTGGAATGTAAATATTTTTTGTATTAGTTTTTCTTTAAAATATCATAGCAGTTTCTAGGTATCAGTTCTATATTTGTTTGGGTATCAGTTTTATATTTTCTAGTTGAATTTAAATCATAGCAGTTTTTTGGTATCAATTTTATATTTTTTTAGGTATCAGATTTATATTTTCTCGTTGAATTTACATCATAGCAGTTTTTAGGTATCAGTTTTATATTTTTTTAGGTACCAGTTTTATATTTTCTAGTTGAATTTACATCATAGCAGTTTTTATGTATCAGTTTTATATTTTTTTAGGAATCAATTTTATATCTTTTAGTTAAATTTACATCGTAGCAGTTTTTAGGTATCAGTTTTATATTTTCTAGTTGAATTTACAGTATTATGTTGGTATAAGTTTTGATTATGTATGAAATACTTGCAGATACTGCATGCTGCTGGAATTTACTTGAATTCAAGACTGTATTGAGTACAAGTAAAAGTAAATGCATGAGTGCATGCTTGGAATGGGGAATAGTATTCTATGTACTTAGATTGTGTAGGAAAACAATGTATTCTATTAAATCAGTTATGTATCATTGTAGGTATCATATGATACAAGTGGATATTATTGTGTATTACTGAGAATAATCTCATTTTTGTGATAATTGAATTGAATTGATTGTTATTTTTTTTTAATCAGTATGTATTATTGAGAATAAATATTATTTTTGTGAGATTTGAATTGAATAGGTGGGTGTTTTTTTTATCAGTGGGTATCAGTTAGAATTAATGTTGTGTATCAAAAAAAGTCAATTACCAAAGCAAACAACACAAATCTACCTACTTGCCACAGTTCTCATACACTAAGTCATAAAACTGAAACCTAAAAAAAAAAAAAAAAAAAAAAAAAAAAAACTGATACCTAAAATATGCTATAATATTTAATGACAAAAGTAATACAGAAAATGTTTAAATCACAATTTGATTGTTTAAAATGAAATAAATTCGTATGAGTAGCAAAACTGATGCAGCAGTACAAGAACAAAAGAAAAATAACATCAAAACTATAAACAAAACAATATAACACTATTAATACAAGAAAACTGATACCTAAAAAAATAGCAAACTGATACCTAAAAACTGTTGAACTATTTTAAAACTAAAACTAATGCAAAAAATGTTACATCACGATTTGGTTGATTATAATGAAATAAGTTCGACTGTAATACATAGATAATGCAATAATACAACTACAAAATAAGTACAACATTAAAAATCCAACAAACGAATAATAAAAAGTGTTAAATAAACAAAAATGATACCTAAAAAAATACAAAACTGATACCCAACTACTGAATAGCCGATCATTAAAATTGGAGAACTAAAAAAAAAAACCATGAATCACCTTGCGAAATAAAAAACCTAATCGGCAGAAATGAACATTAAATTATAATGATTATAGCAACAACAAAAAATTTCAGTCGAACTAGATTTTTGAGATCGTTTTCATGCCGAATTTTGCTGTTTTGATTGATTTTCGACGTATGACTGTAGGAGACGCTGTGGATTTGTTTTTATTCGATTTCCAGTTGGGATGATTTCATTAATTTTGATTTGTGATTTCGTTGTACGAAATCGAAAGAGAGGAACAAACGACGGAAATTTTTAGGGTTACGTCCTTTTGGATAAAATTTTAAGCGCGTGTCCTTGTGGATAAATTATTAAGGCCGATTGTTCTTGTCATTAGTGTCCTGTTGGTATAAATAACCAATATTTATTTATTTGTTTAGTGGCATCAAATCCTTAAAACTACAAAAAACACATAACTAAAAACATATTATTATTTTTATTCGGCTACAATAGTAAATAAACTACGAACTAAAAATTGCACACTAAAAGAAATAAAATTTGATTTTACACAATAAATATAATGAAAATTCGGTTCAAAGGCTTACTAATTCAGAATACTAAATTTTAAGGATTACGTTTAAAAATAATTAGTTTTACGAACAATTTACAAAAAGAAAAATTAATCAATTTATCATTTTCAGTTGCATAGAAAATAATAAATTGATTAATATTTTTTCTTTTTGTGAATTGTTGTTAAAACTAATTTTGTTAAAATGTTGTCCTTAAAACTTTTTTTTAAAAAAAAATTAAAAAGCACTTTAAGTGAAAATTCTCATTAAATTTAAAACCATTTTTTATTCCTTTTTCTATCGTATTACACGTAAGTCATTTACTTGAAAGTGCTAAAGCCTTCCCAGGCTGCAATTACCCGTACGTAGTAAAGCAATGAAGCTTAGGACATTGAAAAGTGTAATAAAAAATAGAAGAAGCATGCAACGTGTAAAAAGAGGACATGTCAACGTGTAATAGAGAAGCAAGAAGTTGGGTATAAGTTTATGTCATTTGCCTGAGATGGGAAAAAAGAAGATGTATGTCTGTCTTAATCAGAAAAATATGTAGCAAGGGGAACCAAAAAGAAAACAGGTGCAGCTACCGTGTGTGCAGTGGTGAGTGAGGAAGGAAAAAATAATCGGTGACCCTTCCAGGTGTTCAAAACTTCGATAGCGACTGGTCCTTTCGTAGCCGCGTCATATTACATGAATATCTAACGAAACATCGTGTTATTATCATTTATATATGTTGTAATCTAGACTAAAGGATATTGCAGTAGAAATAAAATATTAACAACGGATTTAAAGTAGATTTGAAATGTAATGGATATTTTAAAGAAATTTTAAGCATTGAAGTATAAACTGATATAAACATTGTAGAAAAAAATTCCCAAAAAAATAAGAATTTTTTTGGTTTTCCAAAAATTTATTATGATCAAGTGACAATAAACAAATATTTGTAACAGTCGGTTTGATAATAGCAGAGATAAATGGCCAACTGCGCTACATCCAAAATTTGAATTGAGAATTTAACTTGCCAATATTCAAAAGAAGAACATCCAACTACTTTTGAGATTGTACACACCAAAGTAAGTTGTGTGGTTTTATTTTATTTTTTCAAAAATTTTATTACCTTTCATTGGTTTTAGTTTCTGAGGATTACTAGTTTTACATGGCCAAAATTAGATTCTCGACCAAATTCCACTATTATAACAGACAAAATAAAAACGATAAATTTATCGTTTCATCATTTTCTGATTTTTCTATATCGTTTATTGCCAAAATAGCTGCAGTTCGGAATAAAAATTGGGAATTGTTAATGGGACTCCAGTTTTAATTAAAGGGGTCATGAATTTAAGGGGACTCCTTATTTATTATTTGCTAAGGGGAGGATTGGATATATAAAAAAAACGATGAGTGTCTGGGTAGATACCGGTTAGTGTAAGGGACATCGACTACCATGCACGGGTATGGTAGAGAGTAGTTAGGTCGATCATAACATAAGCTAGGGCGATAAACATATACAGAGAGTGTTGTATCCGCATCTGTATCCGAAAAATAAAATAAGCATCCGTATCCGCTATTCTTGGTGTTTCATAAGCAATATCTATATCTGTATCCGCTGATGTTTTCAGATATCCGAAAATATTTGTATGCTCTTTCGCAGATACAAATATCCGAGAATATCTACATCCGTCAAGTTAAACATGATTTTCATGCATCATTACTTGAAAATAATCAACGATTTCATGGTTATTTAAACTGATTTATAATTGTTTAAAGTTAATTTAAGGATTAAGTATAATTTGGAAATAAAATGGATATTTGATTGCATAACGAACCAATATTTTTCGAATATGAATAGTGTTATATTTGTATTTGTATATAGAAACATCTTCGGATATCGGATGTCCATATTTTATTTTTGGATAACGGATATTTCTCGTATTTTTGAATATGGATATAGATATCGAATTTTTGGGATACTCATTCCTTTTTTTGTTTCCCCCATCATAGGCGCACTAACATCTGTTGATACCTACCGGTCTTAGCGCATAGTTTGAGAGCTTTGCCTTCTTTATGTGCTTTTCATCTTTATCTTTGGTTTGATTTAGTTGCATTTGGATTTGATGGAAATATTTTCATATACTTTGATTTATTGTTTTTAGACTAAAAAATTGACACTATGAGATTATGATGTTCTGGCATGTTGGTTTTCATGAAAGGCTTTTTAATCTATTAAATGTTTCCATTGTAAAAATATTTTTGTCTCTATGTCTTGTTATGTTAGTCTTTTCATGTTTTAGTTATATTTAGATGGTTCACGTTTTTTGGCACGATCAAGGTATGATAAGTAGCGTGGGTTGTCATAATGATCAGAAAAGATGAGTTGACTATATACGTTGAATGGTAAAGTTTTTTTTTTTTTTTTTTTGATTCACAGACAAATCAGTATAATTGATTATCTAGTTGGACCATTAAAATATGGTAAATTCTATTTAAATCCAAGAATTTGCTGAGTAAACCCAGCAAATCCGAAAAAACAAGGTGAACCCAATGTTTTGTTGAGTTCACCCATGTATTATTTAAAAAAAAAAACATTTTTACCCTCCTTCGTAGGATTCCTACGACTCCACCTCGTAGAGCCTCTACAAGATTCTTTACTTTACTTCGTAAGTAAAGAATCTCGTAGGGGATTTATGAGGTGGAGTAAAGAATCTCGTAGGGTCCTACGAGATATGCTGAAAATTGAAGAAAAAAAATATTGTAAAATAAAGGTAGTTTTGTTATTGTTTTTTCCGGGTATACTAAGCAAATTCTTGGATCTACGTAGAATTTACCTTAAAATATTTCTTTTTAATTTTAGTAACTGATGCGATCATGGTTCTCCGCTGTTTTCTACAATACAAACTTGGACGAATGAATAGGCCTGTAAATGGATATCCGAAATATCCGAAATCCGTCCGTATCCGCATCCGAAAATGCGAAAAATATCCGATATCCGAAAAGCGGATACGGATATCCGATATCCGAAATGCTTAGCGGATACGAATACGGATACGGCAATATCCGTATCCGATAAATATCCGTCCGCTATAAGAATATATAGTTTTGTGTTTTATATTTAGGTTATAGTAAATAGTAATTTATTATTTTTTAAATAGTTGGATAAAATATTCTCCTAGCCTTCCTTTGTAATCTTACAAGTTACATTACACATTTACACGTCCTTACTACCCTTGGTCCCTTACTCAGTTACTCCTTAGTCCCTAACCTAGCGCTGGGCTCCCTGACCGTTGGATTAAATTATCTAGCGTGTTGTTGCTGTGTAATCAAAATCTGAACGAAAGAAACCCTAGCTTCAGAAAAAAAAGAGCGCCGCATATTCTCATCAGTCTTCGAGAGCGACGAGCGACGAGTGCGAGAAATTCAAGGTGAAGTTCGAGAGCGACATCAGCCATCGAGCCTCCAGCCTCCAGCCTTCATGCTCGTCCGCCGTCCGGAGTTCGAGTGCGACATCAGTCTTCGAGAGCCACGTCCAGGCATCGAGCTTTGAGAGCGACGAGAGTTCGATCCATCGTCTTCTCGTCCGTGCCAGGTCTTGTGAGATATCCAGCGCCAGAGTTCGAATCCGTCGTTCGAGCATAGAAGAAATATTCAAGGTGAAGTTTATAACTTAGTTTCTAACTTATTTACTTATTGATCTGCTAATTATGCTTTACTTATTGAAACAAACGAAATAGGCTATTTTAAATATCTTGCATTGTTCAAAGTTTGCTTGCCTAGGTTTGATCTGCTAATTTGAAACATGCACAAGTTTGCTTGCCTAGGTTTTGTTAAACTAGCAGATCAATAAGTAAAACATGCACAAGTTTGCATGAATATTTGTTTCAAACGAAATAGGCTATTTTGAACAATGCAAGATAGTTCCTTTAGTTTGTACTTACCTGTATAGCTCTAAAAAAAAACGAACTGAAAAACTGCTATAGGAAAATAGTTCCTTTAGTTTTACATCTTACACGCATACAACAATGATTAGTTAAATATAGACAACATGAATATTAATATGTTTTAACATGAAATCATTCAAAAAAAAAAAACATTTCTTTAATTAATTTACTCTATTTTCCTTTAATTATAAACAGACATTGATTCACTTTGTCGAGTTTTGAATTAGTGCATATGTTATTGACTGAAATAAGCCAATTTATATTCAGAATTTTGAATTAGTGCATATGTTATGACTTTGTCGAGTTTTGATTCAACATCAAATTTTGAATTAGTGCATATGTTATGACTTTGTCGAGTTTTGATTCAACATCAAATTTTGAATTAGTGCGTGCTAATATTGATATAGCTATTTCAATAGGTTTTTGCATGATATAACAGTTTATTTTAATTTTATTGTTAGAGCATTGATATAGCTATTTCAATAAGTTTATTTTATTTAACATTGTAGAATTTTGACAATGGCGAATGCCTCATCAAGCTGTAGTAATAAGGATATTTGTGGTAATGACATAGTTGTTGAAGAGAATCGAAACACTTCAAACACAGCTACAGATTCTAGTTTGCCAATCACACAAGTATCTGAAAATCAGTCTATTGATCTAGACAAATCCGCACCCTCTAATACAAGAATTTTGAAATCGGATGTATGGAAAGATTTTATTAGGGAAGTAGTGGATGGTGCTATTAAAGCCACTTGTAAACATTGTTCTAGATTATTTGATGGAGCTACTACAAAGGGAACAACCCACTTGAAAAATCATCTAAAAACATGTCCAAAAAATCCCAATCGTCTAAGAATATCCGGACAACAAATGTTGACTACCAAAATTTCTCCCAACAAACCAATTAAATTAACGAGTTGGAAGTTTGATCAACATAGAAGCCGAATGTGTTTTGCACGTATGGTTGCTAAGCATGATTATCCATTTAACATGACTGAACATGCATATTTTCAAGAGTATATTAGAAGTATTAATCCATCCGTTAAGTTCTTTTCTAGAAATACAGTTCGATCCGATGTTTTAAAACTCTTTAATGAGATGAGAGGTAAACTACAAGAGATGTTTGATTGTTTGTCATCCCGTGTTAGCCTCACTACGGATTTGTGGACCTCCGAACACCAAAACATAGGTTATTGTTGCATAACTTGTCATTTTATCGATGATGATTGGAAGTTGCAAAAAAAAGTCATTGCTTATTATAATTTGCCTCCTCCTCACACCGGGTCCGCACTTAGCACTTCTCTTAAATCAAAAGTATTGCAATGGAATATCGATAAGAAGTTATTTGCACTGACGGTCGATAATGCATCAAATAATGATGTAATGATAAGAGATTTAAAAGAATGGTTGATTGGTAAGAATGTGTTGCCTCTTAGTGGTGAGTTATTTCATATGCGTTGTTGCACACACATCCTAAATTTGATTGTTCAAGATGGACTAAAATTGGTGCAATGTCTTATTGAAAAAATTAGAGAAAGCGTGAATTATACAAAATCGTCGCAAATTAGAAAGCAAAATTGGGAAAATGCATTGGCTCAAACTCGATTGGTTGGGAAAGGAGTGTCTTATGATGTTCCAACACGTTGGAATTCAACATATTTAATGCTTGAAAGTGCTCTTGAAGTGCGTCCGGCATTTGAGCGATTGGTTGATTTAACCCACGATTACAAATGGTTGCCATCAAACGAAGAATGGGAAATAGGAAAAGAAATATGTGAATGTTTGAAATTATTTTATGAAGTTACACTTAAATTTTCGGGAGTTAAATATCCTACGGCTAATTTATATTTTAAAAGCATTTGTGATGTTTATGAAAGCATTTTAAGTTGGGAGCTACATGAGCATGAGTATATTCAATCTATGGCCCAAAAGATGAGAATCAAGTTTGACAAGTATTGGAGCACTTGCAATCTAATGATGAGTATCGGTATGGTTTTAGATCCCCGTTATAGAATGACTTTTATTGAATTTTTCTTCGAAAGAGTTTATGGGGAACATGCACAAGTTTATGTTGCAAAAATTCGTGAAGCTTTGAAATATTTATTTTCTTTATATGAAATGGAATGTGCATCCTCTAAGGGGCAATCTACCAATTCTTCGTGTGATACGTTTGATTCTAATCCTCCTTCTAAGAAGAAATCAAGAATGGATTTAGAATATATGAACTATCGTGACAAAAAAGTTGGTAGCTCACAAGCTTTTAAAAGGGAACTTGATAAATATTTAGAAGATGAACTGTTACCAATGGGTGAAGATGAGGATAATTTTGATATTTTGATGTGGTGGAAAACCAATGGTCCAACTTTTCCAATCCTTGCAAGGATGGCTCGTGATATCTTAGCCGTTCCGATGTCAACCGTAGCATCCGAATCATCATTTAGTAGTGGAGGTAGATTGATTTCCGAGAGTAGATCTTCTTTATCTTCGGATATTGTTGAAGCTTTGAGTTGTGTAAAGGATTGGTTGCCGTCCGATATTGGTAAAACTTTTATATTTTTCTACATGTTTTCAATACAATAATCATCTCATATGTTATATAATTCTTTTGTATTTATTTTAGTAGGTCACAATATTGAGTTTGTTGACGATGCTATGGTTACGCTATAGACATTCTTCGCACTAGAGGGTATGGTAAGTCATGCTTATAGTTATATTGCATTTAGATACCAATCGTGCATTTCATTAATCATCCCATATAGACATGTGATGCTTCGCACTTGGAAGTTGCTGTGCTTGGCACCGCAACTTGAAGTTACTGTGCTTTGGCACAGCAACTTCAGGTTGCTGTGCCAACACAGCAGCTTCAGGTTGCTGTGCCTAGTGCACAGCAACTTGGAAGTTGCTGTGCCTGGTGCACAGCAGCTTGCAAGCTGCTGTGCACTAGGCACAGCAAGCTTGCAAGCTGCTGTGCACTAGGCACAGCAAGCTTGCAAGCTGCTGTGCACTAGGCACAGCAAGTTGCTGTGCACTAGGCACAGCAAGCTGCGCCTAAGGCACAGCAAGCAGGTGTGCCTAAGGCACAGCAGCAAGCTGCGCCTAAGGCACAGCAGCTTGCTGCGCCTAAGGCACAGCAGCTTGCTGCGCCTAAGGCACAGCAGCTTGCTGTGCCGACGCACAGCTAGCAAGCTGCTGTGCACTAGGCACAGCAAGCAGCTGCGCCTAAGGCACAGCAACTTGAGGTTGCTGTGCCAACACAGCAAGTTGCTGTGCCTAGTGCACAGCAACTCCAAGTTACACACTTACACTTACTTGTTCATGATCACTTTACTGACTTTAGTTCGTATGTAATTCATAATTGAATTTGTTGGTTGTCTTTTTTGCAGGTTCATTTTTTGGAAGCTTCAACCATTTCTGCATTTCATGAAGAAAAAAATGCCATGTTTTAATTTGTTTATGTACTTATATTATTATGATGAACTACGGACCTACGGTACTTGCTTTTTAATTTGTGTTGTATATGTGTTTGAATCAGCGCATGTATTAGCATTACATGGGCTCGAACTACGGTACTTGCTTTAATTTGTATTGTATAATGTTTATGCATTTGCTTTAATATGTATGTTTAGCAGTTTAGGTCAGCGTATGGTTTATATGATGAAATATTTTTATTTGAGTTTTATTTTTTATGTGATTGAATGAGATGTTGATATGGTTATGTGTTATTTCAATTTTTTTTGTGTGATTGAATGAGATGTTGATATGCCTATTGTTTAATGTCAAATAAGATTTGCATTGTATTGTATTTTGTATATTTTTAAGTTCGGATTCGGATATTTTCGGATATCCGTAAATATCCGTATTCGCTAAGCCGGATACGGATATTTTCGGATATCCGAAAATATTTTCGGATACGGATACGGATAGTATTTGATAGATATCCGCGGATACGGATACGGATTCGGATACGGATTTTTTTTTCCGGATACGGATACGGATACAGCACTATCCGCATCCGTTTGCATCCGTTTACAGGCCTACGAATGAATGAGTAGCTAACTAGCTATCAACATCATATCATATATCTTAATCCTTAATTCAAAGCTAGTTAGTGTAAACTTGAAATAAACAGCCAAAAAATAACCGGTAGTTCAGAAATTGCATTTGCCAAGTATATAAATAAATACATGATAAGTTCATTTGATTTATAAATCCTTCTTCATATTCAATTTTTAGGGATACAATTGAATTGTTTGCAGTCAGTGACACCATGCACTGAATAGCGTAAAAAACAAGATTTTTCATTCTTCTTTTTTAATACTCCATACAAATTTTAAATACACGGCCGTTGTTCTTCAGCTGCTGATTGTACGGGGAAGATTCCGATTCTTAGAATAAATATAAATATAATCCCCGAAATATCAGGCGTGGTTGTCGTTATATACACGAATCGTTCATGTGAAGTTGATGGACCTACAGGTAAAGTAAAACTAAACAAAAAGAAATCAACGGTCGTAAACGTGTGGCAATCGTTGTCATTGGATCTTTATGGAAAAGGGGTTAGATTCATGATAGTGGAGTCGCAATTATTTCTGATCTGGACCCGATGGAAAATAATATCAGTTCCATTATTCCAAGTACCAACCAAATGAATAATAGTAGAATGTGCGGGTCCACTGCTATCCGACAAACTGCATCATATGCCTCCTCAATGCTTGTTATCATATTATTAAACTAACTGAAAGGAAAAAGACAAACCATTTTGTGGTCAAGGCGGAGTGGACATGCTTCATAGGTCCATTAGTCTTTGGATCGTGCACTTATTATGTCCATTTGAGTGCCTACATCCGTCGCATTTGGAAGCCAATTGTTGGTTTCGAGCTTTTTGCAGGAAAGAACGGTAATTTCTTAATCAAATTTGAAAGTGCAGTAGAAGTGTAGTAGAATTAGAGAGGATCTGTCTAGATAGCCCTTATTTTTCGATTCAAGGCTGATATTGTTGAAGTAATTAATGGTATCTAAAATTTAGTTATGCAAAAGATGTTTTCAACTTTTTGCCGATTTGGGTTAAATTTGACTTGCCGAAGCACTTGTGGGATTCATAAACTTTCTGTGCTGATGGTAGTGTTCTTATCGTACCAATTAGCTCAGATATTATTACTCAACAAGCCTAAAAGAGTTTTGATGAATTTCTGATTTGAATTTCAATTGAACTGATTTGATATTGCAAAGCAAATGTATGATATTCTTTATTGAATGAATTGCAAACTGTACATAGCCATATATATATATATGCTGAAAACAGAAAAGAGAATACACGGATTGAAAACAGAAATAAAACGAGTGGGCTGAAGTAACTGGGCTTACAAATGGGCTTTGGCTTTGGAGTATATAATATCCTTTAATCAGTTGCCGATTCTTTCATTTATTCTTTTACTCCCCCTCAAATCGAGATTAGGGGTTTCCTCTTCATTCTCTTTTAGATAGTGATCTGCTAATTCAGATGCTCCAGAGCATGTCTTTGTAGATGCGTGACCTTCCTTTACTCCGTCTTTACTTAATTTGCTTTGTTTTCCTTCTGATTTCTAGATTTGAGCTTTATCGAAAGTGACTTTGCTTATCTTGTTGACATTAGGGTTTTTGACAGAGAGACCTTCTCCTTTCATGTGTATGCTGGATTGATGGTCTCTGGTGAGCTTGGCTTCAGCTTTGTGGTGAGTAACTTCAACAACTTTTAGCTCATCTCGAAATCTCATGAAGTTTTGAAGTGATAATGCTTTCGTTAGGGATCAACACATTGGTAAGTTGCCTCCCATCGCCTAGGAAATTCTTGCCTCCCATCGCCTTGAAGTCTTTACAAACCTTCGTGAACTCAACCTGAGGATGCTGAGGGGGAGGAGGAGGAAGAGGAGCCTCAGCAACTGGAGGAGGAGGAACATTAGCAACGGGAGGAGGATCAGGAACCACCGGAGGAGGGACATTAGGGGGAGGATTCTCAACTACAGGAGGAGGAGTGGGAGTAGGGTTTGCGGGGCCGGCTGCCGCCCTAGCTTCTAGAAGTCTCCTATACCAGAGTGGTACGTTTACTCCATCGGGGATGGCAAGATCCTCAGCCATACTGAAACGAAGGATAAGATAAGATTAGGTCAAGGGAACGAAGGATAACGCTAATGGCTTTTTGGGGAATAGCCTTTTAAAATACTAGACTTTTCTTTGGAAAATACTTTATACTTGTTTTGAATATAGTTTTTCAAAAGTCTTTTAAAAACTTTTTGTTCTTTCTTGTAAACCATATGCTCTGATACCAAATTTGTAACACCCCACCTCCGCTAGGGTCACTCTTTCGGGGGCACTAGCTTCTGGGGGGCGTTAGAACTGGGTAAGCATGCATAATGATATATCAAGGCAGAACAGGAACATAAATATATATGTAAAACAGAGTAAGTGAGAATAAAACAGCGGAATATCTCAAACCATCTCAAAACAAGTCTTAGTACATCATACAGTCAACTGCCAAAATAAACATGTCTAGTACATCATAAACAGAAATACTGTAATACATAGTGCTATCCCCAAAATAAAGATGATAAACCATAGCGAGCTCAATGTCCAGACATACATGAGCTATCCAGCGAACAAGCAAGCGATCCAAGCTAAGCACCACTGTTCCCTCCCTGAGAACCTTGGGGGGGGGGGGGGGGGGAGGGAAACGGAAGAAAAGAAGCGAAAGAAAACAGGTCAGTCAAAAAGACTGGTAAGCCCTACTACGATCAGTCTATAAACTAATAAAGTTAACATCATGATGGAAACTGAGATGAACATACTGGCAATAGACAAAGGTGTCATCACATAAAGAAGATTAAGCTTTGCACCCCAGTGTACTAGCAAACTAACATAACAGGTATTGATCCCTCAGCCCAAACTTTGGCCCATTAGCATGAGGTGACCTTAATGCAAGGTCCAGCCCAACGGTCTAGTCGATCGGCTCCCTATAAACCTAACACGTCAAGTGTTGGTGTCCATACGGCCCACATATGGTTGTAGTCAGACTGTGCTGGGTCCACCTTCGGGTGTATCAAGCCCTCGGGTGTCAACCCCAGACACCTAAGCAATAATGCACAGTCTAAACCTACTGGTACCCGTGCCTCGAGTTTGTCCAACATCGGACTACGTGCACGTCCGTAGCCCGCCTGGACCCGCACCGCTGTACCACTCAGCCGTCGCTTTGGTCGCTTACATCAGTCCAGTAATCGTGCCCCGCCCTAGCCTAGCCTCTAGGGTTGTGAATGATACCAAACTGGGATTACTGCTGGAACAGACCACGTTGCTAGGGTTTCCTAAGAGGGTTAAGTGTGGTTTAACCCCTCACTAATCATGGATTAAATTAGTTAAGTGTAACCAACAGTTCACCACTTAACCCCATTTAATCCCTCGTATCCCCAAAATTGGTTAAGTATTGGTGGGCCATGACTTAACCCTAATCATGAGGCATTAATTAATTTAATTGTGCCTTAACCTCTCACATTAGACTTTGTTGCGGTTACTAGTTAAGCCGGGCGGGTCCGGGTAGCTTTACACCACAACTTGGTCTAACCTCGGGTCCAAGGTACACATGACCAACTTCTCACATTGGGTCCTATTGTTTGTAGCAACTAGTTAAGCCGGTCGGTTCCGGGTAGGTTTACGCTACAAACTCAACCCAACCTCGAGTTGGCCACACTTATGTTTTCTAAGTGTCATGTCCACTTTATTTTCAAAACATAATTACAAGTTTAACAAATACTTGGGTAGACCTAACTTAATAGGTAAATTCCCAAGGGGTAGACCTAACTTAATAGGTAAATTCCCAATCTCATATTTTCATGTATTTTAAGTTTTACCCCAAACCCCCCAACGTCATTCTATCGCTTACATATTCGTTATAACGCATAAAGGATAGAAAGAGGGAACTTGACACAACATACATGATGGATCTTACATATCATAATAAACATGCATAACATGTTGGACTTGCATAACTTAGCATAGTGAACTTGCATAAACATGCATAACTTGTTAAACTTGCCAATCATGGCCTAGTGAACTTGCATAAACATGCGTAACTTGTTAAACTTGCAAATCATGGCATAGTGAACTTGCATAAACATGCATAACTTATCAAACATGTGTAACATAGCATAGTGAACTCGCATAAGCATGCATAACTTATTTAACATGCATAACATAGCATAGTGAACTCGCATAAGCATGCATAACTTATTAAACATGCATAACATAGCATAGTGAACTCGCATAAGCATGCATAACTTATTAAACATGCATAACATAGCATAGTGAACTCGCATAAGCATGCATAACTTATTAAACATGCATAAATCCCAACTTTCATCACATATTAACTTTAGAGTTTCTAAAATGAAGGTAAGAGGGCTTACAAATATTATGAAGACACAAATCTACTAATAAAGATTGAGAAGCCCTTTATGCAAGCATATAAAAACCCAAAACAAAGCTCCAATTAACAAAAATCCCAAAAACTCTAGCTTAGCAATTAAAGCTTGCAACTTGATGATGTATGCAAGCTAATGATCATTCATACTACTTAGAAATGCTTGTATGAACATCAAAACCTTCATAGGAATGATTTTTGAAGAGGGTGGAGGCTAGGGTTTTTAGGTGGAGGCCATTTGAGAATTCAATTTGACATAGTTTGGTTGCTAGAATGAATAATGAGTGATTTAGGGTAGGTTAGGGTCTTATTTATAGATTAGGCTAGTGATTTAGACCATAGGATTAACCCTAGGTTGAATTAGGTCCATCAGATTTCGGAATTCTCCAGAACCAAGCCACACAACCAAGCCCAAATCAAAAATGGTGCGCCAGGCAAAACTGGCCGGCCACCCCGTGTCGACAGGGCTGTCGACAGGGCAGTCGACACCCTTAGACCCCTGTCGACATGCCTGTCGACATGGGGGTCTTGGCGGGAGTTTTCCCGCCTAACGCCAGTTAGCCCTAATCCTTGTTTTTAATTTAAAATTTAAATCTGTTTTTAACATGGAAATTTCTGAAAACTTCAATGGGCTTTAACTGGGTCATACGGACTCCGATTTTCGAAAACTCGGACTCTATTTCGCGTATTTTCCCGAGACGAACGCAATGGCATAGCCCGTTTCCCTTGATTCAGATTTTTAAATTAAATTCTGCCTCGATTTATGTTATAACAGGTTATTGAAAATACGGGTTGTTACATTCTCCCCTCCTTAAAGGATTTCGTCCCCGAAATCTTCAAGTTAGGAAGAACGTATCCTACCATCCAATCATCCATCTACTCAAAGCATCATCCACGAGCAATCATTGTCCTTAAAAGATTCTAAATGCTGTATGAACATATGCAAAAGTGTGTGTATATGTACTTATCTAATGCAAAGATCAATGCAAAATATGCTAGTGAAATGTATCCATATGTATGCAAATCCCTAACATAATGTATAATATCTACATGCGTGCTCAATCATACATCCATATGCAACATCCATGTGATGGCATACAAATTTCATCCAAGAATAAGCATAAACACTCATGCACATGCAATATGAGGAGTGTGTGAGCCGATCTAGTGCCTAATGTGTATCATGCATCCACGAGTAACCACTTGCAAACACTTGCAACCACTTGCAACCATCAAACATAACATGTCTCAAACACATGTTTCATCCAAAGGGTTTCTACCTAAGGTTCTCATGACAAGATTAGCACGATAACTAGATAAACATGGATAGCAAAGAGGAAGATATGCTAACAAAGGAAAGAGATTGAGAGTGTACCCTCAAAAAGGAATGGATAAAGCCCACCCATCTTCTCCTCGGTTTCCCAAGTTGCGTCTTCTTCGGCTTCACCCCATTGAACCTTCACCAACTTGACCTCTCGATTCCTTAGCTTCTTGGTCTCCGTCCCCAAGATACGAATTGGAGCTCTCCTCAAAGTTGCCTCTTTCTCTACTTCCACGTCTTCAAGAATGCTAGGTTCAACCACCTCAGCGGACTCATGTAGGCACTTTCGGAGATGCGAGACATGAAAGACATTATGCACTCCGGACAGCTTCTCGGGCAATTGCACTTTATAAGCCATCTTCCCAATTCTCTCTATGATAGGGAAGGGTCCAACAAATCTCGGTGCTAACTTCCCAACAGCTCCAAATCGGACCACATTCCGCAAAGGGGAAACCTTTACGAAAACCATATCCCCAACATCAAACTCCAAATCGGATCTTCGCTTATCAGCATAGGATTTCTGTCGGTCTTGGGCCGCTTTCATCCGTCTTCTAATCAACTCGACCTTCTCGGATGTATCTCTAATCATGTCAGGTCCAAGTATGAGCTTCTCTGTAGTCTCCCACCAACATGTAGGCGACTTGCACGACCTCCCATATAAAGCTTCAAATGGTGCCATCCCTATGCTTGCCTGATAACTGTTATTATATGCAAACTCAACAAGAGGAAGATGGTCTTCCCAAGTACCACCAAAATCCAGAATGCAAAGCCTCAACAAGTCCTCAAGTACCCTATTCACCCTTTCTGTTTGGCCGTCCGTTTGTGGGTGATAGGCCGTACTCAGGTTCAACCTCGTGCCCATAGCTTCCTGCAAACTGTTCCAGAACTGACTAGTAAAGATGGGGTCTCGGTCACTGACTATGCTGGAAGGGACTCCATGTAGTCGTACTATCTCACGAAGATATACTGATGCTAGTCCAGATGCGGTCCTTTTGCTCTTCACCGGAATGAAATGAGCACTCTTCGTAAGCCTATCTACAATGACCCAAATGCTCGTATTCCCTTTCCTTGACCTTGGAAGCCCATCAATAAAGTCCATAGAAATACTCTCCCACTTCCATAGCGGGACCTCTAGAGGATGCAATAGCCCACCGGGCTTCTTCGACTCGGCTTTTACTCTCTGACAAACAACACATCTAGAGACAAACTCTGCCACATCCTTCTTCATTCCAGGCTAGAAGAAAATGCGCTTCATATCCTTATACATCTTATCTCCACCCGGATGTATAGTCAACTTGGAGCGATGTGCTTCATCAAGAACTTTCCTCACCAAGTCTTCTACCCTGGGAACACATAACCTTCCATCTCTCCTCAGCCAACCCTTATCATCTATAGAATATCGAGCAAGGTGACTAGATGTCTCCCCTCGAATCAGCTTATCCATAATCTCAATCATCTGAGGGTCTTCCTTCTGCGAAGCCCCAACTTGATCCAGAAGGGTAGGCCTGAGCTCAAGAGATGCTAAAGAACCGGTCATCGACTCAATTGCCAAAGAGAAATCAAAGGTTGCCAAGAACTCTAAATTCTTCATCTCAACAAATAGAGGACTTAGTGTCAACCTTCTTCTACTCAACGCATCCGCTACAACATTCCCCTTGCCAGGGGTATAGGCTATATCAAAATCGTAGGACGCCAAGAATTCCATCCACCTTTGCTGCCTCAAGTTCAGATCCTTCTGCGAAAAGAGATACTTCAAAGACTTATGATCAGTATACAGCTCAAATCTCTCTCCCAGAAGATAGTGACGCCAAGCCTTGAGTGCATATACTATCGCTGCCAGCTCTAGATCATTAGTGGGATAATTCTTCTCATGCACCTTAAGTTGCCTACCACCAAAACATATAACTCTGCCTTCTTGCATCAGAACGGCGCCCAATCCCGTGCCACAAGCATCAGTGTACACGGTAAACATCTTACCACCATCGGGTAAAGCTAGAACTGGTGCTGAGGTAAGGGCTCTCTTGAGTCTCTGAAAAGCAAGCTCACAGTCCATATCCCAAGCAAAAACTAAGTTCTTCTTCGTCAACTTAGTAAGAGGAGCGGATATCTTCGCGAAGTCCTTGATGAACTTCCGGTAAAAACCTGCAAGACCTAGAAAACTTCTCACTTCGGTTGCATTCCTTGGAGTCTTCCAATCCTGCACAGCAACTACTTTAGCGGGATCCACCGCCAAGCCTTGCTTAGATACTATATGCCCAAGGAACCGAACTTCCCTTCTCCAAAAGTGACACTTGGAGAACTTGGCCTTTAACTGATGCGCTCTAAGCGTATCCATCACCTCTACAAGATGCCTCGCGTGCTCTTCTTCATCCTTAGAGAAGATCAGAATATCATCCACAAAGACCACGACAAACTTGTTCAAGAACTCTCGAAACACCCTACTCATCAAGTCCACGAAATACGCGGGTGCATTCGTCAAACCGAACGGCATAACAAGCCATTCAAAGAATCCATCTGGAGTTCTGAATGCAGTCTTGTCTATACTATCTTCAGCCACTCTGAGCCGATGAAATCCAGTAGCAAGATCAAGCTGAGAGAAAACAGAAGCACCAACAAGCTGGTCAAAAAGATCATCAATCCTCGGTAATGGGTGTCTGTTCTTCTTAGTCAGCTTATTCAACTCTCTATAGTCCACACAAAGTCGAAGAGAACCATCCGCCTTGGTAGCAAATACCACAGGCGCTCCCCATTCGGATATACTTCGTCTGATGAAGTTCTTCTCAAGCAACTCCTTTACTTGCTTGCTGAGCTCCCGTCTCTCACGCGGAGCCATGTGTCGAACGGGCAAAGAAACAAGCTTAGCATTATCCACCAGATAAATGCGAAAATCAATCTCTCGTTTAGGGGGCAACCCCTTAACTTCTTCAAAAACATCTGGATAATCTCGGACCACCCTTACAGACTGAAGGGCTTCCTCTGACGAGTCGAGAGATTCAAGATAGCACAACATGACGGGATCCTTCGGATTGCATGAAATCTCTAAGGTGTTGCCAAGGCGAGTCACAAGCCTCACAACCCTATGCTCACAATCAAGAATGGATCCATATCTGGACAGCCAATCCATGCCCAATATCAATCCGTATCCCCTGAAACCAAGAACATACGCACTACACAAGAACTCTACACTGAGTATAGAGATCCTTAGATCCTCACATATCATAGATAGATAAGCAGAACCCCCAATGGGATTCGAAACACAAACGGGATCATCCACTAAGCTAGTACTAAGGTGCAAACTATCAACAAGATCAGATGAAATAAAGCTATGTGATGCACCAGAATCAAACAAGGTACGAACTGGAAGATCGGAAACATAAACAAGGTTCTCAACAGAAACACTACCTCGATCGGGAACTGGAGCGGTATTGAGAGCATGAACTTGCCCTCCTGAAGGTCCAGCCTGTCCTTTCTTCTTCGGGCATTCCTTGCTGAAGTGTCCAGTCTCACCACAGGAAAAACATCCACCACTAAGCTTCCTTTTCTTCTTCCTACAATCCTTAGCAAAGTGTCCAGGCGCACCACAGTAATTGCACTTCCCCTTGCCTTTGTTGTTGTTCCCCTTCTTGTTCTTGCTCTGATTCCCTTGACTGCTTTGACCACCTTGATTGCCTTTACCTTGAGAATCAGCCTTCTTTGCTTGAGTATCACTCGACTTGACCTCTTTCTTTCCATCTCCCTGGAGTAGAGCCATATCGACCAAACTCTCAAAAGTAGCCCCATGCGGAATATGTGACATCGCCAAGCCCTGCAGCGGCTCATTCAACCCTCTAGCAAATCGAAGAGCCTTCTTCTCAGGAGTGTTTACCATATCCAAACCAAAACGGGCCAGCTGATTAAACTTGTTCACATACTCCTTGACAGACATATCACCTTGCTTTAATGCAATGAACTTCTCCATCTGTAAATTTGCCTCAGCAGAGGATAGAAACTTGGCCACAAATCTAGCCCTCAAATCGGCCCAAGTCTCGACAGGCCTCGTCCCATTGGTGACCTCCCACCAGTAGGTTGCTTCGTCCTTCAAAAGCCACACTGTCAATAAGATCTTCCTTTCGTCATCAATCCGAAAGATAGCAAATAAGTCCTCAGTGTCTTTCAGCCAATTCCTAGCTTCAACAAAAGATTCCGTGCCTAGGAAATTCTTGCCTCCCATCGCCTTGAAGTCTTTACAAACCTTCGTGAACTCAACCTGAGGATGCTGAGGGGGAGGAGGAGGAAGAGGAGCCTCAGCAACTAGAGGAGGAGGAACATTAGCAACGGGAGGAGGAACAGGAACCACCGGAGGAGGGACATTAGGGGGAGGATTCTCAACTACAGGAGGAGGAGTGGGAGTAGGGTTTGCGGGGCCGGCTGCCGCCCTAGCTTCTAGAAGTCTCCTATACCAGAGTGGTACGTTTACTCCATCGGGGATGGCAAGATCCTCAGCCATACTGAAACGAAGGATAAGATAAGATTAGGTCAAGGGAACGAAGGATAACGCTAATGGCTTTTTGGGGAATAGCCTTTTAAAATACTAGACTTTTCTTTGGAAAATACTTTATACTTGTTTTGAATATAGTTTTTCAAAAGTCTTTTAAAAACTTTTTGTTCTTTCTTGTAAACCATATGCTCTGATACCAAATTTGTAACACCCCACCTCCGCTAGGGTCACTCTTTCGGGGGCACTAGCTTCTGGGGGGCGTTAGAACTGGGTAAGCATGCATAATGATATATCAAGGCAGAACAGGAACATAAATATATATGTAAAACAGAGTAAGTGAGAATAAAACAACGGAATATCTCAAACCATCTCAAAACAAGTCTTAGTACATCATACAGTCAACTGCCAAAATAAACATGTCTAGTACATCATAAACAGAAATACTGTAATACATAGTGCTATCCCCAAAATAAAGATGATAAACCATAGCGAGCTCAATGTCCAGACATACATGAGCTATCCAGCGAACAAGCAAGCGATCCAAGCTAAGCACCACTGTTCCCTCCCTGAGAACCTGGGGGGGGGGGGGGAGGGAAACGGAAGAAAAGAAGCGAAAGAAAACAGGTCAGTCAAAAAGACTGGTAAGCCCTACTACGATCAGTCTATAAACTAATAAAGTTAACATCATGATGGAAACTGAGATGAACATACTGGCAATAGGCAAAGGTGTCATCACATAAAGAAGATTAAGCTTTGCACCCCAGTGTACTAGCAAACTAACATAACAGGTATTGATCCCTCAGCCCAAACTTTGGCCCATTAGCATGAGGTGACCTTAATGCAAGGTCCAGCCCAACGGTCTAGTCGATCGGCTCCCTATAAACCTAACACGTCAAGTGTTGGTGTCCATACGGCCCACATATGGTTGTAGTCAGACTGTGCTGGGTCCACCTTCGGGTGTATCAAGCCCTCGGGTGTCAACCCCAGACACCTAAGCAATAATGCACAGTCTAAACCTACTGGTACCCGTGCCTCGAGTTTGTCCAACACCGGACTACGTGCACGTCCGTAGCCCGCCTGGACCCGCACCGCTGTACCACTCAGCCGTCGCTTTGGTCGCTTACATCAGTCCAGTAATCGTGCCCCGCCCTAGCCTAGCCTCTAGGGTTGTGAATGATACCAAACTGGGATTACTGCTGGAACAGACCACGTTGCTAGGGTTTCCTAAGAGGGTTAAGTGTGGTTTAACCCCTCACTAATCATGGATTAAATTAGTTAAGTGTAACCAACAGTTCACCACTTAACCCCATTTAATCCCTCGTATCCCCAAAATTGGTTAAGTATTGGTGGGCCATGACTTAACCCTAATCATGAGGCATTAATTAATTTAATTGTGCCTTAACCTCTCACATTAGACTTTGTTGCGGTTACTAGTTAAGCCGGGCGGGTCCGGGTAGCTTTACACCACAACTTGGTCTAACCTCGGGTCCAAGGTACACATGACCAACTTCTCACATTGGGTCCTATTGTTTGTAGCAACTAGTTAAGCCGGTCGGTTCCGGGTAGGTTTACGCTACAAACTCAACCCAACCTCGAGTTGGCCACACTTATGTTTTCTAAGTGTCATGTCCACTTTATTTTCAAAACATAATTACAAGTTTAACAAATACTTGGGTAGACCTAACTTAATAGGTAAATTCCCAAGGGGTAGACCTAACTTAATAGGTAAATTCCCAATCTCATATTTTCATGTATTTTAAGTTTTACCCCAAACCCCCCAACGTCATTCTATCGCTTACATATTCGTTATAACGCATAAAGGATAGAAAGATGGAACTTGACACAACATACATGATGGATCTTACATATCATAATAAACATGCATAACATGTTGGACTTGCA
Organism: Allium sativum; assembly: GCA_030737875.1. Taxonomy (NCBI): domain Eukaryota; kingdom Viridiplantae; phylum Streptophyta; class Magnoliopsida; order Asparagales; family Amaryllidaceae; genus Allium; species Allium sativum. Next base: position 785,869,726 of record CM060916.1, on the reverse strand, counting down.
TAACTTAGCATAGTGAACTTGCATAAACATGCATAACTTGTTAAACTTGCAAATCATGGCCTAGTGAACTTGCATAAACATGCGTAACTTGTTAAACTTGCAAATCATGGCATAGTGAACTTGCATAAACATGCATAACTTATCAAACATGTGTAACATAACATAGTGAACTCGCATAAGCATGCATAACTTATTTAACATGCATAACATAGCATAGTGAACTCGCATAAGCATGCATAACTTATTAAACATGCATAACATAGCATAGTGAACTCGCATAAGCATGCATAACTTATTAAACATGCATAACATAGAATAGTGAACTCGCATAAGCATGCATAAATCCCAACTTTCATCACATATTAACTTTAGAGTTTCTAAAATGAAGGTAAGAGGGCTTACAAATATTATGAAGACACAAATCTACTAATAAAGATTGAGAAGCCCTTTATGCAAGCATATAAAAACCCAAAACAAAGCTCCAATTAACAAAAATCCCAAAAACTCTAGCTTAGCAATTAAAGCTTGCAACTTGATGATGTATGCAAGCTAATGATCATTCATACTACTTAGAAATGCTTGTATGAACATCAAAACCTTCATAGGAATGATTTTTGAAGAGGGTGGAGGCTAGGGTTTTTAGGTGGAGGCCATTTGAGAATTCAATTTGACATAGTTTGGTTGCTAGAATGAATAATGAGTGATTTAGGGTAGGTTAGGATCTTATTTATAGATTAGGCTAGTGATTTAGACCATAGGATTAACCCTAGGTTGAATTAGGTCCATCAGATTTCGGAATTCTCCAGAACCAAGCCACACAACCAAGCCCAAATCAAAAATGGTGCGCCAGGCAAAACTGCCCGGCCACCCCGTGTCGACAGGGCTGTCGACAGGGCAGTCGACACCCTTAGACCCCTGTCGACATGCCTGTCGACATGGGGGTCTTGGCGGGAGTTTTCCCGCCTGACGCCAGTTAGCCCTAATCCTTGTTTTTAATTTAAAATTTAAATCTGTTTTTAACATGGAAATTTCTGAAAACTTCAATGGGCTTTAACTGGGTCATACGGACTCCGATTTTCGAAAACTCGGACTCTATTTCGCGTATTTTCCCGAGACGAACGCAATGGCATAGCCCGTTTCCCTTGATTCAGATTTTTAAATTAAATTCTGCCTCGATTTATGTTATAACAGGTTATTGAAAATACGGGTTGTTACATTAGGGTTTTTGACAAAGAGACTTTCTCCTTTCATGTGTATGCTTTATTGATGGTCTCTGGTGAGCTTGGCTTCAGCTTTGTGGTGAGTAACTTCAACAACTTTTAGCTCATCTCGAAATCTCATGAAGTTTTGAAGTGATAATGATTTCGTTAGGGTATCAACACATTGGTAAGTTGCAGGTACGTGTCTAACCTCTATATTGCCTTTGATTACTAGCTCTCTGACGAAATGTTGATCTATTTCAATATGTTTGGTCCTTCAGTGTAAAATAGGGTTTGATGTCATGTACACTGCACTCTGATTATCACACCATAAGATCGATTTGTTTGTTTTAATGTTTAATTCAGAAAGTAATGATGTGATCCACATTATTTCTGATGTAGCATTAGCCACACTTCTGTATTCTGCTTCAGCACTAGATCTGGATATTGTAGATTGCTTCTTAGAACACCAAGATATAATGTTGTTTCCCATAAAAATATAGTATCCAGTTGTAGATTTTCTGTCATCAGGGCCCGATGCCCAATCTGCATCAGCATAGCCAGTTATATTGTAGTTGTTGCTTGCCTTCATATGCAGTCCATAGTTTATTGTAGCCTTTAGATATCTAAGAATTCTCTTCACTGCTTTCCAATGATTATCCAAAGGAGCCTGCATAAATTGATAAACTTTATTCACACTGAATACAATATCTGGTCTAGTGATAGTTGCATACTGTAAAGCACCAACTACACTTCTATACTGTTTAATGTTACATATGAGTTCTCCCCTGTGTTTTGAATAATGTTGGCTGCTAATCATAGGTGTGGGCATTCCTTTGCATTGCTCATTTGAGTTCTTTCAAGTATTTCAGCTATGTATTTCTTTTGAGATAAAACGATTTCTGTTGGAGATTTTCTTATAACCTCAATTCCCTAAAAATAATTTAGCTGTCCAAAATCTTTGACAGAAAATTCCTTGTCTAGCGTTTTGACAATTGATTCAATTTCATCTGTATCATTACCTGTCACAACAAGGTCATCAACATATATTAGGATATAAATTGTAGAGTGATCACTTATTTTGATAAATAGTGAATTATCTGATTTGGCAGATTGAAATTCCATTGAATACAATGTATTTTTCAATCTGTCAAATCAAACTCTTGGGGCTTGTTTTAACCCATATATAGCCTTGTTAAGTTTGCAAACATATTATGGGTTTTCATAACAGCCCTGTGGTTGAGTCATATATACATCCTCCTTAAGTATGCCATTGAGAAATGCATTATTAACATCAAGTTGTCTTAGAGTCCATCCTTTGTTATAGCAATACTGAGAATAATCCTGACTGTAGATGATTTAATTACAGGAGAGAATGTCTCCTTGTAATCAATTCCTTGTTGTTGAGTGTATCCCTTTGCAACCAGTCTGGCTTTATATCTATTTATGCTTCCATCTGGATTTTTCTTGATCCTATAAGTCCACTTGCACCCAATTATGTTCTTGTCTTTTGGTGGTCTCACTAGACTCCATGTTTTATTTTGTATAAGTGCTTAATACTCCTCATTCATGGCTGCTTTCCACTTTGTATCTGCCTTTGCTTGATCATAACTTGTTGGTTCTTCTAGTAGAGTAACAACTGTGAAAAGTTTGGGTTTGAAAATCCCACTTTTTGCTCTTGTTATCATAGGATGTGTGGATGTAGCCTGAGATACATACACAGGTTGTTCCTCTCGATTCTCACTTTCTTTGCTTCCTTCTTCAGCTTCATTGTCTTGATCATCACTGATGTTGTAATTGATATCATCTCTTACAGGTGATTCCCTGTTGTGGTCTGAATGTTGATCAATGTCACTACTTGATGATACTGATCTGGCATTCCCATGCTTTGGTTCACCTGCACTTATTATTTCAGAGTACATAGGTATTGATGGTATGGATACACTTGTGTCATGCACCTTATTTGTAGTCTTAATACTTTCAGATTGATATGGAAATATTCTTTCATTAAATACAACATGTATGCTTATAATAAGTTTGCCATTCTCATCTAAACATTTATATCCCTTTTGATTATGAGCATTACCTATAAATACACATAGCTTAGACCTGAAGTCTAATTTGTATCTGTTATATGGTCTAGTGTATGGATAACATAAACATCCAAAGGTTTTTAGGTAGTGGTAGTCTGGTTTGACATTCATAGTTTTTCATAAGGATTATTTCCTTTCAGAACTTTAGTAGGTAGTCTGTTTATTAAATAAACAGCTGTACTAAAGGATTCTAGCCAAAATTTTAGTGGCATTTTAGCATTAGCTAGAAGTGTCAAGCCAGTTTCAATAATATGTCTATGTTTCCTTTCCACAAGACCATTCTATTCAGATGTATATGGACATGAAGTTCTATGAACTATTCCTATTTTAGAGAAATAGTCCTTTAGTGGTTTGTATTCTGTTCCACCATCTGACTGAAAAATTTTCACATGATAATTTGTTTGTTTTTCCACTTGAGTTATGAAGTGTATAACTATATTACATGTTTCTGACTTGCACTTCATAAAATAAATCCATGTGTATCTACTGAAAACATCTACAAAAGCAATGTAATTTCTGTATCCATAATCTGAACTGATTGGTGCAGGACCCCATAAATAAGTTGCAATTAAATTCAGGGGTTCTGTATATTCAGATTCAGATGCATTGAAAGGTAATTTATGACTCTTACCCATCTGATAGTATTTGCAGACATGATATAAGTGATTTTTATCAAATTTAACATTGTTTTCAACGAGAATTGACTTTACAATATCATAACTTGGATGATCAAGTTTGTTGTGCCACACATCTAAGGTATTGCAATGATTTTCGTCATTGATTTCACTGTGATTACACAGCACATTTTCCTTATCATTATTATGATGACTGGCAGTGAATTTGTACAGCCCTTTGCTCTCATTGCCCTGCAATAAAATAGTTTTAGTAAGCATGTCCCTGATCAAGCAATATTTTGGATGAAATTCAAAATATACTTGATTATCATTAGCAAATTGAGATACACTTAGGAGGTTTTTCTTAATATCAGGGACTCTTAATAAATTGTTCAGAATTAATTGTTTATTACCATTGATATATCCACTACCAATATGAGTAATAGAGATTGACTCACCATTTCCCATGTTAACTGATTTATTACCTTTGTACTCCCTGCATCTAGTATTAAGATTTTCTAGATTGTTTGTTAAATGATTTGTAGCTCCAGAGCCAGGATACCAGGTTTCATCATTTATATGATCAATTCTTGCAATGTCTGATTGTCCTGTGTTGTCACTTTGAGTCCCTTGATCTGATTGAACACTTGCCACATTAGTATTAGGATTTCTTTGATTTGTATTGGTCTAATTTGGGATGAAATTTTGATTGAACCTAAAGTAGCATTTGAGTGCTGTGTGTCCAACCCTTTCACAAATTTGACATTTTGGCCTATTTCCAGTGTTATTATTTCTACCCCTGCCTCTGGCTCGACCACTAAAGCCACCCCTTTGTGTTTGATTATTGTTTCTTGTATCCTTGCCTTTGAAACTGTTGGCATAGTTGATTGATAGATCTGATTCTTGTGGATTCTTGCTTTCTAGTCTTGTCTCATGAGCTAAGAGTATTGAGTGTACCTCTTCTATTGGTGGTGTTGTTCTTTGAGAGGAAATGATGGCCTCTACAGCCTCATATTCATTTCCTAATCCATGTAGGATAGTCATAACATGTTCAGATTCAGGAACCTTTTGACCAGCAACCTCTAATTTATCACATATGCTTTTAAGTTTTGCAAGATATTCTCTCATATTGCTGTTATCCTTTCTTGAGTTATGCAACTGCCTTCTGTAAAGCATGATTTTTGCAGAGGATTGAGAATTGAAGTTCTTTTCAATGTTATCCCATATTTCATTTGCAGAATTACATCCTATTACTTGAGATAGGAGATTATTGCTTATTGATGGTAGCAACCATGCACTTATCAGTCTATCTTGCCTATGATACTTTATGTATTCTTCATTTGGTACAAACTTATTTTCTTGATCAGCCACAAGCTTTGCTGGAATTTGCAGGGTACCATATAGGTGTCCCTCTAGACCGTATCCTTCAATGGCAGTTTGTACCTGAAACTTCCACAGCAGATAGCTGTTTTCATCAAGCTTGGTTGTGATAAGTTGACTTTGGGGACTTATCACAGTCTTGACTAGTTGATCAACTGCTGTTGGTGGGGGGGACTGATGGATTTGAGGATGCAGTTGATCCAAGAACAGAACCTTGAACAGGAGTAAAGTCCACCATGATGAACTCTGAGATGAACAGAATAATCAGAAATCAGAAACAGTTGGGATTCAAGTCAAGTCACCTTCTTGATGCCGAAGATCTTGAATAATGCTCAGGTATGATGTAATCAGTTGTCTATTAAGTGATGAAAGCTTTCTGATGATAAGCACTGGTATGACACTTTCTTGAGTTGATTTCTTGATTTTCTTGGTGGCAGAAAGTGATCTTTCTTTGATTCTTTTACTGTTAAGGCTTGAGCGAATCAGATTTGATGCAGCCAATTGAATATTGGCGAGGCACTGATCTGATGATGAAGGCCAACTCTCAAATGATGAGTTTTCAACTCAGATGAGAGGATTAACCCAGATGATGATAATTTTCTGATGGGTTAATTTTTTTTTCACAGCAGAAAATTATTTTGATTGATTTGCTGTTGAGCTAATGCTCTGATACCATAAAAGAATTTTGATGAATTTCTGATTTGAATTTCAATTGAACTGATTTGATATTGCGAAGCAAATGTATGATATTCTTTATTGCATGAATTGCAAACTGTACATAGCCATATATATAGGCTGAAAACAGAAAAGAGAATACATGGATTGAAAACAGAAATAAAACGAGTGGGCTGAAGTAACTGGGCTTGCAAATGGGCTTTGGCTTTGGAGTATATAATATCCTTTAATCAGCTGCCGATTCTTTCATTTATTCTTTTAAAGCCTCTAAGCTAGAGTTGTGCAAATTCTAGTTAAAATTAGCGCACAATTCCCTTTTTTCGTGTCATTAATGTGGATTTCTTTCATGATAAATCATTGAGTGTTTCGGTGAAGTATGAGTACAAACCACCGAATTGTGAGCTGTGTAAGACTTTTGAGCACTTCCCCGTTAAATGTAAGTTGGAGGATTGTGTTTGGGATCCAAAATCTACGGTCCTCATGCCGGCAACCCCTGGTTCTCCTACTTCCCCTACGGAATGTATTGCTACAGCTATTGATAGTGCTGCTTCCCAGGTTTTGGTTGCCTCTAACCGTGCTTACGTCGAAGCAGCTGTTTGATGCTCAACTGCTTGTTCCGCCAGTGTTGCATGCTCTATTGGCCCTGCTCCAACTAATTCATCAATTGCTGCTAGTCATTTGGTAGATGACCATGCTCAAGTTGTGATTCGGCGCATGCTTCTACCGTGCTTGTTTCCCCTAATGTAGCAGCCCTTAAAGCTCTAAATGATGATCAAATTCTTGCTTCAGTTCGTGAATTTTCCCAAGTGAGTGCTACTGACTTTCTAACCAAACTTTCTCTATCTTGTTCTACATCTCATGTGTCCATTGGTTCTGTTGCTTATCCTGATCTTGCATCAGTGTCGCAGCTTCAGGATTTTCAGGATTTGTTATTATCCCTAGCACGATTCCAAGGATCCGAATTTTTCCCACTCACGTATTCATTTGGTTCCCCCAGCCATCACGCGTGACTCTTTTGTTTTGGCTTCTAGTGATCCTGGGTCCTCTGCGCATTTTTCATATGCTTCACATGCCCCCAAAGACTTTGCCTCTTGAGCCTATAATTTATGACTTTCAGAATTTGGCTTTATTGATTCGGGTCCCGACTGTGCAAATTCTCATGCAGCTGACCTTCTTCTTGAAGGGGCGTCGAATCCAATCAGGATTATGATCCTCTTATAATCGTTGATTCACCTCCTCCAATTGGTTTCTCACGCATCTCATTCGAAGAATGCCTCTTTAATGATGATATTCTTGCTAAAATTGAACTATATTAGTTTACAGTCAGCCTGTAGAATAATTTAATTAGATTATCGGTAAAACCAATTGACTGAACGTTATTATATTGTTAAATTTAGCAATGTTTTAATTATTTTTATATCAGTTCGGTTGTCTAAATAAAATTTATTTATCATATATCTCTTCAGATTATTATCAAAAAGCACAAAATATTAATTAAAAGTTTTTTAATCACACATTATATCCTAGAATATAATGAATATTGAAAATATAAAATACGAAAAATAACATTTATCATATTCACAATTATGGATATTAATTACAAATTTACTGAGCAACAAATCTGTAACTAATGAAGGAAAAAAAGGAATTATAGGGATTGATTAAGCAAACTTGACATGGCATACATGGAAGAGAGTAATTTAAGTAATATATAGATTTTCAAATTTGAAGAAGATTACATAAGATTAAGTAAGGATTATTTGAAGATGGTCCAATATTGATATTGTGGTTAAGTTAATTGAAGAAATGGAGGTGTCACATTAAAGACCAAAAGGGTAAATTCAGGAAATGAGTAAAAATGGAATGACATATTAAATATACCCCATTTAAGTTAGTAAGGACTAAGGAGTACTATTTCCTTAACATTTTTGGAAGATTAACTAATTAAATATACACACACCCCAATTGTTTAGAAAACTAATTAATTAAATTATAAAAGTTTAAATTGTTTGAATTTTGTTTAAACCACCTTTGTTTAAAAACATGATGGTTCGAGGATTAGGGTTCCGCTCTTCACACGTCTATTTTCAAGTTTGGTGAGGTCGTCACCATCTCAATCGCGAGGCGTAAATTCCGTCCAGCTAAGGACATCACCGCTTTTTGCGAATCCTCGATCGCCGTAGATGGTTGCTCCACTATTATGTCATCCAAGGTCGATGATGTTGGCTCTTCTATAAATCTTTTCGACGCTGGTGGCAGCATGAGTGTTGATGTGAACATCTCCTCATTAGTCACTACTGCTTAGCTGTCCATTAGTGCAGCACTGACTGGACCTGCTTCATCGATTTTGGCCTATTGTAAGAGCTGGACCTCAGCGGTGATTGGTAAGCACCACCCTTATATTTCTGGTAATACATGTTGTAAATTTATCAAACCATGCCTTCTCAATGCCGAGCGTCATGCGTTTGTTTCGAAGACCATGCTTCATAGGTCCATTAGTTGATGGGGTAACTCATCAGTCTTGGTTGTCTTCGAGCTCTTATTATGTCCATTTGAGTGCCTCCATTCATCGCGTTTCAAAACCAGTTAGTGGTTTTGAACTTTTTGCCAGAAAGAATGATCATATCTTAATTAAATTTAAAAGTGTGGTAGACTTAAAGAGGATCCATCGAGATGGACCTTATTTTTTTGGTTCAAGACTGATATTATTGAAGAAATGGCATCCGAGATTTAGTTATGCTAAAAATGTTTTTAACTCTTTGTCGATTTGGATTAAGTTGGACTTGCCGGAGGGATCATGGGATACGAAAATTTTCAGTGTAGACGGTAGTGTCCTTGGCGTTCCAATTAGATCAGATATTGTTACTCAACATTCTACTAAGATCAAGTTGGCGCAGATTCTAATTGGAATTAGCGTACCATTATCTTTTCATCGTGTCGTTAATGTGGATTTCGTTCATGGTAAATCCTTGGGGTATTTCGGTGGAGTATGAGTTCAAACCACCGAGTTATGACATGTGTAAGGCTTTTAGGCACTCCCATGTTCAATATAAGTTGGTGGATTGTTTTTGGGATCCTAAATCTACGGGCCCCGTGTTGGCGATCCCTGGTTCTTCTATTTCCCTTACGGAATGTATCGCCCCAATTGTCGATAATGTTGCTTTCCAGGTTCTGGCTGCCTCTGACTATGCTTCTATCGAAGCAACTATTGACGCTTAACTGCTTGGTCCGTCAGTGTCGCATGTTCTTGTTCGCTGCTCCAACTATTTCATCAATTGTTGCTGGTCATTTGGTGGATGACCATGATTAAGTCTATGATTTGGCGCATGCTTCTACCGTGCTTGTTTCCCCTAATGTTGCAGCCCTTAAACTCTTGACCATGATCAAATTTTTGCTTCCGTTTGTGATATTGCCATGATCAGTGCTACTAATTATCTGACCAAAGTTTCTCTATCTTGTTCTACATCTGATGTGTCTGTTGGTGGTGCTGTTTCTCCTGGTCTTGCATCAGTGTTGCAGTTTTGGGATTTTTTATTATCCTTATTCCTGATTCCATCGATTTGGTTTTTCCCACTCACATATTCATTTGATTTCTCCGGTGATTACTCGTGACTCTTTGTCTTGGCTTCTAGTGACCTTGGTTCCTTTATGCTTTTGTCGTATGCTTCCCCTGCCCTAAAGGCTTGGCCTCTTGAGCCTGTAGTTCTTGACTTCCAGAATTCAGCTTTAATTGATTCGGGTCTGATTGTACAAACTCTCATGCACCTGATGCTGATCTCTTTTTTTCAAGGGGAGTCGGCCTACTGGGGGTTCCGATCCCTTTTATTATCATTGATTTTCTACCTTCGGTTGGATCAGATCGTCGTCGCTCGCAGGATCTTGACTTACAATCCATTATTCACATCCTAAACAATGAATCCAGGGATTTTGATTTGTTTGTGGCGACGAGTTCTCGTGTTCGTCCTAGCTATGGTTGTGCGGTGTAGCGGATTTCTCCAAATCAGGCACGGATCCATCAGACTTAGTTAGGATTCGGTACTAGGGTGGAGCTAGTTGTCGAGCGCTAGTTTGGGTTGGCATCCGTGTTTTATTTGTGTTGTTTTATTTTTCGTTTCATTGTTACATTGAGTCAGAAAGCTCCTTTTGTTTGGTAATAATTATGCATTTCCTTTAAAGAAAACCACCATTGTTTTAACCGTGTCACAAAGGGAACTACGTAGCATAAGTTACCAGTTTCAAAATTTAATAAAAAAATTAAATAACATATGAAACATCCACAACACACCAAATTTTCCCATTTATAAAATGTGCCAATCTCCTGTTGCAACGTCGGATGTATCGCAAACAGAGTCGGTGCATTTTCGTAACTAGTAGAACATAATGAGCAATTACAATAAGGGAGAGCAAACTTGGTTAGAACCAAATAATCCGTCCAAACCAATTTATTTCAGCATGTTTGGTTTGTATTTATACTATATTAGTTTATAATCGACCCGTAAAACAATTTATTTAGATTATTGGTGTAACCAAATTAACTGAATTTAATTATATTGTTAAAATTAGCAATGTTCTAATTATTTTTAGATAAGTCTAGTTGTCTATATAAATTATATTTATTATATATATCTTTAAATTATTGTCAAAAAGCATGAAATATTAAATAAAAGTTCTATAGTCACACGTTCTATCTTAGAACTTTATGAATATTGCAAATATAAAATATGAAAACTAGCACTTATCAGATTAGGATTTATGGACATTAATTACAAATTACTGGGTAACAAATTTGTCATTAATGAGAGGGGAAAAAAGAATTATGTGAATTTATCAAGGAAAATTGACATAACATATATATAAGAGAGTAGTTTGAGTAATAGATGGATTTTGAAACCTGAAGAAGATATATGAGATTAAGTAAGGATTATTGGAAATGATCCAATATTGATATTTCGATTAAGTTAATTGAAGAAATGGATGCAACACATTAGAGACAAAAAGGTTAAATTAAGGAAACGAGTTAAAATGGAATGATATATTAAATTATACCTCACTTTAAGTTAGTAAGGACTAAGGAGTACTATTTCCTCAACATTTCTGAAAGAATTTTCTTTTCTCACATTTTTGGGTTGTAATCCTTAGTTGTCTTCTTTAATTATTGGAAAATGTAATGATGTGGTATAAGAGATATATCTCAGTTTTGTGCTTGTGCCGACTTTATAGGGTTTAACCACTTGATAAATATATATCTGAAAGAAAAGTATATAAGGAAATTTTGTAGGGACACTTGACTATTGATAAATCATTAATACGATTGAAAATTATTTAGCAAATAAAGCTAATGTGCTAAAGTGGACAATGATTTCAATCCCAAGACTTCAGATTTTGGAGAAGGTAAAGTATAGCTCATAGAATGTTACTCTCAAGAACAAAGATTAAATTTATGATATTGTGAAGAGATTTTTCTATGGAATAAGTTAGAGGAAGAAAGTGGTAAAAATTCTCCATTAAAATCTATGAGGCAATAGTGTCTCCAGCACAATTTCAAGGAGTAGTGTTTAAAATCTTTAGCGATGGAGACATGTGTAGTTAATCCCCCACTATAACCTTGCTATATCCCATAGCGGATTACAAACGCTATGCTTTTCCCAAATAGTCTCTGATATAGCCTCTCCGCTTTAAGCTCCGCTATATTCTACTATTCCCGATATATCCAGTTATTTCTACTATATTTTTTACGAAAGAAACGAATTGGAAAATGTCAACTATGCGTTACAAAAATTATAAAGTTAGGTTTTTTTAGTTAATTTTTTTATATATTTTAAAAAATAGAAATATTTTGTATTCCATACAATTTAATTAATTTAAATAGTAATTTACATTTATTTACGGATATTTTCACATGTTTTGTTTTAAATTAAGAATGTACTAATTGCTAATTATAGTTAAACTTAGTGCTAGTTTTTCATTTAGTTATCGATTTTACGTCCGTAAAAACATTGCGAATGAGTTACATGTGCTATTTTAAAGTCATTTGCTATATCCTGTTATTTCCTCGCTTTATCCCTGTTATGACTTTTTGGACCTCTACTGCATTGGAGCAGCTAAGTGATTTAACTGCACAGATAGAGACCCTTAGCTTACTAACAAATTTTGGAGGAGTTTGTTGGCGGCTTTAGGAACTTTATTAAATCTCTTATCACCTAAAGGCCAATAGACAAAATGAAGGAACATTTGGGAACTCTAAGGTTTTATGAAGAGCTTTAATAATGCATTTTGGAAGATACTTGGAGTATCATCTCCCTTTACTAGAATTCATATAGCCATAATCAAATAATTTGTATGTCACCCTTAAATAACTTCTATGAGGGGCTATGAAAATCATTGAACTGTTAATGGGAGACCATCGACAAACTTTTGTTTGAACCATACTTGAGATTAAGCGATATAAGAAAGTCGAAGTTGATTAGATAGCTTTTGAAGCCTGAAGATTGGGATAGTTCAAAAGTTGAGACCATATTTGAGAATTTGTGAACTATTCAAGTGTGTAATAAAATATCTATTCAAAATTAAAAATTCTGAATTAAATATTTTACTACTTCAAATATTCTATTTATTATTTGTGCAAAATAGAATAGTACAATTACAAACACAATAGTTAAATCTATATATGTTTATTATCATCAAACAAAAATCATATCGATATGCTCAACACAATAGGGTGACTTCCTTGCAAGGATTGCTTCAGGGTACGATGTTAAGTGTCTGATTGTGGGCTTGCAACCTTAATAAGAAGAATTAAATGACCGATAGGACTTCTATGTAATGTCAGTTAGACAGTCATCAAGAATGGAGATAGGTCTTAAACGCTATGGGGCTTGCCTCAGTTGAGGTATTAAATGGTGAAAGTGTACATATTTTCCTGTTAAGGACTGAGATGTTGATAATGATGGTTTTAATGACAACCTGCAAAAGAGGCAACAAATTCAATTATAAATTACATATGAACTAAAGTGATTAAGTGGCCAGTCATGTAATTACAACAACCTGAAAGTGGCCAGTCATGTCATGTAACTTCAGGTTGCTGTGCACTAGCACAACAACTTTAAGTTGCTGTGCTTTGGCACAGCAACTTCCAGGTTGCTGTGCTTTCAGGTTGCTGTGCCAACACAGACCTTCAGGCTCCCGTCCCTATAACCTGCTCCATCACCGTGAATTGGTGAATTTCCCATTACAGCTTCCACGAAATAACCCAAAACAAACAATTTGATCAACTCCTTGCCGTCGCCACCACAGTCGATATCGTCATCTCCGACCAAAAACAAAATCGTTTCTGTGACTCTGCTCTACAACTTCTTCTTTGACACCACCAGCTATAATTCCCTCAAGCTCCTAAAAAATCCCCAAAACGAAATCAATTTCCTTGCTGTCCAGACCAATTCTGGCCACCATAGGTGTCCGATCACCCCCGAATTTTTACAGTAGATAGATATCGACCCGATCTACATATTTGCTTCAGATCGCCATGGCTAATTCATGACAGAATGAAAGATATAAATTATTTAGAGAACACGGGCTTTTCTGCAAATTTTGGCTGGTGGAAAAAATTTTGAATGGAAATTATGGTTTAGGATGAGTTGTTTAGGTGTATATATAATGGTTAGATAATAATATTTTAAGCTGATGCGACTAACAATATTTTACTCGTGTCTATGGCTATCTCTAAACGTTGTTTATTCGTTCTGTTCTCACATACTAACTCTGTTCGCTATGAAAATTGACATCATAGAATAATTTGACGTTACGACCCTAATGAAACTTGTTTCGTCGAATTCCGAGTCCATTTGCTCAGATGGCGCTCGTTCACGTCCAAATGGTCATTTTATTTGCATTTAATTTTGCCACGCTCACAGAATAACTCCGATTTGCGTGAAACTTAAAATATAGCAATAATTAGCTTTTGCGGTCTCAATAAAATTTGTTTCGTCGAAAACGGAGGTTATTTGAATAAAGTCCCATTTTAAGGGTCCATTTTACATTAAAAACGAATCAATTTAAAAATACCTCAATATAATAAAAACAAAATATTAAAATTGGCCATACTTGACCAGAATTTTATATAATACCAAAATAAAATCTCCCGGATTGAATTCCAAGCGAATTCAATTAAAAATATTTAAAAACCCCTTATTTTATATGATAAATCGATATAATATATAAATGAATTCCATAGCGACTATTTTAAAATTTGATTTGGACATAAAACAAAATCTGCAACAAGAAAACTCGAATTTTCTCTTCCATTCGAAAAATATTATCCAATTGATTCGAAAGTTTCTTATTTCGAGAAAATCCGAATTATATTGGATCCTGTACAACCAATTAAAGTTCAAAATGCAATATTACGAACTGCTGCGGCGCTGCAGCTCGTTTTATAATATAATTAGAAATTAAACGTTCTAATGTCATTTAATTAATGAATCGTTAATATAATTTCACTATAACAAATATTATACCATTTTAAGCTGCCCGTTCACATTATATTGCAAACACAACATTTTCCGACTGTTTTGGAAATAAGATATTATTATATTATTAATATTAATAACATATTAAAAATAAAATGGTTAATTTCAAATCAACATTATAAATAATAAAATAATACAAATAATTGGCCAGAAAATACGGGATGTTACATTCCTTCCCCCTTAAAAGAATTTCGTACCCGAAATTGCTAACGAAGAAGAAATGCGACAAACCCAGTAAATTTACAAAAATATCTAGTAACAATTCAGTTTTATTTCCAAAAATAATTTGATTGGTTTTAAAACCAATTTATTTCAAATAACAGAATTTTCCAAAAAAATCCTAACAGCTTAAATTTTGAATTTTTTTGGCAGAGTCTACCTTGTACGGAGGGACATCTGCAATATTGCAAGTTTAAGAAATATATATACATCGACCAACACGGTCAGAAAAAATTCAAAATCCAATCTCAAAACCCAAACAAAAACTAAAATTTTATACTTTGCGTAGGCGTATCTTTTTGTGAGCGTTATTATGCGATAAGCGATAAATTATACTTGATCTTGCTTAATTAGCATGCCAAGCTGGATTCAAGTTATTCCAGAATACTCTTGGATGGGTTTTAAAGTCGAATTAGCACTTCTTTACCTGTTCTCAACTCCAATGAACTTCATTAGTTGCCAAAACAAGGTCAATAAGGTTTATATATCCATACCACTCATCCTAACCAATTTTTCATATAATTCAATCAATTCTAACAATCCACTTATTTTTATGTATGTGTCACCTGAATTCATTGTGTTTGAATTCATTTTTAATAAGCTATACTTATTCATACTAGATGTGTTTCAATCAAGTTTATTCATCTTCAAATCTATATTTACGCAACCATCCATCCAAACAATCCAAACGTTTCATTTAAATTAATATTGGCAAATATTTCTACTCCCAATTCAAGTCAAATACTTATCGACTTAAGTTAAATTTTATTTCGACATTCCAATCCAAACCTTAACTAATATAATTCATTGTAACTCAAATTAAGTTAATGTTTCATATTTTCACGTTTCAAATTTGAAATGTCTTCTGGTTGGTTTAATGCAACCTCATAATCAACCCATTCCAATCAACATTGGTAAATCTAATTGCCCATGTTATAATAATTATTACCTTTACCGCTTTATAAAATATACTGGGCAAAAATAATTTCAAAATAATTTTATATTAAATTACAAATACGCGCTCTTATATATATAGACACACACACACACACTCAAACACAATCAAGGGCTTTACTAACCCCATCTCTATCGAGTTAAGCCATAGAGCCAAGGTTATCACTAACCCAATAGCTCCGATACCACTGTAACGAACCGGCAAGAAATTCGATGCTCGAATTTCGAAAATAATATATATATAACTCATATTACTTGCCAAAAACTCAAGTATCGAACAACACCAGATAGTTATTAGAATTTAGAGAATGAGAAAAGAAAGAAAGAAATATTAGGATAGAAGAAAGAAGAAGAACACAACAGAATCTCACAAAGGAACGAATAAAATATATATCATATCTCTTTATACAAAATAAATTGTATATACATACCAATCATCAGAGTACAACATATATCTGTCACAGCGGAATTACACTTTATATAACTAATGGTCAAGCCTCCTGGTTCTAGCTCCTGGACTCCAAGCGAAACCTAACCTGAAAATATACTCGGCCTGACCCGAGCACATTTGAAGCAAAGCAAAATTCACTCGGATCAGTGTAGAACACTTTCAGTGATAAATTAACAGCACAAACAATTTGTTTAACTTTGAAAAATCCTTTTTGAACGAAAAGGATAATAGTAAGGCCAACCCACACATAAACACGGACTGTTTTTACCTTACTATAACCCAAACATTTTTGAAATCACTACTTTTTTGATATTATAATAGTGTCTATCAAATCACAAATAAATATCAATCTAGCAGAACGCTTGCATCTCACGCTCTACATATATAGTATACAATCAAAATCGCGGGCTCTTATTGGAGAATGGATTCCAACTATGGCAAGGTATGGGACCACCTTCCGACAATGTACCTCTAGAGATGAATACATTGGGGTTCAACAAGAACGTCTTGCAACCCGGCTCACACATGACCGGCTCCTCATTTCTCTTGAGAGTACCGAATATATCATTACCACGGTTGGGGGCTAGCCAACCGACTCGATAGCATACATATAAAAATAAAAAGGGACAACCGAAGGCATTTGATTTCTCCAGATCAGGTAATGATATACCCTTTTAATGGGTGCGACCCACATAGCCATGCTGCCTACCCGATTTTGTGCCATTTCCCAGTTGATGAGGCTAGAGGTTACGCTTATCCTTCAGAACAATATATCTCCATCCACTTTGAATGTCACATTGTCAGATCCTCCAGAAGTCACTAATTGATTTCCACAAAAATACTCTAGTTGTTAAGCTAAAGAAGTTTCCCTTCTATGCCACCAATTTGGTATGTTTGAAGAAATCAACGTACGTGATCCCTTTGGAAATACTCTGTCAGATATTCGTCCAAACCAGTCATCCAGAAACAGTATGAACCGAAGGTACCCTCCTACTGCATCCTATGAATCACCCTATAGATCAGTAGCGAGTATTCATTGCGATCCGCGGATTTTAACCACGACAGAACCACAGTATATCTCTGGTCATGAGTCAGAGATTTAAGTAGTTCTTCCATTTTATAAATATCTATGGTCTTCAATTTACTCCGTCTATCTCCTGCAAATTAGTCGCGTCCGCACAGTTGATTCGAAGTGGTTTTGGGTCTAGTTCCCATCTCGGTCGTTTCAAAACAACACGTTAAAAAGGTCCAATATAATAGTTCATTTGATATTCAGCAGTTTAACTATCAGATCATAACAATGTTGTTCAGTACATTGGCAGCTCAGGTCATTTATGTTAAAACATTTCATTAACCTATTTCATCGATTTTTATAAATCGATTCTAGATTCTTATCTAACAAAAATTCTTTCACAACTCGAAAGTATTAATCGACAGTCTCGTATTGACCAAACTTTCCTTTCCATTTCCTTTGTCAGGAAATATTTCTATATTTCACAAAAACATTCTTTATTTTCCTAATTTGGGAAACTTTATTATATTTCCTTAATCATTTCGTATTTCCTTATATTTTGAATATAGCTATAGTTTTAAAACCCTCTTTCCACTTTCTTTTCTATTGGAAATATCGTTTTTATTTCTGCTTAATCAAAAGACATAGGTTTAATTACCAAAATCCTTTCCTTATTTCAATTAACCCATTTTACTTAATTCAGTTCACAGGTGGATGCTTATTTTTACAATCCTCATCTTGGGTAAAACTCTTTTTACCAACTTTATTTATATAATTTGAATTAACTTCAAATTGTTTCCATACTAAACATTTCCATAACTTTTATTTCGTTTTAAATAAAAGAAATTCCAATTGTCAAACACCATCTTTAGTTATTATTAAAATAAAAGCAGTTATCTTTTCGATTAACTAAAACTAGTATAGTTAATCCATTTAAAAGGTTATTTAAATAAATGATAAATTTTATTAATCATAAATAACTCGATAATTACTTCCCAGCCCATTACAACTAATACAATCTCCCGATAAAAGTGAAGCCGTTCAAGTTGGGGTATTTTAATTACCTTTCAAACCTTGACCGGCGACGCTCTTATCTTAAGATAATAAAGTTTTGCCACTCAAAAATTTGATATATCATTCCCATTTCCATTTACAATGGTTTTTAAAGACCATTTCCTTTTATTTGAAGACCCACTTTGTAAGTCATTTCCTTTTTCTTCATCAAGTAAACTTCTAATCTTATCTACCGATTGAATTCAATATGATTTTTATATACCATATCTTACATTGGTAATTTCGTTAAAATCTCGTTACTTGTTATTGAACAATTCAATATCCTTTTGCACGAATCCATTTAACCATCCTATTATAGTTACCTCCATTTTTACTTAATGAAATCATGTCGAAATTCCCTTTCTTATTATTTCACATATTTCATTTTCCATTCGATTTGAAACATAGTTTTAATATCACACTTCGTTTTTGAAATCCTATTCTAGTCTTAACGCGTTTACTTAATCTAAGTACTATTATTAACCCCCTCTATTAACTATACAGTCTTTTAAAACATTATATACACAAATCTTAATTCTATTATAAACAGAAAACTTCATAAACTCTGGTATGTTTATTTTAACTCATTTGGTTATGTCACGATAAAAATTCACTCCTTATTTAATATCGCGAATTTAGTTCGAATCTTGATAATTTAACTCGCCCAGTTAATCGATTCATAATTGAATTCCAATTAAAAACCATTGCTTTAATTATTATTAATTACAATAATAATTAACTTTAATATTAACTACATTACAATAATTAACTTGGATATTAACTATAAAATAGAATAATTGTCATTTTAAAAGCTTATTAAATAATAAATAACTTTATTAACACTAAACAATTCGATAATTACTTTAAAATATAGTTAATCGAAGATCAACTAACTGTTAACACCATTCGTTTAATTTAACGAATACCCAAAAAATTATTCATTTGATTAATTTAAACCAAATTAGTCCAATTGTCGATTTCCAATTAGAACGATTGATTTTTCGCCCACCGTACATATCATTTAACTGTTAACTGATTTCCACTATCATTTCCTCCTTAAATTAATTAAATAACTTAATTAATTTAAAACATCAGTTAATTGTTTTATAAAAACAATTATCTAATTCAACTAACCCGCAGGTTAGTTTCTGACTACAGTTCACAAATCTCACTGACGACGTTAAAATTCTGAATATAAAATATTTTATAATTTCTATTAAACCATGATTATAAAAGTACAAATATATTTATAAACTTATTTTTCATTTAAATGAAATAAACAAAAACTTTAATTCAGATATAAATTAAATTTTATAACTTTAAACTACGTCAATTCGCCTGACGATAGAACGACATCTTGAAACAGTACATTTTAGGCCCTTACTGCCAACTACTTAATCAATACTGTCGATTGATTAAAATCACAACAATAATTAACATCCATTCAACCATCCGTATCCAAACAAGTTTCAATTTCATTTGGGGTTTAATCAGTTCATGTGTAAGCGATATAAAAATAAACAACATACATGATACTTGAGGAATCCAGTTTGATCCCTCCAACCTGTTCTTCCCTACATCACAGATTATTATAACATTTCGTGATAGTACATAATTTTAAATAAATAAATTAATGACGATAATATAATTAACAACAACCATTAAATCAACCATTAGCAACTAGGCGTCCAATCAACCAATTTGTATTTTTATATGGATTTATCACATCACATCAGTCCAGAAAAGTGTGAGAGTTAACTCACCATTATCGTCGATTCACGATTGCCGCGTTATATCGTATAATTTTAAACTGGCGTTTAAAATTACACTAATTACCCACTGCTACCATTTTAGACCAAACCAGCTCAACAGTGTGGTGCTCGTTGCCATGATCCCGACGAGTCGTGTTTTGTAAAATTCCATTCAAGATATGGCAATTTCAAGTTTATAATTTAATTTGAGTAACCATAAGTTTATTAATAACTAAATTAAGTATAATTAATTAATTACCGTGATTACCACTAATCGCTGATTAACATCACACGTTTTCATTTCTACAATAGGCCAAAACCCGATGGCCTTCATCGCGTTCAACCTCATCACCATCAGACCGACGCTGCGCTGCCCACCGGCGTCCTAGTACCGCCGCATCCCTATCGCCGGAACCCTGCTTCCACCGCCTTCCATCGATAGTCGGCCCAACCCTATCGTGTCGCCAATCGTCAGCAATCATAGAAAACCCAAATTCCGTTCATTGTTCAAATTTTCCGACTACCAGCAACGATGACCGCCCAAACCACCCTCAATCGAACAACCGTCCATCAAGCTACCATCGGCCTTTACATTCTCGTCCCTAAACCTGCTCCATCACCGTGAATTGGTGAATTTTCGATTATAGCTTCCACGAAATAATCCAAAACAAACAATTCTGATCAACTCCTTGCCGTCGCCACCACAAGTGTCTGATCACCCCCAAATTTTTACAGTAGATAGATATCGACCCGATCTACATATTTGCTTTAGATTGCCATGGCTAATTCATGACAGACTAGAAGATATAAATTATTTAGAGAACAGGGGCTTTTCTGCAAATTTTGGCAAGTGGAAATTTTTTCTAAATGGAAATTCTGATTTAGGCTGAGTTGTTTAGGTGTGTATATATAATGGTAGATAATAATATTTTAAGCTGATGCGACTAATAATATTTTATTTTGTGTCTATCACTATCTCTAAACGTTGTCTATTGGTTCTGTTCTCACATACAAACTCTGTTCGCCATGAAAATTGACATCATAGAATAATTTGACGTTACGATCCTAATGAAACTCGTTTCGTCGAATTCCGAGTCCGTTTGCTCCAGTGGTGCTTGTTCACGTCCAAATGGTCGTTTTATTTGCATTTAACTTTGCCATGCTCACATAATAACTCCGATTTGCATGAAACTTAAAATATAGCAATAATTAGCTGTTGCTGTCTCAATAAAATTTGTTTCATCGAGAACAAAGGTCGTTTGAATAAAGTCTCTTTTTAAGGGTCCATTTTACATTAAAAACGAATCAATTTAAAAATACCTCAATATAATAAAAACAAAATATTAAAATTGGCCATACTTGACTAGAATTTTATATAATACCAAAATAAAATATCCCGGGTTGAATTCTAAGGCAATTCGATATTAAAAATATTTTAAAACCCCTTATTTTATATAACAAATCGATATAATATATAAATGAATTCCATAGCGACTATTTTAAGATTTATTTTGGACATAAAACAAAATCTACAACATGAAAACTCGTTTTTCTCTTCCTTTAAAAAGATATTAACCAATAGATTCCGGCGTTTCATGTTTCGAGAAAATCCGACTTATATTGGATCCTGTATAGCCAATTAAGTTCAAAACACAATATTACGAACTGCCAAGCCGTTGTCGCTCGTTTTATAATATAATTATAAATTAAACGTTCTACTGCCGTTTAATTAACAATAATTAATATAATTTGTAACAACCCGGAAAATCTGAACCAATTTAAAAAATTTAAATTGGCTATTTTAGTGGATTTCTAATATTTAAAATAAATATTTTAAATAATAGTGACGAAAAGTATGTTTGAATCGATGTTTGAAGATAAATATAATTACTTTGAATTATAAACAAGGCCTGAAATGGCACGGCAGTATCGAAATTCGAATTCAAACTTTGACTGACTGTACCGGGTGCAAAATAAAACAGATTTTAGTGAAACCAAAAATATTTAAATCTGTTAGTGAATATATTTCTAACGAATTTGAAAAATCGAAGTTTCATAGTGGGAAGCAAAAGTTATGGCTAAATGAATTTTCTGAAAGGTCGCTATAGAATTTATATAGCCCGTGAAAATGGCCATTTTGCAAACGACCACAGAATTCGACGAAACCACTTTTGTTGGATCCGGGATGTCAAATTATTGCTAGGTTTCAAATTTCAAAAATTTTGAAGCTAGTACGTGAGCGTGGCAAAGGAAAATGTGTTTGGTCGATTTCTATTAAATTGGATCGATCAGAAAAGGGCCATTTTTCAAACAGTCTCAGAATTCAACGAAACTAGTTTTGTTGGGACCATGTCGTCAATACGAAGCTAGAAAATATTTTTTGGGAATTTTTAGAATCGGTATGTGGCCCCGACAAATTGAAATGTACATGCAAATTAAATATTGAATGTGTTATATTTTAATTTGAAGGAAAAATGGCTGAAATCGTCAAATGGGCCTACGAAACATATCCCATTGTGTTCAGAATGGGGCTATTTAGCTAGGGGCGACAGTCGTTTGGTTTGGATTGGTGTTCATATGAGAGAAGGGGTATCTTTGGATTTTTGAAATTTATAAATAAAATAAAAAAATCTGATTGGCTCATTCTTTTCTCTCCCCCCATCTTTCTTCCCCGAAACCCTCCAGCGAACGGTGGTTGTTCTTCATTCCTTCTCCCCTCGTTTTCTCCTCCTCCACGCAATAATAGCCAATGCTCCAGTTAAGCTTTTTGTAGAGTTTTCCTCCGTCTCCAAATCCATACCACTCTCGACCCCTATCCCTTCGTTAATCGCAAGTATCGAGGCTGGGAAGTGCCACCGTTCACGCCTGATTTACTCCCTCGATCTGAGCTCAAGCTGGCTGTGGTTGGCACCCCCTGGAGCGTCGTTCGGAGCACTTCATTGTGGCGTAACCTGATCGGCCAACCACTGAACGGATTGATCGAAAAATCCGAACCCTAGTTCGAACAAATTTTGAAAGGTACGACTGATTATAATTTAAACTATTCTATAGCACTTCAAAGCGCTACGGTTTTTGATTTCACTGTAAAAATCATATCTTTTTGCTATGTTGACGAAATTCAGTGAAATAAGAGACAGTGGACTCGTATGGACGTCTTCTACATTCTAGAAGAGACCGGATATTTTTCTGAGCCTTCTGCTATTTTTGGTGGAGTGGAAACCAATGTGAGATTTCTGAATTATAAACGATATGGAAATGATGATGTATAAATTATATATTCGAAGTATGAGTTATATAAGCATTGTACACCTCATATATAAGCATTGTATAAGTTGTATGTTCGATGTATAAGTTATATATGCGTTGTAAAAAATTTATATGTGTTGAGAGTGAAGTGAAATATACTTATATATATATATATACACGCCCCTCGTCCATAAACCATGGACGATATTTATTGGTTGTGATTGGTGTGAAAATTGGTTGATAGCGAATGGTTGATTAGAATTGTTTGTGGTTGAAATTGATTGATTGTGGTTGAAAAATACCCGTTTGTGGTTGAGAATTATTTGGTTGAAACCATATAGGATTAGTTTGTGGAAAAGAAAATAAACATGCCGCCTGCGTGCGAACTAGATGCATGAAATCCCCATTGTCAAAATCTGCGAGGCTTTAAGGTAGAGCGAGGAGTCGTACTAGGGACGGTCCCAGTTTTAACTACCCTGCCATTATGCTGCCGAAATTTTCAATAATATTCATGTGTTAGAATTATTTTCATGTGTTGAAACTATATTTGTGTGTTGAATAGGAATTCATATGTCGAATAGAAATTCATGTGTTGAACGACATTCATGTTTTGAAATAAATTGTTTTATAACAAAAATCATATTTTTATCATCTATATGAACTATATATAATGGTCGTGTTTTGAAATAAATTGTTTTATAATAAAAATCATATTTTTATCATCTATATGAACTATATAAAATAGTCGTGTTTTGAAATAAATTGTTTTACAATAATAGTCACATTTTATTATATACATGAATTGTTAAAAAGAGTGAAGTGTTGAAATAAATGTCTGTTGGATAAAAATGTCATTTTTATCAAATGTATGAAAAGAATATGGTTTTGAAATTGAAGAATAGATTATATTTATATATATATATATAAAAATAAATATAATTAAAATAAATCGAATAACGAAGCTGCAGTTCGTGTTTAGAAACCGTGATTTCAAACGATTTGTGCGGGAGATCCGACCATCGGATTTTCCCGAAACAAAAACCGTTGGTTCGCTTTGGAAATATCTTTCCAACGACACCAACTTTGTGAAGATCCAACGGTTGGATTGTCTAGAATGTTTAATTCAAATATGAAGAAAAACAGCGCCAGAATCGATTATATTTATATATATGTATATAAATATAATTAATTTAAATCGAATAACGACGCTGCAGTTCGTATTAGGAAATCGAAACTTCAAATGATTGTACCAGGAGATCCGACCGTCGGATTTTCCCAAAACTGAAACCGTTGGATTCGTTTTGAAAAGATCTTTCTAATGATATAAAATTTGTGAAGATCCAACAGTTAGATTTTCAGATATGTGTAAATCAAATCTGAAGAAAAACAGCGCTACCGCCGCGTTATGGCCTGAAGCGTCGTTTGAATAAATTAGCTATTTTTAAATAAATAAAAATAGCGATAAATTGTTATAAAATATTATAAACGATATGGAATGGAAATAAACCGAATTTACCCGGTTTATTAGATATTTGATGGTTGAATGTGTTTGACATGAAAATTATACTAAAGAATTTATCTTTGATAAAAATAATGGGAACCTTTTCCTAAGAATGTGAAATTTATAAACTAACTGAAGGTTAGCTAAGTCGAATGGTTTCCTGGGTTTTGATCTGATGTTGGTTTCGGCCTTTGGGGTTATTACTTGGGAAATCGTTCTCTTACTAATTTAATGTTAGTGACTGATGAATTGGAATGAGGCGTATGTTGTATTTGTGTAGCACTTGTTTATTATATATGCGAGTTGCTCAGAAAGACCGGGTTTATCCCATTCCGAATAACTGAATCGACGATAAGAAGTCGATGATGAAGACGGTGGTTGAAGACCGGAGATCTTCACCTCGGTTGGATGGTAACTGATGTCTTGATTGGGAGGCATCTCGAAATATAGATAATAAGTGGTGATCATCCAGACGTGCGTGGAGATCGATGGATATGCGAGGTAAGTGGTGCCTCCGGTTTCGTTCAAACCCAGAACGGACTTGTAAATGGACTGTGTGTCTGACATTGGAATTCATTCTGTGTAATTGATGGCATCAGTTGCATGGTGTCAATTTCCTGTGTGGCATGCTAAGTTGAGCAAAGTCTTGTGGTTGATGATCAAAGCACGGCCTGTGTGGCATAACTTTGTGCATAACGTGAATTCGCGAGCCTTACACCCCGGTATGAACCAAAAACGGGAGAGGACATCAGGGAGGGCATGCGTTTCCTTCTAGCTAGAGGTGGTGTCAGTGCTTAAACTGGCTGACATTTATATTATTTTCACCTGTGTGGTTGTTGCTGTTGCGAGGCGCCTCAGATATATCGGTGACTATGTGAAGCCGATGGAGTCATTCGTTGGCTCATTTACGCCCCAAAGGGTGGGGAAACGCAGTGTTCAGGCATAATAATCCACATTGGTGGACCGGCCCTGACGATCCAAGGCTTGCCTGCACGCTTGCCTGAGACGGGCTAGACAGTCTCGAATTCGGTAAGGACTATCTTTTGCCTTGGTTCATGATGGAAATCCAATATCGAAATACGTGACTGTGCAGTTTTGATCGTATACCTATGTATGGCGACATGATATATGGTACCCATGCCGTCTATGATAGATATTTATGATTGAAATTGTTTTTGAAACATATATACACTAGCAATAATATCAAATGATTTGTTTTGCTTGTATCAAGCATATTTTGGCCATTATAAGGTAAAACTCTATCCTCCGGTTTGCGTTGCATTGTGTGATGGGAACTGAGTCTTATAATGGCTTCATTTTTATAAAAAGCATTGCGATGTTTAAAAGATTTACTTGTTTTAAAGCACTGGCAATCCAATGGAGTAAACCCGTTCCGCGAAAGTGGTGTGGTCCTGTGATTAGCCATATTATAAAATGTGTTAAGTAGATTTCTCATACCAGTCCCATGACTAACTCGTAATTTGTTTCACTTGCAAACTCGGGTGCCCCTTTTTCTACACGGGCAGCCTTGTATTCAGGTTTTAGCAGGCTCTTCCTGGATAGCTGGAGCTGAAGATGGATTCTATCATTTATCTCTTTTTATGCTGTTCTGCTCCTATTGTACATATTATGTTTGTTTTCCGCTGTAGACATTTATGTATAGCTGAACTGTATTTGTACTAAGTATGATCCTGTATACTGCGTAACTCTGATGATTATGTATATCCAGTGTATTATTTGTACATTATCTGGTGTATTTATTTAATTCTGTTCTGCTATTATCTGTTTATGTGTTATATTCCAAAGATTACCCTTGCCACCGTTAGTACGGGGTTTGGGGTCGTCACAATGTGGTATCAAAGCTTTGGTTAAGCTTAGTGCTGGAATATAACATATTTACGAACTCGTCAGAGATAGAACCAGTAGTGTTCTAGGACAAATAACTCATTACAGATAGGATCAGCAATATCCTAGTATGAGTATAGAAGAATCAAAATAACTCGATAGAGATCGGGTCAGAAATGCCCCAGAATGAGTTGAGAGTTATATGTTTATAAATAAAAAATTTGTGATTATATATATAGTCTGGTTTTAGAAATATGATTTTCGAATATATAAAAAGTATATTTTGAAAAGTTAAATACAAATCGATTGTTATTTGTGTTGTGTGATAGTGGATAGGATTAATTAAATTGTTAGAACGATAGTTAGTTTAATCAAGAAGAGAATGATGGTAAATCTATGAAATTAAATCAGGTATTGAACTGATTTAAAGATAGATAGAAATATATACATGTGCATTATATATGTTTGAACAGGTAAATGGATTAGCTGTTGAGTAAAGAATTTATTTGGGTGCCCGACAAATAGGTAAACCTTAATGAGTTGGATGCGCAATTTTATTATTATATCAACTACTGTGAATGTCATTGGATGCGGAGTGCTGGTTATTCTGTTTGTAATAATAAACGTCTCCATAGGATAGTAACAATTAACTTTGAACTACACTACATGGCATACTTCTTGAAGATAGGCATACTTCATCATATGCCACATAAGCATTTGGAGCCTGTGTGACGAGGTTGAAGATTTACCATACGAGCGAGAGGCTTGTATGGCGATGACTATATATTACAGGCTGAACTGATGACTGATATGGACCATATAAAATGTAACAGTAAATTGCCAGATTAATAAAAAAAAACCCACACAGGTCTAGAGATGACAATAAACACGTCTCTCTGGTCATTAAGGCACAAAAAACCATTTTTAGGGTGATGAGAATTTATTATCTGGACTTATGATCTATACACACTCCCCTGTGGACACCGGAATATATCACTATAAATATGTGCATGCTTATTAGGATTTATCAGGTACCTAATACGGCCCAATAAATTTCCAAACCCCTCCCCGTACAAAGGAGGTTATGGCGAAATTTTTCGAAAATTTAGGGTGCTAGCCAAATTTTCGAAGAATTTGAAAATTCTTAGAAACTGAAAAGTTGAAGAATGGAAGCCAGATAGAAAATAGAGTTGATTAATTAAACCACTTTCGACTTTGTTCCTTTTCGCGGACGAAAAGTTTTAAGTAGGGGAGATTGTAACAACCCAGAAAATCTGAACCAGTTTAAAAATTTTAAATTGGCTATTTTAGTGGATTTCTAATATTTAAAATAAATATTTTAAATAATAGTGATGAAAAGTATGTTTGAATCGATGTTTGAAGATAAATATAATTACTTTGAATTATAAACAAGGCCTGAAATGGCGCGGCAGTTTCGAAATTCGAATTCAAACTTTGACTGACTGTACCAGGTGCAAAATAAAATGGATTTCAATGAAACCAAAAATATTTAAATCTGTTAGTGAATATCTTTCTAAGAATCTGAAAAATCGAAGTTTCACTGCGGGAAGCAAAAGTTATGGCTAAACGAATTTTCTGAAAGGTCGCTATAGAATTTATATAGCCCGTGAAAATGGCCATTTTGCAAACGACCTCAGAATTCAATGAAACCACTTTTGTTTGATCTAGGATGTCAAATTATTGCTAGGTTTCAAATTTCATAATTTTTGGAGCTAGTATGTGCCATTTTTCAAACGGTCTCAGAATTCGACAAAACTAGTTTTGTTGGGACCGTATCGTCAATACGAAGCCAGAAAATATTTTTTGGGAATTTTTAGAATCAATATGTGGCCCCGGCAAATTGAAATGTACGTTCAAATTAAATATTGAATCTGTTATATTTTAATTTGAAGGAAAACTGACTAAAACAGTCGAATGGGCCTACGAAACATATCCCATTGCGTTCAGAATGAGGGTATTTAGCTAGGGCGACAGTCGTTGGGTTTGAATTGGTGTTCGTATGAGAGAAGGGGTATTTTTGGATTTTTAAAATTTATAAAAAAAAATAAAAAAATCTGATTGGCTCATTCTTTTCTCTCTCCCCGTATTTCTTCCCCGAAACCCTCCAGCGAACGGCGGCTGTTCTTCATGCCTTCTCCCCTCGTTTTCTCCTCCTCCACGCAATAATAGCCAATGCTCCAGTTAAGCTTTTTGTAGAGTTTTCCTCCGTCTCCAAATCCATACCACTCTTGACCCCTATCCCGTCGTTAATCGCAAGTATCAAGACTAGGAAGTGCCACTGTTTGCGCCTGATTTACTCCCCCGATCTGAGCTCTAGTTGGCCGTGGTTGGCACCCCCTGGCGCGTCGTTCGGAGCACTCCATTGTGGCATAACTTGATCGGCCAACCATTGAACGGATTGATCGAAAAATCCGAAGCCTAGTTCGAACAAAATTTGAAAGGTACGGCTGATTATAATTTAAACTATTCTATAGCACTTTAAAGCGCTACGGTTTTTGATTTCACTGTAAAAATCATATCTTTTTGCTATTTTGATGAAATTCAGTGAAATAAGAAACAATGGACTCGTGTGGACGTCTTCTACATTGTAGAAGAGACCAGATATTTTTCTGAGCCTTCTGCTATTTTTGGTGGAGTGGAACCCAATGTGAGATTTCTGAATTATAAACGATATGGAAATGATGATGTATAAATTATATATTTGACGTATGAGTTATATAAGCTTTGTACACCTCATGTATAAGCGTTGTATAAGTTGTATGTTCGATGTATAAGTTATATATGCATTGTAAAAAATTTATATGTGTTGAAAGTGAAGTGAAATATACTTATATAAATATATATTTATATGACCCTCGTCCATAAACCATGGACGATATTTATTGGTTGTGATTGGTGTGAAAATTGGTTGATAGCGAATGGTTGATTAGAATTGTTTGTGGTTGAAATTGATTGATTGTGGTTGAAAAATACATGTTTGTGGTTGAGAATTATTTGGTTGAAACCATATAGGATTAGTTTGTGGAAAAGAAAATAAACATGCCGCCTGCGTGCGAACTAGATGCATGAAATCCCCATTGTCAAAAGCTGCGAGGCTTTAAGGTAGAGCGACGAGCCTTACTAGGGACGGTCCCGGTTTTAACTACCCTGCCGTTATGCTGCCGAAATTTTCAATAATATTCATGTGTTAGAATTATTTTCATATGTTGAAACTACATTCGTGTGTTGAATAGGAATTCATGTGCTGAATAGAAATTCATGTGTTGAATAGAAATTCATGTGTTGAATAGAAATTCATGTGTTAAACGACATTCATGTTTTGAAATAAATTGTTTTATAATAAAAATCATATTTTTATCATCAATATGAACTATATAAAATAGTCGTGTTTTGAAATAAATTGTTTTATAATAAAAATCATATTTTTATCATCTATATGAACTATATAAAATAGTCATGTTTTGAAATAAATTGTTTTATAATAAAAATCATATTTTTATCATCTATATAAAATAGTCGTGTTTTGAAATAAATTGTTTTACAATAATAATCACATTTTTATTATATACATGAATTGTTAAAAATAGTGAAGTGTTGAAATAAATGTCTATTGGATAAAATGTCATTTTTATTAAACGTATGAAAAGAATATGGTTTTGAAATCGAAGAATAGATTATATTTATATATATATATATATAAAAATATAATTAAAATAAATCAAATAACGAAGCTGCAGTCCGTGTTTTGAAACCGTGATTTCAAACGATTAGTGTGGGAAATCCGACCATCGGATTTTCCCGAAACCGAAACCGTTGGGTTCGCTTTGGTAATATCTTTCCAACGACACCAACTTTTTGAAGATCCAACGGTTGGATTGTCTGGAATGTTTAATTCAAATCTGAAGAAAAACAACGCCAGAATCGATTATATATATATATATATATATATATAATTAAATTAAATCGAATAACGACGCTGCAGTTCGTATTTGGAAATCGAAACTTCAAACGATTGTACCGGGAGATCCGACCGTCGGATTTTCCCAAAACTGAAACCGTTGGATTCATTTTGAAAAGATCTTTCTAATGATATAAAATTTGTGAAGATCCAACGGTTAGATTTTCAGATATGAGAAAATCAAATCTATAGAAAAACAGCGCCACGACCGCGTTATGGCCTGAAGTGTCGTTTGAATAAATTAGTTATTTTTAAATAAATAAAAATAGCGATAAATCGTTATAAAATATTATAAACGATATGGAATGGAAATAAACCAAATTTACCCGATTTATTAGATATTTGATGGTTGAATGTGTTTGACATGAAAATTATACTAAAGAATTTATCTTTGATAAAAATAATGGGAACCTTTCCCTAAGAATGTGAAATTTATAAACTAACTGAAGGTTAGCTAAGTCGAATGGTTTCCTGGGTTTTGATCTAATGTTGGTTTCGGCCTTCAGGGTTAATACTTGGGAAATCGTTCTCTTACTAATTTACTATTAGTGACTGAAGAATTGGAATGAGGCGTATGTTGTGTTTGTGTAGCACTTGTTTATTATATATGTGAGTTGCTCAGAAAGACCGGGTTTATCCCATTCTGAATAACTGAATCGACGATAAGAAGTCGATGATGAAGACGGTGGTTGAAGACCGGAGATCTTCACCTCGGTTGGATGGTAACTAATGTCTTTATTGGGAGGCATCCCGAAATATAGAAAATAAATGGTGATCATCCAGACGTACGTGGAGATCGATGGATATGCGAGCTATGTGGTGCCTCCGGTTTCGTTCAGACCCAGAACAGACTTGTAAATGGACTGTGTGTCTGACATTGGAATTCATTCTGTGTGATTGATGGCATCAGTTGCATGGTGTGAATTGCCTATGTGGCATGCTAAGATGTAGTGATCAAGGCTTCTGTTGAAAAGCAAAGTCTTGTGGTTGATGATCAAAGCACGGCCTGTGTGGCATAGCTTTGTGTATAACGTGAATTCGCGAGCCTCAAACCCCAGTATGAACCAGAAATGGGAGAGGACATCAGGGAGGGCATGCGTTTCCTTCTAGCTAGAGGTGGTGTCAGTGCTTAAACTGGCTGCCATTTATATTATTTTCACCTGTGTGGTTGTTGCTGTTGCGAGGCGCCTCAGATATATCAGTGACTATGTGAATCCGATGGAGTCATTCGTTGGCTCATTTACGCCCCAAAGGGTGGGGAAACGTAGTGTTCAGGCATAATAATCCACATCGGTGGATCGGCCCTGACGATCCAAGGCTTGCCTGCGTGCTTGCCTGAGACTCGGGCTAGACAGTCTCGAATTCGGTAAGGACTATCTTTTGCCTTGGTTCATGACGGAAATCCAATTTCCAAATACGTGACTGTGCGGTTTTGATTGTATACCTATGTATGGCGACATGATATATGGTACCCATGCCGTCTATGATTGATATTTATAATTGAAATTGTTTTTGAAACATATATACACTAGCAATAATATCAAATGATTTGTTTTGCTCGTATCAAGCATATTTTGGCCATTATAAGGTAAAACTCTATCCTCCGGTTTGCGTTGCATTGTGTGATGGGAATTGAGTCTTATAACGGCTTCATTTTTATAAAAAGCATTGCGATGTTTAAAAGATTTACTTGTTTTAAAGCACTGGCAATCCAATGGAGTAAACCCGTTCCGCGAAAGTGGCGTGGTCCTGTGATTAGCCATATTATAAAATGTGTTAAGTAGATTTCTCATACCAGTCCCATGACTGACTCGTAGTTTGTTTCACTTGCAAACTCAGGTGCCCCTTTTTCTACAATGGGCAACCTTATATTTAGGTTTTAGCAGGCTCTTCCTGGATAGCTGGAGCTGAATATGGATTCTATTATTTATCTCTTTTTATGTTGTTCAGCTCTTTTGTACATATTATGTTTGTTTTCCGCTTTAGACATATATGTATAGCTGAACTGTATTAGTACTAAGTATGATCCTGTGTACTGCGTAACTCTGATGATTATGTTTATCCAGTGTATCATTTGTACATTATCTGGTGTATTTATTTAATTCTGTTCTGCTATTATCTGTTTATGTGTTATATTCCAAAGGTTACCCTTACCGCCGTCAATACGGGGTTTGGGGTCGTCACAACGTGGTATCAGAGCTTTGGTTAAGCTTAGTCCTGGAATATAACATATTTACGAACTCGTCAGAGATAGAACAGTAGTGTTCTAGGACGAATAACTCATTACAGATAGGATCAGCAATATCCTAGTATGAGTATAGCAGAATCAAAATAACTCGTTAGAGATGGGGTCAGAAGTGCCCCAGAACGAGCTGAGAGTTATATGTTTATAAATAACGTATTTGTGATTATATATATAGTCTAGTTTTAGAAATATGATTTTCGAATATATAAAAAAGTATATTTTTGAAAAGTTAAAAACAAATTGATTGTTGTTTGTGTTGTGTGATAGTGGATAGGATTAATTAAATTGTTAGAACGATAGTTAATTTAATCAAGAAGAGAATGATGGTAAATCTATGAAATTAAATCAGGTATTGAACTGATTTAAAAATAGATAGAAATATATACATGTGCATTATATATGTTTGAACAGGTAAATGGATTAGCTGTTGAGTAAAGAATTTATTTGCGTGTCCGATAAATAGGTAAACCTTAATGAGTTGGATGCGCAATTTTATTATTATATCAACTCCTGTGAATGTCATTGGATGCGGAGTGCTGGTTATTTTGTGTGTAATAATAAACGTCTCCACAGGATAGTAACAATTAAGTTTGAACTACACTACATGGAATACTTCTTGAAGATAGGCATACTTCATCATATACCACATAAGCATTTGGAGCTTGTGTGATGAGGTTGAAGATTTACTATACGAGCGAGAGGCTTGTATGGCGATGACTATATATTACAGGTTGAACTAATGACTGATATGGACCATATAAAATGTAACGGTAAATTGCCGGATTAATAAAAACCCCACACGGGTCTGGAGATGACAATAAACACGCCTATCTGGTCTTTAAGGCACAAAAAACCATTTATAGGGTGATGAGAATTTATTCTCTGGAGTTATGATCTATACACACTCCACTGTGGACACCGGAATATATCACTATAAATATATGCATGCTTATTAGGATTTATTGGGTACCTAATACGGCCCAATAAATTTCCAAACCCCTCCCAGTACAAAGGAGGTTATGGCGAAATTTTTCGAAAATTTAGGGTGTTAGCCAAATTTTCGAAGAATTTGAAAATTCTTAGAAACTAAAAAGTTGAAGAATGGAAGCCAGATAGAAAATAGAGTTGATTAATTAAACCACTTTCGACTTTGTTCCTTTTCGGGGACGAAAAGTTTTAAGTGGGGGAAATTGTAACAACCCGGAAAATCTGAACCAGTTTAAATATTTTTAATTGGCTATTTTAGTGGATTTCTAATATTTAAAATAAATATTTTAAATAATAGTGACGAAAAGTATGTTTGAATCGATGTTTGAAGATAAATATAATTACTTTGAATTATAAACAAGGCCTGAAATGGCGCGGCAGTTTCGAAATTCGAATCCAAACTTTGACTGACTGTACCGAGTGCAAAATAAAATGGATTTTAGTGAATCCAAAAATATTTAAATCTGTTAGTGAATATCTTTCTAAAGAATCTGAAAAATCGAAGTTTCATAGCGGGAAGCAAAAGTTATGGCTAAATGAATTTTCTGAAAGGTCGCTATAGAATTTTTATAGCCCGTGAAAATGGCCATTTTGCAAACGACCTCAGAATTCGACGAAACCACTTTTGTTGGATCCGAGATGTCAAATTATTGCTAGATTTCAAATTTCATAATTTTTGAAGCTAGTATGTGAGCGTGGCAAAGGAAAATGTGTTTGGTCGATTTTTATTAAATTGGATCGACAAGAAAATGGTCATTTTTCAAACGGTCTCAGAATTCGACGAAAATAGTTTTGTTGGGACCGTATCGTCAATACAAAGCTAGAAAATATTTTTTGGGAATTTTTAGAATCAGTATGTGGCCCCGGCAAATAGAAATGTACGTTCAAATTAAATATTGAATGTGATATATTTTAATTTGAAGGAAAACTGAATGAAACAATCGAATGGGCCTACGAAACATATCCTATTGTGTTCAGAATGGGGGTATTTAGCTAGGGGCGATAGTCGTTGGGTTTGGATTGGTGTTCGTATGAGAGAAGGGGTATTTTTAAATTTCTAAAATTTATAAATAAAATAAAAAAATCTGATTGGCTCATTCTTTTCGCTCTCCCCGTCTTTCTTCCCTGAAACCCTCCAGCGAACAGTGGCTGTTCTTCATTCCTTCTCCCCTCATTTTCTCCTCCTCCACGCAATAATAGCCAATGCTCTAGTTAAGCCTTTTGTAGAGTTTTCCTCCGTCTCCAAATCCATACCACTCTCGACCCCTATCCCTTCGTTAATCGCTAGTATCGAGGCTGGGAAGTGCCACCTTTCGTGCCTGATTTACTCCGCCGATCTGAGCTCGAGCTAGCCGTTGTTGGAACCCCCTGGCACGTCGTTTGGAGCACTCCATTGTGGCGTAACCTGATCGACCAACCACTGAACGGATTGATCGAAAAATCCGAACCCTAGTTCGAACAAATTTTGAAAGGTACGGCTGATTATAATTTAAACTATTCTATACCTGGTTTATTAGACATTTGATGGTTGAATGTGTTTGACATGAAAATTATACTAAAGAATTTATCTTTGATAAAAATAATGGGAACCTTTCCCTAATAAGGTGAAATTTATAAACTAACTGAAGGTTAGCTAAGTCGAATGGTTTCCTGGGTTTTGATCTGATGTTGGTTTCGGCCTTCGGGGTTAATACTTGGGAAATCGTTCTCTTACTAATTTACGGTTAGTGACTGATGAATTGGAATGAGGCATATGTTGTGTTTGTGTAGCACTTGTTAACTATATACGCGAGTTGCTCAGAAAGACCGGGTTTATCCCATTCTAAATAACTGAATCGACGATAAGAAGTCGATGATGAAGACAGTGGTTGAAGACCGGAGATCTTCACCTCGGTTGGATGGTAACTGATGTCTTGATTGGGTGGCATCCCGAAATATAGATAATAAGTGGTGATCATCCAGACGTACGTGGAGATCGATGGATATGCGATGTATGTGGTGCCTCCGGTTTCGTTCAGACCCAGAACGGACTTGTAAATGGACTGTGTGTCTGACATTGGAATTCATTCTGTGTGATTGATGACATCAGTTGCATGGTGTGAATTGCCTGTGTGGCATGCTAGGATGCGGTGATCAAGGCTTCTGTTGAAAAGCAAAGTCTTGTGAAGCACGGCTTGTGTGGCATAGCTTTGTGTATAACGTGAATTCGCGAGCCTCACACCCCGATATGAACCAGAAACGGGAGAGGACATCAGGGAGGGCATGCGTTTCCTTCTAGCTAGAGGTGGTGTCAGTGCTAAAACTGGCTGACATTTATATTATTTTCACCTGTGTGGTTGTTGATGTTGCGAGGCGCCTCGGATATATCGGTAACTATGTGAAGCCGATGGAGTCATTCGTTGGCTCATTTACGCCCCAAAGGGTAGGGAAACGCAGTGTTCAGGCATAATAATCCACATCGGTGGACCGGCCCTGACGATCCAAGGCTTGCCTGCGCGCTTGCCTGAGACTCGGGCTAGACGGTCTCGAATTCGGTAAGGACTATCTTTTGCCTTGGTTCATGACGGAAAACTAATTTCCAAATACGTGACTGTGCGGTTTTGATTGTATACATATGTATGGTGATATATAGTACCCATGCCGTCTATGATTGATATTTATGATTGATTTTTTTTTTGAAACATATATACACTAGCAATAATATCAAATGATTTGTTTTGCTCATATCAAGCATATTTTGGCCATTATAAGGTAAAACTCTATCCTCCGGTTTGCGTTGCATTGTGTGATGGGAACTGAGTCTTATAATGGCTTCACTTTTATAAAAAGCATTACGATGTTTAAAAGATTTACTTGTTTTAAAGCACTAGCAATCCAATGGAGTAAACCCGTTCCACGAAAGTGGCGTGGTCCTGTGATTAGCCATATTATAAAATGTGTTAAGTAGATTTCTCATACCAGTCCCATGACTGACTCGTAGTTTGTTTCACTTGCAAACTCGGGTGCCCCTTTCTCTACATGGGCAGCCTTGTATTCAAGTTTTAGCAGGCTCTTCCTGGAAAGCTGGAGCTGAAGATGGATTCTGTCATTTATCTCTTTTTATGTTGTTCAGCTGCTATTGTACATATTATGTTTGTTTTCCGCTGTAGACATTTATGTATAGCTGAACTGTATTTGTACTAAGTATGATCCTGTATACTGAGTAACTCTGATGATTATGTTTATCCAGTGTATTATTTGTACATTATCTGGTGTATTTATTTAATTCTGTTATGCTATTATATGTTTATGTGTTATATTCCAAAGACGACCCTTTCCACCGTCAGTACGGGGTTTGGGGTCGTCACATAATTTCACAATTACAAATATTAAACCATTTTAACCTTCCTGTTCACACTATATTGTGAACACAACATTTTCCGATTGTTTTGGAAATAAAATATTATTATATTATTAATATTGTGAACACAACTTTTCAAAATCCTTTTTAAAAGAAAATATAATCGTAAGACCTATCCACACACAAACACGGACGGTTTTTACCTTACGATAACCAAAAACACTTTCAAAATCAATACTTTTCTGTTATTATAATAGTGTCTAATCACAAGTAATTAACAATCTAGCAAAACGCTTGCATCTCACGTTCCACATATACGTATACAAACAAAACCGCGGGAGCTTATTGGAGATTGGATTCCGACTATGACAAGGTATGGGACCACCTACCGATAATGTATCTCTAGAGGCGAATACACTGGGTATAACAAGAACGTCTTGCAACCCGGCCCACACATGACTGACCACTCATTTCGGTTGAGTGTATCGAATGTATATCACCAACGGTTGGGATCTACCCACCGTTTTCCGAAAAGGGACATCATCGAAAATAGATAAAAGAATGAAATGGATTGTACCTAGATAGGTGATATATACCCTAATGGGAGCGACCCATATAGCCATGATGCCTGCCCGATTTTTGTCATTTCCCAGTTGATGAGGCTTGAAGTCATAACGTATCTTTTGGAACACCTGACAACCATTCACTTTGAATGCAAAATCGTCATACCCGCCAAATCACAAATTGATTTCCCCAAAAATGCCATGGGTATAAAGCTAAGAGAAACGAATTCCTACACCACCAAACGTAAGTACGTTTGAAGAGATCAACTTATGTGATCCGTTAGATATACTCTGTCAGACATTCGTCCATTCACGTTGTCCTGGGACTGGACAAACTGGAGGCACTATTCTATAAACATGATAGCCCTTGCATAACTCCGTCTTCAACTATCTTCATCATATTTGATCGCAACGCTAACGTCCATACAGAGTGGTTTCAGATAATGAATCTAATCCCAGTCTCTCCGTATTGACGACGGAAAAATGATTAAAAACTTCGATAGTTGGTGATTTAACTATCAAAGAAAAATAGGTGTACAACCAACGTTCTTATTTCCAGATAGAAATTCGATCGATCAATTATCAATCAACATTTATCTCTTTTGATTTAATTATCGTTAATTTATCCATTTACCTATTTCCTATCTCCATATATTCGTAAATTCTTATTTTCTACATTTAGAAAATATACGTTATTAATCATTTGAAAACATCTCCATATTTGCTCCATTCCTTATTTTCTATAGTAGAAAACATTTCTGATTCTTATTTGGAAAACATTTCCAAAAATCCTTCATTTGATTTAAACAGAAGTTTAAATAAAACATCACTAAGCCAATTCAAACCATTACACTCATTAGCTAAATTCACTTAACTAACCTTCACTATTGGACCTTACCCATTCCTTAGTTAAAAACAAAGTCAATCAAGTTAGGGTATAATTACCTTTCAGACCTTAACTGAACAACATTTCTAAACTCGAAATAGACAAAGTTCACCCTTTTAAATCTTTTAACCAACTTCCTTATGTAACTCAGATTCTATTTACGAATCCACTTCTTTTACCAAAATCATTTGATTATAACGATGGTGTTATAATCCCATACTTCCAAAATAAAATAACTTAAATATAACTCTTCCTTATTAATTTGGAAAAATAAACAAATAAATAATTTATTAATGAATAAATAAATCTTGGTTTTAAAACGGAAAGTAATTGGTACTTTCCCTAATTCGATATAATCAAATTTCAACTTACAATTCTCTCTCGAGTAATCTCTATTCGATAACTCCCCTTTTGAATAACTATATTCAATTATCTCTTTTCGAATAACTATATTCAATAATCTATCTTTTGAATAAACTATATTCGTTAACTCTTCCTTTCGAATAGCTTATATTCGATTAACTCTCTTCTTCGAATAACTTATATTCAATAATCTCTCTCGAATAACTTATATTCGATAATCTCTCTCGAATAACTTATATTTGATAATCAGATATCGGTTTCCAACCGAATGCTAATTTCCTAGTAAAATCTTGATTTATTCAATATATAACTTCTTCAAATAAACCATTTTTAAAACATTAGCTTAGTTGATTTCTAACTACAAATCTTTGTGGATTTTATTTAATCCCTTTAATTTGACTTCGTATTTTAAAACAATATCCCAATTCCAACTTCTATTTATAGATTTATTTATACGAAACTTTCTTTTTATTTCTAACACTTATATCTCATTTAAAATTCCCTTTATAAATGCTGAGTTCACATTCTATTTAAAATATCGGTGTTAAAAACCGATCTCTACTTCTCTATAGAAGTTCAGACTTATATATTCCATTTATCAAAAGATAAATATTCTTTTTAATTTATAAACATCGTTTATAAATTCATTTGCTCAATTTATCTATTAAAACAGATTTCTATTTAAAAACCTACTTTGAAACCATCTCCTTGTTGTTCTTTTATATCTTCTCAATTCTCTTTTATAATTCTATTTATTTTCTCAAATAATTTCTTTTATAATTCAATTTGATTTCCGAAATATTTCCTTTTAATTTTATTTGTTTTCCTAAATATTATATTTACTCCATAAAGTTCTTTATTTACTTCTTATTACTTTCATTTAGTATTTTAACCAAATCGGTCTTTCAAACTTCCATATAACTGTTGTTAACTTCATACAGAAGTCTTTTATTTAATTTCCAAATATCTCCTTTTAATAAGTCCCTTTGATTTTTTTTAAAATTCCAAAATCCCATATTCACTTCATACATTTCTTTTTATAAAATACTTTGATTTTATACGAATATTTTTATTTCAATATACACTTTGAAAATTTCCTTTTTTTTATATAAAATCCTTAGATTGTATATAAATATTTTATTTCAAATTATAGTTTGAAATTTCCCTTTACACACTCCAGTATTTCCTTTGGTATTTAAAAGTACCAAATAACAATGATCAAACACACATAATCGACAACAGATTATAAATCACATCATGTATCAAAATATATGAAAAACAGTAAAATAAATGTTGAGGAACCCAGTTGGGTCCCTCCGACCTGTTTCCCTGCAACCACAGATGTTAATCAACATAAATAACACGAATATGAAGTATTTTGATAAGCAGAATTAATATTCGATTAACGATTTATATGTATCGTTATCTAAATTTCAATCAATTAAGTAGCAGTTCAACCAAACAGCCAACACACAGCAAACAACCATTATTTATCATTTCTAAAAATACGTTATAAAAATATAAGTTGAGCAGAATTAGTGAGATTTACTCACATTGGACGGTTATTGTTAAATAACGATAATTGGTCATTGATTTGATTTAGGTGTTTAATTTCACCATAAACCCAAACGAGTTCCAATTCACTCCCGGTCAGTTCCATGTGTAGCCACCGTCCATACGATCCCAGCGGATCTTATTTCGCTGAATTCTGATATCATATCAGACAGTTATTGATTTTACAAGACAATATATTAATCTAAGTTAAATTAAACTGAGATTAATATTCATATGAGCTTTACCCTTTTCCAATTGGCCCATCCATCGTTTCAAGCCCAGACCCGCTCCAACAAATCCTTCTTCTTCCCGCATCATAAACTCCAGAATCATTCAGCCGACCATTTCCCAAACTTTATGCTCAAACCGCTCTCTCCACTCTCCACTACAAATCGAACCAAAATCACCACTCTTCTCTCCATCGATTCCTCTCTCCATCCATACCACAAAGGCACAGCTCGCACCCCACCCAATTGTCGCGATGACCTGTCTTACACGAGCCCCTCCACTACAGCCATCGACATATTTCAACGCGGATTCCCCTTGCAAATTCAAAATCCAATCTTTCCGATACCACGAACTCAAATATAATACCCAAAATACAAATCAAAGATTCTATTTGTCGAATACCCAAGCCCTAGAACCGCTGCTATAAAACTACAAATGAGACAATAGTGTCGAACTCCTCCAAACCAGTACTAGAGTGAAGCTTACACTGATACGAATCCAAAGATACTAGCTTTGGGATTTAAGAGATTTTATTTGATTTTATATGGATTTTTAAACTTTGAATCTCACTGTAGAATTTCTTTTGATGGCGGAGCAAGTTGTTTTGACCAGCGGGAGATATAATGAGATTTTTAGGGTTAAAGGTATATTAATAGGAAATTCATATATTTGTTTATTCAAATATTATACTGAATTTTAATCAATCGCTGTATGTATTTACCCTTTTAAAATTCCTATGATTACATACAACATCCAAAAATCACGAAACAGGACATGCAGCTATAGTCTGACACGACAGACCCAACAAAACTGGTTTCGTCGAATTCCGACTCCGTTTGCTCACACAGCGTATATTTAACTGTCAAAATATCAACTGTTTTTCACATTAAAATCCCGTATGGCCATATACTGACTCCAAAAATCACGAAACTGGAAATCTAATAATAATTTAATATTATGGATCCAACAAAATTAGTTTCATCGAAAATGGAGTTCGTTTGCAAAACTGGCTATTTTTAAAGCTCTAAATAAACCTTTTTAAATATTAAATAAATTTAAAAACAATTAAATTAAATATTTATAAATAAATATTATCGTATATATTCACACTAGAAAATCATACAACTCCATATCAGGATTTATAACTCGATATCCCAAAGTTCCCAGTTATATCGACATTCAATTTATATTAAAATCCTTTTATAATATAAACAAATCAATATAAATTATAAAGGAATTCCATAGCGATTTTTCTAAAATTTGATTTGGACATAAATCACAATGAAAACCTGATTTTTCTCTTCCATTAGAAAAATATACTTCACCAGCTCCGAACTTTCTTGTTTCATAGATATCCGATTTAAAACGGATTCTGTATATTCATTTGAAGTTCAAATCGCCAAATAGCGAACTGCCACGACGTTACGGGCTCGATTATAATTATAATTTAATTATACGTTCAAAAACTGTCATTATTTAAATATATTCGTTATTATAATTCAACTCTAAACTGAATTATATATTTTGAATTGCCCAATTCACACAATATTGTGAATTCTGTTATTTCCGATTATTTCAGAAATAATTATATTATTCT
Source organism: Allium sativum (assembly GCA_030737875.1). Lineage (NCBI taxonomy): Eukaryota > Viridiplantae > Streptophyta > Magnoliopsida > Asparagales > Amaryllidaceae > Allium > Allium sativum. Next base: position 785,827,466 of record CM060916.1, on the reverse strand, counting down.
ATTATTTATATTAATTAAATATTCAATATAATTTAATTTAAGTTGTCGATGTCGCCAAATCGATATTTAATAATTAAATTAATTGTTCAGCCGTTTAAAATACGGGACGTTACATTCTTTCCCCTTAAAATAATTTCGTCCTCGAAATTGCTAAGGTAGAAAACAAACCCTATCAACTAGGTTAAAATTTATATGTTTACTTTTAACTTCAGCTTCAACTGAACCCGTTTAATTCCAATTAAAATATTAATTTCAACTAATTTATTTATTTATTTCGATTAACGAAAATTTTCAAAAATTCTGAAAATTTTCTAACACCCGAAATTTTCGAAAAAATTCGCTAGCACCTCCTTTGTACCGGTCAATAGTTCAAACCCCAACTCGCCTCTCTAGGACCTTTCCTTTCAAAAAGAAAATCAAAAAGCCAAGCGGCTTACCGATACAGCGCATAAAACCTCATATGGAAATTTAAGTATGTACCCTTTTGTCGGGCATATCATTATATTCCTGCACTTGCTTCTACTCAATACCTGTTGATCATATATCCATCTATACGAATCGATTTCCAATCAATTTCAATCAATCAAATATCAACACAATTATCTGCTTATATCCAAGCCAAATTTCATTTCAAACCAAAGTTCCATCCTTGATTCCAAACTCCTACCTCATCAATCCAATATACTTAACCAAGTTAAGTTTCATCCATATTTTTTCATTAACTGGTTAATTTCTCTAATCAGTTATCTTTACCTCATAATCAAATCTGATTTTTTATTTCAAAAAAAAATCAGTCCATTTACTCAACCGAGTCCAATTACATACCAAATTCCAATTTTACTCGATTACTCTCTTTCAATTCAATTTCCACTTAACTGGCTTTAGTTTCAATTTTAATTTGTTTTCCTAAAATTACTTTAAATTTGTTTTTATTCAAACAACCTTTTCCTGGGAGTTTAAATAACTTTGCTTTTCACAAAGATAAAATATTCCTTTTTGGATTTCAGCCAACTTGTTTTCCTCAAACAATTTAAAACAATTTCTTTAGTAGTAATCCGTCAACTTACAACTCGAAAATGAACACTGATGATGTGGCCAACATCGTCAGAGTTATTTCCCAGCGATCGAAGTGAGTTCAATACTATACCACTTTTCAAAACACATGTTTATACATTTCCATTTTGGAATATTTTTCCAAATATCATTCACGATGCTTGTAAAATAATTTTAAAATCTCCCAGGATCTTAAAATTCTCATATATTTAATCCAAACCCATTTATAAATACTTTTTCAATTTTTAGGAATTTTAATTCCAATTCTGATTTAATTCATTTCATAACACTTATATGAATTTTATTTGGTTATATATACATAACCAACTCAACTTTAAGCTTTATTCGATTTATATGACAACCAACACATACAATATACTATAATACATCAAATATTAATCATTATTTTATAAAATTTGGGTAAAATTATTTCATTTACCGTCTTTCGAAACATACTGTGTCGATTTATCGTATTCAAGCGTTTTGAAACTTCTATCGATATAGTGGATCAAATTGATCGACCAGAACTTATAAACAACTCAACCAATAAATTTCCACAATATAAAACATTTTTTTTTATAAAATCTACAATTCATTCACTCGTATATATACACTCAACTAAATATAGGGCATTACTAACCCCATCTCTACTGAGTCATGCCACAGAGCCAAGGTAATCACTTAACCTACAGCTCTGATACCACTGTAACGAACGGGGATTTTTGACTCCGAAAATCAACACAAAACTACGATGTTGACTATTCAGACATCGGAAATACCTGATCATTAATAGAAAGAAGTTAGAGGGTGAGCATAGATAAGATAGAAAATTCGAATAAAAGAAGAAGAAGATCACCACAGAACAGAATCAGAGTAATACGAAACTCATAGCCGAACGAATAAAATATATAACATAACTTTGCAATAAACAGTCTATATATATACAATAACATTATCAGAGTACAACACTTACATACATTGGAAATAACAATAGCTATATAATCCTGAAGCCTCCTGCTTCAAGCTCCTCCAAGTATATCTGTAAAGACCTGAACTACTTGACTGCCCGTACAAATTTGGGCACCCAAGAGTTTAGGGAAACAAAAACAAAATAAACTCTGGGTCAGTAATGGGACTGGTGTGAGTAAACCCAAATCATTAATTTAACTTTTCAAAATCCTTTTTAAAAGAAAATATAATCGTAAGACCGATCCACACACAAACACAGACGGTTTTTACCTTACGATAACCAAAAACACTTTCAAAATCAATACTTTTCTGTTATTATAATAGTGTCTAATCACAAGTAATTAACAATCTAGCAAAACGCTTTCATCACACGTTCCACATTAATAGTATACAAACAAAACCGCGGGTGCTTATTGGAGATAGGATTCCGACCATGACAAGGTATGGGACCACCTGTCGATAGTGTATCTCTAGAGGCGAATACACAGGGTTCAACAAGAACATCTTGCAACCCGGCACACACATGACCGACAACTCATTTCGCTTGAGTGTATCGAATGTATATCACCAACGGTTGGGAGCTACCCACCGTTTCCCGAAAAGGGACAACATTGAAAATAGATAAAAGAATGAAATGGATTTTCTCTAGATAGGTGATATACACCCTAATGGGAGCGACTCACATTGCAATGCTGCCTGCCAGATTTCTGTCATTTCCCGGTTGATGAGGCTTAAGGCCATAATGTATCTTTTGGAACACCTGACCACCATTCACTTTGAATGCCACATCGTCATACCCGCCAAACCACAAATTGATTTCCCCAAAAATTCCATAGGTATAATGCTAAGAGAAACGAATTCTTCTTCCACCAAACGTAAGTACATTTGAAGAGATCAACATACATAATCCATTAGTATACTCTGTCAGACATTCAGCTATTCACATTGTCCTGGGACTGGACAAACCAAAGGCACTATTCTATAAACAAGATAGCCCTTGCATAACTTCGTCTTCAACTGTCTTCATCATATTTGATCACAACACTAATGTCCATATAGAGTGGTTTCAGATAATGAATCTGATCCCGACCTCTCCGTATTGACGACGGAAAAATGGTCAAAAACTTCGATAGTCAATGATTTGACTATCAAAGAAAAATAGGTGTACAACCAACGATCTTATTTCCAGATAGAAATTCGATCGATCAATCATCAATCAACATTTATCTCTTTTGATTTAATTATAATTAATTTATCCATTTACCCATTTCTTGTCTCCATATATTCGTAAATTCTTACTTTCTACATTTAGAAATTATACGTTATTAATCATTTGAAAACATCTCCATATTTGCTCTATTCCTTATTTTCTATATTAGAAAACATTTCTGATTCTTATTTGGAAAACATTTCCAAAACTCCTTCATTTGATTTAAACAGATGTTTAAATAAAACATCACTAAACCAATTCAAACCATTACACTCATTAGCTAAATTCACTTAACCAACCTTCACTATCGGACCTTACCCATTCCTTAGTTAAAAACGAAGTCAATCAAGTTGGGGTGTAATTACCTCTCAGACCTTAACTGAATAACATTTCTAACCTCGAAATGGACAAAGTTCACCCTTTTAAATCTTTTAACCAACTTCCTTACATAACTCGAATTCTATTTACAAATCCACTTCTTTTACCAAAATCATTTGATTATAACGATGGTGTTATAATCCCATACTTCCAAAATAAAATAACTTAAATATAACTCTTCCTTATTAATTTGGATAAATAAACAAATAACTAATTTATTAATGAATAAATAAATCTTGGTTTTAAAACGGAACGTAATTGGTACTTTCCCTAATTCAATATAATCGAATTTCAACTTACAATTCTCTCTCGAATAATCTCCATTCGATAACTCCCCTTTCAAATAACTATATTTGATTATCTCTCTTCGAATAACTGTATTCGATAATCTCTCTTTTGAATAAACTATATTCGATAACTCTTCCTTTCGGATATCTTATATTCGATTAACTCCCCTCTTCGAATAACTAATATTTGATAATCTCTCTCGAATAAATTATATTTGATAATCAAATATCGGTTTCCAACCGAATACTAATTTCCTTGTAAAATCTTGATTTATTCAATATATAACTTCATCAAATAAATCATTTTTAAAACATTGGCTTAGTTGAGTTCTAACTACAAATCTTTACGGATTTTATTTAATCCCTTTAGTTTGACTTCGTATTTTAAAACAATATCACAATTCCAACTTCTATTTATAGATTTATTTATACAAAACCTTGTTTTTATTTCTAACACTTAAATCTCATTTAAAATTCCCTTTATAAATGCCGAGTTCACATTCTATTTAAAATATCGGTGTTAAAAACCGATCTCTACTTCTCTATAGAAGTTCAAACTTATATATTCCATTTATCAAAAGATAAATATTCTTTTTAATTTATAAACATCGTTCATAAATTTATTTGCTCAATTTATCTGTTAAAACACATTTCTATTTAAAAATCTACTTTGAAACTATTTCCTCGTTGTTCTTTTATATCTTCTCAATTCTCTTTTATAATTCTATTTATTTTCCCAAATATTTTCTTTTATAATTCAAATTGATTTCCAAAATATTTCCTTTCAATTCTATTTGTTTTCCTAATATTATATTTACTCCATAAAGTTCTTTATTTACTTCTTATTACTTTCATTTAGTATTTTAACTAAATCGGTCTTTCAAACTTCCATATAACTGTTGTTAACTTCATACAGAATTCGTTTATTTAATTTTCAAATATCTCCTTTTAATAAGTCCCTTTGATTTTTTCTAAAATTCCAAAATCCCATATTCATTTCATACATTTTTTTTATAAAATACTTTGATTTTATACGAATATTTTTATTTCAATATACACTTTGAAAATTTCCTTTTTTTTTATGTAAAATCCTTTGATTTTATATAAATATTTTATTTCATAGTTTGAAATTTCCCTTTTCACAATCTAGTATTTCCTTTGGTATTTAAAAGTACCAAATAACAATGGTCAAACACAAATAATCAACAACAGATTATAAATCACATCATATATCACAATGTATGAAAAACAGTAAAATAAATGTTGAGGAACCCAGTTGGGTCCCACAGACCTGTTTCCCGGCAACCACAGATGTTAATCAACATAAATAACACGAATATGAAGTATTCTGATAAACGGAATTAATATTCGATTAACGATTTATATATATCGTTATCTAAATTTCAATCAATTAAGTAGCAGTCAACCAAACAGCCAACATACAGCAAACAACCATTATTTATCATTTCTAAAAATACGTTATAAAAATATAAGTTGAGCAGAGTTAGTGAGATTTACTCACATTGGACGGTTATCGTTAAATAACGATAATTGGTCATTGATTTGATTCAGGTGTTTAATTTCACCATAAACCCAAAGGAGTTCCAATTCACTCCCGGTCAGTTCCATGGTATAGCCACCGTCCATACGATCCCAGCGGATCTTGCTTTGCTGAATTCTGATATCGTATCAGACAGTTGTTGATTTTACCAGACAGTATATTAATCTAAGTTAAATTAAACTGAGATTAATATTTATATGGGCTTTACCCTTTTCCACTTGGCCCATCCATCGTTTCAAGCCTAGACCTGCTCCAACAAATCTGTCTTCTTCCCGCATCATAAACTCCAGAATCATTCAGCCGACCATTTCCCAAACTCCAGAATCTTTCTTCTTCCCACTACAAATCGAACCAAAATCACCACTCTTCTCTCCATCGATTCCTCTCTCCATCCATACTACAAAGGCACATCTCGCACCCCACCCAAATGTCGCGACGACCTGTCTTACGCGAGCCCCTCCACTACAGCCATCGACATCTTTCAATGCGGATTCCCCTTGCAAATTCAAAATCCAATCTTTCCGACACCACGAACTCAAATATAATACCCAAACTACGAATCAAAGCTTCTATTTGTCGAATACCCAAGCCCTAGAACCGCTGCTATAACACTGCGAATGAGATAGCAGTGTCGAACTCCTCCAAACCAGTACTAGAGTGAAGCTTACACTGCTACGAATCCAAAGATACTAGCTTTAGGATTTAAGAGATTTTATTTGATTTTATATGGATTTTTAAACCTTGAATCTCACTGTAGAATTTCTTTTGATGGCGGCACAAGATGTTTTGACCACAGGGAGATAGAATGAGATTTTTAGGGTTAAAGGTATATTTATAGGAAATTTATATATTTTTTATTCGAATATTATATTGAATTTTAATCAACCGCTGTATGTATTTACCAATTTAAAATTCCTGTGATCACATACAACATCCAAAAATCATGAAACTAGACATGCAGCTATAGTCTGACATTAGGGACCAAACGAAACTGGCTTCGTCGAATTCCGACTCCGTTTGCTCACACAGCGTATTTTTAACTATCAAAATATCGACTGTTTTTCACATTAAAATCTCGTATGGCCACATACTGACTCCAAAAATCACGAAACTGGAAATCTAATAGTAATTTAATATTACGGATCCAACAAAATTAGTTTCATCAAAAACGGAGTTCATTTGCAAAACTGGCTATTTTTAAAGCTCTAAATAAACCCTTTTAAATATTAAATATATTTAAAGACAATTAAATTAAATATTTATAAATAAATATTATCGTATATATTCACACTAGAAAATCATACAGCTCCATATTGGGATTCATAACTCGATATCCCAAAGTTCCCAGTTATATCGACATTCAATTTATAATAAATCCTTTTATAATATAAACAAATCAATATAAATTATAAAGGAATTCCATAGTGACTTCTAAAATTTGATTTGGACATAAATCAAAATCTACACAATGAAATCCCAAATTTTCTCTTTCATTAGAAAAATATACTTCACCAACTCCGAACGTTTCTTGTTTCACAGAAATCCAATTTAAAACGGATTCTGTATATTCATTTGAAGTTCAAATCGCCAAATAGCGAACTGTCGCGACATTACCGACTCGATTATGATTATATTATAATTATACGTTCAAACTGTCATTATTTAAATATATTCGTTATTATAATTCAACTCTAAACTGAATTATATATTTTGAATTGCCCAATTCACACAATATTGCGAATTCTGTTATTTCCGATTATTTCAGAAATAATTATAGTATTCTATTATTTATATTAATTAAATACTCAATATTATTTAATTTAAGTTATCGATGTCGCCAGATCGATATTTAATAATTTAATTAATTGTTCAGCCGTTTAAAATACGGGACGTTACAAATATTAATAACAAATTCAAAATAAAATGGTTAAATTTAATTATTTAAATTCAAATCAATATTTTAAATATTAAAATAGTTTAAAAAATTGGTCAGAAAATATGGGACGTTACACAGCAGGTTCTTTTCATAGGTGAACCGATGATTGCGGTGCGTGGTAGATCAACCGTGGTTGGTTTAGATGCTCGGTTAGGCAATGCATATGATGGGTTTAGAGCCTAGACTAAAAGTGGTGAGCTGAGGGAAAAGTCAGCTATTTCATTTTTTTAGGGGCGCAAATGGTTCGGGTTTTTAACCTAAAGGAAGAAGGAAGGTTCAAAAGGCGGAGCATGGTAGATAGTCGGAGCTATCCTTAATTATATCATAGATATGGGGCGGCAAAAGTTAAGGGGAAGTTGAGGCATCCAAGGGCTACGGTTGTATGTTTAGGCATGCTTAAAATTGATAAAACCATGCTATATGATTTGTATGATTGGAGCTGCATGCTACAATTTTCCAAACGCAAGTAGTGTTTATGGCGAACAAGAAGTGGGAAAAAATGGCTTTCCAGGAGATTTTTGTAAAGGAAACGTGGAAATGGATGTTTGCGTGAAACAAATGGAAAAATGGTAAAGGTTTTATTTTTCTGGGAAGGAAGATGTTTCAGGAATTTAATATGAAGAATGGAGAGGAAGAAATCCAGCAAGAATTGAAATGACAGAAAAAAGGGATGAAATAGAATGAGATGCGTGAGTTATAGATGCTAATTCTCGCACTAACGAGTGAATTAAAAGCAGTAACTGACTAATTTGGAATACTGAGTTTTTTTCTACATTTCAAAAATGAAACTACAAAATAAAAAGTACCTATTAAATGGACAAACAAGCATAGATAATCGAGGGAAAAATTGGAAAAAAGGTTGAAACAATACACATATACATTAATCGATTTTGCGCATTTTTCCATCAAAAATAATATTTCGGAGAGATTAACATCCGAATTTTTATGAAACGAAAAATGGCGCCTTGCACAGAAAATGGTCTACCATTTTGGAAGGTAAACACCTAAGTTCCATTAATATTTTTTTTTTCAAAACAATTTATTCAAATTTAAATAAATTCCCAAATAGAACAAACTTGCGCTTTTTTCCATGTGATTTATACGTACACCATGTTTAGTTAAAAGCATTTCAAAATTTTAATTTTGGATTTTATTTCAAAATTTTAATTTTAATATCAATTACAATATATCGGTTGTCCCTACCGTAATCAATTATATAAATCAATTTAAATGAAGTGCGTGAAATTTGACCTTTTTATAATAAAATTTACATGGTCAATTTTATATAAAAATATTGCATTTTTAAGAGTCTACATTCAACGTTTATTATTAATCAGTTTCACGTGATCCAAAACAAATACGCTATGGAATAATCAATTTGATTTTGTTATTCAGATTAGACAATGTGTTTATATTCAAAATCAATTTCTTGCATTATTATATTTCAAAATAAATAAAATTTTAAATTTTTATGCAAAAGTTCAGTTAAACACATTATTTAAATCCTTTAACATTTCAGGTTGCTATATCATGTGTCTCCCATCTCCTTTTTCGATAATTACCTCAGTATGACTTAATGTCGTCGTTTTGCATCTCGGAGAAAACTATCCATCCAATGGCCTCGTCTCCATCATAGAATCACCGCATCATTGCATCGTACTTAAGACACTAATTGAAAATCCATCTTGTCGAAATCACGGTTAAACGAATCATTATATTCCGCTCCTCGAAGTCGCACCATCGTCCATTCCAAATTGGCCGAAGTGGCCAGCAACAATAGTAGTCAATATCGACCACTCTGCCTACTTGAATCATATACTTAACCAAAATTATTTAAATGTACATTCAGAGAAAACGTCCGGCATTCGTCGTGAAATTTGGCTTGTCGACAAGTCCATCCTCTGCCTTCATATTGGCCACCAATCTCGAACTCCAATGTCGCTCCATCGTCAAATCCAACCATGTGCACTGAAGCTTCTTCAAGAATTTATCTCATATGTTCGAGTCTACTATTCTTATACGCTCAATCAATGTGCACGAGCATGTGAGTTTGACCGAGAAGCACCACGCTCTTACGAACGAGATTTTCCTAATACTAAATCGCCTACAAATGACGTATAAGCTAAATTAAACAAGCAATTCAATCATGCAACCAATAGTCATACAAACTCCTAAACTAACATATAAGAATCCATAATGATGTTAATAAATCAAATAGAACCTATATGTAGCAATCAAAGTGAAGTAAATACCCAAATAGCCTAAAATATAGCAGTATGGTCAAAATAGGCACAATAGCGCTAAATGGGTAAATAAGATGCAATAACATATTGATAGATAGAAATGTGACGTTCAGGGTGGAAGTCAAATTACTTTTTAATCTTTTATTTATTATTTACTAAGTTCAACTATCCTAAGTATTATGTTTTATAATTAGAAATCAGTTTAAAACGTCAAATCCAAAATGTACAAACAACAACAGTTTAAGGAGAGACGATATCACTCACCTTGAACAAATCACTCCAAACTAGCTCAAAAACGTAGAGTACGCCTGCACGAATCTAAGAGAAGAAACAACATCCAAATCTGAGCTCGTATGCAAACATTATGAATGATGCAAGTTTCACGCCTTATTTTAAAACCAAGTTAGCTAAGACAAGATTAACCGTTAACTAATTACTTTCATGCTTGCCTTCCTCTTAATATATCTTCTCTAATGTAAAGCCTCCACACACACACAACAAAACCACTTGCTTCAACCTTCTTTCTCCTCTTTTATCTCTCGTTTCTCAATGGATCGATGAACAGATTTCACCATTGGATCTCTCAATACAAATAAGCCATGACCTTTGCACCCATACTCAACTCGTGCCCCCTAGAAGAATGCAACCCCTAGAGATGCTATAGGCGTGGCATGCTGCCCCTTTAGACGCATTTTGCTCAGATTGACCAAGTTCGAGAAAATTTGGTCCCTAGGTACTATTTCTGATGGGAAACACAACATGATCTCGGATTCGAGTATAGTTGTCTTAATCTCCTGAAAATTCGAGCTCTAGCTCTCAAGCCACATATGGCCATGTTTGGTATCATCACCGAACTCGGAATAGTTGACAAGGGTTTGAAGAAAATTTTGATTTGTTGCAAGTGGAATCGGAATTTTTTGTTGATTATTTAATGAGATATGAAAATTTGAAGTTGTGGAGAGAAGTGGCCATTTACGGGTGATGGAATAGTGATTTTTTGTATCATGAAGAAAATGTTACACGGATTATAAATGGTTCGGGTGAGCAGAATAGGAGATTGTTTAGTAAGAATTATTTTATTAGTTTGTTCTCTAATAATTCCAAAAACTCGCGATCTCCAATCGATACGTTCCACCTGTCGATATCTATGTAAAAACGCCTTTTTAAAAATAATGGAACTAGTTTCGAGAACAAATTCGATTGTATATAGCAGCTAGCATTTAAAAATTAAATTATACAGTTTCTTACTGCAATTGCCATACTTTTCAATTAAGCACGATCAAAAAGTACATCTGATCATTACGAAACTTGATAGTGTGCAACAACTCACCAATGTAATTTCAAAAATATAGGTTTTGTTACAATCTGAGAGATGCCCGCGTAATGACAATTACGCGTATTTCGATATTGTTTTGAGCATCAATTGGTTTGAACTCGAAATATAGTGATTAATATATATTTTTATTGACATAACGAACCACCTGAGCTCAACGGAAGTAGTCTCGGGTCTTGATTCAATCGTTTGTGAAAAATATCATTTTGGAACTATCACTAGATTATTTAACAATCAATATTTAAAAATCTAATCGTTAAAATACAAGTTCGTACATTTTCCCCTCCTTACATGATTTTATCGTTGAAATCCCCAAGGATGGAAAATTACAACCTAATAATCTCAAACAAATGACAACACAAAAGAAATCGTCACTTGTCGCCACCAACGACAGCCATTGCAGCGATTATTACAAGAGAAATAAACTTGAAATTTGGCATAGAGCCAACCATATAAGTTGCACACTAATTTTCCAAACGATCGGATAAGGGAAATAAAAGTGACAACTTACTAGTTGGAAGATAATTCAATCTTGCATCACATATCGATTTTTTTTCAAATTTGGAAAAATTCACAGAAAATTTTGGCAGCACCTCGTTTTACGTCTCGATCAGAAAAAAACTTTAACTCGTCAAATATTGGCTCATCCCAATAAAAGGAAAACAAGAGCTCAAAAGTGGCTACTCATACCTAGAGCTTAAAATCACCAAAAATGCACCAATGGCAAAAACCACAACTCAACATCTACTATATATTTCTTTTAATGCGAGCTTAGCATTTAGATGCAAATAAAAATGAATAAGCATCCGAACAATCAAATCTTGCTTCTGCATACCCAGACATATACTCAACAAAGAGGATGAGTAAAATAGTAGGATTAGCAATAAGAAAAGTAAGCATGTTAAATAAATAGAATTTATCTAACATAAGCATGTCAAATCATATGTGGAATTTATCTCAAATAAATGGGCTATGCAATAATACAATTATCATGCATGCCATCATTTAAGCATAAAAAGTCATGTCAACATCAATAATAAAACATTTATGGAATAGTTTAAAAATCAAAAAAATAACATACATATCTATCCTAACTTGCAGGATATTAACCTAACTAATATAAGACATCCGATATTAAAATTCAATCCATATATGGCTCGCCAACTTGGTTGCCATTCCAAAAACAAACAAAAAAATTCAATCTAGCATCTCTCGTCTACGAATCGAGTATGACTCAAGTCTTATCATACTATCCTTAACTCTATGGAAACCTATCCATGAAACCATCGACAATTGTCCCCATATCCATTTGGGAATCTCCAATAGTTATAGGGAACTATTTGATCTATCCCATTCACGTTAACTAGCTGACGTCACATTCATTATGGAACAAATGCCTATCCAACCCCTTCTAATGATGTCGGGATCAAACAACACCTCTTCCATATGGAACTAACCACCTCTATCATGTCTGCTCTACTTAACGCTGAGTTATAGGGTCATGACCAGTAACAAGTACAAGCAACACTCACGAGTGATATGCTGCTTCCATACTGGTACATCCCAAACTCAAGACAAACGAACAACTGATGTTTCCCATATGTATGTATGCATGTATATAGATATATATACATATATATATATGGTGAACACAAAGATAGTGGACTGGGGGTTCCAACCGTCACTACGAGAGAAGCCAAAATTTCTTACAAAGAAGAGAAAATTTAGTGATATGACATCACTAAAAAATCCCTAACTCCTCTGCTAATAAATAGTGCCTTCAAACATAGAAAGTGACCTCTACTGCTATCGAATCCTCGAATATTCCTTCTCACGTGGATTTGGTTATCGACTAGAATGCGGCAACCATCCATTTGGAAACACATCGGACCAAACAAATCAATACAACCAAGCGAGTACTATCGGCCTCTCATTACTACTCGGGAAGAGAAACCAATACCTGCAAGGGTCAACTTCAACTTCCAAACTATCGAATCTCTTGTAGGACTCGTAAGACATCCTACTTGAAACAATGTGACACAAGCACTTCACTTTTCTCAACAAAAAGTCAAACTCCAACAACCTAACAAATAGGCAGTGTTTTTTTAACACCTACAATGCAATTGGCTTTTGACATGTGCTCTCTTCCCATCCATAGGAAAAAAATCAAGTATCGCAAGCACAACCTATTCAAGTTGTAACGACCCGCATTCTATGTATCGAAGGATCGTAGAATATTTATTTCTTTTTCATATGAGGTCGTATAGTTGTGTAACTTTGGGGAACGATTATTGGGGTCATTTCCAATGTTCACGATTTTTGCCGATTTTTTAAATGACAGTTTTGCCCCTAATAAATCTTGTTTTGCCCATGACTTTTGATTGATAAGGATTTTTGACCTGAAACCACTTCCATTGGATTTGGATGATGGTTTACCTTTTCGTAGAGTGGTCACATTGATCAAACGGACTTACCGTTTTGGAGATATGGATGAAATAAGGTTTAGAAGGTGAAAAACAGCTTAAATGGGCTTAATAGGGTAATTAACTGCTAGGCCCATTGGGGATTTCGGGATTAGGGCCATATAAGGGTTGATTAGAGTTAGAGAAACTTTTTCTTTGTCATTTTCTAGCTGCCACTTATCTCTCCTTAACCCTAACAATGACCTCCAACACTCGAATCACCTTCTAATCACCGTTTAATCTAGTATTTGCCTAATCTACATCAAACCAAGGCAAATTAGCATAGAATTTGGGATAAAGCTACTGGAACACATAGAGATTCAACCCAAATCAGTGATACTTTCAGATCTATAAATTATTTGTGGCTAAGGTGAGTGATTAGCATTGTTTTTACACTAACTATGGTTAATTAGGGGTGATTAGTGTTAATTAGCGAAATTATGCATGATAAAATTCTGGAAAATTTTGTAAAATTCTGAAATATTATTTTAGGGCTCTGAAAGAAATTTGGGTTAATTTGGAATAAGTTTGCTAATACTATCATTAGTTATAGTTAAACATGATTAAGGGGAAAACCATGGGTTTTGGGTATGTTTGATTCATATTGGCATGATTATTCATCGTTTTGGTGTTTATGGTTGATTGTACATGTTGCTATGACTGTATGGTATGCTTTTTGATTGATTAGAAAAGTTAGAACGGCCGAAAACGCCGTCATATGGCCTGAAACAGTCGCTGGAAAAGTTGCAGGGAATGTGCAGGGTTTCAGATCGGATCGGATAAGAGAACTGGGCAAGGGGATTCAATTCGGATTGGAACTTAACACAAGAGGCTTGGCAAGAAGGAAGGCCATTTGTATAAGAGTTTGAGTTGGATTCGGATCGGAAGCAAGGGCGTGGAGATCGGATCGGACTGAAGCTAGGGAGCGGGATTGAATCAACATGGGAGGAGCTGTAAGTGAAGGAGCCGAGCCAAACCACGATGAAGAATCCGAACCGAACCGGATGGGGAAACCAAGCCGAACCAGAGGACTCGAACCGAACGAGAAACATTGAGACGATGTATTCAAACCGAACCGAACAGGGAGCTTGAGCACAGTATAGCCGAACCGAACCAGACCTAAACTACTTCTACGCGACCACTCTTCTGAAGACCAACTCCAATTCGACCAAAACCCAAGATTCAAAGGAAGTTCAAGTGAGAATTTAGAACTCAGGATCCAGATGGGAACCAACGAGTTAACTTCATGAATTGAACTTTGCTGCGGGACGAGTACAAAAGGGTTATCGATGTCTATAGCTTTGACTCACCACTGAGAGACGGATATTGGCTATAGATCAGTGCAGTGAAGTTGTCATGACTTCATGGGGCAAAGAGATCGTAGAAGGGCTATGAGCCAGTGCAGTGGAGTTGTCATAACTCCATGGGGCAGAGTGGACATAGCAAAGGATTAGTGGCTATGGATCAGTGCAGTGGAGTCATCATGACTCCATAGGGCAGAGTGATCGTAGCAAATGATTGGGTTATCAAAGTGGTAGATATATTATACTTTACGTACTGAGTGAGAGATGTGAGGATGATTGCAATGTTTGATGTTTGCTGTCATCATGACATGCACACCCCCTCCCCATTATTTTCACACCATGTGTTAGTGTCACCTTAGAGTATTGTACATCCGGTTGTGCTAACTCTTTGGTTGCGGGTCCAGGTTCAGGTATGGTTATATATACCTGTTATTGTTCTATTTTGCTGCCAATCGCTCATACCAGACTTTTGTCTGACCCAGAGTTTTATGTCTCTTTTTATTACTCTGGGTGCTCTTAAACAGGCAGACTAGAGACAGGTCAGGTGATTATGCACGAATAGTTGTACCGGAGACGAGCATGAGGCTTCAACGTATGATATACATATATATAATCTCCCTATGTTGTTGTTGGTCTCTACTTTGGGCATTAGTAGTGTACATCTTTCTTTTGCTTTAGAGACAGTATTTCAAAGTTGTAATAATGTTGGTTTGGATGATAAGTTGTATTTTAGATTTCTGCTGCTATGATGGTTTAGTTTTCAGCTTATGCACTGTCTCGCCTGTTTTATGTCAAAGTTATGTTATTATTATATTTTATCCCATGTGTTGTGAGATATGCTACAGGTTCCTTGTTAGTTCAAATTCCTTTCGTTTCCTTTCTTTGGCGACTGTCCCGTGCTAGTGGGCATTGGTACAACGCACTTTCATTGGAAATGTCGGCTGGTGCGGGGCGGGCCGTAACACTTGGTATCAGAGCTCTAGGTTGCGTAGTTAACCTATGGAAAGACACCAGGGACAGAAAGTATGTATCTAAGAGCATGTATTTGTTATATTTTGGATTTTCAAAAGGTATATGTTGCACTGGCACCACTGAAGAGATGGTTAATCATTTTCTCCTTACAGATTGAACGATGAGCAGATATACGAGGAATACTGGTTTAGTAGTCAATAATAGGAATGCTCCTGATATGAGGATGATGTTCACTGACTTCATGAGAGAGATGCTTATGGATGTTCAGAGGGCAGCTCCTAATGCTGCAAATGGTGGTGGTGCAGCGGTGCAAGCGCCTAGGGCCGATTTTGCCAAGCTCTGTAAGGACTACACTAGTCTTGGTGGGAAGCTGTTCCACGGAACGGAATCAACTACAGTAGTTCAGGATTGGCTCGATAGTTGTGAGCGCATCTTCATGGACTTAGGGATCGATGATGCGATGAAGAGGAAGCTAGCATCCTTTCAGCTGCAAGGACGGGCTATGAATTGGTGGAATGCTATTAAGGCAGCTACTCTTGAGGATCAAGTTACTTGGGATCATTTTAAGGCCCGATTAAGTGATAAGTTTATCCCAGCTGCTCAGAAATCAGAATTGTTTAGGAAGTTCTTAGAGCTTAAGAAAAATAGTAAGGCAGTCTCGGAGTATATTGCTGAGTTCAATACTTTATCGAAGTATGGATTATCCCTTATTGACACTCCCGAGAAGAAGAATGAGAAGTTCATAACAGGCTTAGATCAGTACTTGGGGGAAAGGCTTATAAACCATATTGATGAGACTTTTGAATCGATTGTTGGGAAAGCATTGAGATCAGAGAGCCTTTATTCTAAATCCAAGTCTGAAGTCGTTGTTGCATCTGCAGAGGGGCCAAAACCGCAGGCAAGCGGTGGAGGTAAGAATAATTATCAGAACAAAAGGAAACAAAATCAGACTAAGGATGGTCAGAAGAAGAGTAAGAAAGATGTTGAGTGCTTTAGCTGTGGCAAGAAGGGCCATCATGCTAAAGAGTGTCGAGCAAAGCCAGCAGACAGGAAGTGTTTCAACTGCAGCCAAGTGGGACATCACAAGGATAAATGTCAACAACCCCCAAAAGAGAAGCAGATTGTGAAAGTATATGCCATCAATGTTGTTCCTTCTTCGTCGAATGCCCCAATTGCGGCGGAGAAAGGAAAGAATGTCATCATTCAAGGTAGGCTTTCTGTTTATGATGATCCTTCTCGAGTATTGTTTGATACTGGGGTTCCCGTTCCTTCATATCAAGTGACCTGGTGGATAGGATGGGATTGGAACCTGAGTTAGTCAATAGACCTTTAGTTGTGACGAACCCGATTGGTGGTTCGACTAGCCTTAGCATGATTTGTCGAAATTTGGTCTTATTGAGTCATGGATGTATGTTTGCTTGTGATTGCTTTGTTTTGGGCTTTCTTGGTTTGGCATTATTTTGGGAGTCGATTGGCTCCAAAGATATGTGGTGGTGGTAGACTGTGAGGGATTTTCGGTGACTATTAGGGCGAATGATGGGCAGAGGGTAGTGTTTGGTGGCCTACCTAGTGATGAGTAGATCGCTAGTTTTCTAAATTCCCTCGACATCCCGCATGACGAGTTAGCAGGAATTCCCATTGTTGGCCAATATCCGGATATCTTCGAGGAAGTGACCGGACTTCAACCACACCGAGTGATTGAGTTCTGTATTGATTTAATGAAAATGCCAGACCTATAGTGATGCCACTTCGTCGTATGGCACCTAGGGAGCAGAGAGAGTCGGGGTGCAAGTAAGCGATCTTTAGAAGAAGGGATTTATCAAAAGAAGTGTCTCGGAGTGGGGAGCACCAGTTGTATTTGCTACCAAGGCAGATGGTTCCCTTCGTTTATGTGTGGAATACCGCGAGTTGAATAAAGTGACTAGGAAGAATAAGTATCCTCTTCCACGGATAGATGATTTGTTTGATCAACTGGAAGGATCAAGAGTGTTCTCTCAATTGGACCTCGCGATATGATTTTACCAGCTCCGAGTAACAGCCGAGAGTATTCCTAAAACGACGTTTCGGACGCCATCTGGATTCTATGAGTGGTTGGTCATGCCATTCGGGTTGACCAGTGCACCAACATATTTTGTGGATCTTATGAATAGGGTATTCAGGGATCAATTGAATAAGTTTATTCTTGTGTTCATAGACAATATCTTGGTTTACTCGAGGACAAAGGAAGAACAAAAGGAACATTTGAGGATAGCGATGGAGGTGTTAAGAAAACATCAATTGAAAGTGAAGTTTTCTAAGTGTCACTTCTGGAGGAGAGAAGTGAGATTCTTGGGCCATGTTGTTTCAGAAAATGGTATTGCCGTGGACCCTGCGAAGGTGGCTACGGTACAAGATTGGTCTATACCCAAGAATGCAACAGACATAAGAAGTTTCTTGGGATTAGCTGGATATTACCGTAAGTTTATCCAAGACTTCTCCAAGATAGCGGAACCGTTAACTCAATTGACGAAGAAGAATCAAGCTTTCATTTGGTACGAAAGGTGTGAAAATGCATTCAAGAGCCTAATGGAAAAGTTGACGTATGCCTTTGTGTTAGTCATTCCTAAAGGGAATGAAGAGATGACAGTATACACGGATGCTTGTAATACCGGACTAGGTGTTGTGTTGATGCAAGGAGGTAGGGTAGTAGCTTATGCTAGTCGACAACTGGAACCGCATGAGAATAGATATCCTACCCATGATTTGGAATTGGCAGCGATTGTGTTCGCATTGAAGATGTGGAGACATTATCTCTTGGGAGAAAGATTTGAGTTGTTTACTGATCATAAATCATTAAAGCATCTTTTCTCTTAGAAGGATTTAGACCTTCGTCAGTAGAGATGGTTAAAATTCTTGGATTCCTATGATTTTGATATCGCATATGCACCAAGGATGGGCAATGCGGTAGCTGATGCATTGAGTAGGAGACATACCAGCTTAGGGGCTATGTTTCTTGAATGGAAGCAACTGGAGTACGTTGCTGGGTATGATTTTAGACCAAAGTGCGAACTGGATCCAGAGATGTTAGCAAGTTTGACAATCAGACCCACTTTGATTGAGCGGATTGGTTTCGGTCAGAGGGAAGATCCTAACCTATTGGAAATCATCTCCAAGTTAGAGATGGGTATCGACGAGGAGATGAACAAGTATGGGCTTGATCGAAAAGGATGGCTTAGAAAGAATGGGAGACTAGTTGTACCCAATGTCAATGGATTGAGAGATGAAGTACTTGGAGAATGTCATCACTCAAAACTAACTATACATCCCAGTGGTAACAAAATATATCGAGACATGAAGAAGATCTACTACTGGGAAGGAATGAAAAGAAGCATTGAGAAGTTTATATCCAAATGCATGAACTGCCAGCTAGTTAAAGCTGAGAAAAAGAAGCCAAGTGGTTTGTTACAACCATTGGAAATTCCAGAATGGAAATGGGAACAAGTCTCAATGGATTTCATTGATGGGTTACCGAGGACTAGATTGGGTCATGATAGCATTTGGGTGATTATGGACCTATTGACCAAGAGTGCAAGATTTATACTGGTCAAGTCGAATAGAACAGCAGCTAAGTTAGCAGAACTATTATGAAGTGGGTAGTGAGATTTCATGGAGTACCCAAAGGCATTGTAAGTGGCTGAGATCTGTTGTTTACTAGTAGATTTTGGAAGAGCTTACAAGAGGCTTTAGGATCAGAATTACTTCTCAGTACCGCGTAACATCCTCAAACTGACGGTCAAACCGAGAGGGCGAATCGAGTATTAGAAGATCTCTTGAGAGCTTGCATATTAGATTTTGGAGGGTCATGTGATGACCATTTGCATCTAGTGGAGTTCGCATATAATAATAGTTATCAATCCAGTATTGGTATGGCTCCATTTGAAGCTTTGCACGGAAGACCGTGCAACTCACCATCATGTTGGTTAGAAACCGGTGAGAAGTTTGTGCTTATGCCAGATGTGATAAGAGAAACTTCAGACAAGATCAAAATTAACCAACGGCGAATAAAGGGGCTCAAGATAGTCAGAAGAGTTGTGCTGATAAGAGGAGAAGAGATTTAAAATTCTCCATTGGCGACTTGGTGTTTGTCAAGATTTATCCATTAAAGAGCGTGATTCGATTTGGCAGGGGAGGCAAGTTAGCACCAAGATTTGTTGGTCCATTCCCATTTCTCGAACAAGTTGGGAATTTAGCATATAAGTTTGGATTATGTGACAAGATGGCGGGAGTTCATAACGTGTTTCATGTTTCCCAGTTAAGGAAGTTCGTGCACGACCCCGATATGACTATTTCACCGGATCAGTTGGATGACATCGAAGTAGAACCCGAGGCGGTTGGGAACCGCAAGTTGATCCGTATTGTCGAGAGCGATACGAAGCAACTTCAAAGGAAGGCGGTGAAACTGGTCAAGGTTCAGTGGGGTGAGAATGAGAGTGACTGTACTTGGGAAACAGAGGAGAGCATAAGGGAATCACATCCAGAACTCTTTGCCTGGTAAAATTTTAATAGTGATAGTTTCTTCCCTAGTTAGTAAACCGCATGCTACGGTAGGCTTGTTGTGCTTGTTTGTGAATGACTGATAGGCATGCGGAACACCTTTGTATGTGTTTGGTTAAGGAATTCAGGGGGTGAAATTTCTTAATGGGGAAAGAGTGTAACGACTCGCATTATACGTATCGAAGGATCGTAGAATATTTATTTCTTTTTCATATGAGGTCGTATAGTCGTGTAACTTTGGGGAACGACTATTGCGGTCATTTCCAATGTTCATGATTTTTGCCGATTTTTTAAATGATCATTTTGCCCCTAATAAATCTTGTTTTGCCAATAACTTTTGATTGGTAAGGAGTTTTGACCTAAAACAACTTCCATTGGATTCGGATGATGGTTTACCTTTCAGTAGGGTGGTCACGTTGATCAAACGGACTTACCATTCAGGAGATATGGCTGAAATAGGATTTAGAAGGTGAAAAACAGCTTAAATGGGCTTAATAGGGTAATTAGCAGCCATGCCCATTGGGGATTTCGTGATTAGGGCCATATAAGGGCTGATTAGGGTTAGATAAACTTTTTCTTTGTCATTTTCCAGCCACCACTTACCTCTCCTCAACCCTAACAATGGCCTCCAATACCCAAATCACCTTCTAATCACCGTTTAATCAAGTATTAGCCTAATCTACATCAAACCAAGGCAAATTAGCATAGAATTCGGGATAGAGCTGCTGAAACACATAGAGATTCAACCCAAATCAGAGATACTTTCAGATCTATAAATTATTTGTGGCTAAGGTGAGTGATTAGCATTGTTTTTACACTAACTATGGTTAATTAGGGGTGATTAGTGTTAATTAATGAAATTGTGCATGATAAAATTCTGGAAAATTTTGTAAAATTTTGAAATATTATTTTAGGGTTCTGATAAAAATTTGGGTTAATTTGGAGTAAGCTTGCTAATACTATCATTAGTTATAGTTAAACATGATTAAGGGGAGAACCATGGGTTTTGGGTATGTTTGATTCATATTGGCATGTGTATTCATTGTTTTGGTGTTTATGGTTGATTGTACAAGTTGCTATGACTATATGGTATGCTTTGTGATTGATTAGAAAGTTTAGAATGGCCGAAAACGCCGTCGTATGGCGTAAAATAGTCGCTGGAAAAGTTGTAGGGAATGTGCAGGGTTTCAGATCGGATCGGATATAGGGCTTGGATCGGATAAGAGAACTGGGCTAGGGGATTCAATTCGGATCGGAACTTGGCACAAGAGGCTTGGCAAGAAGAAAGGCCATTTGCATAAGAGTTGGAGTTGGGTTCGGATCGGAAGCAAGGGCGTGGAGATCGGATCGGACTGAAGCTTGGGAGCGGGATCGGATCAACATGAGAGGAGCTGTAAGTGAAGGAGCCGAGCCAAACCACGATGAAGAATCCGAACCGAACCGGATGGGGAAACCTGAGCCGGACCAGAGGACCCAAACCGAACGAGAAACCTTGAGACGATGTATTCAAACCGAACCAAACAGGGAGCTTGAGCACAGTATAGCCGAACCGAACTAGACTTAAACTACTACTACGCGACGACTTCTGAAGACCAACTCCAATTCGACCAAAACCCGAGATGCAAAGGAAGTTCAAGTGAGAAGTTAGAACTCAGGATCCAGATGGGAACGAACGAGTTAACTTCATGAATTGGACTCTGCCGCGAGACGTGTGCAATGGGGTTATCGATGTCTATAGCTTTGACTCACCACTTAGAGACAAATATTGGATATAAATCAGTGCAGTGAAGTTGTCATGACTTCATGGGGTAAAGCGATCGTAGTAGGGCTATGAGCTAGTGCAGTGGAGTTGTCATAACTCCATTGGGCAGAGTGGACATAGCAAAGGATTAGTGGCTATGGATCAGTGCAGTGGAGTCATCATGACTCCATGGGGCAGAGTGATCGTAGCAAAGGATTGGGTGATCAAAGTGGTAGATATCGTATACTTTACGCACTGAGTGAGAGATGTGAGGATGATTGTTATGTTTGATATTTGATGTTTGCTGTCACCATGACATGCACACCCCCTCCCCATTATTTTCACACCATGTGTTAGTGTCACCTTAGAGTATTGTACATCCTGTTGTGCTAACTCTTTGGTTGCAGGTCCAGGTTCAGGTATGGTTATGTAAACCTGTTATTGTTCTATTTTGCTACTTATCGCTCATACCAGACTTTTGTCTAACCCAGAGTTTTATGTCTCTTCTTATTACTCTGGGTGCTCTTAAACAGGCAGACTAGAGACAGGTCAGGTGATCATGCACAAGTAGCTGTACGGAGACGAGCAGGAGGCTTCCACGTATGATATACATATATATAATCTCCCTATGTTGTTGTTGGTCGCTACTTTGGGCATTAGTTGTGTACCTCTTTCTTTTGCTTTAGAGACAGTATTTCAAAGTTGTAATAATGTTGGTTTGGATGATAAGCTGTATTTTGGATTTCCGCTGCTGTGATGGTTTAGTTTTCAGCTTATGCACTGTCTCGCCTGTTTTATGTCAAAGTTATGTTATTATTATATTTTATCCCATGCGCTGCGAGATATTCTACAGTTTCCTTGTTAGTTCAAATTCCTTTCTTTTCCTTTCTTTGGCGACCGTCCCGTGCTAGTCGGGCATTGGCACAACGCACTTTCATTGGAAATATCGGCTGGTGCAGGGCGGGCTGTCACACTTGGTATCAGAGCTCCAGGTCGCGTAGTTAACCTAGGGAAAGACACCAGGGACAGATAGTACGTGTATGAGAGCACGTAGTTGTTATATTTTGGGATTTCAAAAGATATATATATACTATTAGTATATCTAAGGATGGAGTCGCACTGCACTGGCACCACTGAAGAGATGGTAAATCGTTTTCACCTTACAGATTGAACGGTGCGCCGATATACGAGGAATACTGGTTCAGGAGTCAATAATAGGAATGCTCTTGATATGAGGACGATGTTCACTGACTTCATGAGAGAGATGCTTAGGGATGTTCAGAGGGCATCTCCTAATGCTGCAAATGGTGGTGGTGCAGCGGTGCAAGCGCCTGGGGCCGATTTCGCCAAGCTCTGTAAGAACTACACTAGTCTTGGTGGGAAGCTGTTCCATAGAACGGAATCAACTACAGAAGTTCAGGATTGGCTCGATAGTTGTGAGCGCATCTTCGAGGACTTAGGGATCGATGATGCGATGAAGAGGAAGCTAGCATCCCGCTAGCTGCAAGGACGGGCTATGAATTGGTGGAATGCTATTAAGGTAGCTACTCTTGAGGATCAAGTTACTTGGGATCAGTTTAAAGCCCGATTCAGTGATAAGCTTATCCCAGTTGCTCAGAAATCAGGATTGTTTAGGAAGTTCTTGGAGCTTAAGCAGAGTGGTAAGGCGGTCTCGGAGTATATCGTTGAGTTCGATATTTTATCGAATTATCGATTATACCTTATTGACACTCCCTAGAAGAAGAATGAGAAGTTTATAGCAGGCTTAGATCAGTACTTGGGGGAAAGGATTATAAACCATATTGATTAGACTTTTGAATCGATTGTTGGGAAAGCATTGAGATCAGAGAGCCTTTATCCTAAGTCCAAGGCTGGAGTCGTTGTTGCATCTGCAGAGGGGCCAAAACTGCAGGCAAGCGGTGGAGGCAAGAATAATTCTCAGAACAAAAGGAAACAGAATTAGACTAAGGATGGTCAGAAGAAGAGTAAGAAAGATGTTGAGTGCTTTAGCTGTGGTAAGAAGAACCATTATGCTAAAGAGTGTCGAGCAAAGCCAGCGGACAGGAAGTGCTTCAACTGCGGCTAAGTGGGACATCACAAGGGTAAATGTCCGCAACCCCACAAAAGAGAAGCAGATTGTGAAAGTATATGCCATCAATGATGTTCCTTCTTCGTCGAGTGCCCCCGACTGCGGCAGAGAAAGGAAAGAATGTCGTCATTCAAGGTATGCTTTCTGTTTATGATGTTCCTGTTCGACTATTGTTTGATATTGGGGCTTCCTGTTCCTTCATATCTAGTGGCCTGGTAGAAGGTTGGGATTGGAACCCGAGATAGTCGATAGACCTTTAGTTGTGATGAACCCGATTGGTGGTTCGACTAGCCTTAGCATGATTTGTAGAAATTTGGTCTTATTGAGTCATGGATGTATATTTGCTTGTGATTGCTTCGATTTGGGCTTTACTGGGTTTGGCATTATTTTGGGAGTCGATTGGCTCCAAAGATATGTGGTGGTGGTAGACTGTGAGGGATTTTCAGTGACTATTAGGGAGGATAATGGGCGGAGGGTAGTGTTTGGTGGCCTACCTAGTGATGAGGTGATAGCTAGTTTTCTAAATTCCCTCGACATCCCATATGACAAGTTAGTAGGAATTCCCATTGTTGTCCACTATCCGGATGTCTTCGAGGAAGTGACAGGACTTCCACCACACCGAGAGATTGAGTTCTGTATTGATTTAGTGAAAGATGCCCGACCTATAATGATGCCACTTCGTCGTATGGCACCAAGGGAGCAGAGAGAGCTCGGGGTGCAAGTAAGCGATCTTTTGAAGAAGGGATTTATCAAAAGAAGTATCTCCGAGTAGGGAGCACCAGTTGTATTTGCTACCAAGGCAGATGGTTCCCTTCGTTTATGTGTGGACTATCGCGAGTTGAATAAAGTGACTAGGAAGAATAAGTATCCTCTTCCATGGATAGATGATTTGTTTGATTAACTGGAAGAAGTAAGAGTGTTCTCCCAATTGTACCTCGCGACAGGATTTCATCAGCTTTAAGTAGGAGCCGAGAGTATTCCTAAAACGGCCTTTCGGACGCCATCTGGATTCTATCTGCAGTTGGTCATGCTATTCGGGTTGACCAATGCACTGACATATTTTGTGGATCTTATGAATAGGGTATTCAGGAATCAATTGAATAAGTTTGTTCTTGTGTTCATAGACGATATCTTGGTTTACTCAAGGACAAAGGAAGAACACAAGGAACATTTGAGGATAGTGATGGAGGTGTTAAGAAAACACCAATTGAAAGCGAAGTTTTCTAAGTGTCACTTCTGGAGGAGAGAAGTGAGATTCTTGGGCCATGTTGTTTCAGAAAATGGTATTACCGTGGACCCTGCGAAGGTGGCTACGGTGCAAGATTGGTCTATGCCCAAGAATGTAACAGGCGTAAGAAGTTTCTTGGGATTAGCTTGATATTACCATAAGTTTATCCAAGACTTCTCCAAGATAGCGGCACCGTTAACTCAGTTGACGAAGAATAATCAAGCTTTCGTTTGGGACAAAGGTGTGAAAATGCATTTAAAAGCCTAAAGGAAAAGTTGACGTGTTCGATAGTGTTAGTCATTCCTAAAGGGAATGAAGAGATGACAGTATACACGGATGGTTGTGATACCGGACTAGGTGTTGTTTTGATGCAAGGAGGTAGGGTAGTAGCTTATGCTAGTCGACAACTGAAACCACATGAGAAAAGATATCCTACCCATGATTTGGAATTGGCAGCTATTGTGTTCGCATTGAAGATTTGGAGACATTATCTCTTGGGTGAAAGATTCGAGTTGTTTACTGATCATAAATCATTAAAGTATCTTTTCTCTCAGAAGGATTTAAACCTCCGTCAGTAGAGATGATTATAATTCTGGGCTTCCTATGATTTCAATATCGCATATACACCAGGAAAGGGCAAGGTGGTAGCTGATGCATTGAGTAGGAGACATACCAGTTTAGGGGCTATGTTTCTTGAATGGAAGCAACTGGAGTATGTCGCTAGGTATGATTTCAGAGCAAAGTGCGAACTGGATCCAGAGATGTTAGAAAGTTTGACGATCAGACCCACTTTGATTGATCGGATTGGTTCCAATCAGAGGGACGATCCTAACCTATTGGAAATCATCTCCAAGTTAGAGATGGTATCAATGAGGAGATGAACAAGTATGGGCTTGATCGAGAAGGATGGCTTAGAAAGAATGGGAGACTAGTTGTACCCAATGTCAATTGAGTGAGAGATGAAGTTCTTGGAGAATGTCATGACTCAAAACTAACTATACATCCCGGTGGTAAAAAATGTATCGAGACATGAAGCAGACCTACTACTTGGAAGGAATGAAAAGAGACGTTGGGAATTTTATATCCAAATGCATGAACTGCCAGCTAGTTAAAGCTGAGCAAAAGAAGCCTAGTGGTTTGTTATAACCATTGGAAATTCCAGAATGGAAATGGGAACAAGTCTCAATGGATTTAATTGATGGGTTACCGAGGACTAGATCGGGCCATGATAGCATTTGGGTGATTATGGACCGATTGACCAAGAGTGTAAGATTTATACCCGTCAAGTCGAATAGAACATCAACTAAGTTAGCAGAACTGTATATGAAGTGTGTAGTGAGATTTCGTGGAGTACCCAAAGGCACTGTAAGTGACCGAGATCTGTTGTTTACTAGTGAATTTTGGAAGAGCTTACAAGAGGCTTTAGGATCAGAATTACATCTCAGTACCACGTACCATCCTCAAACTGATGGTAAACCGAGAGGGTGAATCGAGTATTAGAAGATCTCTTGAGAGCTTGCATATTAGATTTTGGAGGGTCATGGGATGACCATTTACATCTAGTGGAGTTCGCATATAATAATAGTCATCAATCCAGTATTGGTATGGCTCCATTTGAAGCTTTGTACGGAAGACCGCGGAACTCACCATCATGTTGGTTAGAAACCGGTGAGAAGTTTGTGCTTGGGCCAGATGTGTTAAGAGAAACTCCAGATAAGATCAAAGTTATCCAACAGCGAATGAAGGCTGCTCAAGATAGGCAGAAGAGTTATGTTGATAAGAGGAGAAGAGATTTAAAATTCTCCATTGGCGACTTGGTGTTTGTCAAGATTTCTTCGTTATAGAGCATGATTCAATTTGGCAGGAGAGGCAAGTTAGCACCAAGATTTGTTGGTCCATTCCCAGTTCTCGAACAAGTTGGGAATTTAGCATATAAGGTTGGATTACCTGACAAGATGGTGGGAGTTCATAACGTGTTTCATGTTTCCCAGTTAAGGAAGTTTGTGCACGACCCGGTATGACTATTTCACCGGATCAGTTGGATGACATCGAAGTAGAACCCGAGGCGGTTGGGAACCGCAAGTTGATCCGTATTGTTGAGAGCGATACGAAGCAACTTTGAAGGAAGGCAGCGAAACTGGTCAAGGTTCAGTGGGGGCGAGAATGAGAGTGACTGTACTTGGAAAACAAAGGAGAGCATTAGGGAATCACATCCAGAACTCTTTACTCGGTAAAATTTTAATAGTGATAATTTCTTCCATTGTTAGTAAACCACATGCTAGGGTAGGCTTATTGTGTATGCTTGATTGTTTGTGAATGACTAATATGCATGCAGAACACCTTTGTATGTTTTTAGTTAAGGAATTTCAGGGACGAAATTTGTTAAGGGGGAAAGAGTGTAACGACTCACATTCTACGTATCGAAGGATCGTAAAGTATTTATTTCTTTTTCATATGAGGTCATATAGTCGTGTAACTTTGGGGAACGACTATTGCGGTCATTTCCAATGTTCACGATTTTCGCCGATTTTTTAAATGACCATTTTGCCCTTAGTAAATCTTGTTCTACTCATAACTTTTTGATTGGTAAGGAGTTTTGACTTGAAACAACTTCCATTGGATTCAAATGATGGTTTTCCTATCCGTAGAGTGGTCATATTGATCAAATCGGACTTATTATTAGGGAGATATAGCTGAAATAAGGTTTAGAAGGTGAAAAATAGCTTAAATGGGCTTAATAGGGTAATTAGCAGCTAGGCCCATTGGGGATTTCAGGATTAGGGCCATATGAGGGCTGATTAGGGTTAGACAAACTTTTCTTTGTCATTTTCCAACAGCCACTTACCTCTCCTCAACCTTAACAATGGCCTCCAATACCCAAATCACCTTCTAATCACCGTTTAATCAAGTATTAGCCTAATCTACATCAAACCAAGGCAAATTAGCATAGAATTTAGGATAGAGCTGCTGGAACACATAGAGATTCAACCCAAATTAGAGATACTTTCAGATATATAAATTATTTGTGGCTAAGTGAGTGATTAGCATTGTTTTACACTAACTATGATTAATTAGGGGTGGTTAGTGTTAATTAGTGAAATTATGCATGATAAAATTTTGTAAAATTCTGAAATATTATTTTAGGGCTATGATAAAAATTTGGGTTAATTTGGAGTAAGCTTGCTAATACTATCATTAGTTATAGTTAAACATGATTAAGGGGAGAACCATGGGTTTTGGGTATGTTTGATTCATATTGGCATGATTATTCATCGTTTTGGTATTTATGGTTGATTGTACATGTTGCTATGACTGTATAGTATGCTTTGTGATTGATTATAAAGGTTAGAATGGCCGAAAATGCCGTCGTATGGCATAAAACAGTCGCTGGAAAAGTTGCAGGGAACATGCAGGGTTTCGGATATGATCGGATACAGGGCTCGGATCGATAAGAGAACTGGGCAAGGGGATTCAATTCGGATCGGAATTTGGCACAAGAGGCTTGGCAAGAAGGAAGGCCATTTGTATAAGAGTTGGAGTTGGGTTCGGATCGGAAGCAAGGGCGTGGAGATCGGATCGGACTGAAGCTAGGGAGCGAGATCAGATCAACGTAAGAGGAGCTGTAAGTGAAGGAGCCGAGAAAAACCACGATGAAGAATCCGAACCAAGCCGGATGGGGAAACCCGAGCTGAACCAGAGGACCCGAACTGAATGAGAAACCTTGAGACGATGTATTCAAACCGAACCGAACAGGGAGCTTGAGCATAGTGCAGCCGAACTGAACCGGACTTAAACTACTTCTACGCGACGACTCTTTTGAAGACCAACTCCAATTCGACAAAAACCCGAGATGCAAAGGAAGTTCGAGTGAGAAGTTAGAACTCAGGATACAAATGGGAACCAACGAGCTAACTTCATGAATTGGACTTTGTTGCGGGACATGTGCAATGGGGTTATCGATGTCTATAGCTTTGACTCACCACTGAGAGACGAATATTGGCTATAGATCAGTGCAGTGAAGTTCCCATGACTTCATGGGGCAAAGTGATCGTAGTAGGGCTACGAGCCAGTGCAGTGGAGTTATCATAACTCCATGGGGCAGAGTGGACATAGCAAAGGATCAGTGGCTATGGATCGGTGCAGTGGAGTCATCATGACTCCATGGGGCAGAGTGATCGTAGCAAAGGATTGGGTGGTCAAAGTGGTAGATATCGTATACTTTACGCACTGAGTGAGAGATGTGAGGATGATTGTTATGTTTGACGTTTGCTATCACCATGAAATGCACACCTCTCCCCATTATTTTCACACCATGTGTTAGCGTCACCTTAGAGTATTGTACATCCTGTTGTGCTAACTCTTTGGTTGCAGATCCAGATTCAGGTATGGTTATGTATACCTGATATTGTTCTGTTTTGCTGCTTATCACTCATACCAGACTTTTTTCTGACCTAGAGTTTTATGTCTCTTCTTATTACTCTGGGTACTCTTAAAGGGGCAGACTAGAGACAGGTCAGCTGATTATGCACGAGTAGCTGTACCGGAGACGAGCAGGAGGCTTCCACGTTCCCTGTGTTGTTGTTGGTCGCTACTTTGAGCATTAGTAGTGTACCTCTTTCTTTTTCTTTAGAGACAATATTTCAAAGTTGTAATAATGTTGGTTTGGATGATAAGCTGTATTTTGGATTTCTGCTGCTATGATGGTTTAGTTTTCAGCTTATGCACTGTCTCACCTATTTTATGTCAAAGTTATGTTATTATTATATTTTATCCCATGCGTTGTGAGACATTCTACAGGTTCCTTGTTAGTTCGAATTCCTTTCTTTGGCGACCGTCCCGTGCTAGTCGGGCATTGGCACAACGCACTTTCATTGGAAATGTCGGCTGGTGCCGGGCGGGCCGTCACACAAGTGATATCTCCTAACATGTTCTAAGAAATCATTACGATACGTTGACTCTTTGGTTGGCCAAAAAGGTACAACCAACCAACCAAAATATAAGTAGCGTGTGAAACACTATAATCGTCACACACCATCCAATAACCCATAATCAGTAAAATCCCCTCGAGATTCCCAGCTGAAAGAACATCCGTGCATTTTAAAGCCATAAAATCAATAGTATCGCTCGTTTCCCGCTTCTAAGGTACCACAATGCCCTAGAAGCATAACTACTTGTTCAACTCTATAACCAAATTGATAAAGAATTCGATTCAAATTTAGTGGAAATCTGGTCACCTCATTGAATGTGCCCAGGTACTCTCAAGCTACAAACTCAAGTGATGACTTGCTACTAGAGAACTATTTCAGCCTGCTATCGTCCAATCGTAAGTGACTCCTCTACTAAAGATCTAATTCTCATCTCACTATCACTAAATCGAAGTTGACTCACTACTGAAAAGAAAATGCCATAGCCCATTATCATCACCAACAACCTCTCACTACCATCAATATGTCGTACCTCCCATCAAGTGGACTACTAGACTCAATTATTAAGTCCAGTTAAGCTCGATAATAAACAACAAGCAAAAAAATTGGTAAACATGCAAACAGGACTCGATGAGGTTTGAGTTTTGACGAACTATGTAAACTACTAAGTATATATTAGCTATGCCTTGACACTCCCCCACCTCGAGACCCGAAATTAATCGCTATAGATGTTGTAGTCATCTATAGTATTAATTTCTAATGACCAAACACGGGATGTTACACACATTTACAATCTAAGTCAACCCTTCTCACGATAAGTCACAATCAAGAAAAGCAAATTAATTATCATGAGTCCCAATCTTGTTCCATCCATCGAACAACAAGATCAGATGAAATTTTGACGTCAAGATAAAACATGGATGGAAACGCTGTTAATGGAAATCTATACTGAGTGGAGACGGCGCTTTCCTTCTATTTCATTGAGGGTGCACCCAACGAAATGGAAACAATGATCAATATTATATGTCTCCTTGATTTGTCCCTACAAAGCAAGGGAAACTTTTATGTTGGGTACAAGCTCAAACATCATGAGCTTTGTTAATCGACTCCTCCAAGCCGTCATTCCCCGGGAATGAAATCAATATCCTTTTAAGTCGATCACTTAACCTAGCCACAAACCTAATGCCTATGTCGATGAACTTCTCACTAAATTCTGAGAAGTTGATACAAACCCCTTAAAAGTGAACTATGAACTGGTCTCGAGCATATCGATTTTGGAAACACAAAACAATAAAGACTTACGACCAATTCAAGCTTAACCTTGTAGTCTCTTAGGAATTAAATACTAATTCGTTCAACATCCCGCTCCAAGTTGTCGAAGAAATCCCTATGAGAACCCAAACAGTCATCCCACTACAACAGTCGACTCCGTCCCAAAGAACGGTTTGCCACATAGACATGTAAGAGTCTATACATAGCTGCATAGCCGACTTGCTGCACTTGAGCTCCACAACTAATTATAGAGCATCCCTTATAATGGTTCGTGCCATTGTTGGAAACATAAAATGTAAATCGAGGCTGGTAGTTCTCGATGTTGCCCGATTCTCAAATCCAAAGAAGGAGTAAAAAATACTATTTCACGTTTGTTATACCATCTCAAATAAGTAGTTAGGAAGATCAGGAGCTAATAGAGAAAACCATTCCAATGGCATTCATGTGCAAAACAACATATACTCTCTATACATACTACTAATATATAGTTTGAAAACAAAAAATATATACAAATACGTACTCCCTCATAGACATTACTTTCTAACCAATGCTGCTTAGGCTAAACCACGTAACCTAATCTTTGATACCAGTGATGACGACTCACTATACTCCATTGGTGCTTATATAACTCAATAACACGCTGTATAAGAACCTGGTCAATGTAAAGAAGCCGTCAAGAGAAATAAATGTTATAAAAAAAGTAGAAAAGGAAAATAAAAGAAGAAAATTAAAGAGAAGAGAAAGGAACAGGCCATAGTATAGAACCTGTTGTATATCTCACAACGCATCAGCTAACATATAATTGTAACAATCATAGGTATAAAACAGGTGAGACGGTAGGAACTATATAAACCACATGACAGAGGTACATAAGCTCATACAGTTACATAGAAAAGTAATAGAGTTTATATAAGTGGAAAATAAACTGAAACTGATAATCTATCTCTAATAATGATACATAACACCATCAAGGCTTCAAAGTGTCATACAGCAGAATAAACCAGTATAAATAGGAAAGACGTCGTTTCCTTATACTCCACCTATGTAGCTCTAAATGATACTCATACCAACTACTCGTCCTACTTATCATCATCTTCGATGAGCACCCAAGGTAATAGGAGAGAAATAAAACCTTGGATCAGACTACAGTCTGGTGTGAGAGATAAAAAATTCTTAAAATATTGTAAAAGTCATAATAGTATATATGGCATGAAGGGTATGGAAAATCATGCATGTCATTCCCTCCATCCACAGAGTTAGCATGCACATTATAGTCGATGTATGCCATATTATAATAAACATCAAATAGATAAGATGTAATAGATGTTTAGGTACTAAATGGTGATAAATAAGTAAACAAACATAGCATCCATCTACCATCTTCGCTATAACACCCCGTAATTTTAAAAGAAAACTATAATGAAAAACTAAAGAATACTTAATTAGATGATTGGAATTAAATAAAACGGACTGTGCCATTGCGTTTGTCTTGGAATTATGCTTAAGGTAGACCCCAAGTTTGCGTAAAACGGACACCGTGTGAAGAAGATATTAAGGTTTGAAGTTTGTATACATATAAACATAATATATATATAAACTAGTCCAGAAATCAAATCAGAGAGCGGGAAAAAGGTGGGGAATTCGGCCCGTTAGGGGTCGACCCCTGTGTCGACCTATGGGTCAACCCCTGTGTCGATCCCTGGGTCGACCCCAGTCAGATCTAGGGTAGATCCATTCCTGTGAATGTGAACTCATTTCTTGACCAGATTCATTGACCATAGGCTATAAATAGGACCTCATTTTTATTGTTTTATTCACTAAAAACAATGGAGACAACGAGGTGCTGCCCCAACCCTATTCTTCTGTAATAACAACTTATAAGCATACAAGAATCTCTGCTACAATATTACAGTCAATTCTCTATTCTTTAGATATCGTCACAGTGAGTTTATGTTATTTTTAGATGTAAACATGTAAAAACATAATCTTGACATGTTCATAAGTTGGGTCTAAATCGGTGCATGTTAATAACTTGAATCATAACTAATCGGATCTGCTATTACTTATTCACCTAACTTACTGATTAGTTCTCATATGCATATTCCTAATGTGCATATTCCTAATATGCATGTTCTGTTATCATGCCTAATTTTGTCATCATATGCTCATTCTGCTATTATGCCTATTTCTGTCACTATATGTCTATTCTGTTAGTATGCCCATTTCTGACATAGTATGCTTGCTTTGTTATTATGCTAATTTCTGTTCTCTTCTCTCCCTCCTTCCTTTTTTTATTTTTATAGTCAGTGTACCTTCGAGCATAGGCCTACCGCTGAAATATGCGAATGAACGAAATGGGGAACGATTGTGAATGATAAGTTGGGGAATACCTTATTGTAAAACATGATTGGGTTTTGGGGCATAATTTATACTTTGATCTAAAACTTTAACTTGAGGAATTACTTGTATCGTGGATCAGATTGGGATTTGGGGCATAACTTGGATAAACATGAAAAATTGTTTAGTAATGAACATGCCTAAATTACAGTAATTAGAAAATGTAATCGCACTTAGACACAAGGTTAGATTACACTTGTGGTAGAAGTCTGCCTGGAACCGCCCGGTAAATCCAGCGTCCACAAGTGGTTAATCTAAAGTGAGGGGTCGAGTGAATAAAAGTACACGTAATGGTGCTAAGACACGAGATTAAGTCCGACTTGTGGTAGAAGTCTTCCCAGAACCACCCGACATATCCAGCATCCACAAGTGGTAGACTTAATGTGAGAGGTCTAGTCCATTAATAGCCGTAAATGGAAATTTGATAATAACTTGTTAACCTATGATACTTAATCTGTTTAAATCTGTGGGGGTTACATGAACCTTTCAAATTGACTAAGGGTTAAGTAAACTTGCTTGAATCAGTGGGGTTAAGTTAATCTTATTAAATCTGTGGAGGTGGGTTATATATATATATATATATATATATATATATATAACCCGACAAACTTAACCGGTTTTACATATGGGGGTTATGCGATCTTGTTAAACTATTAGGCATAACCTGTCAAAATACTAGTAGTGGGGATGCAAACCCAGGGGAAGCTTGTAACATCTGTTGTGTGGGACCTGTATCAGTTAGTTACCCATTTTGGTATCAAATGGGGAACCCCAAACTAGGTTGGGGTCTGGACACACTTACCGAGTTGGATATAAGAGGTTCATTTAAGTGAGGATGTTGACGGCACACTCCGTCGGATTCATTTGCGTGCATGAACCTGCTTGCGTTGGGATAATAAGAAGTTGTGACATCTGTAGATGGTTGTGCATCATGTTAATAAATGGGTTGCCACTTTTGGAAGTGATACATCCTGCTGTGGTGCCAACACAGAGTGTCTATGGGATATGGTGCCGATCGATTAGGTAGTAATGAGGGTACATCTAGTCTTTCTTGTTTAGGATCCCGTTATTATCGTTGAGGGGTAACACCTGTCATTTCTATTGGGCTGCCTGTTATTATTGTATGGGGAAAAAATCCCCTCACTAGACGTACACCTAAGTTTACCATCTTGTTCTTGTTGGGATCATCTAGTTTTTGTTATACTAGTATTGATGCAAAGAAAAGTATTTAGGAAGCGCTATATATTCTATTTTGGTTATTCAGTTTATCCTACTCAGTCTATTAAACTTGCCTTACGATATTGCTATCTCTCTCATCCAGTTTATATACCTGTGATGATTCTTTTACTTATTTATATGCTAAAAGCAACTGGACTCACCAGACTTTATGTTTGATCCATTTTGTTTCCTCTTCTCTCTTTTCTGTTTCCGCTCTAGTTTCTCAAGATGGGAATACTTAGGCTTGTTTTGGAGACTCTCTTTCATTCTGCTTAGAGCTGCTTAGATGTACTGCTTTGATTTCCTATCTTCTCTGATATGACTATATTTTAGGGACAATGCTTTTTTATATATTATTGTACTCTAATGATTTTAGTGCAAGACAGAAGTTTTAAATTTATGTAATGTGTTTTCTGTATTTTAGACCTTTGATGTAACTAGGTTTTAGACCACGATGATTTCTGTTTAATAAAATTTTAAATTCCGCTGTTATTTTATATATGTCTTGTGATGTTTCTGTTTACCTATAACGCCTCACGAAACTTAATGCATTATGTTAAAGAGTGACATTAATGGTCGTGAGGTTTTACATTTGGTGTTAGAGCTGAAGGTTTCCAGATCAGATAAAAGAATTTTAAAATTGTTTTCAAAAAGTTTTTAAAAGAAAGCATTTTCAAAAGAAAAATCTGTTTTAAAAAACATATTCCCCAAAGCCATATGAAATATCTTTTGATTCTCTGTTTGAATCTCTTTTCTTTCCTTTTTTTCTAGCATGTCTGGGGAACTTATTCTTCCCGAGGGCATTACAATGCCGGCTTGGTTCCATAGGTATCTTGAGGCTACGGCGCCTGCTGGAGGCCAAGCAGATGCCCCTCCTATAGCTGTAGCCGGTGTTCCTCCTCCTCCACAAGTGGATAATTTCTCCAAGATATGCAAGGAATTCTGTGCTATGGGCAAAAAGACATTTCGAGGAACTGAGACTTTTGTCGAAGCAAGGAATTAGCTTAAAGAAACAAAGATTTTTTTTCAGATTTTTGAGGTTGACGACCGTAGGAAGATTCAGTTGGCCGTTTGGCAGCTGAAAGATGAGGCTTCATTCTGTTGGGAAGTGACGCAAGCAGGGCATCCAGTTGAGACTTGGAATGATTTCCGACAGAGATTCTAGATGTAGTTTCTTTCTCTAGCCGAGCAAAGTATGTAAATGGAAAGGTTTTTAGCACCTAAGCATGGAGGTATGTCTGTCAAAGAATATGTTAATAAGTTCAATCAATTGGCGAGGTTTGGTTTGGAACTAGTAAATACCCTGCACAAGAAAGCTTTGAGATCTGCTAGAGGATTGAATGAATCCGTCTTTGGGTTAGCTATGTCTCATATTCCGATGGGAGAAACTTTTGAGAAACTCAACGATAAGGCATTAATGCACGAAGAAGAGAAAGATGAAAAGAAAGAGGCTAAGATTGATGAAGCACAAAACAAGAAAGCATGGCCCAAAGAAGAACAACAACAGCAAAAGAAGGGCGGAAAGAACGACAAAGCCCGAGAAAAGAGGAAATGTCATAACTGTGGGAACGTGGGTCATTTGAGCAAAGATTGTTGAAAAAGGAAGAATGCTTGTTTCTATTATGGAGAGGTTGGACATCTTATTAAAGATTTTCCTGAAGAAGCAAGGACAGGGCCAAAGGGCAGGATCTTCTGGAGAGCAGGTGCATGCTCTCGTGGTTGGTGTACCGTATAGGGGTAGGAAAGTCTCTGTTGAAGGTTTACTTTCTCTTTCCAGTCATCCTGCTAGGAATCTTTTTTATTATGGTGCTTCGCATTCTTTTATATCTGATTCTGTGGTTGAGTCTCTACACCTTAGACTAGTATGGTTTTGGATCCCATTGTTTTCTCAAGCCCCATTGGAGGTACGGCTCATTTGTCTATGATTTGCCGGGTTTGAGAATATCTGTGTTGGGCATAGAGTTTAAGTACGATGCATATGTGCTTGGTTTCATGAGCTATAGTTTGATTCTAGGGATGGATTGGCTATTCATGTATGGTGTCAATCTAGACTGTGAGAGCAGGGTCATTAAACTTTTCACTTGCCATGGAAGGACCCTCGAGATTTCTTGTGACCCTAAGGTGTCTGTCATGCTTAGTTTCTTAGAGTTGTTTGATGCATCTATCGATGATTAACGATATGTACCTATAGTATGTGAGTATGATGTTTTTGAGGAGGTTCGGGGATTACCTCTTAGGCGCGAAATTGATTCATGTATATACTTGGTGGACAAATCAAAGCCAGTTGCATTTCTTGTGCGCCATATGGCTCCAAGAGAAAGGAGGGAGCTCAGCAAGCAAGTAGGGGAGCGACTTGAGAAAGGGTTTATTAGGTGAAGCATATTAGAATGGGGTGCTCTATAGTATTCGCCACTAAGGCGGACGGTTCGCTTCGCTTATGTGTGTATTACATGGAGTTGAATAAGCTCACTAAGAAACATAGGCACCCTTTTCCGAGGATAGATGATCTACTTGACCAGCTTGTTGGTGCATCTATTTTCTCCCAGTTAGACTTGGCCACAGGGTTTCATCAGTTGAAGGTGGTCAAGGATAGTATAGACAAGACTGCTTTTAAAACTCCATATGGTTTCTTCGAATGGCTCGTCATGCCTTTTGGGTTGACAAATGCACCTTCCTATTTTGTAGATCTGATGAGTAAGGTGTTTCAGGAGTTTCAAAATAAGTTCGTTGTGGTCTTTGTTGATGACATCTTGATTTTCTTAAAAAGCGAGGAAACGCATGCCCTACATTTAAGGGGGGTTTTGAAAACTATCCGAGCACATCAGCTTAAGGCAAAATTCTCCAAATGTCATTTTTGGAGAAAGGAAGTGAGATTTCTAAGGCATGTGGTCTCTAAAGATGGGATAACTGTAGATCCCGCGAAAGTATTTGCAGTTCAAGATAGGCAGATTCCAAAGAATGCAATGAGGGGTAGGATTTTTCTTGGTTTAGCCGGCTATTATAGGAAATTCATTAAGGACTTCGCGAAGATATCTGCCCCACTCACCAGACTAACGAAGAAGAATCTGACATTTTTTTGGTGTATAGACTGTGAGGATGTTTTTCAGCGATTGAAGAGGGATCTAACAACGACCCCAATCTTGACTTTGCCTAATGGAACAAAGTGTTCACAGTTTACACCAATGCATGTGGTACAGAGCTTGGTGCAGTTCTGATGCAAGAGGGAAGGGTAGTATGTTATAGAGGTAAACAGTTAAGAGTTCTTGAAAAGAACTACCCTACCTATGACTTAGAGTTAGCTGCCATAGTATTCATGCTTAATACTTGGCGTCATTATCTATTAAGAGAAGTTTGAGTTATGTACTGATCATAAATCTCTCAAGTACTTGTTCTCGCAGAAGGATCTCAATATATGAGGCGACAAAGATGGATGGAGTTCCTAGCGTCCTATGACTTTAAGATTTCTTATACCCCTGGAAAGGGTAATATGATGGCAGACGCACAAAGTAAGCAGAGGATGACCTTGAGTCTTCTATTTGTAGAAAGGAAGAGCTTGGAGTTTATATCAACTTTTGATTTTAGGCCCTTTACCAAGTTCACGCTTGGTTTATTGGCATCATCAGAGGTGCGATCTACTCTTCTGGATCCGATAGGAACTTCGCAGCATGAAGACCCACAGATAGCAGACATCTTGGATAGGCTCAGTAGAGGGAAGACTTCTAGTCACCTCAGTACATATTCCACAGATGATAGAGGGAGGTTGCGATGAGATGGAAGGCTTTGTGTTCCCCCGAGTAGGGAGTTTGTTGAAGACAGTCCTTGAGGAAGCCCATCATTCTTGGATGACTATCCATCCAGGCGGGGATAAGATGTATATAGATATGAAAAGGGTTTTCATTTGGCCTGGGATGAAGAAAAATGTAGCAAAGTTTGTTTCTCGATGTTTGGTTTGCTAGCAAGTCAAGGTTGAGCAAAGGAAGCCCGGTGGTTTACTTCATCCTTTGGAAGTCCCACAGTGGAAGTAGGAGAGCGTCTCTAAGGATTTCATTGATGGTTTGCCTAGATCGAGGAAAGGAAACACCAGTATCTGGGTTATAGTTGACAGGCTTACTAAGAGCGCTCATTTCATTCCTATTAAGAGTAAGAGGACGACAACATGGTTGGCAGCAGTTTGTCTTCGTGAGATAGTCCGTCTACATAGAGTACCTTCCAGTATTGTGAGTGATCATGACCCCATATACACCACTAAGTTATGGCGCCGCCGCCAACTAAGAAAGAAGAAAAAGCAAATTCAATTCTAATTCTCTCAACCCTAAAGCAAAGCAAAACTCTCTCTTTTCTTCTCTAAATTGTGAGTATGATGATCTTAACAAGATTATTATCATTTTAATTAGGTTGAGTTATGAATGGATTATGAGTAGATGATGTGAATTATCATATATGTTGTTGTAAACCCCTTTTTGCTATCATGTATATTGTAAATCCAATGTTATGTTATGATGATATCTTACATGTTGTAAATCATGCTATGATGATGTTATGTATGTTGAAAGTTTCTATGCCAAGTTGTGAATCATACATGTTAAAAAGGCCATGATGTTATCATCTATGCTAGTTAGTTCATATTAATTAAATCATCATGTTTGGGTTATGTTGATCTATATGACAAGTCACATATGCAAGTTAGATTGATTAGAAAAGTTATGAACATATGCCAAGACATCTATTATGACATCTAGAATTATTCTATGACATATGTGATATCCTATGCTAGTTCACACCATCATTATGTTGCCTAAAAACCCCATATGCAAGTTTATGTATAGATTTGGGCTATGATCATATCATGTAAATTGAGACATTTAACAAGTTGACACCTTTTGATCCTTAACATGTGTAGTTTATGCAAGTTTCACCCTATTATGATTAGATTTATTTTGTGATAATTTATCTTTGTGCTAGGTGTTAGACTATACAAGTCTAGCCTATATTATGCGTTGAATAAGCGAACGTATAAACGTGGGGTAGGGGTAATATTAAAAAGTTGGGGTGCAATTGATATGATTTTGCATGCCATAAGTGGATGGCCATAATTGAGTCAATTATGGACATCATTAAAAGTTGACTTAATTAATAATTTGAATAGGGAATTATTAAAACTGGGGTAAAAGATTTTAAGTGTTAATCAATGCTTAGGACACGAGGTTGGACTCGTTTGTGACGTAAACCTGCCCGGACCCGCCCGACAAATCCAGTGGTCACAAATGTCAGCCCAATGTGAGAGGTCCTAGGCCTAAACTAAAGCATAACGGTTGTAAAGACACGAGGTTAGACTCTTTTATGGTGTAAGACTGCCCGGACCCGCCCGGCAAATCCAGCTGCCATAAATGCCAGTCTAATGTGAGAGGTCTTTATGAGGTTATGGCCTGAATGAATTAAGAAATACTTAACCAGATAAACATGTAAGGTGGGACATGGGGGTTAAGTAGGTGCCTTGGGTGGCATGAGGATTCTAGGGGGTGCCCTTAGTGGCATGTGAAATACGATTAGTAAGACTTAACCAAACACACATGTAAATGAACATGACTAAGAGGGTTAAGTGGGATATACTAGTGACAAGCTTAGGTGGGTAGCTTGTGGGGGCCCATTTCGACCAGTATCCCAAACGTATCTTTGTGGGCTCGACCCAAGTCGAGGAAGGGACACGCATGCTGGGTTTGACTGTAAGAGGCCAAAACGGGGAGCGGTGGCAACGCAAGTCCAACGGGTTTCATATGCGTGTGTGGACCCGGGCTGGTAGGTAAGACGTTGTTGCATCGTGTAGGTATAAGCCGTGCATTCTCAAGCTGTATCGGGTTGCCACTTTAGGGGAGTGATACACCCCACTGTGGGGCCAACACGGGTATCTACGAGTAGGGAGCCGATCGAAAGTGGGTAGTGGGGTACACCTAGTGGAGATAGGGGTAGACGACACCTATGTAGTCAGCTAGGGGTACGTAAGGCTATTTATAAAGTTTCCGTGTGAAGCAAGTGGGATCAAACAATAGGGTGACTGGTGTGGTGCAGTGTAGTAATGTGCGGTGCAGTGTAGTAATCATTCGTTAGTAATTAGGTGTGCCTTTACCATTATCTTTAACGTTATCTTAAACGCTATCTTTATCTTCCTAAGAGTTCATAGACATTTACTTGTCTTCCAGCTTATGCCTTAGTCTAGTTATTTTGATAATAGTATTGTTAGAATTATCATACTCGCCAGACTTTATGTCTGACCCCTTCCATTTCTATCCTTTTCCCCCTCCAGGTCCTCAAGTTGGGCCCAACTCTAGTGGAGTTTGATTGGATTGCTTTATCTCTCTTGGAAAGCTTGGACCGTTGAAGTAAAGTCCAGCTTGTTATCTTCTTTAATGGCTATTTGTGTAATGGGATTATGTATTTGGTTTTTATGAAGATGGATAATGTACTTGACTCTGATTAATGGTTTTGTGATGTAATAAACATGTTTCCGCTGCAATAAAATGAAGCTTTAGTTTTCAAGTACTACTTATTATCTGTCTTGTTGTAATTTTTCTGTTCTATATTCACTTATAACCTCCATGGAAGTTAATGCATTCCCTTTGTGAGTGACATTAATGGACGTGGGGTGTTACACGTGGTATCAGAGCTTAAGGTTACCAGAACAGATAAAAATACTTTAGAAAAATAGTTACTTTTGGAAGAAATGTTTTCAAAAACATGTTTTAATGAGAAATTTAAAGAGGAAGTTTTTATGGAAAACATAATCCCCAAATAGCCATATATCTTTATCTTTCGAATTCTCCATTTTGAATCTTTCCTTTTTCGTTTCAGCATGGCTGAAGATCTTAATCTACCTGACGGTGTAACGATACCGGGATGGTATAGGAGGTTGTTAGAGACTAGGGCCGCTGCAGGTCCAGCCAATGTTCCTCCACCACCAGTTGCACCCATTCCTTCTCCTCCTCCTCGCGTAGATACTTTTGCAAAGACGTGCAAGGAATTTAAAGCTATGAGTGGAAAACCCTTTCAAGGGTCAGAAACGTTTGTGGAAGCTAGAGATTGGCTTAATGAGGTGGAAGAATTGCTAGAAATCTTTGAAGTAGAAGAAGGGAGGAGAGTTCATTTAGCAGCTTGGTTGATGAAGGGAGAGGCCTCGTTTTGGTGGGAGGTCACTAATGGGGAGCGTCCTGTTGACTCTTGGGCGGATTTCAGACGTAGGTTCGAGGCGAAGTTTCTCTCAAGGGCGGAAGAAAATCTATATATGGAAAGGTTCTTGACACAAGGAAGCTCATCAGTGAAAGAATATGTCAATAAATTTAATCAGTTAGCAAGGATTGCCGAAAGAAAAAGAAGACAGGCTGTTTTCATTGTG
Organism: Allium sativum; assembly: GCA_030737875.1. NCBI lineage: Eukaryota > Viridiplantae > Streptophyta > Magnoliopsida > Asparagales > Amaryllidaceae > Allium > Allium sativum. The sequence continues at coordinate 785,784,968 of CM060916.1, read as the reverse complement.
GCGATGCGGGACATTTAGTGAAGGACTGCCCAAAGAAGGGGCAGAGGGCAGGAGCTACCTAGGGAGGACAGGTGCAGGCTCTTATGGCACCAGGGCAGGCTAGGGGACAAGTTCAGGCTCTCGCGGTCCCACCGCTGCAAGAACGAGGTAGAACCATTTCTGTTGAAAGCTTAGTTTTTTTCTTTGATCATCCTGTCCGTACCTTATTCGATTCGGGCGCATCACATTCGTTTATCTCTACATCATTAGTTGAATCACTGCACTTAAACACCAGTTTAGTAGAGGATCCCTTAGTTGTTTCGAATCCAATTGGGGGCTCAGCTTATTTGTCTATGATGTGTTTGGATTTGAAAATTTCCATACTTAGCGTTGAATTTAGATGTGATGCTTATGTATTGGGCTTCACGGGCTATCGGCTAATTTTAGGAATGGATTGGTTATCCAGAAATGGGGCCGTTCTTGATTGTGAAAGGAGAGTAGTTAGGCTCGTGACTCGCCTTGGCAACACTCTCGAAATCTTTTGTAATCCCATAAATTCGGTTATGCTAAGTTATCTAGAATCGCTTGACGCGTCTGAGTAAAATCTACGATCTATTAGAGTGGTCCGAGAATATTCGGATGTGTTTGAGGAGGTGAAAGGCTTGCCTCCGAAGCGGGAGATAGATTTTCGAATATATCTTGTGGATAATGTGAAACCAGTATCTTTGCCAGTACGCCACATGGCTCCACGTGAAAGGAGGGAACTCGGTAAGCAAGTGAAGGAGTTGCTTGAGAAGGGGTTCATAAGACGAAGTATATCGGAGTGGGGTGCTCCAGTAGTATTTACCACGAAGGCGGATGGGTCCCTTAGACTTTGTGTGGACTATAGAGAACTTAATAAACTTACTAAGAAGAACAGACACCCACTGCCTAGGATTGACGATCTCTTCGATCAGTTAGTTGGCGCCTCAGTGTTTTCGCAGTTGGACTTAGCCACTGGGTTCCATCAGTTGAGAGTGGCTGAGGATAGCATAGACAAGACTGCCTTTAGGACTCCGGACGGTTTCTATGAATGGCTAGTGATGCCCTTCGGTTTGACAAACGCCCCAACATATTTTGTTGATTTGATGAGTAGGGTGTTTAGGGAGTACCTTAACAAATTCGTGGTAGTCTTTGTAGATGACATCTTGATCTTTTCTAAGGATGAAGAAGAGCATGCTCTACATCTTAGGGAAGTGTTGGAGACCCTACGAGCGCATAGCCTTAAGGCTAAATTTTCTAAGTGTCACTTTTGGAGGAAGGAAGTACGGTTCTTAGGACACGTTGTTTCCAAAGAAGGGATAGCCGTGGATCCCGCGAAGGTGGTGGCCATCCAAGATTGGAAGGTCCCTAAAAATGCTACCGAAGTGAGAAGTTTCTTGGGGTTGGCTGGCTACTATAGGAAGTTTATCAAAGACTTCGCAAAGATATCAGCTCCATTGACACGCTTGATGAAGAAGAACCTAGTTTTCACATGGGACGTAGATTGTGATGATGCGTTCCAACGTTTGAAGAGAGCTTTGACTTCAGCCCCAGTCTTAGTATTGCCAGACGGGAGTAAGCCATTTACCGTTTATACTGACGCTTGTGGGACAGGACTAGGCGCAGTCTTAATGCAAGAGGGCAGGGTAATAGCCTATGGTGGAAGGCAGTTGAGAGCGCATGAGAAAAATTATCCTACACATGACCTAAAATTGGCCGCTATTGTTTTCGCGCTTAAGTCTTGGCGTCATTATCTTCTTGGCGAGAAATTCGAATTATTCACTGACCACAAGTCTTTAAAATACCTATTCTCTCAAAAGGACTTGAACTTAAGGCAGCAAAGGTGGATGGAGTTCTTAGCGTCCTACGACTTCGAAATAGCATATACCCCTGGCAAGGGTAACGTGGTGGCAGACGCCTTAAGTAGAAAAAGATTATCCTTAAGTCCTTTGTTTGTTGAGCGGTGAACTTTATAATTCATTTCGATGTTTGACTTCAGACCTTCCGTTGACTTTATACCCGGTTTGCTAGCATCCTTGGAGGTCAGACCTACACTTTTGGGACGGATTGGCGAGGCACAGCGAGACGACCCGCAGTTGGTTGAGTTAGTAGAAAATCTCAAAGGAGGGGAGTCATCAAGCCATCTCTGTAGGTATACCCTAGATGATAAGGGTTGGTTACGTAGGGACAGTAGACTTTGTGTACCAAAGGACGATGACCTAAGGAAGACTATTCTTGACGAAGCACATCATTCGAAGATGACCATTCATCCCGGCGGGGACAAGATGTACAAAGACATGAAGAGAGTTTACTTTCGGGCCGACATGAAGAAAGATGTGGCCGAGTATGTCGCTAGATGCTTGGTGTGCCAACAAGTAAAAGCGGAGCAAAAGAAACCCGGTGGGTTACTTCACCCATTGGAGGTTCCACCATGGAAGTGGGAAAGCGTCTCGATGGACTTTATTGACGGATTACCGAGATCGAGAAAGGGTAATACGGGGATTTGGGTTATAGTAGATAGACTTACTAAAAGCGCCCATTTCATTCCCGTAAAGAGTAAGAGGACTGCTCCATGGTTAGCTTCTGTATACGTCCGAGAAATAGTTCGTTTGCACGGTGTTCCTTCTAGCATAGTGAGCGACCGCGTTCCTATTTTCACTAGCGAATTTTGGAGAAGCTTACAAGAGGCGGTAGGGACTCAGTTATGTTTGAGCACCGCATATCATCCTCAGACGGACGACCAGACCGAGAGGGTGAATCGCATTCTAGAGGATCTTTTGAGGCTATTTATCCTAGATTTTGGGGGTACATGGGAAGAGCATCTTCCACTGGTGGAGTTCGCATATAATAACAGCTTTCAGTCTAGCATTGGCATGGCACCATTCGAAGCTCTTTATGGACGGCCGTGTCGTTCGCCTACATGTTGGTGGGAGACTACGGATAAGATCTTACTTGGGCCTGATATGATTAGGGAGACTTCGGAGAAGGTCGACTTGATTCGGAGGAGGATGAAAGCAGCGCAAGATAGGCAGAAATCATATGCGGATAAGAGAAGGACGGATCTTGAATTTGAGGTTGGGGACATGGTCTTTGTCAAAGTGTCTCCATTACGAAACGTTGTTCACTTTGGGTCCATTGGGAAATTAGCACCAAGGTTCGTAGGACCGTTTCCTATTAAGGAGAAGATTGGGAAAATGGCGTATAGAGTGGAGTTGCCCTAGAGACTTAGTGGTGTACACGACGTATTGCATGTATCACATTTGAGGAAGTGCTTGCACGAGACCGCGGAAGTGGTAGAGCCGAGCTTGCTTAGAGAGGTGGAGATAGAGCGTGATGCGACGATTCGACGAGCTCCTACATGCATTCTTGGGTTAGAGATTAAGAAGCTGAGAAATCGAGAGGTCAGACTAGTCAAAGTGCAATGGGGAGATGATGAGAGCAACGCTACTTGGTAGACAGAAGAGAAGATGCGTTCACGATACCCTTTTCTTTTTGAGGGTATGTCCTTTAATTTCTCCTTTATCGCTTAGCTTGTACTTATCTTATCTTTAGCGTATCCTCTCGCTAGTATCTTTGACCTTTAGTTAGGATCATCTTATGGTTTAAACATGTGTTTGAGACATGTTATGTATGATGAATGCAAAGTGGATGCAAGTGTTTGCTAGTGATTGCTCGTGGACGCATATACACGCACTATTAGGCACTAGATCGGCTCAGTCACTTCATACTGCATACTGCATATAAATGGTTGTATTTAGTAAAATGGATGTATAATGGTTGTTCTATCATATGGATACCACATTTTGGTGAATGGTTGTGCACGCATGTAGAAATAATATGTAGCATTAGGGAACTTTTGCATACATAATGGACGCATGGCACTATCATGGTTTGCATTAAAGGAGGTCAACTGAATCAGTGGACCGCCTAATTTTGCATTAGATTTGGACATATACACACACTGTGCATATAAACATTAAAGCATTAGAAGTCTTTTAAGGACAATGGATGCTGGTGTTTGATGGTTGAGTAGATGGACGATTAGATGGTAGGATATACATTCTTCTTGACTTGGAGATTTCGGGGACGAAATCCTTTAAGGAGGGGAGAATGTAACACCCCGTAATTTTATAACATTAAAATTCACAAATTAAAGTATACTTAATTTTTAGAAAAGAATTAAGTGAAATGGGTTGCGCAGAGAAATATATATATATATATATTGATATATATATATATATATAAATTAAAAAAAAATGCGAAAAAGTTCAAAACAACGAATTGGGAGGGGAAATAACCGAACCGGCCCATTTTTGAGGTCGACCCGAGCGTCGCTGGGTCGACTAGGGGTTAATCCAGGATGTTTGGCTGTCAACCCGTGGGCTGATTCGCTCAAATGCAGATTTTGCATTTGATTGGTTCTCATGGTTCAGGGTTAATCTAATGGTCCTAAATAACTTCCTACACTTATAAATACATCCTAATGCTAACCCTAAACCTAATTAAAATAGAATAGTTATCGTCATACCATCGCCATGGAAATCAATGGAGCCGCCGCCAACTAAGAAAGAAGAAAAAGCAAATTCAATTCTAATTCTCTCAACCCTAAAGCAAAGCAAAACTCTCTCTTTTCTTCTCTAAATTGTGAGTATGATGATCTTAACAAGATTATTATCATTTTAATTAAGTTGAGTTATGAATGGATTATGAGTAGATGATGTGAATTATCATATATGTTGTTGTAAACCCCTTTTTGCTATCATGTATATTGTAAATCCAATGTTATGTGATGATGATATCTTACATGTTTTAAATCATGCTATGATGATGTTATGTATGTTGAAAGTTTCTATGCTAAGTTGTGATGAATCATACATGTTAAAAAGGCCATGATGTTATCATCTATGCTAGTTAGTTCATATTAATTAAATCATCATGTTTGGGTTATGTTGATCTATATGACAAGTCACATATGCAAGTTAGATTGATTAGAAAAGTTATGAACATATGCCAAGACATCTATTATGACATCTAGAATTATGCTATGACATATGTGATATCCTATGCTAGTTCACACCATCATTATGTTGCCTAAAAACCCCATATGCAAGTTTATGTATAGATTTGGGCTATGATCATATCATGTAAATTGAGACATTTAACAAGTTGACACCTTTTGATCCTTAACATGTGTAGTTTATGCAAGTTTCACCCCTATTATGATTAGATTTATTTTGCGATAATTTATCTTTGTGCTAGGTGTTAGACTATACAAGTCTAGCCTATATTATGCATTGAATAAGCGAACGTATAAACGTGGGGTAGGGGTAATATTAAGGATTTAATATTAAAAAGTTGGGGTGCAATTGATATGATTTTGCATGCCATAAGTGGATGGCCATAATTGAGTCAATTATGGACATCATTAAAAGTTGACTTAATTAATAATTTGAATAGGGAATTATTAAAACTGGGGTAAAAGATTTTAAGTGTTAATCAATGCTTAGGACACGAGGTTGGACTCGTTTGTGACGTAAACCTGCCCGGACCCGCCCGACAAATCCAGTGGTCACAAATGTCAGCCCAATGTGAGAGGTCCTAGGCCTAAACTAAAGCATAACGGTTGTAAAGACATGAGGTTAGACTCTTTTATGGTGTAAGACTGCCCGGACCCGCCCGGCAAATCCAGCTGCCATAAGTGCCAGTCTAATGTGAGAGGTCTTTATGAGGTTATGGCCTGAATGAATTAAGAAATACTTAACCAGATAAACATGTAAGGTGGGACATGGGGGTTAAGTAGGTGCCTTGGGTGGCATGAGGAATCTAGGGGGTGCCCTTAGTGGCATGTGAAATACGATTAGTAAGACTTAACCAAACACACATGTAAATGAACATGACTAAGAGGGTTAAGTGGGATATACTAGTGACAAGCTTAGGTGGGTAGCTTGTGGGGGCCCATTTCGACCAGTATCCCAAACGTATCTTTGTGGGCTCGACCCAAGTCGAGGATGGGACACGCATGCTGGGTTTGACTGTAAGAGGCCAAAACGGGGAGCGGTGGCAACGCAAGTCCAACGGGTTTCATATGCGTGTGTGGACCCGGGCTGGTAGGTAAGATGTTGTTGCATCGTGTAGGTATAAGCCGTGCATTCTCAAGTTGTATCGGGTTGCCACTTTAGGGGAGTGATACACCCCACTGTGGGGCCAGCACGGGTATCTACGAGTAGGGAGCCGATCGAAAGTGGGTAGTGGGGTACACCTAGTGGAGATAGGGGTAGACGGCACCTATGTAGTCAGCTAGGGGTACGTAAGGCTATTTATAAAGTTTCTGTGTGAAGCAAGTGGGATCAAACAATAGGGTGACTGGTGTGGTGCAGTGTAGTAATGTGCGATGCAGTGTAGTAATCATTCGTTAGTAATTAGGTGTGCCTTTACCATTATCTTTAACGTTATCTTAAACGCTATCTTTATCTTCCTAAGAGTTCATAGACATTTACTTGTCTTCCAGCTTATGCCTTAGTCTAGTTATTTTGATAATAGTATTGTTAGAATTATCATACTCGCCAGACTTTATGTCTGACCCCTTCCATTTCTATCCTTTTCCCCCTCCAGGTCCTCAAGTTGGGCCCAGCTCTAGTGGAGTTTGATTGGATTGCTTTATCTCTCTTGGAAAGCTTGGACCGTTGAAGTAAAGTCCAGTTTGTTATCTTCTTTAATGGCTATTTGTGTAATGGGATTATGTATTTTGTTTTTATGAAGATGGATAATGTACTTGACTCTGATTAATGGTTTTGTGATGTAATAAACATGTTTCCGCTGCAATAAAATGAAGCTTTAGTTTTCAAGTACTACTTATTATCTGTCTTGTTGTAATTTTTCTGTTCTATATTCACTTATAACCTCCATGGAAGTTAATGCATTCCCTTTGTGAGTGACATTAATGGACATGGGGTGTTACACTGTTATTATTGTATGGGGAAAAATTCCTTCACTGGACGTACATCTAAGTCTACCATCTTGTTCTTGTTGGGATCATCTCATTTCTGTTATATTAGTATTGATGTAGAGAAAAGTATTTAGGAAGCGCAAAATATTTTGTTTTGCCTATTCAGTTTATCCTGCTCAATCTGTTATACCTGCCTTATGATATTGTTTTCTATCTCATCCAGGTTATATACTTGTCATGATGCTTTTACTTATTTATATGCTAAAAGTATCTAGACTCACCAGAGTTTATGTCTGACCCATTTTGTTTCCTCTTCTATCTCTTCCGTTTTCCCCCTCCAGGTTCTCAGGGTGGGAATGCTCAAGCTTGATTTGGATTCTCTCTTTCATTCTACTTGGAGCTGCTTAGATGTACTACTTTGATTTCCTGTCTTCTCTGATATGGCTATATTTTGGGGACTATGCTTTTTATATATTATTGTACTCTGATGATTTTAGGACAAGACAGAAGTTTTAAATTGATGTAATGGGTTTTATGTATTTCAGACTTATAATGTAACTAGGTTTTGGACCACGATGATTTCTGTTTAATAAAGTTTTAAATTCCGCTGTTATTTTATATTTGTCTTGTGATGTTCTCGTTTCTGTTTGCCTACAACGCTTCACGAAACTTAAAGCATTCTGTTAAAGAGTGACATTAATGGATGTGGGGGTCACATTCGCATTCACTCACTCAGTGCGTAAAGCACTGGCATCCACCAGACTATCATTATGTCCAACTGCACCGATCTATAGCAGATACCCCTACTTAGTCATCATGGCATAGTCACTGGGGTTTTGGCCGATCAATCCTCACTGCATAAGCACTGATCCATCCTTGTTCTACTCTCTCAAAGGCGTGCAAAAGTCATGAATACCAATGCCCTCTCTATTCACGTTCTCCGTAGTAGAATCCATCTCAATGCCCTCTCTATTCACGTTCTCCGTAGTAGAATCCATCTCAATATTATTCATAAGACTCCTTTTCGAAGTCATCACGATCTAGGAACTATCCCTCACGGTCATCATATGTCACGAGATATCATCCTGTGTCTCCCATATCCTTCCTCGGCAGTCACCTTAGTATGACTTAACGTCATTTTTATGCATCTTGGAGAAAATATCGTTCATCGTAGCTTCGTCTCCATCATACAATCCATACAACCTTGCCTCTTGCCGAAGTAACTAATTGGGGAGCCATCATGTCGAAATCATAGTTGAACGAAATGTCATATCCTGCTCCTCGAAATCACACCATCGTCTATGTCAAATTGGTTGAAGTGGCCAATAACAAAAGTAATTGACATCGACCATCCATAATAATTGACAATGGCTACTCAGATCATGTATTTAGCCAAAATTCATTAAATGCACATCCGAAGAAACATTTGGCATTCACTGCAAAATATGGCTTGTCGCCAAGTTCATCCTCCGTCTTCAGAACGACTACCAAGCTTCAGTGTCGCTTTGTTTTCAAATTCATCGTCGAGCTCCGATGTTGCTCCATCGTCAAATCAAACCTTGCACTCTGAAGCTCCTTTGAGAATTTATCTCATCCATTCGAGTATACCATCCTTATATGCTCAATCAATGTGCACCAGCATGTGCGTTTGACCGATAAGCACCAAACTCTTACGGATGAGATTTCCTAATACTAGATCTCCTATGAATGGACTTTTAAGCTAGACCAAGGAAACAATTCAATCGTTCAATCTATAGTCATACAAATTCCTAAACTAATATATAAGCATCCATAATAATGTCAATAAATCAAATAGAACTATTTATGGCAATCAAAGCGAAATTAATGTCCAAATAGCTTAAATCTAGTATATGGTCAAAATAGTACGTAATAGCGTGTAAATGGGTAAATAGGGTGTAATAGCACGTAAATAGGTTAAAATGTGACGTTCATCTTGAAACAACTCAGATCACTTTTTAATATTTTATTTATTATTTACAAGGTTCAACTGTAATAAAAATTATGTTTTATAATTAGAAATTAGTTTAAAACCTCAAATTTAAAATGTACAAACAAGTACATTTCAGTGAGAGACAATATCACCCACCTTAGCCAAATTAGTCCAAACTAGCTCTAAAATGTAGAGCTGGCCAATGGAAGAAACGACATCCAAATACGATCTTATACACAAGTGTTAAGAAAGATATAAGGTTCTCGTCTTATTTTAAAATCAAATTAGCTAAAACAAGATTAGCCACTAGTTAATTACTTTCATAATTACCTTCTCCCTAATCTATCTTCTCCAACGTGCGCACACAACAAAAACCACTTTCTCTAACCTTCCCTTCCATCTTTTATCTCTTGTTTCTCAACGGACCAACGAGCGAATTTTCCCATCGGATTCCTCTACGCAAATGCGACCATCACACCTATGCTCAACTCGCACCCACTAGGAGAATGTGACCCTAGAGCTACTATAGGCGTGGCTCATGCCCCTAGGAAGCATTTTGCTGGTACTGACCGGGTTTGACAAGATATGGTCCCCAAGTGCTATTTCCGATAAGAAATACAATGGTGGTCTCATACTGGAGTATCATTGCCTCAATCACTTAAAAATACAAGCCTTATCTCTCAAGCCATACACGACCATGACCTTTATCATCGCTGAACTCGGAAAAGCGGGTTTAGGTTTAAAAAAAACTCGATACGAGTTCGTTGCAAGTGAAATTCGAATTTTTCATTGATTATTACGTGAGATATGAATTTTTGAAGTTGTGGAGAGGAGTGGTCATTGAAAGGTAATGGAACAATGCTTTTTTACATGATGAAGAAAATGCTATATGGATTAAAAATCGGCCAGGTTAGAGAGAATAAGAGATTGGTTAGTTAAGTATTATTTTATTAATTTGTTCTCCAATAGGCCCAAAAACTCACGATCTCCAATCGAGACAAGCTGCCTGTCGATATCCATGTGAAAAAGCCTTTAAAAAATAACGAAACAAGTTTCGAGACTAGATTCGATTGCATATAGAAGTTAGCCTTTAAAAATTGAATTATATAGTTATAGTTTCTTACCGAAATTGAGATGCGTATTGATCATGCACGATTAAATGGTACATCTGATCGCTACGAAAATTTACGACATTCAACAACTCACTACTACGATTCCAAAAATATAAGATTCATCGCACCTAGCACTATGCCCCTCGAAACGACAATATATGCCTATTTATGAGACTGTTTTGAACACCAATTGGTCCAAAATCAAAATATAGCGATCTATATAATTTTTATTAACATAACGAACATACCCAAACTCAACATAATAGTCTCAAGCCCTGATTCAATCATTTGTGAAAATAATGTTTTGGAACCATTCCTCGAATAATTAACAATCAATATCTAAATATCTAATCGCTAAAATACAGGTCATTACATTGTGACTACTATCACAAAACATAAAATTTATGGATTTTTTATTAGATATACTTTAATCAAATTAGTTAATTAATATAACACATAATATCAAATGTATAATAGAAAGAAAACATCATTGTTTCGAACAAAAGTAATCAAGTTAGATTATGTAAAAAATTACATAATGCTTGAGGACATATCCTAAGTTTATTAGTAACGCTCTTCATTAGACAATATATAACTCATGGTTGTAAAAGTTACTAAGGTTTAATTACTTATAGTTATTAAAAAACTTTTGAATGATATGCCTGACAATGTCGTGTCGATTAATAACAACTAGGTCAAAAATGAAATCTCAAGTGTTCTCTCAACTTGATAATATCGGGCTTCAATAAGAAACTTTACTTTGATTAAAATCAATGTATGTTAAACATCAGGTCGCTTCAATTGAATCTAAGTTGATGCATTGGAAGTGAAATACATTTGATTGACAAACCATCTCCTCAATTGTTTGAGCTTATTCTTATAGTCAAATATAGTACTCAAAGTCGAACTATTTGGCCAGAGTAGCACATTTGATCATAAAATTATTATTTAGCCAAGAACTTTCTTATGAACTAACCGAGTTGAATGTGGACAATACTGGAATCTTGACAAAAAGTAAATTTCGTAAATCCTAAAGCGATATGCTATCAATGAAGAAAATTAATATAAATAATCTTTGCATAAAAGGTAATTCTTAAAATTCTAACATAGGATTTTACCAACAAGATTAGTAAATGATGAGTTTAATCAAATTATCGCCCCACTAGCTAAGATGTTATGCGTATGTTAGTATTGACTTTTAATACCATCTAAGGTGTATATATTTTTATTATCGAACATATGGTACTGAAAGCATTACGTTAGCAAAAGAAAACATGCTTTAAGAGCTAATGGAAATGTACCCATATGTTACTGAAACTGTGCTTAACTTATTATTAAAAGTTTGCCCTGTATAGGTTACTGAAGTAACTTTAAGTTAATGTAAGTCTATCATCCTTGCAAATAAAATATTTTCTCTAATGAAAACAAACCTTTTTGAACGAAAACATATTATACTTTACTCATTGAAAACGTAGTTTATAGTATGGAAAGTATGTAAGTTGTTGAGCTATCATATGCATGCTAACAGAGACATTCTTATGTGTCTATAGAAAAATGCTATTGGAAACATGTTAGTTAACATATAATTATGCTTTGAGTTAATAGAAACAGACGCTAACAAATATGTAACTCATATTGTAGCAACCCACCTCAGAATGGGCCAAAATTTTGACATAGAAAAGGACCATTGAAATATAGAACTGCCATAAATGTGTCATTGGTTTATACTAAAAGATATTACCATAGAGCCATGTTAATACGATCAGAACTCATAGAGAATGGATAAAATATAATAGAAAATAATGTGTCCGTTCATTTCATAAAAACAAATAAAAGATGTCAGAATACAACAGTTCCCATGGAAACATAAATAATTTGGGACATCATAAATATCTATAATAACACAACGATAATAGCTAATAAAAAGATGTCTCCATAACAACGTCTTCCCCCTCCTAGCTTCCCCACATCTGTCTAACCTAACCTGTGTTGTTAAGAGGAGGGATCAGAAGAATAAATTCTGGTGAATAAAGTCTTAAGCTTAGCCTTTTATCTATATTAGGGAAGTATGAATATTAGCAAGGATATATCTAAGTCATTAACACACACGTACGAAGTTTTGTCTACTACTCACATATATTGAAAGAGGCGGGTCCGATGTTAACTTAATACCAAGGCGAATTCAATGATTGGCAGATCCAACCTTTTAATACTGAGTTTCGATTAGATATCACAATCCCAATTCCATAATAATATTAATGTAAGAGATGATATGAAACCACTTAATACCAGTAAGGTAGATGATATGGCGCCATTTATGACCTTACATGTAACACCCGACACTTTTCTGCACCTAAATTTTGACCAAAATCAAAACTTGAACACATCCAAACATGGATCGTGTATATCTAGTACCTGCAATAAATGAGCATGATCATAATTAGAGTATGATAAATATAACTCACAGCGAAAACCAAAGAGGATAACTAGTATTAACTCAAGTAACTACCTTTTTCAAAGTAACCCATTTTGCCAATAGCGAGCATGAGAGAGAACGAGAACCGAAAGCCAAACTTAATCACCTGTGAGAACCGAACCTTCTCTTGGAGACCTGGGAGGTTGTAATGAGGAGGAGGGTCAGAACAACAAGTTCCGGTGACTAAGAAATGTACAAAACGGACTATAACACAGATACATTTCGTTCAGTTCAACCCAAGTTGTATGCCTGACAAGGTTAGTGATTCTAAACCAACTTTGTTAATATTTACGCACTACTCTACTACTCTTCCCAAAGTAGTATTCCCAACTTACATTACGGAGATAAGACATTTACATACATTTTTGTGAAGCCTTTTGTAAAAACCCGTAACTTCCCCGTAAAGGAAAGCCGCGGATAGTTCGAGAACAAGCCACAACAGAACGCATATAAAAGAACATTTCATTGTATATTACAGCAATGCATCAGATTACAAGAATATACAGAGTATAAATGAACATTATACAGAAATATCAGAGATTTAAATTATATTTAAATACATAACAGCGGAAAATAATACAATACACAACTAGAGGAGATATACGGATACAAAGCTTTCCGGATATCGTTCCAGCTGTTAACCAGGATCCTGTGAATATAAATCTGTAAAACCAAAACTACTAGTTGCCCGTGTCAAAATAAGGGCACCCAGAGTTTAGGTTAAAACAATAAACTCCAGGTCAGTCGTGGGACTGGTGTGAGAACTAAAACAGTTATAAATCTTTGTTTTTAAAGTTAGGTAAATCAAGGGACCACGCCGTATAACAACGGAACGGGTTTCCTCCCAAGAATACCAGTGCATAAAACAAACAGCGCAATGCTAAATAAAGAAAAATGAAGCTGTTATAAGACCCAGGTCCTATCACACAATGCAACGCAAGCCGGGGGATAGGGTTTTCCCTTATAACAGCCAAAGAATGCTTGATACGTTTAAAACAAATCATTTGATACCATTATAAGTGCATAGTGTATAAAACAACTTCAAATCATAAGTATCAATCATAGGCGGCATGGGTACCATATATCATGTCACCATATATAGGTTTACAAATAAAACCGCAAATGTCACGTATTTGGAAATTGGATTTCCATCTATGAACCGAGGCAAAAGATAGTCCTCAACCGATTCGAGACAATCTAGCCCATGTCTCAGGATCATAGCTCGAGTGACCCTTGGATCGTCAGGGCCGGTCCACCGATGTGGATTAAACTTAAACCCTGAACACTACGTTTCCCCGCCCTTTGGGGCGTAAATGAGCCAACTAAATGACTCCATCGGTTCGAGAACGACCGATCAATCCGAGGCGCCTCGCAACAGCAACAACCACATAAGTCAAACTCGTCAGGGCGTGTAAAACCACTGACGCCACTTTTTAGCTAGAAGGAAACGCATGCCCTCCCTGAGGTCCTCTCCCGTTTTTGGTTCATACCGGGTGTGAAACTCGCGAAGTAAACGTTACACAAAGCTACGCCACAAAGGCCGTGCTTTGATCATCACCACAAGACTTTGCTTTTCAACAGAAGCCTCGATCAATTGCCACTTAGGCATGCCACACAGGCAATTCATTCCATGCGTTTGATATCCATCAATATATAACCCCTGAGCTCGTACGTCTCAGAGAAGGGCGTTAAGCAAGAGAATAAATTCTCCGCCGCCAAACAGATATATATTTAATAGAGATCAATCACACGGACTAAAATCCAATGTCAGACACACAGTCCATTTACAAGTCCGTTCTGGGGCTGAACGAAACCGGAGGCACCTAGTACCCCGCATATCCATCGATCTCCAAGTACGTCTGGACGATCACTAACTGTTTCCATCTTCTTGGGTGTACAGCCCAATCAAGATCATCAGTAATTACCCAAACGACGTGAAGACTTCTGGTCTTCGACCATCGTCTTCATCTTCGATTTATCGTCGTATCAGTTATTCAGAATGGGATAAACCCGGTCTTTCCGAATAACTCGCGTATTATTTTAAATAAGTGTTACACAAACACAACATACGCCTCATTCCAATTCATTAGTCACTAACCGTAAATTAATCAAGAGAATAATTTCCCAAATATTAACCCCGAAGGCCGAAACCAACATCAGATCAATATCCAGAAAACCATTCTGCTTGGCTAACCGACAGTTAGTTTCTAAATTCCACATTCATAGGGAAAGGTTCCCATTAATTTTATCCAAGATAAATTCCTTGAATTTATTCTTTAATCTATTTTTGAATATCAATTCAAACTAGTCGGGATTAGCGAACCTTACCGAAGTAATCATTTATTTTAATTCCCCCATCCCAACCTATTCAACCCATGAAGTAAAACTGGTAATACTTCATATCTAACACCACAGTGTCATCGGTAAATTCAATTACCATTTCACGTTCAAATCTAATTAAAGATTTAACTATCGCCTGGAGCAAAACTGGTGGTACTCCATTTTCGATCTTTTCAATCTAATTAAAGATTCCTTAAAACTCCACTTAGTTTTAATCTTTAACTGGGTTAAAGAATCAGTGTCATTTAAAACATAGTTCACGATAAACCCCAAAATCACATTCCATTAATTATTGGGTTAAAGAACGAGTGTTATTTAAAACATAGTTCACGATAAACCCAAAAATCAATATCACTTCAATTCCAATTAAATATTATTCAATTGGTACACTTCATTAAATCTAAATAAAAAGATTTAATCTTTTCACAACTGGGTTCAAGAACAGTGTTAGTGAAGACACCATTCACGACAAACCCAAATCACATTTGATATTCAATACAAGGCTCTGAATAGAAAATATATCGGCTTATATTCAATATCAAATTCTACGATTAACAAATGTCGTATTGAAATAACGATATAAATGTATATCTTTCAAATTCCCATAACAACATCTGTATAATCACGAATTCCAACATCGAAATATTCCGAAGACAATTTCGATTCAAATCCACTCCAATGCAATCATTGGAAATTTTGGTTATTTTTAAAACCCTTTTCAAATTCAATTTATTTATTTAAAAATAAATAGAATTATATTTCTAGTTCAAAACTAGTTCATTTCGATAAAAATCTATTTTTATCTTTTCAAATATGGAGTTTTTCATCCCAATTTTTCCCAAATCATTTCTTATGATTTTACACAAATTATTACTATTTTTAATAATTTTATCAAGGCCCGTACAGTCGATTTCCATCAATGGCCATCGAACTGCACTTACAGCGACCTTTTTCAAATTTGATTTGGACATAATTCCAAATCCAACCGTTAGATTTTGAATTTCTAATATTCATTAGAAAGCTCTTTTCGATACGAACCCAACGGTTCTGGTTTTAGGAGAATCCGACGGTCGGATCTCCCGTAATGTCCGTTTGAAATAAATGGTCGAAATTCACGAATTGCCGCGGCGCGGCGCGTTCTATTCAGGCCATTATATTATATATATAATATATATAATATATATTTCGTCGATTTCTATTTAAAACGAATTATATAAATAGTTTTAAATTCGTTTCAAAAGCAATTTCAACTTCCATTTCAATTCAAATCAAAATTGAATTCTTCTTTATAAATTCGTTTTAAAATTCATTTCCATTCAATTCAAATTTCAATCCAATTTGAATTCATTTCAATTTGCTTTCGATTCAATTTGAATTCGTTTTCAATTCAATGCATTTCGAAATCGTTTTCAATTCAATTCATTTCGAAATCGTTTTCAATTCAATTCATTTCGAAATCGTTTTCAATTCAATTCATTTCGAAATCGTTTTCAATTCAATTCATTTCGAAATCGTTTTCAATTCAATTCATTTCGAAATCGTTTAAAATCGATATAAATATCGTTCACGTCAAAATGGCGTCAAACTGATCAACACGGCTTCATAAATTTCTATTTTCAAATATTCTATTTCAAATATTTCTTTTTCAAAATAGTTGTTATTATCAAAATATTTCGTTCTACACATGACCAATCTCAATGGATGAGTACTGTCAACACATGAACTTTTATTTTATAATATTCTTTATTTTTCAAATTGGAATGAGGCCCAATCAATTACCATATAAAGTTAATTATATGGATTTTCATACATTACACACATATAATAGCATTGAAAAATAATCAACCATCAACCAAAGTGCACTACACTGTATAAGCATCAAATATAGATATCTAACGCTCATAACAGCCTGTCAATCAATCGATCGACATATTTAATCAATCAGGATGAGTGAACTTCAAATTTCATCCCAACACCCGTGTGGGGTTTCAAACAATCAAACACAGATTTTATTTGTGCAGTTGGGCGACGTGTAAAATTTATCGACCCAATCGATATCAGTCAAATCAGTGTATATAAACAAATCGGCCGATTTGTTTATAAATATTCATTTATTCACTTTCACGTTAAAAATTATATTTTTAACGATAAAACATTTTATTCCAACATATGAATTTCTATTCAGTTCATTTATTCAATAAAATGATATTTTTATTTTTCTAACATATTTTAGAAAATTTCGGCGGCATAACGGCACGATACTAGAAACGGGACGAGGCCTAGCCTTATCCCCGGTCTAGTGAAGGCCCACGCCATTCACACATCAATCAATCCATTCATTTCACCAAACAATTCAATTTTCAAATCGAATCATCTAACTAATCTATGCAACCAAACAAACAAGTCCATGGTCTGTGGACGATTGTGTCGGGTGCTACTAAGCACCGTCTGCATCCTAGTATATATATATAACTAGAAAACTAAATTAAAGAGTGAGAAATTCTCACCGATAGCTATCCAACCATCTCGACTCTTCTTTTTGCAGAAGTCTTCGTCGTTCTCGCCCTTTGTCACCTTCGTTGACCGTAGTCACTACATATATATAAAAATCGAAATTTTACTTTACTATTCAATAGAGAAAAATCGAATTTTTACTTCGTTATTCAATATAGAAAAATCGAATTTTTACTACTATGCTATATAGATAAAAATTATATTTTTATCACGCTATTTTCCATATAAAGATTTCGCCTTTTCTAAAATAAAGATTTCGCCTTTATAAAACATAGACCTCGCCCTTTCAAATTTAAAGATTTTCCCTTTTCTAATTCAAAGATTTTACCTTTTCTAATTTAAAGATTTCTAAATAAAAATCATTGCTTTATAACATAAAATAAAAATCAGTTTTTAAATTAAGAAAAATCAGTTTTTTTAAATTAAAACAAAAATCAGTTTTTTTAAATTAAAACAAAAATCAGTTTTTAAATTAAAACAAAAATCAGTTTTTTTAAATTAAAACAAAAATCAGTTTATTAAACAATAAATATAATTAAACTAAAAGCGAAAATAAAAACTAACTTACAGCGGTTTTTTTTCGAGAGGGGGGGGGGGAGATTTGCTGTCGCGGGTTCGGGACTGGGGGGGGGGGGGGTCTGCATGGCGTCGAGTAGGAACAGAGGAGGAGGGGGAAGGAGGGGCGGCGCGGTGGTTTGCTGAGGCGTCGGGGAGGGCGTTGCGGTCGATTTCTGATGGGGGGGGGGGGGGTGGTCTGCGACGCGGTCAAGGAAGAGAAGGGGAGGAGGAAGAAGAAGGGAGGACGGCGAAGAGGGGGGGCTGCGCCACCTCTGGCGGCGGCGGCGGTGGGCGGCAAGGGTTTCCCCATTTTCGTCGATCGCTCGATCCCTTTTTTTTTTCTGATTTCCTTTTGAACGGGGGGGGGGGGGCAGAATAAAAGGGGGAAGAGATAATTTTTTTATTTTTTTTAATTATTTAATTATTTTATTCTGCAAAAAGTTAACTTTTACTTACGACCTCGAAACGAGGCCCACCGCCTGTCGTCCATAGCGTTTCTCCCCCATTCCGAACACAATGGGATATGTATCGTAGGTTGATTCGATCATTTGAATCAGTTTCCGTTGAACTTTCATTTAAATCATTATATTGAATTTTAACCGTACATTTCGAATTACTGGGGTCACATACTAACTAGAAAAATTCCAGAAAAATATTTTCTAGCTTCGTATTGACGATACGGTCCTAACAAAACTAGTTTCGTCGAATTCTGAGACCGTTAGAAAAATGGCCAATTTCCAGTCGATTAAAATCAACTGAAACTGGTCAAACGCGTTTTCCTTTGCCACGCTCACATATTGATTCGAAAAATTATGAAATTTGAAACCTAGCAATAACTTGACACCACGGACCCAACAAAACTGGTTTCGTCGAAATCCGAGGTCGTTTGCAAAATTCCCATTTTTAAGGGCCTGAATTCCATAGCGACTATTCAGAATTTTCAACTGGACATATCTTTTGATTCCCGCTATGAAATCTTGATCTTTCGGATTCGTTGGAAAGATGTTATCAATTAGATCCTAATGTTTTTGGTTTCACTAAAATCCGGATTGTTTTGCACCCGGTACATTCAATTGAAGTTTGAAATCGAATTATCGAACTACCGCGCCATTTTCAATTCTATTTATAATTATATATAAATATTTATATTCTAACGACGACGCGTATAATATATACGTTCGAATTCTATTCAAAATAAATTTCTCGTCGATTCTATTTAAAATAATCTATTTTAAATGTTCAAAATTCACTAAAATTGCCGAAATAAAAATTTTAAACTGGCCCAGATTTTCGGGTTATTACACCTTTATACTAGAGCTTAACTGGTTAATTCTATCGATAGTGGGTCCCTAATTACGAGGTTTCTATCTATATCATCATTCAATATTCTTTATTATTTAACGCCTCGCTATCAATGATAGATATGCTGGATTCTCCCTGATCACTTAAGACCCTAGGCGGACCTATTAGTCACTTATTAACCCTCAATTATATATTCAACATTAACATAAACTAGAGGTCACTAGCTACGTCCTCACTAGTTAAGGCTTCTGTCATTTACTCATATACCCTTACCCCGCATAAGGTGAGAGAAGGTATTTAATCGTTCGTTATACCTTCTGGCTGACCTTATTACATAACCTCCTTAGTCGCTTATTACTTCCCGTAGGATAGGTGGCCATATCTGACCCTTTTAATTTCCAGGTTTGGGTAGGCCCACACACATGTATCATTTAAGACCCCTATACTGAAAAACCTATTCTCAGGTGGACTCTTTAACCCTAGTCACTTAGCCTTTTAGGACCTAGGAAGCAGACTATACACGAAGGTATTAGTTCGTACTCCATTTGCCTTTAACACCTTTCCCTTTTTGGGATAAAGTAGGCTACGTTATTAAGTCATTCCCGTTTAGTCCGTCTACACAGAAATATTGTACGTACAAGATTCATATTCGTCACGGGTTCATATGCTTAATAATATTTTACAATATTAACCTACTAAGTCCAACTCTATTTAAATTATAAGTTCTATATTCGTTAATATAAATAAGGAAGGTTTCTCTTTACCCTAGTATATTTACTTCATTACCTCCTTAATTGGACTTAGTATTTAAACAACAATCAATATCCATTAATCCTCTTATGAAACCCCTTTTCTTTTATTTCTATGTTTATTGCCTTTTATGACCCTAATAGTCAAATTTTTCTAAGGCAACTATTTATCAGTCCCAAGGTTTATATTTGTTGTACCCCAATTAGGAAAATTTCTATTCTTATTTATTTATTGGTTGACTGTTATATATATATATATGTGTGTGTGTGTGTGTGTGTGTGTGTGTGTGTGTACCAGGCCTCTCACATTAAGTTGACTACTTGCGGATGATGGATTTGTCGGTCGGTTCCGGGAAAACTTTTTACCATAAGTTAAACTTAACCTCGGGCCTCGATCCATTTATTTTTATGCATTAGACCCCTCACATTAGCTGACTACCTGTGGTTGCGGAATTTGCCTATCGGTTCCGGGCAGGCTTATACCGCAAGTGAGCTTAACCTCGTGACTAAATGCGATTATAATTCAAATTTCCTAATTGAGATGTAAAACATTTATCCTAAATAAATTTTAGGAATTGTAACCATTACCCTATCATATTCACTTTCCTCATTCAACAATTGGTTACAATTGTTATTTATTAATTTGCGGTCTCATTTATGGCAATTAATTATATTGATTGCTACAAATGGTCACCACAAATATATTAATTCAAAATGGATTATATTTACATATAATTGCATAATTAACTCTAATCCAAACATTCCATACAATGTATATTTTACCGTTTTACGCTGATCTGAAAGGATTATATATATATATATTTATCTTTATGTTTTCGTGCGGTCAACGTAGTTATATAATATTTATTTATTATTTATTATCTTGAAATACTTATTTTTAAATTAATGATTTGGTATAATCAATTTATCAAACATTTCCTATTTATATTCAACTTGCCAAAAGGTTTCAAATCTCACAAACTACCGTTAGCCATAACCATTCTAAATCATGCTTATTTTGTGGAATTGACATATTTCCGAATCACAAGGAATATATGTAATATATTTATTTTGGAATAGTAGATGCAAATTACATACAAATATATGTATTTGTATTTATATGTACCTTTGCACCACTTTTCCCTTTTTAGTCCTTTTTATCATACTTCTTGTGATTCCAAAATAATGCCTCTTTATTTAAGAATGACGAAAACAACATATTTACAATGCTTAAGCCAAAACCCAACAATGTTGGATATAAACAAGGAATATTTCTTCTATTCTTACAATCACATAATACACAAGTTTCATCTTTTTAACCAAATTCGTATATTTCATATTTCAGCACTGAACTAAAAATCTGGAACATAGCCACAACTAAATTATGTTTATTGGGACTGATTTCCAGATCTTCAGTGCTATTTAACAGGTACAACATATCTCATGACATATATGTAGGAATATATAGCGAAAATATATAAAAATTCTACAATTCATGTTATACATAATCACAACTTATCATTTGCCAATTTTACACATATTCAAAATCAGATCTGATGGTTGCCACAATTTACAATTATTTAAATAAGCAGATCTGATGGGCATAAAACATAGATTGGCTTCAAACGAAATATATAAGTAATTATAATTGTATTAGTAAATTTCCCACTCACCTTATAGCTTCTAATTTCTAAGTTTTGAACCCTTTTAGGCTCGCAATCCACAAATTCTTATAAATCTATAATTTATTTAAAAGGAGGAAAATTTTAGATCTGCAGAAATGTAAGAAAAAGGGAAGAGAGCGAAGATATCTATCATTGAGCATCATCTTCCGTTGAATCTATTAATCTTCCCATTCCATACGAATTTCATTTGATTTGGCATACATATGAATATATTTTATTTAGAAATTAGGTTAGAAGAGGAAGAAAAATGGCAAAGCTCCGCCGCCTCTATAGATTTGAATGGAAGAGAATGGGGCTCTACCCCTTTATTTATAGGGGTGGAAATGGCCTAAAATCATCAGATTAGTTTAAGTTATACCCGTCCATTCGTTTTTATAATATAATAAACCAATACCTCAAAACCTAGCCCTCACTGGGCTGTTTGACTCTCAGTAGGTCAACCTGGGCGATCGACCACTTGGGCATCAAACTGCCATGGTCGGCTTGGTTAATTAAGTTAAGTTATTAATTAAATATTCTATTTATTTTTTGTCCGTTTTCGTCTTTCGTTCGTAACCTTTTCATACGGACTCCGTTTGCAAAACTCCAAACATGAAAGTTGACCAGAATTCCGAGACGAACGCAACGGTTAAAGTCTCATGCCAAATTCCATTGTTTGTAGAAATTTCTATTTTTGAATTTCTAATAATTAATTTATATTGCCAAAATTTCGGGTTGTTATATTCTTCCCTCCTTAAAAGGAATTTCGTCCCGAAATTCTAATGCATATAATCCTATGCTACACAACCAATTTGTGTATATACACTTTGCAACCATGTGTATATGTGCATGATATACAAAATGCAATTTCAACCAAAAACATGCATGTAAGATGATTCTAATCGGATCCTCCTATATATTTGCATAAAACTTTTTGAAATATTTTTGAAAACATGATGCAAAACATCCTAAATATATTGGCAGTTCTATATGAATGCAAATTTTGAAAATTCTTTCTCATCCATAACCCTCACACAACTATGAATAGAAGTGTGAAGCAACCAATTTTGTATCCAAAGCCTACCATCCAAAACGTACCATTTACTGTTTAAATTCTCCTAAATCGGAAAAAGGAAATTAAGGCAAAGAAATGTAACATTCCCTTCGCTTTCAAATATTCCATTTCCCGTACTACAGTGGAATTTTCACCTCAGTTACCCAAAATACCCCAAAAATTTCCAACTGTAGATTGTAAAAAGAGGCTTAAAACGAGCTCTATAACGTAATCTGGGTTAATTTATAGCTCGCACGCATCGTTGACGAGGAATGGAAATAGCGTTTCCAAGGCTAAAACAGCCTTTTCCTTGTTACTGTTAACAATTTTATCGTATCATTGGTCCTATTGGACCACTACAATGTGCACACAAAGCATCCAAAAATCTTCCTTACACCGTTCATGTTAACAAAAATCGAAAAAAAATCACAAAAATCAATTTTCGATTGAAAACTTGTCATGTTTATTTTGAAAATTCCTTTCAAAACCGTTTCATTTTCTATAAAATAAGAAAATGATAGAATTTTTTTTCCTCAAGCAACATTTTCCATAAACTTATAAAATTTAATTTGCGGAAATTTAAACGATTCATGTCACATGTTGGACAAGAAGGATGTTAGTCACGCCAAAAATGCGAAAACTGAAATCACACGAAAGATAAAATTAAATTTTAGTTTTGACAAGGAACAGTGGTTTATTTATTTATATACCTGCAAAGTAGACCTTTCCTTTACTAAAATTTATCCAACATAGAATTTTATTATTTCCATCTCTAGGACAAATGTTAGTAAATAAACGAGATTTCATTCAAATAATCATGCGTGAATGACAACATTTTTTTTCAACATAGAAATCTCATTACCAAAGTCGTGCAATTTTTTTCATTACCGGCAACTTCTAATACAATACTACATCAAAGAAGAAGAAAATGATGGAAAGGGAAACCCACGATACAAGATACGACATGTACAAAGCAAGTTCTAACAGCAACAACGACTAACACTACCCACTATAGGCTGGTCTACATCCGCGGCTGGAGCCTGATGCATTACCACGTCTGCGCTAGGAGCGTAGTATAGCAGAGATGCAGCCAATCTCTCATGCCTGTCGGCGCTGCTCCTCTCGGAGCTCAACTTGCACGGCTCGGATGGCAATGAGCTCTGGGCTCTCATGACCAAGCTGCTGAGGCTGCTAAGCTGGAGTGGGTGGCCCGGGTGCAGGAGCATCGGGAGCTGTTTACCCATCTCCCAAAGAGTGGCGCGACTGATGGCGATCGGTGCCATCTTCATAGACGCCTCCCCAAAAAGTGTCACTTGGAAGTGTCAGAAGATATGGGTGAGAAAATGGCTATATGGAAAATGGCTTCGTGGGGTGCTGCGAAGGGATCATTGAAATGGATAATAAGCACGCGCACCCAATTGACGGCTATGCCGCCATGGATAGCATAGGTGGTGCGGCGAACAGAAGGATAAATCTGCTCCAAGCTTCCCGTCTTTGGGACGATGTTGTGTTGTATGATGCGCACAAATACAAGGGCTACTGGTCGCAAACTAGCAATGATCCAAGCTCCGGGCTCTCCAACAAAGATATGATAAAGGATCTGAGGGTCCTCCATCTCAATCGCATCAAGCTCAGCGCCCTCTGCCAATATACCCAAAATCTAGGATAATTCAGTATCAATAAACTCGATACGTGTGCCATTACCTCAGATCTGATGATGTAGAACTCGTCATCGCTATCAGCATCCATCTGGGCATCGAACAGATGGATGCAGCATGGATACACATCACACTCAAGAATGTCGAAGCGCATGATCGGTGCTAACCTTCGGTAACAAAAAGGTCCTCCAAACCAAATGCGGCTAAATCGGCTAACTTCACTAGGCGACCAATTTGGAACTCATAACTGGTCGTGGATAGGTAGTGCTTAATCTTAGCATCATCACGGTCTAGCCAAGCAGCTTCTGGAGCATGAGACTGGGGTATTGGTTATGAGGTTCCATGGAGGGATCGGCAAAACAGGCAAGAGAAATTGCAAATCCGGGGTATAATCGGATAGAGATTTGCATGAGAAGGATTTTGGTGGAAATTAGGGGTGAAACGAAGCGGGGGTTGTTCGGATTGGAGCTTGGGAAGGAGGAGGGTTTGGGTTATCTGTGGAAGGGGGTTACGGGAAGAAGGGTCAGTTGAATGATGTTATATACATCATTCAGCAAAAGTCGGATCAGGTCAACCACGCCCATGCGTGGGGTTGCGGTCGACCTGGCCCATAGAGGGCGATCGACCGCTTGCCCCATTTTGGGTGCGGTTTGAACCTCGGCCTAATGGCCCATTTAATTTATATAATTCAAAATTTAAAATTTCTATTTACATCGAAACAACTTCTGCTCTTAACCAAATTCTCGTATCGACTTCCACCACTCGTTTGATCGACAATTTTAGTTTTCCAATGCCTTTTCCCTGCCTCTAAAAAGATTTATGACTACCGAAACGAACGAACTTAAAAAAAGAAATTAGCTAGAAATCCGAAATAGAATTCTAAAATGGAATTTTCTCCTTACTAGCCGACATAAACTAAGCGATTTAAATTCAAATACCCCAATAATCAAAACGAAGGGTTTTCCTTACCCTTTCTGAAGAAAAATTTAAAACTTTTCCAAAAATGGGATTTATTTATAAACTAATGGTTTCGTATTTATAAATTCATTTTATTATTACTATTTATTTTCCAATTTTATATTTTAAACTGGAAAAACCCTTTCGTGCTTAAAAATATTGGAGCTTTAAAACAATTCAGATTAATTTTGCTAACTTTAATAAATTATCCAATATATATAGAAAAATGGATACTAAAAATCACAAGGAATAGATATTTATTATTCTTGAGTTTTAGTGGTATATTCCTTGTTAATTTTAATTCCTTCTTTCCTAACAATCAGATCATATTTATTAAAATTACGGAATGGCCCCAAAATTTTTAAAAGACGAATAAATTAAGAATTTAAAACAATATCTTCACAAACTATTTTCCGAAACCGTGTTTCAAAACTGTTGAAATCCATTTTTATTTTTCAAATAGTTTTAAAAATAAATTTCCTTGAATACAAGGCTAAGAACTCAATTGAATATCTCAACAAAGGTAGATTCAGAATTTTAACGAAGTAACAAATGAATACACCTGGTAATTATGTTTCTGAAATGGATACGACATATTAACGTGGGCTTTCTCCCCATTCTGGTTCGAGTAATGGTCTTAACTAGAACTACTAATGAAACCATATCAGGAATTTATGAGTATCTCGGTTGTAGCTAGCATTTTATATTGATGTATATATTTTATTCGAGTTTCCAAATCTCGAATCAATGGAATCCACCATATGTCGTCTCATGCTCCTCACGACGAAATTGCCAATTGTAACACCCCACATCCATTAAGGTCACTCACAAAGGGAATGCCTTAACTTTGGTGGAGCGTTTTAGTAGACAGAACAGAAATTTACAGGACAGATAAACAATACTTGAGAAATTATGACTTTATTTCAGCGGAAAACAGAAATCAGTTTGGTTACATCTTTCCCAAAAACTCAAGTACATAAATATCAGCCTTGTTCAGAAAATCATCAGAGTACAAAACTTTAAAATCATAATCCCCACAGAAGCTGCCATAAGGAGTCAAGCCATACTTTAAGCACTCTAAGTACTTCAAGCAGAAGAAATCTGGATCAAGCTAAAGTGTTCCCTCCTTGGAAAACCTGGGGGGAAACGGAAGAAAAGGGGCGAAAACAAGCAAGGTCAGACATAAAGTCTGGCAAGTCCAGTGACTTTCAGCATATGAACAGATAATAATAATCATGGCATGCAAATAAAACTGGATGAGAGATAACAGTAATAGGAGCAGCAGATGTACTTAGGTTAAACAGAAGAAACAGAATAATATTACTTTTCATTTCTCTGCACTAATACTAGTATAACAGGATTAGGTGTCACCCTAATGTCTAAACGGAAGCAGAAACAGGAACAAAATAATTTCCGCAGAAACAGAACGCTAATAATGGGCCTTTACCACCCCACCAGAAACAGACAGAAACATAATTGCTAATAATGGGCCTTTACCACCCGAACAGAAACAGACAGAAACAGAATGCTAATAATGCGCCTTTGCCACCCGAACAGAAAGTTCAGAAACAGAAACAGAAACAGATTAATCCCTACGGAAACAGAATGTAGAATTAGGTGTACACTAGTAAATGGGCCTTTACCACCCGAACAGATGGTACCACGCAAACAGGTGTTGCCACCCAACAGAAAAAGACGGTACCAACAGAAACAGACAGAACTAAGTGTACCCTAAAACCCTACCCCAAGCGATCGGCTCCCTAATACATAAATACCCTGTGTCGGCTCCACAATAGGGTGTATCACTCCCTAAAGTGACAACCAATTGGCACAAACCTATTTACAGATGTCACGGCGTCTTACATCCTCAGAGGCAGACCGGGATCCATGCACGCACATGACCCGGTTGGAACACACCATCAACACCCCTCGCCATTATCAGAGTGAACCACTTATAATTAATTCAGTAAGCGTGCTCGGACCCTACCTACTGTTAGGTCAAAGTTTTGATACCAGAAAGGGTTACTGACTAATATAGGTCCCAAACAACAGATGACACAAGTAATTTCCCTCCTAACCTTGTGTCCCCCAGACTAACAGATTTTAGATTAACTTGTTTACAAGTTCAGACATACAGAGTTCAGATCAACTAGTTCACAGATCAGACAAGTTTTCAGACTAACGGATCAGATATACGGATTTAACAGATTTACAGATTTGTCTAACTTTGTAATTGGGCCTACAGATTCACGAAACGGGTTTGTTAAATTCATTAGTCCAATTTTAACCCTATCCACCCAACACGTTTTAGACATCATATTTATCCCAGATTTGCATTAATTAGGTATTAATGCACAGACCTCTCACATTAGGTCGGTAACTTGTGGCCGCTGGATATGCCGGGCGGTTCCGGGCAGACTTCTGCCACAAGCCAGACCTAACCTCGTGTCTAAGCATATTTTAGTTATGCCTACGACCTCCCACATTAGACTGACAGTTTGCGGTCGCTGGTTAAGCTGGTTGGTTCCGTGCAGGCTTCTACCGCAAATAGAGTCTAACCTCGTGTCATAGCCAATTCATTCCAATACAGATTTTTCAGATATCAGACTAATTATGTTTATTTAACAGATTAAACTTCTGTACAAATTACAGCAGATTATTCGAGGTTCTATTAACAAGTTTTGCTTAATTTTAAGTCGAGCCTACAGATTCACATACTTCAAATTTCAGCATTTCAGTTCCAACAGATTACGTCATTCAACAGATTAAACAGATAACAGATCTTGCAGATTAGGCTATTTAGTAGATTTAGCAGATAAGGCAATTTAACATAATTAGCAGATTAGGCAATTCAATCGAATTAGCAGTTTAGGCAATATAACAGAACTAGCAGATAACAGATTTAGCAGATTATATATATATATCTAAAATTCTATTTACATATCTTGCCCAATCATAAATTGAGCCTAAACTTACCTGCCCAAATTAAGGTCATAATTCATAATATAATATATGCCCCAAATTTTAATCTTAATATTCCCATTTACAGTTCATGTCAAAACTAGATCTAATATTCTAGTTTACCACTATGTCCATGTAAATCATTCTCTATTATAGCCAATTCAGATTTTTCCAACCTATTTGCTATGTCAGATTTACTTAATTAAGCTACGCCCAATCCCCGTATAACATGTTTTCCACAAGTTTTCTAAATACTCATGAAATGGCCCTAACAAAAGGAATAGGGGATAAGCACAAGAATTGATATAAGAGAATAGGCGTGCAATAATGAACCAAATACAATAATAATGGCCTAATAGGCTCGATGTACATAACAGTGAATGGGAGTAAACTAGCAAAGTTACATACTGAATATGAGATCCAACATCATTAAGAGAATAGGCATAAGAAACTAACTACAATAGTTATAGGAAACTAACCACAATAGTCATGGGCGACTAATCACAATAGTTTCTTATTCAATGTCATAGGCAATAGTCTCATAGGCGTGAATCATAGTCATAGACAATAGTCTCATAGGCATGAATCATAGTCATAGGCAATAGTCTCATAGGCAATGAATCATAGTCATAGGCAATTGTCTCATAGTCAATGAATCATAGTCATGGGCAATAGTCTCATAGGCAACAGTTTCATGTCCAATTATGCATTATTATTTGTCCCAAAATTTAGCGTTCGTGCGTTAATCTCTTATGAGATTCGGCGCAGGCTCGTAGTAGCCTGGCTATAGAACAGAAAGAAGAAAGAGGTACAGAATAGTCACAGAAGAACAGATCTGACAGATAAGAATATACATAACCTCAGATTCAGATTTATATTCAAGTCACAATTAAAATTACAGTTTATAGCGGAAAATAACTGTACTTGCCTTTTATGGTTTTAAGAAAGGATAATAAACTGTTGTTGATGCAGAAATGCTGAATTATTCCTCCATAATTGTCGTAGCTCTAAACTTGGATTTGAGATTTGATTTAGCTTTTAATTCTATTCAAGTTGGAAGATGATTCATCAGTCCAAGTTTTGATTCCAACAGGGTAGCGACGCCATTTTTTTATTTTTAATTAGAACAGAGGAAGAATATAGACAAAATGAAATGGTGTGGAGAGAATGAGGCTAGGGATGAGTTTATATAGGAATAGGCGGACGAATCTAGACAGAAACGAGACCGGATACATCAGAATGAACCAGCTTAAAAAACTGGGTTTCGGGAGCAGGTTGACCCCCAGGTCGACACTATGGTCGACCTGGTCTGGGGGAGGTCGACTACCCAGTCGACCTGATCAGGGGCAGGTCGACTACCCAGTCGACCACCCAGTCGACCTAGGTCCTGGGCGGGAAATTTCCCGCCCAGCCCGCTTCTGGGTTTGAATTCGAATTTTCGAGCTGTTTTTTA
This sequence comes from Allium sativum, assembly GCA_030737875.1. Taxonomy (NCBI): domain Eukaryota; kingdom Viridiplantae; phylum Streptophyta; class Magnoliopsida; order Asparagales; family Amaryllidaceae; genus Allium; species Allium sativum. The sequence goes on along the minus strand of CM060916.1, from coordinate 785,755,273 downwards.
TTCTGAAACTTCGGAGGGCCATATCTCCCTCATACGGACTCCGTTTCTCGAAAAATTGGACTCGTTTCCAAGCAAAATTTCGAGGTGAACGCAATGGAGCAACCCGTTTCCCTTGATTCCTATTTTATAATTTAATTATTCTCTGATTTGTTACTTATACAATCATAGAAAATACGGGGTGTTAATTCTCCCCTCCTTAAAGGATTTCGTCCCCGAAATCTTCAAGTTGAGAAGAATGTGTCCTACCATCCAGTCATCCATCTACTCAACCATCATCCACAAGCATCCATTGTCCTTAGAAAACTTCTAACGTTGTATGAACATATGCAAAAGTGTGTGTATATGTTCCTTATCAAATGCAAAGATCAGGCGGTCCACTGATTCAGTTGACCTCCTTAATGCGAACTATGTCAGTGCCATGAGTCCAACATGTATGCAATCTTCCTATTTGATACATATTATTTCTTCCTATTTGATACATATTATTTCTAAATGTGTGCGCAATCATTCATCCAAATGCAACATCCATGTGATGAGTCAACCATTTTGCATCCACAAAAATTGAAAATGCTCACACATCCATATGCAGTATGAGAGTGTTTTCGAGCCGATCTAGTGCCTAGTGTGTGTATATGCATCCACGAGCAACCACTAGGAACCACTTGCATCCACTTGCAACCATCAAACATAACTGTCTCAAACACATGTTTACATCCATAGGATTCCTATCTATAGGTCGAAGACTCGATGGATAGGATACAGTCGAATGACGGAAGCGAGTACAGATAAAACAAAAACTTGGTTTCCATTAGACCTTGGTTGAGAGACAAAATCCCTAAGTATCCGCCCCAAAGACCGAGATCAACATCAGATTGATGCCCAGAGGATTACCCTCTTTAGACAATGTCAAAACTGGAAATCTTAACCTTTTCAGAAATATCCAGATGCTTACAGACTACTAGTACATATCAGATTGTCGAATGATTCTTAGAAAACTAAGCATGGGAAAATCCCACTATATCCCTCAAAAACCCAGAATGTATGCATTACAATCGACTTGATGCCTAACAAAGATACCCCCAACCTATCACCAACAGATGAGTCATAACCCTTATGGGTCTGAGTCTGCAGCAGAATTAGAAACAATACTAGTATTCAAGTGCAGAGTATCGATTACAGAATTGAAATACCAGAATCAGAAAAGAGTTTTAACTCAGAAATCAGGTAAAGAAATTAAACCTCCTACAGAAAGTTTTCCTATTTTTATCCTATCCACTAGCCTCGAGAGTGTTCGCCTGCCTTCCAGAAGTTGGTCCTGCCCTCTGCCCTTGCCCTCGTTTCTTCGGACAGTCCCTAGTGAAATGTCCCATCTCACCACAGTTGAAGCAAGTGCCCTTTCTTTTTCTGCAATCCTTGTTCAGATGAGTCGAGCTTCCACAAGTAAAGCACTTTTTCTCCTTCTTATCTTCAGACTTTTCACCCTTCTTTTGTGTTTCCTTTTTGGGCCATTCTTTCTTATTCTGTGGTTCTTCCTTCTTTGCCTCTTCTTTCTTGCCATTGTCTTCCTCGTGCAGTAGTGCCATATCCACCAATCTCTCGTAAGTCGCTCCCATAGGTACATGGGTCATGGCTAGGTTGTGCAGTGGCTCGTTCAATCCTTTAACAAAGCGGAGAGCCTTTTTATGCTGGGTGTTGACTAAATCTAATCCGAACCTAGCCAGTTGGTTGAACCGATTGACGTATTCCCTGACTGTCATACTTCCTTGCTTAAGAGATAAGAACTTTTCCAGTTGTAGACTTCGTTCAGCTTGCGAGAGGAATTTCGTCTCAAACCTTGTTCTGAAATCCATCCATGTTTCAACCGGCCTCTCGGCGTTAGTGATTTCCCACCAGTAGGAAGCTTCGTCCTTGAGCAACCATACCGCCAATTGTACCTTTTGCCTATCGTCCACCTCGAAGATAACGAACATATCCTCAGTTTCCTTGAGCTAGTTCCTCGCTTCTACGAATGATTCAGTTCCCTTGAAATCCTTTCCACCCATGGCCCTAAAATCTTTACAGATCTTTGAAAAAGCAATTGCACGAGGAGGGGGCAGAGGAGGAGGAATCGCTGCAGCTAGAGGAGGAATATCTGCTGGGCCTGCATCGTTGGCCCTAGCCTTTAAGTACCTCCTGAACCAGCCAGGTATTGGCACGCCCTCTGGAAAGTTAAGATTCCCAGACATGCTGGAATGAAAGAAAAAGATTTAAAACGGAGAACGGAAAAAGATAGATATATGGCTCTTTGGGGATTATGTTTTTCAAAATAAACTTTATTTTTTGAAAATACTTCCTTTTAAAACCTCTTTGAAAATAGTTTTCAAAAACTTTTTATCTAATCTGGTAACCTTCAGCTCTGATACCAAGTGTAACACCCCACCTCCATTAAGGTCACTCACAAAGGGAATGCCTTAACTTTGGTGGAGCGTTTTAGTAGACAGAACAGAAATTTACAAGACAGATAAACAATACTTGAGAAATTATAACTTTATTTCAGCGGAAAACAGAAATCAGTTTGGTTACATCTTTCCCAAAAACTCAAGTACATAAATATCAGCCTTGTTCAGAAAATCATCAGAGTACAAAATTTTAAAATCATAATCCCCACAGAAGCTGCCATAAGGAATCAAGCCATACTTTAAGCACTCTAAGTACTTCAAGCAGAAGAAATCTGGATCAAGCTAAAGTGTTCCCTCCTTGGAAAACCTGGGGGGAAACGGAAGAAAAGGGGCGAAAACAAGCAAGGTCAGACATAAAGTCTGGCAAGTCCAGTGACTTTCAGCATATGAACAGATAATAATAATCATGGCATGCAAATAAAACTGGATGAGAGATAACAGTAACAGGAGCAGCAGATGTACTTAGGTTAAACAGAAGAAACAAAATAATATTACTTTTCATTTCTCCGCACTAATACTAGTATAACAGGATTAGGTGTCACCCTAATGTCTAAACTGAAGCAGAAACAGGAACAAAATAATTTCCGTAGAAACAGAACGCTAATAATGGGCCTTTACTACCCCAACAGAAACAGACAGAAACAGAATTGCTAATAATGGGCCTTTACCACCCGAACAGAAACAGACAGAAACAGAATTCCAATAATGGGCCTTTACCACCCGAACAAAAAGTACAGAAACAGAAACAGATTAATCCCTACAGAAACAGAATGTAGAATTAGGTGTACACTAGTAAATGGGCCTTTACTACCCGAACAGACGGTACCACGCAGACAGGTGTTGCCACCCAACAGAAACAGACGGTACCAACAGAAACAGACAGAACTAAGTGTACCCTAAAACCCTACCCCAAGCGATCGGCTCCCTAATACATAAATACCCTATGTCGGCTCCACAATAGGGTGTATCACTCCCTAAAGTGACAACCAATTGGCACAGACCTATTTACAGATGTTACGGCGTCTTACATCCTCAGAGGCAGACCGGGATCCATGCACGCACATGACCCGGTTGGAACGCACCATCAACACCCCTCGCCATTATCAGAGTGAACCACTTATAATTAATTCAGTAAGCGTGCCCAGACCCTACCTACTGTTGGGTCAAAGTTTTGATACTAGAAAGGGTTACTGACTAATATGGGTCCCAAACAACAGATGACACAAGGAATTTCCCTCCTAACCTTGTGTCCCCCAGACTAACAGATTTTAGATTAACTTGTTTACAAGTTCAGACATACAGAGTTCAGATCAACTAGTTCACAGATTAGACAAGTTTTCAGACTAACGGATCAGATATACGGATTTAACAGATTTGTCTAACTTTGTAATTGGGCCTACAGATTCACGAAACGGGTTTGTTAAATTCATTAGTCCAATTTTAACCCTATCCACCCAACACGTTTTAGACATCATATTTATCCCAGATTTGCATTAATTAGATATTAATGCATAGACCTCTCACATTAGGTCGGTAGCTTGTGGCCGCTGGATATGCCGGGCGGTTCCGGGAAGACTTCTATCACAAGCCAGACCTAACCTCGTGTCTAAGCATATTTTAGTTATGCCAACGACCTCTCACATTAGACTGACAGTTTGCGGTTGCTGGTTAAGCCGGTTGGTTCCGGGCAGGCTTCTACCGCAAACAGAGTCTAACCTCGTGTCATAGCCAATTCATTCCAATACAGATTTTTCAGATATCAGACTAATTCTGTTTATTTAACAGATTAAACTTCTATACAAATTACAGTAGATTATTCGAGGTTCTATTAACAAGTTTTTCTCAATTTTAAGTCGAGCCTACAGATTCACATACTTCAAATTTCAGCATTTCAGTTCCAATAGATTACGTCATTCAACAGATTAAACAGGTAACAGATCTTGCAGATTAGGCTATTTAGTAGATTTAGCAGATAAGGCAATTTAACATAATTAGCAGACTAGGCAATTCAATCGAATTAGCAGTTTAGGCAATATAACAGAACTAGCAGATAACAGATATAGCAGATTATATATATCTAAAACTCTATTTACATATCTTGCCCAATCATAAATTTAGCCTAAACTTACCTGCCCAAATTAAGGTCATAATTCATAATGTAATATATGCCCCAAATTTTAATCTTAATATTCCCATTTACAGTTCATGTCAAAACTAGATCTAATATTCTAGTTTACCACTATGTCCATGTAAATCATTCTCTATTATAGCCAATTCAGATTTTTTCCAACCTATTTGCTATGTCAGATTTACTTAATTAAGCTACGCCCAATCCCCGTATAACATGTTTTCCACAAGTTTTCTAAATACTCATGAAATGGCCCTAACAAAAGGAATAGGGGATAAGCACAAGAATTGATATAAGAGAATAGGCGTGCAATAATGAACCAAATACAATAATAATGGCCCAATATGCTCTATGTACATAACAGTGAATGGGAATAAACTAGCAAAGTTACATACTAAATATGAGATCCAACATCATTAAGGGAATAGGCATAAGAAACTAACTACAATAGTTATAGGCAACTAACCACAATAGTCATGGGCGACTAATCACAATAGTTTCTTATTCAATGTCATAGGCAATAGTCTCATAGGCATGAATCATAGTCATAGGAAATAGTCTCATAGGCATGAATCATAGTCATAGGCAATAGTCTCATAGGCAATGAATCATAGTCATAGGAAATTGTCTCATAGTCAATGAATCATAGTCATGGGCAATAGTCTCATAGGCAACAGTTTCATGTCCAATTATGCATTATTATTTGTCCCAAAATTTAGCGTTCGTGCGTTAATCTCTTATGAGATTCGGCGCAGGCTCGTAGTAGCCTGGCTATAGAACAGAAAGAAGAAAGAGGTACAGAATAGTCACAGAAGAACAGATCTGACAGATAAGAATATACAAAACCTCAGATTCAGATTTATAATCATGTCACAATTAAAATTACAGTTTATAGCGGAAAATAACTGTACTTGCCTTTCGTGGTTTTAAGAAAGGATAATAAACTGTTGTTGATGCAGAAATGCTGAATTATTCCTCCTTAATTGTCGTAGCTCTAAACTTGGATTTGAGATTTGATTTAGCTTTTAATTCTATTCAAGTTAGAAGAAGATTCATCAGTCCAAGTTTGGATTCCAGCAAGGTAGCGACGCCATTTTTTTATTTTTTTATTAGAACAGAGACAGAATATAGACAGAATGAAATGATGTGGAGAGAATGAGGCTAGGGGTGTGTTTATATAGGATTAAGCGGACGAATCTAGACATAAACGAGACCGGATACATCATAATTAACCAGGTTAAAAAACTAGGTTTCGGGAGCAGGTCGACCCCCAGGTCGACACTATGGTCGACCTGGTCTGGGGGAGGTCGATTACCCATTCGACCTGGTCAGGGGTAGGTCGACTACCCAGTCGACCACCCAGTCGAACTGGGTCCTGGGCGGGAAATTTCCCGCCCAGCCCGCTTCTGGGTTTGAATTCGAATTTGAATTCGAATTTTCGAGCTGTTTTCGATTCTGAAATTTTCTGAAACTTCGGAGGGCCATATCTCCCTCATACGGACTCTGTTTCTCGAAAAATCGGACTCGTTTCCAAGCAGAATTTCGAGACAAACGCAATGGCGCAACACGTTTCCCTTTATTCATAATTTATAATTTAATTATTCTCTGATTTGTTACTTATACAATCACAGAAAATACGGGGTGTTACACCAATGTACTGTGGGGTAAGGCACAATCGGCTAAAAACATGAACTCAAAATATTTCAACTCTTAGTCGCTCAAAGCCCGTTATAAGCACTTAGGCCCATGACTAATTCATCGTCGAAATAAATTATTGTCGAGTAAGAAAGACGAAGAAAAACAGAAAATAAGGTCGAATTACGTTCTCTTACGATTCCTAAATTAACAAATTCCTCTGATACCAAATGTAACACCCCATTCTTTTCTATACACAAATTTTGACCAAAATCAAAACTTGAACACATCCAAGCATAGAGCATGTATATCTGGTACCTGCAATAAATGAGCAAGCACATAACCAGAGTAGGATAAATATAACTCACAGCGAAAACAAAATAGGATAACCAGTATTAACTCAAGTAACTCACTTTGCCAATACTGAGCATGAGAGAGAACGAGAACCGAAAGCCAAATTTAATCATCTGTGAGAACCCGACCTCCTCTAGGAGACTTAAGAGGTTGTAATGAGGAGGCGGTCAGAACAACAAGTTCCAGTGACTAAGAAATGTACAACACAGACTGTAACACAAATATATTTCGTTTAGTTCAACCCAAGATGTATGTGTGACAAGGTTAGTGATTCTAAACCAACCTTGTTAATGTTTATGCACTACTCTACTATTTTTCCCAAAGTAGTATTCCCTAATTACATTACCGAGATAAGACATTTACATACATTTTTGTGATGCCTTTATACTAGAGCTTAACTGGTTAATCCTATCGAGAGTGGGTCCCTAATTACGGGGTTTCTATCTATATGCTCATTCACTATTCTTTATTATTTAACGCCTCACTATCAATGATAGGCATGGTGGATTCTCCCTAATCACTTAAGACCCTTGGCGGACCTATTGGTCACTTATTAACCCTCAATAATATATTCAACATTAACATAAACTAGAGGGCACTAGCTATGGGCCCTAGTAGTTAAGGCTTCCTTAATTCACTAGTATACCATTGCCCTGCATAAGGTGAGAGAAGGTAATTTATCGTTCGTTATACCTTCTAGCTAACCTTATTTGATAACCTCCTTAGTCGCTTATTAGATAACCTCCTTAGTCGTTTATTACTTTCCTTTATTAGATAACCTTACTAGATAACCATATCTGACCCTTTTAATTTCCAGGTTTTGGTATGCCCACACACACATGTCATTTAAGATCCCTACGTTGAAAAAACTATTCCCAGGTGGACTCTTTAACCCTAGTCACTTAGCATTTTAGGACCCAGGAAGCGGACTATATGCGAAGGTTATTAGTTCGAACCCCATTTGCCTTTAACACCTTTCCCTTTTTGGGATAAAGTAAGCTACATTATTAAGTCATTCCCATTTAGTCCCTCTACACGAAAATGATGTACGTACAAGATTCATTTTCGTCATGGGTTCATATGGTCAATAATATTTTATATTATTAACCTACCCAGTCCAAGTCTATTTAAATTTTTAGTTCTATATTCATTAATATAAATAACGAAGGTTATACTCTCTTTATCCTAAAATATTTACTTGATTACCTCCATAATTGGACTTAGTATTTAAACAACAATCAATATCCATTAATCCCCTTATGACACCCATTTTCTTTTATTTCTATGTTTATTGCCTTTTATGACCCTAACAGTCATATTTTCCAAAGGCAACTATTTATTATTCCCAAGGTGTATATTTGTTTTACCTCAATTAGGAAAAATTATATTCTTATTTATTTTCATTTATTGGTTGACTTATATATATATATATATTATGTACCAGGCCTCTTACATTAAGTTGACTACTTGTGGATGCTGGATTTGCCGGTCGGTTCTGGGCAGACTTCAACCACAAGTTAAACTTAACCTCATGCCTTGATACATTTATTTTTATGCATTAGACCCCTCACATTAAGCTAGTTGACTACCTGTGGTTGCTGGAATTGCCAGTCGGTTCCGGGCAGGCTTATACCACAAGCGAGCTTAACCTCGTGTCTAAATGCGATTATAATTCAAATTCCTAATTGGGGTGTACAACATTTATCCTAAATAAATTTTAGGAATTGTTACCATTACCCTATCATATTCACTTACCCCATTCAACAATTGATTACAATTGTTATTTATTGAGTTGTGATCTCATTTATGGCAATCAATTATATAAATGGCTACAAATGATCACCCAAAAATATATTAATTCAAAACGGATTATATTTACACATAATTCCATATTTAAATCTTATCCAAACATTCAAACATTCCATATAATGTATATTTTACCATTTTACGCTGATTTGGAAGGATAATATATATATATATATATATATATATATTTGTCTTTATGTTTTCGTGCGGTCAACGTAGTTATTTAATATTTATTTATTATCTTGCAATACTTATTTTTAAATTAATGATTTGGTCTAATCAATTTACCAAACATTTCCTTTTTGTATTCAACTTGCCAAAAGGATTCAAGTTTTATAAAGGACCGTTTGCCAAAACCGTTGTAAGTCATGCCTATTTTGTTGAATTTACATATTTCCAAATCACATGAAATATATGTAATATATTTATTCTGGAATAGTCGATGTGAATTACATACAAATATATGTATTTGTATTTGTATGTACCTTTGCACCACTTTTTTCGTTTTAATCCTTTTTATCATACTTCTTGTGATTCCAAAATAATACCTCCTTATTTAAGAATGAGGAAAATGACATATTTTACAATGCTTAAGCCAAAACCCAACAATATTGGATATAAACAAGGAATATTTTTTTTATTCTTACAATCACATAATACACATGTTTCATCTTTTTACCCAAATTCACATATTCATATTTCAGCACTGAACTAAAAATTTGGAACATAACTACAACTAATTTATGTTTCATGGGAATGATTTCCAGATCCGGAGTGCTATGTAACATGTACAACATATCTCATGGCATAACTGTAGGAATATGAGGGAAAAATATATAAAAATCCTACAATTCATGTTATACATAATCACAACCTATCATTTGCCAATTTTACACATATTCATAATTAGACCTGATGGTTGCCACAATTTTCAATTATTTAAAAAGTAGATCTGATAGGCATAAAACATAGATTGGATTCAAATGAAATAGGTAAGTCATTATACTTGTATTAGTAAATGTCCCACTTACCATGTAGCTTTCAATTTCTGAGTTTTGAACCCTTTTAGGCTTGCAATCCCTAAATTCTTATAAATCTACAATTTATCTAGAAAGGGGGAAATTCTAGATCTGTAGAAGTGAAAGAAAAAGGGAAGAGAGCGAAGAAATTTATTGTTTAGCATCCTCTTCCATTGAATCTATTAATCTTCCCAATTCCATATGAATTTGATTTGATTTGGCATATATATGAATATATTTTATTTAGAAATTAGGTTAGGAGAGGAAGAAAAATGGCAGAGCTCTGCTTCCTCTATAGATTTGAATGGAAGAGAATGGGGCTCTACCCCTTTATTTATAGGGGTGAAAACGGCCTAAAACCATCAGATTAGTTTTAAATTATATCTGTCCATTCGTTTTTATAATATAATAAACCAATACCTCAAAACCTAGTCGTCACTGGGCTGTTTAATGCCCAGTAGATCGACCTGGTTGTCGACCGCCTGGGCATCAAACTGCCTGGATCGGCTTGGTTAACTAAGGTAAGTTATTAATTAAATATTCTATTTATTTTCTGTCTGTTTTCGTATTTCGTCCGTAACTTTTTCATATGGACTCCGTTCGCGAAACTCCAAACATGAAAGTTGACCAGAATTCCGAGACGAACGCAATGGTTAAAGTCTCGTGAATAAATTCCATTATTTGTAGAAATTCCTATTTTTGATATTCTAATAATTAATTTATATTGCCAAAATTCCGGGTTGTTACATTACAACTGTTGGATCTAGATTAACCCTAGAGGGGGGGTGAATAGGGTTTATCACAGTTTTTAACTGAATTAAAATTCTAACGAGATATTAAAATAATAAATAGATCACAGATTATAGCAGAAACAGAAATGCAGAAAATAAATCACACACAGATATACCCAGCTTCGGCAAAACCCTGCCTACTGCTGCATTTCTAAGGTTTCTACTAGGTGATAGAACAGATCCCGCATACAAGACCATGTACACTTGCAAACCCTGCTCCTATTCTAACCCTACGCTCAAATCCCTAGACTGACCAATATCCACTCGATCAGATTTCCCCTGATTATAACCCCGTAATCAGTAACCCAGATTTTACAGACTCTGAAACTGTTAGTTACCCTTAACCGAATCCTAGAATTTTACAGACTTCTAGAAACTGTTTGATCGATTTCACAACACAATTTTAAAATGACACAAAGTAGAATCAAAATTAAAACCCTAGGAATTAAAAACAAAGGGTCATCCCCTTATTAAAACACTTGGCTAGGTTTTAAGCCCATTAGGTCGGCCCCTTTCCTTTTTTATTTAGCTCGATGTCTCTGAGAATAAAAATGGCGGCCGATATCAAACTAGGGTTTCTTCCCAAATCGAATCGCTCGCTTCTTGGAACTGAATCTCTGTGCCGTCGAGTTGTCGTGGCTTTCTGATGCTTTCTTGCTCACTGATTTGTGGCTTTCAGGCGATTGAAACTCTTGTGAAAATTGTGAGTTATTCGAATTTTGTTTCTCTGATTGCTCTTGATTTTGTTGTTGGTTTTTCGATGCTTTTTAGCCGATGATGTAATTGGTGTAAATATAGGATTTTGAAATCCTTTAATTGCGCTCTGATTTCAAAAACATTGATTCGATCTGATTGCTTGGGTTTCCTCTTTTGACATGTTGCGAGATTGCTTCAAACAGATTTGTTACCTTATTTAAGATGATTTCCACGGCTTTTAATATCCTCTGTAAATTGCCATGATTTAATTTCTGGAAAAAGTTTCCATGCCGTGAATGATTTGATTTCTTCTTTTGATAGTCACGGCTTTAATTGATGAACCTGGTCGATATTGTGCACCATTGTGAACACTATTTGAATTCCAGAAAATTTAAAAAACTCTGGATGTTTATAAAACAAATCCTTGTCATATAATCAGATAGGTTGCCAAAAAAAATGTATTGTGAGTCTTGGAAAATTTAAACACACTCTTATTGCCCAATTTTGCAGCTTGATTAAATCAATTTAAACCTGCCTTAAATTGTTTCTCTCGATTGAAATGTTGCCAAAACTGAAATCAGTTTTCCCCTTTTTCTCGACTAAATCTGGAAATAAATTGCCATTTAAAACTGATTTCTTGCTTGATTAATTTTGAAGAAATATTTGCAAGATTTCTCAGTTGTCTCTTGCCATTTAAGAGCTTGCCAATTTTGTTGCATGAATTATGTACTGTCGAATTTTTTTTTGCCAAACATATGTGATTGATTTCCTTGCCAAAGTCTGTGTTTGCTAAATTCCTGGAAATGCAATCATGTCACATTGCACTGTATTCTTACCAAAGACTGTTTCCTATAATTCTGGAGTGAAATTTACATGCTGATGTTATAGCTTTATTTACGTTCAGACCATTGATACTTCACTGCCTTGAATTGCTTTTTCTACTCTACTGTGTGCACCATGTTGGACTTTTGCTGCATGTACAACTTAATGCCATGCTATATACATATGTATTTGTTCATGCACACTGATGATTCATGCATTTATCTTACTGTTTGAACTTGCAAAAGATGCTATGCCATCAGCTCAGCCAGTCTTGATGTGAACTTGAACCATGCAAGTTTTATGACATTTATGTTGTTTTGCACCATCCATGTTGCACCATTTCTTGAGCATGCTGCTCCACTTGCACCACTCTCTTGCTTCACGACATGTTGCCTTGACCATGAACCTTGATATTTGCTGCTTTGAAAAATGCATTGAATTTCTTGGCTCTACACTTGGGCTGCCTTGTACATGAGCATGCACTGTTTATTCTTGACTATTTTGGTTTGACTTTGTTGACTTGTGTTGACCATGCTGGCACACCATGATTCACTCGACCATTTTGCACTTGAATCATGTATGTTTGTCCTGAGCTTTGCTGTCTTCTTGATGCACTTTATACGTGTGCATGCATGATGCTGTTACCATGTATTTGCTGTCACAACCATTTATGTTGCTTGCTGACTTGACTTGGCCTTGTGATCATGCTGCTTTACTTTTATCTCTTAAGCTCGACCACTTTAAATTTGCACTTGAAAACTGAACTGTATTTTGGTCTGTCTTGACCATGTCTTGGTCTGGGCATGACTATGCAGTATGTCTTCACCATGTTCACCTGTTTTCTTTATTCATTTGCGGCTATGACTTGCCTGCATATGTATTTGAGCATGAATTTGCTGCGTCGATCATTTGTTTTGTTGCTTGAGTGTTGCACTGAGTCGAGATGGTCCACGTGGCTCCTCCTCAGTTGCATACACTGATTGGCGAGGCAGTGCACACGTGTATATATATACACGTGTGTATATGCAGCCATCAGAAGAGATTTCCTGTCCCTGCATTGATATATATATATGTTGTCTGCCTTGTGGTATTTACAGTGTATCACTGTGAATATCACAAGCTGTCTAGACACAGATTTATGGTTTTATAAATCAGATCAAGTCATGAAAAATGATGAGAAACACACCAGAAATCTGATGGCAAACAAAATTTAAAAATAAAATTTATATACACATGTATTCAGCTTAAATTCTATTGCAGTGTACTGTGTGTGTGTTCTTGTATATGACAGGTATGAAGACTGGACTGATGGTGAAGATAGAAGACTGAAGATACAAGACAGAAGATAAAAGACCGAAGATGATAGAGAAAAGTATATGTGTCAGTTTATGGGAGAAATGTATGTTTGAAATGTAAACAAAGTGAATGATGTAACAGTGTCAAAGTATATATGAAATGTATATCAGTGATATGTACAAATAGTGGAGTGTACTGTTTGAAATGTTGAAATAACATATCATATTTAAATAAAATACTGTTTGAATATTTAAATTCGTGTATAGTAGTATTCTGTTTAAATATAAATATTATATTCATGTCTGTGATGTATATTAACAGTACGATATCAAACACATTTATAATATATATTTATTTGGTTGTTATCATCAAACAAAAATCATATAATAGTGTATACGACTACGTCATATACAACAATCTCCCCCTTTTGATGATGACAAACAAATAAAAGATTTTGATCGTAATAAATGTGTTTGAAAAATAAATGTATGTGTTTGACAAATAAATGTGTTGTGTTTGACAGTGAATATTGAACTCCCCCTATTTATTTGCCCCCCCTACAACTGACAACTCCCCCTATAACTGTGCATGAGTGAAATGTATGAATAATAATAAATTTTCAGAATTAAAAATATTTATAAACTATTCACTCATAAATCAAAATCTCAACCCATTCTCCCCCTTTTGTTATCATCAAAAGGATATAGAATTTAAAATAAAGATGAAAAAACTACTAAAAATATAATTTCAGCTTAAGAGAAAGAATGGTCACCATAGATCTCAATCAGTCAAACAAAAATCATAATAAACTGAGAACTAGTGGCATATTTCACAATGCAGAAAATGACTGATTTACGACGAAATTTATATAAATGAGGAGAGTTATATAAAAAATGAATTTCAATTAATTTTCAAACGAATTTTTATAAAAAAATGAGAATCAAAAAACAGTGATGGATTTGAATTATAATTATAATTCAATTTAAGTGACAAAAACGAATAATCTCAAATCCCAATACCTATCAATCAACAAATCATAATACGTCATAAAATTTCAACACATTTCACAGATTAGAAAGTGGATTGATAGGCTGGTTATTATACACCAAGGATAATTTCATATTAAAAAAAATATTGCACATTATTTTCTTTTCTTTTTCTTTTGATTTAAGAGCACCCTGACCACGCATAACCAAAGCTTGTATTTTTAAATGAGGTCAGTCGCAGCTTAAATTGTAAGTTGTCTCATAACCATGCATAACCAGAGCTTGGATTTTTAAATGAGGTTAGAGACATGCTTATGTATCAATTATATATTTTATCATTTTCAGCTTTAAATATGAAAAACTCCCCAGTATATACAACCAATATGAATGATAGAAATGTGATAGGTACAGAAATGGACTGTGAAATAAATTTCTAAATTAATTATATTATGAAATATGACCAACTGTACCGGGATTATTGAAAATTTTCAATTTTCAATTGACACTAATTCTGAAAAATAACATAACCACAATTCCATCACAAACATTTTCACTGTTTATTCCTTTTTTTTTTAAAAAAAAAATATTAAACTCTCCACATTTATAAAATTTTTTATCATGGATGGCAGAATGATGATAGATAATGAGTATGGTCGTGAAATAATTGCCAGTTCAAAGATATTATAATAAATATTCAACCATCATGAAAATCCAGATAAAATCTCCTCTTGTTGTGAAATATATTGCAGTCATAATTCATCACAATTTCAGATTCTGATATATTTTGATGAATTATAAATACAGAACAATTTGGATATTGATTTCAATTTCTAAAAAATAAATAATCTTAAAGTTGAAAAATTAATTACAAGAGGAATATAAAGAGCTATACAGGACAAGAGTGAATAAAATATATACAACAAAAAATTCAGCACATCTGATACCAATTGTTCTCGCTTTCTCGAGGATTTTACCAAGACAATCACAGACAACAGAAATTTAAAGCCCAAGCAGACAAATCAAACAATAAGCAATTATCAAAGAACAGTATCAGAGCAGTGCAGAACACAATATCACATCAGACTTGTCTGGGGATGGTCACATAAGAACTTTCATGATCCAAGATTAGAACTACCGTTTATTTGAAATCATTTGAGGAATATGAAAAATCTCTAGATTCAATGAATCGATCACACCAAATTATTATTTTCACATTCAGAATATGTGTGCGATTCAATAAATCAATAATTTCAAATGATTTTAAACAAACAATCATTCAAATCAAATAACCATGAAATAGCAGAGAAATTCAAGACCGGATTTTCAAAGAATTTTCACAAGAATTTTCTGACAAGTCCTCAAGAAATTTTAGATCATCTACATCAATTTTGTGAGATGTTCATGATCCAAAGAATAAAAATAATTTATTTGAAATCATTTGAATTAATGTCAAATTTTGAGATATAATGAATCAGTCACACAAGGTTAATAATTTCAGATTTAAGTGGTGTGTGAGATTCAAAATATCAGGAATTTCAGATGATTTCAAACTAAACTAATTTCAACCATAATAATCATGAATAAGGATGAAATTCTAGATGTATCACTGATTTAGCCCAAATATTTTTCAAGTCAGAAATAATCAAGCCAATCTAAAAATTAATGAGATTATCACAACTGAGAAGTAACAGTGCTGTAATGAGTATAATACTTTAAGCGTTTCCAAAATGAATTGGAAGGGACTCAAAACCGTATAAGTGTGTGAAATTTCATTAATTATTCAGATCTTCAAAAATTTAGAATTCTAGTTAACAGTGTTCAAGATATGATATGAATGCATCAACACTGTTATGAATTCAAAAATCAGAAAATAAACTTCAAAACAATTGCAGATAAATACAAGTTCAAATTCAGGATATGGAAACAATTAACACATGATGATTTTATACAAGTAAGGCAAATTTCCAGAAAATCATTAATTCTGCAACTGGAAGTTTAAGAAGCACAGAATAAACAAAGAGATATGGAAGTGACAAATCAAATAAAGACAAATAGAAGAAAATAAAATAGAAAGGGGTAGAAGAAGCAGGAATAAACAATAAAAAATATTTACAAGGTTGAGATCAGAAATCATACCTGATTCACAGAAAACGTTGTGGATCTCTAACTCGTCAGACTTTGCTAAGGAACAGTAGATGATTCAATGATGTGAAGCAGTTTGAATCAGTTTCTCTTTTCAGCACAGTTTTTCCTCAGCCTCCTTTGGTAGCTAACTGTTTAGAGGATTGAGTGGTCTAACAAAGGCAGTAAAACCACTCACAGTTGTATTTGTTCGTTTTGGTACCCAAACCTGTTTATATAACAAACCATCAGAATAAACCTTTGTACCCTTAGGAACCCAAATCTGTTTGAATTTCACGAAGTTTGGTTTATTTCCTTTTGGGATCCAGGATTGTTTAGAAGGATTATTATAAAACAATTTCTCATTTTGATTTTGACTCAAAAAACCTTTGAAATTATAAGAGTTCAAATTTTCAAATTGATTCTTTTCAAGGTTGTTTGAAGGATTTTTCAAATCATTTGTAATTCGTCTTTCAAAAACATTATTTTTCTCAAACCCAAGTCCACGTTTATTTTGAACAGAAAATTGGTTTTTCAACAACATATTCAAAGATTTTTCACCATTTGAAAAATTAGACAAGATTGTTTCAAGTTGTTGAATTTCAGTTTTAAGATCACCATTTTCTTTCAATAAATCTGAACAACGATTTTTAGTGATCTCACATCTTTTAAAATCAGATTTCAAAACCAAATTTTCATCTTTGAGTAACTTTATTTTGGTTTGGGACTCAGCAATCTCAGCCTCAAAATGTTTTCGACTTTCAGACTCAAATTTCTTGAAATTTTCAATCTCGTTTTCAAGTTCTTTCAAAATCGAATTCGATTTCAACAGATTTTCCTTTTCTGCAATTTCAAGTTTGGAATGAATATTAGTTTTAAAAATTTCAAATTCCTTTTGCAGATGATTGTTCAAATTTGATAACTCAATCTTGTTTGCTTTTAAGACCAAAATTTCATCTTCAAACTTTTGAATATTTTTATTGAGATGAACAAGATTGGTTTTCAATTTCAAACAATTTTTACAATCTGAATCTGAAAGGTTTTTAAAATATTCAAGCCGTGATTCCAAATCATCAATTTTGCTGTTCAACTCAGAATTCCTAGATTTTAGAGTTTTGTTTTTAGATTTGAGTTTATCAACAGATTTAGTTAAATCAACACACATATAAACCAAATCTTCGTATGAGAAATTTTCAACTTCAGCATCCGTTGATTCTCCATCACCTGATCCTTCTGAATTCTCATTTGTAAATCCTGTTAAACAGAATTCTGAATCTGAATTGACAATCTGGGGTTTTGAGCTGGAGTTGTCAATTTGACCATACTTCGTATTGAGAGCTGTCCAAATTTCCTGCGCAGTTAAACAATGGGAAATCAGACTGTATTGATTATCATCAAGATGAGAATAAAGAATATGTGTAGCACGAGAATTAAAAACTTTATCTACCATATCGTACCCATTGATAACAACATCCCAACATTTAATATTAACAGATTTTAAATGAAATTCCATTTTGGATTTCCAGTTTAAAAAATCTGTTCCAGTGAAAATAGTTGGAGATGAACTGGACTGACTCTCGCTAGACAGACAACTAGGGTTACCCATGACTCTAGAGTTAAAAAAAATACCTGCTCTGATACCACTTGTTGGATCTAGATTAACCCTAGAGGGGGGGTGAATAGGGTTTATCACAGTTTTTAACTGAATTAAAATTCTAACGAGATATTAAAATAATAAATAGATCACAGATTATAGCAGAAACAGAAATGCAGAAAATAAATCACACACAGATATACCCAGCTTCGGCAAAACCCTGCCTACTGCTGCATTTCTAAGGTTTCTACTAGGTGATAGAACAGATCCCGCATACAAGACCATGTACACTTGCAAACCCTGCTCCTATTCTAATCCTACGCTCAAATCCCTAGACTGACCAATATCCACTCGATCAGATTTCCCCTGATTATAAGCCCGTAATCAGTAACCCAGTTTTTACAGACTCTGAAACTGTCAGTTACCCTTAATCGAATCCTAGAATTTTACAGACTTCTAGAAACTGTTTGATCGATTTCACAACACAATTTTAAAATGACACAAAGTAGAATCAAAATTAAAACCCTAGGAATTAAAAACAAAGGGTCATCCCCTTATTAAAACACTTGGCTAGGTTTTAAGCCCATTAGGTCGGCCCCTTTCCTTTTTTATTTAGCTCGATGTCTCTGAGAATAAAAATGGCGGCCTATATCAAACTAGGGTTTCTTCCCAAATCGAATCGCTCGCTTCTTGGAACTGAATCTCTGTGCCGTCGAGTTGTCGTGGCTTTCTGATGCTTTCTTGCTCACTGATTTGTGGCTTTCAGGCGATTGAAACTCTTGTGAAAATTGTGAGTTATTCGAATTTTGTTTCACTGATTGCTCTTGATTTTGTTGTTGGTTTTTCGATGCTTTTTAGCCGATGATGTAATTGGTGTAAATATAGGATTTTGAAATCCTTTAATTGCGCTCTGATTTCAAAAACATTGATTCGATCTGATTGCTTGGGTTTCCTCTTTTGACATGTTGCGAGATTGCTTCAAACAGATTTGTTACCTTATTTAAGATGATTTCCACGGCTTTTAATATCCTCTGTAAATTGCCATGATTTAATTTCTGGAAAAAGTTTCCATGCCGTGAATGATTTGATTTCTTCTTTTGATAGTCACGGCTTTAATTAATGAACCTGGTCGATATTGTGAACCATTGTGAACACTATTTGAATTCCAGAAAATTTAAAAAACTCTGGATGTTTATAAAACAAATCCTTGTCATATAATCAGAAAGGTTGCCAAAAAAATGTATTGTGAGTCTTGGAAAATTTAAACACACTCTTATTGCCCAATTTTGCAGCTTGATTAAATCAATTTAAACCTGCCTTAAATTGTTTCTCTCGATTGAAATGTTGCCAAAACTGAAATCAGTTTTCCCCTTTTTCTCGACTAAATCTGGAAATAAATTGCCATTTAAAACTGATTTCTTGCTTGATTAATTTTGAAGAAATATTTGCAAGATTTCTCAATGTGTCTCTTGCCATTTAAGAGCTTGCCAATTTTGTTGCATGAATTATGTACTGTCGAATTTTTTTTTGCCAAACATATGTGATTGATTTCCTTGCCAAAGTCTGTGTTTGCTAAATTCCTGGAAATGCAATCATGTCACATTGCATTGTATTCTTACCAAAGACTGTTTCCTATAATTCTGGAGTGAAATTTACATGCTGATGTTATAGCTTTATTTACGTTCAGACCATTGATACTTCACTGCCTTGAATTGCTTTTTCCACTCTACTGTGTGCACCATGTTGGACTTTTGCTGCATGTACAACTTAATGCCATGCTATATACATATGTATTTGTTCATGCACACTGATGATTCATGCATTTATCTTACTGTTTGAACTTACAAAAGATGCTATGCCATCAGCTCGGCCAGTCTTGATGTGAACTTGAACCATGCAAGTTTTATGACATTTATGCTGTTTTGCACCATCCATGTTGCACCATTTCTTGAGCATGCTGCTCCACTTGCACCACTCTCTTGCTTCACGACATGTTGCCTTGACCATGAACCTTGATATTTGCTGCTTTGAAAAATGCATTGAATTTCTTGGCTCTACACTTGGGCTGCCTTGTACATGAGCATGCACTGTTTATTCTTGACTATTTTGGTTTGACTTTGTTGACTTGTGTTGACCATGCTGGCACACCATGATTCACTCGACCATTTTGCACTTGAATCATGTATGTTTGTCCTGAGCTTTGCTGTCTTCTTGATGCACTTTATACTTGTGCATGCATGATGCTGTTACCATGTATTTGCTGTCACAACCATTTATGTTGCTTGCTGACTTGACTTGGCCTTGTGATCATGCTGCTTTACTTTTATCTCTTAAGCTCGACCACTTTAAATTTGCACTTGAAAACTGAACTGTATTTTGGTCTGTCTTGACCATGTCTTGGTCTGGGCATGACTATGCAGTATGTCTTCACCATGTTCACCTGTTTTCTTTATTCATTTGTGGCTATGACTTGCCTGCATATGTATTTGAGCATGAATTTGCTGCGTCGATCATTTGTTTTGTTGCTTGAGTGTTGCACTGAGTCGAGATGGTCCACGTGGCTCCTCCTCAGTTGCATACACTGATTGGCGAGGCAGTGCACACGTGTATATATATATACACGTGTGTATATGCAGCCATCAGAAGAGATTTCATGTCCCTGCATTGATATATATATATGTTGTCTGCCTTGTGGTATTTACAGTGTATCACTGTGAATATCACAAGCTGTCTAGACACAGATTTATGGTTTTATAAATCAGATCAAGTCATGAAAAATGATGAGAAACACACCAGAAATCTGATGGCAAACAAAATTTAAAAATAAAATTTATATACACATGTATTCAGCTTAAATTCTATTGCAGTGTACTGTGTGTGTGTTCTTGTATATGACAGGTATGAAGACTGGACTGATGGTGAAGATAGAAGACTGAAGATACAAGACAGAAGATAAAAGACCGAAGATGATAGAGAAAAGTATATGTGTCAGTTTATGGGAGAAATGTATGTCTGAAATGTAAACAAAGTGAATGATGTAACAGTGTCAAAGTATATATGAAATGTATATCAGTGATATGTACAAATAGTGGAGTGTACTGTTTGAAATGTTGAAATAACATATCATATTTAAATAAAATACTGTTTGAATATTTAAATTCGTGTACAGTAGTATTCTGTTTAAATATAAATATTATATTCATGTCTGTGATGTATATTAACAGTACGATATCAAACACATTTATAATATATATTTATTTGGTTGTTATCATCAAACAAAAATCATATAATAGTGTATACGACTACGTCATATACAACAACAACAACAAGCAGACCCCTAAGTACCTATCTAGCCGATAATCATTAGGTAATCCTCTTGCCACATAATACTTCTATAAGAATGGGAATAACACAATATTGATGGCCTTATCCCTTAGGAGGAATCTAACCAAGCCACTTAGGGCCTCAGGAAGTGGATCTCCCCAGAGATTACCCCACTAGTCCGTATACGAGACCATATAATATTTCAATTTTAGGGAGAGACGGACCGAAAGATCACATAATACCTAATGAGGGTTGATCCTATGACTATAAACCGTACACCTAAGGATAAATCCGTAAGGAAAAGGGCTCGTCCTAATCACTTAATATCCTCCAAGGGGGGTTATCCACTTAATATTTAACCCTTGAAATAGGTCCCCATATTGCTAAATGGTCCATGACACTAAACATCTCACATTAACCTAACTTTTATTACAATAATGGGTTAACCTCACGTCCACATGTCATTAAACATGTAATAAAGGTCGTTTACTCACAAACAACACAAACACACACATACATGCACAATTTCCTAATAGGGAAGTTTAAATTCAAAATTAAAGATCCTAATTAATATGCATTTAATTCGTATTTATTACACGTTGATTACGTTATATTGATTGATAATTACACATTTATTAACCGCATGAAATAATGCTTAACCTAGGAAATGTCAATCCTCACCCCAAAAATATAGAATTACAAGTATTTTTCCCTATGATCCACACCACTATCATAAAATATCCACAAAACTTGGTTTTTCCATATATTAACCCTTATAGACAAAAGTATGACAATAATTCATATCCACCAAACAAAAGACTTGTTACTTTGATTTCTATTTACTTCTGTAAATCAAATGGACTTTATCACAAACAATTTACATAATTATCCTTCTAGTTTTATTTCACCATCCTTTACAATTTTGTGAACTATGATAGAAATAAAGGATTTGAATCACATATATTTTATTGCCCTTAGATCCACTGTTTTTATGATAGTATAAGATTTTAAAGTAGACAGAGGAAGGAAGTGAAATAAACTGGGTATATATGAGGGTTAGAAAATGAAGGATCCCATTTGATTTATGTACATAATAAATCAATACATACAAGATTAGCACTTACGAATTTATAGAGTTTTAAAGGGGTCTTGTTTTGTTTTGTTTTGTTTTGTTTACTTTACGCATAACCCTAAAACTCTTTAGGAATATACAAATCCAATACTACAACTAAACAACTATAAACCAAAGAAAAACTTATAGATTCCACTCGCATCATTGAAGATCTTATAGTGTATCTAGTTCTATTTGGAATCCTTTTAGGATTTGTTTTCCTTGATATATACATTTAAAAGTGTGAGATGAAAAATAAATAAAACAAAAGATTAGAGGAAGAAAAGGAGAAAACTAACCCTAACTATATCTAAGAAGAAAGAGACAGTATTGAAGAGCAATACCATAAGAATTGTGAATTGGAGTGAGGTGTCTAGTGTCTTACTTATAGCTACCAAAACTAATGTAGACTGTTAGATTTTCAAAATATGAACTGTAAAATAGCAACCTTATCCTAAGAAGGCTCCAGCTGCTACAACCTAAACCAACTTGAAGCAGTTGAGCTTTTCCCTTAATCAGTCAACCATGTAGTCGGCCGCTATTATATTATGGGTAGTCAACTGCCCTCCTATCCTAGATACATTTTTGAACCATTGCACACGTTTTATTAATTACATTATTAATCCTAGTTCAATGCTCATTAATCCATTAACGTTTATCCCTTCCTAGTATATACAAACAATATATTCAATTTTGAATTTCAAATACCAGAATCTTTTTCATTTATTCTAATTTAAAATTTATATTTCAAACTATATTTATTTTAAATATGAAAACTTCAACTGCTTATAACTTTCACACACATGCTCCGTTTTCAGCATACTCTATATGGAAACAAATCAGAATCTTGCCACAAACATAGAAGTGTGACTTTCATGGCCAAGTTCTAAAATATTAAATTTCCATATTTTTTGCCTAATATTAATTTTTAGTTCTTGTATTTTCTGTGTCTATTTTGGTAGATTTTATGAGGTGTTACACACCACTTAAAAGATATTTCATCCCAAAATCTTTCAAGGGGCAAACAATACATCTTGTCCTAAGAAACATGTTAAATAACCAAATTGTTTTATACATCCATCTACACAACAAATTTTTTCAATGTGGTTATGTGCTTCAAACATACTAAGATGAGTTTAGTCATAGCATGGAAGTGTAATCCCTGATGTTATGTGTATGCAACACACTCTATCCTGCATAATTTTTTATATGAGTACACTGTGTTAGTGAATCAATATTGTCAACAATTCCAATCATCCAACCTAGCGACCACGGTGCAACCAAAGATATTAATTTTGGAGGAAATTATTACCCGTGGAAAGCTAGGGATGAGTCTCCTTCATTTTATTTTCCGTCTCTCAAGTGCTTTCCACTGGGTTTTTTTCCCTATTGTACTCAGACTAGCTTAATAATTTTATTGTAAAGCCTCTTAGTTATGTTCTTCACAACGCGTGTGGTGACACGGTGTACCATAAACTCCGACTCTATGTCCTCAAGCTGATTAGTTTTTTGTCTAATAGCAAAGTCATGAAGGCTCTTTCTCAAATGAGAAACATGGAACGCATTGCAGATTCCTGCTAATTTATCTAGAAGTTCCACACAATAACCCAACTTCCCTATCCTTTCCAAAATGTTAAGTGGTCTAATAAATCTAGGAGTTAATTTATCGCCCTTGCTGAATCTAACAATCTTTCTGAGATGAGAGACTTTAACAAACACCGTATCCCCAGTATTGAATTTAAGCTCCTTCCTTCTCCTATCATTATATGATTTCTGTCGCTTTCGAGATGCCTTCATTCCTTGCTTGATTAGTTCAATTTTCTTCATGGAATCATGGACTAAATCTAGTTCGAGTAAAATTTTGTTAATAGTTCCCCACCAAAAGCTTGGCGATTTGCATGAATGCCTATAAAGTCTTACAAAATTTGGTTAATTATTTTGGTTTTTCTGTTGGTATGAGGATCTTAAGCAGTACTAAGATTGAGGGATATCCATAATGTTATTTGAAGGCTCTCCAAAACTCACAATTGAACAAAGGATCTCTATAAATTACAATACTAATTGAAATTCCATGAAGTCGAACAATTTCCTTGATGTACTCTGAGCCAATGAAGTCATAGCCCAACTCTTCCTAATTAGAATAAAGTGAGCATGCTTCATAAGTCAGTTAAACACAACCAAAATTTCTTAATTTCCTTTTTGACTTATAGGTAGTCCTTCCATGAAATCCATTGAAACATGTTTCCCATTTCCATATGGGAATCTCTAGAGGTAATAGCAATCCTTCAATCTCTCCTTGCTTTGCTTTAATTGTTTGACATGTCAAATACTTAGCTATAAAATCTTTCATACTCTTTTTCATCACTTTTCAAAAGAAAGTCTTCTTCATATTCTTACATTCTGTATCCTCCGGGATGAATGGTCATTTTAGAGTGGGGTTACCTTTAGGCACTTCATTTCTCAGATTTCTAATCCCAGGGACACAAAGGCATCCATCTCATCTTATACTACCTTCGTTGTCTATTAAATATCTACCACATGAGGAAAGCATTGTAACAACCCGGAATTTTGGAACCAATTAAACAAATTTATTTTAGAAATTTTAATGTTTAAAATAATTTATTTTGAATAATAACGAATAAAAGTTTATTTAAATAAAAGTTAGAACGAATAAATTTAATTTAATTATAAAAGGAGTTTAAAATACCGCGACAATTTGAAAATTTGAATTTAATCTTTGACTGAATGTACAGGATTCAAAACAAATCGAATTTTAGTGAAACCAAAAATATTTAAATCTATTTAAAAATATTTTTCCAACGAATCTGAAAAATTGATATTTCATAGCCGAAATGAAAAGTTATGTCCAGTTTAATATTCAGAATAGTCGGTATGGAATTTAATATAATATATAGCCCGTATATACAACCATCTTGCAAACGACCTCCATTTTGGACGAAACCAACCTGGTTCGATCTGGAATGTCAAATTATTGTTAGATTCCAATTTTCATAATTTTTGGAATTAATATGTGAGCGTGGCAAATGAAAACGTGTTTTGTCAATTTTAGTTGAATTGGATCGACCAGAAAATGACCATTTTTCAAACGGTCTCCAAATTCGACGAAATTATTTTTTTAGTACCATATTGTCAAACCATAACTAGAAATATTTTTCTGTAATTTTCAGAGTCAGTATGTGACCTCGGTAAATTAAAATGTACATTTAAATTTAATATTAAAATGTTTTATATTTTAAATTAAAGAAAGTGGGCTGACATGATCAAACAGGCCGATGGGACCTAGCCCATTGTGTCCGGAATAGGGATATTTGGCTAGGGGCAGTATTCTTTGGGCTGGATTCGGAGTTATTAAGAAATAACGGGGTTTTCTGAAAATTAAAGAATTAAATTATTAAAATATTATAAATAAACCTAAATTCACAGAACCGTAATCTAATTCTTCATAGCCGCCACTATTTTCTTGAATGGCCAAATTGCTCCAAAACATTTTCCCAAATCGTTTTCATCATGGTTCGATTTAAATTGATTTCAAAACGAACTTTGTAGAGATTTCCATCAGCTCCATTTCTATACGGGTTTAATCTAGATCCATGGAGGAAATCGCTCAATTTTTGAGCCTAAACTCGCACCGCTCATCACCGTTTTCCGGCCACCTGGCGATCTCGAGCTCAGCGAGGCACACGGAGGTGGTAGACGAGGCAGAGGGGCATCTTGGGGTGGTGGCTGATCGACTTCAGACGTAGTGTGGAGGCAGCAACGTTCGAAGATTCAGATCGACGAAGTGGGTTTGGGTTTCCAGAATCGTGAACGAGATGTAGAAGGAAGATTAACAGGGAAAATGATGCAATTAAATTTTTAATTATAATATTATTAATTTAATGATGTTTAAATATATAAATGACTGTAACTTGACCAAATGAAATCAGATTTCAGCAAATTTAGATCCGCTGGAATCACAACGATGAGATCAACAACATGGAATCGACTAGAGCTTAAACGGAGCAAGTTGGAAGTTCAAAAAAAACCAATGTGAGAATTTGCAATTCAAAATAAAAATAAATATATATATATATTGATTGTGATTGTAATATTAAATATATGCACCGTATAAAATTTGGATTGATTGATTGACTGTGGTGGTGATGATTGGTCGAATTTTATATATTTGATAAGATAAAATATAATCTTTAATTGTTTAAATAAAATGTCATTATTTAGAATAATGTTATGTTAGGATAAAAATACCAATTTTTGTTGAATATAATTATTGAAACAAAATTGTGATTTTTGTCAAAATATAATGGTTGAAAACAAAATGAATATTTTTGTCAGAATAAAAGAGTTAAAAACAAAAATAACATTTTGTTAAGTAGATTTGTGTTACAACAAAAATATCAATTTTGTTGAATTAGATTATTGTTAACAATATGAAATATCACCTTTATGCATTTTGTTAAAAAGTAGAATTTTTGTCAAATAAAATTTTTTATTTTTATTTGTCATTGTTAAAAATAGAATGGTTGTCAAATAAAAACATTTCTTTTTATTTGTAATGTTAAGGATAGAAATTTGTATGCAAATAAAATTTACATTTTTATTTGTCATGTTAAAGGTAGAATTTGTAGACAAATAAAATGTTCTTTTATTTGTCATTAGAAAACACCGAAAAATGTATGTAAAATAAACATGTCATTTATTTAGGATTATGTTTTGTAAAATAAACATGTCATTTATTTAGGATTATGTTTTGTAAAATAAACATGTCATTTATTTAGGATTATGTTTTGTTAAATAAATATGTTATTGATGTTGAAAACTTATTTTGTAAATATGTCATTCAGTTAGAACATATTTTGTAAATAAAATATGTCATTTATGTTGAAAACATATTTTATAAATAAATATATCATTTATGTTAGAAAACATATTTTGTAAATAAATATGTTATGTAAATAAAAATGTCATCTTATTAAATAATGTCATTTATTTAGGAAAATGTCATGTAAGATAATAATGCCATTTATTTAGAAATGTCATTTGACTTAGGAATGTCATGTTATTATGAAAATGTCAATTTATTAGAAATTTCATGTTAAAATAAAATATCATTTTTTATTTGTTATGTTAAAAAAAAATAGAATTGCTGTCAAATAAAAACTTTATTTTATTTGTCACTAGGAAACATTAAACATGTTATATAAATAAATTATCTTTTTATATTGTCATTAGGACATTAAATCATTTTATGTAAATAAATTATCCTTTTACATTGTCATTAGAACTAGAGCATATGTACGTTGACAAGATTCCCTTTTTATTTTATCACTTGAATTTGGAAACATGTATGCAGGCAAAATTGTCTTTTAATTTTTTAACATTAGAAACATGTAGAGGAATTATACGAATAAAATTGCATTTTTATTTGACATCAGAAATATACTAACATGTTTTGTTCATTATCATCAACATGTTAGCGGAATTAGAATTGGTTAAATTCATTAACCAGTGATTCATTTAGATTAATTGTTGTTGTTTGAAAACCCCACACGGGTATTGGAATGATATTTGACATGCATTAGTCCCAATATTTAGTTATATGTCAATCGATGGATTGACAGTCTGTGATGAACATTATTTATTTATTTTAATGCTCACACAGTTGTAAAACTTCACTCTGGATGTGAATGGATTGTTTATTGATTATTTATCGTTATTGTTATATAAATGCGATGTATGAAATCCATATAACTGAAATTATACGGTAACTGATTGAGTCGCATTCCGATTCAGAATATTTTTATATAAAGAATATTTTAAAATAATGAATATTCTAAAATAAATTTAATAAAGAACAAAATTATGATTTTTATGTCCATTTTTGGATGGACACAAAACTATAAAATATAAAGCCGGGTTAAGTATAAAAACGCCATTTTTAACCCGAACGGGTTTTCCGATTGATTTTATTTCATTTTATAATGTACATCGAAAAGTATTGATTTCAAAATATAATATTTTGGAAATATTATTATTTAATATGATAAAAATATTGAATATTCAATTTTGATTTAAAACTGAAAATGAAGTTAAAATCGTTTTAAAACGAATTTATAGATATTTATAAAATACGTTTTAAAAGGAAATCGATGATATATATATATAAAATATTTATTTATTTAATGGCTTGAATAGAATGCACCGCGCAACAACCGTTCACGAATTCGACCATTAACTTTAAATAGACGTAACGGAAGATCCGACCATTGGATTCTCCTAAAACCGGAACCATTGGGTGCATACCGAAAAGAACTTTCCAATGAATAAAAGAGTTTTGAAATCTAACAGTTCGATTTGGAATTATGTACAAATCAATTTCAGAAAAGGTCGCTATGGATGCAGTTCGGTGGCCGTTATTGGAAACCGACTGTACTGGCCTTAATAAAATTATTAAAAATATGGAAAAATTATGTAAATTCATAATAAATGAATTGGAAAGATTTTAGATGAAATCAATTCCATATTTGAAAAGATAAAAATATATTTTTATCGAAATGAACAAGTTATTAACTAGAATAAATCATTAAATTAAAGATTTAATGAAGTTTTCCAAATAATTAATGTTTAATTGGAATTAAATAAAATAAATTGGATTTTTGGGTTTTTCGTGAATAGTGCCTTAAATAACACTGTTCTTAAACCCCGTAAGAAAAGAATAAACCTTTTAATTGAGATTATTAGAGTTTCCAATTATATTTAGTAATTGAAATAAAATGAAATGTGAATTGGGTTTATCGTGAACTGTATTTTAAACGACATTTGTTCTTTAACCCAAGTAATAGTGAAAATATAATTTGGAATTTATAAATCTTTATTTAAGATTTAATGGCAATTTTTTTTCAAAATAAAGTTTTTCCAATTTAATATATTAAATTGGAATTGAATGGAATTCGATTTAATAATAATCGAGATGAGCTTCTGTAAAAGAAGACCGTTATTATATATGGAATTTAAAAGAATTTTCCGTTATTCCATTTATATTATTATTCTAATATGGAAATTTATATCGATTATATATTGATTTGATTTCTGTGAAAAATCCATGTTTAATGGAAGATGATTTTGGGTTTATCGTGAACTGTGTTTTAAATGACATTGGTTCTTTAACCCAATTAAAGACAAGATTAATTCCTTATAGTTGAATAATATAAAGTAAGAATTTTTGATATTAAAACCAAATTGGAGTTTTAATGAATCATTAAAAATGAAGATTAAAGAATAATTTTAAAAGAACTTATCTTTGATAAAATTAATGGGAACCTTTTCTCTAATAATGTGAATATTTTATTAAAAGAATATTCTGAGTTGGAATGTGGCATATGATGTGTTTTATAGCACTGGATTTTTGATTATAAAATACGCGAGTTATTCGAAAAGACCGGGTTTAACCCATTTTGAACAATTTCTACGACGATTAGAAGTCGAAGACGAAGACGGTGGTTGAAGACTGGCGATCTTCACATTTAAAATGGGTGACTACTGATGCTATGGACTGATTTGCTCCCAGGAAAGGGTTAAAGTGGTAGTTATCCGGACGTACTTGTTGATTGTCCGGATATGCGAGGACCTCTCTCCTGTATTGGACATATGGACGAGGAATAAGTTGTCTCTGATTTCGTTCAGACCCGGAAGACTTGTAAATGGATGGTATGTCTAACGTTGTACTCCTTTATGCTGTATTCGTTGATCTCCACTAAATATATATATATATATATATATATATATATATATATATATATCTGTTTGGTGGCGGAGAATTTATTCCCTTGCTTAACACCCTTCTTTGAGACGTACGAGCTTAGAGGTTATATATTAGCAGAAATCAATGGTATGGTATGGGTTGACAATGTGGCATGCTAAGATGCAAATGATCAAGGCTTTTGTTGAAAAGCAGAGCCTTGTGGTTGATGATCAAAGCACAACTTTAATTAGCATAGCTTTATGTATAGCGTTACTTCGCGAGCCTCACACCCCGGTATGAACCAGAAACGGGAGAAGGATCCAGGGAGAACATACGTTTCTTTCTAGCTAGAAGTGTTGTCTGGGTTTTACAAGCCCAGATATTTTTACTTATGTGGATGATGGATTGCAAGGCGCCTCGGTATTTGAGCCCCTAGTGGCTCTATTTTACACCCCATAGGGCGGGGAGACGTATTGTTCAGGAATTTATATATAATCCACCAACATAAGTTGGGGACCGGCCCTATGGCTCTAGGTGCAGTTGCGACTGAGTCCTGAGGCTCGGGCTAGAGAATCTCGAATTCGGTAAGGACGATCCCTTGCCTTGGTTCATGATGGAAATCCAACTTCCAATAAGACACCGTACGGTTTTGATTGTAAAACTAGTATGGCGACATAGTATATGGTAGCTATGTCGTCTATGATTGATACATTATGATTGAAAGGTTTTTGAAACGTATATACACTAATAATAATATCAAATCTGTTTTATCGTATCAAGCATTTTTGACCATTATAAGGTAAAACTCTATCCTCTGGTTTGCGTTGCATTATGTGATAGCAGTTGAGTCTTATAATGGTTTCATTTTTCTAAAAAAGCATTTCGTTGTTTAACGATTTACTTTATTTAAGCACTGGCAATCCAATGCAGTAAACCCGTTCCGCATTAGCAGCGTGGTCCTGTGATTAGCCTTATTATTAGATAAGTTAAGTAAAGATTTCTCATACCAGTCTCATGACTGATTCGTAGTTTGTTTCACTTGCAAACTCGGGTGCCCATATTTTCCACACGGGCAGTCGAGTAGCTTATTTTGCAAATACTTTCATTGTGTTAGTTTATTTGTTTCCACTGTAGTGTATCACATTTATTGTAAATTAATCTTTCGCTGTATTATATTCGATGTACTCTGATATTCTGTACTCTGATGTAACATTATTATGATGTTAATAAAAGTTTGTTGTTATTTGTTCTGATGTGTTGTATACCCAGAGTTAGCGTATTCGGGTTTTGAACGGTCTTGGTTGATCTAACGATCGATTAGGTCCGAGCAAAATTCCAATCGTTACAAGCATACTCCAAATTTCAACTTTCCTATTTCTCCCTCAACTCTTCATTATATCCTTATTCCAACTTAATCCATTCTTTTAAGGATGGCCTCACATCTAAAGCTGCTAGAAATCCTTAAGAAGGTTCTAATGGTGGTTGGAGGTTAAAATTGGAGAGAAAAATCCAATTGCGTGAACTCGGATATCGCACACAAGCTAGCATGTCTCCAACTTAAGTCGCCAATGACTATATTGCCTTTCCTTGCAGTATATTGAATACCATAATCAAAAGATGTAATATACTCCATTCACCTCTGTTGTCTAAGTTTTAGATCTCTTTAGGAAAGTAGATACTTAAGTGACTTATGATCCGTATATAACTCCAACCTTTCCTCCAAGAGATAACGCCTCCATGTCTTCAATGCAAAAACTATAGCTAATAACTCCAAGTCATGCACATGATACCTCTTTTCATGATCTTTTAGCAGTCTACTCACGTAGATAACTACTCTTCCCTCTTACATTCATACATCTCCCAGTCCCTTATTGTAAGCATCAATAAATGCAGTGAACGACTTAGCTCCATCGGGAATGGTAAGCACTGGTGCACTTGTTAGAGATTCCTTGAGTTTATCAAAAGCCTTGTTGCAGTTATAACTCTACATAAACTCTTGGTTCTTTTTGGTCGGTCGGGATTGAGGGGATGCTATCCTTGCAAAATACTTGATAAATTTCCTTAATAGCCCGTTAACCCTAAAAAAGTTCCTACCTCGGTCGCATTCCTAGTAACTCCCTATTCTTGAACTGCTTCCACTTTCGCGGCATCAATGACTAATCCTTTTACTGAAATTATATGTCCAAGAAATATGCCCTTGCTTTCAGAAAATGGCATCTAGAAATTTTTCCATAAATGGATGTTTCCTTAAACTTCTAGGACTTCTCTAAGGTGATCCTCGTGATCCTTATAGTTCTTAGAGAAAACCAATCAACCACAAATTTATACATTAACTATCTTATTAAGTAGCACCCTGAATGTTGTACTCGTCAAATCAACAATGAAGGCTGGAGCATTGGTTAGTCCTTAAGGGATTACTTCCCATTCAACTATTCCATCTGGTGTTCTGAATGTCGTTTTGGTCTTACTTTCTTCAGTGGTCCTGAACTGGTAAAATCTAGTGGTCAAGTCTAAAAAAGAAAAAGATCTTAGATCCTCTAGAATGATCAAATAGGTCATCAATCATAGGAAAAGGGTACATATTCTTCCTTGTTAGCTTGTTTAACTCTTGATAGTCTATATAAAGTCTCAATGATCCATCTAACTTGGTAGCAAATACTATAGGTGCTTCCCATTCAGAGTTACTTCATGTCCATTCTACAATAATTCTGGGATTTGGTTATCCAACTCTCCTCTTTCTTTGGGGGACATATGCCTTAAAGGCAAAGCAACGGGATTAGCCTCTTTCTCTAGGTCTATTTGAAATTCAATCTCCTTATGGGGTGGAAGACCCGATACTTCTTGAAAGACATTGAGAAATTCATAAACAACGGGTACCAAGTTTGGTCCATCATAATCCAAAGAATTTAGTGTAACCTACCCACTTCCCCTAGATTTTTGACCTTACACAGAATTTAAAGGTCACGACCTCTACAACTCCTCCGAAAAATGATTCTCCTATCACAATTAAGTATGAAACCATAATAAGACAACCAATCCATACCTAAGATAGGTCCATTCCCCGTTAAATTAAGAAAATATACATTACATAAGAAATTAACATTGCAAACATCTAACATTGGGCTTTTACATATTAGCGAAAGGTTCATCAAACCTCAATAGGGTTAGAAACCACTATTGGATTATTGATAATCATGGTTGGAAGATTTAAGAAATTTATCATATTTCATGCTATAAAGGATTGTGACGTACAAGTAGTAACCCTAAAAATAAGAGTAGTACCTTATAAGGCTACTTTTCTTAGGTCTCTGGGTAGTAGGCAAGCGAGAGGAGTAGATTCCTAAGCATAATTCTATCCACTAGGTCCTTCTTTAGAAAGTTTTGGGCATGATTTTCGTGATGTCATCCTTCATGGCAAATGAAGCATGCTCCCCTAAAACCTCGGCTAACTAGATTCATTCTACAATCCTTAGCTTTTTGGCCTTTCTTGTGGCATCTGTGGCAAGTCCTATTTTCCTTTTTAAACTTTATCTTTATCAACTTCTTGTGCCGTGAGATTCCTTTTTTGGTTTCGCCTTATTTCGCATTAGGGTCACTGTTCTCCTCCTTCTCTTCTTTATTCTTAACATCTGCAGTATAGAAAATCGTTATCCCAACCAACACTTTAAATGTTGCTCCCGAAAGGAACTTGCGCAAGCAATATATATCTCAACGAAGAATCCAATCCATTAACAAACTTCAAAGCCTTATTCATGGATGTGTCAGTTAAGCTTCTTCAAAACTTTGCTAGTTCAATGAATCGAGCTATGTACTCCTTAAAAGTGGAGTTTCCTTGCTTTAGGTTGATAAATCGCTCCATTTGCAAACTCGCTTTTGCATTTGTCAAAAATTTGACTTTGAACTTCACCTTAAACTCGTCCAACGAAAATACCCTTCTGACGTTCTCTTCTAACACCTAATTCCACCGTTCCAACGCCTCTCCTTTCAAGTGTTACACCGTTATCCTCCTCTTAAGCTGATTTTCCAAACCAGACACCTTGAATATTCAATCACATTCACTTATCTAAGATTTAGCTTCCAAGAATCCTTCTGTCCTAAAGAAAGCCTTTCCACCCAGATACACGAAGTATTTACAGAGTTGAGGGAAATTTTGAACATTAGGGGTTGCATCGGCAAGTGGGGCTACAGAGTCCACTGGTGTAGGGGAAAATTTTTTTCCAGCATTTGAGATTTCGAGGTTTTGGGGTATAAAACTCCTTTTTACTATTGATTCTAACCTATTGAGTTTCTTATGATGTTTCTGGAGATTTTTGTGGATTGTGTTACTCGTTTTGGGAAATAGAGCTGCACTTAGCCGAGGGCCTAGTGCATGGGATTTATTTAGTATCCTTTATGTGTGACATGTGAGTTTAACTTAACATATTCTTACATGTAGGTTATTCACAACTCTTGAGTAAAAGAGTTGTATATCTTGTGCTTATTTATCCCTTATACTGATTTGTAAACTAGACTGACTCGTGTGTGTATTCCTCAGGTCAGACCGAGATGTTTGAGGTATAGTTGCCGAGCTTGGGTTAGCGAGTTATTTTTGGACCATCTTCACCATAACTACTTTCATTCGAGTTCATGTAGTTGAGTTACTTATTCTTATGATTGTATCGTGTTGTATAAGTATCAAAGTTGTATCTATTCTTCATGTAGCACATGTATTGGTTGTACTCTATTGATGTAATATTGTGTAACTGTTCTATAGATTGTGATTGTGTTTTATATGTATTGTGTTCTGAGCCGATCTTGTAGCCACTATGGAATTATATTAGGTAAGGACTAAGTATGTCGAGCCTCTTAAAAGAACATTTACAAGCACTTTCTCGATGTATTTAAGACTTGCTAACGCAAATCTACGAGTGGTCGCCCTTAACCTGCCCTATTATCCGCTCCAATAGACATCATTACCTAGTAGTGCTCTTTATTAGGGTGGGTCTCGGGGTAGGGCGTTACAAAATGGAGGAATAAGAACTTGTTCAATAGTTCTTAGATATTTTCAAAACCATTTAGCATGCCCCGAATGTCCGGTCTCCCTTAATTAGGATTACCTTATTCAAGTGGAGGTTGATTTTCAACCGTATTAACTTTCTATAAGTGAAATTTTTTAGTGGAAATTTCCAAGATAATATTTATGACATTTGCAAAAAAATAATAAGTATTTCCTCATTTATAAATGTATATCTTACAGCAATGTGTGTGTGTATATACATACACACTTACAAAACCTACTCAAATAACAAACATGTCTTTCATATGTAAGTTTCTCCCTGATGATTGGGTAACCTAGCCTCCGATACCAAATGTAATAACCCCACCACAAAACGGGTTTAAATTTTGAACTAGAAAGGACTAATTTCTCACTCAAAACCATCCTAAAATGAGTCATTGGCTTATACAGAAAGATAATATCATAGAGCCGTACTAATACAATCAATAGCAATAGCAGATAAATGAAATACAATAGCAAATAATACACCTTTTCATTTTATAAAACCAAATAAAAGATGTTTGAATACAATAATTCGTACAGAAACTTAAATAATTTAGGTACATCATAAATACCCATAATCACACAACGATAATAGCTAATAGATAACTGCCTATAGTATAATGCCTTCCACCTAGCTTCTTCTCCATGTCTGTCCAACCTAACATGTTTTGTTAAAAGCGGGTGTTCAGATTAACAAGTGAATAATATGTTAAGCTTAACCTTTATCTATATTTCAGCAGTATGAATATTAGAAAGGACATGTCTAAGGAGTTAACATGCACACATACGAAGTTTTGTCTACTGCTCACATATACCGAAAAGAGGCAGACCTTATTATCAGTTAATACCAAGGGGATCTATAACACACCACCTCCGCCAGGGTCACTCGCAAAGGAATGCACTAGCTTTGGAGGGGCATTATTGGTAAACATGCATGATGATATAGCAAGGCAGGACATGACATATATATATGTAAATAAACAGAGTAAGTAAATAAAACAGCGGAAGATTTTTAAACCATTTCAAAACACAAGTCTGGTACATCAAAATGTCAATTTCCCAAAATTACAAGTCTAGATAAATACATCATCTGATAAACTGAAAATACATAAGTACTATCCCCAAATAAGAGTGATAAACCATAGCGGCTCAAGTCCAAAGCATACTTGAGCTATCCAAGGAAGCGGCTAAAATCCAAGCTAGGCTCCAGTATTCCCTCCCTGAGAACCTGGGGGGGGGGGGGGGAAACGGAAGAAAAGAGGCGAAACAAAACGGGTCAGTCAAAAAGACTGAGTAAGCCCTGCTACGATCAGTCTATAAACTAATAAAGCTAACATCATGATGGAAACTGAGATGATCATAAATAACAACATACTGGCATGATAAGTCATCTAAAAGATAGTTAGAGGTGTCATCGCATAAAGCAAGGTTAAGTTTTTGCACCACGGTGTACTAGCAAACCAACATAACAGGTATTGATCCCTTAGCCCAAACTTTGGCCCAATAACATGAAGTGACCTTAGTATAAGGTCCAACCCAACGGTCTAGTTGATCGGCTCCCTATAAGCCTAACACGTCAAGTGTTGATGTCCATACGGCCCACATATGGATGTAGGTAGTCTGTGCTGGGCCCACCTTTGGGTGTATCAAGCCCTCGGTTGTCGACCCCGGACACTTAAGCAATAATGCACAGCCCTAACCTACTGGTACCCGTGCCTCGAGTTTGTCCAACATCGGACTACGTGCACGTCCGTAGCCCGCCGGACCCGCACCGCTGTACCACTCGGCCATCGCCCTTTGGTCGTTTACATCCGTCCAGTAATCGTGCCCCGCCCTAGCCTAGTTTCTAGGGTTGTGATGATACCAAACTGGGATTACTGCCGGAACAGACCCGCCGCTAGGGTTTCCTAAGAGGGTTAAGTGTGATTTAACCCTTCACTAATCCTGGATTAAACTGGTTAAGTGTGGCTTAACCCCATTCTAATCCCTTGAACTCCCAAATGGATTAAACTAGTTAAGTGTAGCTAACGGTTCACAACTTAACCACATTCTAATCCCTTGAACTCCCAAATGGATTAAACTAGTTAAGTGTGACCAACGGTTCACAACTTAACCACATTCTAATCCCTCGAATCCCCAAATTGGTTAAGTATTAGTGGACCCTGACTTAACCCTAATCATGAGGCATTAATTAATTTAATGCACCTTAACCTCTCACATTAGACCTTGTTGTGGTTACTAGTTAGGCCGGGCGGGTCCGGGTAGCTTTACACCACAACTTGGTCTAACCTCGGGTCTTGGCACCCCATGACCAACTTCTCACATTGGGTCCTATTGTTTGTAGCCACTAGTTAAGCCGGTCGGTTCCGGGTAGAATTACGCTACAAACTCAACCCAACCTCGAGTTGGCCACACTTATGTTTTCTAAGTGTCATGTCCACTTTATTTCAAAACATAATCACAAGTCAAACAATTACTTGGGTAGACCTAACTTAATAGGTAAATTCCCAAGGGGTAGACCTAACTTAATAGGTAAATTCCCAATCTTATATTTTTATGTATTTTAAGTTTACCCCAAAACCCCCAACGTCATTCTATCGCTTACAGATTCGTAGTAACGCATAACGGATAGGAAGAGGGAATTTGGCACAACATAAACTTGCACAACAGTCATGCATAACATGTTAGACTTGCACCACTTAGCGTAGTGAACTTGCATATTACCATAAAACATGCATAACATGTTAAACTTGCATAATTTAGCATAATGAACTTACATATTACCATAATCATGCATAACTTGTCAAACATGCACAACTTATCATTTTAAACCTGCATAAACATGCACAACTTGTCAAAACATGCACAACTTGTCATTTTAAACTTGCATAAACATGCACAACTTGCCAAAACATGCACAACTTGTCAAAACATGCACAACTTATCAAAACATGCACAACTTGCCATTTTAAACTTGCATAAACATGCATAACTTAATAAACATACAAATCATGACTTAACAAACTTGCATAAACATGCATAACTTAATAAACATACAAATCATGACTTAACAAACTTGCATAAACATGCATAACTTAATAAACTTGCAAATCATGGCTTAGTATACATGCATAACTCAATTAACTTGCAAATCATGGCTTAGTATACATGCATAACTCAATTAACTTGCAAATCATGGCTTAGTACACTTGCATAAACATGCATAATCCATTAAACATGTAGAACATGGCAGAATAAACTCGCATATGCATGCATAACTTATGAAACATATAAAACATGGTATAGTGAGTTCGCATAAGCATGCATAATCAACTAAACTCACATAAATCTCAACTTTCACCACATCCTAACTTTAGAGTTTGTAAAGTGAAGGTAAGAGGGCTTACAATGCTTTTGCGGACTCAAATGAGTACAACCAATGCAAGAAACCCCTTATGCAACCAAAAACCCCAAAAATGCAAGCAAACTTGATCAAAACTCCTCCTTTATGAAGCCAATAGAGAAACAAGACTTTAATGCAAGCTAAAGAGGATCATACAAGTCTAAATACACTTGTATGCATGGAAATCTCTTAGGAATTTGATTTAGGAATTGTATGAAGAGGGTGGAGGCCATGAGAGTTTTGATTTTGGCATAGTTTAGTTACTAGATTGAATAATGAGTGATTTAGGGTAGGTTAGGGTCTTATTTATAGATTAGGTTAGTGATTTGAACCATAGGATTAACCCTAGATTCAATTAGGGCCATCAGATCCCGGAACTCTCTAGAAACAAGCCACAAGACCCAACCCCAATCAGAAATGGTGCACCAGGCTAAGCAGCCCGTGCACCCCCTGTCGACAGGGCTGTCGACAGGGCAGTCGACATGCCTAGACCCCTGTCGACAGGCCTGTCGACATGGGGTCCTGGGTGGGATTTTTCCCGCCTTGGCCCAGCTGGCCCAATTCTTTAAATTTGAATCTCATTTTAAACCTTGAATTTTCTGCAAACTTCAATGGGCCTTAACTGGGTCATACGGACTCCGATTTTCGAAAACTCGGACTCTATTTCGCGTATTTTTCCGAGACGAACGCAATGGCATAGCCCGTTTCCCTTGATTCCCATTTTATAATTTAATTCTGCCTCAATTTATGTTATTACAGGTTATTGAAAAATACGGGTTGTTATATTCTCCCCTCCTTAAAGGATTTCGTCCCCGAAATCTCCAAGTTAGGAAGAACGTATCCTACCATCCAATCATCCATCTACTCAAAGCATCATCCACGAGCAATCATTGTCCTTAAAAGATTCTAAATGCTGGATGAACATATGCAAAAGTGTGTGTATATGTACCTACCTAATGCAAAAATCAGGCGGTTACTGATACAGTAAACCTCCTTAATGCATATGTATGTAAATCAGGCGGTTACTGATACAGTAAACCTCCTTAATGCATATGTATGTCAGTGAAATGAATCCGTATGTATGCAAGTTCCTAAATTCATAGTATCTATATGAGTGCACATAACATTCACCCATATGCAACATCCATGTGATAACACAACAAGTATCAACCATGAATAAGTGTAAGCACTCATGCATATGCAACATGAAGAGTGTGCGAGCCGATCTAGTGCCTAATGTGTATAATGCATCCACGAGCAACCACTTGCAAACACTTGCAACCACTTGCAACCATCAAGCATAACATGTTTCAAACACATGTTTCAACCAAAAGGGTTTCTACCTAAGGTTCTCATGACAAGATAGACACGATAAACTAGATAAACTAGATATACTAGACAAACTCCCTTTTGGATTACAAGGAATCCGTTCAAACTTTGACATATAGTACTAACCGATGAGTCTTAACCCCCTTATGGAGTTCACAACAGAAATAGGATCGAGAATGGGATCGAGAGGACATATACAAAAGATAACTTGCAAGCAAGCTCCACAGGAAAACAAGGATCAAAGATGCACTCTTAAAAAAAAGATATGATGCGCGTATCTAGTCTTCACTCTTCTTAGTTACGTTTCCTTGAGCTTAACTCCACTGTGCTTTGACTATCTTTCACTTCATAATTCCTTGGCTTCCTAACTCCTATTTCCCAAATCCGAGTTGAAACTCATTTCTTTATCGCCTCTCGTCTTTCTTTTCCACTTGTTCTTCTTTCTGCATACTTGGGTCAAACATAACTGTAATCTTATGATTTCATGCAAGCTCTCCAAAATTCACCAGTGAATCCTGGATCTCGTCTACTTACTATAAAGTATTCCACGCAGCAGAACTTTTCTTGAAAATACCACTCCACGTTGCCAATTGCCCTTATAAACGTGATTTCCTATAACTCAGGCTAAATCGACACGAACCATCCGCCTATAGGCCGTACCTAGATTCAGTTGCCTACCCACGGCTTCCTGTAGGCTCCTTCAAAACTGGCCAACTTCTTGAGGGTAAACCGTTGCTAACCATGATGCAGTCCTCTCGCTCTTTACCGGACCGA
Source organism: Allium sativum (assembly GCA_030737875.1). NCBI lineage: Eukaryota > Viridiplantae > Streptophyta > Magnoliopsida > Asparagales > Amaryllidaceae > Allium > Allium sativum. Next base: position 785,714,849 of record CM060916.1, on the reverse strand, counting down.
AATGAGCACTCTTCGTGAGTCTACCTATTATGACCCACATACTCGTATTCCCTTTCTTTGATCTAGGTAGTCTATCCACATAATCTATCGAGATGTTTTCATACTTCCCTTGCGGAACCCCCAATGGAGGTAATGGCCCACTGGGCTTCTATGGCTTGGCCTCATCCTGGTGGCACAACATGTATCCTGAAACCAACTCGGCCACCTCCTCGAGTGATGCGCATCTTCAAGAACCTTCTTTACCAAATCTTTCACTCGAGGAACACATAATCTCTTGTCGCGCCTTAGTCATCCTTTATAATATATCTAGCGAGGTGACTTAACATCTCGCCTCGAACCGACTGGTCCATGTTCTTGACTAACTGCGGGTCTTCTTCCCGTGAAACTCCCTTCTTGATCCAGAAGAGTAAGTCTAAGCTCCGGGAATGCTAACTAACTAGCCAAACGGAGGAAGCTTCTTACTTCAATTGCCCTCCTCAGAGTTTTCCGGTCTTAAACCGCAACCATTTTAGCGGAATCCACCGCTAAGCCTTACTTAAGAACTATGTGCCCAAGAAATCCAACTTCTTTCCTCCAAAGTGGCATTTGGAGAACTTGACCTTCAACCGGTGGCTCTAAGCGTATCCATCTCCTCCTTGAGATGTATAGCATGTTCTTCCTCGTCCTTTTGAGGAGATCAAAATATCGTCTATGACGACCACGACAAACTTGTTCAAGGACTCCCTAAACACCCTACCCATCAAGTTTACGTAATATGCGGGTGCATTAGCCAAACCAAATAGCATGACTAGCCATTCTAAAAATCCATCTAGAGTCCTAAACGCAGTCTTGTCAATTCCATCCTCAGCCATCCTAAGCTGATGGAATCTGGTAGCTAGATCAAAAGAAAACAGATGCTCCTATAAGCTGATCAAACAAATCATTGATCCTTGGTAACGGTTATCTATTCCTCTCACGAAAATCAACACATAAGCGAAACAAACTGTCCACATCAGTAACGAATACTACTAGAGCACCCTACTCGAAAATGCTTCGTCTCAGGAAGTTCTTCTCAAGTAACTCCTTGACTTGCTTTCTTAACTCTCACCTCGTGAGGTCATGTGCCTAACCGGCCACGAAACTGGCTTGGTATTACCAACCAGATAATACGGAAATCTATCCCACGTCTAAGGGTAACCCCTTTACTTCACCCAAGATATCAGGATATTCTCGGACCACCCTCACCGATTGCAAACTATCGATAAACGAGTTGAGGGATTCAAGATAACATAACATGACGGGACCCATAGGGTTGCTAGAAATTTCTAGGGTATTACCGAGGCGAGTCATGAGCCCCACACCCTATATACAAAAACCCAGAATGGCTCAAAATAGGACGACCATTCCATGCCCAAAACCAACCCATATCCCCCGAAACCGAGAATATAAACATCCCACGAGAATTCTATACTCAAGATAGAAATTTTCAAATCCACTCAGACCACAGACAGGCGGGCAGAACCCCCAATTGGATTTGAAACACATACGGGATCATCAACTACACTAGTACTTAGGTGCAAAACTTTCAACTGGATCAGATGAAATAAAACTATGCGATGTGCCAGAATCAAACAAAGTTCGAACATCAGAAAATGTAAACAAGATTTTTAACAGAAACACTACCTCTATCATGGGCTAGAAGAACGGTGTTGAGGGGATGGACTCGCCCTCCAGATAGTCCTGCATACTGAGTCTGACCTTGCCCTTGTTTCCTCGGGCAATCCTTGCTGAAATGTCCAAGCTCACCACACTGAAAGCATTCGCCCCGCTTTCTCTTCTTCTTCCTACATTCCCTGGCTACATGTCCAACTTCACCACAGAAGTTGCATTTCCTATTCCCTCTTGGCTTGTCCTTGCGGTTGTGGTTATTCTTGCCCCGTTTCCCGGAATTTACTCTCTTGCCTTGAGACTCATTCGCCTTGACCTCTTTCTTGTCATTGTTATCTTCTCCTTGAAGTAGGGCCAAATTCACTAAACTCTCGAAAGTCGCCCCCAAGGGTATATGAGACAGGGCCAAATCACGTAATGGCTCGTTTAATCCTAGAGCAAAGTGTAGGGTCTTCTCCTGAGCTGTATTAACCAAGTCTAAATCGACACGAGCCAGTTGATTAAACTTATCTATGTATTCCCTAATAGTCATGTCCCCTTGCTTCAGTGATAAGAATCTTAGTCCAAACCTTCCTCTAAAGTCATCCCAAGTCTCAATTGGACTAGTAGTGGTGGTGACTACCCACCAACGTGCAGCTTCTTCCTTTAACAACCATACTGCCAATAAAACCTTCCTGCGGTCACCTATATCAAAGGTGGCTAAAAGATCTTCGGTCTCTTTCAACCAATTCCTTGCTTCTACAAAAGTCTCGGTTCCAAAGAAATTCTAACAACCCATCCTCTTAAAGTTCTTGCAAGTTTCCGCGAAATCCGTTTGTGGAGGCTGAGGGGGAAGAGGAACATCAGCTACGGGAGGAGGAGGAGGAACAGCGGCCTCGACTGGGGAGACAATATTAGGGACACCCGGGACCGGTGCCGTGACTTCCAAGTACCGACGAAACCAATCGGGTATTGTTACTCCTTCGGGCAAGATGAGATTATCGGACATGCTGGGAACGAAAAGAAAAGAGTTCAAATGAGGAGTCAAAGGATAGTGCTAATGGCTTTTTGGGGAATAGCCTTTTTAAAAACAACTAGACTTTTCTTTGGAAAATACTTTATACTTGGTTTTGAAAATAGTTTTCCAAAAGTTTTAAAAACCTTTTTTTTATCCTTTCTCGCAAACCATATGCTCTGATACCAAATGTAACACCCCACCTCCGCCAGGGTCACTCGCAAAGGAATGCACTAGCTTTGGAGGGGCATTATTGGTAAACATGCATGATGATATAGCAAGGCAGGACATGACATATATATATGTAAATAAACAGAGTAAGTAAATAAAACAGCGGAAGATTTTTAAACCATTTCAAAACACAAGTCTGGTACATCAAAATGTCAATTTCCCAAAATTACAAGTCTAGATAAATACATCATCTGATAAACTGAAAATACATAAGTACTATCCCCAAATAAGAGTGATAAACCATAGCGGCTCAAGTCCAAAGCATACTTGAGCTATCCAAGGAAGCGGCTAAAATCCAAGCTAGGCTCCAGTATTCCCTCCCTGAGAACCTGGGGGGGAAACGGAAGAAAAGAGGCGAAACAAAACGGGTCAGTCAAAAAGACTGAGTAAGCCCTGCTACGATCAGTCTATAAACTAATAAAGCTAACATCATGATGGAAACTGAGATGATCATAAATAACAACATACTGGCATGATAAGTCATCTAAAAGATAGTTAGAGGTGTCATCGCATAAAGCAAGGTTAAGTTTTTGCACCACGGTGTACTAGCAAACCAACATAACAGGTATTGATCCCTTAGCCCAAACTTTGGCCCAATAACATGAAGTGACCTTAGTATAAGGTCCAACCCAACGGTCTAGTTGATCGGCTCCCTATAAGCCTAACACGTCAAGTGTTGATGTCCATACGGCCCACATATGGATGTAGGTAGTCTGTGCTGGGCCCACCTTTGGGTGTATCAAGCCCTCGGTTGTCGACCCCGGACACTTAAGCAATAATGCACAGCCCTAACCTACTGGTACCCGTGCCTCGAGTTTGTCCAACATCGGACTACGTGCACGTCCGTAGCCCGCCGGACCCGCACCGCTGTACCACTCGGCCATCGCCCTTTGGTCGTTTACATCCGTCCAGTAATCGTGCCCCGCCCTAGCCTAGTTTCTAGGGTTGTGATGATACCAAACTGGGATTACTGCCGGAACAGACCCGCCGCTAGGGTTTCCTAAGAGGGTTAAGTGTGATTTAACCCTTCACTAATCCTGGATTAAACTGGTTAAGTGTGGCTTAACCCCATTCTAATCCCTTGAACTCCCAAATGGATTAAACTAGTTAAGTGTAGCTAACGGTTCACAACTTAACCACATTCTAATCCCTTGAACTCCCAAATGGATTAAACTAGTTAAGTGTGACCAACGGTTCACAACTTAACCACATTCTAATCCCTCGAATCCCCAAATTGGTTAAGTATTAGTGGACCCTGACTTAACCCTAATCATGAGGCATTAATTAATTTAATGCACCTTAACCTCTCACATTAGACCTTGTTGTGGTTACTAGTTAGGCCGGGCGGGTCCGGGTAGCTTTACACCACAACTTGGTCTAACCTCGGGTCTTGGCACCCCATGACCAACTTCTCACATTGGGTCCTATTGTTTGTAGCCACTAGTTAAGCCGGTCGGTTCCGGGTAGAATTACGCTACAAACTCAACCCAACCTCGAGTTGGCCACACTTATGTTTTCTAAGTGTCATGTCCACTTTATTTCAAAACATAATCACAAGTCAAACAATTACTTGGGTAGACCTAACTTAATAGGTAAATTCCCAAGGGGTAGACCTAACTTAATAGGTAAATTCCCAATCTTATATTTTTATGTATTTTAAGTTTACCCCAAAACCCCCAACGTCATTCTATCGCTTACAGATTCGTAGTAACGCATAACGGATAGGAAGAGGGAATTTGGCACAACATAAACTTGCACAACAGTCATGCATAACATGTTAGACTTGCACCACTTAGCGTAGTGAACTTGCATATTACCATAAAACATGCATAACATGTTAAACTTGCATAATTTAGCATAATGAACTTACATATTACCATAATCATGCATAACTTGTCAAACATGCACAACTTATCATTTTAAACTTGCATAAACATGCACAACTTGTCAAAACATGCACAACTTGTCATTTTAAACTTGCATAAACATGCACAACTTGCCAAAACATGCACAACTTGTCAAAACATGCACAACTTATCAAAACATGCACAACTTGCCATTTTAAACTTGCATAAACATGCATAACTTAATAAACATACAAATCATGACTTAACAAACTTGCATAAACATGCATAACTTAATAAACATACAAATCATGACTTAACAAACTTGCATAAACATGCATAACTTAATAAACTTGCAAATCATGGCTTAGTATACATGCATAACTCAATTAACTTGCAAATCATGGCTTAGTATACATGCATAACTCAATTAACTTGCAAATCATGGCTTAGTACACTTGCATAAACATGCATAATCCATTAAACATGTAGAACATGGCAGAATAAACTCGCATATGCATGCATAACTTATGAAACATATAAAACATGGTATAGTGAGTTCGCATAAGCATGCATAATCAACTAAACTCACATAAATCTCAACTTTCACCACATCCTAACTTTAGAGTTTGTAAAGTGAAGGTAAGAGGGCTTACAATGCTTTTGCGGACTCAAATGAGTACAACCAATGCAAGAAACCCCTTATGCAACCAAAAACCCCAAAAATGCAAGCAAACTTGATCAAAACTCCTCCTTTATGAAGCCAATAGAGAAACAAGACTTTAATGCAAGCTAAAGAGGATCATACAAGTCTAAATACACTTGTATGCATGGAAATCTCTTAGGAATTTGATTTAGGAATTGTATGAAGAGGGTGGAGGCCATGAGAGTTTTGATTTTGGCATAGTTTAGTTACTAGATTGAATAATGAGTGATTTAGGGTAGGTTAGGGTCTTATTTATAGATTAGGTTAGTGATTTGAACCATAGGATTAACCCTAGATTCAATTAGGGCCATCAGATCCCGGAACTCTCTAGAAACAAGCCACAAGACCCAACCCCAATCAGAAATGGTGCACCAGGCTAAGCAGCCCGTGCACCCCCTGTCGACAGGGCTGTCGACAGGGCAGTCGACATGCCTAGACCCCTGTCGACAGGCCTGTCGACATGGGGTCCTGGGCGGGATTTTTCCCGCCTTGGCCCAGCTGGCCCAATTCTTTAAATTTGAATCTCATTTTAAACCTTGAATTTTCTGCAAACTTCAATGGGCCTTAACTGGGTCATACGGACTCCGATTTTCGAAAACTCGGACTCTATTTCGCGTATTTTTCCGAGACGAACGCAATGGCATAGCCCGTTTCCCTTGATTCCCATTTTATAATTTAATTCTGCCTCAATTTATGTTATTACAGGTTATTGAAAAATACGGGTTGTTACAGGATCCACTGATCGCTTAATGCCCAATGGTGGATCCAAGCACTTAATACCTAATTCCGAGTAGACACTGCAATCTGAATTCCGTAAAAATATCTAGATAATGTGAAAGATATTATATAGCTAGTTAGTACCCATAAGCTAGACGACATTGCACCATTTATGACCCTGCAATAGGTGATCCCCTATGTAACTATCTATCTGTTATCATCAGGTAATCCCCTAAACACTTAATACTTACATGGTGACAAGCACACCACAATATCGAAGACCCCGTTGCTTAGGTAGACTCTAACGCTGCCACTTAAGACCTTAGGAAGCGGAGCCTCCGATAGATTACCCTACTAACCTAACGTAACCATTTAACACTTCAATAATAGGGAGAGGTAGACCCAAAGATCACTTAATACCTAAAAAGTTAGATCCTACGACTACAACCTATACTTTGAAGGATAAATCCATAAGGAAAAGGGAGAGTCTTAATCACTTAATGCTCCAAAAGTGGATCAACTACTTAATACCTAACCCCTGAAGCAGGTCCTCACATTGCTAAATGACCCATGACACTAGACGTCTCACATTAATTCACATTTTTCTAGTTGCTGGTAGCCAGGTTGTCTAGGCATACCTGTAAAATAATGGAATAACCTTGTGCCTACATGTTGTTAAATGTATAATAAAGGTTATTTACTCATACGACACATAAGCACACGCACACACACATACACATAGACGCGTGCGCGCGCACACACACATATATATATACACACACACAATTTTCTAATGAGGACTTTTAAATTTGAAATTAAAGATCTTAATTAATACGCATTTAATACTTGTTTATTATACGTTGATTACATTATACTTAATAGATAATTATTACGCATTTTATAACGTGCATAAAATAACATCCTAATGTGAGAAATGCCAATCCTCAACTAAAAATATAGAATTACAAGTCTTCTTCCATGCACTTCACACCACTATCACAAAATATCCACAAAATAGGAATTTTTCATATATTAACCATGTAGACGAAAGTATGGCAACAATTCACATCCACCAAGCATAAGACTTATAACTTGGAATTACAATTACTTTTGTAAATGAAAGGCATTTTCTCACAAATAATTTACATAATTCTTCTTTTAAGTTTTGTTTCAACTTCCTTTGTAATTTTGTAAACTTTGACAAAAATAATGGATTTGAATCACGTACATTTTAGTTCCCTCAAACCTATCATTTTTATGATAATATAAGAAAGGAAAGAAAGCGAAGTAAGGTAGGTTTATATATGGTTTAGGAAACATAAAATCCTATTAAATTTAGATACATAATAAAATTCACACAAATAAGATGGACACTTTCGAATTTATAGATTTTTGATGGGGTTTTGTTATGTTTACGCATAACCCTAAAGTTCTATAAGCATACACAAATCCAATTCTCCAGCTAAATAATTATAAACAAAAGACGAACCAAAAGATTTCACTCAGAACCTAGAATATCTGAAGCTGTATCTCCTATTCAGAATCTTCATTGGGTTTTTTTGGCTTGATATATGCATCCAAGATTCCTTCCTTTCAAATTTGTGTGTGTGTGTGTACACACACACACACACACCAGTACGAAGGCCCGTTGTACGTGTGCGTAGACTTTCAGAATTAAAGCTAATTTTGTGCATAAGTGGGTGCAAATTTAATATCTGAACATGATGTCGGTGCCATACAAAACTGCAGTTCGCAGATAAAGATGTGCTAAGCAATGTTGAAAAACAGCAGTATGTACATGCATGACATATAAATATAGAGGAGAAAAGAAGATAGCCGAGCAACAGAAAACATGTAGTTGAGCAACATAAATCATGGTCCAAGAAACAAAATTTAAAACGTACAATATTTTTTCTACTGACAGTGTTACATCACTTTATCATTATTCAAACTACATGAATGCAAGCAAAATGCATTGCTGAATTTGGATTACAACAAACCTGTATCAATACATGAAAATGAGGCCTGATATTGAATGGCCTTTGGTCTAACTGAACAAAACAGCATCGACCAATGTCACAAATGTCTTCATTTTTAGACCGCCTAGCAAGGGCGAACAAGGGCATTTTATGGTTGCAGTACCAAGAAAAGGAATGATTCCCAGCAAAGTGAATAATATTAAAGAAGTTGTCTTCAAGCATGCAGTTCAGTCAAGTATGCCATGTATAATAAGAGAATATTTCAGTCAAGTAAAATTTAAATTTGATAATCTGGCTAGGTATGTAGATGGACATGTATATAATATAAAAGAATCAAAAAATTACCGTGCCATTTCTAATATATTAACCTTCTTATGACATTGAATTATCGGAATAAATCAACGATTCCTTCAAGCAGTTATCCCAAGCCAGGACAAAGCTTCTACTGGTACTGAGATGAGTGTGCATGTTTTGACAACTGAATGGTTCTTATTTCATATACAACAGTGGTATACAACTCTTATTGTTATTTCTTACATGTTAAAATTACCATAATAATGCTGTTAGCTGACTTTTTATTTCCTCATAAAAAAATTTAGTTCACTCTTGAAAGATTCTAATAATCACTGAGGTCAGACATGCTTAGTATCAAAAATATGAAGTAAAAAAAGAATACTGTTAAAACATTTCATTTTTAGCTAAGTGAAATGTCAGTTGGTAAAAGTAGCATGCATGACTCACACAAAAAAAGTAAGGGTGTTGTTATTGACACTCCAAATATTGCTAAGGGGGGTCAAATTTTAAAAACACTCCAGTCATAAAAAAAATGTTAGGGGGAGTCACGTACTTAATTTTTTATGTTTCCTTTTTACCCTGGTAATAGCATCAGTTATCATCCCAAATCCCAATCAATTTTAAATGCAAAAAATCCAAATCTTTAAATTATTTGCAAAAAAAAAAAAGAGCAATCGTCTGGGGAGAAATAATGGCGCAAACGAGGAACATGAAACAAATGAGATTTTTGATAATTTAACAAATGAGAAATGAAATTACTAAAAAAAGCAATGGACAGATGAAAAATGAAATTATTTAAAAAAAGCGGTCGACAAATGAGATTATTGATATTTGATATAACAATCTAATGTAGTTCGATTAATATACCGTATAATTTTTTTTAATTAACAATTAAAAAAAGGATTACTGTAAAGAAGGCTAATTTGGTAAAATAAACTTTATTTGTTAAGGGGGGTGCTCTCTGCATTGATACTCCCCTTAACAAATTCTTTATTTTTTAAAACTGATCCCCCCTTAACAATACTTGGAGTGTCAATAACAATCCCCAAAAGTAAAGCTATAAGCAATATCCACAGAAGTGAAAACACCAGTTACCACACAATTAACAGCTAAGCACAACATAAATTTTTCCTATAATCAGTGTATAAGTCAGGCATAAAGTCTGTAAAATTGTTTGTAAGGGATGTACATGCATAGAATCTCGGTTAAATGGCTGATGAGTCTTAATTACGATCATAAAATAAAAGTTCAACCAAGCAATATAATTAACTATATCGTGCGGCAATTCCATATGTCAAAACAATGTTTTCAGTTTCCATTACCTTCCAATTACCATTACCTTCCAATTTTCTAGCTAAAATCTTAGTATGGCTGCAATCGTAGAAAGCCGAACCACCGATTGAGCTGAACCAAAATCCTGGTTAAATTTAAATAAATTCTAGATTAAAGGATGCAAAACCAACTTTAAACCATTGTAATGGTCAAAAATTAACCAACAGACAAACCCTTTTTGTTGAAGGTGAAAATAAACAACAAACAGAAACCACAAAAACAAAAATCAAACTAAATCTTAACGATTACAAAATCAGACAAATAGGACTTCGATATTATATAGTTTACCAATTTCGAAGAACTGTACCTAAAAAAAAAGCTGGATGATAGGAAAATCCCCAAATCACCTTCCCTCCTTTTGTATTTTTCTCAGATCAATCCTTCACTGGAGAATAAAATAACGGAGGAAGAAACACGTTGTTTAGTGGAGCAAAAGTATAAAAAAGGGAAAACATTGTTTACTGGAGAGTAAATGATAATCATACAAATGATGACACATACCTCAATATGCTCTGCAACAACAATTTGCAATTTTGAAGTTCCCTAACTTTACGTTGAACAGATAATGCACAATATCCAAAACTGGAGAAGGTAAGCAGTGAATGTAGAACATAGTGAACTAAAGTTTCATGGCTAACCCTTGTCAACTTTGCAACTACATGCAAGAAATAAAGTTGGATTGCATAATCCATCTTAAGGCGTAAAAAATTGCTACAAAGCATTCCAACCACCATGGGAAAGCCTGATTTCTAGATCGGTCACTAAAGATAAAACATGAAATATATATATAGACCCAAGCATCATGAATCTGGAATTAAATCATGCATGTAGACCTGTCCCGATCTGCCACTGGAATCATTCAAAATCCAGTAGGTATGTATTACTCAAAATTGAACACCGCCAAAATCGAATTGGTGAACAAACCTGAATAAAAAAGTAGAAACTAAATTAGAAGAATACCATGAATTCGAAACTCAGTCCGTGATGTTCGAAACCCTAGATCCACAGCCATCACCTATATCGCTGGAATCATCCAAATTCCAACAGGTTAGTATTAGTAAAAATTTAACACCGCTAAAACCGATTAGTGAACAAACCTGTGAATGAAAAAATTAGGAACTAAATTAGAAGAATACCATGAATTCGAAACTCAGTCCGTGATGTTCGGAAACCCTAGATCCAAAGCCACAACTTATTCCCCATAGCGTGCTGTTCCAATGATCTGCACCTTCCACTGACTCGCTTAATATAATAAAAGCGACAGATTAATTCACTTCAAATATTAGTTTTCTGTTTTGATTCAACGGATAAATTTGAAGAGAAGAGGGAAGGTTCTAGGTGGAAGTAGCCGCAGTTATGAAAGCATACGGTATGTGTTTAAGGGAGGGAATGCGACGTGAGAAGATGGGGTTGAGAAATGAACGGAAGTAATCGGTTTGCCGAGCAATTTGAAAACGTGACGTTGACGAAAAGGTCAAGTTTACCCTTGCTCTCACAGAGCTTAATTTTTCAGAAAAAGGATAGTTTGGGTAAACCAAAAAAGCGAGGATGAGGAGGAGAAAATTAATCTTAACCATATCTGGACTTAGAAGAAACTGACAGAGCTGGAGAGCTTTGCCACAGGAATTATGAATTGAAGTGAGGATTCTAGGGTCTTATTTATAGTTTCCAATATTAATGTAGACCGTCGTATTTTTAAAATAAAATCTAAACTATAAATAGCAAAATTTTCCTAAGCAAATCTTGGCTGCCACAACCCAAACCAACTAGAAGCAATCGACCTCCTCCCTCAATCGATCAACCTTGCGATCGACCGACCTCCTATCCCGAATGCATTTTTGAACCATTGCACGCGGTTTATTAGTTATATTATTAATGTTAATTCAATGCTCATTACAACATCAATGTTTATCCCATCCTAGTCTATACAGATAATATTTTCAAATCTAAATTTAATCTTTTCCATTTATTCCAATTTTAATTTTAATTTTCAAACTATATTTATTTTAAATCTAAAATCTTCATTTATTCCTAACTTTTACATATGGGCTCTGTTTTCATCATACTTTATAATAGATCAGAATTTTACCATGAATACATTGATATGACTTTCATGCCCTGGTTCTAAAAATAGTACATTTTCATATTTTGTTATAGTATTAATTTTAGATTCATACATTTTCTATGTCTATATAAGTTAGATTTTACGGGGTGTTACACATATTATCGAAAGTACAAATGGTAAAATTGTAATCCGATTGAAAACCATTTCACAACTTTATGATAATGAATATGTAACTCATATTATCGGAAGTACAAATGGTAAAACCATAGTTAAACTAAAAACATGTTTACTTTGCAAAGTAATTTCTTTTGACTTTACCTTTACACTTATCAAATCCTCATTTTTTATTTCGAAATCAAGACAATGATGTTTGACTCAAAGCAAGTCTATTTCATTTACTTATTAAGTAAGTAACTCCTCGCTAATTTTTTAGTTAAGACAATTTTATACCTTACCATTAATTCATATAAACCAAATGGATCACGATAATTTTCCCAAAAAATCATCACAGATCTAAAACAGTTTATTCTTCCTTCGATGAAAAGAAATTAGGTCAAAATGTAAACCTGTTATATTTAAAAACATTATTTATGGTAAAAAGTTTCATATTTCCACAATGGAAAATTCATTGTAATCAATTTGCTTATAAGAAAATTGTGAAACTACAAAAAATTCTCTGAATTCATATTTTGATATGCATATCCAAGTTTTGGATTGTTTAAAGGTGATTAACGCCAGTTTCACTTGTAATTTGGTAATTAACCATTTCAATTTATTTTCGTATAGATCATTATGACATCATAAAAAGCTGTTTAAAGTTATCATAAACAACAAACAAAACATTAGATCTGAACTGAAATGGGATTGGATGTTGGAAGTTATAATATGACCCAGCTACGTTAAAAAAACCCAAAAAAAAATCTTTCTTTTCTTTACAGTTTCATTTTTTTTGTAATATATATATATATATATATATGAATGTTGTGAATATGCTTTTATTAGTTCTCTGTTTAGTCCCACATCACGGGAATAGGTTAAAGATCAGCTCCAAAGCCTATATATAAAGGAGTCAATGTAAAAGAAATAAATATACATCTGAATGAATAGAAATGTCCTCTCTCCCTTATTTCTTCTGTTCTGTGTTCGTTTTATAACACGTTATCAGAACGAGATTCTATTATAGTTATTTGTTAAAATCTTTTAGATCTACATCTATGAATTTGTCATGTAAGTAATTTTTATTTAAGAATATCAATTTTTGGATTTCTATATTTGTTCTATAATTATTTCTGTTTGAGAATATTTGATCTATGGATCTATTTTTTTGTAGATCTAGATTATGTTCCAGTGGATCTAAACTTTTTAGATCTAATTAATTTTTTAACTTAGTGGTTTTTAGATATCCACCTATTCATATTTGATCTGGTATTATGGTATACCAAATACTTGTTTAGGAAGATCCATTCATTTTCTTTTTATAATATTATATACAGATCTTTTACCCCATACGCCATACATAAACATCTTCATTTTCTACTTTATCACTTCAATAACAGAGAAGTCATTGCTAATAGGTATGCATATATGTAAATAGCAAGCTGCTTGTTGGCCAATATATGTATTACTGTGGCCATTATTTTTTTGTTATGTGACATGGTGTATGGCTCCTTGATGGTTTGTATTTTTTCATTATTGTAAGAAGTTCATTGTAAATGTATAGAAAAAGATTTGCAGGTTTGGATTTTTTTTATGATCCCATGCTGTAATATATTTAATTTATTACATGCATGTCTACAGTCCTATTCTATTTTACGAGATCTGCATTTTTTTAATGATGTAACAGTAATACAGTTTCATTGTTTTTTCTGTTCGTTAATTTGTTAATTCGTATTGATAATTATAGAACATGTATACTGATATGTGAATTTTGTTTAATTAAGCATCTGCAATTATTTTTTTGTGTAGTTCACAAAAATATTGAACACTGAAATTCATTTACAATCTCACTAGAGAATACCATTAAAAATGGTAATAATATGTCCCGCAGGACAAAACAAAGGCTCTGATATTTTTAAGAGGTCATATCCACGATGATCTAAAATCAGAATATTTAACCGAAAAGAGATCCTCTCCACTTATGGAACTCCCTGAAGAAGCATTATGACCACCAGAAGACGGTCATACTTCCAAACACAAAGCAAGAGTCGTTGAACCTGAAGTTCACATGCAAATGACCTGAAGCTCATATGATCTAAAGTTCATATATAAATTTTTCAAATAAGGAACCTGAAGTTCATATGCAAACAAGGAACCTGAAATTCATATGCAAACAAGGAACCCGAAGTTCATATTCAAACGAAAAACATGAAATAAAAGCATATAATTGCATTTAATATTTGCATATAGCAAATGACTTGTAAAAGGAAAGGATTTGAAAAATCAATGAAAGGAAAAATTTCAACAAACAGGAAAAAGCCTTATATTCCAACTTTATGCTACATATAATTTCTTGAAGAAACTTATTATTGGAAGAGGTCATTACATTTGTAATAAATACTATTTTCTTGAAGAAAAATAGTAAAATGACTCTCATATGTAACTTTCTAGAAAAGTTACTTCAATTTAAAATATATAATAACAATATATGAATTTTGATAAAACTTGAAGTTTTACTATAGTCATTTTAGAACATATTATATTTCTAGAAGAAATATTTTATTGTTTCTTAGGAAAACTTTTATAAATAAAATATGCATCCTGAAGATCATAGTAAGTTAAGATCTAAATATTGATCTTAATTCTGCACACCGGAAGTGAATGCAAAAACAATTTTTGTCATTACGTGGAAAATTTAGAACCTGCAGTTTCTAAAAAGGCAAGAACCAATTTTGATATAAAAAGAAAGATCTAAAGTATCTTTATATGAGTTGTATAATTTGAATCAAAAAAAATATGTAATTTTTATATTTGTGAATTTTATGTTTTTCAAATCATTCATATTGAAGAATGAAAAAAAATTGAATATGAGACATGTAGTTTATTTTTGTTTATAGTTGTGAATTTTATGTATAGATCCGTAAATTTTTGAACCATTCATGTTAGAGAATGTAAAATGTTGATTATATGATTGATAAATATATTATATTACCTTATTGTCAAAAATGCATTGAATGTTAGAGAAAGCATTGTTATGATAATATATTATATTACCTTATTGTCATAAATGCATTGAATACATTAGTTATTGTTAGTTAATTGATGTATGTTTGTATTTGGAATAAGAATAAACATATGTTTTATTATTCGATGTATTTAGCTAGTAATTACTAATGTTATGGAAGAAAGGATAGAACCACAACCTGAAGTTGTGCAAAGAAAATATTTATACTGGAAGTTGTATAACACAAAGTCTTGGACCTGAAGTCTTGAATTATATATTTATATATATGTATATGTATATATATATAAACATTTTTTGATAAAGTATACAAGTTTGAAATCTTGTCAATTAGAAAAAATGTAAAAGCTTCTAAAATAGAAGTATGTTAAAAGATTGAGAACCAGAAGTTCATCATAAATTTATAAAATTGACATGCATATGTATGTGTATATATATGCATAGGAACTCGAAGTTCCTCAATCAATGAATTTGAAATACTTCATAATTTAAAAGCCTGAAGCTTTATTCAAATTGTATGAAATAATAACTTTACATTTCTTAAAGAAGTTAAATCATATGCGACAATAATAATGCATCCAAAGATTGCACAATTTTGAAAATGAGTTGTACTTGCTTATATATTTATATTTACATATTGTATTGAAGAATAAATTTTAACAACTCAAAGTTGTTATATATTTTATTTGAACCAGAAGTTCAACACAGTGGAACCAGAAGTTCAATACAGTGGAACCAGAAGTTCAATATAGCGGAATCATAAGTTCAATACAGTTGAACCAGAGGTTCAATACAGTTTAACAAACTTGAAATTATGTATATATTATTTGAACTAGAAGTTCAATATAGATTAACAACTTGAAGTTGTTCACATATTTCATTTGAACCAGGAGTTCAATACAGTTCCAAATCAGATATTTTGGATATTATGATACGATCTTTAAGATTCGCATTGATATTGCTTGATAAACAAAAATTAATGATTGGAACCTTATGAACAATTTGTTCTAAAATAGGTAACTCGAATGAGAAAGAATATGCAAATCAATTACATATGTAATACGTGGACGCATGTATATACACATATATGCAAAAAAAAAAAAGTAATTAACAAACTGAAGTTGTCATGAACTCATATTAAAAATTATGCATACATTATTTAATATTTCAGAAAGTCGATTGACCTGAAGTCATGTGCATATTCAAATGATAGAAAATTCCTCCAAATCATCAGATCAATGAAAGGGAATAAGCAATACAATATGAATGCATCTTATCAACTAATAAGAGCATTATCCTCCTACAATTGAAACACATCTAATGTATTTGCTAGCTATAATGCTATAATGGATCAAAAATGAATCCAAAGTAGGTTTATTATTTAAAGTGACAATGTTTGTCAACATTGAGGGGGAGGATAAAGGAATCATCGATGTTAAATATGTGCTAACATATAGAATTATGCAAAGTATTAAGTAACTTGCATAAATTATCAATTATGTCCCTAATAGACTTTCTCCAATATACATTTGAATACCCGAAGGATCAAAAGGTGTAAATCACAGTTGAAAATGTGGTATAAAAGTCAGTTCAAAATATATTTGGAGTAAGTCATAAAGATGCAAAATAAAGGAGGTGGGTTTTCCTGAAGAAACACTTAAAGGTGATTTGAAAGAAACCCATGACATGATTGTCAAAATAACCCAGAAGTGGTTTAGATACCTAAAGCATGATAAGTTTTAAGATCTCAATAAATTATGTATAGAACTGACAATAAATAATCATCGATGATAAATTAATAAATAATAAAGCGCTTATATTTATAAAATGGATTAAAAATCCCATATTAGTGAGAAACATGATTGGCCATCATGAAATTCTCCTAAATAAGATATATGGACCTGTAGTCCATAAGATATGAACCTGTAGTTCATAAGATAAAAATAGAAATATATAAAATGACAAAAACATACAGAAATTACTAAAGCACCATAGAGTGTCAACAACACGGTAAGTGCCATGAGCATTATATTTTTAGAGATAATTGAATTAATTAAAGTGGTGAAAGTATTTAAAACACTTATAATACCCTGAAGATATAAACAATGAAAATATACAAATTCCAGAAGAATTTAAATAACTTTGTAGTGATAAAGAGCAAGAAATGTAGATTACAACATTTTTTTAAGTATTGTTGTGATGAAAATCTTGAAATAATTCATGATGAATAGATCACTCCCTGCTTTCAAGAATTGTTATAATAAAACTCTTAATATCCATTGAAGTGGTAGTTGCGATATGCAAAACTTACTATAATATATAAGTTCCTGAAGAACATAAATAACATTTTACCAAGAACATGGATGATAGATTGCAACATTCTTCTAAGTATTGTTGTAATGAAAATCTTGATATACTTCAAGATGAGTAGATTATTTCCTGCTTAGTAATGAAAGTTTTCTTATTCATCAAATATGTATTGCAACATGCAAGTCCGATTGAAACAGAAAATTATAAGCACTTGAAGTGTATTCATAAATGAATATTAGTATCATACAAATCACAAAAGGGAGGCGTTTTAAATAAGAAAGCATGCCTGAAGCATGGAAATACACATGAAGTTTTAAAAGAAAAACTTCATTAAGAAGTATTTGTAAGCAATTTGAGTTACTGAAAGAAGAATACGAATTCATAGGAAATTATTAAATTAGGGGGAGCATCCATAAGTATGATATAATGCACTCTTTTTCCTTAACTAAGTTTTTCCATACTGGGTTTTCTTAGTAAGATTTTAATGAGGCATGGGTCATGGTCCAGAAGTATCAACCCAAAACTAACATACAAAAATAAGTTATATTGTACTCTTTTTCCTTGTTTAAGATTTTTCCCACTGCGTTTTTCTTATTAAGGTTTTAATGAGGCATTACATTGATCCAGAAGTATCATACTATTTTTGACGTAGTAAATATGACATTTTATATTGTACTCTTTTTCCTTCACTAAGATTTTTCCCATCGCGTTTTTCTTAGTAAGGTTTTAATGAGGCAACATTTTGATCCAGAAGTATCAAACATCTTTTGATACAGTAAACTATTACTTATGAAGACAAGGCAATTTGCATGGCTCAAATTCAAGTGAATTATATCAAGGCTGATAGGATGGAGCAAATTTATTCTAATTTTCTCTTCACACATGAATGAAAGGATAACAAGAATGAGGAGAGACAAATTCAGTTCAAGAAAAGCGGGTAGATCTGTTCTCAAAGGCGATTTCAAAATCAACATTCCAGAAGATGATGTACAAAATTGGCATGCGTCGACTACATCAATAGACTAATCGAATAATCAATAAGGGGGGCATATAAAATTATGCTATAATGTACTCTTTTCATTCACTAATATTTTTCCCACTGGGTTTTTGTTAGTAAGGTTTTTAGAGGCATTATCTTGATCCTGAAGTATCAACCCTTATTGTAACATTGTAAAACATGTTATCTAAAGATGAAATGAATTTGCACTCTTTTCCTTGCTTATGATTTTTCCCACAGGGTTTTCCATAAAAAGATTTTTAATGAGGCATTGTTTTGATCCTGAAGAATCAAACTCTTTTAAGGAATATCATTTTAATATGATATTCATAATGTCAGACGTTGTACTATTTTTCTCGATCAAGGT
The DNA here is from genome assembly GCA_030737875.1 of Allium sativum. Lineage (NCBI taxonomy): Eukaryota > Viridiplantae > Streptophyta > Magnoliopsida > Asparagales > Amaryllidaceae > Allium > Allium sativum. Next base: position 785,696,188 of record CM060916.1, on the reverse strand, counting down.
TTTTTCCATTGGGTTTTCCTGATAGAGTTTTGAAGGCAACTGACAATAGTTGTATCGACTGAATGGATAATTATAAGGGGGAGCAATCATCATATATGTTTTAAAAGGGACAACTTCAAGTTAGCAGAGCATTCAAGATTTTGAAGACGCATATTCAAGGGGGAGTGTTGTAATACATATATGAATGTTGTGAATATGCTTTTATTAGTTCTCTGTTTAGTCCCACATCATGGGAATAAGTTAAAGATCAGCTTCAAAGCCTATATATAAAGGAGCCAATGTAAAAGAAATAAATATACATCTGAATGAATAGAAATGTCCTCTCTCCCTTATTTCTTCTGTTCTGTGTTCGTTTTATAACAATTTTTAATTTTTTTTCCAACTCTCTTTAATAATGACCACGAAATAGATTTAGGTTATATTTCATTTTTGTGGAAAATCGAAATAAAAAGGATGAAATATTTTGGACATTCAAGGGTTAACATTATGTGATTAGGTAAAACCATTTTGATTAATTCAAAATCCATTAATCTAAATTTTCAATTCGATAAATGTAAATTTTTGGCTCTTTTATCATGTTTTATTATTTATACCCACCTAAATACTTACTAATATTGCTTAAACAGTAATAAAATTAAATCATGAAATCTACTTCGGAAAACTACATTTAGTTTAAAAGTTGAAAATCAATGTTAATTAGAAAACGTATAAACAATGAACACTAAACTCGAATGTGATTATTTTCACTTTTCTTTATCATTAATGACAAAAAATCGGTGAAAAGCGCAAGTAAATTTTCTTTTATGAGTTTTAGATAAAAAAGTGGTTACTTAGGATATTTGTTTTTGTTTGGCATATGAATGTAAATCAATATTTTTGTAAATCCTATTAATTTTATAAGGAATAAATTATCATAAATAAATAAATTTGACTACATCATGTTGCCTTCTACTATAATTGATTTGATTGTTTTTTCTCTTTTTTTATTCAACTGACAATAGAAACAATAATTTTGGACTATTTTTGATCCAAGCAATGTTAAGCATTGTTTAATACCTTATGCCATAACGCTAGCTTGAACTGCAAATTATTATTTACTATGAAATCTTAGTTTTTTAAGATAAGAAATTTATGATTACAATTGAAGTCGAGAACGATTTAATTATAATAAAATTAATTGGGTTTATATATCCCATAAAACATTAAATTAAAGAACGGTGGAAATGGAAATTCTATTTAAACCCACGATTTTGCTGAATTCACCCAGTATAATTCATAATAAGAGAAATCCATCATTTTGCTGAATTCACCTATGCGTTATTTAAAAAAAAAAACAATTTTACCCTCCCTGTAGATAGGGCTGTCAATGGGTCATGTCGGGTCGGGTTCGGGTTGATTTATAAACGGGTCGGGTCAACCCATTTATTAAATGGGTCATATTTTCCCAACCCTAACCCGACCCATTTATAAATGGGTTTACCCGACCCGACCCGCGTAACCCGATTAACTAAATGGGTCATGTCGAGTCGTGTTGGGTCTACCCACTGATAGATATTGCCTACTAATATAAGCAGCAAAAGAGCCAAATCACCAACATGCACACTGTTATATAATCACCAACATGCAATAAGTTGCAAAGTCACCAACACACAACACATATATAAAGCATGAAATCACCATATCCAAAAACCATTTTCTATACGTAAGTATATATTCCCATACTTCATAAATTAAAGACTACCGGTATGGAAGAAATACAGTTGTTATAAGTAAAATATAACTAACAACATATAAGATTATATTAATTAAATATAACAACTTACATATACGAGCATACTAATTACTGCATAAATAAAAGATTAACACTAGCAGTATACATAAAAGACTAATAGTATGGAAGAGATACAACATATAATCGGGTTAGCGGGTTGACCCTAAAACCACCCGTTTATAAACGGGTCAAATTCGGGTTGACCCGAAAATGACCCACTAACTAAACGGGTCGGGTTAACCTGCTAATTTCCGTGCAGGTTTCGGGTCGGGTCACGGGTCATGTAGGAAATTGATAGCCCTACCTGTAGAAGACCTGCGAGATGCTCTAAAAACGCATTGTAGGGGGGAAAAATGTAGCAAAACATAGACAGTTTTGTCATTATTTTTTTCGGGTGAACTCAACAAAACTGTGGATTTAAATAGAATTTGCCTAAATAAATTCAAAAAATATATAGCAAAACAGGGACAGTTTTGTCAATAATTTTTCCAGGTAAATTCAGCAAAAACATGGATTTAAATAGAATTTGCCTAGAGAAATTCCGATTATGTTTGTCGAACAAAGATCCAAGGAGAATTTGAGTTATTCTTTAAAATGAAAATTATGAAAGATGGGTGTGCATGGGTGAATGAAGATGATAAATGGGAGAACCCATAAGATTAGAAATGTGAGGGATGAGCATAACACCTTTTTTCCGGAAGTCTTCGACTATTTGCATTCCTCAGTCCTCCATCCTCCATCCTAATCCCTAAGCGCCATTGTTAATAACAAAACCCAAGGTTAAAAGATGATTATGCCTTTGATTTGTGAATGACATTATTATCGGGACTTCATAAGTAGTTAAGGAGGACACTGAAATTCGATAAGGCTTTATCGTATTTATTCACGGAATATGGTTAAGTTTCCGTTAAATTTGAAAAAATGACTACCAAAAATGAAAAAATAAAATAAAATAAAAAAGTGTATGTGTACCAAATTTTGTTTTCAAACATCTCCCCAAACCTCCTTTTTTTTTTTTTTTTTTTTTTAGTGTAAATGACAACCACTTCGTGAATTACCTATTTTCCACTTTTCCTTTCGTGTTCTTAAAACTTCGGGCATAAATTCATCATAGTAAGTTGCTCTCATGGCATCAGCATCATATACACAGCTCCAGATTCTACAAAATCTTCCAGACTACTCATTCCTTCTCCAAAACCAACCATGACTACTCATTCCTTGTCTAAAACCAACGTTACAACTTTAACACAACAAATTACCAACTTTTTAAAGTCATGTTCTTCTCTCAAATCAGTCTCAAAAGCCCAAAAAATCCACGCACGTATCGTCACATTTGGCCTGCATTCGTATCTCTTTCTTCAAAATCACATTTTGAATACGTATTTCAATTGCAACTTAGTAGAAGATGCATACAATATATTTAGACAAATACCATATCCTAATACTATCTCATTCAATATCATGATTACTGGGTTGTCCCATAATGGGTTGCTGGGTGATGCACATACGTTATTCGATGAAATGCACTTACGAGACTCTGCTTCGTGGAATACACTTATGTCCGGTTATCATAAAAATGGTATGTCCGAAAAAGTTATTGACTTGTTTCTTTTAATGGTTAGTAATGTTGACTGCAAGCCTGATTTGTATAGTTTTAATTGTGTTATGAAGACTTGTGGGGTAATGCAAAATGCAAGGCGTAGTAAAGAGATCCATGGCCATCTGTTAAAATTGGATATTGCGAGTGATGCAATAGCTAATTCAACACTTATTGACATGTACATTAAATGTGGAATGATAGATTTGGCTGTAAGAGTGTTTGAGAGATTGGAAAAGCCGAATCTTTATATTATGAACAGTATGATATTAGCATATGCAAATATATATGGCATAGACCGTGCTCATGAATTATTTAAAATGATGTCAGAAAAGAACATAATTTCATGGAATACAATGATATCAATATTATCTCAGCATGGTCGGGTTAAAGAAACACTACTGATGGTTGTAGATATGTTTGTAAGAGGTTATATGCTCAATTCAACTACTTATTCAAGTGTGATTAGCGCAGTTACTAGCATTCAAGATCTATACTGGGGAAAGCATATCCATGCACATTCTATAAAGCATCAGTGGCACAACGATATATTTGTTGGCAGTGCTCTTGTTGATATGTATGCAAAATGTGGCGACTTGAAAACTGCAAAACGAGTCTTTGATTGTTTACCAAACCCCAGTATAGCTTCGTGGACTGCACTTCTTGGTGGGTACTCTCAGAATGGATTTGTAGAAGAAGCTTTTGAGCTATTTAACAACTTGAGAAAACTGTCGGTTGACTTTGATCAGTTCACTCTAGCAACAGTACTAAGTGCATGCTATAATTTATCGGATGTTAATTTAGGGGGTCAGCTGCATTGTCTTGCCTTTAAATCTGGATACGCTTCATCAATTCCTGTGTCAAATGCTTTACTATCAGTATATGCTAAATGTGGGTGTGTTATCTGTGCTGAGTCCATTTTTAACTCAATGCCTTTGAGAGACATAATATCATCCACCAGCATGATTACTGCATATTCTCAATTAGGCGATGTTCACAAAGCTCGTGAATATTTTGATAAAATGAGTACAAGAAACGTGATATCCTGGAATGCCATGTTAGCAGCATACATACAACATGAACATGAAGAGGAGGGGCTTAAATTGTACGTTGAAATGATGAGAGAGAATAAAGTAAAAGCAGATTGGGTTACATTCGTGACACTAGCTAGTGCTTGCGCAAATATTGGTACACTTAAACTCGGGCGCCAACTAATTGCACAAAGTGTAAAATATGGGCATCTATCTAATTCATCATTAGCTAACGGTCTTATTGTTATGTATTCAAAGTGTGGAAGAATTATAGAATCGCGAAGAGTGTTTGATACAATTCATGACAAAGACTTAGTTTCATGGAATTCTATGATCACTGCTTATGCTCAACATGGTGAAGGACAAAAAGCAGTTGATATTTTCGAAAGTATGCTACAAAATGGTATCAATCCTGATTATATAAGCTATATTGCTATTCTATCTGGTTGCAGTCATTCAGGCTTGGTAAAAGAAGGAAAGCGTTATTTTGCTTCCATGAAACATTACAATGTTACTCCTGCTATAGAGCATTTTGCTTGTATGGTAGATCTTCTAGGAAGAAGTGGGTTTCTCGAAGAGGCCAAAGATGTTATACATGAGATGCCATTTAAACCAAATGCTGTAGTATGGGGAGCTTTGTTAGGAGCGTGCAAGTTACACAGAAATACAAAGATGGCAGAATATGCTGCAAGAAGAATATGGGAATTGGATTCAAACGATCCGGGGAGTTACGTTTCCCTAGCTAAGATGTATGCTGATGAAGGTGACTTGAATAATTACGCATCGTTAAGAAAGCTTATAAAAGTGAAAGGGATTAGGAAAAAACCCGGTTGTAGCTGGATCGAGGTTAACAATGTTACTCATGTTTTTGCTGCTGATGATGTAAAGCATCCGAAGATATGTGATGTGCTAAAAATGTTTGATGAATTGATGAAGAAAATTGAAGGATTAGGATACGTTCGGGATGAATGTCAAAGCATTCATAGTGAGCTATTGGCAGTTGCGTTTGGTATCATGAACTTGCCTCCATGGATGTCAGTTGATGTAATGAAGAATTTAAGGATATGCGGGAAGTGTCATGAGGCGATTAAATTGATATCCTTGGCTGAAAATAGGGAAATGGTGATTCGGGATGCTGTGAGATTTCATCATTTTAAAGAAGGATCATGTTCATGCAGAGATTTTTGGTGAATGGTAAGGTAATGGTTTTGAACATCCTTCATACCATTGTGCATTGGATGACATGCTCATGGATATATTTTTACATATAAAGCTCTTTTGAAATACCATAGCTAAACATGTAAAACAATCACCTTTAATTATGTGAAGACATTCAGATGCAATCGAAAATATTCAGATGTAAAGTTTGTTGAATTAAAATCATTGTGTGATTTTTTTTAATAATAATATTTGTATATAATATTCATGTTAAATTTGACGATACAAAATTACAATAGGTGGAAATAAATATGCAAAATTAAAAATAAATAATTTAATATGGATATGTATAAATTATTGGTTGTATTTGCATAATATGGCAAAAAAATAAATGCAGGGATTATTTTCTTCCATCTCTGCAAAGAAAGGGAATTATTGATTTACTTGCTATGTTTACGTCATTTGTTACTCATGCAATTTGCCTCAAATATTTCTTACCATATTTTGGTAATATGATTGATTACTCACATATATTTCACTTGCTATATATTGGGGTTAGACTTCATTGTAAACTCATCCTGACATTCAATGAGCGATCTCAATTAGAGTGTCTTTTCAATGAACGAATTGGGCTGAGAAAAGTTATTCCTGTTTAGTGCTGACAGAAGCAGTTAAGTAAACTCTTATCTTGTATCTCTCTCTTATGTAGAATAAAATCTCTCTCCTTTGGAATGGAGGTACACTATCTTCTTGATGATAGTGAAACCAATATAAATATTATGTCTCTTTTCTTTATTATAGTTATTTACTATTTCTTTGGAGTAATATAATAATTATTGTTAGACTGATTGATGTTCAACTGGCAAATCTAGATCCTGTTTATTGTTTTTTTTTTATTTGTGCATCCTTTTCGCACAACAGATTGGTATCAGAGCAATTTGTGCAATTATTCGCACAATAATTTGGTATCAGAGCAAGGAGATTTGTTTAGATTGCGCATCAATGACTTTAAGAAAGAATGACATATCTAATGGTAATTATGCTATTACTATTTTGGGGGAAAAGGAAGTCTTTGGTGGAGGACATTATGATAAGAGAGAAGAGCGTTCCAATCTCGAAACTTTGACGTGATAAAAAGTTTAGTGTGTTGAAGAGACCATTAGATTTGGAAACCTTTGATCGTGTTCCAGACAGTGGTCTTCATGTTGATGATGCTTGAGGGGTCCAAGATGATCAGGAAAGGAGTTCAGGTCAAGTGATTGACGAGTGTCAATGTGTCGGCCCGCCCCGCACCAACCGACATTTACTCCAAAGGTGCGCTGTACACATGTCCAGTTAGCACGGAACGGGTCGTCAGAAGGAAAAGGAAGAAAGAAATGAACATGCAAAGAACCTGTAGAATGTCTCACAGCGCATCAGATAAAATATAATAATAACATACTTGACATAAAATAGGTGAGACAGTGCATAAGCTGAAACAACTAACATAGCAGCGGAAAATGTAAGTACAGCTTATGATCCAAAGTTAAACATTATTACAACTTTTCAAACTGTCTCAAAGCAAAAGCAAGATAAAGGAGGTACACTACTAATGCCCAAGTAGCGACCACCAACGACACAGGGGGAATATATATATATATATATATATATATATATATATATATATATATCATACGTGAAAGCCTCATGCCCGCCTCCGAATCAGCTTCTCGCGCATCACCAGCTAACCTGTCTCTAGTCTGCTCGTGTGAGCACCCAGAGTAATAAGAGGAGACATAAACCTCTGGATCAGACATAAAGCCTGGTATGAGCGATAAGCATCTAAAGTGAACAATAACAGGTAGACTAAAACATACCTGAACCTGGACCTGCAACTAAAGAGTTAGCACTACATACTGTACAACACTCTAAGGTGCCATATCAAACGGTGTAAAGATACGGAGGTGGGGGTGTGCATGTCATAGTGATGACAAACAGTCAAACATAACATCCATCCTCACATCTCTCACTCAGTGCGTAAAGCATACGATATTCACCACTTCGATCACCCATCCTTGCTACGATCACTTTGCCCCATGAAGTCATAAATGGCTTCACTGCACTGATAACGTAGCCACTAATCCTTCGCTATGTCCACTTGCCCCATGGAGTTATTCACCCCATCTGCGCTGGCTCATAGCCTTACCAATCCTTACTATGTCCACTTGCCCTATGGAGTTATTCACCCCATCTGCGCTGGCTCATAGTCTTACTACGCATCACCTTGCCCCTCAAGTCATAATGACTCTACTGCATTGATAACATAGTCTTGCTGCCATCACCTTGCCCCTCGACTCGCAATGAATCTACTGCACTGATAAGTAGCCCATCATTCATTTTCAGTGGTGAATCGAAGTTATGAACATCGACGACTCCTTAGCACATGTCCCACAGCAAAGCCCAACCATGAAGTGAACTCATCGGTTCCCAACTGGATCCTGAGCTCTAACTTCCCATATTGGACTACCTTTGCATCTCGGGTTATTGGTCAATACTGGGTCGGGTCGGGTTCCTCTTCAAGCCATCGGTTCGGGTCGGGTGTCCATTCTGAGTCGGGTCGGTGTGTTGTCTTCCCCTGTAGCGGTTCGGTTCGGGTTCGCAGCGTTGTGTCGGTTCGGGTCGGGTGTCCTTCTTCAGGTCGGGTCGGGTTGCCATCTCCCATCCAGTTCGTGCTCCCGTTCCGATCAGCTCCCTCGTTCTTCACGTGCTCCGATCCGATCCCTCCTCCTTTATCCGATCCGATCCCTCCTTCTTTATCTGATCCGATCCCAGTTCAGTTAGCGTGGCCTTCCTTTTTGCCAATTTTCTCAAGTGTCAGGTTCCGATCCGATCGAATCCCTTGCCCAGTTCAACTTATCCGATCCGAGCTCCCATATCTGATCCGATCCGATTCTGCACTGTTCCCTGAAACTTTTCCAGCAAGTGTTTACGCCATTCGACGACGTTTTCGACCATTCTAACTATTGAAATCAATCACAAAACATATCATACAGTCATAGCAACATGCATAATCAACCACAAACATCAAAACATCAATATGATAGGTTAAAATGGATCGAACATACCCAAAACCCCATATTTCCCCTTAAGCATGTTTAGGTGAAACTAATGATAGGATTAGCAAAACTTAACCAAATTAACCCAAATTCATACCAGAGGTCTAAAACATCATTTAAGAATTTATGAACATTTTCCCAGAATTTTATCATGTTTAAATTCGCTAATTAACACTAATTACCCTTAATTAGCTATAATTAGTGCAAAACAATGCAAATCACTCACCTTAGCCACAAATAAACTAAGATCTGAAATAAATCTCTGATTTGATGCAAATCTCAATGCTAAACAGCAGCTTCAATGTTGATTTGGTGTAGATCTTCCTTGATTAGATGTTGCTAAGCTAAACCCTTGATTAAAAGATGATTTGGAGGTGATTTAGAGGTTGGAGGCCATTTTTAGGGTTCCTTGGAGATAAGTGGAGGCTAGAAAACTGAAATGGAATGATTCTCTAACTCATTTCAGCCTCCCCATAACCCTAATCCCGAAATGGGTTATGGGCCTATTCACTAATCACCCTATTTGGCCCGGTTAAGCAGTTTTTCACCTTCCAAACCTTATTTCAGCCATATCTCCCAAACGGTAAGGCCGTTTGGCTATTATGACCACTCTACGGAAAGGTAAACCATCAAACGAATCTAATGGAAGTGGTTTCAGGTCAAAATTCCTTTCCAATCAAAAGTTATGGCCAAAACTAGATCAGCTAGGGGCAAAACGGTCATTTAAAAATCGACAAAAATCATGATCATGGGAAATGACTCTAATGGATGTTTCCCAAAGTTACATGACCATACGACTTCATATGAGAAAGAAATAAATATTCTACGATCCTCTGATGCGTAGAATGCGGGTTGTTAAATTCTCCCCCCCCCCCCTTTAAGAAATTTCGCCCCCGAAATTCCCTAACCAAAACACACACAAAGGGTCCCGCATGCCTATCAACCATAAAACAACAATCAAACATGCAAAACAAGTAAGGTAAGTCTATCCTATCATGCGGAATAACTAAATTGCAAAGTAAATCTTACCAGGCAAAGAGTTCTGGATACGCCTTCCTAATGCTCTCCTTTGTCTCCCAAGTACAATCATTCTCACTCTCGCCCCACTGAACCTTTACTAGCTTCACCGCCTTCCTTCGAAGTTGCTTCGTATCGTGCCCCACAATACGAATCGGCTTGCGGTTCCCAACCGCCTCGGGTTCTACTTCGAAGTCCTCTAACTGATCAGGTGAAATAGTCACATCTGAGTCGTGAACGAACTTCCTTAGTTGGGAAACATGAAATACATTGTGAACTCCCGCCATCTTCTCTGGTAAGCCAACTCTATATGCCAAATTCCCGACTAGTTCAAGAACAGGGAATGGGCCAACAAATCTTGGTGCTAACTTGTCTCTCCTGCCAAATCGTATTACGCTTTTCAACGGAGAAATCTTGACAAACACCAAGTCACCAACGGAGAATTTTAAGTCTCTTCTCCTCTTATCAGCATAACTCTTCTGCCTATCTTGGGCAGCTTTCATTCGTTGCTGAATAATCTTAATCTTATCTGAAGTTTCCCTCACCACATCTGGTCCAAGCATAAACTTCTCGCTAGTCTCTATCCAACATGATGGTGAGTTGCACGGTCTTCCGTACAAATCTTCATATGGAGCCATACCGATACTGGATTGGTAGCTATTATTATATGCAAACTCTACTAGATGCAAATGATCATCCCATGATCCACCAAAATCCAATATACAAGCTCTCAAGAGATCTTCCAATATACGATTCACCCTCTCCGTCTGACCGTCGGTCTGATTATGATATGCGGTACTGAGATGTAATCCTGACCCTAAAGCCTCTTGTAAGCTCTTCCAAAACCCACTAGTGAACAACGGGTCTCGGTCACTCACAATGCTTTTAGGTACTCCATGAAATCTCACTACCCACTTCATATACAATTCTGCCAACTTGGCTGCCGTTCTGGTCGATTTGACTGGTATAAATCTTGCACTTTTAGTCAATCGATCCACAATTACCCAAATGCTATCATATCCCGATCTAGTCCTTGGTAAACCATCGATGAAATCCATCGAGACTTGTTCCCATTTCCATTCGGGAATTTCTAATGGTTGCAACAACCCACTAGGCTTCTTTTGCTCGGCTTTAACTAGCTGGCAATTCATGCATTTGGATATAAACTTCCCAACGTCTCTTTTCATCCCTTCCCAGTAGTAAATCTGCTTCATATCTCGATACATCTTATTAACACCGGGGTGTATAGTCAGTTTTGAGTGATGACATTCTCTAAGCACTTCATCTCTCAAACCATTCACGTTGGGCACTACTAGTCTTCCATTCTTTCTAAGCCATCCATCTCGATCAAGCCCATACAAATTCATCTCCTCACCGTCGATGTCCATCTCTAACTTGGAGATGATTTCCAATAGACGAGGATCGTCCCTCTGGCTGGAACCAATCCGCTCTATCAAAGTGGGTCTGATCGCCAAACTAGCTAGCATAACTGGATCCAATTCGCACTTTGGTCTGAAATCAAACCCCGCGATATACTCCAGCTGCTTCCATTCAAGAAACATTGCCCCTAAACTGGCATGTCTCCTACTCAAGGCATCGGCTACCGCATTACCTTTCCCAGGTGTGTATGCGATATCAAAATCATACGAAGCCAAGAACTCTAACCATCTCTGCTGACGTAGATTCAGATCTTTCTGGGAGAAGAGATACTTTAACGACTTATGATCAGTAAACAACTCAAATCTTTCTCCCAAGAGATAGTGTCTCCACATCTTCAGCGCAAACACGATCGCTGATAATTCCAAATCATGGGTAGGATACTTCTTCTCATGCGGCTTTAGTTGCCGACTAGCATAAGCTACAACCCTACCTCCTTGCATCAATACAGCACCCAGTCCGATACCACAAGCATCCGTGTATACCGTCATCTCTTCATTCCCTTTAGGAATGACTAACATTGGCGCACGCGTCAACTTCTCTTTTAGACTCTTGAATGCATTCTCACACACTCCGTCCCAGACGAAGGACTGATTCTTCTTAGTCAGCTGAGTCAACGGTGCAGCTATCTTGGAGAAGTCTTGGATAAACTTACGATAATATCCAGCTAACCCCAAGAAACTTCTTACATCTGTTGCATTCTTGGGCGTAGGCCAATCCTGTACCGTAGCCACCTTCGCAGGGTCCACGGCAATACCACTCTCTGAAACAACATGACCCAAAAATCTCACTTCCCTTCTCTAAAAGTGACACTTAGAGAATTTCGCTTTCAACTGGTGTTTCCTCAACACCTCCATCACTATCCTCAAGTGTCCCTTGTGTTCCTCCTCTGTCCTTGAGTAAACAAGGATATCATCTACGAACACAAGAACAAACTTATTCAACTGATCTCTGAATACTCGATTCATAAGATCCACAAAGCAGGTTGGTGCATTGGTCAACCCAAATGGCATGACCAACCACTCATAAAATCCAGATGGCGTCCTAAATGCCGTTTTCAGAACACTCTCATCTGCTACTCGAAGCTGATGAAATCCTGTCGCGAGGTCCAACTGGGAGAACACTCTTGCTCCTTCCAGTTGATCAAACAAATCATCTATCCGTGGTAGAGGATACTTATTCTTCCTCGTTACCTTATTCAACTCGCGATAGTCCACACACAAACGAAGGGAACCATCTTCCTTAGTGGCAAACACAACTGGTGCTCCCCACTCGGAGACACTTCTTCTAATAAATCCCTTCTTCAAAAGATTGCTGACTTGCACCCGAGCTCTCGCTGCTCCCTTGGTGCCATGCGACGAAGTGGCATCACTATAGGTCTGGCATCTTTCACTAAATCAATACGGAACTCAATCTCTCGGTGTGGTGGAAGCCCGGTCACCTCCTCGAAGACGTCCGGATACTGGCCAACCACGGGCACATCTGACTACTCATACTGCGGGATGTCGAGGGAATTTACAAAACTAGCCATAACCCCATCACTAGGTAGACTACCAAACACTACCCTCCGCCCATCATCCGCCCTCAATGTCACCAAAAAGCCCTCACAGTTTACCACCACCCCGTATCTTTGGAGCCAATCGACTCCCAATATAATGCCATACCCAGTAAAGCCCAAAACAAAGCAATCACAAACAAACATACATCCATAACTCGATAAGACCAAATTCCTGCAAATCATACTAAGGCTAGTTGAACCACCAATCGGGTTCGTCACAACCAATGGTCTATCGACTATCTCGGGTTCCAGTCCCAACCTATCTACCAGGTCACTAGATATGAAGGAACGGGAAGCCCCTGTATCAAACAAAACTCGAACTGGTACATCATAAATAGAAAGCATACCTTGAATAACAACATTCTTTCCTTTCTCCGCCGCAGTTGGGGCATTCGACGAAGAAGGAACAACATCAATAGCATATGCTTTCACAATCTGCTTCTCCTTAAGAGGTTGCGGACACTTATCCTTGAAATGTCCCACTTGACCACAGTTGAAGCACTTCTTATCCGCTGGCTTGGCCCGACAATCTTTAGCATAATGGCCCTTCTTACCACAGCTGAAGCACTCAACATCCTTCTTGCTCTTTTTCTGGCCACCCTTAGATTGGTCCTGCTTCCTCTTATTCTGAGAGTTATTCTTGCCTCCACCGCCTGCTTGCGGCTTTGGCCCTTCTGCAGATGCAGCCTCAGTCTTTGGCTTAGGGTAAAGACTCTCTGATCTCAAAGCTTTCCCCATGATCGATTCAAAAGTCTCATCGATGTGGTTTATAAGCCTTCCCCCCAAGTATCCATCCAACCCAGTAATGAACTTCTCATTCTTCTTCTCAGGAGTATCGATAAGAGATAGTTCATACTTCGACAAAGTGTCGAACTCAGCAATATAGTCAGAAACTTCCCTTCCACTCTGCTTGAGTTCCAAGAATCTCTTAAACAACACTGACTTCTGGGCAGCTGGAATAAACTTCTCGCTAAAGCGAGCCTTGAACTGATCCCAAGTAACCTGATCTTCTGGAGTAGCTGTTCTAATGGCATTCCACCAATTCATCGCTCGCCCTTGCAGCTGACGAGACGCTAGCCTTCTCTTCATCGCATCCTCAAGACCCAAGTCATCGAAGATACGATCACAGCTGTCCATCCAGTCCTGAACATCTGTGGCCGACTCCGTCCCATGGAACGGCTTCCCACCAAGGTTAGTGTAATCCTTGCACAACTTGGCGAAATCGACATTAGGCGCCTGCACTACTGGGCCAACACCAACTCCGGGATTAGGAACTGCTCCTTGCACTTCTCTAAGCATGTCTCTCATGAGGTCGGTAAACATCGCCCTCATGTCAGCGGCATTCCCATGGTTGGTCCCTCTACCAGCACCCCTCGTGTCTCGACTCATCATCAATCTGTAAAAGGGAAACGATTAACGACCACATAGTGGTGCTAGTGCAGTGCGACTTCATCCTTATACTACTAATAGTATATACATATAGCTTTTGAAAACCAAAGTAATCACAAATACGCGCTCTCATATACGTACTATCTCTCCCTAGTGTCTTTCCCTAGGTTAACTACGCAACCTAGAGCTCTGATACCAAGTGTGACGGCCCGCCCCGCACCAACCGACATTTACTCCAAAGGTGCACTGTACACATGTCCAGTTAGCATGGAACGGGTCGTCAGAAGGAAAAGGAAGAAAGAAATGAACATGCAAAGAACCTGTAGAATGTCTCACAGCGCATCGGATAAAATATAATAATAACATACTTGACATAAAACAGGTGAGACAGTGCATAAGCTGAAACAACTAACATAGCAGCGGAAAATGTAAGTACAGCTTATGATCCAAAGTTAAACATTATTACAACTTTTCAAACTGTCTCAAAGCAAAAGCAAGATAAAGGAGGTACACTACTAATGCCCAAGTAGCGACCACCAACGACACAGGGAGAATATATATATCATACGTGGAAGCCTCCTGCCCGCCTCCGAATCAGCTTCTCGCGCATCACCAGCTAACCTGTCTCTAGTCTGCTCGTGTGAGCACCCAGAGTAATAAGAGGAGACATAAAACTCTGGGTCAGACATAAAGCCTGGTACGATCGATAAGCATCTAAAGTGAACAATAACAGGTAGACTAAAACATACCTGGACCTGCAACCAAAGAGTTAGCACTACATACTGTACAACACTCTAAGGTGCCATATCAAATGGTGTAAAGATACGGAGGTGGGGGTGTGCATGTCATAGTGATGGAAAACAGTCAAACATAGCATCCATCCTCACATCTCTCACTCGGTGCGTAAAGCATACGATATTCACCACTTCGATCACCCATCTTTGCTACGATCACTTTGCCCCATGAAGTCATAAATGGCTTCACTGCACTGATAACGTAGCCACTGATCCTTCGCTATGTCCACTTGCCCCATGGAGTTATTCATCCCATCTGCGCTGGCTCATAGCCTTACCAATCCTTACTATGTCCACTTGCCCCATGGAGTTATTCACCCCATCTGCGCTGGCTCATAGTCTTACTACGCATCACCTTGCCCCTCAAGTCATAATGACTCTACTGCACTGATAACGTAGTCTTGCTACCATCACCTTGCCCCTCGAGTCGCAATGACTCTACTGCACTGATAAGTAGCCCATCATTCATTTTCAGTGGTGAATCGAAGTTATGAACATCGACGACTCCTTAGCACATGTCCCGCAGCAAAGCCCAACCATGAAGTGAACTCATCGGTTCCCAACTGGATCCTGAGCTCTAACTTCCCATATTGGACTACCTTTGCATCTCGGGTTATTGGTCAATACTGGGTCGGGTCGGGTTCTTCTTCAAGCCATCGGTTCGGGTCGGGTGTCCATTCTGAGTCGGGTCGGTGTGTTGTCTTCCCCTGTAGCAGTTCGGTTCGGGTTCGCAGCGTTGTGTCGGTTCGGGTGTCCTTCTTCAGGTCGGGTCGGGTTGCCATCTCCCATCCAGTTCGTGCTCCCGCTCCGATCAGCTCCCTCGTTCTTCACGTGCTCCGATCCGATCCCTCCTCCTTTATCTGATCCAATCCCAGTTCAGTTAGTGTGGCCTTCCTTTTTGTCAATTTTCTCAAGTGTCAGGTTCCGTCCTGATCGAATCCCTTGCCCAGTTAAACTTATCCGATCCGAGCTCCCATATCCGATCCGATCCGATCCTGCACTATTCCCTGAAACTTTTCCAGCAAGTGTTTACGCCATTCGACGATGTTTTCGACCATTCTAACTATTGAAATCAATCACAAAGCATATCATACGGTCATAGCAACATGCATAATCAACCACAAACATCAAAACATCAATATGATAGGTTAAAATGGATCAAACATACCCAAAACCCCATATTTCCCCTTAAGCATGTTTAGGTGAAACTAATGATAGGATTAGCAAAATTAACCAAATTAACCCAAATTCATATTAGAGGTCTAAAACATCATTTAAGAATTTATGAACATTTTTCCAGAATTTTATCATGTTTAAATTCGCTAATTAACACTAATTACCCTTAATTAGCTATAATTAGTGCAAAACTATGCAAATCACTCACCTTAGCCACAAACAAACTAAGATCTGAAATAAATCTCTGATTTTATGCAAATCCCGATGCTAAACAGCAGGTCCAATGTTAATTTGGTGTAGATCTTCCTTGATTAGATGTTGCTAAGCTAAACCCTTGATTAAAAGATGATTTGAAGGTGATTTAGAGGTTGGAGGCCATTTTTAGGGTTCCTTGGAGATAAGTGGATGCTAGAAAACTGAAATGGAATGATTCTCTAACTCATTTCAGCCTCCCCATAACCCTAATCCCGAAATGGGTTATGGGCCTATTCACTAATCACCCTATTTGGCCCGGTTAAGCAGTTTTTCACCTTCCAAACCTTATTTCATCCATATCTCCCAAACGGTAAGTCCGTTTGGCTATTATGACCACTCTACGGAAAGGTAAACCATCAAACGAATCTAATGGAAGTGGTTTCAGGTCAAAATTTCTTTCCAATCAAAAGTTATGGCCAAAACAAGATCAGCTAGGGGCAAAACGGTCATTTAAAAATCGAAAAAAATCATGATCATGGGAAATGACTCTAATGGATGTTTCCCAAAGTTACATGACCATACGACTTCATATGAGAAAGAAATAAATATTCTACGATCCTCCGATGCGAAGAATGCGGGTTGTTACAGTCAAGTTAAAAGTCCACAAAGATAAGACAAAGATCTTTGTGGCATTACAAACATTTTTATTTCGTTGGTTTTTGTGTGGTGCATATCACGAGGAAGATTGTAACACCTCGTAATTTTAACAACATTAAGAGGACAAATTAAAGAATAATTAATTTGATATCTAGAATTAAGGGAAACGAACTGCGCCATTGCGTCCGTCTCGAAATTCTGGTCAAGATAGACATTTGGTTGGCGTAAAACGGACACCGTATGAAGAAGTTATGAAGGTTTGAAGTTTGTATACGCTCAAGAGAATATATATATATATATATATAGGGTGCAAGAATTCAAAAATTAGTTCCAGAAGTTCAAAATCGCAGAAATTCGGGTGAGCGGGAAAAATCCCGCCCAGGGGAGTCAACCCCTTAAGGGGGTGTCGACCCATGGGTCGACCCCCTTAGGGCTGACGTGGCAGGTCGGTTCTGGGGGTTGGCCGCTATATATACGACCTCATTTCTCTAGTTTTCTCACACTATATCAATGGAGGTCTAAATGCTGTCGATGCCTGGACTGAATCAAATCTTTTTCTTTCTTCTGCAATCAAGTTTAGAGATTCAAGTGTAGATCTGTGATTCAACCTCCGCTTTTCCCCTTCTATTTTTCTAGATCCGAACACTATGAGTTTAAGTTACCTTTAGATTTAAATAATTAAAAGTAAAGCATGATATGACTGTAATTTGGATCTATCCCTGTGACTGAATCATACCAGATCTATTGTAATTTGTGAATCCATGATATTCTGAATTAACTGTGACTTGGATCTTAACCTTTATCATGTCAGATTTACTTTTGATTTTAGATCTAACTCACTATTTAGATCATCTTGTACCTATAATGTTTGTGGTTAATTTGGATCTGTCATTAGTTGGACATCTAAATCCTTGTTTAGATCTAATCATGCCTTTTATGACATCCCTACTATGTTAGAACTAGTTTTATCACAAGTTCACAAGATCTGTTCTTATATGTCCATTTTAACATTATGCCACTATATGTTTATGTCAATTTTGTTAGAACAATCATTTCTGTCATATTCCCTTTACCCTTTCCCTTTTAATTTACGTAGCCAGGCTACTTTCGAGCCTAGGCATGCCACTAAAAATATGCGAAAGCGTTAGTTTGGGAACGAGGGAAAACATTGAAATTGGGCATAATTTGTAAAGGGGAAATATGGCATAACTTGAATAATGTTTATGAATATGAATTTAGGGCATATAATTCATTATGAACATATTTGGGGAAAAGGGTCATGAAACCTATAACGACATAGGTAAAAAATTGGCTAATAATGAAATGCCTAGGATTACAGTAATTAGAAGCTGTAACTGCGCCTAGACACCAGGTTAGATTACACTTGTGGTGGAAGTCTGTCCGGAACCGCCTGGCATATCCAGCGACTATAAGTGGTGAATCTAATGTGAGGGGTGTAGGTGCACAAGTACGAGACGTGCTGAGATACGGGGTTAAGCCCGACTTGTGGAAGAAGTCTGCCAGGAACCGCCCGGCATATCCAGCATCCATAAGTGGTAGGCTTAATGTGAGGGGTCCAGCACATTATAACCATAAATGGACGTGGTAATGAATTGGAATACTTAACCTAGTTGAATCCAGAGGGATTGTATGAACATGAACTTGAATAGGGGTTAAGTAAATCTATTTGAATAGTGAGTGGGTTAAGTAAATCTGGATAGGGTGGGTAATATTTATATATAGGCTCACGAACTTAACCGGTTGGGGTTATGTAATTAAAGACACTGTTAGATAAGCATAACTTGTAGAAATGATGGGGTTATGTAATTAAAGACACCAACAGCTATACATAGCCTATGAAAATCATAGTGGGGATATAAGACAGGGGGAGAGCTTGTATCATCTTGTCTGTGGGACCCGTTTCGGTCAGTAACCCATATAATGGTATCGAACGAGTACTCCTCCCTAGGTCGGAGTAGGGACACGCTTACTGGGCTGATTATAAGAAATCCAAACGTGGAGGACGGTGTGGGCGGCGCAAACTGACCGAGGACTTGTGCATGCATGGGCCGGGCAGAGGGGGATAAGACAACCGTGACACCAGTAGATATGGTTGTGCACATCACGAAGGATTGCCACTTTAGGAAGTGATACCTCCTACTGTGGGGCATACACAGGGTATCTACGGAGTAGGGAGCCGATCGATTAGGGTAGTAGTTAGGGTACATCTAGACGTATGCCTAAGTCTACCATCTTATAGTGGTTGGGATCATCTCATTCTGGTTATACTAGTATTGGTGCAAAGTATCAGAGTAATCATTAGGGAAGCGTATACACTTTATCATGTTTACCTTGTCATACTGGTCTTTTGTGATATTATCTCTCCTATCCACTTTGTATGCCTGTCATGATACTTTTACTTATTTACTTGCTAAAAGTAACTGGACTCTCCAGACTTTATGTCTGACCCCTTTTTGTTTCCTCTTCTTTCTTCCGTTTCCCCCTAGGTTCTCAGGGAGGGAACACTCAAGCTTGACCAGGATTCTGCTATCATTTGCTAGAGCTGCTTAGATGTATTGCTTAAGCTCCTATCCTTGTTACTATGGCTATGTTTTTATTTGGGGATTTTGCTTCTTTTATTTTGTACTCTGATGTTTAAGAGCAAGACAAAAGTTTTTATGATGTACTACTTTTTATGTAATTCAGACATATGATGTTTCGAACCACGATGCTTTATGATTAATAAAGTTAGTTTTTATTCCGCTGCCATTTTTATATTTATCATGTAATATTTCTGTTTCTGTTTACCTATAACCTTCATGGAACTTAATGCATTCTCTTAATGAGTGACATTAACGGGAGTAGGGTGTCACAAAGATGTATCTTTTGTAGGCGGTGGTCGTGTTTGTAATGTGGTTTTGATCGAAACGGTTAAGCAGCAAAAGAGAGATTTGTTGTATGTACAGAGATTTGGATTAGCTTTTTCTTATTGTTAATTGGCTTTAGTTTCTGGCTTTGAATTTAAATGGGTAGAGGATTTGTTGACCTTAGTGGTATTGAGATTACTTTGGAATCTACCTTATTTGGGTTTTCGATATTTGCAACATTTTGTTGGCAGACGGGGACGTAGTCTGAGCTCGTTAATAAGGTGTCACTACAAGAAAAACTACTTTAGTTACCTATATTAGTAGCGTTTATAAACCAAGTTCAAC
Source organism: Allium sativum (assembly GCA_030737875.1). NCBI lineage: Eukaryota > Viridiplantae > Streptophyta > Magnoliopsida > Asparagales > Amaryllidaceae > Allium > Allium sativum. The sequence goes on along the minus strand of CM060916.1, from coordinate 785,676,101 downwards.
TGAAGATATTTGGTTCCTTTTATTTTTACTCTTATATTTCGTTGAAACGCCAGTAATAACATGCCCTCTTAAACTTGGCGGGATAAAATGCAATCCATTTTGGTTTCCCTCCATTCCACATTTCTCCTTTTACTTCTTCCGCATTACCCAGGTCCATTCTTATTTCCCTCCATGCCACATTTCTTTGTTTATATCTCCTCTAATAAAACCCTAAATCTATAATATAAAAGCCCTCATGATCTGAGATTGGACTAACTACTGTCGATGTTTGGTTACGAAAAGTCTTCTCTTCCTTTTTTTAAATCTGGGGCTGGTCAGACAGATGGACATATGGATTGGACCCAGGCCCGACCTAGGGGTAGGCTAGCTAGGCACCGCCTAGGCAACCCCCCGAGAAGGGGAAGCAAGTGGGGGAGAAGAAGAAATCATTATTGATAATTGATTACTTGACTGTTGTATTTTTCAACCAAGAAGTGGATGTGGTGGAGTGGTATTGAGTATGCTTGTTATCCCTAAGTCCTACGCTGAGCTGCTAGATTTCAGGGTAACAGTTTTGAACTTTTTGCAGCTAACTTGTGCGTTGCCTTGGGCAGCGTACACGCTGGGGCCGACCCTGATTGGACCATGTCAAAGTTAGAAGTCTCCATATTTGATTTGAGTAGAGTTCGTGTAACACCCCGTGTATTCTATAACAGTGAAATTCACAAATTAAATTATAATTAGTTTAAAATCAAAGAATTAAGGGAAACGGGATACGCTATTGGGTTCGTCTCGGAAAAATACGCGAAATAGAGTCCGAGTTTTCGAAAAACGGAGTCTGTATGAAGAAGATATGGCCTCCGGAAGTTTCAGAATTCAGTTTAAAATTCAAACAAAAGAAAACAGCTCAGAAAAACAATTCAAAATTCAAAATCGGGCCCAATTGGCCAAGGCGGGAAAATTCCCGCCTAAGGCACCCAGGTCGACTGGGCTGTCGACCTGGCTAGCCAGGTCGACAGGGCTGTCGACAGGGCTGTCGACCTGGTCCAGAGCCAGGTCGAACCCAGCCCACCCTGGCTGGCCTGGTCTATGTTTGGTCGATTTTCAGAGGGCTGCTTTGTCACTAGGGCTAGGTGGCAGCTCCGGATTGGCCTCCCCTTCAAATAAACGGCTATTGTTGAATCAAGCTCCATCGACGGTCTAAAACGATTCTCAAACATTATAAAAAGGACCTAAGACCTAGCCTAAACCATACTATTTCATTTTAGCCTCAGGCCGCCGCCATTAAACCTAGAGCTCTAAATTAAAAATACAAAGAAAAAAATTATAGAAGAAGGAGGATGATTCTTGAAGGCTACAACTAGAAGCTACAACAACTATGACGCCTTAGACAACGAATTTGGGACTATTTTATTTGAGTTATTTACTTCATAATTGTAAGTTCTATGTTACTTTTTAGGCGAAAACGCTAAAACAATATGGACATGCGATGAATTGAAACTGAATTTATGTACTATTGCTAATCCATTGTTTATATTATTTATCGTTGAATTATAATTTGGGATATTGCTATGGCAACATTGCAAATGAAACTTGTCATGATTTTGATGTTGTTATGAATCATTTGGGCTTAATTGTTTGGCAAGTTGGACTAATTCATGTCCATGGAAATCGCTATGAAATCTTTATGTTGATTAAACCATGCCTATGGTGCTAATTAAACCATGGCTATGACTATTGATGGAATTATGCCTGTGATGTTAATATACCCATCATGATTAATGAAAAATTGGGTATTGATAGGTTATGATGAAAAGTTGGAATTATTATGTTTATAATGTTAGAATTGTTAAAAAACGCCAAATAGGAATCATTATGTCTATCTTGTTAATTGAGAATCATTATGTTAAAAACGCTAAATAGGAATCATTATGTCTATCATGTTAATTATGTTAAAAACGCTAAATTAGGATCATTATGTCTATCTTGTTAATTGAGAATCATTATGTTAAAAACGCTAAATAGGAATCATTATGTCTATCATGTTAATCATGTTAAAAATGCTAGGTTGGACCCATTATGTTTATAATATTAGATGAGAATCATTATGATAAATTGGAATTATTATGTCTATGAGAATTATTATGTAAAAATGCTAAATTGGAATCCACTATGCCTATTAGGATTACTATGCCTTTAATGTTTCATGTTTATAATAAAATTATTATGATGCCGCAATGATTATTATGCCTATGATGCAAAGTTGAAATCATCATGTTAAATTAAGTTGGAATCATTACTATGATAACATATCATCATAGTAGTATTGCAACTATGTGATATGTCATAGCCTGTTTATTATGCAAGTAATGTTGTAACTGTCACATATGCCTATCACATGTTTGGTGTTATTCCCCTTTATCTCTTGAATTGTTTATACTTGTGAACGAAGTACGTTTATATACGTTGGGGATACGATTGGGTAGAATAGGCAAAACTTGAATTAATTATAAGCATAAACTATGAAGTTTGGCATAAGTAGAACATGAAATATGGCACGAAAAACTTGACTTGAACATGCCATAACTTGACTTTAAACATGCCTTAGTTGGGCACGAAGTTGACATATGAACATGATAGCAAAATCTGATAATAACATGGGCATGACTTTAGAAAACAAGAAAGTGGCCAACTCGAGGTTGGGTTGAGTTTGTAGTGTAAATCTGCCCGGAACCACCCGGCAAATCCAGTTGCTACAAACAATAGGATCCAATGTGGGTAGTTGGTCACATCGCACTTGAGACCCGAGGTTGGGTTGAGTTCGTAGCATAAACCTGCCCGGAACCGCCCGGCAAATCCAGTGGCTACGAACAACAGGATCCAATGTGAGTGGTTCGGTGCATTAACGAATCAACTAAGGCCAATTAGGGTTAAGTCATGAACATGAAAAGACAACTTAACTGACTTGAACATGATTTGTAGGGCTAAGTCATGAACTTGAAAACGACAACACTTAGCCAACTTGACATGACACGTAGGCGGGTTAAGTCGTGAACTGAAATGACATGCTTAACCATCTTGACATGACTAGACTAGAAAGGGATTGAGTCACGAATTACATGACTTGATCTGGTAGGCGAGATAGGTCACGAATTACATGACCTAATCTATTAGGCGAAACCCTAGACACGACCCCTTTCAGCAGTAACCCTCTAGATGTATCAAGGTACCCTGGGGCTAGGCCGGGTGGGGGCACGATTACTGGGCTGATTGTAAGAGGTGAACGACGGCAGTGGGGTACGCCAGTGTAGGTTCGGCGGACTACGATCGTGCACGTATCCGGGGCAGACACTGGGTATCCGTAGATTTATCTGTGCATCTTGAATCGTGTCAGGGGTTGACACCCTAGGGCTGATACACCCGAAGGTGGACCCAGCACAGGTGACTACATTCGTGATTAGCCGTATGACACGGACACTTGACGAGCTAGAACTTGTAGGGAGCCGATCGACTAGATAATCGCTTTGTAGGACCCCGTACTTGGGTCAGACCCCGTTTCAGGGTCATTTCATGATATTGGGCCATGGGATTTATTTCGTGATTAGCTTGTGACACGGGCTTAGTATACTAGTGAAGTCGATGCAACGGATCTCGAACATGTGATTCTTTACTTGACTTGTCTTGGCTTATCCTGATCACCTTAGTATATCTTGCCCACCTTGACACTATTCTTAAGTTTAGTTCCAGTTCATTCATGACAGGTTGTTTTAACCGTTTTTACACTGAAAGTCACTAGAACTTACTCAGTCTTTATGACTGACCCTTTTCCTTTCACCTCTTTTTCTTTCGTTCCCCCCCCCAGGTTCTCAGGGAGGAATAACTAGCTCTTAGCTTGGATATCACTTGCTTTGGCTCAGCATGTACGGTTTGTTATGGCTGCTTCTTTTGACTCCACTTGGGGAATAAGCTGTTTTACTGTTTTTAAATTACTGCTTCTTTGGATATTATTACAAGACAGTTGTAATGAAGTTACTTGAAATGTTTGTAAAAGACATGGTTTAATTTGGAATGAAATGAAGTTCTGTTTTGCTCAGAAATTCTTCCGCTGTTTACTTAATTATTTATTTATGTTTTGTCTTGTGATAATTCTGTGATGTTATCTCGATAATACCTCTCCAAAACTAGGGCATTCCTCTTTGTGAGTGACCCTAGCGGAGGTGGGGTGTTACAGTTCGACTTATGTTACCAAACCGATTTGATTAAGTAAGAATTTGATAAATGAAAGATGCGAAACCAAGCCTAATACAGATATGACTAAAATTTCAATTTCATATCTAAATACGATTCCTTGTTAGAGATGCACGTAGTTTTTTAGCTGAATTCACCATTTTCATTTGGTTTCCACGACAATCAATCTTTGTTCAAGTTGTTATGTATGTTATTTTTTTGGATTTGATTGTATATTTTAAAAGGAAATTGAAGTTGTTAAGGCTCTAGTATGAGTCTGAAATCGGTGTAGATACTTCATCATTTTAAGGGGAAATTGAAGTTTTTGTGGCTTCAAGTTATGTTTGAAATAGATGTTGACACTTCATCATTTTAAGAGGAAATTAAAGTCAGATCTTTTTAAAAATTACTAAGTGGCATGCCCAAATATAAAATAGGAAGTTTTCTTTGTAACAATTAGACATATTATAGCTATAATATAATTTTAATTTTTCCTTGAGACATATTAATGCCATGACAATTTGGTCATTACTGTAATATGTTTCATACAAATATAGTAAATATAACTTTTCCTTAAGACTAAATTCTGATGTTGAAAATTGAGAATCCATATCTTTGATTGCTTAATCAGGTGTAGGAATGCATTCTGATGTTCCAACTTTTAGACATTCTAGTATTAGGCATGTAGCATCACGAATTGTTTGTGAAGAACGATTTAGAGACTTTTGGAATGGAAACTTAGTAAATATTATTCATCATCTGCAATGTTCTTCCATTAGCTAATATACTTATGAATAGTACAAAACTTGTTAAATTAAGTGATGCTAAATCACATTAAATAGAAGGCATGCTTCTAAGGGGAGAAAGAGAAGATATTGATTTCCCTAATTAACGAGATTTGGGTAGATATTTCTTTGCCTAATTAATGGGATTTGGGTAGATATTGCTTTCCCTAATTAATGAGATTTGGGTATATATTTATTTCCCTCTTTCGGTGACATAATTGATAAGATCTTTTCCCATATATATACAACTTTTATGCCAAGTTTACTTGACTTGGGGCTAAAGTAAACTTGGGAATGAATTAATTGGTCTTATAAAAGGAGCATAGAAGAGAGAATGAAAGGCATCTAATTATCTCCCAATTGAGTTTTAGGATCTCTAACCTAAATCTATTTTCTTCAATTCGTATCTCCACAAATCAAATTCTTGAGTGAATTGAGTGACTATTGTAATCGCTCTCTTGTACTCTTCTTGGTATTAATAAAAGTCTCTCTCTCTCTCAAGTGGGCGTACACTAACAAATTGTTGGTGGAGCCACTATAAATCCTTATGTGATTTACTTTTCGTTATTGCTCCTTCATTTCTCTTGTGCGATGATTATGATTGGCTTTTGGATTGGGTTGAGATTGTTTTTGAGATATTGATTGATAGCTTTAGCACATTTACCACAATCTTGTCTTCCGCTGATTTGTTTTCTTTTATTTGAGCGGTCATGGGTTTAAATTTCTCCACAACATTTGGTATCAGAGCTTTGGTGTTGGTAGATAGTTGTAGAAATGCTGAAATCAAATTCAAGTAGTGCCTCAACAGGTCCAAGTGGTGTAGCTCTTTATGTACGTGGTTCATATGCAGCTTCTGGTCCATAAGTGGTTATTGACACGTGGAATGGTGATAATGATTTTGAAAAATGGCAATGGAAGATGAAAGCGGTTCTTAGGCGAAATTAGGTACATCGGGTAGTATTTGATACACATTTATTGCTAGCGGACATCTCAAATGTGGAGAGAGAAGAAATGGAAGAGTGGGCATTCACTGCACTTCAAGTTCCTATGGGGGAGAATGTTATGTCCGAAATTAGTGGTGAGACGACTGCTAAAGGTATTTGGAGCAAGTTGGAGGAGCTGTATATGAAGAAGTCACTCACAAATCGACTGATCTTGTTGCAGACTCTCTTTAACTACAAGATGAAGGAAGGAACTTCACTAAAGGCACACTTGAATGTGTTTAATGATTTTCTAATGAAGATGGTAGATTTGAAGATTGAGGAGGAGAAGAAGGCGATGATATTGTAGTATTCTTCGCCTGAGGACTATATTGGGTTCTCAAATAGTTTGATATACGGCCGGGATACGTTGACTCTTGACGATGTCAAGACGGGACTTCTTGGTGAGGAATTGCAATATCAAATGAAAGAGATGAACAATGGAAGTAGTGGTGCAAGTAATGGTTGGTTTATTTATGGAGAAGAAGAAAAATGAGAAGAAGGGAAACCAAGGGCGTTCCAAGTCTAGAAAACCCGGTTGGAGAGGAAAGTCAAAGGAAAGAAATGACAAGTGCTTTATATGTAAGAAATCCGGTCATTGGAAGAATGAATGTCCAAACAAGGGGAAGAAGGAAGTAGCATCTTCATCGGTTGCGGTGGAGAGAGATGTTGGTGAGGGAGATGTAGATGTTTTGTCGGCTGTAGCATCGGATGTTTCAGGCAATGAATGGGTGTTTCATTCGGGGGCTTCATATCACATGACGCCTAATAGGAATTGTTTTTCTTCTTATGCTGATTGAGAAGAAAATTCATTTTTAATGGGAAATGGTGCAGTTTGCAAGTCAAAGGGCATTGGATCCGTACAAATTTGTGTGTTTGACGGAGTGATTCGTACTCTCACTAATGTGTGATATGTTCCAAGACTACAGACATCACTTATCTCTTTGGAACAGTTGGATTCTTTGGGATGCTAGATCACTATTGTGATGACCGCCCATAACTCCTGCACTTAACATGGGAAAAATGCGCTAAAAGATGTGCCAGACAGCTATGAACGATCATCATGGTAGAATAATACAAGCGGAACCTATCATATAATTCACAGTGCAAGGATATAGCATAATAGAACATATACAACAGACAATAATAGTGAAGCAGAATTGAGTAGAATCTTAAACTTTTTCATATCATCATGAAATATCCATACATCACTGGCATATAATATAAGAGTCTGTACAAATGCCTCACTACAAGTCACTCAGAGAATTCATCAAGCATAATAGCAGAAAAACAACAAACAATAGGTAATAGAAAATAATACGCCATCCTCTTGCTTGTCGTCGCTCAGCAGCTTCGTCCTCATCAAGATCTACTACCTGTCACTTGCTACTCTGTCTACCCATCCATCATATGGATGAACAACCTAAGGTAATAAGAGGGAGGCATAAAACCTTAATTCAGGCAATAGTCTAAATGAGCGATAAAACAACTATCTAACATCATTAATAAAGTATATGAGAAATAGGTAGATCAATCAACTAATCTACCAACAGTACATCAGAGAAGAACCCAACCTGTCTCCTACACATCTGACAGTGATAGCCTTTACAACAATCAGATAGAAACAAACAGTACATTCATGATAACCAGTTATCAAGCATAAACCATCCAAATCGATATAGACATTCCCTAAGCACAATTCCCGAAGGACTAAACCAACCACTACACCATAATGGCCATTTGGCAACTCTTATTTTTTTCAACTGCCAACACTTATTTGTGTTGTAGGCTAGTGACACTAATATGTGTTGCTATAGTAAAAATGTGTCACCAAAAATGTGCCAACACATATTTGTGTTGATATGCCTGGTCAACCATTATATTTTGAGGGTAAAATGGTAAGTTCTCACCAATAACCTAATCGCTGCGTGGATCCTCTCTCCCTCAACGCTTATTCCTTTGAAGGCCGCTTGATAAGCAAATAAAAATAAGCGATCCCTCTCACTAATCGATTTCAATATCCGTGACGATATCGATATTAACGATAGGATTTTGGATTTCTCAAATCGGTATTATAGTCTCTCAAATCCTCTCTCTACCCGTTTCTCAATCGTCGACTTCGAATTAGGGCTTCAGAAACTTTGGCTTTGCAAATTAGGGGCAATGGACTTCATCTTTGTGTAAATTACGGTTTCAAGGAATCACGATAATAGGTAAAAAAATCGATTTCACTTTCCCAGTTAGTCTTCATCTTTTATTGTTTGTTAATTAAATTTGACTGAATGATTATGATTGTTTAGGGATAGGGAACATAGGATATTTGAGGATATTTAAGGCAGAAGAAGCAAGGCTGAGGGAAGAATTTGAGCAGAGTGGCAAAGCAGTTCTTCCAAAGAAGGAGTCCGAACTTTCCAACTCAAACATGCAGTCATTTATGCGATAGATGGTTCAAAACAATTTAAACTACATCAATGTATATTATTTATAATACAAAGTACTTGTACTGTTAAATCTAATGTAACAATTATAAAGATAGTCCAACTAGTAAATCTAATGTACATATAATTCTCTTTTGTATATCTCTTCCTCCTCCTCTTCTTCATCTTCATCCTCGTTTTCAAGATCATTGCGTATTTTGGAACCTAAGGATCTATTGCTATAGGACCTGAGTAAAGAGTCTTGGGTTGAGTTTGCGATGGGGAGGGGTTCTTCGAATCTTGATTTTGGTTTAGAGATCGAAATGTGACGAGTGAGGGTGGCGGTACGTGGAGGCCAAGGTGATTTCAGGGTACTTAGGCTTGATGTTAGTGCAATTTGAGGACTTGGAATTTGATTACCATTACTAGTATCTAATCTTCTTGAATTTGTAATGGAGTTTATTTCTTCTTCTCCTAATACTGGCAGCACTACATGATGGCTTTGCTTATTTTCCATTTAGAATATGCAAACCCCTTCAAAAATGCAGCTGTTGTAATCTCATAATAAAAAGTGCAACACTAACAGAAATAGAACTAGCCAGCTAGTTAACAGTTTTTTACAAGGATTTATACGTATTGAAGTTTTTACATCAGAAATACATTATGTAGGTAATAAAGTAAAAAAAAGGCAATTGTATTAACAACATGAAGAATTGGTAATCATTATACGTATTGAAGTTTTTGATCACAGTATTGCTTCACAAATGGCCCAACAACAAGAGTTCAATCTGAAAAATTCCTGTGCTTATCATTATGATATTTTGGTCCTTAGTTCCATTGTGCTTGAACTATATTTTACATTCATTTTGCATCTTTTACAGAAATATGAAAGAAGTTTGTTCTTTTCAGGTTTTGATTTGTGGCTTTCTTGGTATTCCTCCTTCTAATGGAGTACTTACCCAATCTCCAATGCACACAAAGAGTCTGGCTGTTCTCAAAAGACATGTGAGTGAATATACATTGAAAAAGCTAAATGCTTTTTTGATATAAAACTAAAAATTATATTTGTTGTATCAAAAATTTGTTATCTGGTATATGATTTTTTTTAATAAAAAAAATTGCTTTATTGATTCCATAATGTATGTCTTCCATGTCTGTCACTATATATCATTATTATAAATTTTGTCCAGCTACTAAGGAAGAAGATGGTTAAGACGGCTAAAGAAGGAATGAAGCAACAAGCAACAAACTTGGAAATCTACGGTAAGATGCAAGAAATATTCATTCAGCTGGATAATCACCTGAATGAAGTTTTGACACCACGGTCTAAGTTTAGTGTTCCCAGCAAAAAGCGTATTAATTAAGGAAGTCCCAGTAAATCAAATTCTCACGGCATAACCTAGTCATGTTTACACAGACTGCGGTGATTGGAAAAGAGCTAAAGGATTTGAAAGAATCAATGCCGAGGGAGGAAACCAATGGCGAGCCAAAAGACCTGTTTGACCCTGAAAAACACATAGAAGCACATCTGCATGTGTGTGTAAACGAGCAAAGATTATCGAATTTGTCTCAGTTGATTCTAGTTGGTTGTTGTCTTAGAGAAATGCATGTCATTAGAATGATCCCAACTTCTATTCTTTGGGGATATTTTGCTTACATGGACAAGATAGTCTTCCTGGAAATCAGTTTTCGGAACGAATGCTCCTTCTGTTTATCGCTCCTCACAGACGTTTCAAGTAAGTTTGATGAGTATCTATCTATGTTATCCAGTATGCTTTATATCAAAGTTTCAAAGTAATGACAACTGAAATGTACCAGTATACACATATGTCGCTGAACTCTTGATTTGATTTTCAACCAAAACATCAAATGTGGTGCAACACTGTAATTAAATTTTGACTATTAGAGGCTTCTTGAGGGTGATCACGCATCATTTATAGAGAAGGTGTCTTTCAAGGCGATATCAACATTTACAATTTTCCAACTAATTTACACCAAACGTTGGAATTGCTAATTCGCTTATTCCATCAAATGATGTTGGATCATTAGCAAGGGAAGAACAATTTGTAATGCTATTATCACAAGATTTGAAGAAGAATGTAGCAAAATCTTATATTGGAACACAAACCATTTGTCATTTTAGAGAGATAGTGCAAGGTGTTGAGAAAGTTGTTTGGATAACAGAAGTTTTAGATCCGGAAGCACCAATTTATGATGGTCCTCAAAACGGACATTACAAGCTTTGTGGATTTTTGGATGGAGGCTTTATGATATGGTCCACATTTTGCCTTCGTAGTATCTAAAATTCTATGTGTCTTTAGTAAAACTTTGTATTGTTTTTTATAATTTGAACTTGATATTATGGTATTTTGACATTGGAAGAATTATGCAAAAGTGACATTATTGAATTTGAAATATGGAAGTGTACCAAATACTTTTATTTGAATTGATATGTTGAATTATATATGTGATTGAAAATCATAAAAACATATTATATAAGCGTTAGCAATTTATCTATGCCAACATTTATAAGAGTTAGAAGGATTATGATACTGACATTTATAAGTGTTAACATATCTTATAGCTCCAACATTTATAAGTGTTAGTATTGAATATGTTTGTAACGCTTATAAATGTTACCTTATCTTATGGTTCCAACATTTATAAGTGTTAGCAATGAATATGTTTGTAACACTTATATGTGTTAGCAATGAATATGTTTGTAACACTTATAAGTGTTACCATTTACTTTGTTTGTAACACTTATAAGTGTTGCAGGAAATTCCTCACTGGCCATTGGTGACACTTAAAAGTGTTACGGAAATTATTTGTAACACCTATACTTGTTGAGAATCCTCTGTTTTGGTGTAGTGAACATTAAATAAGCACCCAAGAGATGTCTCCTTCAACATCGAATAATCTACGTACACAAGACGATACAACCAAAACAACCATTATCCATGACTCTGGCTATCACCATCAATCCTGCTTTGAAACCATCGTAAATTGTATGATTGTCCAGCCTTGTCGTCTGTCAAGGGCTAATTGTAACCCCGGTTCTAGAAAGACTACTGCATGTCCCATGTACATTTGCCTCCTCGAGACAACTAGGCCTTTCAACGATACCCAGGGTACTCGACTATATAGTGTTTTAGGCATCCCTATTATAGCCCAGCTTTGAGTCTGTTAGAACCTACGACAAGGATAATCTCTCAGCCTTCAATATCTCAAGCCATCCAACTTGATGACTATCCGTAAGCTCAAGCGACTTCTCGAGCAATATTATCCACGAATTCACTACTTTGAGTTGTCTTCATATTTGTTGCATTTCGACGATCAACGAACACTTTATAGCACTTCGAATATTCCATCTTGAATTCACTTCGAAGCCACGACCATTGTTGAACCAAAAACTTACTTCATTTGGTCGATATTCGATTCACAGTGTTTCACAATTTGCTTTGAATACATTCCACAACATTTCATTTTCCCCATCCACGGCATTTATAAAACGATGTTGTCCCTGTTCGATCCATCATTCAGGACCTTGCCCGATCCGTGGATCTAAGCTCCAGATCCTTCCCGGATCCATTGATTTTGCTTGTCGATCCATCATAGGAAGCGTGCTTGATCGACCCTTATTTATAGCGTTTCTGGAACGTTGTGGTCCGTCCGCCTAAAACCATGCCTGATCCTTCGATATCCCGCTTGCCCGATCCATCTAATATTCATGCCTCATCCATCAAATTTGATCGTTGCCCGATCCATAGACAACCTCGACTAATTCATATGTGCCACCTTGCCCGATCACTTATTTTCCCGTGCACTGATCCTTGCCGATCCACCAGAAAATCATGGCCGATCCATCTAGTTTTTCAGTGCCAATCCATATCAAAACACCATGTCGATCCATGCTATTTTCACGATGTCGATCCATACGTTTTGTCAAATCCAAATGTAGGTCGATCCATCCAAAGTTCATGCCGATCCATATCCATTTCTTGCGAAGTAAGACACGATCCAAACTCGAAATTATCCCAACTCCAAACCCGTGCAATTTCAAAAAATTATCCAACCATACGATCAAGCGATCATCAAACGAACACTAACACATCAAATAATCATCAAAAACCACATGAAATTCACCAAATCATGATTAAACAATAAACGAATCAAATAAATGGATCTAAACATAGTATTAACAAATGAATTTACGAACTTAGGTTACTAGATTAGAACCTATGGTGATTCGATTGAAAATATACTTACCATGATGTAGATCTAGGTGAAAACAACTTGAAATGGTGAAAATAAGATCAAACAACTCATATACTCGATTGAATCCGTGTGAGAGATGCTTATCACTCACCAAATCCGTGAAATACCTTTAAAATTATGATCTACAAATCTGGACAGCAAAGAACGATGAAGAACGTCCCTCGAATCAATCACCTTGATGCAATCTACTTTTCTTCGATGTTGATCTTCAATCTACAAATCAAGATCTATGAAATTAATGGAGTGGAGAGGTATTTGATTGGAGTAAAAGAATCTCAAAATCCAACCAAATAGAGAAATGAAGAAACCAAACAATTCTCCTTGCCTTTACCCCCTATTTATAGCCATCAAACCAGCCCACTTATGGGCCACACCAAAACAGCCCACTAATAACTAGTTAGCCGGACCAGAAATTGTGTAATACTAATATAAGAATTCCTCCCGAACCAAAACTTTAATGTGACCACTCTACGGAATTGGCAAAGCAATTTCCTTTCCAATGAAATCGATTTCAGCACGTGACTCAATCCCAGTCAAAAGCTATACCCTATGCAAAACTGATAGGGGTAAAATGGTTACAAATAAAATTGATAAAAATTATGGACATGTCACAGATCCCCATAAACAACATATCAAAACATCATAATGATCCGACCCTCAGGTAATTAGATAGAAATATTTTATGATCCTCCGATACGTAAAATTTGGGTCGTTACATTCTGCCCCTTCCCCCCTTTAGGAATTTTGCCCTCGAAATCCCAAGCAACCAAAACAACTCCGCATTCCTATCATCCATGATCAGCCAATTTTACTATCCAGATTAGTATCCATTAAGCCATGCATCCATAGCCTTAACCTAACATTCGGAATTCTAACGAATAGTACAAGTTACAATGGTGTAAGTATTGGAGAATGGAGTTTTGATGACAACAACCTTATTTCAATATTAATTGATTATAGAAAATGTACTAACACTTTTGTATAGAATATATATATATACACACACACACACATATGCAGGATTTATATACATGAAGTATCACTGAAGACTATACAGTTTAAAGATATTAGAGATTCAAAATTCAGAGATATTTCAAGACTCATGAGTATTCAAGATTTCAAGAGCTCAAGACTAATATAGTAATAAAGTCGGGATTATGTAAGACTCTAAATAGCAATTCAGGTTCAAATTCAAATTCTGTTTTTAGAATCCTGTTTCCAAATTCTATCTTCAATCTTCTCTATTTTATTTTCTATCTTTTCTATTTTTCTTTCTTACTTTACTTTTGTTTTCAAAATCAAGGATTATAAGTTTTATATTTTTATATTTTTATATTTAAATAGTTTTAAATTTTATAGATTTGTTTATATAGTTTATATTTATGTTTTCATATGATCTCCTACTTTATAATATTAATTTATAATACTATTTTTAATTAAACAATTTCCAGAATTATATTTATATCAAAACACTTGAAAAATGCTCAAAAATTAATTTTACACTAGGTGTATATCAACATAAGAAAAACACTATGTCGACATATAACTGTCATTTCTTCAAATTTGAAAGGAAGTGTCTTTTCACTAATTGTGACGGTTCTGAAGTGTTGCAACCTCTCATACACTATAAAAAGGGCTTGAATTCGAATTTTTAATCACTCCTTCCTCTCCACTTTCACTCTCTTTCATTAGACCATTATTTCTTATCATTTTTATGATTTCTACACCTATACTCTGCCAAATTCAACTTTGTTTTCACTAATCTTCTTCTCTCTACACTCTCTACTCATTACTCTCTGAATCAAGTACTATTGAAGAATTATAGGGCTATTTGTAATAGTTTGGGTTGTGTAAAGGAATCGGTGGTATCCCTTATAGCCGTGAAATCAAGACGGGTAATCGTTGGTATCCCTTGTAGTCGTGAAATCAAGGAAGGTATACTTGATCAAGTGTGTAGGTGGAAACGGTGGTATCCCTTGTAGCCGTGAAATCAAGAAGGATTATAATTGGATATTGATATAGTAATAAAACTCTGCGCAATCCAACGTTGCGTGGGGCTGGACGTAGGAGCAATTCCGAACCAATATAAAATCCAGTGTGTTCTTTCCTTTTCTGCATTTTTATTTTTGTTTATTTTTATGTCTGTGTTTGAATCTACGTTTGTGATTGTGTTTGTGGTGTTTGATTCATATAGTAGTTCACATAAGTTTTAAATTTTGATTAAATTCTCAAAAACACTATTTGCCCTCTTCTAGTGTTTGTTTTGCCTTAACGATCCATTCCGCAATCCCTAACAATTTGTATCGGAGCAAGGTCTTTCAAAAAGTTTATAATCTGATTTTCGAAAATTTTTAAATGGAAAATTTTGAAAATTTTGTTAGCACTAGTGTCAATTCATGCATAGTATCAATGTTGGAAGATCTGCATGTAATAATGATGAAAAGGCATATGATCTACTAAAATATTGTTTAATGCAGGAAAAGATGTGTTTTATGACTTTTGAAAATTCTAAAGTTGAAAAGATGGGTAAAGTGGCTGTTGGCAATTCAAATTCTCAAAAGGTGGCCGTTGGAAATTCAAATCCCAAAGTGGTGTGTTATATGGCTGTTGAGGATTCAAATTTTGGAAAGCAGTTGATGGAAATGAAAAAGGGCAAATGGGTACTAGATTGTGGCTGTTCAAGACATATGATGGGAAATCCAGAACTACTCAATAATCTTAAATATGAAGATGGTGGAATGGTGAACTTAGGACATAACTTCAAAGGATACATTATTGGAATCAGTAATGTCGGTGATTCTGAAAATCCTACTATTTCTGATGTTTTATTAGTTAGGATTTTAAAACACAATTTGCTAATTATAAGTCAACTTTGCGATAAGGGTTATAAAATAAACTTTGAAAAGAATAAATGTTTCATAGAAGATAGGAATTCAAAAATTATATTCGAAGGAGATAGAAAGAAATATATATATATATATATATTGAGTATGAAAATCTCCAGCGATAACCTATGTCTTATGTCTAATACAAGTGACTCCTGGATTTGGCATAAGAGATTTGGTCATATAAACTTCAAAGACATTTCTAGGATTTCTGAACTAGATTCAGTTAAAGGATTACCCAAAATGAAATTTAGTTTCAATAACTTATGCGATGCTTGTCAATTCGGAAAATTAAAGAAAAGTTCATTTAAATCAAAAGAGGAAATCACTACATCAAAACCATTAGAGTTAATTCACATGGATTTATTTGGTCCATCTCAAGTTCAATCGATAAACCATAATAGATATGTTTATGTAGTAGTCGATTTTTCTAGATTTACTTGGACTTTGTTTTTTAAAAAATAAAAGTGATGCTTTTGATCATTTTAAAACATTTTCTGAAAGATTCAAAATTTATTATCACTAAAAATTAAAACAATATGTAGTGATCATGGCGAAGAATTCAAAAACAAATTTTTTGAAAAATATTGTAATAAAAAGGGAATAACCCATAATTTTTCAATTCTGAGAACCCCTCAACAAAACGGAGTAGTTGAACGAGAAAATAGGACGATACAAGAATATGCGAGAACTATGTTATCCGATAGTAACTTACCAAGTAATTTTTGGGCTGAGACAGCTGCAACTGCTTGCTATATTATTAACAGAATTTCAATTAGACCTTTAACTCATAAAACCCCATATGAACTTCTGCATAACAAGGAACCAGAAGTATCATATTTTAAAATATTTGGAAGTAAATGGTTTGTACTAAATACCAAAGATAATTTAAACAAGTTTGATTGGAAATCCGATAAAGGAATATTTATTGGATATTCATAAAGAAGTAAGGCATATAGAGTTTTCAATACCCAAACCAATACCATAGAAGAAACATTAGTCATATCTTTCGATGAATACTATAAAAGCATAATTCAAAATAGTGAAGATGATTGTGAAAATGAGATTAATGAAATATATCACGAAAATAATCAACCAAGTAAAAGAATTAGATTACTTAGAGACCATCGAGTAGAAAATATATTATGAGATATTGAATCCGTTATGAGAACTCACAATCAATCAAATAATGTGAGTAATACTGCATTTATTTCAACTATTGAACCTAAAAATCCAAAGGAAGCACTCCCGATGATTCATGGATACTTGCTATGCAAGAGAACTGAATCAGTTTACAAGTAGCACAAGGTTATACTCAAGAAGAAGGAACAGATTACGATGAAACTTTTGCCACCAGAGCAAGACTAGAAGCTATTAGGATTTTACAAGCTTTTGCAAACCGTAATAATTTCAAATTATATCAAACGGACGTCAAAAGTGCTTTTCTAAATGGATTTGTTAAGGAAGACGTATATATATATAGAAACCACCTCTATTTGAAGATGAAAAATTACCAAATCATGTATATAAGTTAAAGAAAGCGTTATACGGATTAAAACAGGCTCCTAGAGCTTGGTATGATAGATTAAGAAATTAATTGTTACAATCAAGTTTTGAAATAGGTAAATTGGATAATACTTTGTTTATCAAGAGAAATAATAAAGATATTCAATTGGTACAAATATATGTTGATGATATAATTTTCGAATCGACAAACGATAAGATGAATAAAGAATTTTCAGATATTATGACTAAAGAATTTGAAACAAGCTATATGTGAGAACTATCATTCTTTCTAGGATTGCAAATTCGACAATTAAAGAATGGAATATTTATTAATCAAGAAAAATATGCAAGAGATTAATTAATAAATATAATCTAACGACAACGAATGGGAGACCAACACCTATGGCAACTAATATAACTTTAAGCAAAGATGATACGTCAAAAGACTTTGACCAAAAACTATATAGAGGAATGATAAGATCATTATTATATATAACCGCTAGTAGACCAGATATAATGCATAGTGTATGTCTCTGTGCAAGATATCAATCGTAACATAAGGAAACACATCTAAAAGCCATAAAACGTATTATAAGGTCTGTAAAGCACACATCAGATTTTGGATTGTTTTACCATAAGGATGACTCATCGAATTAGTTTCTTACTGTGATGCTGACTATGCCGGATGTAAATCCGATCATAAAAGTAGTGGAACATGTCACTTCTTAGGACATTCACTAGTTTCGTGGTTCAGTAAAAAGCAAAATACTATATCTTTGTCAACAACTGAAGCAGAATATATCTCTACTGCTTTAGTTTGTTCACAAGTAATATACGTGCAACAAACTTTAATTTATTTTGGATTAAATAGAAATAATCACCTATATACTACGATAATACAAGTGCTATAAATATTTCTAAAAATCCAACTCATCATTCGAGAACTAAACATATCGATGTAAGACATCATTTTTTAAGAGATAACGTAAGTAAAGAAAATATTTCACTAGAATTTATAGAAACAGACAAATAAATAGTAAATATATTAACTAAACCATTAAACGAAGCAACATTTACTAAATTTAGAAGAGAATTAGGCATATGTTCATTAAGTGAGTTAGAATAATTAAATATACTATATAACATAAAAGAAATAACATAAGAAATTAGAAAAATAAATTTTAAAACAAAAGTATGTCGACATACACTTTTTTATATATCGACATATAACTGCCAGAATTTTAAATTTAATTTCCACCAAAAGTTAGTTATATTAATCAATTCTTCTACTTCGAATTTTCTTCCTCATTTCATTTCTCTTCTCTGTAAAAATTCAAAACTGAAATAAATAATGGCCTCCACTAATTTGAACAACCACATCAATTCTGATTCATTCGTTGGACCATCAGAGGGTCCATTTCAACGATCTACGCTCTATCATCAAAATACGAAAAAATGGAGTATGCTTTGCAAATGATGGCTGAGATACAAGTACTCCAGATTAGAATGAGTCAGGAGCAGAATAGGCAAGGGAAAATAATAAGAAGCCTCCTAAAGTTTATAATGGATAATGAGACTAACCCAATTATCATTGACGATGATAATCAAGCCATGAATGAGGAGGAAGAGCCAGAGGAAGAACCAGAAGAAGAAGAATTGATGGGGGAAGAAGAACATCAAGAGACTCAACCAACGATTACGGAAGAAGATGATAAAGTTGTATGTGTAGGAGAGGTTTATTCGATCAAAATGGGAATGTGATTGAAAGGAATGGAGAATTTTGTCCCCATTATTCAAATTGCCCTATTCACAAATCTCCCATTATCAAGAATAATTAGAACTTAAGGTTTTCTTTGGTTTTCGTTTCCTTGCATTATTACGATAAATCGTGTTTGTATATATTCATGTTTCATAATTTGTACAAACTCAAGTTTAATGCAAAAATTGTTTATGTTTTATAAGATAAGTGTTATAATTAGTTATGACTTTATAAACATAAAACAATAAGGATATAAGATTAAGGGGGAGTATATGTTATTAAACGGTTATTTTACTTAGGAGGAGTATTCTATCTTGAATTAGTAATACATTAATGGGGAATATCGTTAGATTGGTTACTTAATGTCTTATATAACTTATAATTATACAAATTAGGGGGAGTTGTTTTAGAATTTTTTTTGATAATGCCAAAGGGGGAGAAATTATAAAATATAGACATAATTTATAGGATTCATATAGACGGGGGAGTATTTGAAGGATCATCGTCAACAGGTATATACAAGTATGATATTTTATAAACTAAGGTTGTCATCATCAAAAAGGGGGAGATTGTTGGAGAATGGAGTTTTTATGACAACCACCTTATTTCAATATTAATTGATTATAAAATATGTACTAACACTTTTGTATAGAATATGTGTATATATACACACATATGAAGGATTTATATATAGGAAATATCACTGAAGACTGTACAGTTTAAAGATATTAGAGATTCAGAATTCAGAGATATTTCAAGACTCATGAGTATTCAAGATTTCAAGAGTTCAAGACTAATATAGTTTTAAAGTCAAATTATGTAAGACTCTAAATAGCACTCCAGGTTCAAATTCAAATTTGGTTTTTCAAATTCTATTTCCAAATTCTATCTTCAATCTTCTTTATTTTATTTTCTATTTTTCTTTCTTACTTTACTTTTGTTTTCAAACTCAAGGATTATAAGTTTTATATATTTATATTTTTATGTTTTATATTTACATAGTTTTAAACTTTATAATTTTATGAATTTGTTTATATAGTTTATAATTATGTTTTCATATATTTCTTACTTTATAATATTAATTTATAACACTATTTCTAATTCAACAATATTCAGAATTATATTTATATTAAAACACTTGAAAATTGCTCAAAAATTAATTTTACACTAGGTGTATGACTGTATCTCGACATAAGAAAAACACTATGCTGACATATAACTGTCATTTTTTTAATTTTGAAAGGAAGTGTTTTTTCACTAATTGTGACGGTTCTAAAGTGTTGCAACCTTTTACACACTATAAAAAGGGATTGAATTCGAATTTTTAATCACTCCTTCTCCACTTTCACTCTCTTTGATTTCACCATTATTTCTTATCATTTTTAAGATTTCTATACCTATACTCTGCCAAATTCAATTATGTTTTCGCTAATCTTCTTCTCTATACACTCTCTACTCATTACTCTTTGAATCAAGTGATATTGAAGAGTTATAGGGTTGTTTGTAATAGTTTAGGTTGTGTAAAGGAATTAGTGGTATCACTTGTAGCTGTGAAATCAAGGACGGGTAATCAGTGGTATCCCTTGTAGCCCTGAAATCAAGGAAGGTATACTTTATCAAGTGGGTGGGTGGAAACGGTGGTATCCCTTGTAGCCGTGAAATCAAGGAGGATTGTAATTGGATATTGATATTGTAATAAAACTCTATGCAATCTAGCGTTGTGTGGGACTGGACGTAGGAGCAATTTCGAGCTAGTGTAAAATCCAGTGTGTTCTTTCCTTTTCTGCATTTTTATTTCTGTTTATTTTTATGTCTGTTTTTGAATCTGTGTCTGTGATTGTGTTTGTGGTGTTTGATTCATATAGTAGTCTACATAAGTTTTAGATTTTTATTAAATTCTCAAAAACACTATTCCCCTCACTCTAGTGTTTGTTTTGCCTTAACGATCCATTCCGCAATCTCAAGCAGTAAGAGTGACACGATATTAATGGGTCATACCGACGAAGATTTCTAGATGGATCGCCTTCATTCTCTCTTCTTTTTCCCACTTACAATCATCATCATCCTCACTCTATTGCACCTTGACTTGCTTTACCGTCTTCCTCCTATGTTGTTTTGTGTCATTCCCCACAACGCGAAGCGGCTTACGAGATCTCGTAACTACGGACTTGACTTCTAGGTCTTCGTACTGTTCCGAAGATACCAGCACATTCGAATCATGCACACACTTTTACAGAAAGGACATATGAAAAACATTGTGCACACTCGACATCTTTTCGGGTAAATCCAATCTATACGCGAGCTTTCCAATCCACTCAACTATCGGAAATGGTCCAACGAACTTTGGAGCTAACTTTCTTTTACTTCCAAAACTAACAACATTCTTCAACGGAGAAATCTTCACGAAAACCATATCACGAATATCGAACTCCAAATCGTTTTGACGTTTATCGACATAATTTTTCTGATGATCTTGGGTTGCGTTCATTTATTGCCAAACGATCTCAATACAATCTGAGGTCTCTCTGATCATCTACGGCTCAAGTATCAACTTATCTCCAGTCTCTAGCCAACATGCTGGAGAATTACACGGTCTACCATACAACGCCTCGTATGATGCCATCCCGATGCTCGACTGGTAGATGTTGTTGTACACAAACTCAACTAAATGTAGATGGTCTTCCCATGATCTCTCGAAATCCAATACACAAGCTCTTAGGAGATTTCCAAAACTCGGTTAACCCTCTCGGTTTGACCATCGGTCTAGGGATGATAAGTTATACTTAAACACAATTCGGTTCCTAGAGTCTCCTGCAAAACCTTCCAAAATCCACTTGTGAACAATGGATCTCGATCACTCACTATGCTCTTCGGGGTACCACGGAATCGAACTATCCATTTAATATATAGCTTTGCCAACTTTGATGTTGTCCTAGTTGAGATTACAAGAATAAAACTTGCATTGTTGGTCAAACTATCCACAATGACTCAAATCCCTTCATTTCCTGCCATAGTTCTAAGTCGTCCATCGATATTTGGTCCCACTTCAACGTAGGAACTTCTAATGGCTGAAGTAATCCATTCGGCTTCTTCTGTTCAGCTTTCACTAACTGACAGTTCATACATTTGGAAATAAAATTTTCAACATCCCTCTTCATCCCTTCCCAGTAGTAAGCCCGCTTCATGTCCTGATACATTTGTTTGGTTCCACAAGGATGAATTGTCAACTTCGAGTGTTTACATTCTCTCAGGACCTCATCCCTCAATCCATCAATATCAGGAACAACCAGTCGTCCTTTCTTTCGATGCCACCTGTAAAAACCCTGAATTCTGGGACCAACTTAAAATTTATTTTAGTGGATTTTCAGAATTTAAAATGATTTATTTTGAGAATTAATGATTCAAAATAAATTTAAATCGAAGTTTGAATGGATAAATTTAAAGTTTAACTAAAATGAACTCTTAATGGCGCAGTAGTTTGAAAATTTGGTTTTGAACTTTAAATTAATGTACAGAATTCGATATAAGTCGGATTTCAGTAAAACCAGAAATGTTAGAATCTGTTTAAAAATATCTTTCTAACGAATGTGAAAATTTTAGATTTCATTTTATAACTTGTAATTTATGTCCAGATTAAAATTTAAAATAGTCGCTATGGAATTTATTAATATTTTTAAATTATATAAGCCCTTAAAAATAGTCATTTTGCAAATGACATCAGTTTTTGATGAAACCAATTTTGTTAGATCTGAAACGTCAACTTATTGTCAGGTTTAAAATTTGAAGTCAATTGGATTTAGTATGTGAGCGTGGTAAATTTAAACATGTATTTAAATTTAATTATAAATTCAATAAGCTAGTTTTAAGACCATTTCACAAACGGTCTCCAAATTGGACGAAATTAGTTTTATTAGGACGATATTCGTAAAACATAGCAAGATTTCAAATTTCGTAATTTTTGGATTTATATGTAGTCGTAGCAAACTAAAATGTATGTTCAAATTCAATATATTGATTTATATTTTAATTTTGATAAAAACTGATCAAAACAGTCAAATTTGCTTATGAAACATATCCCATTCTGTCCGGAATGAGGGTATTTAGTTAGGGGCGACAGTCGTTGGGTTTCATTTGGAGTTCATGACGATAAACAAGTAATTCATGAATTAAATATTACTAAATTATATATATATGTATATATATTAATTTTATAACCCTAGTTTCCCTCATAACGTCAGGCCGCCGGCCCTAGAAATTTAATGGCCATGGTTGTTCGAAATTTGTGGCCCTAATTCTTCAAATCCACGTAATAATTTCATGAACATCCAAAAGCAAAATTAAAGAGCACTTTGAGATCTCCTTAATGAACGGATATGATCGATTCTCATTTCGAGAATCATGCAAAATCAGGGCTTAAAGGTCGACAGTTCGAATGGGTTTTCTAGTCATTTGGGGTCACCAAGTTTCGTGCCATTCCTGGCAATGGCGGCGCACGCGATGGCGTTTATGATGGCACCCTCTGATTCTGGTCCGACGCCCTGTGGTGCAAGCGACATGAAGCCCTAATCCTTGAGAGTGGGTTAGAATTTTTCTGGAATTAATTAAATATAATTATAATTGAGGAACTATTAGTTTTTACTAAAAATCGTTTAGACTAAAATGTAAATAACTTTTTATCTATTGATCAAAATCGAATGATTTAGGATGCGTTGGAATCACAATAACGAGCTCTACATTATAGAACTGGCTGAAAGAAATTTGGAGCAAGTTGGAATTTGAGGTAAATTTAAACCCAAACAGTACTAAAATCGTCAATTAAAGACTCACGGAGTGGAAACCAATGGTGAGAACTCACTCACTCAAATTAATTGTACGGTTATTTTTATTTTTATAACTGAATATTTATTAATTGCATGTGATTGCAATATTTGTTTGGTGATT
This sequence comes from Allium sativum, assembly GCA_030737875.1. Taxonomy (NCBI): domain Eukaryota; kingdom Viridiplantae; phylum Streptophyta; class Magnoliopsida; order Asparagales; family Amaryllidaceae; genus Allium; species Allium sativum. The sequence continues at coordinate 785,652,344 of CM060916.1, read as the reverse complement.
GATGGATGTTTACAGTTTTAATGTTATCATTATTAAGCTGTGATTATAAGTGTTGATAAATAATAGATAAGTTCACATGGATTATGATGTAAACTCCACACGAGTATTGAGACGACAATTTTACACATTGCCTAAGTATACAAATAATAATATTTGTTTGATGGTTGAAAAACCACACACGTCTGGGGATGATAATTAATTCACATCTCCTTTGGATTTAATTGTATGTCAATCGATTGATTGACAGACTGTTATAAGTGTTATTTAATTATTACAGTTGTAAATTGCACTCTGGATGTGCACTGAATGTTTAATAGTTGTTTATCACTATTTTTGAATACATGTGATGTATGGAATCCATATAAATAAAATTATATGGTAATTGATTGAGTTTGATTCCAATTCAGAAATAACGAATATTTTAAAATAATATTCAGTGAAGAATCCAAATATGATTTTGATGTTTGATTTTGGATGGACACGAAAATATTGAAATATTCATAACTGAAATGATATGAAGCCGAATTAAGTATACGCCATTTTAACTTGAATGGAATTTTCTGTCCATTTTATATTGAATATCGAAAAGATTTGATTTCAAAATATAATATTTTGAAAATATTATCATTTTAATGTTATAATGATATGGAATATTCAGTTTTGATTTAAAATTGAAATGGAAGTAAGAATAGTTTTCAAAATGAATTTATAAATGTTTTATAAAATACATTTTGAATGGAAACTGATGAAATATGTGATATATATTATAATGGTTTGAATAGAACGTGTCGCACAGCGACCGCTCGTGAATTTCGATCATTGACTTTGAATTGACATAACGGAAGATCCGACCGTCGGATACTCCTAAACAAGAACCATTGGGTTCGTATCGAAAAGAGTTTTCGAATGATAATAACAGATTTAAAATCTAATGGTTAGATTTTAAGATGTGTCCAAATCAGTTTTGGAAATGGTCGCTATGGATGCAGTTCAGTGGCCGATATTGGAAACTGACTGTAAGGGCCTTAATAAAATAATTAAAAATGCGAATAAATTCTGTAAAATCATAATAAATGATTTGAAATGATTTTGGATGAAATATTCCACATTTGTAAAGATAAAAGATATTTTTATCAGAATAAGTTGTTGTTTTTTAACTTAAGTAAAGAACTGAAAAAAATTATATGGTTTTTAATATAACCAGAATTTTACAACGTATGAATTGGAAAGGATTTGAATAGAAATAATACTTGTAATATTATGATATTGTATTCCGTGATTATACGGATACTGTTGAGGAATTTTGTAGATACAGATATCATTATTCCCAATACGATATCTGTTTGTTTCAGAATTTGATAGTGAATATAAGCCAATATGATTTCTATTCAGAGCCTTGTATTTAACATCAAATTGGATTTTGGGTTTGTCGTGAATGGTGTCTTCAATAACACTGTTCTTAAGCCCAATAGAGAATAGAATAAATCTTTCAATTAATATTTAGAGAAGTTTACCAATTAATTTAATTGGAATTGAATTGAAGTTGATTTTAGGTTTATTGTGAACTGTGTTTTTAGATGACATTAGTTCATTTACCCAATTAACAGTGAAATTATGATTTGGAATTTTCCAAAATAAAGTTTTCCAATTTAATATACTAAATTTGTGTTGAATGGTATTTTATTTACTAATAATTGAAATCGACATTTATGAAGGAAGACCATTACTATATCTGGAATTTAAAAAGGCCTTGCCATTATTCCACTTATAGTATTAGTATGATACAGAAATTTTTATCGATTATATACTGTTATGATTTCCATGAAGATTCCATTTTTACAGAAGATGATTTTGGGTTTATCTTGAGCAATGTTTTAAATGACATTTGTTCTTTAACCCAGTTAAAGACAAGATTAATTTGCTAAGATTGAATAATCATTAAATAATGATTTTTGAAGATCAAAACTAATATGGAGCTATAACGAATCTTTGATTACATTGAAATCATAATGAGGCAATTAAATTTACCGAATTCAAAAAATGTTCGAAATGGAGTGCCATCAGTTTTGCTCCATATGACAGCTAAATCTTTTATTAGATTTGAAATGTGAAATGGTAATTAAATTTACCGATAACACAATGGGTGTTAGATATGGAGTACTACTAGTTTTGCTCCATGTGATGAATAGGTTGGGATTGGGATAATAAAATGAAAGATTACTTCGGTAAGGCTTTTTAATCCTGACTAGTTAATAAACCTTAATTTGGTTTAAGTTGTGAAAAGATATTACAAATATTTGAAATGATTTCCAAGGATATCTGAATAAAAGAATATTGTGGATTGGAATGAAATGTATGATGTGTTATTACAACAATTCATTATAAGATATGTGAGTTAATCGGAAAGACCGGGTTTAAACCATTCTGAATAACTAATACGATGATTAAAAGTCGACGATGAAGACAGTGGTTGAAGACCAGAGATCTTCACTTTATTTGGATGATTGCTGATGTCTTGATTGGGCTGTACACCCAAGACGAGGTAATAAGTGGTGATCATCTAGACGTACTTGGAGATCGACCAGATATGTGAGGGCCTCTCTCCTGTAATAGACATATGAGACGAGGAATAAGGTGCCTCTGGTTTTGTTCGGACCCAGAACGGACTTGAAAATGGATGGTATGCCTGACATTGTAATCCTTTTTGTTGTATTTGTTGATCTTCACTAAATGTATATCTTTTTAGTGGATGAGAATTTATTCTCTTGCTTAACACCCTTCTCTGAGACTACAAGCTTAGATGTTATATGTTGGTGAAATCAATGGTATGGTATGGATTGACAATGTGGCATGCTGAGTTGCGTCGATCAAGGATTTTGTTGAAAAGCAGGCCTTTGTGGTTGATGATCAAAGCACAACTTTAATATAGAACAGCTTTGTGTAGCATTAATTCGCGAGCTTCACACCCCGGTATGAATAAAAAAGGGACGAGGACAACAGAGAAATATAGGACATGCGTTTCTTTCTAGCTATGGGTGATGTCATGGTATGGAGCCCAGACATTTTACTTATGTGGATGTTGGATGATGGTCACTACTGCAAAAGTGGGCAAATTCAACACTAGTTTTATGTGGCCTTAGATTGAAAACGTGTTGCCTTAGCCCATTTTTTCAAATAGGCAACACCAGAGGGGCGTGGCATCTGCGGCCATTGTCTTAGCCCTCTAAGGCAATGCTTTTGCTCATCTACTTCCACAGAAAGAAAGTGTTGCATTATAACCCTAATGCAACAATACTTGCAAGTAATGCAACAATATACAGTGTTGCCTTAAGCATTATTTTGAATCCGGATGCCAGGTCATGATAAGGGTGCCACGTCATCTTTCCACGTAAGCTGCCCATGTGTCACATGACACGTCAGCTCTCAATGTCAACAGCATATGTGCCACACGCCACTTCAGCTGTGGGGCCTAAATGCCGTGCAGAATTAATAATATTTTATTTAATGCAACACCACTATATTATGTAACACAATACCATTATCTTGAAATGCAACATCATAAAAAAGGCAAACGCAATAGTAGAAGAAGGCAAATGCTACAATAGAAGAAAGAAAATACAACGCTTTAATTAAAAAATTTGCAATACCAATTTTGTACATAGAAGAAACCCATCCAAAACATTCATCATCACATTCAAACCATCTAAAACATTCTACATACCATACCAATTATTCAATTATACCACAAATGTCAATACATAAGATCAAGTACATAATTTAAAAGTACAATTTAAATAATATGCTCAGACAAGTACTCTATTAGCAGTATTCTGCAGATAGATGCCAGTTCCTCTCTGTTTTTACATGAACCTGCAGTAGACTTAAAAAAAGAAAAGCAAGGCAAAATAATGCTAGAACAACTGAGAATAGGATAAAAGGCGCCATGTACATAAAATCTCGATACTAAAATGGTTATTTATTGGTTTGCTTTTTATTGGTTTTTCCACTAGATTTGCAAACGAGGATTGCAGTACAAACTTCAGTGGACTAAACTTTATAACCTTACCTCTATGGTAAGTTAAAAAAACTTGCACTAGAGCATGACAATACTTGGAAAATGAGGGCAAGGAATTTGAGGATTAGATTATTCTGCTTTAGCAACTCAGTTTTAAATTGATTTTCTCACTCAGTTGAAATTGAGTTTCGAAGTTGCTAACTCGGTTGAAAAATATCTTGCCCAGCTTCTTGTACGAATCTCCAAAAGGATTCATGCTAAACACCATAAGGATATTTCTAAAAACCAATGGTAATAGGGTGATATAAGACATTCTGATGAACTTCAGCAACTCAGTAAACTATATATGTTCTGTAACTCAGTCCGCACTGAGTTGCTGAAGCAACTTAGTCTATACCTTTATGTTCGAATGGTTTTAAATCTTCATAGTATTAAATATTTATAGGCTAAATATCATGTTCCTTGTAATGAGTGGTTGACTGCAATCAGAGAGGGGAGAACTATACGGATGCAGTAAAGATTCCACAAGAACAACATACGCATATTTCTCATGTGTTGAGCCAATTAAAAATGCAAAGGGACATGCATATCCTGGTGCTAACGTACCTAACGAGAAAGTATTTTTATGAGTAAATAATTTGTTACTTTGTGGATAACTGTTGGTGCTGCATGCTTATGTGTATATGTGAAATTTCTTGTTTTTGAAGTATATTTTAAGCAAAAAATTGATTTGTTAATTATAGTTCTGATCAAATGCTGCTCAATATGAAGGATGCGAATGAGTGAAAGTACAACAACCAAGGAGTTACAATCTAGATTATTGCCTTAACAAAGGAGGTGGAACTTTTCGAGGCTCAGGCAATGAAATTAAGTCAACAATCTGAGATAGAACATCGAAGAATTCATTGCTCCGATTGCCTTACTAGCCACAAACATATCAAGATGCCATGAAATAGACAATAAGAAATGTATAAAAACGAACCTGTGTATGAGTAGTTACCGCGTATTTGAGCTTGACTGCTTTGCAATTTACCTATTTGTTGTCGTAGACTCACTAACTGACGTGCTAGAACTGTAGTTGCAGACTGCAGTTGTGAATACAAAATAAAAAATCAAGAGAAAGTAGCAATGTGGCAGACTCATGGCCATAAGGCATGCAAACTAACAGATGCAACTAACAAAATTCATTTACATTTAACATTAATTTTGTAGCAAAAAAGATGTCTTGATCTAAAATTTTATATACAAAGCATTTTAAAAATTGCAGAAAGAAAATATATAACCTTAACATTAGCAGGATTGTTGAACTCCAGAAGGTGAAGTTGCTGCCTTAAACCAAAACTTATGATACTTCTTTCAGATTGCTTCCTATGCACAATTCACTCATCTTTTTAATTTAAGTATAATTTGTTAGTTGCTGCTAGCAATGATAAATAACAATATAACATACTACCATGGATGGAGACTACTATGGATGGAGACGACAATAGGTGAATTAGCACCACTTCTAACTTCGATCATCCAATCAGCGATGAAATAAATTCCTAGTTCTTTGCGTGCCTTCACCTCTTCAATCTCCAGACAACTCACTATTATAAAGTCAATTCCATTTGATTTAATCACTTTTGGAAGAGTTGTAAACAATATTATAAGAAGTGGAATAATAGCCTCTTTCTGTGCAGTGCTGAATTGCTTATATGATCTTCCAAACTCTGTGATAAGTAGTTGTTTTCCTGTTTTGATTATGCACAAAAAAATCTTTACCAACTTCATATCCTAGATTGAACTGCTTCTAGTCTGGCCTGGATTCCCTATAAAATCCTTCCATTCCAATTTCAATCATGTTTTTTGGTTGAAGTACTTGATTCAGCTAGCTATGTCTGATATCCACATCTGTAGCATCAACAAATCAAAATTCGAAGATAATATTACTGTTTCTATAGAACGAATGCATAATAAGATATCAGTTGGTTTTTTTATTTATGGAACACGCTGTAGCGTATAAGAATAGAGTTTGAGCCTCGGCCCTTTGTTTAAAAATACATAGCTATATTCCTAAAGTTTAAAAATATAAGGGAGTTAACAAAATTGCTAGTAAAAGCTAATCATGCATTTAAACATTACCTATGAAGTATACTAAGTTGAAAACATTGTCCAATATTTGTTTTCCACACAACATAGGAGGGATTGGCTGTTCCCAAAGGCTGCATGTAAAAATAAGTAGAGTGCGACAACAAAATCCCCTTTTATCTTGTGAATAATGAACTTATGGACAGAACAGTGTATTGGCTATCATATGGACAGAAGAAATTCAGTAGAAACATAAGGTAGTTCAACCGTAAAATCTAACGTTGAAGGAACACAACATGATAAAATTGAAGAAAGAGAAAACAGTGGAACAAATCAAAGACACATTACAATTAATTACCGTGACCAATAACACATGTACTCATCGACAGAGATGTAAAAACACCACTGCTGCTTAAGCAAGCAGGAAGAAATAATAGTAGAAAACAGTAAGGTAAAAGCAGTTTCATGCTCACAATCAGTCACCACAAGAATTGAGAACGGACAAACAACATAAGGTCGCCATAATTCGAAATCAGAGTGATTTTCAGCCCAACTCTTTGCGACATTTCTAAGATTGAGAGCTTTGGACTGTGAAAGTTATCATACTTTTAGTCTCCGGTGGTACATATTATTATTAGATTTTTTGTAATAATGTAGACTAAAATTTCACAAATGTTGTGTTTCATTTGGTATTTAAAATTAATTGTACAATATATTAATGTTTTAATTTTGTAGTGAAAAATCAACATTAAATTGTTTTTATGTGGGTTTGCACTTGCAAGTGTACAAACTTGAGGGCTTTGATATAATAATGGTTTATATTTGGATGTGTTTCTTTGTACTATTAATTTCATGCTAGTATTTATCAGTAGCACAAGTTTTCTTGTTCGTTGCTTTCTTAATATTAACTCAGACAACAACATTCTAGAAAACATGAGCTCTGACCACACAAATCTGCAAATAAAATCAAACCAGTTTTCTTTATCATAAAATACATATAAGAATTGTGAGCACTCATGTCAGAATAATATCAAAATGGCCCTCTCCATGTTCAACTCTCAGTTCTTTCGACTATAAATCAACGTACGAGAAAATAAGGGTGTAAATCGGTCGGACCGGACCGGACGGAGGTGTGTTCAGTTTCTGTCCTAAAAAAAATCGGACCGAACACGGACCGGACCAAAAAATTTCTCGGACAAATTTCGTTGTCCTAATTCGTGTCCTAAATAAAATCGGTCGGACACGGACATGTTCGGACAGATCGGACTCAGTCGGACATGGCTATTTATATCACATATTTTGTACATTTTACTAGATTTTCTCTCAACTATATGTCGAATTACAAGTAATTCGGACGAATTCGGACGAGCTCGGACCGGACATGATTTTTTTCTCGTACAAATTTTGTTGTCCTAACTCGTGTCCTAAATGAAAATCGGACGGACGTATTTCGGTCACGGACACGAACGGACGTCGGACATTCGAACAAAATTTACAGCCCTACGAGAAAACATAGATTTCAATAGGAGCACGGTAATCGTATTACACTGAATATTGGGAATTCATCCATACTTGAAAATATGAAAAATTTGTCAATGATAGGAAAAAATATCATAAAGTTATAAGAGGAAAGTTAAATCCTTTAAGTGCAAAATATATTCCATGTATGTTAAATAATCATAAAGTTTCACCAGATTACGACAAGGCAACATTATTTACTTTTAGTGCATTCCTTGAGAGGGAATGAACCATGTATATATAAGCAACTTGTTACTAGTGATATTTCCCGTGTATATAACTGATATTTCCCTGTCAAATTCCGGTTCCTATCGATATATCCTTTTAGAAACTTACAGTAAGGTCTATTTCCAAAGGCATAAAACACAATAGAATTAACCCAATATTCTCTGGCTCTATTTGTCAAATTTTCATCAATTACTGCTACTTTAATATTACCTTCCATGGTTGGCTCGTAGTAATTGAGTTGTATCGAATCCAGATGTGATTTTTCTTTAGTAACAACATCCACCCAGGCTCTTAATTGAACTAAGTTTGCCCATTTCGTGGTCTGCTGGGAGTTTAACACCAAATCTGGAAAAAGGGTTTCTGAGTTTAGATCTGGAGATAGTGAAATGCTTGGATTCGAAGATTACCCTTGCTTTGCATGTTGTTGAAGATATCTCAAATCTAGTGGATGAGCAGAGTGAAATCTAAGTCTTGATTCATGGTGATTTTAGAGCGAGAAAAAGAATTGGGAAAAATAATTTAGATTTAAATTTGGATCAATTAGTAAGAGGGGAAGTGACGAGAAGAAATGTTAAGAAGAAAGAACGAATTATTTTGGATGTTAATTTGTGAAGGGGGAAACATCGAGCCATATTTTCCACATAGCAGAAGAACGTAATGAGGAGGCTATTGTTGACTGGATGATGGGGTAATGTTTAGATAGGAATCATGGATTGGTTTGGACCGTTGGATTAATCATCATCTATGGTCACTTATTTGTTTATTCTGATAACGCGGATCGCTGACCTGGTTGTAGTTACGTAAAGCTACACTTTGAACTGGTGTTGCACGTCACAACACTAGAATTCCAACCGCAACAGTGCATTTACTTCTAATGCAACAACATATGAATATTGTTGCAGAAGATTAAAGAAAGCATAGCTTTCGCCACACTTTTCATGCACCGCACACAAATTAGTGTCGAATACGCCCGCAGGAGGTACTACGGATATGGCCGACTAAAAGGCCTTGATCGTTGACGTACTGACCAGGATTTTTCGTCCCAAAGGACCGGGGAACGTATTGTTCAAGAGTAACCCTAATCAGCTACTGCATGATCCATGTTCACATGCGTGTGATACCTGAGCCTTGGGATAGATTGCCTTGAATCGGCGAAGGAAGATCCCTTGCCTTGGTTCATAGATGGAATCCAAATTCCAATACGCGACTTTCAATTTCAGTTATAAACCTATATGGCGACATAGTAGGATGAGATACGATGCCGTCTATGATTGATATATTTATATTTGAAGTTGTTTTCTTCACTATGCATTAATAATAATAAAAGATAAATTTCGCATATCAAGCATATTTGACCATTATAAGGTAAAACTCTTTCCTCTGGTTTGTGTTGCATTGTGTGATGGGACCTAAGTCGTATACTGGCTTCATTTTTCCTTTTTAGCATTGTGTTGTTTGTTTTATGGTTTTCTTGAGAGAAAACATGTTCCATGTTATATGATATGGTCCCTTGAATTACCCAACATTAAAGTAAAATTAATAACTGTGCTCGTATTTTACACACAGGCAGCTAGTAGTTTTGGATTTCGCAAATATTTCTTTTCACAGGATCCTGCATTATGGCTGGAGCTGCGTATGGAATGCTTTGTATCCATGAATATTCCTTCGGCTGTGGTAGTTGATTTTTTCTTCTGCACATTATATTTATGTATATATATATTCTTTGTTTTGTAATTTAAATCTTTAATAGTTTCCTATAATATTTACTTGAACTCTGATATCTTTCACTTTGATGTAAATTGTTGTAATAGCAATGAAATGTTTTCATGTTTGTGTTCTGATGCGTCATGTTCTCAAAGCAATCCATCTTCTTGTTCGGTTTAGGCCGGCCAGGAAATTCGGGTCGTTTCATTTTGTATCGAAGCTTTGGTTTGCAAAGCATGAGAAGAATGCACATTAGAACCGAATGAAAGAATTCATCATAGATCGGATTAGTAATATTCTATGAGATTGACTTATTAGAGATAGGGTTAGTAATACCCTAGAATGAGTATAAAGAGTATGGTTTATAAAAATGAATTCAGTTTTGAAAATTATATTTTATTATACGTATTTGAGTATTTATTTGATTTTGAATTTGGGCTATCAAGTATAAGAAGATTTTACATATACGCCAAGCTAGCATATATACGAAGTCTTAAATATACTGGATGTGTATATAATCACACTCTAGTCGCCCGAGGATGATCCTGGTAATTGTGATCACATTACTAGTGATTATTTTCGAGTTCTAAAAGTGGGATATCTATATATTTCCAATTGACTGGTGTGAGAACCAAAATTTAGAGTTTAATGGTTGTGATTTGGCATTGAAACTATATTTTCGAGTATATAAAGGTTATATATTTGAAAAGATAATAACTAATTGATTGCTCGTTGTGATTATTAAATTAACTAACTAAAATATTGGATTAATAAAACCAATATAAGAATGAAAGATAATTTAAGCCAGATCAAATATAATGTTGAACTGAATTGAAAATTAGTTCAAATTGGATTTATATACATGGACATATATATATATATATATACATATATATATATATATATATTGTGCAGGTTATGAATTTACATTTGAGTAAAGAACTAAATTGCGTGCCCAACAAACAGGTGCACCTTATTAAGTTGGTTGCGCAATTTTATTATTAAACTACTATGAATGATTTGGATGTAATGTGATGGTTGCTCTGTGTGAAAAAAACGTACGCCATATGATAGTAACCAATAAATTATGGACTACACCGCATAACATATATGGAAGACAGCATTACATATCATATTCCATATAAGCATATGGTGCTTATATGACGAGGTTTGGATTACCATACGAGCAAGATGCTTATATGACGATGACTGAATTACAGGTTGAACTGAGGACTGATAATGGGCTTAATAACTTATAATGGTAAATTGCAGGATTTAATAACAAACCCTACACGGGTCTTGAGATGACAAAAAAATACACACGTCACGTCTCTCTTAATTTAGTTACGGTGCGTGGGTATGGAGGAAGCAGGGTATATAAATCATAATGGGTGCGCACAGTTGATTTGTAAGCGATATAATGATTTATTGGGTGCCTAATATGGCTCAATAAAATTTTCAGATCATTCAGCACAAAGAAGATTATGGCAAATTTTTTCAAAAATTTAGGGTGTTAGCCAAATTTCAGAGAAATTTAGAAGTTCTTAGAAATTGAAAAGTTGAAGAACTCAAGCCAGAATGAATGTTGAGTTGGTTAATTAAACGACTTTCCGCTCCATTACTTTTTCGTTCGAGGACGAAAAAGTTTTAAGTGGGGGAGATTGTAACAACCCTAAATTTTGGAACCAATTTAAAATTTATTTCTAATTGATTTTAATGGATTTTAAGAATTTAAAATGATTTATTTTGAGAATTAATGATTTGAAATATATTTAGATCGATGTTCGAATGTATAAATTTAAAATTTAATTAAAATGAACTTGTAATGGCATGGTAGTTTGAAAATTTGGTTTTGAACTTTAAATCAATATACAGAATTCGATATAATTTGGATTTCAGTAAAACCAGAAATGTTAGAATCTGTTTAAAAATATCTTTCTAATGAATGTGAAAATTTTAAATTTCGTTTTATAACTTGTAAGCTATGTCCAGATTAAAATTTAAAATAGCCGCCATGGAATTTATTAATATTTTAAATGTTATATAATCCCTTAAAAATAACCATTTTGCAAACAACATCCGTTTTCGATGAAACAAATTTTGTTAGATCCGGAACGTCAACTTATTTTCAGGTTTAAAATTTCAAGTCAATTGGAATTAGTATGTGACCGTGATAAATTTAAATGCATATTTCAATTCAGTTATAAATTCAATAAGCTAGTTATAAGGCCATTTTTCAAACGGTCTCCAAATTGGATGAAATTAGTTCTCTTATGAGTGTATTCGTAAAACGGAGCAAAATTTCAAATTTTATAACTTTTGAATTTAGTTTGTAGCCGTAGCAAATTAAAATGTATGTTCAAATTCAATATGCTGACTTATGTTTTAATTTTGATAACAACTGATCGAAACAGTCGAATTTGCTTACAAAACATATCCCATTGTGTCCGGAATGGGGGTATTAGGTTAGGGGAGACAGTCGTTGGATCTCGTTTGGAGTTCATGACGATAAACAAGTAATTCGTGAATTAAATATTATTAAATTATATATATATATATTAATTTTATAACCCTAATTTCCCTCGTAACATCAGGCCGTCGGCCCAAGAAATTTAATGGCCACGACTGTTCGTAATTCGCGGCCCCAATTCTTCAAATCAACGCAACAATTTCATGAACATCCAAAAGCAAAATTAAAGAGCACTTTGAGATCTCCTTAATGAATGGATATGATAGATTCTCATTTCGTGAATCGTGCAAAATCATGGCTTAAAGGACGAATGTTCGAATGGGTTTTCTGGTCATCTGGGGCCACCGAGTTTCGTGCCATTCTTGGCAATGGCAGCGCACGCGATGGCGTTCGAGATGGCACCCTCTAATTTTGGTCCGGCGCCTTGTGGTGCAAGCGACGTGAAGCCCTAATCGTCGAGGGCGTGTTCGAATTTTTCTTGAACGAAGAAGAAGAAGAAGAAGGAACAACAATGTTAAGTTAAACGTAATTAATTAAATTTAATTATAATTGAGGAACTAATAGTTTTTTTTATTAAAAATCGTTTAGACAAAATATAAATAACTTTTTATCTGGTGACCAGAATCAAATGATTTAGAATGCTTTGGAATCACAATGACGAGCTCTACATTGTAAAACTAACTAGAAGAAATTTGGAGCAAGTTAGAACTTTAGGCAAATTTAAATCAAAATAGTACTAAAATCGTCAATTAAAGACTGACGGAGTGGAAACCAATGGTGAGAACTCTCTCACTCAAATTATTTGTACATTTATTTATTTTTATAACTGAATATATGTTGGTTACATGTGATTGCAATACTTGTTTGGTGATTGATGGATGTTTACAGTTTTTATGTTATCATTATTAAACTGTGATTATAAGTGTTGATAAATAATATATAAGTTCACATGGATTGTGATGTAAACCCCATACGGGTATTGGGATGATAATTTTACACATCGCCCAAGTATACAAATAATAATATTTGTTTGATGGTTGAAAACAGCACACGAGTCTGGGGATGATAATTAATTCACATCTCCCTTGGGTATAACTTATGTCAACCGATTGATAGATTGTAATATGCGTTATTTAATTATTTAATGCTTGTACAGTTGTAAATTGCCCCCTAGATGTGAACTAGATGTTTAATAATTGTTTATCACTATTTTTGAATACGTGCGATGTATGGAATCCATATAAATAAAATTATATGGTAACTGATTGAGTCTGATTCCAATTCAGAAATAACGAATATTTTAAAATAATAATCAATGAAAAATCAAAATATGGTTTTGATGTGCGATTTTGGATGGACACGAAAATATTGAAATATTCAAAACTGAAATGAACATGAAGCCGAATAAACTAGATATACCCCATTTTAAATCGAACGGAATTTTCTGTTGATTTTATTCATTTTATAATGAATATCAAAAAGATTTGATTTCAAAATCAAATATTTTGAAAATATCATCATTTTAATGTTATAATGATATGGAATATTCACTTTTGATCTAAATTTGAATTGAAAGTTGGAATCGTTTTTAAAACGAATTTATAAATGTTTTATAAAATACATTTTGAATGAAAATTGACGAAATATATTATATATATTATAATGGTTTGAATAGAACGTGTCGTGCAACGACCGCTCGCGAATTTCGACCATTGACTTTGAATTGACGTAACGGGAGGTCCGACCGTCGGATTCTCCTAAAACCGGAACCATTGGGCTCGTATCAAAAAGAGCTTTCGAATGATAATAAGAGATTTAAAATCTAACGGTTAGATTTTAAGATATGTTCAAATCAGTTTTGGAAAAGGTCGCTATGGACGCAGTTCGTTGGTCGATATTGGAATCCGACAGTAAGGGCCTTAATAAAATTATTTAAAATATGCAAAAATTCTGTAAAATCATAATAAATGATTTTTTTATGCAAAAGGTAGTGAATCGTGAGATTCATGCCTTACTTCATTAAACATAAAGGACTAGTACATAGTAGTTTCTAGCATACATGTATTTACAAGAATATATACAGCCCAAAAAATATCACATGCTCACAGGCACGGTAATACAGTTTCCAAAAAATAGAGGTACATAATATAAACCCATAGTAACTAGACATCTGAACAAACTGAACCCAAGTCATTAAACTCGTCTACCGCGAGCGCGATCCATAACCCTTGCAGCTATGGTGCCCACAAACTTCACTTCGTTGCTGCCTGACCATAGAGAAACAAATCTGATAATGCAATAAATAATTGTATTGCGATGTTTCATTTTACATTTAATTTTTCATGAGTTTCTTTTGTGTCAAAGTATCCAAACATAAGCAAAATTCAAAGTAACAAACAGTTGTCGCATGGTGTATCAGGGAGTGAAGTAAAAATGGTGTGCCAAAAATGAAATTGATCGGTCATGAAGTCAGAACAGTCTAAACTAATATTAAGGCTAACTAGGCACTTCATCCAAACATAGAAAGCGAAATCACATCCAACAAATAAGTGCAAGTAATTTTCGTCATCTTCATCGCAGAAAACACAACCACCAGCGATACATACTCTTTTTTGACATAATCTGCTCACCATATTAAGCCTATTATACCAGATCGTCCACATATGAATTTTAACTTTGGTAGGCACTACTTTAAAACTCCACATGCAGTCGAAACTAATATATCTCCTTCCTGCAAAATTCATCAGCTTATAAAGGTGGCCAGCACGAAAAGTTTTGTTATTTCCCTCAAGCGTCCAAATAAATTCATCGTCCCCTTCATCAGAAAGCTGTATGTCCTCAAGCAGTCGAATCAGACAACATAGCTGAATCAATGCAGTGCCAGCCACTAGTCGACAAAAAGTCAGCCTCCATTGGAAATTAACAGCATCTATGTTATACATTTCATTGACTGTGAAGTGCTTATTGCATGCAATATCATAAAGATCAGCAAACTCGAATCTCAAAGGAATAGGGAGCAGCCAACCGTCAAACCAAAACGAAGCATTGCGTCCACTCTTTACAACGAAGCCCGCACCAATCTTAATCCAATGAATGTTACTCATAACACCACGCCAAAAAACCGAACAATGAGAAACATCCGCATTCCAATCAAAACTGCCTCCATAACAAGTGCTGATAATCCATTCTTTCTTTTTTGTCGCTTAACATAGTCCACAACCATTTGCAAAGTAAAGCCGAGTTCATATTTCTCAAATTTAAAACACTCAATCCTCCCTGATCTTTGGATTGGCATGCCTAATCCCAAGACACAAGGCATCTTATTTTGCAAGTATCCTTCGTTCCATCCAGAAAAAATTGCGACGAAAAGCATCAATCTTCTCAATCACTCATCCGGGACATGGTAAAAAGATAACTAGTACAGTGGGATAGCAGAGAGAACAGAATTCACCAACACAAGTCTTCCCGCCTTAGAAAGACAGCTCCCTTCCACCTCGCCACCCTCCGATCAACTTTGTCAATAACTAGCCGCCAATCCCGCTTTATCAATCTTTTTGGACAGATGCAAGCCCCAAGATAGTTGAGTGGAAATGAATCTGCCTTACAATTAAGCATCTCTGCACAACTCATGTTCACATCAACACTACAACCCAGAGTGTAAACATTACTTTTATGAAAGTTAATTTTTAAACTGGATAAACTTTCAAAAGCATAAAGATTTTTTTTAAAGAGGCAATGTATTTGCATTCTGGATTGCTAAAGATAATAGTATCATCAGCATATTGCAAGGAATTAATACCCTCGATAATATGGTCCCTTCCAAAGCTCTGAATGATATTGTTAGCACTTGCCATCTGAAGAGTCCGACAGAATACGTCCGCTGCCAGATCGAAAAGAAGAGGGGAGAGTGGGTCCCCTTGTCTCAAAACACGTTTAGAGACAATAGTATTACCAGCAACACCATTGACACAAATATTTGATATACTTGATGTTAGTATGCTGTGAATCCAATTTATCCATCTATTAGGAAAACCACTCCCTCTAAGCAAATCCATGATGAATCTCCAATCAACATTATCAAATGCCTTAGCAAAATCCATCTTTAAAATTGTGCAAGCTACATTATGCTTGTCACTGTGAGTATGACATCCTGAACAAGCACTGCTCCTGAAACACCCCACCTCCGTTAAGGTCACTCACAAAGGGAATGCCTTAATTTTGGTGGAGCATTATAGGTAAAAGATGCAGATAAATTACAAGACAGACAATTAAAGCAGCGGAAAATAAATAAAACTTTATTTCATTGATAAACAACTTGTACAAAGATTGTTTTACAACATCAAAGTATTCTGTCTTGCTTAAAAAAACAAAGAAGCATAAAATGATTTCCCCAAATAAAGCATGAGCCAGCCATAGCAGTAGAAGAGAGAGTCCAAGGCAACATGTCAAAGAGTCTTTAAGCCTGGAAAGAGTAACGGTCCAAACAAACCTGAGCTATTCTCTCCCTGACTACCTTGGGGGAGGGGGGAACGGAAGAAAAGAGGCAAAAGCAAACTAGGTCAGACATAAAGTCTGGTAAGTCCAGTGATTCTTAGTATTTAATAGAGGAAAAGGGTCATGACATGAATAAACTAAATATAAGACTAAACCATGGTAACAAGATGATATGGGATAAGTATGGGATATGGCAAGATAAACTGAATGTACCGATAAACTGAATGTACCGATAAACTGAATGTACTGATAAACTGAATGCGCGTCTACTCCTTCTCTGCTTCGCAGCTACCCTGTTTATACTGATTTTTATATCTCGGCACTACCTAATTGGTGTCCAAACTAGTAATCTATGATCATACAATGACATGGTCCCAATCCCCGTTTTTGCGGTTGCCTTCAGGTGTACATCTATTATGGGGATTCGGTTTATTACCTAGATCTAATCTAGGGTTTACTATCGAGTGCTTACTAAATTCAACCAGAGTTTACGCTACCCAGGACGACTGGGGTTTATGCTACCTATTGAACGCTTCTCGGATTCAGGGTTTACGCGACCTAGGCTCAACTAGGGATTATGCTACCTACTTGTATTAAGTTTCCATGTGTCTGTGTCCGTCGGCCCTCTCTTTCGTGTAGATACTTTGTGCTGGCCCCACCATTAGGTGTATCAAGCCTTATGATAGCGACACGACATGAATCAAGATGCACAGTGTATAACTACTGGTACCAAGTGCCTGCTTTTTCCCACTTCGGAGTACGTGCACGCCCGTAAACCGTCGGAACCTACACTAACGTACCCCCTGCCGTTATCTTTGACCGCTTATAATCAGCCCAGTAATCGTGCCCCACCCTGCCTAGTTTCAGGGTACCATGATACATCTATGTGGGTTGCTGCTGAAATGGGTCCCCGTTACTAGGGTTTCCAGCTAGTTAAGTTTATGGACCTATATTTACTAATATTACCCACCAACCCGATGTGTACTTAACCTTCCCACCGATTCAAGCATGTTTATTTAATGGTTAAGTTCTATGGGCCTATATTTACTAATATTACCCACCAACCCGATATGTTTTTTACCTCCTACTCATCAAGTCGTGTTGGTTAAGTGGTTCTTATTAACTTAACCTTTCTCGCTTACCTTGTTGGATTGGTTAAGTGTGATCTATTAACTTAACCCTGTTCAGTCATCAGGTTATATTGGTTAAGGATTCCACGTTTAACTTAACCCCATTAGCTCATCAAGTTATACTAGTCAAGTGTCATTAATCAATTCAAGTTAACTTAACCCATCCACCCGTCACGTCATGTTGGTTAAGTGTTTCCTTCTGGTGTTGACTTGACCCTACCTCAATTCGTGTTATATTGGTTAAGCGTTTTCCTCTTGTATTACTTAACCCCACCACATGTCATTTTATATTTTGGTTAAGTGTTACTTTAGTTAACTTAACCCTATCATCTGCTTAATTAACATGTTACAACGGTTAAGTGTTCTAAATTAACTTAACCTCACCCACTTGTCTAATTAACATGTTGTAACGGTTAAGTGTTCTAATTTTACTTAACCTCACCCACTTGCCTAGTTAACATGTTATTACGGTTAAATGTTTCCCTAATTACTTAACCTCACCATTTCTAGCTTGATTTATTCATGAATCTTAATTAATTAATTAATTAATTAATTAAAGCACCAACCACTCACATTAGACAGATACTGTCGTGGTTACTGGATGTGCCGGTCGGTTCTGGGCAGGTTTACACCACAATTCAGTCTAACCTCGGATCTTTCTGGGCTTGATGCACTAACCACCCACATTAGATAGGTATTGCTGTGGTCATTGGATGTGTCGGTTGGTTTCGGACAGTTTTACACCACAACTCAGTCTAACCTCGGGTTAGGCATATTCGTCTTTTACTAAATTTACATATTTACTATTTATGTAAATTTTCCACAAATAAATTTAGCCTAGACCATATTCATCTGTCATACAAATTAGCATATTTATATTCTATGCCCAAAACTTAATTTACCTATCAATTAGCCCAACTTGCAGTTTATACCAATTTAGATTTAATATTCACCTTTTACAATTCATGCCCAATCTAGATTAATATTCCAATCTACGATTCATGTCAAGACTAGATTTAATATTCTAGTTTACCGTTTATGTCCAAAACTTGGTTTACACGCCAATTACACCCTTTGCGGCCAATTAAATTTATCAACTTATGCCCCAGTCTAATATGCATGTAAATCATTCACTATTATAGCCAATTTAGACTATGCCAACATATTTTTTATGCCAAACTAACTTAATTAAGCTACGCCCAAATTCCCGCACCGTAATCATACGTATAACATGATTTCACAAGTTTCTAAGTACTCATGAAATGATACTAATAGTATCAAAGCAAGGAATAAGGGATAAGCACGAGAATTGACATAAAAGAATAGCCATGCAAGAATGAACCAAATACAAAAATAATGGTTCCAATGGGTTTGATGTACATAACAGTGAATAGGAATAAACTAGACAAGTTACACCCCAAAAATGGGATCCAACATAATAAGTGAATAGGCATAGGTGATTTGGTCCAACATAATGCCAGTTCGAAGTACAACCTAATAAGTTAACGGGAATAAACATAAGTCACTGACTACAGTAGTTATAGGCAATTAACCACAATAGTCATGGGCGACTAATCACAATAGTTTCTTAATCAATGTCGTAGGCAATAGTCTCATAGTCATAAATTTTGGTAATAGTCTCATAGTCATGAATCATATGCAATAGTCTCAAAATTTTGAATCATAGTCATAGTCATAGGCAACATTCTTATAGTCATTGTCATATGTAATAGTCTCTTTGTCATGGATCATAGTCATAGGCGATAGTTTCATGGGCAACAGTTTCATAGCCTTAGGAAAAAGTCCGATAATCATAGTCGTTGGCAATTAGCCACAATAAGTTCTAGGCGAAAATCGAGAATCAAATCCAAAGGCATAGATAACGTTAGATTTGACATAATCACGAATCAAAGATAATTAACTTGCAAATTGGTATAGTTCTATATTTTGATTCATTACATTCACAATTCCAATTACACGTTCAAATCTAAGGAATAACCGAACTTACAGTGATCGGTTTAGAAAAGGCGATTTGCTATGATTCGAGTGACGTTGCTTGAAGGGAAATGCCTATGGTCCAACTTGAAGCTTTATCTTGATTTGAATCTCCAATTTGAAGAAGAACTATAACTTGTTTTAATGGAGAATAAGATTTATTTTAATTAGGATTGAGGCAAAGTATAGGCGTAATGAAGTTGTGTGGAGAAAGTGAAGTTTGGGGGCGTTTATATAGTGTAGAACTCATGAATTGGGTCCAGAAATCAGCTCGGATACATAAAAATGAATTTTGCCTTGGATCTGAAAAAACTGGGCAGGTCGACCCCCAGGTCGACCTATAGGGGGAGGTCGACCCCCTGGTCGACCTGGGTCCTGGGCGGGAAATTTCCCACCCAGCCCGCTTCTGGGTTCTATTTTGAATTTTGAATTTTGAATTCAGTTTCGAGCTGTTTGAATTTATTTGAATTTTCTGGAAACTTATAACAGCCATAACTTCCTTATACGAAGTCCGATTCGTGCAAACCCGGACTCTATCTCAAGAAGAATTCCGAGATGAACGCAATAGCATAACACGTTTCCCTTAATTCTACTCTTAAAAATTAAGTATACTTTGATTTGTTACATTAACGTTTACCGAAAATACGGGGTGTTACGTTCTCCCCTCCTTAAAGGATTTCGTCCCCGAAATCTTCAAGTTAAGAAGAATGTATCCTAACATCCTGCATCCATCTACTCAACCATTCAATCACAGGCATCCATTGTCCCTAAAACGATTTCTAATGCTTTCATGATTCTATGCATAGTGTGTGTACATGTTCTTATCTAATGTAAAATCAGGCGGTCTACTGATTCAGTTGACCTCCTTAATGTGAATTATGTTAGTGCTATGAGTCCATCATGTATGCAATCCTAACGATACGTATCATTTCTATATGAGTGCACAACCATTCACTCAAATGCAACGCCCATATGATAACACATCAATTTTTAATCCATAAACCAATACATATATGCATATGCAATATGGAAGTGACTGAGCCGATCTAATGCCTAATGTGTGTATATGCATCCACGAGCAACCACTAGCAAACACTTGCAACCACTTGCATCCACCAAACATAACATGTCTCAAACACATGTTTACATCCATTGGCTTCTACCTTAGGATCGAGGATAGGACCGAGAGGATATACTTAAAAGCTAAAGACTAGCATGCAAATAGATTTTTACAGAAAAAGAGGAATCAAGGATATACCCTTAAAAAGGGTAAGATGCGTGTATCTAGTCTTCAGTCTTCTAAGTCGCATCTTCTTGAGATTCACTCCACTGTACCTTATCTAATTTAACTTCATGGCTGCGAAGCTTCTTGACCTCCATTTCCAAAACCCACTAGTAAAGATAGGCCCTCGATCACTTACTATGCTAGAGGGTATCCAATGTAGTCGAACTATCTTTCCAAGATAAACAGATATTAATCATGATATCGAGTGTATATCCTAAGATGATTAGAGGTCTCTCCTCTACTTAGCTTATCAATCATGCTGCAAGTCTGAGGGTCCAAAGCTAATGGTTACTATGTGCTTATTACCTCTCTTAAGTTCAATCTAACTTTGGATACCAGCCCCAACCATCTATTTCTCACGCAAACCATCTTAGTCGAACTTGACATCCCTCAAGTACAAGCCCCAAAGGCCTAAACCAATATCAGACAAGCACCCAAGGGATACCTCCTTCGAATTTGGACGATCTATGTGAGAAGATACTAACAAAACAACTAAACAATTGAGCACTTTACCGACTCTGGCTATCCTTGCCCATCTTGCTCCAGAATTATCGTTGATCGCATAACTAGCTTTGTAGTGTCATCTAGATACATGCGGAAGTCTGTCTCGAGTTTTAGGGGGAAAACCCCTACCCTAATCAAAACATCTTGTATACTCATGGACCACTCCAATGGATCGAAAATCGTCGATAGATAAGTAAAGTGATTCTAGGTAGCTGAGACAAACTGATCCCTTAGGATCATACGAAATCTCAAGGGTATTCTCGAGGCAAGTCGAAAGTCTAACTACCCTTGTTTCACAATTATTAGCTAACCAATCAATGCCTAGAATCAACCCATATCCCAAAAACATAAGCATAAATATAGCTATTCTCAAATCCTCACAAGTCAAAGATAGATGGGCCGAACCAGCAATTGGATTCGAGACTATAATGGGATCCTCTACTATACAATATCTAGGGTGCAGAGAATCAACTATGGAAGCAGATATATATACGGATGTGAAGCGCTAAAATCGGATGGAGTACTAACAGGATAATCAAAAAGGAAAAACTCTTTCAACCGAACTCTTACTGCCTCTCTCTCAGGTATGCTGGCTGTGAGAGCATGCACTCGCCTTCTGGAAAATCCTGTCCCTTGTTCTTGCCCTTGTCCTCAATTATATGACCCGTTATACCCTAGTAAAGATACTCCCTCTTGTCTTAGGTTTTACTATTTCTTTTCCTCCCCTCCTTTGTGAGCCAAGTCCATATCCATGGGTTCTTCATCCTTGTGTTGTGCTCCGTAGCCAGACCCCTCATTCTCAACTTTGCCATCCTTGTGTAACTTGTTGACATGTCTCTCGAAAGCTGCTTCCATCGCACGGAGAATCCTACAAGGCTCGAAAGAAAATTAGCCGCATGTGAAACTGCTATGGCTACAGATGGAAGTTGGGCACTTGTTTGCCCTTTGACAAGTGTTGTAGTCTTGTCGAGCCTACGAAACCATGCTGCGATGAGGTTACTTCCCAGAAAGCCAGGAGCCCTAGAGACTTAGGAAAGAAGGAAACAAGGATTCAAATAGAGGATCAAAAGATAGTGCATGTGGCTTTGGGGAATATGCCTTTAAAACAAAACTTTTCTTCTGAAAATGCTTCTTTTAAAACCATTTTGAAATAATTTTTCATATCTTTTTATCTGATCCGATAACCTTCAGCTCTGATACCAAGTGAAACACCCCACCTCCGTTAAGGTCACTCACAAAGGGAATGCCTTAATTTCGGTGGAGCATTATAGGTAAAAAAAATGCAGATAAATTACAACACAGACAATTAAAGCAGCAAATAATAAATAAAACTTTATTTCATTGATAAACAGCTTGTACAAAGATTGTTTTACTATATCAAAGTATTCTGTCTTGCTTACAAAAACAAAGAAGCATAAAAAGATTTCCCCAAATAAAGTATGAGCCAGCCATAGCAGTAGAAGAGAGAATCCAAGGCAACACGTCAAAGAGCCTTCAAGCTTGGAAAGAGTAACGGTCCAAACAAACCTGAGCTATTCCCTCCCAGACTACTCGGGGGGGAACGGAAGAAAAGAGGCGAAAGCAAACTAGGTCAGACATAAAGTCTGGTAAGTCCAGTGATTCTTAGTATTTAAACGAGGAAAAGGGTCATGACATGAATAAACTAAATATTAGACTAAACCATAGTAACAAGGTAATATGGGATAAGTATGGGATATGGCAAGATAAACTGAATGTACCGATAAACTGAATGTACTGATAAACTGAATGCGCTTCTACTCCTTCTCTGCTTCGCAACTACCCTGTTTATACTGATTTCTATATCTCTGCACTACCTAACTGGTGTCCAAACTAGTAATCTATGATCGTATGATAACGTGATCCCAATCCCCGTATTTGCGGTTGCCTTCAGGTGTACATCTATTATGGGGATTCCGTTTATTACCTAGATCTAATCTAGGGTTTACTATCGAGTGCTTACTAGATTCAACCAGGGTTTACGCTACCCAGGGACACTGGGGTTTATGCTACCTATTTAACGCTTATCGGATTCAGGGTTTACCCAACCTAGGTCCAACTAGGGATTATGCAACCTACTCGTATTAAGTTTCCATGTGTCTTTGTCAGTCGACCCTCTCTTGCATGTAGATACCCTGTGATGGCCCCACCATAAGGTGTATCAAGCCTTATGATAGCGACCCGACACGAATCAAGATGCACAGTGTATAACTACTGGTACCCAGTGCCTGATTTTTCCCAATCCGGAGTATGTGCACGCCCGTAAACCGTCGGAACCTACACTGACGTACCCCCTGCCGTTATCTTTGACCGCTTATAATCAGCCCAGTAATCGTGCCCCACCCTGCCTAGTTTCAGGGTACCATGATACATCTATGTGGGTTACTGCTGAAATGAGTCCCCGTTACTAGGGTATCCTGCTGGTTAAGTTTATGGGCCTATATTTACTAATATTACCCACCAACCCGATGTGTACTTAACCTTCCCACCGATTCAAGCATGTTTATTTAATGGTTAAGTTCTGTGGGCCTATATTTACTAATATTACCCACCAACAACCCAATATGTACTTAACCTCCTACTCATCAAGTCGTGTTGGTTAAGTGGCTCTTATTAACTTAACCTTTCTCGCTTACCTTGTTGGATTGGTTAAGTGTGATCTATTAACTTAACCCTGTTCAGTCATCAGGTTATATTGGTTAAGTATTCCCCATTTAACTTATCCCCATTAGCTCATCAAGTTATACTGGTCAAGTGTCATTAATCAATTCAAGTTAACTTAACCCATCCACCCATCACGTCATGTTGGTTAAGTGTTTCCTTCTGGTGTTGACTTGACCCTATCTCAATTCATGTTATATTGGTTAAGTGTTTTCCTCTTGTATTACTTAACCCCACCACATGTCATTATATATTTTGGTTAAGTTTTACTTTAGTTAACTTAACCCTATCATCTGCTTAATTAACATGTTACAACGGCTAAGTGTTAGAAAATTTACTTAACCTCACCCACTTGTCTAATTAACATGTTGTAACGGTTAAGTATTCTAATTTTACTTAACCTCACTCACTTGCCTAGTTAACATGTTATTATGGTTAAGTGTTTCCCTAATAACTTAACCTCACCATTTCTAGCTTGATTTATTCATGAGCCTTAATTAATTAACTAAAGCATCAACCACTTACGTTAGACATATATTGTCGTGGTTACTGGATGTGCCGGTCGGTTCCGGGTAGGTTTACACCACAACTCAGTCTAACCTCGGGTCTTTATGGGCTTGATGCACTAACTACCCACATTAGACAGGTATTGTTGTGGTCACTGGATGTGCCGGTTGGTTCCGGGCAGTTTTACACCACAACTCAGTCTAACCTCGGGTTAGGCATATTCGTTTTTTACTAAATTTACATATTTACTATTTATGTAAATTTTCCGCAAATCAATTTAGCCTAGATCATATTCATCTGTCATACAAATTAGCATATTTATATTCTATGCCCAAAACTTAATTTACCTATCAATCAACCCAACTTGCAGTTTATACCAATTTAGATTTAATATTCCCCTTTTACAATTCATGCCCAATCTAGATTAATATTCCAATCTACGATTCATGTCAAGTCTAGATTTAATATTCTAGTTTACCGTTTATGTCCAAAACTTGGTTTACACGCCAATTACACCCTTTGCGGCCAATTAAATTTATCAACTTATGACCAAGTCTAATATGCATGTAAATCATTCACTATAATAGCCAATTTAGTCTATGCCAACATATTTATTATGCCAAACTAACTTAATTAAGCTACGCCCAAATTCACGCGCCGTAATCGTACGAACATGATTTCACAAGTTTCTAAGTACTCATGAAATGATACTAATAGTATCAAAGCAAGGAATAAGGGATAAGCAGGAGAATTGGCATAAAAGAATAGCCATGCAAGAATGAACCAAATACAAAAATAATGGTTCCAATGGGTTTGATGTACATAACAGTGAATAGGAATAAGCTAGACAAGTTATACCCCAAAAATGGGATCCAACATAATAAGGGAATAGGCATAGGTGTTTGGTCCAACATAATGCCAGTTTGAAGTACAACCTAATAGGTTAATGGGAATAGACATAAGTCACTGACTATAATAGTTATAGGCAATTAACCACAATAGTCATGGGCGACTAATCACAATAGTTTCTTAATCAATGTGATATGCAATAGTCTCATAGTCACAAATCTTGATAATAGTCTCATAGCCATGAATCATATGCAACAGTCTCAAAATTATGAATCATAGTCATAGTCATAGGCAACAGTCTTATAGTCATAGTCATATGTAATAGTCTCTTTGTCATGGATCATAGTCATAGGCGATAGTTTCATGGGCAACAGTTTCATAGTCTTAGGCAAAAGTCCCATAATCATAGTCATTGGAAATTAGCCACAATAATAAGTTCTAGACCACAATCGAGAATCAGATCCAAAGGCATAAATAACGTTAGATTTGACATAAGCACGAATCAAAGATAATTAACTTGTAAATTGTTATAGTTCTATATTTTGATTCATTACATTCACAATTCCAATTACACGCTCAAATCTAAGGAATAACCGAACTTACAGTGATCGGTTTAGAAAAGGCGATTTGCTATGATTCGAGTGACGTCGCTTGAAGCGGAATGCCTATGGTCCAACTTGAAGCTTTATCTTAATTTGAATCTCAAATTTAAAGAAGAACTATAACTTGTTTTAATGGAGAATAAGATTTATTTTAATTAGGATTGAGGCAGAGTATAGGCGTAATGAAGTTGTGTGGATAAAGTGAAGTTTGGTGGCGTTTATATAGCTTAGAACTCACGAATTCAATCCAGAAATCAGCCTGGATACATAAAAATGAATTCTGCCTCGGATTTGAAAAAATAGAGCAGGTCGACCCCCAGGTCAACCTATAGGGGGGAGGTCGACCCCCTGGTCGACCTGGGTCCTGGGCGGGAAATTTCTCGCCCAGCCCTCTTCTGGGTTCTGTTTTGAATTTTGAATTCAGTTTTGAGCTGTTTGAATTTATTTGAATTTTCTGAAAACTTCTGACAGCCATAACTTCATCATACGAAGTCCGATTCACGCAAACTCGGACTTTATCTCAAGCAGAATTCCGAGACGAACGCAATGGCATAACCCGTTTCCCTTAATTCTTCTCTTAAAAATTAAGTATACTTTGATTTGTTACGCTAACGTTTATAGAAAATACGGGGTGTTACAGCTCCATCTAGAACAAATCTTCCTTTGATAAATGTCATCTGCGATTTGTCAATAAGCTCATCCATTTTCACTTTCAACCTATTCGCAAGAACTTTAGTGATCAATTTGACGCTGCTATTCAAGATGCTAATCGATCGAAAGTCCGCAGCAGAAACATTTCCTTCTTTTTTGGGTATCAAAACCACATTTGCATATCCCAACACATCCAATCTCAATGTACCAGCATGAAATTCTTTGAAGATATTGATGACGTCATTCTTAATCAGGTTCCAGTATTTCTTGTAAAAAAAGTTTGGAAAACCATCAGGACCAGGAGCTTTGTCACCAGGCATCTCGTTCTACGAAAAATTTCTTCTTCTGAGAATTCAGAATCAATGCCACTTAAATTGAAATTTGAGGGGTACGGCGTATTCCAGTTTACAGCCACACGATTCTTATTTCTTTCACCAAAAATACCCTTATAATATTCAGTAAACACTTCACCTATCTTCTGTTGGTCACAAATTTCTTCCCCGTCTTTCCAAATGCTACAAATCGTATTCGTTCTTCCTCTACCATTCGCAATTTTATGGAAGTAACTCGTGTTGCTGTCCCCTAACTTTAACCATTGAGTTCTCGATCTCTGTTTCCAAAAGATCTCTTCCCAATTAATCACCTTAAGGAGTTCTTTTTCTTTACTTTTTAACAAAGCTCGCTCAACTACATCTAAATTTCTTGATTCCTCTAACACATTGAGCTCCATGATCTCAGCTTCAAGTCTTTGTTTTTTAATTCTGATATTACCAAAAACTTCTCTATTCCATTTGGATAGGAATTTTCGTAAAAGCCTCATCTTTATGTAAAAGTTATTAGCCGCATCCCCATAGCTGCGAAACTCCGACCACCTTTGACAGAGCAGATCATCAAAATTTGGCTCAATGCACCACATATTTTCAAATTTAAATTTTTTTTCCTCTTCAAATCAACGTTAGTGTCCCAAACAACTGGGCAATGATCAGAAATGAGGGATGAAAGACCTTCTTGGATAGTCAGGGGGTGTAAATCTTCAAAATCAGAGTTAATAAAGAAACGATCATGGCGAACCAATATAGGAGGGGATCTACCATCACTCTACGTAAATTTTCTATTAGACATGGGTAAGTCAATTAAACCACAACCACCAACAAAGTCACTGAAATCATTCATGTCACCCAAACCAAAGGTTTTCTCTACATTTCTCTCAAAATCAAATCTAGTAATATAAAAATCACCGCCAATAACCCAGGGACCATACATGAGGTTATGAAAAACCACGCCTTCTTCCCACAAAGTCTTTCTTTCTCTTCTAGTATTAGGTCCATAAACATTAGAAAAGAAGTACAAAACATTGGTAGATTTGCATCCAAGAGCCACATGCAGACAGTAAGTTTGCTTATTTTCTTGCTTAACAGTCCATGAATTGCTACTCGAACCAGTAAACATTCCTCCAAAAGACCCCACAGCTGGGATATATGCCCATTCATCAATTACACCACACCACAAACATTTAAACATAAATGGTTCAGGGTTCTCAATTTTTGTCTCTTGTAGCAAAATGATATCAGGTTTTACAAATTTGAGATAATTTTTGACCCTAAGACACTTATCAATAGTACCTAGGCCTCTAACATTCCATGTGACAAATATCATGGTGTAACGTTAGCCCTCTCCAGTCCTTAATTTTTAATATCACGTATTACATAATCATTTAACAAAAAACCAGAATTACTTGCAATAACATGCAGTTGATCACTGTTCAAAGTATTGAGAATAGCAGGAACAAAAATGCTACCTGTCGCCTGGTGACCCATCCCTCGTGCACTGCGGCGCAACTTGACAACACCCTGATCCATGGCTCGTTTGCCTTTGCCTCTTGTTGATGAACATTCGCCAGAGCTGGATGGAGAAATAGCCAAATGTCCAGACAAGTTCAGGTTATGTGAGTCGTTGTCCATTACATGTTCATTAAATGCATCGCCTTCACCATGCACATTATCTGTAACAACCCGTATTCTACGCATCGGAGGATCGTAGAATATTTATTTCATTTACATATGAAGTCATATGGTCGTGTAACTTTCGGGAATGACTATTGGGGTCATTTCCCATGTTCATGATTTTTGCTGAATTTTAAATGATTGTTTTCCCCCTAGAGAATCTTGTTTCGCCTATAACTTTTGATTGGCAAGGAGTTTTGACCTGAAACCACTTCCATTGGATTTAGATGACAGTTTACCTTTCCGTAGAGTGGTCACATCGATCAAACGGACTTACCGTTTGGGAGATATGGCTAAAAATAAGGTTTGAAGATGGAAAAAACTGCTTAAACGGGATTAATAGGGTAATTAACAGCTAGGCCCATTACGTATTTCGGGATTAAGGTTATATAAGGGCTGATAGGGGCTAGGGAAACCCTCCTTTGTCATTTTTCAGCCACCACAAACTTTCTCTTCAATCCTAACAATGGTTTCCGCTTTCTAAACTATCTCTAATCACTTTCGAATCAAGGATTAAGCTAATCCACATCAAACCAAGGCGGATTGGCATCAAATTAGATTTAGGGCTGCTGTGTTGCATAAGAATTCGACCTAAATTAGTGGAGTTTCAGATCTATGATTTTATTTTTGGCTAAGGTGAGTGATTAGCATACTTTTACACTAATTACGGCTAATTAGGGGTGATTAGTGATAATTAGCGAAATTATGACTCAGAAAAATTTGAAAAAATATGTAAAAATTCTACAACATTATTTTATGCCTCTGATCAAAATTTGAGTTAATTTGGATTAAGTTTGCTAATCGTATGGTTAAACATGCTTAAGGGGATTAAGGGGAAAATCGTGCTTTTTGGGTATGTTTGATCTAGAATAACCTATATGCTTAATGTTTTGACCTTGTCGATTGATCCTATATGTTATTACTACTGTTTGAAATGTTTTATGATTGATTAGTAAATTTAGAATGGTTGAAAATGCCATCGTATGGCGAAAATGGGCGATATATGCTCGTTGGAAAATGTGCAGGGTTTTGGATTGGATCGGATCGGATTATAGGGCTCGAATCGGAACGGAGAACCGAGTAAGGAAATTCGAACCGGACCGAAACTTGGCATAAGAGGAGGCTTGGCAAGAAGGAAGGCCATTTTCATAGAGTCGGAGATGAAGGGAGAACCGGATCGGAATCTGGTAATGAGAAGGAAGTACAAAGGGGACCCGAACCAAACCGAATGAGAGACCCGAACCAATCCGATGACGACTGGAGCACTATGCATATTCAAACCGAACCAAGGCGTGGTCTATGAGCACCGAAATGAACCAGGTATGGAGTACCGAACCAAACCGGATGTATATTTTTACTTCTATGCGATGACTTTTCTGAAGACCAACTCCAATTCGACCAAAACCTGAGATGCAAAGGTAGTCCAAATAGGAAGCAGAACTCATGATCCATATGAGAACCAACGAGTTAACTTCATGATTTGGACTTTGCTGCGGGACGTGCGCAAAGGGGTTATCGGTATCCATAATTTTATTTCATCACTGAGAAACGGATTATGGGCAAAGTGATCGTAGTGATGGTTGTACGGAGTTAGACTCCGTCATGGCCCCGATAGTTCTGGTGACCTAAGCGGTGGATATCTTATGCTTTATGCACCAAGTGAGAGATGTGAGGATGGTTGCTATGTTTGATGTATGCTATCACCATGTCATGCACAGTCCCATATTTACACTTTATTTTAGTGTTACCTTAGAGTACTGTACATCTTGTTGTGCTAACTCTTTGGTTGCAGGTCCAGGTTCAGGTATAATTACATTATACATGTTATTGTTTTATTTTGATGCTTATTGCTCATACCAGACTTTTGTCTGACCCAGAGTTTTATGTTTCTTGTTATTACTCTGGGTGCTCACATGAGTAGACTAGAGACAGGTTAGGTGGTTGCACGAGTAGGTGTACCGGTGACGAGCATGAGGCTTCCACATATGATATATATATATATATTCTTCCTGTGTTGTATCTGGTCACTACTTTGGGCATTAGTAGTGTAATTTTCTATTTTTCTTTAGAGACAGTATTTTGATGTTGTAATAATGGCATTGGATCATAGGCTGTATTTTAGATTCCGCTGCTATGATGGTTTAGTTTCAGCTTGTGCACTGTCTCGCCTGTTTTATGCCAAGTTATGTTATTATTATAGTTTATTCCATGCGCTGTAAGATATACTATAGGTTCTTTGATAGTTCTTCATCTCGCTTCCTTTCTTTTGACGACCGTACCATGCTGGTCGGGCATCGGCACAACGCATTTCGGAGAAATGTCGGCTGGTTCGGGGTGGGACATCACATTTGATATCAGAGCTCTAGGTTGCATAGTTAACCTAGGGGAAGACACCAGGGAGAGATAGTATACATATATGAGAGTGCATATTTGTGATATTTTGGTTTTCAAAAAGCTATATATATATACCATTAGTATATCTAAGGAAGAAGTCGCACTGTGCGGGCACCATTAAGGAGATGGTTAATCATTTTCTCATTACAGATTGAATGATGATCTGATATATGAGGAGTACGGGTTTAGGAGCAAACCATAGGGACGTTCCTGATATGAGGACGATGTTTACCACCTTCATGAGAGAGATGCTTAGGGATGTTCAGGGAGCAGTTCCTAATGCTGCTAACGGTGGTAGTGCAGTAGTGCAGGCGCCTAGAGCCGATTTCGCCAAGGTATTCAAGGATTATACTAGTCTTGGTGGGAAGTCGTTCCATGGAACGGAATCAGTTACAGAGGTTCAAGACTGGCTTGATTGTTGTGAGCGCATCTTTGAGGATTTGGGAATTGAAGATGCAATGAATAGAAAACTAGCATCCTGTCAACTTCAAGGACGAGCAATGAATTGGTGGAATGCTATTAAAGCTGCTATTCCTGAGGATCAAGTTACTTGGAATCAGTTTAGGAATTGCTTCAGTGATAAATTTATCCCAACTGCTCAGAAAACAGGATTGTTTAGGAAGTTTTTGGAACTTAAGCAGAGTGGTAGGGCAGTCTTGGAATATATTTCTGAGTTCGATACTTTAGCGAAATATGGATTATTTCTTATTGATACTACCAAGAAGAAGAACGAGAAGTGCATAACTAGCTTAGATGGGTACTTGGGAGAAAGACTTATAAACCACATTGATGAGACGTTCGAATCCATTATGGGGAAAGCATTGAGATCAGAGAGTCTTTACCCTAAGTCAAAGACTGCGGTTGCTATTACATCTGCAAAGGAGCCAAAGCCGCAGACAAGCGGTGGAAGCAAGAATAATTCCCATAATAAGAGGAAACAAAACCAAACCAAGGATGGTTAGAAAAAGAAGAATAAGAAAGATGGCGAGTGCTTTAGTTGTGGCAAGAAGGACCACTATGCCAAAGATTGTCCGGAAAAGCCTAGGGAAAGGAAGTTCTTCAATTGCGGCCAAGTGGGACATCACAAGGATAAGTGTCCACAAACTCCTAAAGAGAAACAGATCGTGAAAGCATATGCTATCAACGTTGTTCCTTAATCGTCGAATTCCCCAACTGCGGCGGAAAAGGGAAAGGGTTTTGTCATTAGAGGTATGCTTTCTATTTATAATATTCCTGTTCAAGTTTTGTTTGATGTCGGAGTTTCTCATTCCTTCATATCTAGTGACCTGGTAGATAGGTTGGAATTGGAACCCGAGGCTGTCGATAGGCCTTTGGTTGTGATGAACTCGATTGGTGGTTCGACTAGCCTTTGTATGATTTGTCGTAATTTGGTCTGATCGAGTCACAGATGCATGTTTGCTTGTGATTGTTTTGTTTTGGGTTTTACTGGGTTTGGCTTGATTTCAGGGAGTCGATTAGCTCCAAAGGTAATGGTAGACTGTGAAGGGTTTTTGGTGACCATTAGAGTGGATAATGGACGGAAGGTGGTATTTGATCACCTACCTAGTGATGAAGATGATTACGGGAGTTAGGGAGGCAAGTGTACGTTGGACGTATAGTAGCCTGGTTAGAACTAGGGTTTTCATTAACTCTTAACATATGGCATGGGTCATCGTGCGATCAAGGATAGTTTCGAAGCAGGATTGGCGAGGATATCCAGAGTCAGTTATAGGTGTTCGAGTGTTTGGTTATTTTGATCGTATCATCTCACGTAGATTTTCAGAATCCGGCGGAGATATTCCTTGGGTGCTTGTCTGATATTGGTTTAGGCCTTTGGGGCTTGTGCTTGGGGAATGTCGAGTTCGGTTAGGATGGTTTGTGTGAAGATATGAGAAGTTGTTATGATTTCCATTGGATGGTATCTTGGTTCACTCGAGGAGTGATGTGCAGCGTGATGTGATTAAACTGTTAGATGATATGGACTGTCCCAAGTTGGACTCGATAGGGCTATGAGATGACTCGAGTTGGACTCAAGAAGGCTGCAAGATAATGGATTGACTTGGGTCGGACTCGAGTTGAAGACGAAGTTGTGGATAGCTCTTCTGATGAGAGTGCCAAGGAATCGTCGATACTTTGGAATGTTCTAGACAGACTCGAAGCAGGGGTATCTGGGGATGCCCATTTACCTTAGATCCGTTGTACGTGATCTAGTTATCCTTGGAGGATAAATGTACGTTGGACGTGTGGTAGTCCGTTTGGAGCTCGGGCTCCCATTAGCCCTTGGGATTGGTTGGACCAGTCATATGGGTATTGACGTATTCATGGCTTTAACAGGTGATATATAGGACTTGATTGATGGATGCCATGGTTGCATTATTTGTTCCTATTTTCTTCTCTTAAGTAGACTATCACCTGTAGGATTCTGGCGATGGGAAATAAAGAGATGACAGTAAACACGGATATCTGTGCTACCGGACTAGGTGCGATAGCTGATGCATTGAGTAAGAGACATGCTAGTTTAGATGCCATGTTTCTTGAATGGAAGCAAATGGAATATGTCGCGGGATATGATTTCAGACCTAAGTGTGGATTGGATCCAGAGATGTTAACAAGTTTGATGATCAAGCCAACTTTGATTGAGTGGATCGGTTCCAGTCAGAGAGACGATCCTAATGTATTGGAAGTCATCTCCAAAGAAAATGGGTATCAACGGTAAGGAGATGAACAAGTATGGGCTTGATTGAAATGGATGGCTTAGAAAAAATGGGAGACTAGTTTTACCCAATGTCAATGGATTGAGAGATGAAGTGCTTAGGGAATGTCATCCCTCAAAAACTGACTATACATCTCGGTGTAACAAAATGTGTCGAGATAGGAAATAGACCTACTACTGGGAAGGGATGAGAGGGGACATTTGGAAATTTATATCCAAGTGAATGAACTGCTAGTTAATTAAAGACGAGCAAAAGAAGCCTAGTGGTTTGTTAAAACCATTGGAAATTTCAGAATGGAAATGGGGCGAGTTCGTTAGTCCTGGTGATATAACGAATGTGAAGATACTTCACATTATATTTGAAGTATGTTTGGAACATTGTGGGGTGTTCGTTGATCTTGGAGATTCAGCGAATATAGTAGAGCTTCAAGTTGGACTTGGACTCGTAGGTAGGGTACCTAGATTCATTGGATGGGTCTAGTTTACCTTTGGAAGGTGAAGGTACGTTGGACGTGCAGTACGAATATAGACAGGGTACATAGATTCATTTAATGGGTCTAGTTTATCTCTGGGAGGTGAATATATGTTGGATGGGTAGTACGAATGTAGGAAAGACTCAGGTTGGACTTGAAAGGACATTTGGAATATAGTTGGGAATTTGAGGTATAAGAGTTGACAAGATGGCAGGAGTGCATGACGTACTTCATGTTTTTCAATTAGGGAAGTTCGTGCATGATTTTGATTTACCTATATCGCCAGATTAGTTGGATGATATCGAAGTAGAACCCGAGGCGGTTGGGAACCGCAAGACCGATTTGTATTGTCAAACACGATACGAAACAACTTTGAAGGAAGAGGGTGAACCTGGTAAAAGTCCAATGGGGCGATAATGAGAATGACTGTACATGGGAAACCGAGGAGAGCATGAAGAGGCTGTATCCAGAGCTCTTTACTTGGCAAGATATTTTTTGTAATACAGTTATTCCCTTGTTAGTAAACCGCATGCTAGGATAAGCTTGTTATGTTTGTTACGTATGGTTGATTGTTTGTAAATGGTTGGTAGGCATGTGAGACCCTATTGTGTGTTTTCTTAGTTAAGGAATTTCGGAGGCGAAATTTCCTAAGGGGGAGGAGGGAGGGGGGAATGTAACAGCCCGTATTCTACGCATCGGAGGATCGTAGAATATTTATTTCATTTACATACGAAGTCATGTGGTCATGTAACTTTGGGGAACAACTATTGGGGTCATTTCCCATGTTCATGATTTTTGCCAAATTTTAAATGACTGTTTTGCCCCTAGAGAATCTTGTTTCATCGATAACTTTTGATTAGTAAGGAGTTTTGACCTGAAACCACTTCCACTTGATTCAGATGATGGTTTACCATTCCGTAGTGTGGTCACATTAATCAAACGGACTTACCTTTTGGGAGATATCGCTGAAATAAGGTTTGAAGATGGAAAAAACTATTTAAACGAGATTAATAGAGTAATTAGTTGCTAGGCCCATTAGGTATTTTAGGATTAGGGTTATATAAGGGCTGATAGGGGCCAAAGAAACCCTCCTTTGTCATTTTTCAGCCACCACAAACTTTCTCTTCAACCCTAACAATGATTTCCACCTTCTAAACAATCTCTAATCACTTTCTAATCAAGGATTAAGCTAATCTACATCAAATCAAGGCGGATTGGCATCAAATCAGAGTTAGGGCTACTGTACTGCATAGGAATTCAACCCAAATCAGTGGAGTTTCAGATCTAATATTTTATTTGTGGCTAAGGTAAGTGGTTAACATACTTTTACACTAATTACGGCTAATTAGGGGTGATTAGTGATAATTAGCGAAATTATGACTCATAAAAATTTGGAAAATATGTAAAAATTCCGAAATATTATTTTATGCCTCTGTTAAAAATTTGGATTAAGTTTGCTACTCGTATAGTTAAACATGCTTAAGGGGATTAAGGGGAAAATCATGCTTTTTGGGTATGTTTGATCTAAAATAATCTAAATGCTTGATGTTTTTACCTTGTTGATTGATCATATATGTTATTACTACTGTTTGGAATGTTTTATGATTGATTAGTAAAGTTAGAATGGTTGAAAACACCTTTGTATGGCGAAAATGGACGATATATGCCTGTTGGAAAATGTGCAGGGTTTCAGATCAGATCGGATTATAGGGCATGGATCGGATCGGAGAATCGAGTAAGGAAATTCGAACCAGACCGGAACTTGGCATAAGAGGAGGCTTGGCAAGAAGGAAGGCCATTTGCATAGAGTCGGAGATGAAGGGAGAACCGGATCGGAATTAGGAGATGAGAAGGAAGTACAAAGGGGACCCAAACCGAACCAAATGAGAGACCCAAACCGAACCGATGATGACTAGAGAACTATGCATATTCGAACCGAACCAAGGCGTGGGCTATGAGCACCGAACCGAACCGGGTATGGAGTACCAAACTGAACAGTATGTATACTTTCACTTCTACGCGACGACTTTCTGAAGACCAACTCCAATTCGACCAAAACTCGAGATGCAAAGGTAGTCCAAATAGGAAGTAGAACTCAAGATCCATATGGGAACTAATGAGTTAACTTCATGAGTTGGACTTTACTACGGGACGTGTGCAAAGGGGATATCGGTATCCATAATTTTGGTTCACCACTGAGAAACGGATTATGGGCAAAGTGATCATAGTTATGGTTGTACGGAGTTGAACTCCGTCATGGCTCCGATAGTTTTGGTGACCAAAATGGTGGATATCGTATGCTTTACGCACTGAGTGAGAGATGTGAGGATGGTTGCTATGTTTGATGTTTGCTATCACCATGTCATGCACACTCCCAAATTTACACTTTATGTTAGCTTTACCTTAGAGTAATGTACATCTTATAGTGCTAACTCTTTGGTTGCAGGTCCAGGTTCAGGTACGATTAGATTATACCTGTTATTGTTTTGTTTTGATGCTTATCGCTCATACCAGACTTTTGTCTGACCCAGAGTTTTAAGTTTTTTGTTATTACTCTGGGTGCTCACACGAGTAAACTAGAGAAAGGTTAGGTGGTCGCACAAGTAGCTGTACCAGAGACGAGCAGAGGCTTCCATGTATGACATATATATTCTCCCTGTGTTGTAGCTGGTCACTACTTTGGGCATTAGTAGTGTACCTTTTCTATTTTACTTTAGAGACAGTATTTTGAAGTTGTAATAATGGTATTGGATCATAAGCTGTATTTTAGATTCCGCTGCTATGATGGTTTAGTTTTCAGCTTATGCACTGTCTCGCCTGTTTTATGTCCAGTTATGTTATTATTATATTTTATTCCATGCGCTGTGAGATATACTACAGGTTATTTGATAGTTCTTCATCTTGCTTCTTTTCTTTTGACGACAGTCCCGTGCTGGTCAGGCATCGGCACAGCGCATTTCGGTGAAACGTCGGCTGGTCCGGGGCTGGCCGTCACATCATCCTTGGCCTCCAGATCATTCAAACCTATTACATCACCCCCATTAATAGGAACCATATCTCCAAAATCCGTTCCAACCCCCACTATATTTCCACCCGCATCATCCTCCACCGCAAAACCATCATCAAAGTGAACCACATAATTATCGTTGTTGCCTCCGCCTTCAACAATGTTACCCCCTCCTTCATCCTCAGCACTATCCGATGGGACAATAACTGGGTTATTAACAACGCCAACGTGTACTTTAGCAGCCCAATCTTTGCAACATAAAACTTTAAGTTTACCCTCGCTGCTAGTTGCAAAAACCCTCTGCTTGAAATTTGGAACATTAATTTGGGGCGGCAAATCCTCCTCGCATCTCTGAATATGAACTTCATGAGAAAAGCCATCAATTGGAATTACCACTGACAAAGGCAGCGGCTTTCCCACCTCTTTCGTCAGCTTGGCACGTAAGCAAGTACAATCTACATTAGGAATTGCTCTATATTGCACTCTCCCCACATCGCCAATGTCGGCCAAAGCTGATTTTAGAACATCCAATTTACGACACACCAACGGTACGTTCTTTAAAAGAATCCAAAAAAGTCTCCTTTTCCAACGAAACACTGTCAAACTACGCAATCCACCTCTTCAAACAGATTGTCCCATTAGTCAAGATGAATGAATACTGGAAGTTCTTCGTCAGCAGGGATGGTGGAAATTGAACAATAAACACATCACCCATGCGTTTAACATTCCAGATCCAGGACGGAGCATGAAGACTGTATCGGGCTTTCAGAAGCTCCTCGATTGGACGAATTGAGAAGGATCCGCTCATGATAGTAATAATCACCATCGATCTGGCCCGGTTGAATGATTTTGGAAAGAGATTTGCAGAGATATGGTTACAGGTTCTAATTTCAGCCATTTTTGGAGAGGGGAGATGATGAGTTTTACAATTGAAGCCCTTATGCCCATTTTTGTGGCATTTAAAACAAATAAATGGATTTCGACATGATCGTGCCCAGTGATCTATCGATCCACACCTGAAGCAGCCATTTTTTGATTTTATATTACTGAGAATTTCATTATAGCTGTTATGGATATGAGGAGACAGTTTTGATATTGGCTTTTTATATTTTAAAATATTTGGATCTGAAACTTGCTTTACAGCTGGCCGAAGTAATATATCCTTAAAAGTAGGATTAGAGGAAATATTGTTAACATTTTCAATGTTCAAAGATGAGATTTGTGAGGAGAAAGACAACTTTAGGGAAGAAAAAGCATTTTTCGAATTCTTCAATAAAGATCGCCAAGTGGTTGCCATCATTACCTTTAAACATAGTTTCATAATAAATGATTAGAAATGAATTTGGATGAAATATTCCATATTTGTAAAGGTAAAAGAAATTTCTATCAGAGTAAGTTGTTTTTTTCCAACCTGAGTAAAGAACTGAAAGAATTTATATGGTTTTTAATATAACCAAAATTTTCCAAAGTATGAATTGGAAAGGATTTCAATGGAAATAATCTTTGAAATATTTTGATATTGGACTCCGTGATTATACAGATATTGTTGAGGAATTTGGAAGATACAGATATCATTATTCCAATACGATATTTGTTGGTTTCAGAATTTGATACTGAATATAAGCCGATATGATTTCTATTCAGAGCCTCGTATTTAACATCAAATTGGCTTTTAGGCTTGTCGTGAATGGTGTCTTTAATAACACTGTTCTTAAACCCAATAGAGAATAGAATAAAAATTTTAATTAAGATTTAGAGAAGTTTACCCATTAATTAAATTGGAGCTAAATTGAAGTTGATTTTGGGTTATTGCGAACTAGTTTTTAAATGACATTGGTTCTTTTACCCAATTAACAGTGAAACTGTGATTTGGAATTTTCGAAAATAAAGTTTTCCAATTTAATATACTAAATTGGAGTTGTATGGTATTTGATTTACTAATAATCGAAATGAGCTTCTGTGAAGGAAGACCATTATTATGTATGGAATTTAAAAGGACTTGCCATTATTCCACTTATAGTATTAGTCTGATTTTGGTTTATCGTGAGCAATGTTTTAAATGACATTTGTTCTTTAACCTAGTTAAAGACATGATTAATTTCTTAAGATTGAATAATCATTAAATAATGATTTTTGAAGATTAAAACTAAGATGGAGTTTAAATGAATCTTTAATTAGATTGAAATGGGAATGAGGTAATTAAATTTACCAAATTCAAGAAATGTTCGAAATGGAGTACCACCAGTTTTACTCCATGCGACAGCTAAATCATTAATTAGATTTGAAACATGAAAGGGTAATTAAATTTACCGATAACACAATGGGTATTAGATATGGAGTACTACCAGTTTTTCTCCATAGGATGAATAGGCTGGGACTGGGATAATAAAATGAATAAATACTTCGGTAAGGCTCGTTAATCCCGACTAGTTAATAAACCTTAATTTGGTTTAAGTTGTGAAAAGATATTATAAATCTTTTGAAATGATTTCCAAGAATATTTGAATAAAAGAATATTTTGGATTGGGATGAGGCGTATGATGTGTTATTACAACACTTGATTATAAGATATGTGAGATATTCGGAAAGATCAGGTTTAACCCATTCTGAATAACAGATATGACGATTAAAAGTCGATGATGAAGACGGTGGTTGAAGACCATAAATCTTCACATCCTTTGGATGATTACCGATGTCTTGATTGGGTTGTACACCCAAGACGAAGTAATTAGTGGTGATCGCCCTGACGTACTTGGAGATCGACCGGATATGTGAGGGCCTCTCTCCTGTATTGGACATATGGGATGAGGAATAAGGTTCCCCCGGTTTTGTTTATATCCAGAATGGACTTGCAAATGGATGGTGTGTCTGACATTGTATTCCTTCTTGTTGTATTTGTTGACCTTCGCTAAATATTTTTTGTTTGGTGGCGGAGAATTTCTTTTCTTGCTTAACACCCTTCTCTGAGATGTACGAGCTTAAAGGTTATATATTGGTGGAAATCAATGTTATGGTATGGATTGACAATATGGCATGTTGAGTTTCATTGATCAAGGCATTTGTTGAAATGCAGGGCTATGTGGTTGATTATCAAAGCACATCTTTAATATAGCACAGCTTAGTGCAGCGTTAATTCGTGAGCTTCACACCCTGGTATGAACCAAAAATAGGATGAGGACATCAAAGAAATACAGGAAATGCATTTCTTTCTAGCAATGGATGATGTCATGGTATGGAGCCCAGACATTTTACTTATGTGGATGTTGGATGATGGAAAGCAAGGTATCTCGGATATAGCCGACTAAAAGGCCTTGATGGTCGGCGTACTGACCAGGATTTTTGGTCCCAAAGGACCGGAAACATATTGATCAGGAGTAATCCTAATTAGTGACAGTTGGAAGACTCTTCATGATCTAGGTTCACATGCATGTGAGTCCCGAGGCTTGGGCTAAGTTACCTCTAATCGACAGAGGAAGATCCCTTGCTTTGGTTCATAGATGGAATCTAATTTCCAA
The DNA here is from genome assembly GCA_030737875.1 of Allium sativum. Taxonomy (NCBI): domain Eukaryota; kingdom Viridiplantae; phylum Streptophyta; class Magnoliopsida; order Asparagales; family Amaryllidaceae; genus Allium; species Allium sativum. The sequence goes on along the minus strand of CM060916.1, from coordinate 785,611,538 downwards.
TACGCGACTTCCAATTTCAGTTGTAAACCTATATGGCAACATAGTAGAATGGGGGTACCATGCCATCTATGATTGATGCATTTACATTTGAAGTTATTTTCTTCACTATGCATTAATAATAATAGAAGATAAATTTTGTGTATCAAGTATATTAGGACATTATAAGTTAAAACTCTATCCTCTAGTTTGTGTTGCATTGTGTGATGGGATCTGAGTCTTATAATGGCTTCATTTTTCCTTTTTAGTATTGCATTTTTTATGGCTTTCTTGGGAGAAAACCCGTTCCGTGTTATATGGCATGGTCCCTTGATTTACCTAACATTAAAATAACGTTAATAACTATTTTAGTTCTCACACCAGTCTCATGACTGACTCAGAGTTTATTGTTACACTTAAACTTTAGGTGCCCATATTTTCCACACAGACAGTTAGTAGTTTTGGTTTTCACAAATATTTCTTTTAACAAGATCCTGAATTACGGCTGGAGCTATATATGGAATGCTTTGTATCTGTGTAGATTCCTTCAGCTGTGGTAGTTGATGTTTTCCACTGCACATTATTTATGTATATATATTTTCATTGTTCTGTAATTTAAATCTCTGATATTTTCCATTGTAAATTATTTATTTGAACTCTAATATCTTGTGCTCTGATGTAAATTTTTGTAATAACAATGAAATGTTCTCATGTTTGTGTTCTGATGCGTCGTGTTCTCAAAGAAATTCGTCTTCTTGTTCGGTTTAGGCCGACCGGGAAGTTCGTGTTGTTTTACCAACCATCTCGATCAACTTCAAATTCCTTATCCTCTGGTTTCAACTTCTGGATGATCTCGACAAATTTACCATCATGCTTTTGGCTTTCGCCAATCCTTTCGATGAGAGTAGGTATTAACGATAAACTTTCCAACATTTCGGGTTCCAACTCACACCATGGTCTGAAATCAAAACATGCCAAGTACTCAAGGTACTTCCATTCCGAAAACATCGCTGCCAAACTTGTGTGTCTTCGACTTAACGCATCTGTCGCTGTGTTACCTTTACCAAGAGTACAACTATAATAAAATCATATGATGCTAGAAACTCTAACCACAGTTTCTACCGAAGATTCAAAACCTTTTGTGAGAAAAGATACTTCAACGACTTATGATCCGTAAACAACTCGAATCGAACTTCCAATAGGTAATGTCTTCACATCCTCAGAGCAAATACGATCGCTGCCAACTCTAAATCACGAGTCGGATAATTCCTTTCGTACTCCTTCAGCTGATAACTTGCGTAGGCCACAACTCTATCTTTCAGCATCAGAACTTCTCCAAGTCCAATATCGCATGAATCAGTGTATTCCACCATCTCTTTATTCCCATTTGGAATGGTCAAAACATGAGCACGCATTAGTCTCTTTTTCAGGATTCCAAAAGTTTGCTCACACTTCGCATCCCATGTGAACACATTCTTCTTTGTCAATACTGTTAATGATGCAGCTTTCTTGGAGAAATCCTTGATAAAACAACGATAATAACCTGCCAATCCAAGGAAACTCCTAACATCTGTCGCATTCTTAGGTCTATCATAGTTTTTGATTGTTGCCACCTTAGCGGGATCAATTGCTATTCCATTTCCAGAAACATCATGGCCTAAGAACCTCACTTCACTCTTCTAGAAGTGACACTTCAAAAACTTAGCTCTCAGCTGATGCTTTCGCAAGATTTCCACAACAACTCTCAAGTGTGTCTTCTGATCTTACTCATTCCGAGAGTAAACCAGAATATCATCCACAAACACAAGCACGAACTTGTTAGACTGATCTCTGAACATGATATTCATAAGATCCATGAAATACGCTGGCGCGTTAGTCAACCCAAATGGCATCACCAGCCATTTGAAGAAACCAAATGGTGTACTGAAAGCTGTATTCGGCACACTATCCTTCGCCACCCTCAACTAGTGGAATCCCATTGCCAAATCCATCTGAGAAAACACTTTGGCCTCATGAAGCTGATCAAAAAAGTCATCTATCCTCGGCAACGGATACTTGTTCTTCTTGGTCACTTTGTTCAGCTCACGATAATCAACACACGATCTCAAAGATCCATCAGCCTTGGTTGCAAACACAACTGGTGCACCCCATTCAGACATACTTTGCCGAATGAATCCTTTTCCCAAAAGGTCACGTACTTGCACCTCTAACTCTCGCTGTTCCATAGGCGCCATCTGCTTAAGAGGTATAATGATAGGTCGAGCACTTTCGACCAAATCAATCCTGAACTCAATATCACGATGCAGCGACAACCCTTTGACCTCGTCAAAGACATCATCGAACTCATTAGCGATTGGCATGGATGACAAGTCTTCCCATGGAATCACAAGCGAATATAAATATCTTACGAAGACCCCATTTTCTGTCTACATCCAATCACAACCATTCTCCCTTCCACATTCCCGACTGTCACCTCGAGCCTCTCGCAATCCACTTTTTTCGCATACCTCTTGAGCCAGTTCATACCCAAAATGATCCCAAACCCAGCGAACTTCAAAACAAAGCAATCATATACAAAGGAGAAACCATGACTTGATAACACTAGACCACAACAAATCATACACACTGGACGAACCCCCAACTGGATTAGCCATGATCAATGGTCTTTCACAAATCTCGGGTTTCAAACCCAAGCTTATTAAAAATGAAAGAATGTTATGCTCCAGTATCAAACAACACTTTAACTGAAACATCCCTAACGGGAACAATACCTTGAACTACGATACTCTTCCCTTTCTTCTTTGCCGTAGGAGCTCTCGAAGAAGATGACACAACTTTCAAAGCATATGCCTTCACAATATGCTTTCCCTTAGCTGGTTATGGACAATCCTTCTTGTTATGCCCAGGCTTCCCACAATTGAAGCATTTCTTCTCAGCTGTCGAATTCTTGCAATCCCCGGAATAATGGCCCTTCTACTGGAAGTTAAAGCATATCACCTCGCTTTTCTGCTTCTTCTGACCATCTTTCCCTTTCTGTTGTTATTGCTTCCTCCTTTTGTTATTACCACCTTATGTTGGTTTGGTTCTTCTTTAGCTGCAACAAAAGTCTCTTCCTTAGGAAACAAATTCTCTTATCTCAGAGTTGTTTCCACGATCTTCTCATAATTATCATTCAGATGATCAGCCAACTGATTCCCAAGATATTTTTCCAATCCCATGACAAACTTCTCATTCTTCTGGTAAGGAGTCCCAATATACGAACGAGCATACCTGGACAAGGCTTCAAAACCAGAAACATACTCCAGCACTGGTAGACCATTCTGCTTAAGTTCAGCGAAACTCTTAAATAGAATAGACTTCTGAACTGTAAAAATAAACTTCGTCTCAAACTTGACTTGGAACTGACCCATGTGATCTCATCTTCTGGGGTCTCTAAAGTGACAGAGTTCTACCAATCCATAGCTCTGCCTTGTAGCTGTCTTGATGCAAGCTTCCTCTTAGTCGCATCATCAATTCCCAAGTCTCCGAAAATCTGAATGCAAGTATCAAGCCACCCTTGAACCTCTGCCGTAGGCTCTGTCCCTTTAAATGGCTTCCCTTCTAGAGTAGTGAAGTCTTTGCATAGCTTTGTGAAGTTCAAAACCGTAGGAACCTGCACCTGAACCCCCCCCATCTACCGCAGCTGTCTCTGGAGTGGGTACCCTCCTCATGATCGCTGCCAACATGGCCTCGAACATAGCTGAGTAATTTAGTATACCGATATCACCCCCTCCAGGAATAGTCTCCTCCCTAGCAGTATGTCTGGAAGTTCAATGATTTATTCTAAACCTGAAAAATAGAATGATTAGTCCACAAATGAGAAGGCTGTAAATGGAGTTCAAGCGCTATTATACTATACACTAATATATAGTACACATCCATGAGAAATCTACAAATACATCTCTCATACATCATTATGTCTTCAAATTTTGGCTAGAAAATCGATTAATCAGAGCTCTGATACCAAATGTGACGACTGCCCATAACTCCTACACTTAACAAGGGGAATAATGCACTGAAAGATGTGCTAGGCAACTATAGACGATCATCAGGGTAGAATAATACAAGTGGAACCTGTCGTATAACTCAAAGCTCAAGAATAAAATATAATAGAACATATACAATAGGCAATAATACTGAAGCAGAATTGAGCAGAATTTTAAACCTTTTTATATCATCATGAAATATCCATAAATCATTGGAATATACTATAAGAGTCTGTACAAAATGACTCACTACAGGTCACTCAGAGAATACATCAAGCATGACAGCGGAAAAACAACAAAAAGTAGGTAATAGAAAATAATACGCCAGCCTCCTGCTCATCGTCGCTCAGTAGCTTCGTCCTCATTAAGATCTACTACCTGTCACCTGCTACTTAGTTTTCCCATCCGTCACATGGATGAACAACCAAAGGTAATAAGAGGGAGACATAAAACCTTAAGTCAGACAATAGTCTTAATGAGCGATAAAACAACCATCTAACATCATCAATAAAGTATATGAGAAATAGGTAGATTAATCAATTAATCTACCAGCACATCAGAGAAGAACCCAACCTATCTCCACCACATCTGACAGTGACAACCTTTACAACAATCAGATAGAAACAAACTGTACATTAATGACAACCAGTTATCAAGCGTAAACCATCCTAATCGATATAGACATTCCTCAAGCACAAGCCTTGAAGGCCTAAACCAACATCTGACAAGCACCCATGAGATTTCTCCTTCGACGTCGAATAATCTACATAAGACGATACAATAAAAACAACCATCATCCATGACTCTGGCTATCACCTCCAATCCTGCTTTGAAATCATTGTTAATTGTATGACTGGCCAATCTTACCATCGGTCAAGGGCTAATTGTAACCCCAGTTCTAGACAGACTACTGCAAGTCCTACGTGCATTTGCCTCCTCGATACAACTAGGCCTTTCAACGATACCTAGGGTACTTGACTATCCCATAGTATTTTAGGCATCCCTATTATACCACTGCTTTGAGTCCGCTAGAACCTACGACAACGATAATAGTATGGAATTCATTTCATCATTGACACCTTCTTTCTGGAAGTTAGAACAGGCCGCTAGAACCTACGACAACGATAATAGTATGGAATTCATTTCATCATTGACACCTTCTTTCTGGAAGTTAGAATCTCTGGAACTCATAGCATCAGAATAAGTTTTGGGATCATCATCGACATTCATTTCTTTTATTGTCACGTTAAGGACTTCGTTGTTATTGTCTTCTACACGATACATTATGAAGTAAGGACCATAGTCCTTCTCTATTCTCACTCTTTTACTTCTCCTGTGTTCTGTACTATTATCTAGTACTGGTACTTCCTTGCTGTTTTGAGCAAGAGCACATTCATCGTCATTGATATCATTAGTCGTAGTTGGTTCTAGACTAGATGTTCTCAGTGGATTCTCAATAGTTTGATTTTCAAAGAAATATACATCTACAAATTCAATAACTTTTAAGGTGTTAAGAATAAGGAACCTATAAGTTATACTATTAAGAGAATATCCTATGAAAACACATTTAAAAGCCCTATTACCTAACTTTGGTCGTTTAGGGTCTGGTTTTCTAACATATGCTAAGCAACCCCAAACTTTAAGTCTAGTAAGGTTAGGTTTTCTATTAAATCATAATTCATAAGGGGAAATATCATTCTTTCTAATTGGCACTCTATTTAAAATGTAACAAGCAGATAGCATAGTGTCACCCCATAGTTATAAGGTAAACTAGAACTTATAACCATGACATTAACCATTTCTACTAAAGTTCTATTTTTCCTTTTAGCAACACCATTTTGTTGTGGTGTGTATGGGGCTGTACATTAGTGAGCTATACCATGTTGTTTGAAAAAAAAAGTAAATTCATTTGAAAAATATCCACCACCACAATTTGAATGTAACACTTTAATTTTAATTCCTAATTGTGTTTCGACTTATGCTTTGTGAATTTTGAATTTATCAAAAGCCTCGTCTTTTGATTTCATTAGATAAACATATGCATATCTAGTATAATCATCAATAAATGTAATATAGTATTGGTTACCACCATAGGTGATATGACTTCTTAAGTCACCCACATCACTATATACTAAATCAAGCAAACCAGTTTTCCTTTCTACGGATTTAAAGGATTTCCGGTATATTTTTGCTTGAACACATATTTCACATTTAGGTTTAGAATCGAAATCGCAATCAGAAATTAATCCTAATTTATGCATATTTTTAAGAGACCTATAATTAACATGTCCTAATCTACCATGTCATAAATTAACTGAATCAACAATACAAGCAGAAGATTTCTTTATTAGATTCAACTTAACATGTCGTTACAAGGATATCCCTGTCCAATAAATTTGTTGTTCTTGGACAACATTAACTTATCAGACTCATACACTATCTTGAATCCTCCTTTGTTAAGAAGGTATCCAGAAACCAAATTCTTACACATATCGGGTACATAAAATACATTGACTAATGTAAGAACTTTTCCAGAGGTGAATGTATGTTAAATTGTGTTTTTCCTAGAATTTTGCTTGCAAACTTGTTTATGCCAGTGACTTCACTAGATTCTCCATTATTTTCTTCGTAATTCTTGAACATATTACGGTCTTTGCAAATATGAATGGTCTCTCCAGTATCGAGCCACCAGTAATTATCAATTCCACTAACGGAGTTCGCCTCTTGCACAACAGCCACAAGCTTTTATTCGACCACATTCCCTTTTTGTTGATTCTTCTGAAGACGGCAGTCTCGGGCATAGTGGTCGGGTTTGTTACAATAGTAACATACACCCTTCTTTTTGTTGTTCTTGGAATTTTAATTCTTAAATTGTGTCTCATTCTTACGCTTCAACTTTTCAGTGATTTCAACATTATTTGCCTGAGATAAAGATCCATTTGCGGATTATCGTCTAGTTCGCATTTACGATAATCCTCTTCAACACGAAGATGACGTGGTAAACCGTCTAAATCATAATCCATTACCGCATGTTTTAATTTTTTTCTTATAATCGTTCCAAGAATTCAGGAGTCTCGAAATAATAACTCGAACAACAAAAGATTCAGGGAGATCAATTCCGGCACCTTTAAGTTAATTCACTAACAATAGTATTTCACTCATTTGTCCAACTATGGACTTGTTGGCGACCATTTTGAAATCCATAAGATTACAAATAAGAAACTTTTTATTACTTGCCTCGGATATGCGATACTTGCTCTCCAATGCAGTCCGGAGCTCCTTTGCAGTTTCCATGGTCCTATGAGCATTGTAAGTGAAATAAACAATGCGTTCAGGATGTGCCCTCTTCATAAAAAATTGTCATCTTTGCGCTTTGCATGTTTTGCCTTTAAAGCGACATCCTCTTTATTGGTTTCCTCCCCTATCACTTATAATCTGTCTTCCAAGATGTAGAACAATTTGATGGTGATCAGAAAGAACTTCATGGTCTTTCGCCAACGAGTGAATTTTCGCCATCAAATCGCTCCAAACGAGTGAAATGCTGAATCATAACTTGTAGTGCGCTCAAACCTTCCATGGTTGAACTATTGTCTGAAAATTTATTGGGAATTTTGTGGTTTGCGACAATTGGAAGAAGATGATTGTCGTACTTCAAACTTTAAGGATCTATATAATAGATTCTTTCATACAATAGTTTAACCCAACAGGTACAAACGGGTTATCGAACTATCAACTTTCAGTATTTAATAAAATCTTGGAACAACGAAATCGAATTCAAAGTTTGTGCGATTTTGATCCGACCAAGAACACTCTGAATTTTGATAACTGATGATGCAAGTAAAGAAAAGAATGAAGAGGAAGAAGAAGATAACAATTCTGCAACGCTTTCGGAATTGAAACACTTCAGAATTGTTTCAAACAGAACTGCGTTGAAACTGTTTAATGGCATCATAGAATTGGTAGAAGAAGAAGAAGAGTAATTTCAAAAGTGAATTGAAACAATTTTGTGGCGTTGGCTATGGAGGGATGTGCCTCTTCATGAAACAGCGCGACTGTTTGTAATTATTGTTTTCGTTTCAATTCAAACTAACCATCTCTTCATATGCAATGGTCAGAAAACGTTGTAAATGGTCGCGCCATTTCGTTTTCAACAGTCAAAGAACATTTAAAATTATCCGCAAACCGGAGGATAGGGTTTTATTTAAAATAAGGTAAATCATTAAATAACGCAATGCTTTTTAGGGAAAATGAAACCATTATAAGACCCAAGTCCCATCACACAATGCAACGCAAACCGGAGGATAGGGTTCTACCTTATAATGGTCAAAAGATGCTTGATACGATAAAACGGATTTAATATTAGTGTGTATATATATGGGTACATATATATTTCAAAAACAATTTCAATCATAATGTATCAATCATAGACGACATAGTACCCCATCCTACTATGTCGCCATACTAGTTCTACAATCAAAACCGCAAAGTCGTATTGGAAATTGGATTTCCATCATGAAATCGAGGCTAGGGATCGTCCTCTCCGATTCGAGACACTCTAGCAAATGCCTCAGGATCACACCTATGGGCAACCCTTGGAGCGGTAGGGCCGGTCCCCACCTAACGGAAGTGGATTGGAAATTCCTGAACACACGCTTCCCGGTTCCTTTGAACCTATAGTATGACAATTAACGGCCTAAAAAAATCCGAGGCGCCTCAAAATCCATCATCCACATAAGTAAAATGCCAGCCAGTTTAAGCACTGACACTACCTCTAGCTAGAAAGAACGTGTGCACTCCCTACGGTCCATATCCCGTTTTTGACTCATATCGGGGTGTTAGGCTCGCGAAGTCACGCTATACACAAAGTCATGCCGTAATAGGCTATACTCTGATCATCCCACAAGGCCCTGCTTTTCAACAAAAACCTTGATCATTTGCATCTTGGCGTGCCACATTGACAATTCACGCTATGCGATTAATCACTATTAATATATACCAGGGTGTTTAGTAGAGAATAAATTCTCTACCACCAATCAGATATACATTAATAACAATCAATTTAATTCGCCTGGAACGAACTCCAATGTCAGACACACATCCATTTATAAGCTTATGCTCTGGGTCTGAGCGAAAACCAAATCCGAACAATCAACAATAGTCCAGACGACTACCACTGAGGCCCCTTCAAGGTAGCTACTCCCATCATGGGCATCAGTAGCAACACATCCATTCGATGTGAAGATCGTCGGTCTTCAATCACCGTCTTTAAATTCGACTCTTCATCGTCGTAGTGATTAGTCGGAATGGGTTAAACCCGGTCTTTCCGAATAGCTCGCGTATTTTATAATCAAAATCAAGTGCTATAAAACACATCCAACGTCTTATTCCAATTCAGAATATTCCTTTAAATAAAATATTCACATTATCTTATCGAAGATAAATTCTTTGAATTTATTCTTAAATCTTTCTTTAAAGATTTATCAACACTCCAATTTGGTTTTAAATACCAAAAATCATTATTCAATGATTATTTAAATTTAAGAAATTAATCTTATCTTTAACTGGGTTAAAGAACTAATGTCATTTAAAATATAGTTCACGGTAAACCCCAAAATCATCTTCCATAAAAGTATGGAATCTTCACAGAAGTCAAATCACTAAATAATCGTTATAAATTTCTGTATCTGGCCAATAATATAAATGGAATAACGACAAGGCCTCTTAAATTCCATATGTAGTATCGGTCTTCTTTTACAGAAGCTTATCTCGGTTATTATCAATTCGAATTCCATTCAATTCCAATTTAATATATTAAATTGGAAAACTTGGCCTTTGGAAAATTCCCATTTAAATCTTAATAAAAGATTTATAAATTACAAATCATATTTTCATTGTCAGTTGGGTTAAATAACACATGTCACTTAAAAACATGTTTCACAATAAACCCAACTCACACTTCATCTTGTTTCCATTACTAAATATAATTGAAAACTTTAATATTCTTAATTAAAAGATTATTCTTTCCATATGGGGTTTAAGAACAGTGTTATTTAAGACACTATTCACGACAAACCCAAAATCCAATTTATTCAATTTAATCTTCAATTAGATATTAGCAAATTGGAAAACTTCATTAAATCTTAATTTAATGATTTATTCTAGTTAGTAACTAGTTCACTTCAATAAAAATATATTTTTCTAAAATATTTTCTTAAATATTCTTTTTCTAAAATATATTCTAAAATATTATTTTCTAGAATATTCTTTATTGGAATGTGACTCAATCAACAACCATATACTGCATGAAATCAACAATCATGATGAATAATTATCAAACATCCAAATAACAGCCAAAGTGGATTCTACACTAAATATTGGGACTAGTGTAGTTCAAATATCATCCCAACACCCGTGTGGGGTTTCATCCAACAATCAAATAGTAAATTATTTGTGCACTTGAGCGATGTGTAAAAATTATCGATCCAATCACATAAACAAGTCGGATGACTTGTAAATGGAAGTGTAATATTCAGTTTGAATATCATTAATATATTGGATACATCAAACTTTTCAACATTACATGCATACACTATAAGGTATCACTAGTGTCATATTTAAACATATGATCTTTTTATTGTGACTAATCGAAAATAAAAATATTAATTTTCATAACCTTTGTGTAATCCTTTCCAATGACCAAAATGTATATTTTGGTGAAATCTTTTTAAGTGACCAAAAATGAATATTTTGGTGAAATCCTTTTTAAGTGTGACAAAAATGTCTCCTTTATTCATTCTTTTAAATATGACAAAAATGACCATTTTATTCTAATTTACATTTTCTGGCAAAAATGCATTCTTTATTTCAAATTACATTTTCTAGCAAAAACGTATACTTTATTTCTAATTACATTTTCTAGCAAAAACGTATACTTTATTTCTAATTACATTTCCTAGCAAAAACGTATACTTTATTTCTAATTACATTTCCTAGCAAAAACGTATACTTTATTTCTAATGACATTTCCTAGCAAAAACGTATACTTTATTTCTAATAACATTTCCTAGCAAAAATGTATACTTTATTTCTTATTACATTTCCTAGCAAAAATGTATACTTTATTTCTAATTACATTTACTAGCAAAAATGTATACTTTATTTCTAATTACATTTCCTAGCAAAAATGTATACTTTATTTCTAATTACATTTCCTAGCAAAAATGTATACTTTATTTCTAATTACATTTTCCAGCAAAAATGTATACTTTATTTCCAATCCTTTTAAAATGACAAAAATTGTAATTTTGTCTAATTCCTTTTATTGTACAAAATATGATAATTTTGTCTAATCTTTTCAATATAACAAAATATGGTGACTTTGTCTAATCTTTCCAATATAACAAAATATAGTGGTTTTGGCTAATCTTTCCAATGTAACAAAATATGGTGGTTTTGGCTAATCTTTTCAAGTAAACAAAAAATGTGATTTTTGTCTCCATTCTTTTAACAGAAATGTTAATTCTTCACTAATCATTCTTTTAATGCATAGAAATATATATTTCTAATTCATCCCTTTTAATGTATGAAATATACATTTTCTAGTTCATTCCTTTTATGTATAAAATATACATTTTCTAGTTCATTCCTTTTATGTATACAATATACATTTTTTTCAACTCATTCTTTTTTAATGTGACAGAAATGAATTTTTGTTTAATTCTTTTAACGTAAACAAAAAATGCTAATTTTGTTTAATTCTTATCTTTTATTGTAATCAAATATAATAATAAAACATGATTTCTTTTTATTAAAAAGAATGGTACTTAAAAATCTATTCTTTTTTTTTTTTAAAAGATGTTTAACAAAATCTATTCTTTTATTTGAAAAGAATGTTTAACAAAATCCATTTTTTTTATTTGAAAAGAATGTTAACAAAATCTATTCTTTTTGTTGAAAAAGAATATTAAACAAAAATCTAGTCTTTTGACAAAAGTGTATTTTAAATTTATTCTTTTTCAATGTGACAAAAATGTCCATCACCAATTCATTCTTTTTAATGAATGAAAATATATATATCTTTAACTAATTCTTTTCAATGTATGAAAATGTTTATTTTATATGCATAATATATTTTCAAATAAAATGTTAATTTTACTATAATGTCACATTTTACAATGAAAATGTAAGTTCCAATTTTAATATCACTTTTTACATAAGAATGTAAAATTTATTTCTAATGTCATATTTAGATAAAATGTAAATTTTATTTTTAATGTCATAATTTACATAAAATGTAAATTCTATTTTTAACAAAATAATTCAACAAGAATGATAACATAAAAATGATGACATTTTATCCTATATTGCATTTGCAGTCTAATTCAACTCACAAAAGTGATGACATAATTTTTATATTGAATCTATTACTCATGATTCACCAAATTTTGTCAAAAAGAAAATGATTCAAATTAAATCAACATATTCAGATCTATAATTATTTAACACAAACTATAGATCGATCATCATCCAACATATCAGAACAAGCAGATCTAATTCATACACGTACAAGCATCACATAGCAAATAAAATAATCAAATTAATTAATTATTTTAAAAGAAAACAGAAATCTCACCTTGCTTTGTAGCCGATCTAAAATTCTAATCAGTTCAGAATTGGTTCCAATCAGTTTCCATCACGTAGATCTGAATTTTCTGATTCCAACGCATCTTAATTCGTTCGATTCCGTTTCTATATGCAAGAGTTACGTACGTTTAAATATTGATTAACATAGATTAATTTAAATATAATTAATTAAATCACTACACTTGTTAATTACGTTTTCAGAAGTGTTGCTGTTTGTTTCACTACTTCTTCTTCGATGACTTTCTGTACAGAACGCAAACGCCTAGGGTTTAGCATCCCCATCGTTTCACCTCGCCGGACTCAGATCAAATACCTCCCTAACGTCGGCCTATGCGCCACCTTCCCGTGCCCCCAACCTCCATCCAACTCGCAGCCCCCCTGGCGCCTCAACTGGCGTGCGAACTGGTGCTCTTTGAGCAAGAAAATTGAAGGAAATAACAACCCAGACTTGATCTTATCCGTATAGAATGATAGAGCAGAGAAGTCTCTTTGATTTGGTTTCGTAATCTCGAATTCATTTGGTTTGCGGAAGGAGATATTAGGGATCAATTTCAGAGGGAATCGGCCATTGGTTTGGGTTGGAGGCGGCTGTAGAAGAATACGCTAGGGCTAAGTATTCCTAGGCGTATTTATAGAGTATTTGTATAGTATATTATATTATTTAATTAATTAATTCAAGAAAATATTTGTTTGATGATATTAACACCAAACCGAACCAAACGAATGTCGCCCCTAGCCAAATGCCCCCATTTCGGACACAATGGAACATGTTTCGTAACCCAATTCGGCTGTTACAATATGTTTTTCTTTAAATTTAATTATAAATCATTTAGTTATTAAATTTAATCGTACATTTTAAATTACCGGGGCCACATACTGACTCTAGAAATCACAGAAAAATTATTTCTAGCTATGTTTTGACGATACGGTCCTAACAAAACTAATTTCATCGAATTCTGAGACTGCTTGAAAAATGGATTTTTTCTGGTCGATCTGATTTGACTGAAATTGGTAAAACACATTTTCTTTTGCCACGCTCACATATTAATTCGAAAAATTCTGGAAAATTAAACCTAGCGATAATTTGACATTCCAGTTCCAACAAAAGTGGTTTCGTCGAAAACAGAGGTCGTTTGTAAAATGGCTATTTTTAAGGGCTATATATTTAATTAAAATATATATAAATTATACAACGACTTTTCTAAATTTTAAACTGGACATAACTTGCAAATTATAAAGTGAAATTTCAATTTTTCAGATTCATTAGAAATATATGATCAAATAGATTCAAATATTTCTTGTTTTGCTCAATTCTGATTTAAAATGAATCTTGTACATTCAGACATAGTTCAAATTCAAATTTTCAAACTGCAGCGCTGTTTTAAACTCCTTTTATAATTAAATTAAATTTATTTGTTTTAAAATAATTTTCTAGTTGTTCTTATTTAAAATAAATTATTTTAAATATTAAAATCCATTAAAATTTCTAAAATAAAAATTTTAATTTGGCCCCAAAATTCCGGGTTGTTACAATCGCCCCCACTTAAAATCTTTTCGTCCTCGAAAAGGAACGTAGCTAAAAGTTGTTTAATTTTACCAACTCAACTTTCATTTTTATTTTCTGGTTTCAGTAATTTCATTAGTTAAATTAATAATCGGGCATCACAACCAGCAATCAATTAGGTGATTAACTTTTCAAATATATATAACTTTGATATATAATTAAAAATCATATTTTTAGTGCAAATCATAGCAATATATCCTATCTAAGTTTTGGTTCTCATACCAGTCAATGGAAATATATAGATATACCACTTTCGAAACTCGAACATAAATACTGATGATGGAGCTCCATCATCAGAATCATCTCCGGGCGACTAGAGTGTGACTCTATATTTATCTAATATATTAAATTTTCGAATATCCGTTAATTAATCGTATATTCAAAATCTTTATATACTCGATTGTCCACATTAAAATAATAATATACTCAAATACGTATTTTAAGATAAAATTTTCAAAACTAAATTTGTTTTTATTTTAAAGAAAATAAAACTCTTTACACTCGTTCTAGGATTCTACTGATCCCATCTCTAATGAGTTATTCTTATTGGATATTACTAATCCATTCTCTGATGAATTCTCCTGTTCGGATCTAATGTGTCTTGTTCTCGAGCTCTGTAAACCAAAGCTCTGATACCAAATGTGACAACTAAAACTTCCCAGTAAAGGAAAGTCTAGATTGCTTTGAGAACAACACACATTAGAGCACAAACTGGAGAACATTTTATTGCCGATTACAACAATTACATCAGAGTACAAGAATATAACAGAGTATGAATACTTATTACATAATAGAAATACAATAATATCAGAGATTTAAATTACATTTAAATACCAGCAGCAAAAATATATTACAAATACGCAACCGAAAAGAATACACGGATACAGAGCTTTCCGAATATCGCTTCAGCTGTAAACCAGGATTCTGTAAATATATCTTCAAAAGCTACTCGACTGCCCGTGTAGAAAATATGGGCACCCGAGTTTGCCAGTGAAACAAACTACAGGTCAGTCATGGGACTGGTATGAGAAATCTAACTTAACTAATCTAATAATAAGGCTAATCACAGGACCACGCCGCTAACGCGGAACGAGTTTACTCCATTGGATTGCCAGTGCATAAAATAAGGTAAATCTTTAAACAACGCAATGCTTTTTAGGGAAAATGAAACCATTATAAAACACAAGTCCCATCACACAATGCAACGCAAACCGGAGGATAGGGTTTTACCTTATAATGGTCAAAAGATGCTTGATACGATAAAACGGATTTAATATTAGTGTGTATATATATATGGGTATATATATGTATTTCAAAAACAATTTCAATCATAATGTATCAATCATAGACGGCATAGTACCCCATCCTACTATGTCGCCATACTAGTTCTACAATCAAAACCACAAGGTCGTATTGGAAATTGGATTTCCATCATGAAATCGGGGCTAGGGATCGTCCTCTCCGATTCGAGACACTCTAGCAAATGCCTCAGGATCACACCTATGGGCAACCCTTGGAGCAGTAGGGCCGGTCCCCACCTAACGGTAGTGGATTGACAATTCCTGAACACACGCTTCCCGGTTCCTTTGAACCTATAGTATGACCACTAACGACCTATAAAAATCCGAAGCGCCTCAAAATCCATCATCCACATAAGTAAAATGCCAGCTAGTTTAAGCACTGACACTACCTCTAGCTAGAAAGAAACGTGTGCACTCCCTACGGTCCATATCCCCTTTTTGACTCATACCGGGGTGTGAGGCTCGCGAAGTCACGCTATACACAAAGTCATGCCGTAATAGGCTATACTCTGATCATCCCACAAGGCCCTGCTTTTCAACAAAAGCCTTGATCATTTGCATCTTGGCGTGCCACATTGACAATTCACGCCATGCGATCAATCACTATTAATATATACCAGGGTGTTTAGTAGAGAATAAATTCTCTACCACCAATCAGATATAAATTAATAACAATCAATTTAATTCGCTTGGAACAAACTCCAATGTCAGACACACATCCATTTATAAGCTTATGCTCTGGGTCTAAGCGAAAACCAAATCCGAACAATCAACAATAGTCCAGACGACTACCACTGAGGCCCCTTCAAGGTAGCTACTCCCATCATGGGCATCAGTAGCAACACATCCATTCGATGTGAAGATCATCGGTCTTCAATCACCGTCTTCAAATTCGACTCTTCATCGTCGTAGTGATTATTCGGAATGGGTTAAACCCGGTCTTTCCGAATAGCTCGCGTATTTTATAATCAAAATCAAGTGCTATAAAACACATCCAACGTCTCATTCCAATTCAGAATATTCCTTTAAATAAAATATTCACATTATCTTATCGAAGATAAATTCTTTGAATTTATTCTTCTTTCTTTAAAGATTTATCAAAACTCCAATTTGGTTTTAAATACCAAAAATCATTATTCAATGATTATTTAAATTTAAGAAATTAATCTTATCTTTAACTGGGTTAAAGAACTAATGTCATTTAAAATATAGTTCACGGTAAACCCCAAAATCATCTTCCATAAAAGTATGGAATCTTCACAGAAGTCAAATCACTATATAATTGTTATAAATTTCTGTATCCGACCAATAATATAAATGGAATAACGGCAAGGCCTCTTAAATTCCATATGTAGTATCGGTCTTCTTTTACAGAAGCTTATCTCGGTTATTATCAATTCGAATTCCATTCAATTCCAATTTAATATATTAAATTGGAAAACTTGGCCTTTGGAAAATTCCCATTTAAATCTTAATAAAAGATTTATAAATTCCAAATCATATTTTCATTGTCAGTTGGGTTAAAGAACACATGTCACTTAAAAACACGTTTCACAATAAACCCAACTCACACTTCATCTTTTTCAATTACTAAATATAATTGAAAACTTTAATATTCTTAATTAAAAGATTATTCTTTCCATATGGAGTTTAAGAACAGTGTTATTTAAGACACTATTCACGACAAACCCAAAATCCAATTTATTCAATTTAATCTTCAATTAGATATTAGCAAATTGGAAAACTTCATTAAATCTTAATTTAATGATTTATTCTAGTTAGTAACTAGTTCACTTCAATAAAAATATATTTTTCTAAAATATTTTCTTAAATATTCTTTTTCTAAAATATATTCTAAAATATTCTTTTCTAAAATATTCTTTATTGGAATGTGACTCAATCAACAACCATATACTGCATGAAATCAACAATCATGATGAATAATTATCAAACATCCAAATAACAGCCAAAGTGGACTCTACACTAAATATTGGGACTAGTGTAGTTCAAATATCATCCCAACACCCGTGTGGGGTTTCATCCAACAATCAAATAATAAATTATTTGTGCACTTGGGCGATGTGTAAAAATTATCGACTCAATCACATAAACAAGTCGGATGACTTGTAAATGGAAGTGTAATATTCAGTTTGAATATCAATAATATATTGGATACATCAAACTTTTCAACATTACATGCATACACTATAAGGTATCACTAGTGTCATATTTAAACATATGATCTTTTTATTGTGACTAATCGACAATAAAAATATTAATTTTCATAACCTTTGTGTAATCCTTTCCAATGACCAAAATGTATATTTTAGTGAAATCTTTTTAAGTGACCAAAAATGAATATTTTGGTGAAATCCTTTTTAAGTGTGACAAAAGTGTCTCCTTTATTCATTCTTTTAAATATGACAAAAATGTCCATTTTATTCTAATTTAAATTTTCTGGCAAAAATGTATTCTTTATTTCAAATTACATTTTCTAGCAAAAATGTATACTTTATTTCTAATTACATTTTCTAGCAAAAATGCATACTTTATTTCTAATTACATTTCCTAGCAAAGACGTATACTTTATTTCTAATTACATTTTCTAGCAAAAACGTATACTTTATTTCTAATTACATTTGCTACCAAAAATGTATACTTTATTTCTAATTACATTTCCTAGCAAAAACGTATACTTTATTTCTAATTACATTTCCTAGCAAAAATGTATACTTTATTTCTAATTACATTTCCTAGCAAAAATGTATACTTTATTTCTAATTACATTTCCTAGCAAAAATGCATACTTTATTTCTAATTACATTTCCTAGCAAAAATGTATACTTTATTTCTAATTGCATTTCCTAGCAAAAATGTATACTTTATTTCTAATTGCATTTTGTAGCAAAAATGTATACTTTATTTTTAATTACATTTTCTAGCAAAAATGTATACTTTATTTCCAATCCTTTTAAAGTGGCAAAAATTGTAATTTTGTCTAATTCCTTTTATTGTACAAAATATGATAATTTTGTCTAATCTTTTCAATATAACAAAATAAGGTGATTTTGTCTAATCTTTCCAATATAACAAAATATGGTGGTTTTGGCTAATCTTTCCAATGTAACAAAATATGGTGGTTTTGGCTAATCTTTTCAAGTAAACAAAAATGTGATTTTTGTCTTCATTCTTTTAACAGAAATGTTAATTCTTCACTAATCATTCTTTTAATGTATATAAATATATATATATTTCTAATTCATCGCTTTTAATGTATGAAATATACATTTTCTAGTTCATTCCTTTTATGTATAAAATATACATTTTCTAGTTTATTCCTTCTATGTATACAATATACATTTTTTTTTACTCATTCTTTTTTAATGTGACAGAAATGAATTTTTGTCAAATTCTTTTAACGTAAACAAAAAATGCTAATTTTGTTTAATTCTTATCTTTTATTGTAATCAAATATAACAATAAAACATGATTTCTTTTTATTAAAAAGAATGGTACTTAAAAATCTATTCTTTTATTTGAAAAGAATGTTTAACAAAATCCTTTTTTTTATTTGAAAAGAATGTTAACAAAATCTATTCTTTTTGTTGAAAAATAATACTAAACAAAAATCTATTCTTTTGACAAAAGTGTATTTTAAATTTATTCATTTTCAATGTGACAAAAATGTCCATCACCAATTCATTCTTTTTAATGAATGAAAATATATATATCTTTAACTAATTCTTTTCAATGTATGAAAACGTTTATTTTATATGCATAATATATTTTCAAATAAAATGTTAATTTTACTATAATGTCACATTTTACAATGAAAATGTAAGTTCCAATTTTAAGATCACTTTTTACATAAGAATGTAAAATTTATTTCTAATGTCATATTTACATAAAATGTAAATTTTATTTTTAATGTCATAATTTACATAAAATGTAAATTTTATTTTAACAAAATAATTCAACAAGAACGATAACATAAAAATGATGACATTTTATCCTATATTGCATTGACAGTCTAATTCAACTCACAAAAGTGATGACATAATTTTTATATTGAATCTATTACTCATGATTCACCAAATTTTGTCAAAAGGAAAATGATTCAAATTAAATCAACATATTCAGATCTATAATTATTTAACACAAACTATAGATCGATCATCATCCAACATATCAGAACAAGCAGATCTAATTCATACACGTACAAGCATCACATAACAAATAAAATAATCAAATTAATTAATTATTTTAAAAGAAAACAGAAATCTCACCTTGCTTTGTAGCGGATCTAAAATTCTAATCAGTTCAGAATTGGTTCCAATCAGTTTCCATCACGTAGATCTGAATTTTCTGATTCCAACGCATCTTAATTCGTTCGATTCCGTTTCTGTATGCAAGAGTTACGTACGTTTAAATATTGATTAACATGGATTAATTTAAATATAATTAATTAAATCACTACACTTGTTAATTACATTTTCAGAAGTGTTGTCGTCTGTTTCACTACTTCTTCTTCGATGACTTCCTGTACAGAACCCAAAACGCAAACGCATAGGGTTTAGCATCCCCATCGTTTCACCTCGCCGGACTCAGATCAAATACCTCCCCAACGTCGGCCTATGCGCCACCTTCCCGTGCCCCAACCGCCATCCAACTCGCAGCCCCCCTGGCGCCTCAACTGGCGTGCGAACCGGTGCTCTTTGAGCAAGAAAATCGAAGGAAATAACAACCCAGACTTGATCTTATCCGTATAGAATGATAGAGCAGAGAAGTCTCTTCGATTTGGTTTTGAAATCTCGAATCCATTTGGTTTGTGGAAGGAGATATTAGGGAATGAATTTCAGAGGGAATCGGCCATTGGTTTGGGTTGGAGGCGGCTGTAGAAGAATACGCTAGGGCTAAGTATTCCTAGGCATATTTATAGAGTATTTGTATAGTATTTTATATTATTTAATTAATTAATTCAAGAAAATGTTTGTTTGATGATATTAACACCAAATCGAACCAAACGAATGTCGCCCCCAGCCAAATACCCTCATTCCGGACACAATGGAACATGTTTCGTAACCCAATTCGGCTGTTACTATATGTTTTTCTTTAAATTTAATTATAAATCGTTTAATTATTAGATTTAATCGTACATTTTAAATTACCGGGGCCACATACTGACTCTAGAAATCACTGAAAAATTATTTCTAGCTATGTTTTGACGATACGGTCCTAACAAAACTAATTTCATCGAATTCTGAGACTATTTAAAAAATGGCCTTTTTCTGGTTGATCCGATTTGACTGAAATTGGTAAAACACATTTTCTTTTGCCACGCTCACATATTAATTCGAAAAATTCTGGAAAATTAAACCTAGCGATATTTTGATATTCCGGTTCCAACAAAAGTGGTTTCGTCGAAAACAGAGGTCGTTTGTAAAATGACTATTTTTAAGGGCTATATATTTAATTAAAATATATATAAATTATGCAGCGACTTTTCTAAATTTTAAACTGGACATAACTTGCAAATTATAAAGTGAAATTTCAGTTTTTCAGATTCGTTAGAAAGATATGATCAAACAGATTCAAATATTTCCTGTTTCGCTCAATTCTGATTTAAAATGAATCATGTACATTCAGTCAAAGTTCAAATTCAAATTTTCAAATTGCAGCGCTGTTTTAAACTCCTTTTATAATTAAATTAAATTTATTCGTTTTAAAATAAATTTTTAGTCGTTCTTATTTAAAATAAATTATTTTAAATATTAAAATCCATTAAAATTTCTAAAATAAAAATTTTAAATTGGCCCCAAAATTCCGGGTTGTTACATGACCTCCCTCATCACAATAAAGTAAGATTTGGGTCCCCCAAGGCCCCAACATCCACTTGAGAAGGCCCTTTAAATATTTAACATACTTATTTATCTTCTACAATGTAGGACTAGTCAATTTTGCTTTTTCTTCTTCCTTCAAAACAAACCCCATACCCAAATTATTTTGAAAATTTTACAACATGATTCATCCCTGGTTTCTCCCCTTTTGATCAAAGATATAAGAATTCCCATGCTCTATAACATGGGAAGCTTCTTTGATGTTCCCTCCAAGATTTCTAAGGTGAGGTTAAGCATGACATTCATCTTATCCATTCGGGTCTTCTGAGCTAATTCCATCATTTGATTCAATCCAACGTGGAACCTCAAATAGTGGAGCACCCTAGCTGCCTTCGATTTCCACCACTACTTTCCATTCAACTGCTCATATCATAAATAATTACAGACATATGAGCCGTTACGACATGCGCTTCGTAGATGATGATGACGCGTGTTTTACATGTGAATAGTTTTTTTTTTTTATAAATTGTGCATGTTAACATATTTAAGAGAAATGATATGTGCAAAAGTTAAAACATATTTTTTTGCTAAAATCATGTGTTGCTATTTTGAATTTTTATTTCCTAATTGCAATATCTAATTTGCCACTTTAAATTCTAATCATATTAATTTATAAAAGAAGTTTATATGTTAAATTTTCTTTTTAAGTGATATTATGATCTATTTGTGTTGTCCGCAGCATTAGCTCTGCGGATAAGGACTTTGTGTCGTGATAATAATGGCATGAGTTCGAAACCTCGAAAGGCATGTTAAGGGATTACCATGTGCATACGCTAAGATCAATCATTTATATGATGCTCGCGGACCGAGCTAGGTGCACTAGGAAAGGTTTTACAACATCGATCGATTTCCTTCGTAACAAATTCAAAAAGAAAATTACTGTGTTTAATTAAGTTTTGAATTTATAAAGGATATTCAATTGTGAAATCTTATATTTAAATGACACTGAGACTTTGTAATATTTAAAAGAGGGATCTTGAATTTCCAAAAGAAGTTAAATTCAGATTTAAAATGATATTATGTTAAAAAAGCATTTTTCATAGTTTAAGTTGACATAAAAAAAATATTATATCAAAGATATTACAGCTATTAATAAAGATATATAACCAAGAAAATAACTAAACAAGCTAGAATTAAGTAACCGCTGGCACAAGTTAAAATCATGTGGTGGGCGTAGAGACAACTGCAGTAGATTCCTAACAAAATAGGAATTCATTTGCCAAAGTAATAAAGATAAGCTACACGATTCTTCAAACAAACAACACGTGAGATTATGATAAATCGTTAGTTTACTCAACAATAAAGGCTGATATCTGTACAACATAACATTCACATTCTCGAATTAATAACCAAATGAAATTAGATGAAGTACTTGGTTGCACACACATTTCATAACCCTAATAGAAAATGGGGAGAGAAAGGTAAGAAAATATAAACATAAAAGCAAACAATTTTGATTTCAACATGTACATGTTAATTAGTGATTTGAACGCGCGCCTGGCGCATCCCTCATGCTTATATTTAAACTGTTCCTCATAGTTCTTCGTCCAATTCCAATGTTCCCCTTTTGCATCATTGCAACAAATTCCCCATAGTCAATTCTTCCATCCTGCAACATCATTTTCAAGTAATTCATCGGTTAACCTTTTTTTTTTTAGGACATCATCGGAAAATGTGTGCATCAACAAAAAAGCTATGTCCAAATTATCTGAATTTAGAAGCCATGGTATGGATTATTCACAAAACTATACTTTTATTCAATGCTTTTACGAAGGATTAGAATGAATATTTATTACCAGCTGAAGTGGTTGTATGTTTTTACTGGAAGAAACATAAAAAATTACTGTTGCAGAATAAAATCATGCTGTCTTATTGTTGATTTAGATTATAACGGTACCCAATGGACATAGTACTCAATTAATGTTTGTGGGCTGCTTGGAATATTAGGTAACCAAGCACACACAATAAAATATTTTAAGCTCATGATATCCTATTTTTTAATCTTGAACAGAATATTTGGTTTTCAAAGTTATATCTCTATATTATTTGTATGCCAAGTAAAATAAGGACCTAATCCAAAAAGTTTTTCAATATGCAACGTTTATTAGGGTCATCATTGGAAATTAACATTAACCTTCAAAAAAAAATGTTTAGGACAACCACAACCTATGAAAACAAATCAGATTGCCTTCACTGAAAATGACATGACCGTGCCTTCCCAGTCCCAGATGTTGAGGGGTGTGGCGGAGCAAGAAATCCAAATGGATCCTTGTCAAGAATGACCATTCTGACTTTACCTCCTCTTAGGTTGATAATATGTTTAAGTATATGCGAGCATTAATACATACGAAAATGATTGATGATATGTATATGTATGCATATATGTGAGCATTAATACATACGAAAATGCAGAGTCTGAGGGTTTGAAATGGGTATTGGGTATAAAATTGGTTGCACTTACATTATCTTGATCAACTTCCTTAATAACATCCTCAAGAAGAACATCTTCCATATTATGCTCCTTGCAAGCTTGTTGAAGCTCATCAGCTGTTATATATCCACTTCCATCCTTGTCAAAATATCTAAAAGCAGCAGCTAAATGCTCCTCCCGCTCCAGTTTGTTAAGATGTACAGTCGCAGCAATAAATTCTCCATAATCAATAGTACCACTGTTGTCAACATCAGCCTAATACAATTCATCTAGTCAAGTGCTAAAGAACTTAATCAAGTCATCTGCATAAACGACTTTTCACAGAAACAACAATCTTTTTTATTTGCCTTAATCATGTAACCAAAAGACCATGCTAATAAAAGGAGGATTTAGGGTCAACTAACCACACGATGCAGGCAGACAAACATAAGCAAATGCCTTGAAAGTAGTTATAAAGTGTAATTTAAGCATCTAATTAACATGATAAAAGAAAGAAAGAAAAATTGCAACTAAGTGGTACGTGTTATATTTTTCTAGCAGTGTACACTTACTGCTTCCATGAGGTCACGTATTTCTGTATCTTTCAGTGTGGAACCATATCTTCTGAGACCATCCTTGAGCTCGTCAAATGTAATTGCACCACTGTTGTCTGTGTCCATTGCTGTGAACATTTCTCTTAATCCAGCAATTTCCTCTTCAGAAAGGCTTTCGGCTATCACCTATAAAATATAGACAAATTAAACACCAAGTAGAGCACATAACTTCAGTCTGAGAGTCAAGAGGGAAAAAATTGGTTAAGCTGCCGAAAATTGTTATACAGTATGGTTACGGATTCCAGACGGGGGGAAAAAGGAAGTAATATGCTTACTCTTAAGGCCATTTTTTTCAACTTATTCATTGCCGAAAATTGTTTCAGACGGGAGAGGACTGCTGGATCCAATGCTCGGTCAGGAGCAACTCCATTTTCACAGACCCAGGGATGGGCTGAGCAAGGACAAGAAATATTGTCATGAAAATTAATCATGAAACCGAATATCTAACTTGAACTACTAAGAATAAGAGTTCACCATCAACAACAATAGTACAAAGTTTAATTAGGTAGTGTGTTTTTACATTTGAACTATTTGTTCAGTAAGTTATTTGCACTAGGTAGTGGGTGCTTGTACATTTAATCTATTTCTTCAGTAAGCTATTTGCAAGAATATAGTTGATTTTTGATGGAATGTGTTGTGGATGCATTGACGCAATACATACAGGTCACCAATCAGAAAACAATAGACGCAAGAAGATACAAGAAAAACTTGATATACTTTTTGCCTAGTACGATTGATTTGTCAAGTCTGAATAAGTCCAACTTAATAATCAAACTGTTGAATTAAGACAAAATATCATATTGCTGACAAGTTATCAAGACAAAAGGATAATCAGACAAGGCTAAAGGGCTTATTGATGATTTGATAGCTGATAGGATAATCACACGACACTGAAATTCTTCAGTTATGATTTGATGTCGGATCCCGCCCTTTATTCGACTTGCATTCCAATTCAAACTTAGTTAAAACCACTAAAAGACACATTCTACTCATACTAACATATTTAGATTCACAATTCCCATTATAACGTCTTTAGAACAAAATAAAGTGCAAATAGAGAGAAAACTAAGATTTAAGTTTAATTGTAGAAGTTCAAACATCAAAATAAACTTCAAAGTGCAGACAAACCTTAAAATGTGGATATTCTGAATCAATTACAATTTACGATTCAAATATCATTTCGATCTAAAATCTAAACTTTGTGATTTAAGAATTTAATCCCATACTGAAAACCTTTCTGATTGCTAGAACAAGACAATAAACATTAATCAAATTTTTGCATGGCAACTAAGTAAATTTATGTGTACGCTGATGCATGTACCCTGTAATACATGGTTGAAGATATGTCATCAATAGAATGCCAACCTTATTTTCCATACTACAAAATGTAGTTAAAGAAATTAAGATATGGTCAAATAGAGGTTGTGAGATGACATAAACATAGAAGCTACTCTGACTTGTAAGACAAACACAAAATCAAAACCAAAACCAAAAAAAAAAGGAAAAAAAAAAAAAAAAAAAAACAAAAAAACAAAAAAACGAAGAAGAAGAAGAATTTCAGTATTGTGCGATAATTATCAGAAAATACATACAAAGTACTTGATGAGCAGTCAATCGTTCAGAAGGACGAGAACAAAGCATTTTTCTAATAAGATCTTTGGCGCTGTCAGATATCAATGGCCATGGTTCAGAATCAAAATCGATCACGCCCTTCAATACTGCATCAAATATCCCTTGTTGGGTTTCTGGTAAAATAAATGGTTAAATGATATAGTTCTTTGCCTGAACTGTTTTATGAATTTAGCTATATATAAATATAATTGGACAAATAAGGTTGCACCTGCCCAAAAAGGAGGCACACCACATAATAAAATGTACAGTATCACGCCAGCCGTCCAGACATCAGCTTCTGGCCCATAACGCTTGCATAATACCTCAGGGGCGACATAATATGGACTCCCAACTACATCGGTGAAAACCTGACCTGAATTTCATTACAGCCAGATGGATATGAGAAAATGCATAGCGATACCGATAACTGTTATGATGACAAAACACAATATTTGCACCAAAACAGAACATAAATACAAGAAAATTGTTGCATGAAGTTTAGGTCAGAAAAAGTACAGAACATTGGTTAGGACCATTTAAGCTGATATATACAGAAAGGAATAATAATTATGTATCTATTTTATGAATCGTATCCCCGAAATAATTCATTTACTACCTAAATATGCTTAAACAAAAATATGTGCTCTTTGTGTTGGTGGAAAAAAGCATAAAGAGAATTTATTTTTCCGACGCACGAAAAAATGCTGGAGAAAGTGGACACCTCCTCGAAGGAGCAATTCACAAATGCTTCGATTGCACCTAAATTAATGTACACCATAACTTGATGTATTATCTAATCGCTCCAGACGTAGCTGGGCTAACATGTGCATGGAAAGCAATATATGTCAAATTTAATTGCTAGAAAATCAGTAGTACGTTTTTTGTACTTTAACTCAAGGTTTTCAAAATGAGATTCAAATCAAAATCACAAATTTCAAACTATAAATCGAAACAGGATTTTGATAGTAAATTGTGGATTCAAAAAACATACGTTACAAAATTTGCACAGACTTCGAAAATGATTTCGATGTTTAAACTTCTACATCTAAACCTAAACACTATTTTCTCTCTTGTTCCAATTTAAATTTGTTTGGAAATGAGTAGAATTGGAATTGTAGATCCAAATATATATGTTGAATATATTTATTTGGATTGAATGATATTTCTAATGTGTGGTACTAGTTTGCCTTGAATCGGAATATAAATCGAACTGTAAAGAAAGAATTCGATTTGAAAAGGGATTCAAATTGTAGGATTGTAAGAATTTTGACAACAATCCTTCAACTAATTAGTAGATGCATCCTAGACTTGTAGTAAGGAAGGAATAAATTTTCTGATCTACTATTCCATACATCATAAACCAAAACATGTGCACCATAGTGTTCAATAAACAAACACTTTCCATTGCTAAGCACCTAAATAACATTATATGAATACATGCTTGTTTGTCTAATATTCTCATGTAATATAGACTTGAGCTGAGTAAACACAGTTAGAAATATAATATTCAGAAAATCTGATAACAATAGTACAACAAGATGAAGTAATCCTTGTGTTTATATTTTCTATTTTCTCACGTCATGTTTATAATTCCTCAAAAATGTCATTCTTAACAAATTAGCACAGCCATTCCTAGAAAGTAAAATTTAAAAGCTTATGTATGCATATAAGTAAATTGCACATTTTTCAAGGATTCGACATCCAACACGGCAACACCGATGAACCAATGTTATTTTTGACAATGCCAACCAGTGTCGTATCCATCCAATTAAAAGCAATCACTTACCAGGCTTAAAGAACACAGACAGCCCAAAATCGATAGCCTTAAGTGACAAATCATCATCCTTATTAACCAACAAGAAATTCTCCGGCTTCAAATCCCTATGCATAACACCGAGTGAATGACACGCCTCCACTACCCCTACAATAATCTTTGTAATTTCAGCTGCTCTTCTCTCGCTATAATGCCCTCTCTGAATAATCCTATCAAACAACTCACCACCTCCACACAGCTCCATAACAATATGTACATACAAAGGATCCTCGTATGCACCCTTAATCTGAACCACGTTCTTATGCCCTGACAGATGGTGCATTATTTGAATCTCTCTCCTAACATCCTCCACATCTTCCTTTGCAAGAAGCTTCCTTTTCGATATTGACTTACATGCATAATCAATTCCAGTTGCATTTTCAGTACAGAGATATGTCGTCCCAAATTGACCTTGCCCAAGTTTTTTGCCCAAAGTGTAAATATCACGAATATTTGGAGTTTTATGACCGAGAACTGAATGGGCTCCTGGATCTATTCCTCGCCGCAATACACCACGTGGACTTTCAGCTTTTTTCCCTTCCATGTTTGATTTTGTTGTCGTTACGACAATCTGATCGTGACTGGAATGATTTGAACTATTTTTCTGTTTTGGAGACACTGACTTATTTTCAGAAGAATTTGGATGAAATTTCTTGCTGCCTAAAGTTCCACGGCATGAATTGCCCATGAAAAATTACTATCTCATTTAAAAATATTTCAGCTCAAATCCATCCAAAAAATAAAATAAAAACAGAAACAAAAATCAAGAAATGATAAAAATAATGCCTTTTTTTTTTTCCTGGAAACGCGATAACTTGATACTCTGCGTGGATCCTCGACGTGGAACCTTGATGCACAAGCAAGACTGATTCCCGATACTCAAAGACTATCGAATTTGGGGATCTAGGTCTTCAAAGTGAATGAAACCCGGGAACACATAAACAACTGGGATCTGAATCAATTACGATAAATTAAAACGATGCAAACCAAAATGAAGCCATTCATCAAACTGCATCTAACTGTAAGGTCTTTCAACAATCAACGGACTGCGTTTTAATGCCTAACTGATGTATTGAAAAATTTGCGATATAACGCGGTTCTTGGAAATTTCAGCACGACTAATTTATTAAAGTTTAATCAGTGACTATTTAAAAAGGTCGCCAGCCAATTAATAAAGTCGTTGGATAAACGTGAATTATTAAATGAAAATATTCTGTAATAGGCTGGACAATGATTTGGGAATTGATGAATAAATCATAAGCTTCTGGGCTGACTTCGCAGTTCGAAGAAGCTCGTCTGATGAAGCGTTGGTTAAATATGAATCTAAACGTTGAACGTCCAAAAAAATAAGGGGATGTTTGGTTATTTTTTGTGTTTTATCGTTTATGTATTCAACATTAATTACAAAAAGGAAGAAGAATTGAAAGACGACGCACTAGATGAAAGAAATAGAAGAACGCAAGAAGGGGTGAGTTATCTCTTGATCCTCCATTGCCTTTCAGAACAAAGTATTTTTTTTTTTTATATATATATGTGTTAATTTCGTTTTCTAAAACGATTGTTTTTCCATGATATAGACACGTCGTTCGCATTTTTATATGGACCAAAACACAAAATTAAAATCGGTAGATTAAACGTCACTTCTAACCATTTGAAAAATCACAAAAATTCTTTAGAATCTATCGTTTTTGCATTTTTAGTTTTTTGCTTTATTATTATTAATTATAATGAAATGTTAACGTGTCTAACTAAAGTCACTAGAAGAAATGTTCATAGACATTCGCACAAAGAAGCAAATCTAGTACACATTCCTTCACGCTTCGGACTGACTTATAAGATACGCGTATACTTTATGAGCTTCCAGATCCGTCAAAAACTGCATTATCCCCAGTGCGTAAATATTCTAGCAGTAATTTGAAAATAAAATGTATCATGGAATCATATTAAATAACTATTGATATTTTTTATTTTTGCATATGTAAACTATATATATTTAGGGGTGTATCTCGATCAAATGGAACGGGCTAATTGAAATTAGACTAGACATAGATCAAACGAGATTTATCTCATACAAATTTTGCGGTCTCCTTGATAAAATCAGATGAATAGAGACGAACGTTTTTTCTACCAAAAACTCGAATGGACATGAATAATCATTGCATTTTATGTCAAAATTTATGCTTTTAAATGAAGTTTCTATTTGCTGTGTTATTTTATCATTATATAGTAAAGTATAAATATTTCATTAATATTTACGCAATTAATCAACAAAATAGTTGGCTTAAATATTTTAAAGAGCCTAACAGACATACAGAATTATAAGAAATTCAGATAAACTCGAACAACAATGGAGTTGGATGAGATTTTTGCTCTTAAAATCTTTAATATCATAATTCATGTCCTAAATGGAAATCAAACGAACTCGGATGGACATTTTTCGATCACAGATTCAGACGATCAATGGATACTTGCGTAGAGTTAACAACTCTAGGCAAATTCATTGTGGTGGTAGTTAGGTCAATTGCATTATATGGTTTTACGACGCTCTTCCTCATCCAATTAAAGATGGGCTCTAGGCTAGTCATGTTGGAATGCTTTTTATGATTGGAAATTTCCAGTTTTTCGATCGACCTCTCGTTCTGGCATAAGTTGAGAGATGATGGACCACGACGCACACATTTCACTTTCTTAACTTTAAATTGGGTAATATTACCCCTGACGACTTCTACATACTTACATGTATCGAGATTGGAGGACACGAGTGTAAGCCTTTGCCATTCTACGAGTTACACGTGTCCCCCAATTTATTTAACATTTTTCAGCCTAATATATATCCTAACTACGTTCATAGTTGTGTTGTGTTACTGACTTACCATCTGTAACACCCGCCTCTTTTACGATAATTAGTTGAAATGGAAACCAATTAATAAGTAGTAAAAAGTGAAAACTAGAATTCTTGCAATGTCAAAATTAGTTACAAAATTTGCATCATTGTTTTCATGGCGAGTTTCTAATCAATTTCCATATATAATGATTTTCGATTGGAGCACAAATGGAAAATTTATCCGTATTTAAATTTTCAATGTTAGAAATAACTATATATGTAAATACGGTAATAAAAATACTTAAAAATAATTGGATGTTAATAAAAGTTAACAATAAATTAAAATCTCATAAAATTTGTCATTTGATGGAAATAAAAGAAAAAAGATTAATTAAAAAATGAAAGTAATCGATTCAGTTAACTAAAGGTAGAAGAAAATTAATGCAATCAGCTAACGTTAATAATTCTAGCATTAAGCATGGCATGGGTCGACCCATAGTTACCCAGGTCGACTGTCAATGGTCGACCATGAGGCATGGCATTGGACCTGTCCCTGTTTAGGTCTGATTTCAAAATAATAGTGAACGAACGTGACGTGTTACTTCGTTGTGAAGTAACTAGAGAGCGTCCACAATCCAGTTAAAGTTTCCTAAGTTTAATATTACATGGATCAATTCTTAATTTTTATATAAGCAAACCCTGAACTCATATACCAATTTACAGTAATGAAATACTATCAAAATCCAATGCCTTCTCTAAATCTTAGATCTTCTTAAAATGAACATAAATTAATCTAGCAGAGCGCAATAAATTGGAAGATTATAAACATGGTCAGTAAAATAATTGGTTCAAATCAAATTGTTGTAGCTAAGTTAAAATCAAAAATCAAAAATTCTAATTACAGTTATAATTTGATTCAACCCTTTTCCATATATGTAGCTAAATGGATGTATATTATTTTTATTACGTTCAATTGAATAAAGGTGATCAAATAAAAAGTGGACGAATCCAAATCTAAAAAATATGAAAGATAGAGTAAGATGAGTGAGAATTTTATATATTTTTATACAGTATAAGATTATATGGTTGCAGATCTATTCCTACATGCTAAAAGCTGAATTTAAATTGCAAGTAAATTCAGTGATAAAAAGGTTGTGAATGTTGAATTTAATCTTGCCTATGATTCTTATTGTTAAATTAAATATCACTTGTTATGAATAAGTTTGAAGCTTTAAATGTAGTTGATTAAAATTGCATAACAATTAGAACTGTTAGTTTCTACGTGAAGCATAAGTTAAATAAAGCATAATGATTAGAATTTTATTATATTCAACGGACATGTATTTTATGCTATTTTAATGAACACGGTTAGAATTTTGTTTTATTTGACATTGGCGAATGAAACTGAAAATGAGAATACTTGTTTTTATGGGAGTTAAGAGATATTTTGGTTTACTGTAATTTATATTGTCGCGAGTATGTTTTCATACATGATCAAATTTAAATTTAACCAAAATTTGATGTTTGAAATGACAATGAATAAACTTATGCTCATAAAAGAAAGATATCTACAAAATAGGTATAATTGTATTTTTTATGTTGTAATTTCAATAAATAAAAAGATATTCCATTATAATACATCGCACAAACCATATCTTTTATAAAGATACATAAATTCACTATGTTAACAATTATTTGATAAAGTTCAGTTCTAATCTATTAAATGTAGTAAATCCCAAAGGTTGAATAGTAAGATAAAAATAAAATAATAATGTCAATAAAATGGAAAGTAAAAAATTAGAAAACACGGAGTTATAGGAAAGAACAAAAAGGGATAAAAAACCTAAGGGAATAAAAATAAAAATTAAGAGTAATAAATGTTGCAGCAATGATATTAATAGTTAAAATAAGAAGTAGTAAATGTGAAGCGACCCGAACTTTCCGGCCGGCCTAAACCAAACAAGAAGGCGAATTAATTTACGAACAAGACAAATCAGAACTCGAACACAAGAACATTTCATTGTTTATTACAACAATTCCATCAGAATACAAGAATATAACAGAGTATGAATAAATAATATACATTCGATAAATATCAGAGATCCAAATCATATTTAAATACATAACAGCGGAAAATAATACAAAACACAACTCAAAGAAATACACGGATATAGAGCTTTCCGAATATCACTTCAGCTATAAACCAGGATCTTGTAAGAATAAATCTGCAAACCCAAAACTACTAGCTGCCCGTGTGGAAAATAGGGGCATCCAGAGTTTAGGTTGAAACAGTAAACTCCAGGTCAGTCATGTGACTGGTGTGAGAACTAAAACAGTTATTAAATCTTTACTGTAAAAATAAAGTAAATCAAGGGACCACGCCGTATAACACAGAACGGGTTTCCTCCCAAGAATACAAGTGCACAACGCAATGCTTTTTGAAAAAATGAAGCTATTATAAGACCCAGGTCCCATCACACAATGCAACGCAAGCCGGAGGATAGGGTTTTCTCTTATAATAGCCAAACATGCTTGGCATGTTTAAAACTAATCATTCGATACTATTATAAGTGCATAGTGTATAAAACAACTTCAAATATGTATCAATCATAGACGGCATGGGTAAAATCTATCATGTCGCCAATACTAGACTTTACAATCAAAACCGAAATGTCACGTATTGGAAGTTAGATTTCCATCTGTGAACCAAGGCAAGGGATCGTCCTTAACGCTTCGAGACAATCTAGCCTACCATGTCTCAGGAACAAAACGCATCGTCCCTTTGGAGCCACAGGGCCGGTCCACATTTTAAGTAGATTAAAAATCCCTGAACAATACGTCTCCCCGCCCTATGGGGCGCCCGCCCTATGGGGGCGTAAATGAGCCAGATGACTCAATATCCATCGGCTCCGTAGTAACCGATATATCCGAGACGCCTTGCATTCCAACAACCACATAGGTAAAAATATAAAAATGTCAGGGCGTGCAAAACCCTGACACCACCTCTAGTTAGAAAGAAACGCATGTTCTCCCTGGATCCTCTCCCGTTTATGGTTCACACCGGGGTGTGAGGCTCGCGAATTAACGCTATACACAAAGCGGTGCTATATTAAAGCTATGCTTTGATCATCAACCACAAGACCTTGCTTTTCAACAGAAGCCTTGATCATTTGTCACTCATGCATGCCACACAGGCAATTCATTCCATGCGACTGATGTCTATCGATATACAACCTCTAAGCTCGTACGTCTCAGAGAAGGGTGTTAAGCAAGAGCATAAATTCTCTGCCACCAAACAGATATATATTTAATAGAGATCAATCAACACAGAATAAAATCCTATGTCAGATACACAGTCAATTTACAAGTTCGTTCTAGGTCTGAACGAAACCAGAGGCACCTTATTCCTCGTCCCATATGTCCAATACAGGAGAGAGGCCCTAGCATATCCATCGATCTACAAGTACATCTGGACGATCACCACTTATTACCTCGTCTTGGGTGTACAGCCCAATCAAGGCATCAGCAATCATCCAAACGATGTGAAGACCTCCGGTTGAAGACCACCATCTTCATCTTTGACTAATCTTTGTATCAGTTATTCAGAATGGGATAAACCCGGTCTTTCCAAATAGCTCGCGTATTTTATTAATAAGTGTTACACAAACACAACATACGCCTCATTCTAATCCAGAATATTCTTTTATTCAGATATTCTTTTCACAATTTTAAACTATATTAAGGTTTTCTAAACTAGTCGGGATTAGCGAACCTTACCGAAATAATCTTTTATTATATTTTCCCAATCCCAACCTATTCAACCCATGGAGCAAAACTGGTAATACTCCATAGGTAACACCACAGTGTTATCGGTAAATATTAATTACCATTTCAAGTTCAAATCTGATTAAAGATTTAACTATCGCTTGGTGCAAAACTGGTGATACTCCGATCATTTTCCAAATTTGATAATTTAAATTATCAAATTCTCATTTCAATCAAATTAAAGATTCATTATAACTCCACTTAGTTTTAATCTTCCCAAAAATCAATATTAATGATTATTCAACTTTGGGAAATCATATCCCGTCTTTAACTGGGTTAAAGAACCAATGTCATTCAAAACACAGTTCATGAAACCCAAAATCACATTCCAATAATTATGTTTTCTTCACGGAAAACAGTTCAATATATAATCGATATCAATTCCTGTATCCGACTAATAATATAAATGGAATAACGACAAAGCCTTTTAAATCCCATATATATTAATAGTTTTCCTCCGCAGAAGCTCATTTCGATTTTTACCAAATCGAATTCCATTCCATTCCAATTAGATGTTAAATAATTGGAAAACTTTACTTTGGAATATCCCATTAAATCTTAATTAAAGATTTATATATTCCAAATCACATTTCACTGTAAATCGGGTTCAAGAACGAATGTCATTGAAAACACAGTTCATAATAAACCAAATTCATATTCCATTTTCAATTCCAATTAAATGTTAATTAATTGGTAATTCTTTTTTAAATCTTAATTAAAAGACTTATTCTTTTCACACAGAGTTTAAGAACGGTGTTAATAAAGACACCATTCACGACTAACCCAAAATCCAATTTCAATTCAATTCCAACTAAATGTTAATTAATTGGAAAACTTCACTAAATCTTAATTAAAAGATTTATTCTTTTCTCAACTGGATTTAAGAACAGTGTTATTCAAGACACCGTTCACGACAAACCCGAAATCCCATTTGATATTAAATACAAGGCTCTGAATAGAAAATATATCGGCTTATATTCAATATCAAATTCTGAAACCAACAAATATCGTATTGTAAATAACGATATATATATATATATATATATCTCTTCCAAATTTCCATAACAATATCTGTATCATCACGGAATCCAATATCGAAATATTCCGAAGAGAATTTCGATTCAAATCCATTCCAATTCATATATTGGAAATTCTGGTTATATTAGAACCTATTCTTAATCCAATTTATTTATTTAAAAATAATTGGATTATAATTCTAGATAATAACTAGTTCATTTCGATAATTTTTTTTTTTCAAATATGGAATATTTCATCCAGATTCTTTCCAAATCATTTATTATGATTTTACATAAATTATAAATATTTTTAATAATTTTATTAAGGCCCGTACAGTCGATTTCCATAAACGGTCATCGAACTGCACTTACAGCGACCTTTTCCAAATTTGATTTGGACATAATTTCAAATCCAATCGTTAGATTTTAAATCTCTTATATTCTTGGAAAGCTCTTTTCGATATGAACCCAACGGTTATGGTTTTAGGAGAATCCGACGGTCGAATCTCCGGTAATGTCAATTCGAAGTCAATGGTCGAAATTCGCGAACTATCGCGGTGCGGCGCGTTCTATTCAGGCCATTAAATATATATACTATATATATTTCGTCGATTTCTATTTAAAACGTATTTTATAAATCGTTTTAAATTCGTTTTCAAAACGATTTCAACTTCATATTCAATTTTAAATCAAAATTGAATATTCCATATCATTAATATATAAATGATAATATTTTCAAAATATCAGATTTCGAAATAATTTCCTTTTCGATATTTATTAAAAAAATGAATAAAATCGATATAAATATTATTCACGTCCAAATGGCATTAATCTAATCAACACGGCTTTATATAATTAAATATATTCGTGTCCATCCCAAATCGGACATCAAAATCAAATTTTGATCTTTTACTGAATATTATTTTAAAATATTCATTATTTGAAAATATTCGTTATTTTAAAATATTCATTCTTTCTGAACTGGAATCAGACATAGTCAATTACTATATAATGTTATTTATGTGGATTTCATACAACACATGTATAGAACAACAATGATAAACAATCAACCGTCATCCAGAGTGCATTCTACACTTCATAAGCATTAAATATAAATATTTAACGCTTACAACAGTCTGTCAACCAATTGATTGACATACAACTAAAAAATTGGGAATAGTGTACGTCAAATATCTTCCCAATACCCGTGTGGGGTTTCAATCAACAAACACAGATTTTATTTGTGCAGTTGGGCGATGTGTAAAATATATCGTCCCAATCAATATCAGTCAAATTCATGTACATAAGCAAATTGTCCGATTTGTAAATGAATATCTATTTTAATTTTAGTAAACATTTTATTTCATTCATATATACAATAAAAATGATATTTTTATTGTTCTAACACTTTATTTTACACATGAATATTTTATATCCCATTCCATTCCACATCACAATCACAATCAATTTCCACAACATAATACAATCAAACAAGTCGTCCATGGTCTGTGGACGACGGGGAGCAGTTCATATATGCAGTTATAAAATAAATAACTGTATAGAAATTATTTTAGTGAGGATTTCTCACCTTGGGTTTCAACTATGCCATTCTTTAAAGGACGGTTTCGATTTTAGATTCGTTTCCAGTCAGTCCCATCGCAATCTTTTTCAAGCGGTATATGTTAAAAATCATGTTTTTACCATCGTTATATATATAATTAAAAATCACATTTTTATATCGCTTTTCCTATAATAAAAATCATATTTTTATTCCAAAGCCATGTATATAAAAATCAAATTTTTACTTCACTGCTATATAAGTAAAAATCTCGTCTTTATATAAATAAAAATCTCGTCTTTATATAAATAAAAATCTCACTTTATATAAATAAAAATCTCACTTTATATAAATAAAAATCTCACTTCCATGTATTTAAAAAAAATCACACTTTTATATTAAAGCCATATGTAAAAATCATATTTTGAATTGCATAAATGAATAAAATTGAAATAAAAGCTCACTGGCGTTGTCAGGTGGCGGAGGAGGCTCGGGGAAGGGCTGAAACGGGTCGGGGATTGAAATGCACACGCAGGAGACGATAAAAATTGGATTTTTAATAAGTGGGGGACACACGGTCGGAGGTGACGGACGGGGAAGGTGGCGCACGGCTGCTGGGGTCTGGGCGTGGCGGCGCTGGTCAGATGGTGGCGGGTTGGTGGTGTTTGGTGGCAGTTTTTATGGGTTTAGGGCATTTGAAAGGGGAGAGAGAGGAGGAGATATCATCGGAGGAGGAAGGGGTGGTGGAGCGTTCGACGGAGGTGGGGGAGGCCTTGGCCGGCGACGAGCGCACGAGGGGGTGTACAGGAGCGATGCGCGATGGGGAACGGCTGAATGGGAGATGACGGCTTCAATTTTGGGGATATGGTTTTATGAGGGAGGGAGGGTGTTCAAATATATATATATATATATATTCCAAAAATGGTAACTTTTCTATTTGTCGTCCAAATCGAACCCACTGACTGTCGTTCTTAGCTAATTACCCCCATTCCGAACACAATGGGATATGTCCCGTAAGCCAACTCAGCTGTTACGATCAGTTTCCGCTAAATTTAAAATATAAATCATTGTATTTTAAATTCAAACGCACATTTTAATTTACCGGGGCCACATACTGACTCCAAAAATTACAGAAAAGTAAATTTGGCTATGTTTTGATGATATGGTCCTAACAAAACTAATTTCATCGAATTTGGAGATCGTTTGAAAAATGGTCATTTTCCAGTCGATTAAATTTAAACTGAATTGACCAAACACGTTTAAATTCACAACGCCCTCTAGAAATTATATGAATTGGAATCAAGCAATAGTTTGACATTCTGGATCCAACAAAAGTGGTCTCGTCGAAAATGGTGGTCGTTTGCAAAATTGCTATTTTTTAGGGCTATATTTCCATAGCGACTATTCTGAATCTTCAACTGGACATAACTTTTTATTCCCGCTATGAAATTTGGATTTTTCAGATATCGTTGGAAAGATAGTTTCAAACAGATTCAAATATTTCTGGTTTCACTAAAATCCGATTTATTTTGAATCCTGTACATTCATTTGAAGTTTGAAATTGAATTTTCAAACTACTGTGTCATTTCCAATTCCTTTTATAATTAAAATAAATATTTATATTCTAATTTCAATCTAAATAAATTTATACATTCTAATTCTATTCAAAATATATTTCTAGTCGCTATTATTTAAAATAAATCATTTTAAATATTCAAAATTCGTTAAATTTGCCAAAATAAAAAATTTAAATTGATTTTGATTTTCCGGGTCGTTACAATCTCCCTCACTTAAAATTTTTTCGTCCTCGAAAAGGAACAGAGCTGAATGTTGTTTTTCTAATTAACTCAACTTTCATTTTGGCTTTCATTCTTCAGCTTTTCAGTTTCTAAGAATTTTCAAATTCTTCAAAAATTTAGCTAACACCCTGAATTTTTGAAAATTTTCGCCATAACCACCTTTGTACAGGGAGACATTTAAAACCTCAACTAGCCACACAGGGCCCTCATCAATCCAAAAGAAAAATAAAATGCCAAGCGGCCAGCCTTAGGCTCATAAACCTTTAAAAGAAAAGAAAATTGCCAAGCGGCCGGCCTTAGGCTCATAAACCTTTTAAAAGAAAGAGAAAATTGCCAAGTGGCCAGCCTTAGGCTCATAAAGCTTTTAAAAGAAAAAGAAACTGCCAAACGGACTCTTTAAAAGAAAAAGAAATTGCCAAGCGGCTAGCCTTAGGCTCATAAGCCTTTTAAAAGAAAAAAGAAATTGCCAAGCGGCCAGCCTTAAGCCCATAAACTCTTTAAAAGAAAAGAAAATTAGTAAACACGTACCTATTTGTCAGGCATAAAATTTTATTCCTCTTATTTGCGTACCTACTATGACCTGTTCAATGTATATACATGTATATGCACACAATTCCAAACAAATTTTCAATTCAGTTCAAAATTTGATTCAATTTGGCTTAATGGTTCAAAATTTTAATTAATCAAACCAATAATCAAACAACACAATCAACAATCAATTAGTGGATTAACGCTATACACAAAGTTACGCTATATTAAAGCTATGCTTTGATCATCAACCACAAGACCCTGCTTTTCAACAGAAGCCTTGATCATTTGCCACTCAGGCATGCCACATAGGAAATTCATTCCATGCGACTGATATCTACCGATATACAACCTCTGAGCTCGTACGTCTCATAGAAGAGTGTTAAGCACGAGAATAAATTCTCCGCCACCAAACAGATATGTATTTAATAAAGATCAAACAACAAAGAATAAAATCCTATGTCAAACACACAGTCCATTTACAAGTTCGTTCTGGGTCTGAACGAACCGGAGGCACCTTATTCCTCGTCCCATATGTCCAATACAGGAGAGAAGCCCTTGCATATCCATCGATCTCCAAGTACGTCTGGACGATCACCATTTGTTACCTCGTCTTAGGTGTACAGCCCAATCAAGACATCAGTAATCATCCAAACGATGTGAAGACCTCTGGTCTTCGACCACCATCTTCATCTTCGACTAATCGTCGTATCAGTTATTCAGAATGGGATAAATCCGATCTTTCCGAATAACTCGCGTATTTTATAAACAAGTGTTACACAAACACAACATACGCCTCATTCTAATACAGAATATTCTTTTATTCAAATATTCTTTTCACAATTTTAAACCATATTTAGGTTTTCCAAACTAGTCGGGATTAGCGAACCTTACCGAAGTTATCTTTTATTATATTTCCCAATCCTAACCTATTCATCCCATGGAGCAAAACTGGTAATACTCCATATCTAACACCACAGTGTTATCGGTAAATATTAATTAATATTTCAAGTTCAAATCTGATTAAAGATTTAACTACCGCTTGGAGTAAAACTGGTGATACTCTATTCTCGATCATTTCCCAAATTTGATAATTTAAATTATCGAATTCTCTTTTCAATCTAATTAAATATTCATTATAACTCCACTTAGTTTTAATCTTCCCAAAAATCAATATTAATGATTATTCAACTTTGGGAAATCATATCATGTCTTTAATTGGGTTAAAGAACCAATGTCATTTGAAACACAGGTCACGATAAACCCAAAATCACATTCCAATAATTTGGAATCTTCCACTACTACAAAAGTGGGCATATTCGACACTAATTTGTGTGCGTTGCATGAAAAGTGTGGCGAAAGCTATGCTTTCTTTGATCTTCTGCAACAATATTCATATGTTGTTGCATTATATGTGAATGCACTGTTGCGGTGGGAATTCTAGTGTTTTGACGTGCAACACCAGTTAAAAGCGTAGCATTACATATATATAATCCAGCTCAGCGATCCGCCTTATCAATATATTAAAACCCCAACCGTAGATGCAAGATTAATCCAACGGTTCAAACCATCTGTTGGTCTGATGATCTTAACGATAGCCATCATCCAATCATTGACAGCCACGTCATTGCATTATTTTGACGAAATTTTGGCGCGATCTTCTCCCTTCACGAAATTGTTTTCTTCTCTATCATCTAATCGTTTTCCCCCTTTTTACTATTGACAACAATTTAAACCTAAATTCACATCAGTATCACTCCTCTCCTCGACAGCAAATTCTATTCTGAAAAGGTTGAAGCTTTGAAATGCTTTCTAGCTTTGATTGCTCAGGGCATTGA
Source organism: Allium sativum (assembly GCA_030737875.1). Classification (NCBI taxonomy): domain Eukaryota; kingdom Viridiplantae; phylum Streptophyta; class Magnoliopsida; order Asparagales; family Amaryllidaceae; genus Allium; species Allium sativum. Next base: position 785,570,296 of record CM060916.1, on the reverse strand, counting down.
CATCGCCAGTTTTTTCACTCAGGTTCAGTTTGTATAGCAATGTGCTTTAGTTACACTTATTATAGATTGGATTATGAGTAATTAGTAAGTAGTTCATTTGTTACACTTTGGAAAACCCATTCGCTTATGAGTAATTAGTTGCTTGGACATCCCAAACTTAGGGAAACCCGTTCTCTTATGAGTGATTAGTCGATGAAATATTAGATTATGAGTAATTAGTTGCGTTTTGACCATTGATTTGGGATTTGGGATTATGCTGAGGTTTATTCGAAAATTGTACCTAGCAATAAACCATGAGAACCGGGCTATTGGCATGAAAAAGACATTGGTTTATTATAGAGATCGAGCTAGTTAAGGAATGGGGACTGTATGGTCGAAAGTGATTTTCACTTTGCGTTCATTTACACTGACATATAATTGTATGCTTGAGGTTTTGTGATACATATACATGTGTAGTAATGCGGTGTGTTTGCACTGCGGTGTTCTTGAGGCTAACAATTTCCCGATCTGGACGAGTCGTTCACCCGTATCTTATAACACGCACAGGTATTTTCCATTTGATTTTGGAAACTACCAATTTCAATGTTTCGATTTTGGAATCATATGCTCAGTTTTGCATCAGTTCATACCATACACATCCAAAAAATGACATACAACTGTATGCTTGAGGTTTTGTGATACAAATACATGTGTCGCACTGCGGTTTTGTGATACAAATACCCGTATCTAACACGCACGCACAAGTATTATAAGGCAGCATCAGTCCATACAATACACATTAGTTCATACCATACACGCACAAGTATACACACACGCACAAGTATCATAAGGCAGCATCGATCAGTTCATACCATACACGCACAAGTATATACACACGCACAAGTATAATAAGGCAGCATTGATCAGTTCATATCATACACATCCAAAAAATAACATACACATCCACATCCAAAAGTATCATAAAGTTAACTTAATATATACACATCCAAAAAATGAAATTATAGTAGCATCAATTCATACCAGATCAGGGTTGCGGGGCAGTGGAACTTCCAACTGATTCGTTAGGGCTTTGCGGCTGTGGGAGAGCCGGTCCGAAGTGAGCAGCCGCATGTGATGGACCCGCAGCATCAGGACAAGGGGTGAGATAGTTTGGCCAGTCAAATTCCTGATCAACTTCTATATCTACCCACTGATCATTCCTCTGGTTCATTGGGGCTTGGTTATCAACATGTATGTCATGGGCGGCTTCCAGAAATAAGCTTGGCAAGGGGGGTAGCTCAGCAGCTTCTTGTATCATTGCATTAAATCTTTCATCTGAATCCATTTCCCATTCCCATCCGTAATGATGCAAACATGGAACTACCTCTTCCTCCCTATTGCTCACAAAAAGAAGTTCAGGCCTTGTCCCAGGATGAGCATGGGTACAGCGCTGAACCTTAATGAAGTAAACCTTGTTATTGATTTGAGCAGCAAAAGTATTTATATTGCCAATGCCTTCATAAAATTGCATTTTCAGGTAGAAAGATGTATGGTCATACTGAGACCAGTAACAGTCGTCAATTGCAAGCACACGTCCCATTGGCTTCATTACTTCTTCAACAGCAGGAACATTACTCTTTAGGAACTCAGGAAAGCCATCAACTTTAGCCCATGATTCCACATCTAATGCTGGTGAGGGCTCAAATTCTTCATCAGACCATGATTGCAGGTAAATGGCACCACCAGGTTTTGTAAAAACTTTCAACATTAGGGCATGATCACGAATTCTGTACGAGGGGCATGATACTAGAAAAGAGTTGTTGGGTATTACCCGTATAGGCCACGAATTATGATTGAGAGCCACCTTAAGAACGTCTTGCACAGCTTCGAAATTCCAATGTCCCTTAATAACAGTGGCTGTGATGTATAGAGACGAGTCCATTGTTTTTGTTTCTTTTTAAAATTTCGAAGATTGGGGTTTAGGGGATATGGAGGAGATGATGTTCTGACGCTGGAAAGGATGTGCGAGGGACCCAATGGATGGTGTCAGGCAGATATGTGAACTGGAAATGCTTGCACAGAAGACGAAGCATACTCAATTCTATTTCTGATGAGGTGGCACGTAGTGACCAATGCTGATTGGTCAACTGTTATAATTGTATGCGTAACTCACTAAGATTTATAAGTTAATTAGATGGTCAAATGCACAGATGCATGCACACAGCACATATGCACTTATCAAATTAATAACTTGTAAATTCAAATTGCAGGATCTGAAATGACGAGGGGAGATACAGCCGGCAAGTGGAGGACCTGAAATGACATAGAGATACAGTTTCTGGTTCATGGCATTGCTACTTTGTAGAATGCACACTAATCATATTTATTGGCACTTGTATTGAAGGTGGTATGTGTTGGCACTTTTACTACTTTTAAATTATGTATTTGATCGTATGTGTTATATATTTGATCGGATGTATTGAAGGCGGTATGTATTGAAGGTTTGAATGTGATGATGAATGTAACGGATGTGTTTCTTCTATGTAAAAAACTGATATTGCAAAATTTATAATTAAAGCGTTGTATTTGCCTTCTTTTACTGTTGCATTTGCCTTTTTCCTGATGTCGTGTTTCAAGATAATGGTGTCGCATTCCATAATACAGTGATGTTGCATTACGTAAAATAGTATTAAGTCCACATGGCACATAAACGCCACAGCTGACGTGGCATGTGACACGTGTGCAGCTGACGTGGAGATCTGACGTGTCGTGTGACACGGTGGTAGCTGACATGGAAAGCTGACGTGGCCGCCGCTATCGTGACCTGGTACCCAGGATCTAACTAATTTTCAAGCAACGCTGAATAATGTTGCATTATGTACAATTAGTGTTGCGTTACGTCTATAACGCAACACTTTTTTTCTGTGGCAGTAGATGTGCTAAAGCGTTGCCTTAGATGGATAATGCAACGGTCGCGGATGCCACGCCCCCCTGGTGTTGCCTATTTGAAAAAAGGGGCTACTGCAACGCTTTTTTGATCTATGGCCACAGTAAAATAGTGTCGAATATGCCCACTTTTGTAGTAGTGTTCATGGAAAACAGATCAATATAATATCGATATCAATTTCCGTATCCAACTAAAAATATAAATGGAATAGCAACAAAGCCTTTTAAATTCCATATATATTAACAATCTTCCACCACAGAAGCTCATTTCGATTTTTACCAAATTGAATTCCATTCCATTCCAATTAGATATTGATTAATTGGAAACTTTACATTAGAATATCCCATTAAGTCTTAATTAAAGATTTATATATTCTAAATCACATTTCACTGTAAATCGGGTTAAAGAACGAATGTCACTAAAAATACAGTTCACAATAAACCCAATTCACAGTCCATTTTCAATTCCAATTAAATGTTAATTAATTGGTCATTCTTCATTGAATCTTAATTAAAAGACTTATTCTTTTCACATGGGGTTTAAGAACGGTGTTAACAAGGGCACCATTCACGACTAACCCAAAATCCAATTTCAATTCTATTCCAATTAAATGTTAATTAATTGGAAAACTTCACCAAATCTCAATTAAAAGATTTATTCTTTTCTCAACTGGGTTTAAGAACAGTGTTATTCATGACACCGTTCATGACAAACCCGAAATCCCATTTGATATTAAATACAAGGCTCTGAATAGAAAATATATCGGCTTATATTCAATATCAAATTCTGAAACCAACAAATATCGTATTGGAAATAACGATATATATGTATGTATCTTTCAAATTTCCATAACAATATCTGTATCATCACGGAATCCAATATCGAAATATTCCGAAGAGATTTTCGATTCAAATCCATTCCAATTCATATATTGGAAATTCTGGTTATATCTCAATCCAATTTATTTATTTAAAAATAATTGGATTATAATTCTAGTCAATAACTAGTTCATTTCGATAAAAATATATTTTTATCTTTCCAAATATGGAAATTTTCATCAAATTCTTTCCAAATCATTTATTATGATTTTACTCAAATTATTAATATTTTTAATAATTTTATCAAGGCCCGTACAGTCGATTTCCATAAACGGTCATCGAACTACACTTACAACGACCTTTTCCAAATTTGATTTGGACATATTTCCAAATCCAACTGTTAGATTTCAAATCTCTTATATTCGTTTGTAAGCTCTTTTCGATACGAACCCAATGGTCCTGGCTTTAGGAGAATCCGATGGTTGGATCTCCCGTAATGTCAATTCGAAGTCAATGGTCAAAATTCGCGAACTACTGCTGCACGGCGCGTTCTATTCAGGCCATTAAATATATATAATATATATATATTATATATTTCGTCTATTTCCATTTAAAACGTAATTTTATAAATCGTTTTAATTCATTTTCAAAATGATTTCAACTTCATATTCAACTTTAAATCAAAATTGAATATTTCATATCATTAATATATAAATGATAATATTTTCAAAATTTCAGAATTCGAAATAATTTCCTTTTCGATATTCGTTATAAAAATGAATAAAATCGATATAAATATCATTCACGTCAAAATGCCATTAATCTAATCAACACGGCATTATATAATTAAATATATTCGTGTTCATCCCAAATCGGACATCAAAATCAGATTTTGATCTTTTACTGAATATTATTTTAAAATATTCATTATTTGAAAATATTCGTTATTTTAAAATATTCATTCTTTCTGAACTGGAATCAGACACAGTTAATTGCCATATAAGGTTATTTATATGGATTTCATAAAACACATGTATAGAACAACAATGATAAACAATCAACCATCATCCAAAGTGCATTATACACTGCATAAGCATTAAATATAAATATTTAACGCTTACAACAGTCTGTCAACCGATCGATTGACATACAACTAAACAATTGGGATTAGTGTACGTCAAATATCATCCCAATACCCGTGTGGGGTTTCAATCAACAAACATAGATTTTATTTATGCAGTTGGGCGATGTGTAAAATATATCATCCCAATCAATATCAGTCAAATGCGTGTACATAAACAAATCGTCCGATTTGTAAATGAATATCTATTTTCATTTCAGTAAACATTTTATTTCATTCATCTGTACAATAAAAATGATATTTTTATTGTTCTAACACTTTATTTAACACATGAATATTTTATATTCCATTCCATTCCACATCACAATCACAATCAATTTCCACAACATAATACAATCAAACAAGTCATCCATGGTCTGTGGACAACGGGGAGCAGTTCATATATGCAGTATGAAATAAATAACTATACTGAAATAATTTTAGTGAGGAGTTCTCACCCTGGGTTTTCACTCTGCCATTCTTTAAAGGATGGTTTCGACTTTAGATTCGTTTCCAGTCAGTCCCATCGCAATCTGTTTCAAGCGGTATATGTTAAAAATCATGTTTTTACCATCGTTATATATATAATTAAAAATCGTATTTTTATATCGCTTTTCCTGTAATAAAAATCATATTTTTATTCCAAAGCCATGTATATAAAAATCAAATTTTTACTTCACTGCTATATAAATAAAAATCCCGTCTTTATATAAATAAAAATCTCACTTTATATAAATAAAAATCGTACTTCCATGTATTTAAAAAAAATCACACTTTTATATTAAAACCGTATGTAAAAATCATATTTTGAATTGCATAATTGAATAAAATTCAAATAAAAGCTCATCGGCGTTGTCGGGTGGTGGAGGAGGCTCGAGGAAGGGCTGAAACGGGTCGAGGATTGAAATGCACACGCCGGAGACGATAAAAAGTGATTTTTTTAATAAGTGGGGGACCCACGGTCGGAGGTGACGAATGAGGAAGGTGGTGCAGGGCTGTTGGGGTCTGGGCGTGGCGGCGTTGGTCAGACGGTGGCGGGTGGGTGGTGTTTGATGTCGGTTCTTATGGGTTTAGGGCATTTGAAATGGGAGAGAGAGAGAGGAGGAGGGGGTGGTGGAGCGTTCGACGGAGTTGAAGGGAGGCCATGGCTGGCGGCGCACGTGAGAAGGGGGTACTGGAGCGACGCGCGATGGAGAACGGCTGAATCGGGGATGATGGCTTCAATTTGGGGGATAGGTTTTTATGAGGGAGGGAGGTGGGGTGTGTGTGTGTATATATATATTCCAAAAATGGTAACTTTTCTATTCTCTCTCCAAATCCAACCCACCGACTATCGTGCATAGCTAATTACCCCCATTACGGACACAATGGGATATGTCCCGTAAGCCAACTTGGCTGTTACGATCAGTTTCCGCTAAATTTAAAATATAGATCGTTATATTTTAAATTCAAACGCACATTTTAATTTACCGAGGCCACATACTGACTCCAAAAATTCCAAAAAAATAAATATGGCTATGCTTTGACGATACGTTCCTAACAAAACTAATTTCGTTGAATTTGGAGACCGTTTGAAAAACGGTCATTTTCCAGTCAATTAAATTCAAATTGAATTGACCAAACACGTTTAAATTCACCACGCCCACATATTGATTCCAAAAATTAGGAAAATTTGAATCAAGTAATAATTTGACATTTTGGATCCAACAAAAGTGGTCTTGTAACAACCCGTATTTTCAATAACCTGTTATAACGTAAATCGAGGCAGAATTTAATTCAAAAATCTGAATCAAGGGAAACGGGCTATGCCATTGCGTTCGTCTCGGAAAAATACGCGAAATAGAGTCCGAGTTTTCGAAAATCGGAGTCCGTATGACCCGATTAAGGCCCAACGAAGTTTTCAGAAAATTTCAAAGTAAAAACAGATTTCAAATTCAAGTTTGAATTTGGAAAATTGGGTAAGATTGGGCCAGGCGGGAAAATTCCCGCCAGAGTACCCAAGTCGACAGCCCTGTCGACTTGGGAGTCGACTTGGTTGGACCCAAGTCGACAGCCCTGTCGACTTGGCTGTCGACTTGGTCCAGCCGGGCAGTTCTGCCTGGTGCACCATTTTGGGTTTGTGTTGAGCTTGGGGGCCAGATTCGGTTTTGAGGGCTGAGATTGGAACTAGTGTTTAATCCTAGGGTTGAAACTAGTCCTAATCTCTATAAATAAGGCCCTAACCTAACCCTAAATCATCATTAATCAATCCTACAACTAAACTATGGCAAAATCAATCCTCTCATGGCCTCCACTCTCTTCATAAAATTCCTAAATAAATTTCTATGAGATTTTCCATGCATACAAGTGTTTTCAAGCTTGTATGAGTGTCATTAGCTTGCATTCAAGTCAAGTTTCTATATTTGCATCATAAAGCAAGGGTTTTGATCATTTTGGCTTAAGGGTTTTTCTATTGAAGCTTGCATTTTGGGTTTAATTGGTTGCATAAGGGCTTTGTCATATTTTTGTGTCTTCATAAGCATTGTAAGCCCTTTTCTACTTTCATATTTAAACTCTAAAGTTAATGAATAATGCAAGTTGTGTTTGATCATTATGATATGATATGCAAGTTTATTATGATATGCAAGTTTGTTATGATATGCAAGTTTACTATGATGTGTTATGCAAGTTCATCATGTTATGTTATGCAAGTTTGATATGCAAGTTTGTCATATGATATGCAAGTTGTGTTATGCAAGTTTGGGTTGATCCTTTTGTTCATGTTATCATGTTATGCAAGCTTATCTTGGGTTTATGAGCCTAAAGCTTCAAGCTTTATGCTAAAGGTTGCATTTTGGCAACATGTAAGTTATCATATCTCTTATGATAACTTGCATGTGAGGCTAAATGCGAACTTATGGCCATTTCTACTTGTCATTTATCACCATGTATCACCAATATGCTAAGTTTGGTTTTATGCATGCTTTTGAGGCCTAAAAATGTAATATGCAAGTATATGAACATATGTACATTTCATATGCCACTATGTTAAACTTGTGGCTTCAATACCTTTATGTCATGATTATGCCAAGTTCCCTCTTTCTATCCTTTATGCGCTATTGCGATATGTAAGCGATGGGATTGCGTTTGGGGTTGGGTAAATTTAAAAGACATAAAAAACATAAGCTTGGGAATTTACCTATTAAGTTAGGTCTACCCTTTGGGAATTTACCTATTAAGTTAGGTCTACCCAAATGCTTGAAAAACTTGTAACATGTTTTGGAAACATGATGGACATGACACTTAGAAAATATAAGTGTGACCAACTCGAGGTTGGGTTGAGTTTGTAGCGTAAACCTAACCGGAACCGACCGACTTAATTAGTTGCTACAAACAATAGGACCCAATGTGAGAAGTTGGCCATGTTGTACCTTGAACCCGAGGTTAGACCAAGTTGTGGTGTAAAGCTACCCGGACCCGCCCGGCTTAACTAGTAACCACAACAAGGTCTAATGTGAGAGGTTAAGGCGCATTAAATTAATTAATGCCTCGTGATTAGGGTTAAGTCATGGTCCACTTAATACTTAACCAATTTGGGCTTGGTAGATTAATCAGGGTTAAGTCGTGAACTCATCGTTACACTTAACCAAGTTAATCCATGATTAGCAAGAGGGTTAAACCGTACTTAACCCACTAGAAAAATCCTAGCAATGGGGGTCCACTCCAGCAGTAATCCCAAGTTCGTATCATTATAGCCCTAGGGTCTAGGCTCGGGTGTGGGGCACGAATTACTGAACTGGAGGTAAGTGACCAAAAACGACGGCAGAGTGGTACGCCGGTGTAGTTCCGGGCGGACTTATGGTCGTGCACATAGTCCGAAGCCGGGGAAAACATGCACGGGTACCAGTAGATCGAGACTGTGCACACATGTTTATGGTGTCCAGGGGTTGCCACCCTAGGGCTTGATACACCCGACGGGAGACCCGGCACAGTCTGACTACAATTATGTTTGGGCCGTATGGACACCAACACGTGACGAGTTAGGCTTATAGGGAGCCGATCGACTAGACCGTTTGGTTAGACCTTGTATTAGGGTCATTTCATGTTATTGGGCCAAAGCTTGGGCCAAGGGATCAATACTGGTTTATTCAAGTCATGTTAGTTTGCTAGTACACCTGTGGTGCAAAACCTTAAACCTGATTATGCGATGACACCTTTATCTACCTTGTTAGTTAATCATCATGCTAGTATGTTGTTATCCTTATGTTCATCCCTGCTTCTCATGTCAGTTAACTTTATCAGTTTACATTGATTGTAGTAGGGCTTACTCAGTCTTTTTGACTGACCTGTTTTCTTTCGCCTCTTTTCTTCCGTTTCCCCCCCAGGTTCTCAGGGTGGGAATATTGGAGCTTAGCTTGGATTTCTGATCGCTTGCTTGTGGGATTTTAGCTCATGTACGGTCTTGACATGAGCTAGCTATGGTTATCACTTATTTTGGGGATAGTACTTATGTATTTCAGTTTTTCAGTAATGCTGTTTTTATCTAGACTTGTGTATTTGGAAAGTTGACATTATGTTGTACCAGACTTGTTTTGAAATGGTTTGAAATCTTCCACTGTTTTATCTATGTTATTTACTCTGTTTACATATATACATATGTTCTTGTTCTGCCTTGATATATCATTATGCATGTTTACCTGATTCAAACGCCCCTCCAAAGTCAGAGTGCTTGCAAGAGACACCCTGGCGGAGGTGGGGTGTTACATTTGGTATCAGAGCATATGGTTTACGAGAAGGAACAAAAAGGTTTTTAGAAAACTTTTGGAAAACTATTTTCAAAACCAAGTATAAAGTATTTTCCAAAGAAAAGTCTAGTTTATTTTAAAGGCTATTCCCCAAAAAGCCATTAGCAAAATTCCTTCGTTTTTCTCCATTCTGAATCTGTCTTTTTTCTTCGTTTTCAGTATGGCTGATAACTTTGCTATTCCGAAGGGAGTACACGTACCTGTTTGGTATAGGAGACTTTTGGAGGCTAGGGCGACCGAAGCCGGCCCCGCAGATGTCCCTCCTCCTCCTCCTCCAGTAGTTAATGTTCCTCCTCCTGTCGCTGAGGTTCCTCTTCCTCCTCCCCCTCAGCATCCTCAAGCTGACTTCGCAAAGACTTGCAAAGATTTCAAAGCAATGGGTGGCAAGAACTTTCAAGGCACTGAGACTTTTGTAGAGGCCAGAAATTGGTTGAAAGAGACCGAGGATTTGTTTGCTATCTTTGGGTTAGACGATCAGAGGAAGATCTTGTTGGCGGTTTGGCTTATGAAGGATGAAGCCGCTTATTGGTGGGAAGTCACCAATGGTACTAGGCCTGTTGAGACTTGGGCCGATTTCAGGGCAAGGTTCGTGCTTAAGTTTCTATCTTCTGTTGAGGAGAATCTGCAAATGGAGAGGTTCATAACTTTGAAACAAGGAGATATGTCTGTCAAAGAATATGTGAACAAGTTCAATCAGTTAGCTCGTTTTGGCTTGGATATGGTTAATACTCCTCAGAAGAAGGCTCTTCGTTTTGCTAGAGGATTGAATGAGCCGTTGCAGGGATTGGCTATGTCACATATTCCCCATGGGGCCACGTTTGAGAGCTTGGTTGATATGGCGTTACTTCAGGGAGATGTCAAGAAAGAGGTCAAGATGAATGATACTCAAGCCAAGAAGACTGATTCCCAATGGAAAGGAAATCAGGGTAATCCAAGTGGTCAGAGCAGTCAAGGCAATCAGAACAAGAACAAGAACAAGAACAAGAGTCAAGGCAACAAGGGGAACAACAACAAGGGCAATAACAACAAGGGGAAGTGCCATTATTGCGGTTCAGTTGGGCATCTTGTTAAGGATTGTAAGAAGAGGAAAAGGAAGAATGGTGAATGCTTTTTCTGCGGTGAGACTGGACATTTCAGTTAGGATTGCCCGAAGAAGCAAGGGCAAGGCCAGGGTCAGACTCAGCGTGCTAGACCTTCAGGAGGGCAAGTTCATGCTCTCAATGTCGCTCCAGTTCCCGACCGAGGTAGTATTTCTGTTGAGAGCCTTGTATATATTTCTGATTTTCCAGTTCGTACCTTGTTTGATTCTGGTGCATCGCATAGCTTTATCTCATCTGATCTTGTTGATAGTTTGCACCTTAGTACTAGCTTGGTAGATGATCCAATCTGTGTCTCAAATCCTATTGGGGGTTCCGCCCATTTGTCTATGATATGTGGGGATTTGAGGATCTCTATACTGAGTGTAGAGTTCTTGTGTAGTGCTTATGTTCTTGGTTTTAGGGGATACGGATTGATATTGGGCATGGATTGGTTGTCCAGATATGGAGCCATCCTTGATTGTGAGCATAGGGTTGTGAGGCACGTGACTCGCCACGGAAACACCCTAGAAATTTCTTGTAATCCGAGAGGTCCCGTCATGTTGTGCTATCTGGAATCACTCGACTCGTCAATGGAAACTCTTCAGTCTGTGAGAGTGGTTCGAGAGTATCCGGATGTTTTCGATGAAGTTAGGGGGTTGCCCCCTAAGCAAGAGATTGATTTCCGCATTTATCTTGTGGATAATGCAAAGCCGGTTTCTTTGCCCATTCGACACATGGCTCCGCGTGAAAGGCGGGAGATAAGTAAGCAAGTGAAGGAGTTGCTTGAGAAGAACTTCATTAGACGAAGTATATCTGAATGGGGAGCGCCTGTAGTATTTGCTACCAAGGCAGATGGTTCTCTCCGACTTTGTGTTGACTATCGAGAGTTGAATAAGCTGACTAAGAAGAACAGACACCCGTTACTGAGGATTGATGATCTCTTTGATCAGCTTGTCGGTGCTTCTGTTTTCTCTCAGCTTGATCTTGCTACTGGATTCCATCAGCTCAGGGTAGCTGAAGATAGTATAGACAAGACTGCGTTCAGAACGCCAGATGGATTCTTCGAATGGCTTGTCATGCCGTTCGGCTTGACTAATGCACCCGCATATTTCGTGGACTTGATGAGTAGGGTGTTCAGGGAGTTCTTGAACAAGTTTGTCGTGGTCTTCGTAGATGATATTCTGATCTTCTCTAAGGATGAGGAAGAGCACGCAAGGCATCTCGTGGAGGTGATGGATACGCTTAGAGCGCATCAGTTGAAGGCCAAGTTCTCCAAGTGTCACTTTTGGAGAAGGGAAGTTAGATTCCTTGGGCATATAGTATCTAAGCAAGGCTTAGCGGTGGATCCCGCTAAGGTAGTTGCAGTTCAGGATTGGAAGACTCCAAGGAGTGCAACCGAAGTGAGAAGTTTTCTAGGTCTTGCAGGCTTTTACTGGAAGTTCATCAAGGACTTCGCGAAGATTTCCGCTCCTCTCACTAAATTGATGAAGAAGAATTTAGTTTTTGCTTGGAGCATAGAATGCGACCTTGCTTTTCAGAAGCTCAAGAGAGCCCTCACATCAGCACCTGTTCTAGCTTTGCCCGATGGAGGGAAGTTATTTACAGTATACACCGATGCATGTGACACGGGGTTAGGAGCCGTTCTGATGCAAGAAGGAAGAGTGATATGCTTTGGCGGTAGACAACTCAAAGTGCATGATAAGAATTATCCCACTCATGACTTAGAGTTGGCAGCAATAGTATATGCACTCAAGGCTTGGCGCCATTATCTTCTGGGAGAAAGATTTGAGCTTTATACCGATCACAAGTCATTGAAGTATCTCTTTTCTCAGAAGGATCTGAATCTGAGGCAACAAAGATGGATGGAATTCTTGGCGTCCTACGATTTTGAGATAGCTTATACCCCTGGCAAGGGGAATGTGGTAGCAGATGCATTGAGTAGAAAAAGGTTGACTCTAAGTCCTCTATTCGTTGAGATGAAGAATTTAGAGTATGTGGCAACCTTTGATTTCTCTTTGGCGATTGAGTCGATGACCGGTTCTTTAGCATCTCTGGAACTCATACCTACCCTTCTTGGTCAAGTTGGGGCTTCGCAGAGAGAAGACCCTCAGATAGTTGAGATTATGGATAAGCTGATTCAAGGAGAGGCGTCTAGTCATCTCGCTCGATATTCTATTGATGACAAGGGTTGGCTGAGGAGAGACGGAAGGTTATGTGTTCCAATGGTAGAAGATTTAGTAAGAAAAGTTCTTGAGGAAGCGCATCGCTCTAAGTTGACTATACATCCGGGCGGAGATAAGATGTATAAAGATATGAAGCGCATTTTCTTTTGGCCTGGGATGAAGAAGGATGTGGCAGAGTTTGTCTCTAGATGTATCATTTGCCAGCAAGTTAAGGCCGAGTCGAAGAAGCCCGGTGGGCTATTGCATCCTCTAGACGTTCCACTATGGAAGTGGGAGAGTATCTCCATGGATTTTATCGATGGGCTACCAAGGTCAAGGAAAGGGAATACGAGCATTTGGGTTATTGTGGATAGACTTACGAAGAGTGCTCATTTCATTCCGGTGAAGAGCAAGAGGACCGCATCTTGGCTAGCGTCTGTATATCTTCGTGAGATTGTGAGACTACATAGAGTCCCTTCTAGTATTGTCAGTGACCGTGACCCAATCTTTACAAGTCAATTCTGGAATAGCTTGCAAGAAGCTATGGGCACGAGGTTGAATCTAAGTACGGCTTATCACCCACAGACGGACGGTCAAACCGAAAGGGTGAATAGGGTACTCGAGGATCTGTTGAGGCTTTGTATTCTGGATTTTGGTGGTACTTGGGAAGACCATCTTCCTCTTGTTGAGTTTGCATATAATAACAGTTATCAGGCAAGCATAGGGATGGCACCATTTGAAGCTTTATATGGGAGGCCGTGCAAGTCCCCTACATGTTGGTGGGAGACTACAAATGAGCTTATACTTGGGCCTGATATGATCAGAGATACATCCGAGAAGGTCGAGTTGATTCGGAGACGGATGAAAGCGGCCCAAGACCGACAGAAATCCTATGTTGATAAGCGAAGAACTGATTTGGAGTTTGATGTTGGGGATATGGTTTTCGTGAAGGTTTCTCCTTTGCGGAATGTGGTCCGATTTGGAGCCGTTGGAAAGTTAGCACCGAGGTTTGTTGGACCATTCCCTATTATAGAGAGGATCGGGCAGATGGCTTATAGAGTGGAGTTGCCCGAGAAGCTTGCCGGAGTACACGATGTTTTTCATGTCTCGCATCTCCGGAAGTGTTTACATGAATCAGCAGAGGTTGTTGAGCCAAGTGTTCTGAAAGATGTAGAAGTGGAGAAAGAGGCTACCTTGAGGAGAGCTCTGATTCGTATCTTGGGGATGGAGACCAAGAAGCTAAGGAATCGAGAGGTCAAGTTGGTGAAGGTTCAATGGGGTGAAGCCGAAGAAGACGCAACTTGGGAAACCGAGGAGAAGATGCGTGGGCTTTATCCATTCCTTTTTGAGGGTACACTCTCAATCTCTTTTCTTTAATAGCATATCTTTCTCTTTGCTATCCATGTTTATCTAGTTTATCGTGTTAATCTTGTCATGAGAACCTTAGGTAGAAACCCTTTGGATGAAACATGTGTTTGAAACATGTTATGCTTGATGGTTGCAAGTGGTTGCAAGTGTTTGCAAGTGGTTACTCGTGGATGCATTATACACGTTAGGCACTAGATCGGCTCACACACTCCTCATATTGCATATGCATGAGTGTTTATGCTTATTCATGGATGAAAATTTTTGTGTTATCGCATGGATGTTGCATATGGATGTATGTGATGTGCACACATATAGATGTTATACATTATGTTAGTAATTGCATACATATGGATTCATTTCACTAACATAATTTGCATTAATGATATTTGCATTAGATAAGTACATATACACACACCTTTGCATATATTCATACAACATTTAGAATCTTGTAAGGACAATGATTGCTCGTGGATGATGTTTTGAGTAGATGGATGTTGGATGGTAGGATACGTTCTTCCTAACTTGAAGATTTCGGGGACGAAATCCTTTAAGGAGGGGAGAATGTAACAACCCGTATTTTCAATAACCTGTTATAACGTAAATCGAGGCAGAATTTAATTCAAAAATCTGAATCAAGGGAAACGGGCTATGCCATTGTGTTCGTCTCGGAAAAATACGCGAAATAAAGTCCGAGTTTTCGAAAATCGGAGTCCGTATGACCCGATTAAGGCCCAACGAAGTTTTCAGAAAATTTCAAAGTAAAAACAGATTTCAAATTCAAGTTTGAATTTGGAAAATTGGGTAAGATTGGGCCAGGCGGGAAAATTCCCGCCAGAGTACCCAAGTCGACAGCCCTGTCGACTTGGGAGTCGACTTGGTTGGACCCAAGTCGACAGCCCTGTCGACTTGGCTGTCGACTTGGTCCAGCCGGGCAGTTCTGCCTGGTGCACCATTTTAGGTTTGTGTTGAGCTTAGGGGCCAGATTCGGTTTTGAGGGCTGAGATTGGAACTAGGGTTTAATCCTAGGGTTGAAACTAGTCCTAATCTCTATAAATAAGGCCCTAACCTAACCCTAAATCATCATTAATCAATCCTACAACTAAACTATGGCAAAATCAATCCTCTCATGGCCTCCACTCTCTTCATAAAATTCCTAAATAAATTTCTATGAGATTTTCCATGCATACAAGTGTTTTCAAGCTTGTATGAGTGTCATTAGCTTGCATTCAAGTCAAGTTTCTATATTTGCATCATAAAGCAAGGGTTTTGATACTTTTGGCTTAAGGGTTTTTCTATTGAAGCTTGCATTTTGGGTTTAATTGGTTGCATAAGGGCTTTGTCATATTTTTGTGTCTTCATAAGCATTGTAAGCCCTTTTCTACTTTCATATTTAAACTCTAAATTTAATGAATGATGCAAGTTGTGTTTGATCATTATGATATGATATGCAAGTTTGTTATGATATGCAAGTTTACTATGATGTGTTATGCAAGTTCATCATGTTATGTTATGCAAGTTTGTCATATGATATGCAAGTTGTGTTATGCAAGTTTGGGTTGATCCTTTTGTTCATATTATCATGTTATGCAAGCTTATCTTGGGTTTATGAGCCTAAAGCTTCAAGCTTTATGCTAAAGGTTGCATTTTGGCAACATGTAAGTTATCATATCTCTTATGATAACTTGCATGTGAGGCTAAATGCGAACTTATGGCCATTTCTACATGTCATTTATCACCATGTATCACCAATATGCTAAGTTTGGTTTTATGCATGCTTTTGAGGCCTAAAAATGTAATATGCAAGTATATGAACATATGTACATTTCATATGCCACCATGTTAAACTTGTGGCTTCAACACCTTTATGTCATGATTATACCAAGTTCCCTCTTTCTATCCTTTATGCGCTATTGCGATATGTAAGCGATGGGATTGCGTTTGGGGTTGGGTAAATTTAAAAGACATAAAAAACATAAGCTTGGGAATTTACCTATTAAGTTAGGTCTACCCTTTGGGAATTTACCTATTAAGTTAGGTCTACCCAAATGCTTGAAAAACTTGTAACATGTTTTGGAAACATGATGGACATGACACTTAGAAAATATAAGTGTGACCAACTCGAGGTTGGGTTGAGTTTGTAGCGTAAACCTACCCGGAACCGACCGGCTTAACTAGTTGCTACAAACAATAGGACCCAATGTGAGAAGTTGGCCATGTTGTACCTTGAACCCGAGGTTAGACCAAGTTGTGGTGTAAAGCTACCCGGACCCGCCCGGCTTAACTAGTAACCACAACAAGGTCTAATGTGAGAGGTTAAGGCGCATTAAATTAATTAATGCCTCGTGATTAGGGTTAAGTCATGGTCCACTTAATACTTAACCAATTTGGGCTTGGTAGATTAATCAGGGTTAAGTCGTGAACTCATCGTTACACTTAACCAAGTTAATCCATGATTAGCAAGAGGGTTAAACCGTACTTAACCCACTACAAAAATCCTAGCAATGGGGGTCCACTCCAGCAGTAATCCCAAGTTCGTATCATTATGGCCCTAGGGTCTAGGCTGGGGTGTGGGGCACGAATTACTGAACTGGAGGTAAGTGACCAAAAACAACGGCAGAGTGGTACGCCGGTGTAGTTCCGGGCGGACTTATGGTCGTGCACATAGTCCGAAGCCGGGGAAAACATGCACGGGTACCAGTAGATCGAGACTGTGCACGCATGTTTATGGTGTCCAGGGGTTGCCACCCTAGGGCTTGATACACCCGACGGGAGACCCGGCACAGTCTGACTACAATTATGTTTGGGCCGTATGGACACCAACACGTGACGAGTTAGGCTTATAGGGAGCCGATCGACTAGACCGTTTGGTTAGACCATGTATTAGGGTCATTTCATGTTATTGGGCCAAAGCTTGGGCCAAGGGATCAATACTGGTTTATTCAAGTCATGTTAGTTTGCTAGTACACCTGTGGTGCAAAACCTTAAACCTGATTATGCGATGACACCTTTATCTACCTTGTTAGTTAATCATCATGCTGGTATGTTGTTATCCTTATGTTCATCCCTGCTTCTCATGTCAGTTAACTTTATCAGTTTACATTGATTGTAGTAGGGCTTACTCAGTCTTTTTGACTGACCTGTTTTCTTTCGCCTCTTTTCTTCCGTTTCCCCCCCAGGTTCTCAGGGTGGGAATATTGGAGCTTAGCTTGGATTTCTAATCGCTTGCTTGTGGGATTTTAGCTCATGTACAGTCTTGACATGAGCTAGCTATGGTTATCACTTATTTTGGGGATAGTACTTATGTATTTCAGTTTTTCAGTAATGCTGTTTTTATCTAGACTTGTGTATTTGGAAAGTTGACATTATGTTGTACCAGACTTGTTTTGAAATGGTTTGAAATCTTCCACTGTTTTATCTATGTTATTTACTCTGTTTACATATATACATATGTTCTTGTTCTGCCTTGATATATCATTATGCATGTTTACCTGATTCAAACGCCCCTCCAAAGTCAGAGTGCTTGCAAGAGACACCCTAGCGGAGGTGGGGTGTTACAGGTCTCGTCGAAAACGGAGGTCGGTTGCAAAATCGCTATTTTTAAGGGCAATATTTCCATAGCGACTATTCTGAATCTTCAACTGGACATAACTTTTTACTCCCGCTATGAAATTTGGATTTTTCAGATTCGTTGGGAAGATATTTTCAAACAGATTCAAATATTTCTGGTTTCACTAAAATTCAGTTTATTTTGAATCCTGTATATTCATTTGAAGTTTGAAATCGAATTTTCAAACTGCCACACCATTTCCAATTCCTTTTATAATTAAAATAAATATTCATATTCTAATTTCGATTTAAATAAATTTATACATTCTAATTCTATTCGAAATATATTTCTAGTCGTTATTATTTAAAATAAATCATTTTAAATATTTCAAATTCATTAAAATTGCCAAAATAAAAATTTTAAATTGGTTCTGATTTTCTGGGTTGTTACAAAATGATTTGATAAACTAAGAGATTAATGCATAATAAAAAAATAAGAGCTAAAATCAACTATAAAAGATGTTGAGGCAGTAAAGAAAGTGTAAGAGAATAAACATACATGAATATACATTTACGACGGATGTGGAAAGTTATAATTCAATTATAGACTATGGACTATAAATGACTTAAGGACATTTGATTGGGTTGGTATGCTATAAACATATCCAACCATAGGATCAGTGGGGAGTAAATGATTGCATATAGTGAAAGGGATTCCCCCGGAACTATGAGATGTGTTAGATCCTCTATTTATGCTTTTAATGACAATAACTATACAATCATACACTATATACATATATACATATATATATATAGTATATCAAATATCTTTTCAAGAAACATACAAGAGATAAAGACACATACAAGAACACAAGACATACTCAAAGGCCTCATTAAATACGTAGAATTTGGTATTGAGCATTAGTTCACTATAGTTCATTGTACAATCCCCTTGAATTGCTACGAGTTCTTAAAAATATATATAATAGTGTAGTCTGTGCTCAGACAGACGTCTGTCTATATATGACAGATGTCTGACATATTGTCCTGGAAATTTCCTAGACTTAGCACAGACGTCTACCATATATGACAAACGTTTATACAAAGTTTCGGGAAATTTTTCTTGACAAATCATACGTCTATCAACATACGGACAGACCTATGTAGTTAAAGCCCCGCTAAATCCTCGCAATATTCCCGTTATAGCCCATAGCGCTTTTCAACCGCTTTGCTATTCCAATTTAGCACTGATGAACAGTAGATCCGCTTTTAGCCCCGCTATTTTCCGCTGCATCAGCTAAATCAAAGCTTTTTAGCATAAAGCGGTATTATGTATAGAGCTTAATTTGACTAGTTCTCTTTTTTTAAAAATTCAGTAAATTTAGCGTAAAAGACTAAATTTATGACATAAGTACCTAATATATGGTAATAATCAATTACACTCATCAAATTTAGCATGCCAACTATGGTATTCCTAGATTTTGCTATATAAGATTTATTAATATTGGTTTCTTATACACATATAATGCGAGAAATATGATTAATTAATTTTAAAATATTTGGTTTTACATCTAATGAACCTTTTTGCACCTTCGCTATATCCTCGCTATTTCTTCGCTTTATCCCCGCTACACCATTTTGCATATCCGCGGCTATAGAACCGCTAAGTGCTTTAACTGCACAGGGACAGACGTCTGTCAATGTATTCGAAATATATCCAGAATACACTAATAGACATCTGACCGTATGGACAAACATTTGACCGTATGGACAGACGTCAGTCGTTGGCAACGGCTGCCTATTACTGAAAGGGTTTTTCTTTATTTTGAATAGACACAACTTTTTATTAAAACCCTAAATTAAGATTTCAATGGATACTATGTTTCTGTCAAAAAGTTTTATACTCAAAGGTTAAATCTCTTTGGAAAAACTTTTCAAATGCTATATATATATATATATATATATAGAGAGAGAGAGAGAGAGACACACTACATATGTCCTAGATTGAAGGATTTCAATCACTTAAATTTTCTGAATCTATTATGTACTTTCTGTACTTCCCTATATTCAACATCTCTCTGAAATCTTACCAATTAGTGCATAAATTTTCTATATTCCAAGCTCTTCAACTCTCATATCAATACAAGGAGATTATACGAGATATTTGTACCAATTAGTCAAAATATGCATTGTAAAGAACACACTTTTGTCAAATCCACTTTTCATCTGTAAGCCTATTCCTCTGGGCAAAGCGAGGGCAGTTTTTTGATAGTTAGAAAGCCAAAGGGGAGCTTTGGGACTGTACGTAGGATGGGAGGTCTGAACCCGGATAAAATATCGGTGTGATTGTTTCTTGCTTTATTTACTTTATTCTTTACTAGTTGTTATCTCTTTACTTGCTATAGTTAGACACACACACACAATTCGTATGTAGGCTTTCAATTTGTACAACATTCAAGAGTTTGAGTAGTTTCACCAATTGTGATGTTGATCGTAGACAGATTTTCATATGCTCATAGATTTGGATGATATTCACAAAGCATGACTTTGCATAGTCAAATAGGACTATTTTGTAATTTTAGAGAGTATTGCCTTGATTGCAATAGGAAATCTAAATGTATGGTGAGTGGAGTCAGATCTATGCAGCACGACACATGGGTATCAAACAACATGGCGAAAGGGTTGCATGAGATCGCAAGCTCATCATTGGTTCCTTGTAGTCAATGAAAAGAAAAAGGAGATAACTAGACTGAATAGTCTAGCATATCAGGGTCGATTCAATGAGGTTATGCATTACCACATTATTTTCTAGTTTATTTAATAGGGCATGCCTAGTTAATTTGTATAGAAATTCCTTCAAACTATGTATGGGCTGGAGCATGGAGCCAAATCTATTAATAGGGAATAAAATAAACGAAAATCCTCAAAGAGCATACAACCTAATGGAGTAGAAATAGTTAGCGTACTCTATAGGATTTCCACAAATTATAAGGTGAGCGTGGTATGACGAGGTGATGGATCTTTACGAGCCAAGAGCCAAAGATACAAATGGGGATAGTATCAAGTTTATTAGGGGAACATGGGATATACATATGTACATAATTATGTATTTTTATATATAGATATAAATTTATGGGATATAGGTAGGAACTACTCGTACGCTGCAATCGAAACGATTTATAATAAAGCTAACATAACATGAAATAGTGAACAATGGGCATAAGCTAGTGTTATGTGAAACATGTATAATTTGTCACTCATAAAATGTTGTCCTAACCCCTTCCTTATACAAACTATAGAATTTATAAGAGTAGGTATTATTGTTTATTTGGAGCAATTGTTTGTCTTAGGCTTTTAACATTTAAGATGCCAATTCTTGGTCAACGATTATTATGATCTACTCTATTTACATATTCCATTGTAACTTATTGGCCTTAATGCTCTGATATAACTTCCCTTTAGCATGATACTAAACAACAAGTCCACATCTTAATGGGATTAAGTTTTCAATTTAGTTTAAATATGGGCCCACCGAAGGAGTGTTGTTACACCTTTAGCTCGGTATCACTTCTTAAAGAGATAAAGCATATATGATGCATGCGGTTACCCGGGATTTTCTACTGTACTTGTTTGGTTCGACATTTTCCTCGAACCAGAAATGCATGGTTCATTTAAGTTATTTGGCAACCCTTGCCTAGCTAGATCAATTGCGTAGTATTGATTTAGACATGACCATTCTTAATATCTTGTATACAACATTGTGTGAGCTTGATGAGGTCAAGAAGATATTTGTATTTTGGTACATGGTATTGTTATGGTACTATTAGTATGCAGCAAGCATGCATCCCTGCATCAAAGGAGAAACTAGTCGATGATGAGATAGTTCATTATGTGCATCATGCTCCCTTAAGGGTTAGACATGACCTAATATAGGCTAAATCTTAGCCCAACATGCGTAGTCGTTGCACATATAAGCACTTAAGGCCTTCTATTGGACAGAAATTGTAGATGTAAGCATTATGGTTGATAACCCTTGATGATCACATATTAATTGTTTCGATGTAAGGTTGCTCTACACGTACATGCATTCTTATGCGGTATTTGGGTGAGTGATGTGCATAGCAGACCATAAGCAATCGTTGTATACTAATTGATCCATTATCATGTAATGACATAGTTAGAAAACATATAGTTATTAGATATTTGTACCTACTTGCTTTTTGACATGCTAAATGGGTAGTTGCTAGAACATACTTCTTAAATGGAGATTATAACGCACATTGGTCAAGAGTAGCTTCATGTCATTTCATGTTACCAAATTATGTACGTGGGGTCAACTTTGATCATATAGGCTCTCACATCTGAGTCTAGAGAGTTTAGGTACCTTGATTTTTATTGGATCATATCCCTTTACAGTTCTCTCAAGTTCCAAAGAAGCTGCATCTCTGGTGTGCCTTCAATCGGCTCATATCCTTCGTATCAATTCCTTATTTATCATACATCTTGTCTTCTATTTTAAGATAAACTGGTTATGATGTGTATTATTTGTTCGTTTAGCATGCATCTTGATTGAACTAGGCCAGGCTTTCATATGCTTGCTGTGAGATATGACTCTAACACATATGCATATCCGACATGAGAAGTACAGGAAACATACACATATATTAGAAGCATTTATAAACGAGTTTATTGATAAACCTACCATATATGATTCTTATAGACCATAGGATGGAGGTATTGTCGGTTATGATGGTGGATGATGTTGTGATGTTGAAGACGATGGTGATAAAGGCGATAATGAGGACGATGATGTTAATGATGAGGACAATGAGGATGATGGAAGTGATGATGATGTTGCACCATTGTCTTCTTGACTGTATGTAATTTTTTACATTGTTCGATACCGAGAACTGTTGAGTTTAAGGTTTAGTTGTTAAACTATGCATTTATATTTCCATTTATTATCATTGTAAATGTATGTTATACGTTCCATCGTATAGGCATTATATATTGAACTTTTCGTATACGAGTGTTCTGTCAAAGCTTCTATTATTATACTATATCTGTGTACGGTTCGTTATTAGTGTATTTGCAGACTACGTCTTTGAGTGCGTTATTCTTACTCTTTCATTACCTTATATACTGCATCTAGGCTATTTTTCTCAACATGAATTAATGAAAATTAAATATTTGGTAAAGATATTGCTGGAAGCTAATATTATCGAGATACATATATCACCAATTCCAAACGTTTAGTTATCACAATGGTCAAATCTTTCACACAATTAATTGCAGTATGAATTATTAGTTCTTTGTAAATCTGTAATAAAGTCAATCTCTCTTTGAAAAAAATGTGTATCTATCCATTGGTGTAATTCATAGATGTTATACCTATAGTAGTACCGACGACCAACATCCCTATCATAAGATATTGTGGCTAGACTTGCTAGCCAATTGGAATCTTTTAACATATTTACCCATGTCTGATGGTTATATATGTAAGACTGGATGACGATTGTACTAGGAATAATTATAATATATCATGGTAAGTTAGAGTCAGGGATATATTAAACCACTTTCTTTTCTTTCCCTGTTTTTTCAACCAATGTCTTTGTAATGTTGGTTCTGCAAGTAAATGTTATACGTTTCAAGAGTTCACTTAATGATGAATTTTCACCTTGATTATTCCTATAATGTCGATTACAGTCAAAATTAATTATTTCAATTTTTGAACATCGACATACTAATTGAATGGAGGAGAATTATTCATTGGAAGAAATTTATTTTTAAAGTATAATAGCTTTTGCGTTGTTTTATAACTATCTCTATGCAATGTAGAGATGGTGGTTTGCAATGCACAGTTGATATGTCATAGTGTTATTCTTCATTCCTATTAATAACATTTGATATGTGTGCGACGAGAACAATTGTAACAACCCACACAGAATGGGCCTAAATTTTGATTTAGAAAAGACCTAACGGGACTTAGAGCCATTCTAAATGGATCATTGGTTCTTAGCAGTAAAATAACAAAGCAATTTAAATGAAACTAAAATCTCACACAGTAGAAGAGATAAAATATAATATCAGAAAAAAGATGTAGCATTAAAAGAAAGCACCATGATATAGCTTACATAAATACCTCAATAGTCATAAAAGGGTATATCACAATAATACTAATAATTATCCTATGAATACAAAAGTACTACCAACATAAAATAATAATAACTGTGGATCCTCCATCTTAGACTCTATGACTCTGTCGATCAAGCAAGTAGTCCCACCTAGTGTCCTGTAAACATGTTAAGAGGAGGTTGGTCAGAACATAAAGATACGATGAATAGAAATCACATTAGTTTTAAGGAATAACTATTTCCTAAATTAGACAATATAAATTCTTCATATAATGTCGACACAATCAAATAGACAATCAATCACATTAATTTATGAGGTAGACAACCTGACAGTCACTTAAGGCCTTCACTGCTTATTTAAGGGCAGATTCTTCTCTATGATCACTTAGTATCCTTCGAGGTGGACTACAACTGGTCACTTAAGGCCATCACTTTGTATTTATTCTTGGGCGGATTCCCACTATCACTTAAAACCCTACAGTGGAACCTAGTCACTTAAAACCCTATCTTATAGCCGTCAATGCTATTAAATATTCTCTCCATTGTAATACAAGAAATTGTAAATGCTATTAGATATTCTCTCCATTGTAATACAAAAAATTGTAATTTGACACTTGATACCAGGCTAACGCAGACGCTCATCGTCATTTAGGACACCTCCAGTAAACCCATGCATTATTATTTAACTGGTATTGCATGTGAACTCCTAGACACTAAATACTTCCCTTAGACAACTAGTTCCCCTTACATGATCAGCGGAACTCTTAGTAGTTACCCCTAGGTCAACCCTCACTTAGCCCCTAAATAAGAAGCAGATACTTCCAGAGAACCACGCTACTCATACACCATCGTTTACCAGGACAATTTATGTGACAACCCTAATTTCGAAAGATCGATTTTTTTCTTTAAAAACTCCAATCTATCGAAACTCGGATTGAGTTACTCTGGTATCCTGCAGAAAATACAGAGACATAAAATATGTCAGAGTTCAGAAAATATCTCACAGCGGAATGGATAAATATAATGTAATCAAAATATAGCCTTACCATATTAATAATACTACCCAACCAGTATCCAAGGCTATCATGTCCCTGCCATAAATCTGACCTGCGAGTATATTATGAGGAGTAGGGTCAGAACACAAGTTCTGGTGACTGGATTTAAACTATAAACTTTGGATAATCCTACATATACTATTTAATCATATTTTCTTATTTAATAGGTTACTTGGGTTAACAACATTCAAGGCTTACACACACGTCATACCCATTTACTTCCCAATGGATTAACCTAATATAGTACATATGCAGCTAACCCTAATATCGAGGTACACCCCATGGTACCCCACTCGCACGGTCTCCACCGAAATGCTCGCAGTCCCTCATCCTACGCCGGAGTGACGTACGGATCTCTATATAACAATGTTAAGATCAGCATATATCTGCCATCACTACGCTACGTAAGCGTACAGACTGCGACCCTCAATTGAATCAAATCTCATACCAGAGTAATGCCCTCAAGTCTACGATACACCACCCAGAGCAGATATGCATGTATCTAGATTGTCCCTCGTACATACTGTTAATTGTAGCTCGATGCCTCAATCGCATGCCCTCTAATGTGCACCGAGTTCCGTAGTAGGGCGACACAAGAAAACACAGAACTCAGTCGGGAGCTTTTCCATTTCTTTACAGGCTCGTCTTTAAAGAGACTCTATATACAGATATATCTAGGTAGGGCTGTCAATGGGTCGTGTCGGGTTTCGGGTCGGGTCAAGTCGGGTTCAGGTTGATTTATAAACGGGTTGGGTCAACCCATTTATTAAACGGGTCATATTTTCCCAACCCTAACCCGATCCGTTTATAAACGGGTTGACCCGACCCGACCCACGTAACCCGTTTAACTAAAAGGGTCGTGTCGGGTCGTGTTGGGTCGGGTTGGGTCGGGTTTACCTGTTTGACTCATTGATAGATATTACCTACTAATATAAGCAACAAAAGAGCCAAATCATCAACATGCACACTGTTATATAATCACCAACACGAACAAGTTGCAAAGTCACCAACAGACAACATATATATAAAGCATGGAATCCTCATATTCAAAAATCATTTTCTATACATAAGTATATATTCCCATACTGCATGAATTAAAGACTACCAGTATGGAAGAGATACAGTTGTTATAAGTAAAATATAACTAACAACATATAAGAATAAATTAGTAAAATATAATAGCTTACATATGCGAGCATACTGATTACTGCATACATAAAAGACTAACACTAATAGTATACATAAAAGACTAATAGTATGGAAGAGATACAATTTATAACCCACCTATTTATAAATGGGTCAAATTCGGGTTGACCCGAAAATGAACCGCTAATTAAACGGGTCGGGTTAACCTGCTAATTTCCGTGCGGGTTTCGGGTCGGGTCACGGGTCGGGTAGGAAATTGACAGCCCTATATTTAGGGTCTGTTTTTATGGTGGCTATGGCCCCAACTCGGCCCCTCCCTCAACTAGTAAAGACTACAAGAGCTAAGCGACTGCCCCTATGCAAACAATCTAACCATCCACGTGGTGTCTCCCCTCAACCCCTTACCCCGATAGTGAAGGGTGAAATGGTATCTTGGGTTTAGCTCTAGTCTTTTCTCATCCCACTGGTTGTCGATGATGGGTATCCGACGATCTACTATACTTGTTGGTCGTGACCATCTGCCTCCACGTGAGGCAACTGCCGAATCACCCCGGTGTCACCGCGTCATAGCATTCTGACTGCATAACAACATCTGTAGTCAAGGCCCACCCACCTGGTAGATACGCATACCAAACCTCTACGAGCACAGCCTAAGACATCTGTCACCACACAAAGGACTACTAGGAGCACCTTACGTGCCTCAGGAAGCTGCATGCTTCCCCTTCCAGTCCTTCGGAGCCGTCAGAACAATCAGATGAATGTGCGCTCCCCTCGTGCCTTATAACATCTAGATGATCTACCCTGTTGGGTTATTCACCCTTAATCGTACGGACTGGTCTAAGCGCTTTATGTTGTTAGACCCTATGTCTAAACATACTTTTACGCGCTTACCTCAGCTCATCAGGTTTCCAGTTAACTTGGTTATTCCCATTCATATTGAATTCTTATTCAAATTACCAAGTTTCTCTTGCTTATTAATTTTAGTCATACAACTTAATCCATTTAAGTTTATTAATAAGCCCACAACATGTTATTCTCTAGATTGTGGCCCAAGGTCTATAATTCACAATCCCTTTTATATTATTGTCTGATTTCATCATTACAATAACATGTTTTACTTAATATGTAATTAAGTATATCCAATTCACATGTTTTCTAGTTAACATGTCACTTACCATTTATGATTAAATATAACTTATTTTATTTCATAAGTTTTCCTCATCCTTTCTCATTTAATCATAATTCCATTTCACATTGTCAATACAATTTAACATTGTTTACTTATTAACTTTGTTCTATTAACTAAGGCCTATTAATAAGTTTCTCTACCCATTTATTACAATCTATGCTATAATTTCCTTTTGTCCCTAGGACAAGCCTAAACATTCTTATCAACGGGTTTTAGACTTCCAAGCTTACAGATTTCTTAATTTATAATTAAGTACAACTTCTTATATTCCATATATTTTCCCCCTTTTCTTAACTGGTTTCAGGTTTTCCCCTTTTCTGATTTCTTTATTCATATTTAAGTGTCCCTTATCTCATTTCCCCAGTTATCCAATTTATTCATTAGTTTGTTATGCATGTCTAAATTCTACCACTTCAACAAGTTATGCTTACCCTAAAATGTGTCTTTAATTACATAACTTTATTATTTCTACCGATTATGTATACTACTAGGTGTCTTTAATTACATAACCCTATCGAGCTAAGTTTGCGGACCAGCATGTAAATATTACCCACCCCCTCATATTTGCTTAACCCACCCACTGTCCAACCAATTTTACTTAACCCTAACTTTGGTTAATATTCATACAACCTACGGATTAGATTAGGTTAAGTAGTCCAATTCATTACCATGTCCATTTATGGTTTATAATGGGCTAGACCTCCCATGTTAGGCCTACAACTTGTGGATGATGGATATGTCGGTCGAGTCCGGGCAGACTTCTTCCACAAGTTGGGCCTAACCTCGTGTTATAGCATATCTCGTATTTGCGCACTTAGACCTCTCACATTAGGTTCAACATTAGTGGTTGCTGAATATGCCGGTCGGGTCCGGGCAGACTTCCACCACTAATGCAACCTAACCTCATGTCATAAGTGCAATTACAAATCATAATTGTAATCCTAGGCATTCATTATTAATCAACTAATTATAGCTATGTCTTTATAGGTGCTCATGCCCATTTACCCAATTATATTCATGATGGATCATATGTCTAAATTCATATTATTCAAATTATGCCAGTTCATATTTTACATATGATCCAATTTCGCCCAAATCATTTTTCTATACTTATGATCCAATTTAAGATCTTTAAACATAATTTGGTCGATGCCCTAAACCCATATTTATTTATTCAATTCTAAGTTAACATGAATCCATATAATCATATACTTACTTCAATTATTACCTGTATATAATTGGGACAAATTTACATGTAAACTTTTTAGCACTCCAACTAATCCAATATATGAATTTTCCCCGCATGTTCAAATTAACATTATAACATATAAACATTAAATTGATTCAATATATGAATTATTCATATTAATAATTTGACGTTATATCATGCCAGTCATTCCCATATGTCATTTACACCATTTTAATCATTATTAGCATATGTTCAGGCATCTTAACATGTCATATTCCAATTTGTCATAATGAGGAATGCTAAATGGTAATATACCATTATCTAAAATAATATGGTTTAAATCCACTCACCTCATAAGCTTTCCAAATCCTGGATCTGGTCCAGATCTATTCTTCCATGCTTTCCCCCTAGTTGAATTCAAAACCTAATAATCATGGATTTACTAATTTTACTAAAAGAGAAAAGGGAAAAGGGAAAAGAAAGAGGAGGTAAAATTGAATGGATCAGATCTGGAACGTTACCTTGCTTTCATGATTCAATAATCTTTTTTGTTAATGTTGATTCTCTCTTCCATATCTGGATTCATAATTCTCCTAGGATAATATTTTAATTTTCAGAGTAGATTTGAGAGAAGAGAGAGAGAAAGTAATGGCAGAGCTCCGGCATAGCTTTAGAATTATGAGTTTTAGGGTTAGCTATAGGGGCTTATTTATAGGTGCTCAAGACCTTACCGTACACGCAGCGTTGAGTCAGCATTGAACTCAGTTAAGAAAATAGTCCATAACCTTATCATATACGTAGTGCTGAGTTAGCAGTGGGTCCTACAAGCTGTTTTGGCGCACAAATTTGATTTTTGAATGTTTAAATTTATTTAACTTTTGTATTCACATGCAATCTTCTTATGCGTAAACAATTCTTATAACGACCATTTTAAGCGTATATATACATGCACAATTTTGTTTTGTCTCCAAAATTCAAACAGTGTTGCATCGTTATTTGATTCTTGCTATATTTTATTGACTGCAGTCTTATCTTGAATTTTATCTCCTGTACACATATATTTCTACATTATATATATATTCTCATATATATATATATACACACATACTTTCTTTATTTCTTTATATGTACATTCTTATCCTTTAAAATTTTGAATTTGTATACGTATATATATTTGTATGCTAAGTTGGCTCTCTCTAAAACAGAGATAAAAATTATGTCACTGTTAGGATTCGAACCCCCGACCTCTATGTTGGAAATTATATGCCTTAACCAACTGAGCTATAATGTCTTTTGTTAATAAGTTTAGAAATAGTGGTAGTCATTGTTCACTTTCTTTTACCTTAATCTCATGTTTTGCTACAATACTTCATTTAAATATATATATATATATATCACCTTAACTCAGTTTTCTGTAATCCATAGGTCTAAATTGACCAGAAAATCGCATGAACGCAATGACGCTAATCCCATGGCCAAACTCTTGAAGCTCTTAAAATTTTCCTTATTTTTATATGCGTTTTATTCGCATTGCATTTCTTCTTATTGCATCTAATTTATTAATCTTTTCTTCATTTCAATGTATGAACTTATTACATGCAATTATATTATCATATTTTATTTTATTGTCTTAAAATGCGGGGTGTTACATTCTCCCACCCTTAGGAAATTTCGTCCTCGAAATTTGATAAGGGAAAAATCAATCAACCCCTTGCATAATATAAATCCATCATGTGTGCATCCAATTTTTGCGAACATTATGCACTTGTGCAAAGTGAATTACAACATAATAACATATGTATGCTTAAGCAGCACCTCCTATGTGTATGCACCTTTTACTGAGAGAATTTTACTTTAAAAATCAATATGTGTACTTCTTTACATATTTTAAAATTATAACTTTATTAAAACATGAAAACACCATAAACCATTTTTTCCACCAAAACTTTTACAATTTTAAGTTCTTAAAAGTTAACAATGGGGTTAGACTCAAAACGAGTTTCCAATTTTTTTTCTAGGCTTTCCTAGACACCCTCCCCCTCTAAGGTCAATTCTCTCAACTGTACATATTCCAAATCCATTTTTCTCTTTTAAACCTTTTCCAATTTATAAGGTTTTCAAGCCCACTAACCCAAAATACTAATCATATGGGATTCACTTTCCTTCCATACAAAGTACATTGTACACTCTCTACCCAATTTACTTAAGGGTCTCAGATTTCCATATTCTTTTCTTTAGTGTACAAAACAAATGTCCCATTTCTTACCATATTATACTCTTTCTGTTTAGTGGGATCCTCTATGGATCTTGGTATACATATAATATATTAATATTTAAAAAAAATGCAAATACGTTCACTCACTATTTATATAGGAATCCTAAACCTAAGCTCTGATACTAGATGTGACAACCCCAATTTCGACAGACCGTTTTTTTTTTAAAACTCCAATCTGTCAAAACTCGGGTTGAGTTGCTCTGATATCCTACAGAAAAGACAGAGACATAAAATATGTCAGATCAGAAAATATCTCACAGCGAAATGGATAAAATATAATGTAATCAAAATATAGCTTTACCATATTAATAATACTGCCTAACCAGTATCCAAGGCTATCATGTCCCTGCCACAAATCTAACCTGCGAGCATGTTATGAGGAGGGGGTCAAAACACAAGTTCTATTGAATGGATTTAAACAATACACTTTGGATAATCCTACATATACCATTCAATCATATTTTCTTATTTAATAGACTACTTGGGTTAACAGCACTCAAGGCTTACACACATGTCGTACCCATTTACTTCTCAATGGATTAACCTAATATGGTATATATGTAACTACCCCCAATATCGAGGTAGACCCCCATGGTAACCCACTGCACGGTCTCCACCGTAATGCCAACAAAATGCTCGCAGTCCCTCATCCTACGCCGGAGTGACATACAGATCTCTATATAACAATGTTACGATCAACATATATCTGCCATCACTACTAGACGTAAGCGTACGGACTGCCACCCTCGATCGAATCAGATCTCATACCGGAGTAATGCCTTCAAGTCTACGATACACCACCCAGAGCAAATATGCATGTATCTAGACTGTCCCTCATACATACTGTTAATTGTAGCTCGATGCCTCAATCGCACGTCCTCTAATGTGCACCGAGTTCCGTAGCAGGGCGATACAAGAAAATACAGAACTCGGTCGGGAGCTTTTCCATATCTGTACATGCCCGTCTTTAAAGAGACTCTATATACAGATATAGCTAGGGTCTGTTTTCATGGTGGCTATGGCTCCACCTCGGCCCTTTCCTCAACTAGTAAAGACTACAAGAGCTAAGAGACTGCCCATATGCAAACAATCTAACCATCCATGTGGCGTCTCCCCTCAACCCCTTACCCCGATAGTGAAGGGTGAAATGGTATCTTGGGTTTAGCTCTAGTCTTTTCGCATCCCTTTTGCTATCGATGACGGGTATCCGACAATCTACTATCCTTGTTGGTCGTAACCCTCCGCCTCCCCGTAAGGCAACCGCCGAATCACCCTGGTATCACCACTTCACAACATTCTGGCAGCATAGCTACATCTGCAGTCAAGGCCCACCCAACTAGTAGTTATGCGCAGACCCAACCTCTGCGAGCACAGCCTAAGACATCTGTCACTGCATAGAGGACTATTAGGGGCACCTTACGTACCTCAGGAAGCCGCGTGCTTCCACTTCCAGTCCTTTCGAGCCATCAGAACAATCAGATGAATGTGGGCCCCCTCGTGCCTTATAACACCTCGATGGTCTACCCCGTTGGGTTATTCACCCTTAACTGTACGGACTGGTCTAAGCGCCTTATGTTGTTAGACCCTAAGTCTAAACATTCTTTTACGCGCTTACCTCACCTCATCATGTTTCTAGTTAACTTGGTTATTCCCATTCATATTGAATACCAAGTTTCTCTTGCTTATTAATTTCAGTCATACAAATTAATCCATTTAAGTTTATTAATAAGCCCACAACATGTTATTCTCTAGATTGTGGCCCAAGGTCTGTAAGCCACAATCTCTTTTATATTCTTGTTTGATTTCATTATTATAATAACATGTTTTACTTAATATGTAATTAAGTATATCTAATTCACATGTTTTCTAATTAACATGTCACTTACCATTTATGATAAAACATAACTTATTTCATTTCATATGTTTTCCTCATCCTTTCTCATTTAATCATAATTCCATTTTACATTGTCAATACAACTTAACGCTGTTTACTTATTAACGTAGTTCTATTAACTAAGGCCCATTAATAAGTTTCTCTACCCGTTTATTATAACCTATTGTTATAATTTCCTCTTGTCCCTAAGATAAGTCTAAACATTCTTATCAACGGGTTTCAGACTTCCAAGCTTACAGATTACCTAATTTATAATTAAGTACAACTTCTTATATTCCATATATTTCCCCCTTTTCTTAATAGATTTCAGGTTTTCCCCTTTTCTGATTTCTTAATTTATAATTAAGTGTCGCTTATCTCATTTCACCAGTTATCCAATTTATTCATTAGTTTGTTATGCATGTCTAAATTCTATCACTTCAACAAGTTATGCTTACCCTAAAAGGTTTCTTTAATTACATAACCTTATCGGGCTAAGTTTGCAGACCTATATGTATATATTACCCACCCCCTCATATTTGCTTAGCCTACCCACTGTACAACCAATTTTACTTAACCCTAACTTTGGTTCATATTCATACAACCTATGGATTAGATTGGGTTAAGTAGTCCAATTCATCACTATATCCATTTATGGTTTATAATGGGCTAGACCTCCCACATTAGGCCTACAACTTGTGGATGCTGCATATGCCGGTTAGGTCCGGGCAGACTTCTTCCACAAGTTGGGATTAACCTCGTGTCATAGCCCATCTCATATTTGTGCACTTAGACCTCTCACATTAGGTTCAACACTAGTGGTTGCTGGATATGTCGGTCGGGTCCGGGCAGACTTCCACCACTTATGCAACCTAACCTCGTGTCATAAGTGCAATTACAATTACAATTTCTAATTGTAATCCTAGGCATCCATTATTAATCAACTAATTATACCTATGTTTTCATAGTGCTCATGCCCATTTACCCATTTATATTCATGATGGATCATATGTCTAAATTCATATTATTCAAATTATGCCAATTCGTATTTTACATATGATCCCATTTGCACCCAAATCATTTTTCTATACTTATGATCCAATTTAAGATCTTTAAACATAATTTGGTTGATGCCCCAAACTCATATTTATTTATTCAATTCTATGTTAACATGAATCTATATAACCATATACTTACTTCAATTATTCCCTGTATATAATTGGGACAAATTTACGTGTAAACTTTTTACACTTCAACTAATCCAATATATGAATTTTTCCCACATGTTCAAATTAACATTATAACATTCCAATATTTCAAATGATTCAATATATGAATTATTCATATTAAAAATTTGACGTTATATCATGCTAATCATTCCCATATGTCATTTACACCATTTTAATCATTATTAGAATATGTTCAGGCATCTTAACATGCCTAATTCCAATTTGTCATAATGGGGAATGCTAAACGGTAATATACCATTATCTAAAATAATACGGTTTAAGTCCACTCACCTCGTAAGCTTTCCAAATCCTAGATCTGGTCCAAATCTATTCTTCCATGATTTGCCCCTAATTGAACTCAGAACCTAATAATCATGGATTTAATATTTTTACTAAAAGAGAAAAAGGAAAAGAAAGAGGAGGAAAAATTGAATGGATTGGATCTGGAACGTTACCTTACTTTCATGATTCAATAACATTTTTTATTAATGTTAATTCTCACTTCCAGATCTGGATTCATAATTCTCTTAGGCTAATATTTTAATTTTCAGAATAGATTTAAGAAGAGAGAGAGAGAGAGAAAGTAATGGCAGAGCTTCAGCATAGCTTTAAAATTATGAGTTTTAGGGTTAGCTATATAGCCTTATTTATAGGTGCTCAAGACCTTATTGTACACACAGCGCTGAGTCAGCATTGAACCCAGTTAAGAAAACAGTCCAGGTTCGCAGATGAATCTAGCCGGATCTTATCGTACACGCAGTGCTGAGTCAGCATTGGGTCCCGCAAGCTGTTTTGGCGTAGAAATTTGATTTTTGAATGTTCGAATTTTTTTAACTTTTATATTCACATGTAATCTTCTTATGCGTATACAATTCTTATAACGACCATTTTACGCGTGTGTGTGTGTATATATATAGACATAAACACACAATTTTGTTTTGTTTTCAAAATTCAAACGTTGTTGCACCGTTATTTGATTCTTGCTATATTTCATTGACTGCAGCCTTATCTTGAATTTTATCTCTTGTATACATATATTTCTACATATATATACATATATTTTCTTTATTTCCTTGTATGTACATTCTTATCCTTTCAAATTTTGAATGTGTATACGTACATATATTTGTATTGTAACACCCCAAATTTTTAATGGCACTAAAAGAGGATAAATTAAATAATAATTAGTTTAATATTTAGAATTAAGGAAAACGGACTGTGCCATCGCATCCGTATCAAAATTTTGGTCAAGATAGACATTTGTTTTGCGTAAAACAGACACTGTATGAAGAAGTTATGAGGGTTTTAAGTTTGTGTACGGGCAGAAAGAACATATATACACATATGAGTCACGTATGAGTCAGACCCTATCCAGAACAATTCGAAAATCAAAAATTCGTCAAGGCGGCACAATTCCCGCTCTAGGGGGTTGACCCTCTAGATGGGTGTCGACATCGGGGTCGACCCCCCTTTAGGGGTGTCGACCTACCCACAGGGGTGTCGACACCCCTAGGGCTGAGGTGGCAGTCGGTTTCAGAGGGTTCTGCAACTATAATTATGTGCCCAATTCTCCTATTTCTTCATTGAAAACTATGGAATCCATATGCTGCCAGTATGCGAACTGAGACAGATTCGTTTTCTTCAACAACATACAACAATCAACTTTGCAAATCAAATCCAGAAATTTGAGATCCATTCTTTCTCTATTCTCTAAACCTAATGCTGTGAGTTTCTAGTGTCTTTTAGGTTTAGATAAATAAAAGTGAATTATGAAAGACTGTGAATTGGATATGTTGTAAACTATGAATCTATGCTATCGTAAAATCTTATACTATGTCATGATGGATCTACATCTTTAGATCCAATGTAATTATGGTTATTCTATTATGTAACCTATGTGGATCTTGACTTGTAACTATGTTATGGTGAATGTAAATCTGTTAATTTGGACAGTTTCCACATTGGTTAGATCTAATTCTTTATGTAAATCACCTTTCACCTATCATATTGCGATCAGCTTAGATATGTTGTAAGTTGGACACGTGAACCCATATTTAGATCTAAACATGATATTATGTAATTCTAATAGTGTTAGATCTATTTTAACCCCCAGATCTAAATTATGTGATCTAATTTATCACCTTGTGTTATCATGTTAGATCTAAACCAATTGGACATCTAAACTGCTAATTTAGATCTTACTATGCTTATTGTAACATCATAGTTATATTGACTACCACTAGTTCATCAGTTTTATGTCCATCTTATTATGATGTTAATTACATGTCCATGCAAGTATGTATGTTCACCTTATCATCGTGCTAGTTTATGTTTATGCCAAGATGGTCACTTTGGTTATATTCCCATTACTTTCCTATTATCGTTCATAACTAGGCTATTGACTAGCCTATGCATGCCACCAGTTTATGAGTGCGCTAGTTAGGAAACGGGGGAAAAAGAGTTTATATTGGCATAATTTAAATATGAACGTTTTTGGACATATAATTCAGATTATTGGGTAAAATGGGCATTAACACCTATAAAGTGAAAGGATTAATTAATTAAAAATGGAATGTCTATTAATTACAATTAGGAATTGTAATTGTACTTATGACATGAGGTTAGGTTGCATTAGTGGTGGAAATCTGCCCGGACCCAACCGGCATATCCAGTAGCCACTAATGTTGAACCTAATATGGGAGGTCTAAGTACGCAAATTCGAATCGGGCTAAGACACGAGGTTAGGCCAAACTGTGGAATAAGTCTGCCCGTACGTGGGAGGTCTAGCCAATTATAAACCATAAATGGACATGGTAATGAATTGGACTACTATGGATGGGTTAAGCAAATATGGAAGGGGTGGGTAATATTTACATATAGGCCCACAAACTTAACCCGATAAGGTTATGTAATTAAATACACCTAGTGTTATACATAACCGGAGGAAATCATAAAAGTTATGTAATTAAAGACACCTTTTAGGATAAGCATAACTGGTATAGGGCTATGTAATTAAATACACATAGTGGTATACATAGTCGGTGAAAAACCTAGTGGGGGATACAAGACAAAAGGAGATGGCTTGTATCTTATTGTGTGGGACCCATTTCAGTCAGTAACCCGGAGTAAGTATCAAATAAAATACACCGTACTAGGCGGAGAGGGGACAAGCTTACTGACTGATTCTAAGAGATCCAAACAAGGAGGACGGTGTTGGCGGCGCAAACCGACCGGGACATTTGTGTGCATGAGCCGGGCAATGGGGGATAAGACGACTGTGACACCAGTAGATATGAGGCTGTGCATATCAGTGATGGGTTGCCACTGTTGGACGTGACACATCCTACCGTGGGGCCGGCACAAAGTATCTACAGAGTAGGGAGCCGATCGATTAGGGTAGTGGTTAGGGTGTATTTGGACATATGCCCTAAGTCTACCACCTTATAGTGAAAGGGATCATCACATTTCAATTATACTAGTAATAGTGCAGATTAGTCATTAGAGAAGTGTATACACCTTACCCAGTCTACCTTATCACACCTGCCATTTATGCAGCGACCTCTCTTATCCACTTTATATGCCTATCATGTTACTTTTATTTATTTATTGGCTAAAAGTAACTGGACTCGCCAGACTTTATGTCTGACCCTTTTATTTCTCCTTCTTTCTTCTGTTCCCCTCCCAAGGAAGAAACACTCAGGCTTAGTCAGGACTCAGATATCATCTTGCTAGGAGCCACTTCTGAAGTAGTTCTTGTCTCTACTATGGGTTAACTCTTTCAATTGGGGAATTATGTTTTTTTTATATTCTTATGCACTCTGATGATGCAAGATAGAAGTTATTTTATTGTAATGGTTTTTGTGACTTATGGTATTGTGGACCACGATATTATGATTTATGTTGAAATAATAAATTAAATTTCTACTGCTATCTTACTTATATTTGTCTTGTAATTATTCTGTGTCTGTTTACCTATAACGCTTCACGAAACTTAATGCATTCCCTTGGTGAGTGACGTTAACGAACGTGGGGTGTCACAGACTCACATGTATGCTCAGTTGGCCCTCTCTAAAACAAAGATAAAAATTATGTCGCCGTCGGGGTTCGAACCCCCGACCTCTATATTGCAAATCCTATGCCTTAACTAACTGAGCTATAATGTCTTTTGTTAATAATTTTAGAAACAGTGATAGTCATTGTTCTCCTTATTTTACCACATTCTCATGTTTTGCTACAATATTTCATTTAAATGTATCTCTTTTACCTTAACTCAGTTTTCTGCAATCCATAGGTCTAAATTGACCATAAAATCGCCACGAACGCAATGACGCTAATCCGGTGGCCAAATTCTTGAAGCTCTTCAAATTTTCCTTTTTTATATGCATTTTAATCGCATTGCATTTCTTCTTATTGCATGTAGTTTATTAATCTTTTCTTCATTTCAATGTATGAACTTATTACATGCAATTATATTATCATATTTTATTGTCATAAAATGCGAGGTGTTATAATTTAATATCATATAAGAGAACGGAAGACCCAACGGCCATTTAAGACCTAACAAGGGCGGGTCATATGACTTTAGTCCAAAACCAAGGAGTGAACCTTAGGAATGAACCTAGTCTTTACCACTTAATACCCAACAAGGTAGGTCATCCACTTAATACCTTCTCAAGGCATGCCTACTTCACATACACACACAAACTAGACATCTCGCATTAAACCGACCACTTGTAAATGTTGGATTTGCCAAACGGTTTCGGACAGGCTTCTACTATAAGTTGGGGTTAACCTGGCATGTTAGTGTAATAATTATAATGGGACATGACACCTAGACCTCTCATATTAATCAGTCATACTTGTAGACACTAGATATGTCGTCCTTTCCAGGTAGGCTTTTACTACAAATAATAGTTAACCTCTTGTCTATGTGTCGTTAATTATAATTAAAGCCATTAACTCATGCACATACAAATTCCTATGGGGACATTTAAATTTTTAATTATCTAATTTAAACGTATGTAGTACGCATTAAATATGTGTTAATACTGTGTCAATACATTATAAATATATAGTAATAAATGAGGAATAAATCAAGTGTACATAAATAAACATTCTAAGTCGTTTGAAATGTCAATCCCAACACCATAGTAAAGATATACAAGTTTATTTCCCTAATTTCTCTAATCATAACACAAAATATATATTTACATTTAAATAATATGGAAATAACTTTTTGAGAAGTTTTCCCTTAATGGCGATATAGCTCTCGCTTCTCTTCTTCTACCATTCTTCATTTTCCTCTCTTGTCCAACTCTTTCCCCCTCATTTATTTTGATCCAAACTATCCTCACCTTTCCTATCCTGGTATGCTTTGGCCTATGTAGGATTTCCCCCAACAACCTGTTCAGATCTAAATTTCAAATATGGATTTCAGATCTGAAGCCCATATTCTTATTAGCCTACTGCTAATCATTCCTCTTCTTTACTTTCCTCTTCCTCGTACCCGACTTCCCACATCATCCCTTTGAAACTCAATGTGGCGTCCTACACAATTTTCCTCTCACCTGGGCTATGTTTTATGTGTCTTCGGTTTTCGCGTCCATCCTACTTCCACCTATAATGTGCTATGCTAGGATTCCAGGAGAGTTTGATCCCACCCATTGCCTGGTGGATTTATGTCCGACACGACCCGACCCTTATCAGGAGGTGTTTTTGCTAGGTGTTAGATGGGGATGATCCATGTGGGGGTACTTTCTTGGTGTAGTGCGAATGTTGTGGTATAGTTCGGCTTGTTATTTCCTTCAAAGTTACGAATCTATCGCGAAGTCTTCTTGTGTTCAATCAGGCTATGTACTATGATCAGTCTTGCATCTCCTTGGACCTACAGACCTGATATTCCCTGCTCTTATCATTTATATTTTCCAAATAGCTTTGGGATGAGCCAGGCAACGTATCTATCTTGCTGAGCTAACAAAGTGATTTCTAGTTTATTGGTTTTGTTGCGATGGTGTGGAATAGGGTTGGTTTAGTTTCTTAGTTTGGTTCTTTCACTTGAATTCGTCTTGAGGGTTTATGTCGATGGTGTGATGGTTAGGTGTGTAGGCTTGAGTTTGTTTGGGATGTGCTTTTCTATGTGGGGTTTTGGTGATGTAATGTGCAAGTTTGTCTGACCTAGTTTGATCAAAGTTCGCACGCTTGTTGCTGGACAAATTCTAGTGGTGAATAGCCGTTTTCTTTGCGTCTGTTTGTTCCTATTTCAGTAGCACACATGAAGCTCTACTCAGATCGCTGCTGGCTCTGGAGACACTTACTTCGTTTATATTGTTCATCACCTCCTAATGTAATGTCCTTGCTATTTTATTTATGTAAACTTGGTCCTTCTGGCCTGTTTTGTAGCAGTCAGGTTGTATGGTGTTGTGGCCCCTATACACGCTTTGTGCATTTGCGGAGCTTGAGCCAGTATAGGATGTTAGATCTGTTGTTGCCTACTGTATATTATGTACTATTCTTTTTGGCAGTAACGTGATTTTTTTCTCCATGCGTGGAGATGTAAGAATGTAGTCTAGTCATATTACCTAGCTCCTGTACTATAAACTTGTATAGTGTTATGGACGAACCATTATAAACTCCGATAGTGGTGGATGGTCCATCTTAAAAACCGATGTAGCTATTTGAAAATCCATCCAATACCTATAAGAATCTATTTATTATTTGTTATAATAGAAAAGTTTTTGCGGTCACTATAAATGTAATGTCCCGTATTTCTGGTAGTCAAATATTTAATTCGTTACATCGTTTTAAATATTTAATTTGATTTTTTTGAATTAAATTAATAATTTATCAGTGTTATATAAGCCGTAAAAATATTTATTTTCCAAATAACCTCCGTTTTCGACGAAACAAAATTTATTAGAATATGTATGGTCAATTATTGATAGATTTCCAGTTTGGGGCGAATCTGAGTTGTTTTGTCCGTAGGCGAAATTTTAACATGAGCCGATGTATAAATTAAAATTTAAAATATCATATTCATGCAAACGAAATCGGTTTTCAAATAAATTAATTCTATTGGGTTTAGAACATTAAGATGTAGCAGTGTGTCCAATTTTATTTCATTTAGGGTTTGCGCGTGACGGTACAAATATAACAGTTAGTGGTAGAACAATGGTAAGCGGTGGAGTTGAATACCACATAAAAATAAATAAAATATAATGTCTTAACCCCTAATTAAAATGAAATACAAGTTTTTTAAATCAAACTAATGTGAGTGTCTATCATATATATGTACCAACATCAATTTAAAATACACGAACAATCGTCTTTTTTTTCAACTACGCATGATAACCATAATACCTTGTACCAAAATAAACACTTGTTTTTGGCCTATCCATGCTACCCTAAACCTAACAGCATGAACTCTCAAATCAACACATCTACCTTCGTTCTTAAGAAAGTTGAGTACAGACATTCTGTCCTATCTAAATTAATGTGACTGTCCTTCTATCCTATGCCTTGTGTTTTCAAACTTAGCAGCTACCTCCCTATTTTAATCAGCCTCTTGACACGCACATGCTACTAGAAATAAGCTACCCCGTCACTGTACCAACCTGCAGCGTACACACAAATTCATGCACGGACTATGCTAGGAATTAGCCTTCCTACCTTG
Organism: Allium sativum; assembly: GCA_030737875.1. NCBI lineage: Eukaryota > Viridiplantae > Streptophyta > Magnoliopsida > Asparagales > Amaryllidaceae > Allium > Allium sativum. The sequence continues at coordinate 785,528,734 of CM060916.1, read as the reverse complement.
TACCATATTGAAAGCTACGTTGAGCTTATCCCATTTCCTCTCCATATAAATATATATATATATATGTGTGTGTGTGTGTGTGTGTGTGCTGCCATTCTTTCTTCACTTTTGAACAACTGAAACAAAGGGGAAACCGTAACCTCTTTTAAATGGTAAACGAAAACCCCCTTCTTTGTAAACAAACCCAACCTTCTGTAAATGGAAACCGACCCTGTTCCTCTTCACTAAATGGAGAAAACTCAAGCCACAGTCCTCATCGTGTGTCATATTCATTCTTCCATCAAGTGTAAAGCATTCACTCAATGCTAAAAATAAAGAACGGAACTATAAACACATCGCTCGTTCCAAGAATTCAGCTGCGCCTCCCTACTTTTGGCCGAGAACAGTCGGATAGGAAGCGAGGCGGGCTATGAACTATAAGCGGCGCGTTGAGGTGGCATTCATGCGTAGTTATGGGTGTTGATTTGCAAGAGAGCAGTTTGAAGTTTTGGGGCGTAATAGCGTTCAGATTTTGAGGAGGTGGAGTCGGGGTCAGTGGTGGCGCGCTGGAGGGTATAGGCGCGGAAGGGGATGCTCTGACGGTCTCAGATGGCGAGCTAGTGCTTGGTTCGAACGTATGCTGCTGGCACTTCAGTGGAGTGGCACTTCGACGAAGTGGAGATGGGGGCGGCAGTGAGCGCTGAGTGGGTTCATCGTTTTAAACAGAAAAAAAAATACGAAGAGAGAAATGAGACTGGAAGAAGAAAGGAGAGGGTGCGTGTTTGGTATTATGAACATGGAGCATAGGGTAGGGTGCCACATTGGTTTGGAAGTGGGTAAATGCATGGGAATTAGAATACATGAAGTGGAGAGAATGTAAAGAAGGGGAAGGCTTACTGGAGCTAGTTTGAGAGCGTGGAACAATGAGTGTTGTGCATACATGAGTTTGTTTTCGGCATGGAATAATTTCTGGAGCGTTGACTTTTGAGAATGAGAATATGAACGTTGTGACGACCCTAAACCCCGTACGATGGTGGCAAGGGTAATCTTTGGAATATAACACATAAACAGATAACAACAGAACAGAAATAAATAAATACACCAGATGATGTACAATAGAATACACTGGATAAACATAATCATCAGAGTTACACAGTATACAGGATCACACTTAGTACAAATACAGTTCAGCTATACATAAATGTCTACAACAGAAAACAAAACATAATATGTACAATAAAAGCTGAACAGCATAAAAAGAGATAAATGGTAGAATCCATCTTCAGCTCCAGCTATCCAGAAAGAGCATGCTAAAACCTGAATACAAGGCTGCCCGTGTAGAAAAAGGGGCAACCGAGTTTGCAAATGAAACAAACTACGAGTCAGTCATGGGACTGGTATGAGAAATCTATTTTAACTTATTTTACAATTTGCCCAATCACAGGACCACGTCGCTAACGCGGAACGGGTTTACTCCATTGGATTGCCAGTGCTTTAAAACAAGTAAATCTTTTAAACATCATAATGCTTTTTATAAAAATGAAGCCATTATAAGACTCAGTTCCCATCACACAATGCAACGCAAACCGGAGGATAATTTTACTTTATAATGGCCAAAATATGCTTGATACGAATAAAAAAAAAGCAAATTTCAATCATAAATATCAATCATAGACAGCATTAATGCCCCCATACCACTATGTCACCATATATAGGTATACAATCAACACCGCATGATGTCGTATTTGGAAATTGGATTTCCGTCATAAACCAAGGCAAAGGATCGTCCTTACCGCTTCAAGACAATCTAGCCTACCATATCTCAGGGCCCAGACTCAGGTGGGCCCCTGGATCGTCAGGGCCGGTCCACTCGATGTGGATTAAAATGCCTGAACACTGCGTTTCCCCACCCTATGAGGCGTAAACTGGTCATATCCCGACCAGGCCATCGGCTCCAAAGAGACCGAACTAACCGAGGCGCCTCGCTATCCACCATCCACATAAGTAAAATGCCCGGGCGTGCCAAACCCAAAACACCACTCCTAGGTAGAAACGCAGGTCCTCCTTAAGGTTCTCTCCCGTTTCTGGCTCATACCGGGGTGTGAGGCTCATGAAACAACGTTAAACACAAAGCTAGCTATTCAAAGCCATGCTTTGATCATCAACCACAAAGCTCTGCTTTTCAACAAAAGCTTTGATCATTTGCATCTTAGTATGCCACACAGGAAAACCACTCCATGCAACCGATATCCATCAATCACACAGAATGATATCCAATGTCAGACATACAGTCCGTTTACAAGTCTGTTCTAGGTCTGAACGAAACCGGAGGCACCTTATACCTCGCATATCCGTACAATCAACAAGTACGTCTGGACGGATACCGGTTTAGCCCCCTTCAAGGTAGCTACTCCCATCGTGAGCATCAGTAGCACCCATCCATTCGATGTGAAGATCGTCGATCTTGCACCGTCTTCTTATCTTCAACTTCTAACCATCGATCAATTATTTGAAATGAGAATTAACTTGGCCTTTTCAAACAATTCACGTATATCTAGAATTACAAACCAATTCATTTCAATGGTTAACTTATTCAACTTCTATAATTTTGTTCTTTAATGTATTTTCACGTCAAACACATTCAACCATCAAATATCCAATAAACCGAGTAAATTCAGTTTATTTCCATTCCATATCGTTTATAATATTTTATAACGATTTATCGCTATTTTTATTTATTTAAATATAGCCAATTCATTCAAATGACGCTTCAGGCCATAATGCGGCCATGGCGTTGTTTTTCTTCAGATTTGATTTACACATATCTGAAAATCTAACTGTTGGATCTTTACAAATTTTATGTCATTAGAAAGATTTTTTTCAAAACAAATCCAATGGTTCCAGTTTTGGGAAAATCCGACGGTCGGAGCTCCCGGTACAATCGTTTGAAGTAACGATTTCAAAATACGAACTACAGCGTCGTTATTCTATTTATTTTAATTATATATATATATATATATAATCGATTCTGGCGCTGTTTTTCTTCAGATTGGAATTAAACATTCCAGACAATCCAACCGTTGGATCTTTACAAAGTTGGTGTCATTGGAAAGATATTTCCAAAGCGAACCCAACGGTTTCGGTTTCGGGAAAATCCGATGGTCGGATCTCCCGCAATAATCGTTTGAAATCAAGGTTTCAAAATATGAACTGCAGCTTCGTTATTCGATTATATATATATATGTATATAATCCATTCTTCAATTTCAAAACAATATTCTCTTCATATATTTGATAAAAATGATATTTTTATCCAACAGATATTTATTTCATCACCTTACTATTTTTAACAATTCATATATATAATAAAAATGTGATTTTTATTGTAAAACAATTTATTTCAAAACACAATTATTTTATATAGTTCATACATAAGAAAAAGAATGTTATTTTTGTCTTTCAAAGAATTTATTCAACACATGAACTTCTATTCAACACACGAATTTGGTTTCAACGCATGAATGTTTTCTATAGTTTATATATATGATAAAAATGTGATTTTTTTTATTAAAACAATTTATTTTAAAACACGAACAATTTATATAGTCTACATGTGTGATAAAATGTTATTTTTATCTTTCACAGAATTTATTCAACACATGAATTTCTATTTAACACATGAATTTCTATTCAACACATGAATTTCTATTCAACACATGAATATAGTTTCAACACATGAATATGGTTTCAACACATGAAAATAATTCTAACACATGAATATTATTGAAAATTTAGGCAGCATAACGGGAGGGTAGTTAAAACCAGCACCGTCCCCAGTACGGCTCCTCGCTCTACCTTAAAGCCTCGCAGCTTTTGACAATGTGGATTTTCAATATCTAGTTCGTACGTAGACGAATTTTCCCATATACTAATCCTATTGGGATTTCAACCACTATCAATCATTTCAAATCAACCATTCATGATATTCACCAAATTTCACATCAACCAATAATCCAAACAATATCACACCAATATATATATCGTCCATGGTTTGTGGACGAGGGGAGTATATATATATATATACACATATATAACTATATTTCGATTTCATTTCAATATCATTTCAATTCATTTCAACGCATATATGATTTCTACAATGCATATATAACTTATACATCGAACATACAACTTATACAACGCTTATGCATGAGGTGTACAACGCTTATATAACCCATACATCGACTATATAATTTATACATCATTGTTACCATATTGTTTATAAATCAGAAATCTCACATTGGGTTCCATTCCTCCAATAATCGTAGAAGGCTCAGAAAAATATCCGGTCTCTTCTAAAGTGTAGAAGATGTCCACACGAGTCCACTGTCTCTTGTTTCATTGGATTTCGACCACATAACAAAAAGATATGATTTTTATTGTAAAATCATAAACCGTAGCGCTTTTAAGTGCTATAATCAGTTAAAATTAAAAACAGCCATACCTTCCACGTTAATGTTCAAAACTAGGTCTGCGTTTTTCAAGAAATCCGTGCAACTATGTGAGGATCGGGTGGTGCAGCGTCGTAGGGCTTGGAGAGAGGTTTCCGGCGAGGGTGGTGGGGTCGAGCTCGAAGCGGCGGTGGGGGTGAAAATCCGCTCTACGCGGCGGCACTTCTCGGGCACGAATCTCGAGAACGGCGCCACTAGAGGTGCCAATACCAGTATGGATTTGAAGCTCTCGCGATGTTCTTCAAAATCTTCAACTGGGTCGAAGGCTATCGATGCGTGGATTGATCAAAAAGTGGCCGTGAAGGGAGAACATCAGTCGCCGTCGACGAGAGCGATTATCGGGGGTTTTTAGATTTTTTATAAAATTAATTTATGAAAGGAAAATTTTGATTGGCCCATACTTTATTTACTTTTAAAATAGGGTTTTCTAAAATGAACTCCAAACCCAATGACGGTCGTTACCAGCTAAATACCCCCATTCCGAACACAATGGGATATGTTGTGTAGGCCCATTTGACTATCTCAGTCAGTTTTTCTTCAAATTAAAATATAAAACATTCAATATTTGATTTGAACATACATTTCAATTTGCTGGGCCACATTTGGATCCCAAAAATTCCAGAAAAATAAATCTAGCTATGTTTTGACGATACGGTCCCAACAAAACTAGTTTCATCGAATTCTGAGACCGTTTGAAAAATGGCCCATTTCTGGTCGATTCAATTCAACTGAAATCAACCAAACACATTTTCCTTCGCCACGCTCACATCTTAACTTCAAAAATTATGGAATTTGAAACCTAGCAATAATTGGAAATCCCGGATCCAACAAAAGTGGTTTTGTCGAATTCTGAAGTCGTTTGCAAAATGGCTATTTTTAAGGGCTATATAAATTCTATAGCGACCTTTCTGAAAATTCGTTTGGCCATAACTTTTGACTCCCGCGACGAAACTTTGATTTTTCAGATTCATTAGAAAGATATTCATAAATAGATTTAAATATATTTGGTTTCACTAAAATTCGTTTTATTTTGCACCCGGTACAGTCAGTCAAAGTTTGAAATCAAATTTTGAAACTGCCTTGCCTTTTCAGGCCTTGTTTATAATTTAAAATAATTATATTTATTTTCATACATCGATTCAAACATACTTTTCATCGTTATTATTTAAAATAATTTATTTTAAATATTTAAAATCCACTAAAATAGCCAAATTAAAAATTTTGAACTGGTTCAGATTTTCCGGGTTGTTACAATCTCCCCGACTTAAAAATTTTCATCCCCGAAAAGGAACGAAGTCGAAAGTTGTTTAATTAACCAACTCAACTTTCCTTCTGGCTTCCATTCTCCAACTTTTCAGTTTCTAAGAATTTTCAAATTCTTCAAAAATTTGGCTAACACCCTAAATTTTCGAAAAATTTCGCCATAATCTCCTTTGTACGGGGAGGGGTTTGGAAATTTATTGGGCCGTATTAGGTACCTAATAAATCCTAATAAACATGCACATATTTATAGTGATATATTCCGGTGTCCACAGGGGAGTGTGTATAGATCATAACTCCAGAGAATAAATTCTTGCCACCCTATAAATGGTTTTTGTGCCTTAATGAACAGAGAGACATGTTTATTGTCACCTCTAGACTCGTGTGGGTTTTTTATTAATCTTGCAATTTACCGTTACATTTTATATGGTCCATATCAGTCATCAGTTCAAACTGTAAAATATAGTCGTCGCCATACAAGCCTCTCGCTCGTATGGTAAATCTTCAACCTTGTCACACAAGCTCTAAATGCTTATGTGGTATATGATGAAGTATGCCTATCTTCAAGAAGTATGCCATGTAGTGTAGTTCAAAATTAATTGTTACTATCCTATGGCGACATTTATTATTACACACAGAATAACCAGCACTCTGCATCCAATGGCATTCACAGGAGTTGATATAATAATAAAATTGCGCATCCAACTCACTAAGGTTTACCTATTTGTCGGGCACGCAAATAAATTCTTTACTCAACAGCTAATCCATTTACCTGTTCAAACATATATAATTCACATGTATATACTTTATCTATTTTTAAATCAGTTCAATGTGTGATTTAATCGATTAAATTTACCATTCATTCATTGGTTAAATTAATTATCATTCTAATATTTTGTTTAATCAAATCCACAATCACACAACACAAACAACAATCAATTTGTTTTTAACTTTTCAAAAGTATACTAATTAATTCATATACTCTTTTAAAATCATTCGTACTATATAATTAAAAAGTTTACATCCATGCAAAGAAACAACAACAAAGTAGAGAACAAAATGGAAATGCAAAATATGGTAAATGTACCTTGCACCAGAGTCAATTAGAGATATCCACCCTGCACTTAGGATAGGCTTTCTTAATACTCTCCTCAGTTTCTCAAGTACAATCTCGCGGATCTCCACTCCATTGCACTTTGACTAAGTGAACCTTTTTGTTCCTCAGCTCTTTGGTTTCTTTGCCAATTATCTTTAGCGGTTCTCTTCTTACAGCCAATTCTGGAGTAATTTCTATATCCCATTGCGCTACTTCCTCCACGATCAAGTCTAGATCATGTACATGCTTTTGAAGTTGAGACACGTGAAACACTTTATGTACTCCAAGCAACCAATCAGGTAATTGAACCCTATAAGCGAGAGTTCCAATCCGTTCTAGAATAGGAAACGGACCAATAAATTTGGGCGCCAATTTCCCTGTTTTACCGAACCGGATAACTCCTCTCATCGGAGTTACCTTCAAATACACGTGGTCGCCAACATCGAATGATAAATCTCTCCTTATCTTATCTTATCTTCATAGCTCTTCTGTCGGCTTTGAGCAGCTAGTAATCATTTCTTAACGAAATTGACTTTGTCCGCAGCTTCGCGAATCATATCGGGTCCTAATACAAGCCTATTACCAGGTTCTACCCAAAAAGCAGGAGATCGGCACGGTCTACCATATAGTGCTTCGAATGGTGACATTGTCAGGCTTGCTCGGTAGCTGTTGTTGTATGAGAACTCAGCCAAATGCAAATGGTCCTCCCATGATCTGCCAAAATCAATAACACAAGCCCGCAATAAATCTTCTATAATTCGATTCACCCTCTCAGTTTGACCATTTGTCTGAGGATGATAGGCGGTGCTTAGATTTAGCTTTGTCCCCAGTTCTACTTGAAATGCCTCCCAGAATTTTCTAGTAAATATTGGATCACGATCGCGAATGATACTCATGGGAACTCCATGAAGTCTAACTATTTCCCTGAAATAAATCTGTGCTAGACTTTGAGCGGTTCTATTGGATCTGACAGGTATAAAATGGGCGGTCTTCGTGAAGCGATCTATGATCACCCAAATACTGTCATTTCCTTTTCTGTTTCTGGGCAACCCATCTATGAAGTCCATAGAAATGTGTTCCCACTTCCAACCTAGAATATCCAATGGTTACAACAATCCGGCAAGTTTCTGTTGGTCGCTTTTGAATAGTTGGCAAGTAGGACACTTGCTAACATATATTGAAATGTCCCTTTTCATAGCTTTCCACCAGAATGTTCGCTTGAGATCGTTATACATTTTGCTCACACCTGGGTGGATACTCAGCTTGGACATGTGACATTCGCCTAACACTTCTGTTTTGAGCTTGGGGATGTCAGGAACACAAATCCTTCCTCTCAATCTCAGGACCCCATCCTTATCTATTTGAAAACTCGAGCGTTCGCCTTTCTGAATTCTTTTGATCATATCCTTAATAAAATTATCATCTTTATGAAGAATATATATTTTGTCAATCAAGGAAGTCGTAATAATAAAACTAGCGATTATTACATTCTTTCTACTTAGTGCATCAGCCACAACATTGGCTTTCCCTGGAGTATACAAAATCTCAAAATCGTATGCTGCAAGAAATTCTAGCCAACGCTGCTGCCTCAGATTCAAGTCTTTCTAGGTGAACAAATACTTTAGCGACTGATGATCCGTATATAGCTCAAATTTCTCACCTAAAAGATAGTTTCTCCAGATTTTCAAAGCAAATACGATGGCCAATAACTCAAGATCATGAGTAACGTAATTTTTCTCATGCGGTTTTAGCTGACGGCTAGCGTAAGCAACCACTTGACCTCTTTGCATTAATACTGCACCAAAGCCTTCTCTAGAGGCATTTGTCCAGACCTTCAAGTCTTGATTGCCATCGATAATCGTTAATACTAGAGCCTTTGTTAATCTTAATTTTAGCTTTTGAAAAGCCTCCTCACATTCTGGAGTCCACTTGAATCTTGCGTGCTTCTTTGTAAGCTTTGTTAAAGAATCGAAAAATCTTTAACGAACTTCCGATAATAACTAGCCAATCCCAGAAAACTTCGGACTTCTGTTGGAGTACTAGGCTGTTTCCAATTCTGAATAGCAGTGATTTTACTAGGATCCACTGAAATTTCTTGCTTTGACACGACGTGACCTAGGAATTTTACTTCTTCTTGCCAGAATATACATTTGGGAAACTTTGCTTTTAAAACATTCTTTCTGAGAACTTCTAACACTTGTTCCAAATGTTTTTCATGCTCGCTCTCTGACTTGGAGAAGATCAATATGTCATCAATGAAAACCAGAACAAATTTATTCAATACTTCTCTGAAGCTGGAGCGTTACATAAGCCGAACGGCATTACTAACCACTCGTAGAATAAGTCTGGGCCTCTGAATGTTGTCAAAGGAACACACTCTTCGGCAATACGAAGCTGATGGAAACCTGTAGCTAGGTCCATTCGGGAAAATACTTGTGCGCCATTCAATCGATCCAACAAATCATCAATTCGCGACAATGGATATTTGTTATTCAGCGTCTTCTTGTTCAAGTCATGATAATCCACACATAATCTGAGGGTACCATCTGACTTCGGAACAAATACCACAGCTGCTCCCCAATCAGAGAAACTAGGCCTGATCAGACCCTTCCATACTAGCTGTCGAGTTTGATTTGCTAACTCTTCTTTTTCCTTCAAGGTCATTCTTCGAATAGCGTGAACTATTGGCCTTGCATTTGGAACTAAAGAGATTTTAAAATCAATTTCCCTCTGCGGAGGTAAGCTAACAACTTCTTCAAACACATCGCATAGTTCCTGACAATTGGGATATTTTCAATGTCGACCGGAATATTCTCCGTAACGACAGGAACAAGTTCTATTTGAGCAGAAGAAACATCCCAAGCTGACCAAAAATCTTTTCTATCAGAATTCGGGCCTTCACATGGTATGGTTATAAGATCAAACTCAGTAAAATTCATGACGATCGCGATGGTAGAGAACCGATAACGGGAAAAAGAGACAGGCACCCCACAAACCCAACTAAGATCGAGGGAACCCCCAACTGGATTATGGACAGTCATGGGTGCTTTAAGCTTTCTAAAATTTAAATCCAGTTTCTTAACCGCATTCTTTGCAATAATGCTTCATGACACGCCTGTATCAAACAGAACTTTAACTGGAATATCCTTGACAGTAAGCGTGCCTTCTAAAACATCTGGCCTTCCCTGACTAGCTGAGGGCTCAGAAGTTTCTGCTACTTCATTTACTTGAACTACTTCGGCTTTCTTTGATAGTCAGCAATTTTTAGAAATGTGACCAGCTTGTGGCACTTATGGCATCCCCGACCCTCTCGAGCCTTCTTACTGGACTTAGACCCATCATTCTTTCGTCTGCTCGAAGATTCACAATTCCTCATCGAATGCCCTTGCTGATTACAGTTTAAACATATGACTGCTTTAACCTTTTTCCGACTGGCCTTTGGCCTCTTATTGCCTTCAGACTTTGTACTTATCTCAGGCTGCATACTAGCCTCTGTCTGAGTACTTGTCTCTAGGCTATCAGTTTCGAATTTCCATTTGTTGCTAGAACTACATTCCTCTTCGTCGTCAAAAAGGCCTCGCTTATCTAGATCTTCATACTGATAAGCCATGTATATCATTTCAGAAAAAGGAAGCTTCACATGTCCCATTACACTATTTTGGTATTTTCTTTGAAGACCATTAATAAGCCATAGATTCTTCCTCTTTGGATCTTGAATTAGATGCGGGCCAAAATGAGCAAGTTCATTGAATCTCTTATGATATTCTGGAATATTCATATCTCCTTGTATCAGATAGTAGAATTCATCACATAACCGCTCAGTTGCTTCAAGAGGAGTTGTAACACCCCGCCGCCGCTAGGGTCACTCACAAAGGAATGCACTAGCTTTAGAGGGGCATTATTGGTAAACATTCACAGAAATATCACAAGACAGAACATATAAAATAGAGGAAGTAAAATCGAACTTTCATAAACATTTATAATTAAGGTCTAAAGCCTTTTACATCAGAGTACATCAAAACCTGTCTTGCAATAGTAAAGAAGCATAAAGACTTTTTCATAAATTATTCCCCAAATAAAGACAGTAAAGTAGCCATAGCCAAGAAAAGTCCAAGCCATCCATGATGACCTTCAAGCAGAAGAAGTCCAAACTAAACAGCAGTATTTCCTCCCTGTAAGCTAGGGGGGGGGGAACGGAAGAAAAGAGGCGAAACAAAACGGGTCAGTCAAAAAGACTGAGTAAGCCCTATCTACTATTAGTATAAAAACTAGTAAAGTTAACTGACATGAGAAGCTGAGATGAACATAAGCATGATAACAAGATAGATAAGCTAAATCAAAATAACAGGATGAACTACTGAACTCAGGTGAACTAAGGTGTCATGATAAATTACGATGTCAAGATAAAACAAGGTATCACATCGTCAGGTTTCTATCAAGTATAATATCCCAAGATATCTATCACGTATAACGTCCCATGGTATCTATCCTGTACATCTACTCTGCACCTACCGTACTAGTATCCCAATTGTATTGCGTGTTATCCGTGAATGACCCTTACTCAAAAGTCGTGAAATGGTCCCTGTCAACCTAATATGCCGCATATATAGGTTACTCAACTCATATGTTTCTTTCCATGTATAAGTTCAGTTCTTTGCCGTAGGCTGTATGGGCTTACCCATGTAAACGGTTTATCCTTGAAGTTGTTTTGGACTACAACCCTTGATCTAGTTGTGTTTCCTTACCATGAACTATCGCGCGTCCACTTAGGATTTATGCCACATAGGACCGCTAGGGATTATGCTACCTAATGAACGTTTCCGTGTCTCGGTTTGGGTTTTGGCCACCTAGGACCACTAGGGATTACGCCACCCGTCAACCGTGCCCTTGATCCCACGTATGTATCGTGAATCGTTTTCCATGTCTAGATGCACATGTTCCCCAATGTGCCATCCGAGTCCTGTGCCAGGGCAAATCAAGAAATACGGAACTCGGTTGGGAGCTTTAAATCGTCTACCGATGCAGATATCAAGGTCTGTTTTTGTACCCGTGGCTATGGTCCCACGTGACCCCTCCCTCAACTACTGAAAGGCAATCCAAGAAAAATCATGTATAAGAACCACTCCACGGCCCCACTATAGCCCACTTTCCTACGGGCCAACCTCACCCATGACTCGATAGCAAGCACATGGTCTGTTGGGGGTTCCCTGCCTTTCCGCACGTACACGATTGACTAAAGATGGTAGGTAGTCGGCGATGCGCTATCCAGGGCAAAAACAAGAATCGTCGACTCCACGCTAATCCATCCCAGTCTTTAGGTTGCTCGCATAGCAACCAAGGCATACTCTTGGTCCTTCTAACGTAGACCTTAACCTCTCATGGGCCTAGTATAATTACCTGGCAGCCCACAGAGGGATCCCAAGAATATCCTCACGTCCCCCGAAGCTTCCACTTCGGCACCCAGTGCGCTGGAGCTTTTATCCAAGTCAGATAACTTGCTCCCCCTCGTATACTAAGCGATGACCTACCGTATCAGGTTACTCATCATTTTGAGAATTAGTCCTATGTCCTTAGCTAAGAATTATTACTTAGTTACCCTTAACTAAGGTTTACCACTTAGCTTCCTTTCCCGTTATCCTTGATTAACCACGGTTTTCTACCTAGTTCTTCTAGCTAGGGTTTGTTTATTGGGTTAAGTGTTATCATTCAAGTCCATGACTTAACCCGCCCACGAATCACGTCAAAGATTGGCTAAGTATTTAAGTTCAAGACTTAGTCCCACAAGTTGGTTAAGTGTACCCAGAGGCTCATGACTTAACCCTATCAAGTCAAATTGGTCAAGTACTAGCTTACCTTAATCCTATCGGATTATCTTGCTAGATCGATTAAGCATAGATTATCTTAATCCCATCAAATTATCGAGTCGGATTGCTTAAGTATAGGTTGGCTTAACCCCTTCCTCTAATCGTACTACAATGGTTAAGTATATTCTAAAAAGGTCTTGTGACTTCACCTTATCAGGTCCGCGTATTAGATTGGTTAAGTGTAAGTTACTTAACCCCATCAAATCATCATGTATAATTGGTTAAGTATAAGTTGCTTAACCCCATTAAATTATCACGTTAAGTTGGTTAAGTATTGGTTACTTAACCTCATTGAATTACCGCGTTTAAATTGGTTAAGTGTTTAACTTAACCCCATCGAATTACCGTGTTTAGATTAGTTAAGTGTGGATTACTTAACCCCATCTAATTACCGTGTCGGATTAAATAGGTGCAAATTACTTAACCCCATCCCCTAATCATCTTGTATGGTTAAGTGTCATTAAGAAAACTTACTTAACCTTGCCAAATTATCATGTTGGATTGATTAAGTGTTGGTTAACTTAATCCCCGTCCACTAGTCGTATAAAAATGGTTAAGCGTCATTAGGAAAATCAAATCACTTAACCTACCCAACCTTGTCATGTTTTGTTAAGTATCATTAGCCTAACCAATTTACTTAACCCATTTACCCATGTCATATTTGGTTAAGAGTCATTAATCAAATTAACTTAACCCTATCATGTGGCATTAATTACTTAATGCACCCCAACCTCTCACATTAGACTTTGTTGTGGTTACTAGTTAAGCCGGTCGGTTCCGGGTAGCTTTACACCACAACTTGGTCTAACCTCGGGTTCAAGCACAACATGACCAACTTCTCACATTGGGTCCTATTGTTTGCAACTACTAGTTAGGCCGGTCGGTTCCGGGTAGTTTTACGTTGCAAACTCAACCCAACCTCGAGTTGGCCACACTTATATTATCTAAGTGTCATGTCCATCATGTTTCCAAAACATGTTACAAGTTTTCAAGCATTTGGGTAGACCTAACTTAATAGGTAAATTCCCAAAGGGTAGACCTAACTTAATAGGTAAATTCCCAAGCTTATGTTTTTATGCATACTTACATGTCAACTTCCATGTTATATTTCAAGTCATGTTTTCAAGTATAAACACATGTCATATTTAACGTTACATGTTGTCTTGTTTATACCCATTTACCCAAATCATGTTCATGTCATTATGTTTTCCCATAATGTGACCCTAACGCTTTTAAACTCGCATAATGGATTCAAAGAAGGAACTTGTCAAAGGCATGACAAAAGGGGGTATAAAGCCACTAGTTGAACATGGTGGCAAATGAGACATAATGTGTTCATTAACTTGCATGTTACATTCTTAAGCCTCAAAACATGCATAAACCCAAACTTGGCACATAAGCAAATCATGGTGACAAAAGACATGGAATGATGACTAGAAACTCGCATATATCATCATATAAGGATTATGACTTCATATGCAAGTTGACATAATGATTATGAAGATTCTCATGTTGCATAATGCAACATTTCAACATAAAGGTTGTGGCTTTTAGCTCATAAGATCAAGATAATGACTTCATAAACTCGCATAACATGATAGCATGCATCATTCTAATTAATCAAACCCAAACTTTCAACATGAACATTTAACTTCATAGTTAATATCTAAGAGTAGGGAAGGGCTTACATTGCTTTGAAGGCCTAAATCGATTAAACTAAAGCTTGTGAGGAAGCCTATGCATGCCATCACCCAAAAACCCAAAGATGGATGCCCCAAATCAACAAAAACACCATCTTTATGAACAAAGATCAAAGCTTTTGCCTTGAAATCAACTTGAGAGGCTCTCATACTAGCATAGGGACTCTCTAACACTCTCATGATCATGAAACCTTTCATAGAAATGAAGTGGAGGCTAGGATAGTTGAGTGGAGGCCATGAGAGTAGAAATTTTGCCATAGTTTAGTTGCATGAATGAATAATGAGGATTTAGGATAGGTTAGGGTCTTATTTATAGATTAGGCAAGTGTTTTAGGCCATAGGATTAAACCTAGATTCAATCCAAGCCATCAAAGCATGTCTTGGGGAAGAAGTCAAGTGTAGGAACCATCTAGGGCCTTTAGATTAAAGATGAACCATGAGAACCATCCAAATGCAAAATCTGCATTTGAGCGAATCGGCCCACGGGTTGACAGCCAAACACCCTGGATTAACCCCTAGTCGACCCAGCGGGCTTGGGTCGACCTCAAAAATCGGCCGGTTCGGTTATTCCCCTCTCCCAATTCGCTGTTTTGAACATTTTTGCATATTTATTTATTTAATTTTCAATTATATATATATATATATCAATATATATATTTTTCTGCGCAACCCATTTCACTTAATTAAGTATACTTTAATTTGGGAATTTTTCGTGAAACTTCGCGAGGCCATATCTTGGTCGTACGGAATCCGATTTTCGAAAACTCGGACTCTATTTCGCGTATTTTTCCGAGACGAACGCAATGGCATAGCCCGTTTCACTTGATTCAGAATTTAAAATTAAATTCTGCCTTGATTCTCATCTTTAATCATGTTATCGAAATACGGGTTGTTACATTCTCCCCACCTTTTAGGATTTCATCCCCGAAATCTCCAAGTTAGGAAGAACATATCCTACCATCCATCATCCATCTACTCAAAACATCATCCACGAGCAACCATTGTCCTTAGATGATTTCTAATGCTGTATGAATATATGCAAGACGTGTGTGTACATGTTCCTTAGCTAATGCTAATGATCAGGCCTGAATAATCTTTCTAATGCAAAAATATGTATAGTGCCATGAATCCAACATGTATGCAAATAGTCCTAGCCATATAGATACTATATGCGTGCACAATCATTCATTCATATGCAACAACCGCATGATAACACATTCGATTTCATCCATAAACAAGTATAAATACTCATGCATATGCAATATGAAATGTGACCGAGCCGAGCTAGAATCTAATGTGTATTCGCGCATCCACGAGCAACCACTTGCAACCATATCAATCATAACATGTTTCAAATACATGTTTACATCCATAGGGTTCTACCTAGAATTCCCTGAAATAGGGTCGAGAAGATAAACAAGACAAACTCCTTATGGGGTTTGTAACAGAAAATAGGACCAAGAGGATGTCCACAAAAGATAGCCTACAAGTAAGCTCTACAGAAAACAGGGATCAAGGATATACTCCCAAAAAGAGATATCATGCGCGTGTCTAGTCTTTGACCATCAAAGTCGTATTTCCTTGAGCTCAATTCCATTGTGCCTTGACAGTCCTTTAACTTCGCGATTTCGTAGCTTCTTATTTCCTGTTTCCATAACATGAGCTGAAACTCATTTCTTCGTCGCCTCTCGTTCCACTTGCACTTATCCTTTTCCTAAAATACTTGACGCAAACATGACTGCATACTCATGATCTCATGCAAGCTTTCCAAAATTCACTAATGAATCTCGGACCTCGTACCACAAGGTATTCCACATAGAAGAACTTTCTCTTGAAAGTAAACAGATGCCAACCAGGTTATCAAGCGCACTTACTAAGGTGATTTCTATAACCCATGCATAAGTGAAATAAACCATCCGTCTTATCGGCGAACACCACTCGATTGGGCTTCCAATTTCCCATAAAGGCATCAAGGGATTCTAAGTAACTAACCATGACCGAACCCAAAAGGTTACACGAGACTTCGAGGGTATTACCAAGGCTAGTCAAGAGTCTAACTACCCTCCTATCAAAACCGAGAGTGGCACCCCTTACTGGATAACCACTTCATCCCTAGAATCCATCCATAGCTTATAAACATAAGCATTATTTCCAAACTCAACACTTGGCATAGACATTCCCAAATCCAAACAAGTCATGTATAAATGGACTGATTCTCCAATAGGACTTTGAGACAAAAATGGGATTCTCTATTACGCTAGTACTTAAGGTGCAGAGACTCAACTGTCGAAGCAGACTTAAATGATACGATGATCAAAACAAAGTCCTAACGGGATGATAGAGAAGAAAAGATAAACCTTTAACAAGATCGTCACCCTCCTTCCGAGGTACCCTAGAAATGAGAGCATACTGCTGCCCTCCCGATGATCTTGTCCTTTTCCCATAATACTTAACTATCCGTCCCGTTTTACCATGCCAAAGGTACTCTCTCGTCATGGGTTTCATTGTTCATCCTTCTCTCTCGTCCTGGGCTGAGCCATACCAACAAGTTGCTCATCCTTAAGCTCGTATCCTTTATCCTCTTCCTCACTATCCTTTCTTATAACGCGGCCACTGGTCTCTCGAGAACCACCTCCATCGTAAGGAAAACACTTTCGTAGATAGAAAAGACTAGTCGTAGTTAAAACCACTGTGACTACAGATGGAGGAAAGAAAGGAAAAGAGATTCAATTAAGGAAACAAGGATAGTGCTAAAGGCCTTTGGGGAATAGCCTTTTTATTTTAAAAGAAAATTTTCTTTAAAAATGCTTCTTTATAAACGATTTTCAAATAGTTTTCAAAAGGTCTTTAAAAACTTTTGCCCAGTCTGGTAACCTTCTGCTCTGATACCACGTGTAACACCCCGCCTCCGCTAGGGTCACTCACAAAGGAATGCACTAGCTTTAGAGGGGCATTATTGGTAAACATGCACAGAAATATCACAAGACAGAACATATAAAATAGCGGAAGTAAAATCGAACTTTCATAAACATTTATAATTAAGGTCTAAAGCCTTTTACATCAGAGTACATCAAAACCTGTCTTGCAATAACAAAGAAGCATAAAGACTTTTTCATAAATTATTCCCCAAATAAAGACAGTAAAGTAGCCATAGCCAAGAAAAGTCCAAGCCATCCATGATGACCTTCAAGCAGAAGAAGTCCAAACTAAACAGCAGTATTTCCTCCCTGTAACCTGGGGGGAAACGGAAGAAAATAGGCGAAACAAAACGGGTCAGTCAAAAAGACTGAGTAAGCCCTATCTACTATTAGTATAAAAACTAGTAAAGTTAACTGACATGAGAAGCTGAGATGAACATAAGCATGATAACAAGATAGATAAGCTAAATCAAAATAACAGGATGAACTACTGAACTCAGGTGAACTAAGGTGTCATGATAAATTACGATGTCAAGATAAAACAAGGTATCACATCGTCAGGTTTCTATCAAGTATAATATCCCAAGATATCTATCACGTATAACGTCCCATGGTATCTATCCTGTACATCTGCTCTGCACCTACCGTACTAGTATCCCAACTGTATTACGTGTTATCCGTGAATGACCCTTACTCAAAAGTCGTGAAATGGTCCCTGTCAACCTAATATGCCGCATATATAGGTTACTCAACTCATATGTTTCTTTCCATGTATAAGTTCAGTTCTTTGCCGTAGGCTGTACGGGCTTTCCCATGTAAACGGTTTATCCTTGAAGTTGTTTTGGACTGCAACCCTTGATCTAGTTGTGTTTCCTTACCATGAACTATCGCGCGTCCACTTAGGATTTATGCCACCTAGGACCGCTAGGGATTATGCTACCTAATGAACGTTTCCGTGTCTCGGTTTGGGTTTTGGCCACCTAGGACCACTAGGGATTACGCCACCCGTCAACCGCGCCCTTGATCCCACGTATGTATCGTGAATCGTTTTCCATGTCTAGATGCACATGTTCCCCAATGTGCCATCCGAGTCCCGTGCCAGGGAAAATCAAGAAATACGGAACTCGGTCGGGAGCTTTAAATCGTCTGCCGATGCAGATATCAAGGTCTGTTTTTGTACGCGTGGCTATGGTCCCACGTGACCCCTCCCTCAACTACTGAAAGGCAATCCAAGAAAAATCATGTATAAGAACCACTCCACGGCCCCACTATAGCCCACTTTCCTACGGGCCAACCTCACCCATGACTCGATAGCAAGCACATGGTCTGTTGGGGGTTCCCTGCCTTTCCGCACGTACACGATTGACTAAAGATGGTAGGTAGTCGGCGATGCGCTATCCAGGGCAAAAACAAGAATCGTCGACTCCACGCTAATCCATCCCAGTCTTTAGGTTGCTCGCATAGCAACCAAGGCATACTCTTGGTCCTTCTAACGCAGACCTTAACCTCTCATGGGCCTAGTATAATTACCTGGCAGCCCACAGAGGGATCCCAAGAATATCCTCACGTCCCCCGAAGCTTCCACTTCGGCACCCAGTGCGCTGGAGCTTTTATCCAAGTCAGATAACTTGCTCCCCCTCGTATACTAAGCGATGACCTACCGTATCAGGTTACTCATCGTTTTGAGAATTAGTCCTATGTCCTTAGCTAAGAATTATTACTTAGTTACCCTTAA
The DNA here is from genome assembly GCA_030737875.1 of Allium sativum. Lineage (NCBI taxonomy): Eukaryota > Viridiplantae > Streptophyta > Magnoliopsida > Asparagales > Amaryllidaceae > Allium > Allium sativum. The sequence continues at coordinate 785,509,675 of CM060916.1, read as the reverse complement.
CTAAGGTTTACCACTTAGCTTCCTTTCCCGTTATCCTTGATTAACCACGGTTTTCTACCTAGTTCTTCTAGCTAGGGTTTGTTTATTGGGTTAAGTGTTATCATTCAAGTCCATGACTTAACCCGCCCACGAATCACGTCAAAGATTGGCTAAGTATTTAAGTTCAAGACTTAGTCCCACAAGTTGGTTAAGTGAACCCAAAGGCTCATGACTTAACCCTATCAAGTCAAATTGGTCAAGTACTAGCTTACCTTAATCCTATCGGATTATCTTGCTAGATCGATTAAGCATAGATTATCTTAATCCCATCAAATTATCGAGTCGGATTGGTTAAGTATAGGTTGGCTTAACCCCTTCCTCTAATCGTACTACAATGGTTTTGTATATTCTAAAAAGGTCTTGTGACTTCACCTTATCAGGTCCGAGTATTAGATTGGTTAAGTGTAAGTTACTTAACCCCATCAAATCATCATGTATAATTGGTTAAGTATAAGTTGCTTAACCCCATTAAATTATCACGTTAAGTTGGTTAAGTATTGGTTACTTAACCTCATTGAATTACCGCGTTTAAATTGGTTAAGTGTTTAACTTAACCCCATCGAATTACCGTGTTTAGATTAGTTAAGTGTGGATTACTTAACCCCATCTAATTACCGTGTCGGATTAGATAGGTGCAAATTACTTAACCCCATCCCCTAATCATCTTGTATGGTTAAGTGTCATTAAGAAAACTTACTTAACCTTGCCAAATTATCATGTTGGATTGATTAAGTGTTGGTTAACTTAATCCCCGTCCACTAGTCGTATAAAAATGGTTAAGCGTCATTAGGAAAATCAAATCACTTAACCTACCCAACCTTGTCATGTTTTGTTAAGTATCATTAGCCTAACCAATTTACTTAACCCATTTACCCATGTCATATTTGGTTAAGAGTCATTAATCAAATTAACTTAACCCTATCATGTGGCATTAATTACTTAATGCACCCCAACCTCTCACATTAGACTTTGTTGTGGTTACTAGTTAAGCCGGTCGGTTCCGGGTAGCTTTACACCACAACTTGGTCTAACCTCGGGTTCAAGCACAACATGACCAACTTCTCACATTGGGTCCTATTGTTTGCAACTACTAGTTAGGCCGGTCGGTTCCGGGTAGTTTTACGTTGCAAACTCAACCCAACCTCGAGTTGGCCACACTTATATTATCTAAGTGTCATGTCCATCATGTTTCCAAAACATGTTACAAGTTTTCAAGCATTTGGGTAGACCTAACTTAATAGGTAAATTCCCAAAGGGTAGACCTAACTTAATAGGTAAATTCCCAAGCTTATGTTTTTATGCATACTTACATGTCAACTTCCATGTTATATTTCAAGTCATGTTTTCAAGTATAAACACATGTCATATTTAACGTTACATGTTGTCTTGTTTATACCCATTTACCCAAATCATGTTCATGTCATTATGTTTTCCCATAATGTGACCCTAACGCTTTTAAACTCGCATAATGGATTCAAAGAAGGAACTTGTCAAAGGCATGACAAAAGGGGGTATAAAGCCACTAGTTGAACATGGTGGCAAATGAGACATAATGTGTTCATTAACTTGCATGTTACATTCTTAAGCCTCAAAACATGCATAAACCCAAACTTGGCACATAAGCAAATCATGGTGACAAAAGACATGGAATGATGACTAGAAACTCGCATATATCATCATATAAGGATTATGACTTCATATGCAAGTTGACATAATGATTATGAAGATTCTCATGTTGCATAATGCAACATTTCAACATAAAGGTTGTGGCTTTTAGCTCATAAGATCAAGATAATGACTTCATAAACTCGCATAACATGATAGCATGCATCATTCTAATTAATCAAACCCAAACTTTCAACATGAACATTTAACTTCATAGTTAATATCTAAGAGTAGGGAAGGGCTTACATTGCTTTGAAGGCCTAAATCGATTAAACTAAAGCTTGTGAGGAAGCCTATGCATGCCATCACCCAAAAACCCAAAGATGGATGCCCCAAATCAACAAAAACACCATCTTTATGAACAAAGATCAAAGCTTTTGCCTTGAAATCAACTTGAGAGGCTCTCATACTAGCATAGGGACTCTCTAACACTCTCATGATCATGAAACCTTTCATAGAAATGAAGTGGAGGCTAGGATAGTTGAGTGGAGGCCATGAGAGTAGAAATTTTGCCATAGTTTAGTTGCATGAATAAATAATGAGGATTTAGGATAGGTTAGGGTCTTATTTATAGATTAGGCAAGTGTTTTAGGCCATAGGATTAAACCTAGATTCAATCCAAGCCATCAAAGCATGTCTTGGGGAAGAAGTCAAGTGTAGGAACCATCTAGGGCCTTTAGATTAAAGATGAACCATGAGAACCATCCAAATGCAAAATCTGCATTTGAGCGAATCGGCCCACGGGTTGACAGCCAAACACCCTGGATTAACCCCTAGTCGACCCAGCGGGCTCGGGTCGACCTCAAAAATCGGCCGGTTCGGTTATTCCCCTCTCCCAATTCGCTGTTTTGAACATTTTTGCATATTTATTTATTTAATTTTCAATTATATATATATATATATATATATATATATCAATATATATATTTTTCTGCGCAACCCATTTCACTTAATTAAGTATACTTTAATTTGGGAATTTTTCGTGAAACTTCGCGAGGCCATATCTTGGTCGTACGGAATCCGATTTTCGAAAACTCGGACTCTATTTCGCGTATTTTTCCGAGACGAACGCAATGGCATAGCCCGTTTCACTTGATTCAGAATTTAAAATTAAATTCTGCCTTGATTCTCATCTTTAATCATGTTATCGAAATACGGGTTGTTACAGGAGTAAATCTTTCTTAGAAAATTTATTTAAATCTATTCCAGGTAATATTACCTTCTGGATCATCCTTAATAACTGTTTCCCACCAGAACAAAGCTTCATCTTTTAGTGCCCGAGATGCTAGTAATCTTTTCTGATCATTTCTTAGCTGGAGACGCTCAAGAATTCTATTTTGGTATTTTCTTTGAAGACCATTAATAAACCTCAGATTCTTTCTCTTTGGATCTTGAATTAGATGCGGAGCAAAATGAGAAAGTTCATTGAATCTCTTATGATATTCTGGAATATTCACATCTCCTTGTATCAGATAGTAGAATTCATCACATAACCGCTCAGTTGCTTCTGGAGGAGTAAATCTTTCTTGGAAAATTTCTTTAAATCTATCCCAGGTAATATTACCTTCTGGATCATCCATAATAACTATTTCCCACCAGAACAAAGCTTCGTCTTTGAGTGCCCGAGATGCCAATAATCTTTTCTGATCATTTCTTAGCTGGAGACGCTCAAGAATTCTTTCAGCAGAACGCATCCAATCTTGAGTTTGACTAATGGATTCATTTCCCGAGAATGATACTCCACCCAGATTTCGATATTTCTTTAATAGAGCTTCTAGATCTGGTTCTGTATTCCTTCTTCTGTTTCTGACACTCATTTTCTATTACTTCTGCAAATAGCAGACCAAGTGTCAGGTCAAAAGAAAAGAAAATTTTAAAACATAGAGACATATACTTGAATGTAAATATGTCCATTAGGGTGTATCTCATTTTTCTATACTCATACTAGGATATTACTGATCCTATCTGTAATGAGTTATTCGTCCTAGAACACTACTGGTTCTATTTCTGACGAGTTCGTTAATAAGTTATATCCCAGAACAAAGCTTTACCAAAGCTCTGATACCACGTTTGTGACGACCCCAAACCCCATACGACGGTGGCAAGGGTAATCTATGGAATATAACACATAAACAGATAACAACAGAACAGAAATAAATAAATACACTAGATAATGTACAATAGAATACACTAGATAAACATAATCATCAGAGTTACACAGTATACAGGATCATACTTAGTACAAATACAGTTCTGCTATACATAAATGTCTACAGCGGAAAACAAAACATAATATGTACAATAGGAGATGAACAACATAAAAAGAGATAAATGATAGAATCCATCTTCAGCTCCAGCTATCCAGAAAGAGCCTGCTGAAACCTGAATACAAGGCTGCCTGTGTAGAAAAAGGGGCACCTGAGTTTGCAAGTGAAACAAACTACGAGTCAGTCATGGGACTGGTATGAGAAATCTATTTTAAATTATTTTACAATTTGTCCAATCACAGGACCACGCCACTAACGCGAAACGGGTTTACTCCATTGGATTGCCAGTGCTTTAAACAAGTAAATCTTTTAAACATCGCAATTCTTTTTATAAAAATGAAGCCATTATAAAACTCAGTTCCCATCACACAATGCAACGCAAACCGGAGGATAGAGTTTTACCTTATAATGGCCAAAATATGCTTGATACAAATAAAACGAAAGAATTTGATATTATTACTAGTGTTTATATGTTTCAAAAACAATTTCAATCATAAGTATCAATCATAGACAGCATTAATGCCCCATACCACTTTGTCGCCATATATAGGTATGCAATCAAAACCGCATGATGTCATATTTGGAAATTGGATTTTCATCATGAACCAAGGAAAGGGATCGTCCTTACCACTTCGAGACAATCTAGCCTACCATGTCTCAGGGCCCAGACTCAGGTAGGCCCCTGGATCATCAAGGTTAGTCCACTTGATGTGGATTAAAATGCCTGAACACTGCGTTTCCCCACCCTATGGGGCGTAAACTGGTCATATCCCGACCAGGCCATCGGCTCCAAAGAGACCGAACTAACCGAAGCACCTCACTATCCATCATCCACATAAGTAAAATGCCCGGCCGTGTCAAACCCAAAACACCACTCCTAGCTAGAAAGAAACGCAGGTCCTCCCTGAGGTCCTCTCCCGTTTCTGGCTCATACCGGGGTGTGAGGCTCGCGAAACAACGCTAAAAACAAAGCTAGCTATTCAAAGCCATGCTTTGATCATCAACCACAAAGCTCTGCTTTTCAACAAAATCTTTGATCATTTGTATCTTAGAATGCCACACAGGCAAACCACTCCATGCAACCGATATCTATGAATCACACAGAATGATATCCAATGCCAGACACACAGTCCATTTACAAGTCCGTTCTGGGTCTGAATGAAACCGGAGGCACCTTATACCTCGCATATCCCTACAATCAACAAGTACGTCCGGACGGCTACCACTTTATCCCCCTTCAAGGTAGTTACTCCCATCGTGAGCATCAGTAGCACCCATTCATTCGATGTGAAGATCGTCGGTCTTGCACCATATTCATATCTTCGACTTCTAACCGTCGATCAATTATTTGAAATGAGAATTAACTCGACCTTTTCAAATAATTCACGTATATCTAGAATTTCAAACCAATTCATTTCAATGGTTAAATTATTCGACTTCAATAATTCTGCTCTTTAATGTATTTTCGCGTCAAACACATTCAACCATCAAATATCCAATAAACCGAGTAAATTCAGTTTATTTCCATTCCATATCGTTTATAATATTTTATAACGATTTATTCTATTTTTATTTATTTAAAAATAGCCAATTCATTCAAACGACGCTTCAGGCCATAACGCGGCCGTGGCGCTGTTTTTCTTCAGATTTGATTTACACATATCTGTAAATCTAACTGTTGGATCTTTATAAATTTTGTATCATTAGAAAGATCTTTTCAAAATGAATCCAACTGTTCCAGTTTTAGGAAAATCCGACGGTCGGATCTCCCAGTACAATCATTTGAAGTTACAATTTCAAAATTCAAACTGCAACGTCGTTGTTAGATTTATTTTAATTATATATATATATAAATATAATCGATTCTGGCGCTGTTTTCCTTTAGATTTGAATTAAACATTCCAGACAATCCAACCGTTGGATCTTTACAAAGTTGTGTTGTTGGAAAGATATTTCCAAAGCGAACCCAATGGTTTTGGTTTCGGGAAAATCCGATGGTCGGATCTCCCGCAATAATCGTTTGAAATCACGGTTTCAAAATATGAACTGCAGCTTCGTTATTCGATTTATTTTAATTATATATATATATATATAAATATAATCCATTCTTCAATTTCAAAAACATATTCTCTTCATATATTTGATAAAAATGATATTTTTATCCAACAGATATTTATTTCATCACATCACTATTTTTAACAATTCATATATATAATAAAAATGTGATTTTTGTTGTAAAACAATTTATTTCAAAACACGATTATTTTACATAGTTCATACATAAGGGAAAAAAATGTTATTTTTATCTTTCAAAGAATTTATTCAAACATGAATTTCTATTCAACACATGAATGTTTTCTATAGTTTATATATATGATAAAAATGTGATTTTTATTGTTAAAACAATTTATTTTAAAACACGAACAATTTATTTAGTCTATATGTGTAATAAAATGTTATTTTTATCTTTCAAAGAATTAATTTAACACATGAATTTCTATTCAATAAATAAATTTCTATTTAACACATGAATTCTACTCAACACATGAATATAGTTTCAACACATGAATATGGTTTCAACACAAGAAAATAATTCTAACACATGAATATTATTGAAAATTTCGGCAGCATAACGACAGGGTAGTTAAAACTGGCACCGTCCTTAGTACAGCTCCTCGCTCTACCTTAAAGCCTCGCAACTTTTGACAATGAGGATTTTCAATATCTAGTTCGTACGCAGACGAATTTCCCATATACTAATCCTATTGGAATTTCAACCACTATCAATCATTTCAAATCAACCACTCATGATATTCACCAAATTTCACATCAACCAATAATCCAAACAATTTCACAACCAATATATATATCGTCCATGGTTTTTGGACGAGGGGAGTTTATATATATATATATATTTGTATATAACTATATTTTGATTTCATTTCAATATCATTTCAATTCATTTCAATGCATATATGATTTCTACAACGCATATATAACTTATACATCGAACATACAACTTATACAATGCTTATACAAGAGGTGTACAACGCTTATATAACTCATACATCGACTATATAATTTATACATCGTTGTTTCCATATCATTTATAAATCAGAAATCTTACATTGGGTTCCACTCCTCCAAAAATCGTAGAAGGCTCAAAAAAATATCCGGTCTCTTCTAGAATGTAGAAGATGTTCGCACGAGTCCGCTGTCTCTTGTTTCACTGGATTTCGACCACATAGCAAAAAGATATGATTTTTATTGTAAAACCATAAACTATAGCGCTTTAAATTGCTATAATCAGTTAAAATTAAAAACAGCCGTACATTCCGTGTTAATGTTCAAAACTAGGTCTGCGTTTTTCAACAAATCCGTGCAACTATGTGAGGATCGGGCGGCGCAGCATCGTAGGGCTTGGAGAGAGTTTTCCGACGAGGGTGGTGGGGTCGAGCTCGAAGCGATGGTGGGGGTGAAAATCCGTTCGATGGGGCGGTACTTCTCGAGCACGAATCTCGGGAACGGCGCCACTAGAGGTTCCAATACCAGTATGGATTTGAAGCTCTCGCGATGTTCTTCAAAATCTTCAACTGGGTCGAAGGCTATCGATGCATGGATTGATCGGAAAGTGGCCGGGAAGGGGAGAACGTTAGTCGCCATCAACGAGAGTGGTTATCAGGGTTTTTTAGATTTTTTTTATAAAATTAATTTATGAAAGGAAAATTTTGATTGTTCTATACTTTATTTAATTTTAAAATAGGGTTTTCTAAAACGAACTCCAATCCAAACCCATTGACTGTCATCCCTAGCTAAATACCCCCATTCCGAACACAATGGGATATGTTTCGTAGGCCCATTCGACTGTCTCAATAAGTTTTTCTTCAAATTAAAATATAAAACATTCAATATTTGATTTGAACTGTAACGAACTGGGATTTTCGACTCCGAAAATCAACATAAAACCCATGTTAATTATTCAGGTATTGAATATTCCAGATCATTAATAGAAAGAAGTTAGAGGGTGAGAATAGATAAGATAGAAAATTAGAATAGTAGAAGAAGAAGAACACAATCAGAGTAAACACGAATCTCACAACGGAACGAATAAAATATATTATAACATAACTTTGAAATAAAACAGTATATGTATACCATAACACTATCAGAGTACAACACTTACACACAACAGAAATAACACTAGCTATATAATCCTGAAGCCTCCTGCTTCAAGCTCCTCCAAGTATATCTGTAAAGACCTGAACTACTTGACTGCCCGAACGAATTTGGGCACCCAAGAGTTTAGGGAAAACAAAACAAAATAAACTCTGGGTCAGTCATGGGACTGGTGTGAGTAAACTCAAATCATTTGGTTTAACTTTCCAAAATCCTTTTCAAAAGGAAAGATAACCGTAAGACCGATCCACACATAAACATGGATGGTTTTTACCTTACGATAACCCAAAACAGTTTTGGAAATCAATACTTCTCTAATATTATAATAATGTCTAATCACAAGTAATTAACAATCTAGTAGAACCCTTGCATCTCACGTTCACAATATGTAGTATACAAACAAAACCCGCGGAGCTTATTGGAGATTGGATTCCAACTATGACAAGGTATGGGACCACCTGCCGATAGTGTATCTCTTGAGGCAAATACACTGGGTTCAACAAGAACATCTTGCAACCCGGCCCTCATATGACCGACCGCTCATTTCGCTTGAGTGTATCGAATGTATATCACCAACGGTTGGGAGCTACCCACGGTCTTCCCCAAAAGGGACAGCATCGAACATAAATAAAGTATGAAATGGATTTTCTCTAGATAGGTGATATACATCCTAATGGGAGCGACCCACTTAGCTATGCTGCCTGCCCGACTTCTGTCATTTCACGGTTGATGAGGCTTGAGTTCATAACGTATCTTTGACAGATCATACATTCATTTACTTTGAATGCCACATTGTCATACCCGCCAAATCACAAATTGATTTCCTCAAAAATACCACGGGTATAAAGCTAACAACAACAACAACAACAACAAAGCCATATATCCTAAACAAGTTGGGGTTGGCTAGATATGGAACCCAAAATTAAAATAAAAATAAAAGAAATAATAATGATAATAACATATAACCACAGGTATAAAGCGAAGAGAAACAAATTCCTCCGCAACCAAACGTAAGTACGTTTGAAGAGATCAACTTACGTGATCCTTTAAATATACTCTGTCAGACATTCGTCCATTCACGTTTGTCCTGGGACTGGACAAGCCGAAGGCACTATTCTGTAAACATGATAGTCCTTGCATAACTCCGTCTTCAATATTTGATCGCAACACTAACATCCATACAGAGTGGTTTTCAGATAATGCATCTGATCCCGGTCTCTTCATATTGATGACGATAAAATGGTCCAAACTTTGATAGTCGGTGATTTAACTATCATAGAAAAACAGGTGTGCAACCAACGATATTATTTCCAGATGGAGATTCTATCGATCAATCATCAAACCACATTTATCTCTTTCTACAAAATTATCTTTAATTTATCCATTTCCCCATTTCTATATATTTGTAAATTCTTATTTTCTAAAATTAGAAAATATACATCATCAATCATTGGAAAACATTTCCAATCTCTGTTTCACGTATCACTGTCATTCCAGTATTCTTTCTCATTAACATTTCATTTGCTATGATTAGAAAATATCTCTGATTATATTTGGAAAATATTTCCAAAATGTATTCATTTGATTTAAAACAGATGTTAAATAAAACATCACTAAGCCAATTTAAACAATTTCACTCATTAACTAAGTTCACTAAATCAATCTTCACTATCGAACCTTGCCCATTCCTTAGTTAAAAATGAAGTCAGTCAAGTTGGGGTATAATTACCTCTCAGACCTTAACTGAACAACATTTCTAACCTCAAAATAGACAAAGTTCACCTTTCAAACCTTTAACAACTTCCTTACGTAACTCAGATCCTATTTATGAACCCTCTTCTTTATTTTAAAACATTGATTTTAACTATAGCGTTATAATTCCTTTCTTCTTAAATATCCAACTTCAAAATGTAACTTTTATTCCTTAATTTAACTCAATAACTAACCCACTCATCTATAAATAAATAAGTAAATCTCGATTTAACCGGAAAGTAAATATTACTTTCCCGAACTCGATATAATCGAATTCCGTGTATAATTCTCTTTTTCGAATAATCTCTTTTCGATAACTCTTTTTCGAATAAACTATATTCGATAACACTTTCTTCGAATAACTATGTTCGATAATCTCTCTTCGAATGATTTACATTCGATTAACTTTCTACGAATAATTTACATTTGATTAATCTCCTTTCGAATAAACTATATTCAATTAACTCCCTCAATTTTATTCGGATAAATTGTTTTGAATAACTCCTTTGATTTAACTCATTTGGATTAACTCAGTTTGATTAACTCAACTCAATTAACTCAACTTATTTACTCTACTTATTTAACTCCTATCTGATAACTAATATTCGATTTATTTATATTCGAATGACTATGTCTGTTTTAACTTTATTTCGAATGGCTAATATTCAATTTAACACCATTCGCTTGACTCTTGATCGCAACGATCACAATGGTTACGCCTGAGTCCCTCAGGAAACATCCGACCGCCATAAGCTATCTGCAGCCCTGCGAATTACGCTAGCAGTCGTACGAAATGGCAACACATTCTAAATAACTAAGTTGACTAACTCTATCTCAAATAACTATATTCGATCAACTCTAATTGAATAATTAATATTCAATTAATTCTAATTAGATTAACTCTAACTGATTAACTCTAACTGATTATTCAGTTTCAAATATCGATGTTGAAATCTATTCTTACTCCTCTATATAAGTCCTGACTTATATATTCTATTTATCCATGATAAATATTTCATAAAATTTATAAAATATTATTTATAAATTTAACTTATCAATCCATCGGTTAGAATAGATAATATTTAAGAACTTTACTTTAAATCCATATCAAGTTATACCCATGTGCGAAGCACGGGTCTAAACATTTCAATTGAAAAATTCTCCTTTTATACAATTCTAGTCACTTTTCAAGTATTTCCTTTTATAATCTATTTATTTCAAAATAAATCCCTTTTTAATAATTCTATTTATTCTATAAAATATTTTCTTTTTATATAAAATCCATTGATTTTGTAAGTAATTCCTTTCATAATCTAACTATTTCTTTCCTATTCACTTTACATGTATTTCCCCTTTCTATTCTATTTATTTTTCAAATAAATATTCCTTTTCAATTCAATTTGTAAATGGTTTACAAATATTTATTTTCAATTCTATCTATTTGATTAACCAATAAATATTCCTTTTTAATCTATTTATTTTCTAAATAAATAGTTTCTTTTTATAAAATCTTTTGATTTTATAAATAATTCTTTTTCAATATAACATTGAAAATTCCCTTTTTAACATTCCAGTATTCTTTATGTTATTTAACATACCATACAACAATTATCGGCATCATTTAGCCATACAAAATCAATAACAGATTTCATATCACATCATATAACACAATATATGAAAAAACAGTAAAATAAATGTTGAGGAACCCAGTTGGATCCCTCCGACCTATTTCCCTGCATCCACAGATGTTAAACAATAAAATTAACATCAATTTCATTTTACTATGAAACATTCTGCTAAATAGAATCAATATTTGAGTTACGATTTATATCTATATCGTTATCTATATTTTCAATCAACTGACTAGCAGTTCAACCAAACAGCCAACACACAGCAAACAACCATCATTTATAAATTCTAAAAATATTTTGTAAAAATATAAATTGAGCAGAGTTAGTGAGATTACTCACATTGGATGGTTTATCGTTGAATAACGATAATTGGTCATTGATTTGATTCAGGCGTTAAATTCCACCGTAAATCCAAACGATCCCCAATTCATTCCCAGTCAGTTCCATGGTGGAGCCACCGTCCATACGAACCGATCTTGTTTTGCTGAATTCGGTTCACATATGCAAAAGCTATTGATTTTACAAGTTAATGTAATATTTAATTTAAACTAAACTGAGTTTATTCTTCATACGGGCCTTTCCCATTTAAAAACTCGGCCCACTTCTGATTTGAATACCCAAACCGAAAGGCGTAGTACCTTTCTTCCTCAACCAAGAAACCCGTAATTGCCCCTTATTCCCAAAGCCATAGCCGAACTTCCATCTCCAACCATTCTTCCACACTTGCTAACTCAAAACAAATACCACAAACATAATCCTCTTTGAACCCTCTACCCATTCATCACCCATACGCCTCACTCGATCCCCTCTCCTCGGCCTTGACCAGACATTCTCGACCGCGACAGTGGTCACGCAACCACCCAATAGGGCATCGCACTCCACCCTACCGAGTCGACGCCTTGCGCCCTGGAGTTGACCCGTCGCCTTCCCTGGTCCTCCGTCGCACCCAGTAGGAGCAGCAGCAAAACCTTAGGTTCACTGCAATATTCCAACGACAGAAACTGCAATCGCATCCTACGATTTGAACACCAAACTGAAGCTGTTGGAACAAGGATCCCATTTATATATGATTTGCAATTTGTAGATTTTTCTACCATTTTATATTGGATTTTAAAATTCACGTTTTTCTTGGAGGGAGGAATATGTGGCAGCTACAAGTGCCTTGACCAGAAAAGAGAAATGTCTAGGGTTAGAATAAGTTAGGATTATTTATAGGAGAGTTTTAATATATTTTTGTTCGATTTTTATATTTATTTTTAAGTAATTGCTGCTTGTATACGCTGTTCAAAAATCCCTGTGATCACACACAATACCCAAAAATCACGAAACTGGACATTCGGCTAGAGTTTGATATTGCGGACCCAACGAAACTGGTTTCGTCGAATTCCAACTCTGTTTGCTCACACAGCGTATTTTTAATCGTCAAAATACTGATTGTTTTTCACATTAAAAATCCGTACGGCCACGCAGTGACTTCAAAAATGACGAAAATTCAAATCTAACAACAATTTAATATTACGGATCCAACAAAATTAGTTTCGTTGAATTCCGAGGTCATTTACAAAACTGGCTATTTTTAAAGCTCCAAATAACCCATTTAAATATAGAAATATATTTAAAAACATTTAAAACTAATATTTAAAAATAAATATCATCGTATATATTCACAACAAAATATCATACTGCTACACTGGGGTTTATAACTCGATATTTCAAATCCAGTGTTACATCGATATTCGATTTATACTTAAAAATCCATTTTAAAATATAAATAAATCAAAATAAATTATAAAGGAATTCCACATCGACTTTTCTAAAATTTTATTTGGACATAACTAAAAATCTACATGACGAAATCTCGATTTTTCTCTTCCATCAGAAAAATATATTTCACCAGCTCCTAACGTTTCTTGTTTCATAGAAATCTGATTTAAAACGAATCCTGTATATTCAGTTGAAGTTCCAATCACCAAATAGCGAACTGCCGTGCCATTTCGAGCTCGATTATAATTATACATTCAAACTGCCGTTCAAATAATATATTCGTTATTCTAATTCAATTCTAAACTGAATTAAATATCACCGATGATCCAATTCACACCATTTTGTGAATTCCACTATTTCTGACTATTTCAGAAATTAAATATATTATTATATTATTTATTTTAATCAAATATTCAATATTATTTAATTTTGGTCATTTTAAATAACCAAACCATTATTTAAATAATTAAATAAATTATTTATATACCGTAAAAATACGGGTCATTACATGAACGTACATTTCAATTTGCCGGGGCCACATACTGATCCCAAAAATTCCAGAAAACTAAATCTAGCTATGTTTTGATGATACGGTCCCAACAAAACTAGTTTCGTCGAATTCTGAGACCGTTTAAAAAATAGCCCTTTTCTGGTCGATACAATTTAACTGAAATCAACCAAACACATTTTCCTTTGCCACACTCACATATTAACTTCAAAAATTATGGAATTTGAAACCTAGCAATAATTGGACATCCTGGATCCAAAAAAAGTGGTTTCTTCGAATTCTGAGGTCGTTTGCAAAATGGCTATTTTCAAGGGCTATATAAATTTTATGGCGACCTTTCTGAAAATTCATTTGGCCATAACTTTTGACTCCCACTACGAAACTTCAAATTTTCATATTCATTAGAAAGATATTAATAAACAAAATTAAATATTTTAGGTTTCACTAAAATCCGTTTTATTTTGCACCCAGTACAGTCGGTCAAAGTTTGAATTCAAATTTTGAAACTGGCGCGCCTTTTCAGGCCTTGTTTACAATTTAAAATAATTATATTTATTTTCAAACATCGATTCAAACATACTTTTCATAGTTATTATTTAAAATAATTTGTTTTAAATATTTAAAACCCACTAAAATAGCCAAATTAAAATGTTTAAACTGGTTCATATTTTCCGGGTTGTTACAAACGTGATTACTGTGTATTTGAGGTGTGGGTTTAAGTGGGCTTGAGGTGGGCTTTGGGGCCATTTCATAAAGAAAAGAAAAAAAACTGTTGCGTGAGGTCCTTGAAATGGGAAGCGGCGGTAACAAAAGTGGGGCGAAGAAAGGCTGACTGCACTGGAGTTTGGGTTCGTGAGAAAAGTGGGGAACGGACGCAATGGCAGTCGAATGAACAACATTGGTGAGCAGGTGAGAGAGAGACAGTTTTTCATGCCTAATACTACATATATAACGTAAAGTATAGCTTGACTGGTTTTTAATGTATTAATATCCATCTAAGTAGATTTCGCAGTGATAATACGGTTAAGTTAAAATGCAAGGAAAAATAATGTGTGGCCTGTGATGTTTATACTGGGCTTTAATCAAATATTATATATATATAGCTACTACTTTAATTAGCCCATAGTGTGGCTTGGTAGATCGAGATACGACTAACTGGGTTTTCGCAAAAAGCCTAATTTATTTTAAATTTGGGCCTAAATATATAATAATATATAACGTGTTGTTTTAATATGCCATACCAAGTTATAAAATGGTTTACTCATGAGGCAAACAAAGAAATCACGCGGACTGAAATCTCTGGGCGTCTAATCATCGCAAATTATATTTAGTTAAGATTAACATAGAATAATTAGTTAGTTAGCTATTATTTAGGGGTAATTAATTTAAAAAGATGAATGACATAAAATGATATATGTGTTATACAGTACCAGAATTGGATGAAACAAGCGACGATGGAACTGTATGGACATAGACGAAATGGTGAAGCTTGTTTGATCAGATTTATAAGCTAATGGAATTTTTAATTAAATTAAACAGTCATTTAATTTAATTAAAACAAACTGTTTCAGAGACGGAAGAAACAAGGTGAGTTAAACTCACTCAGTTATCCCACTTATATTTATATAAGTCGGATTTTATTGTTTATGTGCTATATTTGCTATTTATTGACCGATTGATTGCTGTTTGGTTGTTTGCTGATTATTTATTTATATTGTTTAAATTAAGCGATTGTTTAATTTGAATAAATTGAAATCGTTATTTTAACGATGATTTCCAATGAAGGTAACTTACCTTATTGGTTACGTTTATAATAATATAAACGTTTAAAATTGAATTGGATGCTTGAATGGTTGTTAGTTGACCGTTACCAGTTGAATTAATTATTCATGTTGAATTGAATACAGGGAAGAACAGGTTGGGGGAATCCAACCGGATTCCTCAAAATATTATTTATTTTCATGTTATATCACATGCACCGTTTACTAACCTGATTGGATGATGGATTGATGATTGATTATTGTTGAACAGTTGATATTAAACAGTGAGAAATATTGGTTGAGAAATTGACAGTAGATGGCCAAAATTATAATCTTTTATAAAGATTGATTTACCGTTAGGTGAATCGTTAGAAATGAAGTTATAAAATTTATTTTATAATTGAATATAGATTTTTAAATATATTCTTTTAAATGAAGTTTATAAAAAGAAAAATATACAGTGTGCGAAGCACACACATATATTGATCGTTTTAACCACAAATACCATTTTTGTATTAAAAATATACCGTGTGCGAAGCACACACATATATTGATCGTTTTAACCGTAAATACCATTTTTGTGTCAAAAATATACCATGTGTGAAGCACACGCATGTATTGAACGTTTTAACCACAAATTCCATTTTTGTATCAAAAATATACCGTGTGCGAAGCACGCGCATATATTGATCATTTTAACCACAATTACCATTTTGTACCAAAAATATACCGTGTGCGAAGCACGTGCCTCATCTAAATTATTAAATGATTTATAAAACTAATTCTTATATTAATAAGATGGATAAGGAGGTAAGCAAGGATTAATGTAACGGTTAATAATTAGGATTAATTATTTTTAAGTAATAATTAAAATGGGATTATATTAATAGATTATTATCCATTTAACAGTAATCGAAGTAAATGCGATAATTTAAATTAATTATATTATTAATTAATTTAGATGAAAATACAAATTAGAGTTGATCAACGAGTTAATCAAGTTTTAAATTTTGCCAAGCCAACGTAACGGGAACTGATTATTAAATTGAATTACTTTATGCCAAGTAATCTAATAATTTAGCGAATGGAGTTTAATTTAATAAGAATTAAAAAGGAAATTGGATATGAATTCCAGTTAATGACAAAGTAAATTTTAATTTATGGAATTACTTATTTGAATAAAATTCATTAAAATAAGTAATCAAAGTGGTAATGAAATATAATTGAATTTCTAAGAAAGCCCATGAATGGTTTATATTTAAACCAAATTTGGTAAATGAACTTACAAAATGTTTTTAAGCGAATGCGATAAGCTTAGAATAAATGTTTGAATTAAGAAAGAGAAATCAAGACGAAAAGGGTTTATATTAAACCAAAGTTGTATAAACAAGTTAACAAAGAGAGATGTGAAATTAAAGCGTTAATTTTAAATTAACGTTACCAAATGATGGCGTTAAGTGAAATGGATGGGACTGGAAGTAAGATTTACCAAAAGGAAATAATTAAAAGGTTTTGGTAAAAATATTCTTGCAATTGAATTCGGTAAAAGTTTTGGTAATACAATTTGTAATAAGAATCTAGATAATAAAATAAATAGTTTAAAGAAGTTAAAGCTTAAAGGTTGATGTTTATGCATCATTTACTTAACCAATGAATTTAGTTAATAATAGTAGATTTAGAAGAGATATTTCAAAAGTAAGGAGGTCGTATAAACCGTATTTTTAATAAAATAGTGAAGTGGTATTGGTCGATATTAGATTGAATATGGGTTTTTGAATTACATCTCGTTTTTATCTTAAGATAAGAACATTGTTGATCAAGGTCTGAGAGGTAATTAAAATACCCTAACTTGAACGACTTCAGGATTATCGGAGGATGATATTAGTTGTAATGAGGGAAATATTAAAAGTGAATTACTTTGTGAAATAATAGTGTAACGTTAATTGAAGAAGTTGGGAATATACATAAATTAGAATTCCGAAGTAAAGGAATTTAATAAGGGCTTGAGAATATGAAATGATATTTCTATAGAAAAGAAATAATAAAGAAGATTTTTGTGAAAATATAACGATATTTTCAAAACAAAGAGATGAGATTTAGATTGGGTTATTCTAAAGGATAAGTGATGATTATGGTGTCAAATAATGAAACGGAAAGGAGATTTCATAACGGTTGTTTACAGAATGATAATTTGGATCGATTTCCAAATGTTAAATAATTAATAATGTTTTTATCAATATTTTGAAACGATATTTGAAGGGAAATTGAATATGATTTTAAGATATTTTCCGAAATAATAAAATAAAGGATTTGAGAATATTAATATATTAAAACAAATATATTATTTTTGGTATTACTACCAATATATTATCTTTAAAGGCCAAGTGATGTTGTGTACTAAACCAATGGATCTATTTGGTTTTATTTTTAATTATTCGTTTTGATAATTAATGAACCGACTATCAAAATCAGACCAAATGTGTGTTGGTACAGAAAGACCGGGATCGAATGTATATTCGAAAACAATTCCGACAAATAAATATGAATATGTCAAAGATGCTAATCGAGATGGAGTAATTGAAGACCGTAAATCTTTATGAGTGGAGAAACTACTATTGAATTTCTCTGGCTGATCCCTAGAGTTATATATTTGGTGGTGATTCTGTCGTGATTGGAGTCTACGGATTGCAAGGACTTCTCGCTACTGATCTATAGGGTGATTCCTATGATGTGGTAGGAGGGTGCCTTCGATTCATCCTGTTCCTGGATGACTTTTATGGATGAATGTCAGATAGAGTATTTCTTAAGAATCACATACATTGATTTTTACGAATGTACTTATGTTAGCTGCAGAGTATTTTTGTGGACGTCAATTAGTGATTCGATGGATCTGACGATGTGGCATTCAAAGTGGATGGAGATGTGCTATTCTGAAGGATATGCTTAACCTCTAGCCTCATCAATCAGGGATGGCATAAAATCGGGTAGGTCGCATGGCTATGTGGGTCGCACCCATCAAAAGGATATATCATCACCTGGTCTGGTGAAATCAAATGCCTTCGGTTGTCCCTTTTTATTTCTGTATGTATGTTATCGGTTTGGTTGGCTGGTGGTAATGATATATTTGGTACTCTCAAGAGAAAGTGAGCGGCTGGTCATGTTCAGCCTGGGTTGCAAGATGTTCTTGTTGTACCCCAATGTATTCATCTCCAGTGGTACATTATCGGGAAGGCGGTCCCATACCTTGACCGGAAATCCATCCTCTAATAAGCTCCCGCATTTTTTGATTATATACTATATATGTGGACTGTGAGATGCAAGCGTTCTGTTAGATTGATAATTACTTGTATTTAGACACTATCATAATATCAGAATAATATTGTTTTCAAAAATGTTTTGGGTTATCGTAAGGTAAAAACCATCCGTATTTATGTGTGGATTCGGTCTTACGATTATCGTTTTCTTTCGAAAAGATTTTAACGTTAAAATCAAGCTGTGTGATGCATTTAAATTTAGTGTGTTTTTCTCACTCTGGTTCACCTGACTGACCCAGTGTTTGTAATGCTCAGGTTAGATGAGCTGTACAGGTTCAGGTTATCGGTCGTTATGAAGAGATGAGATATGAGAGTCCAGACCAATGATATTATATATTCCATTATGTGATTGTATATGAGGACAGATTATTATAACTGTCGAGAATGTGTGATGTACTCTGATGATTGTAAGTTTTATTTCAAGCTCTTAGTAAAGATTTATTTCTATATTATATTTTGTTCCGATGTGATGTGAGACTCTGTGTTAGTTCCTCTTCTTCTTCTATTCTAATAACTCTTTCTTTCTTATCTCACCCTCTAATTTCTTTCTAATAACTATATGCATTTCTGTACAATTTGGGTTGGACATGACTTGTGATTATCAGCTCAAAAGGTACAGGAAAGCCGGTATGTTACAATAAAATTCGGTCGGCTCTGCCAAAAAAAAAAGGGAAATAGCAAACATTCATAGCATAACTTATAACCGAGGTTTGGTCGATTATTTTAATAACAAAATAGAGACAAGGTGCAATATTTCCAAATACATATGTAAATCCCCTTTTTGGCTCTAATCTACTTTTTATATATTTTCATATACAATATTTTAACACTTTAGTGGTTTGCAAATAATACGTTCAAACAATCTATTTTGAAAATAATTGTTTAAACATATTCAATTTGCAATACTCAAGTTCTTAAGAATTTGCAACATAAATACATATACATGAATTTACATATTTATAATGAAATGAACAAAACTATTTTCAAGAATTATACGAACACCCAAATGCCTTTTCTTTCATTAGATCAATAATCCAAACCCAAATATAATTGATTGACCATTTCCACAACCAAATATAGATAATAAGGGATTTGGAGGATTTGATATTGTTTTGTTTACGCATAAATTCAAATCCCTTTTAGGTATAATAATACAAATTTTACACAATCAGAATATAGTAAATAGCAAACTTATGAAAATTTCTCTCGTAAGGATTAGAAGAAGTGATTAGTTGAATATAGTGTAGAATCAACTAAAAATCTGGATTTCTGACTTCCGACCAACGTATTCGTACACTCCCTAATATATATATATATATAAGAGAATCAAAGTTTAGAATCTCATGTATATATAACTTAATTCCATAGTTTATACATATAAGAATTTAGATCTAGAAAGATATAATAAGGTTAGAAGGGAGAAGAGAAACCTAACCTAAATTCTGCATAAGGACTTCGTTTTCAGTAAATAAAATATGAAAACATATCAGAATCTTTCCACGAATAAAATTATAATACTTAACCAAAAGTCTATTTTTCCACCCATTAATTTTTTACTGATTATTATCATTTATTTTAAATTTAATTATACTATGTCTATTTAAGGTACATTTTATGAGGTGTTACATTCTTCCTCCCTCAAAAAAGATCTCATCCTGAAATCATTCCAAAGAGGCGAAAAACACAATTCGCTTTAACAACCATGTTATACACCTATGTTATTTATAAACATCAATAAAACATCCATAACTCAAAGTGATTATGTGACACCCCATGTCCATTAATGTCACTTACAAAGGGAATGCATTAACTTCCATGGAGCATTTTAAGTGTGTATAGAACAGAAACTTAACAACAAGACAGATATAAATAGTACTTAAAATTAGAAAACTTTATTCATTGCAGCGGTAAACACATAAGTTTGGTTACATCAACAAAAACCAGAGTCAAAGTACATAATATCCATCTTGACTAAGTCAAAGTACATAAATTGAAAGACATAACCCCTGTACAAAATAGCCATAAATAAGAGAGGCTGAACTTTACTTCAGCGATCCAAGCAACTTCTAAAATCAGAGATATAGCCGTCCAAAAGCAAGCTCCACTGGTGCTAGTTCCAACCTGAGCACCTGGGGGGAGGGGAGGAAGAAAAGAGGAGGAAACAAAGGGGGTAAGACATAAAGTCTGGCGAGTGCGATAACTTTAACAATATAATTACCAAAATAACTAGGCTAAGGCATAAGTTGGAAAATAAGGAAATGATTGTGAACAATTGGGTATGACAGAGTAAACAAGGAAATAAGATGAACAAAGATAACGTTAAAGTGCACCTAAACCACTATAAGATAATTACTATACTGCACCACCACTAGTCACCCTAAGGTTGATCCCGTCTACAAAACTTAATAATGATAATGGTAGTTTCGTGCACCCCTAGTTGCCTTCATAGGTGCCTCCTGCCCCTATCTCCACAAGGTGTACCCACTAGCCCCAAGCGATCGGCTCCCTAACTTGTAGATACCCGTGTTGGCCCCACAGTGGGGTATATCACTCCCCAAAGTGGCAACCCGATACCACAAATAATGCACGACTTATACCTACACGATGCAACAACGTCTTACCTACCAGCCCGGGCCCACACACGCATATGAACCCGTTGGACTTGCGTTGCAACCGCTAACTCATTTTGGCCTCTTACAGTCAAGCCCAGTATGGGTGTCCCATCCTCGACTTGGGTTGAGCCCACAAAGATACGTATGGGTTACTGGTTGAAACGGGCCCCCATTACTTGACACAAGCTATCCACCTAAGCTTGGTCCCCTCTAGTACATCCCACTTAACCCTCTTCTTATTCATGTTCACTTACATGTTTTAATTTTGGTTAAGTGTTTCTAATCGTATTTCCAATGCCACCCAAGGCACCCACTAAATTCCACATGCCACCCAAGGCACACACTTAACCCCCTCATGTCCCACTACATGTTTATCTGGTTAAGTGTTTCTTAATTCATTAAGACCGTAACCTTATAAAGACCTCCCACATTAGACTAGCATTTGTGGCAGCTGGATTTGCCGGGCGGGTCCGGGCAGTCTTACACCACAAAAGAGCCTAACCTCGTGTCTTTACAACTGTCATGTATTTAATTTATGCCTAAGACCTCCCACATTAGACTGACATTTGTGGCAGCTGGATTTGCCGGGCGGGTCCGGGTAGTCTTACACTACAAAAGAGCCTAACCTCGTGTCTTAGACGATTAATTACACCTAATTAATCATTCCCCAATTTGAATTAATTTCCCTATTCAAATTATCAATCAATTCCAAATTTAACTATGGCCATAATTGACTCAATTATGTCCATCTATTTATGGTATGTGAAAACGTACCAATTTCATCACAAATTTATTTTATGCCATTTAAGGCATTTATGCCAATTCTCAATATTAAATCTTTTAATATTATCCCATGACCCCACGTTGTATGTTCGTTCGTTTAACGCAAAATATACGTTAGACTCGAATAGTCTAACTCATGGAATAAAGAGAAATTATCACAACATACATATAGATAATACTAGATCTAAACATAAGGGGTGAGCTTGCATGTGTGAATGAGGTTCTACATCTAAAACTTGCATAGGACAAAGTCACAAACTTGTATAAAACTACATATGTCATAGATCCAAATCTAAAGGTGTGAACTTGTTTAGGCAATAGTCATAAACTTGAATAAATCATGTATGTCATAGATCTACATCTAAAGGTGTAAACTTGCATAGGAAATAACCACAAACTTACATAACATGATTCATACTCCAAACACATATATTTATATAAACTTGCAAATGTGATTTATGCAACATAACGATGGTGTAAACATACATCTAAACATATAAACTAGCATGTAAAATTTAGCATATAACTCACACATGTCATAGCCTAAATTTAGATCTAAAATAGATGTCATGAAACATGTAAGGTTATGCATAAAATTTTCACTAACTTGCATATGATCTATGTCTCAATTAACATCCTAACTTGCATACATACATGTGATTCATCATATGAATTAGTTCCAATAACATAACCAAACTAGCATATGAAACATCATAATGAATTGATTATACATAATCATAGAATTACAACATGGATGATAACATCACAACTTTACAACATAGATGATAACATCATAGAATTTACAACATAAATGATAACATCAAAATTTTACAACATAGATGATAACATGCTGTCAATAATTCACAACATAACTATATAATCTGCATCATAGCTTAATCCAATTAAATCGTTAATTATTTTATTAAAGAAATCGAACTCACAAGAAGAAGGTCTTGCGTTCTGAAATCTGAGTTCTGAAATTGATTAAGCTCACCTTTGTAGTAGATTCGTTGTTGTTTAAATTAATGTTGAATAGAACTGAATTGATTAGCTGTTCTTCCTCTCTAATTGGTGGCGGCTACTCTAGGTTACAAGTTGACGGCCATAGTTTTAGTTTTTATTTTGATTTAGGGTTTCAGTTTACCCATGTTTATATAGAATTTTAATTTAGTTATAGCCGTCGGATGATCTAAGGGTTAATCAAAACCATTCAGTCGGGATAGGGTGACACCTCAGCCCTAATGACGCAGCAAGGAGTCAGAAAGGACTCAGCAATGAGTCACAACACGGATCAAACTGAAACAGAAAGCTGTGCAGGCCTGCTGCTCGGCCTGGGCGCACTTGGTAGGTGCGCTAGTGCAAATTTGTACTGGCGCACTTCCCAAGTGCGCCAGTGCAATATATATATATATATATTCGTTTTGCCGCTTAACTTCGTTCATCCATATCTCCTTCATCTGGCATCTGTTTCCCGCAAAATCGGACTCTATCTCAACCAGAATTCCGAGACGAACACAATGGCGCAACCCATTTCCCTTAATTCTCACGTCTGAGATTAACTATTATTTAATTTAGTTAATTCGATTATTCAAAAATCCGGGGTGTTACATTCTCCCCTCCTTAAAGGATTTCGCCCCCGAAATCTCCAAGTTGAGGAGAACGCATATCCTAACATCCAAACAACCATCTACTCGACCATCAAACACAGGCATCCATTGTCCTTATTAAATTCCAAATGCTGTATGAACATATGCAAGAAGTGTGTGTACATGTTCCTTATCTAATGCAAAATCAGGCGGTCTACTGATTCAATTGACCTCCTTAATGCAAACCATGATAGTGTCATGCGTCCATTATGTATGTGAAAGAATCCTATCGATACATATTATTTCTACATGTGTGCACAACCATTCACCAAAATGCAGCATCCATATGATAACACAACCATTATACATCCATTACTTAAATATGTACACACATTTATATGCAATATGCAATATGAAGTGACTGATCCGATCTAGTGCCTAAAGTGTGTGTATATGCATCCACAAGCAACCACTTGCATCCACATGCATCCATCATACATAACATGTCTCAAACACATGTTTCAACCATAGGACTACCCTATCTAAAGGTCAAAGATACTAGCGAGAGGACATACTAAAGATAAAACAAGTACAAGCCAAGCGATAAAGGAGAAATTAAAAGACATACCCTCGAAAAGAAAAGGGTACAATGGACGCATCTTCTCTTCCGTCTCCCAAGTAGCGTTGTTCTCATTATCTCCCCATTGCACTTTGACTATCTTGACCTCTCGATTCCTCAACTTCTTAATCTCCGACCCAAGAATGCACGTAGGAGCTCGTCGAATCGTCGCATCACGCTCTATCTCCACCTCTCTAAGCAATCTCGGTTCTACCACTTCCGCGGTCTCGTGCAAGCACTTCCTCAAATGTGATACATGGAATACATTGTGTACACCACTAAGTCTCTCGGGCAACTCCACTCTATATGCCATCTGCCCAATCCTTTCCTTAACAGGAAATGGCCGTACGAACTTTGGTGCTAACTTCCCAACGGACCTAAAGCGAACAACATTCCATAATGGAGACACCTTGACAAAGATCATGTCCCCAATATCAAACTCAAGATTTGTCCTCCTCTTGTCCGCATACGAGTTCTGCCTATCTTGCGCCGTCTTCATCCTCCTTCGAATCAAATCGTTCTTTTACGAAGTCTCTCTAATCATATCGGGCCCAAGCAAGACCTTATCTGTAGACTCCCACCAACATGTTGGCGAACGACACGGCCGTCCATAAAGAGCCTCGAACGGTGCCATGCCAATGCTAGACTGAAAGCTATTATTATATGCAAACTCCACCAACGGAAGGTGTTCCTCTCATGTACCTCCGAAGTCTAAGACACACAACCTCAATAGATCCTTTAGGATACGATTCACCCTCTCGATCTGGCCATCCATCTGAGGATGATATGCGGTGCTCAAACATAACTGAGTCCCTACCGCCTCTTGCAAGCTATTTCAAAACTCGCTAGTAAAGATAGGATCGAGGTCGCTCACTATGCTAGAAGGAACACCGTGCAAACGAACTATCTCTCGAATGTATACGGAGGCTAACCATGGAGCAGTCCTCTTACTCTTCACGGGAATGAAATGGGCGCTCTTAGTAAGTCTATCTACCATGACCCAAATCCCCGTATTACCCTTCCTCGATCTCGGTAACCCATCAATAAAGTCCATCGAGACACTTTCCCACTTCCATTTTGGGACCTCCAATGGATGAAGCAACCCACCGGGCTTCTTTTGCTCTGCTTTTACTTATTGGCACACCAAGAATCTAGCGACAAACTCGGCCACATCCCTCTTCATACCGGCCCAAAAGTAAACTCGTCTCATGTCCATGTACATCTTGTCCCCGCCGGGATGGATGGTCATCTTCGAACGATGTGCATCATCAAGAATGGTCTTCCTCAGATTCTCGTCCCGTGGTACACAAAGTCTATCGCCCCTACGTAACCAACCCTTATCATCTACGGTATACCTACTGAGATGGCTCGATGACTCCCCCTTCTGAGCTTCTCTACTAACTCAACCAATTGTGGGTCATCTCGCTGTGCCTCCTCAATTTGTCCTAAAAGCGTAGGCCTGACCTCTAAGAATGCTAGCAAACCGGGTACGAAGTCAATGGAAGGTCTAAAGTCAAACGTAGAGACGAACTCTAAGCTTTGCCGCTCAACGAACAACGAACTCAAGGAAAACCTTTTCCTACTTAAGGCGCCTACCACCACGTTACCCTTGCCAGGGGTATATGCTATCTCTAAATCGTAGGACGCTAAGAATTCCATCCACCTTTGCTACCTTAAGTTCAAGTCCTTCTGAGAGAATAAGTATTTTAGCGATTTGTGGTCAGTGAACAATTCGAATTTCTCGCCAAGAAGATAATGGCGCCAAGACTTAAGCACGCAAACAATAGCGGCCAACTATAGGTCATGTGTAGGATAATTTTTCTCATGCACTCTCAACTGCCTTCCACCATAGGCTATTACACTTCCCTCTTGCATTAAGACTGCGCCTGGTCTTGTCCCACAAGCATCAGTATAAATGGTAAATGGCTTACTCCCATCTGGAAACACTAAGACTGGGGTTGTGCTCAAAGCTCTCTTTAAACGTTGGACTGCATCATCACAATCTACGTCCCACGTGAAAACTAAGTTCTTCTTCGTCAAGCGTGTTAATGGGGCTGATATTTTTGCGAAGTCTTTGATAAATTTTCTATAGTAGCCAGCCAACCCTAAGAAACTCCTCACCTCGGTAGCATTTTTAGGGACCTTCCAATCTTGGATGGCCACTACCTTCGCGGGATCCACAGCTATCCCTTCTTTGGAAACCACGTGCCCTAAGAATCGCACTTCCTTCCTCCAAAAGTGGCATTTTGAAAATTTAGCTTTGAGGCTATGCGCTCGAAGGTCTCCAACACTTCCCTAAGATGTAGGGCATGCTCTTCCTCGTTTTTTAGAAAAGATCAAGATGTCGTCCACAAAGACTACCACTAATTTATTAAGGTACTCCTTAAACACCCTACTCATCAAGTCAACAAAGTATGCAGGGGTGTTTGTCAAACCGAAGGGCATCACAAGCCACTTGAAGAAGCCGTCTGGAGTCCTAAAGGCAGTCTTGTCTATGCTATCCTCAGCCACTCTCAACTGATGGAAACCTATGGCTAAGTCCAACTGCGAAAACACTGAGGCGCCAACTAACTGATCGAAGAGATCGTCAATCCTAGGCAGTGGGTGCCTATTCTTCTTAGTAAGCTTATTAAGTTCTCTATAGTCCACACAAAGTCTAAGGGACCCATCTGCCTTCGTGGAAAATACTACTGGAGCACCCCACTCCGATATACTATGTCTGATGAACCCCTTCTCAAGCAATTCTTTCACCTGCTTACTGTGTTCTCTTCTCTCTCTTGGAGCCATGTGGCGCACTGGCAATGCAACTGGATTCACATTACCTACTAGATATATTCGAAAGTCTATCTCACGTTTTGGGGGTAAACCCCTCACCGCATCAAAGACATCAACATATTCACGGACTATACGAACAGAATGTAAATCATCATCGGATGCGTTAAGGGATTCTAGGTAGCTAAGCATTACTGGACCTCTAGGGTCACAAGAAATATCAAGGGTCTTTCCACAACGAGTCAACAATCTAACTACCCTTCTTTCACAATCTAGGATGGCCCCGTATCTAGTCAGCCAATCCATACCTAGAATCAAGCCGTAGCCCATGAAGCCAAAGAACAAAGGCGTTGCACTCAAACCCAAAGCCCAAGATAAACACTCTCAAATCCCGACAGACCATAGAAAGATGAGCCGAACCACCAATAGGATTTGAGACTACTAAGGGATCTGTAACTAGACTAGTATCTAGGTGCAGTGTTTCAACTAATGATGTAGAGATAAACGAATGTAATGCGCCAGAATCAGATAAAGTATGGACAGGATGATCAAACAGAAAAACTAAACTTTCAACGGAAATTTCTCTACCTCGTTCTTACAGCGGTGGGACCACGAGAGCCTGAAATTGTCCCCTTGCCTGCCCTAGTGCCATGAGAGCCTGCACCTGTCCTCCCGAGGTAGACCCTGCCCTTTGCCCTTTCCTTGGGCAGTCCTTAATCAGATGTCCCGCTTCGCCACAGTGGAAACGACCAGTCTTATTTTTCTTCCTACAATCTTTGCTTAGATGGCCTGGTGTCCCACAGTTAAAGCATCTCTTCTTCCCCTTACCATTGTTTCCTTTTCCACCTTTCTTGTTCTGTTGTTGCTGTTGCGGTTTCTTTCGATCCCCTTTCTTCTCGGGTGCCTTATTATCATTGGCGCACTTCTCCTCTTCATGCATAAGAGCCATGTCAACTAGCCTCTCAAAGGTAGCCCCCATGGGGATGTGGGTCATAGCTAACCCATGAAGCGGCTTGTTTAAACCCTCAACAAATCTCAGGGCCTTCTTTTCTGGTGTATTCACCAAGTCCAAGCCAAATCTCGCCAACTGATTGAATTTGTTGACGTTTTCTTTCACCGATAGATTCCCCTGCTTCAATGCTAGAAACCTTTCCATGTATAGATTCTCTTCAGCCCGTGAGAGAAACTTCGCCTTAAACCTCCGCCTATAATCTGGCCATGTGTCAACCGGACGCTCTCCGTTAGTGACCTCCCACCAAAACGAGGCCTCATCCATCATTAGCCAGGCAGCTAACTAGACCTTTCTTCCATCTTCCACTTCAAAGATCCCAAACAATTCTTCCACCTCCTTTAGCCAGTTTCGAGCTTCAACAAATGTCTCCGTCCCGTGAAAAGGTTTTCCACCCATTGCCCGAAAGTCCTTACATATCTTCGCAAAAGTATCGACACGGGGAGGAGGAGGGGGAGGAGGAGGGGGAGGAGCATTTGCTGGACCTACGGTGGTGGCCCTAGTCTCCAAATACCTCCTAAACCATCCTGGTATTGTTATCCCCTTGGGTATCTCGGGAATTCCAGACATGCTGAAATGAAAAAGGAAATATTCAATACAAAAGAACCGAAGGAAAGATATATGGCTCTTGGAGTTATGCTTTCTAAAAAAAGCTTTTCTCTTGAAAATACTTTCCTTAAAACACACTTTTGAAGGTACTTCTTTATAAAAGTGCTTTTGAAAAACATTTTTTCAAAATTCATATCTGTTCTGGTAACCTTCAGCTCTGATACCACGTGTGACACCCCACGTCCATTAATGTCACTCACAAAGGGAATGCATTAACTTCCATGGAGCATTTTAAGTGTGTATAAAACAGAAACTTAACAACAAGACAGATATAAATAGTACTTAAAAATTTAAAACTTTATTCATTGCAGCGGTAAACACATAAGTTTGATTACATCATCAAAAACCAGAGTCAATGTACATAATATCCATCTTGACTAAGTCAAAGTACATAAATTGAAAGACATAACCCTGGTACAAAATAGCCATAAATAAGAGAGGATGAACTTTACTTCATCGATCCAAGCAACTTCTAAAATCAGAGATGTAGTTGTCCAAAATCAAGCTCCATTGGTGCTAGTTCCAACCTGAGCACCGGGAGGGGGGGGGGGGAGGGAAGAAAAGAGGAGGAAAAAAAGGGGGTCAGACATAAAGTCTAGCGAGTGCGATAACTTTAACAATATAATTACCAAAATAACTAGGCTAAGACATAAGTTGGAAAATAAGGAAATGATTGTGAATAATTGGGTATGACGAAGTAAACAAGGAAATAAGATGAACAAAGATAACGTTAAAGCGCACCTAAACCACTATAAGATAATTACTATACTGCACCACCACTAGTCACTCTAAGGTTGATCCCGCCTACAAAACTTAATAATGATAATGGTAGTTTCGTGCACGCCTAGTTGCCTTCATAGGTGCTGCCTACCCCTATCTCCACAAGACGTACCCACTACCCCCAAGCGATCGGCTCCCTAACTCGTAGATACCCGTGCTGGCCCCACAGTGGGGTGTATCACTCCCCAAAGTGGCAACCCGATACCACAAATAATGCACGGCTTATACCTACACGATGCAGCAATGTCTTACCTACCAGCCCGGGCCCACACACGCATATGAACCCGTTGGACATGCGTTGTCACCGCTAACCCATTTTGGCCTCTTACAGTCCAGCCCAGTATGCGTGTCCCGTCCTCGACTTGGGTTGAGCCCACAAAGATACGTATGGGTTACTGGTTGAAACGGGCACCCCATTACTTGACACAAGCTATCCACCTAAGCTTGGTCCCCTCTAGTACATCCCACTTAACCCTCTTCTTATTCATGTTCACTTACATGTTTCAATTTTGGTTAAGTGTTTCTAATCGTATTTCCAATGCCACCCAAGGCACCCACTCAATTCCACATGCCACCCAAGGCACCCACTTAACCCCCTCATGTCCCACTACATGTTTATCTGGTTAAGTGTTTCTTAATTCATTAAGACCGTAACCTTATAAAGAACTCCCATTTAGACTGGCATTTGTGGTTGCTGGATTTGCCGGGCGGGTCGGGGCAGTCTTACACCACAAAAGAACCTAACCTCGTGTCTTTACAACTGTCACGTATTTAATGTATGCCTAAGACCTCCCACATTAGACTGATATTTGTGGCAGCTGGCTTTGCCGGGCGGGTCCAGGCAGTCTTACACCACAAAAGAGCCTAACCTCGTGTCTTAGACGATTAATTACACCTAATTAATCATTCCCCAATTTGAATTAATTTCCCAATTCAAATTATCAATCAATTCCAAATTTAACTACGGCCATAATTGACCCAATTATGTCCATCTATTTATGATATGTAAAATCATACCAATTTGATCACAAATTTATTTTATGCCATTTTAAGGCATTTATGCCAATTCTCAATATTAAATCTTTTAATATTATCCCATGACCCCACGTTGTACGTTCGTTCGTTTAACGCAAAATATACGTTAGACTTAAATAGTCCAACTCATGGAATAAAGAGAAAACATCACAACATACATAAAGATAAAACTATATCTAAACATAAGAGGTGAACTTGCATGTGTGAATGAGGTTCTACATCTAAAACTTGCATAGGACAAAGTCACAAACTTGTATAAAACTACATATGTCATAGATCCAAATCTAAAGGTGTGAACTTGTTTAGGCAATAGTCATAAACTTGCATAAATCATGTATGTCATAGATCTACATCTAAAGGTGTAAACTTGCATAGGCAATAACCACAAACTTACATAACATGATTCATACTCCAAACACATATATTTATATAAATTTGCATATGTGATTTATGCAACATAACAATGGTGTAAACATGCATCTAAACATATAAACTAGCATGTACAATTTAGCATATAACTCACACATGTCATAGCCTAACTTTAGATCTAAAATAGATGTCATGAAACATGTAAGGTTATGCATAAAATTTTCACTAACTTGCATATGATCTATGTCCCAATTAACATCCTAACTTGCATACATGCATGTGATTCATCATATGAATTAGTTCCAACAACATAACCAAACTAGCATATGAAACATCATAATGAATTGATTATACATAATCATAGAATTACAACATGGATGATAACATCACAACTTTACAACATAGAAGATAACATCATAGAATTTACAACATAAATGATAACATCACAATTTTACAACATAGATGATAACATGCTGTCAATAATTCACAACATAACCATATAATCCGCATCATAGCTTAATCCAATTAAATTGTTAATTATTTTATTAAAGAAATCGAACTCACAAGAAGAAGGTCTTGCATTCTGAAATCTGAGTTCTGAAAATGATTAAGCTTGCCTTTGTAGTAGATTCGTTGTTGTTTAGATTAATGTTGAATAGAACTGAATTGATTAGTTGTTCTTCCTCTCTAATTGGTGGCGGCTACTCTAGGTTACAAGTTGACAGCATGACGGCCATAGTTTCAGTTTTTATTTTGATTCAGGGTTTGAGTCTACCCATGTTTATATAGAATTTTAATTTAATTATAGCCGTCAGATGATCTTAGGGTAAATCAAAAACATTCAGTCGGGATAGGGTGACACCTCAGCCCTAATGACTTAGCAAGGAGTCAGAAAGGACTCAACAATGAGTCACAACACGGATCAGACTGGACCAGAAAGCTGTGCAGGCCTGTTGCTCGGCCTGGGCGCACTTGGCAGGTGCGCCAGTGCAAATTTGTACTGGCGCACTTCCCAAGTGCGCCAGTGCAATATTTTTTTTCGTTTTCCCACCTAACTTCGTTCGTCCATATCTCCTTCATCCGGTATCCGTTTCCCGCAAACTTGGACTCTATCTCAACCAGAATTCCGAGACGAACATAATGGCGCAACCCATTTCCCTTAATTCTCACGTCTGAGATTAATTATTCTTTAATTTAGTTAATTTGATTATTCAAAAATCTGGAGTGTTACAGATTATGTACTGCAGACTTGCTAAAGTGAGCTCAATCCTGGCATGTATGTGTAATAACTGACGTTGTATATATGAAAAACATCTTAATATGCATATAATTCTATATAAGTGCATGGTGCATTTGTGTTGCAACCATCCCCTACCATCCAATCTAGCAACCACAATGCAAACATAAAAGGAATTTTAAAGGAAATAATAACCCGAGAAAAGCTCTGGATGAGTTGATTTTATCTTCTCTTCGGTTTCCCAGGTGCTTTCCGCAGGGTTATCTCCCTATTGTACTCAGATTAGGCGAATAGATTTGTTGCGAAGTCTTTTGATTCCATGCTCCACAATCTTTACTGTGACGACCACCCACAACCCCCGCACTAAACAAGAGGAATACTGCGCTGAAAGGTGTGCCAGGCAGCTATGGACGATCATCAAGGTAAGATAACATTCGCGGAACCTGCCGTAAACTTACAACGCAAGGATAAGATATAATAGAACATATACGATAGGTACTGATAGTGAAACTAAAAAACTAAACTTCCATAACAACTAGAAAGTAATTTCCATACACGTGGGTAACAACAATAGTGTTTATACAATTTGCCTCACTACAACACTCAGAGAAATAGAAAATAGTGGAAATCCAAATACTAGATAGTACGTGAAATAATACGCTAGCCTCCTACTCACCTCCAAATAGCATCATCGTCATCACTAAGCCTTCACATGTCACTTTCTACTTAGTAAACCTATCCACATCAGGATGAATAGCCCAAGGTAATAAGACGGAAATATAAAACGTTGAGTCAGACAACAGTCTTAGTGAGCGATAAAACAGCTAACAAACTTCATCAATAAAGTCTATGAGATGGGGTAGATTTACCAACCACTACCCAACACCAGAGAAGAACTCACAACTGTCTCCTCCACATCCGATAGTGATAAACTTTATATGCAACCATTCAACCATTCATTCATATCAGCCAGAACAACCATTCAGTCATGGCACTCAATCAACAATCATAACGACCAAAGGGTGTATCCCACATAAACTATCTTGATCGAACTCAACATTTGTCAAGTATAAGCCCCAAAGGCCTAAACCAATGCTAGACAAACACCTAAGGAATATCTCCTTTGACTTCGGATGATTCACATAGGACAGTTCAAACAAAGCACTCAACATCCATGACTGACTCTGGCTGTCACTGCCAAATCTTGCTTCAAAACCATCGCTAATCGTATGACCGGCTCAACACTTGTCGTTCGTTAAGGGCTAATGGTAACCCCGGTTCTGGCAAAACTCCATACGCTTTTGCGACTCGTATCTAGGTCCATCTTGACTGCCCAGGGTATGTTAGGCCCATCATGACTGCTAAGTCTACCCCTACTTTGGGTCCGCTAGAACCTTCGACAACGATAATCTCTCGGCCTTCGCATCTCTAATCGTCATCACCGACGACTAATCACAAATTCAAGTCCCACTCGAGTAACCATTATCCACAACCCAACACCTTTGAATTGTCTGCTTATTCATTGCTTTACACTGATCAACGAACTCATCACATTACTTCGATCATTCACGTCTAACTATCCATCGAAGTCATCACATCATTGAACCGAACAACGATCAATATAAGGTTCAATTTCCACGATTGAGCCACCATTAACTGACCCACATCGCCATGACCGACCGGACTATTCACCACCTGACCGACTGAACCTATCACAATAGGACCGACCGACCCACCCTTCACAGGACCGGCCAACCCTTCTGGAATCACCCCTTCTGGACTCAGGCCGACCCGGTTGCTCCCACATGACCGACCCGACCCGTTCACCCTTCTGGAACATGACCGACCGGACCCGGCTATGCACGACTGACCCGCCTGCTTCCCAAAACTAAGACTCTAGATCGACACTTCGAGACCGACCCGATCAGCATGGACTGACCCATCCTCCTGACTTGTTCCCCAAGACATGATTTGAGACCGATCGACCGAACCATGGCCGACCCAAAACCTGCACCACCCCAATGCAACTCCTTTGATGATTTGATCAAGTCTTGAATAGTCAATAATTTCCCTAGTCTGAATTATATGTCCCTATGGGAATAATTTGGAAAATCGGTAGAGATATGCAACAACAAACTATTTTTTATGGTGCTACCGTAGAACATACTTTACTCGAAGATGGTGACGACGCAAATACATTCCGTGCTTTTAACCCAACTCAAGCGCACCTCTCCACTAAAATGGGTTGGAACGCTAGTATACCCAATCTGCGCAGGGTATGTGCTCTATTCAACAATACAGGATGCCCTTGCATAACTTCTTGAAGTATATCCCATATAACCATTTCGAACAAAACTTCGCCAAACGATAAATTCGATGAAACCAACTTGTCCAATTCATCAAATATGGCCATAAACATGGTATGAACTATTATCAACATGAATACGATGATTTTCACCAAAGTTATGCAAATCATTCCAAAATTATAATGAATGATCATATGAACAAAACTATAGATCTAACTTGCATAATCATATGAAATAACATGGAACTACCGGTTTAAACTTATTAAATAAGATCCTAGGGTGATTCGCATGAAAATGGACTTACTGAAGTATAGATCTAAGGAGAACAACTTGAATTTGATGCAAAACATGATCAAACACTTATACACTTGATTAAATCCATGTGAGAGATGTAAACCACTCACCAATTGTCCAAAACAAAGAAATAATGGTGAATTATGAATCCGGACAGCGGAGATCTTCCTTCAACCCGCTCGATTTGATGAATTGGCTCTTGTAACGATGTAGATCTAGACTCCAATGGTGTAGATCGAACTTAATGGTGGAAAGGTGTTAGAGGAAGGAGGAACATAGGTCACCTAATGAGAAACTAAAACAATTTCCCATATCCCTTAGCCCCTATTTATAGTTTCCATGAACCCACTAATGTGCCCCCTCAAATTAGCCCATTATGGCTTCAAAATTCTGAACTACCAACTGAAAAACCTTAAAACAGCGATCCCTCCAAAACCACTGAGTCAAATCCTTAATGTAACCACTCTATGGAAAGGTAATCATAATTTCCTTTCCAATGGCATAGGTCTCACCCTTTGATTTGACCTGAGTCAAAAGTTATGCCATGTACAAGACTGTCAGGGGCAAAATGGTCACAAACAAAATTGGTAAAAATTATGGACATGTCCCACATCCCATAAGCAACACATTAAAATATAAGAATGATCCAACCCTCAGGAAATAAAATAAAAATATTTTACGATCCTCCGATACGTAAAATGTAGGTTGTTACATTCTTTCCCTTAGGAATTTCACCCCCAAAATTCCAAGTAAACATAAGCAACCATAACCATTCCGCATGCCTATCATCCATTAAAAGTCAATTCTATCATCCAAACTAGCAACCATCAAGCCATGCATCCATAGCCTTATCCTAGCATGCGGAATTCTATCGATCAACAACAAGATACAAGGATGATACGATATCAAGGGTCCTACCGACTAAGAGTTATAGATGAGTCGCCTTCATACTCTCTTTCGTCTCCCATGTATAATTGACGCCATCTTCTCTTTATTGTACCTTGACTAGCTTAACTGTCTTCCTCCTAAGCTGTTTCTATTCATTTCCCACAACACGAAGCGGCTTACGAGGTTTCGCAACTATGGTCTCCACCTCTAGGTCTTCGTATTGCTCTGAAGATACCACCACATTCGAATCATGCACGAA
The DNA here is from genome assembly GCA_030737875.1 of Allium sativum. Classification (NCBI taxonomy): domain Eukaryota; kingdom Viridiplantae; phylum Streptophyta; class Magnoliopsida; order Asparagales; family Amaryllidaceae; genus Allium; species Allium sativum. The sequence goes on along the minus strand of CM060916.1, from coordinate 785,473,641 downwards.
CTTCCATAGAAACGACATATGGAACACATTTTGCACAATTGGCAACTTCTCAGTTAACTCCAACCTATATGCGAGCTTTCCAATTCGCTCGGCTACCAGAAATAGTCCAACAAACCTTGGAGCTAACTTTCCTTTGTTTCTGAATCGAACCACATGCTTCAACGGTGAAATCTTTACAAAAACCATACCGCCAACGTCGAATTCCAAATCTTTTCGATGCTTTTCAGCATAACTTTTCTAACGATCTTGGGATGCCTTCATTCGGTGCCGAACAATCTCGATACAATCCGAGGTCTCTCTAATCATTTCAGGCCCAAGTATCAATTTATCTCCAGTTTCTAACCAACAAGCTGGAGAATTACACGGCCTCCCTTACAACGCCTCGTATGGAGCCATCCCAATACTTGATTGGTAGCTATTATTATATGCAAACTCAACTGAATGGAGATGGACTTCCCATGATCCTTCGAAGTCTAACACACAAGCCCTTAGGAGATCTTCCAAAACTCGGTTGACTCTCTCGGTCTGACCATCAGTTTGGGGATGATAAGCCGTACTCAAGCACAACTTAGTTCCCGAAGCTTCTTGCAAACTCTTCCAAAATCCACTCGTAAATAATGGATCTCATCACTCACTATACTATTTAGGACACCATGGAATTGAACTATCCATTTCACATAAAGTTTAGCCAACTTTGATGTCGTCCTAGTCGACTTGATAGGAATGAACCTTGCACTTTTGGTCAAACGCTCCATGATGACCCAAATCCCTTCGTTTCCTACCCTGGTTCTAGGTATCCATCAATAAAATCCATCGATATCTGCTCCTACTTCCACGTAGGAACTTCTAATGGCTGAAGCAAACCACTCTACTTCTTCTATTCAGCTTTCAGCAACTTACAATTCATGCATTTGGAAATGAACTGTCCAATATCTCACTTCATCCCTTCCAGCATTATACATGCTTCATGTCCTAATACATCTTATTGCCACCAGGATGAATCGTCAACTTCAAGTGACGACATTCTCTCAGAACCTCGTCTCTCAATCTATCGATATCAGGAACAACTAATCGCCCTTGCTTTCGAAGCCAACCTTCTCGATCGACTTCGAACTCTTTATCTTCTAGCTCTAATTTATGGATAAACTCGACAAGCTTTGCATCTTGCTTTTGAATTTTGCCAATCCTTTCAATAAGAGTAGGTCTTATTGATAGGCTTGCCAACATTTCAGGTTCCAATTCACAATTTGGCCTGAAATCAAACCTTGCCAAATTCTCGAGGCTTTTCCATTCCGAAAACATCGCTCCCAAACTTGCATGTCTTCAACTCAATGCATCTGCAACTGCGTTGCCCTTGCCAGGAGTATAGCCTATACCAAAATTGTATGATTCCAGAAACTCTAACCACTGTTGCTGTCTAAGATTCAAATCCTTTTGGGAGAAAAGTTACTTCAACGACATGTGATCTGTAAACAACTCGAATCGAACTCCCAATAGGTAATGTCTCCACATCTTCAGAGCAAACATAATCGCTGCCAACTCCAAATCACGAGTTGGGTAATTTGTCTTATGCGGCTTTAGCTGTCGACTCGCGTAGGCCACAACCTTATCCTTCTGCATTAGCACTGCTCCAAGTCCAGTACCACATGCATCAGTGTATACCACCATCTCTTTATTCCCACTTGGAATGGTCAATACAGGAGCACTCGTCACTCTCTCCTTCAATATTCTGAATGCTTGTTCACACTTTATATCCCATGTGAACACTTGGTTCTTTTTCGTCAATCCTGTTAACGGTGTCGCTATCTTGGAGAAGTCCTTGATAAATCGTTGGTAATATCCTTCCAACTCAAGGAAACTCCGAACATTCATCGCATTCTTATGTCTATACCAGTCCTGGATTGTTGCCACCTTAGCGGGGTCAACCGTTATCCCATTTCCAGAAATTACATGGCCTAAGAACCTCACTTCACTCTTCCAGAAGTGACACTTCGAAAACTTAGCTCTCAGCTGATGCTTTCGCAAGATTTCCAACACAACTTTCATGCGTATCTTTTGTTCTTCCTCATGGTGTGAGTAAACCAGAATATCATCCATGAACACAAGTATGAACTTGTTCAACTGATCTTTAAAAACTCTATTAATAAGATCCATAAAGTACGTCGTCACTTTAGTTAACCTGAATGGCATCACCAACCATTAGAAGAACCCGGATGGTGTCCTAAAAAGCACTCTTCGGTACACTATCCTTTGCCACCCTCAACTGGTGAAATCTTGTTGCCAAATCCATCTGAGAAAACACTTTGGCTTCGTGAAGCTGATCGAACAAGTCATCAATCCTTGTCAATGGATACTTGTTCTTCTTAGTCACCTTGTTCAGCTCACGATAGTCCACACACAATCTTAACGGGCGATCCGCCTTGGTTGCAAAAATGATGGTGCACCCCATTTGGAAACACTTCTCCAAATGAATCCCTTCCCTAGAAGGTCTCAAACTTGCACCTCCAACTCTCGCTACTCCTTAGGCGCCATCCGCCTAAGAGGCATAACGATTGGTCTAACACCCTCGACCAAATTGATTCAAAAATCGATCTCACGATGCGGCGACAACCCTTTGGCCTCTTCAAAGACATCCTCAAACTCTTTTATGATTAGCACAGATGATGAGACTTCTCGTGGAATCTTAAGCGAATATAGATAGCTAATAAAGTCACCTTCTTCGCGCTTACACCGTATCAACACCTTTCGCCCTTCCACATCCCCGACTTTCACCTCTAGCTACTCGCAATTCACCCTTGGTGCATACTTCTTGAGCCAATCCATGCCCAAGATGATCCAAACCCAGCAAAGTTAAGAACAAACCAATCACACACAAAAGAGTAACCATGACTCGATAACACTAGACACAACATGCACAAACTAGACAAACCCCTAACTGGATTAGTCACGATCATTGGTCTATCACAAATTTAGGGTTCCAAACCCAAACTACATATAAGCTCATTGCAAATGAACGACTGCGTTGCTCCAGTATCAAATAAAACTCAAACTGAAACACCATGAACAGAAAGAGTACTTGAACGATGACACCCTTTCCCTCCTCCTCTGCAGTAGGAGCTCTCGAAGACGACGGCATAACTTCTAAAGTGTATGCCTTCACATCCTGTTTCTCCTTAGCTGGTTCTGGACAGTCCTTCTTGAGTTGCCCAGAATTTCCACAGATAGGACACTTCCTTTCTGCCTTTGGATTCTTACAACCCTTAGAATAATAACCATTTTGCTGGCAGTTAAAGAAAACCACCTCACCCTTCTGCTTCTTCTGGCTATCCTTTCCTTTCTGTTGTTGCTGCTTCTTTTTCATATTATTACCATCCTATTGTGGCTTCTATTCTTCTTTAGGTGCAACAACGGACGTCTTCTTAGAAAACAGACTTCATGCCTCAATGCCTTTTTGACGATCTTCTCAAAACTATCATCGAGGTGATCTACAAGCTGATTCCCAAGATATTCGTCCAATCCCGAGACAAATTTCTCGTTCTTTTGATAAGGAGTATCCACATATGAATGAGCATACTTCGACAAAGCCTCGAAGTCAGAAATATAGTCAAGAACTGGTCGACCATTCTGCTTAAGTTCCCATGAAATATCATCTTTTGGGGTCTCAAGTGTGACAGAGTTCCACCGATCCATTGCTCTGCCCTCTAACTGCCTTGATGCAAGCTTCCTCTTTATTGCATCATCAATGCCCAAGTCCTTGAAGATCCGGACACAAGTATCCATCCATGTTTAAACCTCTTCGACTGGTTCAGTGCCCTTGAACTGTTTTCCCACCCAATAACGTAAAGTCTTTACACAGCTTTGCAAATTCCATAGCTCTAGGCACTTGGACTACGACATCAACCATAGCTGCCGCTGGAGTGGGGTCCTTTCTCAGCCATGCCTCTATCATAGCTTCAACATGGCCGGGTAGTCAGGTGCTCCGCCATTACCCCCTCCAGGCATAGCCTCTCCTCTTGCAGTATGTCTTGTGTAACGTCTACTCATTTTAAATCTGCAAATTAGAATGATTAGCCACTTGCTAGAAAACTGCTAAAGAAGTACAAACGGTACCATAATATATAGTATAATATAGTATACATCCAATTGAAATCTACAAGTACGTCTCTTATACGTGATTACGTCCTTGAACTTTGGCTAAAATCGATAACCAGAGCTCTGATACCAAATGTGATGACCGCCCACACCCCCCACTAAACAAGAGGAATAATGTGCTGAAAGGTGTGCCAGACAGTTATGGACGATCATCAAGGTAAGATAACAGTCATGGAACCTGTCGTAAACTCACAACGCAAGGATAAAATATAATATAATATATACAACAGGCAGTGATAGTGAAACTGAAACACTAAACTTCCATAACAACTAGAAAGTAATATCCATACACGTGGATAACAACAATAGTGTTTGTACAATTTGCCTCACTACAACACTCGGATAAATAGCAAACAACGGAAATCCAAATACTAGATAGTAGGTGAAATAAAACGCTATCCTTCTACTCGCGTTTGAATAGCATCATCGTCATCACTAAGCTCTCACCTGTAACCTGCTACTCAGTCTGTTCATCCACATCAGGATGGACAGTCCAAGGTAATAAGAAGGAAACATAAAACCTTGAGTCAGAAAACAGTCTTGGTGAGCGATAAAACAACTAACAAACTTCATCAATAAAGTCTATGAGAATGGTAGATTTACCAACCACTACCCAACGCCAAAGAAGAACTCACACCTGTCTCCCACATCCGACAGTGATAGCCTTTGCATACAAACATTCGACCTTTCATTCATATTAGCCAGAACTACCATTCAGTCATGGCACTCAATCAACAATCATAACGACCAAAAGGTGTATCCCACATAAACCGTCTTGATCAAACTCAACGTTTCTCAAGTACAAGCCCCAAAGGCCTAAAACCAATATCAGACAAACACCCAAGGAATATCTCCTTTGACTTCGGATGATTCACATAGGACAGTTCAAACAAAGCACTCAACATCCATGATTGACTCTGGCTATCATTGCCAAAACCTGCTTCAAAACAAACGCTAATCGTATGACCGGCTCAATACTTGCCGTCCGTTAAGTACTAATGGTAATCCCTGTTCTGGTAAAACTCCATATGCTTTTGCGACTCGTATCTAGGCCCATCGCGACTTCCCAGGGTATGTTAGGCCCATCATGACTGCCAAGTCTACCCCTGCTTTGGGTCCGCAAGAACCTACGACAACGATAATCTCTCGGTCTTCACATCTCTAGTCATCATCACCGGCGACTAATCACAAACTCAAATCCTACTCGAGTAAACCCAACACCTTTGAATTGTCTGCTTATTCATGGCTTTACACCGATCAATGAACTCATCGCATTACTTCGATCATTCACATCTGGATATCCATTAAAGTCATCACATCATTGAACCGAACAACGATCAATATAAGGTTTAATTTCTACTATCGAGCCACCATTAATTGACCTGCATCGCCACAAACGACCTGCCTATTCACCACCAGACCGACCATCCCTATCACAAAAGGACAAACCGATCCATTTTCACAGGACCGACCGACCCTTTTGGAATCACGCCCTTCTGGACTCAGGCCGACCATGTTGCTCCCATATGACCGACCCGACCAGATCACCCCTTCTAGAACATGACTGTCCCCCCTGCTTCCCAAAACCAAGACTCTAGACCGACCCTTCGAGACCAACCCGACCAGCATGGACCAACCCGACCCATCCTGCTGGCTTGTTCCCTAAGACATGATTTGAGACCGACCGACCTAACCATGGCCGACTCGAAACCTGCACCACCCAATGGAACTTCGATTTGAAAACTTCACCAAACGATAAATTCGAGGAAACCAACTTGTCCAACTCATCAAATATGGCCACAAACATGGTTGAAACCATTATCAACATGAATATAACGATTTTCACCAAAGTTATGCAAATCACTCCAAAATTATAATGAATGATCATATGAACAAAACTATAGATCTTGCACAATCATATGAAATAACATGGAACTATCGGTTTAAACTTATTAAAAATATCCTAGAATGGACTTACCGAAGTGTAGAATTAAAGAAAACGACTTGATTTTGATGTAAAACATGATCAAACACTCATACACTTGATTGAATCCATGTGAGAGATGTAAACCACTCGCCAATTCTCCAAAACAAAGCAAAAATGGTGAATTATGAATCCGGACAGTGGAAATCTTCCTTCAATCCGCTCGATTTGATGTATTTTCTCTTGAAACGATGTAGATCTAGACTCCAATGGTGTAGATCTTCGATTTCCTAAGCTTAGATCTCGACTTTAATGGTGGAAAAGGTATTAGAGGAAGGAGGAACATAGGTCACCTAATGAGAGAATAGAGAAACTAAAACCATTTCCCATATCCCTTACCCTCTATTTATAGTTTCCACTAACCCACTAATAGGCCTCCTCAAATCATCCCATTAAGGCTTCAAATTCCTGAACTACCAACTGAAAAACCTTAAAACAACGATTCCTCCCAAACCGCTGAGCCAAATCCTTAATGTAACCGCTCTACGGAAAGGCAATCATCATTTCCTTTCCAATGGCATAGGTCTCACCCTCTGATTTGACCTGAGTCAAAAGTTATTCCCTGTACAAGACTAACCGGGGTAAAATGGTTACAAACAAAATTGGTAAAAATTATGGACATGTCCCACATCCCCATAAGCAAAACATTATAATTGGGGAATGATCCAACCCTCAGGGAATGAAATAAAAATATTTTATGATCCTCCGATACGTAAAATGCGGGCTGTTACATTTATGGTGGCACGGGGCACCCTAGACTCCAACTCGAAGCTTCTTTAAGTCCCCAATTTCATTAGCTTGAGTCTGATAGTAGAATCATGAAGGCATCTCCAAAGAGGAGAAATATGGAAAATGTTATGGATCCCCGATAAGCGTTTGACAAGATCCACGCGATAAGCTAGTTTCCTTATCTTATCCATGATCTTAATCGGCCCAATAAATCCGAGAGCCAACTTCATAGACTTTCCGTACCGGACTGTCTATCTAAGAGGGGAAATTTTAACAAATACCAAATATCCGATGCTAAACTCAAGTTCCTTCCTCCTTCTGTCTGCGTATGATTCTGGCGGTCTTGGATTACCTTCATCCTCTACCGGATCAAAACAATTTTATCCATAGAATCACCAATAAGGTCTGGTCTAAGTAAAATCTTATCAGTAGTTTCCTACCAACAAGTAGGTGATTTGCATGGTCACTCATACAATGCTTCATAAGGGGTCATACCAATCGTCACTTGATAACAATTGTTATATGAAAACTCCACCAATGGCAAATGCTGCTCCCAAGCTCCTCTGAAGTTGACGACGCAGGCTCTAAGTAGATCTTCAAAACTCTTTTGACTTTCTCTGTCTGTCCATCGGTATGTGGGTGATATGTTGTACTCAAACTCAGTGCCATCCCCAAAGCTTCCTGTAGGATCCTCCAAAAATAACTAGTAAACTAAGGGTCCCTATCACTAATTATGTTGGTCGAGATCCCATGCAGTCTAAATATCTCCTTGATGTATAACTAGGCTAACGAATCTGCGGTCCCGAGATTCCTTAATGGGATAAAATGGGCTCTCTCCATCAATCGATCCACAATTACACAAACGACTTAAATTCCCATCTGACTCCTTGGAAGCACATATATGAAATATATTTAAATGTGTTCAAATTTCCAAGTGGGAATCTCTAAGGGTAACAACAACCCTCTTGGCCTGCCTTGCTCTTCCTTAACCATTTGACAAGTCAAACATCTAGCTACAAACTGTACAATATCCTTCTTTATTCCTTCCCTATAAACACTTCTTCTGATATCCCTAAACATTTTATCTCATCTGTTGTATGGTCATTCTTAGCCGATGACACTCCTTTAGAACTTTCCTTATAAGGTCTTCATTCTTAGGGACACAAAGTCGTCCATCTCTTCTCAAATTACCATTGTTATCAATATAATATCTATCTAAATGAAAAAAGTTTCTCCCATATAAACCCTTTCCTTTAACATCTTCAACTGATCATCGAGATCTTGATCTCTCTTAAGTCTCTCTACCAAAACTGGCGTCACTTCCATAACTCAGAGAAATCCTTGAGCTGCTTCAAATTGCGGCTGAAAATTGAAACTAGAAAGAAAATCCAGCTGCTTCCACTTGGTAATCGCGCTTAGGATAGCATGCCTCCGACTTAAAGCGTCGGCATGGATATTACCCTTCCCTAAGGAATAATAATAGCGAAGTCAAGCAATGCTAGGTACTCCATCTGTAACAACCCACCTCCGCTAGGGTGGCTCACAAAAGGAATGCCCTAGTTTTGGAGGGGTATTATCTAGTAAACAGGTACAGAAACATCACAAGATAGAACATAAATAAAATAGCGGAAGAACAAAAACCAAATTTCATTATTTCAAAAATAGAGTCAAAACCTCTTACATCAAAATACCAAGTCATTATTTCATTACATCAAGTTCTAAAGAAGCAAAGTACTTAAAACAACATAAGTAAAAATATTCCCCAAAAAGAGCATGAGTGCAGCCATAGCATAGCTCAAGACCAAACCGTACATGAGCTGTCAGAAAGCAAGCAAAGTCCAAGCTAAGAGCTAGAGTCTCCTCCCTGAGAACCTGGGGGGGGGGGGGGCGAACGAAAGACAAAGAGGCGAAAGAAAACGGGCCAGTTAAAAAGACTGGTAAGCCCTAGTGACTATCAGCATAGAAACTAGTAAAGTTAACAAGACGTGAATAAACTGGAATTAAACATAGGAACGATGATAAGTCTGACATGATAACTAAGCTAACAAGATAACTCAAGTCTAACATTGCGTATTCAAGGTTCGCCATACCAACTATACTGGTATACTAATCCAGTGTCAACTATAAATCAAGAAAATAATCCCTTGGCCCAATGTCGTGAAGTGACCCAATTTGGGGTCCAACGGCACGATCTAATCGATCGGCTCCTTACAAGTCTAGCTCGTCGGGTGTCTGTGTCATACGGCCCTATCACGAATGTAGTCACCTGTGCTAGGTCCACCATAGGGTGTATCAAGCCCTAGGGTGCCAACCACCGACACGAATCAAGAATGCACAGATAATCCTACTGATGCCCAATGCCTGCTTTTTCAACTCCGGACTAAGTGCACGACCCTAGTCCGCCTGAACCTACAATGGCGCACCAACTCAGCCATCGTTCTGGTCGCTTACAATCAGCCCGGCAATCGTGCCCCACCCTGCCTAGTCCCAGGGTACCGTGATACATCTAGTGGGTTACTGCTGAAAAGGACCGCGTAACTAGGGTTTCGTTCAGCAGGTTAAGTTGTCATTTAAAATCAAGACTTAACCCATCTATGTGTCATGTCAAATTGACTAAGTGTGTCATTCTAGTTCAAGACTTAGTCCTATGAATCATGTGTCAGGTTGGTTAAATGTGTTCAAGCGGTTCATGACTTAACCCTGTCCAATCAACGTGTCAAATTGGTTAAGTATATTCAAGTGGTCCATGACTTAACCCTATCCAGTGGCATTAATTTACTTCATGCACCCCTAACCTCTCACATTAGACTTGGTTATGGTTACTGGATGGGCCGGGCGGGTCCGGGCAGTTTTACACCATAACCTAGTCTAACCTCGGGTTTCGAGTGCGATATGACCAACTACTCACATTGGGTCCTATTGTTTGCAGTTACTGGATTCGCCGGCGGTTCCGGGCAGATTTATACTGCAAACTCAACCCAACCTCGAGTTGGCCACGTTCAAGTTATCTAAGTGTCATGTCCATGCTTAATTTTTCATGTTAAGTTCAAGTTCGTGTTAACCATGTTCATGATTCAAGTTTTCAAGTATAATTTCATGTCAAGTTTACATGTCATGTTTCCATGTCATATCATGTTAGTTTTATAGCCAATTTCAAGTTTGCCTAATCTACCCAAAACGTATTCCCAACGTATGTGAATTTGCATCAACACAAGATATCAAGATAGGGAATAACACAAAAAGGATAGTCATAGGATGGCAAAGGTGTTTACAAGTTAAGCATGACGATTATAACATTTTCAGGCATATGAATAAGGGTCTCAACATCAACTTGGCAGAATATGATGATAGACATGGTAATGGATTGACATAAGATAATATCCCCAATAATAGTTTCAACATCACAGGTAATGTTTAGATAAAGGTCATGAGAGGTTTTAGGTTAATAACATGAATATGTCCCAAATAAAGTTCATACAATAATCCACAAGTCAAAGTTTTACATCAATAAATCTAGGGTGTACAAAATTAGATCTAAAATAGTAGGTCTAAAAAGGATAGTCATAGATCAAGGATTTACAACGATAGATCCAACCTAGTTATCATGTTTAGGCATAATTTCAGTTTACATCGTGTTCATGTTAAATTTACAGTTTAGATCTAAGAGTAACTGGGGCTTACAGATCGTGGTTTTTGAGAACTAAGAAAAGAAATTGTCGTAGGATCGTTGTAGAAGCTTCAATCTCTAGTTTGAATTGAGTTGCTTAGGTTGATGTTGATTAGCTTCTAGTTTTGATTCCAGCAGAGTAGCGACTCCATTTTTATTTTTATTTAGAACAGAGGCAGAGTAGAAGCAGAATAGAATTGTGTGTAGAGAAGGCTAGGTTTGGGGCTGTTTAAATAGGTTTAGGCAGATGAATCTGGACAGAAATCGGACTAGATACATCAGAACGAACACTGGCCCAAAAATGGGCTCGGGGACCAGGTCGACACCCAAGTCGACTGCGCAGTCGACCTGGTCCTGGGGGTGTCGACTGCCCAGTCGACTCCCTAGTCGACCTGGGTCTGGGCTGGAAATTTCCCGCCAAGTCTGTTCTGCGTTTGAAATTCGAATTTTGAATTCGAATTCGAGCTGTTTTGAACTCTGAATATTTCTGAAACTTTGGGGAGCCATAACTTGGTCATACGGACTCCGATTTTCGAAAACTCGGACTCGATTTCATGTAGAATTCCGAGACGAAGGCAATGGCACAACCCGTTTCCCTTGGTTCTTATTTTAAAATTTAATTATGCCTAGATTTATGGTTATATCATGTTATCAAAATACGGGTTGTTACATTCTCCCCTCCTTAAAGGATTCCGTCCCCATAATCTCTAAGTTAGGAAGAACATATCCTACCATCCATCATTCATCTACTCAAAACATCATCCACAAGCAAACATTGTCCTTAAGAGATTTCTAATGCCGTATGAACATATGTAAAAAGTGTGTGTATATGTTCCTTATCTAATGCAAATGATCAGGCCTGATTGATCTTTCTTATGCAAAATATGTTTAGTGTCATGAACCCAACATGTATGCAAATAATCCTAGTCACGTAAGCACTATATGTGACACATTCAATTTCATCCATAAATAAGTATAAACACTCATGCATATGCAATATGAAAATGTGTCTGAGCCGATCTAGTGCCTAATGTGTGTTATGCAACCACGAGCAATCACTTGCAACCACTTGCAACCATTCGCAAACATCAAGCATAACATGTTTCAAATACATGTTTACATTCATAGGATTCTACCTAAGGTTCTCAAGACAGGATCGAAAGGATATACAAGATAAAACAGAGTATCTAGGGAAAAGAAGTTAAAGATGAACCCCTAGAAGGTCCTTCTTGCGGGGCTTGCCCTTGCTTCTTAGGGCAGTTCTTGCTGATGTGTCCAGTTTCACTGCATTGAAAACATGCTCCTATCTTCATCTTCTTCTTCCTATAGTCCCGGACTATATGCCCGTCAATACCACAGAAGTTGCATTTTCTTTTCTCACGTGACTTGTCATTCTTGTTGTTGCTGTTCTTTCCTCCTTTCTCGGAGTCTACCTTCTTATCTTGAGACTCATTCACCTTGACCTTCTTCTTACCATTCTCGTCTTCTTCATGAAGTAGGGCCATATTCACCAAGCTTTCAAAGGTCTCCCCCATGGGTACATGAGTCATGGCCATAGTGTGGAGTGGCTCGCTCAATCCTCGAGCAAAGCGTAGAGCCTTCTTCTCAGCCGTGTTGACTAAGTCCAAACCAAACCGAGCAAGCTGATTAAACTTATTCATATATTCCCTAACTGACATGTCCCCTTGCTTGAGTGCTAGGAACCTCTCCATTTAAAGACTCGCTTCTGCGGATGATAAAAACTTAAGCCCAAACCTCTCTCTAAAGTTTGCCCAAGTCTCAATTGGCCTGGTAGCGTTGGTGACTTCCCACCAAAATACAGCTTCCTCTTTCAACAACCATGCTGCCAACTGAACTTTCCTATGATCCTCCATATCGAAAATAACAAACAAGTCTTCAGTCTCTTTTAGCCAGTTTCTCGCTTCAACGAAGGTTTCAGTTCCAACGAAGTTCTTGCCACCCATTCCTATAAAGTCCTTGCATATTTTGGCGAAGGCGGTACCCGGAGGAGGAGGAGGAGGAACCGCGGCCACCGGGGAAGGAGGAGGAGGGATATCTGCCGGGCCCGCGCCGTTGGCTCTAGCTTCCAAGTATCTTCGGAACCAGCCAGGTATGGGTACTCCCTCAGGAAGGTAAAGATCAGACATGCCGAAAAGCGAAAAGGAAAAAAGATTCAAACGAGGAAACAAAGGAAAGTGCTAATGGCTTTTGGGGAATAGCCTTTTCTTAAAAATAAAACTTTTCTTGAAAAATGCTTCTTTATAAACAGTTTTGAAAATAGTTTCAGAAGGTTTTTAAAACTTTTGCCCAGTCTGGTAACCTTCTGCTCTGATACCAAATGTAACACCCCACCTCCGCTAGGGTCACTCACAAAGGGAATGCCCTAGTTTTGGAGGGGTATTATCTAGTTAACAGGTACAGAAACATCACAAGACAGAACATAAATAAAATAGCGGAAGAACAAAAACCAAATTTCATTATTTCAAAAATAGGGTCAAAACCTCTTGCATCAAAATACCAAGTCATTATTCCATTACATCAAGTTCTAAAGAAGCAAAGTACTTAAAACAACATAAGTAAAATATTATTCCCCAAAAAGAGCATGAGTGCAGCCATAGCATAGCTCAAAACCAAATCGTACATGAGCTGTCAGAAAGCTAGCAAAGTCCAAGCTAAGAGCTAGAGTCTCCTCCCTGAAAACCTGGGGGGGGGGGAACGAAAGACAAAGAGGCGAAAGAAAACGGGTCAGTCAAAAAGACTGGTAAGCCCTAGTGACTATCAGCATAGAAACTAGTAAAGTTAACAAGACGTGAATAAACTGGAATTAAACATAGGAACGATGATAAGTCTGACATGATAACTAAGCTAACAAGATAACTCAAGTCTAACATTGCGTATTCAAGGTTCGTCATACCAACTATACTGGTATACTAATCCCGTGTCAACTATAAATCAAGAAAATAATCCCTTGGCCCAATGTCGTGAAGTGACCCAATTCGGGGTCCAACGGCACGATCTAATCGATCGGCTCCCTACAAATCTAGCTCGTCGTGTGTCTGTGTCATACGGCCCTATCACGAATGTAGTCACCTGTGCTAGGTCCACCATAGGGTGTATCAAGCCCTAGGGTGCCAACCACCAACACAAATCAAGAATGCACAGATAATCCTACTGATGCCCAATGCCTGCTTTTTCAACTCCGGACTAAGTGCACGACCCTAGTCCGCCTGAACCTACAATGGCGCACCAACTCAGCCGTCGTTCTGGTCGCTTAAAATTAGCCCAACAATCGTGCCCCACCCTGCCTAGTCCCAGGGTACCGTGATACATCTAGTGGGTTACTGCTGAAAAGGACCGCGTAACTAGGGTTTCGTTCAGCAGGTTAAGTTGTCATTTAAAATCGAGACTTAACCCCATCTACATGTCATGTCAAATTGACTAAGTGTGTCGTTCTAGTTCAAGACTTAGTCCTACGAATCATGTGTCAGGTTGGTTAAGTGTGTTCAAGCGGTTCATGACTTAACCCTATCCAATCAACGTGTCAAATTGGTTAAGTATATTCAAGTGGTCCATGACTTAACCTTATCCAGTGGCATTAATCTACTTAATGCACCCCTAACCTCTCACATTAGACTTGGTTATGGTTATTGGATGTGCCGGGCGGGTCCGGGCAGTTTTACACCATAACCTAGTCTAACCTCGGGTTTCGAGTGCGATATGACCAACTACTCACATTGGGTCCTATTGTTTACAGTTACTGGATTCGCCAGGCGGTTCCGGGCAGATTTATACTGCAAACTCAACCCAACCTCGAGTTGGCCACGTTCAAGTTATCTAAGTTTCATGTCCATGCTTAATTTTTCATGTCAAGTTCAAGTTCATGTTAACCATGTTCATGATTCAAGTTTTCAAGTATAATTTCATGTCAAGTTTACATGTCATGTTTTCATGTCATATCATGTTAATTTTATAGCCAATTTCAAGTTTGCCTAATCTACCCAAAACGTATCCCCAACGTATGTGAATTTGCATCAACACAAGATATCAAGATAGGGAATAACACAAAAAGGATAGTCATAGGATGGCAAAGGTGTTTACAAGTTAAGCATGACGATTATAACATTTTCAGGCATATGAATAAGGGTCTCAACATCAACATGGCAGAATATGGTGATAGACATGGTAATGGATTGACATAAGACAATATCCCTAATAATAGTTTCAACATCACAGGTAATGTTTAGATAAAGGTCATGAGAGGTTTTAGGTTAATAACATGAATATGTCCCAAATCAAGTTCATACAATAATCCACAAGTCAAAGTTTCACATGAATAGATCTAGGGTGTACAAAATTAGATCTAAAATAGTAGGTCTAAAAAGGATAGTCATAGATCAAGGATTTACAACGATAGATCCAACCTAGTTATCATGTTTAGGCATAATTTCAGTTTACATCGTATTCATGTTAAATTTATAGTTTAGATCTAAGAGTAACTGGGGCTTACAGGTCGTGGTTTTTGAGAACTAAGAACAGAAATTGTCGTAGGATCTTTGCAGAAGCTTTAATCTCTAGTTTGAATTGAGTTGCTTAGGTTGATGTTGATTAGCTTCTAGTTTTGATTCCAGCAGAGTAGCGACGCCATTTTTATTTTTATTTAGAACAGAGGCAGAGTAGAAGTAGAATAGAATTGTGTGTAGAGAAGGCTAGGTTTGGGGCTGTTTAAATAGGTTTAGGCAGATGAATCTGGACAGAAATCGGACTAAATACATCAGAACGAACACTGGCCCAAAAATGGGCTCGGGGACCAGGTCGACACCCAAGTCGACTGCGCAGTCGACCTGGTCCTGGGGGTGTCGACTGCCCAGTCGACTCCCTAGTCGACCTGGGTCTGGGCGGGAAATTTCCCGCCCAGTCTGTTCTGCGTTTGAAATTCGAATTTTGAATTCAAATTCGAGCTGTTTTGAACTCTGAATATTTCTGAAATTTTTGGGAGCCATAACTTGGTCATACGGACTCCGATTTTCGAAAACTCGGACTCGATTTCATGCAGAATTCCGAGACGAACGCAATGGCGCAACCCGTTTCCCTTGGTTATTAATATAAAATTTAATTCTGCCTAGATTTATGGTTATAACACGTTATCAAAATACGGGTTGTTACACCATCCACTGCTGTTGTCGAAGGTTAAACTCTCGTTGAGAAAACAAGTATCTAAGAGACTTATGGTCGATAAAGAGCTCAGCCTTTTCTCCTTAAAGGTAGCAACTCCACATCTTTAGGGCAAAAACCATAACTGCTAAATCTATGTCTTGTACATGCACCTCTTGTCATGGTCCTTAAGTTGTCTACTTGCATTGACAACTACTCTATCCTCATGCAAAAGTACAGCTCCTAAACCAGTCTCACAAGCATCGGTGAATATTGTGAACTTCTTCGTTCCATCCGAAATAATAATGATAGGCACACTTGTAAGAGAATCCTTCAACCTTTTGAAAGCAATAACACACCTTTTACTCTACATGAACCTAGGATTCTTTTTCGTTAACTGGGTTAGACGGGATGCAATCCTCGCAAAGTCCTTTATAAATTTCTTGTAATATCTTGCTAACCCAATAAAACTTCTAATGTTCATCGTCAATCTTAAACAACCTCTACCTTTGCGGGGTCCATGACTAATCCTAATGTAATACCCCGTATTTTAAAATTAAACAATAAAGTAAAATTCATAAAATTTTCGGATTTGATCACGGAACTAGTGTCCCTCCGAACGAGACAATTTTCTAATCAATTTAGATCTATGTTTTGACGGATTTAAAATGAAGAAGATATCATTAAACGAAGTTTTAGAACAAACATGAAAAGAAGAAATAAGGAAAACATAAATTAGAACAATGGCAACCAATATTTTAGTATTGTGAACGAAAAGCTTGTTAGATCCGAAATTGGCTCTAACACCCAAGTTGTTCAATTATGCAGAAATTAATATCAGAAAAATTGCTAGAAAAGCAGAAAAGACACAAGATTTGTAGTGGTTCGGCGTTAACGAGCCTACGTCCACTTTATATCTATGATTATACTTGGAATTAGAGTACAATCGATGATTTATCCCTCAACCTCACTTTTACAATGTTGGTTCACTCAATAATTTCGAGACAACTCTGAATAATAATAATGGAGGTGTAATAATGGTGGATTCAGAGATCAGAATTGCCAAAAAAGATGCTGAAAAATGCCAAATTCTAGGCTATTTATAGCTGATTTCTGCAAGCGGATCACGATCATACATGGAACAAATCCCGATGATCTTGGGCTGGTTCGTAGCTTGAGGGAGAAATAGTCAATATGGCCGTTATGGACAGGTGTCGCTAGATCCTGCGTTTGCGGATCGTGAAAGACTTGTTCATGGTTTTCATCTGGTTTCCTGGTTTGGATCAGATCGCGCTTTCATGGATGGATCGGATCGAGCTAGGAGGAGCGGGTCAGATCGGATCAGGCCAACACAGGCAAGTCGGATCGGATCAGGCTGACACGAGCGGGTCGGATCGGACTAGCAGGGGGCGATCGCGATCGGGTCAAGGCCTTTCCACAAGTAAAGCTTCATCATGAACTCGCATTTGAATCTTGGTGGCTTGGTCCAAAAGCTAGCCAACATTTTGCCCCCTCGAAGTATGTTTTATCAACGATGGAACGTGCTTCGAAATTTCCGAATTACCTTTTCATGAAGTGATGTGAATCAAAAGGCCATGTCCGTTTGGAACGTCGTACAGTCTCAAAAATTCGTGTCTCTTGATTAGTACAAATACCCAGTAAAATCTTCAATCATTTCTTTGTTCATTGGATAATTTTCATCCCTGGAGTTTTTAGAGACTTCATTGTAAAATTGTCAGGTAAACTTTTTAGATTCTTCACAAGTATTTCTGAATCTTTACTTTTGACAATCATCCGTTGAGCCGGATCGCAAAAAGGCCCCATGGTCCGTGGGATGAGGCATTCGTTTCAGGTTGGTAATCATGTGGACTTCTTCTTCGAAACGCGGTGGGCCCTCTTGCTTTAGCTACGAGTCGCTTGAGGGAGCGGCCTCCCTTTTCTTCATTGGGCTCAGATCCATGGCCCACCAAGCTCCACGGTCCGACTGTCTTAAGTAAAACAAAAATGGGGATACGAACGGACGTTTCCTTGTCTATATAAACCAATCCCCTCTTCATTCTCCCCTTCCTTCTTTTTTCTGCTGCCGCCCCTTTCTTGAGCCGAAACCCTAATTTCAATTTCCAAATTCCCATTCGTTTCCAAACTTTCAGAAAGGTAATAGAACAATTTCATTTTCTTTCTCTCGAGTTTGTATTGGCTTGGAAAGTGAAGATAACGGAATCTTGTGGCATTCGGGGATGGCAAACTGGAACGTGCCAGGTCCGGTTTCATGGGTTTAAGAGTTGAGATGAGAGACGAGGAAGGAGAAGGAAGGGATGACCAGGTTTTTTCGCGGAAGGGGGGCTTCGACTCGGGTCGTGATAAGGGTGAAAGCAAAGGGGAAATGGAAGAGCTGTTCTGGGCAATGGATCGGTTCGTGGAGTGCTGGCTCGTGGAGGTGGGTGCGGATCGGGGCGTGTTATCACGAGTCGATGGATCGTTCCACTGCCTAAATCCCGGTTCACGAGTCAATGTTTCTTTGCCAACCTAGTCCACTAACGATCCGATCCACATAGGCAGCTAATCTGATCTCGTATACCAATGCCTTTTATCGCGATCCGTGCTCCATCAATCCAGCTAACCGACCTGGTTGACGATCCCACAAACATATAGGTTTAAACAATACATCATAATCGCAGTACTTTGAACAGTTAGGTTAGAGCCTTCGAGTCTTTTGAACTGAACACCAGCATAACTTGGCAGCGGACAACAACTGATATTCTGATTACCTTGTTAACTTTATGCTTTTCTTTAACATATACACAGGCACACACTTGTATTGTCTTATTCCTACCGTTCCCTTCGCGAGGGCACACCAAGTCTCCTTCCAGATCCTGGGCACACTCCTAGCGATAGTCAGGGAAGGGTAGTCGTCGGCCCCGGGATTCTCATCAATCTTATTCTGCACGACCTCGATCTCCACCGAAGCAAAGTTATGGAAAGCCACATAGTTGTTCAGTGCCACCAGCTAGGGGAAAGCAACTTCCTACAGATTTAACCCCTCCAAAAAGCACTCCTTCTCATGCCCAATCTTCTAAAAAACACCCCGAGCCAAAGGACAAGGACAAAGATGAGGGAAGGATTATAGAGAAGGGGAAGATAGTTCCTACTTCCTCTAGTGAGCGTGGCTTGGACACTACTTCTGCAAGGGATGTTGCCCCCAGTTCTGAGATTATGGCCAGGCTAGAGCGCTTATGAAAACAGTTTCCCGACATTTACTTTGAGTGGATGGTGTTCGTCCCAGATCTTGAACCAGTCCCCGAAGATTGGGACACAGAGATGATAGGGTTTGTATTCCATGTAGCCAAACAATACGGGGTAATGAAAAAGCATGCTGCCACACTCTCTACTATCATCCGCCAGATGGAAATGGACGCGGCCAGGGCCAAAGTAAAGATTGATAATGATGCTAGGGCTAGGTGCAAAATGGAGAAAGAACTAGAGGATGCACAGGGCCAACTGGCTTGGGCTCGGCGAGATGCAGAGAACTACAGGTTCGAGTTGGAGAGTGCTAGGTAGCGTTTTCGCAACGAGCTCGACTTAAATAGCCAGGAGTG
The DNA here is from genome assembly GCA_030737875.1 of Allium sativum. Classification (NCBI taxonomy): domain Eukaryota; kingdom Viridiplantae; phylum Streptophyta; class Magnoliopsida; order Asparagales; family Amaryllidaceae; genus Allium; species Allium sativum. The sequence continues at coordinate 785,454,362 of CM060916.1, read as the reverse complement.
GTAGCCCTGAAAAAGGAAGTAGAGGATCTCAGGGCGGTTAACACCGAACTGAAGACAATACAAGAATGCTTTTTCGTGGAGAAAGAGGCTTGGGAGAAAGAGAGGGCGAGCTTAAAAGATGACCTTGCCCTCGCCAAGAAGGATAAGGAGGTTCTAAATGACCAACTTGTTCAAGCCGAGGAGCGTGCAGCTTTCGCCGAAAGCAATGCCAATAGCGCTCTTGAGTCAGTAGCTACTGCGGTTGATAAGCTTGCCGAAAGATAGAAGGATATAGACAGTTTTGAGGAATTGTTGTTCGATTTATTTGGTCAAGTTATCAAGCATCGAGACATCTCTTGGATTCCAGACTACCATGTTACCTTGGCCAATGTATGGGATGCAATTGTCGAGGGCGAGAAGCGGCGACTGGGGGTTGACGAGATTGACAAACGCCAGCTGATGCAAACTTTTCTTAGAGGTGAAGAGCCTGAGGCTTTGGAGGAAGGTAGACGCCTTATCCACGAGGAAATGGAGAGGGAGAAGAGCAGGCTCAAGGGTAAGGATAAAGTTGGCGAGAGCTTGAGCTCGGTGGTAGAGCCCAAAACCTCTGAAGTTGAGGGATATAACCCCGATGATCCATTGATCCCCTTGGAATCTACTCCTTCGATTGTCGGGACCACCAGTACAAATCTGGGAGATGAGTCGATTGAAGGTATCTCCACATTTTCTCCATAGTTTATTAAAGCAATCGTAACCTGTCGTCGTCTCATGGGACAGGCAACTGACATGGCCACATCTTCTCTCGATTTGCAAACCTTTACTTCTAATGGTGTAGGTACCAAAGTGGTCGAAAAGGGTGCAGGGGAGAAAGCAGAGGCTAAGAAGGTTGAGGTTCCCCCGGGTTTTGGTATCGAAGCTTCCGAGGTCTCAAAGCAAACTGGGGGCTCAACAAGTGATAGAGTTACGGTAGCACTCATGGAGTCTGGCACTGGCGCTCCTGCAGACGCCGAGATCATTGCTGCTCTGCATGACTCAGACGGCGGTCATGGAGATGAAGAAGAGGAGGTAGAAATCATTGACGAGTCCAAGGGTGATGATAGCGAAACCTTGGCTAGCATACAAGCTAGGAAGGAGAAGCGGTTGGCTCTTAAGAGGGAGGAACAGAATCCTTTGTTTGTGACCCCTATTTCTGAAATCGACCCAAGACTGGGTTGGTTATAAGACTCTCTTCTAGATCGATTATTCACAGCTTGCCTCCAAACCTTCCAGTCCTTCTCCGGAGCCTCTTGTCGATAAGAGGAAGAGGAAGAAATGCGACCGCTCCGGTACTGATAAAGAGGATTTGGAGAAACAGAAGAAGGATAAGAAATCAAAGCCATCTCCCAAGCGCAAATAGAATGCAGCTATTGGCTCATGTTTTAGTTTTAGGATTTCTTTTGGCCAAAAGATGTAGTCGTGAGATTGGCCCTCACTTTTTGTTTAGTTTCTCATTTTTTTTGTAAATTCGTTTCCAGTAAATAAGGACCTACTTCTTTTGCATCATTGTGTTCCTGCAAATTCATTATGATAACAGAGTTTAAATAATCATAACTAAAACTTTCATAGTTAAATATTAAAGTTATAAGTAACGATCATTAGTCATAACGAAAACAATCATCTGGAAATACATGTGCTAAGTACACGTGTAGTGATGCACGTATATATTCCTAATTGATCGTCATTATAGTGCTTGGCCAGGGCTTGTTGGCGATCGATTAGAATTATATTCATACTATCCCAATCTTTCCATGGGGTAATGATTATTGCGGTGCTAAGTCTCTAGCGCTTTTATACTCTTCCGATCCTTCAGTGGGTTAGAGTTTGTGTGGCACTAAGTCTCTAGCGCCTATATATTCTCCCGATCCTTCAGTGGGTTAGAGTTCGAGCTCGATTTTTGGTCTGCTCACCGATCCTTCAGCGGGGCAGAAATTCTGGGGGTGCTAAGTCTCTAGCGCCTTTATACTCTCCCGATCCTTCAGTGGGTTAGAGTGTTGTCAAGGCGGATTTATCATGGTGCACCTTCACGCCTTGGGGACGTTATCTTCGCGTCCTTTATACTCTCTCCCTGATCTCGGGAGTTAGAGTGCAAGTTGTCGTGCGATTTACCTCGCTGCACCTTTTGGAGCTTTAATTATCGTGAAGTTTCCGATCTGCTGAACGACATTTTGAATTAGCTATTTTGAGATTATTGCATAAATTTAAAACAATTCCCGAAATGGTAACAGTATATATATCGATCAAAATAAAAGAGTAGATAAGAAATGGTGCAGTAAAGGTAAATGATACACAGTATTTTTATAGTGGTTCGGTCGAGTCATGACCTACGTCCACTTTATAATCTTTTGTTCAAATAACCAGACTGTTCTAGGCAAGTCGAGCCTTTTTACATGGTTCTAAAAACAAAAAGTGAAACTGACACTTTTATGTCAGGTAAAGCCGCAAATGCTGGGCATTCCACACTCTGGGGATTTCATCTCCATCTACGGTCGCTAGCTTGAAGGTTCCATTATCAAGCCTTCGTAAAATGGATTACAGTCCTTCCCATTTTAGGCCCATATGTACCGGGGGAGGAAAGACACGCTTCAGAACCAAGTCTCTGGGTTCGAATGTTCGAACTCGAACTCTTCTATTATAGTACCGAGCTATTTGTTGTTTGTGCCTCAAGGCACGTAAGTCGGCTTCGTCCCTTTTTTCCTCAACCATGTCCAGGGATTCAAGGAGCAACTCATTGTTGGTCATCGGGTCGTAATAAATGGTACGATGGGATGGTACTTCTAACTCGACCGGAATAACTGCTTCAGCTCCGAAAGCAATGGAAAACGGGGTGTGACCCGTTGCCGACTTGTATGTCGTTCTATAGGCCCATAGTGCCATGGACAATTCATCGTTCCACATAGCTTTGGCCCTCTTCAATCTTTTCTTCAGAATGGATTTGATCACCTTGTTTGCCGCTTCAACTTGTCCGTTCGATTGTGAATGTGCCACAGAGGTGAATCTTTTCTCGATGTGATACTTCCGACAGAAATCTTGAAACTCCGTGCTGTCAAATTGGGTCCCATTATCGGTTATGTTGTCTTTTGGAATCCCAAACCGACAGATAATGTTCTTAACGATAAAGGTGGTTACTCGTTTGGTCGTGATCGTGGTCAAAGGCTCAGCTTCTACCCGTTTAGTAAAATAATCCACGACCACAATAGCGAACTTTGCTCCGCCCTTTGCTATGTGGAGGCTCCCAATAATGTCAATTCCCCACATAGCAAAAGGCCACGGGCTTGTCATTGTCTTCAACTGGGTAGGTGGCTCCCTAGGGATTTTGGAGAACTTCTGGCAAGCATCACAACGTCGTGCATACTTGGCTGCATCCTTGTTTATAGTGGGCCAGAAATAGTCGTATCGCAAGATCTTCTTTGCCAATGTTTGCCCTCCTGTGTGGTCGCCACACTCACCTTCATGGACTTCCTTCAGCACACGCTTGATGTCGTCATGGGCAATGCACCGGAGGAGAGGCATCGAGAAACCTTGTCTGTACAGGACTTCGCCTTGCAACACATATCGGGAGGAGTTCCGTATAACTGCACGCCTCTCACTTTTCTTAGTTGGGAACGTTCCATTCATTAAGAAATTCTTTAGGGAGTCATCCATGACTCCCTTTCAGGTTCAATCTCCAGTACCAGATCAACTTCCATCTAATCCACACTGGTGAATTGTAATACTTCAATCGGGATTAGCTCCGTATGTTCTGGATTATCGGGACTAACCATCTTCGCTAACTTGTCCGCTCTTTGATTCTCCGCTCGAGGAATATGAGATATACTATGTTGATCAAAACCTTCTAGCAACATCTTTACTTTTTCCAGATATGATATCAACCTTGGACGCTTAGCCTGAAACTTTTCATTAACTTGGTTCACGACCAAATTATAGTCACAAAAGATGTCTAGCTTTGTTATCCCTAGTTCCTTTGCAAGCTTTAACCCAGCAATCAGAGCTTCATACTCGGAATCATTATTGGTTGCGTGGAACTCCAATCTAAGTGCATAATATATTATCCGTTTCTTTGGAGTTTCAAGAACCACTCAGGCACCTGATCGCCTGTCATTTTTAGCTCCATCAGTATATAGTTTCCAGGCATTAGGGTCAAAGAGTATCTTTGGCGGATTGTAACACCCCGTAATTTGAACATAAAAATTCACAAATTAAAGTATACTTAATTAAGTGAAATGGGTTGCGCAGAGAAATATATACATATATATTGATATATATATAATTGAAAATTAAATAAATAAATATGCAAAAATGTTCAAAACAGCGAATTGGGAGAGAGGAATAACCGAACCGGCCGATTTTTGAGGTCGACCCAAGCTCGCTGGGTCGACTAGGGGTTAATCCAGGGTGTTTGGCTGTCAACCCGTGGGCCGATTCGCTCAAATGCAGATTTTGCATTTGAATGGTTCTCATGGTTCAGCTTTAATCTAAAGGCCCTAGATGGTTCCTACACTTGACTTCCTCCCTAATACATGCTTTGATGGCTTGGATTGAATCTAGGGTTAATCCTATGGCTAATACTATCCTCATCCTCTATAAAAAGACCCCTAACCTAAACCTAAATGCTCATTATTCAATCCTATAGCTAAACTATGTCAAATTTGTTCCTATCATGGCCTCCACTCTCATGTTAAAATTCCTAAGTTTATTTCTATGAGAGATTTTGAGTGCATACAAGTATTTTCAAGCTTGTATGAGTGTTCTTAGTTTGCATTCAAGTCAAGTTGCAACATTTCTATTTCAAAGCAAGGGTTTTCATTGATTTGGCTCAAGGGTTTTCATTGGAGCATTCATATTTGGGTCTTTTTGGTGATTGCATAAAGGGCTTCGTCTCAATCTTTATAATAAATATTCATTTGTGTCTTCATAGCATTGTAAGCCCTTTTCTACTTTCTTTCTTTGAACTCTAAAGTTAAATGAATGATGCAAGTTTGGGGTTGATCATTATATGCAAGTTTGGTTGATCATTATATGCAAGTTTGGTTGATCATTATATGCAAGTTTGGATGATCATTATGCAAGTTGGTTTAATCATTATGTATGACACATGTTGCTACGTTATGCAAGTTTGGGTTGATCATGTTATCATGTTATGCAAGTTAAACTTGATGTTGTGAGCATAAAGCTCCAAGATTTATGTTAAAGGTTGCATTTGGCAACATGAAAGTTATCATATCCCTTATGATAACTTGCATGTGAGGCTAAATGCGAACTTCTAGCAACTTCTATATGTCATTTATCACCATGTATCACTCATATGCTAAGTTTGGTTTTATGCATGCTTTTGAAGCCTAATGATGCAATATGCAAGTATATGAACATATGTACATTTCATATGCCACCATGTTAAACTTGTGGCTTCAACACCTTTTTGTCATGATTATGCCAAGTTCCCTATTTTATCCTTTATGCGTTGATGCGATTATGTCAACGATGGGGTTACGTTGGGGTTGGGTAACATTATGACATAAACATGGTTTTTATAACATAGAGTGATATGTTAACTTGTAATTATGTTTTGGAAACATAATGGACATGACACTTAGAAAATATGAGTGTGGCCAACTCGAGGTTGGGTTGAGTTTGTAGCATAAATCTACCCGGACCCGCCCGGCTTAACTAGTGGCTACAAACAATAGGACCCAATGTGAGAAGTTGGTCATGTTGTGCTCGAACCCGAGGTTAGACAAAGTTGTGGTGTAAAGCTACCCGGACCCGCCCAACTTAACTAGTAACCACAACAAGGTCTAATGTGAGAGGTTAAAGCACATTAAGTTAATTAATGCCTCCTGATTAGGGTTAAGTCATGGTCCACTTAATACTTAATCAATTTGGGCAGGATGGGTTAATCTGGGTTAAGTCATAAACCTTGGATACACTTAACCAATTTAATCCACGTTTGGATCGGGTTAACCACATTTAACCCGTTAAGGAAACCCTAGTTGCGTGGTCCTTTGCAGCAGTAACCCTCTTGATAGTATCATAAAACCCTAGGACTAGGCTAGGGTGGGGCACGATTACTGGGCTGACATGTAAGCGACCAAAACGACAGCTGTGTAGGTACGCCGGTGTAGGTCCAGGCGGACTATGATCGTGCACATAGTCCGGCGTTGGAGAATCAAGCACGGGTACCAGTAGATCTAGGCTGTGCATACTTGATTGGTGTCCGAGGTCTACACCCTACGACTTGATACACCCTAGGGAGGACCTAGCATAGTTAGCTACATTTCATGTTTGGGCCGTATGACACCGACACTTGACGAGTTAGGCTTATAGGGAGCCGATCGACTAGACCATGTAGTTGGACCTTAATTTAGGTCACCTCATGATGATGGGCCAAGCTTGGGCCAAGGGATCAATTCTTGTTTTTACTTGACATGTTAGAATCCTAATACACCCGCGGTGCAAAACTTAACCTTAATTATGCGATGACACCTTTATCTATCTTGTTAGTTAATCATCATGCCAGTATGTTGTTATCCTTATGTTCATCTCAGCTTCTCATGCTAGTTAACTTTACTAATTCATAGACAGATAGTAGTAGGGCTTACCAGTCTTTTTGACTGACCTGTTTTCTTTCGCCTCTTTTCTTCCGTCCCCCCCCCCCCCCAGGTTCTCTGGGTGGGAACATTGGAGCTTAGCTTGGATCTTTACAGCTTGCTTACTGGATTTGCTCATGTACGGTTTTGGATATTGAGCTAGCTATGGTTTATCACTTCATTTTGGGGATAGTACTTTATGTATTTCAGTATTTCAGTTTATGCTTTTATCTAGACTTTGTTGTTGGAAAATAATGACCAAGTACTTTGTTGTAACATGACTATTGTTTTGAAATGCTAAGTTTTATCCACTGCTTTACTACTCTGTTTTACTTATATGTTCTGTCTTGTGATATCTGCATGCATGTTTACCTTGTTTAACGCCCCTCCAAAGCTAATGTCCTTGCAAGAATGGCATTGGCGGAGGTGGGGTGTTACATTTGGTATCAGAGCATAAGGTTTACAAGATTTGAGCAAAAGTGTTTTTAAAACTTACCTTTTGAAAAACTATTTTCAAAACCAATTAAGTATTTTCCAAGAAGAGTCTAGTTATTTTAAAAAGGCTATTCCCCAAAAGCCATAGCACTATCCTTCGTTTCTTCGTTCTGAATCTATCTTTTTCTTCGTTTTAGTATGGCCGATCGCTTTAACATCCCAGAAGGCGTGCAAGTACCAGTCTGGTTCCGGAGATTTATGGAGGCAAGGGCGAATGAAGCCGGCCCCGCGAACATTCCTCCTCTTTCCCCGGTCGCTAACATCTCTCCTCCTCCCATAGCTGAGGTTCCTCCTCACCCTCAGCATCCGCAAGAGGATTTTGCAAAGCTTTGCAAAGACTTTAAGGCGATGGGTTGCAAGAATTTTGTCGGAACGGAGACTTCTGTGGAGGCAAGAAACTGGTTAAAGGAAACTGATGACCTCTTTGCTATCTTTGATGTGGAAGATCGTAAGAAAGTTCTGTTGGCGGTATGGCTATTGAAAGGGGAAGCTGCTTATTGGTGGGTAGTCACCACCACTACTAGACCAATTGAGACTTAGGATGACTTTAGGAGAAGGTTTGGACTAAAGTTTCTATCATCGACAGAAGAGAACCTTCAGATGGAAAGGTTCCTATCTCTAAAGCAAGGGGACATGACAGTTAGGGAATACGTGGATATGTTTAATCAACTTGCTCAGTTCGGTCTAAAATTGGTTAACACAGCACGGAAGAAGGCCCTACACTTTGCTCTATGATTGAATGAGCCATTGCGCGGTTTGGCCATGTCTCATATACCCCTGGGGGCGACCGTCGAGAGTTTGGTGAATATGGCCCTACTTCAAGAGGAAGATACCGAGAAAAGAGACAAGAACAACAAGAAGGGGAACAAGGACAACAACAATCGCAATGACAACAAGACCAGGGAAACAAGGAAGTGCAAGTTCTGTCGGATCGTTGGGCACATAGCTAAAGACTGTAAGAAAAGGAAGAGGAAGTCGGGCGAATGCTTTCATTGTGGAGAGACCGGACATTTTAGCAAGGATTGCCCCAAGAAGCAAGGGCAGAATCAGCGTGCAGGACCTTCTGGAGGGCAAGTGCATGCTCTCAACGCCGCTCCAGTTCAGGATCGAGGTAGCATTTCTGTAAAAGTCATGTTTACATTTCTGATTTCCCTGTTCATACCTTATTTGATTCTGGCACATCGCATAGTTTTATTTCTGATCTTATTGAAAGTTTTGCACATAAGTACTAGTCTAGTTGAGGTCCCTTTAGTGTTTCAAATCCAATTGGGGGTTCCGCCCATTTACCTGTGATTTGTGTGGATTTGAAAATCTCTATCTTGAGCATAGAATTCATGTGTAATGTTTAGGCTCTCGGGTTTATGGGATACGGGTTGATTTTGGGTGTGGATTGGTTGTCCAGTTATGGAGCCGTTCTTGACTGTGAGCATAGAGTGGTGAGGCTCATGACTCGCCTCGGTAATACCCTAGAAATTTCTTGTAACCCTAGAGGTCCCGTCATGTTATGTTATCTTGAATCTCTCAACTCGTCCATCGATGATCTGCAATCTGTAAGGGTGGCCCGAGACTATCCTGATGTCTTTGAAGAAGTTAAGGGGTTACCCCCTAAACGAGAGATAGATTTCCGCATTTATCTAGTCGATAATGCCAAGCCAGTATCATTGCCCGTTAGGCACATGGCCCCTCGTGAGAGAAGGGAGCTCAGTAAGCAAATCAAGGAGCTGATCGAGAAGGGTTTTATTAGACGAAGCATTTCTGAATGGGGTGCTCCGGTGGTATTCGCTACTAAGGCGGATGGTTCGCTTCGTCTATGTGTTGATTATCGAGAGTTGAACAAGCTGACAAAGAAGAATAGGCACCCGTTACCGAGGATTGATGATCTCTTTGACCAGCTTGTAGGTGCTTCTGTTTTCTCTCAGCTCGATCTAGCCACCGGATTCCATCAGCTTAGAGTAGCTGAGGATAGCATTGATAAAACTGCGTTTAGGACTCTGGATGGATTCTTTGAATGGCTTGTCATGCCATTCGGATTGACTAATGCACCCGCCTACTTCGTAGACTTGATGAGTAGGGTGTTCAGGGAGTTCCTCAACAAGTTTGTTGTTGTCTTCGTGGATGATATTCTGATCTTCTCAAAGGACGAGGAAGAACATGCCAGACATCTTAAGGAAGTGATGGATACGCTTAGAGCGCATCAGTTGAAAGCCAAGTTCTCCAAATGTCATTTCTAGAGAAGGGAAGTTCGGTTTCTTGGACATATAGTTTCTAAGCAAGGCATAGTGGTGGATCCCGCGAAAGTGGTTGTGGTTCAAGATTGGAAGACTCCTAGGAATGCGACCGAAGTAAGAAGCTTTCTCGGTTTGGCGGGCTACTATAGGAAGTTCATCAGAGACTTCGCTAAGATTTCGGCCCCTCTCACTAAGTTGACGAAGAAGAACTTAGTCTTTGCATGGGACTTGGAGTGTGAGCTTGATTTTCAAAAGCTCAAAAGAGCCCTTACCTCAGCTCCAGTTTTGGCATTACCCGATAGTGGTAAGATGTTTACCGTGTACACAGATGCATGTGGCACGGGGTTAGGAGTTGTTCTGATGCAAGAGGGAAGAGTGATATGTTATGGGGGTAGGCAACTTAAAGTTCATGAGAAGAACTATCCCACTCATGATTTGGAGTTAGCGGCGATCGTCTTTGCACTCAAATCCTGGCGCCACTATCTTCTAGGCGAAAGGTTTGAGTTGTATACTGATCACAAGTCACTCAAATACCTCTTCTCACAAAAAGATCCGAATCTAAGGCAGCAAAGGTGGATGGAATTTTTGGCATCTTATGACTTCGAGATAGCTTATACCCCTGGCAAGGGTAATGTTGTGGCGAATGCACTAAGCAGAAGGAGATTGACTTTAAGCCCCTTGTTCATTGAGATGAAGAACTTGGAATTCTTGGCAACCTTTGATTTCACGACGGCTGTTGAGTTGATGACGGGTTCATTAGCATCCCTTGAGCTTAGACCCACACTTCTTGATCAAGTTGGGGCTTCGCAGAGGGAAGATCCACAGATAGTCGAAGTTATGGACAAGTTGATTCGGGGTGAGACGTCTAGTCACCTTGCCAGATATACTATTGATGATAAAGGATGGCTAAGGCTTGATGGGAGATTATGTGTTCCTCGGGTGGGAGATTTGGTCCATAGAGTTCTTGAAGAGCGCATCACTCGAAGATGACTATACATCCGGGAGGAGATAAGATGTATAGAGATATGAAGCGCAGTTTCTTTTGGGATGGAATGAAGAAAGATGTGGCAGAGTATGTTTCAAGGTGCATGGTGTGCCAACAAGTGAAGGCCGAGTCAAAGAAACCAGGTGGGCTATTACATCCATTGGAGGTCCCACAATGGAAGTGAGAGAGTATTTCTATGGATTTTGTGGATGGATTGCCTAGGTCAAGGAGAGGGAACACAAGCATATGAGTCATAGTTGACAGACTTACGAAGAGTGCTCACTTCATCCCAGTAAAGAGCAAGAGGACCGCATCAGGGCTGGCGTCTATTTATCTCCGAGAAATAGTGTGGTTGCATGGAGTTCCTTCTAGCATAGTTAGCCATCGTGACCCGATTTTCACTAGCCAGTTCTGGAACAGTTTGCAAGAAGCGATGGGTATGCGATTGAATTTGAGTACAGCCTATCACCCCCAGACGGATGGCCAAACCGAAAGGGTGAATAGAGTGCTAGAAGATCTCTTGAGGCTTTGTGTTCTCGACTTCGGTGGTACTTGGGAAGACCACCTTTCTCTTGTAGAATTTGCTTATAATAATAGCTATCAAGCCAGCATAGGGATGGCACCATTTGAAGCTTTATATGGGAGGCCGTGTAGGTCACCATCTTGTTGGTGGGAGACAACAGATAGACTTATACTTGGGCCCGATATGATACGAGACACATCCGAGAAAGTTGAATTAGTAAGAAGAAGGATGAAAGCGTCCCAAGATAGACAGAAATCCTATGCTGACAAGCGAAGGGCAGATTTGGAATTCGAAGTGGGAGACATGGTTTTCGTGAAGGTTTCTCCTTTGCAAAATGTGGTACGTTTTGGAGCAGCGGGGAAGCTGGCACCAAGGTTCGTAGGAACCTTCCCTATCATAGAGAGAATTGGAAAGATGGCCTATAAGGTGGGATTGCCCGAGAAGCTAGCCGGAGTGCATAATGTCTTTCATGTCTCGCATCTCCGAAAGTGCCTACATGAGTCCGCTGAGGTGGTTGAACCAAGCATTCTTGAAGACATTGAGGTAGAGAAAGAAGCAACCTTGAGAAGAGCTACGATTCGTATCTTGGGAGAAGAGATCAAGAAGCTAAGGAATCGAGAGGTCAAGTTGGTGAAAGTTCAGTGGGGTGAAGCCGACGAAGATGCAACTTGGGAAACCGAGGAGAAGATGCGTGGGCTTTATCCATTTCTTTTTTAGGGTACATTCTCGATCTCTTTTCCTAATTAGCATATCTTTCTTTTTATCCGCGTTTATCTAGTTTATCTTGTTTCGTAGATCTTGTCATGAGAACCTTAGGTAGAAATCCTTGGTTGAAACATGTATTTGAAACATGTTATGCTTGATGGTTGCAAGTGGTTGCAAGTGTTTTCACGTGGATACTCGTGGATGCATGATACACATTAGGCACTAAGATCGGCTCACACACTTTCATGTTACATATGCATGAGTGCTTATACTTATTCATGGATGAAACTTGTTGAGCTATCACGTGGATGTTGCATATGGATGAATATTATGTGCACTCATGTAGAGATTATAAATTATGTTAGGAATTTTCATACATATGGACTCATTTCACTAACATATTTTGCATTAAGGAGGTTTACTATATCAGTAACCGCCTGATTTTTGCATTAGATAAGTACATATACACACACCTTTGCATATGATCATACAACATTTAGAATCCTTTAAGGACAATGACTGCACGTGGATGATGTTTTGAGTAGATGGATGATGGATAGTAGGATACGTTCTTCCTAACTTAGAGATTTCGGGGACAAAATCCTTTAAGGAGGGGAGAATGTAACACCCCGTAAATTGAACATAAAAATTCACAAATTAAAGTATACTTAATTAAGTGAAATGGGTTGCGCAGAGAAATATATATATTGATATATATATATAATTGAAAATTAAATAAATAAATATGCAAAAATGTTCAAAACAGCGAATTGGGAGAGGGGAATAACCGAACCGGCCGATTTTTGAGGTCGACCCGAGCTCGCTGGGTCGACTAGGGGTTAATCCAGGGTGTTTGGCTGTCAACCCATGGGCCGATTCGCTCAAATGCAGATTTTGCATTTGAGTGGTTCTCATGGTTCAGCTTTAATCTAAAGGCCCTAGATGGTTGCTACACTTGACTTCTTCCCCAAGACATGCTTTGATGGCTTGGATTGAATCTAGGGTTAATCCTATGGCTAACACTATCCTAATCCTCTATAAAAAGACCCCTAACCTAAACCTAAATGCTCATTATTCAATCCTATAGCTAAACTATGTCAAATTTGTTCCTCTCATGGCCTCCACTCTCATGTTAAAATTCCTAAGTTTATTTCTATGAGAGATTTTGAGTGCATACAAGTATTTTCAAGCTTGTATGAGTGTTCTTAGTTTGCATTCAAGTCAAGTTGCAACATTTCTATTTCAAAGCAAGGGTTTTTATTGATTTGGCTCAAGGGTTTTCATTGGAGCATTCATATTTGGGTCTTTTTGGTGATTGCATAAGGGCTTCGTCTCAATCTTTATAATAAATATTCATTTGTGTCTTCATAGCATTGTAAGCCCTTTTCTACTTTCTTTCTTTGAACTCTAAAGTTAAATGAATGATGCAAGTTTGGGGTTGATCATTATATGCAAGTTTGGTTGATCATTATATGCAAGTTTGGTTGATCATTATATGCAAGTTTGGATGATCATTATGCAAGTTGGTTTAATCATTATGTATGACACATGTTGCTATTTTATGCAAGTTTGGGTTGATCATGTTATCATGTTATGCAAGTTAAACTTGATGTTGTGAGCATAAAGCTCCAAGCTTTATGTTAAAGGTTGCATTTGGCAACATGAAAGTTATCATATCCCTTATGGTAACTTGCATGTGAGGCTAAATGCGAACTTCTAGCAACTTCTACATGTCATTTATCACCATATACCACTCATATGCTAAGTTTGGTTTTATGCATGCTTTTGAAGCATAATGATGCAATATGCAAGTATATGAACATATGTACATTTCATATGCCACCATGTTAAACTTGTGGCTTCAACACCTTTTTGTCATGATTATGCCAAGTTCCCTATTTTATCCTTTATGCGTTGATGCGATTATGTAAACGATGGGGTTACGTTGGGGTTGGGTAACATTATGACATAAACATGGTTTTTATAACATAGCGTGATATGTTAACTTGTAATTATGTTTTGGAAACATAATGGACATGACACTTAGAAAATATGAGTGTGGCCAACTCGAGGTTGGGTTGAGTTTGTAGCATAAATCTACCCGGACCCGCCCGGCTTAACTAGTGGCTACAAACAATAGGACCCAATGTGAGAAGTTGGTCATGTTGTGCTCAAACCCGAGGTTAGACCAAGTTGTGGTGTAAAGCTACCCGGACCCGCCCGGCTTAACTAGTAACCACAACAAGGTCTAATGTGAGAGGTTAAAGCACATTAAGTTAATTAATGCCTCTTGATTAGGGTTAAGTCATGGTCCACTTAATACTTAATCAATTTGGGCTGGATGGGTTGATCGGGGTTAAGTCATGAACCTTGGATACACTTAACCAATTTAATCCACATTTGGATCGGGTTAACCACATTTAACCCGTTAAGGAAACCCTAGTTGCGTGGTCCTTTGCAGCAGTAACCCTCTTGATAGTATCATAAGACCCTAGGACTAGGGTGGGGTGGGGCATGATTACTGGGCTGACATGTAAGCGACCAAAACGACGCTGTGTTGGTATGCCGGTGTAGGTCCAGGCGGACTATGATCGTGCACATAGTCCGGCGTTGGAGAATCAAGCACGGGTATCAGTAGATCTAGGTTGTGCATACTTGATTGGTGTCCGAGGTCTACACCCTAGGACTTGATACACCCTGGGGTGGACCTAGCACAGTTAGCTACATTTCATGTTTGGGCCGTATGACACCGACACTTGACGAGTTAGGCTTATAGGGAGCCAATCGACTAGACCGTGTAGTTAGACCTTAATTTAGGTCACCTCATGATGATGGGCCAAGCTTGGGCCAAGGGATCAATTCTTGTTTTTACTTGACATGTTAGAATCCTAGTACACCCGTGGTGCAAAACTTAACCTTAATTATGCGATGACACCTTTATCTATCTTGTTAGTTAATCATCATGCCAGTATGTTGTTATCCTTATGTTCATCTCAGCTTCTCATGCCAGTTAACTTTACTAGTTCATAGGCAGATAGTAGTAGGGCTTACCAGTCTTTTTGACTGACCTGTTTTCTTTCGCCTCTTTTCTTCCGTTCCCCCCCCCCTCGCTCAGGTTCTCAGGGTGGGAACATTGGAGCTTAGCTTGGATCTTTACAGCTTGCTTACTGGATTTGCTCACGTACGGTTTTGGACATTGAGCTAGCTATGGTTTATCACTTCATTTTGGGGATAGTACTTTATGTATTTCAGTTTTTCAGTTTATGCTTTTATCTAGACTTTGTTGTTGGAAAATAATGACCAAGTACTTTGTTGTAACATGACTATGGTTTTGAAATGCTAAGTTTTATCCGCTGCTTTACTACTCTATTTTACTTATATGTTCTGTCTTGTGATATCTGCATGCATGTTTACCTTGTTTAACGCCCCTCCAAGGCTAATGTCCTTGCAAGAGTGGCATTGGCGGAGGTGGGGTGTTACACGGATCGTCTTCCTCATTTTCCGCATCATCTTCTGGGATGGTAAATTCTGCTATAAAGTCTACAAGTGTCTGCCCTCTTATCGACCTTCGGGGTTGGAGCAGGTCGAATTGACTCAGTTCAATGTTCCATTTGAGCAATCTTCCCGATGCTTCTGGCCTTTGTAGGACTTATTTAAGAGGGTGATCAATATAAACAGTAATGGGATGAGCCTGGAAGTAGTGACGAAGCTTCCTAGATGCGATCAGCAAACTGTACACGAGCTTTTCTATCTTTGGGTAATTTCGTTCTACGGCTGCCAATTTCTTGCTCTCATAGTACACTGGTCTTTGCACCTTATCCTCTTCTCTTACCAAAGCCGAACTGATTGCGTGGGATGACACTGCCAAGTATACGAATAAATCCTCGTGATCCACAGGCTTAGACAGTATCGAGGGTCTCTCCAGATGATTCAACAGATTTTGGAAAGCTTCTATACAATCGGAAGTCCATTTAAAGTTGCGCTTGCCTCGCTTTATTAGTTCGAAAAACAAGATGAATTTATCTATAGCTTTTGAGATAAATCTGCTTAGCGCTGCCACTTTTCCAGCAAGGCTTTGCACATCTTTAATCTGCTTTGGTTCTTGGATATTTCGGATTGCTGTAATTTGATCTGGATTAATCTAAATTCCATGCGAGCTTACAATGAACCCCAGGAATTTTCCAGATGTTACCCCAAACGGGCATTTCAAAGGATTCAATTTCATCCCATATTTTCGGAGAATTTGAAACATCTCTGCCAAATCGTTGGTATGATCGGACGACTATCTGGACTTTACCAACATATCGTCGACGTATACCTCCATCGTTTTCCCAATCTGGTTGTAGAACATCCTAGTCACCAACCGCTGATATGTAGCGCCGGCATTTTCCAGACCGAAAGGCATTATTACATAGCAATATAATCCCAAATCTGTAATGAACTGGTATGCTCCTGGTCTGGGACAGGCATGTGGATTTGATTATACCCCAAATAGGCATCCATAAAAGAAAGGAGTTCATGACCTGCAGTTGAATCTACTAACTAATCGATTTTGGGCAACGGGAAGCTATCCTTCGAACAAGCCTTGTTTAGATCAGAGACATCGATGCACGTTTGCCACTTCAGGATACGTCGAATCTTTAATAAATCCATTACTCTTCAGTTTCTCGACTTCTTCTTTCAATGCAGCAGACCTTTCTAGACCCAACATTCGCCTTTTCTGCTTGACAGAAGGATTTTTCGGGTTAATGCTTAGCGAATGACTCATAATCGAGGGAGATATCCCACACATGTCTGCGTGGGTCTAGGAAAATACATCCAAGTTAGTTTTCAGAAAATTTGTTAATTCCATGGCTCGAACGGGATCCAACTGGGATCCAATCTTCAGGACCTTCTCTGTGTCACCATCATAAATTGGTACACCCACAGTTTCTTCATTGGGAGTCGCCATTCTGCCCCCGGGCTCTTTATCCTCTCTGGTATCTATGTCCTCGGGCAACTCTCTGGGCGACCCTCCCAAAGGTACTTCCTTTAGTTGCTATGACAATTCCTCCCTTGGAGGGGAGGAACCACCTTTCACTTCTATATCTCTTCCTTTGTGGAGCAGTTTTAACTCTGCAATGTAGCATGCTCGTGCAACAACTTGATCTCCTCTAACAATACCCACACCGGAATCCGTTGGGAATTTCAAAAATAAGCACCAGGGAGCAATACAGGTCCTGAATTTGGCTAGGGCCGGTCGGCCCAAGAAGGCATTGTACAGCGATTCAATATCCAGGACCACGAAGGAGAGGATCCTCACTCTCTAGCGTTCCCCTTCCCCAAGGGTTACCGATAATTCCATGTATCCTATTGGAGCGGTCGAGGCCCCATTAAATCCACGTATCCAACCTTCACATGGCTTTAAATCCTTCGGCTCGAGTTTCATTTTGTCGAACATTTTCTTGAACAAAATTTTGACCGAACTCCCATTATCTACCAAGACTTTATGAACTATAGCTTGGCCGATGGTGATGGTGATTACCAACGGATCTTCAGTTGGGGAGTGTACTCCAATACTCGCTCGCGAAATATGACGCCATCGGACATCGTCTTTTGTTGCTTAATCGGAGCGCTGTCTTCGGGGTTACTACACTCTCCCACTTCGAAATGCTGTTTAGCTGCATTTATGTATTGATCCATAGCTCTGAAACTGTGCCCTGCCAGGTGGAGCCCTCCAATTATGGTATTGATAATGATATTTTTCCCTTTTTGCCGAGCCGTCGGTTTAGCAGTAGGTTGGCTTTGGTTCGACGCTTGTACGGCTTGCCCCCTGTCCCTGGGAGTCACCTTATACTCATCAAGCTTCCCTTCTCGGAGCAGCCTTTCAACCACGTCTCTCAAGTGGCGACATTCGTTTGTGGAATGACCGTGAATCTGATGAAAAAGACAGAATTTCCCAGTTTCACGCTCTTTCTCTGTAGAATCTCTCGGAGGAGGCCTTTTGTACTGGAGGACATTATATGTATCCAGGAAGATGTTCTCCAACGTGTCATTTAACGGTGTGAAGTTCTCAAACGGTCTGGACCGGGATCTCCTCTGAGAGTCATTTCCTCGATTTCTTTTACGATTATTGTTATTATTATTCCCTGATTGGCGACTGCTGTTTTGATTCTTGTTCCCAACGTTAACTTCAACCTTTCCTGAGCTATCTCCCATTTGCTTGATGGCCATGTTGCTTTGGATATCTTCCTTATCAGTAGCCTTTCTTTTTCGATTAGCGTATATCTTCTCCCGACGCAGGCGAATATTGGCTTTTTTATAAAATATTTCTCTGGTCGGGGGAGGTTTACCAGCTAGATATCTTCCAAACTCGGTATCTTTATTGACGCCATCGATTAAGGCCATCAACACAGTTTGCTCATGCAGATCTTTGACTTCTGTGACAGGCTAGTTAAAACGATCCAAATATGACCTCAGGCTTTCGTCCGGTCATTTTTTAATGAGGGATAACTCGATCACATTCTTAGATCTCTGGGCATGAAGACGAAATTGGTTCACGAATTTCTCACTCAATTCCCTGAAGTTGGATATTGACCGCGCTGGCAGGTGGGTAAACCACAATAACGCCACATCTTCCAAGAATATAGGGAATGCTTTACATTTGACCGCGTCTGTAGCTACAGCGGCGTTCATTGGCCAGGAGTACCGCATTAAATGCTAGATCGGGTCAGTCCTGCCTGTATAGCGATTCATGGTTGGCATATTGAAGCGCCTCGGGAATGTAACATCAGTATGTCATCAGTAAAAGGCGTGTGACTGCGATCTATGCCCCAATCTTCATTCCTCTGTCCACGGCTATCTACCATGACTTGCCTAATCATTGCTTCAACCTCTGCATGGGTCAGGGTAGATTTGGGATCAACACTCCTTGTCCAACGTCCTCCTCCAACGTTTCTTTGATGCACTGCTATAAAATCTGGCCCTGAGAAGAACTCCCTTGCCCCTTGTTGCTGCGGTCGATCACGCGATGAGCGGGAGGCATGCCATTCCATGGTGGTAGAACAGGCTCATTTAAGTTGTGGTTACTAGTTCTCTGATTAAATGCCTCTTCTTTACAAGACGGAAGTGACCCAAATTGAAGTTGTTCTATGTTCTTGGGCCTTTCTAACGAGGGCCATCGTCGGTTCCTTCGGGGCTCTTCAAACGACGTATGTTCCGAAGAGAAAGGGTGAGCTGGAGGTGGTGAAACTTGCCTTTGAATATCGTCAATTCTTCTGCCTAAGGCAGTAATATTTTGATGCAACAACGAGCTCTCCTGCCTTTGAGCGGCCAGTTCATCGGTTTGCCTGTCCAATGCTTCAAGTATTCGAGTCAAATGTCCTTTGGTAACGGGGGCAGAAGGGTCGAATTGATCATCAACATTCTCGCTTATGCATAAAGAACTTGGGCCAGGTCGAGCAGTTGTACCAGCACGAGAAGAACGAGCCATAACCTCCTTTCCAAGTCGGGTTATGGTCTGATTATCGCTTCGGATCGCGGTACCCTTGTGTCGATGGCTCGTGGTGGCTCCCTGAGATCGGATCGTTTGGGAATTAGATGAGGGGATGGTGCTGTTGTCCTGGGATCGAGTCGTGACACCTTCAAAGACCTGGATCGTGGCGCCCCCTTCGGGTCGGGTCATGGTAGCCTCTTTGGTCTGGATCGCCCCCACATCATTGCGATCTGAAAGCTCCTTCTCGACCTGCTGGTGCATACCTTCTTCGATTGCTTCAATTGTAGCTTCGTTCGCTTGCGAAGCTCGTAATTCCTTAGACTTCTTTCCAGCCATGATATCTGGGTATCACTGAAATCTTCAAAAGTCAAAACTGTTGAGTTTTGGACTGTCTTCTTCGGACTTGAATATCCAAACAGTAGAGCAACAATCCAATGTACTGAGACTTTGTTCCAAGTGAAAGCACCAAAATGTTAGATCCAAAATTGGCTCTAACACCCAAGTTGTTCAATTATGAAGAAATTAATATCAGAAAAAATACTAGAAAAGCAGAAAAACACAAGATTTATAGTGGTTCGGCGTTAACGAGCCTACGTCCACTTTATATATATGATTATACTTGGAATTAGAGTACAATCGATGATTTATCCCTCAACCTCACTTTTAAAATGTTGATTCACTCAATAATTTCGAGACAACTCTGAATAATAATAATAATAATAGAGTTGTAATAATGGTGGATTTAGAGCTCAGAATTGCCAAAAAAGATCCTAAAAAATGCCAAATTTTGGGCTATTTATAGCTAATTTCTGCAGGCGGATCGCGGTCACATGTGGCACAAATCCCGAAGATCTTTGGCTGGTTCATAGTCAATATGCCATTATGGACAGGTGTCGCTAGACCCTGTGTTTGCGGATCGTGAAAGGCTTGGTCATGGCTTTCATCTGGTTTCCTGGTTCGGATCAGGTCGCGCTTTCATGGATGGATCGGATCGAGCTAGGAGGAGCGGGTTGGAGCAGGTCGGATCGGATCAGGCCAACACGGGCAAGCCGGATCAGATCTGGCTGACACGAGCAGGTCGGATTGGGCTAGCAGGGGGCGATCGCGATCGGGTCAAGGCCTTTCCACAAGTAAAGCTTCATCTTGAACTCGCGTTTGAATCTTGGTGGCTTGGTCCAGAAGCTAGCCAATAAAGCTAATTTAGGTGAGTTAGTAGATCATGCACCTCTCAAGGTGGAGATTAGGAGTTCAAATCCCACCAATGTCATGTTTTAAATTTTAAGAGGCCCAACCTAAAAGATGCGTGTTCTAAGAGAAACACACAAACACACACAGATATATATTTGTACATACGAGGAAAAAAATTATATATATGAGTGTGTGTATGTGTGTATATATATATATCTGTGTGTGTGTATGTAAGTATTTGTGTGTGTGTGTGTGTATATATATAAGCAAGAAATTCAAAAGCAACAAGAAAGAAATAACTTCTGGCATAACTCCGTTTGAATTTTGAAAATAAACAGAGTTATGCATAAATATATACACATAAATTCAAAATTAGAATTTAAAGCATAAATTAAAAGCAAAAGATAATAATGGAGTGAATGCACGCATTTACTTACGCGCGTTAAAAAGATTGGAAATAATTTAATAGATTAGAAATAAATTTGACAAGGGAATAACGTTAATAATAACATATATTGCGCAATTATTAATGGAAAAAAATTAGGAAGCTAAACATGAGTATATACGCGCAAGTTTGAATTTGAATCTAAAACGTACGTTATAAATGGAAGAAATTAATATACTAATGAATATTGGGTAAAAAAATAATGTTGAGTGCAACGTTAAAAGAAAATATAAGTAGGAGAAAAATTAATGTTCGTTACCCAGTGTTGGGCAAGGTGACGTGGACTTAACATTTTAAATGGCTTTGATTTTATTTATTTCTTCTTCTTTTTTTGAGAGAATAGATAAATAATATACAAAAAAGGAGAAACTAGCCTTTCTCCAATGGCTCACAAAAATGAATTTCGGAAAACTGAAACCGTACAGACATAAAGGAGAGGAAAAGGAAAATACAAATATAGGAAAATGAAAAAAAATCGCACTAGGCCCTAGACAAGGACGAACGAAGCAGCCTCAGCTGGGCCATGAAGCAAACCATAGCTCCATCAAGCAGGGCATAAACCCGAAGCAATGAGCAAGGCCACCAAGGGAGACTGTCAGTGAATGATGGGACTAACCACAAGACGTCCCCGAAACAACGAGAACTCTGGCTCCTTAAGCTCCCAGAAGACATAATCGGAAGCGAGACCAAGTAAAAGCAAGCAGTGCCTTTTGATTTTATTTATTTCAATCCAACGGACGAGGTCCTTTTGAAAACATATAAATAGACCAGTAGGGCCTAACCTCAAACTCATATCTTCTGAGAGGGCGCCAAAGCTCTGCCGTTTCTTTCTCCTCCAAATTCTTTAGAAAATAAATATATTAGTTTTAGGATTTTTGATTCAAGATTTGGAGGTAAAGATTATAGATTTAAGCTATAGATGCTCAGATCCGTCGTCCAGACAAATCAATAAATTCGAACTAAAAAAAAAGCAGTATAGATTCAAATCAGATCCAACATATTAGAATGCAAATCTCAAGTGAGTGGATTTAAATTATATTTTCTGATAATAGTATTTTGTATCATTTTATTCCTATTAAAATTTACAATACGTTCTTCTTCCTTTTTCCCCTCGTCGCCGTCAGAATATACAGTTTGTGTTAAATTTTAGTTATGTGCAATTGAATAAAAATTATGGTTATGCGCAGAATAATTAAATTGTGGTTATACATAGAGTATTTTTTGTGGTTACGTGCAAATTTATTGAATTGTGGTTATGCGCGAATTAATTGAAATTATGAACAAAAAAGGGAATTCTAATGATTTGGGTCTTAAAAGAACATGATGTGTTAATATTATAATAAAAGGGAAAGTTTGAAAAATTACATACTATTCATGAAGAATCACCTTTCAGATTTAGAATGAAATAATTACAAAGATGGGAAATCAGTATAAGTCTAAATCTTACTTAAGTACATAAATTTTTTAGACTTGGGAACAATAAAAAGAAGAAGACAGAAATCTATATATATATACTGATAAATCTGAAAGGCTGGGGATAGCCTAGATTGATTGGTTAGGAAAAGGGAAATGTATTTGCATAGTTTGGTAAACAAAGAAAAATAGGAAACATGGTTTGAAACTGAAATTATGAATAAATGGAGATTAATGTGAAACAGGAAGTTAACTATTTCGCACAAAAATTTGATAACCTCAAAATTAAGATAAGAAATGTCTTGCAATCATGAGTTAAAGTAATTATCTAAAACTATGAAAATGGATTTTATTACAGATTTGGTAACCAATCATTTTGGAATAGGCCTAACTTCTTAAAAAGAATGAATTGTAAAGATAAGATAACAGAGTAACATAACTGAAAGAGGTTATGAAAAGGAGAAGAGATATAAAAGTTTTAATGTGTAAACTTATAAAAATTGTAAATAGACTAATGTTATAACGATAATTGTTATGTTAAGATAATAAGAAACCTGTGAAGTATGAAATGAATGGGGAAGGTAACCTATTATAATAAATTATATCAGTTGAGAATGTAATATAATAGTAAGACTTGTCACAGGGACAAGTAGGATAATAACACACAAGTTATAATTAAAAGATGAAATGGAAAGTAAGAGGCTTATTATAAATAATTTAGACAACGGGGAATAAGTTAAATAAGAAAACTCACAATCATAGTTATGATAATATTATAACACGAGGTTATAATTAAATGGAAAAGAGTAGAGTAGGTTTATTATTAGTAAACTTATAATTGAGAAATTAAGTTTAATTAATATAACAATATGTGGTGGTCTGTTCCGGTTGTGAGAGCTGATTAGGGAAAATATGCGTCCAACCAAGGCTTGTAAACAAATAATTCGAATGCAGAATAAACAAATTAATGTTTAAGTTTATTAGCAATGCAATAAGTAAAACATGCGCGTAGTTGAAGCTTAGACATAGGTCCTAATAACGTAATAATGAGATGCGCTTGGAACACTACGTACGTATTTGGGATGAAGAGCTCAACGGAGCAAATCATCATAGGTGTTTGGAGACATAAGGTAAGCACATCTAGCTAAATCGACGGGATTGAAAGGAAGTGCAGGATTTCTACAGGACGCGAGGATACTCCATGATAGTTCATTGCAGTAGGCCTAATGAAGTTGTATCCACAAAGGCATGATCCGTGCAATTCTATTCGATGAGTATGCCTTAACCGCATTTTTGATGATGGACTACCTAAAGACCGATAAGAGGATGATCTTAGGATGATTCGGCGGTTGTCTCAAGGAGGGAGGCTTCGTGGCCAAGACCCAACTAAGGATAGTAGGTTGTCGGATACCTGTCATCTTCAGTTGGAGCATGTGCGGGAAAAACTGGAGCTAAGCCAATATGTCAAAGATCTTTTACCATCGGGTCATTGGATGAGGAACCGCATGCTTGTTTAGATTGGACGGTAGAGAGGTCATTTAGCTCATTTGAACAGCCTTTCATTAGATTGGGGGTAGGCTGGAGTGGGGCATTGAAGAACCACCAAAGAGACATACCTAAATTTGGATATCTGTGTTGCAGGCCTAATGACGCTGCCCTTTATAGGTATGTGTAAATCCTCCGATTGATTTTCGTGGAGAAAGTCATGGATTAGGGCTCCCATATGGAGAAAAAATAGAGGCTTATTCTCTTTCGTAGCATAGCCTAGTACGCTTTCGTGGTGTGATGTAGGAGACTTGGTATGCCTTTCTAACATAGTCTAGTACGCTTTCTTAGCGTGAAGATGGAGGTCCAGTACGTTTTTCATAACATAAGATGTGGACCACTCGAGGAGGTACTGTGGGAAGTACCTTGATTTTGGGTATATATCTACATATATTTTATTTAGCATGTTAATCTACCTGGGAGTAGATGGGTATGATTTATAATTAGAAATTAGTAGTGTATTGTGAAATAAACCTGAACAACTTAATAAATATGAACAATAGATAGAACGGTACATATAGTGTTATTTGTAGAAAGTATAATTTGTCCATTCACCAGAACTTTTGTTCTGACCCCCTCCTCATAACATACCCGTAGGTTAGACAGGTGGTTGAGATTCTATAGCTTAGAGACACTTGTTAGATAGTGTCATATAATAATGAGCATTTACTTACTATTATATTTTATTACCTTCCATTGTGAGATTTATGTTATGAGCTTTGATATATTTATCTTTGACTTTCTGCAAGATACCAAATAAATTAGTCCGGGTTTCGATTCATTTAGATTGCTGAAAAAAATTCGGTTTGTCGAAATTCAGGTTAGTACACATTTCCCTAAAACAGCGCGTCAAAGAAATTTGACTTCTTTCTTCCAAAAGTGACATTTCGAAAACTTTGCCTTAAGTTGATTCTTCCTCAGAATTCATAGGACCATTCTTATGTGATCCTCATGCACCTTATAGTCATTGGAAAAGATGAGAATGCCATCCACAAATACCACAACTATCTTATTGAGAATGCCTCTAAACACCATACTCATAAGATCCACAAAAAAAGCAAGCGCATTCGTTAAACCGAAAGGCAGAACTTTCCACTCAAATAATCCATTTGGCATCCTAAACATTATCTTTGGTTTACTCTCTTCTCAAATACTCAACTGGTGATACTCTATTGCCAGATCTAACTAAGAAAAGATTTGGCACCTACCAAATAGTCAAATAAGTCATCAATCCTAGGTAGAGGATACCTATTCTTCTTAGTTAGCTTGTTGAGTTCCCTATAACCCACACACATCTTAGCGATACATCAGAATTGGTGGTAAGTAATATTGATGCACCCCGCTTAGGCTTACTCCATTGAATAGACCCTTTCTGCAATAAATCAGAGATTCGTTTGTCCAATTGTCTCCTTTCCCTAGAAGCCATGATCCTTAACGGCAATGCTACTGGTCTCGCATCCTTCTCGAGGTCTATCATAAACAAGATTTCTCTACAGGGTGGAAGTCCCATAATTTTCTTGAAGAAATATGGAAACTCGCAAACAATGGGCACTGAAGATGGCCATCCTGATTTAGGCGATAAATAGTACAATGAGGTTGAATCCCTATTCCCAGCCTAACAAGGGATCTCTAAGCTACGACCTCTATATCTTGTTAAGCAAACAACTTTCCTATCACAGTTAAGGATTGTCCCATAAAATGATAGCGAATCCATCCCTACATAAGGCCATACCCCTCGAAATTTAATACATACACATCGGAAAAGAAATTGACGTCGGTGATATATAATGCTAGGTCTTTACAAATTAGCAAATGTTTCCTAGCTCCTCCGATACGGTTAGACACCCCATCGGAATGCTAGCAAAGGACAAGAGAATATTCAAGGAATTGATAATCTTTCTAGCAGTGAAGGAATGGGTTGCCCCTACACCAAACAGGTTACACAAAGAAGTTCCTAGAACAGAGATTATACCTTGCAAAGCATGCTATCCTTGGTCTCTCGGGGGTTGACTTGGAAGCGGTGCTACCTCCAAAGAAAAATTCTGCCCACTCCATCTTCCTTTAGGTTTGGGGAAGTTTCTTGGAAAGTGTTCATCCTCATAACAATTAAAGCACTTTCCTTTGAATTCAAGTTCTGCTAGGTTCACCCTACAATTCGTGACCTTGGCACTGCTTGTAGCACCTCTAACACACCTTCTTAAAATTTCCTCCTTTCTTCTTCTCTAGCCAAAATCTTTTCTTTTTGTTCTTTCCAAAACCAAAAGCACCTTCCCCTTCTCATTCTTAGCTTCTTTCTTTTCCTCGATCATATACAAGATATCCATCTCAACAAGTGCCTCGAACATAGTTCCAAAAGTCACCTGAGCCAATAAAATTTCCCTTAACAGAGAATTCAACCCCTTAAATAACCTTGAAGAATTATTCACTGGGGTATCTACCAATCCTCTACCAAATTTGTATAAATACGTAAATCTGGTTACATACTCTCCCAGACTTACTCTCCTTACTTTAGGTGAATAAACTTCTCCATCTGTAGACTCACTCGGCATTAGTTAAGAACTTAGTTTCAAAACGGGTTTTAAACCCCTCCCAAGTAAATACTATACCTATATTCTCCTCGGAAATCATATTCCACATAACTAACGCTTCTCATTTTAGATGCCAAGCCCTACCCTACGCTTCAGCTGGTCTTCCCATCTTGTAGCTTAACAAATGCTTTCACACTCGATTATCCTTACCTTAGCTTCAAGGAAGTTTTCGGTTCCTAAAAAGGTTTTTCCTCCTAAATTTACGAAATCTTTATAAAGTTGAAAACCACGTCAGCAGGTTGAGCTACTGGTTCTGCTGGTGTAAGAGTGGTAGTAGGGACCTGTTCCACAATCCTAAGGTACCGTTGGAACCGTTCAG
Source organism: Allium sativum (assembly GCA_030737875.1). Lineage (NCBI taxonomy): Eukaryota > Viridiplantae > Streptophyta > Magnoliopsida > Asparagales > Amaryllidaceae > Allium > Allium sativum. Next base: position 785,427,852 of record CM060916.1, on the reverse strand, counting down.
GCAAATATCAAGGCCTTGCCGGGTTCCCTTGCTTGGGCTGATTATTGGCCATTTCCCCTATTTGAAGAAGTAAAAACCCTTTACTGGACTTTCCTAAGATAGTACTTAAGCCTAAAAGGAAGAAAGGTAAAGATTGCCTAGTATAATTGCATATGTCATTAGTGGTATTATATATATATATATATATATATAGTTAAAAACCTTTTTAAATAAAAAGTACGTCTCTCTTACGTATATTCCCCCATAATCGGGTAACCTATGCTTTGATACTACTGTAACAACACGCTCGGAATGGGCCTAAATTTTTATAATAAAAGGCCCATCAGAACTTGCAGCCATTCTGAATGGATCATTGGTTCCTATAAGGAATCACTTAAAACAGAAATAACATAGCAAACTGAAATCTCAAACGGTAGAAGGGATAAAATATAATACCAAAACGTATATGTACCATTAAAAGAAAGCACCAAAATGTAGCTTACATAAATATCTCAATAGTCATAAAAGGGTACATCACAATAATACTGATAACTATCCCACAAATACAAAATACTGCCTACATAAAATAATAATAACTATGGATCCTCCATCGTCAAGCTCTATGATTGCATCGATCGAACAAGTAGTCCCACCTACTGTCCAGTTAGCATGTTAAGAGGAGGGAAGTCTTAACATAAAGTTCTAGTGAATGGAAATCACATAAATTTTAAGGAATAACTATTTCCTAAATTTGACAGTATATATTCTTCACGTTATATCTATGCAATCCAAAACGCAATCAATCACACTAATTTATGAGGCGGGCTAACTACCTTATAATCACTTAAGGCCTTCACTGCATATTTAAGGGAGGGTTCTTCTCTATGATCACTTAGTACCCTTCGAGGTGGACTACAACTGGTCACTTAAGGCCATTACTTTATATTTATTCATGGGAAGATTTCCACTATCACTAATACCCTATGGAGGATGCTAGTCACTTAAGACCTTGTCTTATAATCATCAACACTATTAAATATTCTCTCCATTGTAATACAAGAAATAGTAAACTTCCACTTAATACTGGGCTAAGGTAGACACTCACTGTCATTTAAGACCCCTCCTGGGGACCCATGTGTTACTATTCAACTAGTATTATGGATGAACTCCTACCCACTTAATACTTCCGTTGGACAAGTGGTTCCCCTTACATAATCGGAGAAACTCTTAGTAGCTCATTCCTAGGTCATCCCTCACTTAGTCCTTAGATAAGAAGCGGGCACTTCAAGAGAATTACCCTACTCATACATCATCATTTACTAGGACTATTTAATACCATATAAGAGAAAGAAGGACCCAATGACCATTTAAGACCGAATAAGGGGGTCCCATGACTCTGGTCCAAAACCAAGAAGTGAACCCTAAGAACGGACCTAGTCCTAACCACTTAGTACCCAACAAGGTAGGTCAACCACTTAATACCTTCTCAAGGCAGGCACTTCACACACACACACACACACACACACACACACACACACATATATATATATATATATATATATATATGCACATACACTAGACATCTCACATTAAACTGAAAACTTGTGGATGCTGGATTTGCCGGGCGGTTCCGGGTAGGCTTCTACTACAAGTTAGGCTTAACCTCACATCTTAGTGTAATAATTATAATTGCCTATGACACCTAGACCTCTCATATTAACTAGTTTTACTGGTAGACACTGGATATGTCAGTCGATTCTAGGCAGGCTTCTACTACCAGTAATGGTTAACCATGTGTTTGGGTGTCATTAATTATAATTAAAGCCATTAAATCACATACATACAAATTTCTATGGGGACATTTAAATTTCTGGTTACCTAATTTAAACATATTTAGTACGCATTCAATACGTGCTAATATAGCGTCAATTACGTTATAAATATATAGTAATAAATCAAACGTCAACCGAGCGAACGTAAAGAAGAGTCCTAAGTCGTTTGAAATGTCAATCCTAACAAAATAATAAATGTATACAAGTTTATTTCCCTCATTTCTCCAATCATAACATAAAATGTATATTTACATTCAAAAAACAGAGAAATAAGAAACATTCATAGCATAACTTGTAACAGGGGTATGAATGACTATTTTAATAACAAAATAGAGACATAATGCAATATTTTCAAATACATTTAAAAATCCTCTTTTGGGGACTAATTTACTTTTTATATAATTTTTGTATACAAAATCTTAATACTTTAGTGGTTTGCAAATAATACGTTCAAAACTATTTTGAAAATAGATGTTTAAACCTATTCAATTCGCAAGACTCAAGTTCTTAAGCTTTTGCAATAGAAATACATATACATGAATTTACAAATTTATGACAGAGTGAATTACACCATTTTTAAGAATTATACAAACACCCAAATGCCTTTTCTTTCATTGCATCAATAATCCAAACCTAAATACAATTGATTGACCAGTACTGCAAACAAATATAAATAATAAGGGATTTGGAGAATTTGGAGGCCCATAAATAATGGTTTCGATAAGCCAAAAATACAGATATCAAAATTTGGTCTCTCTTTCGTTTGCTCTTCTGGGCCCCACCCATCCTACCCTCTAACAAATGAAAGATCATTCAAAGAGCTAAATTACTAACCCTAAAAAAAATAGTCTAAACAAATCCCTCATCCAATGACCCCATATTGAAGATCATTGGCCTTTTAGTTTAGCTACATTCATTCATGTACTCGCTCCAACTGATGATGATAGGTGTCCGACTACCTATTATCCTTTGTTTAGTCCTAACCACAAAGCCTCCTACCTTGAGAAAGCAGTTGAATCAACCTCGAAATCATCACAGTCAATCTTTGGGCTACCCACAATGATAGATGCAGCCAAGGCATACTCACTGGATTGTACCATACAAACCATGCCTCTATAGGTATAGCCTAGGGTGTAACGCCCCAAAATTTAATACACTATAACCATACCTTAAGATGATGAATTTTGTGTTACTTAATTAAAATCAGAATTAAGTGAAACCGGCATTACCATTACGTTCGTCTTGGAATTCTGGTTCAGATAGACCCCAAATTTGCGTATAACGGATAACATATGAAGAAGTTATGGGCATCAGAAGTTTGTATACACATAAAGAGTTTATGTATGAATATAATATAAAAATAATTCAAATTAATTCAAAAGAGGCGAGCGGGAAATGACCGCGAAACCCGACCATTGTGGGACAAACCATGGGTCAACCCAAAGTCTATTGGGGCGACCATAGGGTCGACCCCATGGGTACCCACTGCCGATCTGGGCAGATTCATTCTGTGAATCTGGACTGATTTTCAGACTATATTCGTTCCTGACTCAGCGCTACATGTATGATTGAGATTAAAACCCTAGAATGTAAAGGCTGAGGTTGACTCTGTGAATCTATAAATAGGTGGCTTTCCCAGTCCAAAACACACCATTTCTTCATATCTTCTGCCTCTATGAAATTATTCTAAAGATATAAACATATAAAGAGGGAATGCTGCTGAGGCTTATATCTACAGAGATAATATTCAGGACTTTCATACATACAACTAAAAATATTGGATTAGACTTTTTTCTATGACATATTCTTATATGTATATAAGAGATTTAGTCTCTTCTTCCCCAAGACAGACTGTGAGATCCCTGTCATTTTCAGATTTGAATTCATAGCCTATAACATGATAGTTAAATAAAATTGGGTTAGGATTTACAGTGTTTGTAAGATAAATGTTATACATGTTTTTCACTATTAATCACCGATGACGTCATGATAAGTTAAACATATGCCTTTACTGCAGGAAATTAACAAGTTATATGTACTTATATTCCTTTTTCCATGTTTCTATGTTTAATGTTTATTTCCAGTCTTATCTATATGCCTATGTGATTGATTTTATTCTTCTTCCTCTGTTTTCTCTTTTAATTTTATCCTAAGCCTAGGCCTTTGGAAGCCCAGGCTATACCCGATTAGAGTGTCAGTATAATTGGGGTAATAATGAATGACATAAAAAGAGGAATTTAGGCATGTTGTTAAATTGGGGTTGCTTAACTATAATTTAGGAAAAGGGATAATATATACATGTTTAGACTTGTTGTAAACTAATAAAAAGGGATGATGTGCATACACTTGATGTAAATGGATAATATGCATAAACCTGTACATGTTGTAAATTGGAAACATAGCTGATGAATAATATGCACATATTGGACATGTTAGATTTGATTTAATACATACATTAAGTTAATGACATGTTAGCATATTGTAAGTACCAGATGTAGGTTAATAAACTAAATAGCTACAAAAATTGTCTGCATCTGGGGAGGTGTTTTGGGGAAGGGTTGTACACACATAATGACATGTAACGTTACAACATGCTTATTAGTAAACCTAAACCTTCTAGGTTAAACATGAGTACTAATAAGCTAAGAGGTCCCTCGTTATCTTGTTGTGTCGGGTTTTGAGGACTCTTAAATCCTAGTTTTGGGGGAACAAGCTTAGGGGATTTGGCTTGTGTCAATCTGCTGTTTGGAACACATATCAGTTAGTATCCTTGTTGGTATTTTGTTAGAGGAGGCCTCACACTAGGTAGGGGTCAAGGCATGCTTTACTGAATTGGATAGTAAGAGGTTCACATGGGGAAGGTGGGTACGGGCACGTTCCAGCGGGGTTATGAGCGTGCATGAGTCCGATTGGGGAAACTAAGCCGATGTAGCACCAGTAAATTGGTCTGTGTTATATAGTTGTTGGCCTAGGGAGTGATACACCCTACTATCGGGGATGACATAGGGTATTTATGTAGTAGGGAGCCGATCACATGGGTAGTCATTAGAGTACACCTAATCCTGCTGTTACGTAATTAGGTTAACACCCAATATTGTTATGTAATTAGGGTACGCCTAATTCTGCTGTTATTCATGTTGTTAATTCTTTTGTTATGTAATTAGGTTAAACACCTAATCCTGTTAATCCTATTATACTATTATTGGTGTAGACATACCTGTTTAGGATATAAATGTAAAGCATCACTCGATCACAGTTTATTCCTGTTATTCCTGTCTATCCTGCGTAGTTTAGTTTTTTTTAGATGACACCCTACCTTTCTCATCTAGTCTTATTTACCTATCTTGGCATTTCTATTTTATGAATATTTGGAAATCACTGGAACTCGTCTGACTTTATGTCTGGCCCTTTTTTCGTTTCTTTCTTCCTTCCCCCTGGTCCTCAGAGTGGAAGCACTCAATAGTGACTAGGAATTTCTCTTATAGCTTGGACTTTGATGTACCGTTTTCGGCTTGCTTTTTATTCAATCATGGCTTATGGTGAGGGATATGATTTTATGTACCCTAATGCTTTGATTTATGAGATGTTTTATGAGACAGATTTGATGTAACTGGCTTTGTTGTAACTTGTTTGAGACTACGTTTTTATTTATAATAATGAAGTTGAAATTTTCCACTGCTTATTTTATACATGTCTTGTGAATTTCTGTACTATTTACCTGTTGCGCTTCACGAAACTTAAAGCATTCTCTTATGAGTGACATTAACAGACGTAGGATGTCACATTTGGTATCGGAACTAAAGGTTACAAGATGAGAGAGAAAGTTTTTAAAATTGTTTTCAAAAGCGAAATATTTTCAAATAGAAATCTGTTTTTGAAAAACATATCCCCTCAAGCCATAGTCAATATTCTTTCGGTCTCTTATTGAATCCTTTTTCTTATTCTTTTCAGCATGTCTGGGCACCCAATCTTCCTAAGGGAATTCCGCTACCGACATGGTTCCGTGGGTATCTTGAGGCTACGACACCTGCCGGAGGTCAAGGAGATGCCCCACCCCCAGCTGCAACCGTTGTTGCTCCACCTCCACGAATAGATAACTTTTCTAAATTATGCAAAAACTTCTGTGCTGTGGGATGAAAACCATTCTGTGGTATCAGGAGCTTTGTTTAAGCATGAAATTGGCTATTAGAGATGGAGAATGTGTTTGGTCCTTTTGAAATCGATGACGGAAAGAAGATACAGTTGGCCGGATGGCAACTAAAAGACGAAGCTTCTTACTAGTGGGAAGTAACACAAGCAGGATAACCAGTAGCTACTAGGGATGATTTTAGGTAGAGATTCGAGATGAAATTCTTATCTCAGACTATAAAGACCCGGGATTTTGTGACCTTAGATTTCAGCATACAACACCATGTCGAACATCCAAGAACCGAAAACACCGGATAGTCCATGAAAGAAATTAGAGGGTGAGAATAGATAAGATAGAAACTTAGAATAGAAGAAAAACACGAATCTCACAGTGGAGAAAACAATTTATAATAGATAAATAACTTTGAAATAAAATCAGTATATGTATATAATAACATTATCAGAGTACTACAATTACAATACAACGGAAATAACAATAGCTACATAATGCAACACCGCGTATTTTCTGTGAACATAAGAATGCCAAACCAGAGAATAATTAAATTGTAATAGAATAATTAAGGGAAACGGGTTACGCCCTTGCGTTCGTCTCAAAATCCTGCTTGGAATAAAGTCCAAGTTTGCGTAAATCGGACTCCGTATGAAGAAGATATGACCTTCGGAAGTTTCAATAAAAACCAGCCCGAAATTCAAAAATTCAGATTTCAAAATTCAAAACAGACACCCGGGCTGGGCGGGAAAATTCCCGCCCAGGACCCAGGTCGACACTAGGGTCGACCTGGGGGTTGACCTGGATAAACAGGTCGACACTAGGGTCGACCTCCCCACCATTTCCAGATCCGTGGACAGATGCATTTTTCTGTATTTAGACGCCCGTTCTGACCAGATTCGTGACCCCTATGCTATTTAAACACCCCAAACCTAGCTTTCTCTCCGCACAATTTCATTCTGCCTATACTTTGCCTCTATTCTAATTAAAAATAAAAATTGCATCGCTACTCTGCTGGAATCAAAACTAGGATTAATGCATCTTCTTCCAATCTGAATAGAATTAAAAGAGAATCAAATCTAAAACGATTAGTCTACATCAAAGGCGAGCATTTTAGTTTCAGAACACAGATTCCAGAATACAAGAATCGTTCCTTTTTGTGAGTACAGTTATTTTCAGATATGAACTTTAATTATGATCTTGACTTGGTTATAAATCTGAATCTGAGGTTATGCATATTCTTATCTGTCAAATCTGTTTTTTGGGTCTATTCTCTTTCTTCTTTCTGTTCTACAGCCAGGCCACTACTGTAACACCCCACACCCGCTACGGTCACTCACTATGGGAATGCCATAACATCGGTGGAGTATTTTAAGTGAATATAGAACAGAAAAATTACAACAAGACAGATATAAGTAATACTTGAGAATTTAAAACATCATTTCATTGCAGCGGAAAGTAAAACATGTTTGGTTACACCAAAACCATAAACAAGAGTCAAGTACATAATATCCATCCTGATAAAACAAAAGTACATAATCCCACTACATAACTTAATAGCCATAATAGAAAAGATAAACTGAGCTTTACATCCACGGTCCAAGCTCCAAAAGATAGATAAAGCAGTCTGATCAAAGCCCACTAGTGCTAGGCCCACTCTGATAACCTGAGGGTTGGGAAAAAGATAAAAACAACAGGGTCAGACATAAGTCTGAGCGAGTCCTATAACTTTAACAATACAATCATTAAAGTAACCAGAGTAAGACGTAAGCTTGATATACGGTAACGACTGGGGATAAATGGCTACACTAAGCAGCCAACTTGTAGCGACCCGGGAATTTCGACACTCGAATCCAGACACTAACCCGTCCCGTGTCCAAACTCAAGTACCGGAAAACCCAGAAAGCTAATAGAAAGAAGTTAGAGGGTGAGAAAAGAAAGAAAGAAATATTAGAATAGAAGAATAAGAAGATCAGAGTCTCACAGCGGAATGGACAAAATATAATAATCAATAACACTTTATACAAAAGAACTGTATATGATTACATCATCAGAGTATACATTCAGATCAATACAACACACAGCGGAAATAAACTAGTACCAGTATATATGGAATACGTCTCGACTTCAACTCCATATTTGTTGCTTCCAGCGGAAACCTGACCTGTAAATATGCTTGGCCTGACCCGAGCACATTTGATTTAAAACAAAATTCACCCGGATCAGTCTGAAATACTTTCAGTGATAAATTCATACAGCAACCAACTTGTTTAACTTTGAAATCCTTTTGAAATAAAAGGATAATAGTAAGACCAGCCCACACATAAACACGGACGGTTTTTACCTTACTATAACCCAAACCATTTTGAAATCAATATCTTCTTCTGATATTATCATAGTGTCTAAATACAAGTAAATATAATCTAGCAGAACGCTTGCATCTCACGCTCCACATATATAATATACAATTAAAAACCGCGGGCGCTTATTGGAGATTGGATTTCCAACTATGACAAGGTATGGGACCACCTGCCGCTAGTATATCTCTAGAGACGAATACACTGGGTTCAACAAGAACGTCTTGCAACCCGGCCCACACATGACCGACCACTCATTTCTCTTGAGTGTATCGAATGTATTGTCACCTTACGGCTTTTTGTCGCGCGACCACCGTAATCCCCGGGAGATACAGAAATGAAAGAAGTAACAAATACGAATATTCTCTAGATGGTGACAATACACCCTAATGGGTGCGACCCACATAGCCATGCTGCCTGCCCGATTTTTGTCATTTCCCGGTTGATGAGGCCTGAGGCTATAATCGACTTTTTGAAACATCTGGCCACCATTCACATCGTCCATACACGTCATCCAGGAACAGGATGAACCGAAGGCACTCTCCTACCGCATCCTAGGAATCACCCTATAGATCAGTAGCGAGTAGTCCTTGCAATCCGCAGATTCCAATCACGACAGAATCATCGTTAACTCTGGGGATCAGCCAAAGATATTTAACAATAGTTCTTCCGCTCATGGAGACTTACGGTCTTCAATTGCTCCATCTCGACTAGCATCTTCGACGCATTCGTATTTATTGGTCAGAATGGTTTTCGAATATAAATTCGATCCCGGTCTTTCCGTACCAATAACGTTGGGTCAGATTTTGATAGTTGGTTATTTAACTATCAAAATAAACAACCATAAAAGTAAACAAATCCATTGATTGATTACATAGCATCACTTGGCCCTTAACATTTCTATCATCTTATCGAATCACTTATCATTCGTAAAATGATTATTACGACATCTTCTTTGGCTTGAATACCAAAACCACCACTCACTCTTTTAGAATGAACTCATTTAAATCTCATTTCAATACTTTGAAAACATCATTATACTTCCACCAATCTTCCTTTTATTTCGTTTATAACCTTTCAAATTCTCTAACCCCTTTTAAATTCCCTTTTAAATATGGAATTTTATCATATATATTCCCAATATTTCAAATAGCGTTACGTTATTATTTCTCAAAACATCTTCACCATTACGACTAATATTATCCTTCGCTAATCCTGAAGTCGTTCAAGTTGGGGTATTTTAATTACCTCTCAGACCTTGATCAACAACGTTCTTATCGAAAGACAGATATCAGTTGTAATACAAAAAGCGATACTTATTTCCCTTATCACAACAAATCACAACTTTATTTCCATGTTGATGAAATACCATTTCTGCTTTAAAACAGTGGTCCTATATCACATCTTATCTCATTTCACTACTCTAGTTCAACTCGGGTTTTATAACCTCGTCTATCTTGGATTTCATAAAATCCCATTAAATATAATTCAATAAGAATTGAATTAAAACTTCAGTTCCACATTATAGATACTAAATCGCTTTATCTACTGTCAACACGGCTTTAAACTTCACAACATTCCTTACTATATTTAACATTCCAAAATATCACTTTGATTTTTAATAAATGACAAATAATTAAATTTCAACCTTTAAAAATAAAACTAGGTTACCCAACCATCAACTACTTCCTTTAAATTAATGAACTTATTTAACAAACAATTTCAGCAAAGTCGTTTACTTGTTTCTCTTTAAACATGACTAACTAGTTAGTCAATTGTTATCGATCTTGTCATTTAAATAAATTAATAATTAATTTAAATATTGCTATTCACTTTGAATTTAAATAAGTCAATATCAATATAAACCCCATTCTATTTGTTACATCAAATCTGGCCACTTGAACTTGCTAAATAAAATTGTTTAACAGTCATTTGATAAGCACGTGCTTCGCGCACGGTAGATTTTGGTTAAATCAAAACGACGATTTGTGGTTAAAACGAACCAATGTATATATGTGATTTAATGTATTCCCCTTTTAGAACTTCATTTAAAATAATATATATATTTAAAAAAAAATATTCGGTTATACAATAATTTTTATAACTCTATTTCTAGCGATTCACCTGACGGTGACTCGTTCTTTATAAAACAGTGCATATTTGGGCCATCTGCTATTTACTTATTGACCATGCTATTTATTGATTCAAAACCCAACCACATTCAATGATCAATAAGGTTTAAAGTCAACGGGTTTGAACAGTTCATAAAATATGAAATAACAGCATAATAAATATTTGAGGAACCGGTTTGGTTCCTCCTACCTGTTCTTCCCTGCAACACAGACCATTAAAATCTTTCATATCAGTACATAGAGATATTTTAGCAACGATAATATAATTAACGTCAATCGTTAAAGCAACCATAGGCATCCAAGGCAACCAATCAACCAATTAAATTATATGAATTTAACACATCTAAGTATTTCAGAAATGTGTGAGAATAAACTCACCTTTATTTGCAGTTGACGGTTCACGTTGTTCATATCATTTAAAATTATACGAAATTCCAGCTGCTTCCGCTCTAGTCTGAATCAGCACATTAGTGTAGTACTCTGCACTGCACTTTCATCGGATCCGGTTTCGTTTGGATCTGATAACGAATGAACACGCTATGCTAGTTACTAGTATATGTAATTCAAATTGTCTAATAATAAGTTATCCATGTTATAGGTTCTTAACTAGAATGAATTAGTCATTTAATTCATTACATTTTAATTACTTAAATTAATAATTTAAGCCGTATTACCTTAATTATAGTTGCTCCCACCACTAGCATATTCAGTAAACCAGGCGTTTTGTGATCCTCCATCCCTATTATCCCATGCTCCTAGCCTGTTGCCACGCCCACCTGTTATTTCCTTCTCCAAATTCCTCTTTGTCTACACGTCCTTCCAGTCTCCCCATTGATACCCTTTTCGTTCTGTCCATCCCTTCTTTTTTTTTCTTTCCCAAAGTACCAAGGCCTGAAGCCCAAAGCACCCTCCCACGTTTGAACTAGCCCAGCTCTTCACGCCATGCACGCTGAAACACACAGCACCAACCTCCCTTTTTCATGCAACCGTTCAGACTTGCACTCTCCCTCATTCACGTAAAATGCTCCTCCCAAACCGAACGTTAGAACCTGCTACCACTCCACTACATTTATTTGCATGCAACAGTATTTCAATAATAGCTTTCCCCTCCTTCCACACACTTTTATCTGGTTTCCTGCTACCGCAAGCGTCCAGTCCCTTATCCTCAACCCTTCCCACATTCTCCTATTCTTTTCTAATTCCCATCGTTTGTTTTGGTTGTGCTCGAGGTACCCAACTTCATTGTCCTCGGCCTTCACGTTTGTCCTCCCTGCCTTCTTCTGAACAAACGAAAACTTCACTGCTTCCCTTCACTCTCCATCTTGCTTCGTTTGGTATGTGTTGCCTCGTCGGAAGCCACCCCACCACTTAAATCCGCTTGAAACCTTACCCTATGTCCACTGGTAAGTTGTCAAACTCCAGAACTAACGCCGAGCCTCCCAGAACATATCTCAGATCGAAGGCCAGTCTTCAAGGGTCACGAGACATTTGCTTTTTTTTTTTTTTTTTTTTTGGGAAAGTTTCGGTCTAAAGCAAAGAATGAAGGGGTCTGCTGTATTTATAAAAGAAAATTAAGGAGATAGAAACAATGTCTCATCATTGGGTACGAGATAGGCTTGTGGCTACAGACCGTAGAATAGCTGGGTGGTTTTTGCATTTCGTTTGCTTTTCAGTTTACAGTCTTAAACTTCTTTTCGGTTCAAAATTAGGAGACAGACTGTAGTTGTTTGCTGAAATGAAATTACAAGGCGACATTGATTTGAAAATACATTACGTACTGGTACAAATCACAGGGTAGGAAACATATCCTAATCTACAAATGTCGGTTTGCAGTAAATTTGGTATGTAGGGTGATAACTGCATTTGGTTGGAAAGCTTTAGAAAAGAAGTTACAGCGGTAGGCCTGTTTGAAAGGAAATATCGATGCATCATTACAGGATAGGGAAGCATGTGTTGTCTTAAGTCTATATATGGTAGACTGCATATCATAGAGTTAGGCTAGGTTACCAGAAAATTTGAAGAAGCATGTGCTGTTTCGTTTTGTCCATTCAAATTAATGTATGGTTTCAGAAAAGGACTCAGATTTTTATTTATTTCCTTGATTTGATTTGACGAAGGATTTTTAGTTTAATGTGAGCGTACCCTGTCATAAATCTTTGTTCGCGTATGACTTGCCATCGACAGAAATAACTATATCGTCGCATTCAGCATTGTGCCACGATCACAAATATATAATAATATCGGTAGTTTAACTTATCTTGTGAAACCCCAAAAATGTTGACACAGGGTGCAAAATACCCAAATAAAAAGTTGCATATTTAATTAATTAAAAATTACAGTAAAATTCTAAAAATTAAATTATGACTACGCCTCAAAAGAACTTATCTAAATTCGAAACCAATATTTAAATATATTTAAATAACTGTTATGGCCATGGCGCTGCTTTTCTGTATATTTGATTTAGCCATATCTTGCAATATATAATCCGAAATTTCGATTTTTCACTTCTGTTAGAAAGATACGGTTTAACAGATTCCAGCGTTTCTTGTTTCGAGGAAATCCGATTTAAAATGGATTCGGTATGATCAGTTGAAGTTGAAATTCAATTTTACGAACTACCGCGCTGTTTCGAATTCTTTTTATATTAAATATAAATATAAACGTTCATTCATCGTTAAATAAATGAATTCGATATTAAATTATGTAAATAATTCAAATATAATATTTAAATAAATTTAAATATTCGAATCAAATAGCTGAAAAACCCGGGTCGTTACATTCTTTCCCCCTTAAATAAATTTCGTCCTCGAAATTGCTAGGTAAAAAGAATGCTCCAACCGCAAATATTTTTCAAAATAATTAATTCAAAATATTACCAAGTTATAAAATTTTCGAAAAATTCGGCAGCACCTCCTATGCACGGTTCGATCGAAACAACTATAAGCGCCACTCTGGGCCTCTCATTTTGATCCAAAGAAAATAAAAGCCAAGCGGCTACCCATATCGGATATAAATTCAAAACCCAATCAATAATATTAAGGTTTACCTTTTTGTCGGGCAACTTCATCCTAGTTTCGAAGCAAATCAACCAACAGCTCTTCATTTCCCAATCTGTGCTTCAATCTCCGTGATCAAGTCAATTATCATAGCCTTCTGGTAGTCTGCCCTTTACTCAACTTCCAATGCAAAAACTGATACCAGCTATATCATATAATTCCATTTCCAAACGTTCTTACAAAATTCCAGGATTTTAATTCCAATTCGAGTTTAAAGTTCAAATTTAAGCCTTTTGATTTTATATCTTATCTGAATTCGGATTGGTTATTTCTAACCATCTCAATTATAATCTTGTTCGATCATAACCACCACCAACATATTATAATCATTCAAAGATATATACTTTTATATCAAAATATATTTTGGGTAAAATTATTTCATTTACCCAGCTTTTAAAACAATATCGTGTCGAATAACTCTGCACAAGAGTTTAGAAATACCTATCGATATAGTTTGCATTACCGTATCGACCAGAATTTATAAACCACTCGACAAACCAATCAACACAATATAAAACCATTTTTATATAATCCACAAATACGCTCTCTCGTATATATACACTCAACTCGATCTAGGGTATTACTAACCCAATCTCTATCGAGTTACACCACAGAGCCAAGGTTATTCCTAAACCATTGCTCTGATACCAACTGTAGCGACCCGGGAATTTCGACACTCGAATCCAGACACTAACCCGTCCCGTGTCCAAACTCAAGTACCGGAAAACCCAGAAAGCTAATAGAAAGAAGTTAGAGGGTGAGAAAAGAAAGAAAGAAATATTAGAATAGAAGAATAAGAAGATCAGAGTCTCACAGCGGAATGGACAAAATATAATAATCAATAACACTTTATACAAAAGAACTGTATATGATTACATCATCAGAGTATACATTCAGATCAATACAACACACAGCGGAAATAAACTAGTACCAGTATATATGGAATACGTCTCGACTTCAACTCCATATTTGTTGCTTCCAGCGGAAACCTGACCTGTAAATATGCTTGGCCTGACCCGAGCACATTTGATTTAAAACAAAATTCACCCGGATCAGTCTGAAATACTTTCAGTGATAAATTCATACAGCAACCAACTTGTTTAACTTTGAAATCCTTTTGAAATAAAAGGATAATAGTAAGACCAGCCCACACATAAACACGGACGGTTTTTACCTTACTATAACCCAAACCATTTTGAAATCAATATCTTCTTCTGATATTATCATAGTGTCTAAATACAAGTAAATATAATCTAGCAGAACGCTTGCATCTCACGCTCCACATATATAATATACAATTAAAAACCGCGGGCGCTTATTGGAGATTGGATTTCCAACTATGACAAGGTATGGGACCACCTGCCGCTAGTATATCTCTAGAGACGAATACACTGGGTTCAACAAGAACGTCTTGCAACCCGGCCCACACATGACCGACCACTCATTTCTCTTGAGTGTATCGAATGTATTGTCACCTTACGGCTTTTTGTCGCGCGACCACCGTAATCCCCGGGAGATACAGAAATGAAAGAAGTAACAAATACGAATATTCTCTAGATGGTGACAATACACCCTAATGGGTGCGACCCACATAGCCATGCTGCCTGCCCGATTTTTGTCATTTCCCGGTTGATGAGGCCTGAGGCTATAATCGACTTTTTGAAACATCTGGCCACCATTCACATCGTCCATACACGTCATCCAGGAACAGGATGAACCGAAGGCACTCTCCTACCGCATCCTAGGAATCACCCTATAGATCAGTAGCGAGTAGTCCTTGCAATCCGCAGATTCCAATCACGACAGAATCATCGTTAACTCTGGGGATCAGCCAAAGATATTTAACAATAGTTCTTCCGCTCATGGAGACTTACGGTCTTCAATTGCTCCATCTCGACTAGCATCTTCGACGCATTCGTATTTATTGGTCAGAATGGTTTTCGAATATAAATTCGATCCCGGTCTTTCCGTACCAATAACGTTGGGTCAGATTTTGATAGTTGGTTATTTAACTATCAAAATAAACAACCATAAAAGTAAACAAATCCATTGATTGATTACATAGCATCACTTGGCCCTTAACATTTCTATCATCTTATCGAATCACTTATCATTCGTAAAATGATTATTACGACATCTTCTTTGGCTTGAATACCAAAACCACCACTCACTCTTTTAGAATGAACTCATTTAAATCTCATTTCAATACTTTGAAAACATCATTATACTTCCACCAATCTTCCTTTTATTTCGTTTATAACCTTTCAAATTCTCTAACCCCTTTTAAATTCCCTTTTAAATATGGAATTTTATCATATATATTCCCAATATTTCAAATAGCGTTACGTTATTATTTCTCAAAACATCTTCACCATTACGACTAATATTATCCTTCGCTAATCCTGAAGTCGTTCAAGTTGGGGTATTTTAATTACCTCTCAGACCTTGATCAACAACGTTCTTATCGAAAGACAGATATCAGTTGTAATACAAAAAGCGATACTTATTTCCCTTATCACAACAAATCACAACTTTATTTCCATGTTGATGAAATACCATTTCTGCTTTAAAACAGTGGTCCTATATCACATCTTATCTCATTTCACTACTCTAGTTCAACTCGGGTTTTATAACCTCGTCTATCTTGGATTTCATAAAATCCCATTAAATATAATTCAATAAGAATTGAATTAAAACTTCAGTTCCACATTATAGATACTAAATCGCTTTATCTACTGTCAACACGGCTTTAAACTTCACAACATTCCTTACTATATTTAACATTCCAAAATATCACTTTGATTTTTAATAAATGACAAATAATTAAATTTCAACCTTTAAAAATAAAACTAGGTTACCCAACCATCAACTACTTCCTTTAAATTAATGAACTTATTTAACAAACAATTTCAGCAAAGTCGTTTACTTGTTTCTCTTTAAACATGACTAACTAGTTAGTCAATTGTTATCGATCTTGTCATTTAAATAAATTAATAATTAATTTAAATATTGCTATTCACTTTGAATTTAAATAAGTCAATATCAATATAAACCCCATTCTATTTGTTACATCAAATCTGGCCACTTGAACTTGCTAAATAAAATTGTTTAACAGTCATTTGATAAGCACGTGCTTCGCGCACGGTAGATTTTGGTTAAATCAAAACGACGATTTGTGGTTAAAACGAACCAATGTATATATGTGATTTAATGTATTCCCCTTTTAGAACTTCATTTAAAATAATATATATATTTAAAAAAAAAATATTCGGTTATACAATAATTTTTATAACTCTATTTCTAGCGATTCACCTGACGGTGACTCGTTCTTTATAAAACAGTGCATATTTGGGCCATCTGCTATTTACTTATTGACCATGCTATTTATTGATTCAAAACCCAACCACATTCAATGATCAATAAGGTTTAAAGTCAACGGGTTTGAACAGTTCATAAAATATGAAATAACAGCATAATAAATATTTGAGGAACCGGTTTGGTTCCTCCTACCTGTTCTTCCCTGCAACACAGACCATTAAAATCTTTCATATCAGTACATAGAGATATTTTAGCAACGATAATATAATTAACGTCAATCGTTAAAGCAACCATAGGCATCCAAGGCAACCAATCAACCAATTAAATTATATGAATTTAACACATCCAAGTATTTCAGAAATGTGTGAGAATAAACTCACCTTTATTTGCAGTTGACGGTTCACGTTGTTCATATCATTTAAAATTATACGAAATTCCAGCTGCTTCCGCTCTAGTCTGAATCAGCACATTAGTGTAGTACTCTGCACTGCACTTTCATCGGATCCGGTTTCGTTTGGATCTGATAACGAATGAACACGCTATGCTAGTTACTAGTATATGTAATTCAAATTGTCTAATAATAAGTTATCCATGTTATAGGTTCTTAACTAGAATGAATTAGTCATTTAATTCATTACATTTTAATTACTTAAATTAATAATTTAAGCCGTATTACCTTAATTATAGTTGCTCCCACCACTAGCATATTCAGTAAACCAGGCGTTTTGTGATCCTCCATCCCTATTATCCCACGCTCCTAGCCTGTTGCCACGCCCACCTGTTATTTCCTTCTCCAAATTCCTCTTTGTCTACACGTCCTTCCAGTCTCCCCATTGATACCCTTTTCGTTCTGTCCATCCCTTCTTTTTTTTTCTTTCCCAAAGTACCAAGGCCTGAAGCCCAAAGCACCCTCCCACGTTTGAACTAGCCCAGCTCTTCACGCCATGCACGCTGAAACACACAGCACCAACCTCCCTTTTTCATGCAACCGTTCAGACTTGCACTCTCCCTCATTCACGTAAAATGCTCCTCCCAAACCGAACGTTAGAACCTGCTACCACTCCACTACATTTATTTGCATGCAACAGTATTTCAATAATAGCTTTCCCCTCCTTCCACACACTTTTATCTGGTTTCCTGCTACCGCAAGCGTCCAGTCCCTTATCCTCAACCCTTCCCACATTCTCCTATTCTTTTCTAATTCCCATCGTTTGTTTTGGTTGTGCTCGAGGTACCCAACTTCATTGTCCTCGGCCTTCACGTTTGTCCTCCCTGCCTTCTTCTGAACAAACGAAAACTTCACTGCTTCCCTTCACTCTCCATCTTGCTTCGTTTGGTATGTGTTGCCTCGTCGGAAGCCACCCCACCACTTAAATCCGCTTGAAACCTTACCCTATGTCCACTGGTAAGTTGTCAAACTCCAGAACTAACGCCGAGCCTCCCAGAACATATCTCAGATCGAAGGCCAGTCTTCAAGGGTCACGAGACATTTGCTTTTTTTTTTTTTTTTGGGAAAGTTTCGGTCTAAAGCAAAGAATGAAGGGGTCTGCTGTATTTATAAAAGAAAATTAAGGAGATAGAAACAATGTCTCATCATTGGGTACGAGATAGGCTTGTGGCTACAGACCGTAGAATAGCTGGGTGGTTTTTGCATTTCGTTTGCTTTTCAGTTTACAGTCTTAAACTTCTTTTCGGTTCAGAATTAGGAGACAGACTGTAGTTGTTTGCTGAAATGAAATTACAAGGCGACATTGATTTGAAAATACATTACGTACTGGTACAAATCACAGGGTAGGAAACATATCCTAATCTACAAATGTCGGTTTGCAGTAAATTTGGTATGTAGGGTGATAACTGCATTTGGTTGGAAAGCTTTAGAAAAGAAGTTACAGCGGTAGGCCTGTTTGAAAGGAAATATCGATGCATCATTACAGGATAGGGAAGCATGTGTTGTCTTAAGTCTATATATGGTAGACTGCATATCATAGAGTTAGGCTAGGTTACCAGAAAATTTGAAGAAGCATGTGCTGTTTCGTTTTGTCCATTCAAATTAATGTATGGTTTCAGAAAAGGACTCAGATTTTTATTTATTTCCTTGATTTGATTTGACGAAGGATTTTTAGTTTAATGTGAGCGTACCCTGTCATAAATCTTTGTTCGCGTATGACTTGCCATCGACAGAAATAACTATATCGTCGCATTCAGCATTGTGCCACGATCACAAATATATAATAATATCGGTAGTTTAACTTATCTTGTGAAACCCCAAAAATGTTGACACAGGGTGCAAAATACCCAAATAAAAAGTTGCATATTTAATTAATTAAAAATTACAGTAAAATTCTAAAAATTAAATTATGACTACGCCTCAAAAGAACTTATCTAAATTCGAAACCAATATTTAAATATATTTAAATAACTGTTATGGCCATGGCGCTGCTTTTCTGTATATTTGATTTAGCCATATCTTGCAATATATAATCCGAAATTTCGATTTTTCACTTCTGTTAGAAAGATACGGTTTAACAGATTCCAGCGTTTCTTGTTTCGAGGAAATCCGATTTAAAATGGATTCGGTATGATCAGTTGAAGTTGAAATTCAATTTTACGAACTACCGCGCTGTTTCGAATTCTTTTTATATTAAATATAAATATAAACGTTCATTCATCGTTAAATAAATGAATTCGATATTAAATTATGTAAATAATTCAAATATAATATTTAAATAAATTTAAATATTCGAATCAAATAGCTGAAAAACCCGGGTCGTTACACAACTAGACTTAGGATGAACTAAGATAACCGTAAAGACGCATCTACCCACCCAAGGATAATTACTACACTGCACCACACCAGTCATTCCCAATTTAAAGGTTGATCCCACTAAGTATACTTAGTAATATATAATTAGTAGTTTCGTGTACCCCTAGCTGACTACATAGGTGCCGTCTGCCCCTATTTCCACTAGGTGTACCCACTACCCCCCATTCGATCGGCTCCCTAACGTAGATACCCGTGCTGGCCCCACAGTGGGGTGTATCATCGCCCAAAGTGGCAACCTGATAATATCAACGGTGCACGGCTTATACCTACACGATGCAACAACGTCTTACTTACCAGCCCGGGTCCACACACACATATGAAACCCGTTGGACTTGCATTGCCACCGCTAACCCGTTTTGGCCTCTTACAGTCAAGCCCAATATGCGTGTCCCGTCCTCGACTTGGGTCGAGCCCACAAAGATACGTTTGGGATATTGGTTGAAATGGGCCCCCACAAGCTACCCACCTAAGCTTGTCATTTCTAGTGAATCCCACTTAACCCTTTAACCATGTCCACTTACATGTTATAAATTTTGGTTAAGTCTTTTAATCATATTTTAATTGCCACTCAAGGCACCCACTAGATTTCCACATGCCACCCAAGGCACTTACTTGATTCCCACATGCCACCCAAGGCATTTACTTAACCGTTTAATCATGTTTAATTACATGTTCCACTTTGGTTAAGTATTCTAATCGTATTTTCTATTGCCACCCAAGGCAACCCACTAGTTTCCTCATGCCACCCAAGGCACCCCCACTAGTTACTACATGCCACCCAAGGCACCCACTTAACCCCTCATGCCCCACTACATGCTAATTTGGTTAAGTGTTTCTTAATTAATTAAGATCGTAACCTTTGTAAAGACCTCTCACATTAGACTGTCTTTTATGGCAGCTGGATATGCCGGTTGGTTCCCGGCAGCCTTACACCATAACAGAGTCTAACCTCGTGTCTTTACACTTGTCACGTATTTAGTTTATGACTAAGACCTCTCACATTGGGCCAATCATTTGTAGCCGCTGGATTTGTCGGTCGGTTCCGGGCAGTCTTATGCTACAAAAGGGTCCAACCTCGTGTCTTAGTCGATTAATTACACCTAATTAATCACCCCCATAATTTGTATTAATTATCCCTAATTAATTACAAATATTTAAAAATATGGGTAGACCTAACTCAATAGGTAAATTCCCAATTCCATAATATGGGTAGACCTAACTTAATAGGTAAATTCCCAATTATGTCCATCCACTTTATGGTATGTTTAATCATACCAACTTCACACAATTTTATGTGTTCACTAATTTTTACCCCATCGTTCCCACGTAAATACGTTAACATGACATACTTTAAAAGAGGAGATTCATCATACACACAATGGGTTCATCTTAGCATATCATTAGCATTATCATGGGTTTAAAAGGTGTCAACTTGCATATATGACCATAAACCCAACTTGCATAAATAACCAACCCAAACTTGCATGAATCACATATGTCATAAAGATGGTAACTTGCATAAATGTTCATGTCATAGACCTATCATAAAGGTGTCAACTTGCATACATGTCATAGGTCTAAAAGGGATGAACTTGCACATGTACTTATGTCATACAAAGGGGTAAACTTGCATATGTATGTATGACATACAAAGGTGTAAACTTGCACATGTTACTTGCATATAATCAACCACCAAACTTGCATAACATGTTACATATGAACTTGCATATAATCAACCACCAAACTTGCATAACATGTTACATATGAACTTGCATATAATCAACCACCAAACTTGCATAACATGTTACATATGTACTTGCATATGTATGTATGACATACAAAGGTAAACTCGCATATGTTATGCATATCACTAATCCAAACAACTTGCATAGATTATGCATATTATAGATCCAAACTCATAGGTTAAACTTGCATGTCATGTCACTTATTTCACACATGATTCTAGCATAAAACCAAGCATTTAACTTGCATAAAACCAAACACTTAGCATGCATAAAACCAAATACTTAGCATGCATAAAACCCACCACTTAACATGCATAAACCCAAACACTTAACTTGCATAAACATAGTGTCATCATGAATAAGTGTTAAACATAGTGATTAGCAAACTAGCATCATAACATATGACCTAAAACCCATTGATCCGCAAGCAAAACCATATGATCTCATCACATCTCATCTACTTAGTTTAGCAATTGGTTATTAAAGTGATAGAAACTCACAAACTCCAAGATTAGCTCCTTAGATAGTTGCTAGAGTTGAAGTAGAGGTGGATTAGTAGTTGATTAGCTTGCAACCCTCTTCTCTAATTAGTGGAGGCTCCTTCTAAGTTGCATTTTGGCGGCATGATGGCATAGATTCTATTTTTAGTATGGATTAGGGTAGTCTTAGGGTGTATTTATAGGATTAGGTTGTGTTTTAGACCCTTAGATTAACCCTAGGTTAGTTTAGGTCCGTCAGATTTCGTCCCAAGCCCTCCAACCCAGCCCAAAACTCAACCAGGTGCACCCAGGCCAGAATCAGCCGATAGGGCAAGTCGACAGCCCTGTCGACTGCCAAGTCGACAGCCCTGTCGACAGCCAAGTTGACTTGGCTGGGCGGGAGTTTTCCCGCCTGGCCCCCTTTTCTGCATGTTTCGAAATTCAAATTTCCCGAAAACTTCTTTGGGCCTTAACCGGGTCATACGGACTCCGATTTACAAAATTTCAGACTCTATTTCGCGTATTTTTCCGAGACGAACACAATGACGTAACCCGTTTCCCCTGATTCTCACATCTGAGATTATTAATTATGTAATTAGTGAATATCAGTGTTAACTGAAATTCGGGGTGTTACAACTACGAGCATGCGCCGAATCTCATAAGAGATTAACGCATGAACACTAAATTTTGGGACAAATAATGAATAATGCATAGTTGGACATGACTGATCTGTGACTGATTTAAGAAAAGGAACATATGTTGTAAATTAGATCTAGATCTATGCATACTCTGTGATTTGGAAGAAGAGGAATCATTGTATGTTAACATTTGACTTGAAACTTGGGGACATAACGCATGTTTAAAATTATGATCCGATTTTGAGATGTTATGATTTAAAGATCTAGATTCTTGGGCATATTTTTATATAACGATTCATGACTTGAAAAAGGAATATGTGACTTAGGCGTAAAGACCTATATTAAAATAGGATAACTATTAACGTGAATGCGCCTAAAAATGGGTTTTTGAGTATTGGCATAAAAGGCTATAATTTGGCATAATTCATATTTCATATTTCATATCATAGTTTGAGGCTTTTAGAGAATATTCTGTACTGTGCAAAGTTTAACTAAAAATTTGGGCATATGTTGTATTATGAATTATGACCATGATTTAGGAATATAAGTTTAGGCTTAATTTATGATTTGGCAAGATATGTAAATAGAATTTTAAAAATGTTTAATCTATTGAATTTCCTAATCTGCTAAATCTGTCGAATCGTCTAATCCGCTAGATCTGTTATCTGTTGAATTGCTTAATCTATTGAAAGCTGAATAATTGTAACTTGGGTATGAAAATCCGTAGGCTCGATCTAAGATTGAGTAAAACATGGAAATTTGATTAATCTGCTGTAACCTGTAAAGAAGTTTAATCTGTTAAATGGACATAATTAGTTTGATATCTGTATAATATGTATTGGAATAAATTGGCTATGACACGAGGTTAGACTCCATTTGCGGTAGAAGCCTGCCCAGAACCAACCGGCTTAACCAGCGACCGCAAACTGTCAGTCTAATGTGAGAGGTCGTAGGCATAACTAAAATATACTTAGACACGAGGTTAGGTCTGGCTTGCGGCAGAAGTCTGCCCGGAACCGCCCGGCATATCCAGCGGCCACAAGCTACCGACCTAATGTGAGAGGTCTGTGCATTAATATTTAATTAATGCAAATCTGAGATAAATATGATGCCTAAAACGTGTTGGGTGGATAGGGTTAAACCAACTGGACTGATCAATTTAACAAACCCGTTTCGTGAATCTGTAGGCCCAATACAAAGTTAAACAATCTGTAAGTCTGTTAAAACTGTACATCTGATCCGTTAGTCTGAGAACTTGTTAACTTGATTGTCTGATCTGTGAACTAGTAAATCTGAACTCTATATGTTCTGAAACTTGTAAACAAGTTAATCTGAAATCTGTTAGCCTGGGGACACAAGGTTTGGAGGGGAAATAATTGTGTCATCTGTTGTTTGGGACCCATATTAGTCAGTAACCCTTTCTGGTATCAAAAACTTTGACCCCACGCTATGTAGGGGTCCGAGCACGCTTACTGAACTAATTATAAGCAGTTCATTCTGATAATGGCGAGGGATGTTGATGGTGCGTTCCAACCGGGTCATGTGTGTGCATGGATCCGGCCTACTCTGAGGATGTAAGACCCTGTGACATCTGTAAATAGGTCTGTGCCAATAGGTTGCCACTTTAGGGAGTGATACACACTACTGTGGGGCCGACATAGGGTATTTATGTATTAGGGAGCCGATCGCTTGGGGTAGGACTTAGGGTACACTTACTTCTGTCTGTTTCTGTTGGTATCGTCTATTTCTGTTGGGTGGTAACACCTGTCTGTTTCTGTGGGGTACCGTCTATTGGGGTGATAAAGGCCCATTGCTAGTGTACACGTAATTCTAACATTCTGTTTCCGTAGGGATTATTCTGTTTCCGTCTTTGATTCCGTTTCTGATTCTGTTTCCGTACCTTCTGTCTGTTGGGGTGGTAAAGGCCCATTAGTTGGGTGGTAAAGGCCCATTATTAGTATTCTGTTTTCATACCTTCTGTCTATTGGGTTGGTTAAGGCCTATTATTAGTATTCTGCTTCTGTACCTTTTGTCTGTTGGGGGTGGTGAAGGCCCATTACTAGCATTCTGTTTCTGTATAGATTATTCTGTTTCGATTCTGTTTTAGTTTAGACATTAGGGTAACACCTAACCCTGTTATTCTAGTATTGGTGTAGAGAAGTAACATGTAAGTAAGGAACATAACTTGGTTTACATCATTCTATTTCTTCTGTTAACTTAAAGTATATCTGTTATTCATGTTGATGTAATCTCTCAACCAGCTTTATTACATGTCATGATAAGATTATCTGTTTATATGCTGGAAGTCACTGGACTCGCCAGACTTTATGTCTGACCTCATTTGTTTTCGCCCCTTTTCTTTCTGTTTCCCCCACAGGTGCTCAGGGTGGAAACATAGGAATTGGATTCTGATTCTCTCTGCTTGAAGTGCTTGGAGTATTGCTTGGCTTTGACTCTATCTTTTCATGGTAGTTTATGTTGGGGATTATGGCTTTGAAACTTTACATTCTGAAGGATATTGTATAAGACTGATAATTATGTACTTGAGTTTCGGTATTGTGATTTAGAAAAATGTGACCAAACTTATTTATGCTTCTGTTATAATAAAGTTATAATTTTTTTCAAGTACTACTTATCTGTCTTGTAATATTCTGTTCTGTCTACTAAAGCGCTCCATCAAAGTTAAGGCATTCCCTTTGTGAGTGACCTTAACGGAGGTGGGGTGTAACACATAATCTTGAAGCCTCCTGCTCCAAGCTCTCAGTATCTGTAAATCCCGACTACTTGACAGCCCGTACAAAATTGGGCGCCCAAGAGTTTAGGGAAAACAAAACAAAATAAACTTCGGGTCAGTCAAGGGATTGGTATGAGTAAACAATTTAAAACAGTTGGAGAAAATAAAAGATATCTAATAAGACCACGTCGTATAACAAGGAATGATCTTTTCCCTTATGAAAATCCAAAACACTTGATTAAACATTCAAAAATCCTTTTGAAAGAAATGATAATCTTTATATCAAAATCCTTTTGATATTATAATTGTGTCTATCAACCACAATATAATAATCATCTAGCAGAACGCTTTCATCTCACGTTCCACATACATAATATATAATTAAAAACCGCGGGCACTTATTGGTTAATGAATTCCAACTGGCAAGGTATGGGACCACCTTCCGACAGTGTATCTTCAGAGAGGAATATACCGGGTTCAACAAGAACATCATGCAACCCAGGCTAAACATGACCGGTCACTCATTTCGCTTGAGTGTACCAAATGTATTACCACCAACGGTTGGGAACAACAACCGTTTCCCGAAAGGGACAACATCGAAATAGATTAAAGAAGTAAATGAAACTCTAGATCTGGTGACAATACATCGTACTTGGCAGCTAACCACTTAGCCATGCGACCTACTGGATGTTATACCATTTTCGGTTGTGAGGCTAGAGGCCACGCTTATCTCTGACAGATCACAAATTTATTCCGTTTGAATGTCACATCATCATACCCGCCAAAACACAAATTGATTTCTCTAAACATACCATGGGTATACAGCTAAAAGAAACTAATTCCTCTGCCACCAAACGTAAAGACGTTTGAAGAGATCAACTTACGCGATCTATTAAATATACTCTAACAGACATTCTTCCATATAGGTCACCCTGGGACTGGACAGACCGAAGGCACTATTCTGTAAATAGGACAACCCTTGCACAACTTCTTGTTCAATTATCTTCATCATATTTGATTGCAACACTAAGGCCATACGAAGTGGTTTTCAGATAATGAATCTGATCCAGGTCTCTCCGTATTGACGATGGAAAAATGGTCAAAAACTTTGATAGTCAGTGATTTAACTATCAAAGAAAAATATGTGTGTAAACAGCGATATTATTTCCAAATGGAAATTCTATCGATCAATTATCAATCAACATTTATTCATTTCCCCATTTCTCATTTCCATATATTCATCAAATCCTTATTTTGTAATTTTAGAAAATATACGTTATTAACTTTGGAAAACGTTTCCATTTCTGATTCACGCATCACTATCTTCTCACATATACCAGTCTCTAACTGTAAACTAGTAAGAGAACAAACCCCTATGTGCTAACCCCAAAGGCCGAAACCAACATCAGATCAATACCCAGACAGCTGTTCAATTTAAATAATCTCCAGTCAGTTTCTAATTCTTTTAACTCCATTTTAATTCCTATTTCAAGCCTTATTTCCTTTACAAATATTTTATTTGCAAAATATTTACTTAAATCCTTTATTCACATTAAATGTAAATAATATTTCTTCTTTGCAATCAAAACAGTTTGATTTCGTATTTAAAACAATATCCCAAATACAATTTCTATTTATACTTCTGATTGTAGAATTATTTATACAAATCTTCTTTTTATTTCTAACACTTAAATCTCAATTATAACTCCCTTTATATAATTCTATTTATTTTATATAAATCCCTTTTATATAATTCTATTTATTTTATATAAATCCTTTTATATAATTCTATTTATTCTACATAAAAATATTTCATTTTCATTTTCACTTTGAAAATTTCCTTTTTTACATTCCAATAATTCATATGGTATTTAAAATACCAAATAACATAACCAGTGTCATCATAATCAATCACAGATTATATATCACATCATATACCACAATGTATGAAAACAAACAATGTTATAAATACTGAGGAATCCAGTTTGATCCCTCCAACCTGTTTCCCTGCATCACAGATGTTAAATAATATAAATAACATCGATTGATTTCATTTTAATATGAAATATTCTGATAAACAGAATCAATATTTGATTAATGATTTATATATATATATCGTTATCTATAATTTCAACCAATACATCAGCAATTCAACCAAATAATCAACACACAACAATCAATCATCGTTTATCAATATTAGATTATATTTATAAAAAATATAAACTATACAGAGTTAGTAAGATTTACTCACATTGGACGATCATCGTTAAATAACGATAATTGTCGATTGATTCAGATAGACAATATTTTGCTATAAATTGTAATGTGCTCCAATTCACTCCCACTCAGTTCCATTGTGCAGCCGCCGTCCATACGATCCCAACGGATCCAGTTTTGTCCAATTCAGATTATGTATGACAAAGTTATGAATTTTTTTCAAGTTTAAACTATTTAAATATCACTAACTAAATAGCTAATCATTAATTAACCTCACAAATCTCCTTTAAGCCACGTCATCATCTTTAATCGGCTTGCTCATCGTTTCTTCTCCCAACCGATGTCTGCTCCAAAACAACCGGCCATTTCCATTTTGTCTTCAGCTCTTCCTCCTTCCACAATGCACTATAAATCGAACAAAAATCATAACAAAATTCCTCTTCAACTACTCAACATCTCCATCCAATTTTTACAAAACTCATAGTCATGATGCATGTTGTGTCTCAGCTCAAAATCGTGGCATGCAGTAAAAGACATAGACACTTTTCCACTTTGAATCCATCCATATTTTGCTATTCGATGCAATCCTCCCCCAGGATCATGAAACAAACCTCCAAATCATCAAACACATCCTCCATCTCTATAACAAATCGAAAAATCCAGCTGAAAAGCACGATACGGTCAATCTATGGGAACTCTTTTAACCACCGAACTCCTCCAAAATTGGGCTACAAGTGCTATTTCACATTACAAACCTGAAAATGATATTAAAAACTTGAATCGATGTTTTAAACTCGTCACAATCTTAGCCCTAGAACAGAAAGCACCACCCTGTTATTTCCAGCGACACAAAATTATAATTGAACCCACTAAAAGCTATATGAGAATGAAGAGGATGATCTCTGAAATTCAGATATGTAGTTGTGGTGATTTATGAATTTCATTTTGAATTTATAAGAATTTATAAAGGGAGATATCTCACGTTCTCTTTTAATCAGATGGCGGATGAGCAAGATTGACCCTTGAAAAGTAGAAATTAGGTTTGTTTAAGGAGTGATATTTGTAGAGATAGGGTGGCTTACAAAGTTAGCTTCACATTTTTATATTAATTTATATTCAATTGTTAGTTCAATTTATCATTTAAAAATTCATATGATCGCATACGAATCCCATTTTCAATGAAAATGGACATGCAGCTATGGTTCGACATCACGGACCCAACGAAACTTGTTTCGGCGAATTGTGAGTCCGTTAACTCGCATAACATATTTTTAAAGTCAAATTATCAACTATTTTTCACATTAAAATTTCGTACGGCCACATACTGGCTCCAAAAATCATGAAAATTGAAATCTAACAATAATATAATATTCCGGATCCAACAAAATTGGTTTCGCCGAAAATGGAGCTCGTTTGCAAAAGTGGCTATTTTTTGAAGCTCTAAATAGACCAATTTAAATATTTAAAAATAATTAAATTAAATATTTATAAATAAATATTATCGTATATATTCACACTAGAATATTTTCCAACTCCTAAATATTCCTATCTGAATTTATAACTCAACATTTCAAATCCAGATTAAATCAGTATTCAAATTATATTGACAAATCCATTTATAATATAAATAAATCGCTATAAATTATAAAGGAATTCCATAGCGACTTTTCGAAAATTTGATTTGGACATAACTCAAATCTACACAATGAAATCTCGATTTTTCTCTTCCATTAGAAAGATATAGTTCACCAGCTCTGAACGTTTCTTGTTTCACAGAAATCCAACTTAAAACGGATTTTGTATATTCGTTTAAAGTTCGAATCGCTAAATCACGAACTGCCGCGCCATTTCGAGCTCGATTATAATTATAATATAATTATACGTTCAAATGTCGTTTATGTAATATATTCGTTATTATATTTCAATTGTAAACTGAATTAAATATTATATATAATCCAATTCACACAATATTGTGAATTCTACTATTTTCGACTATTTCAGAAATTAAATATATTATTCTGTTATTTAATTTAATTAAATATTCACTATTATTTAATTTTGGCCATTTTAAATTACTAAACCAATATTTAAATAATTAAATAAATTATTTAATATCCGTTAAAAATACGGGTTGTTACATTCTTCCCCCTTAAAATAATTTCATCCCTGAAATTGTTAAGGTAGAAAACAAATCATATTAATTGCGTTAAAAATTATTTTTTTACTTCTTTACTCTTGTTTCACTGAACCAATTATTTTCAATTAAACATAAATTAATTTCTATTAACAAAAAATTTCAAAAAATCTGAAAATTTTCTAACATCTGAAATTTTCGAAAAATTTCGCTAGCACCTCCTTTGTACGGCTCAAACGGTACAGCTACAACTCACCTCTCTAGGCCTTCTCCAACCCAAAAGAAAATCAAATAGTTAGGAAGCTTGCCAAATCGGCTCATAAATCACCAAACTCATATATAAATAAACTTGTACCTTTTGGCAGAGCATATCTTTTTATTTCTTGCACTTGCTTCTACTCAATACCTGCTAATCATATATCCATTTATACTAATCGATGTCCAATCTATCAAATCTCAACACAACTATTCGCTTATATCCAAGCCAAATTTCATTCTCGACTCAGTGTCATTACCAATTTCAACTCTTAACTTACCAGTCTAATATAATTCATTTTT
Organism: Allium sativum; assembly: GCA_030737875.1. Classification (NCBI taxonomy): domain Eukaryota; kingdom Viridiplantae; phylum Streptophyta; class Magnoliopsida; order Asparagales; family Amaryllidaceae; genus Allium; species Allium sativum. Next base: position 785,397,711 of record CM060916.1, on the reverse strand, counting down.
ATTTCAAACAATCTTTTCCTTGGAGTTTTAATACAGTTTACCATATCAAAAATCAAACTTTTCTTTTCAGAATCTAACACAACCCGTTTCCTCAAAATAATTCAAAATCAAAATCTTTGGTAGTAATCCGTCACTTAGAAACTCGAAAATGGATACCGATGATGGTCGACTTCATCATCGGAACTATTTTCCAGCAATCAAAGTGAGTTCAATACTATATCACTTTCCGCAACCATTTTTAAACACTTCCGTTTTAAAATCATTTCAAAATATCCTTCGCAATGCTTGAAAAACAATTTAAAATCTCCCAGGATTTTAAAATTCTCAAATATTTAATCCAAATTCATTTACAAACACCTTTCCAACTTTCCAGAGTTATAATTTCAATTCTGATTTAGATTTCAGATTTAATTCATCTGATTCCATATACTACACTTATATAAATTCTGATTGGTTATTTACATGACCATTTAATTCATAATCTTACTCGATTATAATAATAGCCAATATATCCAATATATTATTGCATTTCAAATATCTATACTTTGTTTATATCAAAATATATTTTGGGTAAAATTATCTCATTTACTCTATTTTCAAAACATACAGTGTCGGTTCATCGTATTCGAGTGTTTATAAACCCCTACCGATACAGTGGATCAAACTGATCGACCAGAACCCATAAACAACTCAGCCAAAAAATCTCCACAATATAAAACCATTTTTACATCAAATAACAAATACGCGCACATATATACACTCAAACTCTATCTAGGGTATTGCTAACCCCATCATACTGAGTCACGCCACAAAACCAAGGGAATTACTTAGCCTTCAACTCTGATACCACTATAATGACCCGAGATTTTGCGACCTTGGATATTGGCATACAACACCATGTCGAACATCCAAGAACCGAAAATACCGGATAATCCATGAAAGAAATTAGCCGGTGAGAATAGATAAGACAGAAACATAGAATAGAAGATGAAGAACATACAACATCAGAGTAAACACGAATCTCACAGCAGAACGAACAATATATAATAGATACATAACTTAGAAATAAAATCAGTATATGTATACATAAACATTATCAGAGTACAACAATTGTAATACGGCAGAAATAACAATAGCTACATAATCCAGAAGCCTCCTGCTCCAAGTTCTCAGTTTCTGTAAATCCTGACTACTTGACTGCCCGTACAAAATTGGGCACCCAAGAGTTTAGGGAAAACAAAACAAAATAAAATAAACTCTGGGTCAGTCATGGGACTGGTATGAGTAAACAATTTAAAACAGTTTGAGAAAATAAAAGATATCTCATAAGACCACGCCGTATAACACGGAACGGGTTTTTCCCTTATGAGAATCCAAAACACTTGATTCAATATTCAAAAATCGTTTTGAAAGAAACGATAATATTTATATCAAAATCCTTTTGCTACTATAATAGCGTCTATAAACCACAATATAATAATCATCTAGCAGAACGCTTTCATCTCACGTTCCACATACATAATATATAACCAAAAACCACAGGCGCTTATTGTTTAATGAATTCCAACTGGCAAGGTATGGACCACCTTCCGACAGTGTATCTCTAGAGAGGAATACACTGGGTTTAACAGGAACATCTTGCAACCGAGGCTAAACATGACCGGTCACTCATTTCGTTTGAGTGTACCAAATGTATTATCATCAACGGTTGGGATCAGCAACCGTTTCCCAAAAGGGACAACATCGAAATAGATTAAAGAAGTAAATGAAACTATAGATCAGTTGACAATACACCCTACTTGGCAGCTAACCACTTAGCCATGCGACCTACTGGATTTTATACCATTTCCGGTTGTGAGTCTAGAGGCCACGCTTATCTCTGACAGATCACACATTTATTCACTTTGAATGTCACATCGTCATACCCGCCAAATCACAAATTGATTTCTCCAAACATACCACGGGTATACAGCTAAAAGAAACTAATTCCTCCACCACTAAACGTAAAGACGTTTGAAGAGATCAACTTATGTGATCTATTAAATATACTCTATCAGACATTCTTCCATACAGGTCGCCCTGGGACTGGACAGACCGAAGGCATTATTTTGTAAATAGGACAACCCTTGCACAACTCCTTCTTCAATTATCTTCATCATATTTGATCGCAACACTAACGCCATACGAAGTGGTTTTCAGATAATGAATCTGATCCTGGTTTCTCCGTATTGACGATGGAAAAATGGTCAAAAACTTTGATAGTCGGTGATTTAACTATCAAAGAAAAACATGTGTGCAAACAGCGATATTATTTCCAGATGGAAATTCTAACGATCAATCATCAATCAACATTTATTCATTTCCCCATTTCTCGTTTCCATATATTCATCAAATCCTTATTTTCTAATTTTAGAAAATATATGTTATTAACTTTGGAAAATGTTTCCATTTATGATTCATGCATCACTATCTTCTCACATATATCACTCTCTAACTGTAAACTAGTAAGAGAACAACCCCTTACGTGCTAACCCTGAAGGCCAAAACCAACAAGCCAAAACCAACATCAGATCATTACCCAGACAGCTGTTCAATTTAACTAATCTCCAGTCAGTTTCTAATTCTTTTAACTCCATTTTAGTTCCTATTTCAAACCCTATTTCCTTTATAAATAGTTTATTTGCAAAATATTTACTTAAATCCTTTATTCACATTAAATGTAAATAATATTTCTTCTTTGCAATCAAAATAGTTTGATTTCGTATTTAAAACAATATCGCAAATCCAATTTCTATTTATAATTCTAATTATAGAATTATTTATACAAATCTTCTTTTTATTTCTAACACTTAAATCTCAATTATAATTCCCTTTATATAATTCTATTTATTTTATATAAATCACTTTTATATAATTCTATTTATTTTATATAAATCCTTTTATATAATTCTATTTATTCTATATAAAAATATTTCATTTTCAATATTCACTTTGAAAATTTTCTTTTATACATTCCAGTAATTCATATGGTATTTAAAATACCAAATAACATGACCAGTGTCATCATAATCAATCACAGATTATATAACACATCATATACAACAATCTATGAAAACAAACAGTATTATAAATATTGAGGAATCCAGTTGGTTCCCTCCAACCTGTTTCCCTACATCACAGATGTTAAACAATATAAATAACATCGATTTCATTTCAATATGAGATATTCTGATAAACAGAATCAATATTTGATTAACGATTTATATATATCATTATCTATAATTTCAACCAATACGTCAGCAATTCAACCAAACAATCAACACACAACAATCAATCATCATTTATCAATATTAGATTATATTTATAAAAATATAAACTGTACAAAGTTAGTGAGAATTACTCACATTGGACGATCATCGTTAAATAACGATAATTGTCAGTTGATTCAGACAAACAATTTATTTCGCTATAAATTGTAATGAGCTCCAATTCATTCCCAGACAGTTCCATTGTGTAGCCACCATCCATACGATCCCAATGGATCCAGTTTTGTCCAATTCTGATTATGTATGACGAAGTTATGAAATTTTTTCAAGTTTAAACTATTTAAATATCGCTAACTAAATAGTTAATGGTTAACCTCACAAATCTCCCTTAAGCCACGCCATCATCTTTAATCGGTCTGCTCATCCTTTCTTCTCCCAACCGATGTCAGCTCCAAAACAACCGGCCATTTCCATTTTGCCTTCAACTCTTCCTCCTTCCACAATGCACTATAAATCAAACAAAAATCATAACAAAATACCTCTTCAACTACTCAACGCATCCATCAAATTTTTACTATACTCGAAGTCATGATGCCTGTTGCGTCTCCGCTTAAAGTCGTGGCATGCAGTAAAAGACATCGACACGTTTTCACTTTGAATCCATCTAGATTTTGCTATTCGATGTAATCCTCCTCCAGGATCATGAAACAAACCTCCAAATCATCAAACACATCCTCCATCTCCAAAACAAATCGAAAACTCCAGCTGAAAAGCACGATACAATCTGTCTATGGATACTCTCTTAAACAATGAACTCCTCCAAAATTGGACTACAAGTGCTATTTCATATTACAAACCCGAAAACGACATTAAAAACTTGAATCGATGTTTTAAACTCCTCACAATTTTAGCCCTAGAATAGAAAGCACCACGTTGTTATTTCCAACAACACAAAAGTATAATCAAACCCACTAAAAGCTATATGAGAATGAAGAGGATGATCTCTGAAATTTAGATATGTAGTTGTGGTGATTTATGAATTTCATTTTGAATTTATAAGAATTTATAAAGGGAGATGTCTCACGTTCTCTTTTAATCAAATGGCGGCTGAGCAAGATTGACCCTTGGAAAGTAGAAGTTAGGTTTAAGGAGTGATATTTATAGAGACAGGGTGGCTTACATAGTAAGCTTCACATTTTTATATAAATTTATATTCAATTGTTAGTTCAATTTATCATTTAAAAATTCGTATGATCGCATACGAATCCCATTTTCAATGAAAATGGATATGCAGCTATGGTTCGACAACACGGACCCAACGAAACTTGTTTCATCAAATTCCGAGTCCGTTTGCTCACATAACGTATTTTTAAAGTCAAATTATCAACTGTTTTTCACATTAAAATTCCATACGGCCACATATTGACTCCAAAAATCATGAAAATTGAAATCTAACAACAATTTAATATTCTGGATCCAATGAAATTGGTTTCATCGAAAATGGAGCTCATTTGCAAAAGTGGTTATTTTTTGAATCTCTAAATAGACCAATTTAAATATTTATATATTTAAAAATAATTAAATTAAATATTTATAAATAAATATTATCGTATATATTCACACTTGAATATTGTCCAGCTCCAAAATATTCCTATTTGAATTTATAACTCGATATTTCAAATCCAGATTAAATCAGTATTCAATTTATATTGACAAATCCATTTATAATACAAATAAATCGCTAAAAATTATAAAGGAATTCCATAGCGACTTATCGAAAATTTGATTTGGACATAAATCACAATCTACATAATGAAATCTCGATTTCTCTCTTCCATTAGAAAGATATAGTTCACCAGCTCCGAACGTTTCTTGTTTCATAGAAATCCGACTTAAAACGGATTCTGTATATTCGTTTTAAGTTCGGATCGCCAAATCACGAGCTGCCTCGCCATTTCGAGCTCGATTATAATTATAATAAAATTATACATTCAAATGTCGTTTACATAATATATTCGTTATTATAATTCGATTCTAAACTGAATTAAATATTATATATAATCCAATTCACAAAATATTTTGAATTATACTATTTCCGACTATTTCAGAAATTAAATATATTATTCTATTATTTAATTTAATTAAATATTCACTATTATTTAATTCTGGTCATTTTAGATTACCAAACCATTATTTAAATAATTAAATAAATTATTTAATATCCATTAAAAATACGGGTCGTTACACAGGCAGAAGAGGGATTACAAATGGAAAGATTCATGGCTTTGAAACAAAGGGACATGTTTGTTAAGGATTATGTGAATAAGTTCAATCTGCTGGCAAGATTTGGACTGGACTTGGTGAATACGCCCTATAAGAAGGCGTTTAGATTTGCGAGAGGGTTTAATCAACCTCTCCAAGGACTTGCATTGTCTCATGTACTGCTGGGGGCGACGTTTGAAAGGTTGGTTGATATGGTTCTTATGCACGAAATGGCAAGGAGGAGAAGAAAGGCAGTAAGAATGAAGAGACACAGGCTAAGAGCGGGAAACATAAATTGTGGCCTAGGAAAGGAAAGCAAGAGAAATAGAAAGGTGGAAAGCCTGTCAAGGCTTAGATCAAAAAAGATATCAAGTGTCATGGTTGCAGAGCTATGAGTCATTTTGTGAAGGACTGCAGAAAGACGAAGAAAGCCTGCTTTAATTATGGACAAGTGGGACACTTCAGTAAGCATTACCTTAGCACGCAAGGAGAAGGGGTAAGAACTTATGGACAAGTGCATGCTTTAGAGGCTAGTGGACCTGATCGAGGTAGGAAAGTTACGGTTGAAGGTTTGATTTCCCTTTTTGACTATCCTGTTAGAACCCTATTTGATTATGGCGCTTCGCATTCGTTAATATCTAGTTATGTAGTAGATAGTTTGCACCTTAATACTAGTATAATCTCTGATCCTGTAGTAATCTCAAACCTCATAGGAGGATCGGCTCATTTATCCATGGTGTATAGGGGTTTGAGTATTTCTATCTTGGGCGTCGAGTTTGAATGCAATGCATACGTGCTAGGCTTTATGGGCTATGGTTTGATTATAGGCATGGATTGGCTAGCCATGTATGTTGCCATTCTTGATTGTGAAAAGTGAATAGTTAGACTTCTTACTTGTCATGGTAGAACTCTCGAAATTTCCTGTGACACATGGGGGTTAGTAATGCTTGGTTTTCTAGAATCACTCGATACTTCTATTGACGATTTGCGATATGTACCCATAATCAGAGATTGTTTGAGGAAGTCAAGGGGTTACCTCCAAGACGAGAAATAGACTTCTAGATTTACTTGGTAGAGAATGCAAAGCCAATTGCTTTACCAGTGAGCCACATGGCTCCTAGAGAGAGGAGGGAGCTTAGCAAGCAAAGTGGGGAGCAATTTGAGAAAGGTTTTATTAGGCAAAGCATCTCAGAGTGGGGAGCTCCAATCGTCTTTGCAACTAAGGTGGTCGGCTCACTTCATCCATGTGTGGATTATAGGGAGTTGAATAAGTTCACCAAAAATAATAGGCACCACCCACTACCGAGAATTAACGACCTATTTGATTAGCTAGAAGGCACATCTGTTTTCTCATAGATGGATTTGTCCACAGGATTTCATCAGCTAAGGGTGGTAGAGGACAACATTGATAAGGCTGCACTCAAAACTCCAAACGGTTTCTTTGAATGGTTTGTTATGCCTTTTCGGCTAACCAATGCACCCGCCTATTTTGTAGATTTGATGACTAGGTGTTTAGGGAGTTTATGAACATGTTTGTGTTAATCTTTGCGGATCACATTCTGAACTCCTCAAAGAATGAGGAGGAGCATGCCCAACACTTAAGAGGGGTTCTAAGCACTCTCTGATCGCATCAGCTCAAGGCAAAATTTTCTAAGTGTCACTTTTAGAGAATGGAAGTAAGGTTCCTAGGGCATGTGGTCTCCAAGAAAGGGATAGCAGTGGACCCTGCTAATATCATCTTAGTTCAAGACTGGAGGGATCTAAAGAATGCGACGGAGGTTGGAAGTTTTCTCAGGTTGGCGGGCAGCTATAGAAAGTTTATCAAGGACTTTGCAAGAGTATTAGCCCCGCTTACCCAATTGACGAAGAATAACTTGGCTTTTTTTAGCATTGATTATGAGGATGTCTTTCAGAGATTGAAAAGGGATCTGACAATAGCCCCAGTTCTGACTCTACCAGATGGAAGCACGATGTTCACGGTCTACACAGATGCCTGTGGCACAGGGCTTGGTGCTGTTCTGATGCAAGAGGGAAGGGTAGTATGCTATGGCAACAGACAATTGAGAGTTTATGAGAAGAACTACCATACCCATGATCTAGAAATGGCTGCAATAGTATTTGAATTAAAATCTTGGCGACACCATCTACTTGGAGAGAGATTTGAGTTATATACATATCATAAGTTGTTAAAATACATGTTCTCACAAAAGGACCTCAACCTAAGGCAGCAACGGTGGATAGAGTTCCCAGCGTCCTACGACTTGAGTAGGTAGAGGATGACTTTGAGTCCTCTATTCGTAGAAAGGCGAAGCTTGGAGTACATCTCAACCTTCGATTTTAAGCCATCTACGGATTTCACATTAGCATTGTTAGCATCATTGGAGGTGCAACCTACTCCGTTCGAGCATATTAGATCTATGCAGCGGGAGGACCCAAAAATTTCAGACATGTTGGATAGGCTTGGCAAAGGAGAGACTTCTAGTCACCTTGCTAGATATACCGTAGACGATAAAGGATGGCAAAGACGAGATGGAAGGCTATGCGCCCCTAGGATTGGGTAATTGCTAAAGGCAGTGCTTGAGGAATCTTATCATTCCCGGATGACTATGCATCTGGGCGGTGGTAAAATATATCGAGACATGAAGAGGGTTTTCTATTGGGCTGACATGAAGAAGGGTGTTGTGGAATTTATAGCTCGATGCTTGACATGCCAATGAGTAACGGATGAACAAAAGAAACCGGATGTATTGCTTCACCCCTTAGATGTCCCATAATGGAAGTGGGAGAGCGTCTCTATGGGTTTCATCGATGGATTGCCCCGATAAAGGAAGGGTAATATGAGCATTCAGGTTATAGCGGATAGACTAACAAAGAGCGCTCACTTTATTCCTGTTAAGAGTAAAAGGACGGGGCTTGGCCAGAATCAATATATCTTTGAAAGGTAGTTTCATTACATGAGGGTACCTTCCGGTATAGTAAGAGACCACGACACCATCTGTACAAGTGAGTTTTGGAAGAGTTTACAAGAAGCGTTAGGTTCACAGCTACGTTTGAGCATAACATGCCACCTTTAGACAAATGGGTAGACTAAGACGGTGAATAAAGTTCTTGAGGATCTTCTAAAACTGTGTATCCTAGACTTTAGAGGGACTTGGGAGGAGCATCTCCCATTAGTGGAGTTCGCCTATAACAACAATTACCAATCGAGCATAGACATGGTACCCATCAAAGCGCTATATGGACGAACTTGTAGATCACAGACTTGTTGGTAGGAGTCTACAGACAGACTTCTACTTGGACCGGAGATGATTCGAGATACTTCTGAAAAGAGTGATCTTATCCACCGAAGAATGAAAGCCGCTCAAGATAGACATAAATCATATGCTGACAAAATGAGTACCGATTTAGAATTTGAAGTGGGAAATATGGTCCTCATTAAAGTGTCACCACTAAGGAATGTAGTTCGCTTCGGCTCTGTAGGGAAGTTAGCACTGAGATACGTAGGGCCATTCCCTATAGTGGAGAGGATAGGTCAGATGACCTATAGGATTAAGCTATCGGATAGACTGGCAGGCGTACACAATGTGTTTCACGTTTCCCATTTGAGGAAATATCTCCATTATACGGCAGAGATAGTAGAGCCGAGCACACTTGCAGGCGTGGAAGTCAAGAAGGAAGCATCGGTGAGAAGAGCTCCCACTCATACCTTAGATCGGAAATCAAGAATCTACTTAACAAGGAGATTAGATTGGTAAAAGTACAACGGGGAGAGGACAACGAACATGCAACATGGGAACCCAAAGATAGGATTCGTGCTTCTTTTCCTTTTCTTTTTGAAGCAGGTTCTTGACTTCCTTTTCAAGCTTTTACTTTTTTTTGCTTCTATCATTCAAGTTTATTTATCCTATCGTTCGAGCTTTTCAATCCTTAGGTAGAATCCAATGGTTGGAAACATGTTATGATTGATGGTTGCAAGTGGATGCAAGTGTTTGCAAGTGGTTGCTCGTGGCTGCATTTACACACACTAGGGACTAGATCGGCTCAATCACTTACATATTGCATATGGATATGTGTGCATTTTTTATTTTTCTATGGATGGAAATGAGGGAATCATCATATAGATGTTGCATTTTGACGAATGATTGTGCACACATATAGAATTTATATGTTATACTAGGATTATTTGCATACATTTTGGATTCATGACACAAAAGTATATTGCATTAAGGAGGTCAACTGAATCAGTCGACCGCCTGATTTTCGCATTAGTGTAAGGACATATACACATAACACCTTTGCATATGTTCATGCAAGCATTAGAAATTCTTAAGGACAATGGATGCCTATGGATGATGGATAAGTAGATGGTTGTAAGCGGTTGTTAGGATAGTAACATTCTTCTTAACTTGGAGATTTTGAGGACGAAATCCTTTAAGTAGGGGAGAATGTAACACCCTAAAATTTAGTACAGTATAACCATACCTTAAGATAATGAATTGGGTATAACTTAATTAAAATATTCAGAATTTAGTGAATTCACATTACCGTTACGCCCGTCTCAAGATACTGGTTCAGATAGACCCCAACTTTGTGTACAACGGATAATGTATGAAGAAGTTATGGGCATTAGAAATTAGTATACACATAAGGGGCTTATGTATGAATATGATATAAAAATAATTCAAATGAGGCGAGCGGGAAAATGACCATGAAACCCAACCGTTGTGGGACGACCCACAATCAGCTTGGGTCGACCCAAAGTCGGTTGGGTCGACCCCATGGGTACCTATGGCCGATCTAGGAAGATTTATTTTGTGAATCTGGGCTGTTTTCAGACTATATTCGTTGCTAACTTAGCGCTACATGTACGGTTGAGATTAAAACCCTAGAATCTAAAGGCCGAGGTTGACTTTATGAATCTATAAATAGGTGGCTTCTCTCATCCCAATACACACCATTTCTTCATATCTTTTTCCTTTGTGAAATTATTCTGAAAATATAACCATATAATGGGGGTATGCTGCTGAGACTTAAATGTACAGAGACAACATTCAGGACTTGCATACATATAACTAAAAGGATTGGATTGGACTTTTTTCTGTCGCATATTGTTATGTATATAAAAGAGATTTAATCTCTTCTTCACCAAGACCCACTATGAGTTCCCTGTCATTTTCATATTTGACTTCTTAGACTATAACATGACAGTTAAATAAAATTGGGTTAGGATTTATAGTGTTTGTAAGATAAATTTTATACATGTTTTTTCACTATTAATCACTTGTGTCGTCATGATAAGTTAAACATACGCTTTTACTGTTGGAAACTTAACAAGTTATATGTATCTATCATCCTTTTCCCTATTTCTATGTTTTATGTTTATTTCCAGTCTTGCCTATATGCCAATGTAATTGATTCTATTCCTCTTCTCCTGTTTTCCCTTTTTATTTTACGCTAAGCCTAGGCTTTTGGAAGGCTAGGCTATACCCGATTAGAGTGTGCATATAATTGGGGTAATAATGAATGACATAAAAAGAGGAATTTAGGCATGTTGTTAAATTGGGGTTGCTTAACTATAATTTAGGAAAAGGGATAATATATACATGTTTGGACTTGCTGTAAACTAATAAAAAGGGATGATGTGCATACACTTGATGTAAATGGATAATATACATAAACCTGTACATGTTGTAAATTGGAAACATAGCTGATGAATAGTATGCACATATTGGACATGTTAGATTTGATTTAATACAGACATTAAGTTAATGACATGTTAGCATATTGTAAGTACCAGATGTAGGTTAATAAACTAAAAAGCTAAAAAAATTGTCTACATCTGGGGAGGTGTTTTGGGGAAGGGTTGTACACACATAATGACATGTAACATTACAACATGCTTATTAGTAAACCTAAACCTGCTAGGTTAAACATGAGTACTAATAAGCTAAGAGCTCCCTCGTTAAGTTGTTGTATCGGGTTTTGAGGACTCTTAAATCCTAGTTTTGGGGGAACAAGCTTAGAGGATTTGGCTTGTGTCAATCTGCTATTTGGAACACATTTCAGTTAATATCCTTGTTGGTATTTTGTTAGAGGCCTCACACTAGGTAGGGGTCAAGGCATGCTTTACTGAATTGGATAGTAAGAGGTTCACATGGGGAAGGTGGGTACGGGCACGTTCCAGCGGGGTCATGAGCGTGCATGAGTCCGATTGGGGAAACTAAGCCGATGTAGCACCAGTAAATTGGTCTGTGTTATATAGTTGTTGGCCTAGGGAGTGATACACCCTACTATCGGGGATGACATAGGGTATTTATGTAGTAGGGAGCCGATCGCATGGGTAGTCATTAGAGTACACCTAATCCTGCAGTTACGTAATTAGGTTAACACCCAATATTGTTATGTAATTAGGGTACGCCTAATTCTGCTGTTATTTATGTTGTTAATTCTTTTGTTATGTAATTAGGTTAAACACCTAATCCTGTTAATCCTATTATACTATTATTGGTGTAGACATACCTGTTTAGGATATAAATGTAAAGCATCACTCGATCACAGTTTATTCCTGTTATTCCTGTCTATCCTGCGTAGTTTAGTTTTTTCTTAGATGACACCCTACCTTTCTCATCTAGTCTTATTTACCTATCTTGGCATTTCTATTTTATGAATATTTGGAAAGCACTGGAACTCGTCGGACTTTATGTCTGGCCCTTTTTTTCGTTTCTTTCTTCCTTCCCCCTGGTCCTCAGAGTGGAAGCACTCAATAGTGACTAGGAATTTCTCTTATAGCTTGGACTTTGATGTACCGTTTTCGGCTTGCTTTTTATTCAATCATGGCTTATGGTGAGGGATATGATTTTATGTACCCTAATGCTTTGATTTATGAGATGTTTTATGAGACAGATTCGATGTAACTGGTTTTGTAGTAACTTGTTTGAGACAACGTTTTTATTTATAATATTGAAGTTGAAATTTTCCATCGCTTATTTTATACATGTCTTGTGAATTTCTGTACTATTTACCTGTTGCGCTTCACGAAACTTAATGCATTCTCTTATGAGTGACATTAACGGACGTAGGGTGTCACATTTGGTATCAGAACTAAAGGTTACAAGATGAGAGAGAGAGTTTTTAAAATTGTTTTCAATAGCGAAATATTTTCAAATAGAAATCTGTTTTTGAAAAACATATCCCCTCAAGCCATAGTCAATATTCTTTCGGTCTCTTATTGAATCCTTTTTCTTATTCTTTTCAGCATGTCTGGGGCACCCAATCTTCCTAAGGGAATTCCGCTACCGACATGGTTCTGTGGGTATCTTGAGGCTACGGCACCTGCCGGAGGTCAAGGAGATTCCCTACCTCCAGCTGCAGCCGTTGTTGCTCCACCTCCACGAGGAGATTCCCGACACCTGCGATGATTTTCCCCGATGGGCTCTTCACCCTTACGAACTGGACCAAACGCATTTCGTTATATTAATTAAACCCTATGTCTAATTAGTCAACATCGTTGCACTTACCTACCTTTTTGTTGATTTATAATATTCATTAATCAATTTAATTTTAATATTATTTATTTATTTCATTAATCAAATTTATTATTTACCATAGAATTTTAGTTTTAAGCCCAAAATTTACCCACACACTATAATTTAGTTTGTCATTTAATACCTGACGATGAAAGTTATAGGTTCGGAATTTACCCACACATTGTAAAACAATATGTACATATTAAGGCCTAACTTTTTTTTCCAATTATTTCCTTCAAATTCATATTTGTAAACAAACTATGCATGTTTATCATGATTTCCCAATTATCATATTTACGCAAATACAGGTTGTGGTTCATTTTTCACCACAGGACCATTGCCATAAAATTTGCTTACTAAACTAAGTTTGCATCATACGTTTGCAATAAGCTTTTTTCTTTCAAACCCAATAATTCCTATATTCATTCCATTCTAGATCTGGAAGGTGATTTCTAACAAATAATATGGAAATTGTCAGATTTTCCATTTAACGACAACATTTACTGTGCATAATATTAATCATGTCAAGTTTGCTAATTTTTAGCCCAAATATCCCTTTTATTGCAATTTTTGGCATTACATATTCATTTATCACCAAATCATCAAATTTTCCCCCTTTTTCATTATTTCTATTGAATTTTATTTTCTAACATGCGTAAACAAAAGAGATTATAATCAGTCTAAGTGCATAATTTGCATGCATTGTTGGCTCAAAATAATGAGAACATGTCACATAATGAATGCATCGTTGGCTCAAATCACTGGATATTAATTTGCATGTCTAATTTAATAATTTATTTCCTAAGTTATTGTTAGACCAAAATCTGGTTCTAACACCCAAATGCGGTGTGAAGTCCTCACAATCATAGATCATGGAGAATAAATGCAGAAAAGCAGCAAATAAAAAGGGACACACGAAATTTTTATAGTGGTTCGACTCAAACCAAGCCTACGTCCACTTTTTATCTTCTTAAATCCTAAGAAGTTACAAGTACAATTCTCTCGATTTATACATGCAATCCTCGTGTTTGCAATAAAATAAAGGAGAAAAGAGAGTGATTTTAGACACTAAGTCCACGTGTTAGATTGACTTGAAGAAGATAGAACGTCCTTCTCATCTTGGCAATGGAGCCCGAGAGGTGTTAGTACCAAAAGATTAGAAGAATCCCTGCAAAATGCCTTCAAATGGTGTATTTTAGCCATTTCCTAAAACCAGTTCGTAGGACACATGGCACGCATCCCAAAAATCCCAAAATGATGTGGAAAACGTGGAGAAATCCTCTCCGAGTCATTTCATGCCGTGTGTAATGAGATCCATGTTGATAGGAGTGATTTTAACCATGAGAATAGGTCAACATTCACGTGTAGCAGCAGGTCCAGCCCAAGCGGTTCGTGAGCCTCATGAGCTGGTGATGTCGGGTCGTGGTCTAGGGGTGTACCATGAGCGGATCGTGACCCCTATGCCCACCACGAGGCGGGTGAGGGGGCAAGCCAGGTTGCATCACGAGCGGGGGAGGGGGGGGGGCGAGCCGAGTCCCTGCTCAGGAATCCAAGTCTCCAATGCTTCGTCCAAGCGATTGCCGATCGATGCCAAATTACACCCGTTCACGGAAACGAGCATAACTTCCAAACTGTAAGTCCGTTTTAGCCAAACGAAAGCTCTACTTGAAGCCAACTCAGAGAGATACAAGAGTTACAGAGAAAAGCTCCATAATTAATGCTTTCGAGTCCAAAATATGTCGTATGTTAGGAGATTCGAGCCATTCTTTGTTTGCGATGCGACTTCAACCAAATCGCTTCCTGTCTTCTAACCGTGTTCCCAATACTTGAGCGTATTGTTAACTAGAGATTTCACATGCGACTGCTTTAACTAAAAAGCTTGCCAATAGTTATAAATTGCATATAATAAATACAATTTATTTTCCCTTCCATTTGTTTTATATATGGCTATATTTTATGTTGCCTTTAAACAAGTTAATTAATTCTTCCATTAATTTTTGTAACCATATACATTATCTATATTTGTTATATTAGTTAAACAGATATGATTTACATTTTAATTTTAGATCCATTTAATAGATTATATGTATGCACAGTATTTATTTACTATCCAATTACACTTTGCATGTAGTGTAATTTATTACCAAACTATTATGTTAATCAATCACCATATTAATTGTCATTTTTATGCACATTAATTTCCTTCCTTGTTTTATTTATTGCTTGCATGCATTCCACCTTTGAATTTTAAATTACAATCATAATTATAAATGTTACCATACTTATTAATTGGCTATATATATGCTTATTGTTTTTTTCCAAATTCTTTGTATGCATGCACCCATTTATCTCAATTTCAAATCCCCTATTAATTGTGATTAAATCATATGTGCTTTCCATGTCTGTTAAATGTTAACTAATCGTTTGGAAATCTTATTTTATTACTTGCACATTTATTTTCTTTCGTTTATTCTTTGATTAACGTTATTATTTCCTTTACGTTTCATATTTCCATTTCTTTGCATATCAATTTCAATTTCAGCATATATTTAATGTGCACATAAATTTCTATTAAACATTGCCTTCGATGTTATTTCTTGGTTTCTTGTTTTAACGCACGTCCAAATTTAATGCGTAATCAATGTGTGCATTAACAATTTCTCTATCTTCGAATTGTTGCGCTTTTGTTCCTTTTTATATCTATTTCCATTTTTACTCCGTTCTTTACCTTTTTAACACGCGTTTAATTCCCATTTCAAATGTGTACTTATTAATATGCACATATCCGAATTAATTGAAGTTCTGCTTAATTAGTGCCATTTGAACCTTCTTTTATTTCTTGATTTCATGCCATTTATGATACGCATTATTTCTGTAACTTATATCTATATATTTTATTTGAACTACATATACTTGTTTACTGTTCACATGTGTGTCAACATTCCAGAATTGATTGTCTATTTCGAATTTTGATGTTATTCCCATTAGTTCTCTTTTAATGTTACTTATGACATGTGTTGTCAATTAAAAGGAATGTTACAATATTGATGTTCATTACTTTCAAATTCAAATGCAAATTGCTTATGCCATTAGTATGTGTACCATTTATTCTATTATTTCTTCTGTTTCTTTTTGTTTAATTCTATATATACCATTGCGCTTTTAGTTTGCACTGGAAACTTTTTAATTATTTCTCATTTTATAACATGCGCTTGTTTTTGAATTTCAAACAAATACTGCTAGTATAATTATTTTGATAATTTTGTTATTAAAATATTAGCGTATTAGATTCTCCACCTTTATGTAATTTCATCCCTGAAATTTAGCAAAGGTAAAATTATGTAATTCCTTGCATAATTTTCAACCAAAATGCATACATCCAAGTTTTCAACCATTTGGGCACTTGTGAAAAGTGTAGCACAACATGAAAATATGTGAATGCAATGAATGCCTAAGCGGTACCTCTTATATGAACGTAAATTTTCTTGAAACCCTTTTGAACGCATGATGCACACGTCCTAAATATACTGGCAATTTCTATATGAATGCAAAATTTTGAAAATCAAAAATACATTTTCATCCAATTTTTTCCACATACTTTAAAAGTAAGAATGTAGTTCATTCATTTTTCACATCCAAACCCTACCAATCAACTTCAAATTTGTGAATTTTAGAAAAATCTAATTTTCTGAATTAGATTTCTTATGTTAGAAAAAGATAGAAAATGAAAAATTACATATTTTCCATTCCACTTTTACGCATCCTTTCCCTCATACTTGGAAACCTTAATCGATAGTCTTACAAAAATTTCTATTTTCCATTCCAAGCACAGTTTACGTAAGAAGAATTTCTTTTCAATTTTCCAAACTTACTTTAGAAGAATTTATTTTCTTTTATTGTTCTCATTTATTGCAATTGTCATCGTCATTGCTTTCTGAAGCTTTTTTTTTAGTTATTCATCCTTTGCTCTCATTTTCAATTTATTTATAATATTCTATGTTTTTGTTCTTGTCTAGTGAACACTACGGAAATCTAGAAGAAAATATCCTACTAAGCTATTCTATTTTTTTATAATAAAACAGAATACTACATAGGAGTGCAATTCTATACTAAAAGAAAACAAATTATATTGCAATTACTAAAAGGTAAAAGATACAACATCTAAATATGATTATGCACAAGGACTAGGAGACCTAAGACCACGTCCCTTGATATAAAAAGGTAATCATTACTGAATCTAGACTATCACAGTGTTCCTCGTTTTTGTATACCATTCTCTACAAACTCATGCTATATCACCTTAGTTCTTATTCCATCATAAATTTTTGGACAACATGTCAAACCTTCCAATTTCCTCAAAAGATGCTAAAAAAGATTTCCACTAATTACTAACTGTCATAATTCCACTTATAAAATGTCAACTTGCTCTTTCTTATCCATTCCCACTTTATCATCTTCCTTTAAACCATGTAAATTTTAAATCTTATTTTAACTTCTTTCTATTGAACGATAACCACTTGAAGCATCTTTAATTCAATAAAATTTTATATTATCAAATCTTTTTTCAATGGTTAAGAATAGGGAAGATAAGATTATGCACTTTTACTTAATTGGAGCTCATACATTTCTATATCAAGAGGAATTAATAATATTAGGTTTCTATGATATTTTCTAGAGAGGACTTCTATGTTCTATGTAAAGTAACAACAAAACTATTTTTATTTTATTTTTTACATTGAAATTGGTAGCACAAAATATGGTGTTTCAGCTATATTTTGTACCCCTCTTTCGTTGCATATTTATTTGTCACTTTAACTAAACATGTTTACTTACAAACTTATTGATTCATAAAAACTTATCATGTAATTCTTCTTATTCCAATAAGTTAAAGTATGCCAGAATTCGTCATTAGGAAAAAATTTATTTTATTTCACTCAATGTCACATATGCACCACATAAGGCTAATTCAATTATATTCGCGCTTTCTCCTAACTACTTATATCGCTTAAGCCCACAACTTGTTTGCACACTTAATTCTTTTTGAAAACAAGTTTACAAAATATTCTTAAAAATTATTTTAATGAAAATCTTAATTTTACTGCCCAGTAAATTTTTAAAATTTCAAACTTCTAAAATTGAAACTTGAAAACTTTTATAGAAATCTTTTCCTATTATTTTTTTCAAGTTCCTTTTTAAGTTTTAACTGTGAGGCTAAGTACAAAGCGATTTCTACCATTTACATTCTCAAATCCTTTGCGCGAAATTACATTTCTTTGTCTAAAATTTCCCTTTGCACAAATTCCTCCAAAATTATATCTAAACTGAAAATAAGACTAGCGCCACTTTTCCATCAAATGTGTGTGTGTATATATATATTCCTAATCTATTTTTATCTTTCTTTCTCTTTCCCAATTTACATGGCCCTACTGCATAATCCACTAATCTGAAATACCAAAATTTCGGATATTAATACATGAAATCTTTTCTCTTTTTTTCGCTCAAAGCATATTATACACTCTACATTCTTTGCTACTCATAGGCCTATAATCCTCAAATTTCCAGAACTATTTTCTAAATGTACAAAACTGACATCCCAACATCCTATGTATATTTTTCACTAAATTTGTGGGTTCCTCTATGGTGGGTATGTATACATATAATATTCATATTTTGAAAATAAAAATACGTTCACTCGCTATTTATATAGGAATCCTAAACCTTGGCTCTAATACTTGATGTAATAACCCAAATTTTAGCGTGTCTGAATTTCATAGAAATGCTAAAATTCTAGTCCACCGAAACCCCAATTGGTTTGCCTTGTATCCTGGAGAAAGACAAAGACAGAATATATTAGAGCTAATAATAAAATATCTTACAACGGAACGAATAAAATATAATAGTAAGTAAATACTTACCTTAATAATGACACTATCTAACAAATGTCTATGAGCTGTAATGTCTACCACATCTCTAACCTGCGAGTTTTTTATGAGGACCTGGTCAGAACAAAAGTTATGGTGAATGGACAAATGATACTTTCTATATGGCACTACATATATCATTCTATCACAAGTTTATCTTTATTAAGTTATTTTGGGTTCATCACATATTACGCTTTCAGTTTCACACTTAAACCATACCCATCTACTCCCCAGTAGATTAAACTAGTAAACCATATATTTGTAGCTATATGCCCAATATATCGAGGTACTCCACATAGTACACTGCTCGAGTGGTATCCATCGTCGTACCATAAAAATGTATGAGACCTCCATCGCGATGCTACGAAAGCGTACTAAACAATGCCGCTAAAATACACTATGTCTTCATTACTATGCCACAAAACGTACTAAGTCGCCCAACGAAAGAGAATAGGCTCATATTGCTATGCCATAAAGGCGTCCAAAACATGAGTTCTTCCATGGAATTCAAATGGGGGTTGTACTATATGTCAAGGATGGATTTAAGAGATCCATATGGCTTCGATAAACTTGAAATACAGGTATCAAAATTTGGTTTTTCTCTTTCAGTGGCTCTTCTAGGCCTCATCCAACTTACCTCCTAACTAATGAAAAACCATTTAAAGAGCTAAATGACTAACCCTAACTAACAATCTAAACAAATATGTGGTCCCTCATCCAATGACCCGATAGTAAAGATCTTTGGCTTCTTGGTTTAGCTCTAGACTTTCCACTCCGACTAATGATGACAGGTGTCTGCCACCTACAATCCTTTGTTGGGTCCTGACCATGAAGCCTTTCACCTAGATTCAACCGCCGAATCTTCCTCAAAATCATCCCAATTATACTTTAGCCTGCCTACAACGACAGATGCAACCAAGGCATACTCACCGGATGGTACTGCATAGACCATGCCTCTGTTGGTACAACCCAAGGCCTATCACAGAGGACCATCACGAAGTATCCTCACATTCCGTAGAAGTTTCGCATTTCTTCTCGGTCCCATCAGATAAATTGGACGTGCTCCCACCATGTCTCCCGACACCTTTGACGATTTTCTCCCATGGGCTCTTCACCCTTACAGACGGGAACAAACGCATTTCATTATATTAATTAGACCCTATGTCTAATTTACCATTATGCATTTCACTTACCTTCCTTTTCGTTGATTCATAATATTCATTAATCCATATAATTTGAATATTGTTTCTTTTATAGATCAAATTTTTATGACAATGCAAGTCGTTTTTATAGTGGGCATACCACTTTTATTAGAAAAGGTAAGAGGATAAGAGGAGTTCTGCAGAGGCTCAGAACTCCATTGCTGGTTTAAAGTGTCATAACACTAAACAATAAATAAACAGGAGCTAGAAAAAACATCTAGGCTACTAGATTTCATATAAAACCCTATCCCACTCAAAGGAGGAGGATCTGCAAGTGATGTCAGACAGGCCAAGAACACGGGTGAATATGGAAAAAGCCAAGGCTAAATTTGGCACATAGCAGGGATTTGGAGCACGAAAGATGAAGTTTCTATCCCTAGAAAGTTCTAGAACTCAAGCTTATAATCTCACCAAACTCACAAGTTTGGATAAGCTCAACACTATCACCAACAATTTGATAAATAAGTTTCCTCTTGTCACTAACATCATCAATAATTAATTTATGGAATGTGTCACTAATGGGACAATAACGCGTACCAGACAAAACGTGAATCCAAACTTGTTCCTTATCACACCAGACGATATCCTCAACAAAGGCACTATTGTTAGAAGGTACAACTACCTCCCCAACCAAGGCATAAGAAACCGAAACAGGATCAATCACAATTGTACAAGAAGGAGGACTAATCACAAGAGGAATGAGCCTGGGCACCCACTTGATAGACAGAGGTCTAGGTAGGTGAGATCTATCAACTAGAGGTAAAGGGGCTAATGAAGAACCACCAAAAGCTGATAGGATAAGAAACAACAGAATGACCAATCGTCTCACATGGTAAACAAATTTTTAGTTTCCAACCATACTAGACCACCACCTCAGCAACATATCTTTCCACGATCTTAACTTTGATCTTATCTAGCAATGGCTTATCAAGAGAGATTTTGATAGGCGCCTTTGCATAAAAGAATTTATCCTGAGCAATGGTGGTATTATCAAAACATTTTGATTTCATAATATTATTAGCTAACCACTTCAAACCTATCAAAGACTGCAAAACAGAGGGTATCACAGAAAAGTATGTCCATATTGGAATCAATAAAACGTGATCTCTAGCAGGATCAATAGTTGGGCTCCAAGGGGTAACAATAAAGGTATTTCCATGTATAAAAATCATACCCGAACTAAAAATCCTAAGATGCTTATTAGATCTAATGAATTTGAAGAAGAAAAAGTACCTGTCCAAGTGAACTGAAAGGTCATCTGTAAGTTGCCAGGTACCACTACATTTACCTTTTACAATGGAATAAAGAGGATTAGTATCCAAAAAGAACCGTACTAGATAATCCTTCTAAAATTCAACTTCGGCAACAAAGACCTTAGTCGGGGGATACATGATACCATCCTTACCAACAACCTCAAATTCCTTTGGCATATAGTCTCCAGCATTCTCTGGATTACTATTGAAAATCAAAACATAGGAAGGAGCAGCAAAACAACCACTTAGACTACCAGAAATAGGCAAATCCTTATCCACCGATTGCACACAAGCATCAGGGCGCAAACTAGTATTCACATAACCAAAAGTATCTACACTAGAATTAGTATCGCCATGATTCAAGCATCAGTGTCACTACAACAAAAACAACTTTTTACAACATTGATTCTACGACGGTTCGTCAAAGTGTCATAAAATTATTTAACTTTCATAACATTTGTTAAGAAAAATGTCGTAATAGATTTTTCCAAACAACGTTCTCCATACAAATGTCATAAAATAAAACTACGTACAATGTTTGTTTAATCCCTTGTCGAAAATAATCTTTAACAATGACTTTCATATGTTGTGTTATAGTTATCTTTTTCATAACATACATGAAATGTTATTGAGACTAGCATATACGCAACATTTTTTGAACATTGTAAGTTTATAGTATTCAACGATATTTATCCAATGTTCTAAACTCAAATTAAAACAACAACAAAAAATAATGTAAATTTTACTAAAGTTAAACATCAACCAAAAATAGTTGTTATATTTGTTTATTAGTTAATTCAAAACATTTGTATAATGCTACGGTGACTCATATTTATGATAATGTCTATCTTACGCTGTTAGTGATATTGTATTTGACAACTTTTGGCTGATGTTATTAATTATCATATTTCAACTTGTGTTAATTTTATGTCTAAGACAAAATTGTTCAAGTTCGATATTTTGTATTTGATGATTTTCGTTTGAAATTACATAAACATCATATTTAATAAAGTCGACTGGTATCTTAAAGCTTATTTCTTCTACTACGGATGTTTTATCGCTTGTTCAAATGGTTTATTGTGCATTTTCTTATTTTTACAACCTATGTATACCGTATGCTAGTGGAAATAATGCACAAATGATGGTTTTAAAGGTAGCATCCAAACTGATAATATTGGTTTAAGTTAAAGTGGTCCTATTACATCGAAGTAATATAAATCATATACTTTGTAGAATCAAGCAATCACCAGCAATAAAGGAAAAATTAAAGACAATTAGGAACAACTGAAGGTAAAACAGAGAAAAGAAGAACATATAAGGGGATGAAATGAATGCTAGCAAGCAGCAAAACTCATAATATTAACATCTACACCTAAAACATATCATAACATTTATAATTATTCTCTTACAATTTTGAGGAATTGAGTTGGATGAGATAATGAAATTGTATACTATTTTGGGAACTTGGATGTAAGGAAGATAAAAATCCAAGATAAATATAGCGTGGTGCTAAACGCACCACACTTTCTGTTTCAGGGTATCACCGGTACCGCTGAACCCTTTTTTTGCCGCGTTCGGCATACAACCGTCGGCTGAACACTGTTCGGTTGGCTGTAGCGTAGTACTCTGAAACAGCTTTTGCGGTGCCCTTAGCACCGCGCTAAATATATAAAGAATACCATAATAACATTGACTTTTTA
This sequence comes from Allium sativum, assembly GCA_030737875.1. NCBI lineage: Eukaryota > Viridiplantae > Streptophyta > Magnoliopsida > Asparagales > Amaryllidaceae > Allium > Allium sativum. The sequence goes on along the minus strand of CM060916.1, from coordinate 785,374,581 downwards.
CCTTTATGAATCAATTAACAATATTTTAGTACATTCATATTAATATTAGACACAATTTTTTTACATAAACAATCAGGGGACAATCACAATCAAAATCATTAACTAAATACTTTCCAATAATTTTCTTATCCCCAGTGTCCAACTTCAAGGCCAAAAAACAATCAGGAGATGACCACAATCGAACATCCAATAAAAATCAAGTAATACGCCTTTTTTTACAACAACGGGAAGATAAAATCCTAGCCCTTCGAATTTATTCACCAAAAAATTATGTTATAAGCCACAAACATCTCATGCTGCACCTCACTATAAATGTTTGTATGCATAGAATGGTACTTTTGAAACTTCACTCTGGAATCAAAATACCCATGTGCATAGTTAGATCAAAAGCAAGAGTTAAATCCTAAAGCTTCTTGCTTTCAAAGTACAAGGAAATATGTACAAACGAAATAATTACGTAACTGATTAGTTCAGCTTTCCTACCTAATTCATAAACAAAAAAGCTAATCAAATACAGAAAAACGTTACAAATTCTAGTATACATTTTTGTTGGAGATCGATCTGAGCATAAATTATGGCATCTACTCGGTTACTTTCTTTAGCCAATGTTCGATGAGATCAACCTTCTTAGTGTTCTCGCTATTGATAACAGTAAGCATTTGTAGAGAGGATTTTATTTTTTCAATTTGGTTACCTGGGACTTGATTCAATCTTCTTAGAAGTGGTTTAGCCTTTAAGTTCTTACCATAACTTGGAGAAGACTTGTAAGATCTCTTCAAACTTTGAATCGTATTTATTTTAGTAAGAAGACAAACATCTACTTTCAAGAAATAAATTGACTAAACTTGCATGCAGCACCTATGTTCACTTTTTTCACACACCAAACAAAATACATGATCAAAAGGAGATTGCAAAATGAAAAATTTGGAAAATGATGAACTATGAAAATGTATAATTTTAGACAAATGGAAATCCACAAAATTCACAAGCGCATGAACATATAACCAAAGAAACCCAGAAAAGAAATTAAGCAAACAGTCGGTTGAACATCTAAGAACTTCAAAATAGTACAAAAATTCAAAAGTGAAAACCAAATCAAACATCCTAATTCAAAGTACTTTATTATGAGAACTAAATTACTATCTGGCTATTAAGAAATATCTATATTGATGAACTCCTTACTCAAGCAATTGTGCAGCCTACAACATCTCCAATATATAACTTTAAATTCATCTGTACCTCGCCACAAATAGGCATCTTCTTCCATACCATAATCGACAAATACTTTCTTACATCAAGACCTAGAGATTTGAAGTGAACCAGATCGCAGGGATTTGTGGGAAAAATTACACATTCAGCCACCACTTCCCCTTTCTTATACCAACTCATAAATTTGCATTTAGTCCCAATCACCGGAACATGTGAAACAACAGTTCCAACCTTTTCATTGCAAACATGGTTCTCAGCATTGTTCGGCTACTTGGACTATAAATTAAATTATACTAGTTCACTAAACGGTAATAATTTAACCCAGAATAGAATAACGTTTACCATGGAATTATTAAATTCAGGAAATGTGTATTATCGACTTGATGATTTAACTGTCATGAGCATGGTAAAAACTGCAAATTAGACCATAGTTTTAAAAAAAATTGCAAAGTGGGAAAAAAATTTCTTGCGCTTACCTACGACAGTATGTTTACTTTAGCCTAAAGTTCCCTCGCGTTTTCTTCTGGAGTGAGCATCATTTTAATGGTATGTGCTTGAGCTTTCAATTTTGACGTTGTACCTCCAAATCCAAGCCCTTTTACATTATCAGGTCGGTCTTTGCCAAGAAGATTTGAAAGGGCATCATCTTTGCGTGACAGTCTTGTATTTTTGGACTATAAGTTATTAAACTGCTCTATTTTTTTTCTAAATAATATCAAACGATTGTTATGTATGTGAAATATGAAGGATTCTACATGAATAATTCAAATAAGATTTCATTATTTCTTTTAGCCTATGATACCAACAATTTTGAATGAATATTACTTTTATCTTAGTTTGTATTTATATAAATAATAATATGTGTTTTCCTTACCATCGATTCTTCAACAGCTTTATTTGTGGGATTTCGATCCTAGGTAAAGCGCCCTTCAGTCCATAAGACGATTCTAGTTATTAATTGGTTTGGCTTTTCTTTCTTCTACAACATTTCATGGATAAAACTATTCAGCTACTTTTTAACAAATGAATGTATTAATTGAAAAATATTAATAATAGGACAAAACACATATTTACCAATTTTTTCTCTAATCTGGTGTAACCTCGTCGAGTCATCATGTGTGGCTGAGCATGATTTTCCCTTACTTTCTTCAACAAAACACTTTTGGCCTATATAAAAAGAAATAATCGAAATATTTTTTTCCTTTCAAATGCTGTTGAAATATCATTTTGTTGCTAATGCTTATACTTTGTAAGTGATAACAGAATGTAAGTTCATTTCTATTAAAACAGTTGTTCTAGCATTAAATTTATGGATGGTTGCAACTTACTTGGAATTTTACTAAAAGTCTATTCTTTTGGATTTTTCTTCGTATCCCAACAACTGAGCTTTTGCTACCTCGTTCCCCACATTGCATCTATCCTCCCTCAAACAAACTGATATTTCCTTCAACATATAGTTCTTATATGCTTCATCCAAGTTGACATTTATTTTATAGAATGAATAAACCAAAATGAGGCAACACATAGAGTGAATAAGACAAAATATGTTACCCCCAGTAAAATGAAAGAGGCTGAAAAATCAGTGCACATTAGGCGAGATAACAAGCTGATCCAGTTTCAGAGAAAAGAAAATTCAAATCACCGACTCAATTCTTCTAACTAATACATATGAATAGTCTACATGCCCAAAAATACATGGTTGCTACAAAAATAGAAGCAACAATATGGATATACATAAATTAATTTAATGTTTTTTAGTTGCAAAGCTATAGGGAATAAAACAGTAGTGTAAAAATGCTTCAGATTGGATATAATGGGAGCCAATAATAAATGTCATGTTCATCAGTGGACATTTTCCAATATCTATTACTTATTCGTTTATCCATGCTGCAAAAAAATACGTTTCAATTGAAAACTTTCTCTAATACCACCGCTATTTAGAGAAACACTCATCTACCAGAAAACCATTTTAAAAGGTGAATATAGCAGTGACCTAATTCTTCTAACTGATACATACGAATAATCAGCATGCCCAAAAATACATGGTTGCTACAAAAACAGAAGCAACAATATGGATATACTTGAATTAATTTCTTGTTTCCTAGTTACAAAGCTATAGGAAATAAGACAATATTGTAAAAATGCTTCAGCTTGGATATAATGAGAGGCAATAATAAATGTCATCTTCATCAGTAGACAATTTCCGCAATTTATTACTTATTTGTTTATTCATGCTGTAAAAAAATACGTTTCAGTTGAAACCTTGCTCTAATACCACCGCTATTTAGAGAAACACACATTAGAAAACCAATTTACAAGGTGAATTCAGGCATACCAATAAAAGCAATTTATTACTTATTTGTTTATCTGTGCCATAAAAAAAGTTTCAATTGAAAACTTGCTCTAATACCACTACTATTTAGAGGAACACTCATCTATTAGAAAACCAATTTGCAAGGTGAATGCAGGGGTACCAATAAAAGAATTAAAAAGATGAATTGTTAACAAAACACATAATGAAATAAAATGTAACATAAAAATATAACGGTGGACAGGTGCAAGCTACATTGTATAAACACATTAACATACACTAAATAATTATTATATATGTCATACTAATTATTTTATTTGGCATAATGGTGAATTTAAAGGTGGACATGTGCAAGCTACTAGTAATCCTCATCTTATTCTCTCAAGCCTCTTGATGGTCATTTCTAGATTTAATCCTTTTTTGGCATTCATCACTTTATAACCTAACGATAGAACTCTAATTGCTACAACCACAGCAGAATTATATTCTGGGAACAATGATGAGAAATGTACTATTGTATTACTATGTAAACAAAGTAGACACAACTCATGTGAATTGTATCATCAAATATTATGTTTAACTAATTTTGCTTCCAAAGTCCTACCAATGTAGGAGTCAAAGATCCAATACAACATAGTCAGTATAGCCATGTCCAACATGTTAATTTGTTGGCAAGACACGAAATGAAACAAAATAAAAATATAACAGCTAAGCTTCATGTTTCATCTTTGGCTTGCATTACTTATCCATTCCAAAAGCAGCTTGTTTAAGAACATAAACTTAGCTGACTCAAATGATACTAAGTACAATTATTATATATATCTCGTAGTTAGTATTTTGGCATAATGATGAATTTATAGGTGTAAAATGGTTACATGCATCAGGATGATAATACCTTCCAGCGATAAAATATACTTGATTAAGCAGATTACAATTCGTTACTTTGACAACTAATTTTTTTTCCAACAAAAGCTTGTATAAAAGGTAGGATTTAATCTTAAATATAACTACTTGGCATCGTAAACATTTGAAGAAAAAATAGTATATCAGTAAACAAAGCATCAAAGGAACTTCCTGTTGGAGAATGGAGTTTTGATGACAACAACCTTATTTCAATATTAATTGATTATAAAATATATACTAACACTCTGTACATAATATATATATACACACACACACGCAGGATTTATATACAAGAAATATTACTGAAGACTGTATAGTTTAAAGATATTAGAGATACAGAGTTCAGAGAAACTTCAAGACTCATGAGTATTCAAGATTTCAAGAGTTCAATACTAATATAGTTATAGGGTCTAGATTATGTAAGACTCTAAGTAGCACTCCAGGTTCAAATTCAAATTCTGACTTTCAAATTCTGTTTTCAAATTCTATCTTCAATCCTATCTATTTTATTTTCTATCCTTTCTATTTTCCTTTCTTACTTTACTTTTGTTTTCAAACTCAAGTTTTATAAGTTTTATATGTTTATACTTTTATACACTTTATATTTATATAGTTTTAATTCTATAATTTTATAAATATGTTTATAAGGTTTATATTTATGTTTCGATATAATTTCCTATTTTATAATATTTATTTATAACACTATAGTTTAAGTCAAGAATTTCCACAATTATATTTCTTTCAAAACACTTGAAAAATGCTAAAAAAATTAATTTTACACCATATGTATGTCGACATATAAAAAACTTTATATCGACATATAATTATCATTTTTTCAATTTTGAAAGGAAGTGTCTTTTCGCTATTTGTGACGGTTCTAAAGCGTGGCATCCTTTCAGACACTATAAAAAGGGCTTGAATTCGAATTTTTTATCATCTTTTCTTCTCTAACTTCACTCTCTTCCATTACACCATTATTCTTAATCATTTTTATGATTTATACACTTATACTCTGCCGAATTCAATTCTGTTTTGATCAAACTTCTTCTCTCTACACACTCTACTCATTACTCTCTGAATCAAGTGTTATTGAAGAGTTATAGGGCTGTTTGTAATTGTTTGGGTTGAGTAAAGGAATCGGTGGTATCCCTTGTAGCCGTGAAATCAAGGACGGGTAATTAGTGGTATCCCTTGTAGCCGTGAAATCAAGGACGGATAATCGGTGGTATCCCTTGGAGCTGTGAATTCAAGGCAGGTATGCTTGATCAAGTGCATGGATGGAAAGGTGGTATCCCTTGTAGTCGTGTAATCAAGGAGGGTTGTAATTGGATTTTGATATTGTAATAAAACTCTACGCAATACAGCGTTGCGTTAGAATGGACGTAGAAGCAATTTCGAACCAGTACAAAATCCAGTGTGTTCTTTCCATTTCTACATTTTTATTTCTGTTTATTTTGCATCTGTGTTTGATTCTGTGTCAGTGATTTTTTAGGTGGTGTTTGATTCATATAGTTTATAACATAAGTTTTAGATTTTCGTTAAATTCTCAAAAATACTATTCACCCCCTTTAGTGTTTGTGTTTCCTTAACGATCCTTTCCTCAATCCCTAACAATTGGTATCAGAGCAAGTTCTTTTCAAAAAGTTCATAATCTGATTTTTGAAAATAGTGATAATGGCAACTAACACTCGTCACAATAATAGTTCTTTTATAGAGGGTCAGTCCACTGTTAGACCACTATTGTTTAATGGCAGTAATTATTCATATTGGGCATGCAGAATGAAAATTTATTTGCAATCAGTAGGTTTAGACACATGGAATAATACACAAAATGAATATGTTGAACCCACAACAGCATTTGCACAGTGAACAAAAGGCTGGTGCACAGAGCAATTCTAAAGCCGTGAATATGTTGAACCCACAACTGCATTCGCACAGTGAACAAAAGGCTGGTGCATAGAGCAATTCTAAAGCCATGAATATGTTATTTTATTCATTAGATAGGAATGAGTTTAAAAGAGTGTCAGTATGTAAAATTGCTTATGAAATCTGGAGAACTTTACAAGTTACTTACGAAGGAACTAGTAGAGTTAAACAAACTAAAATAACAATGTTAGTAAATCAGTTTGAATTATTCAAAATGAATGAGAATGAGTCTATTTCACATATGTATTACAGATTTCAAGATATAGTGCATTCATTAACTGCATTAAGAAAAAATTATTCTGAAACTGGTCAAGTCAGAAAAATATTAAGTTCATTAACCCTAGAATGGGATCAGAAAACTTTAGCAATTGAAGAAGCCAATGATGTGAATGAAATGAAGATTAAACAGTTACTCGGGAATCTGATGTCTTACGAACTCCAATTATAGAAGAAAAAAAAGAAAACAGACCAACAGAGAAGAAATCTATTGCATTGAAAGCAACAACAAATGATTCTAACTCGAGTAGTGAAGACGATGAAGAAACAGTTCTTATGACAAGTCATTTTAGAAAATTTTTGAGAGATAGAAGGAAAAACTATAATCAAGGAAGTTCAAGCAGTAACGATGGTCAAGTTATAATTGCAACAAACCAGGAAATATAAAGAAAATGTGTCCATATCCAGACAAATCTACTCAACAAACAGACAACAACAATTCGTCAAGAAAGAGAAAGAAAACATACGTAGCAATATTAGATGATTCAGATTCATCATCAAGTGATGAAGAACTAGAAACCAGAAATACAAATATATGCTTTACGGCAATTCAGAGTTCAGAAAATTTTGAAGAAAATGATCTAAAAACTAGGTACACCTTATTTAATTTTTAATTTTATTTGGTTGAATGGTTGTTTATTTGTTTGCTTTGATTTGAATTTAAAATTTAAACTTGAAATTTAAAATTCAAATTTGAATTTTGAAATTCAAAATAATACAATAATAATAAATAACAAACAAAATAATAAAATAAAGTGTTTGTATGTTTGATAGGATTAGAATTATTTCCAGAAATCGTTAAACTTGAAATATATATCGTTAATTTAAAATAAAATCACCAAAACCAAATTCTCTTTGAAAATTAGCCTATAAGTCAAAATACATTTTACTATATATCGACATATCAGTCAGAAACATGAAATTTGAATTCTGAATTTCAAAAGTTTAAACTTTCAAACTTCCCTCCAACTTTTCACCAACTCCCAAGGTCTAAAAAGGTGTCATTTCAATCTGAAATGTTGTGCCTATTCAATTCATATATATATATTCAATTCATATCCATTCAAATTCTATATATACATCTATTCTCTTTACTTTTCATTCTCAACTCAAAACAATATTCTTCATATCTATTCTCTTCAAAAAATTATCAATTGAATGGCTTTCTTTAGTTCATCTCAAAAATTGAAGATAACCAAAACAATCAAAGGCTATCTTCATAATGACACAGAGGCTATCAAAACCTATGGTAACTATTTATCAAGTGCTAAAGTTAACATGGGTGCATATTTAGCAATTTTCCCTCTTATGATCTTACATTTCTCTTCCAACACAATGAAGTCTTGAGTCTATTTGACTCTCGTGATAATGATGAAGTGTGTAGTCCCAAACTTGTCAGATGTTATATTCAAATCTCAATCGCGGGTTTTACAAAGGCAACGAAGACCAAATTTGGAGTAGTGTTAAAGGCACTCAAACTGTTCTTGATGCCGAGCTCTTAGGCACTATTCTAAATTGTAGAAGCATGGGATCAGATTTTTCGGATTTCGTTATCAACAAAAACGATTTGGAACCTATCACGACATATTTTAAGATAGTGCTCCATTGGAATTCAAAAATCGCTACTTTCATCCAAAATCAAGAATTGTCAACCTTCTCCTCCAACATACCATCAATCCCCATCCCGGGAATTTCTACAATCCAACTCTCAAAGTGCAAAAGGCTCTCTTTGATATTATGGGTGGTTTTACTATCAATTGGGATGAAATGATTTGTAATGAAATTAAGCCCATATAATTGTCATCAAGAGAAAACCCTCTCTACTATGTTGTTTATCTCACTCAAATTTTCAAATACTTTAAGGTTGATCTTCATGGAGAAGAATTTGTGCCTAAAAAAGTGTTTGACTTGTCAAACATTCATCTCATGCAAATTCCTCTCACTTTCAAATTATATGAGACATTCGAAGCCAAACAAGCTCGAATGCAACAAGAACAAGATCCAATGGAAGTCGAAGAAGAAGAGGCTTCTGCGGAAAGTGTTGAGTATCCAACCAACACTAAACGTATTTACAAAGAGACGATTATTCAAAAAAGTGAAAATCGTCAACAATCAAAAGAAGATCAACAAGAAACTTTCCAAAATATCCAAATTCATGGTCAAGATAGGAAGAAAGCTTGGAATTTCATCTTCATCGTCATCATCTGAAAACTAGGCAATCTAGTTTAATCTATCTTTATGTATTCGTTTAAATTTCCTTGTGTTTTCTTTTGAATCTCGCATTTAAGTGTGTCTTGATTAGTTGGATGTATTTGCTTTTTATTAAGTAATGAATGGAATTTTATTTATGGTAAAATCATCTTTATGTCTCTATAAAAATTTTAGAACTGGTTAAAATATAATAGAGTTCGAAAGAATTCAAAATTTCCAATTTTCCAATTTTTTTACTATAGTACGTAGACATAAAAATAAGTATATGTCGACATATAACTTCCGGGTTTTCAAATTGTTTCAAATTTTAATATTAAAATAACTACTCATGTCCATTCAAAATCCAACAAATTCCAGACCCTATTTAAGTCTATTTCTTCCAGAAAAATTCATTATTCTATTTCTCTTTCTTCTTTATTTATTTCTACTCAAAACCATGGAAAATCCTATTCATAATCTTAGTGAAAATCTAGAAGAAACCTTGAATTCTTTTAAAAATATTCTCTCTTTCATTCTACGAAACCAACGTCATCTCGTACTAAGTCAGATAAAGATGTTTGAACAGCAAGAAAAGCATTTTGATGCAATGCGGTATCTAATCTCCTATCTTTTCAGAGATGAAGATAATAATCTTGCAAAGGCTCCGCTAATCAAAGAAGATGAGGATTGGGAAGTCATTATGAAGGATCCTATCTTTGGAGAAGACGGTTGGGTTGAGGTCCGAAGAAATGTTTAATTGTTTGATACAATTTGATTGATTTGTTTGAATTTGATTTGGATTCTATGATTTGAAATTGGTATATATATTAAGACATATGGTGTGGTGTGATTTTATTTGGTTTGTATATATATATATATATATATATATATATATAACAAACAAACATACATAATTATAATACTTGGATTGGTTTGTATATTGCTGGGAATTATCATTATAGGTTTGTATAGATTAAGGGGGAGTATTTTTACTTTGAATTAGTTATAGATTAAGGGGAATGTCAATATTAAGTTAGTGACTTAAGTTCTATTTAGACAGTTATATAATTTAGAGGGAGTACTTTTAGAATTTCTTTTTGATAATGCCGAAGGGGGAGAAATTATAAAATATAGATATAGTAGAATCATACAGATAGGGGGAGTATTCGAAGAGTCATCATCAACAGGTATATAAAGGTATGGTATTTTATAAACTAGGGTTCTCACCATTAAAAAGGGTGAGATTGTTGGAGAATGGAGTTTTGATGACAACAACCTTATTTTAATATTAATTGATTATAAAATATATACTAACTTTTTTGTATAGAATATATATACACACATATGCAGGATTTTTATACAGGGAATATTACTGAAGACTGTACAATTTAAAGATATTAGAGATTCAGAGTTCAGAGAAACTTCAAGAATCATGAGTATTCAAGATTTCAAGAGTTCAAGACTAATATAGTTATAAATTATAGATTATGTAAGACTCTAAATAGCACTCCAGGTTCAAATTCAAATTATATCTTCAATCCTCTCTTTTATATTTTCTCTCTAATTTATTTTCTATCCTTTCTATTTTCCTTTCTTACTTTACTTTTGTTTTCAAACTCAAGTTTTATATATTTATACTTTTATACACTTTATATTTATATAGTTTTAATTCTATAATTTTATAAATATGTTTATAAGGTTTATATTTATGTTTCAATATGATTTCCTACTTTATAATATTTATTTATAACATTATATTTTAATTCATGAATTTCCAGAATTATATTTCTTTCAAAACACTTGAAAAATGCTAAAAAATTAATTTTACACTATATGTATGTCGACATATAAAAAACTCTATGCCGACATATAATTATCATTTTTTCAATTTTGAAAGGAAGTGTCTTTTCACTAATTGTGACGGTTCTGAAGCGTGGCATCCGTTCATACACTATAAAAAGGGCTTGAATTCGATTTTTTTATCATCTCTTCTTCTCTAACTTCACTCTCTTCCATCACACCATTATTCTAAATCATATTTATGATTCCTACACTTATACTCTGCCGAATTCAATTCCGTTTTGATCAAACTTCTTCTCCTTACACTCTACTCATTACTCTCTGAATCAAGTGCTATTGAAGAGTTATAGGGTTGTTTGTAATTGTTTGGGTTGAGAAAAGGAATCAGTGGTATCCCTTGTAGCCGCGAAATCAAGGATGGGTAATCGGTGGTATCTCTTTGAAGCTAGGAAATCAAGGATGGGTAATCGATGGTATCCCTTGTAGTTGGGAAATCAAGGAAGGTATAATTGATCAAGTGCGCGGGTGGAAATAGTGGTGTCCCTTATAGCCGTGAAATCAAGGAGGGTTGTAATTGTATTTTGATATAGTAATAAAGCACTACACAATCTTGCGTTGCGTGGGACTGGGCGTAGGAGCAATTCCGAACTAGTATAAAATCCGGTGTGTTCTTTCCTTTTCTGCATTTTTATTTCTGTTTATTTTACATTGCGTTTGATTCTGTGTCAGTGATTGTTTCTATGGTGTTTGATTCATATAGTTTATAACATAAGTTTTAGATTTCCGTTAGATTCTCAAAAACACTATTCACCTTCCATAATGTTTGTTTTGCCTTAACGATCCTTTTCGCAATCCCTAACACTTCCATTTAAATAAAGCACAAAAACTAATGTCATGAATTCTAACTTAGACAATCCTTCTTGGATATCGCATGACTTACATGTTTCATCTTGAAATGAATTAGTAAACAGTAATGAAAATGTTATGATATGATCTTATTTGATTGCTATATTATGTTCAACTTATCGTTTTTGGCCTTGCATATGAGACTGGATATAGGCATAGTACAAGCTACCAACACCAAAATATGCATTCATATAAGGAAAAACTGAGAGAATACTAAGCTTACCAACACAAGTGCCCAAAGGTTGTGTTTATGATCTGCAGGAACCTTACTCCAATCATCACAAAGGATTGAAACTTTATAACGAACTAATGCACCTATGAAAGAGGCTAATTTAATAGAATTGTCAAATATTAGTTGTCCCGTTTCATTGCAATCCATATCTATTCCTGCACAACATGAATTTTGGATTCCCAAACCCTTGAGTTTTGTTATGTCACATTTCTTCCTTTTGACTTCAGGGTTCTTTTCATTGTCGTTATGCCCATCTTTTTCCACCATGTTAGCTGTCGATGATGAATCATTTAAGATGGACCTAAGATGTAAGCATCATCAAGCAAAGCAGATTTGAATGCAAAGGTTGTGGTCTTTTGTCCGCTTTCCAGTACTATATGATTTCTACAGCAATAGTTATTGAATAAAATATAAATTTGTAATAAAAAAATATTTTTTTTTTTGAATTTGTTCAGGAGGGAAACCGACCTGAGTTGTAAAACCCTCCCTAATGCACCAAGCCTGGTCCGTGAGCACCACATAAGTGGCTGATCTTAACGTACGCACATGATAAGCTCTTAGCATGCCATTCCGGGTTTTGAACCCATGCCACTGTTACTATAGCAAAGTGAAGTGTTGTGAGTTGTCTGTGAATTACGTCAAGCGAGTCTTCTAAGCATGAATCTTGTTTGATGCCCTCCTGGACTCCAGTAATGTCTATGGATGATGGTTATAGCATTTTTGACGAATGAGTTATTTTCTTGGGAAGCTTAAAACATTTTAATTTTGTCATCTGTGATATGGTATAAAAATTAAATATAAATTAGAATATAAATGTTGGAGTTACCTCCATATGCTTATGCATGAATGTGAAAACCCGTAACTTCCCCGTAAAGGAAAGCGTCGGATAGTTCGAGAACAAACCACAACAGAACGCATACAGAAGAACATTTCATGGTATATTACAACAATGCATCAGATTACAAGAATATACAGAGTATAAATGAATATTACACAGAAATATCAGAGATTTAAATTACATTTAAATACATAGCAGCGGAAAATAATACAATACTCAACTAGAATGAGATATACGGATATAAAGCTTTCCGGATATCGTTCCAGCTGTGAACCAGGATCCTGTGAATATAAATCTGCAAAACCAAAATTACTAGCTGCCCGTGTCAAAAATAGGGGCACCCAGAGTTTAGGTTAAAACAATAAACTCCAGGTCAGTCATGTGACTGGTGTGAGAACTAAAACAGTTATTAATCTTTATTTTCAAAGTTCGGTAAATCAAGGGACCACGCCGTATAACACGGAACGGGTTTCCTCCCAAGAATACCAGTGCATAAAACAAACAGCGCAATGCTAAATAAAGAAAAATGAAGCCGTTATAAGACCCAGGTCCTATCACACAATGCAACGCAAGCCGGGGGATAGGGTTTTCCCTTATAATGGCCAAAGAATGCTTGATACGTTTAAAACAAATCATTTGATACTATATAAGTGCATAGTGTATAAAACAACTTCAAATCATAAGTATCAATCATAGGCGGCATGGGTACCATATATCATGTCGCCATATATAGGTTTACAAATAAAACCGCAAATGTCACGTATTTGGAAATTGGATTTCCGTCTATGAACCGAGGCCAGGGATCGTCCTCACCGTCTTCGAGACGATCTAGCCCATGTCTCCGGAACAGCCGCAACTGCCCCTTGGAGCGACAGGGCCGGTCCACACGGAGTGGATTATAGTGCCTGAACAATACGTCTCTCCGCCCTATGGGGCGTAAATGAGCCAACTAAATGACTCCATCGGTTCGAGAACGACCGATCAATCTGAGGCGCCTCGCAACAGTAACAACCACATAAGTCAAACTCGTCAGGGCGTGTAAAACCACTGACGCCACTTCTAGCTAGAAAGAAACGCATGTCCTCCCTGAGGTCCTCTCCCGTTTTTGGTTCATACCGGGTGTGAAACTCGCGAATCAACGTTACACAAAGCTACATCACAAAGGCCGTGCTTTGATCATCACCACAAGACTTTGCTTTTCAACAGAAGCCTCGATCAATTGCCGCTTAGGCATGCCACACAGGCAATTCACTCCATGCGTTTGATATCCATCAATACATAACCCCTGAGCTCGTACGTCTCAGAGAAGGGCGTTAAGCAAGAGAATAAATTCTCCGCCGCCAATCAGATATATATTTAATAGAGATCAATCACACGGACTAAAATCCAATGTCAGACACACAGTCCATTTACAAGTCCGTTCTGGGTCTGAACGAAACCGGAGGCACCTAGTACCCCGCATATCCATCGATCTCCAAGTACGTCTGGACGATCACCAACTGTTTCCATCTTCTTGGGTGTACAGCCCAATCAAGATCATCAGCAATCACCCAAACGACGTGAAGACCTCCGGTCTTCGACCATCGTCTTCATCTTCGACTTATCGTCGTATCAGTTATTCAGAATGGGATAAACCCGGTCTTTCCGAATAACTCGCGTATATTTTAAATAAGTGTTACGCAAACACAACATACGCCTCATTCCAATTCATCAGTCACTAACCGTAAATTAATCAAGAGAATAATTCCCCAAATATTAACCCCGAAGGCCGAAACCAACATCAGATCAATATCCAGAAAACCATTCTGCTTAGCTAACCGACAGTTAGTTTCTTAATTTCACATTCATAAGGAAAGGTTCCCATTAATTTTATCAAAGATAAATTCTTGAATTTATTCTTTAATCTACTTTTGAATTTCGATTCAACTAGCCGGGATTAACGAAACTTACCGAAGTAATCATTTGTTTTAATTTCCCAATCCCAACCTATTTATCCCATGAAGTAAAACTGGTAATACTTCATATCTAACACCACAGTGTTATCGGTAAATTCAATTACCATTTCACATTCAAATCTAATTAAAGATTTAACTATCGCCTGGAGCAAAACTGGTGATACTCCATTCTCGATCTTTTCAATCTAATTAAAGATTCATTAAAACTCCACTTAGTTTTAATCTTTAACTGGGTTAAAGAATCCGTGTCATTTAAAACACGGTTCACGATAAACCCAAAGTCACATTCATTAATTATCGGGTTAAAGAACGAGTGTTATTTAAAACACTGTTCACGATAAACCCAAAAATCAATATCAATTCAATTCCAATTAAATATTATTTAATTGGTACACTTCATTAAATCTAAAATAAAAAGATTTAATCATTTCTCAACTGGGTTCAAGAACAGTGTTAGTGAAGACACCATTCACGACAAACCCAAATCACATTCGATATTCAATACAAGGCTCTGAATAGAAAACATATCGGCTTATATTCAATATCGAATTCTACGACTAACAAATGTCGTATTGGAAATAACGATATAAATATATATCTTTCAAATTTCCATAACAACACCTGTATAATCACGAATTCCAACATCGAAATATTCCGAAGACAATTTCGATTCAAATCCACTCCAATGCAATCATTGGAAATTCTGGTTATTTTCAAAACCATTCCAAATTCAATTTATTCATTTAAAAATAAATAGAATTATAATTCTAGTTCAAAACTAGTTCATTTCGATAAAAATCTATTTTTATCTTTTCAAATATGGAGTTTTTCATCCCAATTCTTTCTAAATCATTTCTTATGATTTTACACAAATTATTACTATTTTTAATAATTTTATCAAGGCCCGTACAGTCGATTTCCACCAATGGCCATCGAACTGCACTTACAGCGACCTTTTTCAAATTTGATTTGGACGTAACTCCAAATCCAACCGTTAGATTTCAAATTTCTAATATTCGTTAGAAAGCTCTTTTCGATACGAATCCAACGGTTCCAGTTTTAGGAGAATCCGACGGTCGGATCTCCCGTAATGTCCGTTTGAAATAAATGGTCGAAATTCACGAACTGCCGCGGGGCGGCGCGTTCTATTCAGGCCATTATATTATATATATAATATATAATATATATTTCGTCGATTTCTATTTAAAACGAATTATATATATAGTTTTGAATTCGTTTCAAAAGCAAATTCAACTTCCATTTCAATTCAAATCAAAATTGAATTCTTCTTTATAAATTCGTTTTAAAATTCATTTCTATTCAATTCAAATTTCAATTCAATTTGAATTCATTTCACTTCATTTTAAATTCAATTCGAATTCGTTTTTCAATTCAATTCAATTCAATTCAATTTGGTTTTCTATTCCATTCAATTCGAAATCGTTTTATATTCAATTCAAATCGAAATCGTTATATATTCAATTCATTTCGAAATCGTTATATATTCAATTCATTTCGAAATCGTTATATATTCAAATCATTTCGAAATCGTTATATATTCAATTCCGTATGCAATCGATATAAATATCGTTCGCGTCAAAATGGCGCATCACTATTCAACACGGCTTTATATATTCTATTTCAGATATTTCTTTTTGTCAACACACGACTAATCTCAACGAATGAGTACCGTCCATGTGTGACTATTTTTGTTAAAATATTTCGTTCAACACATGACTAATCTCAACGGATGAGTACAGTCAACACATGAACCTTTATTTTATATTGATAAAGATGTAAATTTTATTATAAAAATAATTCGTTCAACACATGACTAATCTCAACGGATGAGTACAGTCAACACATGAACCTTTATTTTATATTGATAAAGATGTAAATTTTATTATAAAAATAATTCGTTCAACACATGACTAATCTCAACGGATGAGTACAGTCAACACATGAACCTTTATTTTATATTATTCTTTATCTTCTAAATTGGAATGAGGCCCAATCAATCACCATATAAAATTAATTATATGGATTTTCATACAACACATGTATATAATAACATTGAAAAAGAATCAACCATCAACCAAAGTGCACTACACTGTATAAGCATCAAATACAGATATCTAACGCTTATAACAGCCTGTCAATCAATCGATCGACATATTTAATCAATCAGGATTAGTGAACTTCAAATTTCATCCCAACACCCGTGTGGGGTTTCAAACAATCAAACACAGATTTTATTTGTGCAGTTGGACGATGTGTAAAATTTATCGACCCAATCAATATCAGTCAAATAGGTGTACATAAACAAACCGTCCGGTTTGTAAATGAATATTTATTTATTCACATTCACGTTAAAAATTATATTTTTAACGATAAAACATTTTATTTTAAAACTTGAATTTCTATTCAGTTCATTTATTCAATAAAATGATATTTTTATTTTTCTAACATATTTTAGAAAATTTCGGCGGCATAACGGCACGATACTAGAAACGGGACGAGGCCTAGCCTTATCCCCGGTTTAGTGAAGGCCCACGCCATTCACACATCAATCATATTCACCAAACAACCAAATTCAAATCAAATCATCAAACTAATCTATGCAACCAAACAAACAAGTCCATGGTCTGTTGACGATTGTGTCGGGTGCTACTAAGCACCGTCTGCATCCTAGTGTATATATATATAACTAGAAAAAGAAATTGAAAGGTGAGAAATTCTCACATATAGCTATCCTAGCTCCACGGCACTCCATTTATAGAAATCTTCGCCATTCTCTCTCTTTGTCGCTTTCGTTGCCCACTTTCACTACATATATAAAAATAACATTTTTACTTCGCTATTCAATATATAAAAATCGAATTTTTACCTCGCTATTCAATATATAAAAATCGAATTTTTACCTCGCTATTCAATATATAAAAATCGAATTTTTACTTCGCTATTCAATATATAAAAATCGAATTTTTACTTCGCTATTCAATATATAAAAATCGAATTTTTACTTCGCTATTCAATATAAAAATCATATTTTATTTCGCTATTTTATAAATAAAAACCATATTTTTATTTGTTACTCATATAAAAACCACATTTTTATATGCTATTCGTATAAATAAAAATCCTTCTTTTATGATGCTCATTCATATATCAAAATCACATTTTTAATTGTAAAAATTATAACTCTCTATATATAAAGATTATACCTTTAAAACTGAAATTTTAATCAATGTTTTTAAATTAAAAACTGAATTAAAATAAAATAGAGAAGGGGCTCACTGTTTCTCGGCCTTGGTGCTTGGATCTGCTGACCCGGGACTGTGGAGGCGCTGCTTTTTGCTGTAGAGGTTTGGGATGGGGCGGAGGAGCTGCTGCGAGAGGGGAGCGTCGGGTTTTCGTGCTTGGGCGAGGAGGGTTCGCGGGTTTAGGCAGAGGGGGGGGGGCGAGGTTTACTGCTGTTCGCCGGAGGTGGCAGCAGGGGGTCCACGTCGGCGGTCTTCAGGTAAGGGGGTGCTCGCGGTGAGGGTTTTAGGGTTCCTCGTTTTGGGTTCAACAGGGGCTTCGCGGTTTTCAATTGGTTCGAGGGGTTTGGGGAAAACCGAACTGAAAGAGGGAGGAGGAGGGTGGTGCGACGGGACTAGGCGACGGTGGCGGAGGGCTCATCGTCGGCGGAGGCGGTCTGAACGAGGGGGGCGACGGAGGAACTGCGAGGGTCTACGGGGTTTTTTCTTTGTTTTTTTTTTCTTCCTAGATCTGAACGAGGCTTGGAAGAATAAGGGTTGACCAAGGAGGGTTTAATTATATTAGTTTAATTAATTAATATTTTTATCCTCTTGCGTTGACTTTTATTTTCGAACACCAAACGAGACCCACCGCCTGTCGTCCCTAGCTAATTACCCCTATTCCGAACACAATAGGATATGTTTCGTAAGCCGGTTTGGCCGTTTCGACCAGTTTTCGTCAAAATCAAAATATAACTCTATATATTGAATTTGAACGCACATTTCAATTTATTAGGGCCACATATTAACTCTAAAAATTCCCGAAAAATATTATCTAGCTTCGTATTGACGATACGGTTCTAACAAAACTAATTTCGTCAAATTCTGAGACCGTTTGAAAAATGGCCATTTTCCAGTCGACTAAAATCAACTGAAACTGGTCAAATGCGTTTTCCTTTGCCACGCTCACATATTGATTCGAAAAATTATGAAATTTGAAACCTAGCAATAACTTGACATCACGGACCCAACAAAACTGGTTTCGTCGAAATCCGAGGTCATTTGCAAAATGGCTATTTTTAAGGGCCTGAATTCCATAGCGACTATTCAGAATTTTCAACTGGACATATCTTTTGATTCCCGCTATGAAATCTTGATTATTCCGATTCGTTGGAAAGATATTATCAATTAGATCCTAATGTTTTTGGTTTCACTAAAATCCGGATTGTTTTTCACCCGGTATGTTCAATTGAAGTTTGAAATCGAATTATCGAACTACCGCGCCATTTTCAATTCTATTTATAATTATATATAAATATTTATATTCTAACGACGACGTATATAATATATACGTTCGAATTCTATTCAAAATAAATTTCTCGTCGATTATATTTAAAATAATCTATTTTAAATATTCAAAATTCGCTAAAATTGCCAAAATAAAAATTTTAAACTGGCCCAGATTTTCGGGTTGTTACAATCTCCCCCACTTAAAACTTTTCTTCCCCGAAAAGGAACAAAGTCGAAAGTGGTTTGATCATTCAACTCTACATTCGATCTGGCTTCCCTTCTCTAACTTTTCAGTTTCTGAGAATTTTCAAAATTTCAAAAATTTGGCTAACACCCTAAATTTTCGAAAAATTTCGCCATAACCTCCCCTGCACCGGGAGCATCGGGGAATTTCAAATAGCTTCCCCGGTCCTTCAGATCTCAAAAAGAAAAAGAAAAAGCCAAGCGGCTAGCCAATAGGCTCACAAAATCATCATCACCCAAACAAAACAGGAAATTATGTAGTAAACATGTACCTATTTGTCGGGCAAACAAATTTTATTCTTCGGCTCTAGCCTCCTTGCTATGACCTGTTCAATGATATACATGTATATGCAAGCAGATGCGACCAATTTTCAATACAATTCAATATTTGATTCAATTAGGCTAAATGGTTCAAAATTATCAACCAAATAAACAAACAACACAAACATCAATCAATTGGTGAATTAGAGTTTCAAATTGATAATTTTGATATATATACAAAAATCATGTTTTTGATGCCAATTCACAACAATGTGTTCTAACTATATTAGTTTTGGTTCTCACACCAGTCTAATGGAAATATATAGATATCACACCTTCGTAACACGAAACTAATTACTAATGATGACGCGTCAATCATCAGAATCAGGTCCGGGCGACTAGAGTATGATTCTATATCTATCCAGTATATTAAAACTTCGAATATACATTCATGACGCGTATATACAAAACCTTTATATACTCGATTGTCCATATTCAAAATAAATAAATAATCAAATACGTATAAAATGGTTTAAATTTTCAAAACAAAATTGTTTTCATTTAAAAATATACTCTTCACACTCGTTCTAGGATACTACTGATCCTATCTCTAACGAGTCATTCTAATTGGATATTACTAATCCAATGTCTAATGAATTCTTTCGTATGGTTCTAATGTGTCTTGTTCTCGAGCTCTGTAAACCAAAGCTCTGATACCAACTGTGACAACCCGTAACTTCCCCGTAAAGGAAAGCGTCGGATAGTTCGAGAACAAACCACAACAGAACGCATACAGAAGAACATTTCATGGTATATTACAACAATGCATCAGATTACAAGAATATACAGAGTATAAATGAATATTACACAGAAATATCAGAGATTTAAATTACATTTAAATACATAGCAGCGGAAAATAATACAATA
Organism: Allium sativum; assembly: GCA_030737875.1. NCBI lineage: Eukaryota > Viridiplantae > Streptophyta > Magnoliopsida > Asparagales > Amaryllidaceae > Allium > Allium sativum. Next base: position 785,354,075 of record CM060916.1, on the reverse strand, counting down.
CTCAACTAGAATGAGATATACGGATACAAAGCTTTCCGGATATCGTTCCAGCTGTGAACCAGGATCCTGTGAATATAAATCTGCAAAACCAAAACTACTAGCTGCCCGTGTCAAAAATAGGGGCACCCAGAGTTTAGGTTAAAACAATAAACTCCAGGTCAGTCATGTGACTGGTGTGAGAACTAAAACAGTTATTAATCTTTATTTTCAAAGTTCGGTAAATCAAGGGACCACGCCGTATAACACGGAACGGGTTTCCTCCCAAGAATACCAGTGCATAAAACAAACAGCGCAATGCTAAATAAAGAAAAATGAAGCCGTTATAAGACCCAGGTCCTATCACACAATGCAACGCAAGCCGGGGGATAGGGTTTTCCCTTATAATGGCCAAAGAATGCTTGATACGTTTAAAACAAATCATTTGATACTATATAAGTGCATAGTGTATAAAACAACTTCAAATCATAAGTACCAATCATAGGCGGCATGGGTACCATATATCATGTCGCCATATATAGGTTTACAAATAAAACCGCAAATGTCACGTATTTGGAAATTGGATTTCCGTCTATGAACCGAGGCCAGGGATCGTCCTCACCGTCTTCGAGACAATCTAGCCCATGTCTCCGGAACAGCCGCAACTGCCCCTTGGAGCGACAGGGCCGGTCCACACGGAGTGGATTATAGTGCCTGAACAATACGTCTCTCCGCCCTATGGGGCGTAAATGAGCCAACTAAATGACTCCATCGGTTCGAGAACGACCGATCAATCCGAGGCGCCTCGCAACAGTAACAACCACATAAGTCAAACTCGTCAGGGCGTGTAAAACCACTGACGCCACTTCTAGCTAGAAAGAAACGCATGTCCTCCCTGAGGTCCTCTCCCGTTTTTGGTTCATACCGGGTGTGAAACTCGCGAATCAACGTTACACAAAGCTACGCCACAAAGGCCGTGCTTTGATCATCACCACAAGACTTTGCTTTTCAACAGAAGCCTCGATCAATTGCCGCTTAGGCATGCCACACAGGCAATTCACTCCATGCGTTTGATATCCATCAATACATAACCCCTGAGCTCGTACGTCTCAGAGAAGGGCGTTAAGCAAGAGAATAAATTCTCCGCCGCCAATCAGATATATATTTAATAGAGATCAATCACACGGACTAAAATCCAATGTCAGACACACAGTCCATTTACAAGTCCGTTCTGGGTCTGAACGAAACCGGAGGCACCTAGTTACCCGCATATCCATCGATCTCCAAGTACGTCTGGACGATCACCAACTGTTTCCATCTTCTTGGGTGTACAGCCCAATCAAGATCATCAGCAATCACCCGAACGACGTGAAGACCTCCGGTCTTCGACCATCGTCTTCATCTTCGACTTATCGTCGTATCAGTTATTCAGAATGGGATAAACCCGGTCTTTCCGAATAACTCGCGTATATTTTAAATAAGTGTTACGCAAACACAACATACGCCTCATTCCAATTCATCAGTCACTAACCGTAAATTAATCAAGAGAATAATTCCCCAAATATTAACCCCGAAGGCCGAAACCAACATCAGATCAATATCCAGAAAACCATTCTGCTTAGCTAACCGACAGTTAGTTTCTAAATTTCACATTCATAGGGAAAGGTTCCCATTAATTTTATCAAAGATAAATTCTTGAATTTATTCTTTAATCTACTTTTGAATTTTGATTCAACTAGCCGGGATTAACGAAACTTACCGAAGTAATCATTTGTTTTAATTTCCCAATCCCAACCTATTTATCCCATGAAGTAAAACTGGTAATACTTCATATCTAACACCACAGTGTTATCGGTAAATTCAATTACCATTTCACGTTCAAATCTAATTAAAGATTTAACTATCGCCTGGAGCAAAACTGGTGATACTCCATTCTCGATCTTTTCAATCTAATTAAAGATTCATTAAAACTCCACTTAGTTTTAATCTTTAACTGGGTTAAAGAATCCGTGTCATTTAAAACACGGTTCACGATAAACCCAAAGTCACATTCATTAATTATCGGGTTAAAGAACGAGTGTTATTTAAAACACTGTTCACGATAAACCCAAAAATCAATATCAATTCAATTCCAATTAAATATTATTTAATTGGTACACTTCATTAAATCTAAAATAAAAAGATTTAATCATTTCTCAACTGGGTTCAAGAACAGTGTTAGTGAAGACACCATTCACGACAAACCCAAATCACATTCGATATTCAATACAAGGCTCTGAATAGAAAACATATCGGCTTATATTCAATATCGAATTCTACGACTAACAAATGTCGTATTGGAAATAACGATATAAATATATATCTTTCAAATTTCCATAACAACACCTGTATAATCACGAATTCCAACATCGAAATATTCCGAAGACAATTTCGATTCAAATCCACTCCAATGCAATCATTGGAAATTCTGGTTATTTTCAAAACCATTCCAAATTCAATTTATTTATTTAAAAATAAATAGAATTATAATTCTAGTTCAAAACTAGTTCATTTCGATAAAAATCTATTTTTATCTTTTCAAATATGGAGTTTTTCATCCCAATTCTTTCTAAATCATTTCTTATGATTTTACACAAATTATTACTATTTTTAATAATTTTATCAAGGCCCGTACAGTCGATTTCCACCAATGGCCATCGAACTGCACTTACAGCGACCTTTTTCAAATTTGATTTGGACGTAACTCCAAATCCAACCGTTAGATTTCAAATTTCTAATATTCGTTAGAAAGTTCTTTTCGATACGAACCCAACGGTTCCGGTTTTAGGAGAATCTGACGGTCGGATCTCCCGTAATGTCCGTTTGAAATAAATGGTCGAAATTCACGAACTGCTGCGGCGCGTTCTATTCAGGCCATTATATTATATATATAATATATAATATATATTTCGTCGATTTCTATTTAAAACGAATTATATATATAGTTTTGAATTCGTTTCAAAAGCAAATTCAACTTCCATTTCAATTCAAATCAAAATTGAATTCTTCTTTATAAATTCGTTTTAAAATTCATTTCTATTCAATTCAAATTTCAATTCAATTTGAATTCATTTCACTTCATTTTAAATTCAATTCGAATTCGTTTTTCAATTCAATTCAATTCAATTTGGTTTTCTATTCCATTCAATTCGAAATCGTTTTATATTCAATTCAAATCGAAATCGTTATATATTCAATTCATTTCGAAATCGTTATATATTCAATTCATTTCGAAATCGTTATATATTCAAATCATTTCGAAATCGTTATATATTCAATTCCGTATGCAATCGATATAAATATCGTTCGCGTCAAAATGGCGCATCACTATTCAACACGGCTTTATATATTCTATTTCAGATATTTCTTTTTGTCAACACACGACTAATCTCAACGAATGAGTACCGTCCATGTGTGACTATTTTTGTTAAAATATTTCGTTCAACACATGACTAATCTCAACGGATGAGTACAGTCAACACATGAACCTTTATTTTATATTGATAAAGATGTAAATTTTATTATAAAAATAATTCGTTCAACACATGACTAATCTCAACGGATGAGTACAGTCAACACATGAACCTTTATTTTATATTGATAAAGATGTAAATTTTATTATAAAGATAATTCGTTCAACACATGACTAATCTCAACGGATGAGTACAGTCAACACATGAACCTTTATTTTATATTATTCTTTATCTTCTAAATTGGAATGAGGCCCAATCAATCACCATATAAAATTAATTATATGGATTTTCATACAACACATGTATATAATAACATTGAAAAAGAATCAACCATCAACCAAAGTGCACTACACTGTATAAGCATCAAATACAGATATCTAACGCTTATAACAGCCTGTCAATCAATCGATCGACATATTTAATCAATCAGGATTAGTGAACTTCAAATTTCATCCCAACACCCGTGTGGGGTTTCAAACAATCAAACACAGATTTTATTTGTGCAGTTGGGCGATGTGTAAAATTTATCGACCCAATCAATATCAGTCAAATAGGTGTACATAAACAAACCGTCCGGTTTGTAAATGAATATTTATTTATTCACATTCACGTTAAAAATTATATTTTTAACGATAAAACATTTTATTTTAACACTTGAATTTCTATTCAGTTCATTTATTCAATAAAATGATATTTTTATTTTTCTAACATATTTTAGAAAATTTCGGCGGCATAACGGCACGATACTAGAAACGGGACGAGGCCTAGCCTTATCCCCGGTCTAGTGAAGGCCCACGCCATTCACACATCAATCATATTCACCAAACAACCAAATTCAAATCAAATCATCAAACTGATCTATGCAACCAAACAAACAAGTCCATGGTCTGTGGACGATTGTGTCGGGTGCTACTAAGCACCGTCTGCATCCTAGTATATATATATAACTAGAAAAAGAAATTGAAAGGTGAGAAATTCTCACATATAGCTATCCTAGCTCCACGGCACTCCATTTATAGAAATCTTCGCCATTCTCTCTCTTTGTCGCTTTCGTTGCCCGCTTTCACTACATATATAAAAATAACATTTTTACTTCGCTATTCAATATATAAAAATCGAATTTTTACCTCGCTATTCAATATATAAAAATCGAATTTTTACCTCGCTATTCAATATATAAAAATCGAATTTTTACTTCGCTATTCAATATATAAAAATCGAATTTTTACTTCGCTATTCAATATATAAAAATCGAATTTTTACTTCGCTATTCAATATATAAAAATCATATTTTATTTCGCTATTTTATAAATAAAAACCATATTTTTATTTGTTACTCATATAAAAACCACATTTTTATATGCTATTCGTATAAATAAAAATCCTTCTTTTATGGTGCTCATTCGTATATCAAAATCACATTTTTAATTGTAAAAATTATAACTCTCTATATATAAAGATTATACCTTTAAAACTGAAATTTTAATCAATGTTTTTAAATTAAAAACTGAATTCAAAATAAAATAGAGAAGGGGCTCACTGTTTCTCGGCCTTGGTGCTTGGATCTGCTGACCCGGGACTGTGGAGGCGCTGCTTTTTGCTGTAGAGGTTTGGGATGGGGCGGAGGAGCTGCTGCGAGAGGGGAGCGTCGGGTTTTCGTGCTTGGGCGAGGAGGGTTCGCGGGTTTAGGCAGAGGGGGGCGAGGTTTACTGCTGTTCGCCGGAGGTGGCAGCAGGGGGTCCACGTCGGCGGTCTTCAGGTAAGGGGTGCTCGCGGGGAGGGTTTTAGGGTTCCTCGATTTGGGTTCAACAGGGGCTTCACGGTTTTCAATTGGTTCGAGGGGTTTGGGGAAAACCGAACGGAAAGGGGGAGGAGGAGGGTGGTGCGACGGGACTAGGCGACGGTGGCGGAGGGCTCATCGTCGGCGGAGGCGGTCTGAACGAGGGGGGCGACGGAGGAACTGCGAGGGTCTACGGGGTTTTTTTCTTTGTTTTTTTTATTGTTTAATCCCTAAAAGTTGACTTTTACATACGATCTCTAAACGAGGCCCACTGCCTGCCGCCCGTAGCGTTTTACCCCCATTCCGAACACAATGGGATATGCATCGCAAGCTGATTTGATCGTTTCGATTAGTTTCAGTTGAATTTACATTTAAATCACTATATTGAAATTTAAATGTACATTTCAAATTACCGGGGTCACATACTAACTAGAAAAAATTCCCGAAAAATATTATCTAGCTTCGTATTGACGAAACGGTCCTAACAAAACTAATTTCGTCAAATTCTGAGACCGTTTGAAAAATGGCCATTTTCCAGTCGACTAAAATCAACTGAAACTGGTCAAATGCGTTTTCCTTTGCCACGCTCACATATTGATTCGAAAAATTATGAAATTTGAAACCTAGCAATAACTTGACATCACGGACCCAACAAAACTGGTTTCGTCGAAATCCGAGGTCATTTGCAATATGGCTATTTTTAAGGGCCTGAATTCCATAGCGACTATTCAGAATTTTCAACTGGACATATCTTTTGATTCCCGCTATGAAATCTTGATTATTCCGATTCGTTGGAAAGATATTATCAATTAGATCCTAATGTTTTTGGTTTCACTAAAATCCGGATTGTTTTTCACCCGGTATGTTCAATTGAAGTTTGAAATCGAATTATCGAACTACCGCGCCATTTTCAATTCTATTTATAATTATATATAAATATTTATATTCTAACGACGACGTATATAATATATACGTTCGAATTCTATTCAAAATAAATTTCTCGTCGATTATATTTAAAATAATCTATTTTAAATATTCAAAATTCGCTAAAATTGCCAAAATAAAAATTTTAAACTGGCCCAGATTTTCGGGTTGTTACAATGAAACCCACGGTCCTTAATCCAAATTAAAGGTGATTACTGCTTGAAATAGTTTTTCCTATGCAAACAAAAATTTCATCAGAATCTGGTTATAAATGAAGCATCTCGGGAATTAATAGCAACGTGAAGTTTTCAGAAGACTTGAATATCATATGTAATAACCATCACACAATATCTGCCAACAATCATCACATATGAACAGACAACTTAGTAACAATCTGCATCATATGACAAAATTATATTAATGTTGCATGCGAGTTGAGTACATTTGAAATGTCTGTTTGGTGATTTACAAAAAATATTTTCTATACTTGTTCAGCTAACTTCAGAATAAAAACCAGAGGGTCATACCTAGATTGTTAAATTTTGATATATTTGAAGTACTATGGTACAACAACATGTACAGAACACTGTTCAGGAGATTTTGTTAGAATAATAACAAAATTAAAATTGAACGATTTAAGAAAGAGTAAGAAAAGTATTTAACTTCCCTAGCCCAAAATCTCTGAAAATCCTGCTAGAAAACAACAAATTAGCGGAACAGGTTCGAAGCAAATAAAAAAAATGCGCTAAAATTCGGAATTAACAAGCCATGACCTTCTAACAAAAGTATAACAAATTAACTACAAACCCTATTACAAACATCAGTTAGTATAGTTGGAAACTAACATCGAGATTACCTGATATCAAAGAAGAAAGAAACACCGAACTTACCAAGTATGCCCATGGAGTTGAGGCGAGATCGAGCGAGATCGTTCGCAAGGTACATCTTGGAGAAGCGAACTTTATACTGGGAATTGAACATGATTGAGTGGCTTCTTTAAGCATCGTTTATGCATCCACAACCCGCCAAATATACCACCATTAATTTTAATTGAGATGCTCTCCACGAAGTTAATTGATTTTTGCAGAAGCGTTTCGTGCAAAGAATATAAGTCAGTTAGCATTAACGAGCATGTATGGAAATAGATAACACGTATTTATGTCATTGACCTGGTATGCACCTGTGGTTACAGAATTATACTAAATAATAGTTGGTTCAGCATTTAAACTAGGGTTTACATTTAAATTAGGGTTTAATCTTAAATTTTACATTTCAAATTTTCAGGTTTAAAATTTTGTGTTTTTAGTATAGACAATTTCAAAGTTTTCGGTTTTTTAATTTTAAATCCAAAAGTTGAAGCCTTGAATTTTGAATTTTCATAATTTGAATTTTTAATATTAAGAGTTCCAAAATTTAACTTCTAAGTATACATTCATGTCAATAATCTTATATAAAATAAATGACATTTAGCATAGATATAATTATGCTTGGAAACATATTTTAGTTGAAGTGAAGATTTATAGGAAACTAATTTAACTGATAAAATTTTGAAATTTAATGTTACTTTTAAAAAATGGTACTAAATTGTATTTAAGAACATGTTGAGAACATCCTTATGAGTTTAAAATGGAGTTTTAAATGATTCCAACTTTATTGTATCATTATTTATTTAATAAGTCGTACATGGATAAATCAATATATATATATATAAATGAGAAAAATTAAGTTTAATATTAACAAATTTCCATTTCATTAGCTATTAAAGTGATAAATTTTTTTAAAATAATAAATGATTTTGAGTAGGTAATATGTGTTTTGCGCATAAAATATGAACTTCAAACTTAATAAACAATAAATTTATATCTTTCAACATACAAAAATGCATATAATTTAAGTTATAATTTTGAATAAATTCGAACAAATAATTTTTGGATGCAGATGTCTTCTTATCCGCATCCACTCTATCGGATATCAAATATTTATCCGCTCGTCCATATCTGCATCTGTTTTCTTAGATATCGAATATTTATTTGTTTTTCGAATAAAAATACATAAAGATTTTGAATTTTTTTCGAGTACCCCTTGACAGTCCTTGTAAAAACCCGGAAAAATCGTACCCTTTATCTTCGAATAACGTAACTATTTGTAATATTGCTAAATGTTATAAATGTGTTTTATAACCTTGTTAAACATCATTTAATTAATAATTAATAATTCTAAACACATATCGTAAAAATGCATTCAAAAATATATTGTTTGAGAAAATGTCGAAATGTGACCGAAAACCGTTTTATCGATATATAGCTATTTTCTCAATAAATGTTGTTGAAAATTTAAATGAATTTCTAATTATTAATTGGAAAAGTAATTAGCAAATAAAAGTATTTTTCATATTTATGGCTAACTATTTTGATGATGTCATCATTTTAAAAAAATGAGAAATTAAGGGAAGTTTTTGTATTTTGGGTATTTAAATATTCAAATAAGTGCTTTATAATTTAGATATGCTTGTTTTAATTATTTAAATATGTTAACGAATTTATTTCCAAGATTTGTTTACTTAAATAAATCATTTGATAAAGAACTAAAAATATGATCGAGATTCAATTTCCAGATTCACATCCTATCGTTGAACAGAAGTTGTTTCGTATCGTGCAACATTGTTTGGTACATTTATATACATGCATATACACATATATATGTATGCATAATTAGTCACATCAAAGGTTTAAAAAACTATCCTAAGTGTATGTATATAGGTTTCTTATATGTATATAAAGGAATGCTTAATCCTTAAGCTTTGAAAAAGCAAACTTACCATCTCTTACACACCTTTCACTTCTCTTGCACACCATCCCTTCTCTCATTAATGCTATTAGGGTTTTAAGGGTATTTTAGTCTTTTCCCATTCATCTTTCTTTTGTTATATAAGTTGGTACGCCTTCTCTTTTCATTCACAAAATTCTTAAGCAAAATGAAGCTCCTTTAATGGCTTCTCTGCTTCTTCCTCTTCCTTACTAACTTTCTCAAACTATACTAAAAGCAACTCCAAATCAACTCAAACTTGGAGTGAAGCCTTCTTGCATCATTACAAGACCTTCTAGCAAGTTAGAAGTTGAAAAATCTAAGACCCTCTCAATTTCCATCTTTGGCCGTGAGCTATATAAGGAAGGAAGCAAGGAAAAGCAAGGATAGGAAGGAGGTTACTAGCTTGGATCTTTGTTCTTATTCTTAGATCTTTGTTTTAATTCTTGGCTCTTGGACTTGCTAAGTATTAAGGTGAGTTTACTCACTATTTAGGACAACAAACATAAACCCTTTTGCATGTTTTTAACTATGCTTAAAGTTGCTTGAATGTGGGTAACTTATGTTAAAAATATTAACTTGATTCTTACTTTAAAGATAAGCGAATATGTGATCCATATTAGTGGATTGGAATAGACTTGAATGGACATGGAATTGGATTTGAATTGACTTGTATAACAAGTGGAATGGATTTGAAACAAAGCACATAAAGATTAGTATGGATTGACATATTGCATTTATAGCGATAGTCGCTATAGATGCCATTTGAATTGTTGCATTTTCAACACTTTGTATGAAACTTTGCAGTGACATCCTTAGTGATTTCTTATCATATTAAAATGGTTGTTTAATTTGTATGTTAAATTGAAGTATGTTCGAAAGTGTGTGAAGCTATAATAGCCATATAAGTGCACTTGCTAATTACTTGTTTATTGAATATCATGATTATTGTGCTTAATTCTAATAAGCGGACGTGTAGGCTTATCTATCTGTGAGTGTCAAGAATGGGGTGTCTGGGCAAGGGGTGATATGCAACCAGTGCTCTAGCTTACCTAGCCTCACTCTTGACCGAGAGATAGTTAAGTTGATAATGTCAGAAACGAGTTAAGTGCACGAAGTGTGATTTCTATAAGCATAAAATGGTTTTGGGTTTGTCGTGACAATGTATTAATTACATTACTCTTTAACCCTCTCAGACTATATCATGGAAGTAAATATGATTGAATCTTTAAACAAACGTTTAAAGATTAGTAACACTCGCAACACTTGTTTGGGGTTTTGTTGTAAACATTGTTTTAGCAACACTTGTTTTGAAACCCTTGGAATGTAGTTAAACTGAAATATACGTTTAAATTTTGAATATACTTAGATCTTTAATAATTGATTTTAAAGATAGAAACAAGTATAGGAATCTTTCAGAATAAAGATATTGAATAAGATGTTTAACTTATAAAAGAGAAGTGGTTCTTTATTAAACAGTGGTTTTAACCTCTTTGATTATATTTTAAGAAATCTTAGAAATGAATTATTGATATACTTATACCGGAGGGATAAGTATATGAATACGTTTTGAAGTATTGAAGTTATAAAGGAAATCTTAGAAATTAACCGTGGATATACTTATACCAGAGGGATAAGTATAAGAATACGTTTTGAAGTATTAAAGTTATAAAGGAAATCTTAGAAATGAATTATGGATATACTTATACCGGAGGGATAAGTATATGAATATGTTTTGAAGTATTGAAGTTATAAAGGAAATCTTAGAAATCAGTTGTGATTATACTTATACCGGAGGGTTAAGTATATTAAAACCTTTTTAAGTATTCAAGACTAAAGGAATATCGAATTAGTAGAACATATATATAACACTTACATATATATATATATATACAAATATATATATACATATATGTTGAATATATACACTAGTATACAAAGGAATATTAATCGAGTATGAATTATTGATTAATAAACAATGTCTTATTAATAAGTGATGTCTTATTAGATAAGTGGAGTCTTATTTGACAAATGAAGTTTATGTCTTATTAGATAAGCGATGCCTTATTAGATAAATGAAGTCTTATTTGACAAGTGAAGTTTTATTAGATAAAAGAAGTTTACTAATAAAGGAGTGTATTAATCAATGAAAGATTAATTAAATGGGAAAGGGACTAAAAGACGTTTATATGAGTTAATCGTGCTTCAACTGTTATCATTCTTTGTGACTTGATAGTGATTTAACTGTTATCGTGCTTTGTGACTTGATAGCGATTTAATTGTTATCATGCTTTGCGACCTGATAATTATTTGACTGTTATCATGCTTCGTGACCTTGATACTGCCTTGGATGTTTAGCGTTTGTTATGGAAATTAAGCGAGGTTGTTTTCCATACACAATCGTCTATTATGTGAATTGTAGTCGGTTAATCGACTATAGCACCTGACCTTAAATCTTATGACTGGTTTTGAGAAGACTAGGATTGGTAAGTGTTCTACTTATCAAAGACCACTTCAAAACTAGTATACGGGTTCTATGTTTTGGAAGTGGTTGTAAAGTGAAGGCAATGTGGTGATTCGGGATCTGTTGAGATGCTCAAACACATATAGTGATTCTAAGATATATGAAAGAATTTATGTGTGATTCTAAGATCTGTTGATGTATTGGAATCCATGTGTGATTCCGAGATCTATGAAGGAGTCTATGTGTGATTCCAAGATCTATTGAGCTGTGGGATTCCATCTGGGAATTCATGTTCTATTTGAGTGATGAAGACTCGTGCTAAAGATGCCGAACGAAACCTCAACATCGGAAATGACAGAATACAAAGTAGGAGCACAATCTGGGGTTTTGTTAACCTACGGCAGAATATATTGACTCCATATGTAGTATATGCTTGTTATCGAATCGTGCGGGAGCTCCTCGAAGTTGCACACGGGAGTTGGTTATATTTGGTTCAACATGGTGTACTTCGGTGTTTTTGTGCGTGGGCTAGTTATGTTTACCTTATGGTATATTTTATCTGGAGATATATGACGCTCAGAGGTACTTTCTAACCCTTGTGCATGGAGTTTGGATCCATCTTGATCCAGAGAGATCTCTGATGGAAAATCCAATACGCGAACATGCCTTATCGATTTTGTTTGTACACTTAATAGTTGTCGAATGTAACCAATGTAACCATTCCTTCTATATGAATTTATTTATATTCTATACCCTAGACATAATTTATAATAAAACTATACTTCTCCTAATAAATGGTTGGTTTCAATTGAGGGTAAAACCGGAGCGGTTATCTGCACAGTCCCCTCAGTGTTGTTACATGCAATGTGTATCTTGAGTTTCTCATACCAGAGTGATGCCTGACACTTGGTTTTTGTTTCTCCCTAAAATCATCACATACCCCTTCGAGTAGGCTGAGTATGGAAGGTTTTACTTTGGAGCTTCTGGAAGAGAGTTGGAGTTCATCTTACTGTACTTTTTATATCCGTTACATTCTATGTTGTACATCAACATTTATGAGGACAGGTTGTCATAACTGTCCAAGGTAATGATAGGTTATTCTTCTCTGATAGTTGTAATCATTAAATTTATTTTGTAAAGATCATTCTTTATATTATATGTTACCTTTCCATTGTGAGATTCTGATATTGTGTCCTCTTCTTCCTTAGTCTATTTTCTTTTTATTTTATTTCACCCTAACTTTTCGTCTTTCCGGCTCTTGGGTGCTCGGCACGTGAATACCATGGATGTATTAGTATCGACATTCGAGGGTCGAAAAGTTGGGTCGTTACAGTCCTAATCCAACCCATTGACATATGTGTTTAAAATAAATGATATTTTATGTTTATTATATACTCGATATGATATGTTATATGAATTAATCAATTTGACTCAAAATCTATTCGATAAAATACCAATCTAACCAACTTATAGGGTTATCTAGACATGAGAATACTTGTGAATCTTCATTGAGCATGTCAGTCTGATCTCGTGGCAAAACTTATGGTGGAAAAGTATATGGATTTTGGTAAAATATGGTTTCTTGCACTCAAAAACAGCTAATCGACATAGCATGATCACGAAAAATGACTTGCGCGACTCATGACATCAAAATCTGGCACTGGACAAACTTTTGGTTTGGTATATTCAAAGATAGGTGATCGACACATAAATATCATCGAAAACCATGTGTTCGTGCTTGGCAGATCACGTCTGGAATATAGTCGGTCATTTGGCTTGGTACATTGAAAATGTAACGGCATGGGAAAATCAGTGATTTCCCCATGCGTACGTTAGCCCGATCACCCCTAGATTTTTGGCCTAGAAAAATTAGGATTCCGCATCCCTCAATCACAACTGATATGCGAGGGCATGGGATTCAAAGTTTGGGCTTGGCACGAGGTGGGATTCAAAAATCACAACTCGAAAAATGGGCAACTCGAAAAGGTGGATCAGCTCTGTAACACCCCATACTTTAATACACCATAAATATGTATAGAAGCTAATAAATTGGATATTAATTAATAAAATATTCAGAATTAGGTAAAAAAAATACTTTATAGTTGCGTCCGTTTCGAAATTCGTTCATTTTGAAATTTTGGTTCAGATAAACTATTGGTTTTCGTAAATCGGATTAAGTATGAAGATATTATGAACTAAAGAAAATAGGATAAATATTATATAATATATTTTAAAATGACCGAACGTAGAAAAACAATGGTCCTTAGACAACCCAGCAGTACATGGAACGAGCCATGGGTCGACAGTAATGTCGACCCATGCTGTAGGTGGGTAGACCCACCTTCATGTAGGGGAAATTCCTACGCCTGAATCTGGACTGTTTTATTTGATATATACATATACTGGCTCAGCCTGAGATGTACAGTTTAATTTAATAAACTAATATTTAATGGTTTAGATTTATCCTAACAAATCTAAAAATAGGTTAGCAGCATCACCATTTTCTTACACATAAACAATTTTCATCTTTTTCCTTCAAGCTATGTTCTAAATAAAATTTGAGAAAATGTCGAGGTACTGCCAAAGCATAGATTGAACAGATAGCTCTTTCTTTTCTTCTACAACAACTGTTTTAAAAGGATATTATCTAATTCAAACCACTGTGATTTCTAGTTATTTGTAGATCTGATTTTTAAAAAGTAATTTTTAACAGTAAATGATTTGAATCTAAAAATTATAGTTTTTATAGTTTATATGTTATTGTTCTTTTTTACTATCTGTTATAGTACATCCTTATTATCCCCTTTTCTGTCTTAGTTTTATTTATAGTCTTGTGCATATGTATCATTTTATTTATTTCTGAGTTGGATCTATTTTTCTCCTTTCCTTTTTTATTTTGTGTTGAGCCTGGGCCATTGAGAGCCTAGGACATTTCTGTTATAATTGCATGATAAATTGGAATAACTTGTAGTAACAATTATAAAGGAGATTTGGGGATATTGGAAGATGGAAACCATTGGCTGTATAATTGGGATAATAGGTAAACATGTTAATCTGAATAGGTTAAGCTTAATTTCATATTAAGTAGAACATGTTATGAAAGATATGAGAAACATATGTAAATTTAGTAGAACATGTCAGTATAGTCTATATATGTCTTAGCAGGTGCCTGTCTGTTTTGGGGAGGGGTTGTACATAGAATTACATTTAATAGGAAATGTCACTTACAACCGTGCTTATTATTGAACTTAAACCTGCTAAGTTAAACACGTTTAATTAATAAGCTAAGAGGTTCCACATCTGCTTTTATACCCGAGTGACTCTTAAAACCTTAGTTTACTTGGGGTACCAAGCCTAGGGGTGGCTTGTGTCAATTCTGCTATTGTTTGGAACCTATATCAGTCAGTATCCTTGTTGGTATCATATCGGGGTCTCACACTAGGTAGGGGTCAGGGCACACTTTACTGATCTGGATTGTTAGAGGTTCAAAATCTTGGAGGTGGGTACGGGTGCATTTCGGCAGAGTCATTAGCATGCTTTGGTCTGATGGGGGAAACTAAGACTCTGTAGCACCGACGAAAAGTGTTGTGTCTTAAAGTTGACCGATTAAGGGTTGATATCCCGTACTTTCGTCGCTGGCATAGGTTATTCGTGTCTGTAGGGAGCCGATCGCATGGGTAGTAATTACGGTAAAACCTAATCCTATTATTTTGATAGTTGCTGCACAAACTTGTTCTTGGGATATGAATGAGAAGCTTATTTGATCTTTACCTTGTCTCATTTATCTCGTACTTACATATTTTATTTTATTTTATTTTCTTATCCAATATTTTTAATTTGTCTTGATACTTCTTACTTTATGCCTATACTAAAAATCACTAGAACTCGCTAGACTTTACGGATGACCTATTTTGTTTTTCATTCTCTCTCTTCCTTCCCCTAAGGTTCTCAAGTAGTGGATAGTGGCAGTGATCGTGATTTCATGATTCAACATGGATTTGGATTACTTCTCATCCTATGTGTTACTTTAGTTTCTTTTCTATGTTCATTGTTATGGCATATGAGAGATATTATTTTATGGCTTTGTACTCTGATGGTTTATGAGACAGATGATTATGACTTAATGACAATTGAAAATGTAATGTTATATTTGGTTTGAAATAAAAAGTTTGAAAAGTTTTTTCGTTGCATTATTTATTTTGCCTTGTTAAATTAGTCACTGTATTGTTAATGCGCTTCACAGAACTTAATGCATCCTCATATGGGTGACATTAAGAGACGTGGGGTGTCACATTTGGTATCAGTGCCAAAAATCACAAGATTAGAAAAAAAGTACTTAAAAAAGTATTTTCAAAGTAAATCTTTCAAATAAAAACCAAATTATGAAAGATATATCCCCTTAAATCGTTCACAATATTCCTTTGATCTCTTCTTGAATCCTTGTTTCTTCTCTTTTTCAGCATGTCTGGGATTCTAATTTCCCCGAAGGCATTCCCACTGCAACATGATTCCGTAGATACCTAGAAGCTACGGCACCTTCCAAAGTGCAAGGTAATGTCCCTCTCCCTTCTGCAACTGCAGTAGCTCCACCCAATCATGTAGTCAACTTCTCTAAGCTTTGTATGGATTTCTACACGATGAGAGGCAAGCCGTTTCGTGGTACGGAAAGTTTCGTGGAGACTCGCAACTAGCTTAGAGAAACGGAGAATGTGTTCGATTTGTTGGGGCTAGAAGGTAGAAGAAAGATTCAATTGGCTGCTTGGAAACTGAAGGAGGAAGCATCTTATTTGTGGGATATGACTTAGGCGGGGCAGAAAATAGCTATTTGGGATGAGTTTAAGAATAGATTTGAGATGAAATTATTATCGCAAGCTGAGGAAGGAATGCAAATGAAGAAGTTTTTGAATATGAAATAAGGAAGTATGACAGTGAAGGAATATGTCAACAACTTTAATCAACTAGCAAGATTTGGTAAACACTCCTCAGAAGAAGGTTTTGATGTTCGCGAAATGATTAAACCAACCACTGTAAGGATTAATGTTGTCTCATATTCTAATGGGAGAGACTTTCGAGAGACTTATAGACATGGATTTGATGCATGATGATGGAAAAGAGGAGAAGAATGAAGGTGAGGCGGAAGAGAAAAAGCCCAAGACTGATAAGAAGAAGTGGTGCACCAAGAAGGGGGTACCAAAGAAAGGAGGAAAACCCGATAAGGCATAATCAAGGCAAAGGTTAAGTGCCATGGCTGTGGAAATTTGAGGTACTTTGTTAGGGACTGTAGGAAGACGAAGAATGCTTGTTTCAGTTGCGGTCAAGTTTGACATTTTACAAAGCAATGCCCTAACAAGCAAGGACAGAAGGCTGGATCATTTGGAGGGCAAGTTCATGCGCTCGAGGCTAGCGAATTGGATCATGTTAGGAAAGTCACAGTAGAAGAAGATAAGGTTGGAAAGAAAGAGATAAAGGTGGAAGTACCTCAAGATAAGAAAGTGGATGGATCACAGAGCAAAAAGACAGATTCCAAGAAGGGCGGGAAGAACAACAAACCCCGTGACAAGAGGAAGTGTTATTTTTGTGGCATTCCCGGACATCTGGTTAAGGACTGCAGAAAGAAGAAGAGAAAGATGGGTGGTTGTTTCCATTGCGGCGAGACGGGACACATGGCTAAGGACTGCCCAAGAAAACAAGGGCAAGGGCAGAGAGCTGGATCTACTTCTGGAGGGCAGGTTCACGCTCTCATGGCACCTCCGCAAGAACGAGGTTGAAATGTTTCTGTTGAGAGTTTAGTTTATCCTTTTGATCATCATGTTCGTACACTCTTTGACTCTGGCGCATCGCACTCTTTTATATCTACTCCTTTAGTTGAATCTCTGTACCTAGACACCAGTTTAGTAGAGGATCCCTTGGTTGTTTCAAATCCAATTGGGGGCTCAACTTATTTGTCAATGATTTATTTGGATTTGGAAATTTCTATACTAAGTGTTGGGTTTAGATGTAATGCTATGTTTTGGGCTTCACGGGCTATGGGTTGATTCTAGGCATGGATTGGCTATCCAGTAATGGTGCCATCCTCGATTGTGAAAAGCGAGTGGTTAGACTCATGACTCGCCTCGGTAACACTCTCAAAATTTCTTGTAATCCCATGAACTCTGTTATGCTTAGCTATCTAGAATCTCTTGATGCATCTGTTGATAATTTGCAGTCTGTAAGAGTAGTCCGTGAATACTCGGATGTCTTTAAAGAGGTGAAGGGGTTACCTCCGAAGTGGGAAATAGACTTCCGCATATACCTCATTGATAATGCAAAACCTATTGCTTTACCCGTTAGACACATGGCTCTAAGGGAGAGGAAAAAACTCAGCAAGCAAGTTAAAGAGTTGCTTGATAAGGGGTTTACAAGGCAGAGTATTTCTAAATGGGGTGCTCCAGTAGTATTCGCAACCAAAGCGGATGGTTCACTTTGCCTTTACGTTGACTATCGGGAGCTAAACAAGCTGACCAAGAAGAATAGGCACCTACTTCCAAGAATAGATGACTTGTTTGATCAGCTTGTAAGAGCATCGGTTTTCTCCCAACTAGATCTAGCTACCGATTTTCATCAGCTAAGAGTGGCTGAAGACACTATTGATAAGACCGCGTTCAGAACCCCAGATGGTTTCTTCGAGTGGCTTGTCATGCCTTTCAACTTGATAAACGCACCCGCTTATTTCGTTGACTTAATGAGCAGGGTGTTCAGGGAGTTCCTTAATAAGTTTGTGGTGGTCTTCGTAGATGAATTTTGATTTTCTCAAAAAGTTAGGAAGAGCATGCTCAGCATTTAAAAGAAGTCTTGGATACTCTTCGAGCACATCAGTTGAAAGCCAAATTCTCTAAATGCCACTTCTGGAGAGAGGATGTAAGGTTTCTTGGACATGTGGTGTCCAAGGAAGGGTTAGCTGTGGACCCCGCAAAAGTAGTTGCGGTGCAAGATTGGAAGGTACCACGGAATGCGACCGAAGTCCGAAGCTTCCTCGGGCTAGTGGGCTTTTACCGAAAGTTCATCAAAGGCTTTGCGAAAATCTCAGCACCGCTTACAAAGTTGACGAAGAAGAACCTAACTTTCAATTGGGATTTGGATTGAGATGTTGCTTTCCAACGATTGAAGAGGGCTCTAAGAACAGCCCCGGTTCTGACATTGCCGGATGGGAGCAAGATGTTTACCGTATACACGGATGCATGTGGTACAGGACTAGGTGATGTCTTGATGCAAGAAGGGAAGGTAGTAGCTTATGGAGGCAGACAGTTGAAAGTACATGAGAAAAACTACCCAACCCATGATCTAGAGTTGGTTGCCATCGTCTTTGCGCTTAAGTCTTGGCACCATTATCTCCTAGGCGAGATGATTGAATTGTATACTGACCATAAATCATTGAAGTACCTTTTCTCGTAGAAAGATATTAACTTGAGACAACAAAGGTGGATGGAGTTCTCGGCATCCTACGATTTCCTATACCTCTGGCAAGGGAAATGTAGTAGCAGACGCCTTGAGTAGAAATAAGCCGACCTTAAGCTCTCTATTTGTAGAAAGGCAGAGCTTGGAATACATAGCCAACTTTGACTTTAGACCCTCGATCGATCATGTGACTGGTTTGTTTGCATCGCTAGAAGTGCGGCCTACTCTTTTGGACTCGGTAGGAACCGCGCAACGTGAAGACCCTCAACTAGTTGATGTGATGGATAAGCTAATTAGGGGTGAGACATCTAGTCACCTCAATAGATACTCCATCGATGATAAGGGTTGGTTGAGGCGGGATGGAAGGCTATGCATCCCACAAGCAAGGGATTTGGTGAAGAAGTTTATCGAAGAGGCACACCATTCCAAGTTGACCATACACCTAGGTGGAGGCAAGATGTATAAAGACGTAAAATGGGTTTTCTTTTGGAATGACATGAAGAGGCATGTAGCTGAATTCGTCTCTAAGTGCTTAATATGCCAGCAAGTCAAGGCGGAGCAAAAGAATCATGTTGGTTTGCTTCATCCTCTAGAGGTCCTACGGTGGAAATGGGATAGCATTTCAATGGATTTTATTGATGGGATGCCTAGGTCAAGAAGGGGCAATACCAGTATTCGGGTAATAGTGGACAGGCTCACAAAAAGCGCTCACTTTATACCCGTTAAAAGTAGAAGGACTGCCTCATCTTTAGCATCCATTTATCTTAAAGAGATAGTTCGACTCCATGGGATACCCTCCAGCATTGTGAGTGACCGAGATCCTATCTTTACAAGCGAGTTTTGGAAGAGCTTGCAAGAGGTTGTAGGCACACAGCTATGCTTAAGCACGGCCTATCACCCCCAGACCGATGGTCAGACAGAGAGGGTGAACAGAGTATTAGAAGACCTCTTGAGATTATGCATTCTTGACTTTGGAGGAACATGGGAGGATCATATTCCTTTGGTGGAGTTTGCCTACAACAATAGCTACAAGCCACCATAGGCATGGCACCCTTCGAAGCTTTATATGGAAGACCATGCCGATCACCAACTTGTTGGTGGGAGTCTACAGACAAGCTCATACTTGGACCAGATATGATTAGAGAAACTTCAGAGAAAGTGGACTTGATACGAAGAAGAATGAAGGCTGCCCAAGATAGACAGAAGTCCTACGCAGATAAAAGAAGGACCGACCCTGAGTTTGAGGTTGGAGACATGGTTTTCCTTAAAGTATCTCCTTTAAGGAACGGTTCACTTTGGATCTGCAGGAAATTTGATACTAAGATTTGTAGGGCCATTTCCAATTATTGAAAAGATTAAAAAGTTGGCTTACATAGTAGAGCTTCCCGAAAGATTGGCTGGAGTTCATAATGTCTTTCACGTTTCTCACCTACGGAAGTGCTTACATGAGTCTGCGGAAGTGGTGGAACCAAGCATATTAGAGGAAGTAGAAGTAGAACGAGAGGCGACTGTGAGAAGAGTTCCAACTCGTATCTTGGGTACAGAAGTCAAAAAGCTACGCAACCGCGAAGTCAAACTTATTAAAGTTCAATGGAGTGACGCTGAGGAGGACGCGACTTGGGAGACTAAGGCCAAGATACGCGCAGGCTACCCTTTTCTTTTTGAGGGTGCATCTTTGATCTCTTTTTCCTTAAGTTTGTTCATGCTCGTATCTATATTTTTAGTATTTCCTCCGTGCTATTCTCGATCCTTAGGTAGAAACCAATGGATGTAAACATGTATTTGAAACATGTTATGATTGATGGTTGCAAGTGATTGCTAGTGGTAGTTCGTGGATGCATATACCCACACATTAGGTGTTAGATCGGTTCAGTCACTTTAATATTGCATATGCATATATGTACTTGTATATGATTGAAACTTGATGTGTTATCATATGGATGTTGCATTTGTATGAATAATTGTGCACTCATGTAGAAAGTACGATTAGGGATGATTGCATACATAATGAACTCATGGCACTGACATGACTTGCATTAAGGAGGTCAACTGAATCAGTAGACCGCCTAATTTTGCATTAGATAAGGACATATACACACACTATGCATATGATCATGAAGCATTAGAAGTCTTTTTAAGGACAATGGACGCCTGTGTTTGATGGATGAGTAGATGGACGATTGGATGGTAGGATTTATGTTCTTGACTTGAAGATTTTGGGACGAAATCCTTTAAGGAGGGGAGAATGTAACACCCTGTATTTTCTGTAAACATTAAAGTAATGAATTAAAGAATAATTGATTACAAATGTGAGAATTAAGGGGAACATGTTATGCATTACGTTCATCTTGGAATTCTGCTTGAGATAGAGTCCGAGTTTGCATAAATCGGACTCCGTATGAAGGAGTTATGACCTTCAGAAGATTCAAGAATTTAAGTAAACAGCTCAGATTAAAGTCCAGAAAATTCAAATTTCGAAATCAGAAGCAGAAGCGGGTTGGGTGGGAATTTTTCCGCCTAAGGCTAGGTCGATCAGGAGGTCGACCAGGGGGTCGGCCTCCCCCTATACAGGTCAACCAGGGGGTCGACCTGGGGGTCGACCTCCCCTTCGGGCCAGATCTGAAATCTGATGTGTTTCTTTGTGTGACGATTTCTAAGTCATAAGGAATTGTGTGGCAAATTCTGGTTGGTTCTCTTAGGTTTGAATGACTTTGATTGGCTCTAGGTTGATCTGATGGCTCCTATTAAATCAAACTTCTATATAAGCAACATAAATTTAAACCCTAAGCCACACAAAAATATTCCTAAGACCGTCATGCTGTCAGCACTCAACCTAGAGTAGCCGCCATTCTCCTTCAGCTAGAAAGGGAGTTAGAAATTACAAATCAAATCTAATTCAACTAAGAGAATTCAACGTCTACAACAAAGGAGAGCTATTCAATTTCAGAATACAGATCCCAGAACACAAGACCAGCCTCCTTTTTGTATGTCCAGTTATCATTTAGACCTAAATGATATTAGAATCGTGACAAAAATAAATGGACGTAGAACAATTCCTAATGTAAAATTATGCCTATCCTTTTTGTTAAAACTGAATTGATCTAGACTATGACTCTTATCATGTTAAGTTTGTGATCGTGTTGTATGTAATTTGATGATAAATGTTAAATGCTTGGCAATAAACCTATATGTCGTATAATTTGGCGATGACATATCATGATTGAATAATTTGGCAATGGCATATCATGTTATATAATTTGGCAATGGCATATCATGTTGTACGATTTAGTGATGACATATCATGTTGTATAATTTGGTGATGACACCTATATGTTGTATGTCAATTTGGGAATTTTGCTATGTTTATGCAAGTTCAACCATGTTCACATATGTGACTAGAATTACACGCTAGTTTGCAAGTTCACAACCGCATGCCTAATTTAAGTTTATGTAGTTCTATGTAAAACCCCTATTTAACAATTCATGTTGAGTAAGTTCATGTATATTGTAATATGCCGAATTCATATGACACATGTGTAGTTAGATCCATATTTTTTATGATGTTGGAATATTACATGTTCCTTTTTTTCCCCTTTTGTTTATGAGTTAGGCTACGTAGCGAGCCTAACATTTTATGTGATTTATGCGAACGTTTAGCGGGGGTAACGTTGGGGGAAAAACATGAAATTACATAAAATTGTCATATTTGGCTCATAAACATGTAAATGTTTTATGGCATAAAGTGGTATAAATTTTTATACCTAAAATTATGAATTTGATTTAAAGGGAAGTGGGGATTGAATTGAATGACAATAATTTACATATAAATATAAAGAGGTAAATATGTAAATTTAGAAAAGACGAATATGCCTAACCCGAGGTTAGATTGAGTTACGGTGTAAGACTGCTCGGAACCGCCCGACACATCCAGCAACTGTAACAATATATATCTAATGTAGGAGGTAAGTGCATTGAGCCCAAAAGAACCCGAGGTTAGACTGAGTTGCGGTGTAAAACTGCCCGGACCCGACCGGTACATCCAGTGACCGCAACAATATTTGTCTAATGTGTGTGGTTAGTGCTTTAATGAATGAATTAAAGCTAAGGTTAAGTTAATTAAGGCAACACTTAACCAATACAACATGTTAACTAAACTGATGGGTAGGGTTAGGTTAACTTGGACACTTAACCAATTTAACATGTTGATTAGGAAACCCTAGTAACGGGGACCCATTTCAGCAGTAACCCACATAGATGTATCATGGTACCCTAAACTAGGAAGGGTGGGGCACGATTACTGAGCTGATTATAAGCGGTCAAAACAACGACGCTTGGTGCGTCAATGTAGGTTCCGACGGAGTACGGGCGTGCACGTACTCCAGAGTGGAAAAACAGGCATTGGGCATCAGTAGTTATACACTGTGTATCGTGAATCGTGTCGGGTTGCCACCATAGGATTTGATACACCCCATGGTAGGAGCAACACAGGTATCTACAATTGAGTGGGGCCGTATGACACAAGTAGTAAATGCGTGCGAGTAGGAGCCGATCGATAAAAAGGGATCACTGGGTTTGAACTCATGATGATGGTTGAAATATCTAGTAGGTGTAGAGAATGTGGATTTGAGTGCGATAGTATGATTAGTTTACCTTGCCTTGTTTGTCTTGCCTTATCCTATGTTACCTTATTTCTTTGTTATTGTCTTGCGTCCAGTTTACTCATGTCATGGTTCTCTTACCAGTTTACATGCTGAATAATCACTGGACTTACCAGACTTATGTCTGACCCATTTTTCTTTCGCTCTCTTTTCTTTCAACCCCCCCCCCCAAGGTAGCCAGGGAGGGAATAGCTCATCTTAATTTGGACCGTTCATCTTTCCAATCTTGAAGACTCTGTGATGTATAGCTTGGAACCTCTTATCTTTGGCTATGGCTTTGGACACACTACTACTTGGGGATTTATGCAGTTTTATTGTGTTTTATGCTTCTTTATGTTATAGTCAAGACAGAGATTTTGATGTAATGATTTGGAAGTTGTTTTGAGACAGCTTGTTGTAATGTTTTTGTTATGAACCACGTATGAAATAAATTTAGTTTTTCCACCGCTTATATATGTCTTCCTTGTAAATTATCTATGTCTTTTACCTATAATGCTCCACCAAAGTTAAGGCATTCCCTTTGTAAGTGACCTTAACGGAGGTGGGGTATTACAAAATTGAAAGGTAAGTTTTGATCTGAATTATATATTTTGAACTCGAATTAAATGTTGAATTTTAAATCGACTTAAAAGCGAATTCTTGAATAGTTTGAAACTTGGATTTCCAAATATAAATCAAAATAAAATATCCTAGAAATTAAATATTTTAGTATTGATTTAAATGACATTTGGGATATGATTTTATATAAGTCAAATTTTGGATTTGAAATTAGTTATGCGAACACTTTTGGAAATTATAATCGAGGTTAAATGTTATAGTATAAATTTGTACTATATTTGTGATTTTACGATATGGTTCTAAATCAATTTGATTTAAGTGATTTGTGTTGTTTTCAAATTTATATATAATTGAAGTTAGATATTTAAATATGATTTCAAATTCGAATATGAGATTTCGTATAAACTATTTTATAAAGTGATTTATAAAATAATGACCATGGTGTGAAAAATGTAAACGGTTGGTTGCTAAAGAGACTAGGATCGGCTATTGTCATACTCTGTGCCAATACCGAAAACGACTTTAACAACTGTGTACGCGGTGGAGATCCAGAATGAAGTAGGATGGATGGTGATCGACTATATTTTTCTATTTTATATTAATTACGAGACCCTGACTACCTTGATTCAGCCTGATGTAACTAAAACAGGATATATGCTGAGACCAAATGAGTTCATTCCTCCTATCGAGCAAACTTCTTCGATATTATTCTATTACTGTTCATATTTGATTTGGGACCTTTTGGTTATGGGAGTGTGTTTCGAGGTGGGCGGTAGTAGCTGCTATGCGTTACCACCAGTCTGGCACTACAAACGGTGAATCCGCCCTGTCATTCCTTGCATGCCTTGTCACATGCCTTATACGAGCTCACTACGATTTTGTTTTGTACTATTTTATATGGAGTGCCCTCTGATCAACCTCCAGTTTATAGAGGAATTATGGTACTATATGTATATGGGAATGTATAAACGGTGTAAGGGTAATATGATAATCCCGCTTACGCAATTTTGATATTTTTACTTTACTGATAGACACTATTGTATGTAGCGTATTATACAATATAGTATTAGTTTGACAGATCCTTAGATAATGATGATCCCAAACATCCTTTGACTTACCAATTGCATTTCACTGAACATTTCATTTGAGTTGATTTACTTCCATGAGAATGTTAGTCCTGATCCAACTTGTTTTATTTTGCATTATTGCTTGGGTCAGATCGAATATTCCAGTTTCTAGATTCATCCTTGGAGTTGGAGCTTATATTGGGTTTCACTCACCTGTGTCTACTGTCCATTTGTTTATTTCAGCTATTTCTTGTCGTTCCTGTTCATATAGTTGTCTTTTATTTATGTATCTAAAATTCATAGTATTATACTTCCGCTGTATTATTTATGTAAATTCTGATGTAAAATTTTATTTAGCAGCTTCATGAACTACTATTGTATTTTGTATTTTCCGCTGTAATATATTATATTGCTCTATATATGTGCATGCGATCTGTGATTTTGTGATTTATTCTATTTAGCCAAGAAGCTAATAACAATCTGTCGTTTTGAACGATTAGAGTTGGTTTAATTATTGACTTGAAGCGGTCAAAATGGCGGGTCGTTACACTGGGTGACCCAACTGTACATGGGTCGACCCATGTGTTGACCTATGGGTTAACACAAGTGTCAACCTATGCTAAAGGTGAGTCGACCCACCTTCATGTAAGGAAGATTCCTGTGCTTGAATCTGGATTGTTTTATTTCCTATATACATATGCTGACTCGGCTTGAGGTGTACGGTTTGATTTAATAAAACCTAATATCTAATGGTTTAGATGTATACTAACTAATTTATAAATAGGCTATCAGCCTCACCATTTTCTTTCACACAAATATTCTTCATCTTCTTCCTCCAAACTATGTTCTAAATAAGAATTAAGAAAACGTCGAGGTGCTGCGAAAGCTTAGATTGAAAAGATAACTATTACTATTTTTCTACAACAACTATTTTAAAAGCATTTTATGATCTAATTCAAACCACTGTGAATTCTAGTTATTTTTTGATATGATATTTAAAAAGTATTTTTGATAGTAAATGATTTGGATCTAAAAATTAATAGTATTTATAGTTTATATGTTATTGTTCTTTTTACTATCAATTATCTATTCAGCAATTACATGTATGCATCCTTATTATCCCCTTTTTCGTCTTAATTTTATTTACAGTCTTATGCCTATTTATTCAGTTTATTTACTTCTGAATTGGATCTATTTTTCTCCCCTTCCTTTTTATTTTGCACTGAGCCTAGGCCAACGAGAGCCTAGGTCATTTCCTTTAGAATTGCGTAAAATTGGGATACATTGGAATAACTTGTAATAACAATTAAAAAGGAGATTTAGTCATATTGGAACATGGAAACCATTGACTATATAATTGGGATAATAAATTAACATGTTAATCTGAATAGGTTAAGGTTAATTTCACATTAAGTAGAACATGTTATGAAAGATATGTGTAACACCCTAAAATTTAATACATTATAACCATGCTGTAAAGGCAATAAAATGAATATTATATAATTAAATATTCAGAACCAAGTAAAACTGACTTTATCTTTGCGCTCGTCTTGGAATTCTTGTTTGGATATACCTTAAGTTTGCGAAAATCGAATAATATATGAAGAAGTAATGAACCTTAGAAGTTTGTACATATATATATAAGTAGATTATCTATGAATGAATTCAAATTAATTCAAACCGATTCATCAATGAAGAAAAGTAACGGTTGTGGGATGACCCGACCAAGCACTGGGTCGAACTATGGGTCGACCCATGGCTAAGTGACATGTCGGTGGGTTGACCCACCCACATGTAGGACAGATTCTGTGTTCTGAACCTAGACCGTTTTTTATTCTAGGTTCGTTCGCTGACCCAGCGTTACATGTATGGCTAAGATTGAAACTTAGTATCTAACAGTGGTGGATTGTTCTAAGTAGTCTATATAAAGGCAGGCAACCTCATTTGTTCTACACACAAAATCATTCTTCCTCCTTCCCCCAAACCCTTTTTTTGAGATTAATATATGCATAGAACTATTGAGGTGCTGCCTAAATATAAAATAGCAAGAACACTTCGGACTACTCTACAACAACAAAAAGATAGAAGTGTACTTTTCAACGACGTCGTACATACACACATATATATATATATACACACACACATACATATATATTTATATATATATAAAGAGATAATCTCTTCTTCACTAAGACCCGCTGTGAGTTTCATGTTATTTTCGAATCTGATACCTAGAAACATATCACGACAGTAAATAAAAGTGGATCTAGAATATACATTGCCTATAAGTTAAATTTGTTCTTTTACTATTATTCATTTATGTCATTTTTACCATAATATATATTCTTTTACTGTCAGTTGGTTAATTAGTTACTGCTATGCATGGAGAATGGAAGTTTCTAATCAAGAAGTTAAATCAGAAGTCCACATTAGACTGATCAGGTTATCAATATCAATTGAAAGCAAAATTTGTATTTGAAAAAGCAATCGAAGTTGATATGCGTATGACTGGTATATCGTTTAATTACTAGTTTTTTATTTCGTTCCTTTTTTAGGACGAAAAGTTTCGAGTGGGGGAGATTATGACATTCCACAAATTTTGTCCATTAAAGTTATGAAATTTAATTATTGAGTTTAATGTGGTTTTAAATTAAGAATTAAACAGTAAATATAATTTGGAATGTATTTATTTTGAATCTAAAATTTGCAATCGATTAATATGGAAACAAATGAATTAAATTCACATACACATGAGTAGGGACAATTTAACAATAAATGCTAAATGGTTGTTATTGTAGGTCTTAATTGTGTGTTAACATGATTTATATTATTAATCAAATTTAGGACCATTCTTAAAATTTAAATTTAAATAATAAACATTTAACATTGTGTAATATGTTTGCCAAATTTATAAAATCAAATTTTTTCTAAAAAAGTCAATTTTTATTAAAAGTTTGAAATTGAGTTGAACTATAAAAAATTTAAAATTCAAAAATTCGTTTTTTTATGGTTCTACTCTGAATTCTAAGTTAACTAGCATTTTTCGTTTCATCAAAATCCGCGTCCATTTGTTCTAAATCTGAGATTTACAATGTGTAAAACGCACAAATAGACATCGTTTGTGTATTTATATTTACATGTCCTCTTTTGCTCTTTATTGAGATATTTGTTTGGCTTCTTGGGAAAGCTTTGCCACCTCACAGTTCATTAAATATTTTACATTTGAATTTTAAAAGTCTTCTGAGGAAATAAAGATACGTATTCTTTTTATCAACTTCCCTTTTTCATTTCCCCGAAGCTCTCTGCCATTCTCTTTCTTTCTTCCTTTTTTTCTCCACTTCCTTAATTGAATGAAACGTTCTCATTAATGAATAAAAATATGTACCTTACGTACCATAGAAAGAAAATTGTATTATGCCTCGTTCATTCATGACTAGAAAAAAAGGAATCAGGAAAGACAAAAAGGGAAACGAAGTGAACATCCATGCATTTGGCGTAAATGTGCATGGATTCTTTCCTATAGCTTCAGGCATTTTTTTTCTTTCTTTCTTTCGTTGCCTTCTCACATCCGTTTCTAAAAAGTATATAAAAGGGAACTGCTGCATCAAACCTCTGTCCTCCTCAAATCTTTTGCTCCTTGCATCTTCGTATTCCCTCTCTTTTCCCTCCTCCTTCGCAGCCCACGCGTGTAAAATAAAAAGAGAGAGAGATTGAAACGTTGAAACCTATCATGGCTTGCACCTAGAAGATAGCGGCGCCTTCGAGTAACCACTGCCCGAAGCTTCCTGCACCACAATCGCTGCTGCGTTGAGGTGATATTTTCCTCACGATTAATTTTTGTTCAAGTTGATAGACATCAACATAAACTAGTTAAAATAGTTGAATCTTGGTTGCCTTGTGTATTTCCTTTGCTGCCTTGTTGTGTTGATGTCATTTCACCTGTTTGATACACGTTTGTTGCCCCTTCACTGGTTGTTGTACTTGCTAATGTGCAATTTGATTTGAATTGCTACGTTGTCACTTTCTGAATACTGAGTTGTTGAATTCTTGTTTCACACCTTATTGCATCGATGTTCACTTTGGTTTTATACAGATTCATGAATTAAACGTAAGATTGATATATAAACCACTGTCATATACTTTGCATCATTGAACACATAGAATATTGTACTATTTACCCCCCTACAGTCACTGTTGCACTATTTATATTGAATGTACATATGTATGGGCACATGTACCCTACATGGTTTTTACTGGATAGTTAAGCTTGAAACATGTGTTTTCTTTCTTGTTTGAGAAATCTGAGAATATTCCTTGCTTTAATTGTAAACATGACATTGATACATAATTTGAGAACTATGAAACTCTCTGTGTATATGCAGTACATATGTTGTGGCCGCATGTGTGTGTGTGTGTGTGTATGTACGTATATGTATCCTAATGTATGTATACATGTGTATGGTCGCAATATATATGTAGCTGCACATATATATTAACTCACTGATTTGTTTTTTTATTTGAAGCACATATGTAAATCCTTATACCCATGCCTTGGTTGAAAATTGAGCATGTATATTGAGGTCAATTGTCACCTGTCTTGTTTCTGTGAACCTGAAATACCTTAGGCATTACACCCTTATTTGGTTTTAAACATGCCAAATTGTCTGCCTCTGTTTTGTTGAAACTGAAGCACCTGTGTCATGTTATAAACCATGTTTCAAAACCTGAAATGATTTAGTTCGCACCCTTGTTTGTTTATAAACATACTATGCTTCCTGTGATTCATTCTCCTGTCAGTGCATGCTTTAAGATTCATGCTGCACCTTTACTTTGACCATGAACATGTACATAAATTACTATGCAAACATGGTTAGGATAACTAGTTAAATATGTCTGAGTTACATTGTGGCATGCACCTACCTGTTAGTACATGTGAATTTAACTTGCTGCACACTAAAACCTTATCTATAATGCATGTTATCTTGTTTCCCGAAGCACGCCTAGCATTAAAGTGTAATAAGATGCTTATGTGAACTTTAGGCTTTTATGTTGACCATATATATTGGTATTTGACACATATTTTGCAATGTAGATATTCGTATATTTTAGGATTCAATATTTTATCCTATTTTTTATTTAATTTAATTTACTTGAACAATGATTAATCCTGACTCGAGTGTTTTGTGTTTTGCATGAAACGCTCGGGTCGGATCCGAGTGTTGCATATTATAAAATTTCAGCTGATGAAGTTAAAGACACATGAAGACGCACACGCTTTAGATCGTAAAATATGTAAATTTTATTATTTAAAAGTCATGTATTTCCACTGTGTAAACTTGTATAACTCTGATATTTTGTGTAAAATGCTTCTGCTGTGACATATTGTAGTTTATTTATTCTGTGATTTTGTGTTAGCTTCTATTAAACCTGTAAACTAAATAAAAATTTGTCATTTCGAGCGGTTTAAGTTGGTTTAACTATGTAACAACCCGTAAAATGCGAGCCAGTTTGAAATTTTTATTTTGGCAATATTAGCGAATTTTAAATATTTAAAATGAATTATTTTAAATAATATCGACGAGAAATTTATTTTGAATATAATTAGAACGTATATATTATATACGTCGTCGTTAGAATATATAATAATTATATATAATTATAAAAGGAATTGAAAATGGCGCGGTAGTTCGAAAATTCGATTTCTAATTTCAAATGAATATACAGAATTCAATATAAGTCAGAATTGAACGAAACAAGAAATATTTGAATCTGTATGATTATATCTTTGTAACGAAGTTAACAAACTGAGATTTCATCTTAGAAATGATAAGATATGTCCAGTTTAAAATTAGAAATAGTCGCTGTGGAATTTATATATATTTTTATATATATAAGGCCCTTAAAAATGGACATTTTGCAAATGACCTCGGATTTCGACGAAACCAGTTTTGTTAGGTCCGTGATGTCGAATTATTGCTAGATTCCAAATTTCATAATTTTTCGAATCAATATGTGAGCGTGGCAAGGGAAAACGTGTTTTGACCATTTCAGTTGATTTTAATCGACTGGAAATTGGCCATTTTTCTAATGGTCTCAGAATTCGACGAAACTAGTTTTGTTAGGACCGTATCGTCAATACGAAGCTAGAAAATATTTTTCGGGAATTTTTAGAGTTAGTATGTGACCTCGGTAATTCGAAATGTACGTTTAGAATTCAATAAAGTGATTTAAATGTAAATTTAACGGAAACTGATTGTAACAGTCGAATCAGCCTACGATACATATCCCATTGCATTTGGAATGGGGGTAATTATATAGGGGCGTCAGTCGTCGAGTATGATTTGGTGTCCATATCGGTAAACATGAATTTTTGAAATAATAAAATAAAATAAAATATACTAGTTTATATACTCTAACATACGGTCAAACCCTAAAGAAGTCAAACAAATGGTCAAATAGAAAATCGGCCTCCATCCCTCGTTCAACGGCGGATGAAGCTCAAATTTTTGAAGCTTCGATTCCTTCCAATCCTCAAAATAAAATCGCTCAATCCTTTAGGGTATTTTGTAGTGCTTCCTTCCATCTTCAAGTCCGCACCTGTTGGAGGAATTATCACTGAGTATTTTGCTTGAAATTTGAGCCAAAACTTGGACCGTTTGATCGCATTTTCTGGCCAGACGAGGGCGGCGAGTTGGGCGCCAGTGGCGGCGCTGGAGCATGGCACAACGGGCTTCGACGGCGGCAGCTCAGAGGTGGGTCCGGCTGAGCGTGGTGGCGATGCAGTCAAAACCTAGATGGCGACTCCCTTTGAAACTGAACAGAACAATTAACAGTGAGCCTATCTTTCTCTTTTTTTTATTTATGAAATAACTTTAATTAAGGTTGTAAGTAAAAGAAAAAAAAGAGTTAGTTTTTTTTAAAAATGCAAAAAAGAGTTAGATTTTTAAAAATGCAAAAAAGATTAGATTTTTTAAAAATGCATAAAAGATTAAATTTTTGAAGTTTGAAAGGGCGAGATCTTTATAAGTAAAAATATGATTTTCATATATTGAACTTCGATAGTAAAAATATGATTTTTATATATTGAACTTCGATAGAAAAATATGATTTATATATGTTGAACTTCGATAGAAAAATAGAATTTTTATATATTGAACTTCGATGTAAAAATATGATTTTTATATATTGAACTTCGATAGAAAAATATGATTTTTATATGTTGAACTTCGATAGAAAAATAGAATTTTTATATATTGAACTTCGATAGAAAAATAGAATTTTTATATATTGAACTTCGATAGAAAAATAGAATTTTTATATGTTGAACTTCGGAATAAAAATATGATTTTTATATATTGAATAGCGAAGTAAAAAAATTCGATTTTTATATATGTAGTGGCTACGGGCGACGAAGCCGACGAAGAGGCGATAACGATGAAGATTTCTATCAAAGAAGAGTCAAGATGATTGGATAGCTATCTGTGAGAATTTCTCACCTTTCAATTTCTTTTCTAGTTATATATATATACTAGGATGCAGACGGTGCTTAGTAGCACCCGACTCAATCGTCCACAGACCATGGACTTGTTTGTTTGGTTGCATAGATTAGTTGGATATTTGAATTGAAATTGAGTTGTTTGGGTGAATTGAATGAATTTGATTGATGTGTGAATGGCGTGGGCCTTCACTAGACCGGGGATAAGGCTAGGCCTCGTCCCGTTTCTAGTATCGTGCCGTTATGCCGCCGAAATTTTCTAAAATATGTTAGAAAAATAAAAATATCATTTTATTGAATAAATGAATTGAATAGAAATTCATAGGTTGAAATAAAATGTTTTATCGTTAAAAATATAATTTTTAACGTGAAGTGAATAAAATAGAATATTCATTTACAAACCAGACGGTTTGTTTATGTACACCTATTTGAATGACATTGATTGGGATGATAAATTTTACACATCGCCCAACAGCACAAATAAAATATGTGTTTGATTGTTTGAAACCCCACACGGGTGTTGGGATGAAATTTGAAGTTCACTCATCCTGATTGATTAAATATGTCGATCGATTGATTGACAGGCTGTTATAAGCGTTAGATATCTATATTTGATGCTTATACAGTGTAGTGCACTTTGGTTGATGGTTGATTATTTTCAATGTTATTATATACATGTGTTGTATGAAAATCCATATAATTAACTTTATATGGTAATTGATTGGGCCTCATTCCAATTTGAAAAATAAAGAATATTATAAAATAAAAGTTCATGTGTTGACAGTACTCATTCATTGAGATTGGTCATGTGTTGAACGAAATATTTTAGTAATAAAAATTGCACCTTTATCGATATTATAAAATAAAAGTTCATGTGTTGACAGTACTCATTCATTGAGATTGGTCATGTGTTGAACGAAATATTTTGATAACAACTATTTTGAAAAAGAAACATTTGAAATAGAATATTTGAAAATAGAAATTTATGAAGCCGTGTTGATTAGATTGACGCCATTTTGACGTGAACGATATTTATAATGAATTGAAAACGATTTCGAAATGAAATGAATTGAAAACGATTTTGAAATGAAATGAATTGAAAACGATTTCGAAATGAATTGAATTGAAAACGAATTCAAATTGAATTGAAAGCGAATTGAACTGATTTCAAATTGAATTGAAATTTGAATTGAATAGAAATGAATTTTGAAACGAATTTATAGAGAAGAATTCAATTTTGATTTGAATTGAAACGGAAGTTGAAATTGCTTTTGAATCGAATTTAAAACTATTTATATAATTCGTTTTAAATAGAAATCGACGAAATATATATTATATATTTTATATATATATAATATAATGGCCTGAATAGAACGCGTCGCGCCGCGGCAGTTCGTGAATTTCGACCATTTTTTTCAAACGGATATTACGGGAGATCCGACCGTCGGATTCTCCTAAAACCGGAACCGTTGGGTTCGTATCGAAAAGAGCTTTCTAACGAAAATTAGAAATTTGAAATCTAACGGTTGGATTTGGAGTTACGTCCAAATCAAATTTGAAAAAGGTCGCTGTAAGTGCAGTTCGATGGCCATTGATGGAAATCGACTGTACGGGCCTTGATAAAATTATTAAAAATAGTAATAATTTGTGTAAAATCATAAGAAATGATTTAGAAAGGATTGGGATGAAAAATTCCATATTTGAAAAGATAAAAATAGGTTTTTATCGAAATGAACTAGTTTTGAACTAGAATAGTAATTTATTTATTTTTTTTAAAATAAATAAATTGGATTTGAAATGGTTTTGAAAATAACCATAATTTCCAATGATTGCATTGGAGTGGATTTGAATCGAAATTGTCTTCGGAATATTTCGATGTTGGAATTCGTGATTATACAGATGTTGTTATGGAAATTTGAAAGATATATATATCGTTATTTCCAATACGACATTTGTTAATCGTAGAATTTGATATTGAATATAAGCCGGTATATTTTCTATTCAGAGCCTTATATTGAATATCAAATGTGATTTGGGTTTGTCGTGAATGGTGTCTTCACTAACACTGTTCTTGAACCCAGTAGAGAAAAGATTAAATCTTTTTATTTAGATTTAATGAAGTGTACCAATTAAATAATATTTAATTGGAATTGAATTGATATTGATTTTTGGGTTTATCGTGAACAGTGTTTTAAATAACACTCGTTCTTTAACCCGATAATTAATGAATGTGACTTTGGGTTTATCGTGAACCGTGTTTTAAATGACACTGATTCTTTAACCCAGTTAACGATTAAAACTAAGTGGAGTTTTAATGAATCTTTAATTAGATTGAAATAATCGAGAATGGAGTATCACCAGTTTTACTCCAGGCGATAGTTAAATCTTTAATTAGATTTGAACGTGAAATGGTAATTGAATTTACCGATAACACTGTGGTGTTAGATATGAAGTATTACCAGTTTTACTTCATGGGATAAATAGGTTGGGATTGGGAAATTAAAACAAATGATTACTTCGGTAAGTTTCGTTAATCCCGACTAGTTTGAATTGATATTCAAAAGTAGATTAAAGAATAAATTAAAGAATTTATCTTTGATAAAATTAATGGGAACCTTTCCCTATGAATGTGAAATTAGAAATTAACTGTCGGTTAGCCAAGCAGAATGGTTTTCTGGATATTGATCTGATGTTGGTTTCGGCATTCGGGGTTAATATTTGGGGAATTATTCTCTTGATTAATTTACGGTTAATGACTGATGAATTGGAATGAGGCGTATGTTGTGTTTGTGTAACACTTATTTAAAATATACGCGAGTTATTCGGAAAGACCGGGTTTATCCCATTCTGAATAACTGATACGACGATAAGTCGAAGATGAAGACGATGGTCGAAGACCGGAAGTCTTCACGTCGTTTGGGTGATTACTGATGATCTTGATTGGCCTGTACACCCAAGAAGATGGAAACAGTTGGTGATCGTCCAGACGTACTTGGAGATGGATGGATATGCGAGGAAAGTGCCTCCGGTTTCGTTCAGACCCAGAACGGACTTGTAAATGGACTGTGTGTCTGACATTGGATTTTAGTCCGTGTGATTGATCTCTATTAAATATATATCTGTTTGGCGGCGGGGAATTTATTCTCTTGCTTAACGCCCTTCTCTGAGACGTACGAGCTCAGGGGTTATATATTGATGAATATCAATCGCATGGAGTGAATTGCCTGTGTGGCATGCTAAGAGGCAAATGATCAAGGCTTCTGTTGAAAAGCAAAGTCTTGTGGTTGATAATCGAAGCACGGCCTTTGTGGCGTAGCTTTGTGTAACGTTGATTCGCGAGTATCACACCCGGTATGAATCAAAAACGGGAGACGGACATCAGGGAGGACCTACGTTTCTTTCTAGTTATGAGTGGCGTCAGTGCTTGAACTGGCTGACGAGTTTGACTCATGTGGATGTTACTTATTATACTTGCTGAAAAGCGAGGCGCCTCGTGATATCGGTTTCGGCCGATGCTTCTGGTCGGCTGACGGGCCAGGCTTACGCCCCAAAGGGCGGAGGAACGTAGTGTTCAGGCATAATAATCCACATCGGTGGACCGGCCCTGACGATCCAAGGCTTGCCTGCGCGCTTGCCTGAGACATGGGCTAGATTGTCTCGAATCGGTTGAGGATCTTGCCCCTAGCCTCGGTTCATACCATAAATGATAACCCAACTTCCAATACGACATTTGCGGTTTTGATTGTAAACTTATATATGGCGACATAGTGTTATGGGCCATTCATGCCGCCTATGATTGATACTTATGATTTGAAGTGTTTTATACACTATGCACTTATAATAGTATCAAATGATTTGTTTTAAAACGTATCAAGCATTCTTTGGCTGTTATAAGGGAAAACCCTATCCTCGACTGCATTGCATTGTGTGATGGGACCTGGGTCTTATAACAGCTTCATTTTTCTTTATTTAGCATTGCGCTGTTTGTTTTATGCACTGGTATTCTTGGGAGGAAACCCGTTCCGTGTTATACGGCGTGGTCCCTTGATTTACCTAATGATTTAAAATAAAGATTAATAGCTGTTTTAGTTCTCACACCAGTCACATGACTGACCTGGAGTTTATTGTTTTAACCTAAACTCTGGGTGCCCTTATTTTGACACGGGCAGCTAGTAGTTTTGGTTTTGCAGATTTATATTCACAGGATCCTGGTTTACAGCTGGAATGATATCCGGAAAGCTTTGTATCCGTATATCTCTTCTAGTTGTGTATTGTATTATTTTCCGCTGCTATGTATTTAAATGTAATTTAAAATCTCTGATATTTCTGTGTAATATTCATTTATAC
The DNA here is from genome assembly GCA_030737875.1 of Allium sativum. Taxonomy (NCBI): domain Eukaryota; kingdom Viridiplantae; phylum Streptophyta; class Magnoliopsida; order Asparagales; family Amaryllidaceae; genus Allium; species Allium sativum. The sequence goes on along the minus strand of CM060916.1, from coordinate 785,317,055 downwards.
TCTGTATATTCTTGTAATCTGATGCATTGTTGTAATATACAGTGAAATGTTCTTCTGTATGTGTTCTGTTTTGTCCTGTTCTCAAACGATAGGGCGTTTCGAACGGCCTGGATCGGTTTAGCGACTGGTTCGGACCGAGCGAAATTCCTTGCCGTCACAGTTGGTATCAGAGCTTTGGTTTGCAAAGCTAGAGAACAAGGCACATTAGAACCATACGAAAGAATTCATCAGATAATTGGATTAGTAATATCCAATGGGATGACTCGTTAGAGATAGGATCAGTAGTATCCTAGAACGAGCGTGAAGAGTATATTTTTGAAAATGAAAACAAATTTTTGTTTTGAAAATTTAAATCACTTATTCGTATTTGATTATTTAATTATATTGATGTGGACAATCCAGTATATATAGATTTTGCGTATACGTCTGATCCGCGTGTATTTGAAATTTTAATATATTGGATAGATATAGAATCACACTCTAGTCGCCCGAAGATGATATTGATGATAGCGATCGCATCATCAACATTTATGTTCGAGTTTCGAAGGTGTGATTTCTATATATTTCCATTAGACTGGTGTGAGAACCAAAACTTATATAGTTAGAACACCTTGTTGTGAATTGGCATCAAAAACAAGATTTTCAGTATATGTATCAAAATTATGAATTTGATAATCTAATTCACTAATTGATTGATGTTTGTGTTGTTTGTTTATTTGTTTGCTAATTTTTAACCAATTAGCCTAATTGAACCAAATATTGAATTGTATTGAAAATTGGTCGCATTTGCTTGCATATATGTACTTACCTTGAACAGGTCATAGCAAGGAGGCTAGAGCCAGAGAATAAAATTTGTTTGCCCGAAAAATAGGTACATGTTTACTACATAATTTCCTGTTTTGTTTGGGTGATGATGATTTTGTGAGCCTATTGGCTAGCCGCTTGGCTTTTTCTTTTTCTTTTTGAGATCTGAAGGACCAGGGAAGCTATTTGAAATTCCCCGATGCTCCCGGTGCAGGGGAGGTTATGGCGAAATTTTCCGAAAATTTAGGGTGTTAGCCAAATTTTTGAAATTTTGAAAATTCTCAGAAACTGAAGAGTTGGAGAATGGAAGCCAGATCGAACGTAGTGTTGATTAATCAAACCACTTTCGACTTTGTTCCTTTTCAGGGACGAAAAGTCTTAAGTGGGGGAGATTGTAACAACCCGTAAAATGCGAGCCAGTTTGAAATTTTTATTTTGGCAATATTAGCGAATTTTAAATATTTAAAATGAATTATTTTAAATAATATCGACGAGAAATTTATTTTGAATATAATTAGAACGTATATATTATATACGTCGTCGTTAGAATATATAATAATTATATATAATTATAAAAGGAATTGAAAATGGCGCGGTAGTTCGAAAATTCGATTTCTAATTTCAAATGAATATACAGAATTCAATATAAGTCAGAATTGAACGAAACAAGAAATATTTGAATCTGTATAATTATATCTTTGTAACGAAGTTAACAAACTGAGATTTCATCTTAGAAATGATAAGATATGTCCAGTTTAAAATTAGAAATAGTCGCTGTGGAATTTATATATATTTTTATATATATAAGGCCCTTAAAAATGGACATTTTGCAAATGACCTCGGATTTCGACGAAACCAGTTTTGTTAGGTCCGTGATGTCGAATTATTGCTAGATTCCAAATTTCATAATTTTTCGAATCAAAATGTGAGCGTGGCAAGGGAAAACGTGTTTTGACCATTTCAGTTGATTTTAATCGACTGGAAATTGGCCATTTTTCTAACGGTCTCAGAATTCGACGAAACTAGTTTTGTTAGGACCGTATCGTCAATACGAAGCTAGAAAATATTTTTCGGGAATTTTTAGAGTTAGTATGTGACCTCGGTAATTCGAAATGTACGTTTAGAATTCAATAAAGTGATTTAAATGTAAATTTAACGGAAACTGATTGTAACAGTCGAATCAGCCTACGATACATATCCCATTGCATTCGGAATGGGGATAATTATATAGGGGCGTCAGTCGTCGAGTATGATTTGGTGTCCGTATCGGTAAACATGAATTTTTGAAATAATAAAATAAAATAAAATATACTAGTTTATATACTCTAACATACGGTCAAACCCTAAAGAAGTCAAACAAATGGTCAAATAGAAAATCGGCCTCCATCCCTCGTTCAACGGCGGATGAAGCTCAAATTTTTGAAGCTTCGATTCCTTCCAATCCTCAAAATAAAATCGCTCAATCCTTTAGGGTATTTTGTAGTGCTTCCTTCCATCTTCAAGTCCGCACCTGTTGGAGGAATTATCACTGAGTATTTTGCTTGAAATTTGAGCCGAAACTTGGACCGTTTGATCGCATTTTCTGGCCAGACGAGGGCGGCGAGTTGGGCGCCAGTGGCGGCGCTGGAGCATGGCACAGCGGGCTTCGACGGCGGCAGGTCAGAGGTGGGTCCGGCTGAGCGTGGTGGCGATGCAGTCAAAACCTAGATGGCGACTCCCTTTGAAACTGAACAGAACAATTAACAGTGAGCCTATCTTTCTCTTTTTTTTATTTATGAAATAACTTTAATTAAGGTTGTAAGTAAAAGAAAAAAAAGAGTTAGTTTTTTATAAAAATGCAAAAAAGAGTTAGATTTTTAAAAATGCAAAAAAGATTAGATTTTTTAAAAATGCATAAAAGATTAAATTTTTGAAGTTTGAAAGGGCGAGATCTTTATAAGTAAAAATATGATTTTTATATATTGAACTTCGATAGTAAAAATATGATTTTTATATATTGAACTTCGATAGAAAAATATGATTTTTATATGTTGAACTTCGATAGAAAAATAGAATTTTTATATATTGAACTTCGATGTAAAAATATGATTTTTATATATTGAACTTCGATAGAAAAATATGATTTTTATATGTTGAACTTCGATAGAAAAATAGAATTTTTATGTATTGAACTTCGATAGAAAAATAGAATTTTTATATATTGAACTTCGATAGAAAAATAGAATTTTTATATGTTGAACTTCGGAAGAAAAATATGATTTTTATATATTGAATAGCGAAGTAAAAAAATTCGATTTTTATATATGTAGTGGCTACGGGCGACGAAGCTGACGAAGAGGCGATAACGATGAAGATTTCTATCAAAGAAGAGTCAAGATGATTGGATAGCTATCTATGAGAATTTCTCACCTTTCAATTTCTTTTCTAGTTATATATATATACTAGGATGCAGACGGTGCTTAGTAGCACCCGACACAATCGTCCACAGACCATGGACTTGTTTGTTTGGTTGCATAGATTAGTTGGATATTTGAATTGAAATTGAGTTGTTTGGGTGAATTGAATGAATTTGATTGATGTGTGAATGGCGTGGGCCTTCACTAGACCGGGGATAAGGCTAGGCCTCGTCCCGTTTCTAGTATCGTGCCGTTATGCCGCCGAAATTTTCTAAAATATGTTAGAAAAATATCATTTTATTGAATAAATGAATTGAATAGAAATTCATAGGTTGAAATAAAATGTTTTATCGTAAATATAATTTTTAACGTGAAGTGAATAAAATAGAATATTCATTTACAAACCAGGCGGTTTGTTTATGTACACCTATTTGAATGACATTGATTGGGACGATAAATTTTACACATCGCCCAACAGCACAAATAAAATATGTGTTTGATTGTTTGAAACCCCACACGGGTGTTGGGATGAAATTTGAAGTTCACTCATCCTGATTGATTAAATATGTCGATCGATTGATTGACAGGCTGTTATAAGCGTTAGATATCTATATTTGATGCTTATACAGTGTAGTGCACTTTGGTTGATGGTTGATTATTTTCAATGTTATTATATACATGTGTTGTATGAAAATCCATATAATTAACTTTATATGGTAATTGATTGGGCCTCATTCCAATTTGAAAAATAAAGAATATTATAAAATAAAAGTTCATGTGTTGACAGTACTCATTCATTGAGATTGGTCATGTGTTGAACGAAATATTTTAGTAATAAAAATTGCACCTTTATCGATATTATAAAATAAAAGTTCATGTGTTGACAGTACTCATTCATTGAGATTGGTCATGTGTTGAACGAAATATTTTGATAACAACTATTTTGAAAAAGAAACATTTGAAATAGAATATTTGAAAATAGAAATTTATGAAGCCGTGTTGATTAGATTGACGCCATTTTGACGTGAACGATATTTATAATGAATTGAAAACGATTTCGAAATGAAATGAATTGAAAACGATTTCGAAATGAAATGAATTGAAAACGATTTCGAAATGAATTGAATTGAAAACGAATTCAAATTGAATTGAAAGCGAATTGAACTGATTTCAAATTGAATTGAAATTTGAATTGAATAGAAATGAATTTTGAAACGAATTTATAGAGAAGAATTCAATTTTGATTTGAATTGAAACGGAAGTTGAAATTGCTTTTGAATCGAATTTAAAACTATTTATATAATTCGTTTTAAATAGAAATTGACGAAATATATATTATATATATTATATATATAATATAATGGCCTGAATAGAACGCGCCGCGCCGCGGCAGTTCGCGAATTTCGACCATTTTTTTCAAACGGATATTACGGGAGATCCGACCGTCGGATTCTCCTAAAACCGGAACCGTTGGGTTCGTATCGAAAAGAGCTTTCTAACGAATATTAGAAATTTGAAATCTAACGGTTGGATTTGGAGTTACGTCCAAATCAAATTTGAAAAAGGTCGCTGTAAGTGCAGTTCGATGGCCATTGATGGAAATCGACTGTACGGGCCTTGATAAAATTATTAAAAATAGTAATAATTTGTGTAAAATCATAAGAAATGATTTAGAAAGGATTGGGATGAAAAATTCCATATTTGAAAAGATAAAAATAGGTTTTTATCGAAATGAACTAGTTTTGAACTAGAATAGTAATTTATTTATTTTTTTTAAAATAAATAAATTGGATTTGAAATGGTTTTGAAAATAACCATAATTTCCAATGATTGCATTGGAGTGGATTTGAATCGAAATTGTCTTCGGAATATTTCGATGTTGGAATTCGTGATTATACAGATGTTGTTATGGAAATTTGAAAGATATATATATCGTTATTTCCAATACGACATTTGTTAATCGTAGAATTTGATATTGAATATAAGCCGGTATATTTTCTATTCAGAGCCTTATATTGAATATCAAATGTGATTTGGGTTTGTCGTGAATGGTGTCTTCACTAACACTGTTCTTGAACCCAGTAGAGAAAAGATTAAATCTTTTTATTTAGATTTAATGAAGTGTACCAATTAAATAATATTTAATTGGAATTGAATTGATATTGATTTTTGGGTTTATCGTGAACAGTGTTTTAAATAACACTCGTTCTTTAACCCGATAATTAATGAATGTGACTTTGGGTTTATCGTGAACCGTGTTTTAAATGACACTGATTCTTTAACCCAGTTAACGATTAAAACTACGTGGAGTTTTAATGAATCTTTAATTAGATTGAAATAATCGAGAATGGAGTATCACCAGTTTTACTCCAGGCGATAGTTAAATGGTAATTGAATTTACCGATAACACTGTGGTGTTAGATATGAAGTATTACCAGTTTTACTTCATGGGATAAATAGGTTGGGATTGGGAAATTAAAACAAATGATTACTTCGGTAAGTTTCGTTAATCCCGACTAGTTTGAATTGATATTCAAAAGTAGATTAAAGAATAAATTAAAGAATTTATCTTTGATAAAATTAATGGGAACCTTTCCCTATGAATGTGAAATTAGAAATTAACTGTCGGTTAGCCAAGCAGAATGGTTTTCTGGATATTGATCTGATGTTGGTTTCGGCCTTCGGGGTTAATATTTGGGGAATTATTCTCTTGATTAATTTACGGTTAATGACTGATGAATTGGAATGAGGCATATGTTGTGTTTGTGTAACACTTATTTAAAATATACGCGAGTTATTCGGAAAGACCGGGTTTATCCCATTCTGAATAACTGATACGACGATAAGTCGAAGATGAAGACGATGGTCGAAGACCGGAAGTCTTCACGTCGTTTGGGTGATTACTGATGATCTTGATTGGCCTGTACACCCAAGAAGATGGAAACAGTTGGTGATCGTCCAGACGTACTTGGAGATGGATGGATATGCGAGGAAAGTGCCTCCGGTTTCGTTCAGACCCAGAACGGACTTGTAAATGGACTGTGTGTCTGACATTGGATTTTAGTCCGTGTGATTGATCTCTATTAAATATATATCTGTTTGGCGGCGGGGAATTTATTCTCTTGCTTAACGCCCTTCTCTGAGACGTACGAGCTCAGGGGTTATATATTGATGAATATCAATCGCATGGAGTGAATTGCCTGTGTGGCATGCTAAGAGGCAAATGATCAAGGCTTCTGTTGAAAAGCAAAGTCTTGTGGTTGATGATCGAAGCACGGCCTTTGTGGCGTAGCTTTGTGTAACGTTGATTTGCGAGTATCACACCCGGTATGAATCAAAAACGGGAGACGGACATCAGGGAGGACCTACGTTTCTTTCTAGTTATGAGTGGCGTCAGTGCTTGAACTGGCTGACGAGTTTGACTCATGTGGATGTTACTTATTATACTTGCTGAAAAGCGAGGCGCCTCGTGATATCGGTTTCGGCCGATGCTTCTGGTCGGCTGACGGGCCAGGCTTACGCCCCAAAGGGCGGAGGAACGTAGTGTTCAGGCATAATAATCCACATCGGTGGACTGGCCCTGACGATCCAAGGCTTGCCTGCGCGCTTGCCTGAGACATGGGCTAGATTGTCTCGAATCGGTTGAGGATCTTGCCCCTAGCCTCGGTTCATACCATAAATGATAACCCAACTTCCAATACGACATTTGCGGTTTTGATTGTAAACTTATATATGGCGACATAGTGTTATGGGCCATTCATGCCGCCTATGATTGATACTTATGATTTGAAGTGTTTTATACACTATGCACTTATAATAGTATCAAATGATTTGTTTTAAAACGTATCAAGCATTCTTTGGCTGTTATAAGGGAAAACCCTATCCTCGACTGCGTTGCATTGTGTGATGGGACCTGGGTCTTATAACAGCTTCATTTTTCTTTATTTAGCATTGCGCTGTTTGTTTTATGCACTGGTATTCTTGGGAGGAAACCCGTTCCGTGTTATACGGCGTGGTCCCTTGATTTACCTAATGATTTAAAATAAAGATTAATAGCTGTTCTAGTTCTCACACCAGTCACATGACTGACCTGGAGTTTATTGTTTTAACCTAAACTCTGGGTGCCCTTATTTTGACACGGGCAGCTAGTAGTTTTGGTTTTGCAGATTTATATTCACAGGATCCTGGTTTACAGCTGGAATGATATCCGGAAAGCTTTGTATCCGTATATCTCTTCTAGTTGTGTATTGTATTATTTTCCGCTGCTATGTATTTAAATGTAATTTAAAATCTCTGATATTTCTGTGTAATATTCATTTATACTCTGTATATTCTTGTAATCTGATGCATTGTTGTAATATACAGTGAAATGTTCTTCTGTATGCGTTCTGTTTTGTCCTGTTCTCAAACGATAGGGCGTTTCAAACGGCCTGGATCGGTTTAGCGACTGGTTCGGACCGAGCGAAATTCCTTGCCGTCACAAACTACTAACTCAAAGCGGTTGAAAAGGTTGTTTGTTACAAAGGGGTGGAAATCAGGGGGTAATCTAATGGTTGAGAATTTATGTCATCCAATTTGTGTCAAATTGTTGTGTTCAAGTAGCCGCTCCCATATATAATTATTTAATTAAATTATTTTATATCAAATTTGCTATCTTGTTTATAATTAATTTATATTTAACAATTTATTAACTATTCATACTATTGTGTGTGTATGTGTGCATATATATATATATATATATTAAATTTAGCTATTTTTACCTTAGAATTAGTTAATTTAAAGTCTATTTCCAATTTGAATAACTAAATCCAAATTATTCGAATATAAATATAGTAAATGGGATAAGTATAATATGAAAATCTAAATCAAATTGAAGTTTTGGAAAATTAATCTTCTTGAAATATGGAAACTGGAAAATAAAGAAAAAACTAATATATGAAGTTAAGTTGGGACTTAAAGTCTAAAATTTTGAATTTGAATGGATTTTTTGAGAACAATATCGAAGTGTATACTTGTAACAAACCAATTAATAAGATGAAATATGTTGCTGGAATCTTGAGAATATTTCCATGTTAAACAACTTGTACATATCACCCAACATTTTATTTGAGTTAATTTACTTGCATAAGAATATTAATCCTGACTCGAGTGTTTTGTTTTACTTTATGCTGGGGTAAGACAGAGTATTTCAGTTTAAAAAGAAATTCATTCCTGGAGATGAAGATGGAGTCAAAGACCTATTTATTACTATATTAGTATTTCTTATTCTATCTGGTAATGTGTAAAAAAAAATTGTATTGTGTGTAAGTGGATCAAATGTAAACAACTTCATGAATTGTTTTATGTACTTACGATATTTGTTTGTTATATTTTAATGCTTCCACTGCAAGATTCTATGTTCATTCTTCTGTATTTCATTTCTTCAGTACAAACCTATTGGTAATCTATCTTTTCGAGTGGTTTGAACCTGACATGTGTGGTTTATTGTTGATTTGAAACTGTCCAAAAAGGTGGGTTGCCACAATTTTTCTCAACCATTTTGGAAAACATTATTACATTATAACTATTATAATATATACAATTTTAAAATTTTTCTTAATGCTCATTTCAATTTATTCATGTTCTATTAAGGATTACCTTTAGGCTCACATATCTATTTGTGCTAGGTTGGTAGTCAAGTTGTGCAGAACAGTTAATTATCCAAACACAATCTTAGACACTACCTTTTTAGACATCCCATTAATTAGGAAGTGAGCTTTATTAGTTATATTAATATGACTAATAAAACTGCATAGATTATTGACTCTGATACAACTATTAAAATTAAGCAAGCCCACAACTAACAAAATATATTTTTAATTTATGAATAATAGGTGGAATTTTATTTAATTAATTTAATTAAATATAATCATGTACATATGCATCAAACATGTACGTGTATGTATATGTATATAACAATTCGTGCAAGGTATAATAAGCTTTTATATAAATAATTGGATTTGCGTTGCAACAAACATGTTAGCTCATCTTATACGTCTTTCATGTCATCTAAGTATATTTACGACATATACATACACACACACACACACACACACACACACATATATATATATATGTATATATATATGTATGTATAGCAACTTGTTATTTTAAAAAGTAATAAAACACAAGTACATGTACCACATAAATTTAAAAATAGTAAATATATTAAAAAGATATTAATAAGATAAATTAATATATAAATATACATATTTATATATAAAAATAAATGTACATATATTTACACACACATATATAGTTTATACTTATGGTTTCAAATGATTTTCTACTTTATAATATTCATTTACAACACTATGTTTTAATTAAAGAGTTTCCAGAATTATATATATATATATAAGAACACTTCAAAAATATTCAAAATCCAATTTTACAAAGTCATATGTCGACATACATTTAGGCATATGTCAGCATATAACTGTCATATTTTTTAATTTTCAATTCACTATTTGTAAAGTTTCAGAAGCGTTGCAATCTTTCAAATCTTATAAATAGGGGCTGATTTCGAATTTTTTATTATTCTTCTTCTCCATCTTCATCCCTTTTTTCTACACCATTATTTATGATTTCTACACATATACTCTGCCAAATTCAATTCTATTTACATAAAACTTCTTCTCTTCTCACTCTCTACTCATTACTCTTTGAATCAAAGTGCTATTGAAGAGTTACAGAGCTATTGTAAACATTTGGGAAGTGTTTGAGTAATTACCGTTTTCCTTGTAGCCATGAAATCAAGGAATGAGAGCGGTGTTAACCTTGTAGCCGTGAAATCAAGGGGGATATACTTGATCAAGTTTGTGGAACTGGTATTAATCTTATAACTATGAAATCAAAGGGGTTGTACTTGGATATTGACGTAGTAATGAAACCCTGCGCAATCCAGCATTGCATGGGACTGCACGTAGGAGTAATCTGAACCAGTATAAAATCCGGTGTGTTCTCTCCTTTTCTGCGTTGTATTTTTGTTTATCTTTGTATTTGTGTTTGATTCTGTGTCTGTGATTGTTTCTGTGTTGTTTGATCATACAGTAGATCATATAAGTTTTAGATTTTGTTTAAATTCTCAAAAAACTGTTTACCCCCCTAGTGTTAATTTTTCCTTAACGATCATTCCGCAATCCCTAGCAATTGGTATTGGATCAAGGTCTTTCAAAAATTCATAATCTAATTTTTGAAAATAGTTATAATAGAAACCAACACTGGTAGCAATAATAGTTCTTTTGTAGAGGGTTAGTCCACTGTTAGACCATGGCTATTTAATGGTAGTAATTATTCATATTGGGCATGTAAAATGAAAATGTATTTACAATCAATAGAATTAGACACATGGAATAGTACACAAAATGAGTTTGTTGAACCCACAGCTACTTTTTCACAATGGACAAATGAACAAAAGGCTGCTGCACAAAGCAATTCTAAAGCCATGAATATGCTATTTTGTTCTTTATATAGGAATGAGTTTAATAGTGTGTCAGTATGTAAAACTGCTTATGAGATTTGGGGAACTTTACAAGTTACTCATGAAGAAACTAGTAAAGTTAAAAAAAATATAAGATGTCAATGTTAGTTAATCAATTTGAGTTATTCAAAATGAACGAGAATGAGTCCATCTCCAATATGTATTGAAGATTTCAAGAGATAGTGCATTCATTAACAACACTTGGAAAAATTATTCTGAAGAAGATCAAGTCAGAAAAATATTGAGTTCATTAACTCCAGAATGGGATCAGAAAACTTTGGCAATTGAAGAAGCCAATAATGTCAGTGATATGAAGATTGAAGAATTAATCGGAAATCTGATGTCTTTTGAAGTCTTGTTACAGAAAAGAAAGGAAAACATGCCAACTAAGAAGAAATCCATCGCATTTAAAGCAACAACAACTGATTCTGACTCAAGTAGTGAAGATCTTGAAGAAACAACCCATATGACTAGACATTTAGAAAATTTTGAAATATAAAAGGAAAAATTATTCTCAAAACTATAATCAAGGAAATTCAAGAAGAAATGATGATCGATGTTATAACTGCAACAAACCAGGCCATATAAGGAGAATGTGTCCATATCCAGAAATTCGACTCATCGAATGGACAACAACAATTCATTAAGGAAGAGAAAGAAAGCATATGCAGCGACATTAGATGATTTAGATTCAGCATCAAGTGATGAAGAGCCAAAAACTGGAAATTCAAAAATGTGCTTCACGGTAATTCAGAAAATTTCAAAAAAAAAAAGGATCTAAAAACCAGGTACGCCTTAATTAATTTTTAAATTTTCTTTGGTTGAATGGTTTCTTTGTTTGTTTTCTTTATTTTGAAATTAAAAATTTAAACTTAATAATTCAAACTTGAAATTTGAAATTCAAAATAATAATATAATAATAAATAATAAATAAAATAATTTTTTTGGATGTTTGTTAGGATTAGAATTATTTCAAGAAATCATTAAACCTGAAATATAAATTGATAATTTAATTAACATTTCACAAAGATCAAATTTCCTTTGAAAATAGGTATATATGTCAATATACATATGACTATATGTCGACATATCTAACCAGTAATTTGAAATTTAAATTTTGAATTTCAAAGGTTTAAACTTTCAAACTTCTCTCCAACTTTTTACCAAGGTCTGAAAAAGTGTCATTGACTTCTGAAAAGTTATGCCTGTTCAGTCATATCCATTATACACCTATTCTCTCTACCTTTTATTCACAATTCAAAATAATATTTGTTTGCTCCAAATTTGGGATCAAACACCAAAGGTGTAAAAGCTACACTTCACCTTTCGGTAAGAATATGGAACCGCAAAATCGCAAGATAAACGAATAAAAGCAAGTAAGAACACAAAGGAATTTTTATAGTGGTTCGATTCTCTATGAATCTACATCCACTTTCAATCCATTCTCATTGTGATATTCAAGCTTACAACATATGAGTTTTCCCTCATTACAACCATTTCTCTCTTTTAAACTTCCTTATGATCTAATTACACTTGAATTTGGTGAAGAAACTGAAGAGATCTTTTAGCTTTGTGATGAATCTTCAACCACTTGTGTGCTTTGACCCTTTTCCATGATCTTCATAGATTTCTTAGTGAATTGGCATTCGATTTTGGCTTTGGAGAGGAGAAGAGATTGTTTTAATGATGCTTGAGAAACTTATTGTGTAGCTTGAATGAGATTGAAGGAGTTTAGATTCAATTGTGGAGAGCTCTGACGATCATTCACTTGAATTTGATCTTTATAAAGTTAGAAATGAGTTGATGAATCCATAGAAGCCATTAGAGATGTTGTAAGTGAGGTTTCAATTTGGTAGAGTATCCTTGTAAGAATGAATTTTCGGTCCCCCTCTAAAATGAATTATGAGGGGTATTTATAGGTGATTTTAGCCCAGGTGGCAATTCTGTAATTATGCAGAAAACGCCATGACTCAACTCGCCATGACTCACTTCGACATGACTCAATTTCGCCATGACTGGTCTGAACGCCATGACTTATTTCGCCATGAGTCATGTTGCTATGAATACTTCTTGCGACATGAATGGTTGGCACGCCTTGAATGCTTGCGCCATGGCCTTCACGACATGAATTGGTTCCATGGATTAAATGGCGATCAGTGGCGTGCTTTCGGGAATCACTTGTGACTTGAGTTTCCTGGAGAACATTGAGGTACGACATGCTTTTTAGGTAAACGGTATGCTTTTCATACCACGTGATGACAGCTAGCAGTCTATACTTTACAACTGTCACCCGTTGAGTTATGTTCATATATTTGTGACGTTCTGCCTTGCATGTGGTTTCTTAAGCATTGAGTTTCAACACTTCTATACAGACGTCATGATTGTCTCGACCGACATGGTTTAACTTTCTCAAGTAAACTATATGCGGCATGGATACTCTTATATTGGAGCGGCTCATGACTTGAAAGAAGTAACCGACTTGGATATATCATACGTCATGTAAGAAGGACACGTGCTTACGGCTTAGTTCAAATATTCTCCATTCAGCTTGGCCGATGCTTCATTCATATTAGTCCACATGTGTATGTCAGCTTGATTATGTTGCCACGTGACTTTATAATTTTTGTGGCATGATATTATATTTAGTGGACGACTTAAACGTGGGAACGGCATGAACGAACTCCAACGGTTTGAGGTTCCAAGCAAATGATTTGAATGGTTTTTCACGACATGTTTCAATGGACTATATGGATCATTTTGTTTGAGTGGTCTGAGTTTTTATCCTCTCGGTAGCTTACACGTGGCCAACACCCTACGACATGGCAGTATCTTCAACGCGACATGAATATATATTTGCATGCTTGAACGGCTTGGTGGGAATACTTTGTACACGACATAAGTACAGTCGCCTTAAGGAAGACCCAACGTCATGATTGTTCAAGCTGTCCCGACGACATGCTTGGTGAACCGCACTGCTAAACAACATGATACTTGTGTGACATTAGCGGCCTTAACGACTTGTTCCTATGTCGTTAGAATGGCATTTAACGCCATGGTCTTATGATCGACATGAAGTCTTTGCTTTAACTCAGCGCCATGCGGGATGAAGTGTAAGCGATATGAATGGCGCGTCATGAATATTTGCCAATGATCTGACACATGTCGTTGTGAGCGACTTAAACGGAGTGGACGACTCTACCTGTGTCTTGTGTCATGTTAACGGCTTAAAACCATCTCGTGCCAGCTACTTAAAATCATGTCGTGTGGTTGACTATAGGATCCATGTCGTAGAAACGACATGAGTCAGCTATGCCGCGTGTCATCGTCTATGAATACTTCTTAGTTCTGAACCGCGTTCTAAGAATGGGATTAACATTTGCCCCTTGAAGCTTGTATTTCTTGCTTACAAGAAATGCAGGCTTCGAAATAAACGTAATTTGCACTTAGATTTTGTTGTAGCTGTTTGTTTGCTATGGAAAATTGTGCTTTGAATTCATTTGTTCCATGCTACCCGTTCTATAATTAAAACAAGCATTCGCACGATTTTGGACTTATACTTTGTTATTGATCGCCCACATCAATAACAGATTAGTTTAACTATCAGAAAATGAATTATAGCGAATTTTTACTTTTGAACTGAATGAAGTATCTGCATAGAATTATTTTATTCAACGATTTATAACTTGTCAAATATTGTCTGTACAAATACGATATTCTAATTCGAATTCACGCTAACGCTTGAAATCAGCTAATCGACTATGCCGACTGTGGACTTCAAACATTATCACTTTGTAACTTATATGATGGTGCATGGTATTTCACACTTGAGAAATACGCATCTGTGATTTATTCTCTACTTCTCTTTGGAGAAGTCTTTGATAATTGGTGCCCTGGTTTAGGAGGTCATTGCTAGTCTTCTTTATGAGAAGTACTTTAGATTTTGTGCCCCTGCTTAGGGTAAAACCCGATACTTGTTGTGCCTAAGATTTTCAGACACCATGCAAGCGGACTTATCATTCTTCGCATCCGATTTTTCTGATGCTACGCGAATGGTTAGCACTCTTCACATCTGATATTTCAGACACTATGCAAGTGATTTTCATTTTTCTCATCTGATCATATCAAATGCTACGCAAATGGATTTTTATTCTTCATATCTGATCATATCAGGCGCTACGCAAATGGATTTTCATTCTTCACGTTTGATCATATCAAACTCTACGCGAATGGATTTTCATTCTTCATGTTTGATCATATCAAACGCTACGCAAATGGATTTTCATTCTTCGCGTTTGATCATATCAAAGCTACATGAATGGATTTTCATTCTTCCCATTTGATCATATTAAATGCTACGCAAATGGATTTTCATTCTTCGCGTTTGATCATGTCAAACGCTACACGAATGGATTTTCATTCTTCACGTTTGATCATATCAAACGCTACGCAAATGGATTTTCATTATTCGCGTTTGATCATATCAAACGCTATGCAAATGGATTTTCATTCTTCACGTTTGATCATATCAAATGCTACGCAAATGGATTTTCATTCTTCACGTTTGATCATATCAAACGCTATGCAAATGGATTTTCATTCTTCACGTTTGATCATATCAAATGCTACGCAAATGGATTTTCATTCTTCGCGTTTGATCATATCAAATGCTACACGTATGGATTTTCATTCTTCACGTTTGATCATATCAAATGCTACGCAAATGGATTTTCATTCTTCACGTTTGATTATATCAAACGCTACGCAAATGGTCTTGGTGGCTGTTATATTGTTTTGCGGGGCGGCCATCAGTCCCTTTGTCAGATGCTCGACTTAGCATGTTATTCTAGTTTAGGAACTGATGCTCTGAACCTCCCACTTAGGGAAGTTCCCCTTCGATAAAAATTTCAGCTCTCATGCTTGTTTGTCGTAGAGCTAATGTTCAATGCATCACTTTCATATTATTACAGACTGTTTACATAAATTTTTGAATATAACAGAAAGTAAAACGCCAAGTAAAGCCTGAACTAAAGCGAGTAATAGAGCATGTAGTAAAGATGTAGCGACATTGATCGCTTATTCCGAGCCGCTACAATGGGAGTACGATCAGTTGTTTTCAGTTGATAATCGGCCTTGGCATGATTTGTGCAGAAGCTACGTTGCTTGGGCCAGACTGATCATTTGATGCCCCTTGTCCCTGGGGAGCAGCAGAAGGATTCATGGCTTGTGGATTTTTCACATACTGCTGTAACCTGTTTTTCCTGATCAACCCCTTAATGAGGTTCTTCAGGTGTCGGCACTCATTAGTGCTATGACCAGGCTGGTTATGAAATTTGCAGAACTTCCCCGAGTTTGTTGTTTTATCGCTTGCCCTTGTCGGATTTGGCTCTGCATACTCTCCAGAACTTTTTGTTGCAAGATAGATATTTTCAGGAGTGTCATTCAAAGGCGTTAGCTCTGATGAGTTGAAAAGGCGGGACTTCTTATTAGTCTTGTTGTCGTTCCCATCATTGGTTCGCTTATGTCCCTGATTATTCTTCTAGTTAGATTGGATAGCCGTATTTTTAGGAGCTTCAAGGAGTTGGTTTCCATCAATGACCTGAAGGGTTATATGATTATCGTCCACTCTCATGCACTCCTCCGCCTTCTTATAGAACTTATCAATCTTAGTCGGTTACTTCATCTTTATCGATCTTCCGAATTCGCTTGTTTTGTCTATAGCGCCGAGTAAAGCCATGAGAATTATGCGTGGCTCTGGATTCCGCATTTCAGACAAAGCAACATTGAATCGACTAAGGAAGGTTTTGATAGTTTCCCCTGGATTCTGTTTCATAGCTGAAAGCGTTATAGCATCCTTGGCTTGGGTAGCGTACAAGCAGAACTGCTCCCTGAACTTTTTGGTCAGGTCAGAGAACCGATCGATGGATTTGGGTGGCAGCTTTGTGAACCATAGTGATGCGGCACCTTCTAAGTAGAGAGGAAAGTACGTGCATCTCATCTCATCGGTCGCCTTGGCTGCACTCATATGCCATTCATATTTAAATAGGAAGTAGTTGGGATCAACGAGGCCGTTGTACGGAGGCAAAGTCGGACGATTGAACTTCTTCGGACATTCTGCTGCAAGGATCCTTTCGGTGAATGGAGTCCTGTCAGGAGAGAAGTCCCATTCTCTTTCATTGTCTTGGTGAGTTTGATTCTTTTTCAAGGCTCTTTCTATCATATTCGAGATGTATTCTTCAATGTTTCAATGCTCTGTGAAGTTAAGTTCTTTACCAAATGTTCGCCTAGGCATTCGATCTCGATTAGAGAGTCTTGGCTCTTTGCCTTCTCGACGCGGAGGTGCCCCCATGATAGGATTAGCGGCTTTTTGTGCGTTCACTTCGGAATGGTTCTTAGCTTTTGATCTCAATTCTTCGATATTAGCTTCGTCCCCGTCACTTGCCCCATCATAATCGTCTTCCATGTTGTTGTTGCGGTTATGATCGGAAGCGGGTGATTTGGTATTATCTTCGAGATCGACATGAGCTTGCGGAGGGGCTGGATTTGATCGAGCATTAAGAATGGCATCAAGTTTCTCCATCATCATTTTAGTAGATGCATCCATTCGGCTGTTGACGTTGGCAATAGCGATTTTTAATTCATTTCTGGTCACATCGGCTCCGCATTCCGAGTTTTCACCAACTTTAAAGCGATTTGCGAGCGGTGTTTCTTCTTTAGCAACATTGCCAGCTTCTAGCATGGTTTTGCTAGCGGTCTTCTTGGATTTGCTATAACTTCGGAGAGGAATGCGGTTTAGAGCTTTAATGCAAGGATCTCAACTTTGAGAGAGTGCAAGAAGAGGTAGTAGATGCGAGCGCGGCCCCACGGTGGGCGCCAAATGTTTGCTCCAAATTTGGGATCAAACACCAAAGGTGTAAAAGCTACACTTCACCTATTCAGTAAGAATATGGAACCGCGAAATCGCAAGATAAACGAACAAAAGCGAGTAAGAACACAAAGGAATTTTTATAGTGGTTCGATTCTCTATGAATCTACGTCCACTTTCAATCCATTCTCATTATGATATTCAAGCTTACAACATATGAATTTTCCCTCATTACAATCATTTCTCTCTTTTAAACTTCCTTATGATCTAATTACACTTGAATTTGGTGAAGAAAATGAGGAGATCTTTTAGCTTTGTGATGAATCTTCAACCACTTGTGTGCTTTGATCCTTTTCCATGATCTTCGTAGATTTCTTAGTGAATTAGCATTCGATTTTGGCTTTGGAGAGGAGAAGAGATTGTTTGAATGACACTTGAGAGATTTATTGTGTAGCTTGAATGAGATTGAAGGAGTTTAGATTCAATTGTAGAGAGCTCTAATGATCATTCACTTGAATTTGATCTTCATAAAGTTAGAAATGAGTTGATGAATCCATAGAATCCATTAGAGATGTTGTAAGTGAGGTTTCAATTTGGTAGAGTCTCCTTGTAAGAATGAATTTTCGGTCCCCCTCTAAAATGAATTATGAGGGGTATTTATAGGTGATTTTAGCCCAGGTGGCAATTCTGTAATTATGCAGAAAACGCCATGACTCAATTCACCATGACTCACTTCGACATGACTCAATTTCGACATGACTGGTCTGAACGCCATGACTTATTTCACCATGAGTCATGTCTCTATGAATACTTCTTGCGACATGAATGGTTGGCACGCCTTGAATGCTTGCGACATGGCCTTCACGACTTGAATTGGTTCCATGGATTAAATGGCGATCAGTGGTGTGCTTTCGGGAATCACTTGTGACTTGAGTTTCCTGGAGAACATTGAGGTACGACATGCTTTTTAGGTAAATGGTATGCTTTTCATACCACATGATGATAGCTAGCAGTCTATACTTTACAGCTGTCATCCATTGAGTTATGTTCATATATTTGTAACGTTCTGGCTTGCATGTGGTTTCTTAAGCTTTGAGTTTCAACACATCTATACAGACGTCATGACTGTCTCGACCGACATGGTTTAACTTGCTCAAGTAAACTATACGCGACATGGATACTCTTATATTGGAACGCTTCACGACTTGAATGAAGTAACCGACTTGGATATATCATACGTCATGGAAGAAGGCCACGTGCTTACAGCTTAGTTCAAATATTCTCTATTCAGTTTGGCCGATGCTTCATTCATATTACTCCACGTGTGTATGTCAGCTTGATTATGTTGCCACGTGCCTTTATAAATTTTGTGGCAAGATATTATATTTAGTGGACGACTTAAATGTGGGAACGACATTAACGAACTCCAACGGTTTGAGGTTCCAAGCAAATGATTTGAATGGTTCTTCACGACATGTTTCAATGGACTATATTAATCATTTTGTTTGAGTGGTCTGAGTTTTTATCCTCTCGGTAGCTTACACGTGGCCAACACCCTACGACATGGCAATATATTTAACGCGACATGAGTATATATTTGCATGCTTGAACGGCTTGGTGGGAATACTTCGTACACGACATAAGTACAGTCGCCTTAAGGATGGCCCAACGTCATGATTGTTCAAGCTGTCCCGGCGACATGCTTGGTGAACCGCACTGCTAAACAACATGATACTTGTGCGACATTAGCGGCCCTAACGAGTTGTGCCTATGTCGTTAGAATGGCATTTCTTTAATGCCATGGTCTTATGATCGACATGAAGTCTTTGCTTTAACTCAGCGCCATGCGGGATGAAGTGTAAGCGATATGAATTGTGCGTCATGAATAATTGCCAACGATCTGACACTTGTCGTTGTGAGCGACTTAAACGGAGTGGACGACTCGACCTGTATCTTGTGTCAAGTTAATGGCTTAAAACCATCTCGCGCCAGCGACTTAAAATCATGTCGTGTGGATGACTATAGGATCCATGTCGTAGAAACGACACGAGTCAGTTTTGTCGCGTGTCATCGTCTATGAATACTTCTTAGTTCTAAACCGCGTTCTAAGAATGGGGTTAACAATATTCTTCATATCTATTCCCTTCAAATCTACCAATTCAATGGCTTCCTCAAGTTCGTCTCAGAAATTGAAGTTAACCAAAACCATCAAAGGTTATCTTCGTAATGGCAAAGAAGCTATCAAAACCAATGTTAATTAAGTAGCAAATGCTAATGTTAATACGGGTGCTTTCGCCATTTTTGAGGATTTTTCTTCTTGTGATCTTATCTCTCTCTTTCAACACAATGAAGTCTTGAGTCTAATTGACTCACGGGATAATGACGAAGTGTGTTATCCTAAGCTTGTCAAGATGTTCTATGCGAATCTTAATCGCGGATTTTACGAAGGTAACGAAGACCAAATTTGGAGTAGCGTCAAAGACACGCAAATTGTTCTCGATGACAAAGTCTTGGGCAATATCTTAAATTGTAGAAGCATAGGCTCAGATTTTTCGGATTTCGTTATCGATGAAACCGATTTAGAGACTTATCATAACATATTTGAAAGCAATGCTCAAATGGATTTCAAAAATCGCTTTTTCGGCCTAAAAGCAAGAATTGTCAACCTTCTCCTCCAACATACCATCACTCCTCGTTCCGAAAACTTTAATAATCCAACTCTTAAAGTCCAAAAAGTATTCTTTGCTATTATGGATGGCTATAACATCAATTGGGTCGACAAGATCTTAAAAGAAATCAAGCCCATAGAAATGTCATCAAGAGAAAAAACTCCATATTATGGTGTTTATCCCACTCGTATTTTCAGATACTTTGGAGTTGATCTTCATGGAGAAGGATTTGTGCTAAGGAAAGTGTTTGACTCGTCAAACACACATCTCACGCAAATTCCTCCGACTTTCCAACCATATGTGACATGCGAAGCCAAACAATCTCGATTGCAACAAGAATAAGCACCTATGGAAGTCAAAGAAGAAGAAGAAACTTCTTTAGAAAGTGTTGAGTGTTCAACCAACACTAGACTCATTTCCAAAGACATGATTATTCAAAATCAAGTGAAGATTGTCAACAATCAAAAGTAGCTTAAAATGAACTTTTCCAAAATGACCAAGTTCATGGTCAAGATAGGAAGAAAGCTTGAAATTTCATCTTCCTCATCGTCATCTGCTGAAAAATAGTCTATCTAGTTTAATTTATCTTTATGTTTTCACTTGTATTTGCTTATATTTTCTTTCGAATCTCATATTTTGTGTGTCTTAATTAATTGGACGTATTGCTTTTATGAAGTAATGAATGGAGTTTTATTTATGTTAAAAATTATCTTTAAGTTACTGCAAAAACTTTTGAACAAATTATAATATAATATAAGATCAAAAGATTCAAAACTTGGAATTTTCAAACTTTTTAATAGGATTTGTCGACATACATAATTGCATATGTCGACATATAATTGCCAGATTTTCAAAACTTTTAAAATTTTAAAATTAAGTAACTAACTCATATCCACTCAAAATCCAACGAATTCCAGATCCTATTTAAGCCTATCTCTTCCAGAAAAATTCATTATTCCATTTCTCCTTCTATATTCATTTCTTATTAAAACCGTGGCAAATCCAATTCAAAATCTAAGTGAAAATCCTGAGGAAACATTGAATTCCTTCAAGCATATACTCTCTATAATTCTACAAAACCAGCATCATCTTGAATTAAGCTAAATAAAGATGTTTGAACAGGAAGAGAAGCATTTTGATGCAATTCGCTAGCTAATCTCCTCTCTTTTCAAAGACGAAGATAACAATCTCGCTAAGGCACCACTAACCAAAGAAGATGAAGATTGGGAGGTCATCAAGAAGGATCTAATCTTTGGAGAAGGCGGTTAGGTAGAAGTCCCAAGAAACGTTTAATTTTTTGGTATGATTGATCTGTTTGAATTTGTTTGATTTGGATTCTATGACTTAAAACTTGTATATATTAAACCTATGTTGTGGCGTGCTTGAGTTGGTTTGTAAATATAACTCACAACATATGTAATTATGATATTTGGATTAGTTTGTTAATATAATTAGTATTGATTATTTTATAATCATAAATTTAGGGGGAGTATATTTCTTTAGTTTAAGGATTTTATAGATTTATTTAGGATTAAGGGGAGTACTTTATTTTAAATAGATTTAGGACTCAAGGGGAGTATTTTACTTTAGTATAGGAATTATTTAGATAGTTACAGGATTTAGGGGGAGTAGTTTTAGAATTTCTTTTTGATAACGCCAAAGGGGGAGAAGTTATAAAATTAGTTTATAGGATTCATATAGACAGGGGGAGTATTAAAAGGATCATCATCAACAGGTATGTTATTTTATAAACTAAGGTTGTCATCATCAAAAAGGGAGAGATTGTTGGAGAATGGAGTTTTGATGACAACAACCTTATTTCAATATTAATTGATTATAAAATATATACTAACACTTTTATCTAAAATACATATATATACACACACATATGCAGGATTTATATACATGAATTAATACTGAAGACTGTACACTTTAAGAGCTTCTAGAGATTCACATTTCAGAGATGATTCAAGACTCATGAGTTATCAAGATTTCAAGAGTTCAAGATAAATATAGTAATTGAGTTTAGTTTATGTAAGATTCTGAATAGCACCCCGGGTTCAAATTTAATTTCAAAATTCAAATTCCGTTTTTCAATTTTTGATTTCAAGTTAAATTTTCAAGTTATATTTTCAATCTCTATCTTCTCTATTTTACTTTACTTTTGATTTTGAACTCAAGCTTTATAAATTTTATAGATTTACACTTTATATACTTTATATTTATATAGTTTTAAACTTTATAATTTTATAAATATGTTTATATAATTTATACTTATGGTTTCAAATGATTTTCTACTTTATAGTATTGATTTACAACACTATGTTTTAATTCAAGAGTTTCCAGAACTATATATATCAAAACACTTCAAAAATATTCAAAATCCAATTTTACAAAGTCATATGTCAACATACATTTATGCATATGTCGACATATAACTGTTATATTTTTTATTTTTAATTCACTATTTGTAATGTTCCAAAAGCGTTGCAACCTTTCAAATCTTATAAATAGGGGCTGATTTCGAATTTTTTTATCGTTCTTCTTCCCCATCTTCATCCCCTTTCTTTGCACCATTATATTTTCTTATTTTTTTGTACACGTATACTCTACCAAATTCAATTCTATATACATAAAACTTCTTCTCTTCTAACTCTCTACTCATTACTCTCTGAATCAAAGTGCTATTGAAGAGTTATATGGCTATTGTAATCATTTGGGAAGTATATGAGTAATCGGTGTTTTCTTATGGCCATGAAATCAAGGAACGGGAGCAGTGTTAACCTTGTAGTTGTGCAATCAAGGGGAATATACTTGATCAAGTGTGCGGAATTGGTGTTAACCTTGTAGCCATGAGATCAGGGGGGTTGTACTTAGATTTTGATATAGTAATAAAACTCTACGCAATCTAATATTGTGTGGGACTGGACGTAGGAGTAATCCGAACTAGTATAAAATCCGATGTGTTCTTTCGTTTTCTGCATTTTATTTTTGTTTATCTTTGTGTTTGTGCTTGATTCTATGTTTGTGATTGTTTCTGTGTTGTTTGACTCATATAGTAGATCATATAAGTTTTAGATTTTGTTTAAATTCTCAAAAACACTATTCACTCCCCCTCTAGTGTATGTTTTTCCTTAATGATCCATTTTGCAATCCCTAATAGAAATGTCGTGTTAGGAGAAAATTTCTTTACCCGTCAGCTCCAAGGAGCCACCCTCCTTGGGAGGAATGGAAGTCAAACCTTAGATTAGTGGGGTGTTCAAAGAATCGGTAGCGATCCCCTCAGTAACAGAAGAAGAGTCTGCATCGTCCCTACCAAACTCATCTCGTTGACCTTCATCTCCTCCTATCTCCTCGTCAATAATTAAATCCTCTTCTTCCTCATTGTCGGAATCCTTCGAAAACTCCTCAATGTACAAGAAAGACTCGGGTCATATCTTGTCCTTCAGAAGAACTTTACCTTCTCGTTTGACTTGCTGGATTCTTTCCAAGACTCTGGTCGTGACAGTGGGATGCGCGGAGGTAAAGTCAATCCCCAGGAATTTCTTATAATTTTCATAGTAAGCGAGAAAGATAGCATCTTAGTAGTATTGCATCACAATGTCATGAAGGTGAACCGTCAGAAAGTCGGATATCATGTCGCTAGTTTTGTAAATAATCTGTTTGGCTGCAGAAAGCTTATTGCTCATCCTATCTAGTTCAACGGCATGATCAATCTCCAAACCCATTTTCTCATTCTTAAGATTCTCGACCTACTCCGATAACATTTCCTTCTCCTCCTTCAGCAAGGCCGTTAATCTCCCACACTCGTTGTCATTTTCTGTCTTCTCCCGCAACAAGGCATCAACCTTATCCTTCAATATTTTATTTTCTTCCTTAAGGGCAACAACCTCGGCGGTAGAAGAGGAAGCTATTCCTTTATAAAAGAACCAGTTTTTCATCGCCTAAGAAATAAGAAAGAAAACAGGTTAATCTCCGTATGACAATAGCATAATATAAGAAAAAAACAGGCTAATACCACAAGCTGGTCCTTGATTTGCTGCCAGTAAAAATCTTCTGAGCATGAAAGCAAAGAAGACTGGGAAATGTTAGCAACTTCGGTAGATGAAAGGGAAAGATTCACAAGATGGTTGAAGTCTAAAGACAACGGGGGCAGAGCCGGAAAGGTAACTCACTGAGAAGAGGAGGATGTAAGTGAACTATGCCCTCTAACATCTAATCCTCTGGGAGGATCAGGTGATGCGGAACTACTCATGACATTGCCTCTTGGGGAAATGTCGGGGGAAGTATCAATGTGAATGACCTTATCAGCATTGGAAACAGTGGGGTTGGGAGTTGTCTGTGCTCTTGTCATGACATCAAAGTCCTCAGAAAAATGAACCACCTTATCATGCTTTGGCTTTTTGGGTGATCGATCTATGTTGGAACTAGCAAGCCTCTTCGAAACTTTAATATTAGACTGGGCGAAAACTTCAAGGGTAGAAGTGCTCTTAGAAGCCATGGAGCCTAAACAAAGAGAGCTACATCAGGAAAACAAGGATAGGACGACCAATGAGGGAAAATGGGAAGTCTTTCAAAAAAAGCCATATTACCCCATCTAAAATACATAGGAATATAAGAGATGCTGCATTAAACGTGCTCGAATTCACTGATAGACCCTTGGAACCAGCAAATTAGATAGGTGGTTGTCCCAAAAAAAATTGTCCTGGAGGAAGGAGGCCATATTGGCGAAGTTTATCAGCTGTAAGCAGGATAACAGATGTCTAAGATTTTCCGGTGCATTGAAAATGGCCTCAATAACTTGAGTCTCCTCATCCGACAAAGTTTTGCTTCTAAAAGGATTCTCTATGAAAAATCAAGGGTTAAATAATAAGTACAAGCATAATGTAATTATTGACAACAGACAAGAGGCTTACCGCTTTCGATGAATTTTCCTGATATACCAGGAGGACACTTAACAAGAAAGAATTGATCCTACCAAGGTTTAGTCTTGCTAATACTGTAATTTATTAGCCTCTTTATAGGGTTTGCACGCCAGACGGGTGACTTTGCACTTTTTGAGAATTTTATCATGTGGCGAATAAGCTTGGGCTAAGAGAGGGTTGATTTGACACAAGTGCCAAAACTTCTATGTATAAGAGCAAGGTATAGGTGTTGGGTGAAAGATGGATGGGAGGAACTCCCAAGTCACAAAAAGCCTATATAGGAATGGTGGGAAAGGAAGGAAGCCTCTGTGCGAAATATGAATTGTCGAATACGCAAAGTACCCTTCGGGAGGATTCTGAAGGGAATCTTGGGGAGAGGCAACAATAGCATTTATGCCATCTATTCCGAAACTATCAAGAATAGTCTTCACCCTATCCAGAGAATTAATTAAAGAAGACTTTGAGGCAAACTCCTTATTGGCTCGTGGAGTATTGGAACCTTTGGTCTTCAGCTTAGTGGGCTCTTCTTACTAGACATAATACTGCCAGTTGATATCATTTCATAACATATGGGATTAGCACTACCTTCTTTTTACATAAAAATGCATACGACATCCATAAATAGGTCAACATAGCAGTACAACTTGTTAATATCATAGGTGAAAGTTATCATGTAGCAAGCTAGTCATAGATTTTTAATTAATCCTATTTGGGAAACAATTAGGCCTTTGGTGATGATAAAATTGGCTATCCCAACATCGAAATTTAAAAAGATGAAGGGCTTATGCCCGGGAAAATCAAATCACCAATGGAACACAATGATTGTTCGACCGAAACCAAATAATCCGATGTCACCGCTGAAAGGCTAGCTAGTTTCCAGACCCGGTACAATTTAATTTAAAAATCGAGACATCCTATGGAATTAAGATACAAAGCCTTTCCGACACCTTCAAACTAACCCGGCACCCTAAAATGGAAGTTGAATAAGTACAAATAACAGTGTCGGTAAGGCCGGAAGCAAGATAAAGTGGCAACAAGAGTGATTAAGCTAACTCGTACCGAAGGCATAACATTTTTCTCTATGGAAACACTGACCCCTTTACATAACCGGTTTTGCATATCGAAATTCTTAAAGTGTGCATTTAACAAACAAGTAGCCTATCAGTTCAGCCATTAATTATTATTGAAGTTGTTATTATTGATTGGACCCGTATTGAGTACAGCGAAATCTTGATCGTTTCTCTAATTGATCCAAATGCATAATTTAGATTATAACTTGTAATGTGAATAAAGGATACTTACAAAAAAAATCGAACTCAAAGCTCTGAGAAAGAAAATTAGAATAGTTCTTGAAAGAAATGATAATCTACTCGAGAATTTGATTTGCAGGTGGAAGATGGAGAGGAAGGAGAAGAAAGTATTTAAATAAATCTCCTTGTAAATCTGAATCGTACAAATGGAAACCCATCAACGAACGTAATCAAAGGATACCAAGAGACACAGGGCCGACAACACCGAATAGACATCGAAGTTTGACTTGAAAATTCGAAAATACCCCTTCACTAGCGGGACAAATGTTACTACCAAAATTACCTCCAAAACAGGTTGTCAGTGAAGGGGTAGCAGACCACCAAAAGCATTAAAGTGGCTTCCATAAGTAGAAGCCAAGCACAGGGTAAAGTCGATGGCATGAGGAAACAATTCGAGAGCTACGCAACCGGCACCATCTTCGAAGTAAAGAGCTCAAAATCTATACAAAGAAAGAATACCAACAGAGTGGTCCCGACACGACGATTAAATAGCGGAAGGTCACCCAAGACTGGAAGCCAATGAAGAGAAAGACCATTAATCCTACAAACCGAGACCTAGAAGGACGGAAGGGGATATCAGTATTAACTTGCTTAACATCGATACAAAAGAAGACGAGAGCATCAAAGATACAAAGTTTAAAGCATATGGAAATTATTCGGAACCAATTATCGAGACCTCCATTAGTTGGTTCCCGAGGAGTTACGCTAACAAGCGATTACCAAAGCACTAGAAGAAGCCTCCCGGAAAAGCAAGGATACACATCCGGAGTCTACTGAAAGGCAAGCCCGAACAGCGAAAAGAGCCACACTAATCTGTTTAGTGTCGATACCGACAGGGGTGGCAGACCTGGAAATATTCCACTTGAATCATAAAGGCAAGCTCCACGAAGCGTTAATGACAAGACCAAGAGTCCACATCTGTAAGCCATAACCTTCCGAGAGCCATTTGCACCAACAAACTCGAGATCAATAAAAAGCGGATGAACAAGCAATCAAAAAAGAGTACCACAGACCGTAACCCTCCTCCTAAGGGCATGATCCGGCACCTCAAAGAGCCGTTGACATAGCCAACAAAACTAAAGAAAAGGCGGCCGAGAGAAAGATCTTTCGAAACCAAAGGAAAAAGCGGCCGACATGGGGTATTGCTGGCCCAATAGCAAAAGGGGTCCCAATTTGTCTATAAATAAGACCCCTAGGGGTCTCATTTTCGAGGGATTTTTCTCATTTTCATTCTTGTACTCTTTTCTTTAGAGTAAACCTTAATTCCTAAATCAAATTGGGGATTTCGATTGTAATCACTTGTGTATTCCAAATCAAAGATCACTAAAGAGTGGATCAATACTTAGTATAATTCCTTATGAGCTTCTCATGTGATCTCTTAGTTATTACTAGTGCAACATATGATTTGTTTTCTACATGTTTACAAGCTCTTACTCAAGCATAAACCCTTCCACAAAGTCAGTGCGAAACCCCTTCCTACAAGCCGTTTAGCCCTTATCGAGGGTTATGCTTAGGGAACCCTTATCCCAACACTGTTGGTTCTTGAGTCGCTTCAGCGTGATATTTACCCCATTGAGGAAAGAGTAATTAATATTTTGGCCTCAAAACCTTGATATCTAGGAAACGGTGAACTAACTCGAACCCGTGAAAGCTAAATAAGCCTATTTTTTCCATAGGTCCACTTCCGTAGACCTATCTCCGGTGTTGACGAAAAATATCGTTAACAAAATTTTTAAAACATTTACAAAAAACTGTGTAAAATTATGTAATTATTGGCTATAATTGTTTTTATGTCAGCAATATTTTCGAATAAGTGCATAAATTTTTGCAAATTTTCTTAGAGCTTACTATTTTCGTTTTTCATCCACTTATTTTTAATTTTCTTGACATGAACTGCAAGATAAATATAAATTTTGAAAATTTAAAAGTTTTTTAAGTTGTTTTTTTATGAACTTTGTAAAAGAGAGACCTAATTTACATACATTTTTGACAAAGATGTTCTGTGTATTTTAAAAATCTTAGTCAAGCCGTCTCTTCTTTTAAAGTGTGGAAATATTTCTATCCTAGTCGATTCTTTGATTATTTCTTAATTTTGAATTTAAGCCTTTTCCAATTGGTTTAGCCACACTAGTACTAGAATATCCCCTAGTCCGATATGGATTAATTGTTTTTGAAAATGTTTGAAACTTGTAAGATGAATCTAAAAGTACTCATAATGTTTCAAAAGAAATCAACATTATTCGTAAAAATTGAAAAGCGACGAGGAATATAAAACCAAACAAGGATTTTCTTTTAAAGGACAAACTTTACAAAAAATTTGATGAAAAGTATGGAAAGTTTTAGAATTAGAGAGAATGACACATTTACACTAAAAGTGGAATTCATGGCGCCCACTATTATTTCTCCATTTACACTAACTTTTGTCCTTCTCACTAAATTATAAATTTTTCCATACATTTCACCAAAAATTTTGTTAAGTTTGTACTTCTTCCTATTTTCCACAAATGATAATAATTTCAAATTGTTTATATAAAATTATTTTATAATAGTAAATTTATACTTCTCATAAAATATTCAATTTTTTTTATAAACCTTGGATTAAGAAGATTTGTGTGTTGGTAAAGTTATACGAAATGTTTTTTTTTTGTGAAATCAATTTGCTTCACAACAAAATCTTATGGCAACCAAAATCTTCCAATGTATATTTTTATTGCTTTTTCCTTCCCAAATTTCTCCGTTTTGTATGCATGCATTTAAGCGTTTGTTGTTTACAATAGTAAATTATTATTTTTCTTTAATGTTTTTTAACTTTTCCTCCGTAAATAATACGATTTTTTTTTTTTTAAAAAAAAAAAAAAACTGGATGTATTAACACATGATTGTAAAGTTGTATTAACACTTCATCGACCAAAATAAAGCTTGGTTAATCCATTTTAAACCGGGTGTTAATGCTAACTGACTTTATGTACTGAAGCAAGACATTACAGGTGTGTTCGGGGGAGGAAACAGAGACAGAGATGGTCCGTTTCCTCTTTGACGCGTCAAAGCGGAAATGGGGCATTTCTCTACGACTTGATTTTGGTGCGTTATGCCTTAAGCGGTTCCGTTATGATTAATTAGTTAATTTTGGTGTTTTATAGATTTTAAAAATTAGTAACTTATGCAAATGAGATCCGTTTGAGACGCGGTTTTTTGCGTTGCAATCATGTTCAAGTGTTCTACTTAATGAAGTTGGTTTGAACTGAATTGGAGTAATTTATAATTTTTCTACTCTACTAACACGTTGTTAACATTCTCCGCTCAAATGGTCCGCTTAACGCGCCAAACGTATTCTCTGCTAACTTCAGTTCTTCGCTATATTACTCCGTTGAAATACTCTTTTGTACGCTTGCATCAAATGCACCCAAACTTTATGTCAAGTGCAAAGCAGACAACCCGCTCCTTCCTAGGATGAATTGCTCTGTACCCAAATTGGATGTTCTTATGTACCAGATCGATCTTAGTCATTGATTTGTACAAAACCTAATGGTTTTGACTGTATTGTGGGACCTGTTTATTTGATTATTAATAGAATCTGTGGTTGATGTGTGGTTGTAATTTATCGGGCACATGGAACAGCCAAGTGGGGTACAGAACAACTGCACTCCTCCTTTCTCAATCCAATAAATAGGCAAATCAACCCAATTCTCAAACCCTAACGACCCGCTCCCCCTTCCTCAAAAGAAGCTCATCCCTCCACTGGTACATCCTTCTGTCCAAATTAATGGCCCATTCGTAAATCATTTAAGAAAAAAAACGAAACATTTGCACGCGATGGATTCAATCCTATCCATCTCCAGACGCGACCCAACTCACTCACCATCCTCCGACGACAACGGCCAAGTCCTGGAACTCTTCCAGAAGCACGTCGCCGACCTCTTCCAGAGCCTTCACTCCTCTCCCGACATCCAGCTCCTCTCCCTTTCATGGATCCGGAACCTCCTGAACGCGTTCCTAGCATCCCTGGAGGAGTTTCGCCTCATCCTCTTCCACTTCAAACACCTCCTCCACAAGCCTCCCATAGAAAAGCTCATCAGCGACTTCTTCGACCGTGCCATCAAATCCCTTGACATCTGCAACGCTGCCCATGATGGTATAGACATGATCATGCAATGGTGCAACCACATCAAGATCGTTCTTTCCTCTTTGTCCAACACTCCAGCTTTCGGCGAGGGGCACTTAAAGCGAGCCAGGAAGGCACTAATGGAGCTGGCCCATTCGATGTCGGATGAAAAGGATTCTGCCAGTGGATCCATTCTGTCCCATAGGTCGAAGTCCTTTGGAAGAAACAGCGTTAACACTCCCAGAGAATCTAGA
The DNA here is from genome assembly GCA_030737875.1 of Allium sativum. NCBI lineage: Eukaryota > Viridiplantae > Streptophyta > Magnoliopsida > Asparagales > Amaryllidaceae > Allium > Allium sativum. The sequence goes on along the minus strand of CM060916.1, from coordinate 785,286,214 downwards.
AAAGAGCTGTTTAGGTGAGTCGTACAAGTTTAGGTAATGCTTTTAATTAACAAGAAGTGTTACCAAAACCATGCACGTTTCAGATCACTATCGTGGAGCGTGTCGAGAACGTGGTCAGCCTCGAAGAGCTTGCAAGCAATAGCCTCGAATTTGAATGCGCCGAGAGGTAACGAGGTAACGCAAAGTAATGGGTTAGCGGTGCCGGTGTACACGATGAGCGTTGTGCTTTGGTTCGTGATGTGGGCGTTGGTGGCAGCGGTCCCGTGTCAAGATAGGGGAGTGGTGCAAGTGCACTTGTCGGTGGGGAGGAACTTGGCATGGGGCGGCGCGATGGTGGGGATGCAGGAGAGGATAGTGGAGGAAGGGAGGAGGAAGGAGAGGAAGGGGTCGAACGGGTTGATGAGGGAGGTGCAGAGGATGGAGAGATGTGTGAGGGGGTTGATGGAGGTGGCGGAGACGGTGCACGTGCCGATGGTGGAGGAGATGGGGACGGAGTTGGGGGAGAAGGTGAGGGAGATGGAGGGGGTTTGTGGTGGTTTGAGGGAGGAGATGGAAGGGTTGGAAAGGCAGGTGAGGGAAGTGTTTGTTAGGATTGTAAGGTGTAGGATGGAGGGGCTTGATTGTGTGGCAAGGAATCGTGTTGGGGAGTGATGGTAGGACTTCTTAAGTAGTTTTCCTATGTTAATGTGCGGCGTTCAATCTGATTTTCTCTCTTTATACAAATTCTGCAGTCCATTTACTCAAACTAACCGCAACCAGAGGCTGATGGAGTAATGACGAGGTGGGATAAAGCCTACACATCAACTAATCAGAGTAATAGATTAGTTGCATTGAAAACTAAACAAGGGGTACACATTGAAAATTAACTGAAGAACCTCAATAAATGACGTATAACATAGCACGTGAACTTGGGGACAAATTTTTTTCTGTTCGTCAAGTTTAAGATAATGTTGTGAAACTATATATCGTTTAACATTCACCTCTTTTGTACAAGGTAAACGAGGTACTGTTGAAATCAATAGACATTTAAGATGTTGCATTGTTATATATGCATATGTGTGCAAGCCGCATATGTGTTCTTTTCTTGAAAATTAAGTGATGCTTCTGAAAACACTATGTACATTATGAACGAAATTGCTAGTAGCATCTGCTAAAAACACCAATATAAAATAGAAAGAAAAAAAGGTACAAGGTTGACAAATCATGAAATCATAGTTCTGAATGGATGTCTCATGTTCATTTGACTGAGAAGAAACTAGCGAAAATTAAATGATTATCGCGAGCTGTATCTGAATCCAAAGATGTTTGTTGAAAGGAGTACCTGATTAAGATATGACATTTATGCACATAAGCTTTAAATTTGAATCAATGGCTGTTTTTTCAGGAACAGATAAGAAAAAAAACAAGTCTAAAAATGAAGATTTAATTTTTTAAGTATTTCAATCAGTTTTCACTGGTGCCACAATATTAATTCAAAAATATAGCTCTAACTCACAATATACATGTATATGCATATTTATATGTATATGTACAGCCTCTTTGTTTTTATTAACGTTCTGAAAGAAACGTATAATAAGAAAAAATGGTTTCAATGCTTAATTATTATATTCCTAAAGAAGTTGATGATGTTGGAATATTTCGACAGTTGGATCACATGTGTAAAATAAAATGTGTTGTGCTAATTTGGTGTAAAGCCTAATTAAAATGATATAATTTTAGATTAGAATTAATAGGCTTAAAGTTAAAGTTACCATGAGCCTAATGTGTAGATAGCGGGGCATTTTATAATTTGTTGAAGGGCCGAATTACAAAATGCCAACTTTATAAATAAGGGGTTATGGTCCCCGAATTACACAAGCCTTAGCAACTCTCTAACCTCTTCTACGGAAAGCTGATTTCAGATCTAAGGTTTGTGTCAATTTGGAAGACCAAACCTAATTCATCTTCTTGTTTAACAACCGACTACGGATTCAGGTATTGCACTGATTAAATACATATTCAGATACGCTTCCGCTAATCAAGTTATTTATTTTCTGATATGTTCTCAATTAAATCAATATGGTTACATATTTAGATCTAGGGTTTCACGATTGGATATTGTTAAAGTATACTGAAATCATAACAAGTGGTATCAGAGCCAACCATTATTGATTCTATTGGGAAAATTTTCTTTTTTTCTTTTATACATGTTGTTTTGCCATTTCAGAACAAAGGTTGAATTGTGTTTTCAATTCATACAGTTTATATGTTATGTTTTCATTTCACAACAGGTTGACTTTATTTACTGCGGCTAATAATTAAAAAAAAAGTTTTTTTTGGGGTTAAGTTTCAAATCTATATTGATTCAGTTCTATTATCTCCTTCACGTTCTTTCATTGGTTCTATGGATCCAGCATGAATAATGTTAATATAATATAGTTTGTCAATATGTTAATTCAACGGGTTCTGGTTTTTTGTTTAAAAATATATCAAAAACATATGTTTATTACGTCTAGTTGTAAGTTGCATTCTGCAGCCGCCGGTCTATTGTTACTTCTGGTGTCATATATTATACTATATTATTTGTTTTGACCAAGTCTTGAACCCTTTTTATGCATAAAGTTTCGGAAGCTCTACTGAGCAAATCCCATGCTATCCTTACAGGCTTTAAAAAAAAGTTTTTTTTTTATATACCATGTGCACTGTTTGGAACAATTATTGCTTATTGTATGGATGTAGGACATGCCACATTAACTTATTTGTCATATAATGTTCCATGGCATGTGTATGATGTTTCGGTAACCTGTCATGATGCTTTTATTTTATGCCTTTTGGGTTTGGTATATAATATTTTGCATTTGTGTTGCTTAATCTAATTAGCTATCATGTTTGAATCTTTGACCAATTCACCTACGTTTTAGGATGATGATTAGTAGGTTACTTTATTATGGTCAAACTACAGTAACTTCTACGGTTTAAAAAAAAAGTTTTTTTTTTTTTTTTTTTTTTTTTTTTTTGTGTTTGTTTGGTTCGGTTGACAGTATAAAAAAAAGCACATGTTATATTATGCTTCGGATATACATCATGGTTACTTCAGTCATTCAGGTTATTCAGTATGATATTTATTATGTCGTTTACACATAATTTTATGTGGTAATTGATCATGACATTCATCTATGATATCGTGATTTATTTATGATGTCTTATATCATATTTATTAAGGAAATGTCATGAATGTAATTGCATACCTAAGGCAACAGATTATGTCAACTATGACTAAAATTCGTTATGCTATTATTATAATTTTGAGTTTTTCAGATGTCATATAGACCTAAAGCATTGAGAGTGTTTTATAACACTCAAAATATATTAATACATATATTAAGGATAAATTCAAATATTGGCGTCTCTTTGCAGCTGTAAATATTTTACATTAGTAGTGAATCAACTTTAAAATAATATGTCACCAAAGTGACCTCTATATTTTGGTGGTTCATGAAAATGTTTAATATTTGTGTGTAGTTATTCATGCGAATATTAGTCGGTCCAAAGGAAGGCTAATGTTTGGCCGAATCACTTACACATGTGTGATGATAAATACGTGACAATTATAAGGTTTTTCGAGTGAATAATTAATCGGCCCAAAGGAAGGTTGTTATTTGACTTGAATTTATTGTCAGTATTTGATCATTACAACAAGAGTACCACTTACAGTTAATATTACTGTCCAAAGACTTAATATTAATGTGTACTAGGTATCTTGAGAAGAGACTTACTAATTATTTGAATTTACTATGGTTTGTATTTGGCTATGAGCATATACGGTCAATCTTCATTTTATTTTTTGTTCATTTTCATCTAATTTAACTGAATTATCTGTCAATTTAAAGAATATTTCCATCTTGTTTTGGGATAAATATAAGGATTTGTATGAGAGCATGTTATTTGTTCTTGACTTTATAGATTCAACTCTTGTAACTAAGAGGGTTACAGCCAACCCTACTACGGTTAAATATTCTTATAATGTTATGAAGAATATTGAAAGGTGATAGAATTTAAAGGCAAGAGTTAAATGATCATTAAGTAAATACTTCAGAAGTTTTCAAGGATGTGCTATAGGTAACGATAACTAATTTTGTATAAGTTATCTACTGAGAATGGAAACGGTTTTTGTGAAAACAATAAGGGAAATCAAGCACTCTTTGTGGTGCTTGATTACATAAAATCAAAGTAAAAGAAATATAAATGAGTACTATACGGAAAAAGATATTGCTTCAAAAGTTAAAGACGCACAAGTTATCGTTATTTTTGGTGCTATCTTCAGTATATTCATTTAAAGATTAAAATTATTTTAAGAGTAATATGTTATTTTATTGGGCTAATTTAGCGCTTTGGTAATTAAAATAGAGATTGAAGTTTTTATGATTGAAAAGTACTCATTTGATATACATTGTAAACAAATGTATGAATAAGGATTAAGAAGTCGCTAAGGATCTCAAAGAAAAGAATTAACATACAGATATTTTTTTATAGTTGTTTCTTTATTGGGATATACAGACGTATAAAGTTATTATTGAGAGTTAAGTCAAACTGCTTGAATTTATTCGATACTTTTTATGTTGTCATTTAGACAGATTTCAGTTTTATATTTCTAATATGAACATATTCATCAAGTAATAATAGTGTTGATTTATGAATAAATTCAAATTTTTTTATGTAATTGAAGCTCTTAATGTCTGATATATAGCTTATGGCTACTTATGCTAAATAGCTTGTAATGATATCTCAAATCTTGTTTTGGTGATTAGTATAATTATTTGTTTCAGTTTACTAAGGAGTTATAGATTGAGATATCATAAAGATAGAAAATACTTTATTGATATTCTAAGCGATTTAAAGTTTATAATTTTTTATGAACCCACACTAAGGAAAAGTTTTAAAGTGGGAAATGCAATAGTTTTTTGAGGATGTTGAGTTTGGGGGGAGAAATAAAGTAATACCATTGTTTTTAAAGAGAATCATTATCTTTGATTCAACTGCGGTTGCTTCTTCGCTTAAAGTTTAAGATTTGTTTTCTTTTATTAAGAAGAAGTAAATTAAGAACCATAATAAGACGATGTTGAAGATAATTTTTCTTTAAGCTAAGGATACTGCTTCAAGAAAACAAACTCAACAACCTCAAAGATGCAAGATCACTAAGGAAATCCACCTAAATGGGAAGAAATGTTATTTCAGATTATTGTGTAGTATTTCTTCATAAAGACAAATAATGGATTGATAAAGATGATGCTACGGACTTACATCAATCCATGTAAGGTACTAATTTAAAATGTGGATTTAAGAAATGAACATATAGTATAAATCTATATGGATAATAAAGTTTGAAATTTCCCTCTAACTTAAGTGATAAGATCATTGGTTATGAATAACTATTCAAAACCAAAAGGGATCAAGTGGGTAATATTGAATTTTATAAGGCACTTTATCGAAAGCTCTATTATTAAAAGGAAATTTTATTTTCTTTTAAGAATGTTTTATTTTGGACTTAGTAAACGATTCTGAATCGATCACTTTGGAGCTTGCCACAGTTTGTACTTTTGAGCATTATCTGATGGAGATTAAAGTTATATTTCTTAATGGAGACATTGGTGAAACTACTTAAGAAACTCATTTATGGATTAGTCTTTTGTATTTGGGATTCAAATTCACCATTATTGTTCATGGGGTGATATTTTGGATTATTACAAAAGAATTAGGAAGATAAATGCTTCTAAGGTTAAGTATGTAAACTACGATTCAGTTGATTTTCTTTTACCAAAACAGATAAATGTTGCCATCCTTGAAACTAAAGAAATGCAAAAGATTTTTCATGCATTTGTAGTTTGAATTCCAATGCATACTAATGTATATACACATATGGATATGCGTGTATTATTTGGCAGATACCTTACTGATATTAAAAGTGGATCAATGATTTAGTAGCCAAAATGGTTATGATATATATGATATATCTTTAAAAGACAAAATAAAAGATTATATGCTCATAGATATAAGATCGGATCGGGTGGAGATCATAAAGAATTACGATCCGGATATTTTGGATGTCATTACTGTAAAAGATCCACTTCTAGCAATGATAATATATTTTATGGGTGAAATTATATAAGGGAAAAGTGTTATTTAGGCACTTATAGTTTTCGCCATTTTGAAAATATCGTCTTTGGTTAATTATAAGACATCCAAATATGGAAAATAATAATGAAATTTTGTCACAAGACTCCAGTTATAGATAAAGAATTGAAAGACCAAGTAATATTGTGATAGTAAGGAATATATTAATTTCCAATAAGGGAAGAGTGCAAAATATATTGTAATTCATAGAGCACATTTAGACAAACTCCATTATGGTGGATCCGCTTACCAAAAGGTTATCACCTAAGGTCTTTCATGAGCATGTAGCTCAATTGGTGTAACTTTTATATAAGGATATTTTGGTTCAGAGGGAGTTTGTATTCGGTATTATCATATGACTCATTGCTCTATACTTCAGTTACAGATATATGCATATCAAGTGCTTTTTCTGATCAGAAATAAAGTAATGAATTTTTCTTTGCACTCAAGTTGTTTAAATATTAAACATTTTGATCTCACTAAAGAAGGACCAGTTGGAAATAGACATGTATAGATCACGTTTCATGTAATTTCCATGCTACGCGTCCATGATTGATCTATGTCATTTGATTGTATTGATATATGTGACCATTGATGGGTTTAGTTACGATAAATGTAACGAATGCCGCTTTGATCCTTTGTCGACACAATTAATGGACGAGATTGTTTCAGATACACCATATGTTATAAATACCAAATTTTGGAGCTCATAAAGTTAAACACATTTTAAGGTTATTTCATATGTGACCCAGGGGGAGATTGTTGGAATATTTCGACAGTTGGGTCACATATGTAAAATAAAATGTGTTGTGCTATTTTGGTGTAAAGCCTAATTAAAGTGATCTAATTTTATATTAGAATTAATAGGCTTAAAGTTTAAGTTACCATGGGCCTAATGTGTAGATACCGGGGCATTTTATAATTTGTTGAAGGGCCGAATTACAAAATGCCAACTTTATAAATAAGGGGTTATGGTCCCCGAATTACACAAGCCTTAGCAACTCTCTAACCTCTTCTACGGAGAGCTGATTTCAGATATAGGGTTTGTGTCAATTTGGAAGACCAAACCTAATTCATCTTCTCGTTTAACAACCGACTACGGATTCAGGTATTGCACTGATTAAATACAGATTCAGGTACGCTTCCACTAATCAAGTTATTTATTTTATGATATGTTCTCAATTAAATCAATATGGTTACATATTTGAATCTAGGGTTTCACAATTAGATATTGTTAAAGTATACTGAAATCCTAACAGATGATACTATCAGTGTTGTGTCTAACTCAAACTATTCATCAAGTGATATTAATGAATGAATCAAGATAACCGAAGCCTCTTCTGCTACATAATTTGCGAAAGCAAATGGCATAGTAAATGGGTAAATCCTTTACTAAACCATTAACATTTTACAATTTGAAGGTCTTCTCCTTAATATTTCCATGTTGTAGCATATATTATGCCATGATTTAGGTTGATGTTGCAAGCCAAAGACCCTAAGCTTGAAATTAAATAGAACAAACGCTAAAGACTTTAATTTCATTACAAATTACTCAGATGGTTATTCAACAATATCAATTGGAAAACCTTAAACCAAGTGATAAATAAGAAGAACAAAATGTTGTCAGGACAAGGATTAACTAATACCGAGTAAATGGTGGATGACTCCTAAAGATTTTGTGACCCGTGAATTCCTCGCATAACCCTTATTGAAATTTTGTTTAACTATAAAATAATAAAACATGGATATTGAAATTATATGTTAAATTTACACTGCAAGAGGCACAGTAATTTCCAACGGTCAGGGGCCATTGGCGGTCGTTGGAAATCCATTAGAAACCATTGGTATACAAATCAATGGTTTTCACGACTTCCAATGCCTTCATCGACAATTTTCCAATGGCTTCCAACTATACAACTTGGCCATGTGTATTTCCTGTTTGGCCAGTAAGCCATTGGAAACCGCTGAATGCCGACGAAAATTAGCCGTTCTAACTGGTAAACACATGGACCTGTAAGCCGTTTTCAACCGTTGGATGCCGTTGAAAATCTGGGTATACATATTTTATTTTATTTTACAGATTTCAAATTACTAACTTTCAGCCATCCACAATCTTATATTCATCAAAACAACTCCATTTCGAGCATATACATCACATTCTCAATCACATATATACCCAAACATAATATTATACCAAAATCAAACACAAAACACATAACATAAACCAATATTTACACAAGACATCAACACAACGTCATCAACACACTATATATGTAATACATCCCAACGTCAAAACAAACAGTCATCCAACACCATGTCCAAGCCATCATTACCAACACAACATCAACATATACAAATCATCATAATGTATTAATCATAATCCACACCCACTCTCAACGTGTGTGTGGGTGCGTGCGCGTGCGCGTGTGTGTGTGTGTAACATCAAAACAAATTAACCTCAACTTTCTCTCCCTTGGAAGATGAAGGACATGTACCGTACTGGGCAATGAACTTCACCAGACGCTGGTTAAGCTACTTCATCTACTCCACGCAGTGGTGATCACGCTCATTAAGATCTACGATCTGGGCTCATAGTTGTGCGATCTCCTCCTCGTCCTAAGCCCTCTGGTACGACTACTGAGGTGTCCTAACCTGTACATAATTTTAGATTTCAGTATTTCGTAATAGTAATTCAAATAAATTTCAGTTTTTATTATAAATTTAGTTTCAATTACCGCTAGATTGCCAAAACCATAGCGTTTGTTCCGAGTTGGTAGACCCATGACATCATCAAAATTCTTATCCACATCCTCGGGAGTCAACTCGGTCCTCTCAGTCTCCTCAAACAACCGTGTCCTTTGTTGCTGAAATTTATCCTGTTAATCAAAATACAACTGAATTTAGATAACACTATTTTAATTAAATTATAACTTTAAGTTGACAATGTTATACTTACATATGCATCACTCGCCTTGGCCTCGTGGTCCCAAGAGTAGGAAACTGAGCCTGTGTCGTCGATCTGACTCGCTACAAGTGTATGCTCAAAAACATCACAGTACGACATAGAAACACCACGTTGTTTCTCTAAAAATATACATATATGTAAATTGGAACTTAAAGTTAAATCAATTATAACTTTTAACAACTTATAACTTAAAGTCTATAACTGTGTAGTTAATAACTATACTAGGTCCTCGCGATGGTGCTGAAACGACTTGGAACCACCGCGATGTGTAACCAGATTCTTGCTCATATTCGCCGAGTTTCTCGCGGACTCGGCATATACATTTAAATTCAAAAAATGTTCTATTCTATTTTACATATTAATCGAGTAGAACAATTTAAATTAAATATGTAGTAAATTTACCTGAAACTCCTCATTATTCCACCAAGTATGCAGATCGTCACACACCTTAGCCCTCATCCACTCCGGATTTTTTCCCTGTTGATTTTATGTTATTCATTGTTTCTCTGTAATTTTTAGTCACTGTACTGTTCTAGTGCACCAAACAAGCGAAATATCTGTCTCCTGGAGATCCACCGCACCCTGCATTTTTTTAAAATAGTATATATATGAACTGATCAAATAGGAGCATGACTACTTAACATAATAAATGATATATCACACGTACCATAAAATCCTACCAAATAGTCTCCTTGACAATGTTTGGTACCAATGTCCACTTGGGCCAACATGAAGTCATACGAGCCATGTAGGCGCGTTTTGATATCCCCAAGACTATATTGAAAGGCTCTAACTCAAAACCCCTGTATTAAACGAAAAAAACATTTAATATTTCATGGCTACTGTGTGTATATATATATATAATTTATTGTACAAAAATTAAATTTATACTTGAAACTTAATACTTACTCTCTATTGGCTTTTTACTTAAGCCACACTGCAGAACGTGATAGCTTATGCGAAGGACTACTGCCATCGCCACCTACCGGACTATGTGACGTCATACCTGTTACAAACAACAATATAACATAACATAAAATGGCAATTAAAACAAACAGTATGACATAACATAAAAGGACTATGCGATATAAATAATATGGCATGACATAACATAAAATTATAACATTATAACAAACAGTATGACATAACATAAAAGGATAATGTAATCAAATAGTATCACATGACATAATATAAAATTACCTTTTTAAAATGAGGATTATTGGTTAGTCCTCGTCACTTTCGGATTCCGACTCTATTTCCTCCTCTATATATGTTTCATCTATAGTCTCAAATGCTTCAATTAATGCATTTGATTCATCGTTTAAAGGTCCAAAATCTGTTTGATCATCGGTTATTACTATTACTCTATTTTCCTCGACATCTGCTTGATAAGTTTGTTCGTCGGGAATATTATGTCCGTCAAATGTAAACCTTGCCTTTATTTTAAAAACAACCGACCAACCTATTTTGTTTCTTCTTATTGATGGGTAAGAAGCGTAATATACCTAAAAAGCTTGTTTGGAAAGTAGAAAAGGATCGTACTTATAATAACGCGAAGTATGTTTTATTTCTATAAGATTATATTTTGGATGCACGCGGATTCCAAAACTTGGAACGTTGCTGAACCAGTTGCATTTAAACAAAATTACTTCCGCGGGTCATGTGAAATATGTCAATTGCAGAATCTGGGTTAGTACGCCATAAAAATCATTTATATGGTGATTTGGATCATCACTACCTTTAACAAATACACCACCATTGTTATTTAATCTTTTAGCACCGTATTCTTTAGTATTAAATTTATATCCATTGACAAAGAATATTGGATATGTCTTGACTTTCCTTTTTGGTCTCATTGCTAAATGTTTCGATCCTTAATTTACAACACAATTTGTTGTATCAAAATCATAATTAGTAACCAAGTAGCGAATTCTTTGATGATATCGCCGTTTGGATATTGTGATTCGTAAATGCTGCAATCATAGGATAAATGTTACATTATGATTAAAGATACAATACATGTATAGATTATATAAGTTCATTACCTAACGAATGATACAACTTCAGTGCAATTGAGAAGAATATATGTGTGTGCCGCATTATAATCTCTATCATCCAGCCATGCTTCCACACATCTGCTAGAAGGTCGACCATGTTTTTTATAAACAGATAAAGTTGCCTGATAATCATCTTGATCAATGCCTTCATCACGCGTAGTACTTTCAAATGATATGTTGATCACTAAAGTAATAAGAAAAAAAAACGAAGCTTCTTCTTTGATGTATGATTTGCAAATTGAACCTTCAACTCGAGCTTTCTGTCTCACTTTTTTCTTTAGATGATTTAAATACCTGTTTAGAATTATTGTAAATTAATTTTTATACATTTCATTAACCAATATTTAATTAACTAAATATTAATATACCTTTTCAAATGGATACATCCATCCATATTGATAGGCCCTCAAAGACGTGTTTCTAATGGAAGACGAACAGGTAAATGCTCCATAACATTGAAAAAACCTAGAGGAAATATTTTTTTTAGATTGTAGAGCAATATAGGGATTTCTTCCTCTAGTTTACGTAGACGATCAATTTTTAATGTAGTAGAACAAAGCTCTTTATAGAACAGACTAAGTTCTATTACAATAGTCCAAACTTTTACAGGTAACAGTTTTAAAAGTGACGGGCAACAAATTTTCCATCATAACATGATAGTCCTGACTTTTTGTCCTGCTAATTTTATTGTTTTTTATAGTTGACATATCTACGAAGATTAGAAGATACACCATCCGGGGATCTTAATCCTTCCACCTATTTAAAAAGTATTTTAACCTAGTTATTGTCTAGTTCATAGCATGTTTTTGATTTTTTTGGTGTCATTTGGCTTTATATGAAGCTCAGAACGATTACATTTACTTCGATATCACATCTTGATTTCAAATCATCTTTCTTCTTCCCTTTGACATTCAAAATTGTATTAAATACATTGTCAAACATATTTTCTCATTATGCATCACGTCAATATTATGAATAATCAGGAGATTTTTGTTAGATCTAGATTAACCCTAGAGGGGGGTGAATAGGGTTTATTACTGTTTTGAAAAATAAACCGCAGCACAGATAAATGCAGTAAATAACACACAGATATACCCAGCTTTGGCAGACTCTGCCTACTGTTGCATTCACTAAGGTTTCTACTAGGTGTTAATAACATATCCCGCTTACAGACCCTGTAAACTCGCACTCCCTGCTCCTGTACTAACCCTATGCTCAAAACTCTAGACTGATCCAATCCCCTAGATCATATTTCCTCTGCTTACAACCTCGTAACCCTAGATTTTACAGACTCTAGTAAACTGCCAGTTAACACCCTACTGGTTTCCTAGAATTTTACAGACTCTAGTAACTGTCTTTGTCGATTTCAATTCAAATTACACAAAGCAATACAAAATAAAAACAAATTAAACCCTAGTTTAAAAAGAATTTAAACTCCCCTTTAAGCACTAGAACTAGGCCAGTCCATTTGATGTTTGTGTGTACCCTCATTTGTTTTGCCCAATCACTTTCCTTCTGTAATAAAAAAGGGTGGAAGCTCTGGAAATATTTCCAGGGTTTTCTCTTTAATCCCCAAATCGATCAATTGATTTGCTGAAGAAAATATTAACGGCTTTGTGTTCTTGTGTGTTACTTCGTGGTCGAGCGCTGATTCTCTTTGTCTCATTGATTTGGGGTTATTTGTTGCGATCGAAAATCTCCAGAAAAATATGTGAGTTCCTCCTGAATTAAAATTGATTTCTTTGAATTTTAGTGTTGATTTTCAGTACCATAAGCAAATGATGTATGGGTGTATATATAGGGTGATTAGAAACCCTAATCGACTTATCTGATTTCGTGATTATTGGCTTGACTGATTGCTCCTTCTTTATTGTGTGATTTCTGGAATGCCTGGAATGAGTTATGGAATTGATTATTCTTGCCAAAAGAGTGATTGCGAGATTTGTCCAACAAAAAAAAACATTTGTGATTCCTTGCTACTGTTAAAAGCTTTGCTATAAATCATTCTTTGATTTCTGGAAAATAAAAGAAGCGATTTTCTTTTCTGGAAACATTTTAAACTGTTGCCAATAATGTTGACACGATTATCTGCACCTTTGAACTGTTGCCACAAAATGCTTAATTTAGGAGACGGTTCCTCATGCACCTAGATGTATTTGTGAACCTCACTTTCTTGCATGTATATTCTTTATGCTGATTTGAAATCTTTCCAGAGATTAAATACATTTGCCCAAAATTTCTTTGCTCATGACTGGAAGCAATTTGAAAGTTTGAAGGCAGATTTCCAGAGAATCTTTTTGCCGAATATGCATTCAAAAATGGAAACAAGTAAAATTGTTTCTTGTCCAAAATGAATTGTGATTTTTTGTAAATGATTTGGCCAAAAAACCCGAAAGAACTGAATGACTAAAAACAATTTCTGGAAACAATTCTTGACTCTTTCAAAATTCCGTGAATGCTTTGTTAAAAACTGGAAACATGATTTTATGCTGTCTTGCCTTGATTTAATGCCAAAAATAATCATTTCTGGAAATTGAACCTGAAGCAGAAACATCATGCTTCAATGCTTATTCATGTTGCATGATTTAACATATGTATATACCATTCACTGTGTTGAGTTTAGTTGTTGCTCCACCACTTTAGTTTGCATACTTCTCCATAATTAAACTGTCGTGTATGTGGATTATTCATGCATGTCCACTGTTTAATCTTTATTTGCACATCACAGTTGCTCGACCACATTGCTTGAAAATGCTGCTTATTGCTGTGTACATGCAATTGACTTGAACTGTACCTTATCCATACTAAATTGCTTTCACACTTGCTTCACTGGACTATGCAATATTAAACTGATCTGTTTTGCTTTACGATGGTTAGACCACTCAATCCCCTAAAATTAACGTGAGTAAATAAATCTCTAACTCAACAAATCTTGGCCACGAAACTCTGAAGGATACAGAAATATAGAACATCTTGAATACAAATCTCTTTTCCACAGTAGCTCCTCGGTCTCCTCCAATACCTAACAATTTAGGGGATTGAGTGGTCTAACCAAATTAGTAAAACCACTCGCAGTTTTATTAACATCTTTGGGTACCCAAACTTGTTTGTATAACAATCCATTTAAATCTACCTTTGTGCCCTTAGGAACCCAGATCTGTTTAAATTTAGTCCAACTTGGTTTATTTCCTTTTGGGAACCAAGAATGTTTAAATGGATTGATATAAACAAATTCTCATCTCGATTACGATTTAAAAATCCTTTGAAAGTATCAGAATTTAAATTTTTAAATCGATTCTTTTCAAAACAGTTTGAAGGATTTTTAAAATCATTTGAGTTCCGATTTTCAAAAACATTAATTTTCTCAAAGCCAAGACCACATATATTTCCAACAGAAACTTGGTTTTGTAACAGCATATTCAACAATTTTTCCCTATTAGAAAATTTATCCAAAGTTGATTCTAATCGTTGAATTATGGATTTAAGATCGCTATTTTCTTTTATCAAATTTGAGCAATGATTTATAGCAATCTTCTGTTCAGTATTGGACTGTTTCAAAACCAAATTCTCATTTTCAAGTAATTTAATTTTGGCTTGGGATTCGGAAATTTCAAGTTCAAAATGATTTTGCTTTATAGATTCAAGCTTCTTCAAATTTTCAATCTTATCTTCAATCTCTTTCAACAACAAACTTTTATTTTCATCAATTTCATGTTTGGAATTTTTGATAGCCTTAAAATTTTCAAATTCCTTTTGTAAAGAATTGTTTGCATCTTTCAGCTCAATCTCGTTATCTTTCAAAATTAGATTTTCTTCTTCAAGCCTTTGAATATTATTATTGAGATGAACGAGATTAGTTTTTAATTTCAAACAATTTTCACATTTGACAGTTTTAATTCCAAACAACTAATTTTGCTGGTCAACTCATGATTCTTAGATTTCAAAGATTTATTTTTTAGTTGGATTTTATCAACACATTTGGTTGAATCAACACAAAAATAAACCAAATCTTCATATGAAAAAAATTCTTATTTCATCATCTGTTGAATCTCCAACACTATCATTATCAATTCTTCTTTAGTAAATCCTGTTAGACAAACTTTTGACTCTGAGTTGATCTTTGCAGGTTTTGAGCGGTTGTCTTCTTTTTGTCCATACAATGTATTGAGAGCACTCCAGATTTCCTGTGCAGTCAAACAATGGGGGATAAGATCAAGTTGATTATTACTGAGATAAGAATACAGAACATGCATAACACGAGCATTAATATTCCTATCAATTATATCACCTCCACTGTTAACAACATCCCAATATTTAATATTAACAAATTTCAAATAAGATTTCATTTCTGATTTCCAATTCACAAAATCTGTACCATCAAAAATGTTCAGAATGTGGCTGGACTGACTCTCAAAGGGCTAACAACTAGGATCCATGATTCTAGGGTTAATGAAATTACCAGGCTCTAATACCACTTGTTGGATTTAGATTAACCCTAGAGGGGGGGGGGGGGTGAATAGGTTTATTACTGTTTTGAAAAATAAATGCATCACAGATAAATGCAGTAAATAACACACAGATATACCCAACTTCGGCAGACTCTGCCTACTACTGCATTCACTAAGGTTTCTACTAGGTTTTAATAACATATCCCGCTTACAGACCCTATAAACTCGCAATCCCTGCTCCTGTACTAACCGTACGCTTAAAACCCTAGACTGATCTAATACCTTAGATCAGATTTCCCCTTATTACAACCCCGTAACCAGTAACCCTAGATTTTACTGACTCTAGTAAACTGCCAGTTAACACCCTAACTGGCTTCCTAGAATTTTACAGACTCTAGTAAATATTTTTGTTGATTTCAGTTCAAATTACACAAAGAAATACAAAATAAAAACAAATTAAACCCTAGTTTAAAAAGAATTTAAACTCCCCTTTAAGCACTAGAACTAGGCCAGCCCATTTGATGTTTGTGTGCACCCTCATTTGTTTTTCTAGATCACTTTCCTTTTGTAATAAAAAAATGACGGTCGCTCTGGAAATATTTCTAGGGTTTTCTCTTTAATATCCAAATCGATCAATTGATTTGCTAAACAAAATCTTGACGGCTTTGTGTTCTTGTGTGTTACTTCGTGGTCGAGTGCTAATGCTCTTTGTCTCACTGATTTAGGGTTATTTGTTGCGATCGAAAATCTCCAGAAAAATATGTGAGTTCCTTCTGAATTAAAATTGATTTCTATGAATTTTAGTGTTCATTTTCAGTACCATAAGCCAATGATGTATGGGTGTATATATAGGGTAATTAGAAACCCTAATCGACTTCTCTGATTTCGTAATTATTGGCTTGACTGATTGCTCCTTCTTTATTGCGTTATTTTTGGAATACCTTGAATGAGTTCTGGAATTGATTGTTCTTGCCAAAAGAGTGATTGCGAGATTTGTCAATTAAAAATAACATTTGTGATTTCGTGCTACTGTTAAAAGCTTTGTCATAAATCATTCTTTGATTTTTGAAACAAAAAAGAAATGGTTTTCTTTTCTGGAAACATTTTAAAATGTTGCCAATAATGTTGATATGATTTTCTGCCCCTTTGAACTGTTGCAACAAAATGCTTAATTTTGGAGATGGTTCCTGATGCACCTGGATGTATTTGTGAACCTCACTTTCTTGCATGTATGTTCTTTATGCTGATTTGAAATCTTTCCAAATATTAAGTACATTTTCCTGAAATTTCTTTGCTCAAGACTGGAAACAATTTGAAAGTTTGAAGGCAGATTTCCAGAGAAAATCTTTTTACCGAATATGCATTCAAAACTGGAAATAAGTAAAATTGTTTCTTGCCCAAAATGATATGTGATTTTCTGTAAATGATTTAGCCAAAAAATAGGAAAGAACTGAATGACTAAAAACAATTTTTGGAAACAATTCTTGACTCTTTCAAAATTCCTTGAGTGCTTTGTTAAAAACTGGAAACATGATTTTATTCTGTCTTGCCTTGATTTAATGCCAAAAATAATCATATCTGGAAATTGAACCTGAAGCAGAAATATCATGCTTCAATGCTTATTCATGTTGCATGACTTAACATATGTATATAGCATTCACTGTGCTAAGTTTGATTGTTTCTCCACCACCTTAGTTTGCAAACTTCTCCATACTTAAATTGTCATCTGTGTGGATCATTCATGCATGTCCACTGTTTAATCTTTATTTGCACATCACAGTGGATCGACCACATTGCTTGAAATTGCTGCTCATTGCTGTGTACATGCAATTGACTTGAACTGTACCTTTTCCGTACTAGTTTGCTTTCACACTTACTTCACTGGACCATGCAATATTAAACTGATCTGTTTTGCTTCACGATGGTGTGTATACTGTCTTGAAAACATGAATGTCGTATGCGTGCTTGATCATTTATCCATGCTGCCTCTACTATGTTAGCTTGTTGTTGTATCAATATCATACCATACCCATGCTGCATTAAAATTTCTTGCCAACACATATGTGTGCACCACTGTGTTGTGCACCAAGACTTGTTTGCGCACTTTGAGGTTTGCTAAAAACTTGTGGATCTTTGTTCACACTGCATTGAACCATGCTCCATGTTGTCATGTTTTGTACTGTGACACCAGACTTTCCTTCTTGACTTTGCATTGCATTGTATTTGTTGTTTTCACTTCGTATTTGTGCTTATAATAGTTTTCCTCCTTCTTCACTTCAGCTGCACCTTCACACTGACTTGTAATCTGTCATGTACCCTTAAAATTGATGTTTTGGGTTGACCACTTTGTGTCCACTATGAAAAATACGGGCTGAACCATGCTTTGATCATATTTGTGACATGCTTGTTCGCTTGAATAATTGTTTACTCTACCATTGCTACTCGACCATGCTGTTGTGTTCAATGATCCATTTCACGACCATGTTGCTGAGCTGAATGTATACATATATGTATATATACATGTATATATATATATGTGTGTGTGTGTGTGTATGTGTGTGTCTATTCGAATATATATCAGCAGACCGCTACACTGTGTTGTGGTTGTTCAGAATCAACTGGTTCTGATCAGCAAACCGGTGTAGTGTGTTGAGGCTGATCAGTGAGTACTGGAAATACATACATATCAGATCAAGTCATGAAAAATGATGAGAAACACACCAAAATCTATGGCAAATAAAATTTTAAAAATAAAATTTATATTCACATGTGTTTAGTTTTATTTCTATTGCAGTGTACTTTGTGTGTGTTTCATGTGACAGGTAAGCAGATGATGACTGGACTAACAATGAAGATGCTGCGAAGACAGAAGACTAAGAGACAGTGTTAGTGAATGTAAATGTATCAGTGAATGTATATGAATATGAAAATGTAAAATGAGTGTTGAGTGAACTGTAGTGAGGGAATGATGTATAAGAATGTGAGAATTGTACTAATATTTGTAGTAAACAAATCTGATTGAAATAAAATATTATTTCATTGTGTTCGAACAAATTTGTCTATCGTATATTGTTTATTTACAAGTACGAATTCATGTGAAGTGTTTAAATAGTGGAGTTATAAAAAGCTGTACTGTTTTGAATGTGTAAAATATAATATTCAATTTAAATAAAATACTGTATGAATCTATGAATGTTTGTACAGTCATATTCTATTTGAATATAAATATTATATTCATGTCTGTGATGTATAAATAGAACAATGCAATAACAAACACATTTATAATATATATTTGGTTGTTATCATCAAACAAAAATCATATAATTGTGTATACAACAATGTTATATACAACAATTTTTCCAATAAGACAATGATCGACATTTTTTGTGAATTAGAAAAGCGTAAATTTATTTTAAACTACAAGTGCACGGATCGTGTAGTATGCAGGTCGAACACAGGGAGGAAAATTAAATCAAATTATTTATATAATTTCTTAGGCGAGTAAGACAAAACTTGGAGATTGATCTTGAAAAAAAAAAAAAAGTGAAACTGCTAATAGAACTATTAATGAATTGAATCAGATCTGAATCTAATCAAATCTATATTCAATCTGATATAACCTAGGAAAATAATTAAAAAGCAGAAATTAAAATTGCAGAGAATTAAAAGAAAAGCTTTATTAATGGAGAAGAACATAATACAGAATAATGGAACTTCTATTTACAATGAATACAATGAGTATTTATAGGAGATGTAGGCACCTCTTAATATGAATACTGGGCCTAGAAAATATCTCTTGAATATCATTGTTTCCAAATAAAAAAGATATGACATAATGGTTAAGATATTCCATGCAGATTTCCTCTCTTGATTAATGACACATGGCAGATTGATTGGCTTTTCCTTGGCAATAATTCAATCAAATATTCTTCTAAATGGCAGTTGAAAATGGATGATTTGAATTGATATCCCTGAGAAGAATATCCCTATTCCTAAAATGTTTTTTTAGTGTATATCATATATATATATATATATACATATGGATATATATATATATATATATATATAT
The DNA here is from genome assembly GCA_030737875.1 of Allium sativum. NCBI lineage: Eukaryota > Viridiplantae > Streptophyta > Magnoliopsida > Asparagales > Amaryllidaceae > Allium > Allium sativum. The sequence goes on along the minus strand of CM060916.1, from coordinate 785,266,525 downwards.
ATATATATATATATAATATAACACTAGTCCATATATTCTTCAAATCAAAGGAGACAGTGTGAGTGTTCCTTTCTTCAGCAAAAAGAGGGCTTGACAAGGATCAAACTCAGGTCTTTTTGTCTATATTTGCATGCCTTTACCAGTGAGCTGTAGCTTCTTTTGCAATTAAAATAGCTTTGATATGGGGAAGTAGCTTTTCTTTGTACTTGGCCTTTAATTGAAATGAAAGTGACGTTAATTGACAATCTGTAAAAACACATAAAAATACTCAAAGTATCATTTATTTATTTACAAAAGATAAAATGTAAGAGCATAATATAAACACATTTCCATGTTGATCAAATACCACCACACTTATCTTTTACTCGTCCTCGAATAAAAAAATGAAAATCTAAACTAGATAGTCACACTTTCATAAGAAACACGACTGCATTGAGTGTATGAAACAAGCCATTAAACCTCTAGGTGTCCCTAGCAGGACGATGGTGTCTCTTGAGGGTTTTTAGCGGATACTACCCACAAAATCCAAATGCAGTATGTTGCTGTTCTAATGCAACTACGTGAATGCAATGAACATATGCAAATGAAAACAAAAAATGAACACACGACTTGTTTAGGGAAAGTGCTACAACAAATTAAGTTGACAATTTATGTTCCATTGATTTTATTTTAAATACCTCAACTTGTCACAAATCTTCAACATAATTCAAGTTTTCAAATGTTAAATTCCAGTTTGGCCAGTTGGTTCGGTCGATAACATAGTGCAGTCATGAAATAGATTCTTATTTTGCTTGTCATAGTTCGCAAAGTGGTATTCTAAATTCCTTGTGTATGACTAGTCATACCAATAAGGTCAAGAAGTGCTTGGCATCATCGCTTATTCTCTATCTCTATAAAAATTAAAATTTATGATTATTCACACACACCTAACTTAAAGACCAAGGTATACCACTCATGCACTGCCTTGTGGACTGATCGAAAGTTGGAAAAGAGCTTGGCGGATTGTGCAGACCAACGCTGACTTTGTAAACAACATGTCGGTAATCCTTAGATGTCCAAGTCATAAAATGAGACCAAGATATACCAACATTGACTTTATCAACAACATGTCGGATAAAGCTTGGCGGGTTTGCACACCAACGCTAGATTTACAAGCAATGTTGGATACCCCTGGATTACTATTATTATTATTGAAAATATAAGAATAAGAGAGAGATTCCGCGATTTCAGCTTAACACAACTTAGTTTTAAAGATTCAAAAAGACAATATATTTATTTTTAAGTCCTCCACTCATTAAATAAAGACTACGATTTAGAATGAACTTCATGGTCATCACCTAAGAATCTTACTATGTACCGGTTACACTATTATCCCTTAAAATCCAACTTTTCATTGTATTTCTTATTCGATCATAGTTGAGAGAAAAAAATATTATCAACTGACTAACAATTGTTGACTTATTTTGTTGTATCAATCTAAAATGAATTGTATTTCCGAAAAAAAAAAAATTGACCTGTTACTATGATCTAAAATGCATGATAGTCCTATATGAAAATAAAAATAAAAACTAAAAGAAAAATGAAAAGAATGCAATGCAGATTCCGCCCACACTAGAACTAAATAGTGTCCATACTGTAAATGTTTCCTAATTTGAAAGATCGTACCCAAAGGTGAATGAGTTGCAAATTTATCTGTAAAATGAAATGAAGTTTAGCCACTATATACGAATGAAAATCATATGCAGAATTAAATCTACGATGATGAGTATTATGTGAAAAATGAGACTTCTTTTCCCTCTACACTTGCCTCTATCGAAAATGATGTACGATGATTTCGTGTATGATTCTTGAGGTATAAGTGGCGTGTCGATAACTTCTGAAATAAAATTCTTTCCTATGCAAATTTGGTTGTGATAGTGATTTATACCATTCAGATGCAGATTATCCCGTAAAATTTTCACAGGTTTTTCTCTTGGTCCTCGGTAAGATCAGAGGCCAAGATTGCAGAAATTTTTTTTGTAGAGTCCAAGTACGCATACTCAAGGTCTTATGGTAGGGGTTTGAGGTCCAATTTAGGGTGTTCTTGTATGCTAATATTTTTCAACATTGCATGGTTAGATTCAAATAACAAGGGTTTCGAGTCAAGTATTTCATTTAATTCAGAAATGTATTCGTGCTCATCGAAATCGGAGTTGAAATGGTCAAGACACATTTTCAAGGCTTCAGAAGTGTCATTAGAGGTTTCATCAATTGTTGTTTGAATCATGTTAGTTTCATCAATCCCAAAATCCCTACGAGAATTATGGTGGCTAACACTTTTCTCACTCATCATTGTCGATTATAGAAAATCCAAAACTCAAAGTTGACACAAGTATCTGTTATTACAAAATAAATAATGTACTCAAATATATCTTATTTGTTGATAATCTCGATTTGAAGGGGGAAGAGGGTCTTATGACCGTTCACGTATAGTATAAATACTAAGGGATACGACCAATGTTTTACGGGTAGTATGCAACCTCTTTTGCTAGAAGTTCAATAAATTGGACTAATATATATCCGCGATCAAACCCTCGAGAGAATCAATTTTACAAAATACACTCTTGTAGTTATATATTTTGCAAATAAAATCAATTTATTCAATCGATGAGAGTGATTAGTTATAGAAATTCGTTCCTCACCAAATTAATTCAGAAATTTCAACAACACAATAATCAGACAAGAATAATTGCAGGAATTAAAAAATTGTACAAGCAACCCACTAGCCCTGTAGAAATTTTTTACAAGCAACTTTTATATATTTTTAAGCAAGTACAGCACCTGTAGAGTTAGAAAATTTTACAGTGGTTTACGTCTGTCCGTCCAAAGTAGTTGAGTATCTTGAATGATTAAAATCTCACTGTCTGCAAATTGCTTAACTGTTGAATTCCCTGTTTGATGCTCGAATGTGTTCCTTCAAACTTGAGTTGATTTTCTTTATGATTTTTTTTAGAAAAGAAAAGAAGGCAAATAAAACAATTGAAACGAAACTGGAAATCAAAAAGGAAAAAAAATAGACTTTTTTTTGAAAGCAAAAATGTGTGATCTTCAAAAAAGAAGACAACACACATATATAATAAAAAACAAGAATGTTACAAGATCCGACTACAGAACCAGAAAGAGACAAAAGCAATACAAATCGTGACTATAAGAATGTAAAGGAAAGTAGATAGATAAGCTCCAGATAAAACCAGCGCCCATCATACCTCAATATTGAATTCCGACAAAGCCACCATCCGATAGTGAAGTATATCCACCCTAATACAAAACTAGTTACACCAACTAAATTCAACAAAAGAAAACAAAACAACCCCCAAAAACTCTCCGGAAAGCACACAAAAAATCTCCAAAGCAAATAATAACCACCAATCCAGATAGCTTCGAAGAAGCTCCACATCTATAACCAACAACCTTAAAACAGAAAGAAACTAGGCAAATCATAATTAACCATCACACACACACACACACACACACATATATATATATATGAGTATATGGGTATATACATATATATCTAAGAATATATATATATATATATATATATATATATATATACCTATACATATATTTGAAGAAAATGTAAAAGCAAAAAGAAAGGAGACTAATACGCAAAACCAAAAGCAGAAATTAACAACAAATGTGAAATCTATTAGATCTAAAATAACTATTGATTCTAATAAATAAACTCCTATTAAATCTAACCTTAGTTAAAAAACTCTCAAAACTCGATTTACCAAACAACTTATAGTGTGAGTAAGACATCCAATCTAGACAGGAATTAACAATCCTAATGATTAAATTATCAGAAGAAACCGAAATAAAATGAAGAAATCTCTGATTCCTCTCCAACCATATGAACCAACTAATAATCGAAACTAAAGAATCTAACACTTTTCTCTGACTAGAATTAACAACAAATTTGCTACATTCCCAATAATCAACATAGCTACTAAAAGAATTAAAACCACTAAAAGCAAAAATCCTTAAAGCCATATTTAAAATATAATTGGTAATATTGCAAGAGAAAAATAAGTGATTAACATCTTCATCCAAAATACCACAAAAACAACACTTAACATCAAAAATAATATTCTTCTTCTTTAAAGCTCAACCGTATTAAGTTTCTTATGAATAATCAACGACATAAGAAACTCAGCTTTAGGAGGAGAATTATATTTCCAAAGAGACTCAAAACGGTACAAAGAAACACCAGAGAAATTAATAAAATTATATATAGACTTAACAGAGTACACTAAACTCTTATCAAAACCCCAACTAGTACAATCTCCATTCTCATCCAACTGATACAAATCTAACTTGCCTTTAAGTAAGGCTAATGGCCTTAACATATCCCCTTCTAAAATATTATCAAAGGAGAACTCCCACGGGGGATCTAAATCCCTTCTTTAAACATCAATAATCAAAGCATTCTTAAAGCAGCAATTATTAAAAAGCTCACTAAATTCGAGTTTAAGCGGCAAATGAGAAATCCAAATATCATGCCAAAAGAAAGTAAGGTTCCCCGAATGAACAGTCAACTTACAACCTAAATTAAAGAATCAAAACAATTCAAAATAGACTTCCAAAAATAAGATAATCTATTAATTCAACTAAAACTAGTACCAACAAAAACCTCACCCTTAGAATAATAAAATTTTGAAACAATAAGCTTCCAAGTAGCCGACTCATCAGGGCACCTAAATATCCATAATCATTTGGATAACAAGGAAGAATTAAAGTCATATAAATTAAAGATCCCCAGACCCCCATCCTTCTTGGGTTTACAACAAACATCCCAGTTGACTAAACGTTTATAGCCTCTACAAGTTGGAACACCACTCCAAAGATAATTACGTTTAATTCTGTTAATTTTCTCAATAACCCATTGAGGAAATCTATAAACAGACATCCAATAAGTAGGAATAGTAGACAACACCGAATTAACAAGAACTAATCTACCTGCTCTAGACAGAAATCTGTTATTCCAACTCAATAATCTATTATTGATCTTATCAATAATAACTAACCAATCGTCCTTCTTAAGTTTCGAAGGCCTAATCTTAAAACCCAAATAATCAAAAGGAAATTTCATAATAGAATAGTTTAAGGTGCCAGCAACCAGTGACTCAACATTATCACGATCATTAAGAACGATTAAAGCACTCTTATCAAAATTGATTCTGAGGCCAGATAACATCTCAAAACAATAGAGAATAAACTTCAGAGCAATAATGTGATTGGGCAAGTGAGAGGGAAATAATAATATATCATCTGCAAATTGGAGAATAGATAATTCATTATTAAATTCCTCATTACCAATGTAACCTAAAAAACACCTAATCTTACAGCTCTCTTAATAGTTTTAGCAAAAACATCAGCCGCTTAATTAAAGAGAAGAGGCGATAGGGGATCACCTTGTTTAAGACCTCTCTTAGATTGAATCTTCTTGCCCATAACCCCATTAACAACTATATTAGAGCAACCAGACCTAAGCAAAAGCATGATCCAGTTAATCCAACGAACACTAAAACCCCTAACAAGACATAACTCACAAATAAAATCCCAATCAACAAAATCAAATGCCTTCTCAAAATCTAACTTCAAAATTGCACAAGAAAAATTATGTTTACAACAGACATTAATATACTCCTGCATAGCGGCCACTTCGTCCGTTATGTTTCTGCCCTTTATAAAGGTTGTTTGGGAACAATCAATAAGATCATTCATCTTACTACTAAGCCTATTAGCTAGGACTTTTGAATAAACTTGACTGAACAATTAATTAAGGAAATAGGCCTAAAATCCTTAAGAGAATTAGCACGCTCTCTCTTGTGGATAAGGATAACATTTGCAAAGTTAAAACTACCTAAACGAAAATCACCACTATAAAAATCATTAAAAAGGTTAATAATATCAAATTTCAGGACCTCCCAAAACTGCTTATAAAAAAGAACAGAAAAATCATCAAGACCAAGAGCTTTGTCACTAGGCATATCGCAAATAGCCTTCTAAATCTCCCGTTCAGAGAAAGGCCTATCTAAATCTACTAACTTAACCTTAGTATCAGGCGGATAAATGTCATTCCATCTAACATTAATCCTTCTCTTAGTCCTAGATCCAAAAATCTGCTTATAATACCTAGTAAAAGCCTCATTTAATTCCCTTTGAACAGCCACCTCCACATCATTGATAAAAATAGAATGAATCAAATTATCACGCCTCCTCTTATTAGCCACACTATGAAAGAACTTCATGTTGTTATCCCCCTCCTTAATGAACCCGGGCCCTTTGCTTCTACATGATCTTTTTTTCTTCTAAAACCAGCTTTAGATCATTTCTAAGGTTGCAAAGTCTATCCCTCTCATTGGAATTAAGAATCCTGGACTCACTAATCTTGTCTAAATCCAACATCTCACACATAATATTATCTTTCCTAATTCTAACACTACCAAAAATATACTTATTCCATTGCTTGAGAAAAAATCTTAACTTACCAAGTTTCGCAACAAAAATCTTCGTAGAATTACCCCTATATAAATTATTAAAATAAAATAATGAATTCCACTTAACAGAAACCAGATTAATAAAACTAGAATCCAATAACCACATCTTCTCAAATTTGTAACTATTACTAATAGAAATATACGAATTACATGAAAGGATGATGGGACAATGATCAGAATATAAAAAAGGCAAACCCTTAACTCTACAAATAGAAAATCTATCATCTACCTCTGAACTAATAAAAAAAATATCTAATAAAGCAAAAGAAGGACAATCTATAACGTTAGACCATGTAAAAGATCTATTGTTGAGAGGAACCTCAATCAAATTATTATCTAAAATGAATTGAATTCCTCCATGTCAGAGAAGTCACCTTATCGAAGTGATCTCTCCCCTAAAAACCTAGTGACATTGAAATCTCCCCCCATAACCCATTGATTGGGGATAAGATCCCAGAACTCAGAACATTCAACCCACAAGAGCCTCCTATCTACTTTAGTATAAGGGTCGTACACGTTATAAATGCCTAACAAAGAATTATCAGCAAGAGATGCCAGAATGAGGTGAAGAGAATATAATTTAAGAATCTCCTGAATGAGCATAAATTAATTATCCTTCCAACTAATCATAAGTCCCCCAGCACTACCATTGGCCAGAAGACAAGCCCGATTGCGGGAAAGCGACCCACCTAACCTCAAATAAAAACTAAGATCGGGGCTCTCAAATTTAGTTTCCTGAAGCAAAACAATATCAACATGATAATCTTTAAAAAAGTCCTAACCTTAACATATTTTTTAGGATCGTTCAGACCCCTAATAACAATCCTTACCAACTCAAAGAATGCACTCACTCTAATTCCCTACTCCTAATGTAATCCACATTTAACTCGGCATCAGTAAAGATAAAAGCAGTATCATTAGCCAGCTGAAATAACCAAATAGATGAAAGGCTACTCAAAGCAAAAGGTGAATAATCGCTACCATAAACAGGAACCATACTTGAGCCCAAACTTTAAGTGCTACTACTAGCATTCGAGTTCGGGAACCTACCATGATAAGCCGAAGAGTAGGATCTAATCCTAGCGCTGCGACGGACCAAACCAAAATTAGGCGTTGCTCTCTTACGCCTTCCCCTCCTAGATGAAGAAAGGGAAACAACCCTATCGGTAGAAAACCCACTACGATCCTCAAGCAAGCTACCACTATCCAAACCATCAAACTGGACACTAGGCACAAACGCCGAACAAGACCTCCCACTCTCCGCATGAAATACACATAACCCCGGACTCAAACACAAAGAGAAGAACCACACACATGATTCACTACCAAGCAACAAACAACGGCATCCATCAAAAAAAGACTATAAAGTCGCACATAGCAACTACAACCAACCAATTCTCTACAGTCCCTTAGGAATCTCCACTCACAAACCCACCAACACCACTATTCAACGATCTCGCCAAAACATCTCCTATACTAGAAAGATTTCCGCAGCCACTGACAACTAAATTCAAGCACACAGCCCCAAACCTGCTATAATCCAACCCTAAACAAAGCTTTGGACCAGTTTGGTGCAACGGATCCAAATAAGCAGTCGATGCCTTGACCTGCCTCAGACCCCAGACATCTCAATTTTTTCTTTATTCTCGACCGAAACCTACCTTTTTTAATGCTAGAAGAAATGCCCCTACCTCTCTGAGATTTCTCAGCCACAGCATATGGCAAAGAATCCACAACATACGGCAATGAATCTAAACGCTTATTGCCAATTGAAGAAGCACAAAAGTTCTCCTACCTTGAATCCTCACCATCCCCCAACTCTCCCAGTAGCCCAAAGCTATTGAAAAAATCAATATCTTCAGCCACGTTCCATACAAATCCATCATCTTCAACAAAGGATATATTAGGAGAGGCCTTAAAGACATTTTTAGATCCACAACATTGCATATCCACCCAATCGATTCTGGTCATTACTTCTTTGAAACCGCCATTTACTCCCAAAAACTCATGCTTATCCAAACACATCCTAACAAAAGGATCTAATAACAGAGAATCAAAAACCTAAGGATCCAAACTCTGCCGGAAAAAACCCACCATCTCTTCTTCAAAAACCACCCCCGACTGCAAAACAACCCCCAGCAGTTTAGAACTCCCCCTCCCCCCTGTCATCGCACTAATACCATCACCTTTTGAGAAAGGCCAAAACTCAGGAACAATTCGATCAACATTAACTGCGGAGTTTGTAACATCAAAATCCAAAAGTATCTCGTCCATCAACAGAAGACTCTTCCTCTTACTCTTCGAGAACGAGTCGGAGAAGAACCTCCTTAACTTCAAGAAATTCCAACAAAAGAAGAAAGCATGTTCCTTCCTCTCAAGTGGGCGCGGTAAGGAAGGGTAAACGCCTGTTCTTGACTCGCCAAGATCCCTCTTTTGTCATAACAAACTATCCACTACACCCTCGATGTGCCATCCTAACAATAGCAACAGATACTCTCCCTCACTTTCCTGACCAGAGAAATCCAATTCGTAAATAGACAAAAGAGAAATCAAATTCTGGCATATTCTCAAACAATTGAAGTGCATTAGTTCAAAAACAGATTTCCCTCTAAAGAAATCCGGAAACTGATCTTCCGATGACCCAAACCCCCAAAATAAAAACACCAAATCATGCTCCTGCACTCTCTCGTTTTATGACTTAAATTGCCACATCTGAAACAGCAAAGAACCCTAGGAGTTTTCCATCTAGAAGAATTTTTGGGCGAGAAAGAAATCCCATTAGAAAAAAAATTAGACTTGAAGAAAAAAAACTAACTCATCTAAAGAAAAAAATTAACCTAACAAAAATAATAATTCAAAAGCTAAAATGAAAAAACAACCTAGACTCACGGCGCAAATCAAACAATCTTCACAAGGACTCAAAAAAATAAAATCAGACTTGACTTACATATATACCCCACAACCCAAAAGTAACCACAGTCAATTAAAGGAAACAATCGGCCTAATTATAAACCACATGCCATATTCACTATAAAAAAAACACTCCCTTTCCTAAAACAAAATCGCAAATATGCCTCCTCTCTATTTTTTTTCTAAAAGAAATAGAGTTGGATCTATAAAATACCCAAACACGCAAATCAAAGCCGGTCCTTGGCCAGGGCAACCTGGGCAAACGCCCAGGGCCAGTATTTCCAAGGGGGCACTGGTATATAATATTATATATTGTTTTTTCCATCAAAATTATCATTAGTTTAAGAAAAATAAGTAAAACAAAAAATGAGCTGTCAAACCTTGTTGCAGAATCCAAAGTGCAATTTCAATACGGTATCCGCATTCATGCAGCTTTTATACTCCAATTCCCAAAATCATTTCGATTACTGCATGCCACTTTTAAATCTATACACCCTTTTCTAGTTCCAAAGCATTTCGTTTTGCTTTCTTTTATGGTTTTTTCATTTATTCAACATTTCTATGATACCCGAAGTTTGATGTTTTAAAAAAACCTCACTTAATGTCAGGTGAAGATCCAAATCTCAGTTTAATATCAAAATTTTGGAACTGCAAGGAGGTATGTAATGTTATCTTTATGCTTGATTACATTATATAATATATAGGATTTTAGTTTTGTAACATTTATTTGCATTTTAATCAGTAGCCAGTGGTTGATAAGAAGTGTTCAATCCTTAAATTATACTAAAATTGGAATCAAGGATTGTAAGGTTGGCAAGATGTTATGTAATGGATTTAGGATTTGTGCATTTATTTTATTACTATAATCGCCTTAAAAAATAAGGCCATCTTATGTTTTTGTTGCTAAAAAAGAAAATTAATGTCAAACCGATGTTTAAGTACCCTAGAAAACACAAAATTATCTTATATTATTTTAGTCTCAAATCGCACATATATTTAAATGCGTCATGTTTGAGGCATTTGGAAAAGCAAATTTATTGGTGATAATTATGTTTTTTTAATTTAAATTTTTTATTGACGATTATTAAGGATCCAATCAAGAATTTTGTCCGGGGCCTAAACTGGCATAGGACTGGCCCTGACGCAAATAATCTCAGAAAAAAGAATTGAACCAAAACTCTAAACTCTCTCTTCTTTGTTTTCTAAAATCTCAGAGGGTTCAGATCACCATTTGGGGTTCAATGAAGAATTGTGTCAATTTTGGAGAAGGCGTTTTCAGTTGTGGTTCGATTGGGGATTTGCGACTCGTGGTAGGAAGTGGCTGAAGGTTGAAGAAGGGGGTTTGCTGGTGTAGGGCGTGTATGAATTTGGGTGACCGAATTGGGATTTTATGGTTTGTATGGTAGGGTTATACGGATGCGTGGTAGGGTATTCGAACTGTGTTTTCGTTTGTGGATTTCGAAGGGGAGGATGGTGACTTATTGGATGGAGTTCAGATAAAGAAAACCATGATGGATGACTTTTGAATTGAGACGGATGGTCTGATGTTTGGTGAGGAATTTAGGTGAACGAAGGTGGTTAGGGTGTTTGACAGATGAGGTTTGTTATGGGGTAGTGATTTGCAGTGATGAAGTGCGTGACTTGTAGTGATTGGGAAGGGGGTCTGGTGGTTGTATACGTGATCCAAGGTGGCAAACCAGGGGACTTAGATATTGGATATTGATGGAGTAGTTCAGTGTGCTTGTGATGTGGACTTGTCTGTGAATTGCAGCAACGACAATGAAGAGGAGATGTTGATGATGGTAATGGTGGATTGTGGAGGGTATGTGATAGGCGGCGGAAGTCTGTGATAGGGTGAACATTTGAAGAGGTAGAACTGTCGGTTTTTGTGGATGTAGGTGACGGTTACGAGAGTTGATAGGTGAAAGGGTTCGTACATGAAGTATGGGGTAATGAGAAGAATGAGAACAGGTTGAAGTGGACGTGAGTTGATTAGGTTCTAGTCTGTGCGAAGTTGGTGATCGGATTTCTACTTGAAGATTGAAGATGGTAGAGATGGTCAGGAGTATTGAAGGCAGAGAAGAATATAGAAGGAAGAAAGAAAACCAAAAGAAAGAATTTTTTTTGGAACTTGTAAAAGAAGAGGATGTAAAATAGGAAGAAAGTTGAAAGATGGAAATAAATAAGGGAAGATTGGAAGTTTTTTGTTCTTTTTCTTTAAGACTTGAAGAGGAAGAAATGCTATTTACCGAAAAACAGGAAAGATACCAAAGAAATTTTGGCAAGTTATTTTTTTAATAAAAGATAATAAAATCAAGAAAAAAATAAAAACTAACATGGATCGGAAATTAAATAAATAATAAAACTTGATCATTACCTCCCCTACAACGGTGCTAAAAACTTGATCGTCGCTTCCTAAGAATTAAAAAAGCTCGAATTTTAAAAATAATAAGTACAAGCGCACAGGTTGTAATATGCAGGTCGGACATAGGGAGGAATTTTAAATTTTATTATTTATATATTTCTTGGGTGAGTTAGGCAATATTTGAAGATGGTTTTGAATTAATGCTAACGAATTTACTATGGATCTGAATCTAATCAGATCAATACCAAATTCAACAACTAAAATAATAGGGCAAATTACTAGAAAAAAACAACAAACAAAAACAACAAAAAATTAAAATTAGGATTATCATTGAATCTAATCAAATGGTCAATCGCTAATAAGAAAAAAATAGACCGCAAAGACAACTTGTGCTCTACCAAATCTAATAGTATAGACGACACAAGTTGCTTGAAAATTAAAATTGCAGAGAAATAAAAGAAAAGCTTTATTAATGGATAAGAATGAAATATAGAATAATGTAACTTCTATTTACAATGAATACAATGGGTATTTATAGGAGATGTAGGCACCTCTTAATATGAGTATTGGGCCTAGAAAATATCTCTTGAATATCTTTGTTTACAAATTAAAAAGATATGACATAATGGTTGAGATATTCCATGCAGATTTCGTCTCTTGATTAGTGACACATGGCAGATTGATTGGCTTTTCCTTGGCAATAGTTCAATCAAATATTCTTCTAAATGGAAGTTGAAAATGAATAGTTTGAATTGATATCCTTGAGAAGAATATGTTTATTCCTGAAATATTTACTAGTGTATATCATACATACATACATACATATGAATATATATATATATATATATAGTATAAAACTAGTCCATGTATTCTTCGGAGTAAAAGAGGCAGTGTGAATGTTACTTTCTTCAGCAAAAGAGGCTTGATGGGGATCGAACTCAGGTCTCTTTGTCCATATTTCCATGCCTTTACCAAAGAGCTACAACTTCGTTTGCAATTGAGATGGCTTTGATACGGGGAAGTAGCTTTTTCTTTGTAGTTGGCCTTTAACTGAAATGAAGGAGACGTTAATTGACAATATGTAAAAACACATAAAAATACCCAAAGTATCATTTATTTATTTTCAAAAGATAAAATGTAAGAGCATAAAATAAACACATTTCCATGTTAATCAGGCAATCCCAAAATATGCTTTTTTTGCACCAATTATGAATCGATGATTTACCTTGAATTTCTGTCTGTTCTCCGGTTTCATGTATTTTTGGATAATCCTTTACTAGTTCATAAATATCTGCACTTGACTATACCGTAGGTGATCTAAAAGTTTCATGCCTATTAGCTGTAAAAAAAAATCTTATCTCTTTAAAAGGATGATTAATATGTAGAAAACATCTATGATAGTCAAACCATAAAAATTTTGTAACGACCCGGATTTTTAACCGTTTAATTTTGAGCATTTAAAATTATTTTTAATGTTGTATTAGAATTATAAAAGGATTTTATAATTAATTTACTAATATAAACGACGTTTGTTTTTGATGAAATTAGTTCCATTGAATCGGTGGAATTATATTATTATTGGATTTCAAATTTCGTAACGCTTGAAGTTATTATTTGACCGTACGAATTATAAAGCCTAGAGATGATATAAGTGTAACCAATTAAAATCGTCAATCGCGACTTTAACTGAAGTCTGGAACTGCGTTATATAATAAATAAGGGTCGTTTTTAGAAATATCATTTTCGAGATCTTTTAAATCTTGAAATATATTCGGTTCTGGTGGAAATATCGAAACATATTCTTGGCTACTAAATTTGAACGTACAGAAATCCTTGAAAATCTTGTTCGTATGTTAGACAGTCCCAGCGGATTCCAAACAAAATATTTGATGAGATTTTGTTTGTACTGGTGAGGATAAAGCAGAAATCTCATCGTATCCTTTCAAATTTGTAAAATCTTCTATCCTATCTCATCGTATCAAATTCAGAATCTTTAACAGTCTGAAACAAATGCTGATCGATCTTGAAATATTTTCACATCTAACAAGGGAAGTCTTCCTTTGGTAAAACATTTCGGCTAACCACATGCTTTAAAATCTCACCGCAGACGTCTATAAACCATTCTACAAATTTTGTGTACTTCAGCGATGCAGTGGCCTGAGATAATTGGTTTGGCTTAATAAATAAAAATGTAGACAACTGTTGTCCTTTGGGTTGATATTTCGTAATCACCTTATTTAAAATACTTGTCTGCCACATTTTCAACAGCGTGGTGTCCACGCTTTTTCCATCCCTGCGTACCAATCAAATTCGATACCCTGCGCTCAAAGCCAAATGAACCGTGCCTGCCAAGATTTACAGCACCGTGAGTACCACGGTTCTCAATCTGTATAAATTAAAACAAGCTGACCATCTTCTTTTACTTTCCTTCATCAAATCACGAAAAACTCTTGCCTCAGGAAATCAAACCGTGCTCTTCAAAAATACACATAAATCAATTTAAAATCGAGTACTCAATTAAATCTTAAAAACCAATACTTGTTGAACTCGGATCCGTTCAAGCTTCAGGGCGATAGAGCGATCGGTGGGAGGCTGGAGGATCTCGGGTGAATTGGTGGTGAGGGCTGTTCGCTGGAACAGGGTTTGGCGAGGGGTTCTGGCCTCCGACGATCTTCTGGTGGTAAGGGATTCTGGCCAAAGGGTGCGTGTTTGTTGTTGTAGTGTGGAGTAGGGCTAAAGTCGGACTGGTCTTGGTTGCAGCAAGTTCAGAAGAGAGGGATGGGAAAGGAGGACTGTTGCTGTGTGATTTCTTATGAAGTAGTTCAATTACTGGGGTCTGGAAGGTGTGTAGGACATTGGTAGAGGCAGGGTCGGCCTGTGGTGGTTACTGATGTCGGTGGTCGGTCGAAGTGGAGTTCCCTTCGCCTGCTGTGATGAATGGGTCTGGTTTGTGGAGTGGTATTCGGTGGGGAGCACCAGTAAGCACCAAGTGCTGAAATGAGGAGATCTGATGGTTCATGACTCAGGAAGTTGTGGAGCTGGGTACGTATTTTACTTAATAAGGAAAAAGAGTAATGTTTTAAACACATGATTAACACAAAGAAAAATGACATTAGTTTTTCTACTAGTCAGTTGCGTGGAGACATCATGATGGTTGTGTTCAATACTGGAAAAGGGCTTGCGACAGGCTACTTTAGCAGGTTGAATTCAATAAGGAAGGTAAAGCATAGTAGTGATATAAATAGGAGTTTTTATGGGACATGCTAAGTCCATTTGTGGTGATGGGGTTGATGGGAACGTGGATTATGCTTCAGTGGAAGAAGGTAGTTTCGGGTCTTTGGCAAAGGGTTACACTGACGTGGTGAGTTCTGAGGTAGTGGTTGAAGTGTTTTGTTATACATTGGTTTGCTGCCTTTGTGGTACAGCACTTTGGGAAGTTTCGAACGACAATGAAGTGATGGAGTGACGACCGTAATGAATTGAGGATGGATATATTGGTAGTGTCGATTGTGAGTGGTTAGCAGTGGATGGACGGACGAATTGGAAGATGTGCATCATCAAAATGTTTAACCGGATTAATAACGAATTGGATGGAGCCAGTCACCTTAGAATCATAGCGATGAGTTCTTAGTTGCGAAACTGATGTGGTTGAGAATAAAGCTGCAGGGACTTCGTGATAAAATCAAGCGTTGTTTGATTTTAAACGAAATAAAAGCAGAAATCTTCAACTGCGAAACAAGGTGAGTAAACTCACTAAACTCTTCTTCGTTTATATTTTTATATAAGCGAGTTTTAAATTTATTTATAATAATTTTTATAACGTGATGGTTGCTTGGTTGAAATGGTTGATAAGATTGATTGATATGATTACAATCGTTGATCGATTATTTGATCTGATATTTCATTTTGATGTGAAACAATATTATTGATGTTATTAACATCTGTGGATGCAGGGAAACAGGTTGGAGGGATCCAACCGGATTCCTCAACATTTATTTTACTATTTTTCATATATGTATTCTTATATATGATGTGCTATATCATCGGCTGACCCTGTGTGTTTTGGATGGAAAATGGACCCTTTTGAATTGGTATTTTTATACCATAAGCGATACTGAAAAGTGAAAAGGGATTTCCAAGAATATTTTGAAAGTAGATTATTTATATAAAATCAACGGATTTTATATATGGAAAATATTGGTTTATTAAAGAAAACATTTTATAAATCAAAGAATATAGAGAAAACATATTTGTAAATAAATATAGAAAAAATATTTGTAAAACAAATAAAAGGACAAATATTGGCAAAATAAGGAAAAAAAGGAGATATTTGCAAATCATTTTGCAAATAGAATAAATAGAAAAGAAAAGGGAAAATATTTGTAAATCATTTACAAATAAGATAGAAAGGGAATTATTTGTAAACAATTACAAATAGGAATAAAAAGGAAATCATTTGAGAAATATTTACAAAATGGAAATAGAAAGGAATATTTGTAAAAAAATTATAAATGGATTAAAAGGGATATTTATCAAGAAAATGAACTGAGTTATGGAAAGGAATTATTCATTTAGAAATTTAATAGAATAATGGAATACTTGAAAATGGATAGAAGTGTAATAAAGGAGAATTTTACACTAGGAAGAGTTTCGACCCGTGCTTCGCACACGGGTAAACAGATCATGAATTCAAAGTGAATATTTAAGAGAGATTTGTTTTAACAGATAAAGTGAGAAGGTTAATTTATAAATAAAGTTTTATAAATTAATTTAGTTATTTATCTTTGGGTAAATAGAGTATATAAGTCAAGACTTATATAGAGAAGTAAAAATCGATTTCCACATCGATATTTGAAACTGAATATGTATGAAAGAGAATTTATCGAATAAGAGTTATTCAAAGTAAAGCTATCGAATATCAGTTTATTTGAAAGGGAGTTTATTGAATATTTGTTATTTGAAATGGGTTGAGCCAAGAGAGTTAATCCAATAGAGTTAATCCAATAAAACAAATTGATTGAGATCAACCGTTTGAGTTAAACTATTAGAGTTGAACTTTTAGAGTTATTTAGTTAGAGTTAACCAATTAGAGTTAATCAGTTAGAGTTAATCGATTAGAGTCTAATCGAACTAGAGTTATCCAAATATAGTAATCGAATGAGGGATGATGGAATATTAGTTAATCAATTAGATTTGCTCGAATTTAGTTATTCGAGATAGAGTTAAACAGAAGTAGTCATTTAAGATAAGCTACCAGTGAGCACGACTGCTAGCGTAATTCGCAGGGCTGCAGATAGCCTAAGGCGGTCGGATGTTTCCTGAGGGAATCAGGCGTAACCATTGTGATCGCTGTGATCTAGAGTCGAGCGAATGGTGTCAAGTCAAATATTAGTTAATTAATAAAAGTAATTTAGTCGAGTTAATTAAGCTAAGTTAGTCCAGTTGAACTGATCAAGTAAGCGGGTCAAAATGAGTAAATCAGACCGAGTTATCTGAACAAGGCTTAGTCCAGTAAGAGTTAAATAGAATAAGAGTAAATTGAATAAGAGTTACAGCTTAGAGTTAACCGAGTATGAGTTAATAATTTAGTTCGTTATTTATTCAAGTTAGAAAATCAAAGTATTTATAAAGTCATTATAATTCGGATGCAGGGGATTATAACACCATTGTTATAATCAAGTGTTTTTCCGTACGAGAAGCGGATTTGTAAATAAAATCCGAGGATGTCGTAAAGAAGTGTTAAAGATTTAGAAAGATGAACTTTGCCTATTTCGAAGTTAGAAATGTTGTTCAGTTAAGGTCTGAGAGGTAACTATACCCCAACTTGATTGGCTTCGTTTTTAACTAAGAAATGGTTAAGGTTCGATAGTGAAAGGTGTTTAAGTGGAAACCAAATAAAGGAGATTTGGTGTCGTGATGTTTGTTAAACATCCGTTAAATCCAGTGAAGAAGATTTGGAAATGTTTTCCAAAGAAGATCAGAAATGTTTTCTGAATATAGAAAAACACAAGGAATGGAAATGTTTTCCAAGGTTAATAACGTATATTTTCTAAATATAGTAAATAAGTAATGTTAAATAACAGGAAAAGGGAAATGAATGAACGAATGAATGAAATGATGATTATTCGATAGAATTTCCTTCGGGAAATAATATCGTTGTTTGCACACAGACATGTTTTTCATTTGATAGTTAAATCACCTACTATCAAAGTTTTGGCCATTTTACGTTGTTAATATGGAGAGACCGGTTGGATTATTATCCAGAGAACCACTCCGTATTAGCATAAGCGTTGCGAATCAAGTATGCTGAATATATTGAAGACGGAGTTATGCAAGGGCTATCCTGTTTACAGAATAGTGCCTTCGGTTTGTCCAGTCCCAGGACAGACGTGAATGGAAGAATGTCTGACAGAGTATATTCAAAGGATCGCGTAAGTTGATCTCTTCAAACGTACTTACGTTTGGTGGCGGAGGAATTCGTTTCTCTTAGCTGTATACCCGTGGTATTTTTGGAGAAATCAATTTGTGATTTGGCGGGTATGACGATGTGGCATTCAAAGTAATGGAGGTGTGATCTGTCAAAAGATAAGCTATGACCTCAAGCCTCATCAACCGGGAAATGACAAAAATCGGGCAGGCTGCATGGCTATGTGGGTCGCACCCATTAGGATGTATGATCACCTATCTAGAGAAATTCCTTTTGTTCTTAAATCTATCGATGCTGTCCCATTTCGGGAGACGGTTGCTGATCCCAACCGTTGGTGATATACATTCGATACACTCAAGCGAAATGAGTGGTCGGTCATGTGAGGGCCGGGTTGCAAGATGTTCTTGTTGAACCCAGTGTATTCGCCTCTAGAGATACACTATCGGCAGGTGGTCCCATACCTTGTCAAAGTCGGAATCCAATTTCCAATAAGTGCCCGCGAGTTTGATTTGTATACTATATATGTAGAGCGTGAGATGCAAGCGTTCTACTATATTTTAACTACTTGTGATTAGACATTATTATAATATCAGATAATATATGATTTCCAAAGTGTTTTGGGTTATCGTAAGGTAAAAACCGTCCGTGTTTATGTGTGGATTGGTCTTACGATTATCTTTTCTTTCGAAAGGATTTTGAAAGTTAAACCAAATGATTTGAGTTTACTCACACCAGTCCCATGACTGACCCAAAGTTTATTTTGTTTTGTTTTCCCTAAACTCTTGGGTGCCCAAATTTGTACGGGCAGTCAAGTAGTTAGGATTTACAGGTATGCTTGAAGAGCTTGGAGCAGGAGGCTTCAAGATTTTTCTAGCTATTGATTATTCCGCTGTGATGAAAGTGTTGTACTCTGATAGTGGTATGATATACATATACTACTTTGATTTCAAGATATGTTGTCTATTATATTTTATTCGTTCCGCTGTGAGTTGTGATCTTCGTTTTTCTTCTATTCTAACATTTCTTTCTTTCTATATTCTCATCCTCTAACTTCTTTCTAATAATGATTCGTATTTCTGTGCAATTTGGGTTGGACGTGTTGTGTTATTTGTCGACTCAAAGGGTACGGATTTGCGGGTCGTTTCATTTGGTATCAGAGCTGAAGGTTAAGTGATTACCTTGGCTCTGTGGCGTAACTCAATAGAGATGGGGTTAGTAATACCCTAGATTGAGTTTGAGTGTATATATATGAGAGCGTATTTGTAGATTTTATATAAAATTGCTTTATATTGTGTTGGCTGGTTTGTTGAGTGGTTTATGAGTTCTGGTCGATACAGAATGTACAACTGTATCGATAGGTGTTTCTAAACTCTCGAATAAGCAATTCGATACAGTATTGTTTTAAATTGGGTAAATGAAGTAATTTTGCCCAAAAACTATTTTTGATATAAATGGAATAATTTCTGAAATCTTATATAGGTGGGTTGATTGTTATTACAATCAAATGAAATAAAAGAATACTGAAATGGTTATATAATTTGTATACGGATAATGTATACAAATGAGATAAACTAAGATTTAGTTCAAACCAGAATGGGAATTCAAATTCCGAGTGATTAGAAGTATTTTCTGAAGTATTTTTAAAGTAATATAACATTACTTTGAAGGACTTTTCAATAGAAATCGTTTTAAATAGATTTTGAAATTGATTAAGCATTGAAATCACTTTAATGGCGAGAAAATAATTCGGATAATGGGTCGCGACATTATCGGTATTCATTTTCGAGTTTCTAAGTGATGGATTGCTGCCATAGTAGATTTATTAATGTACGTTCGTTTGAGAAAAGCAAAGTTGCTTTAGAAATTCAAATGTTTTGAATTGAGTTGATTATAAATATATATGATTTCAAACTAATTTGAAATAAAATCCGGGAATTTGAATTCTGAAATTAAAGTCTAACTTGTATAAGTTGAATAATTGAAATGGTAAAAGAGAATGAAATGAATTGAATTTAACTTGAGTAAGATTAAGTAAAAGTTGGATTGAACTAGTGATAATCTCAAATGGAGTTGAATAGGGAAGAAATAAAGAAATGTTGAGATTTGGATTATTAATATTCGACTTATGTATAAACAAGTTATATTGGATGATGTTGTTTGGAATTAAACAGTGGTGGAATTGGACTCAAGTATAATAGGTGGGTTGGCTTAAATAAAAATCAGACTTGGATTGATAAAATGGAAGTTGAATTGATTTGGAAACTACTGGAAATATATGCATGCTGAGCAGATATTGAATGGAAGCAGATGTAAGAGATAGAATTATGGCCGACAAAAAGGTACATGTTTACAATATTACTTGGGTTTGATGATTTTGTGAGCTTATGGGCAAGACGCTTGGCTTTTTGATTTTCTTTTGGATTGGAGAAGGCCTAGAAAGGCGAGTTGTGATGGTACCGATTGAGCCGTGCAGAGGAGATGCTGCCGAATTTTTTTTAGAATTTAAAGTGTTAGAAAATTTTCAGAATTTTTGAAAATTTTCGTTAGTAAGAATGAATTAACATTTTAATTGAAATAAATTAGTCTAGTTAAACTGAAGTTAAGGAGTGAACAAAAAGGATTTTTGGACCTAGTTTATAGGGTATGTAGCATTTTTCCTACCTTAGCAATTTCGAGGACGAAATTATTTTAAGGGGGAAGGAATGTAACGACCCGGATTTTTAACCGTTTAATTTTGAGCATTTAAAATTATTTTTAATGTTGTATTAGAATTATAAAAGGATTTTATAATTAATTTACTAATATAAACGACGTTTGTTTTTGATGAAATTAGTTCCATTGAATCGGTGGAATTATATTATTATTGGATTTCAAATTTCGTAACGCTTGAAGTTATTATTTGACCGTACGAATTATAAAGCCTAGAGATGATATAAGTGTAACCAATTAAAATCGTCAATCGCGACTTTAACTGAAGTCTGGAACTGCGTTATATAATAAATAAGGGTCGTTTTTAGAAATATCATTTTCGAGATCTTTTAAATCTTGAAATATATTCGGTTCTGGTGGAAATATCGAAACATATTCTTGGCTACTAAATTTGAACGTACAGAAATCCTTGAAAATCTTGTTCGTATGTTAGACAGTCCCAGCGGATTCCAAACAAAATATTTGATGAGATTTTGTTTGTACTGGTGAGGATAAAGCAGAAATCTCATCGTATCCTTTCAAATTTGTAAAATCTTCTATCCTATCTCATCGTATCAAATTCAGAATCTTTAACAGTCTGAAACAAATGCTGATCGATCTTGAAATATTTTCACATCTAACAAGGGAAGTCTTCCTTTGGTAAAACATTTCGGCTAACCACATGCTTTAAAATCTCACCGCAGACGTCTATAAACCTTTCTACAAATTTTGTGTACTTCAGCGATGCAGTGGCCTGAGATAATTGGTTTGGCTTAATAAATAAAAATGTAGACAACTGTTGTCCTTTGGGTTGATATTTCGTAATCACCTTATTTAAAATACTTGTCTGCCACATTTTCAACAGCGTGGTGTCCACGCTTTTTCCATCCCTGCGTACCAATCAAATTCGATACCCTGCGCTCCAAGCCAAATGAACCGTGCCTGCCAAGATTTACAGCACCGTGAGTACCACGGTTCTCAATCTGTATAAATTAAAACAAGCTGACCATCTTCTTTTACTTTCCTTCATCAAATCATGAAAAACTCTTGCCTCAGGAAATCAAACCGTGCTCTTCAAAAATACACATAAATCAATTTAAAATCGAGTACTCAATTAAATCTTAAAAACCAATACTTGTTGAACTCGGATCCGTTCAAGCTTCAGGGCGATAGAGCGATCGGTGGGAGGCTGGAGGATCTCGGGTGAATTGGTGGTGAGGGCTGTTCGCTGGAACAGGGTTTGGCGAGGGGTTCTGGCCTCCGACGATCTTCTGGTGGTAAGGGATTCTGGCCAAAGGGTGCGTGTTTGTTGTTGTAGTGTGGAGTAGGGCTAAAGTCGGACTGGTCTTGGTTGCAGCAAGTTCAGAAGAGAGGGATGGGAAAGGAGGACTGTTGCTGTGTGATTTCTTGTGAAGTAGTTCAATTACTGGGGTCTGGAAGGTGTGTAGGACATTGGTAGAGGCAGGGTCGGCCTGTGGTGGTTACTGATGTCGGTGGTCGGTCGAAGTGGAGTTCCCTTCGCCTGCTGTGATGAATGGGTCTGGTTTGTGGAGTGGTATTCGGTGGGGAGCACCAGTAAGCACCAAGTGCTGAAATGAGGAGATCTGATGGTTCATGACTCAGGAAGTTGTGGAGCTGGGTACGTATTTTACTTAATAAGGAAAAAGAGTAATGTTTTAAACACATGATTAACACAAAGAAAAATGACATTAGTTTTTCTACTAGTCAGTTGCGTGGAGACATCATGATGGTTGTGTTCAATACTGGAAAAGGGCTTGCGACAGGCTACTTTAGCAGGTTGAATTCAATAAGGAAGGTAAAGCACAGTAGTGATATAAATAGGAGTTTTTATGGGACATGCTAAGTCCATTTGTGGTGATGGGGTTGATGGGAACGTGGATTATGCTTCAGTGGAAGAAGGTAGTTTCGGGTCTTTGGCAAAGGGTTACACTGACGTGGTGAGTTCTGAGGTAGTGGTTGAAGTGTTTTGTTATACATTGGTTTGCTGCCTTTGTGGTACAGCACTTTGGGAAGTTTCGAACGACAATGAAGTGATGGAGTGACGACCGTAATGAATTGAGGATGGATATATTGGTAGTGTCGATTGTGAGTGGTTAGCAGTGGATGGACGGACGAATTGGAAGATGTGCATCATCAAAATGTTTAACTGGATTAATAACGAATTGGATGGAGCCAGTCACCTTAGAATCATAGCGATGAGTTCTTAGTTGCGAAACTGATGTGGTTGAGAATAAAGCTGCAGGGACTTCGTGATAAAATCAAGCGTTGTTTGATTTTAAACGAAATAAAAGCAGAAATCTTCAACTGCGAAACAAGGTGAGTAAACTCACTAAACTCTTCTTCGTTTATATTTTTATATAAGCGAGTTTTAAATTTATTTATAATAATTTTTATAACGTGATGGTTGCTTGGTTGAAATGGTTGATAAGATTGATTGATATGATTACAATCGTTGATCGATTATTTGATCTGATATTTCATTTTGATGTGAAACAATATTATTGATGTTATTAACATCTGTGGATGCAGGGAAACAGGTTGGAGGGATCCAACCGGATTCCTCAACATTTATTTTACTATTTTTCATATATGTATTCTTATATATGATGTGCTATATCATCGGCTGACCCTGTGTGTTTTGGATGGAAAATGGACCCTTTTGAATTGGTATTTTTATACCATAAGCGATACTGAAAAGTGAAAAGGGATTTCCAAGAATATTTTGAAAGTAGATTATTTATATAAAATCAACGGATTTTATATATGGAAAATATTGGTTTATTAAAGAAAACATTTTATAAATCAAAGAATATAGAGAAAACATATTTGTAAATAAATATAGAAAAAATATTTGTAAAACAAATAAAAGGACAAATATTGGCAAAATAAGGAAAAAAGGAGATATTTGCAAATCATTTTGCAAATAGAATAAATAGAAAAGAAAAGGGAAAATATTTGTAAATCATTTACAAATAAGATAGAAAGGGAATTATTTGTAAACAATTACAAATAGGAATAAAAAGGAAATCATTTGAGAAATATTTACAAAATGGAAATAGAAAGGAATATTTGTAAAAAAATTATAAATGGATTAAAAGGGATATTTATCAAGAAAATGAACTGAGTTATGGAAAGGAATTATTCATTTAGAAATTTAATAGAATAATGGAATACTTGAAAATGGATAGAAGTGTAATAAAGGAGAATTTTACACTAGGAAGAGTTTCGACCCGTGCTTCGCACACGGGTAAACAGATCATGAATTCAAAGTGAATATTTAAGAGAGATTTGTTTTAACAGATAAAGTGAGAAGGTTAATTTATAAATAAAGTTTTATAAATTAATTTAGTTATTTATCTTTGGGTAAATAGAGTATATAAGTCAAGACTTATATAGAGAAGTAAAAATCGATTTCCACATCGATATTTGAAACTGAATATGTATGAAAGAGAATTTATCGAATAAGAGTTATTCAAAGTAAAGCTATCGAATATCAGTTTATTTGAAAGGGAGTTTATTGAATATTTGTTATTTGAAATGGGTTGAGCCAAGAGAGTTAATCCAATAGAGTTAATCCAATAAAACAAATTGATTGAGATCAACCGTTTGAGTTAAACTATTAGAGTTGAACTTTTAGAGTTATTTAGTTAGAGTTAACCAATTAGAGTTAATCAGTTAGAGTTAATCGATTAGAATCTAATCGAACTAGAGTTATCCAAATATAGTAATCGAATGAGGGATGATGGAATATTAGTTAATCAATTAGATTTGCTCGAATTTAGTTATTCGAGATAGAGTTAAACAGAAGTAGTCATTTAAGATAAGCTACCAGTGAGCACGACTGCTAGCGTAATTCGCAGGGCTGCAGATAGCCTAAGGCGGTCGGATGTTTCCCGAGGGAATCAGGCGTAACCATTGTGATCGCTGCGATCTAGAGTCGAGCGAATGGTGTCAAGTCAAATATTAGTTAATTAATAAAAGTAATTTAGTCGAGTTAATTAAGCTAAGTTAGTCCAGTTGAACTGATCAAGTAAGCGGGTCAAAATGAGTAAATCAGACCGAGTTATCTGAACAAGGCTTAGTCCAGTAAGAGTTAAATAGAATAAGAGTAAATTGGATAAGAGTTACAGCTTAGAGTTAACCGAGTATGAGTTAATAATTTAGTTCGTTATTTATTCAAGTTAGAAAATCAAAGTATTTATAAAGTCATTATAATTCGGATGCAGGGGATTATAACACCATTGTTATAATCAAGTGTTTTTCCGTACGAGAAGCGGATTTGTAAATAAAATCCGAGGATGTCGTAAAGAAGTGTTAAAGATTTAGAAAGATGAACTTTGCCTATTTCGAAGTTAGAAATGTTGTTCAGTTAAGGTCTGAGAGGTAACTATACCCCAACTTGATTGGCTTCGTTTTTAACTAAGAAATGGTTAAGGTTCGATAGTGAAAGGTGTTTAAGTGGAAACCAAATAAAGGAGATTTGGTGTCGTGATGTTTGTTAAACATCCGTTAAATCCAGTGAAGAAGATTTGGAAATGTTTTCCAAAGAAGATCAGAAATGTTTTCTGAATATAGAAAAACACAAGGAATGGAAATGTTTTCCAAGGTTAATAACGTATATTTTCTAAATATAGTAAATAAGTAATGTTAAATAACAGGAAAAGGGAAATGAATGAACGAATGAATGAAATGATGATTGTTCGATAGAATTTCCTTCGGGAAATAATATCGTTGTTTGCACACAGACATGTTTTTCATTTGATAGTTAAATCACCTACTATCAAAGTTTTGGCCATTTTACGTTGTTAATATGGAGAGACCGGTTGGATTATTATCCAGAGAACCACTCCGTATTAGCATAAGCGTTGCGAATCAAGTATGCTGAATATATTGAAGACGGAGTTATGCAAGGGCTATCCTGTTTACAGAATAGTGCCTTCGGTTTGTCCAGTCCCAGGACAGACGTGAATGGAAGAATGTCTGACAGAGTATATTCAAAGGATCGCGTAAGTTGATCTCTTCAAACGTACTTACGTTTGGTGGCGGAGGAATTCGTTTCTCTTAGCTGTATACCCGTGGTATTTTTGGAGAAATCAATTTGTGATTTGGCGGGTATGACGATGTGGCATTCAAAGTAATGGAGGTGTGATCTGTCAAAAGATAAGCTATGACCTCAAGCCTCATCAACCGGGAAATGACAAAAATCGGGCAGGCAGCATGGCTATGTGGGTCGCACCCATTAGGATGTATGATCACCTATCTAGAGAAATTCCTTTTGTTCTTAAATCTATCGATGCTGTCCCATTTCGGGAGACGGTTGCTGATCCCAACCGTTGGTGATATACATTCGATACACTCAAGCGAAATGAGTGGTCGGTCATGTGAGGGCCGGGTTGCAAGATGTTCTTGTTGAACCCAGTGTATTCGCCTCTAGAGATACACTATCGGCAGGTGGTCCCATACCTTGTCAAAGTCGGAATCCAATTTCCAATAAGTGCCCGCGAGTTTGATTTGTATACTATATATGTAGAGCGTGAGATGCAAGCGTTCTACTATATTTTAATTACTTGTGATTAGACATTATTATAATATCAGATAATATATGATTTCCAAAGTGTTTTGGGTTATCGTAAGGTAAAAACCGTCCGTGTTTATGTGTGGATTGGTCTTACGATTATCTTTTCTTTCGAAAGGATTTTGAAAGTTAAACCAAATGATTTGAGTTTACTCACACCAGTCCCATGACTGACCCAAAGTTTATTTTGTTTTGTTTTCCCTAAACTCTTGGGTGCCCAAATTTGTACGGGCAGTCAAGTAGTTAGGATTTACAGGTATGCTTGAAGAGCTTGGAGCAGGAGGCTTCAAGATTTTTCTAGCTATTGATTATTCCGCTGTGATGAAAGTGTTGTACTCTGATAGTGGTATGATATACATATACTACTTTGATTTCAAGATATGTTGTCTATTATATTTTATTCGTTCCGCTGTGAGTTGTGATCTTCGTTTTTCTTCTATTCTAACATTTCTTTCTTTCTATATTCTCATCCTCTAACTTCTTTCTAATAATGATTCGTATTTCTGTGCAATTTGGGTTGGACGTGTTGTGTTATTTGTCGACTCAAAGGGTACGGATTTGCGGGTCGTTTCAATTTTCTTTCCATGAGGTAAAGAAAATGCTCTTATTTTTTCTGTACAGTAAGAACAAGCTAGACGACCAGCCATACTCTAACCTGGAAGCATTTCATATGCAGAAAAATCGCAAGTTGTCTGCAACAGAGATGCATACATACAAAAGTTCTTTTTTGCAAAATATCATATGTTTCTACTCCTTCGTACCACAAAATTTTTAATTCTTCAATCAACAGTTGTAAATAAACATTGATTCCTTGTGTCAGATCATCAAGACCAAGGATGAAAATTGTGAGAAACATATTGGGAGTTTTCATACAAATCCACATAGGTAAATTATAAGGTGTGACAATTATAGGTCAGGACGAATATTTAGCACCAAATTGAAAAAATGTTGAAAATCCATCCAGACATAAACTAAGTCTAACGTTACAACTCTTGGATGCAAAATCAGGATAATTCTGGTTAAAAGGCTTCCATGCTTTCTAGTCAGCTTGGTGTATTAACACACCTTCTTCCTGTGTTCTCACACTGTGTCATCTCATATGTTGCGCAGTTACAGATGATACATATAACCTTTGAAGTCTAGGAGTAATAGGTAAATAATGCATATGTTTATACAGGACTTCCTTTCCCTTTTTTTTCTTGGTTTATATCTTTCTAATTACATATTTTACAATTTTTAAGTTTGATATCTTCCTTCAAAAATAGCATGCAACCCTTTAGACATGTATCTATTTTTTCATACAGAAAACCAAAAGGTAACATCACTTTTTTTACTTCACAATGATTTTCGCACATTAAATGATTGGGAACCATATGCCGCTTCGCAGCTTGTACAATAGCTGTAAATTCAGCTTCTATGAGGTTATATTTAGATTTCATCGCAATGTATTCAGCAGTTATTGATGATTGGGTTCCGGTTTTACAGCCTTCCCAAAGGGGCTTCTTCGCGGCATCTAAAAAATCATATATTTTTTAGCTTCTACATTTGGTTTTTCTTCATCATTACCATTGTCATTAGTAAATTGTTGAACCAGGAATATTGAACGTGCAACATCTTTAACCATATATTCTACGAGATTCGTCGTAGCAATTTCATCATTCACTACATCCTCAACTTATACAGAAGTAGATGCTAACGATTCTCCATGACTGTAAAGACCCGTAACTTCCCCGTAAAGGAAAGTGTCGGATAGTTCGAGAACAAACCACAACAGAACGCATACAGAAGAACATTTCAATGTATATTACAACAATGCATCAGGTTACAAGAATATACAGAGTATAAAAGAATATTACACAGAAATATCAGAGATTTAAATTACATTTAAATACATAGCAGCGGAAAATAATACAATACACAACTAGAAGGAGATATACAGATACAAAGCTTTCCGGATATCGTTCCAGCTGTAAACCAGGATCCTGTGGATATAAATCTGCAAAACCAAAACTACTAGCTGCCCGTGTCAAAATAAGGGCACCCAGAGTTTAGGTTAAAACAATAAACTCCAGGTCAGTCATGGGACTGGTGTGAGAACTAAAACAGTTAATCTTTAATTTTAAAGCTAGGTAAATCAAGGGACCACGCCGTATAACACGGAACGGGTTTCCTCCCAAGAATACCAGTGCATAAAACAACAGCGCAATGCTAAATAAAGAAAGATGAAGCTGTTATAAGACCCAGGTCCTATCACACAATGCAACGCAAGCCGGGGGATAGGGTTTTCCCTTATAACAGCCAAAGAATGCTTGATACGTTTAAAACAAATCATTTGATACTATAATAAGTGCATAGTGTATAAAACAACTTCAAATCATAAGTATCAATCATAGGCGGCATGAGCGTCCCATGCCACTATGTCGCCATATATAGGTTTACAAATAAAACCGCAAAGTCACGTATTTGGAAATTGGATTTCCGTCTATGAACCGAGGCAAAAGATAGTCCTCAACCGATTCGAGACTGCCTAGCCCGAGTCTCAGGATCAGAACGCATCGACCCTTGGATCGTCAGGGCCGGTCCACCGATGTGGATTAAACTTAAACCCTGGACACTGCGTTTCGCCGCCCTTTGGGGCGTAAGCGAGCCAACGAATGACTCCATCGGACCCGGATCGTCCGATCTAACCGAGGCGCCTCGCAACAGCAACAACCACATAAGTCAAACTCGTCAGGGCGTGTAAAACCACTGACGCCACTTTTTAGCTAGGAGGAAACGCAGGCCCTCCCTGAGGTCCGTCTCCCGTTTTTGGTTCATACCGGGTGTGAAACACGCGAGGTAAACGTTACACAAAGCTACGCCACAAAGGCCGTGCTTTGATCATCACCACAAGACTTTGTTTTCAACAGAAGCCTTGATCTTTTGCATCTTAGCATGCCACACAGGCAAACCATCCTATGCAACCGATATCAGTCACACAGAATGAAATCCGATATCAGACACACAGTCTATTTACAAGTCCGTTCTGGGTCTGAACGAAACCGGAGGCACCTAGTACCCCGCATATCCATCGATCTCCAAGTACGTCTGGACGATCACTAACTGTTTCCGTCTTCTTGGGTGTACAGCCCAATCAAGATCATCAGTTATCACCCAAACGACGTGAAGACCTCCGGTCTTCGGCCATCGTCTTCATCTTCGACTTATCGTCGTATAAGTTATTCAGAATGGGATAAACCCGGTCTTTCCGAATAACTCGCGTATATTTTAAATAAGTGTTACACAAACACAACATACGCCTCATTCCAATTCATTAGTCACTAACCGTAAATTAATCAAGAGAATAATTCTCCAAACATTAACCCCGAAGGCCGAAACCAACATCAGATCAATATCCAGAAAACCACTCTGCTTGGCTAACCGACAGTTAGTTTCTAAATTTCACATTCATAGGGAAAGGTTCCCATTAATTTTATCCAAGATAAATTTCTTGAATTTATTCTTCTTTTGAATTTCGATTCAACTAGTCGAGATTAACGAACCTTACCGAAGTAATCATTGGTTTTAATTTCCCAATCCCAACCTATTTGTCCCATGAAGTAAAACTGGTAATACTTCATATCTAACACCACAGTGTTCTCGGTAAATTCAATTACCATTTCACGTTCAAATCTAATTAAAGATTTAACTATCGCATGGAGCAAAACTGGTGATACTCCAATTCGATTATTTCAATCTAATTAAAGATTCATTAAAACTCCACTTAGTTTTAATCTGTGACTGGGTTAAAGAATCAGTGTCATTTAAAACACGGTTCACGGTAAACCCAAAATCACATCACATTTCAATCAGTCCCTAATTGTAAATTAGCCAGTGAGCAATTCCCTAAGTATGAATCCCGAAGGCCGAAACCAACATCAGATCAATACCTCGGAAACTATTCAACTTAACTAATCTCCAGTTAGTTTCTGATTTTCTTAACTCCTTTAGGTCTAAGAACTGTATTATTGAAGATACCGTTCACGACAACCCAAAATCACATTTCATCAATGATCGGGTTAAAGAACGAGTGTTATTTAAAACACTGTCCACGATAAACCCAAAAATCAATATCGATTCAATTCCAATTAAATATTATTTAATTGGTACACTTCATTAAATCTAAATAAAAAGATTTAATCTTTTCTCAACTGGGTTCAAGAACAGTGTTAGTGAAGACACCATTCACGACAAACCCAAATCACATTTGATATTAAACACAAGGCTCTGAATAGAAAATATCCCGGCTTATATTCAATATCAAATTCTACGATTAACAAATGTCGTATTGGAAATAACGATATAAATATATATCTTTCAAATTTCCATAATAACATCTGTATAATCACGAATTCCAACATCGAAATATTCCGAAGACAATTTCGATTCAAATCCACTCCAATGCAATCATTGGAAATTTTGGTTATTTTTAAAACCCTTTCCAAATTCAATTTATTTATTTAAAAATAAATAGAATTATAATTCTAGTTCAAAACTAGTTC
Source organism: Allium sativum (assembly GCA_030737875.1). NCBI lineage: Eukaryota > Viridiplantae > Streptophyta > Magnoliopsida > Asparagales > Amaryllidaceae > Allium > Allium sativum. The sequence goes on along the minus strand of CM060916.1, from coordinate 785,235,456 downwards.
ATTTCGATAAAAATCTATTTTTATCTTTTCAAATATGGAGTTTTTCATCCCAATTCTTTCTAAATCATTTCTTATGATTTTACACAAATTATTACTATTTTTAATAATTTTATCAAGGCCTGTACAGTCGATTTCCATCAACGGCCATCGAACTGCACTTACAGCGACCTTTTTCGAATTTGATTTGGACGTATCTCCAAATCCAACCGTTAGATTTCAAATTTCAAATATCCGTTAGAAAGCTCTTTTCGATACGAACCCAACGGTTCCGGTTTTAGGAGAATCCGACGGTCGGATCTCCCGCAATGTCCGTTTGAAATAAATGGTCGAAATTCGCGAACTGCCGCGGCGCGGCGCGTTTTATTCAGGCCATTATATTATATATATAATATATTTCGTCGATTTCTATTTAAAACGAATTATATAAATAGTTTTAATATTCGTTTCAAAAGCAATTTCAACTTCCTTTTCAATTCAAATCAAAATTGAATTCTTCTTTATAAATTCGTTTTAAAATTCATTTCTATTCAATTCAAATTTCAATTCAATTTGAATTCATTTCAATTCACTTTCAATTCAATTTGAATTCGTTTTCAATTCAATTCATTTCGAAATCGTTTTCAATTCAATTCATTTCGAAATCGTTTTCAATTCAATTCATTTCGAAATCGTTTTCAATTCAATTCATTTCGAAATCGTTTTCAATTCAATTCATTTCGAAATCGTTTTCAATTCAATTCATTTCAATATGAATAAAATCGATATAAATCGTTTACGTCAAAATGGCGTCAATCTAATCAACATGGCTTCATAAATTTCTATTTTCAAATATTTTATTTCAAATATTTCTTTTTCAAAATAGTTGTTATTATCAAAATATTTCGTTCAACACATGACCAATCTCAATGGATGAGTACTGTCAACACATGAACGTTTATTTTATATCGATAAAGGTGCAAATTTTATTACTAAAATATTTCGTTCAACACATGACCAATCTCAATAGATGAGTACTGTCAACACATGAACTTTTATTTTATAATATTCTTTAATTTTCAAATTGGAATGAGGCCCAATCAATTACCATATAAAATTAATTATATGGATTTTCATACAACACATGTATATAATAGCATTGAAAAATAATCAACCATCAACCAAAGTGCACTACACTGTATAAGCATCAAATATAGATATCTAACGCTTATAACAGCCTGTCAATCTATCGATCGACATATTTAATCAATCAGGATGAGTGAACTTCAAATTTCATCCCAACACCCGTGTGGGGTTTCAAACAATCAAACACAGATTTTATTAGTGCAGTTGGGCGATGTGTGAAATTTATCGTCCCAATCAATGTCATTCAAATAGGTGTACATAAACAAACCGTCCGGTTTGTAAATGAATATTTATTCACATTCACGTTAAAATTATATTTCTAACGATAAAACATTTTATTTCAACCTATGAATTTCTATTCAATTCATTTACACAATAAAATGATATTTTTATTTTTCTAACATATTTTAGAAAATTTCGGCGGCATAACGGCACGATACTAGAAACGGGACGAGGCCTAGCCTTATCCCCGGACTAGTGAAGGCCCACGCCATTCACACATCAATCTTAATCAATTTCCAATTCAACCAATCAATCAAATCCCAATCAAATAATCTAACCAACTACACAACCAAACAAACAAGTCCATGGTATGTGGACGGGTGTCGGGTGCTTCTAATAAGCACCGTCTGCATCCTAGTATATATATATAACTAGAAAAATAGAATTTGAGTGAGAAGTTCTCACCTATAGCTATCCAAGCTCCATGGCTCTTCATTGATAGAAATCTTCATCGCTATCGCCTTTTTGTCACTTTCGTTGTCCGCTTTCACTACATATGTAAAAATCGAATTTTTACTTCGCTATTCCATATATAAAAATCATATTTTTATTTCAAAGTTCAATATATAAAGATCGAATTTTTATTTCAAAGTTCAATATATAAAAATCGAATTTTTATTACAAATTTCAATATATAAAAATCGAATTTTTATTTCAAAGTTCAATATATAAAAATCGAATTTTTATTTCAAAGTTCAATATATAAAAATTGAATTTTTATTTCAAAGTTCAATATATAAAAATCGAATTTTTATTACAAAGTTCAATATATAAAAATCGAATTTTTATTTCAAAGTTCAATATATAAAAATCGAATTTTTATTACAAAGTTCAATATATAAAAATTGAATTTTTATTTCAAAGTTCAATATATAAAAATCGAATTTTTATCACAAAGTTCAATATATAAAAATCGAATTTTTCATAACTTTACAACATAATTAAAAATTCAGTTTTACTACTTCTTTAAAAATTCAGTTTTACTACTTTATTAAAATTCAGTTTTTACTTTTTAAAAATTTCAGTTTTAAACTTTTTTATAAAATTCAGTTTTTAATCTTTTAACAAAATCAGTTTTTAATTCTTAACAAAATCAGTTTTAACTTTTAACATAAAACAGTTTTTAATTCTTAACAAAATCAGTTTTAACTTTTAACATAAAACAGTTTTTAATTCTTAACAAAATCAGTTTTAACTTTTAACATAAAACAGTTTTTACAGAATAAATAAAAAAAAAAGAAAATAAATAAACAAAAATAGAAAATGCTCACCGATGTAGCTGCGAAGGGGGAGGGGGGGGTTTTCTGGTGGCGGTCGGCGGTGGAAGGATCGTCGGCTGGGGGGGTTTGCTGGTGGCGGTCGGCGGCTTCATCTTCGCGAGCGAGGGAGGGCGTCAGCGGAACTCGAGCGATCTGGGGGGGAGCTCAGGCGGAGGCGGGGCTCGGAGCAGGACAAGGCGGTGGCGTCGATCGCCTTCTTGATTTAGGGTTTTTTTTTCTCTTTTAATTTTTGTATAAATGAATTCGGGGGGGGGGGAGGGGCCAGAGGTATAGGAGGGAAAAGTATATTTTTTTTATTATTATTATTTAATTATTATATTTTGCAAAAAGGTTGACTTTTACATATGACCTCGAAACGAGGCCCACCGCCTGTCGCCCATAGCGTTTCACCCCCATTCCGAACACAATGGGATATGTATCGCAAGCTGATTCGATTGTTACTATCAGTTTCCTTTTGAATTTTCATTTAAATCACTATATTGAATTTTAAACGCACGTTTCAAATTACCGGGGCCACATACTAACTAGAAAAATTTCAGAAAAATATTTTCTAGCTTCGTATTGACGATACGGTCCTAACAAAACTAGTTTCGTCGAATTCTGAGACCGTTTGCAAAATGGCCAATTTCCAGTCGATTAAAATCAACTGAAACTGGTCAAACGCGTTTTCCTTTGCCACGCTCACATATTGATTCGAAAAATTATGAAATTTGAAACCTAGCAATAACTTTACATCCCGGACCCAACAAAACTGGTTTCGTCGAAATCCGAGGTCGTTTGCAAAATGTCCATTTTTAAGGGCCTGAATTCCATAGCGACTATTCAGAATTTTCAACTGGACATATCTTTTGATTCCCGCTATAAAATTTTGATTATTCGGATTCATTGGAAAGATATTATCAATTAGATCCTGATGATTTTGGTTTCACTAAAATCCGGATTGTTTTGCACCCGGTACATCCAATTGAAGTTTGAAATCGAATTATCGAACTACCGCGCCATTTTCAATTCTATTTATAATTATATATAAATATTTATATTCTAACGACGACGCGTATAATATATACGTCGAATTATATTCAAAATAAATTTCTCGTCGATATTATTTAAAATAATTCATTTTAAATAATCAAAATTCGATAAAATTGCCAAAATAAAAATTTTAAACTGGCCCAGATTTTCGGGTTGTTACAATCTCCCCCACTTAAAACTTTTCGTCCCCGAAAAGGAACAAAGTCGAAAGTGGTTTGATTATTCAGCCCTACGCTCAATCTGGCTTCCATTCTCCAACTTTTCAGTTTCTGAGAATTTTCAAATTTTCAAAAATTTGGCTAACTCCCTAAATTTTCGAAAAATTTCGCCATAACCTCCCCTGCAATGGGAGCATCGGGGAATTTCAAATAGCTTCCCTGGTCCTTCAGATCTCAAAAAGAAAAAGAAAAGGCCAAGCGGCTAGCCAATAGGCTCACAAAATCATCATCACCCAAACAAAACAGGAAATTATGTAGTAAACATGTACCTATTTGTCGGGCAAACAAATTTTATTCTCTGGCTCTAGCCTCCTTGCTATGACCTGTTCAAAAGATATACATGTATGCTAGCAAATGCGACCAATTTTCAATATAAGTCAATATGTGATTCAATTAGGCTAATTGGTTAAAAATTATCAAACAATTTAACAAACAACACAAACATCAATCAATTAGTGAATTTAACGTTTCAAATTCATAATTTGATATATATACAAAAATCATGTTTTTGATGCCAAATCACAACAATGAATTCTAGCTATATATAAGTTTTGGGTTCTCACACCAGCCAATAGGAAATATATAGAAAATCACACCTTCGAAACTCGAATACCAATTCTGATGATGTCTAGACTATCATCAGAATCGTCTCCGGGCGACTAGAGTGTGACCCTATATCTATCCAATATATTAAAACTTCAAATACACGTGGATCAGACGTATACGCAAAGTCTATATATACTGGACTGTCCAAATTCAAACATAATAACTAACCATATACGAATAGTTGATTTAAATTTTCAAAACAAAATTTGTTTTCATTTTCAAAAATATACTCTTCATACTCGTTCTAGGATACTACTGATCCCATCTCTAACGAGTCATTCCATTGGATATTTCTAATCCAATATCTGATGAATTCTTTCGTATGTTTCTAATGTGTCTTGTTCTCTAGCTTTGTAAACCAAAGCTCTGATACCACGTGTAAAGACCCGTAACTTCCCCGTAAAGGAAAGTGTCGGATAGTTCGAGAACAAACCACAACAGAACGCATACAGAAGAACATTTCAATGTATATTACAACAATGCATCAGGTTACAAGAATATACAGAGTATAAAAGAATATTACACAGAAATATCAGAGATTTAAATTACATTTAAATACATAGCAGCGGAAAATAATACAATACACAACTAGAAGGAGATATACGGATACAAAGCTTTCCGGATATCGTTCCAGCTGTAAACCAGGATCCTGTGGATATAAATCTGCAAAACCAAAACTACTAGCTGCCCATGTCAAAATAAGGGCACCCAGAGTTTAGGTTAAAACAATAAACTCCAGGTCAGTCATGGGACTGGTGTGAGAACTAAAACAGTTAATCTTTAATTTTAAAGCTAGGTAAATCAAGGGACCACGCCGTATAACACGGAACGGGTTTCCTCCCAAGAATACCAGTGCATAAAACAACAGCGCAATGCTAAATAAAGAAAGATGAAGCTGTTATAAGACCCAGGTCCTATCACACAATGCAACGCAAGCCGGGGGGATAGGGTTTTCCCTTATAACAGCCAAAGAATGCTTGATACGTTTAAAACAAATCATTTGATACTATAATAAGTGCATAGTGTATAAAACAACTTCAAATCATAAGTATCAATCATAGGCGGCATGAGCGTCCCATGCCACTATGTCGCCATATATAGGTTTACAAATAAAACCGCAAAGTCACGTATTTGGAAATTGGATTTCCGTCTATGAACCGAGGCAAAAGATAGTCCTCAACCGATTCGAGACTGCCTAGCCCGAGTCTCAGGATCAGAACGCATCGACCCTTGGATCGTCAGGGCCGGTCCACCGATGTGGATTAAACTTAAACCCTGGACACTGCGTTTCGCCGCCCTTTGGGGCGTAAGCGAGCCAACGAATGACTCCATCGGACCCGGATCGTCCGATCTAACCGAGGCGCCTCGCAACAGCAACAACCACATAAGTCAAACTCGTCAGGGCGTGTAAAACCACTGACGCCACTTTTTAGCTAGGAGGAAACGCAGGCCCTCCCTGAGGTCCGTCTCCCGTTTTTGGTTCATACCGGGTGTGAAACACGCGAGGTAAACGTTACACAAAGCTACGCCACAAAGGCCGTGCTTTGATCATCACCACAAGACTTTGCTTTTCAACAGAAGCCTTGATCTTTTGCATCTTAGCATGCCACACAGGCAAACCATCCTATGCAACCGATATCAGTCACACAGAATGAAATCCGATGTCAGACACACAGTCCATTTACAAGTCCGTTCTGGGTCTGAACGAAACCGGAGGCACCTAGTACCCCGCATATCCATCGATCTCCAAGTACGTCTGGACGATCACTAACTGTTTCCATCTTCTTGGGTGTACAGCCCAATCAAGATCATCAGTTATCACCCAAACGACGTGAAGACCTCCGGTCTTCGGCCATCGTCTTCATCTTCGACTTATCGTCGTATCAGTTATTCAGAATGGGATAAACCCGGTCTTTCCGAATAACTCGCGTATATTTTAAATAAGTGTTACACAAACACAACATACGCCTCATTCCAATTCATTAGTCACTAACCGTAAATTAATCAAGAGAATAATTCTCCAAACATTAACCCCGAAGGCCGAAACCAACATCAGATCAATATCCAGAAAACCACTCTGCTTGGCTAACCGACAGTTAGTTTCTAAATTTCACATTCATAGGGAAAGGTTCCCATTAATTTTATCCAAGATAAATTTCTTGAATTTATTCTTCTTTTGAATTTCGATTCAACTAGTCGAGATTAACGAACCTTACCGAAGTAATCATTGGTTTTAATTTCCCAATCCCAACCTATTTGTCCCATGAAGTAAAACTGGTAATACTTCATATCTAACACCACAGTGTTCTCGGTAAATTCAATTACCATTTCACGTTCAAATCTAATTAAAGATTTAACTATCGCATGGAGCAAAACTGGTGATACTCCAATTCGATTATTTCAATCTAATTAAAGATTCATTAAAACTCCACTTAGTTTTAATCTGTGACTGGGTTAAAGAATCAGTGTCATTTAAAACACGGTTCACGGTAAACCCAAAATCACATCACATTTCAATCAGTCCCTAATTGTAAATTAGCCAGTGAGCAATTCCCTAAGTATGAATCCCGAAGGCCGAAACCAACATCAGATCAATACCTCGAAACTATTCAACTTAACTAATCTCCAGTTAGTTTCTGATTTTCTTAACTCCTTTAGGTCTAAGAACTGTATTATTGAAGATACCGTTCACGACAACCCAAAATCACATTTCATCAATGATCGGGTTAAAGAACGAGTGTTATTTAAAACACTGTCCACGATAAACCCAAAAATCAATATCGATTCAATTCCAATTAAATATTATTTAATTGGTACACTTCATTAAATCTAAATAAAAAGATTTAATCTTTTCTCAACTGGGTTCAAGAACAGTGTTAGTGAAGACACCATTCACGACAAACCCAAATCACATTTGATATTAAACACAAGGCTCTGAATAGAAAATATCCCGGCTTATATTCAATATCAAATTCTACGATTAACAAATGTCGTATTGGAAATAACGATATAAATATATATCTTTCAAATTTCCATAATAACATCTGTATAATCACGAATTCCAACATCGAAATATTCCGAAGACAATTTCGATTCAAATCCACTCCAATGCAATCATTGGAAATTTTGGTAATTTTTAAAACCCTTTCCAAATTCAATTTATTTATTTAAAAATAAATAGAATTATAATTCTAGTTCAAAACTAGTTCATTTCGATAAAAATCTATTTTTATCTTTTCAAATATGGAGTTTTTCATCCCAATTCTTTCTAAATCATTTCTTATGATTTTACACAAATTATTACTATTTTTAATAATTTTATCAAGGCCTGTACAGTCGATTTCCATCAACGGCCATCGAACTGCACTTACAGCGACCTTTTTCGAATTTGATTTGGACGTATCTCCAAATCCAACCGTTAGATTTCAAATATCCGTTAGAAAGCTCTTTTCGATACGAACCCAACGGTTCCGGTTTTAGGAGAATCCGACGGTCGGATCTCCCGCAATGTTCGTTTGAAATAAATGGTCGAAATTCGCGAACTGCCGCAGCGCGACGCGTTTTATTCAGGCCATTATATTATATATATAATATATATATAATATATTTCGTCGATTTCTATTTAAAACGAATTATATAAATAGTTTTAATATTCGTTTCAAAAGCAATTTCAACTTCCTTTTCAATTCAAATCAAAATTGAATTCTTCTTTATAAATTCGTTTTAAAATTCATTTCTATTCAATTCAAATTTCAATTCAATTTGAATTCATTTCAATTCACTTTCAATTCAATTTGAATTCGTTTTCAATTCAATTCATTTCGAAATCGTTTTCAATTCAATTCATTTCGAAATCGTTTTCAATTCAATTCATTTCGAAATCGTTTTCAATTCAATTCATTTCGAAATCGTTTTCAATTCAATTCATTTCGAAATCGTTTTCAATTCAATTCATTTCGAAATCGTTTTCAATTCAATTCATTTCAATATGAATAAAATCGATATAAATCGTTTACGTCAAAATGGCGTCAATCTAATCAACATGGCTTCATAAATTTCTATTTTCAAATATTTTATTTCAAATATTTCTTTTTCAAAATAGTTGTTATTATCAAAATATTTCGTTCAACACATGACCAATCTCAATGGATGAGTACTGTCAACACATGAACGTTTATTTTATATCGATAAAGGTGCAAATTTTATTACTAAAATATTTCGTTCAACACATGACCAATCTCAATAGATGAGTACTGTCAACACATGAACTTTTATTTTATAATATTCTTTAATTTTCAAATTGGAATGAGGCCCAATCAATTACCATATAAAATTAATTATATGGATTTTCATACAACACATGTATATAATAGCATTGAAAAATAATCAACCATCAACCAAAGTGCACTACACTGTATAAGCATCAAATATAGATATCTAACGCTTATAACAGCCTGTCAATCTATCGATCGACATATTTAATCAATCAGGATGAGTGAACTTCAAATTTCATCCCAACACCCGTGTGGGGTTTCAAACAATCAAACACAGATTTTATTAGTGCAGTTGGGCGATGTGTGAAATTTATCGTCCCAATCAATGTCATTCAAATAGGTGTACATAAACAAACCGTCTGGTTTGTAAATGAATATTTATTCACATTCACGTTAAAATTATATTTCTAACGATAAAACATTTTATTTCAACCTATGAATTTCTATTCAATTCATTTACACAATAAAATGATATTTTTATTTTTCTAACATATTTTAGAAAATTTCGGCGGCATAACGGCACGATACTAGAAACGGGACGAGGCCTAGCCTTATCCCCGGACTAGTGAAGGCCCACGCCATTCACACATCAATCTTAATCAATTTCCAATTCAACCAATCAATCAAATCTCAATCAAATAATCTAACCAACTACACAACCAAACAAACAAGTCCATGGTATGTGGACGGGTGTCGGGTGCTTCTAATAAGCACCGTCTGCATCCTAGTATATATATATAACTAGAAAAATAGAATTTGAGTGAGAAGTTCTCACCTATAGCTATCCAAGCTCCATGGCTCTTCATTGATAGAAATCTTCATCGCTATCGCCTTTTTGTCACTTTCGTTGTCCGCTTTCACTACATATGTAAAAATCGAATTTTTACTTCGCTATTCCATATATAAAAATCATATTTTTATTTCAAAGTTCAATATATAAAGATCGAATTTTTATTTCAAAGTTCAATATATAAAAATCAAATTTTTATTACAAATTTCAATATATAAAAATCGAATTTTTATTTCAAAGTTCAATATATAAAAATCGAATTTTTATTTCAAAGTTCAATATATAAAAATCGAATTTTTATTTCAAAGTTCAATATATAAAAATCGAATTTTTATTACAAAGTTCAATATATAAAAATCGAATTTTTATTTCAAAGTTCAATATATAAAAATCGAACTTTTATTACAAAGTTCAATATATAAAAATCGAATTTTTATTTCAAAGTTCAATATATAAAAATCGAATTTTTATCACAAAGTTCAATATATAAAAATCGAATTTTTATTACAAAGTTCAATATATAAAAATCGAATTTTTCATAACTTTACAACATAATTAAAAATTCAGTTTTACTACTTCTTTAAAAATTCAGTTTTACTACTTTATTAAAATTCAGTTTTTACTTTTTAAAAATTTCAGTTTTAAACTTTTTTATAAAATTCAGTTTTTAATCTTTTAACAAAATCAGTTTTTAATTCTTAACAAAATCAGTTTTAACTTTTAACATAAAACAGTTTTTAATTCTTAACAAAATCAGTTTTAACTTTTAACATAAAATAGTTTTTAATTCTTAACAAAATCAGTTTTAACTTTTAACATAAAACAGTTTTTACAGAATAAATAAAAAAAATAAAAAAAATAAATAAACAAAAATAGAAAATGCTCACCGATGTAGCTGCGAAGGGGGGGGTTTTTCTGGTGGCGGTCGGCGGTGGAAGGATCGTCGGCTGGGGGGGTTTGCTGGTGGCGGTCGGCGGCTTCATCTTCGCGAGCGAGGGAGGGCGTCAGCGGAACTCGAGCGATCTGGGGGGGAGCTCAGGCGGAGGCGGGGGTCGGAGCAGGACAAGGCGGTGGCGTCGATCGCCTTCTTGATTTAGGGTTTCTTTTTTTTTTTTCTCTTTTAATTTTTGTATAAATGAATTCGGGGGGGGGGGGGGGGGGGGCAGAGGTATAGGAGGGAAAAGTATATATTTTTTTATTATTATTTAATTATTATATTTTGCAAAAAGGTTGACTTTTACATATGACCTCGAAACGAGGCCCACCGCCTGTCGCCCATAGCGTTTCACCCCCATTCCAAACACAATGGGATATGTATCGCAAGCTGATTCGATTGTTACTATCAGTTTCCTTTTGAATTTTCATTTAAATCACTATATTGAATTTTAAACGCACGTTTCAAATTACCGGGGCCACATACTAACTAGAAAAATTTCAGAAAAATATTTTCTAGCTTCGTATTGACGATACGGTCCTAACAAAACTAGTTTCGTCGAATTCTGAGACCGTTTGCAAAATGGCCAATTTCCAGTCGATTAAAATCAACTGAAACTGGTCAAACGCGTTTTCCTTTGCCACGCTTACATATTGATTCGAAAAATTATGAAATTTGAAACCTAGCAATAACTTTACATCCCGGACCCAACAAAACTGGTTTCGTCGAAATCCGAGGTCGTTTGCAAAATGTCCATTTTTAAGGGCCTGAATTCCATAGCGACTATTCAGAATTTTCAACTGGACATATCTTTTGATTCCCGCTATAAAATTTTGATTATTCGGATTCATTGGAAAGATATTATCAATTAGATCCTGATGTTTTTGGTTTCACTAAAATCCGGATTGTTTTGCACCCGGTACATCCAATTGAAGTTTGAAATCGAATTATCGAACTACCGCGTCATTTTCAATTCTATTTATAATTATATATAAATATTTATATTCTAACGACGACGCGTATAATATATACGTCGAATTATATTCAAAATAAATTTCTCGTCGATATTATTTAAAATAATTCATTTTAAATAATCAAAATTCGATAAAATTGCCAAAATAAAAATTTTAAACTGGCCCAGATTTTCGGGTTGTTACAATGACGATCCCAAACCAAATAGTTTGTAAAAAACTGTACTGAAGAAAATGAACTCTAATCATTTGCAGTATCAAATGCTTCAACAATTTGCATCTACTACATGGACAATGGATTTCAACATCGTTTTCGTTGTCACTTAAAGCAAAATCAATAAACACGCTAACGCCATTAATAAATTGTTCACTTATTGTGCCATCAGTTTCTCTTCTTTTTTATATCCAGCTTCGATCAGTAAAATAATTGTCAACTTTTCCTAAGTAGATATATAATTAGAAAGTATGAAAAAATTTGCACTGACATATTATTAAAACAATTTTATTGCTGAATGTTATGATAATTGATCATTTACACTTTGCTGGTGGGTCATCCTACCTCCTATTGCAAATACAATACCATAATTAAATCGGGTAAAATCTTTTCAATTTAAATGATTCAACGAAATTTCGGTAACACTTCGCTTTAGTTCCTTAAACAATACACAATTGCATGTACAAAGGGAACATAAAGGAAGCGCTTTCAAAATTTTGAGAACCGTTTAAAATGAAATAATTTAAAAGATTTAATTTTGTTATTATGTTCATAACTTGTCCAATGCAAGGACAAATCCAACAAATATTGTATATTATGAATATAAATGTTCGTTCTGTTAACAAAACGAACATTCACATAACGATTATATACAACACTTATCAGATGAGGCCAAAAAACACTCTAAGGCTTAATTTCAATATCTAAATGCATGTATACGGATTTTATCACATATATGTATATTTCTAATATTCGATCGAACTAACTATACGTTATGAAATTAAATATCGTTTTTGATAAATTTTTATAAAACATAAACTTAATTATTTCCATTTCCACTAAATTTCTCTTAACAAGTTTAAATCTCTTATATATTAATTCACCATATATACATCCACATAATTATATTGTGACACAAACAACATAAACTTGCAGTGCATAAATTAATAACAAAAATTGGGCCTCAATTAATTCAACCTATACATAGATTAATTAACAACACTATACATACATGCATACAACACTATATATGCACGTATACATACAAAATAAATTCTAATTATCCCTATATTAGCAACATAATTAATTTAACCTATATATGCACATATTAACAACACCATATATACAAACATATAACTTAACAAACTAATTAACCTTAAATTAGCAAATCAAGGGTATTGGAAAAAATTGGGCTTATATCTTGAAAATTGTAGATGAATTGGAGCCTAGAGAGGAGGAGAGGGAGCCTTCCAAACGTTGGGGAGAGTAGCAGCGACAAGGAGGTGGTGGTGGCTGATTTTGGAATTGGGGAGGAAGGATTTGGGGGCTTTTTTGGGGAGAAACAAAATGATTTTGGGGGAGAAACGAAATGGGGAAGACAGGTTCAGGTCTACAATTTCTAATCAACTAGGCAATGGCTATCAACGGCCACTAACGACTTTAAAACCAACGGATTCCAGTGGTTTATATTTTATAACGTAAAGAAAGCTGCGGATATAAGCTTTCGCTGGAAGCCGTTGGAAACAGTCGTTGGAGGTCATTGCCAACGTCCGTGATATATGCTGTGCTTCTTGTAGTGTTACTTGGATGCACATATAATTTGGCACCAGTAATCTAATGCAAAAGATGAGAAATTGATAAGTAAGACCAAAATCTTTTTAAAAATGAAACTGTTTTTTTTTGACAAAGGACAAACTACATAACTCACTGTTATAGTGCAATCATTTGATATCTTTTTTAGTGTTACAACTAATGACTATTTTTATAGCGTGATTATGCCTTGCTAGGTTACCAATAAGAAGGACACATAGTGGTTATTGAAACTAGCATTTTCTTCGAATGTATAGAGTCATCTACACTGGTCCTTTCAAAGTAACAACATAGATATACCTTATTTTTACACTGGAAGTTGGGCGACTGTAATGACCCGAATTTTCGGTCAATTTAAAATATAGTTTTAATCAGTATAAAGTGATTTTTAAATGTTTAAATATAAAGTAAGGACCTAAAAATTATTGAAAATGAATTTTAAATTTATTACATATTATAAAAAAGTTAAAATAAGGTTATGGGATTTTTAAAATGGCAATTAAAAAGAATATTTTGAAATTCGATAATTCAGTACTAGTTTAAAAGCTAGAAATAAGACCAATTTTCAAACGGTCTTAGAATTCAACGAAACCAGCTTCATTGGTACTGTAACTATGAAATTTAGCAGGGTTTAAATTTCGTACCAATCAGGACAAGTATGTGGCCATACATGTAGAAACAAGAAATCATAGTGCAGTTAATAAGAGAATTAATTACTTGGACTAGCACTAATTCTTATGGCCTTAAGAATTAGACAACACACCACTTTATCACATGCCTCCCCTTCCATGTGTCACCCTTCCATGCATTCTCATGTCCTATACGTACATGAACCTTTGGAAGAAAGCACTCCCTTTTCCATTTTTTTTCCTCCTCTTTTTCTCCTCTTCCTCCATTTCTCCTTCACCCCTCTTGTAACTACCCGTATTTTTAACGGAGAATAAATAATTTATTTAATTATTTAAATAACGGTTTGCTAATTTAAAATGAACAGAATTAAATAATATTGAATATTTAATTAATATAAATAATAGAATAATATATTTAATTTTTGAAATAGTCGGATATAGTGAAATTCACAATATTGTGTGAATTGGATCATTTATATTATAATTCAGTTTAGAGTTGAATTATATTAACGAATATATTATATAAACGATAATTGAGCATATAAATTATATTATAATTATAGTCGAGCTCGAAATGGCATGGCAGTTCATAATTTGGCAATTCAAACTTTAAATGAATATACAGAATCCATTTTAAGTCGGATTTCTGTGAAACAAGAAATATTCGGAGCTGGTGAAGTATATTTTTCTAATGGAAGAGAAAATTTGAGATTTTGTTATGTAGATTGTGAATAGTGTCCAAATCAAATTTTTGAAAAGTCACTATGGAATTCCATTATAATTTATAACGATTTATTTATAATATAAAAGGATTTTTAATATAAACTGGGCATCGATTTGACATTGGATTTTTAAATAAGGAGTTTTAAATCCAGATATATATATATTTCGAAGCTGTATGATATTCTATGGGAATATATACGATAATATTAATTTATTAATATTAAATTTAATTATTTTTAAATATATTAAAAATTAAATGGGTTTATTTAGAGCTTTAAAAATAGTCATTTTTGCAAACGACCTCCGTTTTCAATGGAACTAATTTTTTTGGATCCAGAATATTAAACTATTGTTAGATTTCGATTTTTGTGATTTTTGGAGTCAGTATGTGGCCGTACAGGATTTTAATGTGAAAAACAGTCAATAATTTGACCTTTAAAAATACGTTGTGTGAGCAAACGAAGTCGGAATTCAACGAAACAAGTTTTGTTGGGTTCGTAATGTCAAACTCTAGCTATATGTTTATTTTCATCAGAATTGGATATCGCGTGTGATCATGGGAATTTTTAAACCATGAATACATATAACGATTGATTAAAAATGAATAAATGAATAAATTAATCAATTAAAATATTATTATCCTATACTATAAATACACCACCTAACCCAAAACCTTATTCTCTAACATCCGGAAGTCAACAGAAAAATAGCCGCCATCGATTTCTCCTTAAAACAATTTTTCGTGACTTCTAAATTCAGAAAAATTCAAATAAACTACAAAAAAATTACAAAACAGTGGTCTTTGGATTTGTTTTGGGTTCAGCTTCATTTCTATATCTGTTTGGTAGGATGCGACGCCCTCTGGAGGTGTTCAAAAACTTCACAGTAAACCTAGGGCATGGTATCTTGGGCGAATAAGTTTTCGGTTGGTGATTTGAAGCATGGATTCATGCTTGCAGAGGAAAAAACGAGATTGATTTTGAATGTTTGGTGAATTTTCGGGAAAAAGGATGTCGCGTTTTTTTGTATACCGGCGCTGGAAGGCCTCACGATGCATCTGAGCAGAGGGCTTCAAGTGTTACACGATGGGTATGTGATGAGAGAGCAAGCATAGAGATGAACGACTGTGTAGTCGGAATTGGTTTCAGTTGAGAGATCGAGTTGAGGTGATGAACTAAAAGCATGACATGTTTTGGGTGAAGCAATAATTAGCTTGGGGGAGAAGTGCGACGAGGAATGGATTAATGTAGGTAACGACGTGATTAAGGATATAATTAAGATTCAAATTATGTATTTAAATTATTAATAATGAAGTGTTTGATGATGGCTTGGTTTAGGTTTCTTACTAGAAACGTGCTAGGCAAATTCGAAGTGAGGAAGAAATGTATATGTGGGATGTAGGAGAAGTGCGGATTGGGTTGGTGCAAAGGTTTGGGCGAATGACTAAACTGGTGAGACCCGTTTAATAATAGACTAAGTTATTTAAATTTAAATTAGTATTGAAAACTGTATAAATCATTACTGTTGCATACGATATCAGAATCTGACGAAACAAGAGACGTTGGATCCGTCTCGACAAATACTATACAATGGAACTGGTTTGGAATTAATTGGAGCTAGCTGCAATTTATAGCAGAATAAATTATCTGATTTGAATCAATGACAATAAATCGTTGTATAACGATTAAAAATCAAAGTGAGTAAGTATCACTAACTCTGATCAGTTTATATTTGTAACACCCCGAATTTCGGTTAATGCTAAAATTCACTAATTGCAGAATAAATAATCTCAGATGTGAGAATTGGGGGAAATGGGCTGCGTCATTACGTTCGTCTCGGAAAAACACGCAGAATAGAGTCCGAAATTTTGTAAATCGGAGTTCGTATGGCCCAGTTAAGGCCCAATGAAGTTTGCAGAAAAATTAAAGCTAAAAACAGATTTAAAAATTCAAATTCAGATTTCAAAATAGAACCAGCGGGGCCAGGCGGGAAAATTCCCGCCCTAACCATGTCGACAGGGCTGTCGACAGGCCTGTCGACAGGGGGGTCGACTTGCCTGTCGACACGGCGTGTCGAGCCAGAGGGCTTGGGTGCACCAGATTTGGTTTTCTGGCTAGGGCTGGGCTGGGTTCTAGAGATTTCTGAAATCTAAGGGTCCTAATCTAATCTAGGGTTAATCTAAGGGCCTAAAACACTCAGCTAATCTATAAATACACCCTAAACCTACCCTAATCCATACTAAAAATAGAAATGATGGACTCATGCCGCCAAATTAAATCTTAGAAGGAGCCTCCACTAATTTATGAAGGAAGTTGCAAGCTAATCAACCTCTAATCATCATCTTCTTCATATTTAGCAACTAATTCCACTTCATAAGTTTGCTAATCTTGGGTTTGGTGAGTTTCTATCACTTTAACATCAATTGCTAAAGTAAGTAGATTGGGTGTAATGAGACTTATGGTCTTAAATGCGGATTAGTGAGTTTGAATCATTTGTAATGATATGCTACTCTATGTTTTCCTATGTTTATGCATGTTTAACAAGTGGGTTTATGCATGTTTAATAAGTGGGTTTATGCATATCTAATAAGTGGGTTTATGCATGTTTAACAAGTGAGTTATGCAAGTTCATATGCAAGTTATGTGTATGATGTTATGTAAGTTATGTGTAGGTTGTTATGCAAGTTCATATGCAAGTTATGTATATGCTTAAATGCAAGTTTAACATGATATGCAAGTTATGCATGCTTATGCAAGTATGTGAATGCTTATGCAAGTTATGTATATGCTTAAATGCAAGTTTAACATGATATGCAAGTTATGCATGCTTATGCAAGTATGTGAATGCTTATGCAAGTTATGTATATGCTTAAATGCAAGTTTAACATGATATGCAAGTTATGCATGCTTATGCAAGTATGTGAATGCTTATGCAAGAATGTGAATGCTTATGCAAGTTATGTGTATGCTTAAATGCATGTTTAACATGTTATGCAAGTTATGAGAATGCTTATATGCAAGTTCAACATGTTATGCAAGATGTGTGTATGATAATTCAAGTTTGGGTTAAATGTAGTTGGGTTAATATATGCTCATATATGCAAGTTGACATCCTCTTAACCCATGACAAAGTTATATGCTAAGATTTGGTTAAACCCATGATATTTGTGATGGATCTTCCCTTTATTATGTCATGAAATGAGAACGATTTACATGGGGAACGATGGGGTTAATAAATATGTTAATAAAAGTATGATTGGGTATGATTAAGCATACCATAAAAATAAATTAACATAAGTGGGAATTTACCTATTGAGTTAGGTCTACCCCATGGGAATTTACCTATTGAGTTAGGTCTACCCATGTTATGAAAAACTTGATATTAATTAGGGATAATTAATATGGGGGTGATTAATTAGGTGTAATTAATCAACTAAGACACGAGGTTGGACCCTTTTGTAGCGGAAGTCTGCCCGGAACCGACCGGCCATCCAGCGGCTACAAATGATTGGCCCAATGTGAGAGGTCTTAGTCATAAATTAAATACGTGATTAAAGTAAAGACACGAGGTTAGACCCTTTTTATGACAGAAGTCTGCCCGGAACCAACCGGCATATCCAGCAGTCATAAAAGATGGTCTAATGTGAGAGGTCTTTATGAGGTCATGATCTTAATTAATTAATTAAGAAACACTTAACCATATTAGCATGTAGAGGGACATGAGGGGTTAAGTGGGTGCCTTGGGTGGCATGTGAAAATCTAGTGGGTTGCCTTGGGTGGCAATAGAAAATACGATTAGAATACTTAACCAAGTGGAAACATGTAATTAAACATGATTAAAGGGTTAAGTGGGATACACTAGATAAGTGACAAGCTTAGGTGGGTAGCTTGTGGGGGCCCATTTCAACCAATATCCCAAACATATCTTTGTGGGCTCGACTCTAGTCGGGTGACGGGACACGCATATTGGGCTTGACTATAAGAGGCCAAAACGGGTTAGCGGTGGCAACGCAGGATCAACGGGTTTCATATGCGTGTGTGGACCCGGGCTGGTTGGTAAGTCGTTGTTGCATCGTGTAGATATAAAGCCGTGCACCGTTGATATTATCAGGTGGCCACCTTGGGGAATGATACACCCCATTGTGGGACCAGCACGGGTATCTACGGTAGGGAGCCGATCGCTTGGGAGTAGTGGGTATACCTAGTGGAGATAGGGGCAGACGGCACCTATGTAGTGAGCTAGGGGTATGCGAAACTACTGGGTAAATTTTCTAAGTCCTTGGGTGGGATCAACCTTTAAGTAGGAATGACTGGTGTGGTGCAGTTAGAAATTATCCTTGGGTGGGTAGATGCGTCTTTACAGTTATCTTAGTTTATCCTAAGTCTACCAAGCTGCTTAGTGTAGCCATTCATCCCCAGACATTACCGTAGGTCAAGTTTATGTCTTCTCTGGTTACTTTAATGATTGTATTGTTAAAGTTATAGGACTCGCTCAGACTTATGTCTGACCCCGTTGTTTTTATCTTTTTCCCAACCCTCAGGTCCTTCGGTGGATCCTAGCAGTAGTGGAGCTTGATCGGATTGCTGTTCCAGTCTTTAGGAGCTTGGATAGATGTAAATCTCCATTTACCCAGTTATCTTTTCTTTTGTCCTGGCTATCGTATGAGAGAGTGGGATTATGTACTTATTTATTTTGATGGATATTGTACTTGACTTTTATTGTGGTTTTATGATGTAACCAGACATGTTTATTTCCGCTGTTATGAGATGATGTTTTAAATTTCAAGTATTATTTATATCTGTCTTGTTGTAATTTTTCTGTTCTATATTCACTAAAATACTCCACCGATGCTATGGCATTCCCTTAGAGAGTGACCATAGCGGGCGTGGGGTGTTACACGTGGTATCAGAGCAAAGGTTACCGGAACAGATAAAATTTTTAGAAAACTATTTTTATAAAAACATTTTTGGAAGAGATATTTTCAAAAACATGTCTTTTAAGAGAAAAGTTTTTGAAAGAAAAGCATAATCCCCAATAGCCATATCTATATCCTTCGAATTCTCCATTTTGAATCTTTCCTTTTTCGTTCCAGCATGGCTAAGGATCTTAACTTTCCGGAGGGTGTGACGGTACCAGTATGGTATAGGAGATTGATGGAGGCTAGGGCCACCACTGCGGGTCCAGCAAATGTTCCTCCACCAACCGTAGCACCCGATCTTCCTCCTCCCCCTCCTCCTTGCATGGATACTTTTGCTAAGACTTGCAAGGAATTCAAAGCTATGGGAGGAAAACCTTTTCAAGGATCTGAGACTTTTGTGGAGGCTAGAGATTGGCTTAAGGAGGTGGAAGAATTGATAGATATCTTTGAGATGGAAGAAGGGAAGAAAGTCAAGTTAGCTGCTTGGTTAATGAAAGGAGAGGCCTCATTCTGGTGGGAGGTCACTAATGGAGAACGCCCCGTTGAATCTTGGGCGGATTTTAGGCAAAGATTTGTGGCAAAGTTTCTCTCAAGGGCGGAGGAAAACTTGTATATGGAAAGATTCTTGACTCTAAAGCAAGGAAATCTCTCAATGAAGGAATATGTCAACAAGTTTAATCAATTGGCAAGGTTTGGCCTAGACATGGTAAATACACCGGAGAAGAAGGCTTTGAGGTTCGTGAAAGGCTTGAATGAACCAATGCATGGGTTGGCTATGACTCATATCCCTATGGGGGCCACCTTCGAGAAGCTAGTTGACATGGCACTCATGCATGAAGAAGAGAAGGGTCCCAATGCTAATAAGGCACCCGAGAAGAAGGGAGATCAAAAGAGACCTCAGCAACAACAACAAAACAAAGGAGGGAAAGGCAACGGTGGCAAGGGCAAGAAGAAGAAGTGTTTCAATTGTGGGACACCTGGCCACCTAAGCAAGGATTGTCGCAAGAAGAAGAAGACTGACTGCTTCCACTATGGCGAAGCAGGGCATCTAGTGAAAGACTGTCCTAAGAAAGGGCAAAGGACGGGGTCTACCTCAGGAGGACAGGTGCAAGCTCTTATGGCACCAGGTCAGGCTAGGGGCAAGTACAGGCTCTCGCGGTTCCATCGATTCAGGAAAGAGGTAGAACTATTTCCGTTGAAAGTCTGGTTTTTCTATTTGATCATCCTGTCCGTACATTGTTTGATTCAGGCGCATCGCATTCGTTTATCTCATCATCATTAGTTGAGTCACTGCACTTAGACACCAGTCTGGTAGATGATCCCTTGGTTGTTTTAAACCCAATTGGGGGCTCCACTTATTTGTCCATGATATGTTTGGGTTTGAAGATTTCTATACTTAGCATTGAGTTTAGATGTGATGCTTTTGTGTTGGGCTTCACGGGCTATGGGTTGATTTTGGGCATGGACTGGTTATCCAGTAATGGTGCCGTTCTTGATTGCGAAAGGAGAGTTGTTAGGCTCATGACCCGCTTGGGTAACACTCTCGAGATTTCTTGTAATCCCATGGATTCTGTTATGCTAAGTTATCTTGAATCGCTTGACGCTTCGGTCGAGAGTTTACAATCTGTTAAAGTGGTCCGGGAATATCCGGATGTGTTTGAGGAGGTGAAGGGCTTACCTCCGAAGCGGGAGATTGACTTCCGAATATATCTGGTGGATAATGCTAAACCTGTATCTTTACCAGTGCGCCACATGGCTCCTCGTGAGAGGAGGGAACTCCATAAGCAAGTAGGGGAGTTGCTTGAGAAGGGGTTCGTAAGACGGAGTATATCGGAGTGGGGTGCTCCAGTAGTATTTGCTACGAAGGCGGATGGGTCCCTCAGACTTTGTGTAGACTATAGAGAACTCAACAAGCTCACAAAGAAAAATAGACACCCATTGCCGAGGATTGATGATCTTTTCGATCAGTTGGTTGGCACTTCAGTATTTTCTCAGTTGGACTTAGCCACGGGGTTTCATCAGTTGAGAGTGGCTGAGGATAGCATAGACAAGATTGCCTTTGGGACTCCGGATGGTTTCTATGAGTGGCTGGTGATGCCATTTGGGTTGACGAACGCCCCTGCATACTTTGTGGATTTGATGAGTAGGGTGTTCAGGGAGTTCCTTAATAAATTCGTGGTGGTCTTTGTGGATGATATCCTAGTATTTTCTAAGAGTGAAGAAGAGCATGCCCTACATCTTGGGGAGGTATTGAAGACTCTTCGAGCACATAGCCTTAAGGCTAAATTCTCTAAATGTCACTTCTGGAGGAAGGAGGTGCGGTTCTTGGGGCACGTGGTCTCCAAGGAAGGGATAGCTGTGGATCCCGCGAAGGTAGTATCAATTCAGGATTGGAAGGTTCCGAAGAATGCTACCGAAGTAAGAAGTTTCTTGGGGTTGGCGGGTTACTATAGGAAGTTTATCAAAGACTTCGCGAAGATATCAGCCCCATTAACCCGCTTAACGAAGAAGAATCTTGTTTTCGCATGGGACGTAGATTGTGATGATGCGTTCCGACGGTTAAAGAGAGCTTTAACCACTGCTCCAGTTTTAGTGTTGCCAGATGGGAGCAAGCCATTTGTTGTCTATACCGATGCTTGTGGGACAGGACTAGGCGCAGTCTTAATGCAAGAGGGAAGGGTAATAGCCTATGGTGGAAGGCAGTTGAGAGTGCATGAGAAAAATTACCCTACCCATGATTTAGAGTTGGCCGCTATTGTTTTTGCGCTTAAGATTTGGCGCCATTATCTTCTCGGTGAGAGATTCGAATTGTTCACTGACCACAAATCATTGAAGTACTTGTTTTCTCAGAAGGATTTGAATTTGAGACAGCAAAGGTGGATGGAGTTCTTAGCATCCTATGATTTCGAGATAGCGTATACCTCTGGCAAGGGTAACGTGGTGGCAGACGCCTTGAGCAGAAAAAGGTTGTCTTTGAGTCCATTGTTCGTGGAACAACGAAGCTTGGAATTTATCTCGATGTTTGATTTCAGACCTTCCGTTGATTATGTACCCGGTTTGCTAGCTTCCTTAGAGGTTAGACCTACTCTTTTGGGGCGGGTTGGAGAAGCACAGAGGGACGACCCACAGTTGGTTGAGTTGGTGGAGAAGCTCATAAGGGGGGAGTCATCCAGCCATTTGAGTAGGTATACCCTAGACGATAGGGGGTGCTTGCGTAGAGACGGTAGACTTTGTGTACCGCAAGACGAGGGTTTGAGGAAGGTTATTCTTGATGATGCACACCGTTCTAGGATGACCATTCATCCCGGTGGGGACAAGATGTACCAAGACATGAAGAGGGTTTTCTTCTGGGCCGGTATGAAGAAAGATGTGGCCGAGTATGTCGCTCGATGCTTGGTGTGCCAGCAAGTGAAGGCGGAGCAAAGGAAACCAAGTGGGTTGCTTCACCCATTGGAAGTTCCGCAATGGAAGTGGGACAGTGTCTCAATGGATTTTATTGACGGGTTACCCAGATCAAGAAAGGGTAATACGGGAATTTGGGTGGTGGTAGACAGACTTACTAAGAGCGCCCATTTCATACCTGTGAAGAGCAAGAGGACCGCTCCATGGCTAGCTTCAGTATATCTTCGAGAGATAGTTCGATTGCATGGGGTACCCTCTAGCATAGTGAGTGATCGAGATCCTATCTTCACTAGCGAGTTCTGGAGAAGTTTGCAAGAAGCAGTGGGGACTCAATTGTGTCTGAGCACTGCATATCATCCTCAGACAGACGACCAGACTGAGAGGGTGAATCGTGTCCTAGAAGACCTTTTGAGGCTTTGTATCTTAGATTTTGGAGGTACATGGGAAGAGCATCTTCCATTGGTGGAGTTCGCATATAATAACAGCTTTCAGTCCAGTATTGGTATGGCTCCTTTCGAAGCTCTTTATGGAAGGCCTTGTCGATCACCTACATGTTGGTGGGAATCTACGGATAAGATCTTGCTTGGGCCTGATATGGTTAGGGAGACTTCTGAGAAGATTGACTTGATTCGAAGAAGGATGAAAGCAGCGCAGGATAGGCAAAAATCTTATGCGGACAAGAGAAGGACGGATCTTGAGTTTGAAGTCGGGGACATGGTCTTCGTCAAAGTGTCTCCATTACGAAATGTGGTTCGCTTTGGATCTGTTGGGAAGTTAGCACCAAGGTTCGTAGGGCCATTTCCCATTAAGGAAAGAATTGGACGGATGGCATATAGAGTGGAGTTGCCTGACAGACTTAGTGGTGTACATGATGTATTCCATGTGTCCCATTTGAGGAAGTGCTTACATGAGACCGCAGAGGTGGTAGAGCCGAGCTTGCTTACAGAAGTGGAAGTAGAGCGTGATGCGACTATTCGACGAGCTCCTACCCGCATCCTTGGGTCAGAGACTAGGAAGTTGAGAAACAGAGAGGTTCAACTAGTCAAAGTGCAATGGGGAGAAGATGAAAGCAACGCAACTTGGGAGACGGATGCGAAGATGCGTTCATTGTACCCATTTCTTTTTGAGGGTATGTCCTTACTTTCTCCTCTATCGTTGTCTAGTACTTATCTTATCTTTAGTATATCCTCTCGTTAGTACTGATTGACCTTTAGATAGGGTAAACCTATGGTTGAAACATGTGTTTGAGACATGTTATAGTTGATGGATGCAAGTGGATGCAAGTGTTTGCTAGTGGTTGCTCGTGGATGCATATATACACACTCTAGGCACTAGATCGGCTCAATCACTTCATATTGCATATTGCATAAAATTGTGTGTAGGAAGCTATATTTTTGGATGTATAATGATTGGGTTATCATATGGATGATGCATTTTGGTGAATGATTGTGCACTCATATAGATATTGTATGTGTCGATAGGGTTTTCTCGCATACATAATGGATGCATGGCACTATCATGGTTTGCATATGTTCATACATTAGATAGGGAACATATACACACACTTTTTGCATATGCTCATACATCATTAGGAACTGTTTTAAGGACAATGGATGCCCGTGTTTGATGGTTTGAGTAGATGGTTGTTTGGATGGTAGGATATGCATTCTCCTTAGCTTAAAGATTTCGGGGACGAAATCCTTTAAGGAGGGGAGAATGTAACACCCCGAATTTCGGTTAATGCTAAAATTCACTAATTGCAGAATAAATAATCTCAGATGTGAGAATTGGGGGAAACGGGCTGCGTCATTGCGTTCGTCTCGGAAAAACACGCAGAATAGAGTCCGAAATTTTGTAAATCGGAGTCCGTATGGCCCAGTTAAGGCCCAATGAAGTTTGCAGAAAAATTAAAGCTAAAAACAGATTTAAAAATTCAAATTCAGATTTCAAAATAGAACCAGCGGGGCCAGGCGGGAAAATTCCCGCCCTAACCATGTCGACAGGGCTGTCGACAGGCCTGTCGACAGGGGGGTCGACTTGCCTGTCGACACGGCGTGTCGAGCCAGAGGGCTTGGGTGCACCAGATTTGGTTTTCTGGCTAGGGCTGGGCTGGGTTCTAGAGATTTCCGAAATCTAAGGGTCCTAATCTAATCTAGGGTTAATCTAAGGGCCTAAAACACTCAGCTAATCTATAAATACACCCTAAACCTACCCTAATCCATACTAAAAATAGAAATGATGGACTCATGCCGCCAAATTAAATCTTAGAAGGAGCCTCCACTAATTTATGAAGGAAGTTGCAAGCTAATCAACCTCTAATCATCATCTTCTTCATATTTAGCAACTAATTCCACTTCATAAGTTTGCTAATCTTGGGTTTGGTGAGTTTCTATCACTTTAACATCAATTGCTAAAGTAAGTAGATTGGGTGTAATGAGACTTATGGTCTTAAATGCGGATTAGTGAGTTTGAATCATTTGTAATGATATGCTACTCTATGTTTTCCTATGTTTATGCATGTTTAACAAGTGGGTTTATGCATGTTTAATAAGTGGGTTTATGCATATCTAATAAGTGGGTTTATGCATGTTTAACAAGTGAGTTATGCAAGTTCATATGCAAGTTATGTGTATGATGTTATGTAAGTTATGTGTAGGTTGTTATGCAAGTTCATATGCAAGTTATGTATATGCTTAAATGCAAGTTTAACATGATATGCAAGTTATGCATGCTTATGCAAGTATGTGAATGCTTATGCAAGTTATGTATATGCTTAAATGCAAGTTTAACATGATATGCAAGTTATGCATGCTTATGCAAGTATGTGAATGCTTATGCAAGTTATGTATATGCTTAAATGCAAGTTTAACATGATATGCAAGTTATGCATGCTTATGCAAGTATGTGAATGCTTATGCAAGAATGTGAATGCTTATGCAAGTTATGTGTATGCTTAAATGCATGTTTAACATGTTATGCAAGTTATGAGAATGCTTATATGCAAGTTCAACATGTTATGCAAGATGTGTGTATGATAATTCAAGTTTGGGTTAAATGTAGTTGGGTTAATATATGCTCATATATGCAAGTTGACATCCTCTTAACCCATGACAAAGTTATATGCTAAGATTTGGTTAAACCCATGATATTTGTGATGGATCTTCCCTTTATTATGTCATGAAATGAGAACGATTTACGTGGGGAACGATGGGGTTAATAAATATGTTAATAAAAGTATGATTGGGTATGATTAAGCATACCATAAAAATAAATTAACATAAGTGGGAATTTACCTATTGAGTTAGGTCTACCCCATAGGAATTTACCTATTGAGTTAGGTCTACCCATGTTATGAAAAACTTGATATTAATTAGGGATAATTAATATGGGGGTGATTAATTAGGTGTAATTAATCAACTAAGACACGAGGTTGGACCCTTTTGTAGCGGAAGTCTGCCCGGAACCGACCGGCCATCCAGCGGCTACAAATGATTGGCCCAATGTGAGAGGTCTTAGTCATAAATTAAATACGTGATTAAAGTAAAGACACGAGGTTAGACCCTTTTTATGACAGAAGTCTGCCCGGAACCAACCGGCATATCCAGCAGTCATAAAAGATGGTCTAATGTGAGAGGTCTTTATGAGGTCATGATCTTAATTAATTAATTAAGAAACACTTAACCATATTAGCATGTAGAGGGACATGAGGGGTTAAGTGGGTGCCTTGGGTGGCATGTGAAAATCTAGTGGGTTGCCTTGGGTGGCAATAGAAAATACGATTAGAATACTTAACCAAGTGGAAACATGTAATTAAACATGATTAAAGGGTTAAGTGGGATACACTAGATAAGTGACAAGCTTAGGTGGGTAGATTGTGGGGGCCCATTTCAACCAATATCCCAAACGTATCTTTGTGGGCTCGACTCTAGTCGGGTGACGGGACACGCATATTGGGCTTGACTATAAGAGGCCAAAACGGGTTAGCGGTGGCAACGCAGGATCAACGGGTTTCATATGCGTGTGTGGACCCGGGCTGGTTGGTAAGTCGTTGTTGCATCGTGTAGATATAAAGCCGTGCACCGTTGATATTATTAGGTGGCCACCTTGGGGAATGATACACCCCATTGTGGGACCAGCACGGGTATCTACGGTAGGGAGCCGATCGCTTGGGAGTAGTGGGTACACCTAGTGGAGATAGGGGCAGACGGCACCTATGTAGTGAGCTAGGGGTATGCGAAACTACTGGGTAAATTTTCTAAGTCCTTGGGTGGGATCAACCTTTAAGTAGGAATGACTGGTGTGGTGCAGTTAGAAATTATCCTTGGGTGGGTAGATGCGTCTTTACAGTTATCTTAGTTTATCCTAAGTCTACCAAGCTGCTTAGTGTAGCCATTCATCCCCAGACATTACCGTAGGTCAAGTTTATGTCTTCTCTGGTTACTTTAATGATTGTATTGTTAAAGTTATAGGACTCGCTCAGACTTATGTCTGACCCCGTTGTTTTTATCTTTTTCCCAACCCTCAGGTCCTACGGTGGATCCTAGCAGTAGTGGAGCTTGATCGGATTGCTGTTCCAGTCTTTAGGAGCTTGGATAGATGTAAAGCTCCAGTTACCCAGTTATCTTTTCTTTTGTCCTGGCTATTGTATGAGAGAGTGGTATTATGTACTTATTTATTTTGATGGATATTGTACTTGACTTTTATTGTGGTTTTATGATGTAACCAGACATGTTTATTTCCGCTGTTATGAGATGATGTTTTAAATTTCAAGTATTATTTATATCTGTCTTGTTGTAATTTTTCTGTTCTATATTCACTAAAATACTCCACCGATGCTATGGCATTCCCTTAGAGAGTGACCATAGCGGGCGTGGGGTGTTACAATATTTTTATAACGTACTTCTAGTAATGATAAATGCTGATAGACTACTGTGTGATGATTGCTTGGTTGAATTGCTTATTTATTGGTTAAAATTATAGGTAACGATATATATAATAAATCGTTAATCAAATATTGGTTCTGTTTATCAGAATATTTCATATTGAAATGAAATCAATGTTATTTATATTGTTGAACATCTATGGATGCAGGGAAACAGGTTGGAGGGATCCAACTGGATTCCTCAATATTTATAATACTATTTGTTTTCATATATTGTGATATATGATGTGATATATAATCTGTGATTAATTATGGGTGTGTAAATGATGTTGATCATGGTTATTTGGTATTTTATATACCATAAGAAATACTGGAAAGTGAAAAGGGAATTTTCAAAGTGTAATTTGAAAATAATATATTTATAAAATCAAAGAATTTTATAAAAGGAATATTTATAAAATCAAAGAATTTTATAAAAGGAGTATTTATCTAGAAAATAAATAGAAGTATAAAAGGAGTATTTATTTAGAAAATAAATAGAAGTATAAAAGGAGAATTTATTTAGAAAGTAAATAGAAGTATAAAAGGAGTATTTATTTAGAAAGTAAATAGAAGTATAAAAGGAATTTTATTTAGAAAGTAAATAGAAGTATAAAAGGAATATTTATTTAGAAAGTAAATAGAATTATAAAAGGAATATTTGACGAGATATAAAAGAATTATGAGAAGATTGTTTAAGTGGATATTAAATAGAAATTTGTTTTAACAAATAGATTAAGAAGATTAATTTATAAATAATGTTTTATAAATTAAATAAAATATTTATCATTTAATAAACAAAATATATAAGACTGAATTTATATAGAGAAGTAGGAATCAGTTTTAACACCGATATTTTAAATGGAATTTGAGTAGCATTTATAAAGGTGATTATAAATGGGATTATAAGTGTTAGAAGAAAAAAATTAGATTTTATATAAATAATTCTATAATTAGAAGTATAAATAGAAATTGGATTTGGGATATTTTTTTTAATATGAAATCAAACTGTTTTGATTACAAAGAAGAAATATTATTTACATTTAATGTGAATAAAGGATTTAAGTAAATATTCTGCTAATAAAATATTTATAAAGTAAATAGGGTTTGAAATAGGAATTAAAATGGAGTTAAAGGAATTAGAAACTGACTGGAGATTAGTTAAGTTGAACAGCTGTCTGGGTATTGATCTGATGTTGGTTTCGGCCTTTGGGGTTTATACTTGTGAAGTTGTTCTCTTGCTAGTTTACAGTTAGAGACTGATAGAGGTGGAAAGATATTGATGCGTGAATCAGAAATGGAAACGTTTTCCAAAGTTAATAACGTATATCTTCTAATTTTAGACAATAAGTAATTTATGAATATAAGGAAACGATAAATGGGAAATTGGAAAATGAAATGATTATTGATCGGTAAGATTTCCATTTGGGAATACGACCGTTGTTTGTACACGTGGTTTCCTTTGATAGTTAAATCACCAACTATCTAATATTTTGACCATTTCCTTTGTCAATACGGAGAGACCGGGATCAGATATATTATCTAAAATTCATTCCGTGTTGCATTAGCGTTGCGAATCAAATATGATGAAGATATTTGAAGACGGAGTTATGCAAGGGCTGTTCAGTAAATCCTAGGTAGAAATTTCCTGAGATGGATTTAAAGAATAGTGCCTTCGGTTTGTCCAGTCCCAGGACGACCTGTATGGAAGAATGTACGACAGAGTATATTTAATAGATCGCACAAGTTGATCTTTTCAAACGTGTTTACGTTTGGTGGCGGAGTAATTCGTTTCTCTTAGATGTATACCCGTGGCATGTTTGGGAAAATAAATTTGTGATTTGGCGGGTATGATGATGTGACATTCAAAGTAAATAAAAGTGTGATCTATACGTTATGGCCTCTAGCCTCACAATCAGGAAATGGTATAAAATTGGGTATGTCGCATGGATAAGTGGTTAACTGCCAATTAGGGTGTATTATCACCTGATCTAGAGAAATTCCATTTACTTCTATGATCTATTTCGATGCTATCTCTTTTGGGAAACGGTTGCTGATCCCAAACGTTGGTGATAATACATTACGTACACTCAAGCGAAATGAGTGACCGGTCATGTTTATCCTGGGTTACAAGATGTTCTTGTTGAACCTAGTGTATTCCTCTCTAGAGATACACTGTCGGGAGGTGGTCCCATACCTTGCTAGTTGGAATCCATTACCCAATAAGCGCCTGCGGTTTTTGATTAAATATTATGTATGTGGAACGTGAGATAAAAGCGTTCTGCTAGATGATTATTATATTGTGATTGATAGACATTATTATAATATCAAAAGAGTTTTGATATAAAGATTATCGGTTCTTTCAAAGGGATTTTGAAAGTTAAATCAAGTGTTTTGGATTCTCATAAGGGAAAAATCCGTTCCGTGTTATACGGCGTGGTCTTATGAGATATCGTTTATTTTTCTGAATCTGTTTAAAATGTTTTACTCACCTTGGTCCCATGACTGACCCAGAGTTTATTTTGTTTTGTTTTACCTTAAACTCTTGGGTGCCCAAATTTGTACAGGCAGTCAAGTAGTCAGGTTTTACAGATATACTTGGTGAGCTTGGAGTAGGAAGCTTCAGCGTTAGTTATCTAGTGTTATTTTCTGCTATGTTGTAAGTGTTGTACTCTGATAATGTTACTGTATACATATACTGATTTTATTTCAAAGTTATGAATTTATTGTATATTGTTCGTTCCGTTGTGAGATTCGTGTTTACTATGATGTTGTATATTCTTCCTCTTCTTCTATTCTAACTTTCTATCTTATCTATTCTCACCCTCTATTTTCTTTCATTAACTATCCTGTATTTCCGATGCTTGAATAGGCGACATCGAGTTTATGTCGATTACTCAAGATCTCCAAAACGCGGGTCGTTACACCTCTCCCCCACACAGCCGGCTAAACCTCCTCGCCACATCCGCCACTACTCCTCCCCGACCCCTCACCACCGGCGAATGCCACCATCCCTCCCCCTTGGCCCCAAAAATCTCTCTCTCTTCCTAAAACCCTTTTAAGCTCTTCTTAAATTTATTTACGCCCCATATACAAAATCCTGCACTCACAAACCATCACCTACCCTAGCCTCCATCACCTCTACGCCAGCCCCTTCTCTTCACGTCAGCTGTGGGTTCCCCTAGGCCATGAGCCCTTTTCGTGGCCAAAAACCCGACCTTTTCCTTTAGAACTTTTAAAGACCCAACCTTTCCTCCTTGAACCCAAGTTAGAGCCTATATAAATGTATATATGTTGGTTACATAGGCATGTTGGGTGTAAAATTTGTTCGTTTGGTTGCTAGCAAGGTTGCAAAGACATAAAAATCATTCCTTTGGAGTTAGACGAAGTGGAATAGCTATGGTGAGCAATTATAGCTCACGTTTGAATTAATATGTTGCATATATGGTTATTCATGCCGTATGTAGTATATTGCAAGTGAATTATATGCTTATATGTTTAATGTTGAATGTGGTTAGAATACAAATGTGAATTGTGTAAGTGGGTTAGTAGTCGATATGGTAACGTAAGTGATTTGGGAAGTTAAAACTCTAAGTAAAAGGTTGGTCGAATTTGATGGTAACTTAGTTGATATGTTGCATGTACATTGAGTGGGAAATAAATATTTGCAAGTTAATGTTTGGGTTGCTACGTGATTAAGTAGTTAGTAATGGGGTTTTGATACTTTATAGTATCCAAAATGATATATACGCAGTGAAAAGGGTAGTTGAAATATTCACTTGAATAACAAGTATATGGAATGAATAGTAAACTTCTATTTATATTGGTGCGGCTTATGTCAATATAAAAAGAACATAGGTAGACAATTTTGTATGTTGTATGCTGGTGTGTTTTAATATGGATTGGCTATAAAATAATAGATAGTCAGTTATTAATGACAGTTAATATTTTGGTTGAAAAGTGTTTTGGAACATTGTTTAAGTGTTGATGACCTTGACACTTAGGCTGACAATGCCATATTATAATGACTGATGGTTGATAAATGTTAACTGGATATTAATGACATATTAAATCCATATAAGTTGAATTATATGGTAGTTTATTGAGTTTTATTCTGAATTGGAATTAAACTGAATATTTTATTAATAAAGTATTTAGTGAAAAATAAAAGTTTGAATTATAAATCCGAAACAATTTGGAAAGCTAGTTCAAACAATTACGAATAGTTTTTGTAAAGGTTGGAAATTTATTTGAAGAAGTTTCCTAACAATTAAGGCATTTTTTTAAATTTAAATTTAAAAGTTAATAGTAACCTTGAAAACTGAAGTTCGGTTTGGATATCCAGAAAAGGTTTTAATTCAATTTTCTTATCCAAACCATCTTATTTATTTTTATAATGGACGTCACGAGAGTTTGGACTTCAAAAGACGAAGTATGAAAAATAATATTATTTTAATGATTTAAATAATATTATAATATTTAAATATTGGAATATTTGAATTTAAAATTTAAAATTTTAAAATATAATTTCCAAAAGTTATTATGTATTTAATATACTATTTTGAAAGTAATTTCATTCGATTTTAATGATAATCGAAGTTTGGTTTGAATAGAACTACTCCTGCAGCGGTAGTTCGCGAATTTCGACCATTGACTGCAAATTGACAAACCAGGAGATCCAACTGTCGGATTTTCCCAAAACGAATGTTTGGATCAAATGAAAAGTTATTTCAAATGAAATGTAAAGTTTTAAAATCCAATGGTTAGATTTTGAAATAAGTTCAAATAAAATTTGAATGAAAACAACGCTAGTGTAATTAGTGGCACAAAATCGAATTTTAAAGAAATAAGCTATTTTTAAATTATCACATTATGAACAAATTGTTATAAATCATAATAAATGATTTAAAAGAGACCTGGATTGAATATATCAAGTTTGGGAAGTTAAAATGCTATTTTATGAAAATGAGTTGTTTTAGCAACACTATTTACATCGGTTCTAGAACGATTTAAAATTAAAAGGTTTTGGGATAACAAATGATATCCAAATGATTTGTAAACATATTCAAAGGATTAAAATGAGGTTTTAAAATATATTTGGAATTTGAAAAGTATAAAACCAAAGCTAAGTTTTCCAATTTATAAATTAAATTGTAATTGAATGAAAATCGATTTGGTGATAATCGAGATGGGTCTCCATGGATGAATACCTTTACTATTTAAGGAATTTAAAAGGCATTGCTGTTATTCCTCTTATATTATTAGTTCTATACGAGAATTTATATTGATAATAAGCTGATATGATTTCAAAGAAAGCTCCATTTTAAATGAAAGCATGATTTTGGTTTATCGTGAACAATGCCATAAATAACATTGTTCTTTAACCCATTTAAAGGAGAAGATGATTTTCCAGGAAAAGTTGAAGTGATATCTTAATCTAAATCGAATATAAAGATTTAATGAAAGAGTTTCCCTTAGCAAATAAAATGGAAACGAAGTTTAAAGATCGCTTAAAAGAAGATAAGTGTGTTTTCGCTAAAGATAAGACTGAATCTTGAATCGGATTTTGGAATAAGATTTAAGGGAGTAATTCCCAAATGAAAATGATAATTTGAGTAAAAGAATACTCCCAAAATGGAATAAGACTCATGATATCTTGTATATCTTCATTGATTTTAGTGATGCGCTAGTTATTCAAAATGACCGGGTTTCGACCCATTCTGATTACTATACGACGTGATAAAAACAAAAGAAAATGGCAATGACTGTGACTGAACGCTGGAGACCTTCACATCGGAAGGATTACTCGTCGATGCCTTCGGTGCCCACCCAATTATGGGGTTATATTGTGACGACGATCTAACCGTACTTGAAGCAATTCGAATGAAAGGGCTTTCACACCCAGGTGGGGTCATGGAATAAAGCGCCTTTGATTTCGTTCACAACCCAAGGCACTCCTTTGAGACCCTCCTTTGAGACTTATGCATTTAGAGGGTTATATATTTATAAACACCGATTATATGATGTGGATAGATAATGTGGCATGCTAAGTGCTGAGTTGATCAAAGATTTTTGTTAAAAACATGTCTTTGTGAATGATGATCAAAGCATGGCTGGTATAGCGTAGCTTTTTGTTGAAGTGTGACTTTAGAGCCTCACAACTCGTGAATGGCCGAAAACTGGATGATGGATCTGAGATAAGGACATACGTTTACTTCTAGTTAAAATTTTACGTTATGGTATGGAGCCCAGACAAGTTTAATTATGTGGATGATAGATCGAGGCACTTCAGATGCTGGTTAGTCACGACCAGGGGACATTATGTTCAGGAGTAACCCAAACTACACCTGGTATAGGTAGGCCGACTCTGCCGCTCAGAAGCAGCATTTGTTGATCCTGGAACATCCTGCTAAAGGTGTTCCGAATCGTGGAAAGTAAGATCATTTGCCTTGGTCATTGTTGGAATCCAACTTCCAATACCAGCCTTGTGTTTTCAGATGTAACCTAATAACCAACATAATGGGATAGGGCATTATGCGAGCTAAGATTTATACATTTACTTTCGGAAGTGATTTCCACATATAGACATTAATAATATTAAAATATTTCTTTTCGAGTATCAAGCATGTTTGGCTATTATAAGGTAAAACTTTATCCTTTGGTATGTGCTGCATTATGTGACGCGACTTAAGTCTAATAAGAGCTTCATTTTACAAAAGCATGAATTTTAAAACTTTGTTAAATGATTGTATGTCATGGGTCGTTGTTTATTATTTAGTTCTCAAGCTAAGTTAATCCAATCATGACCCAAGTGTTTGTCGTTCGGGTCAAATTCGAGTGTTTTTCAGGTTTAAGCAGGTTGATGAGGAGTTTCCAGTTGATTCAGAAAAGACGGAGTTCTTCATCAGATGGCAGGATGTATTATGGATGGATGATGCAAGGATAGTGTTTATATCTATCCATGGTATGTTTAACTTTGAAATATAAATGTTTTATGCTGTAAAAAGTTTACGCTCTAAAGATATATACTAAATATTATATATATTTTCTGTTCCGCTGTGTTTTCTCTGATACAACCCCTATGAATCGAGTTTGCAATATTTGATTTTGCAGTACAAGAACATCGAGGATATGTTAAGTACCGACAATCGAAGGTAGGAAATTTGGTTTATCGCAGGACATTCTGATGACGCTTACTTTTTGGATTGGACTTGTGTGGTTTATAGTCCGTCTAGAAGGCGGGAAGATTTGGGTTGTCACCGTGTGATATCAGTTCTTTGGTTTAGCAATAAACCTTGGCACTATGGAGTAAGGACTCATCAAAGATAGGATTAGTAGTATCCTAGGACAAATAACTATTCAGAGAGAAGAATTGTAGTATCCTAGGATGAGAAACTCATTCGAGATAGTGTCAGTAATACCTAGAATCAGTTGAAAGAATTTTATATATATATATGAGAGAGAGACTTACTTGTAATTTTGATTTTTAAAGTACTAAGTATTTTTATAAAGAAAAAAGAGAGGAAATATCATGTTTTGATAAAATAAAGTCAAATTTGATAAGTTGATCGACTAATCGATTACTAAATGTGATATATGGTAGCAAATTTAACTAGTTAAGGGATAATTATGAACTTAAACTATTGGATTATGGTAAGTAAATGAAATTCTCGGTGATTTTGGACAGTCGATAAATTCTAACATATATTAGGTTGAAATTAAAAAAACGAAGTTATATTCACGATTTTGGACAGTGAATATACATAACTCATTTTTCGTTTTAATTAAAAAGGTTTTAAGAAAAGTATAGGTTTAAAAGGGTAAGTTTAAACTTGTTTACTAATTAGAAAGCCTTTATTTTAAATTGTAGAGAGGTGGAGGTAGAGGAGGTAAGCAGATGACTGTTCTTCAGTATTTGGCCCAGTTTCGAGAGCCTTCCCCACCTACTAGTTCTTCCCATGATACACAGGATAGTAGTTCTTCTGAATCGTCTAGTCATGATAGCACTGACGAGTATCTCTTTAATGCTACTTCAGCATATCGACTCATAGAATTTATAGATTCTGAATCTGACTCAACACCTACTCCCATAGAGTCAGTGTCTATGCAGCCTAAGCACTCGGGCGATAAGGACGACTGGATGTTTGGGAATGATAACGGGATTGATTTAGATTCTTAAGGCCGTATTATCATAGATGGTCTGATATTAACACCACCCGTAGTAGAGATTCACCCTCCCTCTGTAGTAAAGATCATACCTGAATTTATCCCCGAGGTGATCCACGAGTAGGTCGAGCCGACACTACTTGAGAAGCCATCCCTAGTGATGGTCGAGCCTGTATTGGACATAACAATGGAGTTCAATAACGAGATCAAGTCTGAGATGGAGCTCGAGGCAGGGGAAGATGACTATAATGGAGATGATGAGATAAATCCAAATATGCAGTTAGAGGTAGACGAGGACGACTATGACGCTGATGACGAGGAGGTACTTATGGAAGATGACCCCGACGACTTTCAAGTGGATAAGATTATAGTACCCAGATGGGATGGTTGATGAGCTTGATTTGGATGACTAGGTAGATATGGAGCCAGAGCAGATCACAGTCTCTGGGCCTTCTGTGCATGACTTCGACGACGGTTAGGCAGCCGAATGATAGTCAGATTCGTTTTAGGGATATTATACGTGTATACAGTTAGCTTCGTTTTGGTGCAGTACAGACACTTAGTACATATTTTGGAGCATGAAACCATTTTGTAAAGACAACCTCGAGTACGTACTACGTGCTCAGGTAGCCTGATATGGACGCATATACATGGCTTATACCTTAAGTGGCACTTGACACCAGGGTATAAGTTATGTCTGTGATATAGATGATATTCTGGTTATGATACATTTATATATGATATGACATGACACCTTTTGGTTATATATATTGTCTCAGAACTCTGTTCTTTGCTTCGTCTTTGATTTCGAGGACAAAATCTTTTTAAGTAGGGGAGATTGCAACGATAGTTAATTTAAAATATATTTTTAAACAAGTATAAAGGGATTTTTAAATATTTAAATGTAAAGTCAGGACGTAAAATTTATTGACAATGAATTCTAAATTTATTTTATAATATATAAAAGTTAAAATAAGGTGATGGGATTTTTTAAATGATAATTAAAAAGAATATTTTGAAAATTGATAATTCAGTACTAATTTAGAAGTTTGAAATAAGACCATTTTTCAAATGGTCTAGGAATTTGACGAAACAAGGTTCATTAGAAATATAATTGTGAAATATAGAAGTGTTTCAACTTTCCTACCAATCGGGATTAGTATGTGGTCATACAAGTAGAAACAAGTTTGCATAGTGTAATTAATAAGATAATTAGTTAAATGGATTGGCACTAATTCCTTAGGATTTAGGAATTAGACAGCAAATCAATTTGTCACATGCCTCCCCTTCCATGCATCCCCCTTCCATGCATCCCACTTTCCTATATGTAAATGAAGCCTTAGGAAGAAAGCACTCCATTTTCCATTTGTTTTCCTCCTCTTTTTCTTTCCTTCCTCTGTTTCTCCTTCTCCTTCACTCCTCTCCCCACGCCATTGACCAAACCTCCTTCCCCACGTTTTCCGCCACTCCTCCCTAGTCCCTCACCACTGGCGAATGCCACCACCCCTGCTCTTTGGCCCCACAAACCCCTCTCTCCTCCTAAAAACCCTTTAAGCTCTTCTTTAATTTATTTACACCCCATATACAAGCTCCTACCCTTACCAACCACCACCACCACCTCATCTAGCCCCCAACACCCCATGCCAGCCTCCCTCTCTCTATGTTAGCCATGGGCCCCTAGGCCGTGAGCCATTTTCGTGGACAAAAACCCGACCTTTTTCCTTTAAAACCTTTAAAGATCCAACCTTTCCTCCTTAAACCCAAGTTATATCCTATATAAACGTATATATGTTGGTTACATAGGAATGTTGAGTGTAAAAGTTATTTATCTGTTTGCTAGCAAGGTTGTAGAGACATAAAAATAATTCCTTTGAAGGTAGATGGAGTGCAATAGATATGGTGAGCAATTATAGCTCACATTTGAATTAATATGTTGCATATATGGTTATTGATGTTGTATGTAGTATATTGCAAGTGAATTATATGATTACATGCTTAATATTGAATGTGAATTGCAGAAGTGGGTTAGTAGTCGATATGGTAATGTAAGTGATTCGGGAAGTTAAAACTCTAAGTAAAAGGTTGGTTAAATTGGATGATAACTTAGTTGATATGTTGCATGTACATTGGGTGAGAAATAAATATTTGCAGGTAAATGTTCAGGTTGCTACGTGATTAAGTAGTTAGTAATGGGTTTGGATAATTTATAATATACAAAATAATATATACATAGTGAAAAAGGTAGTTGAAATATTCACTTGAATAACAAGTATATGGAATGAATAGTAATCATTTATTTATATTGGCGCGATTATTATCAATATAAACAGGACATGGATAGACAATTTTATATGTTGTATGTTGGTGTGTTTTGATATGGATTGGCTATAAAATAATAGCAAATTATTTATTAACGACAGTTAATATTTTGGTTGAAAAATGGTTTGGAACAATGTTTAAGTATTGATGACCTTGACACTTAGGCTGACAATGCCATATTATGATGTCTGATGGTTGGTAAATGTTAAATTGATATTAGTGACATATTAAATCCATATAAGTTGAATTATATGGTAGTTGATTGAGTTTTATTCCGAATTGGGATTAAAGTGAATATTCTATTAATAAAATTTT
The DNA here is from genome assembly GCA_030737875.1 of Allium sativum. NCBI lineage: Eukaryota > Viridiplantae > Streptophyta > Magnoliopsida > Asparagales > Amaryllidaceae > Allium > Allium sativum. The sequence continues at coordinate 785,196,750 of CM060916.1, read as the reverse complement.
AAGTGAAAAATAAAAGTTTGAATATTAAATCCAAAATGATTTGGAAAGTTGATCAAACAATTACGAATAGTTTTCATAACAGTTGGAAATTTATTTGAAGAAGTTTTCAAACAATTAAGGCATGTTTCAAAATTAAATTTAAAAGTGAATTGTAACTTTGAAAATTGAAGTTCCGTTTGGATATTCCAATAAGATTTTAATTCGATTTTATTATCCAAGCCATCTTATTTATTTTTATAATGGACGTCAGGAAAGTTTGGACTTCAAAAGACGAAGTTTGGAAAAATAATATTATTTTAATGATTTAAATAATATTATAATATTTAAGTATAGAAATATTTGAATTTAAAGTTAAAAATTGAAAATATAATTTCTAGAAGTTATTATATAGTTAATAAATAATTTTGAAAGTATTTTGATTCGTGTTGATACCAAAAACTGGTTCAACAGTCAGAGAGAAGAACTTTGTAGAGAATAGGTGAAGATTAATAACAATAAACAATGCACAGGAATTGAAAAGATCACACACAGAGTTTTTATAGTGGTTCGGTGAAGACGGTACCTACGTCCACTTTATATATTATTTCATTTTTTTATTACAATTACCATGTTTTTTCTGAATTGAAACACAGGTATTTGTAGATGATACAACACTTAGCCGTTATCTACACGTGTCACTGGATCCAAAAGAATAGTTATGGCTGAATGATTCAGTATCTGCTGAAGAACCGGTGCTCCTTCCCAAATATCTGGTATGAGGCGGCCTGCGATCCGTCAGCTTTGGGCGATTTGAACTGGAAGGATCTGCCAATGAACTATTCTTCAGGCTAGCTTTTTGAACTTTAAATGAACGAATCGCAACTGATCAGGCTTGGTCATCTCAAGCTCCTTCTGGGCCGCACTCTACGGACAAAGTGGCCTAGGAGAATGGGCTTTCCCCATTTACTTCGAATACTTTGTATACGGATCTACCGCGCTGCTATGCCTTGATGGGCAGTCCGAAAGGCCCATCAACACTTTGCCCCCAAAGTATGGTTCTTTTAGTAAGAAACATACTTTATTGTTATATATCTCAAGTCAGATTATGTATGCCGATTGACTCAACGATTACTTTAATTTTCATTCAATGGACATTGTAAATTGCGTCGAGTCCCATCAACTGTTTCAAAACTATGAACTAGTTCAGATAATGATGGCGCCTCCCAGTCTTCCCGTCTTATCAATTGGTCTGCAGCCCTCCAACTTCTTTATATGTCCGCTTGGTCCAATCATATTGGCTGAATTGGAATATTCTCTCTCTTTTTTTTTATTATAAAAGTAAAATCCCATTTACCTTTTTCTTTTTACTTTTAATCTCTACAAGGGCTAATTTACCGTTCCAGAAAGAGAGACGATTAGCGATCATCACCTCCACCTAAAGTCGTCTTTTCAGGTATGAATCATCCTTTATATCAAATGCCATTCTTGCATGGAGTCTCCCCTCCTCGTCCGTTATAATTTAGGGTTCGATTGGGTCCAATCGTCGGAGGCTTTCCACATCAAACTGCCGGAGTCAGCAGTGGTGCGGTTCCACAAGGCAATGCTTCCTCCTTTGGATAAGACCCGCTGATGACGAAACCCTGATTTTGATGGTAGGTCAAAAAGATCCCGCCTTTTCCAAGCATTTTTGTGAATCGGAGTGTCTTCGAACCCTAAGGCACGTGACCATGCTAAAAAGGGCGACGTAGGGGATACCAATTCTTGCATAATCTAAACTGCATCACTTGTTTATTCATGGTTTACTAAGGCTAAGCTTGTAGAAAGAAATCCTGACTTTATTTCTTCTTTTGTGCTTTTCTTTTATCTTTACGCCACATGTGATAGCCCGTAACTTCCCCAGTAAGGAAAGCCCGGATTACCTTGAGAACACGACAAAATAGAACGCAAACAGAAGAACATTTCATTGTATATTACAACAATTGCATCAGAATACAAGAATATACAGAGTATGAATAAATATTATACAACAAAGAATATCAGAGATTTAAATACAGTACTGCAGCAGAAAAATAATACAAAACACAACTAGAAGTAATACACGGATACAGAGCTTTCCGAGTATCGTTCCAGCTGTAAATCAGGATCCTGTGAATATAAATCTGCAAAACCAAAACTACTAGCTACCCATGTCGAAAATAGGGGCACCCAGAGTTTGGGTTAAAACAATAAACTACAGGTCAATCATGTGACTGGTGTGAGAACTAAAACAGTTATTTAAAACTTTACTTTAAAAGAGAGCAATTCAAGGGACTATGCCGTATAACACGGAACGGGTTTCCTCCCAAGAATACCAGTGCATATAATGAAAAAGCGCAATGCTTTTTTGGAAAAATGAAGCTATTATAAGACCCAGGTCCCATCACACAATGCAACGCAAGCCGAAGGATAGGGTTTTCCCTTATAATAGCCAAACATGCTTGGTACGTTTAAAACAAATCATTTGATACTATAATAAGTGTATAATGTCAAAACAATTTCAATCATAAATATAAATCATAGACGACATAAGCGCCCCATCCCACTATGTCGCCATACTAGGCTCTACAAATAAAACCGAAATGCACGTATTTGAAATTGGATTTCCGTCATGAGTCGAGGCAAGGGGCAAGCTCCTCTCCGCTTCGAGACACTCTAGTAAATGCCTCAGGACTACACACTCTGGGTAACCCCTGGGATCCTCCAAGACCGGTCCTCTCTTATGTTTGAGGATTAGTTATTCCTGAACACACGTTTCCCGGCCCTATAGGACCTATAATCGAGGCGCCTCGCATCCAAACCACAAAGGTGAAAAGTATATAAATGTCAGGGTTGGTAGGTCACTGACACCACCCATAGCTAGAAAGAAACGTCGTGCACTCCTTGGGTCCTCATCCCGTTTTTGACTCATACCGAGGTGTGAGGCTCGCAAATCCACGCTATACACAAAGCTGCCACGTAGGCCGTGCTTTGATCATCAACCACAAGACTTTGCTTTTCAACAGAAACCTTGATCCATGCAACTCAGCATGCCATATAGGCAATTCATGCCATGCGATTGATATCTCTCGATATATAACATCTAAGCTCGTACGTCTCAAAGAAGGGCGTTAAGCAAGAGAATAAATTCTCCGCCGCCAAACAGATATATATTTAACAGAAATCAATCAACACAGAATAAAATCCAATGTCATACACACAATCCATTTACAAGTTCGTTCTGGGTCTGAACGAAACCGGAGGCACTTTCCTCGCATATCCATCGATCTCCAAGTACGTTTGGACGATCACCAACTGATTCTCTCATCTTGGGTGTACAGCCCAATCAAGATCATCAGTAATCACCCAAACGATGTGAAGACTTCTGGTCTTCAATCACCGTCTTCATCTTCGACATAGCGTCGAATTGGTTATTCAGAATGGGTATAAACCCGGCCTTTCCGAACAACCCGCGTATATAATAAACAAATGTTACACAAACACAACATACGCCTCATTCCAATTCATCAGTCACTAACCGTAAATTAGCAAGAGAACAATTCCCCAAATATTAACCCCGAAGGCCGAAACCAACATCAGATCAGTACCCAGGAAACCATTCTTCTTAACTAACCTACAGCTAGTTTCTAAATTTCATATTCTTAGGGAAAGGTTCCCATTAATTTTATCAAAGATAAATTCTTTAAAATTTATTCTTTAATCTTCCTTTGGATATCATTTCAAACCAAATTATGGTTTTCCAAACTAGTCGAGATTAGCGAACCACACCGAAGTAAATTTTTATTTTATTTCCCAATCCCAACCTATTCATCCCATGAAGCAAAACTGGTAATACTCCATATCTAACACCATGGTGTTATCGGTAAATTTACTTACCATTTCACGTTCAAAGCTAATTAAAGATTTAACTATCGCTTGGAGCAAAACTGGTGATACTCCATTCTCGCTCATTTTCTAAATATGATAATTTAAATTATCAATTCACATTTCAATCTAATTGCAGATTCATTAAAACTCCCTTTACTGGGTTAAAGAACTAATGTCATTTAAAACACAGTTCACGATAAACCCAAATCACATCCTTTTTATTGTCGGGTTAAAGAACAAGTGTTATTTAAAACACCGTTCACGATAAACTCACAAATCAATTCTAATTCAATTTATTTATTTAAAAATAATAGGATTTTAATTCTAGTTCAAAACTAGTTCATTTCGATAAAAATCTATTTTTATCTTTACAAATATGGGATTTTTCATCCCAGTTCTTCACAAATCATTTCTTATGATTTTACACAAATTATTGATATTTTTGATAATTTTATCAAGGCCCGTACAGTCGATTACCATCAACGGCCATCGAACTGCACTTACAGCGACCTTTTCTGAAATTGATTTGGACATATCTCCAAATCCAACCGTTAGATTTCAAATTTCTAATATTCGTTAGAAAGCTCTTTTCGATACGAACCCAACGGTTCTGGTTTTAGGAGAATCCAACGGTCGGATCTCCCGAAATGTCCGTTCGAAATAAATGGTCGAAATTCACGAACTACCACGGCGCGGCGTGTTCTATTCAGGCCATTATATTATATATATAATATATATAATATATATTTCGTCGATTACCTTTTAAAACGTATTTTATAAATCATTCTAAATTCGTTTCAAAAACATTTCAACTTCCTTTTCCAATTCAAATCAAAATTGAAATTTTCCTTATAAATCCGTTTTAAATTCATTTCAATTTAATTCAAATTTCGATTCAATTTGAATTCATTTCAAATCGATTTTTATTCTATTTTAATTCGTTTTCAATTCAATTCGAATTCGTTTTATATTCAATCCAATTCGAATTCGTTTTATATTCAATTCAATTCGAATTCGTTATATATTCAATTCAATTCGAATTTCTTTTATATTCAATTCAATTCGAATTCGTTATATATTCAATTCAATTCGAATTTCTTTTATATTCAATTCAATTCGAATTCGTTATATATTCAATTCAATTCGAATTCGTTATATATTCAATTCAATTCGAATTCGTTATATATTCAATTCAATTCGAATTTCTTTTATATTCTATTCAATTATAAAAACGAATATAATCGATTTAAATATCGTTCGCGTCAAAATAGCGCATCTCTAATCAACACGGCTTTATATATTTCAATAATTCTGTTATTCTATTCAACAAATGAATATTTATCCCATTCAATACATGAATCTATATTTTTGTCAATACATGACTAATCTCAACGAATGAGTACTGTCCACGTGTGACTATTTTTGTTATTTAATATACTTTATAAAAATTATGGTATCTATCGTTTGATTTCAAATCAGACTCCAACCATAAATTAGTAAGAGGACGATTCCCTAAATATTAACCCCGAAGGCCGAAACCAACATCAGATCAATATCCAGGAGACCACTCATCTTATCTATTTCCCAGTTAGTTTCTAATTTTATATATGATAAAAATGTAAATTTTATTGTTAAAATATTTCGTTCAACACATGACTAATCTCAACGAATGAGTACTGTCAACACATGAACCTTTATTTTCCAAATTGGAATGAGGCCCAATCAATTACCATATAACGTTAATTATATGGATTCCATACAACACATGTATATAATAGTAACGATAAATAATCAACCATCATCCAAAGTGCACTACACTGTATAAGCATCAAATATAGATATCTAACGCTTATAACAGCCTGTCAATCCATCGATCGACATACAACCAATTATTGGGATTAGTGTACGTCAAATATCATCCCAATACCCGTATGGGGTTTCACATCAACAAACACTGAATATTATTTGTGCAGTTGGGCGATGTGTAAAATTTATCGTCCCAATCAATATCAGTCAAATCAATGTACATAAACAAACCGTCTGGTTTGTAAATGAATATTTTATTTTATTCACGCACGTTAAAAATTATATTTTTGATGATAAAATATTTTATTTCAACACATGAATTTCTATTCAGTTCATTTACACAAAAAAAATGATATTTTTATTTTTCTAACTTATTTCAGAAAATTTCGACGGCATAACGGCACGATACTAGAAACGGGACAAGGCCTAGCCTTATCCCCGGTCTAATAATGGCCCACGCCATACACATATCAATCAAATCCATTCCACTTCACCAAACAATCAAATTCAAATCAAATAATCTAACCAACTACACAACCAAACAAACAAGTCCATGGTCTGTGGACGATGGTGTCGGGTGCTACTAAACACCGTTTGCATCCTAGTATATATTTATAACTAGAAAAAGAAATTTAAAGTGAGAAGTTCTCACCAAAGCCAATCCAAACGCCACGACTCTTCATATGTAGGAAATCTTCATCGTTCTCCTCTTGTCACTTTCGTTGTCCGCATACGCTACATATATGAAAATCGCATTTTTATATTATCACTTCATGTATAAAAATTATATTTTTATTTCCACTTCATACATATAAAAATTGAACTTTTATCTTCACTGCATATTAAAAAAAATTAGATTTTTATCTTCACTTTGTTATAAGAATTATATTTTCATATTGCTCTTCTCCTAGTAAAGATTATATTTTTATTATTCTACATGAATAAAAATCATATTTTTATTATCATACCTATATAAAAATCATATTTTTAAATTACTAAAAATCTCCTCTTTTTATTTTTAAAAGTCTAAACTTCATATAAATAAAAGTCTAAACTTTAGATTAGTAAAAATTTCATCTTTTATAAATTAAAAATCGAATCTTTGTAAATATAAAAATCCCATTTTTCCTTTGCTAAAACATATATATAAATTCCACCTTTCTCTCCCTTTCATATGCATAAAAATCAAGCCTTTATAATGTTAAAAATCATTACTTTTCTATGATATAAATCAAACTTCTTTTTCCTTTCTTTTATTAACAAAAATCCTAATTTTTATTATGATAAAAATCATACCATTATAGATTTAGAAATCATAGATTTATATTGGAAATAAAATCAGAAAGGGAAAGGGAAAAAAATAAAAACTGAAAATAACTAAATGCAAAATAAAATAAAAAAGAAAACTCACTAATTTCAATCGGAGGGGAGGTTCACGTGCGGCGCCGGAGTTTGGTGGACAGTCGGAGGGCGCCTAGGTGCAGGCGGTGCGGGTTCTGACGAGGGGTGGCGGTCGTTGGCTGTAGGGGTTTGATCGACTGAATGGGTGCGAATTTTTTTGGGAAAGAGGAGTAGCGCGAGTTGGAGAAGAAGGAGGAGTGGGGGCGGGCAAGACGCGAGAGGGGTTGGCTGGCCAGCGGCGGCGGCGCCAGGCGAGGGCAGGCGGATGCGATGAACGGCGAGGTTTTTTTTTTCATTCGATTGAAAAGTAAACGGGGGGGGGGGGGGGGGCTGGGTGTATAGAGGGAGAGGGGAGAGGAGAGTTTCTATTTAATTATTTTATTATTTAATTTCAACAAAAAGTAACTTTTAATTTCGACCTTGAAACGAGACTCACCGCCTGTCGTCCCTAGCTAATTACCCCCATTCCGAATACAATGGGATATGTATCGCAGGCCAATTCAATCGCTACGATCAGTTTCCGTTGAATTTAAAATATAAATCTATATATATTCAATTTAAACTCACATTTCAATTTACCGAGGCCATATACGAACTCTAAAAATTCCCAAAAAATTATATCTGGTTTCGTATTGACGATACGGTCCTAATAAAACTAGTTTCGTCAAATTCTGAGACCGTTGGAAAAATGGTCATTTTCCATTCGATTAAAATCAACTGAAAGTGGTCAAATGCGTTTTCCTTTGCCACGCTCACATATTGATTCGAAAATTTTTGAAATTTGTTATCTAGCAATAACTTGACATCACGGATCCAACAAAAGTGGTTTCGTCGAAATTCGAGGTCGTTTGCAAAATGGCTATTTTTAGGGGCTCGAATTCCATAGCGACTATTCTGAATTTTCAACTGGACGTATCTTTTGATCCCCGCTATGGAATTTTGATTTTTCGGATTCGTTGGAAAGATATTATCAATTAGATCCTATTATTTCTGGTTTCATTAAAATCCGGTTTATTTTGCACCTGGTACATTCATTTGAAGTTTGAAATCGAATTGTCGAACTACCGCGCCATTTTCAATTCCTTTTGTATATATAAATAAATATTTATATTCTAACGACGATATATATAAATATATATGTTCTAACTCTATTCAAAATAAATTTCTCGTCGATATTATTTAAAATAATCATTTTAAATGTTCAAAATTCATCCAAATTGCCAAAATAAAAATTTTAAATTGGCTCGCATTTCCGTGTTGTTACACCACAAGTTCTTCGTAGGTCAATGGTTATAACACGTGATACTTGTAAGCAAGAATCTGGTGGAGAGATTCCTTTTTCTATGAGAATGGATAGTTCTTCAGAGTCTTCGGGTCAATCAGAGTCTACTTTTGGCAAGGACCCTAAAAGTCGGTCGATGGATCCATTGTCTGTTCCTCCAATAACAATCGAGCCAGTTGAAGCATTTCCCATTCCGCTGGCACCCGATATGCTCCCAGGCGTGGAGATTTTTAGGAATCCTCTGGAGGCAGAAGAATCCAAAATTACCCTTAGACGACTTCAGCATTTAACCGCAAAGCACAATATTTCATTTAACGATGTTCTTGTTCCTGAGAAGGCTGCAAGACCTCACAATCCCCCGGATGGTTACATGGCGATCTCCCTTCCGATGTGCAACGTGGGAGCCATTCCCCCTTTCCTTCTTTCATCATCGATTTTTTGTGTCGGATGAATTTAGCTCCGATGCAATTTCATCCAATAGCCTATAGAATTTTGCTATCGACCTGCTATTTATATCTGAAATATCTAGGTTATCTTCCGACCTTTGATGACATAGCCTTTCTCTTTAACTTTAGACACAGTCTCCCTCTTTTCTCTATTTTGAAGCTATTTGGGGCTGGAAGATTATCGAGGATGTCCCAAGCAAGGCGGGTGATCCCAAGCGAGATTGGTTTTGGATTAAGCAGCAACCGGGGTGTGCTCGATACTGACTCAAATGTGGTTGGTTTTCCCCTTTTCTTTATACACTCCTATTCCATAAAGATTTTTCTTTCTGATCAACCTATTCTATATATAGAGGCCGAGCATGTAAGACCTGAGGATGAAATTTTTAAAGAGCGCCACGAGTGATTGATCAGAATAAAGAAGGAGCGACAATAGTTTTGGAACTGCCTGACCGATAAAAACTTGCACCGATATGCCCTACTCGACCGAAGTAGGACAAGGGGATCGGCAAAAGACGGACTTGACCCTACGTTATCAGCTCAAGACGAGGTGCCCCCAGTCACGAAGGGGTCGGAGGACGAACAGGCGATTTGTTTGACTGAAAAATCCCCCGCTCGCCCTCTGTCTGGAAAGGAAGAGAAATCTAGTTTGAAGAAGCCCGCTTTCAAAAGGAGGATTCGAAAGGTCAAGTTTCAAGAAGTCGCTCGTGATGAGGTCGGTCGTCGACAAAAAGAAAAGGTTGCTGCCAAGAGAACTACCAAGAAGGCTCAAAGGGGAATAAACAAAGAGGAACCTATCGGGGTTCATCCAAAAGATTCGGGAGTTGAGGATGACTTCCCCTCGACTCATGACTTACAAGGGGGCTTTAAGCAACACCTCTTCCAGGGTTGGAAAATCTTCAAATGCCTAACATTATTCTCTCACCTCAAAGCTTAGACCCAAATCGATTCTTTGTCAACCAATCTGAAGGAATGTCCTTTCCAGACAGACAAGGCGGTATCGGAGGTATAATCTTGTCATGATTATAAGGTTTTTTTGCGTGTCACAACATCAAATGCTTATGTATAAATCAAGGATCGCTTGCTTCATTTTGGTTTCCTTGCAGGTGTCGATGAAGAGTTTTATGGAGATATGTTTGCCTCCTTTCCAATGGACACTGGGTTGGGGGAGGCTACTTTGCCACGCACTAAAAAAGGTGGCAACAAAAAAGATTATAATAGCAAAAGGAGGGAGACAGAAGACGTGAGAGGAGACAAGGAAGGAAAAAAGGAAGAATCGAGGGAAGAAGGAAAGGACGAACTGCTCGAGGATCAGGATGGACAGAAAAAGAGACGCTTGAGAAGACACGATCGAACGTCGGGAGATATGGAAGAGTTGGATCGTGCGCCCAAGAAAAGGAAAAATGATAATTCTCACAATCCCGTGGAGAGAAAAGGAGTCGAGCCCTCTCGAACAGTGATACATCGTCTCAATCCTACAGTCGGAACTTCTTCCGCCGATCGATTCTAAGAATTGGAACGAAATTTCCCCGATCTCATTTTTTCTAAGATTGGGCCACCCCCCGAAATACAACCATTAACCCATAGCTTTCATCGCTACATGCACAATAATTTGGAATATGCCCTATCTCAATATGACGCTATGCTGGAATATGCCGAGCAAGTGAGTAGAGCATTAAAGGGTAAGCTCGCCGAGATCGCAGGTTTAAAAAGGGACGTTGAAAGTGGTAAGAGGACCTTTGGGTTCCTACAGAAGAAAATCAAGGATCAAGAGCTACAGACGGTGGCAGATAAAGAAAAGCATGGGAGAGAGGTCGAAGATTTAAACATTCAGGTTCAATAGAGAGGACAGGAATGCAATTCTATGAGAGAAGAGATTGAAACCTTGAAGAGGGATAGAGCTCGACTTGATCTTGAAATTCAGAATTTAAAGGCCACCCTTCATTCATCTGAGTTAGCCAAGGATCAGGTTGAGAATAATACTGCCGCAGCGATCGAGTCTACTAGCAATTTGAAGCTTCAACATGATGTTGAAATTGAGACCCTTAAGGCTGAGCACGCCTAAGAGAAAGTTGAGTTGAAGAAGGGACATGCTCGCCAAGTTCTCTTGTTTTGCGCAAATTTCCTTCGCCACAGGGATTTGTCTTGGATGCCGGGATTTCCCAGGTCGTTGGTCAACGTATGGAAGGTACTCTTATGGGAAGAGAAGAAGATGGCACAGGGGCGTCTAGTGGATGAGGCGTCATTAATGACCCATATTTTGAATGATAGGGAACGTTCCATCATGGTGGAGGCACAAAATCAAGAAAAGAGAATAGCAGAAGCAGAACGTCGCAAGGCGAAAGGAAAATCGGTTTCCCAAACCGAAGCTAGTGACAGTCGGCCCTATGCTCCCGCATCTTCTGTGCACATGGTTATGGAAAAGGGTTCGTCTTCTACTTTTTCGTCCGACAAAGTCAAGGCCGCGGAAGGACAGGTGGCCGACTCTAACATGGAAGGCAACCCCCCTTCCCCCTCTTTTTTAAAATCCATCATCTCCTCATAATTTGTATATATTTCCTTTTTTGTAGGGACTTCTCTGGTTGCTGATAGTGGAGATTAAGGATCTGCTGTTGAAAAGAAAGGCACCACGGATGAAATGGACAAGACTGCAGGAGTGGAGGAGATCGACTTGGTATATCCTGATGTCGAGATCGTCGAGGAGTTCAAAAGAGAGGATCGCCCATCCATGGCTGAGATCAATGATCAGGAAGACAAGGAAATTTCTGCCGCAAAACCAGAACCTATCGAAGATCATGTGATCGCCAGGCCTCTCCAGTTTGTCCCTCCGACCATTCTTTCCGCAACTCCCTTCCATGTTACCTCGATGAATCCACAGGCTTCTGCTTCGACTCCTCGTCCCTTTGGTAGCACACTTGGAGGGTCGAGACGTGTGATGACCACCGAAGAAATGCTGGAGATGATCAGGCAGAAAGAGTTGGATGAAATGGTGGAGCAAGGACTAATGCCACCTCCCATTTAGGACTTTCTTTTTCTGTGTAACTGTCTAATGATGTATCTTAGATATCGTTGTTTGAATGGTACCTATCATGCAGTGATATTTTGTGATGATATCAGGGTATTATGAATGAAAATCAACTTATTTTGTAAGTAATGTCACCCTTTACCCTTGTCGGGGGCGCTTGATATTTCTTTTGCCCTCAGTGTCGAGTAGATACTTGAGTGATGATCTCCCCGTCGAACTCAAGAAGTCCCAACCTTAATCGAGGTTCAGATGCAATTAAGTAGGGGCACCATCAGGCTTTTATACTTATCCTTTGGTCAATAAAGGGTAAAGTTTTATTGTTTGAGGGGTCTTTTGTCAAGGTGCACCATTCACGCTCGATTGTCGTTTATACTCTTCCTCAAGTCAATGAGGTCAAGAGTTGAGTCCTGATGGTCGATCAGTATGCCCGGATGGACGTTGACTTTTATCCTAGATTTATTCAAGGTAAAAGTTGTAAGATAAGTCATTCAATCGCAATCACGAGCTCTTTATAATTACAACAAATCAGAGCAAGAACGGAGACTCTTATTAATATGCTAGTGCGATTAATGTTGGTCGCTTATTACAATGCTAAGAAAAAAATAAATCAACAATCTAAATGCAGAAAGAAAGCAAAAACATAAATTCTAAGAGAGATAATGTCGTAAATGCTCCGCATTCCATGCTATTTGAAATGGCTCGCCATCCACAGTTGTTAATCTAAAACTTCCATTATCGAGCTTTCTCTGAATGACATAAGTTCCTTCCCACCTCGGGCCCATATGCACAGGGACTGGAAAGATTCGTTTCAAGACCAGGTCGCCTACATCAAAGGTCTTTGGTCAGACTTTTTGGTTATAGTATCGAACGACTCTTTGTCTGTGGGCCTGAGCACGAAGGTTCGCTTCCTCTCTTTTTTTGTCGACCATGTCCAAGGACGTCAAGGGAAGTGCCTTATTAGTCAGGGGATCATAGTAGGTCGTACAGTGAGTCGGGACTTCAAGCTCGATCGGAAGGACTGCTTCGGACCCGTATGACAAAGAAAAAGGGGTATGCCCTGTAGCGGTCTTATGGGTAGTGCGATACGCCCATAATGCCAATGGTAACTCGTCGACCCATTTTCCTTTAGCGCGTTCCAGCCGTTTCTTCAAAATAGTTTTAATGATCTTATTGACCACTTCAACTTGACCATTGGATTGAGGATGCGCGACTGCAGTGTATTTGTTTTCAATATGATATTTCTCACAAAAATCTCGAAATTCCAGACTATCAAACTAAGTTCCGTTATCTGTGACAATGGTTCGAGGTACTCCATATCGACATATAATGTTCCTGACGACAAAGTTGATAACCTTCTTTGTTGTAATTGTTGTAATCTGCTCGGCTTCTGCCCATTTTGTGAAGTAGTCTACCGCCACAATCATGTACCTAGCACCCCCTTTTGAAATAGGCAAAGTTCCGATGATGTCAATTCCTCACATAGCGAACGGCCAAGGGCTTGTCACCTGGGTAATATTCGTTGGGGGCTCCCATGGGATTTGCGCAAACTTCTTGCACTTATCGTACTTTTTGGCATGGTTGGCGGCGTCCTTATTAACGGTCGGCCAGAAGTATCCATAGCGCAGTATTTTCCGGGCCAGGGCTTTCCCCCCGATGTGTGCTCCACAATCCCCCTCATGTACTTCATGGAAGCTTGTCGTACCAAAGCTCGCCTTCCATGATTCTTCTTCGGGCTAGACATCCATATGATCGACATCCATCTGGTCAATGCTTGGTACTTTCAAGATTTCTATGGGAACTAACTCTGTCTCATTCAGATAGTTTGAACTGGCCAGTTTTGCTAGCCTATCTGCTTTCTGGTTTTCTACCCGAGGAATATGGGAAATGCTGTATCGATCGAAGTCCCGCAGCAACTACTCGACTTCTTTGAGGTAAGAAGTCAGTCGTTCTCCTCGGGTAATGAATTCCTTTAGGACTTGGCAGACTACAAGATGTGAGTCACAAAAGATGTCGAGCGATGTTATCTTTAGGTCTTTTGCTAGTTTGAGCCCATCAATCAGGGCTTCGTACTCAGAGTTGTTATTGGTTGCCAAAAACTATAACCTCAAAGCATAATAAATCGAGCGCCCTTCAGGGGGCAAAAGTACTATGCCGGCTCTCGAACGTTGTTTATTTCGGGCCCCATCCATGTAAAGCTTCCAGCTGATTGGCTCCTGATCGACCTTCATAGGCTCGGGGTCATCATCTTGACACTCTTCCTCTGGGGTCGTAAATTCTTCTATGAAATCAGCTAAGGCTTGTCCTCGGATTGACTTCCGAGGAATAAACATTAGATCGAACAGGCTTAACTCAATATTCCATTTTTGTAGTCTCCCGCTTGCTTCTGGTCATTGTAAGATTTGTCGAAGAGGCTGATCAGTGAATATTTTAATTGGATGGGCCTGGAAGTAGTGCTGAAGCTTCCTCGACATGATTAGTAAACTATAGGCCAGTTTTTCGATTCTAGGATAATTACGTTCGGCTCCGGTCAATTTCTTACTCACATAATAGACCAGTCGTTGCACTCGATCCTCTTCGCGGACCAGGACTGAGCTAATTGCATGTGCGGATACTGCTAAATAGACGAACAAGTCTTCATGGTCGACAAGTTTGGATAGAATAGGAGGCTTTTCAAGATGGTTAAGCAGATTTCGGAAGGCTTCGACATAGTCGTGCGTCCAAGCAAAGCTCCGTTTCCCCCTTTTTATCAGTTCAAAGAAGGAAAGGCATTTATCAGTGGCTTTTGAGATGAATCGTCCCATAGTTGCTACCTTTCCTGCTAAACTCTGAACATCCTTTATCCGACGAGGCTCCTAAATTCCCTTAAGGGCTGCAATTTGATCAGGATTGATCTCGATTCCATGGGAACTTACAATGAAGCCGAGGAATTTGCCCGACACCACTCCAAAAGAACATTTTAATGGATTTAGTTTCATTACGTATTTCCGAAGGATGTTAAACATCCTTGACAGGTCGTTCACATGCTCGGATGATTGTTTCGACTTTACCAACATATCATCTACATACACCTCCATCGTTTTCCCAATTTGATCATGAAACATTTGATTAACTAGCCTTTAATAGGTAGCTCCTGCGTTTTTTAGTCCAAAAGGCATCACCACATAACAATATAGTCCGAGGTCAGTTATGAAGATAGTATGTTCTTGATCAGGGACGTGCATGGCGATCTGGTTGTATCCGGAATATGCATCCATGAATGAAAGTAGCTCATGCCCGGCGGTGGGGTCGACTAACTGATCTATTTTGAGCAACGGGAAGCTGTCCTTAGGACATGCCTTATTCAAATCGGAAAAGTCAATACAGGTTCTCCACTTCCCATTATCCTTCTTTACCAATACCGGGTTGGTTATCCAGTCGGGATAGGTTGAATCCCAGATGAATCCATTGTCTTGTAACTTCCCGATCTCCTCTTTTAAAGCTCTTGACCTTTCAAGGCCCAACATTAGCCTTTTTTGTTTTGCAGGAGTATACTTTGGGTCGATGCTGAGGGAGTGAGGTATAATTGACGGAGATATCCCACATATGTCAGTGTGGGTCCAGGCGAATACGTCTAAATTCGCCCGGAGGAATTCACTTAGCTCCTTTATCTGGAAGGGATCAAGATGAGACCCGATCTTTAGAACTTTATTAGGATCACAGTCATCGATCCGGACTTCTATAGTGGCTTCATTTGGAGCCACTTTTCTACACCCCGACTCATCGTCATCCCGTGGGTCGATGTCTTCGACCTTATAGGACGATGTTCCTGGCCGAGGTGTTTCCTGTAATTGCTATGCTTCCTTCCCCTCCCCTGGGGGAGAAAATTTTTCAGATTCCTTATTGACTCTGCTCCTTAACTCCTTCCACTCTGCCATATAATATGCTCGGCCTGTTACTTGGTCTCCTCGCACAGTTCCGATCCCACTGTCGGTTGGAAACTTCAAAAGCAAACACCAAGGGGCAATACAGGCTCGGAATACCGCCAGGGCAGGTCGTCCCAAAAAGGCATTATAGTGCGAGTTGATATTCATTACCACAAATGGTAGAATCCTAACTCTTCGTCTTTCTCCATCTCCTAACTCCACCGATAGTCTGACCTGGCCGATAGGTTCGGTGGATGCTCCGTTGAAACCACATATTTGACCTTCATATAGCTCTAAGTCCTTTGTTTCTAACTTCATTTGGTCGTAGGTTTGTTTGAATAGGATGTTCACTGAGCTTCCATTTTCTACAAGAACCTTTCAGACAGTAGCTGGGCCAATGATGGCAGTTATCACCAATGGATCGTCCGTTGGGGTTTCTATACCAACTGGATCGCGGTCATGAAAGACGATATCCTCGCCCATTGTCCTCCTTTATTTCGGGACTCACGAGCTCGTGGGGGTTTACTTCTTCGACGTCGAGGTGTTTCGCGGCATTGACATATCGTTCCATGGCCCTAATGCTATGCCCCATCGGATGTGGTCCTCCCACAATGGCGTTAACAACAATTCCTTTCCCTTTTTCTTGAGGAGTATCACGAGGTGCTGGCTGACTTTGCATGGGTAATGAAGTTCCTTGCCCCCTGTCCCTTGGAGCTATTTTGTATTCGTCGAGTTTCCCTTCTCGAACCAGCTTTTCCAACAATGTCCCTAAGATGTCGGCACTCGTTGGTCGTATGCCCGTAAATGTCATGGAATAAGCAGTACTTCCCGGTTGCTCGTTCCTTCTCTGTAGGATCTCGTGGGGTCGGCTTCTTATACTGCATCGTACTGCAGGTATCGAGATATATGTTCTCTAACGTATCATTTAATGTAGTATACATGTCAAACACTGGAAGCGAGGGCGCTTTCGGGAGTTCCCTCTTTGCTTTGAATTTCCACCATTTTCTCTCGACCCTTCACTGTTGCGCTTGCCATAGTTTTCAACATTCACCTCGACTTTCCCCGAGTTATCCCCAGATTGTTTAACAGCGACGTTGTTTTGAGCTGGCGGATCGACAGCGCCCATCTGACCATCTCCTTCCTCCAACTGTGCATCTTCTTGCCTCAATCGGATGTGAGCCTTTTCATAGAAAGCTTCAATCATTGTAGGTGGCTTTCCAATCAAATATTTTCCAAACTTGGTTCGCTTGTCGATGCCATCGACCATGGCCATCAAAACAGTTTCGTGGTTGGAGTTGCCGCCCGATTGAACCGATTGATATAATTCCTTAGGGATTCGCATCTTCCCTACTTAACTACTGACAAAGCCTTGACATGTTTTGATTTGGTGGCGTGAAGGCGGAATTGAGCTAGGAATTTTTCACTCAAGTCTTTAAAGCTAGGAACTGACTTTGTGGGCAAACGGACAAACCACATAAGGGCAATCCCGCTTAAGAAGATTGGAAAAGCCTTGCATTTAATTGTGTCAAGAGCCACTGCTACTTCCATGTTCCAAGAATATCTCATTAAGTGTTGTTGTGGGTCTGTAGTTCCATCATATTGATTCGTTTGGCGCACATTGAATCTCCTGGGAAATTTAGCTTGCAAAATGTCATCAGTGAATGGCGTATGGCTTTGTCCGACTCCCCAATTTTTGTTCCTATGCCCACGACTGTCGTTCATGATTTGTCGTACCATAGCGGATAAATTTGGTGGGACGACCGTAACTGGGTCGACCTCATCAACCGATGGACTTCTTCTACCCCCTCCATCAGGAAATGCCGTCTGGGCGTTTCTTCTCCTCCAGTTTCCTTGGTCAATCACAAGATTCCGGGGAGGATGTACAGGGGCCCGATTTCTTCGACCAGCATTTTGATTTGCAAGAGGGGACGCCTCCCGATGATGCGGGGCTATTGGATCGACAACCTCTAACTCGACCTGATCAGCATGCCCTTGGTCACATTCATCTGGCGGATGCTGAGGTTCTTCCGTCTGTGGTTGCCGGACGTTTTCAATTCTCTCTAACGGACGTCGAAGCCGGCGCGGGTCTCTGCCTTCTTCCGATGAAGATGAGCTTCCTGACACTCAATCCAACTGAAGGGAAGGGAGATGATGACCCCGAGCATCCTGAGCTTGATTCCTGAATTCCTCCCGTTGCCTCGCGATGCGAGTCATGTCTTCACGCATAGCGGCGTTTTCTTGAGAGTGGGCCCTTAGGGCATTTTTGGTTTCCCTAAGCCGATCTGCTATAGCCATGAATTCGTCTCGAGTGGCGAAAGCAGAAGATGGAGCTATATCCCCTCCATGGGGTAATGTAGGCTGATTCGAAGTAGCTTCAGGGTCAACCGTCCTGCCAGCTGCTTCAATCGATGTTCCAACTTGTGGATTCTTTCCGGTATTGCGAACTGTTTTTCCAGCCATTGCTAAATCAATGCAATGACAAAAACGATATTTCCGTCTTGGACTTGGTGATCCAAAAGTAGAGCGAAAATCCGGATTGACCTGAGAAAATCTATTCTTGGTGAAAGCACCAAAATGTTGATACCAAAAACTAGTTCAACACCCAGAGAGAAGAACTTTGTAGAGAATAGTTGAAGATTAATAACAATAAACAATGCACAGGAATTGAAAAGATCACACACAGAGTTTTTATAGTGGTTCGGTGAAGACGGTGCCTAAGTCCACTTTATATATTATTTCTTTTTTTATTACAATTACCATGTTTTTTCTGAATTGAAACATAGGTATTTATAGATGATACAACACTTAGCCGTTATCTACACGTGTCACTAGATCCAAAAGAATAGTTATGGCTGAATGATTCAGTATCTGCTGAAGAATCAGTGCTCCTTCCTAAATATCTGGTAAGAGGCGGCCGACGATCTGTTTGCTTTGGGCGATTTGAACTGGAAAGATCTGCCAATGAACTATTCTTCAGGCTAGCTTTTCAAACTTTAAATGAACGAATCGCAATTGATCAGGCTTGGTCATCTCAAGCTCCTTCTGGGTCGCACGCTACGGACAAAGTGGCCTAGGATAATGGGCTTTCCCTATTTACTTCGAAGACTTTGTATACGGATCTACCGCGCTGCTATGCCTTAATGGGCAGTCCGAAAGGCCCGTCAACAATTCGATTTGAATTATAATTGAAATTTGGTTTGAATAGAACTAGTTGCACAGCGGTAGTTAGCGAATTTCAACCATTGACTTCAAATTGATGTACCGGGAGACCCGACAGTCAGATTTTCCCAAAACGAAAAACTTTTGGTTCGAAATGAAAATATCTTCCAAATGAAATGTAAAGTTTTAAAATCCAATGGTTAGATTTTGAAATAAATTCAAATTAAATTTGAATGAAAACAACGCTAGTGTCGTTACTGACCTAAAATCAGATTTTAAAGAAATAAGCTATTTTTAAATTATTAAAAATAGAAATAAATTGTGATAAATCAGGGTAAACGGTTTGAAAGAGATTTTTATTGAGTATATCAAGTTTGGTAAGTTAAAAAGCTATTTTTCGAAAATGAGCTGTTTCAGCAACATTATTTGCGATATTTTTGTAACGATTTAAAATTAATAGGCTTTGATAACAATTGATATCCAAATGATTTGTAAACATATCCACTGGATTAAAACGAAGTTTTAAAATATATTTCGGATTTGAAAAGATTAAAACCAAAGCTAAGTTTTCCAATTTATAAATTAAATTGGAATTGAATGGAAATCGATTTTTTTGTAATCAACATGGGTTTCCGTGGATGAACATCTTTACAATTTAAGGAATTTAAAAGGTGTTGCCATTATTTCTCTTATAATATTAGTTCGATATGGGAATTTATATCAATACTAATGCGAAAGACCAGACGATCTACTAATTCAGTCGACCTCCTTAATGCAATGTATGTTAGTGCCATAAATCAATCATGTATGCAAATAATCCAATTATAACATGTAAGTTCTATATGTGTGCCCAATCATTCATCCAAATGCAACATCCATATGATGATACATCCATTTAAATCCAGAAAAAGAAGAAAAATGCATACATATCCATATGCATTATGAGAGTGATTGAGCTGATCTAGTTCCTAATGTGTGTGCATATGCATCCACGAGCAACCACTAGCAAACACTTGCATCCACTTGTATCCATCAAACATAACATGTCTCAAACACATTTTTTCATTCATGGGATTCCTACCTAAAGGTCGAAGATTCGATCGATAGGATATATTTAAATGATAGAAACATGCATGAGTAAAAGCTTTGGAAAGGAAGTTAAGAACATACCCTTGAAAAGAAAAGGGTACGAAGCGCGAATCTTTTCTTTAGTCTCCCAAGTTTTATCCTCTGGGTTATCTCATCACTGAACTTTCATCAACTTGACTTCTCAGTTGCGTAGCTTCTTAACTTCTGATCCAAGAATACGGGTTGGAACTCGTCAAATTGTCGCGTCCCGTTCCACCTCTACTACCACAAGCATGCTCGGCTCAACTTCTGCGGTATCATGCAAGCACCTCCGCAAATGAGAAATATGGAAAACATCATGAATGCTGGATAGTCTCTATGGTAGCTTTACTCAATAGGCCATTTGGCCAATCCTTTCTGTTATGGGAAATGGCCCTACAAATCTTGGTGCCAATTTCCCTACAGATCCAAAGCGAACCACATTCCTTAATGGTGAAACCTTAATGAAAACCATGACTCCCACCTCAAATTCAATCTCAGTCCTCTTCTAGTCTGCATAGGACTTTTGCCTATCCTAAGCGGTCTTCATTCGCCGTCTAATAAGATCAACCTTTTTGGAAGTTTCTCTAACCATATCTGGTCTAAGTAGAAGTCTTTCTATAGATTCCCACCAACAAGTTGGTGATCTACAGGGTCATCCATACAATGCTTCGAAGGGTGCCATGCCAATGCTAGCTTGATAACTGTTATTGTAGATGAACTCTACTAAAGGAAAATGCTCTTCCCAAATCCCTCCGAAGTCTAGGACACACGGTCTTAAAAGATCCTTAAGAACTCTGTTCACCCTTTCCGTCTGTCCATCGGTCTGAGGGTGATAAGCGATGCTCAAACACAACTGTGTACCGAATGCTTCTTGCAAGCTCCTCAAAAATTCACTGGTGAAAATGGGGTCATGATCACTTATGATACTAGAAGGTACACCATAAAGATGGACTATCTCACGAACGTAAATTGCTGCCAACCATGCTGACGTCCTCTTACTCTTAACTGGAATGAAATGAGCACTCTTAGTAAGTCTGTCTACTACAACCCAAATACTAGTGTTGCCTTTCTTCAATCTAAGCAAACCATCTATGAAATCCATAGAGACACTCTCCCACTTCCATTGTGGGATCTTTAAAGGATGAAGTAAACCACCAGGGTTCTTTTTCTCAGCCTTGACTTGCTGACAAATCAAACATTGAGAAACAAACTCTACAACATCTTTCTTCATCCTAGCCCAAACGAAAACCTGCTTCATATCTCTATACATCTTATCACCTCTTGGATGAATAGTCATCTTAGAACGAAGGGCTTCCTCTAGGACTGTCCTCAACAAACTCCCAACTTGGGGAACACAAATCCTTTCATCTTGTCGCAACCACCCTCTATCGTCTGTGAAATATCTAATGAGGTGATTAGAAGTCTTCCCTTCATTGAGCCGATCCAAGATGTCTGAAATCTGTGGATCCTCTCGCTGCGAATCTCCTATCTGATCCATAAGAGTAGGTCGCACCTCCTGTGATGCAAATAAGCCATGCAAAAACTTGGTGGAGGGCTTAAAGTCAAAATTCGATATAAACTCCAAGAATTTCCTGTCCATAAATAGAGGACTTAAGGCCATCCTCTGCCTACTCAGTGCGTCTGCCACCACATTAACCTTGCCAAGGGTATAAGAAATCTTGAAGTCATAAGATGCTAGGAACTCCTTCCACCTTTGTTGCCATAAATTAAGATCCTTCTATGAGAACAAGTACTTGAGATATTTATGATCGGTGTACAACTCGAACTTCTCTCCAAGCAAATAATGGGGCCAAGTCTTAAGCGCGAATACAATGGCAACTAACTCTAAATCATAGGTTGGGTAGTTCTTTTCATGAACTTTTAGCTGTCTACCCCCATATCATACTGCCCTTCCCTCTTGCATCAAAACCACACCAAGCCCTGTACCACATGCATCAGTGTATATGGTAAACACTTTTTTTCCCTCGGGTAAGGTCAAGACTTGGGCTGTTGTCAGAGTCCACTTCAATCGTTGGAAAGCAACATCACAATCTATATCCCATGAAAATGTCAGATTCTTCTTCGTCAGCCAGGTGAGTGGGGCTGATATCTTTGCGAAGTCCATACTGAATTTCCTATAATAACCTGCCAATCCAAGAAAACTTCTCACCTCCGTTGCATTCTTTGGGATTTTCCAATCTTGAACTGCAACTATCTTTGCAGGATCTACTGCTATCTCATCTTAGAGACCACATGCCCTAGAAATCTCACCTCTTTTCTCCAAAAATGGCATTTGGAGAATTTTGCCTTAAGTTGATGCGCACGTAGAATTTTCAAAACTTCCCTTATACGTAAGGCATGCTCTTCCTCGCTCGAGAAAATCAAGATATTGTCAACAAAGACCATGAAAAACTTATTTGGAAACTCCCGAAACGCTCTACTCATCAGATCAACAAAATAGACGGGTGCGTTCGTCAACCCAAAAGGCATCACGAGCCATTCAAAGAAACCATCTGGAGTCTTAAAAGCGGTCTTAACCATATTTCCCTCGGCCACCCTTTACTAATGAAACCCCGTGGCCAAGTCTTACTGAGAGAAAACTGATGCACCAACAATCTGGTCAAACAGTCTTAGCTTAACACCTTCCTTTGTGACTTATGCACTTAGAAGGTTATATATTAATAAACACCGATTATATGTTGTGGGTTGACAATGTGGCGTGCTAAGTGCTGAGTCGATCAAAGCTTTTTGTTAAAAACAGGTCTTTATGAATGATGATCAATGCATGGCTGGTATGGCATAGCTTTTTGTTGAAGTGTGACTTAAGAGCCTCACAACTCGTGAATGACCGAAAACTGGATGATGGATCCCAGAGATAAGGACATACTTTTCCTTCTAGTTAAAAGTTGACGCTATGGCATAGAGCCCAAACAAGTTTAATTATGTGGATAATAGATCAACGCACCTCAGATGTTGATCGGTCACGACCGGGGGACATTATGTTCAGGAGTAACCGGAACTGCACCTAGTATAGGTGGGCCGACTCTGCTGCTGCGAAGCAGCATTTGTTGATCCTTGAATATCCCGCTAGAGGTGTTCCGAATCGCGGAAAGCAAGATCATTTGCCTTGGTCATTGTTGGAATCCAACTTCCAATACCAGCCTTATGTTTCAGATGTAACCTAATAGCCAACATAATGGGATGGGGCATTATGCGAGCTAAGATTTATACATTTACTTTCGAAAGTGATTTCCACACATAGACATTAATAATAATATTAAAATATCTGTTTTCGAGTATCATGCATGTTTGGCTATTATAAGGTAAAGCTTTATACTTTGGTATGTGCTGCATTATGTGATGGGACTTAAGTCTGATAATAACTTCATTTTACAAAAGCATGAATTTTTAAACTTTGTTAAATGAGTGTACATTATGGGTCATGATTCGTTATTTAGTTCTCAAGCTGGTTAATCCAAGCATGACCCGAGTGTTTGTCGTTTGGATCAGATTCAAGTGTTTTTCAAGTTTAAGCAGGTGGATGAGGAGTTTCCTATTGATTCAGAAAAGCCGGAGTTCTTCATCAGATGGCTGGATGTATTATGGATGGATGATGCAAGGATAGTGTTTATATCTATCCATGGTATGTTTAACTTTGAAATATAAATGTTTTTTGCTATAAAAAAATTCGGCTACAAAAATATATACTAAATATTATATATTTTTTCTGTTCCGCTGTGTTTGCTCTGATACAACCCCTATGAATCGAGTTTGCGATATTTGATTTTGCGTTATATGAACACTGTGGATGTGTTAAGTATCGGCTATCGAAGGTAGAAAATGTGGTTTATCACAGGACTTTCTGATGACACTTACTTTTTGGACTGGCTAGTGTTGTTTATAGTCCGTCTAGAAGGCGAGCATATTTGGGTTGTCATAATGTGATATCAGTTCTTTGTTTTAGCGATGAACCTTGGCTCTGCGGAGTAAGGTCTCGTCATAGATAGGATTAGTAGTATCCTAGGACGAATAACTAGTCAGAGAGTGGAACAATAATATAATAGGATGAGCAACTCATTAGAAATAGTGTCAGCAATACCTAGAATGAGTTGAGAGAATTATACATATATATATATATATATGAGAGACTTATTTGTAATTTTGATTTTTAAAGTAATAAGTATTTTTATAAAGAAAAAAGATAGGAAAGATCATGTTTTGATAAAACAAATTTAAATTTGAGAAGTTGATAAACTATTGGATTATGGTAAGTAAACGAAATTTTCAGTGATTTTGGACAGTCGACAAATTCTGACATATATTAGGTTGAAATTAATAAAGGAAGTTATATTCACGATTTTGGACAGTGAATATACATAAAATTGATTTATCGTTTTAATTAAAAAGGTTTTAAGAAAAGTATAGGTTTAAAAGGATTAGTTTAAACTTGTTTACTAATTAGAAACTCTTTTATTTTAAATTGTAGAGAGATAGAGGTAAGAGGATGTCTGTTCTTCAGTATTTGGCCCAGTTTCGGGAGCCTTCTCCACCCACTAGTTCTTCTGATGATACACAAGGTAGCAGTTCTTCTGACTCGTCCAGTCACGGCAGCACTGACAAGTACCTCTCTGACGCTACGTCAGCATATAGACTCATAGTATTTATAGATTTTGAATCTGACTCAACACCTACTCCCATAGAGTCAGACTCTATACAGCCTGAGGACTCGGGTGATTAGGACGATTGGATGTTTGGGGATGATGAGGGGATTGATTTAGATTCTAAGGGCCATATTATCATGGATGGTTTGATACCAACGCCATCCGCAGTAGAGATTCAGCCTCCCCTATACTAGAGATCATACCTGAATTTAGCCCCTAGGTTATCCATGAGTAGCCCGAGCCGACACTACTTGAGATACCATCCCTAGTGATGGTCGAGCCTTTATTGGATATAACACCGGAGTTCAATAACGAGATCAAGTCTGAGATGGAGCTCGAGGTAGGGGAAGATGACTATGATGGAGATGATGAGATAAATCTAGATATGGAGTTAGAGGTAGACGAGGATGGCTACGACGCCGACGACAAGAAGGAATTTTTGGAAGATGACCCCGACGACTTTAATGGGGATAAGATTATAGTACCTAGTTGGGATGAGCCTGATTTGGATGACTGGCTAAACATGGAGCCAGAGCAGATCACAGTCTCTGGGCCTTCTGTGCATGACTCCGGCGACGGTTAGGCAACCGAATGATAGTCAGATTCATTCTGGAAATATTATACATGTATACAGTTAGCTTCGTTTTGGTGTAGTATATAAACTAAGTACATATTTTGGAGCATGAAACCATTTTGTAAAGACAACCTCAAGTACATACTACGTGCTCAGGTAGCTTGATATGGACGCATATACATGGCTTATACCTTAAGTGGCACTTTACACCAGGGTATAAGTTATGTCTGTGATATAGATGATATTCCGGTTATGATACATTTATATATGATATGACATGACACCTTATGGTTATATATTGTAACACCCCACCTCCACCAGGGTGGCTCTTGCAAGCACTCTGACTTTGGAGGGGCATTTGAATCAGGTAAACATGCATAATGATATATCAAGGCAGAACAAGAACATATGTATATATGTAAACAGAGTAAATAACATAGATAAAACAACGGAAGATTTCAAAACATTTCAAAACAAGTCTGGTACAACATAGCTTTCCAAATAAACAAGTCTAGATAAAACAACATCAACTGAAAAACTGAAATAAACAAGTGCTATCCCCAATTAAGTGGTAACCATAGCTAGCTTCATGTCGAAACCGTACATGAGCTGAAATCCCACAAGCAAGCAATCCGAGATCCAAGCTAAGCTCCAGTATTCCCTCCCTGAGAACCTGGGGGGGGGGAAACAGAAGAAAAGAGGCGAAAGAAAACAGGTCAGTCAAAAAGACTGAGTAAGCCCTACTACAATCAATGTAAACTGATAAAGTTAACTGGCATGAGCAGCAGGGATGAACATAAGGATAACAATATACTAGCATGATGATTAACTAACAAGGTAGATAAAGGTGTCATCGCATAATCAGGATTAAGGTTTTGCACCACAGGTGTACTAGCAAACTAACATGACTTGAATAAACAAGTATTGATCCCTTGGCCCAAGCTTTAGCCCAATAACATGAAATGACCCTTATACAAGGTCCAACCAAACGGTCTAGTCGATCGGCTCCCTAAGCCTAACTCGTCACGTGTTGGTGTCAATACGGCCCAATCATAATTGTAGTCGAACTGTGCCGGGTCCACCCTTCGGGTGTATCAAGCCCTAGGGTGTCAACCCCTGGACACCATGAACATGAGTGCACAGTCCCGATCTACTGGTACCCGTGCATGTTTTCTCCGGCTACGGACTATGTGCACGATCAGAGTCCGCTCGGAACTACACCGGCGTACCCTCTGCCGTCGATTTTGGTCACTTACCTCCAGTCCAGTAATCGTGCCCCCACCCTAGCCTAGTCCCTAGGGTCATGATGATACTAACTTGGGATTACTGCTGGAGTGGGCCCTCATTGCTAGGATTTTTCTAATGGGTTAAGTACGGTTTAACCCTCTTGCTAATCCTGGATTAACTTGGTTAAGTGTAACGATGAGTTCACGACTTAACCCCGATTAATCTACCAAGCTCAAATTGGTTAAGTATTAAGTGGACCATGACTTAACCCTAATCACGAGGCATTAATTAATTTAATGCGCCTTAACCTCTCACATTAGACCTTGTTGTGGTTACTAGTTAAGCCGGGCGGGTCCGGGTAGCTTTACACCACAACTTGGTCTAACCTCGGGTTCAAGGTACAACATGACCAACTTCTCACATTGGGTCCTATTGTTTGTAGAAACTAGTTAAGCCGGTCGGTTCCGGGTAGGTTTACGCTACAAACTCAACCCAACCTCGAGTTGGCCACACTTATCTTTTCTAAGTGTCATGTCCATCATGTTTCCAAAACATGTTACAAGTTTTCAAGCAATTGGGTAGACCTAACTTAATAGGTAAATTCCCAATGTGTAGACCTAACTTAATAGGTAAATTCCCAAGCTTATGTTTTATGTCTTTTAAGTTTACCCAACCCCAAACGCAATCCCATCGCTTACATATCGTAATAGCGCATAAAGGATAGAAAGAGGGAACTTGGCATAATCATGACATAAAGGTATTGAAGCCACAAGCTTAACATGGTGGCATATGAAATGTTCATATGTTCATACACTTGCATATTACATTTTTAGGCCTCAAAAGCATGCATAAAACCAAACTTAGCATATTGGTGATACATGGTGTTAAATGACATGTAGAGATGGCCATAAGTTCGCATTTAGCCTCACATGCAAGTTATCATAAGAGATATGATAACTTACATGTTGCTAAAATGCAACCTTTGGCATAAAGCTTAAAGCTTTATGTTCATAAACCCAAAATAAGCTTGCATAACATGATAGCATGAACAAAATGTTCAACCCAAACTTGCATAACATAACTTGGCATAATTGCATATAAACTTGCATATCACAACATGATAAACTTGCATATAAACTTGCATATCACAACATGATAAACTTGCATATAAACTTGCATATCATACATTTAACTTTAGAGTTTAAGTATGAAAGTAGAATAGGGCTTACAATGCTTAAGAAGTCACAAAAATATGACAAAGCCCTTATGAAATCAATTAAACCCAAAATGCAAGCAAAACCCTTGAGCCAAAATGATCAAGACTCTTTCTTTATGATGCAAATATATAAACTTGACTTGAATGCAAGCTAATGATGCTCATACAAGTTTGAAAACACTTGTATGCATGGAAAATCACTTAGGAATTTATTTAGGAATTTTATGAAGAGAGTGGAGGCCATGAGAGGATTGATTTTGCCATAGTTTAGTTGTATGAATGAATAATGATGATTTAGGGTAGGTTAGGGTCTTATTTATAGATTAGGCAAGTGTTTTAGGCCATAGGATTAAACCTAGATTCAATCCAAGCCATCAAAGCATGTCTTGGGGAAGAAGTCAAGTGTAGGAACCATCTAGGGCCTTTAGATTAAAGATGAACCATGAGAACCATCCAAATGCAAAATCTGCATTTGAGCGAATCGGCCCACGGGTTGACAGCCAAACACCCTGGATTAACCCCTAGTCGACCCAGCAGGCTCGGGTCGACCTCAAAAATCGGCCGGTTCGGTTATTCCCCTCTCCCAATTCGCTGTTTTGAACATTTTTGCATATTTATTTATTTAATTTTCAATTATATATATATATATATCAATATATATATATTTCTCTGCGCAACCCATTTCACTTAATTAAGTATACTTTAATTTGGGAATTTTTCGTGAAACTTCGCGAGGCCATATCTTGGTCATACGGACTCCGATTTTCGAAAACTCGGACTCTATTTCGCGTATTTTTCCGAGACGAACGCAATGGCATAGGCCGTTTCCCTTGATTCAGATTTTACAGTTTAATTCTGCCACCATTTATGTTATAACATGTTATTCAAAAATACGGGTTGTTACATTCTTCCCTCCTTAAAGGATTTCGTCCCCGAAATCTCCAAGTTAGGAAGAACGTATCCTACCATCCATCATCCATCTACTCAAAACATCATCCACGAGCAATCATTGTCCTTAAAAGGTTCTAAATGCTGTATGATCATATGCAAAGGTGTGTGTATATGTACTTATCTAATGCGAAAATCAGGAGGTTACTGATTCAGTAAACCCCCTTAATGCAAAATATGTTAGTGAAATGAGTCCATATGTATGCAAATTCCTAACATAATTTATAATGTCTACATGAGTGCACATAACATTCATCCATATGCAACATCCACGTGATAGCATAACAAGTTTTCATCCATGAATAAGCATAAACACTCATGCATATGCGGTATGAAAGTGTGTGAGCCGATCTTAGTGCCTAACGTGTATTATGCATCCACGAGTATCCACTTGCAAACACTTGCAACCACTTGCAACCATCAAGCATAACATGTTTCAAACACATGTTTCATCTAAAGGGTTTCTACCTAAGGTTCTCATGACAAGATTAACACGATAAACTAGATAAACATGGATAGCAAAGAGAAAGATATGCTAACAAAGAAAAGAGATTGAGAGCGTACCCTCAAAAAGGAATGAATAAAGCCCACGCATCTTCTCCTCGGTTTCCCAAGTTGCGTCTTCTTCGGCTTCACCCCATTGAACCTTCACCAATTTGACCTCTCGATTCCTTAGCTTCTTGGTCTCCGTCCCCAAGATACGAATCGGAGCTCTCCTCAAGGTAGCCTCTTTCTCCATTTCTACATCTTTTAGAACACTTGGCTCAACAACCTCTGCTGATTCATGTAAACACTTCCGGAGATGCGAGACATGAAAAACATCGTGTACTCCAGCAAGCTTCTCGGGCAACTTCACTCTATAAGCCATATGCCCGATCCTCTCTATAATAGGGAATGGTCCAACAAACCTCGGTGCCAACTTCCCAACAACTCCAAATCGGACCACATTCCGCAAAGGAGAAACCTTCACGAAAACCATATCCCCAACATCAAACTCCAAATCCGTTCTTCGCTTATCAGCATAGGATTTCTGTCGGTCTTGGGCCGCTTTCATCCGTCTCCGAATCAACTCGATCTTCTCGGATGTATCTCTGATCATATCAGGCCCAAGTATAAGCTCATCTGTAGTCTCCCACCAACATGTAGGAGACTTGCACGGCCTCCCATATAAAGCTTCAAATGGTGCCATCCCTATGCTTGCCTGATAACTGTTATTATATGCAAACTCAACAAGAGGAAGATGGTCTTCCCAAGTACCACCAAAATCCAGAATACAAAGCCTCAACAGATCCTCGAGTACCCTATTCACCCTTTCGGTTTGACCGTCCGTCTGTGGGTGATAAGCCGTACTTAGATTCAACCTTGTGCCCACAGCTTCTTGCAAGCTATTCCAGAATTGACTTGTAAAGATTGGGTCACGGTCACTGACTATACTAGAAGGGACTCCATGTAGTCTCACAATCTCACGAAGATATACAGACGCTAGCCAAGATGCGGTCCTCTTGCTCTTCACCGAAATGAAATGAGCACTCTTCGTAAGTCTATCCACAATAACCCAAATGCTCGTATTCCCTTTCCTTGACCTTGGTAGCCCATCGATAAAATCCATGGAAATACTCTCCCACTTCCATAGTGGAACGTCTAGAGGATGCAATAGCCCACCGGGCTTCTTTGACTCGGCCTTAACTTGCTGGCAAATGATACATCTAGAGACAAATTCTGCCACATCCTTCTTCATCCCAGGCCAAAAGAAAATGCGCTTCATATCTTTATACATCTTATCTCCGCCCGGATGTATAGTCAACTTAGAGTGATGCGCTTCCTCAAGAACTCTTCTTACTAGATCTTCTACCATTGGAACACATAACCTTCCGTCTCTCCTCAGCCAACCCTTGTCATCAATAGAATATCGAGCGAGATGACTAGATGTCTCTCCTCGAATTAGCTTATCCATAATCTCAACTATCTGAGGGTCTTCTCTCTGCGAAGCCCCAACTTGATCAAGAAGGGTAGGTCTGAGTTCCCGAGATGCTAAAGAACCGGTCATCGACTCAATCGCAAAAGAGAAATCAAAGGTTGCCACATACTCTAAATTCTTCATCTCAACGAATAGAGGACTTAGGGTCAACCTTCTTCTACTCAATGCATCTGCTACCACATTCCCCTTTCCAGGGGTATAAGCTATCTCAAAATCGTAGGACGCCAAGAATTCCATCCATCTTTGTTGCCTCAGATTTAGATCCTTCTGAGAAAAGAGATACTTCAATGACTTGTGATCGGTATAAAGCTCAAATCTTTCTCCCAGAAGATAATGGCGCCAAGCCTTGAGTGCATATACTATTGCTGCCAACTCTAAGTCATGAGTGGGATAATTCTTCTCATGCACTTTGAGTTGTCTACCGCCAAAGCATATCACTCTTCCTTCTTGCATAAGAACAGCTCCTAACCCCGTGCCACATGCATCGGTGTATACGGTAAATAACTTCCCTCCATCGGGCAAAGCTAGAACAGGTGCTGATGTGAGGGCTCTCTTGAGCTTCTGAAA
Source organism: Allium sativum (assembly GCA_030737875.1). NCBI lineage: Eukaryota > Viridiplantae > Streptophyta > Magnoliopsida > Asparagales > Amaryllidaceae > Allium > Allium sativum. The sequence goes on along the minus strand of CM060916.1, from coordinate 785,165,569 downwards.
AGCAAGCTCGCATTCTATGCTCCAAGCAAAAACTAAATTCTTCTTCGTCAATTTAGTGAGAGGAGCGGATATCTTTGCGAAGTCCTTGATGAACTTCCGGTAGAAACCCGCAAGACCTAGAAAACTTCTCACTTCGGTTGCATTCCTTGGAGTCTTCCAATCCTAAACTGCCACTACCTTAGCGGGATCCACCGCTAAGCCTTGCTTAGATACTATATGCCCAAGGAATCTAACTTTCCTTCTCCAAAAGTGACACTCGGAGAACTTGGCCTTCAACTGATGCGCTCTAAGCGTATCCATCACCTCCATGAGATGCCTTGCGTGCTCTTCCTCATCCTTAGAGAAGATCAGAATATCATCTACGAAGACCACGACAAACTTGTTCAAGAACTCCCTGAACACCCTACTCATCAAGTCCACGAAATATGCGGGTGCATTAGTCAAGCCGAACGGCATGACAAGCCATTCGAAGAATCCATCTTGAGTTCTGAACGCAGTCTTGTCTATACTATCTTCAGCTACCCTGAGCTGATGGAACCCCGTAGCAAGATCAAGCTGAGAGAAAACAGAAGCACCGACAAGCTGGTCAAAGAGATCATCAATCCTCGGTAACGGGTGTCTGTTCTTCTTAGTCAGCTTATTCAACTCTCGATAGTCAACGCAAAGTCGGAGAGAACCATCCGCCTTGGTAGCAAATACCACAGGCGCTCCCCATTCAGATATACTTCGTCTAATGAAGTTCTTCTCAAGCAACTCTTTCACTTGCTTACTTAGCTCCCGCCTTTCACGCGGAGCCATGTGCCGAACGGGCAAAGAAACAGGCTTTGCATTATCCACCAGATAAATGCGGAAATCAATCTCTCGCTTAAGGGGCAACCCCCTAACTTCATCGAAAACATCCGGATACTCTCGAACCACTCTCACAGACTGAAGAGTTTCCATTGACGAGTCGAGTGATTCCAGATAGCACAACATGACGGGACCTCTCGGATCACAAGAAATCTCTAGGGTGTTTCCGAGGCGAGTCACGAGCCTCACAACCCTATGCTCACAATCAAGAATGGCTCCATATCTGGATAGCCAATCCATGCCCAATATCAATCCGTATCCCCTAAAACCAAGAACATAAGCACTGCACAAGAACTCTACAATCAGTATAGAGATCCTCAAATCCCCACATATCATAGACAAATGGGCGGAACCCCCAATAGGATTTGAGACACAGACGGGATCATCTACCAAGCTAGCACTAAGGTGCAAACTATCAACAAGATCAGATGAGATAAAGCTATGCGATGCACCAGAATCAAACAAGGTACGAACTGGAAAATCAGAAATATATACAAGGCTCTCAACAGAAATACTACCTCGATCGGGAACTGGAGCGACATTGAGAGCATGAACTTGCCCTCCTGAAGGTCCAGCACGCTGAGTCTGACCCTGGCCTTGCCCTTGCTTCCTCGGGCAATCCTTACTGAAATGTCCAGTCTCACTGCAGAAAAAGCATTCACCATTCTTCCTTTTCCTCTTCTTACAATCCTTAATAAGATGCCCAACTGAACCGCAATAATGGCACTTCCCCTTGTTGTTCTTGACTCTTGTTATTGTTCTGATTGCCTTGACTGCTCTGACCACTTGGATTACCCTGATTTCCTTTTCCCTGGGAATCAGTCTTCTTGGCTTGAGTATCATTCATCTTGGTTTCTTTCTTGACATCTCCCTGAAGTAACGCCATATCAACCAAACTCTCAAACGTGGCCCCATGGGGAATATGTGACATAGCCAATCCCTGCAACGGCTCATTCAATCCTCTAGCAAAACGAAGAGTCTTCTTCTGAGGAGTATTCACCATATCCAAGCCAAAACGAGCTAACTGATTGAACTTGTTCACATATTCTTTGACAGACATATCTCCTTGTTTCAAAGTTATGAACCTCTCCATTTGCAGATTCTCCTCAACAGAAGATAGAAACTTAAGCATGAACCTTGCCCTGAAATCGGCCCATGTCTCAACAGGCCTAGTACCATTGGTGACTTCCCACCAATAAGCGGCTTCATCCTTCATAAGCCAAACCGCCAACAAGAGCTTCCTCTGATCGTCTAACCCAAAGATAGCAAACAAATCCTCGGTCTCTTTCAACCAATTTCTGGCCTCTACAAAAGTCTCAGTGCCTTGAAAGTTCTTGCCACCCATTGCTTTGAAATCTTTGCAAGTCTTTGCGAAGTCCACTTGAGGATGCTGAGGGGGAGGAGGAAGAGGAACCTCAGCGACAGGAGGAGGAGGAACATTAACCACCGGAGGAGGAGGAGGAGGAACATTAACTACCGGAGGAGGAGGAGGAACATTAACTACCGGAGGAGGAGGAGGAGGAACATCTGCGGGGCCGGCTTCGGTCGCCCTAGCCTCCAAAAGTCTCCTATACCAAACAGGTACGTGTACTCCCTCCGGAATAGCAAAGTTATCGGCCATACTGAAAACGAAGAAAAAGACAGATTCAGAATGGAGAAAAACGAAGGAATTTTGCTAATGGCTTTTTGGGGAATAGCCTTTAAAATAAACTAGACTTTTCTTTGGAAAATACTTTATACTTGGTTTTGAAAATAGTTTTCGAAAAGTTTTCTAAAAGCCTTTTTGTTCCTTCTCGTACCATATGCTCTGATACCAAATGTAACACCCCACCTCCACCAGGGTAGCTCTTGCAAGCACTCTGACTTTGGAGGGGCGTTTGAATCAGGTAAACATGCAAAATGATATATCAAGGCAGAACAAGAACATATGTATATATGTAAACAGAGTAAATAACATAGATAAAACAACGGAAGATTTCAAAACATTTCAAAACAAGTCTGGTACAACATAGCTTTCCAAATAAACAAGTCTAGATAAAACAACATCAACTGAAAAACTGAAATAAATAAGTGCTATCCCCAATTAAGTGGTAACCATAGCTAGCTTCATGTCGAAACCGTACATGAGCTGAAATCCCACAAGCAAGCAATCCGAAATCCAAGCTAAGCTCCAGTATTCCCTCTCTGAGAACCTGGGGGGGGGAACGGAAGAAAAGAGGCGAAAGAAAACAGGTCAGTCAAAAAGACTGAGTAAGCCCTACTACAATCAATGTAAACTGATAAAGTTAACTGGCATGAGCAGCAGGGATGAACATAAGGATAACAATATACTAGCATGATGATTAACTAACAAGGTAGATAAAGGTGTCATCGCATAATCAGGATTAAGGTTTTGCACCACAGGTGTACTAGCAAACTAACATGACTTGAATAAACAAGTATTGATCCCTTGGCCCAAGCTTTGGCCCAATAACATGAAATGACCCTAATACAAGGTCCAACCAAACGGTCTAGTCGATCGGCTCCCTAAGCCTAACTCGTCACGTGTTGGTGTCAATACGGCCCAATCATAATTGTAGTCGAACTGTGTCGGGTCCACCCTTCGGGTGTATCAAGCCCTAGGGTGTCAACCCCTGGACACCATGAACATGAGTGCACAGTCCCGATCTACTGGTACCCGTGCATGTTTTCTCCCGCTACAGACTATGTGCACGACCAGAGTCCGCCCGGAACTACACCGGCGTACCCTCTGCCGTCGCTTTTGGTCACTTACCTCCAGTCCAGTAATCGTGCCCCCACCCTAGCCTAGTCCCTAGGGTCATGATGATACTAACTTGGGATTACTGCTGGAGTGGGCCCCCATTGCTAGGATTTTTCTAGTGGGTTAAGTACGGTTTAACCCTCTTGTTAATCCTGGATTAACTTGGTTAAGTGTAACGATGAGTTCACGACTTAACCTCGATTAATCTACCAAGCCCAAATTGGTTAAGTATTAAGTGGACCATGACTTAACCCTAATCACGAGGCATTAATTAATTTAATGCGCCTTAACCTCTCACATTAGACCTTGTTGTGGTTACTAGTTAAGCCGGGCGGGTCCGGGTAGCTTTACACCACAACTTGGTCTAACCTCGGGTTCAAGGTACAACATGACCAACTTCTCACATTGGGTCCTATTGTTTGTAGCAACTAGTTAAGCCGGTCGGTTCCGGGTAGGTTTACGCTACAAACTCAACCCAACCTCGAGTTGGCCACACTTATCTTTTCTAAGTGTCATGTCCATCATGTTTCCAAAACATGTTACAAGTTTTCAAGCAATTGGGTAGACCTAACTTAATAGGTAAATTCCCAATGTGTAGACCTAACTTAATAGGTAAATTCCCAAACTTATGTTTTATGTCTTTTAAGTTTACCCAACCCCAAATGCAATCCCATCGCTTACATATCGCAATAGCGCATAAAGGATAGAAAGAGGGAACTTGGCATAATCATGACATAAAGGTATTGAAGCCACAAGCTTAACATGGTGGCATATGAAATGTTCATATGTTCATACACTTGCATATTACATTTTTAGGCCTCAAAAGCATGCATAAAACCAAACTTAGCATATTGGTGATACATGGTGCTAAATGACATGTAGAGATGGCCATAAGTTCGCATTTAGCCTCACATGCAAGTTATCATAAGAGATATGATAACTTACATGTTGCTAAAATGCAACCTTTGGCATAAAGCTTAAAGCTTTATGTTCATAAACCCAAAATAAGCTTGCATAACATGATAGCATGAACAAAATGTTCAACCCAAACTTGCATAACATAACTTGGCATACTTGCATATAAACTTGCATATCACAACATGATAAACTTGCATATAAACTTGCATATCACAACATGATAAACTTGCATATCATACATTTAACTTTAGAGTTTAAGTATGAAAGTAGAATAGGGCTTACAATGCTTAAGAAGTCACAAAAATATGACAAAGCCCTTATGAAATCAATTAAACCCAAAATGCAAGCAAAACCCTTGAGCCAAAATGATCAAGACTCTTTCTTTATGATGCAAATATATAAACTTGACTTGAATGCAAGCTAATGAGCTCATACAAGTTTGAAAACACTTGTATGCATGGAAAATCACTTAGGAATTTATTTAGGAATTTTATGAAGAGAGTGGAGGCCATGAGAGGATTGATTTTGCCATAGTTTAGTTGTATGAATGAATAATGATGATTTAGGGTAGGTTAGGGTCTTATTTATAGATTAGGCAAGTGTTTTAGGCCATAGGATTAAACCTAGATTCTATCCAAGCCATTAAAGCATGTCTTGGGGAAGAAGTCAAGTGTAGGAACCATCTAGGGCCTTTAGATTAAAGATGAACCATGAGAACCATCCAAATGCAAAATCTGCATTTGAGCGAATCGGCCCACGGGTTGACAGCCAAACACCCTGGATTAACCCCTAGTCGACCCAGCGAGCTCGGGTCGACCTCAAAAATCGGCCGGTTCGGTTATTCCCCTCTCCCAATTCGCTGTTTTGAACATTTTTGCATATTTATTTATTTAATTTTCAATTATATATATATATCAATATATATATATTTCTCTGCGCAACCCATTTCACTTAATTAAGTATACTTTAATTTGGGAATTTTTCGTGAAACTTCGAGTGGCCATATCTTGGTCATACGGACTCCGATTTTCGAAAACTCGGACTCTATTTCGCGTATTTTTCCGAGACGAACGCAATGGCATAGCCCGTTTCCCTTGATTCAGATTTTACAGTTTAATTCTGCCTCCATTTATGTTATAACATGTTATTCAAAAATACGGGTTGTTACATATATATTATCTCAGAACTCTGTTCTTTGCTTCGTCTTTGATTTCGAGGATAAAATCTTTTTAAGTAGGGGAGATTGTAACGATAGTTAATTTAAAATATGTTTTTAAACAAGCATAAAGGGATTTTTAAATATTTAAATATAAAGTCAGGACGTAAAATTTATTGAAAATGAATTCTAAATTTATATTATATTATATAAAAGTTAAAATAAGGTTATGGGATTTTTTAAATGATAATTAAAAAGAATATTTTGAAAATCGATAATTTAGTACTATTTTAGAAGTTAGAAATAAGACCATTTTTCAAATGGTCCAGAAATTTGATGAAACCAGGTTCATTGGAAACATAATTGTGAAATATAGAAGTGTTTCAACTTTCCTACCAATCGGGATTAGTATGTGGTCATACAAGTAGAAACAAGTTTGCATAGTGTAATTAATAAGATAATTAGTTAAATGGATTGGCACTAATTTCTTAGGATTTAGGAATTAGTCAGCAAATCAATTTGTCATACGCCTCCCCTTCTATGCACCCCCCTTCCATGCATCCCACTTTCCTATATGTAAATGAAGTCTTAGGAAGAAAGCACTTCATTTTCCATTTTTTTCCTCCTCTTTCTCTTTCCTTCCTCTATTTCTCCTTCTCCTTCACTACTCTCCCCACACCGCTGACCAAACCTCCTACCCCACGTTTGTCGCCACTCCTCCCCAGTCCTTCAGCATTGGCGAATGCCACCACCCCTCCCCTTTGGCCCGACAAAACCCTCTTTCCTCCTAAAAATCCTTCAAGCTCTTCTTAAATTTATTTCACCCCATGTACAAGCTCCTACCCTCACCAAAGCGCCAGCCCCCCTCTCTCTACGTTATCCATGGGACCCTCGGTCGTGAGCTATTTTCATGGACAAAAACCTGACCTTTTTCCTTTAAAACCTTCAAAGATCCAACCTTTCCTTCTTAAACCCAAGTTAGAGCCTATATAAACATATATATTTTGGTTATATAGGAGTATTGGGTGTAAAAGTTGTTTGTTTGGTTGCTAGCAAGGTTGTAGAGACATAAAAATAACTCTTTTGAAGGTAGACGGAGTGGAATAGCTATGGTGAGCAATTGTAGCTCGCGTTTGAATTAATATGTTGCATATATGGTTATTGATGTTGTATGTAGTATATTGCAAGTGAATTATATGATTATATGCTTAATATTGAATGTGGCTAGAGTATGAATGAGAATTACAGAAGTGGGTTAGTAGTCGATATGGTAATGTAAGTGATTCGGGAAGTTAAAACTCTAAGTAAAAGGTTGGTTGAATTGGATGATAACTTGGTTGATATGTTGCATGTACATTGGGTGAGAAATAAACATTTGCAGGTTAATGTTTAGGTTGCTGCATGATTAAGTAGTTAGTAATGGGTTTGGATAATTTATAGTATACAAAATAATATAAACATAGTGAAAAAGGTAGTTGAAATATTCACTTGAATAACAAGTCTATGGAACGAATAGTAAACATTTATTTATATTGGCACGATTATTATCAATATAAATAGGACATGGATAGACAATTTTATATGTTGTATGTTGGTGTGTTTTGATATGGATTGGCTATAAAATAATAGCAAATCATCTATTAACAACAGTTAATATTTTGGTTGAAAAGTGGTTTGGAACAGTGTTTAAGTATTGATGGCCTTGACACTTAGGCTGACAATGCCATATTATGATGTCTATTGGTTGATAAATGTTAAATTGATTTTAACGACATATTAAATCCGTATAAGTTAAATTATATGGTAGTTAATTGAGTTTTATTCCGAATTGGGATTAAGTGAATATTCTATTAATAAAATATTAAGTGAAAAATAAAAGTTTGAATATTAAATCCAAAACGATTTGGAAAGTAGTTCAAACAATTACGAATAGTTTTCGTAAAGGTTGGAAATTTATTTAAAGAAGTTTTCAAACAATTGAGGAATGTTTTAAACTTAAATTTAAAAGTGAATTGTAATTTTGAAAAGTGAAGTTCGGTTTGGATATTCCGAAAAGGTTTTAATTCGATTTTATTATCCAAACCATCTTATTTATTTTTATAATGGACATCAGGAAAGTTTAGAATTCAAAAGAAGAAGTTTGGAAAAATAATATTATTTTAGTGATTTAAATAATATTATAATATTAAAATATTGAAATGTTTGAATTTAAAGTTAAAAATTGAAAATATAATTTCTAGAAGTTATTATATAGTTAATAAACAATTTTGAAAGCATTTTGATTCGATTTGAGGGAAAGGTCGTGCGCACTAATCGACCACCCCAAGAGCCTGGAAAGTCGTGAGAATAGTACTGGGATGGGAGACTGACCTAGAAAGTCCTCTCGCGCTTGAGTAAGGGAGCCTTTGGCACTGCGTATCCACCTTTGATTCGATTTGAATTATAATCGAAGTTTGGTTTGAATAGAACTAGTCGCGTAGTGGTAGTTTGCGAATTTTGACCATTGACTTCAAATTGACATACCGGGAGATCCGACAGTCAGATTTTCCCAAAATGAAAAACTTTTGGTTCGAAATGAAAAGTTATTTCAAATGAAATGTAATGTTTTAACATCCAATGGTTAGATTTTGAAATAAGTTCAAATCAAATTTGAATGAAAACAGTGCTAGTGTCGTTAGTGACCTGAAATCGGATTTTAAAGAAATAAGCAAATTTTAAATTATTAAAAATAGGAATAAATTGTGATAAATCATAATAAATGATTTGAAAGAGATTTGTATTAAATATATCAAGTTTGGTAAGTTAAAAAGTTATTTTCTGAAAATGAGCTGTTTTAGTAACGCTATTAGCGATAGTTTTGTAATGATTTAAAATTAAAAGGTTTTGATAACAAATGATATCCAAATGATTTGTAAACATATCCAAAAGATTAAAATGAAGTTCTAAAATATATTTCGGATTTGAAAAGTTTAAAACCAAAGCTAAGTTTTCCAATTTATAAATTAAATTGTAATTGAATGGAAATCGATTCTGTTATAATCGAGATGGGTTTCCGTGGATGAACATCTTTACAGTTTAAGGAATTTAAAAGGCTTTTCTGTTATTCCGCTTATAGTACAAGTTCGATACGGGAATTTATATCAATACTAATGCGAAAGATCAAGCGATCTACTGATTCAGTCGACCTCCTTAATGCAATGTATGTTAGCGCCATGAATCCATCATGTATGCAAATAATCCTATTATAATACGTAAGTTCTATATGTGTGCACAATCATTCATGCAATTGTAACATCCATATGACGATACATCCATTTAAATCCATAAAAAGAAGAAAAATGCACACACATCCATATGCAGTATGAGAGTGATTGAGCCAATCTAGTGCCTTATGTGTGTATATATGCATCCACGAGCAACCACTGGCAAACACTTGCATCCACTTGTATCCATCAAACATAACATGTCTCAAACACATGTTTTCATTCATGGGATTCCTACCTAAAGGTAAAAGATTCAATCGATAGGATATACTTAAATGATAGAAACATGCATGAATAAAAGCTTTGGAAAGGAAGTTAAGAACATACCCTTGAAAAGAAAAGGGTACGAAGCGCGAATCTTTTCTTTGGTCTCCCAGGTTGCATCCTCTGAGTTACCTCACCACTGAACTTTCATCAACTTGACTTCTCAGTTGCGTAGCTTCTTAACTTCTGATCCAAGAATACGGGTAGGAACTCATCTAACTATCGCCTCCCGTTCCACCTCTACTTCCTCAAACATACTCGGCTCAACTACTTCTGCGGTATCATGCAAGCACTTCCGTAAATGAGAAATGTGGAAAACATCATGAACGCCGGATAGTCTCTCTGGTAGCTTTACTCTATAGGCCATTTGGCGAATCCTTTCTGTTATGGGAAATGGCACTACAAATCTTGGTGCCAATTTACCTACAGATCCAAAGCGAACTACATTCCTTAATGGTGAAACCTTAATGAAAACCATGTCTCCTACCTCAAATTCAATGTTCGTCCTTCTCTAGTCTGCGTAGGACTTCTGCTTATCCTAATTTTTCTTCATTCGCCATCTAATTAGATCAACCTTTTCGGAAGTTTCTCTAACCATATCTAGTCTAAGTAGAAGTCTTTCTGTAGATTCCCACCAACAAGTTGGTGATCTAAAGAGTCGTTCATACAATGCTTCGAAGGGTGTCATGCCAATGCTAGCTTGATAATTGCTATTGTAGGCGAACTCTATTGAAGGAAGATGCTCTTCCCAAGTCCCTCCGAAGTCTAGGATACACAGTCTTAAAAGATCCTCAAGAACTCTGTTCACCCTTTCCGTCTGTCCATCGGTCTAAGGGTGATAAGCGATGCTCAAACACAACTGTAAACATAATGCTTCTTGCAAGCTTCTCCAAAATTCATTGGTGAAAATGGGGTCACGATCATTTATGATACTAGAAGGCACTCCATGAAGACGGACTATCTCACGAACGTAAATTGCTACCAACCATGCTGACGTCATCTTACAATTAACTAGAATGAAATGAGTACTCTTAGTAAGTCTGTCTACTACAACCCAAATACTAGTGTTGCATTTCTTCGATCTAGGAAAACCATCAATGTAATCCATAGAGATGCTCTCCCACTTGCGCTGTTGGACCTCCAAAGGATGAAGTAAACCAACGGGATTTTTTTGCTCAGCTTTGACTTGCTAGCAAATCAAACATTGAGAAACAAACTCCGCCACATCTTTCTTCATCCCAGCCCAAATGAAAACCCTCTTCATATCCCTATACATCTTATCACCGCCTGGATGAATAGTCATCTTAGAACGATGGTTTTCCTCTAGGACTGTCTTCAACAAACTCCCAACTTGGGAAACACAATGCCTTTCATCTCGTCGTAACCACCCTCTATCGTCTGTGGAATATCTACTGAGGTGACTAGAAGTCTCCCCTTTACTGAGTCTATCCAAGATGTCTAAAATCTATGGATCCTCTTGCTGCAAATCTCCTATCTGATCCATAAGAGTAGGTCGCACCTCCAGTGATGCAAATAAGCCATGCAAAAACTCGGTGGAGGGTTTAAAGTCAAAAGTCAATATAAACTCCAAGCTTTTCCTCTCCACAAACAGAGGACTAAAGGCCATCCTCTGCCTATCCAGTGCATCAGCCACCACATTATCCTTGCCAAGGGTATAAGAAATCTCGAAGTCATAAGATGCTAGGAACTCCATCCACCTTTGTTACCTTAAATTAAGATCCTTCTACGAGAACATCTACTTGAGATATTTATGATCGGTGTACAACTCGAACTTCTCTCTAAGAAAATAACGGTACCAAGTCTTAAGCGCGATTACTATGGAAGCTAGCTGTAAATCATGGGTAGTGTAGTTCTTCTCATGAACTCTTAGCGGTCTACCTACATAACATACTGCCCTTCCCTCTTGCATCAGAACCGCACCAAGCCCTGTACCACATGGATTAGTGTATACTGGAAACCCTTTGTTCCCATCGGGTAAGGTCAGGACTTGGGTTGTTGTCAGAGTCTTCTTCATTTGTTGGAAAGCAACATCACAATCTATATCCCATGAAAACGTCATATTCTTCTTCGTCAGCCTGGTGAGTGTGTCTGATATCTTTGCGAAGTCCTTAATGAACTTCCTATAATTGCCTGGCAATCCAAAAAAACTTCTCACCTCCGTTGCATTCTTTGGGATTTTCCAATCTTGAACTGCAACTATCTTTGCGGGATCAACTACTACCCCATCTTTAGAGACCACATGCCCTAGAAATCTCATCTCTTTTCTCCAAAAATGGCATTTGGACAATTTCGCCTTAAGAGGATGCGCACGCGGAGTTTTCAAAACTTCCCTTATATAAAAAGCATGCTCTTCCTCGCTCTTCGAGAAAATCAAGATATCGTCAACAAAGACCATGACAAGCTTATTTGGAAACTCCCGAAACGCTCTACTCATCAGATCAACAAAATAGGCGGGTGCAATCGTCAACCTAAAAGGCATCACGAGCCATTCAAAGAAACCATCTGAAGTCCTAAAAGCGGTCTTATCCATACTTCCCTCGGCCACACTTAACTGATGAAACCCAGTGCCTGTTCTTCTCGGTGAGTTTATTCAACTCTTTGTAGTCTATACATAAGCGAAGCGAACCATCTATCTTACTTGTGAATACTACCGAAGCACCCCATTTAGATATGCTTCGCCTAATAAACCCTTTCTCAAGCAGCTTCCCTGCTTGCTTGCTAAGCTCCCTTCTTTCCCTTGGAGCCATATGGTGCACAGACAATACAACTGGCTTTGCATTGTCCACCAAATATATATGAAAATCGATCTCGTGCCTCGGAGGAAAGCCCCGAACCTCATCAAAAACATCTTGACACTCACAGACTACTAGTACAGATCGCAGATCATCAATAGATGCATCAAATGACTCTAGGAAACTAAGCATAGCAGATCTCTTTGGGTAACAAGAAATCTCGAGGGTCCTCTATGGCAAGTCAAAAGTCTAACGACCCACTTCTCGCAATCCAGAATTGCACTATACATGGCTAGCCAACCCATCCCTAGAATCAATCCATAGCCCAAAAAACCAAGCACATATGCATCGCATTCAAACTCGATGCCTAACACAGATATTCTGAAACCCCAACAAATCATGGACAAATGAGCCATACCACCAATGAGGTTTGAGACAAAACCGGGATCCACTACCATACTAGTACTAAGGTGTAGAGACTCAACCACATAATCAGATATAAAAGAATGTGAAGCGCCCGAATCAAAAAGAGTTCTAACTGGATGATTGGAAAGAGAAATCAAACCTTCAACGGAAATTTTCCTACCTCGATCTGGAGCACTAGTCGCGAGAGCATGCACCTGCCCTCTAGAAGTTCCTGCCCTTTGACCTTGTCCTTGCTTCTTCGGGCACTACTTAGAAAAGTGTCCGACCTCTCCACAACTGAAGCAAGCATTCTTCCTTCTTTTGCAGTCCTTTACCAAGTGACCCTCACGTCCGCAATTATGGCACTTCCTCTTATCCTTAGCCATGTTGTTCTTTCCACCCTTCTTTTGTTGCTGTTGTTGTCCTTTCTTTGGCCCCACTTTCTTACTTTGTGTTTCCTCCACCTTAGTTTCTTTCTTTTCGCCTTTATCTTCCTCATGCACCAATTCCATATCAACTAACCTCTCAAAAATTGCTTATGTTGAAATATGAGACATATCTAACCCATGAAGGGATTCATTCATTCCTTTAGCAAACCGCAAAGCTTTCTTGTGCAGGGTATCCACTAGCTCCAACGCAAACCTTGCTAGTTGGTTGAATTTGTTAACATACTCTTTGACAACCATACCTTCTTGCTTGAGTGCTAGAAACCTTTCCATTTGCATACTTTTCTCATCTTGAGAAAGACACTTCATTTCAAACCACTACCGAAAATCATCCCAAGTCTCTGCTGGACGCCCTGCTTGCGTCACTTTCACCAGAATGAAGCCTCATCTTTCAGTAGCTAAGCGGCTAACTCGATCTTACTACGATCATCAACTTCGAAAATTTCAAACAAGTCCTCCGTGTCTTTATGCCAATTCCTTGCTTCTATGAAAGTTTCGATTCCTGGAAATGGCTTACCAACCATAGCACAGAAATCTTTGCAGATATTAGAGAAATTATCTGCTCATAGAGGATGAGGATGAGGAATAGCGGGTGCAGCTGGGAGAGGAACGTTTGCTGGACCATCGACAGGCGTCGTGACCTCTAGATACCTACGAAACCAGCCTGGTATCGTAACATTCTCAAGAATATTTAGTTCCCCGGACATGCTGAAAAGAAAGGAAAAGGGATTTAGACAGAGAATCGAAAGATATAACATATGGCTTTGGGGATTTTTTTCCAAAACAGACTTTTTCTTTTGAAAATGCTTTCTTTTAAAACCTTTTTTAAAACAATTTTCAAAATCTTTTATCTGCTCTGGTAATCTTCAGCTCTGATACCAAATGTGACACCCCACGCCCGTTTATGTCACTCATTAAGAGAATGCATTAAGTTTCGTGAAGCGTTATAGGTAAACAGAAACATTACAAGACATATATAAAATAGCAGCGGAATTTAAAATTTTATTAAGCAAAAACATCGTAGTTCAAAACATGATTACATCATATGTCTGAAATGAATAAAACCCAGTACATCATTAAAATTTCTGTCTTGTACTTAAAACATCAGAGTACAATAATAAAAGAAGAAGAATCCCCAAAATTGTTTCATACAATTTTACTTAACCCCTACTCAAGTTAACATATACAATCCCTATGGATTCAACTAGGTTAAGTATTCAAGTTTATTACCATATTCATTTATGGTTATAATGTACTAGGCCTCCCACATTAAGCCCACAACTTGTGGATGTTGGATATGCTGGGCGGTTCTGGACATACTTCTTCCACAAGTTGGGTATAACCTTGTGTCATAGCACGTCATGTGTTCAAGCACTTAGATCTCTCACATTAGATTCACCACTTGTGGTCGCTGGATATGTCGGGAAGTTCTGGTCAGACTTCCACCACAAGTGTAATCTAACCTCGTGTCTAAGCGCGATTACAGTTTCTAATTACTGTAATTATAGGCATTTTCATTATTAACCAATTGTTCCTATGTCATTATAGGTTTTCATGCCCCTTTTTCAAGTCATGTTCATAATGAACCATATGCCCCTAAATTAAGGTCCTTAATCACAATTGCGGTTTATGCGCCAAATCCATATTCATGTATTACATTCAATTTATGCCCAAATTTCCCGTACCCAATTTTAACATTTTCCCCTCGTTCCCAATTTTACGCTTTCGCATATTTCAGCGGTATGCCTAGGCTCGAAGGTAACTTGGCTATAAAAATAAAAGGGAAAAGAAGAAGGGAAGAGGATAGAAATGAACATAATAACAAGATTGATATATAATGGCAGAGATAGCAACAAATAAACATACAGTGACAAAGTTGGGCATAATGACAAAATAGGCATATAGGAGCAGATCTGATGAACATGTGATATTAGAACCGATTCTAACATAATAAGGACATCATAAACAAGCACGATGAAATCTAAGCAATGAATTAGATCAACAAACATGACAGATCTGACATGATAGATATGTTAGAGTTTATGCTCTAGAGGCAATCCATTTGATGTGATTAATAACGTTATTGTTTTATTTGGAATAAAAATATTCTGTTTGTTATATTTACTGCGTAATATAAATAAAAATTTAACAGAAGTCCTTAGAATAATAATACAGAATTATATAGTTCGAGTAAGACTGAACTTGAGATTATATAATGTGATCAGTATTATAATTCTTAAATGTCCCTAGTCGAGTTTTATTGTTTATATAGGACAATGATAAAGCGTTGAGACTAGTATGTTGATTGACTGATGACTACGTCTCATTGATCATTAATATATGTGATATTAAAGTCAAGATATGAATGTGTATTAGAGAATAGCATATTGGGCTGACCCACCGTGAGATAACAACATGGAATATAATCAACAGTATCATAAGTTGTTCTCATAGTGACAATGATGTAATGGTCCTCAAACTTGAAATCATTATAATTTTATTCGAGGATATTTGTTTTTTGATATCATCTAAAGTTATTTCATAACGGAGTAATGATAACGGTGATTATTGGATATATCTCGAATCGAATGAAAATTATGAATGATCTAGATGGAATTTAACCCTATGATATATCATAGTGATATCCATGGGCCTCTCAATTGAGTGAGACTGTGAAATGCATGTTCGTGCTCAAATATTGATTTGTTTTAAACAGTCTACTCATCGATGAAGAAAAACGGATTAAATTATAAATAAGATGATACGATCCATGCCTCTAATTTGATCCTGGATATATTGGTTAAAAGGATTATATTACATTGATACAATGGTCACGAAAAGGTTGTATCGAATCATTAATCTTATTATAACTTGGGTAGTAATGATGCATTGCTAGATGCCAATCTCTGTTTATGATTTTAAATACGATTTAAAATCATTGCCAACGTTATAATAACCTGTCGGGTTACACATAACAACGTTTGTAAAAGGATAAGAACCGTTCAAAATAAAAGGAAATCAAGATGTTGTTTTTTCTTTAACTTTGAAAAGGTACAAGGGTTATATGGTCCTTTTTATATTTAGATTTTTGTTTTCCATCGTTTAAAAAGAAAAGGGACAACGTTCTTTTCAATTAAGCCATTTTCATTATTTTAGTTGTAGCCGCCGGCAAACAAAGCTCTAAAACTAAGAAACCCTAGAATCCAAAATTACGGCTAGCACCGTCTATCTTCCTCTCGATTTTGTTAGACAGCGTCGAGATCAAGCGTTTGTGGACTCCAATAAAGGCTCGCTGCTTTGGGAGCTCGGATTCGAATCAACCCTTCGATTCTCACAGATCTTCATGGATATGGAAATTGGAAGCTCGAATTGGGTATGTTCATCCATGGAATCGTGATTGACAGGTATAAACCCTAATTTCTGTAAACGTTCGGTTTATTAATTTTGCATAGATCCTAGAATATATAAATTGTTTAAATTGTTGAACTTGGAACCCAATTAGATCAATAATTCCTTATAGGTGTATCAGAGCTAGCTTGCAAAATTAATATTTCGTTCTAAAATTGGGTTTTGTGCTTTTGTATTAGTAGTTAATTGATTACAATTAAAACCCTAGATTCCAGGATTAATTACAAGACCATACAAAAGGTGGAATTGTTTCACTGAAAAGATAATTATATTTAATACAAAATGTAGATTCGTTCTACAGTAAACAAGATGTTATATTTGATATGAAATTTGGATTTGAATTCGTTGTTAATTCTGGAAATCAAGTCTGTTTAATATTGACATTAAATTCTAGCATAACTCGATTGATCTAATACATTTGAATGTTTCAATTATATTCGGATCTATTAATCTATATGAACACTTTCAGGTTATACATCAGTAGGATATTTAATTACTATAAAATTAAAAGTTTGACTTTGTTGTATTGAATTATAGTCCCATCGTCGAGCCTTTTAGGTTTTACAATTACACAAGGTTGTTTATGAATATTTGGATTTGTTTCTCTAACAAGTATTAAACTAAACATCAAAATGTTTGATTGACAAGTCTTCAAATCCTGATTCAATCATATATAAATATATATATTTGACTAAAATGATTTTATTGATTGACAAATCAGTAAGATGATTTTCAGATTGTCTTGATTTATTGAAATCTTTTAAATGGAAATTTGTTAAGACAAATTCTCTGAATTGTTCTTAAAACAAGCAAATAAAATCAAATTTGTTTGATTTTGTCAAAACATTGTTTTCTGATTTTAATCTTTATAGTTGAGTTTAAAATCAGAACAATTGAATTTATTTTGTTGCGGAATAGTCTGTTTTAACATATAACTGGCATTAGAAATCCATATAAACTATACAAGGTTATGCATTTACATTACAGTGAATAGAATGAGTTCAATTTACCATAAATGCATTATATATGTTCATAAACGTATTATGTAGCTCGATGATAGCATATATATATATGTGTGTGTATTTGACATATATATAAAGATACATATGGATCTTAATCTTTTAAACCATTTTTTTTAAATATGATTTCATCATTACAGAAAAAAACCGCTTTCTGTTTTAAATATCATACTGCTTGTAATGGAGCTTGGACATGCCATAGGAATTTATGTAAATAAATATGTAAATTGACATATCAGGGTATATCAACAGTGTTCCGAACACTTGTATGTGATACAAAAGGATATAATATATATATATATATATATATATGTGCTTTATTACAGATGTGAAATCGTTTCAGTAAAAGGATCATTTTATATTTGATATGAAATGAAATCTGATATTAATGTTTGATTTACATTCATTTTACTAGATCCAGTGGCATATGTGATGTACAGTCTTTTGGATTTAAAATCTTGCTTAAATTTTTAACATGGTGATCAATTTTGATATATGGTATATATATATATACATATATCTTTTATCCACCTCTTTGTATTTGTATTTAAACTGTAATCAGTGCTTATCACATAACAGATGTGATTTATTAATGGATATGATTCATCAGAAATGAAACATATCTTGTAAATATATATCTATTAGGTCATTACAGACTTAGTTGGGTATTTAAAATGTCATACACATTGACAAAGTATTTGATAATTCTAAATAACCTGATTTTTTTGTTTATGTATCAAAATGATTCTACTGATTGATGAATCAATAATATAGCTCTATTATGAATTTGATTCGATGAATTTATTATTGATTATATCTAAAATATTAAATTAGTTTTAAATTGTTATTGCTTTGTTGAATAGCAAATATGTCTTGCATATAAACCAAAGCCAGTTGATAGGTTAATCTTGGAAACTGATTTCTGAAATCAATTTACTATGGGATATATCTTAATATATGTAATGATTAACCTGATGTGAATGTTTACACTGAAGCTATATAATTGGGGGTATTATAGTGATTTATTCATGAAATGAATGCTTGGTGATTACAGAGTATGACTCTACTACAAAATATTTGTTATCGATCAAAAAACCTTATTATTATTTAATAATAGTCTAAATGATTTTGAACCATTGCAAAATATAATATGTAAGTCTAGTAAGGTTATGATCTTAGCTTAAAAACCATGATGCATACCAATCTGATATGCCTATACATTTAAGTAACCATGTCTAGTACCCAATCACATCTGGAATTTTAATAATTTTATAATATAAATATGTTGATATTAGAAATATATTATAATTCTCTCTGTCAACATAAGATGTTTGAATACAGATTATGTATATTTATAGTGATAGCTATGATGGAAATCTTTTTTTGTTTGTCACTGCAGATTTGATTTGCTATCTCAATTCTATATATACTAATTTTGAAATAAGGATGAGTTGATATAAAATCAAAAACTGTTTTGATTTTATTCCTCTGGATCATCCATAATTGTTTGACATTAACATGCATTTGGGTATAAAGATGCCAAAATACATTATAAGGATATCATTGGTTCAGCAAACATAAGATCTGATAGCATGTACAAATTTCTATAAAACACACTGCAATTCATTATAATCAATATCAAGATATCCAGTTACATTTATACATTGTATTTGTAAAAGAAAGCTGATATAATAGTTATACCATGTTTACTATATAGAAATGTGTATAATGATACATAAATGTCTATATATGAATTGCAGTGAGTATACTAAATATATTGTACATGTGATGTAATAAGTACATGAGATAAAGCACTTTATACATTTGATGTATATAGGTCACTGGACATGTATATTATATACATTTAATGTGTATATATATAAGTTATTCTGAACCTTTGATTTCACATTTAGTCTAACAGAGGGCAACCTATATATACTGAAAGAGTTTCAGTATAAAGTGGCAATACAAGTGCATATGTTGGCAAAAGCAACGGCTACAAGAAAATGTTGATTAAACAGACATGTATTGTTGGTTATCAAGTTATTTATGTACGTGTATAACTATGTAAAAATATATATGAAAACTGCCTGTATGATTTCATATAAGCTGATTAACAATGTTTACATCAGGTGCTAGTGATTGTATTGTTGATAAAAACTGTGTTATATTATTCCATTTGATTTGTATAAACATGTACAGTCTTCTGTTCTTGCCTGCAAGTTGTATTTAGTTTTAATTGCAGATTGAATTACATAGTCATGGGATGTGTAGGGCATAGAAATATACACGTAAACATTTCCTTGCATTAAGGATAGATGTATAGATATAGACGATTGCCTTGCATAATGGTTATATTGCATTGGGTTAGCATGTTGGATATGTTTCTGTTTACATGATAGTATGAATCGAGCCTGAATAATAAAACATTCTTGGGTTTTATATCATAAGTATAGTGACCAGCAGAGAAAGGCCATGTTCGCAGAAATATGAGCTTTGAGGTGATTTTTTTTTTCATCCAAAATTCTGAATTCTTCAAAAGGTTCAGTAGATATACTTCATATTTAAATATATATTACAATGAATTTAAATATATGTATTTAAATCCAATTTGTATTATGAATATAAAATACATATATTTGGTATATGTAAATAACTCTGATATTGTTCGCCACTACGAATTATAAATTCCCTTTAAAAACAAATTATTGTTATATTAAGTCACGGTGAAGTCTTCCAATAATATACTCATCACTATCCAAGATCATTGGTTGTAACTAACGCCAAAGCGTTGTGCACCTTTTATTTTGGTTATATGCGATGGAGTAAAATGTGGTGCTCTAACCTATTATTGGGTCTAACTTAACTAGGTTGCATAATACGATTATGGCCTTAGAGAAAAAGCATGAATTATTCTATATTTGAGCAAATGAATAATACTGAACAAAATGTTCAACATGCGATCCAAGAGTTATATAGACGATATGATTGACATAAGATGTCTACCTAAAAGGTTGTGTTTTGAGTTTAGCCAAAGCTAGGTCAAGGCATGATTAGATATGGATCTTGGAGCACCGTTATATATATATACACACCCCCCCCCCAATATGTATACATAAACAGAGGGATGTTAATTTGAGTGGGAGCATATTTTAGTTTAAATAATACAATTATGTTGATATAAAATTTTGATTGTCAAAGTTTATATTAAATAAACATTAAAGAATCAAATATTATTTATTATCTACTGTAGATATTAAATAATGAAATAACACCGATAATTTAAATTAATCCTTGAGAAGGATAAATAAATTAAACCAAAATTTCTTAACTAACATTGAAATTTGAGGACTATCCTCAAACAAGTTAAACGTAATAGTTTTACAAATATCGAAGATCTAAGACGAAAGTTCAAGTATGACTCCAACCGAATAAGATATAAATAAATGTTATAAAATCTACTTATACATTTCTAGTATTAGATACTAGACATAGATCACATAAATGTAAGTTGATTTACAGAATTTGTAGAATAAGTAGAATTCTAGTAAAAGGCAAGTTGACTTACGATTGGAAATGAAGCAAATGTTGTTGTATTATCCATAAGAAGTTAATCTTTGTTGATTGTACTGGCTTAATTAAATAAATAAAATAATTGTTATAATGAAATTCCACATAAAATAAATGTTATAATAGACCTTGTTTAGACAAGTTTGAATTTCATTTGTAATAAAAGAATAATTGTTATTCAATTTAAATGAAATATACCATGGAATTTCACAAATAGTTAATGATATTTGTAAATCCTTAACTATAATGTACTTGACATTAATAACGAGTGGATTAAATTTAGTGATTTAAATCCAATATACCTTTAGATTACCGGTTAGCCCAGTAAACAAGAAAGTCTATCAAAACTCCATAATAATGGAATTTTGAAATCATTTGATTTTGAATTATATGAAGAATACAGATCTTGTTTATTAGGCAAAATAACCGAATCACCTTTCACCTGACACAGTGAATGAGTGAAAAGTATTGGCTCTCGTACATAATGATGTATGGGAGCAATGAATACATATACTAGATGTAACAACCTTGAATTTTGGGGCCAATTTAAAATTTTATTTTAAGTGATTTTAATGAGTTTTGATATTTAAAATAATCTATTTTAAATAATAATGATCACAAATTTGATTCAAACTGAAGTTAGAATGAATAAATTAATTTTAATTATAAAAAGAGTTAGAAATAGCGCGGTAGTTTTAAAAGTCAAACTTGAACTTTGACTGACCGTACAGGACGCAAAATTTAACGGATTTTAGTGAAACCAAAAATATTAGAATCTATTTAAAAATATCTTTCCAACGAATCCGAAAAATCGAAATTTCATAGCGGAAATCAAAAGTTATGGCCAATTCAATTTTTAGAAAGGTCACTGGGTAATTTGCATAGGTCAAAAATGCTACTTTTTGCATATAAAGGAATTTCGACTCGAAACCACTTCCATTGAGTTCGAAATGATGTTTCTGCATTGAAAACAGTAAACACTTATATATTTCGAGTTTCGAAAATTATTTGTTTAAAAATGTATTCTTAATATTAAATATACTAGCCTTAAAAATTGTTATTTTTCAAAAAGTCTCAGAATTCAATGAAATAAATTTTGTTGTATTCGTATCATCAAAACAAAGCTAAAAATGATTTTTTGGTAATTTTTAGAATTAAAATATAATTATAATTGATTTTTCAGTGTAAACGGGCAAATTTTTTACTTTAAAAATTCATTAAAAATCCATATGGACTCAGAATTTAGCGAAATTAATTTTCATAGGTCCACAGCATCAAAACATAGCTAAATATATTTTTCGAGAATTTTTGAAGTTAATTTGTGACCTCGGTGAATTTTCACGTACGGTACACATTAAAATATTAATAAAATAATGTAATTATTCCAAAACTCATAACAGACCTCGGAATTAGACCCCGGGGCATAGCCCATTGCGTTCAGAAGGTGTCAAAACCTTAAGAACGACAGTAAGCAGGCCTAAATCGAAGTTCGGACCAAAACGGACTTTAACGGGCTAATTAAATAATTAGATAACCCTAATATAATATTATAAAACTCGAAATCACTGTTCATCCGTCCTCTCCATCGTGAATTCTAGCCGCAAGTGAACCCATCATGGCCGAATTTTGTTTCTCCAATTTCTCTCTCAATTCTCAACGAAATTTAGCGTGTGAGTACTCGTTTCGAAGCTCTTTCCGAGCTCTACGATCTCCGACAAGAATCACCTCGAACCGTGCCTCGACGAAGCCGCTAGAGCCCCGCAAACAGCCGCCGTTCGTGCCTCCCCCGGGCCCCACCGCCGCCGCCGAGTGCCCCCACCTTCTGGCCGATCATAGGTCTCTCCAAGCTCTTCCACCTCCAACAAACGGTTCGTCATTTCATCGACCGTAGCTCCGGCAATTTGAAAACAAAGATTTGAACACTTTCCTAAAGGTAAAAGCTTCAGATTTTGTAACGCTTATAGACGCCGCTGTGCAAGTTGTTAATAGCCTGAATTTGATTTTTCATATGAATTTGTATTCGAACCATTCCAGATCTGAAATCACTTTGAACTCGAACACCAAACCTGATCGAACCTGAATCATCTCCTCTGACCAAACACGGTGAGAATTTTATTTTTAAATTTAATTTAATTATTTAATTATTATTTGCATGGTTGTTGATCGTAGATCTAAAAAGACATGATATTTAGAACATGGATCTGAACTATATACCCCGTATGTTGTTGAATCTGAATTGCTTAGAACGACATGAGATTAGATCTGAAATTTTAAGGTTTAAATTTGAATTAAGAATTAATTAAAATTAATTAATTATGTGTTATTTGTTTAACCATGCTATGTTGATTTTGCATATGCTGTGTGAAATCCCATCTTGCAAATTACTTCGATGTTAGTTATTGAATCTGATCCTGTTGTTGTGTCTGGATGTTGTTATGTGACTTGTGATGAAATTTACATTCTCTTTTTATGTAAAACGGTAATAGAGAAAAAAATTAACATTTATTTTGGTGTTAATAGGAAGTAAACTCACCGCATGTAAATTAACATTTTTGATGTTAATATTATAAAATTCACCGTAGGATGTAAATTAACATTTTTAATGTTAATAAGTATAAAATTCAACCGTAGGATGCAATTAACATTTTTTTTTTATGTTAATATTAATAGTAATGTTAATGTTAAAAAGTAATTTGACCATAGTATGTTATTAAAAATTGTAATGTTAATATAAATGGTGAATTTAACCGCATGTATGAAAATTATTACATAGGACAAAATTAACATTTTATTTAATGTTAATAATGAGTAATTTCACCACATGTATGAATTTACATTATTGTCAATGTAAATTAAATAGTGAATTTAACCATAGGGAATGAACATTATTTTAATGTTAATATATAGGAATTCACTATATGACAAAATTTACATTCTTTATATGTAAATTTGACATGACACCTTAAATTTCAATGTAACGAGTCGCAAATTAAAATGTAAACCAAAGATTTGGAATTTGCGATGATTTACATTTTACTATGTAAACCAAAGATTTGGAATTTACGACGATTTACAATTCAGTATGTAAATCAAAATTTTAGCATTTGCGATGATATACATCTTAGTATGTAAATTAAATGTTAAGAATTTGGCGTTGACATAAAATTTACATTTTATTATGTAAATTAAAGTTAGAATTTAGCGGTGACATGAAATTTTCATTTTTATTATGTAAATTAAAGTATTTTCATCGCACGTATAAATTTACATTATTTTCAATGTAAATTAAATAGTAAATTTAATCGTAGGATGCCATTAACATTGTTAATGTTAACATAACACTATGGGTTGTCGTTAACATTTTTAATGTTAGTCAATTTTACATTGTAAAGAATGGATTTCACATTGTAATTAGAAAGTGAAAATTTACATTTTTCCTAATGTAAATGTGCATGAATTTCACCTTGTGTACATTTTACATTATTTTTAATGTGAATTATATAGTAATTACAATGTAGGATAATTTTTCATTATTTTATGATTGAAAATAAAAGTCAATCTTTTTATGATTGAAGATAAAAGTCAATATTTTTATGTTGAAAACAAAAAGTCAATATCTTTATATTGAAAGTAAAAAAAACCATCTTTTTATGTTGTAAATAAAAAGACAACATTTTTATGCTGAAAGTAAAAAGACCATCTTTTTATGTTGTAAATAAAAAGACAACATTTTTATGTTGAAAGTAAAAAGACCATCTTTTTATGTTTTAAATAAAAAGACAACATTTTTATGTTGAAAGTAAAAAAAAAAGACCATCTTTTTATGTTGTAAATAAAAAGACAACATTTTTATGTAGAAATTAAAATGACCATCTTTTTATGTTGTAAATAAAAATGCAACATTTTTACGTTGAAAATAAAAAGACAATATTTTAATTGTAAATAAAAAGATGAAATTTGACGATGTAAGTAAAAAGACAATCTTTTTGAAATTAAAATAAAAAGATGAGTGTTTACGGTGAATATAGAAGAAGTTGATATTTTTGCATCGTAACGAAAAAAGATATTATTTTTACATGGTAAAATAGAGAAAAAAAATATATTTTTACATTGTAAAATAGAAAAGATAATATTTTTACATTGAAAAATAAAAGGGATATTTTTACATTATAAAGAGAAAAGTTGACATCTTTACATCGTAAACACAAAAGTGAATATTTTTACATTGTAGGTAAAAGAATGAAACTTTATGATGTAAAATAAAATTGCATCGTCATTTGAAGTTAAAGAATGAATTTTTGGCATGTGAAATAAATAATATTTTTATATGTTATTTATGAATGAATTTAGACCGCGTGAAATAAATTACATTTTTACATGTAATTTATGAATGAATTTTCATCGTATGAAATAAATTACATATTATTATGTAAATTATGAATGAATTTAACCCGCATGAATGAAATTTCATTTTATTCTATGAAATGAATGTATGGATTTACATTGTAAACAAAGATTACATCTTTATAATGTAAATAAAAAGTAGGATTTACATTGTAAATGAAATTTATATTTTTATATGTAATTAAGAATGATGAATTATAAATTACATTTTTCATGTAAGAATGGAATTAAAAGAAGGAATTGGACGAGGAAATATAATTTACATTTTACCGTAAATTAAAAGAAATTAAAGAAATTAAAAGGGAAGAATTCATCATTAAAGTATGATTTACATTTTCCTGTATAAAAAGGGATGAAAGGATAAAGAATGAGAATATTCATTAGAATAAAGAGTTAAACGGTTTATGTTTATATATTTATATATAAAAATAATTAAAATTAAACGAATCGAGCGCGGTAGTTCGCGTTTTAAAATTATATCTTTAAATGACTATACAAGGAGATCCGACCGTCGGATTTTCTTGAAATTGAAACCGTTAGAACCGCCTTGGAAAAATCTTTCCAACGATATACACTACGTCAAAATCCAACGGCTAGATTTTGAGATATGTGAAAATCAAAATTGGTTGAAAACAGCGCCAAAATCGCCATGGACCTGAATCGTCGTTGATTAAAGATTTAATTATTTTTAATTAAATAAAATAGGAAATAATCGTTATAAATTAGAAATAACGATAAGGAAGAGTTTTCAATATATATACATATATATATACGAAGATTATTTGGGAAGGCCGAGTTAATCTCATTCCAAATAATCAAACGACGATGAAAATTGAAGAAGAAGACGACTAATGAAGACCGTCAATCTTCCCCTCAGGCGGACAGCGATTGAGGCTTTGAATTGATTTGCTCCCAAGTCAAGGTCATGGTCGTTGTCCGAACGAACATGTTGATTGAACGGATTTGGCTTTCACGCAGACCCAGAGCATAAGCGTATAAATGGATTGCATGTCTGACGTGGTACTCCTTTTATACTGTATCTATTGATCTCTGCTAAACATATATCTGTTTGGTGTTTTACACCCTTCTCTGAGACGTACGAACTCAGAGGTTATATGTTGGTAGAAATCAGTGGTATGGGATGGATTGACGACGTGGCATGCTAAGATGCATATGATCAAGGCTTTGTTGAAAAGCAGGCCTTGTGGGATGATCAAAGCATAACCTGTTTAGGTATAGCTTTGTGTATGACGTGACTTCACGAGCCTCACACACCGGTGGAGTCTAAAACGGGAGAAGGGAACGCAGGGAGAGAAGCACGTTTCTTTCTAGCTAGAGTGGTGTCAGTGACCTACCAGCCCTGACATTTTACTTATGTGGATGATGGAATGAGGCGCCTCAGATAGGTCCTATAGGACCGGGAAACGTGTGTTCAGGAATTGCCAATCCGCTAAGCTGTATTTGCGGACCAGCCCTGCAGCTACCCAAGGGTTCACTGCGGGGGATCCTAAGACATTAGCTAGAGTGTCTCGAATCGGTAGGAGCTCCTCCCTAGCCTTGACTCATGATGGAAACCAATTTCCAATACGCGCCATTCGGTTTTGATTGTATTACTAGTACAAAGGCATAACATATGGTACCTATGCTTCCTAGGATTGATACATTATGATTGAAATTGTTTTTAAAACATATACACACTAATAATGATATCAAACTCGTATTTGCCGTATTTATCATGTTTGATCACCATAAGGTAAAACTCTATCCTCTGGTGTGCGTTGCATTGTGTGATGGGACCTGAGTCTTATGGTGATTTCATTTTTCTAAAAAGCATAGCGTTGTTGTACGATTTACTTATCATTTATTATGACACGTTTATGCACGACAATCCATTAGAGTAAACCCGTTCCGCATTAGCGGCGTGGTCTTTGGATTTGCCCTATTAATAGTGATTTATTAGTTAAGAATTCTCACACCAGTCCCACGACTGACCCGTTGTTTGTTTCCACCTTTTTGCAAACTCGGGTGCCCTCTTCTCCACACGGGCAGTCGAGCAGTTTGTCTACAGGTTTACCTCTTTAGCAGGATCCTGGATTGAAGCTTAAAGCTGTGTCCAGAGCATAGTTGTCTTCCGCTGTATCTATTTTATTTCCGCTGCACTGTATTAAATTTATTGTAAAATTTTCTTCCGTTGTACTTTAATTTCGATGTACTCTGATATATTTTGTACTCTGATGTTATATTATCATGATGTAATAAAAGTCTGTTGTTGTTGTTCTAATGTGTTGTATTCCCAAAGTTAATGTATGCGGATTTTGAACGGTCTTGGTCGATTTTGCGATCGATTAAGGTCGGGCGAAATGCGTGTCGTTACAGTTGGTATCAGAGCTTTGGTTAGCTCAAATCTTTGGGGTACAACTCATTAGAACTGAACAAAAGACTCATCAGAGATTGGATTAGTAATATCCAATAAGAATACTCATTAGAGATAGGATCAGCAGTATCCTAGAATGAGAAAACTCATTAGAGATAGGGTTAGTAATGCCCTAGAATGAGTTGAGAGTAGCAAGCCTATAATATACGTATTTGTGATTAATTATACTTTATTTTGGAAAATATGATTTTGAATATACAAAAAGTTATATATTTGAAAGTTAATCAACTAATGAAATTATTTAAACCAATGAAGAAAATATATAGAGAATATATGTAACGACACGGATTTTGCCCGACCTTAATCGATCGCAAAATCGACCAAGACCGTTCAAAACTCGCATACGTTAACTTTGGGAATACAAAACATTAGAACAATAACAGCAGACTTTTATTATATTACAATAATATAACATCAGAGTACAGAATATCAGAGTACAAATAAAGTAAACTACAGCGGAAGATAAATTACAACAGATTTAATACATTAAACAGCGGAAGACTTCTATGCTCTGGACACAGCTTTAGGCTTCGATCCAGGATCCTGCTAAAGAAAGAGATATCTGCAAAAAGCTACTCGACTGCCCGTGTGGAAAAGAGGGCACCCGAGTTTGCAAAGTGAAACAAACTACGAGTCAGTCATGGGACTGGTGTGAGAATTCTAAACTAATTTAACTAATAAGACAAATCCAAGGACCACGCCACTAATGCGGAACGGGTTTTATTCCAATGGATTATCGGTGCATAAACTAAAGTAAATCGAGGAATAACGCAATGTCTTTTTGGAAAAATGAAACCATTATAAGACCCAGGTCCCATCACACAATGCAACGCACACCAGAGGATAGGGTTTTACCTTATAATGGTCAAAAGATGCTTGATACGTATAAAACGGATTTGATATTATTATTAGTGTATATATGTTTTAATAAAAAGATTTGAATCATAAGTATCAATCCTAGACGGCATGGTTACCATATAGCATGTCGCCAATACTAGTTCTACAATCAAAACCGCAAGGGCGTATTGGAAATTTGGATTCCATCATGAGTCGAGGCTAGGGGCAAGATCTTCTCCGATTCGAGACACTCTAGCAAATGCCTCAGGATTCCCCGCAGTGAACCCTTTGAAGCGGTAGGGCCGGTCCCCGCCAATGGGCAGTGGATTGGTTATGCCTGAACACACGTTTCCCGGTCCCTTTGGACCTATAGTATGACCACCAACGGCCTATAAAAATAACGAGGTACCTCAAAATCCATCATCCACAATGAGTAAAATGTCAACGCTGGTAGGTCCCTGACAACACTCTAGCTAGAAAGAAACGTGTGCACTCCCTACGGTCCGTATCCCGTTTTTGACTCATACCGGGGTGTGAGGCTCGCGAAGTCACGATATACACAAAGCTATGCCGTAATAGGCTATGCTTTGATCATCAACCACAAGGCCTGCTTTTCAACAAAAGCCTTGATCAATGCATCTTAGTATGCCACATTGTCAGTCCATACTATACCATTAATTTTCTACCAATATATAACCTCTAAGCTCATATGTCTCAGAGAAGGGTGTTAACCACCAAATAGATATATATTAACAGAGATCAACGAATGTAGTATAAAGGACTACAACGTCAGACATACATTCCATTTATAAACTTATGCCCTGGGTCTGGGCGAAAGTCAAATCCGTACAAATCAACACTTCGTCCGAACGGCCACCACTAAAGCCCTTTCAAGGTAGCTACTCCTCTCATGGGTCTCAGTAGCAACACATCCATTCGATGTGAAGATCGTCGGTCTTCAATTACCGTCTTCAACTCTTCGACTTAGATCGTCGTCTAATCATTTGAAATGAGATTGAACTCGGACTTTTCAAATGATTCTCGCGTATATATATAATTTGAAATCATTGCATATCGTTATTGGTATTTAATAACGACCTATTTCTATTTTATTTAAATAAAAATGGCTTAAATTAATATAACGACGCTTCGGGTCAATGGGCCACCCTGGCGCTGTTTTCAACCAAATTTGATTTACACTTATCTCGAAAACTAACCGTTGGATTTTGATGAAGTTTATATCGTTGGAAAGATCTTCGCAAAGCGGTCCTAACGGTTCCAGTTTTGGGAAAATCCGACGGTCGGATCTTTCGGTATAACTATTTAAAGTTACGATTGTCGATACGCGAACTGTCGCGCGTATGTCATTAAGTTCATAATTTATATTTATATATTTATATAAATATAAATCATTTGGCGATTTTAATTATAAAAAAATTTATTCTTTTTATCGCATATAAAATGACGATAAAAATATCACCTTTAATGTCACTGTTTTATTCACACTAAATGTAAATAAATTATTCTTTTCTAACATTTGTTTTATTTGCTCTAAATGTAAATAAATGTAACGATTCTATCTTTTGGTTTTATTTACACTAAATGTAAAAATTATCCTTTTTCTATGATTTGCTTTATTTACCTAAATGTAAATAAATTATACTATTTCTATATTTTGCTTTACTTACCTAAATGTAAATAAATTATACTATTTCTATATTTTAATTTATTTACACTAAATGTAAATAAATTAAACTCTTTTTCTCATCCTATTCATTTACCTAAATGTAAATAAATATATTCTTATCTTTTTCTTATTTATTTACCTAAATGTAAATAAATGTATTTAATTCTCTTTTTCTTATTTATTTACATAAATGTAAATAAATGTTTTTAATTTCTTATTCTTATTTATTTACACTATTTGTAAATAAATATTTACCTTTACCTTTTCTATATTTATTTACACTAATTATAAATAAATGTATCTTTTATTTTTATCTTATTTATTTACACAAGAAAATGTAGATAAATCCTATTCACATAATTATTCTTTTTATCCTTTTTATTTACATACGAAAATGTAAATAAATACTATTCACATAATTATTCTTTTTATTTACATAAGAAGATGTAAATAATCTTTATTACATAGAAATGTAATTTTATTTACAATGTAAAAACATATGCTTTAATTACATATAAAATGCAATTTTATTTAATCTTTTATTTATCTAAGGTAAATAAATGTATTTCCTTTTTCTACGTCTTATTTACCCTAAATATTTGTAGTAATTTACATATAAAATGTAAATTTAGAAAATATGAATATGCTTTAACCTCCCACATTGGATAGGTATTGTTGTGATTACTGGACAGCCGGGCGGGTCCGGGCAGGTTTACATCACAACTCAATCCAACCTCGGGTTAAGCATTCTTTATTTATTTATTTATTTAAGTGTAAATAAATGTCTTTAATTTCTTTTCTTTCTATTTATTATTTTGTTCGCATTGAAAAATGCAAACAAACAAAACCTATTATTAAATGTAACATCCTAATTTGACGCTTTTGTTCGCATCGAGAATGCAAACAAAATATAAACTTTTTTATTTTTGTAAATTCTATTGTTAACATTTTTTTTTTTTGCATTGTAAAATGCAAACAAAACATAATCTTTTTATTTTGCATAAATTCTATTTTTAACATCTTTGTTCGCATTGTAAAATGCAAACAAAACATAACCTTTTTATTTTACACAAATTCTATTTTTAATGTTTTTGTACATTTTCCTATTTTCACATTTTTCTATTTTAATGTAAAATCTTATTTTTACTTCTTCCGATTTAATTAAAAAATCTATTTAATCATTTATGTTTACATCGTAAAACGTAAACAAAAGATAAACTTTTATATAATTAACAAATGTAAATTTTGATTTAGACATTTTTGTTTACATAAAAATTGTAAACAAAAGATTAACTTTTTATTAAATTGACAAATGTTAATTTAGATTTTGACATTTTTTTTTTTTACTTTGTTCAAACAAAAAGGGTATTTTGAATATGAACAAACATAAAAGTTGACATTTTGAATCCTAGCATAAGTGGTATTTTTAACTCAACATAAATGTCATTTTGAATACTAACATAAATGGTGATTATAACTCAACATAAATGACCTTTTGAGCTTTATCATAAGTGGTGATTCTAATAGGTCAATTGTCATAAATGACATTTCAAATATGCATTTTATTATGTTCGCAAAAATAAAGGTAAAGCTCGTATTTTATTTTGTAAACAGAATTAAAGATTAAAATTAGCATTTTATTTTGTAAACAAAATAAAAGATTAAAACTTGCTTTTTATTTTATAAACAAAATAAAGGTAAAAATTGGTGTTTTATTTTGTAAACAAAGTAAAGTTAAAAACTTGTCTTTTATTTTCAAATGACAAAATATATTCTTTCATTTCATTCTTTTAATATGAATAAAAATGATAATACACAAACAAAAATGAAAATTTGTTTGTTAACTTTTGATTCTAACAAAAATAGTGATTTTGTTTATTAACTTTTAATGCAAATAAAAATAGTGATTTTTGTTTATCAATTTTTAAATAAATCAAAATGTTCATTTTCCAATTAATCCCTTTCAATGAATAAAAAGGTTCATTTCTAACTCACTAACATATTAACCCAAAATGAGTATTTAAATTCACTAATCAAGTCTTGACAAGAATGTTGTTCTTTTTCACTAATGTGACGTTTATATAAAAATGTTGTTTGTTTGTCTAACCAATTTCTTAACCAAAATTGTCAATTTGATTTAATCATTATTTCTAATCAAGGTGATATTTTTATTAGTCTAATAAATCATTTCTACTAAAAGGGCATTTCTATTCTAATCATAACATTTCTAATAGAATGATATTTTTACCTAACATTACATTCTATAATAAAAATGATATTTTTAATCTAATATACATTTCTAACATAAATGAGGTTTCTATTATTATGTAACACTTTTAACATAAATGTCTTTTTAACATAAATGATCTTTTTATCTATAATAACTTTTTATATCAAAATGACAACTTAATTTTGATGCAAAACTTTTAATTAAAATGTCCATTTTATACCAATGCAAATTTTTTAACTAAAATGTTAATTTTATAATAATGCAACATTTTTAACAAAGATGATAATTTTATTTTTAATGTGACATTACTAACTAAGATGATAATTTTAATTCTACAAAACATATAAAGTGATAATCTTGTTATGTCAATTCTAAGAACAACAAAAATGACATGATTATTTTGTCAATTCTAATTTCAATAAAAATGACATGATTAATTTTTCAATTTTAATACAACATAAATGACATATCTATTTTGTCAATTTTTAATGCAACATAAATGTGATTTTTGTTGTATAAACACTCCTTTCGAAAACCTTAACATTTTTCTTATTCTCATATATATACAATATGAACATGTTTTTATTGTACGAATAGATTTTGACAATCATGAATATTTTATTTTTATGTATGCAATAAAAATATGTTTTTTTTTATATTGTATACACAAATTTTGACAAGACATGAATACACACCATTTAATTCAATAGTTCACGTATTAAAATAAAGGTTTTTATCTTTCTTATAAACACGAACCATAAACATGAATCTACATAAAAGATACCAACTTTATTATAAAAACATATATTCCTAGACCCAATCATAAAAATATGATTTCTATTTCAAATCAAAGTCTAGACAAACTATAGATCCTAGCGAATAAATATTCAACACAGATTTAGATAAACAAACAAGAGCATCATATTCAACCACAACAACAATCAACAAATTTCAATCGCGAATCACATATCTGATTTGATTATATACATACATCAATTTCAAATAACTAGAGAATAATTAAATTTTAATTATTTAATAAGAATAGAAATCTCACAGTGATTTGGAATTCCTCAGAAATTATCGATCGATCTAAATTACCCTGCTCGCTTCTAGAATGCCGTGTATGATGCCATGAGTCCAATGTTTCCTCTTCTTCCTCCCGACACTTTTCGGCTCCGAATCGCTTCAAACTCATACCAATCGAAGCTCATACTCATATGAGTTCAAAGAACTCAGCTTTGCAATTTATAGATTTTTCCTTGAAATGTTTTTTTTTTTTTTTTTTTTTTTTTTTTTTTTTACATAATGGAGGCGGAGAATAGGGAATGGAGTTGTGAGATTTGGTGTTGGATAGAAAGTGTATTCATAAGGGAGGCAGAGTAATTTATGCCCTTAAATTTTAGAGATTTTTTTTTATTATTTATTTTTTAAATATATTGATTGGCTGATGTGTCAATCAATGCCTAACTAATTTCTAAACGTGCGTAATTAATGGTATATTAACCTAAAGACTTCTCTTTATATGCACATAGTTAGGGAAATTCAAAATCATGTTAATTAATTACTAGAATGTGCTTACTATATATATAAAAAATATAGAAACCTTTAAATGTCTAATAAATCAAAACTTTAAATATAGAATTTGAACATTAATTGTATTTTGTCAAAAAGACATATCGTCAATGCATAATTAATACACACACGCGTGCACACACACATATATACCTATCATACATATATATATGCATATATATCTAGAATTTGAAAACCATGTTAATTAGTGGGCAATTAACCCGCGCAATTATATTCCTTGTTTGCTCACACGGTTAAGGGAACAAAAGTTAAATTTCTTCTTATTTGTTTATTAATTTATTTCTTTTGTTTATTATTATACGGTCTAAATTGGTGTTCACACTGTAAATTTCTACCGTTACTTCATGGTTCAAATTTGCGTTAATTATTTATTTTCTTCCTTATTTGGCTAACACGGTTAAAGGAATAAAAATTAATTCTTTCTCATTTATTATTTTTGATTATTTATTCGTATGAACAGACAACGCAGCGAACGTGTGAACGCTAATTCGTTTTACGCACATTTTAACTACGCGCGCTACGTTTATGCAATGCTAAATAGACTAATGCAAAATATTGGACGATAAATTCAAAAATTTAATTAAAGAAAATTTTTATTTAAAAATTTTAAATTTTACTAAATTTGTGAAATTGTCACTAGTGAACGGCAAATGATGATATTGGACGCATTGTTTACTCGTCTTGAACATGTCATGAATTCCAAAATTTATTAACAATGAAATAATTTAATCTCTTTGTTTTGTCAACCGACCATATATTGAAATTTTAAATTTGTATTTACCAAATTAATATCAAATCCATATTAAAATAAATTAGCTTCTTTAATTGTAAACAATTTGAAATAGTATTCAAAATAAATTACATTGCGAAACAAATCTCTTAACACTTTGCTTTCAAACAAACTTTAAAATAAGTTAGCTTCTTTAAATTTGTAAATATATATCAATATATACTTTTCGAAGAAATTCAATTAATTAACAGCAGTAGTAACGCTGGTTTCTATAACATTCATATCAACACAACAAAAGGATTACAACATTCCATCTTAGTTAATAATGTAAAAATCACGCTTGCTTGATCAACATCAATAGTCAAAAGTTAATTATTACAAATATACAATAATTTCCATTGTTATAAATCAACGTTTATCTAATTACAAGTTTCCTCCACAAATAACATCATAAAATTTATTTCAAGAAAACCCCGTTAAATTTAATAATTTAATTTTAAAAAAGAAAATTTTAAATTCTGAAGCATTTCCCTAAAAAAATAAAAAAATACATATATATTAAAATTGGTTCCAAAATTTCGGGTTGTTACAATCTCCCCCACTTAAAATATTTTCGTCCTCGAAAAGGAACGTAGCTAAAAGTTGTTTAATTAACTAACTCAATTAAATTGGTCTCAAAATCTTTCTTAGTTTCAATAATTTTATTAGTTGACTAACTTTTAAAAATATATAATCTTTACATATTCAAAAACTATTTTTTTCTAAGATCGGATTGTATATATAATCAAAATACGTTAATTATGAACTTATTACTCTTAACTCATTCTAGGGCATTGCTAACCCCATCTCTAACGAGTTTTCTCATTCTAGGATACAACTGATCCTATCTCTAATGAGTATTATTGTTGGATATTACTAATCCAATCACTGATGAGTCTTTTGTTTAGTTCTAACGAGTTGTACCCCAAAGATATTGAGCTAACCAGAGCTCTGATACCACCTGTAACGACACGGATTTTGCCCGACCTTAATCGATCGCAAAATCGACCAAGACCGTTCAAAACTCGCATACGTTAACTTTGGGAATACAAAACATTAGAACAATAACAACAGACTTTTATTATATTACAATAATATAACATCAAAGTACAGAATATCAGAGTACAAATAAAGTAAACTACAGCGGAAGATAAATTACAACAGATTTAATACATTAAACAGCGGAAGACTTCTATGCTCTGGACACAGCTTTAGGCTTCGATCCAGGATCCTGCTAAAGAAAGAGATATCTGCAAAAAGCTACTCGACTGCCCATGTGGAAAAGAGGGCACCCGAGTTTGCAAAGTGAAACAAACTACGAGTCAGTCATGGGACTGGTGTGAGAATTCTAAACTAATTTAACTAATAAGACAAATCCAAGGACCACGCCACTAATGCGGAACGGGTTTTATTCCAATGGATTGTCGGTGCATAAACTAAAGTAAATCGAGGAATAACGCAATGTCTTTTTGGAAAAATGAAACCATTATAAGACCCAGGTCCCATCACACAATGCAACGCACACCAGAGGATAGGGTTTTACCTTATAATGGTCAAAAGATGCTTGATACGTATAAAACGGATTTGATATTATTATTAGTGTATATATGTTTTAATAAAAAGATTTGAATCATAAGTATCAATCCTAGACGGCATGGTTACCATATAGCATGTCGCCAATACTAGTTCTACAATCAAAAACGCAAGGGCGTATTGGAAATTTGGATTCCATCATGAGTCGAGGCTAGGGGCAAGATCCTCTCCGATTCGAGACACTCTAGCAAATGCCTCAGGATTCCCCGCAGTGAACCCTTGGAAGCGGTAGGGCCGGTCCCCGCCAATGGGCAGTGGATTGGTTATGCCTGAACACACGTTTCCCGGTCCCTTTGGACCTATAGTATGACCACCAACGGCCTATAAAAATAACGAGGTACCTCAAAATCCATCATCCACAATGAGTAAAATGTCAGCGCTGGTAGGTCCCTGACAACACTCTAGCTAGAAAGAAACGTGTGCACTCCCTACGGTCCGTATCCCGTTTTTGACTCATACCGGGGTGTGAGGCTCGCGAAGTCACGATATACACAAAGCTATGCCGTAATAGGCTATGCTTTGATCATCAACCACAAGGCCTGCTTTTCAACAAAAGCCTTGATCAATGCATCTTAGTATGCCACATTGTCAGTCCATACTATACCATTAATTTTCTACCAATATATAACCTCTAAGCTCATATGTCTCAGAGAAGGGTGTTAACCACCAAATAGATATATATTAACAGAGATCAACGAATGTAGTATAAAGGACTACAACGTCAGACATACATTCCATTTATAAACTTATGCCCTGGGTCTGGGCGAAAGTCAAATCCGTACAAATCAACACTTCGTCCGAACGGCCACCACTGAAGCCCTTTCAAGGTAGCTACTCCTCTCATGGGTCTCAGTAGCAACACATCCATTCGATGTGAAGATCGTCGGTCTTCAATTACCGTCTTCAACTCTTCGACTTAGATCGTCGTCTAATCATTTGAAATGAGATTGAACTCGGACTTTTCAAATGATTCTCGCGTATATATATAATTTGAAATCATTGCATATCGTTATTGGTATTTAATAACGACCTATTTCTATTTTATTTAAATAAAAATGGCTTAAATTAATATAACGACGCTTCGGGTCAATGGGCCACCCTGGCGCTGTTTTCAACCAAATTTGATTTACACTTATCTCGAAAACTAACCGTTGGATTTTGATGAAGTTTATATCGTTGGAAAGATCTTCGCAAAGCGGTCCTAACGGTTCCAGTTTTGGGAAAATCCGACGGTCGGATCTTTCGGTATAACTATTTAAAGTTACGATTGTCGATACGCGAACTGTCGCGCGTATGTCATTAAGTTCATAATTTATATTTATATATTTATATAAATATAAATCATTTGGCGATTTTAATTATAAAAAAATTTATTCTTTTTATCGCATATAAAATGACGATAAAAATATCACCTTTAATGTCACTGTTTTATTCACACTAAATGTAAATAAATTATTCTTTTCTAACATTTGTTTTATTTGCTCTAAATGTAAATAAATGTAACGATTCTATCTTTTGGTTTTATTTACACTAAATGTAAAAATTATCCTTTTTCTATGATTTGCTTTATTTACCTAAATGTAAATAAATTATACTATTTCTATATTTTGCTTTACTTACCTAAATGTAAATAAATTATACTATTTCTATATTTTAATTTATTTACACTAAATGTAAATAAATTAAACTCTTTTTCTCATCCTATTCATTTACCTAAATGTAAATAAATATATTCTTATCTTTTTCTTATTTATTTACCTAAATGTAAATAAATGTATTTAATTCTCTTTTTCTTATTTATTTACATAAATGTAAATAAATGTTTTTAATTTCTTATTCTTATTTATTTACACTATTTGTAAATAAATATTTACCTTTACCTTTTCTATATTTATTTACACTAATTATAAATAAATGTATCTTTTATTTTTATCTTATTTATTTACACAAGAAAATGTAGATAAATCCTATTCACATAATTATTCTTTTTATCCTTTTTATTTACATACGAAAATGTAAATAAATACTATTCACATAATTATTCTTTTTATTTACATAAGAAGATGTAAATAATCTTTATTACATAGAAATGTAATTTTATTTACAATGTAAAAACATATGCTTTAATTACATATAAAATGCAATTTTATTTAATCTTTTATTTATCTAAGGTAAATAAATGTATTTCCTTTTTCTACGTCTTATTTACCCTAAATATTTGTAGTAATTTACATATAAAATGTAAATTTAGAAAATATGAATATGCTTTAACCTCCCACATTGGATAGGTATTGTTGTGATTACTGGACAGCCGGGCGGGTCCGGGCAGGTTTACATCACAACTCAATCCAACCTCGGGTTAAGCATTCTTTATTTATTTATTTATTTAAGTGTAAATAAATGTCTTTAATTTCTTTTCTTTCTATTTATTATTTTGTTCGCATTGAAAAATGCAAACAAACAAAACCTATTATTAAATGTAACATCCTAATTTGACGCTTTTGTTCGCATCGAGAATGCAAACAAAATATAAACTTTTTTATTTTTGTAAATTCTATTGTTAACATTTTTTTTTTTGCATTGTAAAATGCAAACAAAACATAATCTTTTTATTTTGCATAAATTCTATTTTTAACATCTTTGTTCGCATTGTAAAATGCAAACAAAACATAACCTTTTTATTTTACACAAATTCTATTTTTAATGTTTTTGTACATTTTCCTATTTTCACATTTTTCTATTTTAATGTAAAATCTTATTTTTACTTCTTCCGATTTAATTAAAAAATCTATTTAATCATTTATGTTTACATCGTAAAACGTAAACAAAAGATAAACTTTTATATAATTAACAAATGTAAATTTTGATTTAGACATTTTTGTTTACATAAAAATTGTAAACAAAAGATTAACTTTTTATTAAATTGACAAATGTTAATTTAGATTTTGACATTTTTTTTTTTACTTTGTTCAAACAAAAAGGGTATTTTGAATATGAACAAACATAAAAGTTGACATTTTGAATCCTAGCATAAGTGGTATTTTTAACTCAACATAAATGTCATTTTGAATACTAACATAAATGGTGATTATAACTCAACATAAATGACCTTTTGAGCTTTATCATAAGTGGTGATTCTAATAGGTCAATTGTCATAAATGACATTTCAAATATGCATTTTATTATGTTCGCAAAAATAAAGGTAAAGCTCGTATTTTATTTTGTAAACAGAATTAAAGATTAAAATTAGCATTTTATTTTGTAAACAAAATAAAAGATTAAAACTTGCTTTTTATTTTATAAACAAAATAAAGGTAAAAATTGGTGTTTTATTTTGTAAACAAAGTAAAGTTAAAAACTTGTCTTTTATTTTCAAATGACAAAATATATTCTTTCATTTCATTCTTTTAATATGAATAAAAATGATAATACACAAACAAAAATGAAAATTTGTTTGTTAACTTTTGATTCTAACAAAAATAGTGATTTTGTTTATTAACTTTTAATGCAAATAAAAATAGTGATTTTTGTTTATCAATTTTTAAATAAATCAAAATGTTCATTTTCCAATTAATCCCTTTCAATGAATAAAAAGGTTCATTTCTAACTCACTAACATATTAACCCAAAATGAGTATTTAAATTCACTAATCAAGTCTTGACAAGAATGTTGTTCTTTTTCACTAATGTGACGTTTATATAAAAATGTTGTTTGTTTGTCTAACCAATTTCTTAACCAAAATTGTCAATTTGATTTAATCATTATTTCTAATCAAGGTGATATTTTTATTAGTCTAATAAATCATTTCTACTAAAAGGGCATTTCTATTCTAATCATAACATTTCTAATAGAATGATATTTTTACCTAACATTACATTCTATAATAAAAATGATATTTTTAATCTAATATACATTTCTAACATAAATGAGGTTTCTATTATTATGTAACACTTTTAACATAAATGTCTTTTTAACATAAATGATCTTTTTATCTATAATAACTTTTTATATCAAAATGACAACTTAATTTTGATGCAAAA
Organism: Allium sativum; assembly: GCA_030737875.1. Taxonomy (NCBI): domain Eukaryota; kingdom Viridiplantae; phylum Streptophyta; class Magnoliopsida; order Asparagales; family Amaryllidaceae; genus Allium; species Allium sativum. The sequence continues at coordinate 785,125,170 of CM060916.1, read as the reverse complement.
CTTTTAATTAAAATGTCCATTTTATACCAATGCAATTTTTTTAACTAAAATGTTAATTTTATAATAATGCAACATTTCTAACAAAGATGATAATTTTATTTTTAATGTGACATTACTAACTAAGATGATAATTTTAATTCTACAAAACATATAAAGTGATAATCTTGTTATGTCAATTCTAAGAACAACAAAAATGACATGATTATTTTGTCAATTCTAATTTCAATAAAAATGACATGATTAATTTTTCAATTTTAATACAACATAAATGACATATCTATTTTGTCAATTTTTAATGCAACATAAATGTGATTTTTGTTGTATAAACACTCCTTTCGAAAACCTTAACATTTTTCTTATTCTCATATATATACAATATGAACATGTTTTTATTGTACGAATAGATTTTGACAATCATGAATATTTTATTTTTATGTATGCAATAAAAATATGTTTTTTTTTATATTGTATACACAAATTTTGACAAGACATGAATACACACCATTTAATTCAATAGTTCACGTATTAAAATAAAGGTTTTTATCTTTCTTATAAACACGAACCATAAACATGAATCTACATAAAAGATACCAACTTTATTATAAAAACATATATTCCTAGACCCAATCATAAAAATATGATTTCTATTTCAAATCAAAGTCTAGACAAACTATAGATCCTAGCGAATAAATATTCAACACAGATTTAGATAAACAAACAAGAGCATCATATTCAACCACAACAACAATCAACAAATTTCAATCGCGAATCACATATCTGATTTGATTATATACATACATCAATTTCAAATAACTAGAGAATAATTAAATTTTAATTATTTAATAAGAATAGAAATCTCACAGTGATTTGGAATTCCTCAGAAATTATCGATCGATCTAAATTACCCTGCTCGCTTCTAGAATGCCGTGTATGATGCCATGAGTCCAATGTTTCCTCTTCTTCCTCCCGACACTTTTCGGCTCCGAATCGCTTCAAACTCATACCAATCGAAGCTCATACTCATATGAGTTCAAAGAACTCAGCTTTGCAATTTATAGATTTTTCCTTGAATTGTTTTTTTTTTTTTTTTTTTTTTTTTTTTTTTTTAGAAGTTTTACATAATGGAGGCGGAGAATAGGGAATGGAGTTGTGAGATTTGGTGTTGGATAGAAAGTGTATTCATAAGGGAGGCAGAGTAATTTATGCCCTTAAATTTTAGAGATTTTTTTTTATTATTTATTTTTTAAATATATTGATTGGCTGATGTGTCAATCAATGCCTAACTAATTTCTAAACGTGCGTAATTAATGGTATATTAACCTAAAGACTTCTCTTTATATGCACATAGTTAGGGAAATTCAAAATCATGTTAATTAATTACTAGAATGTGCTTACTATATATATAAAAAATATAGAAACCTTTAAATGTCTAATAAATCAAAACTTTAAATATAGAATTTGAACATTAATTGTATTTTGTCAAAAAGACATATCGTCAATGCATAATTAATACACACACGCGTGCACACACACATATATACCTATCATACATATATATACGCATATATATCTAGAATTTGAAAACCATGTTAATTAGTGGGCAATTAACCCGCGCAATTATATTCCTTGTTTGCTCACACGGTTAAGGGAACAAAAGTTAAATTTCTTCTTATTTGTTTATTAATTTATTTCTTTTGTTTATTATTATACGGTCTAAATTGGTGTTCACACTGTAAATTTCTACCGTTACTTCATGGTTCAAATTTGCGTTAATTATTTATTTTCTTCCTTATTTGGCTAACACGGTTAAAGGAATAAAAATTAATTCTTTCTCATTTATTATTTTTGATTATTTATTCGTATGAACAGACAACGCAGCGAACGTGCGAACGCTAATTCGTTTTACGCACATTTTAACTACGCGCGCTACGTTTATGCAATGCTAAATAGACTAATGCAAAATATTGGACGATAAATTCAAAAATTTAATTAAAGAAAATTTTTATTTAAAAATTTTAAATTTTACTAAATTTGTGAAATTGTCACTAGTGAACGGCAAATGATGATATTGGACACATTGTTTACTCGTCTTGAACATGTCATGAATTCCAAAATTTATTAACAATGAAATAATTTAATCTCTTTGTTTTGTCAACCGACCATATATTGAAATCTTAAATTTGTATTTACCAAATTAATATCAAATCCATATTAAAATAAATTAGCTTCTTTAATTGTAAACAATTTGAAATAGTATTCAAAATAAATTACATTGCGAAACAAATCTCTTAACACTTTGCTTTCAAACAAACTTTAAAATAAGTTAGCTTCTTTAAATTTGTAAATATATATCAATATATACTTTTCGAAGAAATTCAATTAATTAACAGCAGTAGTAACGCTGGTTTCTATAACATTCATATCAACACAACAAAAGGATTACAACATTCCATCTTAGTTAATAATGTAAAAATCACGCTTGCTTGATCAACATCAATAGTCAAAAGTTAATTATTACAAATATACAATAATTTCCATTGTTATAAATCAACGTTTATCTAATTACAAGTTTCCTCCACAAATAACATCATAAAATTTATTTTAAGAAAACCCCGTTAAATTTAATAATTTAATTTTAAAAAAGAAAATTTTAAATTCTGAAGCATTTCCCTAAAAAAAAATAAAAAAATACATATATATTAAAATTGGTTCCAAAATTTCGGGTTGTTACAATATATATATAAATTAGTTAGTTAATTAATCAACTTTTAGCTTCGTCCCTTTTCGAGGACGAAAAGTTTTTAAGTGGGGGAGACTGTAACAACCCTGAATTTTGGGGCCAATTTAAAATTTTATTTTAAGTGACTTTAATGAGTTTTGTTATTTAAAATAATCTATTTTAAATAATAATGATCACAAATTTGATTCAAATTGAAGTTAGAATGAATAAATTAATTTTAATTATAAAAAGAGTTAGAAATAGCGCGGTAGTTTGAAAAGTCAAACTTGAACTTTGACTGACCGTACAGGACGCAAAATTTAACGGATTTTAGTTAGAATCTATTTAAAAATATCTTTCCAACGAATCCGAAAAATCGAAATTTCATAGCGGAAATCAAAAGTTATGGCCAATTCAATTTTTAGAAAGGTCGCTAGGTAATTTGCATAGGTCAAAAATGCTACTTTTTGCATATAAAGGAATTTCGACTCGAAACCACTTCCATTGAGTTCGAAATGATGTTTCTGCGTTGAAAAACAGTAAACACTTATATATTTCGAGTTTCGAAAATTATTTGTTTAAAAATGTATTCTTAATATTAAATATACTGGCCTTAAAAATTGTTATTTTTCAAAAAGTCTCAGAATTCAATAAAATAAATTTTGTTGGATTCGTATCATCAAAACAAAGCTAAAAATGATTTTTTGGTAATTTTTAGAATTAACATATAATTATAATTGATTTTTCAGTGTAAACGGGCAAATTTTTTACTTTAAAAATTCATTAAAAATCCATATGGACTCAGAATTTAGCGAAATTAATTTTCATAGGTCCACAGCATCAAAACATAGCTAAATATATTTTTTGAGAATTTTTGAAGTTAGTTTGTGACCTCGGTGAATTTTCACGTACGGTACACATTAAAATATTAATAAAATAATGTAATTATTCCAAAACTCATATCATACCTCGAAATTAGACCCCGGGGCATAGCCCATTGCGTTCAGAAGGTGTCAAAACCTTAAGAACGACAGTAAGCTGGCATAAATCGGAGTTCGGACCAAAACGGACTTTAACGGGCTAATTAAATAATTAGATAACCCTAATATAATATTATAAAACTCGAAATCACTGTTCATCCGTCCTCTCCATCATGAATTCCAGCCGCAAGTGAACCCATCATGGCCGAATTTTGTTTCTTCAATTTCTCTCTCAATTCTCAACGAAATTTAGCGTGTGAGTACTCGTTTCGAAGCCCTTTCCGAGCTCTACGATCTCCGACAAGAATCACCTCGAACCGTGCCTCGACAAAGCCGCTAGAGCCCCGCAAACAGCCGCCGTTCGCGCTTCTCCCGGGCCCCACCGCCGCCGCCGAGTGCCCCCACCTTCTGGCCGATCATAGGTCTCTCCAAGCTCTTCCACCTCCAACAAACGGTTCATCATTTCATCGACCGTAGCTCCGGCAATTTGAAAACAAAGATTTGAACACTTTCCTAAAGGTAAAAGCTTCAGATTTTGTAACGCTTATAGACGTCGCTGTGCAAGTTGTTAAAAGCCTGAATTTGATTTTTCATATGAACTTGTATTCGAACCATTCCAGATCTGAAATCACTTTGAACTCGAACACCAAACCTGATCGAACCTGAATCATCTCCTCTGACCAAACACGGTGAGAATTTTATTTTTAAATTTAATTTAATTATTTAATTATTATTTGCATGGTTGTTGATCGTAGATCTAAAAAGACATGATATTTAGAACATGGATCTGAACTATTCACCCCGTATGTTGTTGAATCTGAATTGCTTAGAACGACATGAGATTAGATCTGAAATTTTAAGGTTTAAATTTGAATTAAGAATTAATTAAAATTAATTAATTATGTGTTATTTGTTTAACCATGCTATGTTGATTTTGCATATGCTTTGTGAAATCCCATCTTGCAAATTACTTCGATGTTAGTTATTGAATCTGATTCTGTTGTTGTGTCTGGATGTTGTTATGTGACTTGTGATGAAATTTACATTCTCTTTTTATGTAAAACGGTAATAGAGAAAAAAATTAACATTTATTTTGGTGTTAATAGGAAGTAAACTCACCGCATGTAAATTAACATTTTTGATGTTAATATTATAAAATTCACCGTAGGATGTAAATTAACATTTTTAATGTTAATAAGTATAAAATTCAACCGCAGGATGCAATTAACATTTTTTATTTTTATTTTATGTTAATATTAATAGTAATGTTAATGTTAAAAAGTAATTTGACCATAGTATGTTATTAACATTTCTAATGTTAATATAAACGGTGAATTTAACCGCATGTATGAAAATTATTACATAGGACAAAATTAACATTTTATTTAATGTTAATAATGAGTAATTTCACCGCATGTATGAATTTACATTATTGTCAATGTAAATTAAATAGTGAATTTAACCGTAGGGAATGAACATTATTTTAATGTTAATATATAGGAATTCACTATATGACAAAATTTACATTCTTTATATGTAAATTTGACATGACACCTTAAATTTCAATGTAACGAGTCGCAAATTAAAATGTAAACCAAAGATTTGGAATTTGCGATGATTTACATTTTACTATGTAAACCAAAGATTTGGAATTTACGACGATTTACAATTCAGTATGTAAATCAAAATTTTAGCATTTGCGATGATATACATCTTAGTATGTAAATTAAATGTTAAGAATTTGGCGTTGACATAAAATTTACATTTTATTATGTAAATTAAAGTTAGAATTTAGCGATGACATGAAATTTTCATTTTTATTATGTAAATAAAGTATTTTCATCGCACGTATAAATTTACATTATTTTCAATGTAAATTAAATAGTAAATTTAATCGTAGGATGCCATTAACATTGTTAATGTTAACATAACACTATGGGTTGTCGTTAACATTTTTAATGTTAGTCAATTTTACATTGTAAAGAATGGATTTCACATTGTAATTAGAAAGTGAAAATTTACATTTTTCCTAATGTAAATATGCATGAATTTCACCGTGTGTACATTTTACATTATTTATAATGTGAATTATATAGTAATTACAATGTAGGATAATTTTTCATTATTTTATGATTGAAAATAAAAGTCAATCTTTTTATGATTGAAGATAAAAGTCAATATTTTTATGTTGAAAACAAAAAGTCAATATCTTTATATTGAAAGTAAAAAAACCATCTTTTTATGTTGTAAATAAAAAGACAACATTTTTATGTTGAAAGTAAAAAGACCATCTTTTTATGTTGTAAATAAAAAGACAACATTTTTATGTTGAAACTAAAAAGACCATCTTTTTATGTTGTAAATAAAAAGACAACATTTTTATGTTGAAAGTAAAAAAAAGACCATCTTTTTATGTTGTAAATAAAAAGACAACATTTTTATGTAGAAATTAAAAAGACCATCTTTTTATGTTGTAAATAAAAAGGCAACATTTTTACGTTGAAAATAAAAAGACAATATTTTAATTGTAAATAAAAAGATGAAATTTGACGATGTAAGTAAAAAGACAATCTTTTTGAAATTAAAATAAAAAGATGAGTGTTTACGGTGAATATAGAAGAAGTTGATATTTTTGCATCGTAACGAAAAAAGATATTATTTTTACATGGTAAAATAGAGAAAAAAATATATTTTTACATTGTAAAATAGAAAAGATAATATTTTTACATTGAAAAATAAAAGGGATATTTTTACATTATAAAGAGAAAAAGTTGACATCTTTACATCGTAAACACAAAAGTGAATATTTTTACATTGTAGGTAAAAGAATGAAACTTTATGATGTAAAATAAAATTGCATCGTCATTTGAAGTTAAAGAATGAATTTTTGGCATGTGAAATAAATTATATTTTTATATGTTATTTATGAATGAATTTAGACCGCGTGAAATAAATTACATTTTTACATGTAATTTATGAATGAATTTTCATCGTATGAAATAAATTACATATTATTATGTAAATTATGAATGAATTTAACCCGCATGAATGAAATTTCATTTTATTCTATGAAATGAATGTATGGATTTACATTGTAAACAAAGATTACATCTTTATAATGTAAATAAAAAGTAGGATTTACATTGTAAATGAAATTTATATTTTTATATGTAATTAAGAATGATGAATTATAAATTACATTTTTCATGTAAGAATGGAATTAAAAGAAGGAATTGGATGAGGAAATATAATTTACATTTTACCGTAAATTAAAAGAAATTAAAGAAATTAAAAGGGAAGAATTCATCATTAAAGTACGATTTACATTTTCCTGTATAAAAAGGGATGAAAGGATAAAGAATGAGAATATTCATTAGAATAAAGAGTTAAACGGTTTATGTTTATATATTTATATATAAAAATAATTAAAATTAAACGAATCGAGCGCGGTAGTTCGCGTTTTAAAATTATCTCTTTAAATGATTATACAAGGAGATCCGACCGTCGGATTTTCTTGAAATTGAAACCGTTAGAACCGCCTTGGAAAAATCTTTCCAACGATATACACTACGTCAAAATCCAACGGCTAGATTTTGAGATATGTGAAAATCAAAATTGGTTGAAAACAGCGCCAAAATCGCCATGGACCTGAATCGTCGTTGATTAAAGATTTAATTATTTTTAATTAAATAAAATAGGAAATAATCGTTATAAATTAGAAATAACGATAAGGAAGAGTTTTCAATATATATACATATATATATATGTATGAAGATTATTTGGGAAGGCCGAGTTAATCTCATTCCAAATAATCAAACGACGATGAAAATTGAAGAAGAAGACGACTAATGAAGACCGTCAATCTTCCCCTCAGGAGGACAGCGATTGAGGCTTTGAATTGATTTTCTCCCAAGTCAAGGTCATGGTCGTTGTCCGAACGAACATGTTGATTGAACGGATTTGGCTTTCGCGCAGACCCAGAGCATAAGCGTATAAATGGATTGTATGTCTGACGTGGTACTCCTTTTATACTGTATCTATTGATCTCTGCTAAACATATATCTGTTTGGTGTTTTACACCCTTCTCTGAGACGTACGAACTCAGAGGTTATATGTTGGTAGAAATCAGTGGTATGGTATGGATTGACGACGTGGCATGCTAAGATGCATATGATCAAGGCTTTGTTGAAAAGCAGGCCTTGTGGGATGATCAAAGCATAACCTGTTTAGGTATAGCTTTGTGTATGACGTGACTTCACGAGCCTCACACACCGGCGGAGTCTAAAACGGGAGAAGGGAACGCAGGGAGAGCAACACGTTTCTTTCTAGCTAGAGTGGTGTCAGTGACCTACCAGCCCTGACATTTTACTTATGTGGATGATGGAATGAGGCGCCTCGGATAGGTCCTATAGGACCGGGAAACGTGTGTTCAGGAATTGCCAATCCGCTAAGCTGTATTTGCGGACCGGCCCTGCAGCTATCCAAGGGTTCACTGCGGGGGATTCTGAGACATTAGCTAGAGTGTCTCGAATCGGTAAGAGCTCCTCCCTAGCCTTGACTCATGATGGAAACCAATTTCCAATACGCGCCATTCGGTTTTGATTGTATTACTAGTACGGAGGCATAGCATATGGTACCTATGCTTCCTAGGATTGATACATTATGATTGAAATTGTTTTTAAAACATATACACAATAATAATGATATCAAACTCGTATTTGCCGTATTTATCATGTTTGATCACCATAAGGTAAAACTCTATCCTCTGGTGTGCGTTGCATTGTGTGATGGGACCTGAGTCTTATGGTGATTTCATTTTTCTAAAAAGCATAGCATTGTTGTACGATTTACTTATCATTTATTATGACACGTTTATGCACGGCAATCCATTAGAGTAAACCCGTTCCGCATTAGCGGCGTGGTCTTTGGATTTGCCCTATTAATAGTGATTTATTAGTTAAGAATTCTCACACCAGTCCCACGACTGACCCGTTGTTTGTTTCCACCTTTTTGCAAACTCGGGTGCCCTCTTCTCCACACGGGCAGTCGAGCAGTTTGTCTATAGGTTTACCTCTTTAGCAGGATCCTGGATTGAAGCTTAAAGCTGTGTCCAGAGCATAGTTGTCTTCCGCTGTATCTATTTTATTTCCGCTGCACTGTATTAAATTTATTGTAAAATTTTCTTCCGCTGTACTATAATTTCGATGTACTCTAATATATTCTGTACTCTGATGTTATATTATCATGATGTAATAAAAGTCTGTTGTTGTTGTTCTAATGTGTTGTATTCCCAAAGTTAACGTATGCGGATTTTGAACGGTCTTGGTCGATTTTGCGATCGATTAAGGTCGGACGAAATGCATGTCGTTACACTAGAGGCAGGTTTTATTACTTCATCATATTTACTGAAGATATCAGTAGATACATATATGTGTATCTTATGAAACACATATCAGAATCCTTTGAAAAGTTCAAAGAATTCAAAGTGGAGATAGAAACCAATTTTAAAAGAAAATAAATACTTTTCGAATAGTTCGAAAAGAATATTTAAGCCAACTATATAATGACTACCAAAATGAGTTTGAAATTGTTTCACAACTCACTCCACCTAGAACATCATATTAGAATGGCGTGTCTGAAAGGAGACATCACACTTTATGAGATATAGTATGATTAATGATAAGTCATATAGATCTTCCAATAAATTAAATTTAGAGCAATTATATTAAATCCCACTAAAACGACTTAAAGGCGCCATATAAGATATGGACTAGGAAATGTCCTAGTGTGTCTAACACGATGATTTGGGATGTAAGGCATTTGTTAAACGTCCTTCTTCTGATAAGATAGAACCCAAATCAGATAACTATTTTGTGGAATATCCAAAAGATATAAATGGATATTATTTCTATAAATCCTCAGAGGATAAAATGTTTATTGCTCGAATTGGTATCCTTTTAAATGAGGGCTAGTCTCTTAGATATCAAAGGAAATGAACAGGAATTCCAAATGTCTCGGAAACCTCAAACTACCATTGAATCTTGCATAGACATGAATTTGAGTGGGAGTATCACAATGATTCTAATGTTATATATTGATAACACATTAATTATTTTAAATAATGTTAGTTTTAAAACAAGAAATATATACTGATTCTGAGAAAGAAAATGTTTGGATTAAGAAATTCATAACTAAACTTAATTCATTGTTTATCGAATGATATACATTGCGATAACAATACGGCTATTGGTCAGGCCTAAAACGTTAAACTCATCATCAATCCAAACATATATTTTAAGAAATATAATTCTTATGTGAAGTTGTTCACAAAAGGATATAAACATATTTGCAAAGTTACAATAGTTGTAATGTTGCAGACCCGCTGAATTAAACTCTGTCACAGCAGAAGCTTAATAGTCACACTAGTTTCATGAATATACGATACGTAAATGATTGACTCTTGTGCAAGTGGGAGATTGTTAGAGTTTATGCTCTAGAGTTAATCCATTTGATGTGATTAATAACGTTATTGTTTTATTTGGAATAAAAATATTCTGTTTGTTATATTTACTGCGTAATATAAATAATAACTTAACACAAGTCCTTAGAATAATAATACGGAATTATAAAATTCGAGTAAGACTGAACTTGATATTATATAATGTGATCAGTATTATAATTCTTAAATGTCCCTAGTCGAGTTTTATTGTTTTATATAGGACAACGTAAAGCGTTGAGACTAGTTTATTGACTGACTGATGATCACATCTCATTGATCATTAATATACGTGATATTAAAGTCAAGATATAAATACGTATTAGATAATAGCGTATTGGGCTGACCCACCGTGAGATAACTACACGGAATATAATCAACAGTATCATAAGTTGTTCTCATAGTGACAGTGATGTAATGGTCCTCTGGCCTGAAATCATTATAAGTTTATTTGAGGATATTTGTGTTTTGATATCATCTAAAGTTATTTCGTAATAGAGTCTTGATAACGGTGATTATTGGATATATCTCGAATCGAATGAAAATTATGAATGATCTAGATGGAATTTAACCCTACGATATATTCGTAGTATGGGCCTTTTGATTGAGTGAGACTATGAAATGCATGGCCGTGCTCAAATATTGATTTGTTTTTAATAGTATAATCATCGATCAAGAAAAACGGATTAAACTATAACGAGGATGATACGATCCATGCCTCTAATTTGATCCTAGATATATTGGTTAAAAGGATTATATTACATTAATACACTGGTCACGAAAAGGTTGTATCGAATCATTGATCTTATTATAACTTGGGTAGCAATGATGCATTGCTAGATGCCAATCTCTGTTTATGATTTTAAATACGATTTAAAATCATTGCCAACATTATAATAACCTATCGGGTTACATATAACAACGTTTGTAAAAGGATAAGAACTGCTCAAAATAAAAGGAAATCAAGATGTTGATTTTTCTTTAACTTTGAAAAGGTACAAGTGTTATATTGTCCTTTTTATATTTAGATTTTTGTTTGCCATCGTTTAAAAAGAAAAGGGCCGACGTTCTTTTCAATTAATCCATTTTCATTATTTCAGCTGTAGCCGCCGGCAAACAAAACTCTAAAACTAAGTAACCCTAGAATCCAAAATTACGGCTAGCACCGTCTATCCTTCCTCTCAATTTTGTTAAACATCATCGAGATCAAGCGTTTGTGGACTCCAATAGAGGCTCGCTGCATTGGGAGCTCGGATTCGAATCAACCCTTCGATTCTCGCAGATCTTCATGGATATGGAAACTGGAAGTTCGAATTGGGTATGTTCATCCATGGAATCGTGACTAACAGTATAAACCCTAATTTCTGTAAATGTTCGGTTTATTAATTTTGCATAGATCCTAGAGTATTTAAAATGTTTAAATTGTTGAACTTGGAACCCGATTAGATCGATAATTCCTTACAAAATAGGTATAGGCTTAGATCTAGTTCATAGTCATGTCAGAATAACTTAAATACACAGGTTATAGAAAATCTGATATGATTCAAATAGTCACAGGCTTAGATCCAAGTTATAGTCATGTCAAGATTAACTTTTAAGTATTTAGATCTAAAATTAACATAGACTCATTGTGATTGGATCTAAGAAATAGAAGAGGGATTGCAGATGTTGAATCACAAATCTCTAAACTTGAATAACTCTAATTGATTGTTGAAGAAGAAAAGACTTGATTTAATCTGGGCAGAGGCAACATCTAGTTCTCCATTATTTTAGGTGGGGAGAAAGAAGAGAAACGGGGTCTTATTTATAGCCTAAAGCCAACGAACCAAGTCAAGAAATGAGTCCACATTCAGCCAGGAGCATTCTACCCAGATCTGCCGTGAGGGGGTCGACCCCCCCTGGTGTGTCGACCCAGTGGTCGACACCCCCTTGATAGGGTCGACACCCCTGGGAGGGAATTTTCCCACTCCCCTTTTCTGCATGAATTATGAACTGTTTTGAATTCTATATTTATTATATATATATATTTCTTATGCATATACAAACTTCAAATTTTGATAACTTCTTCATAAGGAGTCTGTTTTACGCAAACCAAGTGTCTATTTTGACTAGAATTTTAAGATGAACGCAATGGCGTAGTCCGTTTCACTTAATTCTGAATATTTAATTAATTATTATTTAATTTATCATCTTTAGTTTGTTAAAATACGGGGCGTACAGTTTCGATTTAGTTCCATTGTATTTCCTTATTAAAAACTCCAATTTTTTCTAGGCTATAAACTATGAGGCGCATTTTAAGCATTCACAACCCGAAGGCTAATTAATGGAATTTTTTTGAGAGTAGGGTTAGAACAATAAGGTGAGAAATAGGTCGTGAGTTTACCGCGTATGTAAATGCTGTATTGTTTAACTCCTACTAAGAACGATAAGGTAGAGTTTTGAGGGTTGAGTTAGAATGATCTGGTGAGCAAGGGTTTCCAGTTTACAGTTTCTGTAAGCATTTGGTTATTTAATTCCTAGTAAAAATCCTGGAGGTAGTAGTAGGTAGGGTTTTGTCGAAGTTGGGTAGTTTCCATGTGTGATTTACTTTCCGCAATTAATTCGTTATTATCTATGTTGGCAATTATATTATTATTTTTCTGTGAAAATTATAATATACCCTATTTATCCCTCTTCTAGGGTTAATTTCTCTCCTACAAATGATATCAGAGTAGTTTATTCAGATTACACTAAAGCCATAAGTATCTCAAACGTTACTTTTCCTAGTTGTCAATTGAGTGAGAGTCAGTCCAATATTTGTAATGCCCCGTACCCCTTAGAATTCCCTAAACGGGTCATACCAAGGAATTATGAAGCGTTGTACGTATAAAGAAACTAAACACAAAGATTAAGATTCACAAGACATAAAACATAAACATTGGAAACATTTACTTAAAAACAATTTTTTATTCCAAAACAATATTTCATACAAAATGAGTCTTAATACAAATCATGTGTCTTACATAGTCTTAGCCCAAATTAGAGTATACAATAAACATTTCCTCACACAAGTAAAAATTCAACCCATGGAAAATAAGATGCCATAAAATAAAAGAGAGTACATCAAATGGAAAGAAATTAAGATCTTTGCTAGTGAATCACCGAAGCTTACAAAACTTACAAAAAGGGATAAAGACGATAACTAAGATAAACAAAAAAAACAGGAGAAAATAAATTCTTTCCAAATAAGTTTGGAGGAATTTTAAAGGAAATTCTTCTTATATAAATTGTGCTTGGAAAAGAAAATATATTTTTTATAGAATAGCGATAAAAGTTCCAAGTACTTAGAAAAGGTACGCAAAAGTGGAGTGAAGAACATGTAAAATTTCATTTTATACCTTTTTCAAACAAAAGGAATCGAGTTTCAAAAATTAGATTTGTCTGAAATTCAAAATCTTAAAGTTATTTTGTAGGGTTTGAATGCAAATATTGGTTGAACAAGGCCCTTGTTCAGTAAGGGTATGAAAATAAGTAGATAAAATGATATTTTGATTTTTAAAATATTGCATTCATATAGAAATCGCAAGTAAATTTAGGATGTGTACATCATGTTTCTAAAGGATTTTAAGAAAGTAAAGCATTCATATAAGTGGTAACGCTTAGAAATTCATTTTCATACATAGGCTTCATGATGTATTGCACTTGGCACAAGAACACAGATGGTTGCAAATATGGATATACCTACATGGTGGATGTGAATTATGCGACGAATTACATAGTTTTACCCTAACCGAATTTCAAGGATGAAATTTCATAAAGGATGGGAGATTGTAACACTACGCATTTTTATAACAAACTAGGTTTGTATAACAATCAGAATTTGGTTTCGAGAGTTGTACCATTGTGTCCGTGATGATTTTCTGATCGACTTACATATATAGTTTGCAGTAATCGGAGTTAAGACGAAGAAGTTACTGTAGAACAAAGATTCAAAAAAGAATATGTATATATATAAGGCCAGGTCGACCCTAAGGTCAACACCCAAAGGATATAGTTGACCCGCCTATTCACCAGGGCGAAATTAGGCCCTGGTACATATTCGAAATTGGGGTGTCTACTGTTGGGTTTATAGATCTAATTGTGTTACCCAGTTTTACGATTTAACAAACTTAAATCTAGGATCTATGCAAAAATGAAAACAAAAACTAATTTAAGTTATAATTAATACCTGTCACTGCAAAACCCAAAAGAAATCGATCGAGCCTTGGATTGCTAAAACTTGGATGAGTCGAATCCCTAGCATGTCAATCGCCATGCCTCCACAGATATCCATAAACATCTGCCTTCGATATCGTCACACGAATCGAAATCAAAAGGTTCGGTGCTAGCCGAAAAGAGGGATTAAGTGTAACACCCTATATTTCTGATAACACTAAAGTTGCTAATTCAAAAATAATAATAAATGTGTAAAGGGGAGATGTATCTAATGTGCATATAAATTTAATAATAAATGTGTAAAGGGGAGATGTATCTAATGTGCATACAAGTTTAATAATAAATGTGTAAAGCGGAGATGTATCTAATGTGCATACAAATTAAATAATAAATGTGTAAAGGGGGGATGTATCTAATGTGCATACAAATTTAATAATAAATGTTGATAATGTACATTAAGAAAGTAATTATGACATAATTTGAAATAGGAGTAATTTACAGCCCTTAAATTGTGAACATAATTGGCTTCTCTTTAGAACGGACGGCTTGTATTAACCTTAACGTCATCGACGGCTCAAATTAACTTGCGACTCTATATAAACAACATAGCTCTCACAACCTAATTCACAAAAAAAAAGAAGAAGGAGCCGTCATGTTGCTGAAGAGAGACTAGGAGTAGCCGTCAAATTAAGAGACGATCAAGAGTTGATTCAAAGCTTAAACTACAACAAATAAATCAAAACAACGTCAACCTCAAAGGATAGCATCACCAAATTCAGAATCCTGAATACAAGATTCGTCATACGTTGTAAGTAGAGTACTATTCCGATATGAATAAAAATTGAGACTTGATTTGTGTAGAATGAAAATGGAATCATACTTTAATTGTAATGATGCTATTTCATAATTGTATGTTGTTCTGATTTTATTATAAATGGATTTGGGATGTTGTGGTATAATTAAAATGATATTGGATTAATTGTACATTTGCAATGAAAAGTAACACCCCTTACAAGTATACGATTCATGTTGGAAATTGACATTTATATGTTGTGGTTAATAAGAAGTTGTATATATTTTGTTACAACCAAGTTGAGACTTATGTAAACATAATTCACTGTTATGCCTACATGATTTAGATCTTTGTATATATATGCCTATGATCATTTCAAGTGTAGTTGGATCCATTTGGGAAACATGATTCATATAAGTTTATGTTGGAATAGGCCTCATAATTCAAGTTAAACTATACTTTTGTATTAGTAACAAAAGTAAGCATCTTTGTGAACATATAGTGACTTTATGGAAATGACTAGTTTATGTTTAGTGTTATGCCTAAATAAAAATATGTTTTAGGCTTATTTTGTTATAAAAATCATATGCTAATACAAGTGACACCTAATTTAGTTAGGTTCATATTTTAAATGCAAGTTTACATGAATAGATTGAAACCCATGACTCATGTTTAGGTTTATGATTTATGTCAAAATTATATGCTATTACAATGCAAGTACACAAGCCCCTAATTTATGTTAGTTAAATCGCCATATTGCAAGTTCATGCACCACATAATTTATGTTAATTAAATCTCTATATTGCAAGTTCATGCACCACTAATTTATGTTAATTAAATCGCTATATTGCAAGTTCATGCACCACTAATTTATGTTAATTAAATCGCTATATTGCAAGTTAATGCACCACATAATTTATGTTAATTAAATCGCTATATTGCACGTTCATGCACCACTAATTTATGTTAATTAAATCGCTATATTGCAAGTTCATGCACCACTAATTTATGTTAATTAAATCCCTATATTGCAAGTTCATGCACCACATAATTTATGTTAGTTAAATCGCTATGTTGCAAGTTCATGCGTTCACACACCCCTTTTATGTTACTTAGAATATATCATGTTCTAAGCCTCTCTTTTTTTATGTTTCTAAGTTGGGCTGAAATGTTGAAGCCCAACATATGTTATAATATTGCGAACGTACAAACGGGGAAAATAATGTTGGGTTTAATTAAAATATATGTGTTGGCATGTTTGGCACATGCCAACGACTTGTGAAATTTAAGTGGTATAAATTATTATACCCAAGAATAACGAATTTGGAAAATGGGCCACAAAACATTTACATATAAAATTGAAAAGAGACCAATATGTAAACTTAAAAAATACGATATGCTTAACCCGAGGTTGGATTGAGTTGTGATGTAAACTTGCCCGGAACCGACCGGCTGTCCATTAATCACAACAATACCTATCCAATGTGGGTGGTTAAGCATTGAGCCCAATAAAGACCTGAGGTTAGACATGAGTTGTGGTGTAAACCTGCCCGGAACCGACCGGCTGTCCAGTTACCACAACATGATCTGTCTAATGTGAGTGGTTGGTGCTTTAATTAATAAATTAAGGCTGAGTCAGGATTGATAGGGTTAAGTCAATTGAATTAATACTTAACCAAATTCAACATGTTAACTAAATTGGTGGGTAGGGTTAGGTTAATCTGGACACTTAACCAATTTAATATGTTGACTATGGGAGTGGGTAAGGTTAAGCAAATGTTTAACCATTCTAACATGATTAAACTGGACTAGAGAGTGAGGTTAAGTTAACTAGAACACCTAATCATCGAAACATGTTAGTGTGACAAGTGATTGAGGTTAAGTTAATTAGAACACTTAACCATAGAAACATGTTAGTGAGACAAGTGATTGAGGTTAAGTTAATTAGAATACTTAACCATAGAAACATGTTAGTGAGATAAGTGATTGAGGTTAAGTTAATTAGAACACTTAACCGTAGAAACATGTTAGTGAGACAAGTGATTGAGGTTAAGTTAATTAGAACACTTAACCATAGAAACATGTTAGTGAGATAAGTGATTGGGGTTAAGTTAATTAGAACACTTAAGCATAGAAACATGTTAGTGAGACAAGTGATTGAGGTTAAGTAAAATTAGAACTCTTAGCCATGATAACAAGTTGATTTGACAAGTGGTTTAGGATTAAGTAAGTTAGAAATACTTAACCAATATAACATGAATGATTAGAGTTAAGTAACAAGAACACTTAACCAGTGTAATTTGACTTGTAGTAAAGTTAAATGTGAATGGACAACACTTAACCATTATAACCTGTTAATTAAACAAGTAGTAGGGTTAAGTTGTATAAGGAGACACTTAACCGTTGTAACAGGTTAGTTAAATGGATGGTGAGGTTAAGTTAATACAAGAAGGAAAAACTTAACCAGTATAATATGTCAAAAGGGATGGGTTAAGTTAACTTGAATTGACTAATGACACTTAACCAACTTGATGAAGGAAAGAAACTAAGTAGTAAATCTTAGTAGAACACGAGAAGGAGCGTACGTCCGTCTGATTCTAGAAGGCTCCAACGAATTGGGTTACGAAGCCCGAGGCTTCGAGGGGATGTGAGGGTACTCTTGGTATCCCTCTGTGAGGCTGTAGATGATCCTCCTGGGCTCACAGAGGTTAAGGTCTGCGTTAGAAGAACCAAGGGTATGCCTTGGTTGCAAAATATGGCAACCTAAAGACTAGGATGGACCAGCGTGATTCGGCGAGAAGACGGTAGCCCTGTGATAGCAACTCGTCGTCTACTTACCATCTTGAGTCAAATCGAGGTACGTGAAGCGGAAAGGCGGAGAACTCCAAAAGACCATATACTTGCTATCTAGTTATGGTTGCGGATGGCCATAGGACAGTGGGGCATGGGGGGCCTGCGCATAGTTCTCATTTTTCAAGGATGGCCTTTCATTAGTTGAGGGAGGGGTCGAGTGGGACCATAGCCACTAGAAAAAAAAACAGACCTTAGCATCTGCATCGGCGGATATCTGAAAGCTCCCGACCGAGTTCCATATTTCTAGAGTAGCCCTGACACGGAACTCGGGCCGCTCATTACAGGACATGTGCATCTAGACAAGCGATAACGATTCGCGACACATACGTGGAAAAAGTCTAGGAACATATACCACTCTAGGTAGTGTGTCCTAGACTAGAGGGCATCATTTGGAAGATAGCGTAAATCCTAGATTAGATCTAGGTCAGAAACAATAAATGTACGCCTGAAGGCAACTAAAATTACAAGGATTGGAATCACGTTATCATTACTAGTTGGGACATTAGTTAGGTGGTGCAGAGATTAGTATGGGGTACGATAGTATATTCAGTTCGAGATAACTTAACTTAGTTTAGGGTGCTTTCCCATTTCCAGCATATACTTATCATGCTCTTTTTCTTATCCATAGACTGATTAGTCACTAGACTTACTCAGGCTTTATGTCTGACTCTACTTTTCTTTCGTCTTCTTTTCTTCCGTTCCCTCCCAGGTAGTTGAGGAGGGAATAGTTTAGCTCAGGTTAGATTGGACCGCTGCTCTTCCCAAGCTTGAAGATTCTTGGACAAAGTGCTTTGGACTCTCCTTTTCGCTGCTATGGCTGGCTTATGCTACATTGGGGAATATAAATGTATTTTTATGCTTCTTTATTTTGTAAGACAGATGATACTCTGATATTGGAAAACAATTGTTGTACAAACTATCTTATCAATAAAGTAAAGTTTTATTTTCCGCTGTTTAATTTCTGTCTGTCTTGTAATTTATCTGCATCTTTTACCCTAAATGCTCCACAAAACTTAGTGCATTCCCTTTGTGAGTGACACTAACGGATGTGGGGTGTTACACGTGGTATCAGAGCTGAAGGTTACCGGATCAGATAAAAGATTTGAAAACAATTATTATTTTCAAACAGTTTTAAAAGAAGCATTTTCAAAAGAAAATTTTGTTTTAAAGGCATATTCCCCAAAAGACATACGCACTATCTTCTGATTCTCTGTTTGAATTCTTGTCCCCTTCTTTCTTGAGTCTCTGGGGCTCCTGGCTTTCTGGGAGGTAACCTCATCGAAGGGCGAAGTACTGCCCGACTTCCATCTATAATCGTAGTAGTTTCACCTGCGGCTAGTTTTCTTTCAGGCTTAGTAGGGTTTTCTGTATGATAGAGGTAGCTTCGAGAGATTTTTCAACATGATTACACACAAAAGAGGATGAGGAGTTTGGCTAAGGAGCACAACCCAAGGATGAGGAATTCATGGATGTAGACTTGGCTCACGAAGGAGGAAGGGATTATAAAACCTAAGACAAAAGGAAGTATCTTTACTATGGTAGAATAGGGCATATAATTAAGAACAAAGGACAAGATTTTCAGAAGGGCAAGTACATGCTTTCACCACTAAGCGTACCTAGGAGAAAGGTAGTAAAGTTCTGTTGGAAGAGTCTAGCTTTTCTGTTTGTACTCTTTCTTTTGGTTTTAGCACTTCGCATTTGTTCATATTTGCTTCCATAGTTGAGTCTCTGCACCTTAGTACTTGTATAGTAAAAGATCCCAACTAGTGCTCAAGTGTTTGGTTGTTTTGCTTAGATCAACTCACGTAGATCGTCCAAATTCGGAGGAGACATTCCTCGGGTGCTTGTCTAGTATTGGTTTAGGCCTTTGGGGCTTGTACTTGAGGGATGTCGAGTTCGACTAGGATGGTTTGCTTGAGAGATGAATAGTTGTGGCATGCGCTCTATATAGAGAAGGACTAACCTTAAGAGAGGTAAAAAGTACGTAGTGACCTTTTGACCCTCATAGTTATGGCATGATAGATAAGCTAATCGGAGAGACCTCTGATCATCCTAGTATATACACTCAGTACAATGGTTGACATTTGTTTATTTTGGAAATGGAGGTCAAGAAACTTCGCAATCGTGAAGTTGAATCTGTTAAGGTACAATTGAGTAAAGCTCAAGAAGACGTGATACGGGAGATTGAAGATAAGGCATACGCGCCTCATACCCTTTTTCTTAAGGGTACATCCTTGATTCCTTTTTTTAGGAATTCTATGCATACTAATTTCTAGCTTTTAAGGTATATCCTCTAGGACATATCATCGATCCTTAGATAGAAACCCTTTTGGATGTAAACATGTATTTGAAACGTGTTATGGTTGATGGTTGCGAATGGTTGCTAGTGGTTGCTCGTGAATGCATATACACACGTATTAGGCACTAGATCAGCTCAGACGCCTTCATATTTCATATACATATATGTATTTGTTTATGAATTGAACTTAATGTGATATCATATGGATGTTGCATTTGAGTGAATGGTTGTGCACTCATATAGAAATAATATGTATCATTAGGATTTGCATACATATTGGGCGCATGGCACTGACATGATTTGCATTAAGGAGGTAAACTGAATCAGTAGACCGCCTGATTTTGCATTAGATAAGGACGTATACACACACTATGCATATGAACATAAAAGTATTAGAAGCCTTTAAGGACAATGGATGTCTGTGTTTGATGGCTGAGTAGAGGGACGATTGGATGGTAGGATATGCATTCTCCTAGACTTGAAGATTTCGGGGACGAAATCCTTTAAGGAGGGGATAATGTAACACCCCGTATTTTTGTTAACACTAAAGTTGCTAATTCAAAAATAATAATAAATGTGTAAAGGGGAGATGTATCTAATGTGCATACAAATTTAATAATAAATGTGAAAAGGGGAGATGTATCTAATGTGCATACAAATTTAATAATAAATGTGTAAAGCGGAGATGTATCTAATGTGCATACAAATTTAATAATAAATGTGTAAAGGGGGGATATATCTAATGTGCATACAAATTTAATAATAAATATTGATAATGTACATTAAGAAAGTAATTATGACATAATTTGAAATAGGAGTAGTTTACAGCCCTTAAATTGTGAACATAATTGGCTTCTCTTTAGAACGGACGGCTTGTATTAACCTTGGCGTCATCGACGGCTCAAATTAACTTGCAACTCTATATAAACAACATAGCTCTCACAACCTAATTCACACAAAAAAAAGAGAAAAAAAAGAAGGAGTCGTCATGCTGCTTAAGAGAGACTAGGAGTAGCCATCTAATTAAGAGACGATCAAGAGTTGATTCAAATCTTAAAACTACAACAAATAAATCAAAACAACGTCAACCTCAAAGGATAGCATCACCAAATTCAGAATCCTGAATACAAGATTCGTCATACGTTGTAAGTAGAGTACTATTCCGATATGAATAAAAATTGAGACTTGATTTGTGTAGAATGAAAATGGAATCGTACTTTAATTGTAACGATGCTATTTCATAATTGTATGTTGTTCTGATTTTATTATAAATGGATTTGGGATGTTGTAGTATAATTAACATGATATTGGATTAATTGTACATTTGCAATGAAAAGTAACACCCCTTACAAGTATACGATTCATGTTGGAAACTGACATTTATATGTTGTGGTTAATAAGAAGTTGTATATATTTTGTTACAACCAAGTTGAGACTTATGTAAACATAATTCACTGTTATGCCTACATGATTTAGATCTTTGTATATATATGCCTATGATCATTTCAAGTGTAGTTGGATCCATTTAGGTAACATGATTAATATAAGTTTATGTTGGAATAGGCCTCATAATTCAAGTTAAACTATACTTTTGTATTAGTAACAAAAGTAAGCATCTTTGTGAACATATAGTGACTTTATGGAAATGACTAGTTTATGTTTAGTGTTATGCCTAAATAAAAATATGTTTTAGGCTTATGTTGTTATAAAAATCATATGCTAATACAAGTGACACCTAATTTAGTTAGGTTCATATTTTAAATGCAAGTTTACATGAATAGATTGAAACCCATGACTCATGTTTAGGTTTATGATTTATGTCAAAATTATATGCTATTACAATTCAAGTACACAAGCCCCTAATTTATGTTAGTTAAATCGCCATATTGCAAGTTCATGCACCACATAATTTATGTTAATTAAATCGCTATATTGCAAGTTCATGCACCACTAATTTATGTTAATTAAATCGCTATATTGCAAGTTCATGCACCACTAATTTATGTTAATTAAATCGCTATATTGCAAGTTCATGCACCACATAATTTATGTTAATTAAATCGCTATATTGCACGTTCATGCACCACTAATTTATGTTAATTAAATCGCTATATTGCAAGTTCATGCACCACTAATTTATGTTAATTAAATCCCTATATTGCAAGTTCATGCACCACATAATTTATGTTAGTTAAATCGCTATGTTGCAAGTTCATGTGTTCACACACTGCTTTTATGTTACTTAGAATATATCATGTTCTAAGCCTCTTTTTTTTTATGTTTCTAAGTTGGGCTGAAATGTTGAAGCCCAACATATGTTATAATATTGCGAACGTACAAACGGGGAAAATAACGCTGGGTTTAATTAAAATATATGTGTTGGCATGTTTGGCACATGCCAACGACTTGTGAAATTTAAGTGGTATAAATTATTATACCCAAGAATAACGAATTTGAAAAATGGGCCATAAAACATTTACATATAAAATTGAAAAGAGACAAATATGTAAACTTAGAAAATACGATATGCTTAACCCGAGGTTGGATTGAGTTGTGATGTAAACCTACCCGGAACCGACCGGCTGTCCAGTAATCACAACAATACCTATCCAATGTGGGTGGTTAAGCATTGAGCCCAATAAAGACCTGAGGTTAGACATGAGTTGTGGTGTAAACCTGCCCGGAACCGACTGGCTGTCCAGTTACCACAACAATATCTGTCTAATGTGAGTGGTTGGTGCTTTCATTAATAAATTAAGGCTGAGTCAGGATTGATAGGGTTAAGTCAATTGAATTATTACTTAACCAAATTCAACATGTTAACTAAATTGGTGGGTAGGGTTAGGTTAATCTGGACACTTAACCAATTTAATATGTTGACTAGGGGAGTGGGTAAGGTTAAGCAAATGTTTAACCATTCTAACATGATTAAACTGGACTAGAGAGTGAGGTTAAGTTAATTAGAACACTTAATCATAGAAACATGTTAGTGTGACAAGTGATTGAGGTTAAGTTAATTAGAACACTTAACCATAGAAACATGTTAGTGAGACAAGTGATTGAGGTTAGGTTAATTAGAATACTTAACCATAGAAACATGTTAGTGAGATAAGTGATTGAGGATAAGTTAATTAGAACACTTAACCGTAGAAACATGTTAGTGAGACAAGTGATTGAGGTTAAGTTAATTAGAACACTTAACCATAGAAACATGTTAGTGAGATAAGTGATTGGGGTTAAGTTAATTAGAACACTTAACCATAGAAACATGTTAGTGAGACAAGTGATTGAGGTTAAGTAAAATTAGAACTCTTAACCATGATAACAAGTTGATTTGACAAGTAGTTTAGGATTAAGTAAGTTAGAAATACTTAACCAATATAACATGAATGATTAGAGTTAAGTAACAAGAACACTTAACCAGTGTAATTTGACTTGTAGTAAAGTTAAACGTGAAGGGACAACACTTAACCATTATAACCTGTTAATTAAACAAGCAGTAGGGTTAAGTTATATAAGGAGACACTTAACCATTGTAACAGGTTAGTTAAATAGATGGTGAGGTAAAGTTAACACAAGGAGGCAACACTTAACCAGTATAATATGACAAAAGGGATGGGTTAAGTTAACTTGAATTGACTAATGACACTTAACCAACTTGATGAAGGAAAGAAACTAAGTAGTAAATCTTAGTAGAACACGAGAAGGAGCGTACGTCCGTCTGATTCTAGAAGGCTCCAACGAATTGGGTTAGGAAGCCCGAGGCTTCGAGGGGACGTGACGGTACTCTTGGTATCCCTTTGTGAGGCTGCATATGATCCTCCTGGGCTCACAGAGGTTAAGGTCTGCGTTAGAAGAACCAAGGGTATGCCTTGGTTGCAAAATATGGCAACCTAAAGACTAGGATGGAACAGCGTGATTCGGCGAGAAGACGGTAGCCCTGTGATAGAAACTCGTCGTCTACTTACCATCTTGAGTCAAATCGAGATACGTGAAGCGGAAAGGCGGAGAACTCCAAAAGACCATATACTTGCTATCTAGTTATGGTTGCGGATGGCCATAGGACAGTGGGGCATGGGGGGCCTGCGCATAGTTCTCATTTTTCAAGGATGGCCTTTCATTAGTTGAGGGAGGGGTCGAGTGGGACCATAGCCACTAGAAAAAAAATAGACCTTAGCATCTGCATCGGCGGATATCTGAAAGCTCCCGACCGAGTTCCGTATTTCTAGAGTAGCCCTGACACGGAACTCGGGCCGCACATTACAGGACATGTGCATCTAGACAAGCGATAACGATTCGCGACACATACGTGGAAAAAGTCTAGGAACATATACCACTCTAGGTAGTGTGTCCTAGACTAGAGGGCATCGTTCGTAAGATAGCGTAAATCCTAGATTAGATCTAGGTCAGAAACAATAATGTATGCCTGAAGGCAACAAAAATTACAGGGATTGGAATCACATTATCATTACTGGTTGGGACAATAGTTAGGTGGTGCAGAGATTAGTATGGGGTACGATAGTATATTCGGTTCGAGATAACTTAACTTAGTTTAGGGTGCTTTCCCATTTCCAGCATATACTTATCATGCTCTTTTTCTTGTCCATAGACTGATTAGTCACTAGACTTACTCAGGCTTTATGTCTGACTCTACTTTTCTTTCGTCTTCTTTTCTTCCGTCCCCCCCCCCCCAGGTAGTTGAGGAGGGAATAGTTCAGCTCAGGTTAGATTGGACCGCTGCTCTTCCCAAGCTTGAAGATTCTTGGACAAAGTGCTTTGGACTCTCCTTTTCACTGCTATGGCTGGCTTATGCTACATTGGGGAATATAAATGTATTTTTATGCTTCTTTATTTTGTAAGACAGATGATACTCTGATATTGGAAAACAATTGTTGTACAAACTATCTTATCAATAAAGTAAAGTTTTATTTTCCGCTGTTTAATTTCTGTCTGTCTTGTAATTTATCTGCATCTTTTACCCTAAATGCTCCACAGAACTTGGTGCATTCCCTTTGTGAGTGACACTAACGGATGTGGGGTGTTACATTAAGGTTTATTTTCATCTATTTTATCTTTTTATAACTTTTCTGTGTATTCCCAAATGAAGATAAGTTCGTCCCTTATTTAATGTATGTTAAACAAGGTAAAATAGGGTGAGTCACCCTTATACTATTTGAAAATAAAATGAAATATCAACATTTCTTATTTTCTTTTATTAAGAATGGTTCTTTACCATTTCAGATGTTTTACGTGTGACCCTATAGGTTATTACAACGTTGGCAATGATTTTAAATCGTATTTAAAATCATAAACAATGATTGGTATCTAGCAATACATTTCTGCTACCCAAGTTATAATAAGATCATCGATTCGATACAACCTTTTCTATGACCAGCGTATCAATGTAATATAATCCTTTTAACCAATATATCCAAGATTAAACTCGAGGCATGGAACATATCATCCTCTTTATAATTTAATCCGTTTTTCTAGATCGATGAGTATACTGTTCAAGACAAATCAATATTTGAGCACGCCATGCATTTCACAGTCTCACTCAATCAAGAGGCCCATGGATATCACCACAAATATATTGTAGGGCTAAATTCCATCTAGATCATTCATATTTTTCTTGCGATTCGAGATGTATCCAATAATCACCGTTATCGTATACTCTATTACAAGTGACTTTAGATGATATCAAAAGACAAATATCCTTGAATAAAATTATAATGATTTCAGGTCTGAGGACCATTACATCACTATAACTATGAGAATAACTTATGATACTGTTAATTATATTCTATGTAGTTTCTCATGTTGGGTCAGCCCAATACGTTATTCCCCAATACGTATTTATGTCTTGACATTAATATCACGTATATTAATGATCATTGGGATGTGATCATCAGTCAAACAACATATTAGTCTCAATGTTTTATTGATGTCCTATATAAACAATAAAACTTGACTAGGGACATTTAAGAATCATAATACTTTATATATTATATAATCTCAAGTTCAAGTCACTTATTTGTACTATATAGTTCTGTATTATAATTCTAAGGACTTCTATTATGTTAATATTTATATTACGCAGTAAATACAACATAACAAAATATTTTATTCCAAATAAAATAATAACAACAACAATGTTATCAATCTCATCAAATGGATTGCCTCTAAGGCATAAACTCTAAAAATCTCCCACTTGCAGTTGACTCAATCATTCACATATCGTATACTCATGAAACTAGTGTGACTATTAAACTTCTGCTGCGACATAGTTCAATTCAGTAGGTCTGCAACATTGCAACTCTTGCAACTTTGTAGATATGTTTATTTCCTCAGTGAACAACTTCATATAAGAATTATATTTCTTAAATATATATGTTTGAATCGATAACAAGTTTAAGGTTTTTGGGACTGAGCAACAACCATATTGTTATCGCAATGTAAATCATTGGATCAACCATGAATTAAGTTCAATCATGAACTTTTAACCCAAACATTTTCTTTCTTAGAATTAATATTTATTTCTGGTTTTAAAACTAACATTTATTCATAATAATTAATGTGTTATCAATATATATATAACATTAGAATTATTGTGTCACTCCCACTCAATTTCTTGTCTATACAAGATTCAATGGTATTTTGTGGTTCCTGAGACATTTCGAATTCTATCTCATTCCATTGGTATCTTAGAGATTGGCTCTCCTTTAAAAGGATACCAATTCGAGCAAAAAACGTTTTATTCTCGGAGGATTCATAGAAATAATATCCATTTGTTTCTTTAAAATATTCCACAAAATAGTTATCTGATTTGGGTCTGATCTTATCAGAGGAAGGACATTTAATAAACGTCTTGCATCCCAAATCTTCGCATTAGACATACTAGGACATTTCCTAGTCCATATTTTATATGGCGTCTTCAAACTCGTTTTAGTATGATTAAATGAATTGTTCTAGATTTAATTTATTTGAAGATCTATAAGACTTATCACTAATCATAACATATCTTATAAGGTGTGATTTCTTCTTTAAGACACGCCATTTTAGTATGGTGTTCCAGGTGGAGTGAGTTGTGAAACAATTCCAAACTCATTTGGATAGTCGTTTAATTTTATTAGCTTAAAATATTCTTTCGATCTATTCGATGAGAATTTATTTTCTATCATAAATGTTTTTGAACTTCATTATTGAATTCTTCGAACTTTTCAAAGGATTCTGATTTGTGTTTCATAAGATACACATATCTATACTCACCAACATCATTAGTGAATATAATGAAGTAATAAAACCTTCCTCCAACTTATGTATTCATTGCTCCATATACATCATTATGTACGAGACTCAATACTTATCACCCATTCACTGTGTCAAGTTAAAGGTGATTCAGTTATTTTTCCTAATAAACAAGAATTGCATGCTTCATATGATTTGAAATTAATTGATTTCAAAATTCCATCATTATGGAGTTTTGATATGCTTTTCTTGTTTATATGGGCTAACTGACAATGCTAGAGGTATGTTGGATTTAAATTACTAAATTTAATCCACTCGGTATTTATGTCAGGTGCATTATAGTTAACGATTTATAAAGATCATTAACTATTTGTGAAATTACATAAGATATTTCATTTAAATAAAATGAATAACAGTTGTTCTTTCATTACAAATGAAATTTAAAATTGTCTAAACAAGATTTACAATAACATTTATTTTAATTGGAATTTCATAATAATAATTATTTTATCTATTTAATTAAGCCAGTAAATTGAACAAGAATCAACTTCATATGGATGATCTAGCAACATTTGCTTCATTTCCATTCGTAAGTCCGCATGCCCTTTTATCATATTTCTATTATTTTGCAATTTCTGTAAATTTACATACATTTATATGATTCATACCTAGTATCTAATACTAGAAATCTATAAGTAGATTATTATAACATTTATATCTTGTTCAGTTAAAGTCACACTTCAACTTTCATTTTAGATCTTTTCAACTATGTTTAGTTCGTTTGAGGACAATCCTCAAATTTCAACATTAGTTAAGAAATTTGATTTAATTCAATTTATTCTTTTCAAGAATTAATTTAAATTATCAGAGTTATTTATTATTTAATATCTACGGTAGATAATAAATAATAACTGATTCTATAATATTTATTTAATATAAATTCAAATTTTTGAAAATTAAAATTTATATTAACATAAATGTATAATTGAATCTAAAATACGTTCCCTCTCAAAATAACATCCCTTTGTTTGTTTGTGTGTGTGTGTGTGTATATATGGTGTTCCAAGATCCATATCTAGTCATGCCTTGGCCAATCCCCAAAACACAACCTTTTTAGTAGACATCTTATGTCAATTATATTGTGTATATAACTCTTGGATCACATGATGAACATTTTGTTCAGTATTATTTATTTGCTCAAAATATAGAATAATCCATGTTGTTGTCTCTAAGCCATAATTTATTATGCAGCTTAGTTAAGTCAGACCCAATAATACAATTCAAGTATCACTTTTACTCCGTCGCATATAATAAAAACAAAAGGATGCACAATGCTTTAGCATTACCTACATATAATGATTCTGGACATTAATGAGTGTATTATTGCAAGACTTCACCATGACTTAATATAACAAAATTTGCTTTAGAGAGATTTTATTATTCGTAGTGGCAAATATTATTAGAGTCATTTACATATATCAAAATATATGTATTTATATTCGTATATTTATTTGGATATAATTGTTAAATATATGTATATAACACACATTTCATAAATATTGAGTGTTTAGTATTATATATATATATATCAACATCTCCATTATCTACTGATCATATTAGTGACTAGTTGTTAAATAGCATGATCCATCAAATCGCTATGCTAATAATTTGAAAGCTTCAAATATAATGGAAAAACATCGATTCATTTTTAACACGTGGGCCTGACCATATATTTACAAATAAATAGCTAAGTTATATTTAACATAGGTTTCAGCACAAAACAAAACAACCATTCATGTTTGACAACAATTCCTAATAAAATTACGCCCACTGTTAAAAAATTTAAAGGGCCATTAACACTTGACATATATGACAATATACAATACCATATCATATCATAATACATTGACAGGCAACGTTTCCAATATATATTAGATTTAACATATCTTAAAACAAGTCAAACTGTAAACAGAAGATGATGTCTATAATCATGTATAGGGTCAGTCCCTTTCAAATAAGATTACAATATTTAATAGACATTCTACTAACTTGCATACATATTTATACATACAGATAAACACCATCTTCAATATAATAAACTAGTCCTGCTCTAACAACATGTGACAACAAGGAATTTCGCTCAATCCGAATCAGTCGCTAAACCGATCTAGACCGTTCGAAACGCCTGATTGTTTTGAGAAAACGACAAATTAGAACGCAGACGGAAGAACATTTCAATGTTTATTACAACAATTCCATCAGAATACAAGAATATACAGAGTATGAATCAATATTACACTTTATAAAATATCAGAGATTACAATACATTACATAGCAGCGGAAAATAATACAATACACAACTAGAAGTAATACGCGGATACAAAGCTTTCCGAGTATCGTTCCAGCTGTAAATCAGGATCCTGTGAATATAAATCTGCAAAACCAAAACTACTAGCTGCCCGTGTCAAAATAAGGGCACCCAGAGTTTAGGTTAAAACAATAAACTCCAGGTCAGTCATGTGACTGGTGTGAGAACTAAAACAGTTATTAATCTTTATTTTTAAAGTTAGGTAAATCAAGGGACCACGCCGTATAACACGGAACGGGTTTCCTCCCAAGAATACCAGTACATAAAACAAACAGCGCAATGCTAAATAAAGAAAAATGAAGTTATTATAAGACTCAGGTCCCATCACACAATGTAACGCAAGCCGGAGGATAGGGTTTTTACCTTATAATAGCCAAGAATGCTTGATACGTTTAAAACAAATCATTTGATACTATTATAAGTGCATAGTGTATAAAACAACTTCAAATCATAAGTATCAATCATAGGCGACATGAGCGTCCCATGCCACTATGTCGCCATATATAGGTTTACAAATAAAACCGCAAAGTCACGTATTTGGAAATTGGATTTCCGTCTGTGAACTGAGGCAAGGGATCGTACTCCACCGAATTCGAGACGCTCTAGCCCGTGTCTCAAGCAAGTACTCACTCAAGCCTTTAGATCGTCAGGGCCGGTCCACCGATGTGGATTAAAATGTCTGAACACTGCGTTTCCCCACCCTATGGGGTGTCAATGAGCCAACGAATGACTCTATCGGTCCCGGATCGACCGATATAACCGAGGCGCCTCGCAACAGCAACAACCACATAAGTCAAACTCCTCAGGGCATGTAAAACCACTGACGCCACTTCTAGCTAGAAGGAAACGCATGCCCTCCCTGAGGTCCTTCTCCCGTTTCTGGTTCACTACCGGGGTGTGAGGCTCGCGAATCAACGTTACACAAAGCTATGCCACAAAGGTCGTGCTTTGATCATCAACCACAAGACTTTGCTTTTCAACAGAAGCCTTGATCATTTGCATCTTAGCATGACACACAGGCAAACCACTCCATGCAACCGATATTAATCACATAGAATGAAATCCAATGTCAGACACACAGTCCATTTACAAGTCCGTTCTGGGTCTGAACGAAACCGGAGGCACCTACTACCCCGCATATCCATCGATCTCCAAGTACGTCTGGACGATCACTAACTGATTCCCTCCTCTTGGGTGTACGGCCCAATCAAGATCATCGGTAATTATCAAAACGACGTGAAGACCTCCGGTCTTCTACCATCGTCTTTATCTTTGACTTATCGTCGTATCAGTTATTCAGAATGGGATAAACCCGGTCTTTCTGAATAAATCGCGTATATAATAAATACGTGTTACACAAACACAACATACGCCTCATTCAAATTCATCAGTCACTAACCGCAAATTAGCAAGAGAATAATTCCCCAAACATTAACCCCGAAGGCCGAAACCAACATCAGATCAATATCCAAGAAACCATTCATCTTAGCCAACCTACAGTTAGTTTCTAAATTTCACATTCTTAGGGAAAGGTTCCCATTAATTTCATCAAAGATAAATTCTTTAAATTTATTCTTTAATCTTCCTTTGAATATCAATTCAAACCAGTCGGGATTAACGAACCTTACCGAAGTAATCATTTGTTTTAATTTCCCAACCCCAACCTATTCATCCCATGAAGTAAAACCGGTAATACTTCATATCTAACACCAGGTGTTATCGATAAATTCAATTACCATTTCACGTTCAAATCTAATTAAAGATTTAACTATCGCCTGGAGTAAAACTAGTGATACTCCATTCTCGATCTTTTCAATCTAATTAAAGATTCATTAAAACTCCACTTAGTTTTAATCTTTAACTGGGTTAAAGAATCAGTGTCTTTTAAAACACGGTTCACGATAAACCCAAAATCACATCACATTTCAATCAGTCCCTAACCGTAAATTAGCAAGTGAGCAATTCCCTAAGTATTAACCCCGAAGGCCGAAACCAACATCAGATCAACACCCCAGATACCATTCAACTTAACTAATCTCCAGTTAGTTTCTGATTTTCTTAACTCCTTTGGGTCTAAGAACAGTATTATTGAAGGTACCGTTCACGACAACCCAAAATCACATTCCATTAATTATCGGATTAAAGAACAAGTGTTTTTTAAACACTGTTCATGATAAACCCAAAAATCAATGCCAATTCAATTCCAATTAAATATTATTTAATTGGTACATTTCATTAAATCTAAATAAAAAGATTTAATCTTTTTCTCAATTGGGTTCAAGAACAGTGTTAATGAAGACATCATTCACGACAAACCTAAATCATATTTGATATTAAATACAAGGCTCTGAATAGAAAATATATCGGCTTATATTCAATATCAAATTCTACGACCAACAAATATCGTATTGGAAATAACGATACAAATATATCTTTCAAATTTCCATAACAATATCTGTGTAATCACGAAATCCAACATCGAAATAATCCAAAGACAATTTTGATTCAAATTCATTCCAATTCAATTATTGGAAGAGTACCATGTTGTGCCCGGACTTCAAACAGTTTAGCTTTAACCATGTTAATGGTCTCACTTTATTGGTTGATAGAGAATCAAAGTTGACTTACCAATAAAGAACGAAATGCTATAATTCTTGCATATGATTTATTAATTTAATTCTGGTTACTTTTAAAACCCTTTTCAAATCCAATTTATTTATTTAAAAATAAATAGAATTTTAATTCTAGTTCAAAACTAGTTCATTTCGATAAAAATCTATTTTTATCTTTTCAAATATGGAGTTTTTCATCCCGATTCTTCCCAAATCATTTCTTATGATTTTACACAAATTATTGATATTTTTAAAAAAATTATCAAGGCCCGTACAGTCGATTTCCATCAATGGCCATCGAACTGCACTTACAACGACCTTTTCCAAATTTGATTTGGACATAGTTCCAAATCCGACCGTTAGATTTCTGATTTCTAATATTCATTAGAAAGCTCTTTTCGATACGAACCCAACGGTTCCAGTTTTAGGAGAATCCGACGGTCGGATCTTCCGCAATATCCATTTGAAGTTAATGGTCGAAATTCACGAACTACCGCAGCGCGGCGCGTTTTATTCAGGCCATTATATTATATATATAATATATACTTCGTCCATTTCCTTTTAAAACATATTTTATAAATCGTTTTAAATTCTTTTTCAAAACAATTTCAACTTCCTTTTCAAATTCAAATCAAAATTGAATTTTCCAATATAAATTCGTTTTAAATTCATTTCAATTCTATTTCAATTCAAATCAATTTCAGTTCAATTTCAATACATTTTAAATTCAATTCAAAACGATTTCAATTCTATTTCAATCTAATTCGAATTTCAAATCTATTCAGTTTAATTCGAATTTCATTTCAATTCAGTTTAATTCGAATTTCAATTCCTTTCAAAATATCAGATTTTGAAATCACTTTCGATATTCATTGTAAAATGAATAAAATCGATATAAATATCGTTCACATCAAAATGGCGTCAATCTAATCAACATGGCTTCATATATTTCTATTTTCAAATATTCTATTTCAAATATTTCTTTTTCAAAACTTTCTTATTCAAATATTCTATTTCAAAACTGGAATGAGTCCCAATTAATTACCATATAATGTTAATTATATGGATTTTCTACCACATGTATATAACAGCAACGATAAATCATCAACCATCATCCAAAGTGCGTTCTACACTGTATAAGCATCAAATATAAATATTTAATGCTTATAACAACCTGTCAATCAATCATCGACATACAACTAATTATTGGGATTAGTATATGTCATATATCATCCCAATACCCGTGTGGGTTTTCAAACAATCAAACACAGATTTTATCTGTGCAGTTGGGCGATGTGTAAAATTTATCGTCCCAATCAATATCAGTCAAATGTGTGTATACAAACAAACCATCTGATTTGTTTATTTTTATTTCATTTCATATACGCATTAAAAATTCTATTTTTAACTATAAAATATTTTCAACTATATAAATATTTTATTTTCATTTCACATCACATCACACAATCAACTATACATCAAAATCAAACAAACAAGCATACAAGCCGTCCATGGTCTGTGGACGACGGGTGTCGGGTGCTACTAAACACCGTCTGCATCCTAGTATATATTTTAACTAGAAAATTAAATTTAAAAGTGAGAAGTTCTCACAGAGGGTTCCACTCCGTCGTGCTTTGCTTTTGAACTGCTGAATCGCCAGGGTCTATTTGACATTCCAATGCAGTCCTTTCACATTGTTCAAATAAAATTATATTTTTACTGCTTTATTCTAATAAATAAAAATCCTATTTTTACTTCTACTTTATATATCTATACAACGCTTATTCTATATAAAAAGTATATTTTTATATTTCTATTTCATATATAAAGATCGAATTTTTATTTCATCGCTATAAAATCACATTTTTATACTTCTACAATATAAAAGATTATATTTTTATACTTCTACAATATAAAAGATTGTATTTTTGTACTTCTGCATCACATTAAAAATCGTATTTTTATTCTATATAGATAATCTCCCCTTTCCCTATATAAAAATCTCGTTTTTAACTTTATAAAAATCTAATTTTTGTTTATCTAAAAATCTAAACTTTCTAACTATAAAAATCAAAACTTTTATTTATAAAGTTCACAATCTTTCCATCTTTAAAAATCCTTTCTTTCTATTTTTAAATATAAAATACTTTTAACGAATAAAAATCACTTCTTTTAGCAAATAAAAATCACTTCTTTTATTGTTTAAAAATCATACCAACATTTCCAATTTAAATCAAACTTTCTATAACTTTGTAAATAAAAACTGATTTTTATAATTGCTAATTATACATAAACTGATTTGAATAAACCTTAATTTCATTAAATAAAAATATATAACAAAGGGGAAAAAACTTACAGTTTGAAAAGAAAGGGGGGGCTTTCACTGTCGCTTGTGGCTCGCGGGGAGGGGTTCACGCTTGAGGTCGAGCTGAAGGATGGAGGGGGCGGCGCGGTTAACGAGAAAGGGGGGTCGATGTGCGGTTTTGATTTAGGGAAGAAGGGGGCTGCATCGTTCCTCCATCGAGTTGGCGTGGGGGGGGGGGGGAGGCGAGAGGCGCGAGGGGGAGGGGAGGTGGAGCGACGCGTGAGGGGGGCGGTGGGTTAGCGTCGATCGCCTGGGAGGAGGTTTTTTTTATATTGTGAGGCGTTGACTGTAAGGGGAAGAAAGGGAGGGGTATTAAGAGGAAAAGGTTATAATATGTTATATTAATATTTATTTTTAATTTTTAAAAAGTAACTTTTAAATTCGAACACCAAATCAAACCCAACGACTGTCGTCCATAGCTAATTACCCCCATTCCAAACACAATGGGATATGTTTCATAAGCCAATTCTAATGTTTTAATCAGCTTTCGTCAAAACTAAAATATAAATCTATATATTGAATTCTAAACGCACATTTCAATTTACCGGGGCCACATACTAACTAGAAAAATTCCAGAAAAATATTTTCTAGCTTCGTATTGTCGACACGGTCCTAACAAAACTAGTTTCGCTGAATTCTGAGACCGTTTGAAAAATGGCCATTTTCCAGTCGATTAAAATCAATTGAAACTGGTCAAACGCGTTTTCCTTTGCCACGCTCACATATGGATTCGAAAAATTATGAAATTCGAAACCTAGCAATAATTTGACATTGCGGATCCAACAAAAGTGGTTTCGTCGAAATCCGAGGTCGTTTGCAGAATTTCCATTTTTAAGGGCCAGAATTCCATAGCGACTATTCTGAATTTTCAACTGGGCGTATCTTTTGATTCCCGCTATGAAATTTTGATTTTTCGGATTCGTTGGAAAGATATTCTCAAATAGATTCAAATATTTTCGGTTTCGTCAAAATCCGGTTTATTTTGAATCCTGTACATCCATTTGAAATTTGAAATCGAATTATCGAACAACCGCGCCATTTTCAATTCTTTTTTTATATATATAAATAAATATTTATATTCTAACGACAACGTATATAAATATATATGTTCTATTTCTATTCAGACTAAATTTCTCGTCGTTATTATTTAAAATAATTCATTTTAAATAATCAAAATTCGCTAAAATTTCCAAAATAAATTTTTTAAATTGGCTCGCATTTCCGGGTTGTTACACAACATCTACATGCTTGTTTGCAGTGGAACTTAGTTTCATCACTCGGGCTCACTATCGCCATCTCCTGTTGAAACAATTTCAGCATGCTTAAAATAAGTAAGCATTTTGCAGATTAATCACATTAAATCCAATATTGAATTGAATATGGTCAGTGCATCATGGTATGCAAAATACATACATATTTATCACAATCAACTCATCATTGTATCTTAATACACACACACATACACACACACACATATATATATATACACACATACATATATATATAATATATGTATATTTATCAATATAAATGTATACTAACAATATATGGAAATGCATATGGCTGGTGATCATGTAGTGTGTTTCGTCCTTATGCTTCTATATACACACAACACATAGTTGGTGTTGTTCCCTTAATATTGTGATCAAAAGGGGTTTTATCCTTTTAAAAAGATGGCATTTAATTCAAAAAAAATATAGAGAGGGTATGATCAGGGATGGCAACAATTACAAGTATAATTTTATCAACTGGTGGATACTGTATATCTAGAGATAGTGTACAAAACCATTTGTAAGGTGTTTGTGACCACGGTAACATTGTGGGTGAGCAAAACCATTCTTGGATACTATGTAACATTGTAACACTACGTATCCATTAATATGTTTATAACTTACCACTGCAGCATGCAGTAATATATATAGGATACAAACTAGCTATTTATACATCCAACTCATATCTGGGCATATAGATGTATTTTCAAAGAGTTTATAAATCAACATTTACAATACAGTTTGAAATCATGATACATGATAGAAACAAAATGTCACTCTAAGTTTAGTTAATCATACATGATAGCAACAATCATTGTTATAAATATTGGTGACTTACTATATAAATCAGATATACAACATATGGTTAATTGCATATTAAATTCATGTTACAGTCTATCATTTATAGTAAAGTAACATACAACTAAACTAACAGCTTAAATTAATGTCTCATTACCAATGCCTTGTATTTGTGTATCTAAATATACATATGAATCTTCAACATTTTTGTCTCATAGATTTTGAACTCAATAGAGTATTATATTTATGTAAGATAATAAAACACGAAAGGAAATGATTAAGCTATTTATGGTGTTAAGTGTAGACTTTATGATCATCATCACAAAATAGTAAATTAGTTTTATGTGTATAGTTATTATACTCAAATGCAATGCATTATATTAGTCAACACTAATACTGAGTTGTAAAAATCATCCAATGATTAATTATCAACATATGAATTCAACTCGCAATCACTAATCAAATACATATTGTTATTATCAAACTGTGTTCATACACATAGATAAAACCAATCAGCATTTTAAATTTCAAAATTACATCAAGATGTAACACATAAAATGTGCTCTGTTTTATTCCTGCAACTTAAATGAATCAGCAAATCTCATTTGCTTTGGTATGTAAATTGTAAGGTTAATGTAATAAAAAAATATTTCCAGTAAATTATCACTGAATTGATCCATTTAGAAATATAATTTTAGATTTTGAATAGCACCAATAATACTGAAACTATTACCTTATTAATCATCTATACGAAATTTAATGAATTAATAAGTGTAATGTAAACATTCATTGAACCATATAATATCAAAGAGCAACAAATTATATATATATAATCTTTAAGAAGAATTTTATATTTTAAGACAGAGCAACACTTATGGATCCATTTACAAGGCAAACTTGTAAACAGGTCAATTACAAATGCACTTGGGTACTTGCAGCGTATCAAAATGACCTTTTATCGTTATATTATCTTGACTCAACTATTTGTACCAATAGTATAGGAAACAAAATTGAACTGGAAAACTTATTTGCTGTAATTTTTGAAATCTAATTATACTATGTATTTATCACCAAATATATATATATATATCATAAATATGATTAAATCCAAAAGCTGTTTTAACTGACAGTTCAGTTATATATATGTCATTATACATACATTATACACTCTCATGTAAAACACTCATATATGTTTTACAAAATTAACAAATCATAATCTGTATATTATGATTTCAGGTTAATCTTTACATTATCTATATAATGTAAATGTTAAACTATGGGATTTATTTAAGAATTTCAAAATACCTTCAGTAAATAGACTATAGCTGGTTTTATAACCAAAAAAATTGAAAAGAATTTGTCATAACAAATTTCATCTACTTGATATCAGTAAATTAAAAAAAATCTTTTTGATTCATCAATCGGCAAGAACCGGTTTTTAAAGATGAGAAGAACATTTATGATAAATCTTGC
Organism: Allium sativum; assembly: GCA_030737875.1. Classification (NCBI taxonomy): domain Eukaryota; kingdom Viridiplantae; phylum Streptophyta; class Magnoliopsida; order Asparagales; family Amaryllidaceae; genus Allium; species Allium sativum. The sequence continues at coordinate 785,086,701 of CM060916.1, read as the reverse complement.
AGTATGTTTATCAATCAAACAATTTGATTATAATTTTAACATTGTTTACTCGTATAAACAGATCAGTATTCTGTCTCAAATAAGTCAATGTTTTGAAGATTTAACGAACAAAATCCAGAAAAATTCAGACAGAATCAATACCAAATATTAACTAATATTTAAATAAAACATATTATTTCAGAAACAATATTCATTTAATAATCCTAATCAATCAAATTAGAATCAAATTCATTAATTTCTATAAGTAATAGAATCGATTAATTAGGAATTCGAACATTATAAACATAAATCAGAATTCGAATTTCAATTTATTGCAAAACCTCGCTCTGACACTAGTATTGGGTTATAGATCTAATCGTGTTACCCTGTTTTGATGATTTAACAAACTTAAATCCAGGATCTATGCAAAAATGAAAACAAAAACTAATTTAGGTTAGAATTAATACCTATCACTGCAAAAGCCCAAAAGATATCGATCGAGCCTTGGATTGCTTAAACCTGGATGAGTCGAATCCCTAGCATGTCAATCACCATGCCCCCACAGGTATCCACAAACGTCTATCTTCGATTTCGCCACACGAATCAAAATCAAAAGGTTCGGTGCTAGCCAAAAAGAGGGATTAGGGTTTGTTTTCCCCATTTTATCTCATTATAATTTTTCAGTGTATTCTCAAATGAAGATAAGTTCGGCCCTTAGGGTGCGTTCTTCACCAACGCGAGCGCGGTATTTGAGCGTGGCTTTTGAGCATGGCATTTGAGCGTGGTACTGTTGCGAACGGGGAATGTATTTTTAGCTGCGAACGGGGTATTTGAGCGTGGTATTTTTAAAATAACATATAAATAGATATGATTTGGCAAATACGAATACAAATACAAATACAAATACAGATAAAGTTTCTAATACAGATACAACGGCTTTGATGACCGTTCAAAATTTCGAACATAGTCTTTTCATTCGAAAATTATTTTGGCAACGGCTTTGATGACCATTCAAAATTTCATTGATCCAAGATAAGCTAGTGAACTCCGAAGTATTAATCCACGTCATATGATTTATCCTTTCATTCTGAACTAGATAAAACCCGTAGAGCTCCATCAAATCGTTGTAATCGGAGGATGAATCGGAGTTAGACATTAATTGAATAAGCAGAAAGAGTTGAAGAAATTGTTGAAGTAGTATTATGAAAGGTTTTAAGGATAGAGTAGGTGATTTATAGGGAGAAAGGGAAGTTGGAAATCAAGCCGTCGGCGTCCGACGCGTCGGACGCCTCCGACGCGAACGACTTGATTTCCAACCTCCAACGAACGTTCTATTTGGCAATGGTAAAGGGTGCTTGCGTTCGACGCGTCGGACGCCACAAAAATTCTGAGCATGGCAAATAAAGGCTGCGAACGCACCCTTAATATATGTTCAACGACGTAAAATAGGGTGAATCACCCTTATACCATTTCAAAATAAAATGAAATATCGACATTTTTTATTTTCTTTTATTAAGAATGATTCTTCACCTTTTCACACGTTTTACGTGTGACCCTATAGGTTATTACAACAATGGTAATGATTTTAAATCATATTTAAAATCATAATAATGATGGGTATCTAGCAATACGTCAGTGCCACTCAAGTTATAATAAGATCATAGATTCGATACAACTTTTCCTGTGACCAGTGTATCAATGTAATGTAATTCTTTTACCAATATATCCAGAATTAAACTCAAGGCATGGAACGTAACATCCTCTTTAGAATTTAATCCTTTCTTGATCGATGAGTATACTGTTCAAAACAAATCAATATTTGAGCACAGCCATGCATTTCATAATCTCACTCAATCAAGAGGCCCATTGATATCACCACAAATATATTATAGGTTAAATTCCATCTATATCATTCATAATTTTCATTCGATTCGAGATGTATCCAATAATCACCATTATCGTATACTCTATTACAGGTAACTTTAGATGATATCAAAACACAAATATCCTCGAATAAAATTATGACGATTTCAGGTCTAAGGACCATTACATCACTGTCACTATGAGAATTACTTATGATATTTTTAATTATATTCCATGTAGTTTTCTCATGTTGGGTCAGCCCAATACACTATTCTCCAATACATATACTTGATAATAATATCATGTATATTAATGATTAATGAGATGTGATCATTAGCCAAACAACATACCAGTCTCAATGTTTTATTGTTGTCCTATATAAACAATAAAACTTGACTAGAGACATTTAAGAATCATAATACTTAATATATTATATAATCTCATATTAAAGTCACTTACTTGAACTGTATAGTTCCGTGTTATAATTCTAAGGACTTCTATTATGATAATATTTATATTACGCAGTAAATATAACATAACAGATATTTTATTCCAAATAAAATAATAACATCAACAGTGTTATCAACCTCATCAAATGGATTGCCTCTAGGGCATAATCTCTAACATTAACAACACAGTGTTGTTGAATGAATCTTGAGGCTATTAAGATATAGAAATAGTGAAATGTGTATTAACTACTTAGCTATGAATATAAAATAGTATTTACTCATATTTCAACAAGAAACAAGTAATCAGAGAATAAGGAAGTAATAAAGTGAAATGCAGAAAAGTAAATAATACCTAGATTTACTAGTTTGGATGAACCAATCCAACATCCAGTCCTGCACTTCACCATGTAGAATTTCACTATATTTGCTTGTTTCCATCTGGGCCAAAAACACGTTTGCAATCTTGAATTCACGGGCCACACGATACACCTTATCCTTATCAACAACAACAAACTATGGCAGTTTGTAGTATCTTCAATACAAATTTTTGTAAATTCGGTTCAATGCCCTATAGACCCCCCATCTTTGAATTCTTTGAGAAAATAGGATGAAATCAAAAAGAAAATGAGGCAAATTCAAGTACAACTCTAAGATATTGTGTGATCTGAAAATCCTTAAGAATAAGAATGAAAGAGAGTGGATTTACAAAGATAGTTGGAAAATATTCAATGATTTATATTATAAATGTTTGGAGAAGAAAGAGTAGGAAAAAAATGAGAAAAATGATATCATAATTCTTTTTTAGAGGCCTTTATGTAGTGGTTGAAGAGATGTGTCTTTTGGTGAAGAGATGGAGGGAAATATCTCTTCATTTGTATTTTAAAATAGTTAATATGTTGACATGTAGGGTACCCCTTGTAGACATGGGTGTTGGAAAAATGAACTACAACACTAATAAGTTTTGCAAATTTTCAGCTATTCGATTTTCTTATATTTGTGGATTTTGGTGATTTAGTTGAGGCCAATAGTTGATGAGCTTCAAGTATAATTTCCATGGGATCTTTAACGAAATATTCTAAGAATCAACCAACTTCTCATCACTTCAAACACCTCTGTCCTTCAGCGTTCTTCTCTAACAGGTTTTGTCTTCAATTGCTCTGGTTATCCTTCCCCTCTAATCCTTTTATTGCTTTGATTAACCCTTCTTCTATAATTATTTTTTGTACTCTTGTTTATCTCTATAAGTGTCTTTATAATATATCTGATGTAACTACAAAGCTCGAAGATATGTTAGTAGTAATGTTTATATGGTTGTTGTCATCAAAATGAATACCTAGGGTATTAACAATACGAGAGCATGACATATTTTAGTTTATTTTGCTGATGTTGCTTCATCAGTTTGGTTGATTTCAAACTCCAGAGGCTTTGATTAATTAAATGATGTGTTTAGGTAAATTAATTCTGGAAATCCAATGGTCTAATATTCCTAAGTATACTGTAAATAAAACCCTAGGCCTAGCACTTCATTCACCATACAATTTCTTCCCTCTTTGGTTTCTCTTTTCTAAGACGTGACTAAACTTAATTTTTTCTAAGGGAAAGATTTATAAAATAAAAATATTTATTATCAACTTAGAATGTAGAATCTCTAGCAGCCACAGAGAAGAGGTAAGAATTACGAGTGAGCATTTTTTTTAAAAAAAATAATGGTATACAATGTCATTTAATTTATGTTATAATTATTTAAATTAGGCATAATTTAATTAAAATTATTCACCGTAGTTTAATTCTTATTGTAATCATTTTTAACATAGTTTAGCCATGATTATTTACAGTAAATCTGTATTTAAACTATAAAATTGGTAAATTTACACTTATACATTGAAATTATGTGTCCAGAATTAAACATGAATAAATATACTTATTTTTGAGATAAAAGAATTGTAGAAAAAGGTATAAGCCCAAAGGTTGTAAATTTACAGTAATTATGTCGATTTTTGGGAATCGTATTAAGAACGAGAATTAAAATACCAATTAATTTGGAAGTTAGAAATTGTGTAGACTGGTTAGTGAAGAAAAAAGGATATATTTTCATAGCTTGATTTTTAAGCAAAAGCAGCAAAAGTAATTGCAGGAATAAAAGTAAAAGATGATGGATTAGTGTAAAATAGGAGTTCAATCATATTTTGCACTATTCAGTAGTTCATAAACAAATAAAATAAATATCTTACAATTACGGAATATTATTTATAGAATTGTTTTACATTAAATTATGAAAATAATTTTTTTTCTTTGAAATAAAAAATGTCTGATCTTCTACAAGGAAGGGAGCACGCACACGCATATATATAATATAGTCTACAAAAACTGCCTATAAGTCTGAAAGGTAACCAAAGAAAACTACACAAGTTATGACTATTTGTATGTATAGAATAGTAGATAGATGAGCTCCAGATAATCCACCGCCCATCATACTTCAATATCGAGCTCCAGCTTGGCCACCACGCGATAGTGAAGTATATTTATTTCTACACAATAAACTAGTCACTCCAAACAAAGTACAACAAATACAAGAGAACGGAACATCACAAAAAACTCTCCAAAACTGCGCTCTAAAAAACTCCAAAGCATATATCAACTACAGATCCAAAACAGCTCTTTAATAAGCTCCTCAGCTAAAATCAACTACCTGTAACCTGAAAGAGACTATCCAAACCATAAGCTACCATATATATATATATATATATATATATATATATATGAATGTATACATATATGAGTATACGTGTATATATATATATATATATATATATATCTATGTATATATGTGAAAAAGAAAGATAACAAAGTAAAACAGAGACAAGCAAGAAACACAAAAAGCAGAAATCAATAAAAAATGAAAATCCTATTATGAATAAACTACTTATTAACTCTAATAAAAAAGGTACTTTTGGCTCACATCCCTACTATAGTTTAAAATACATCTCACGTCCCTGCCATGTTTGTAATATAAACCCGATCCTTGTTTTAAGTGCCTCTCCTTCATTTTCTCACTTTCCCGCCTGCTGTGTTGAACACTTCCGCCTTTTTTGATTTTCATCCAAAAATTTTGGCGCTACCACACTAAAAAAAATTTGTAAAATGAGGAAATATTCTCGGAAGTCCAAGCAAAAAAAAAAAGTTGCATATATGTATGCAACTTTTGCCAATAGTTGCATACATGTATGCAACTATTGCATATGCTGTTTTCTTCAGAAGTTCTCGACCGAAACTTGCATACGTGTGTGCAACTAATTGGAATACTTGCACACAGGTATGCAGGTATTTCATGCAGAATTTTGAACTGACATTTATGCATGTGAATTTATGCATACTTGTATGCCAAAATTAAGCAGTACTTACATAGATGTATGCAAAAATATCAAATGAAAAAGCATGAGTTGAAAACATGCACGGATGTATGCAGGAAAATACAATACTAGCATACTGTTATGCATTAAACTGCAATTTTGTTGTTTTTTCTATTTTTTTGGTTTTTGACGCCTTGTTTGATGTTTTTCGAATCTGATTTTTTTAGCGTTTACATAATTTAGGTGATTTTTACATTTTTTTACTGAATTTTCGTAAAATAAGGACTAAATTTATAAAAGTTTATCACCGGATGTGAGCCTAGTTAAGTTTGGTTTTAGGGATGTGTGCCTAATATTCACATAAAAAAACTCAAATTATTTCTAACCTTAAGCAAGTATCCCTCAAAAAGGGAATCTCTGCATAACTTATATTGAGGGTTAGACATCTAGTCCAGACTAAAAGAGATAATCCTAATTATTAATTTATTTAGACATTTAATCCAAACTAAAAGAGACAATCCTAATTATTAATTAATCTATAGAGTCAAAATTAGAATGAATCAATCTCTAATTCCTCTCCAACCAAATAAACCAACTAATAATAGTAATAATAGAATCCAATACATATTTATGTTTGGAATCAAAAGCAGATCTAAGAAAATTCCAGTAATAATCACAATTACTAAAAGAATTGGAATAGTTAAAAACAAAAATTCTTAAAACCATAATTAAAATATAATTGGTAACAGTGCAAGAGAAAAATAAAAGATCAACATTCTCATCCAGAATACTACAAAAATAGCACTTAACATTAAAAATAATATTTTTCTTCTTTAATTGCTCAACCTTATTAAGTTTTTTATGAATAATCAACCACATAATAAATTTAGATTTAGGCGGACTTCCATAGAAACTTAAATAAAAACATAGAAACACCAGAAAAATTAAGAAACTTACACATAGATTTAGAAGTATACTGAAGAATCTTATCTAGCCCCCAATAAATGTTATCACCATTATTATCTAGATGATACAAAGACAACTTTTCTCGCAGTAAGGCAAATTGCATGAACACAAACCCTTCTAAAATATTTTCAAAAGTAAAATCCCATGGGGGATCTAAACTATCTCTGTAAACATCAATAATCAAAGCATTCTTAAAGCAGTAATTATCAAAAAGCTCTCGAAATTCTATTTTAAGGGGCACTCGAGAGATCCAAAAATAATGCCAAAAAAATGTGATATTACCTGAATGAACAGTCAGCTTACAGCCTAAATTTAAATAAAATCAAAAATTACAAGACAGAATTCCAAAAATAAGATAATCTATTAATCCAACTGTAACGAGAATCAACTATAAAATTGCCCCTAGCTTAATAAAATTTGGAAACTATTTGCTTCCAAGAAGCCATCACTTCTGGACTCCTAAATTTCCATTACAATTTGGCTAATAAGGAAGAGTTAAAGTTATATATATTGACGATCCCTAGACCCCCATCATTCTTGGATCTACAAAAAACTTCCCAATTAACTAAACACTTATAGCCTCTACAAATGTTATCTCCGCTCCACAGGAAATTACGCCTAATTCTATTTATTTTCCTAACTACCCATTGAGGAAATCATGAACGGTCATCCAATAAGTCGTAATAGCAGGCAATACAGAGTTGGCAAGAACTAATCTACTAGCTCTTAATAAAAATTTGCTATTCCAACTAGATAATCTATTATTAATCTTACCTATAATAATTAACCAATCTTCATATTTAAGTTTTGAAGGCCTAATTTTAAAACTCAAATAATCAAAAGGAAATTTCATTATAGAACATTTTAAGCTGTCAACAACTTGATTCTCTACATTGTCAAAGCCATTAAGAATCATAATAGAACTCTTATCAAAATTGATTCTAAGACCAGATAACATCTCAAAACCATAAAGAATAAACTTCAAAGCTATAATATGTTCGGGTACGTGAGAGGAAAATAATAATGCATCATCTGCAAATTGAAAAATTAATAAATCATTGTTAAAATCCTCATTACCAACAAATCCTAAGACACATAATCTCACATCTCTCTTAATAATTTTAGAGAAAACATCAACAACGAGATTAAATAGAAGAGGTGATAAGGGATCATCTTGTCTAAGGCATCTCTTAGATTGAATTTTCTTACCAATAACCCTATTAACTACAATATTAGAACAACCATATTTGAGCAAAAGCATGATCCAATTGATCCATCTAACACTAAAGTTATACCAACCAAATTGAATAAATATAACTTCCTAAAGATAGAGTCTGCAAAGACGGTAAGTAAAAGAGTAATATAACTAAAAGATATTATAAAAAGAAAAAGAGCAAGAAATCAAGTTAGACACTTAATAACCCAGAAAAGAACAATAAAAGTTTATGATTAGGAACAGTTGTGTAATGACCCGCATTCTACACAACGAAGGATCGTAGAATATTTGTTTCTTTCACATGCGAAGTCGTATGGTCATGTAACTTTGGGAGACGACTATTGGGGTCATTTCCCATGTTCATGATTTTTGCCGATTTTTAAATGACGGTTTTGCCCCTAACTGATCTTGTTTCGGCCATGACTTTTGATTGGAAAGGAGTTTTGTCCTGAAACCACTTCCATTAGATCCAGATGATGGTTAACCTTTCCGTAGAGTGGTCACTTTAGCCAAACGGACTCATCTTTGGGAGATATGGCTGGAACAAGTTCAGATGGTGAAAAACAGCTTAACCGGGCCTAATATGGGTGATTAGTGAGTGGGCCCATAACCCATTTCGGGATTAGGGTTATGGGGAGGCTGATAAGGTTAGGAAATTCAGTTTCTATCATTTTCCAATCGCCACTTTTTGTTCCTTCAAGTTTAGCCATGGCATCCACTTTCTAAAACACCCCAAATCACCTCCTAATCGCTAATTAAGCCAAATCTACATCAAATCAAAGAGGATTAGCACAAGAATCGAGGTAGAACTGCTGTATAGCTTTGGAAACAACGCCAAATAGAGAATCATTTCAGATTTGTGGCTAAGGTGAGTGATTTGCATAGTGCCTCACTAGTTATGGTTAATTAAGGGTAATTAGTGATAATTAGCAAATTTATGCATGTTGAAAATCTGGAAAAATATTTATAAATTTTGAAATATTGTTTTAGGCCTTTGTTAGAAAATTTGGCTAATTTGGTTAAGTTTTGCTAATCGCATCATTAGTTTTGCTTAAACATGCTTAAGGGAAAATATAGAATTTTGGCTATGTTTGATCCGTTTAACCTTGTCATACATATTGTTTTCTTGGTGTTAATGGATGATTATACATGTTGCTATGACTATATGGTATGCTTTGCAATTGATTAGAAAAGTTAGATTGGTTGAAAATGCCGTCATATGGCATAAAACAGTCGCTGGAAAGTTGCTGGAAAGAAGTGTAGGAAACGGATCGGATCGCCCCCTACGAACTCGACCCGATCATGGCCATCTTCCCACGAGCCACTTGCTGAAGCTTGCCACCCCCGATCCGCTCGTCTCTGAAGTCCTCCGATCCGAACCGCTCGTGAATGGAGACACCGAACCGATCCACTCATCTGGAGAGCTCCACGATCCGAACCGTGAAGCTTGGTCACGACCCGATCTGGATGAAGAAGCCTGGCCCGATCTGGTGAAGGAAGCACAATCTGATCCAGCTGGGGCACCACGACCCGATCCAACAAGGGGAACACGAACTGACCAGAAGGAGGCTGATGACTACGGACTGAACAAGGGGAAGAGAACCGACCCGAAAGGTAGTTTGTTTCTGAACCAGATAAAGACCGATCCAGAGAAGACCACAAACCCGAGATGCAAAGGTAGTCCAAATGAGAAGTAAAACTCAAGATCCAGATGGGAACCAACGAGTCGACTTCATGAGTTGGGCTTTGCTGCGGGACGTGTGCTAAGGGGTTATCGAGGTTTATGACTTTGTATCACTATGCATGGGAGGTACGTGGACGGATTCAGGGCCACAGTGGACTAGGTACGACTAGTGGGCTATAGATTAATGAAGTGGGGTCATTAGAAAAGGTTTGGTCAGGATCCCATGAGATAAGCTTGGTGGTAGCAATAGTTGTACAAGTCGAACTCCGTCATTACCTCGATGGGTCTAGTGATCAAAGTGGTGGATAACGTATGCTTTACACTGAGTGAGAGATGTGAGGATGGTTGCCATGCTAGATTTGTTTGCCATAACTTTGACATGCACACCCCTACCCCATATTCTTCACACCATATGTTAGTGGCACCTTAGAGTATTGTACAGTATGTAGTGCTAACTCTTTGGTTGCAGGTCCAGGTTCAGGTATGGTTTAGTATACCTGTTATTGTTCTGTTTTGCTGCTTATCGCTCATACCAGACTTTTGTCTAACCCAGAGTTTTATGCCTCTTCTTATTACTCTAGGTGCTCTCACGAGCAGACTAGAGACAGGTTAACTGGTGAAGCACGAGTAGCTGTACCGGAGACGAGCAGGAGGCTTCCATGTATGATATACATATATATTCTTCATGTGTCACTGCTGGTCACTACTTTGGGCATTAGTAGTGCACCCTTCCTTTCTTTTGCTTTAGAGACAGTTTTAAAGTTGTAATAATGATGATGTGGAACATAAGCTGTATTTGGATTTTCCACTGCTACGATGTTTAGTTTTAGCTTATACACTGTCTCACATGTTTTATGTCAAGTATGTTATTATTATATTTTATTCCTTGCGCTGTGAGACATTCTACAGGTTCATGATTAGTTCATTCTCTTCTTTCCTTTCTTTGGCGACCGGTCCGGGCCAGTCGGGCATGTGTACAGCGCACTTTCGGAGGAAATGCCGACTGGTGCGGGGCGGGTCGTCACACTTGGTATCAGAGCTCTAGGTTGCGTAGTTAACCTAGGGAAAGACACCAGGGAGAAATAATACATATATGAGAGCGCGTATTTGTGATTATTTTGGTTTTCAAAAGCTATATATATATATACTATTAGTATAGCTAAGGATGAAGTCACACTGCACTGACACCACAAAGAGGATGGTTAATCGTTTCTCTTTACAGATTGAACGATGAGACGATATACGAGGCGTGCTGGTAGAGGAGCCAACAATGGGAATGCTCCTGACATGAGGGCTATGCTCACTGACTTCATGAGAGAGATGCTCAGAGAGTAGTCCCTAATGCTGGTAATGTTGGTGGTCCAGCGGTGCAGGCGCCTAGGGCCGATTTTGCCAAGCTATGCAAGGATTACACTAGCCTTGGTGGAAAGCCGTTCCACGGAACGGAGTCGGCTACGGATGTCCAGGATTGGTTGGATAGCTGCGAGCGTATCTTCGAAGACTTGGGTATCGAGGATGCGATGAAGAGAAGGCTAGCACCCCGTCAGCTGCAAGGACGGGCACTGAATTGGTGGAATGCTATAAAGGTAGCTACTCCCGAAGATCAGATTACTTGGGATTAGGTTAAGGTTCGCTTTAGCGATACATTCATTCCAGCTGCTCAGAAGTCAGTGCTATTTAAGAAATTCTTGAAACTCAAGCAGAATAGTAGGGCAGTCTCCGAGTACATTGCAGAATTCGATACTTTATCGAAGCATGGATTATCCCTCATTGACACTCCCGAGAAGAAGAATGAGAAGTTTATAACAGGTTTGGATCAGTACTTGGGGGAAAGGCTTATTAACCACATCTATCAGACGTTTGAATCGATTATGGGGAAAGCATTGAGGTCAGAGAGTCTTCACCCTAAGTCGAAGACTGAGGTTGCATCAGCAGAGGAGCCAAAGCCGCAAGCAAGCGGTGGAGGCAAGAATGGTTCTTAGAATAAGAGAAAGCAAAATCAGACCAAGGATGGCCAGAAGAAAAGAATAAGCAAGATGTTGAGTGCTTCAGTTGTGGTAAGAAGGGCCATTATGTTAGTAATTGCCGGGCCAAGCAAGCGGATAGGAAGTGCTTCAACTGTGGCCAAGTGGGACATCACAAGGACAAGTGTCCGCAACCCCCTAAAGAAAAGCAGATGGTTAAAGCATATGCCATTAATGTTATTCCTTCTTCGTCGAATGCCCCAAATGCGGCGGAGAAGGGAAAGAATGTCGTTATTCAAGGTATGCTTTCTATTTATGATGTTCTAGTTAGAGTTTTGTTTGATACCGGAGCTTCCAGTTCTTTCATATCTAGTGACCTGGTAGATAGGTTGGGATTGGAGCCTGAGATTGTCGATAGACCTTTAGTAGTGATGAACCCGATTGGTGGTTCGACTAGCCTTAGCATGATTTATCGTAATGTGGTCTTATCGAGTCATGGATGCCTATTTTGTTATTGCTTTGTTTTGGGCTTTACTGGGTTTGGCATTATTTTGGGAGTCGATTGGCTCCAAAGATACGGGGTGGTGGTAGACTGTGAGGGCTTTTTGGTGACAGCTAGAGCGGATGATGGGCAGAGGGTAGTGTTTGGTGGTCTACCTAGTGATGGCGTAATGGCTAGTTTTCTAAATTCCCCTGACATCCCGCATGCCGAGTTGTCAGGTTTTCCCGTAGTTAGCCAGTATCCAGACGTCTTCGAGGAAGTGACCGGGCTTCCACTACACCAAGAGATCGAGTTCCATATTAATTAAGTGAAAGATGTCAGACCTATAGTAATGCCACTTCGTCGTATGGCGCCAAGTGAACAGCGGGAGCTCGGGGTGCAAGTAAGCGATCTTTTGAAGAAGGGATTTATCAGAAGAAGTGTTTCTGAGTAGGGAGCACTAGTTGTGTTTGCTACCAAGGTAGATGGTTCCCTACGATTGTGTGTAGAATACCGCGAATTGAATAAGGTGACGAGGAAGAATAAGTATCCTCTATCGCGGATGGATGATTTGTTTGATCAGTTGAGTGGCGCGAGAGTGTTCTCCCAGCTGGATCTCGCGACAGGTTTTCATCAGCTTAGAGTAGAAGCTGAGAATGTAGCTAAAACGACATTTCGGACGCCGTCTGGATTTTATGAGTGGTTGGTCATGCCATTCGGGCTGACCAATGTACCAGCATATTTTGTGTATCTTATGAATAGGGTATTCAGAGATCAGTTGAATAAGTTTGTTTTGTGTTCGTGGACGATATACTTGTTTATTCGAGGACAGAGGACGATATACTTGTTTGTTAGTCATTCCTAAGGGGAATGAAGAGATGATGGTATACACAGATGCATGTGGTACTGGACTAGGTGCTGTATCGTTGCAGAGAGGTAGGGTTGTAGCTTATGCAAATCGGCAATTGAAACCGCACGAGAGAAGATACCCTACCCATTATTTGGAATTAGCAGTGATCGTATTTGCATTTAAGATGTGGAGACATTATCTCTTGAGAGAAAGATTCGAGTTGTTTACCAATTATAAATCGTTAAAGTATCTCTTCTCCCAGAAGGATCTAAATCTCTGACAGCAAAGATGGTTAGAATTCTTAGCTTCCTTTGATTTCGATATCGCATACACACCAGGAAAGGGCAATGCGGTAGCTGATGCATTGAGTAGAAGACATGCCAGTTTATGGGTTATGTTTCTAGAATGGAAGAAACCGGAGTACATTGCTAGTTATGATTTCAGACCAAAGTGCGAATTGGATCTAGAAATATTAGCAAGTTTGACGATCAGATCCACTTTGATTGAGCGGATTGGTTCCAGTCAGAGGAACGATCCTAACCTATTGGAAATCATCTCAAAGTTAGAGATGAGAATCGACGAAGAGATGAGCAAGTATGGGCTTGATCGAGATAGATGGCTTAGGAAGAATGGAAGACTAGTTGTACCCAATGTCAATGGATTGAGAGATGAAGGGCTTAGAGAATGTCATCACTCAAAACTGACTATACATCCCGGTGGTAACAAGATGTACCTAGACATGAAGCAGACCTACTACTGGGAAGGGATGAAAAGAGACATTGGGAAGTTTATATCCAAATGCATGAATTTCTAGCTAGTTAAAGCTGAGCAAAAGAATCCTAGTGGTTTGTTGCAACCATTGGAGATTCCAGAATGGAAATGGGAACAAGTCTCGATGGATTTCATTGATGGGTTACCAAGGACTAGATCGGGACATGATAGCATTTGGGTGATCGTGGACCGATTGAGCAAGAGTGCAAGATTTATACCCGTCAAGTCGAATAGAACGGCAGCTAAATTAGCTGAACTCTATGTAAAGTGGGTAGTGAGATTTCATGGAATACCCAAAGGCATTGTAAGTGACCGAGATCCATTGTTCACTAGTGGATTTTGGAAGAGCTTACAAGAAGCGTTAGGATCAGAATTACATCTCAGTACCGCGTATCATCCTCAAACCAACGGACAGACAGAGAGGGTGAACCTAGTATTAAAATATCTCTTGAGAGCTTGCATATTGGATTTTGGTGGATCATGGGATGACCATTTGCATCTAGTAGAGTTTGCATATAATAATAGTTATCAATCCAATATTGGTATGGCTCCATTTGAAGCTTTGTACGGAAGGCCGTGCAACTCACCGTCATATTGGTTAGAAACTGGTGAGAAGTTTGTGCTTGGACCAGATGTGATAAGAGAAACTTCAGCTAAGATTAAGGTTATCCAACAGCGAATGAAGGCTGCCCAGGATAGGCAGAAGAGTTATGCCGATAAGAGGAGAAGAGAATTAAAGTTCTCCATTGGTGACTTGGTGTTTGTCAAGATTTCTCCATTGAAGAGCGTGATATGATTTGGAAGGAGAGGCAAGTTAGCACCAAGATTTGTTGGTCCATTCCTAGTTCTTGAGAAAATTGGGAATTTGGCATATAAAGTTGAATTACCAGAGAAGATGGCAGGAGTTCATAACGTATTTCATGTTTCCCAGTTAAGGAAGTTCGTGCACGACCCAAATGTGACTATTTCACCTGATCAGTTGGATGATATCGAAGTTGAACCCGAGGCGATTGGCAACCGCAAGCCTATGTGTATTGTTGGGAACGATACGGAGCAACTTCGAAGGAAAGCGGTGAATCTAGTCAAAGTTCAGTGGGGCGAGAACGAGAATGACTGTACTTGGGAGACAGAGGAGAGCATTAGGAAGACGTACACAGAACTCTTCGCCTGCTAAGATTTCAATTTCGATTTAGTCTTTCTGGATGCTAGGATAGGTTTGTTTTATTTGTTTTGCATGTTTGATAGTTGTATATGATTGGTAGGCATGCAGGATCCTTTGTATGTTTTGGTTTAAGGAATTTCAGGGACGAAATTTCTTAAGGTGGGGAGAGTGTAACGACCCGCATTCTACGCAACGAAGGATTGTAGAATATTGTTTCTTTCACATGCGAAGTCGTATGGTCATGTAACTTTGGGAGATGACTATTGGGGTCATTTCCCATGTTCATGATTTTTGCCGAATTTTAAATGACCGTTTTGTCCCTAACTGATCTTGTTTCGGCCATAACTTTTGATTGGAAAGGAGTTTTGACCTGAAACCACTTCCATTAGATCCAGATGATGGTTAACCTTTCCGTAGAGTGGTCACATTAGCCAAACGGACTCATCTTTGGGAGATATGGCTAGAACAAGTTTCAGATGGTGAAAAACAGCTTAACCAGGCCTAATTTGGGTGATTAGTGAGTGGGCCCATAACCCATTTCGGGATTAGGGTTATGGGGAGGCTGATAGGGTTAGGAAATCCAGTTTCTATCATTTTCCAGTCGCCACTTTTTATTCCTTCAAGTTTAGCCATGGCCTCCACTTTCTAAAACACCCCAAATCACCTCCTATTCGCTAATTAAGCCAAATCTACATCAAATCAAAGAGGATTAGCACAAGAATCGAGGTAGAACTGCTGTATAGCTTTGGGAACGGCGCCAAACAGAGAATCATTTCAGATTTGGTAATTTGTCTGTAGCTAAGGTGAGTGATTTGCATAGTTCCTCACTAATTATGGTTAATAAAGGGTAATTAGTGATAATTAGCGAATTTATGCATGTTAAAAATCTGGAAAAATATTGATAAATTTTGAAATATTGTTTTAGGCCTCTGTTAGAAATATGGCTAATTTGTTTAAGTTTTGCTAATCGCATTATTAGTTTTGCTTAAACATGCTTAAGGGAAAATATAGAATTTTGGCTATGTTTGATCCGTTTAACCTTGTCATATTGTTGTTTTGGTGTTTATTGATGATTATACATGTTGCTATGACTGTATGGTATGCTTTGCAATTGATTAGAAAAGTTAGATTAGTCGAAAACGCCGTCGTATGGCGTAAAACAATCGCTGGAAAGTTGCAGGAACCAGATCGGATCGCCCCCTTCGAACCCGACCCGATCGTGGCCACCTTCCCACGAGCCTCCTGCTGAAGCTTGCCAACCCAGAACCGTTCGCCTCTGAAGTCCTCCGATCCGAACCGCTCATGAATGGAGACACCAAACCGATCCACTCATCTGGAGAGCTCCACGATCCGAACCGTGAAGCTTGGTCACGACCCGATCCGGATGAAGAAGCCCGACCCGATCTGGTGAAGGAAGCACGATCCGATCCAGCTTAGGCAACCACGACCCAATCTGAAAAGGGGAACACGAACTGACCAGAAGCAGGCTGATGACTATGGACTGAATAAGGGGAAGAGAATCGATCCGAAAGGAAGTTTGTTTCTGAACCAAATAAAGACCAATCTGGAGAAGACCACAAACCCGAGATGCAAAGGTAGTCCAAATGAGAAGTAGAACTAAGGATCCAGATGGGAACCAACGAGTCGACTTCATGAGTTGGGCTTTGTTGCAGGACGTGTGCTAAGGGGTTATCAAGGTTGATGACTTTGGATCTCTATATATGTGAGGTACGTGGACGGATTCAGGGCAACAGTGGCCTAGGTACGACTAGTGGGCTATAGACCAATGAGGTGGGGTCATTTGAAAGGTTTGGTTATGATCCCATGAGATAAGCTTGGTCGTAGCAGTAGTTGTACAAGTCGAACTCCGTCATTACCTCGATGGGTCTAGTGATCAAAGTGGTGGATATCGTATGCTTTACGCACTGAGTGAGAGATGTGAGGATGGTTGTCATGCTTGATTTGTTTGCCATCACTATGACACGCACACCCCCACCCCATATTCTTCACACCATATGTTAATGGCACCTTAGAGTATTATACAGTATGTAGTGCTAACTCTTTGGTTGTAGGTCCAGGTTCAGGTATGGTTTAGTAAACCTGTTATTGTTCTGTTTTGCTGCTTATCGCTCATACCAGACTTTTGTCTGACCCAGAGTTTTATGTCTCTTCTTATTACTCTAGGTGCTCTCATGAGCAAACTAAAGACACGTTAACTGGTGAAGCACGAGTAGCTGTACCGGAGACGAGCAGGAGGCTTCCACGTATGATATATATAGATATTCTCCCTGTGTCGCTGTTGGTCACTACTTTGGGCATTAGTAGTGCACCCTTCCTTTCTTTTGCTTTAGAGACAGTTTTAATGTTGTAATAATGATGATGTGGAACATAAGCTGTATTTTGATTTTCCGCTGTTATGATGTTTAGTTTCAGCTTATGCACTATCTCACCTTTGTTTATGTTAAGTATGTTATTATTATATTTTATTTCTTGCGCTGTGAGACATTATACAGGTTCATGATTAGTTCATTCTCTTCTTTCCTTTCTTTGGCGACCGTTCCGGGCCAGTCGGGCATGTGTACAGCGCACTTTTGGAGGAAATGCCGACTGGTGCGGGCGGGCCGTCACAAGTTGTCATAGTACAAATAATAAGAAGAAAAGAAATTATTATGAAAAGAAATTTATGATAAGATAGTATAGTGCTAGATTAACATTGTCATAAAAGGTAGTTAAGAAAAGATTTGTATAGTATCATACTAAAAGAACAAGAGCAGATTAAGTAAGATAAGAGAAGAGATATTAAACGCGCACGAAAAGATTTAAACATTGGGTCTAGTAAAAATTATCAGATGTGTTTGGAGTAGTCCATAGAGAATCTGAAGGAGTGCCAAGAAATGTGGACCATAATTGATTCATAAAGCACGCTGATCGCACGAGGCGCGTTTATAATAGCATTCCTTGTTAGTCAAGGACTGATGATCCAGGGATGATCGGGTCAATCATGCTGAAGATAAGAAGTATAGACTTCAAAACGAGGATACAACGAGGATGGCTCTTCGATATAAGCATAGTTAGGCGATTCATTGGAGACAGTTATATAGTTTCCATCAAGTGGGTATGTCCCCTTGATTGCATTTATATTAAGGGCAGTCAGAAGGTTAATTGGCGACTTTAGGATATAGCGGCCGCTAGAGGGGGCTTCGTGGTTAGGACCCAAAATGAATAGTAGCCATTGGATTTCTATCATCTCACCCAGTAGCGAGTATAGGAAGATATGAGGTAAACGAAGAGTACAATGGTCTTTCACTATTGGGACACTATATGAGGTGGCAATGCCAATTGTTTGCATAGCTTGTTTTTTTAGGGCAAGGCTTTGACCCATTAGAGAGCCTTCCACTAGCAGGTGCGTGGTTGCCTAGAGCCTTAGCGAGCTAGAAGGAGGCATACCTAGTTTGACATATATGGGCCCTAGTAGTGTCTTTTTGAAGATTGTAGTAAATCCCATAGAGAGTTCCGTAGTAAGCCCCATTTGTGCCACTTATTAGCCTAACTTAGAGCATAGGCAGAACGATTACGTTTAGACCCTTGATGTATACACCGGGTGATACATTATGGATGTCTGAGCATTGGAGAGTCCAATGTGAACACAATTTCTCATTTTTTTAGTGGATGACGGAATTTTTGTATCGTAGGCCTTACATAGTAGTGCATGCATATGTAGTAGCAACACTCTCTCGTAGAGAGGATGGAGACCTGTCAAGGAGGGTACTATGGATATATTGGCATATAGCTATATATATATATATAGAAATGTGTACGATTTATGCATAGAAGCAAGAGTATAATGAATCCTAATAACCTAAAATAATATAAAATGATATATGTAGTCTTTTCCTTACAAGAAAATAATTTGTCCGTTCACTAGAACTTTACTTCTGACCCGCTTCTCATAATGAACCCACAGATTAGACAGATGGTAGAGATTTTCCAGCTAGCTTAGTCAGTATCGTTATTATGGTAAGTATTTTTACTTATTACCATATTTTATTCAATTCAGCTGTGAGACATTCTTTTGAGCTCTGATATATATAGCTTTGCCTTTATGTTGTATACTAGACAATCAACTTGTGTATCAATGGACTTGGATTTTAACGTTTGGCAAAAAATCCGGATCCATTGGAATTTGAGTTGTTAAGAATGGTTTTTCTATTTTGATATAATGATATTCAGTCATATAATACGACTTGATATTTGATTCTAAGTTGATTGCATGACGTGCCCTACCAAAAATATGTTTTAAGCCATGTTTTTTAACAAGTGGATATTAGAGATATATCATATTTTTAAACATAATGTAAGATTCATCCTTCCTAATTTAGAAATAAATTTTTAATCCCTGTAATTTATAATTGCCGCGGAGATAAACAACTACTACAACGAAAGGTTAATTTGCAATATTAAAAAAGTGAAATTTTTTAGTAGGTTTATCGGAATTTGGTTTTGTTCTTACCATTAAATTTCAAATTTTATAATCTGTCAATTATGATCGATATATAATATGTCTTGATGTATCTTTTTAAAAATATTTACAAGGTTAAAATTGGTCCTTTAAATATGTATTTGAGTATAGTGATTTCTGGTGATTTTATAAGGAGTTGAGGCTAACAAGCTGTTGCTTTAATATGGCAGATACTGACAATAGCTAGTTGTAGGTAGATCTACTGGTTTTGTGAGTGAAGTGGGAGGGTTGGAAGATGTATCTGTATACGTTGAAGGGTAGACGATGGAGGCAGGATCCAATGACAATTTATTATATTGAGGAAAATATTTTTCTTCCAAAATATTTGCTTAAGGTGGATGCTGGGGTGGTTAATAGCAGTTTGAAGCTTTACAGACATGACCTAAAAACTAAATGAAACACATAATTGGCAAACATGATTGTTGCCTGTATTTTCTATCTAAAATTTGTCATTTGATACTTATGGCAGTGAATATTAGATAATGGTTGGTTCTTATTTATCTTAACAACATAACGATATGAAGTCACCTTCAATATCTAACGGTAATAAATGATAAAAAAAACAACTGGAAAACGATATCAACCAGTTTGCAAAATTATAGCAGTTAAAATATCTTATGACATTATTGTTAGACCAAAAATTGGCTCTAACACCCAAATTAGCTATGAAAGCAATGAAATAGAATCAAAAAGCAATAAAGAACACGCAATTTATAGTGGTTCGGCATTAACGAGCCTACGTCCACTTTGTTTTCTTTTAATTGATGATTTGAATACAAATACAGCAATGATTCTCACTCGACTTCACAATTATAATGCATAAACTCACTCAAATCTCTCCAAAATAAACTTTAAGAGATGGTTTTGATCTGAATGTAGCCATGAAATTTGGCTATGGAGGAAGTTAGAACTGAGAATTTGCCAAAAGATCCTTTCAAATGCCTCTAGATTGTGTATTTATAGGTGAAAAATCTCTTCGAAGTGGCTTCGGTTCGGAATTACGTGGCACCCATCCCAAAAGAGTCGGGTTCGGAGGCTTCCAGATGGTGACAACGCATTGATTTGGCAGGAGGTCGTGGGAGTAATGGTCATGCTTGGTCCGGGTCTTCAGGAAGTATGTGCAACAACGGTCACAAGCTTAAATAAAGGTGTTCGGATCGGCTGCCTCCAATCCGACCCGATGAAGTCTCCTGCCTCCTAATGTTGCTGTTATAATCCTCTAATCTGATCCGATGGGGCCACTTGTGGTTTTCTGATGTTGCTGACGTCTCTCACTGATCCAAACCGATGAGGCCACCCGCTATCTAATGTTGCTGAGGTATCTCTCCGATCCGATGTGATCTCTGCGTTCTTGATCTTTACTTACCTCTTGCACTATCTTCCTCCGATCCGAACCGATTGGTGTCTTTCTCACTATTTGCTCTTTGTGTAGCCTAGTTCACAAAGTAGGCTAACATTTTGCCCCCTCGAAGTACACTCTTATTTAAGATAAAGTGTGCTTCGAAGAAATTTACAAAACATCCTTTGAATTAGAATCATTGAATAATCGCCTCCATTTACTTGTAGCATTGTGTCACTTCATAAAGTCGTGGCTTTCGCTGCTTACATATATCCACAATCCATATGAATCACTTACTTTATTTTCAAACGACTTTGAGAGCTCCTTTTGATGTCTAGTGATTCTTCCAGGTGGATTTTTTCTCTTTTTTTAAAAAAATTCTCCCTGTGTGACAAATCTGTGTATATGATTCCCTTCAGGGATCCCGGACCGGGTTTCCTTCAGTAGCACACTCGGATGGGCCTTTCAATACTGCTACACCATGGACTAATAGGCCAGAGTTCCTTCATGGGCTCGACTCCCGGTCCGAACGGAGTGAAGTAGGCTAGGAATACGAGTGGATACCTTAGTTTTATATAAATCCACCTGCTACCTTCTTCCGCTTCTCTTTTTTATTTGCTCTCGTCCAAGCAACTTAGCATCGAAACCCTAGAACTTCAAAAAACTATGAAATTATTTCGTTCTTCCTTAAATTCAATAAATCGGTAGGTCAAAAGCTTTGATTACTTTACTGTAATCGATTTCGATTTAGATTTGTGGTAAAACTTGGATGATTCGAACATGGTGCACGTTTAATTCCAACGCCGCCGCCCTCTCCCTCTTCGCCGTCGTCGTTGGTGGCTCTTGACACCACCTTGAGGCGTTGAGAGGAAGAATTTGGGTTTTACAGTATATTTAAGCACGTAGTGCTTGGACTTAGTAGGGATTTGTCAAATTGAGTTGAGTTCGGTACTGGTTAGGCGAGGTGGAAGATGAAGGAGATGAAGGAGAGGAGATGAACTAGGATCGGTTCGGGTAAAGAAGTGTTGGAGTGAGGGAAAAAGAAAGGTGCATATAAGACCGGATCGGGTCGGAGCAGAAAAAGGAAAAAGAAAGAAAACAAAACCCATCTGATCGGATCAGATGGTATTTGCAAGGCCGGGTCAGGTCGGAGTAGAAAAAGCAAAAATAAAGGGAAAACAAAACTTACTTGTTCGGATTGGATGGGAATAAGGGATAAAGAGAAGAAGGATTACTCAAACTGATCCGATCCGCTCCGAAAGCCTACATCCGAGCCAATCCGGTTTAACTCACTGGGTAGAACATCCGCTTCCGATCGAAACATGACTTTGCCCTCCGATCCGATCCCAATACAGATATCCAAACCGAACCGAAACAGCCTAACTTAATGTGCAAGAATTTTTTCAACTATCTTAATCAATTCATGACATAGCCTTCAACTTAACGAACAGTTAGGATAGCACCTTTCGAACATGACAAACATCAAGAACTATTCTGACACATTATTACTTCTTTGAATCTTCATATCACGCTTTCATATGTTTGCTCTGCATTTTTGTTACACGTGGCACACACTTTAGTTCACATACACACACGGGGGATACGGGCAACTTTACTCTAATTTTTGCTATTGTTTCTTCGATAGTCTAGTGATCATGGCCGAAAGACGTTCATCTAGATTGGCAAAGAAGACGGAAGTTGTGGAAACTTCTAAAAAAGTTACCATTGATGACATATCTTCTTCTTCATACCCTGAATGGGACGACGAGGGCCCAGATTATGAAGTAGGAACGCATAACAATGAAACGCCTTCCAATAGCGAAGTTTCTCTGGGCGATGAGGAGGAAGGAGGGATTGGAGATTACCGAGCTCTTGACGAATTTGAGTCTGCCATTATCTTGGAGTCACCCGTAGACTCTGTTGAATCAACGATCGACGATGATAGACTTGTCCGCATATGTCTAAAGCATGGGATACTAAAAAGGGATACCCTGTTGCCATCGATAACTGACCGTCCTCACAATCCCCCAGAAGGATTTATGGCAATTACGCAACTGATGTGCATGGCCGGGGCTATTCCACCATTTTCGCCTTTTGTTGTCGATTTTCTAAGACAGATGCGGATTGCCCCCATGCAGCTACATCCCAACTCCTATGCTTACCTATATACCTTATATATAGCATACCGAGAGATTTTAGGTACAGAGCTCACTTTCGACGACGTTCACTTTTTTTATAATTTCAAGCATCGGACTCGAGAAACTCCTTCCTTCTCTTACTTCGAATCAGTCCCAAAAAGAAAAATTATTTCAACACCATTCGGCAGCAAGGCCGGCGATTCCAAGCTAGAATGGTTTTATATCAGGCAACAGCAGGGATGTGCCAGGAGATGGACAAAATCAAGTAAAGCATTGGTTTTCTAGATCTCAACTCTGAATTTTCATGCCAACACATTAATCCGTTTTCTTTTTGTTTGCAGTTGATAATCCGAAACAAATATCGGGTCAAGTGTACTTTGATCGGATGCATCGGCTCCTCAAAGGTGATCAAAAATTTCTTACTATCGATGAAGTCCTTAAGGATGAATACCTCCACCATCACGGGCTATTGTCCATTACCCGTAGCATAGGTCACGGGTCGGGTCCATATGTATACATTCCCCAGTGGACATAATTCCTGAAACGGGCGAGGGCTCGAAAAGTCCAAGAATACCTCTTCGGACTTCACCTTCTCCATCTTCAACTCAAGACGATGAGCTGGCCAACATAGCTAAAAAGCACCGAGAAGGGTACATCGTCCCTTGGGGATGCTATTTCTCCTGAGAAATCACTATCTCCTAAAGAACTACCAACAGACGCTTCCCAAGGAGATGCCCCTACTACCGATGATCCTACATTTCAGGGCTTAAGAGATCCCCCCTACCTGAAACTATCTATACTTCCGAGGATTTTGGCACAAATCCTTTAGTTTTTACTTCTTCTGAGGATACTACTCCTGTTAAGGCCAAAGAGCCCACTCACGCTGGCTTAGCTTTGGACTCGGGTTTGTCGTGGGGAACACCACATAGGATGCACTTAACACAATAGCACCACACTTCACAGCACTTACTTCTCATGAGAATACTGATTCTGAATTCCACTTACATTGTTGCGCAGGCACCATGTCTCGCCCTTACTATGACGTCAGGAAAATACGTCGTAGCATGACTAGGCCCCCTTCCGATGTCGAGCATGACTGCCGCGAAAGCCGGGGTAGAGAGGAAAGAAGGCCCCATGATTCTTATTAGTCGCGGACCTCGCGCTCTCGCTCCCCTGTTCGGTCAGATCCAGAACGATACAAAAGATACCAGGGTTATCGAGGAGAAGACACATCGCAGCCAAAAGATCAAACTTCTCCTCAAGACAAATGCAGTAGGGAAAGGAGCCCGCCGAAAGATACCGACTCACGAGGCAAGCATAAGGTTTCTGATAAGCGGCCTAAAAAGGGTGAGGAGGCCATCGTGCCCACTAAACATATGGATACTGAGTTAGCATACTGCGCACCTCCACCATTGGATGCTGAAGCTAAAGTTAAGCGGGCACATCTGGAGAAGCAGTTCCCCGACCACTACTTTGAAAATCTGACTTTCTTACCTTCTCTCGAGCCTATTTCCTCGAGGTGGGAAGACGAGGCCATAACAAAAATTAACGCAGTCGAAAAACAATATTCGGAGATGTTCAAGTATTCGCGTAACGTCTCCAGAATCATTCGAACTTTAATTACGGATATTGAATCAATGAAAAAGACTGCAGGTGCTGACGTAAAGGCCTTAAAAAGCTTGGAGAAGGACCTCGAGGACACACAGGCCCAACTTGTAATCTCTCAACGAGACGCTACCAAGTTTAAACAGCAATTTGAAGAGCTACAAAAACGTTATCATGACTTGCTCGAGTCTCATAGTCAAGAGCGCTTGGAGCTGAAAAAGAAAGCAGAAGATGTTAAGTCGGATAATGCCAAAATGCAACTTGCTTACACTGCTCTTAAGCGAGAAAAGGCCGAGTTAGCAAGGAAGAACGCTGAATTGGAGAAGCGAAACGCTGACTTGGCTTCCAAGTTGATGGAGGCCAAGAATAGGGCTGCCCTAGCGGAGGGTAATGTGGAAAGTGTTATTAAGTCCGCCGAAGAGACCCGCAAGCAGCTGTCAGAGGCCCAGGAGGAAGTGCATGGTTTTGGCGAATTAATGATCAAATTTTTTGCGCATATAATTCGTCGTCGAAATATCTCTTGGATTGAAGATTATCCAACTACCGTGGTTCACGTGTGGAGCCAAATTATCGAATGGGAGAAAGAGGAACTCAAGGTAGACTCCGTCGACGAAGACAAGCTTATGGAAAAATATCTAAGAGATGATGAGCCGGCACATCTGGCTGAGGGGCGTCGCCTCATCGCGGCTGCTATGGAGGAGGAGAAGCGGATGGCCAAATAAAAGAATATCCTCGAGACTGGTTCTTCTTCTACTGCCGCTGAAACTTCTGAAGTTGAGGGATATGACCCCGAAAATTCGGGGATCCTCCAGACATTTCTTTTATCCTCCATACCTAAGACGGTGTCAGAGACGGCGGTCACTCCAGCTAAGAAGTCATCGGAAGGTAATTTCTACCTTTTCACCCCAATTCGTCAAAGCTGTCTCCACTTTTCATCACATAATCGAGCAATCGATGAAGGATCTTTTATTTTCTCCTGAGTTGATAACTGTTGCTGCTCATTCTGTAGGTGTTGAACCGACCGAGAAGACAGACGTGCCTCAGGGAACCACCACCAGAGCAAAATCAGCGGAGAAGGCTCAAGGAGAAAAGGATAAGGCTGCGTCAGCAGAGTCAGGAGGGGGAGCTGAATTGTCCAAGGCTGATGCTCCTCATGATGACGAGATGATAGACGCCTTGAAGGACGACGGCGGTAGCGAGGGACATGAGGAAGACCCTGATGTGGCTATAGTCGGGGATTCAAAAAGCGCCGATGACATCACTTTGGCTGAAATGAAAGCCAAACAAGATAAACGTATGCAGCTAAAAGTTGAAGACCTGGAACCCGAAAGACTTAAGCCTCTTGCAGTGATGGATCCTGGATCAAGATTAGCCGTTAAGCTTTCAACTAGATCTATTACAGAAGAGCTTGCTAAAAAGTCTTCTCTTGATTCCAACGTTCCGACTCCATGGAAAAAATCAACTGATTCTAGCACTTCGGCTACGGGGAAGAAAAAGTCCAAACACGTAATGACCAAAGCTGAAAAGGAAGCTAGGGATGCTCAGAAAGCTGCCAAAAAATCCAAGTCTGATCCAAAGCCCAAATGATGAAGTGCTTTGTTTTATTTTGGAATTTGACTGGTTCGCAATTGTTGTAGTGAGTGCGACCCTCGCATCTTCTTTTTTGCTTGTTTTCCTTGTACAAATTCACACGTTTGTAAATAAAAATAGTTTATTTCCTGCAATGCCTGATAGTCGTTAGTTCAGCACTTAAGTAAAAATACAAAAGTATGTCATACTAAAGTTATGTAATGTGGTCATGGTGGAGGGGAGTATGTGTGCATATGTATGCTCCCAGTCAATCTTGGATAACTGAGCAAGTACTATTCAAGATTAAATTAAATTAAAAAATCCAAATGTCCCCGATTCTTTGACGGGGCCATATTCCTTTCGTCATCGATGCCTGTTCTTTCTGGCATCTTTATACTCTCCTGTCTCATATCTAGGTTAGAGTTTTCGTTGAGGTGGTCTCTCATCTGGGTGCACCTTCACGCCTCATAGGACGTCGTCTTCCCGTCCTTTATACTCTCTCTCGATTCTTGAGAGTTAGAGTTAAGAATATCGTCTTCCCATTCTTCTATGTCTTATCGTACAAATAGTCGTTTTGTTTGTTCCTGCATATAGGTCGTCTCCAACTTTCCAAATTTTAATTTAACATTTCGTGTTTCATAGTCATAATAGAATAATTGTTGAAGATATAAATAATGCAGGAAACTAAATGACACACGATATTTTTATAGTGGTTCAGCTAAGTCTTAGCCTACATCCACTTTATAATCTTTTGTTCACATAAACAGACTTTTTAAAGGCAAGTCGTGCCTTTTTGCATAGCTTATGAAAACAAAAGAAATGACATTTCATAATTAGCTCAGATATCGTCGTAGGTGCTGAGCATTCCAGGCTCTGGGAATCTCCTCACCGTCCACGGCTGTTATCTTGAACGCTCGTGTATCAAGCTTCCGTTGGATGGTGTATGGTCCTTCCCATTTTGGACCCAATTGGGTTGAAGGCGGGAAGACCCGCTTCAGTACTAGGTCTCCTGGTTCAAATGTTTTGAGGCGAACCTTCTGGTCATAATATAGTGCTATTTGATGTCGATGTCTTGAGGCACGCAAGTCGGCTTCAACTCTTTTTTCTTCAATCATGTCAAGAGATTCTAGGAGGAGCGCTTTATTCGTCATCGGGTCATAGTACGCAACTCGATGAGAAGGGACTTCCAACTCTACCGGGATCACCGCTTCAGATCCAAAGGAAAGTGAATAGGGAGTATGGCCGGTAGCCGTCTTAAAGTTCGTCCTGTAGGCCCATAAAGCTAATGGCAACTCATCTACCCATCTGGCTTTGGCCTGCTTCAGCCGCTTCTTTAGAATTGATTTAATGACTTTATTTACGGCTTCAACCTGTCCATTTGACCGCAGATGAGCTACTGCAATGTATCGTTTATCAATCTTATATTTCTGGCAGAAGTTTTTGAACTCAATGCTGTCAAATTGTGTCCCATTATCAGTTATGATGGTCTTCGGAATCCCAAATCGATAAATAATGTTTCTGACCACAAAACTGATCACCTTCCTTGCCGTGATGGTTGTTAGGGGTTCAGCTTCCACCCATTTTGTGAAGTAGTCCACGACAACGATCGCGTACTTAGCTCCTCCTCTGGCAATAGGTAGCACTCCAATAATGTCAATTCCCCACATGGCAAATGGCCACGGACTTACCATTGACTTGAGCTGAGTCGGAGGTGCTCTAGGAACTTCGGCAAATCTTTGACATCTATCGCAGCGTTGTGAATAAGCAGTCGCGTCTTTATTCACGGTAGGCCAGAAATATCCGTACCGTAACACTTTCTTTGCTAGGGTTTTACCCCCAGTATAATCTCCACACTCACTTTCATGCACCTCTTGCAGTACACGTTTGACGTCGTCGTGTGTGACACACTGTAATAGGGGCATTGAAGAACCTTGACGATAAAGGACGTCGTCCTGTAAAACGTATCTTGTGGCCTTATGTCTTACAGCTTGTCTTTCGCTATTTTTCAACGGGAGGGTTCCATTTTTGAGAAAATTCTTAATTGATGTCATCCAGGATTCTCTTTCTAGTTCAACTTCCAAGGCTAGCTCTGTTTCCATTAGATCGAAACTTGGTGAATCCAACACCTCTATCGGAACCATTTCGGTTTCTTTAGGACTATCAGAACTTGCTAGCTTCGCCAATCGATCTGCTTTCTGATTTTCCGCTCTTGGAATGTGTGTTATGCTATAATGCTCCAAACCATCCAACAACTCCTTTACTTTCTTGAGATAAGTGATGAGTCGAGGTCCTTTAGCAGCAAATTCTTCCCGAACTTGACATACAACTATCTTGGAATCGCAATATATATCTAGTGTCTTCACTCCCAAATCTTTGGCGAGTTTCAGCCCGGTAATCAGGGCTTCATACTCGGAATCGTTGTTAGTAGCAGCAAACTCTAACCGTAATGCATAGTAGATAGACCGTCCTTCAGGAGTTATTAAAACAACTCCGGCGCCGGACTTTCTATCATTCTTGGCTCCGTCCGTATATAATTTCCACGGACTAAGCTCTAATTCTCGATCCAAAGCAACTACCTTATCACCCACCGTTTCCTCTTCAGGAATTGTAAATTCTGCTATAAAGTCAGCCAAGGCCTGCCCCCTTACCGATCTTCGCGGCTGAAAGTTCAAATCAAACTGACTCAGCTCGATATTCCATTTAAGTAACCGCCCTGATGCTTCAGGTTTCTGCAACACTGGTCTCAAAGGTTGGTCGGTATACAAAACTATTGGGTGTGCCTGAAAATAATGACGGAGTTTGCGGGAAGCAATCAGGAGGCTATAAGCAAGCTTATCTATCTTTGGGTAGTTACGTTCTGCTGCAGCTACTTTTTTGCTTACGTAATACACAGGTTTCTTGACTTTATCCTCTTCACGTACTAGTGCTGCACTGACGGCGTGAGATGATACCGCCAAGTAGACGAACAAATCCTCATGTTGCACAGGCTTTGATAATATTGGAGGCTTTTCTAAGAAATCTAGTAGATTCTGGAACGCCTCCACACAGTCGGGAGTCCATTCAAAATTTCGCTTTCCACGTTTTATGAGATCAAAGAAAGGTACACACTTGTCTGTCACTTTGGAGATGAACCTGCCTAGTGCTGCAACCTTCCGAGCTAAGCTCGGAACATGCCTAATCTTTCGCAGCTCCTCTATAATCCGGATTGCTGCTATTTGGTCTGAATTGATTTCAATTCCTCTGGAGCTCACGATAAAGCTAAGGAACTTTCCCGATGCTACGCCAAAAGAACACTTCAAGGGATTCAACCTCATCCCATACCTTCGTAGTATGCCGAACATTTATGCTAAGTCCTTCATATGATCGGGAGATTGCTTGGATTTCACGAGCATGTCATCCACGTAAACTTCCATGGATTTCCCGATTTGATTGTAAAACATGCGGTTGACTAGGCGCTGGTACGTGGCTCCCGCATTTTTTAATCCAAACGGCATTACGACGTAACAATACAACCCCAAGTCTGTGATAAAGCTTGTATGCTCTAGATCTGGTATGTGCATGGGAATTTGGTTGTACCCGGAATAAGCGTCCATAAAGGATAAAAATTCGTGCCCGGCAGTCGAATCTACTAGTTGATCAATTCTGGGAAGAGGAAAGCTATCCTTCGGGCAAGCCTTGTTTAAATTAGAAAATTCGATGCACGTTCTCCACTTCTCGTTTGACTTTTTGACCAGGACAAGATTCGATATCCAGTCAGGATATTTCGAATCCTTAATGAATCCGTTGCCTTTTAACTTCTCTACTTCTTCTTTCAAAGCTGCTGACCGCTCTGGGCCCAACAACCGTCTCTTCTGCTTGACTGGTGGGTGCTTTGGATTGATACACAAAGAGTGGCTCATAATGGTAGGCGAAATTCCACACATATCAGCGTGAGTCCAGGCAAACACGTCCGGATTTGCCTTTAAAAAATCATCCAATTCCCTCGCTCTAACTGGATCCAGTTGTGAGCCGATCTTTAGTACTTTTGTTGGGTCTGCTTCATCAATAGATATATCAACTGTTATTTCATTGGGAGTTGCCTTCTTGTCCCCGGGTTCTCTATCCTCTCTGGGATCTATATCCTCGAGCACGTCTGAGGGCGACTCTCTTGGGGCAAAACCCCTTAGTTGCTATGCTGAAGCTTCCTTTGGAGGGGCGGAATCATCTTTAGCATCTATGTCCAACCCCTTCATTAACATCTTTAACTCTGCCATGTAACAAGCTCGTCCCGTAGCTTGGTGGCCCCTCATCGTCCCAACTCCTGAGTCAGTCGGGAATTTAAGCAGCGAGGGCCGGTCGGCCTAGGAAGCCATTGTAAGGTGATTCCAAATCCAATACTTCAAACGGAAGGATCCTTACTCTCTGGCGATCTCCCTGCCCTAAAGTGACTGGTAATTCCACAAAACCTATTGGAGCTATAGATACTCCGTTAAAGCCAGTATCCATCCTTGACATGGTTTTAAGTCTTTTTCTTCGAGCCTCATTTGTTTGAAAGCTTTCTTGAAGAGGATATTAGCCGAGCTTCCGTTGTCTACTAACACTTTATGGACTAAGGCAGGGCCAATTGTCGTGGTAATCACTAATGGATCGTCGGTTGGAGACTGAACTCCAAAATCATCTCTATTGCGGAATATGACATCATCTGACATCGTTTTTTGCTGTTTTATTGGAGTGACATCTTCAAGGCTACTGCATTCTCCTACTTCAAAATGCTTGGCGGCGTTGATGTACTGGTCCATTGCTTTAAAACTATGACCAACTAAGTGAGGTCCGCCTATAATAGAGTTAATGACGATCCTCTTACCTTTTTGCTGAGCTGTGGGTTTTGAAGCAGGCTGATCTTGGTTCGGGGCTTGTCCCCCTTGCCCCCTGTCCCTTGGGGCGGCTTTGTACTCATCCAACTTCCCTTCTCATAGCAATTTTTCGATGATATCCCTCAAATGACGGTACTCGTTGGTGGAATGACCGTGTGTACCATGAAACAAGCAAAACTTTCCTGTTTCAATCTCTTTCTCAGTAGAATCTCTGGGCGGTGGTTTTTTGTACTGCAATATGCTGTATGTATCTAAATAAATGTTCTCCAACGTATCATTTAGTGGCATTTAATTTTCAAAAGTCTGGAATCTTGGTCTTTTATTAGAGCTATTCCCTCGATTTCTATTCCTTCTATTGCCGTTCCCATTTCTGTTGCTATTACCACCACTCTGGTTGCCAACATTTACTTCTACCTTCCCTGAACTCTCACCAGATTGTTTCACAGCAATGTTACTCTGGACACCCTCCTTCGAGGCCCCTTCATACTTTCTCTTTCGATTTGCCTTAGCTTCTTCTCATCTTAAACGGACATTATCCTTTTCATAGAACGATTCTCTAGTAGGAGGTGGTTTTCCAGCCAAGTAATCCCCGAACTCTATATCAAGATCTACCCCTTCTATCAGGGCCATCAGGATAGTGGGCTCATGGGGATCACTAACTTCGGTGACGGCCAGGTTGAAGCGATCCAAATATGACTTCAAAGATTCTCCTGGGGCCTGTTTAATTCGTGACAACTCTATAACGGTCTTGGACTTTTGGGCATGGAGTCGAAACTGATTCATGAAACGCTCACTCAATTCTGCGAAATTTGATACCGACCGAGGAGGGAGTCGAGTGAACCACATCAACGCTAAATCTTCTAGATAGATTGGAAAAGCTTTGCATTTTACGGCATCCGGGGCTGTTGTAGCATTCATGAACCATGCATATCTCATCAAATGCTGCCCTGGGTCTGTTCTTCCTGAATATCGATCCATCTGAGGCAAATTG
Source organism: Allium sativum (assembly GCA_030737875.1). Lineage (NCBI taxonomy): Eukaryota > Viridiplantae > Streptophyta > Magnoliopsida > Asparagales > Amaryllidaceae > Allium > Allium sativum. The sequence goes on along the minus strand of CM060916.1, from coordinate 785,054,952 downwards.
AATCGCCGGGGGAACTGAAAATTCAGTATGTCGTCTGTGAAGGGGGTATGACTTCGTTCAATGCCCCAGTCTTCATTAGTATAGTGCCGGCTTTTAGACATTATCTTGCGCACCATCGCCCATACATCAGCATTTGTTAATGTCTGTACAGGCTCTCTTGATCTGATGTTCGGATTACTCCCGGGTTCCTGATAAGGGGATAATATCCTGTTTCTGGCGGCAGCTGCTCTACGTTGCTCTCTGTGTTCCCTGTCGACCTCTGGAGGTAGAGGTTATTCCTCTTCCTAAGAGGACAAATCATCCGTAGTGAGACGGCGCGTTGGGGAAGGAGACTTCTGCCTCTGGAGCTCCTGTAGTTCTCTACCCATAGTGATCATGTTTTCCTGCAAGCGAAGGTTGTCACGTCTTTGGGCTTCCAATGCTTCTTTAGTGCTCTGAAGCATGTCAAGAAAACGTGAAAAATCTCCCTGAATAATGGGAGCAGATGGATCAGGCTGAACATTAGTCATCGTGGCTGGAATCGGAGCGTTGGAGGGAGCTCGAGTAGAAGTTCCAGCTTCATTATGGTTCGGATCAGATCGGTTCATAGCAGCCTGGTCGGGGCGGTTCGGATGGAGAGAGTGAGAGCCTCCGACTTCATCAGATCGGATCGGATCGGTGCCTTCTACTCGGTTCGGATCGGCACCTCCGATCCAGTTCGGATCCTCCTAGCTGGAGTGATTTGCTCCAGAGCTTTGAGTGCGTGACCTTGTTAACACGATAGCTTGCTGATCTTCTCTGGAGTCATTTGCCCTAGCGCCTTGCACTTCTTTTCCTTTAGTCTTAGCCATAATACTTGATTCTTCAACGGTTAGTCAACAAGTACTGAAAGATGTCAGAGAGAAGGGATTAACTTCTTTGAACTTGAAGGTCCAAATAGTAGAACGATAATCCCGAAAAGGCTGGGAATTCGAAAGTTTCTCAGTGAAAGCACCAAAAATGTTAGACCAAAAATTGGCTCTAACACCCAAATTAGCTATGAAAGCAATGAAATAGAATCAAAAAGCAATAAAGAACATGCAATTTATAGTGGTTCGGCGTTAATGAGCCTACGTCCACTTTGTTTTATTTTAGTTGATGATTTGAATACAAATACAGCAATGATTCTCACTCAACTTCACAATTATAATGCATAAACTCACTCAAATCTCTCCAAAATAGACTTTAAGAGATGGTTTTGATCTGAATGTAGCTATGAAATTCGGTTATGGAGGAAGTTAGAACTGAGAATTTGCCAAAAGATCCTTTCAAAAGCCTCTAGATGGTGTATTTATAGGTGAAAAATCTCTTCGAAGTGGCTCCGGTTCGGAATTGCATGGCACCTATCCCATAAGAGTCGGGTTCGGAGGCTTCCAGATGGTGACATCGCATTGATTTGGCAGGAGATCGTGAAAGAAATGGTCATGCTTGGTTCGGGTCTTCAGGAAGTGTGTGCAACAACGGTCACAAGCTCAGATAAAGGGGTTCGGATCGGCTGCCTCCGATCCGACCCGATGAAGTCTCCTGCCTCCTAATATTGCTGTTGTAATCCTCTGATCCGATCCAATAAGGCCACTTTTGGTTTTCTGATGTTGCTGATGCCTCTCACCGATCCGAACCGATGAGGCTACCTGCTATCAAATGTTGCTAACGTATCTCTTCGATCCGATCCGATGTGATCTCTGCGTTCTTGATCTTTACTTACCTCCTGCGCTATCTTCCTCTGATCCGAACCGATTGGTGTCTTTCTCACTATTTGCTCTTTGTGTAGCCTAGTTCACAAAGTAGGCTAAAAATTATTATTACTATTATTGAGCAATGGCTGTTTTTATATAGAACCAACATCGCGTTGAGTTCATTTGCAAATGCAAATGAATATTAAAGAGAATTAACAAAAAAAATTCTAGTATTTGATTCTTTCCATGTTCGTGGTTATGGTCAGATGCAACCAGAATTACAGTACACAATAATAGGATCTTATTATCACAACTATAAATAGTGGAAATGACATATACAAGTGAATTGAAAATGACATAGTATGCAAGATAACATCATATAATGAGTATTATTAATTTAACAACCCGAATTCCGACAGACTGAATTCTTTTTCAAAAATTCCAATCTAACAAAACTTGAATTGGCTTGTCTGGTATCTAGCAGAAAAGACAGAGATACAAAACATATCAGAGCTCAGAAAACATCTCACAGCGGAATGAAATAAAATAAAATATAATCAAATATAGCCTTACCGAAGTAATAATACTGCCTAACCAGTATCCAAAGCAATCATATCTCTACCATTAACCTAACCTGCGAGAGTGCTATGGGGAGAGGGTCAAAAGACAAGTTCTGGTGACTGGACTAAATTAAACATTCTGAAATAAACATACATTTACCGTTTAGTTATGTTTTCTTGTTTATTAGGTTAATTTGAGTTAATAGTGTTGTATATGACGTAGTCGTATACACTATTATATGATTTTTGTTTGATGATAACAACCAAATAAATATATATTATAAATATGTTTGATATCGTACTGTTAATATACATCACAGACAGGAATATAATATTTATATTTAAACAGAATACTACTGTACACGAATTTAAACAGAATACTACTGTACACGAATTTAAATATTCAAACAGTATTTTATTTAAATATGATATGTTATTTCAACATTTCAAACAGTACACTCCACTATTTGTACATATCACTGATATACATTTCATATATACTGTGACACTGTTACATCATTCACTTTGTTTACATTTCAGACATACATTTCTCCCATAAACTGACACATATACTTTTCTCTATCATCTTCGGTCTTTTATCTTCTGTCTTGTATCTTCAGTCTTCTATCTTCACCATCAGTCCAGTCTTCATACCTGTCATATACAAGAACACACACACAGTACACTGCAATAGAATTTAAGCTGAATACATGTGTATATAAATTTTATTTTTAAATTTTATTTGCCTCAGATTTCTGGTGTGTTTCTCATCATTTTTCATGACTTGATCTGATTTATAAAACCATAAATCTGTGTCTAGACAGCTTGTGATATTCACAGTGATACACTGTAAATACCACAAGGCAGACAACATATATATATCAATGCAGGGACAGGAAATCTCTTCTGATGGCTGCATATACACACGTGTATAAATATACACGTGTGCACTGCCTCGCCAATCAGCGAGCTACTGAGGAGTAGCCACATGGACCTGCTCGACTCAGTGCATATGGAGCCAAAGTCAACATGAAGCCAAAAATACAGAAAGTCAAATCAGCAAAATAGTCGAGCAACAATAAAGCAAGTATCACAATCATGCATGATACATGATGGACACAGCAAAGTCCAAAAATTTTCAAAACAGTTGTGAACAAGTCAAAGTGGTCAAAGCAGTTCAACAAAGATGTCAAGCAACAAAGTCAAGACAGCTCGACCAAGTATAGGTGCAACAGCTAATGTATGCACGGAACAGTATGGTGCAAGTGTGCAAATGTGCAAAAATAGTTAAGCAAACTATACAGCATGTCTCAAGTAAACAGTTCAGCAAGCATCAAGTTCAAGCAGCAAGTCTTTGAGATGAGACAGAGATGGTGAACCAAACTCTTCAACATGTAGTTCAAAGCATTTCAATTTAAAAGGATTACATGCATGGTGCAGCCAACTTGAATTGCAAAAACATGTTCAGGGGTCAAGCAAAGTGTTCAACTAACTCAACCAAACACACATATACACATACATAATTTTATGTATATATGCATGTATGTATAACAGTGCAGACTTCAAATATGGACAGTGCAAATCAGGTTGAAGTATGCAAAGCAAAAGTGCACGACAACATGTGAATTGCATCTAAGTGTGGAGCATGAAACAGCAAGCTCAACAGGTCAATCAACGCAAACAAGAGTGATCAAGGGCACAGCCAAGTGTGTATTCAATGCAGCATGGCTCATAGTTCAGTAAAAATCTCTAGTGTTCATACTGACATCAAGCAGGATTGTGTGTATCGACAATTCAATGCACCAGTTCAAGATTTACACAAAAATCTGGAGACACAAATGATCAAAGAAAATGGACAGAGGAGCAAAAAATATATGACATACAACAGAGCATGTATGTACATGTAAACAGCAAAGTGGTTCATGTACACGAGCTCAATAATGAGCACAGTTTACAAGGCAGCAGTAAATTAGTTGAGCCATGATCAAATGTATACAATGGTGCATGTCTATAGCATGTCGAGGTACAGTTGTGTCTAGAACAGGTCAAAGAAAAACATTTTAATGTTTCTAGAGATGACAACTGATTTCTAGGAAATTACCAAATGTGTTGGCTACTTTCATTCCAGGGAACAACCAAACATTTCCTATCTTTCAGGAAAGTAATTATCGAGCAAATTAGTCATGCAAGGAATTTCAAGACAATGATCAAAAGGGGAAAAGTTTTTAATTTGTTTCCAGAATTACTCGAATTTAATCAAAGAGAAACTTAAGAGACCACAATTTAAAGTTCAGTTTGTTTCCAGAAATGAACACAGTTAAGGCAATTTTTTATGGTAAGAAATTTTCCAGAAATCACAGAATTTTTCCTTTTGGCAAGAGTTTATTCGACAGAAAATTACTCAAATCATTTTGCAATCAAAAGCAGAATGAGTCAAGGATGTTTGTCAATTTTTAAATAAGGCAGCATATTTAACATTTCCAGATTTCTTGTCAATAATTTCAGGAATTCAAAGACCGAAACAAATCAGTGGGAAAATTCACAGCGACTAATTCAAGTTGACTCATTTTTAATCAAGGCCACAAATTCAATCACGCAGTCGAAAGGGAAAGTAGCCAAATCAAAGCAGGCCAAGTCATATGTGAAATCAGAGTATCGACTAGGGTTACAAATTATCCTATAAGTTTACACCAAATTCATCATCGGCAGCTATGGAAAACTAACCCAACATTCCAAATCAAAAACCCAAGCATCAAAAATTCAGAGCATAAATCGATAAATAAATTCAGAGAAACTCACGAGTTTATCAGAGAGATTCGATCTCGTTCCCATACCGCTGAACAAGAGAGCAGTAACAGTCGAAGCCAGACTGAAGAACAACATCGATGTATTAGCAGTCGAATTGACTTGGGACGAAGAAGAAACCCTTGCAAATAACCCTAGCCGCCATTTATTTTCTCCAGAGTACAAAAGGAGATCGGGCAAAAGCAAAACAAAGGGGCCGACCTTTTTTCTTATTTGACTTGCCATGACTCAAAAGAAAAAGGGGATGACCCCTCTTATTTAATGTCCTTTAGTTTATTTTAAAACAAGGTTTTCCATTTGTTTTTGTTTTTAATGTTTGTATTTTTTTGTTTTGTAAACCGAATTCAAACAGTGTCTAGATCTGTAAAGTCTAGGTAAAACAGTCAGGGTGTTGACTGTCAGTTTCAGAGTCTGTAAAATTCTGGGATACGGATTACGGGGTTGTAATTCGGGGAAATCTGATCGAGGGGATATCGATCAGTCTACGGTTTTGAGCGTAGGGTTAGTACAGGAGCAGGGAGTGCGAGTTTACAGTGTCTGTAAGCGGGATCTGTTATTAACACCTAGTAGAAACCTTAGGAATGCAGCAGTAGGCAAGATTTGCCGAAGCTGGGTATCTCTGTGTGTTATTTACTTTCTGTACTTACTTACTCTGCTTTATCTGTGCTGGGATTAATTTTTTTAATTATTTGATAAACTGTGATAAACCCTATTCACCCCCTCTAGGGTTAATCTAGATCCAACAAGTGGTATCAGAGCCGGTATTTTTTAACTCTAGAGAAATGGTGAATTCTAGTTGTCAGTCTTCTGAGAATCAGTCCATTCGTACTCCATTTATTTTCGATGGTACAGATTTTTCAAATTGGAAATTAGAAATGGAATTATATTTAAAATCTATTGATATTAAATGTTGGGATACTGTTATTAATGGTTATGATATGGTCAATAGGAACGATATTGGATTTAATTCTCGTGCTATTCACACTTTGTATTCTTATATTGATGATGTCCAATATAACCTCATTTCTCATTGCTTGACTGCGCAGGAAATATGGGATTTTCTCAATAGAAAGTATGGAAAGATCGACAACAGCAGCTCAAAACCAAAAGTGGTCAACTCAGGTTCAGATCTATGCTCAGGAGAAGAAACAAATGAAAATTCAAGTAGATCAGACGATGGAGACTCAACAGACAATGAGACTGAAAGCTTCTCACATGAAGAGTTGGTTTATATGTGTACTGATTTAACAAAAATCGTTGATAAACTCCATCGTAAAAACAAATACTTGAAATCTAAAAATCACGAGTTAAATAGCAAAATTAACTGTTTGGAATCAGAATCTACAAATGTCATGAAATTAGAAAATTCTGACTGTGAAAGTTGTTTGAATTTGAAAACTGACCTCGTTCATCTCAATAAAAATATTCAAAGGCTTAAAGAGGAAATTCTGATTTTAAAAGATAACGAGGTTAAGCTAAAAGATTCAAACAATTCTTTGCAAAAAGAATTTAATAATTTTAAGGCCATCAAAAGTTCCAAACATGAAATTGCTGAGAAAGAAAGCTTGTTGAAAAGTGATTTAATTTTAAACGAGCTTGAAAAAGAGATTGAGAATTTCAAGAAACTTGAATTTGAAAAACAAGTTAAATTTGAATCTAAAATCTTTGAGTCCAAGACCAAAATCAAACTTCTTGAAAACGAAAATTTGTCTTTGAAACAAAATGATACTGAAAGGAGAAAGTTCAACATTAATCGTTGTTCAAATCTGATAAAAGAAAACTCTGATCTTAAATCCAAAATTCAACGATTAGAATCAACTTTGGATAAATTTTCGAATGGAGAAAAATCGTTGAATATGCTGTTACAAAACCAATTTTCGGTTGGTCATAAACAAGGTCTTGGTTTTGGAAAAACAAGTGTTTTTGAAAAATTGAATTCTTGTGATTTTAAAAATCCTTTAAATTGCTTTAAAAAGGGTCTTTCTGAAAATTTGAATTTTGACAATTCCAAAAGGTTTTTAAATCACAAACGAGACAACAATTGGTTTGATAACAATCCAGTTGAACAGATGTGGACCCCAAAAGGAAATAAAATGATTTTTGGAAAAATTAACAAGTTTGGGTTCCTAAAGGCACAAAGATAGATTCGAATGGGATGTTATACAAACAGGTTTGGGTACCAAAAGTGGTAAACAAATTTCAGAGTGGTTTTACAAATTTTGTTAGACCACTTGATCCACTTAACTGCTAGGTACCAGTGAAGGTTGAGGAACTGCTATGCTGAAAAGAGATTGATTTCAAGCTGTTCTATATTTCTGTATTCTTTACAGTTCCTTGGCCAAGATTTACTGAGTTAGAGATTCTGGTTTACACTGATTTCAGGTATGATCTCTGAACTTGTCTTTGTAAATATTTTTTTTGTTTATTTCTTCTTCTACCCATTTCCTTTTTATTATTTTTTCTTTTTGTTTGTCCTGAGTTGATTTGACACTGCCATATTCTTCTTATTCTGCGCTTTATTAACTTCCGATTGCAGTACTTATGATTTTCTGGAAATTCGTTTAATCTGTATAAAACTGTCATGTTTTAATTCTTCCAGAATCTGAATTTAAACTTGTATATATCTGCAATTGTTTTGGAGTTTATTTTTTTTTTCTGAAATTCTAACAGTGCTGAAGCATTCATATCATATCTTGAACACTGTTAGTATAAATTTAAAAATTTTGAAGATCTGAAAATTTAATGAAATTTCACACATCTCTGCTGTTTTTGAGTCTCTTCTAATCTATTTTAGAAAAGCTCAATATATTATACTCATTACGGCACTTTGTTATTCATCAGTTGTGATAATTTCAGAAATATTCAGATTGGCTTGAATTTTTTAAAATTGTCTAGAATCTCAGTGATACATCTTAAAAATCATTGTTATTCATGATCATTATGGTTAGAATTTGTTTGTTTGAAATCATCTGAAACTATTAATATCTTGAATAATCACACACCTCCTAAATTTGAAATTATCAACCTTGTGTGACTGATTCATTATATTTTAAAACATGACATTGATTCAAGTGATTTCAAATAAATTATTTTGGATCATGAATATCTATCAAATCTGATGTAAATGATCTGATTTTCTTTGGGCTTGTCTGAAATTCTTGTGAAAAATTCTTTGAAAAATTGGTGTTAAATCTCTCTACTATTTCATGGTTATTTGATTTGAATGATTGTTTGTTTAAAATCATTTGAAATTATTGATTTATTGAATCACACACATATTCTGAATGTGAAAATAATAATTTGGTGTGATCGATTCATTGAATCTAGAGATTTTTCATATTCCTCAAATGATTTCAAATAAACGGTAGTTCTAATCTTGGATGATGAAAGTTCTTATGTGACCATCCCCAGACAAGTCTGATGTGATATTGTGTTCTGCACTGCTCTGATACTGTTCTTAGATAATTGCTTATTGTTTGATTTGTCTGCTTGGGCTTTAAATTTCTGTTGTCTGTGATATCATAGTTTGTCTCCATTGTCTTGGTAAAATCCTCGAGAAAGCGAGAACAAGTGGTATCAGAAGTGCTTATATTTGTTTCACCCATCTGTACTGAGATTCAAATTTTCACCTTGTATAGATCCATACATTTTTTTTGCCTTATACAAATAAATGTGCTAAATTTGTCTGGCTGGGTTTGTGTTTAAATTTCTTTGGTCTGAGATGTCCATGATGGTCCATCAGGGTGTAATTAAAATCCTCGAGAGGGAGACTACAATTGGTATCAGATGTGCTGAATTTTTTTTGTATATATTTTAATCACTCTTGTCCTATATAGCTCTTTATATTCCTCTTGTAATTAATTTTCAATTTTAAGATTATTTATTTTTTATTCATTCAGAAATTGAAATCAATATCCAAATTGTTCTGTATTTATAATTCATCAAAATATATCAGAATCTGAAATTGTGATGAATTATGACTGCAATATATTTCACAACAAGAGGAGATTTTATCTGGATTTTCATGATGGTTGAATATTTATTATAATATCTTTGAACTGGCAATTATTTCACGACCATACTCATTATCTATCATCATTCTGCCATCCATGATGAATTTTTTTTATAAATGTGGAGAGTTTAATATTTTTTTTAAAAATCATCTTGAATAAACAGTGAAAATATTTGTGATGGTATTGTGGTTATGCTATTTTTCAGAATTAGTGTCAATTGAAAATTTTCAATAATCCCGGTACAGTTGGTCATATTTCATAATATAATTAATTTAGAAATTTATTTCACAGTCCATTTCTGTACCTATCACATTTCTATCATTCATATTGGTTGTATATACTGGGGAGTTTTTCATATTTAAAGCTGAAAATGATACAATATATAATTGATACATAAGCATGTCTCTAACCTCATTTAAAAATCCAAGCTCTGGTTATGCATGGTTATGAGACAACTTACAATTTAAGCTGCGACTGACCTCATTTAAAAATCCAAGCTTCGGTTATGCGTGGTCAGGGTGCTCTTAAATCAAAAGAAAAAGAAAAGAAAATAATGTGCAATATTTTTTTTAATATGAAATTATCCTTGGTGTATAATAACCAGCCTATCAATCCACTTTCTAATCTGTGAAATGTGTTGAAATTTTATGACGTATTATGATTTGTTGATTGATAGGTATTGGGATTTGAGATTATTCGTTTTTGTCACTTAAATTGAATTATAATTATAATTCAAATCCATCACTGTTTTTTGAGCCTCATTTTTATAAAAATTCGTTTGAAAATTAATTGAAATTCATTTTTATATAACTCTCCTCATTTATATAAATTTCATCGTAAATCAGTCATTTACTGCATTGTGAAATATGCCACTAGTTCTCAGTTTATTATGATTTTTGTTTGACTGATTAAGATCTATGGTGACCATTCTTTCTCTTAAGCTGAAATTATATTTTTAGTCGTTTTTTCATCTTTATTTTAAATTCTATATCCTTTTGATGATAACAAAAGGGGGAGAATGGGTTGAGATTTTGATTTATGAGTGAATAGTTTATAAATATTTTTAATTCTGAAAATTCATTATTATTCATACATTTCACTCATGCACAGTTATAGGGGGAGTTGTCAGTTGTAGGGGGAGCAAATAAATAGGGGGAGTTCAATATTCACTGTCAAACACATTTATTTGTCAAACACATTTATTACGATCAAAATCTTTTATTTGTTTGTCATCATCAAAAGGGGGAGATTGTTGTATATGACGTAGTCGTATACACTATTGTATGATTTTTGTTTGATGATAACAACCAAATAAATATATATTATAAATATGTTTGATATCGTACTGTTAATATACATCACAGACAGGAATATAATATCTATATTTAAACAGAATACTACTGTACACGAATTTAAATAGAATACTACTGTACACGAATTTAAATATTCAAACAGTATTTTATTTAAATATGATATGTTATTTCAACATTTCAAACAGTACACTCCACTATTTGTACATATCACTGATATACATTTCATATATACTGTGACACTGTTACATCATTCACTTTGTTTACATTTCAGACATACATTTCTCCCATAAACTAACACATATACTTTTCTCTATCATCTTCGGTCTTTTATCTTCTGTCTTGTATCTTCAGTCTTCTATCTTCACCATCAGTCCAGTCTTCATACCTGTCATATACAAGAACACACACACAGTACACTGCAATAGAATTTAAGCTAAATACATGTGTATATAAATTTTATTTTTAAATTTTATTTGCCTCAGATTTCTGGTGTGTTTCTCATCATTTTTCATGACTTGATCTGATTTATAAAACCATAAATCTGTGTCTAGACAGCTTGTGATATTCACAGTGATACACTGTAAATACCACAAGGCAGACAACATATATATATCAATGCAAGGACAGGAAATCTCTTCTGATGGCTGCATATACACACGTGTATAAATATACACGTGTGCACTGCCTCGCCAATCAGCGAGCTACTGAGGAGTAGCCACATGGACCTGCTCGACTCAGTGCATATGGAGCCAAAGTCAACATGAAGCCAAAAATACAGAAAGTCAAATCAGCAAAATAGTCGAGCAACAATAAAGCAAGTATCACAATCATGCATGATACATGATGGACACAGCAAAGTCCAAAAATTTTCAAAACAGTTGTGAACAAGTCAAAGTGGTCAAAGCAGTTCAACAAAGATGTCAAGCAACAAAGTCAAGACAGCTCGACCAAGTATAGGTGCAGCAGCTAATGTATGCACGGAACAGTATGGTGCAAGTGTGCAAATGTGCAAAAATAGTTAAGCAAACTATACAGCATGTCTCAAGTAAACAGTTCAGCAAGCATCAAGTTCAAGCAGCAAGTCTTTGAGATGAGACAGAGATGGTGAACCAAACTCTTCAACATGTAGTTCAAAGCATTTCAATTTAAAAGGATTACATGCATGGTGCAGCCAACTTGAATTGCAAAAACATGTTCAGGGGTCAAGCAAAGTGTTCAACTAACTCAACCAAACACACATATACACATACATAATTTTATGTATATATGCATGTATGTATAACAGTGCAGACTTCAAATATGGACAGTGCAAATCAGGTTGAAGTATGCAAAGCAAAAGTGCACGACAACATGTGAATTGCATCTAAGTGTGGAGCATGAAACAGCAAGCTCAACAGGTCAATCAACGCAAACAAGAGTGATCAAGGGCACAGCCAAGTGTGTATTCAATGCAGCATGGCTCATAGTTCAGTAAAAATCTCTAGTGTTCATACTGACATCAAGCAGGATTGTGTGTATTGACAATTCAATGCACCCGTTCAAGATTTACACAAAAATCTGGAGACACAAATGATCAAAGAAAATGGACAGAGGAGCAAAAAATATATGACATACAACAGAGCATGTATGTACATGTAAACATCAAAGTGGTTCATGTACACGAGCTCAATAATGAGCACAGTTTACAGGGCAACAGTAAATTAGTTGAGCCATGATCAAATGTATACAATGGTGCATGTCTATAGCATGTCGAGGTACAGTTGTGTCTAGAACAGGTCAAAGAAAAACATTTTAATGTTTCTAGAGATGACAACTGATTTCTAGGAAATTACCAAATGTGTTGGCTACTTTCATTCCAGGGAACAACCAAACGTTTTCTATCTTTCAGGAAAGTAATTATCGAGCAAATTAGTCATGCAAGGAATTTCAAGACAATGATCAAAAAGGGAAAAGTTTTTAATTTGTTTCCAGAATTACTCGAATTTAATCAAAGAGAAATTTAAGAGACCACAATTTAAAGTTCAGTTTGTTTCCAGAAATGAACACAGTTAAGGCAATTTTTTATGGCAAGAAATTTTCCAGAAATCACAGAATTTTTCCTTTTGGCAAGAGTTTATTCGACAGAAAATTACTCAAATCATTTTGCAATCAAAAGCAGAATGAGTCAAGGATGTTTGTCAATTTTTAAATAAGGCAGCATATTTAACATTTCCAGATTTCTTGTCAATAATTTCAGGAATTCAAAGACCGAAACAAATCAGTGGGAAAATTCACAGCGACTAATTCAAGTTGACTCATTTTTAATCAAGGCCACAAATTCAATCACGCAGTCGAAAGGGAAAGTAGCCAAATCAAAGTAGGCCTAGTCATATGTGAAATCAGAGTATCGACTAGGGTTACAAATTATCCTATAAGTTTACACCAAATTCATCATCGGCAGCTATGGAAAACTAACCCAACATTCCAAATCGAAAACCCAAGCATCAAAAATTCAGAGCATAAATCGATAAATAAATTCAGAGAAACTCACGAGTTTATCAGAGAGATTCGATCTCGTTCCCATATCGCTAAACAAGAGAGCAGTAACACTCGAAGCCAGACTGAAGAACAACATCGATGTATTAGCAGTCGAATTGACTTGGGACGAAGAAGAAACCCTAGCAAATAACCCTAGCCGCCATTTATTTTCTCCAGAGTACAAAAGGAGATCGGGCAAAAGCAAAACAAAGGGGCCGGCCTTTTTTCTTATTTGACTTGCCATGACTCAAAAGAAAAAGGGGATGACCCCTCTTATTTAATCTCCTTTAGTTTATTTTAAAACAAGGGTTTCCATTTGTTTTTGTTTTTAATGTTTGTATTTTTTTTGTTTTGTAAACCGAATTCAAACAGTGTCTAGATCTGTAAAGTCTAGGTAAAACAGTTAGGGTGTTGACTGTCAGTTTCAGAGTCTATAAAATTCTGGGATACGGATTACGGGGTTGTAATTCGGGGAAATCTGATCGAGGGGATATCGACCAGTCTACGGTTTTGAGCGTAGGGTTAGTACAGGAGCAGGGAGTGCGAGTTTACAGTGTCTGTAAGCGGGATCTGTTATTAACACCTAGTAGAAACCTTAGGAATGCAGCAGTAGGCAAGATTTGCCGAAGCTGGGTATCTCTGTGTGTTATTTACTTTCTGTACTTACTTACTCTGCTTTATCTGTGCTGGGATTAATTTTTTAATTATTTGATAAACTGTGATAAACCCTATTCACCCCCCCTCTAGGGTTAATCTAGATCCAACAAATAGCACTCAAGGCCTTACACAAATGTCGTACCCATCAACCTCCCAGTAGATTAACCTAATATAGTATATATGTGGCTACCACCAATATATCTAGGTACTTCCCATGGTACCCTTCTCGCGCAGTATCCGTCATTCCGCCTCGAAAACGTATGAAACTCTCATCTTACATCGAACGACATATGAACCTCCATATTACTATACCACGTTCCGTAGAGAACTACCATCGTTATGCTATGTAAGCGTACGGACAATCATATCCAAACTCCGCGATCGAGTTCGGTCTCAAATCAGAGTAATTCCCTAATGTCTATGATACACCACCTGGTGTGATGTGCATGTACCTAGACCTGCACATGTACATTCTATCTACTATACACAGAGTCCCGTAATAGGCTGCATCTGAATGCATGGAACTCGATCGGAAGCTTTTCCATATCTGTATAGGTCTGGTAAAGAGAACAAAAGTACAAATATCTCAACTATGGTATGCATTTCCTCGGTGGTTATGGTCCCCCCTCGATCCCTCCCTCAACTCATGTAAGACCACATTAAGAGCTAAGTAACCTGCCCCTAGTAAACAATCTACATCCAAATTGGCATGTCCCGCAACCAAAGTCTCAATAGTGAAAGATCGATGGTCTGTAGGTTTAGCTCTAGTCTTTCTGCATTACACTAACTGCCGATGGCAGGAACCCAGCGATTACTATCCTTTATTTGGTCCTAACCGGCCTCTCTATAGGCAAATCATCGAATCACCCAAATGTCATACTGCCACAACCTTCTAACTGCCAAACTATCGTTGCAGTCAAGGTATACTCACTGGGCGGTAAGGCGCAGACCCACCCTCTACGAGTACAACCTAAGCATGCACTGTAATATATAGAGGACCACCATGGAGTACCCTACCACATCCCGTAGAAGCATCGTGTTTCCTTCTAGTCCCGCAGAACCAACTAGCAGAAGAATTAGATGTACATGCTCCTCTCATGCCTCCAGACACCTCAATGATCTACCCCCATTGGGTTCTTCACCTTCATACGTGCGGACTGGTCCAAGTGCCTCACGATAACATATTATTAGACCCTATGACTAATCGTTTACATGCGCTTATTCTATCTTATCAGCTTACCGGTTAACTTGATTATCAACATTTTATCTTTTATTCAAGTTATCATATTTTCTCCGAGCCCCTTATGTCTCTAAGGAATGGACCCCTCTCTCTTATTAATTCAAATATATAACTTAACCCATTTAAGTTCATTAATAAGTAGATATCATGATATTCCCTAGATTGTAGTTAACATAAGTAATTTACAATCCTTTTTACCTTATTCAATGCCACTCATTGTCTAATTTCATGTTTACAAGTTACAGTAACATGTTATACTTAATGTATAATTAAGTATATAATATCAATGCACATGTTTTCCATTTACATGTTACTTAATATATATATATATATATAATTAAGCACAACTTATTTTATTCCATAAGTTTACCTCATTCTTCCTTATTTAATCAAAAAAATCTTACACTGTCAGCACAACCTATCGTTGTTGTTTAATTATTAACTTAGTTCTCTTAACTAAGTTTTGTTAATTAATAAGTTCCCATTTAATTTTTTATAACTCATGATATAATTCCACTTGTCCTTAGGACAAGGCTACCTACTATATTGCATCCTTACTAATATAATTACGTATAATAGGTTATATTCCCCGTTCATCACATTTTCCTTGGTTCTTTAACATTAACCAAACTTTTACTGTTGTAGCATCCATTCATTACAATTAGTCACATTTATTTATTTCTCGTTATATACGTATATTCATATATGTATGTTTATGCGCCGGACCGCTCACATCAAGCTTACCACTTGTGGATGCAAGATTTGCCGGGGGCTTCCAGGCAAACTTCTACCGCAAGTTGAACTTAACCTCATGTCCTAGTGCAGTTATTTAAAATTTCCCAATTATTGTAAATTTTCCATGTAATGATGGCATATCTATTATTTAATTACAATCATGTGCATTTCCTTTATTTTAGTAAAATCTTTCACGCAACACATTAGTTTGATTTATAGAAAGATATAATGATTTATTTCCATAATGCACACTGACTTAGATCCGTAATGCACACCGACTTAGATCCGTAGTTGCAAGCCATTTTACAAATCTGATACTAAAAGAAGAGGGAAAAAGGAAGAGAATCCTAAATAAATCAGATTCAATAACTTACTACACAGTGATCAGAATTCTAGACAATTATTTAAGCCTCTTTCTTCAAAACTTGAATCAGAATTTCCTAAAACTAATATTTTATTTCCTGAGAAGATTTAGAGGAAGAAGAGAACGGCAGAGCCTAGGCGGTATTTTAGAAAATATGAGATTAAAGTTAGGCCCTGTTAGTTTATTTATAGGCGTATGAGAAAGTCTAGACCACCGGATTTAATCCATTAAAATATGAACCACACATATAAATATTCCATGTCACATAAAACAGATCTTAACGTTTTAATTAACAACGTTAATAACTTGCTCTGTATGCTTCTCTTGATTTATTTTATTCCTATTATGACTTATCATTAATTTTGAATTTCAAATTTATGCGTGTATTTACACATGCAATCCTTCCATTCCTTGTCCGTTAATTAATGCAATTAATAATGCTTTGTTCTATTCCTTTTCATGCAATCTTATTTCAAATGCAACTAACTTCTTGCCCATTATTCATTTATTATGCATTAACTTCTATCTGCTCTTATATTGCACCATTTTATTTCAACATTTGAATTTATGCATATATATATATACGTGCAACCTTTGTTTCTTTTCAAAATTCAAATGGCATTATGTCGTCATTACACTCATACCTATTTTCAATGATTGCAGATTTATTTTGGATTTCTCTTTCATATGTATATATTTATGCTCACACATATACATATATTTACATTTGCATGCATACATTTATTTTTGTACTCACCTTTATGTATGTTTTTCCTTATATGTGCATTTATACATATTTTTCTCTTAGAATATGTATAATTTTAGTCGTTCCTCTAAAATAAAAATATGGCGTCAACGAGGCCTAAACTTGCATAACTCACTTGGGAGTCACATGCTCCTACCAACTGGACTACATAGGCTTTTGTTATCAAGACTATATATAATGGTGTTCATTGTTTTTTTTAGTTTTCTTTTTATATATCTTCTTTTCATGTTTGTTGTAGTATTTCATTTAAAGATAATTTTTTCATCTTAAATCCGTTTCCTACAAACCATATGTCAAAATTTATCAGAAAATCGCCACAGACGCAATGACGTTAATTCCGTGACCAAGTTTTGAAAGCTTTTCAAAATTTTATATTTAATTAAAAATGCAGGGTGTTACATTCTCCTACCCTTAGGAAATTTCTTCCTCGAAATTCGGTAAGGGTAGAATTAAGTAATTCCTCACATAATTTACAATCATCGTGTGTGCATCCTACTTTTGCAACCATTTGTGCACTTGTGCAAAGTGTAATGTAAAATAATAATACATGAATGAAACGAATGCCTAAGTGGTACCTCCTATATGAATGTAATTTTTTCTTGATTTTTTTTGAAAACATGATGCACACATCCTAATATACTGGAAATTTCAATATGAATGATATACGTTGAAAATCAAAATACTTTTTCATCCAATTTTTCCTACACTCTTACAAAGTAAGAATGCGGTTCATCCAATTTTAGCATCCAACACCTTGTCAACCAACTTTGAATTTGCGAATTTCAGGAAAAATACAATTTTCTAAATTCAATTTCTTATGTTTCAAAAAGGTAGAAAACGGAAAACTTCACACCATGCTTTTTTCTTTTATGTACCTTTTCTATCTGTACTTGGATTTTAAGAAACTACTATATAATGGTTTCCTATCTTCCTATCCAAGCACAGTTCTCATAAGAAAATTTTCTTTATTACAGAATTTTATTTTCAACTTTCTTTGGAAAAATCCATTTTTCTAAACTATCATGTTTGTTGCTTTACTGGGTTTATTGTTTTCATTTTAGTTATGTCATTACTCTTTTTTTAGTTTATTTAACTTAATCCACTAATCTAAGTTTAATTTTCAAATAAGCCTTTTAATCCTTCAACTAAAACAGCATTCTACACAGCTACTACCAAGGACTAAGAATTCCAAGACCATGTCCCTCTTGACAAAGAAAAGTACAAACCAAAGGATTTAGACACTTTCTTACCCTTTACCTTCTAGTAGTCACCACTAGTCCTTGTTGTGTACCAACTGTCTTTTCCAAGCAACAAACTAAGCTTTATAATGCTTACGCGTTCTATGGAAATTTACCATTATTCCAAAACAGTACTTGCTATTCAATTCATAGCCTCAACATATTTCTCGTTTTCCTTAGGTACAAATCCTTACCTACTCCATGATTTTTTTTAAACATGGTTTGGTTTTATTTCATTTTCCTTCCAAATCCAAAAGCTTCAAAACTTTATTTTCTTCATTTTTTTTTCCGAACCATAAAAATATTTCATCCAAAAAAAAATGCAAACCTTTTTTTTAAATCGCAAAAACTGGAGTACACAAGGACAACCACTTCTCCATCAGTTTCACAACCGTTCATGTTTACAATGTCAGTTCATTAACATACATCTAGGTGCAAACATATACTCTAACACCCCATAATTTTAACAATACTAAAGATGATAAAACAAAAGAGTACTTAATTAAATATTCAGAATTAAAAGAAATGAACTGTGTCATTGCGTTCATCTCAGAATTCTGCTTGAGCTAGACTCCGAGTTTAAAAGGGATATCGTATGAAGAAGTTATTAAGGTTTGAAGTTTACACATGTATAAGCTAATTATATATATAAAATAAACATTTCAGAAATTCAAAATCAGTTCGAATTCGTATGCGGGAATCAACGCAGGAACCAGGCCCGTTGGGGGTCGACCCCTGCCCTAGGGGTGTCGATCCATAGGTCGACACCATAAGGGGGTGTCGACACTCCATGTCGACACCAAGGTCGACACCCCGAGATCCGAGCCTAGCCCATTTCTGCGTATGTAGACTTGTTTTGTAACAACCCGAAAATCTGGGCTAGTTTAAAATTTTTATTTTGGAAATTTTAGCGAATTTTGAATATTTAAAATGAATTATTTTAAATAATATCGACGAAAAATTTATTTTGAATATAATTCGAACGTATATTTTATATACGTCGTCGTTAGAATATATATAATTATAAAAGGAATTGAAAAATGGCGGGTAGTTCGATAATTCGATTTCAAACTTCAATTGAATGTACTGGGTGCAAAATAATCCGGATTTTAGTGAAACCAAAAATAATAAGATCTAATTGATAATATCTTTCCAACGAATCCGAAAAATCAAAATTTCATAGCGGGGATCAAAAGATATGTCCAGTTGAAAATTCTGAATAGTCGCTATGGAATTCAGGCCCTTGAAAATGGAAATTTTGCAAACGACCTCGGATTTCGACGAAACCACTTTTGTTGGATCTGTGATGTCAAATTATTGCTAGGTTCCAATTTTCATAATTTTTCGATTCAATATGTGAGTGTGGCAAAGGAAAACGTGTTTGACCAGTTTTAGTTGATTTTAATCGACTGGAAAATGGCCATTTTTCCAACGGTCTCAGAATTCGACGAAACTAGTTTTGTTAGGACCGTATCGTCAATACGAAGCTAGAAAATATTTTTCTGGAATTTTTCGAGTTAGTATGTGACCCCGGTAAATTGAAATGCGCGTTCAAATTCAATATATAGAGTTATTTGTTGATTTTCACAAAAACTGATCGAAACGATCGAATCAGCCTACGAAACATATCCCATTGTGTTCGGAATGGGAGTAATACGCTATAGACGACAGTCGGTGGGCCTCGTTTCGGGGTCGAAATAAAAAGTCAACTTTTTTAAAATTAAAATAATAATATAATTAAATTATATTTATACTTAACCCCCCTTTCCTCTTCATTCAGAAACGTAAATAAAGAAAAAACCCCGATCCCCTTTTCCCGCTTACCCCCCCCTCGCGCGATCAATGCCGCCACCGCACTTCGGAGCTCCCCACCACCGTCGCCGCCCTCTCCAGCTCGACCTCCGCTCCACCCTCCGCCGTGGTTTGGGCCACCGCACCCTCTCCTCCCCCATCGCGACCTCCCACTAACCTCGCACCTCCCTCCTTCTGATCGACGTGCCGCAGAAATCCCCCTTCCTCCTTCGATAACTGTGAGACTTTACTTGATTTATTTCAGTTTTTTTATTTAATTCGAATTGGGTTTTATTTTCTGATTTTTGAATATTTATAACATGTTTAAAAATCAGTTTTTGAATGTTTATAGCATGGATAAAATCAGTTTTAAAAAGTTCGGACCTTTGTAAATCAATATGGTATAGTTTTTAAAGATAAAAATTCGATTTTTATATATTGAATAGCGAAGTAAAAATTCGATTTTTATATATTGAATAGCAATATAAAAATGTGATTTTTATATATGTAGTGGCTACGGGCAACGAAAGTGAAGAAAGGCGAGAACGATGAAGATTTCTCTAAATGAAGAGTCGTGGTATTGGATAGCTTTCGTTGAGAACTTCTCACTCTTCAATTTCTTTTTCTAGTAATATATATATATACTAGGATGCAGACGGTGTTTAGTAGCACCCGACACCCGTCATCCACAGACCATGGATGGCTTGTTTGTTAAATTGTTTGGTTGTGTAGGTGGTTAGTTTATTTGGTTTGAATTGAATTGTTTGGTGAAATAGAATGGATTTGATTGATGTGAATGGCGTGGGCCTTCACTAGACCGGGGATAAGGCTAGGCCTTGTCCCGTTTCTAGTATCGTGCCACTATGCCGCCGAAATTTTCTAAAATAAGTTAGAAAAATAAAAACATCATTTTTATTTTTTAAATGAACTAAATAGAGATTCATGTGTTAAAATAAAATATTTTATCGTTAAAAATATAATTTTTAACGTGAATGTAAATAAATAAATATTCATTTACAAACCGGACAGTTTGTTTATGTACACCTATTTGAAGGACATTGATTGGGATGATAAATTTTACACATCGCCCAACCACACGAATAAAATCTGTGTTTGATTGTTTGAAACCCCACACGGGTATTGGGATAATATACGACATACACTAATCCCAATAATTAGTTGTATGTCGATCGATTGATTGACAGGCTGTCATAAGCGTTAGATATCTATATTTGATGCTTATACAGTGTAGTGCACTTTGGATGATGGTTGATTATTTATCGTTGCTATTATATACATTTGTTGTATGGAATCCATATAATTAACTTTATATGGTAATTGATTGGGCCTCATTCCAATCGGGAAAATAAAGAATATTATAAAATAAAGGTTCATGTGTTGACCGTACTCATACGTTGAGATTAGTCATGTGTTGAACGAAATATTTTAATAATAAAATTTACATCTTTATCAATATAAAATAAAGGTTCATGTGTTGACAGTACTCATTCGTTGAGATTAGTCATGTGTTGAACGAAATATTTTGAAATAGAATATTTGAAAATAGAAATATACGAAGCCGTGTTGATTAGAGATGCGCTATCTTGACGCGAACGATATTTATATCGATTATATTCATTTTTATTGAATTGAATTGAATATATAACGAATTCGAATAGAATTGAATAGAAAACGAATTCGAACTGAATGGAATATAAAACGAATTTATAAGGAAAAATTCAATTTTGATTTAAATTGGAAATGAAAGTTGAAATGTTTTGAAACGAATTTAAACTATTTATAAAGTTTGTTTTAAATAGAAATCGACGAAATATATATTATATATATAATATAATGGCCTGAATAGAACGCGCCGCGGCAGGTCGCGAATTTCGACCATTGACTTCGAACGGACATTACGGGAGATTCGACCGTCGGATTCTCCTAAAACCGGAACCGTTGGGTTCATATCGAAAAGAGCTTTCTAACGAATATTAGAAATTTGAAATCTAACGGTTGGATTTGGAGATACGTCCAAATCAAATTTGGAAAAGGTCGTTGTAAGTACAGTTCGATGGCCGTTGATGGAAATCGACTGTACGGGCCTTGATAAAATTATTAAAAATAGTAATAATTTGTGTAAAATCATAAGAAATGATTTGGGAAAAATTGGGATGAAAACTCCATATTTGAAAAGATAAAAATAGATTTTTATCGAAATGAACTAGTTTGAACTGAAATTAAAACCCATTTATTTTTAAATAAATAAATTGGATTTGAGATGGGTTTTTAATAGAATTGATTTGTGGGTTTATCATGAAGGGTGTTTTACATGACACTTGTTCTTTAACCCGGTAAATAAATAGAATGTGATTTGGGTTTGTCGTGAACTGTTTTTTAAATGACGTTAGTTCTTTAACACAGTGAAAGGAGGTTTAAATGAATCTGCAATTAAATTGAAATGTGAATTGATAATCAAAATTATCAAATTTAGAAATTGAGCGAGAATGGAGTATTACCAGTTTTGCTCCAAAGCGATAGCTAAATCTTTAATTAGATTTGAACGTGAAATGGTAATTAATTTTACCGATAACACCGTGGTGTTAGATATGGAGTGTTACCAGTTTTGCTTCATGGGATGAATAGGTTGGGATAGGGAAATAAAATAAATAATTACTTCGGTACGGTTCGCTAATCTCGCCTAGTTTGGAAAAACCATAATTTGGTTTTTAACGACATCCAAAGGAAGATTAAAGGATAAATTTTAAAGAATTTATCTTGGATAAAATTAATGGGAACCTTTCCCTAAGAATGTGATTTCGTGAATAAAAGGATATTCTGCATTGGAATGAGGCGTATGTTGTGTTTGTGTAACATTTGTTTTTAATATACTCGGGTTGTTCGGAAAGGCCGGGTTTATACCTATTCTGAATAACCGATTCGACGATATGTCGAAGATGAAGACGGTGGTCGAAGACCGGAAGTCTTCACATCGTTTGGATGATTACTGATGATCCTGATTGGGCTGTACACCCAAGAGGATGGAAATAGTTGGTGGTCGTCCAGACGTACTTGGAGATGGATGGTTATGCGAGGAAAGTGCCTCCGGTTTCGTTCAGACCCAGAACGAACTTGTAAATGGATTGTGTGTCTGACATTGGATTTTATTCTGTGTTGATTGATTTCTGTTAAATATATATCTGTTTGGCGGCGGAGAATTTATTCTCTTGCTTAACGCCCTTCTCTGAGACGTACGAGTTTAGAGGTTATATATCGATAGATATCAATCGCATGGCATGAATTGCATGTGTGTCACGCTGAGTTGCATGGATCAAGGCTTCTGTTGAAAAGCAAAGTCTTGTGGTTGATGATCAAAGCACGGCCTACGTGGCAGCTTTGTGTATAACGTGAATTCGCGAGCCTCACACCTCGGTATGAGTCAAAAACGGGATACGGACTACAGGGAGAGCACGACGTTTCTTTCTAGCTTTGGTGGTGTCAGTGACTTACCAGCCCTGACATTTATATACTTTTCACCTTTGTGGTTGTTGGATGAGGCGCCTCGATTTTAGGTATGTAAGGACCGGGAAACGTGTGTTTGGGAATTGCCAATCCTCTAACGTAAGTGTGGACCGGCCCTGAAGATCCAGGGCGGCCCAGAGTGCGTAGCCCTGAGACATTTGCTAGAGTGTCTCGAAGCGGAGAGGAGCTTGCCCCTTGCCTCGACTCATGACGGAAACCCAATTTCCAATACGTGTATTTCGGCTTTATTTGTAGAGCCTAGTATGGCGACATAGTGGTATGAGGCACTTATGCCGTCTATGATTTTTATTTATGATGGAAATTGTTTTGACACTATACCCTTATTATAGTATCAAATGATTTGTTTTAAACGTACCAAGCATGTTTGGCTGTTATAAGGTAAAACCCTATCCTCCGGCTTGCATTGCATTGTGTGATGGGACCTGGGTCTTATAATAGCTTCATTTTTCGAAAAAGCATTGCGCTGTTTATTCTCTGCACTAGTATTCTTGGGAGGAAACCCGTTCCGTGTTATACGGCGTGGTCCCTTGAATTACTCTCTTTTAAAGTAAAGTTTTAAATAACTGTTTTAGTTCTCACACCAGTCACATGACTGACCTGGAGTTTATTGTTTTAACCTAAACTCTGGGTGTCCCTATTTTCCGCACGGGCAGCTAGTAGTTTTGGTTTTGCAGATATATATTCACAGGATCCTGGTTTACAGCTGGAATGATATCCGGAAAGCTCTGTATTCGTATATCACCTTCAGTAGTGCTTTGTATTATTTTCCACTGCTATGTAATTTATTGTAATCTCTGATATTTATCGAATTTAATTTATTCATTTATACTCTGTATATTCTGGTATTTGATGGAATTGTTGTAATAACAATGAAATGTTCTTCCGTCTGCGTTTTGATTTGTCTTGTTCTCAAACGATCAGGGGTTTCGAACGGTCTAGATCGGTTTAACGACTGATTCAGATCGAGCGAAATCCCCGGCCGTCACATTTGGTATCAGAGCTTTGGTTTACAGAGCTCGAGAACAAGACACATTAGAACCAGACGAAAGAATTCATCAGATATTGGATTAGTAATATCCAATTAGAATGACTTGTTAGAGATAGGATCAGTAGTATCCTAGAACGAGTGTGAAGAGTATATTTTTCAAATGAAAACAATTTTGTTTTGAAAATTTAAATCGTTTTACACGTATTTGAATATTTATTTATTTTGAATTTGGACAATCCGCTATATAAAGATTTTGCACATACGCGTCATGAACGTATATTCGAAGTTTTAATATACCGGATAGATATAGAACCGCACTCTAGTAGCCCGGAGATGTTCTGATGGTGGTTCGAAACACCATCAGCATTTATTTTCGAGTGACGAAGGTGTGATTTTCTATATATTTCCATTAGACTGGTGTGAGAACCAAAACCAATATAGCAAGAACACATTGTTGTGAATTGGCATCAAAAACATGATTTCTGTATATATATATATATATCAAAATTATGAATTTGAAACGTTAATTCACTAATTGATTGATGTTTGTGTTGTTTGTTTATTTGTTTGATAATTTTGAACCATTTAGCCTAATTGAATCAAATATTGAATTGTATTGAAAATTGGTCGCATTTGCTTGCATATACATATACTTACATTGAACAGGTCATAGCAAGGAGGCTAGAGCAGAGAATAAAATTTGTTTGCCCGACAAATAGGTACATGTTTACTATAATTTACTGTTTTGTTCGGGTGATGATGATTTTATGAGCCTATTGGCTAGCCGCTTGGCTTTTTCTTTTTCTTTTTGAGATCAGAAGGCCTATATGGCAATTTTAGTATTTTCCCGTGGCTCCCGGTGCAGGGGAGGTTATGGCGAAATTTTTCGAAAATTTAGGGTGTTAGCCAATTTTTTTTTGAAAATTTAAAAATTATCAGAAACTGAAAAGTTGGAGAATGGAAGCCAAATCGAACGTAGAGTTGATTAATCAAACCACTTTCGACTTTGTTCCTTTTCGGGGACGAAAAGTTTTAAGTGGGGGAGATTGTAACAACCCGAAAATCTGGGCCAGTTTAAAATTTTTATTTTGGCAATTTTAGCGAATTTTGAATATTTAAAATGAATTATTTTAAATAATATCGACGAAAAATTTATTTTGAATATAATTCGAACGTATATTTTATATACGTCGTCGTTAGAATATATATAATTATATATAATTATAAAAGGAATTGAAAATGGCGCGGTAGTTCGATAATTCGATTTCAAACTTCAATTGAATGTACCGGGTGCAAAATAATCCGGATTTTAGTGAAACCAAAAATAATAGGATCTAATTGATAATATCTTTCCAACGAATCCGAAAAATCAAAATTTCATAGCGGGGATCAAAAGATATGTCCAG
This sequence comes from Allium sativum, assembly GCA_030737875.1. NCBI lineage: Eukaryota > Viridiplantae > Streptophyta > Magnoliopsida > Asparagales > Amaryllidaceae > Allium > Allium sativum. The sequence goes on along the minus strand of CM060916.1, from coordinate 785,029,322 downwards.
TTGAAAATTCTGAATAGTCGTTATGGAATTCAGGCCCTTGAAAATGGAAATTTTGCAAACGACCTCGGATTCGTGATGTCAAATTATTGCTAGGTTCCAATTTTCATAATTTTTTGATTCAATATGTGAACGTGGCAAAGGAAAACGTGTTTGACCAGTTTTAGTTGATTTTAATCGACTGGAAAATGGCCATTTTTCCAACGGTCTCAGAATTCGACGAAACTAGTTTTGTTAGGACCGTATCGTCAATACGAAGCTAGAAAATATTTTTCTGGAATTTTTCGAGTTAGTATGTAACCCCGGTAAATTGAAATGCGCGTTCAAATTTAATATATAGAGTTATATGTTGATTTTGACGAAAACTGATCGAAATGATCGAATCAGCCTACGAAACATATCCCATTGTGTTCGGAATGGGGGTAATACGCTATGGATGATAGTCGGTGGGCCTCGTTTCAGGGTCGAAATAAAAAGTCAACTTTTTTAAAATTAAAATAATAATATAATTAAATTATATTTATACTTAACTCCCCTCTTTCCTCTTCATTCAGAAACGTAAATAAAGAAAAAAACCCGATCCCCATTTCCCGCTTACCCCCCCCCCCCTCGCGCGATCAACGCCGCAACCGCCCTTTGGAGCTCCCCACCACCGTCGCCGCCCTCTCCAGCTCGACCTCCGCTCCACCCTCCGCCGTGGTTTGGGCCACCGCACCCTCCCCCCCCCCCCCCATCGCGACCTCCCACTAACCTCGCACCTCCCCCCTTCTGATCGACGCGCCGCAGAAACCCCCCCTTCCTCCTTCGATAACTGTGAGTCTTTACTTGATTTATTTCAGTTTTTTTATTTAATTCGAATTGGGTTTTATTTTCTGATTTTTGAATATTTATAACAAGTTTAAAAATCAGTTTTTGAATGTTTATAACATGGATAAAATCAGTTTTAAAAAGTTCGGACCTTTGTAAATCAATATGGTATAGTTTTTAAAGATAAAAATTCGATTTTTATAAATTGAATAGCGAAGTAAAAATTCGATTTTTATATATTGAATAGCAATATAAAAATGTGATTTTTATATATGTAGTGGCTAAGGGCAACGAAAGTGAAGAAAGGCGAGAACGATGAAGATTTCTCTAAATGAAGAGTCGTGGTATTGGATAGCTTTCGGTGAGAACTTCTCACTCTTCAATTTCTTTTTCTAGTAATATATATATATATACTAGGATGCAGACGGTGTTTAGTAGCACCCGGCACCCGTCATCCACAGACCATGGATGGCTTGTTTGTTAAATTGTTTGGTTGTGTAGTTGGTTAGTTTATTTGGTTTGAGTTGAATTGTTTGGTGAAATGGAATGGATTTGATTGATGTGAATGGCGTGGGCCTTCAGTAGACCGGGGATAAGGCTAGGCCTTGTCCCGTTTCTAGTATCGTGCCGTTATGCCGCCGAAATTTTCTAAAATAAGTTAGAAAAATAAAAACATCATTTTTATTTTTTAAATGAACTGAATAGAGATTCATGTGTTAAAATAAAATATTTTATCGTTAAAAATATAATTTTTAACGTGAATGTGAATAAATAGATATTCATTTACAAACCGGACGGTTTGTTTATGTACACCTATTTGAAGGACATTGATTGGGACGATAAATTTTACACATCGCCCAACCGCACGAATAAAATCTGTGTTTGATTGTTTGTAACCCCATACGGGTATTGGGATAACATACGGCATACACTAACCCAATAATTAGTTGTATGTTGATCGATTGATTGACAGGCTGTCATAAGCGTTAGATTTCTATATTTGATGCTTATACAGTGTAGTGCACTTTGGATGATGGTTGATTATTTATCGTTTCTATTATGTACATTTTTTGTATGGAATCCATATAATTAACTTTATATGGTAATTGATTGGGCCTCATTCCAATCGGGAAAATAAAGAATATTATAAAATAAAGGTTCATGTGTTGACCGTACTCATCCGTCGAGATTAGTCATGTGTTGAACGAAATATTTTAATAATAAAATTTACATCTTTATCAATATAAAATAAAGGTTCATGTGTTAACAATACTCATTCGTTGAGATTAGTCATGTGTTGAACGAAATATTTTGAAATAGAATATTTGAAAATAGAATATTTGAAAATAGAAATATATGAAGCCGTGTTGATTAGAGATGCGCTATTTTGACGCGAATGATATTTATATCGGTTATATTCATTTTTATTGAATTGAATTGAATATATAACGAATTCAAATAGAATTGAATAGAAAACGAATTCGAACTGAATGGAATGTAAAACGAATTTATAAGGAAAAATTCAATTTTGATTTAAATTGGAAATGAAAGTTGAAATGTTTTGAAACGAATTTAAACTATTTATAAAGTTTGTTTTAAATAGAAATCGACGAAATATATATTATATATATAATATAATGGCCTGAATAGAACGCGCCGCGCCGCGGCAGTTCACGAATTTCGACCATTGACTTCGAACGGACATTACGGGAGATCCGACCGTCAGATTCTCCTAAAACCGGAACCGTTGGGTTCGTATCGAAAAGAGCTTTCTAACGAATATTAGAAATTTGAAATCTAACGGTTGGATTTGGAGATACGTCCAAATCAAATTTGGAAAAGGTCGTTGTAAGTGCAGTTCGATGGCCGTTGATGGAAATCGACTGTACGGGCCTTGATAAAATTATTAAAAAATAGTAATAATTTGTGTAAAATCATAAGAAATGATTTGGGAAAAATTGGGATGAAAAACTCCATATTTGAAAAGATAAAAATAGATTTTTATCGAAATGAACTAGTTTGAACTGAAATTAAAACCCATTTATTTTTAAATAAATAAATTGGATTTGAGATGGGTTTTAAATAGAATTGATTTGTGGGTTTATCATGAAGGGTGTTTTACATGACACTTGTTCTTAAACCCGGTAAATAAATAGAATGTGATTTGGGTTTGTCGTGAACTGTGTTTTAAATGACGTTAGTTCTTTAACCCAGTAAAAGGAGTTTTAAATGAATCTGCAATTAAATTGAAATGTGAATTGATAATCTAAATTATCAAATTTAGAAATTGAGCGAGAATGGAGTATTACCAGTTTTGCTCCAAAGCGATAGTTAAATCTTTAATTAGATTTGAACGTGAAATGGTAATTAATTTTACCGATAACACCGTGGTGTTAGATATGGAGTGTTACCAGTTTTGCTTCATGGGATGAATAGGTTGGGATAGGGAAATAAAATAAATAATTACTTCGGTACAGTTCGCTAATCTCGACTAGTTTGGAAAAACCATAATTTGGTTTGAAACGACATCCAAAGGAAGATTAAAGGATAAATTTTAAAGAATTTATCTTGGATAAAATTAATGGGAACCTTTCCCTAAGAATGTGATTTCGTGAATAAAAGGATATTCTGCATTGGAATGAGGCGTATGTTGTGTTTGTGTAACATTTGTTTCTAATATACGCGGGTTGTTCGGAAAGGCCGGGTTTATACCTATTCTGAATAACCGATTCGATGATATGTCGAAGATGAAGACGGTGGTCGAAGACCGGAAGTCTACACATCGTTTGGATGATTACTGATGATCCTGATTGGGCTGTACACCCAAGAGGATGGAAATAGTTGGTGGTCGTCCAGACGTACTTGGAGATGGATGGATATGCGAGGAAAGTGCCTCCGGTTTCGTTCAGACCCAGAACGAACTTGTAAATGGATTGTGTGTCTGACATTGGATTTTATTCTGTGTTGATTGATTTCTGTTAAATATATATTTGTTTGGCGACGGAGAATTTATTCTCTTGCTTAACGCCCTTCTCTGAGACGTACGAGCTTAGAGGTTATATATCGATAGATATCAATCGCATGGCATGAATTTCCTGTGTGTCACGCTGAGTTGCATGGATCAAGGCTTTTGTTGAAAAGCAAAGTCTTGTGGTTGATGATCAAAGCACGGCCTATGTGGCAGCTTTGTGTATAACGTGAATTCGCGAGCCTCACACCTCGGTATGAGTCAAAAACGGGATACAGACTGTAGGGAGAGCACGACGTTTCTTTCTAGCTTTGGTGGTGTCAGTGACTTACCAGCCCTGACATTTATATACTTTTCACCTTTGTGGTTGTTGGATGAGGCGCCTCGATTTTAGGTCTGTAAGGACCGGGAAACGTGTGTTCAGGAATTCCCAATCCTCTAACGTAAGTGAGGACCGGCCCTGAAGATCCAGGGTTGCCCAGAGTGCGTAGCCCTGAGACATTTGCTAGAGTGTCTCGAAGCGGAGAGGAGCTTGCCCCTTGCCTAGACTCATGACGGAAACCCAATTTCCAATACGTGTATTTCGGCTTTATTTGTAGAGCCTAGTATGGCGACATAGTGGTATGGGGCACTTATGTCGTCTATGATTTATATTTATGATGGAAATTGTTTTGACACTATACACTTATTATAGTATCAAATGATTTGTTTTAAACGTACCAAGCATGTTTGGCTATTATAAGGTAAAACCCTATCCTCCGGCTTGCGTTGCATTGTGTGATGGGACCTGGGTCTTATAATAGCTTCATTTTTGGAAAAAGCATTGCGCTGTTTATTCTATGCACTGGTATTATTGGGAGGAAACCCGTTCCGTGTTATACGGCGTGGTCCCTTGAATTACTCTCTTTTAAAGTAAAGTTTTAAATAACTGTTTTAGTTCTCACACCAGTCACATGACTGACCTGGAGTTTATTGTTTTAACCTAAAGTCTGGGTGCCCCTATTTTCCGCATGGGTAGCTAGTAGTTTTGGTTTTGCAGATTTATATTCACAGGATCCTGGTTTACAGCTGGAATGATATCCGGAAAGCTCTGTATCCGTATATCACCTTCAGTAGTGCTTTGTATTATTTTCCGCTGCTATATAATTTATTGTAATCTCTGATATTTATCGAATGTAATTTATTCATTTATACTCTGTTTATTCTGGTATCTGATGGAATTGTTGTAATAACAATGAAATGTTCTTCCGTCTGCGTTCTGATTTGTCCTGTTCTCAAACGATCAGGGGTTTCGAACGGTCTAGATCGGTTTAACGACTGATTCGGATCGAGCGAAATCCCCGGCCGTCACATTTGGTATCAGAGCTTTGGTTTACAGAGCTCGAGAATAAGACACATTAGAGCCAGACGAAAGAATTCATCAGATATTGGATTAGTAATATCCAATTAGAATGACTCGTTAGAGATAGGATCAGTAGTATCCTAGAACGAGTGTGAAGAGTATATTTTTCAAATGAAAACAATTTTGTTTTGAAAATTTAAATCGTTTTACACGTATTTGAATATTTATTTATTTTGAATTTGGACAATCCGCTATATAAGGATTTTGCACATACGCGTCATGAACGTATATTCGAAGTTTTAATATACCGGATAGATATAGAACCGCACTCTAGTAGCCCGGAGATGTTCTGATGGTGGTTCGAAACACCATCAGCATTTATTTTCGAGTGACGAAGGTGTGATTTTCTATATATTTCCATTAGACTGGTGTGAGAACCAAAACCAATATAACAAGAACACACTGTTGTGAATTGGCATCAAAAACATGATTTCTGTATATATATATCAAAATTATGAATTTGAAACGTTAAATTCACTAATTGATTGATGTTTGTGTTGTTTGTTTATTTGTTTGATAATTTTGAACCATTTAGCCTAATTGAATTAAATATTGAATTGTATTGAAAATTGGTCGCATTTGCTTGCATATACATATACTTACATTGAACAGGTCATAGCAAGGAGGCTAGAGCAGAGAATAAAATTTGTTTGCCCGACAAATAGGTACATGTTTATTATAATTTACTGTTTTGTTTGGGTGATGATGATTTTATGAGCCTATTGGCTAGCCGCTTGGCTTTTTCTTTTTCTTTTTGAGATCAGAAGGCCTATACGGCAATTTCGGGATTTTCCCGTGGTTCCCGATGACGGGGAGGTTATGGCGAAATTTTTCGAAAATTTAGGGTGTTAGCCAAATTTTTTTTGAAAAATTAAAAATTCTCAGAAACTGAAAAGTTGGAGAATGGAAGCCAGATCGAACGTAGAGTTGATTAATCAAACCACTTTCGACTTTGTTCCTTTTCGGGGACGAAAAGTTTTAAGTGGGGGAGATTGTAACAACCCGAAAATCTGGGCCAGTTTAAAATTTTTATTTTGGCAATTTTAGCGAATTTTGAATATTTGAAATGAATTATTTTAAATAATATCGATGAAAAATTTATTTTGAATATAATTCGAACGTATATTTTGTATACGTCATCGTTAGAATATATATAATTATAAAAGGAATTGAAAATGGCGCGGTAGTTCGATAATTCGATTTCAAACTTCAATTGAATGTACCGGGTGCAAAATAATCCGGATTTTAGTGAAACCAAAAATAATAGGATCTAATTGATAATATCTTTCCAACGAATCCGAAAATCCAAAATTTCATAGCGGGGATCAAAAGATATGTCCAGTTGAAAATTCTGAATAGTCGCTATGGAATTCAGGCCCTTGAAAATGGAAATTTTGCAAACGACCTCGGATTTCGACGAAACCACTTTTGTTGGATCCATGTTGTCAAATTATTTCTAGGTTCCAATTTTCATAATTTTTCGATTCAATATTTGAGCGTGGCAAAGGAAAACGTGTTTGACCAGTTTCAGTTGATTTTAATCGACTGGAAAATGGCCATTTTTCGAACGGTCTCAGAATTCGACGAAACTAGTTTTGTTAGGACCGTATCGTCAATACGAAGCTAGAAAATATTTTTCTGGAATTTTTCGAGTTAGTATGTGACCCCGGTAAATTGAAATGCGCGTTCAAATTCAATATATAGAGTTATATGATGATTTTGACGAAAACTGGTCGAAATGATCGAATCTGCCTACGAAACGTATCCCATTGTGTTCGGAATGGGGGTAATACGCTATGGACGACAGTCGGTGGGCCTCATTTCGGGGTCGAAATAAAAAGTCAACTTTTTTAAAATTATAATAATATAACTAAATTATATTTATACTTAACCCCTCCTTTCCTCTTCATTCAGAAACGTAAATAAAGAAAAAACTCCGATCCCCTTTTCCCGCTTACCCCCCCCACTCGCGCGATCAACGCCGCCACCGCCCTTCGGAGCTCCGCACCACCGTCGCCGCCCTCTCCAGCTCGACCTCCTCTCCACCCTCCACCGTGGTTTGGGCCACCGCACCCTCTCCCCCCCATCGCGACCTCCCACTAACCTCGCACCTCCCCCCTTCTGATCGACGCGCCGCAGAAACCCCCCTTACTCCTTCGATAACTGTGAGTCTTTACTTGATTTATTTCAGTTTTTTTATTTAATTCGAATTGGGTTTTATTTTCTGATTTTTGAATATTTATAACATGTTTAAAAATCAGTTTTTGAATGTTTATAGCATGGATAAAATCAGTTTTAAAATGTTTGGACCTTTGTAAATCAATATGGTATAGTTTTTAAAGATAAAAATTCGATTTTTATATATTGAATAGCGAAGTAAAAATTCGATTTTTATATATTGAATAGCAATATAAAAATGTGATTTTTATATATGTAGTGGCTACGGGCAACGAAAGTGAAGAAAGGCGAGAACGATGAAGATTTCTCTAAATGAAGAGTCGTGGTATTGGATAGCTTTCGGTGAGAACTTCTCACTCTTCAATTTCTTTTTCTAGTAATATATATATATACTAGGATGCAGACGGTGTTTAGTAGCACCCGTCATCCACAGACCATGGATGGCTTGTTTGTTAAATTGTTTGGTAGTGCAGTTGGTTAGTTTATTTGGTTTGAATTGAATTGTTTGGTGAAATGGAATGGATTTGATTGATGTGAATGGTGTGGACCTTCACTAGACCGGGGATAAGGCTAGGCCTTGTCCCGTTTCTAGTATCGTGCCGTTATCCCGCCGAAATTTTCTAAAATAAGTTAGAAAAATAAAAACATCATTTTTATTTTTTAAATGAACTGAATAGAGATTCATGTGTTAAAATAAAATATTTTATCGTTAAAAATATAATTTTTAACGCGAATGTGAATAAATAAATATTCATTTACAAACCGGACGGTTTGTTTATATACACCATTTGAAGGACATTGATTGGGACGATAAATTTTACACATCGCCCAACCGCACGAATAAAATCTATGTTTGATTGTTTGAAACCCCACACGGGTATTGGGATAATATACGGCATACACTAATACCAATAATTAGTTGTATGTCGATCGATTGATTGACAGGCTGTCATAAGCGTTAGATATCTATATTTGATGCTTATACAGTGTAGTGCACTTTGGATGATGGTTGATTATTTATCGTTGCTATTATATACATTTGTTGTATGGAATCCATATAAATAACTTTATATGGTAATTGATTGGGCCTCATTCCAATCGGGAAAATAAAGAATATTATAAAATAAAGGTTCATGTGTTGACCGTACTCATCCGTTGAGATTAGTCATGTGTTGAACGAAATATTTTAATAATAAAATTTACATCTTTATCAATATAAAATAAAGGTTCATGTGTTGACAGTACTCATTCGTTGAGATTAGTCATGTGTTGAACGAAATATTTTGAAATAGAATATTTAAAAATAGAATATTTGAAAATAGAAATATATGAAGCCGTGTTGATTAGAGATGCGCTATTTTGACGCAAACAATATTTATATCGATTATATTCATTTTTATTGAATTGAATTGAATATATAACGAATTTGAATAGAATTGAATAGAAAACGAATTCGAACTGAATGGAATATAAAACGAATTTATAAGGAAAAATTCAATTTTGATCTAAATTGGAAATGAAAGTTGAAATGTTTTGAAACGAATTTAAACTATTTATAAAGTTTGTTTTAAATAGAAATCGAGGAAATATATATTATATTATATATATATATATATATATATAATATAATGGCCTGAATAGAACGCGCCGCGCCGCGGCAGTTCGCGAATTTCTACTATTGACTTCGAACGGACATTACGGGAGATCCGACCGTCGGATTCTCCTAAAACCAGAACCGTTGGGTTGGTATCGAAAAGATCTTTCTAACGAATATTAGAAATTTGAAATCTAACGGTTGGATTTGGAGATACGTCCAAATCAAATTTGGAAAAGGTCGTTGTAAGTGCAGTTCGATGGCCGTTGATGGAAATCGACTGTACGGGCCTTGATAAAATTATTAAAAATAGTAATAATTTGTGTAAAATCATAAGAAATGATTTGGGAAAAATTGGGATGAAAAACTCCATATTTGAAAAGATAAAAATAATTTTTTATCGAAATGAACTAGTTTGAACTGAAATTAAAACCCATTTATTTTTAAATAAATAAATTGGATTTGAGATGGGTTTTAAATAGAATTGATTTGTGGGTTTATCGTGAAGGGTGTTTTACATGACACTTGTTCTTTAACCTGGTAAATAAATAGAATGTTATTTGGGTTTGTCGTGAACTGTGTTTTAAATGACGTTAGTTCTTTAACCCAGTAAAAGGAGTTTTAAATGAATCTGCAATTAAATTGAAATGTGAATTGATAATCTAAATTATCAAATTTAGAAATTGAGCGAGAATGGAGTATTACCAGTTTTGCTCCAAAGCGATAGTTAAATCTTTAATTAGATTTGAACGTGAAATGGTAATTAATTTTACCGATAACACCGTGGTGTTAGATATGGAGTGTTACCAGTTTTGCTTCATGGGATGAATAGGTTGGGATAGGGAAATAAAATAAATAATTACTTCGGTACGGTTCGCTAATCTCGACTAGTTTGGAAAAACCATAATTTGGTTTGAAACGACATCCAAAGGAAGATTAAAGGATAAATTTTAAAGAATTTATCTTGGATAAAATTAATGGGAACCTTTCCCTAAGAATGTGATTTCGTGAATAAAAGGATATTCTGCATTGGAATGAGGCGTATGTTGTGTTTGTGTAACATTTGTTTTTAATATACGCGGGTTGTTCGGAAAGGCCGGGTTTATACCCATTCTGAATAACCGATTCGACGATATGTCGAAGATGAAGACGGTGGTCGAAGACCGGAAGTCTTCACATCGTTTGGATGATTACTGATGATCCTGATTGGGCTGTACACCCAAGAGGATGGAAATAGTTGGTGGTCGTCTAGACGTACTTGGAGATGGATGGATATGCGAGGAAAGTGCCTCCGGTTTCGTTCAGACCCAGAACGAACTAGTAAATGGATTGTGTGTCTGACATTGGATTTTATTCTATGTTGATTGATTTCTGTTAAATATATATCTGTTTGGCGGCGGAGAATTTATTCTCTTGCTTAACGCCCTTCTCTGAGACATACGAGCTTAGAGGTTATATATCGATAGATATCAATCGCATGGCATGAATTGCCTGTGTGTCACGCTGAGTTGCATGGATCAAGGCTTCTGTTGAAAAGCAAAGTCTTGTGGTTGATGATCAAAGTACGGCCTACGTGGCAGCTTTGTGTATAACGTGAATTCGCGAGCCTCACACCTCGGTATGAGTCAAAAATGGGATACGGACTGCAGGGAGAGCACGGCGTTTCTTTCTAGCTTTGGTGGTGTCAGTGACTTACTATAGTGGTATGGGGCACTTATGCCGTCTATGATTTATATTTATGATGGAAATTGTTTTGACACTATACACTTATTATAGTATCAAATGATTTGTTTTAAACGTACCAAGCATGTTTGGCTGTTATAAGGTAAAACCCTATCCTCCGGCTTGCGTTGCATTGTGTGATGGGACCTGGGTTTTATAATAGCTTCATTTATCGAAAAAGCATTGCGCTGTTTATTCTATGCACTGGTATTCTTGGGAGGAAACTCGTTCCGTGTTATACGGCGTGGTCCCTTGAATTACTCTCTTTTAAAGTAAAGTTTTAAATAACTGTTTTAGTTCTCACACCAGTCACATGACTGACCTGGAGTTTATTGTTTTAACCTAAACTCTGGGTGCCCCTATTTTCCGCACGGGCAGCTAGTAGTTTTGGTTTTGCAGATTTATACTCACAGGATCCTGGTTTACAGCTGGAATGATATCCGGAAAGCTCTGTATCCGTATATCACCTTCAGTAGTGCTTTGTATTATTTTCTGCTGCTATGTAATTTATTGTAATCTCTGATATTTATCGAATGTAATTTATTCATTTATACTATGTATATTCTGGTATCTGATGGAATCGTTGTAATAACAATGAAATGTTCTTCCGTCTGCATTCTGATTTGTCCTGTTCTCAAACGATCAGGGGTTTCTAACGGTCTAGATCGGTTTAACGACTGATTCGGATCGAGCGAAATCCCCGGCCGTCACATGTTTTATGACTAGATTCGTGAACCCTAAGCTATAAATAAGACCTCATTCTTGTTGTTTTATTCATTCTAAAACAATGGAGAACTAGATGCTGCCTCTGCCTAGATTGGAAAATAGCCTATTCTTCTTCTGCAATCAAGTTATTCAGATTTAAAGACCTACTCTACAATATTTGCAATTATTCTTCTGTTCTTAGATCTAATCACAGCGAGTCTACGTTATTTTTAGATATGAATACTTAAAAGTTAATCTTGACATTGTATGAATTGGATCTAAGCCTGTGACTAATTGAATCATGTAAAATCTTCCATAACCTGAGTATCTAAGTTATTTTGACATGACGATGAATTAGATCTAGGCCTATGCCTAATTATCATGTTAGATCTGCCATTATTTGTATATCTAATTCACTGATTTGATCCCATCATGCTTGTTTGTAATCATCACACTATGCATAATCAGTTCTATTATCACATGTTCATCAGATCTATTCCTTTATGCCTATCTTGTCATTATGCCCAATTTTGTCACTACATGCTTATTAGTTGCTATATTTATTTCTGCCACCGTATGTCAATCTTGTTACTGCTCTCTTTCCTTCTTCTTTTCCCTTTTTATTTTATAGCTCGGTTACCTTCGAGCCTAGGCATACCACTGAAATATGCGAACGCATGAAATTGGGAACGAAGGGAAAACATTAAATTGAGGCATAACTTGTATTGGAGAATTTGGGCATAGCTTGAATTAAATACATAAATAAGGATTTGGGACATAAACCAAATTGCGATTTAGGTCTTAATTTAGGGAATATGGTTAATGATGAATATGACTTGGGAAAGGGCCATGAAACCCTATAATGAAATAGGAATGATTGTTAAATAAATAAAATGTCTAGCTTTATAGTAATTATAAACTGTAACAGCGCTTAGACACGAGGTTAGATTACACTTGAGGTAGAAGTCAGCCTGGACCCTCCCGGCACGTCCAGCAACCACAAGTGATGAATCTAATGTGAGGGGTCTAAGTGTGTATACACATAAAGTGCTAAGACATAAGGTTGTGGTGGAACTCTTCCCGGATGCGACCGGCATATCCAACATCCACAAGTTGTAGGCTTAATGTGGGAGGTCTAGCGCATTATAACCATAAATGGAAATGATAATGTACTTTTAATACTTAACCTATTTTGATCCTTAATGATTACATAAACATGTTAACTTGAGTATAGGTTAAGTAAAATTTCTTGAATCAGTGGGAGGGTTAAGTAGATCCTAGGTTGGTGGGCAATATTTGTATGTATAGGCCCACAAACTTAACCTGTTGGGGTTATACAATCTTTAGAAACCAGTAGGTATAACCTGTGGAAAACCTAGTAGTGAGGATATAAGCCTAGGGGGAAGCTTGTATCATCTTGTATGTGGGACCCATATCAGTCAGTAACCTATATCGGTATAAAAACCCCGAACTAGGTCGGAGTCAGGGCATACTTACTGAGCTATTTGTAAGAGGTCACTTGAGAGGATGTGTGGGCGGCGCATTCCGACGGGATCATTTGCATTCATGGGTCCGGACCATGGAGGATTAAGACGCTGTGACATCTGTAGATATGGTTGTGCATCTTGTTTGTATCGGGGTTGCCACTTTAGGAAGTGATACATCCTACTGTGGGGCCAGCATAGTGTATCTCTGAGGGTTAGTGAGCCGATCGATTAGGTTACATCTAGTCACGTCTATTTAGGAGCCCATAATTATCGTTTGGGGATAACATTCGTCAGTTCTGTTGGGCTACCTGTAATTATATGGGGTTAAAACCTCTCACTAGAAATACACCTGATTCTACCATCTTATACTGGTTGGGATCATTGTAACACCCCACACCCACTAAGGTCACTCATAAGGGGGGAATGCCTTAGTTTCGGTGAAGTATTTTAAGTGAATATAGAACAGTAAAATTACAACAAGACAGATATAAGTAATACTTGTAAATTCAAATCATCATTTCAATTGCAGCGGAAAGTAAAACATGTTTGGTTACATCACAAAACCATACAAGAGTCAAGTACAAAAATATCCATCTTGATAAAAATAAGTACATAATCCCATTAAGTAAACAATAGCCATAAAAGGAAAGATGAACTGAGCTTTACTTCAACGGCCCAAGCTCCAAGGGATAGATACAGCAATCTGATCAAAGCCCACTAGTACTAGGCCCACTCTGATAACCTGGGGTTTGGGGAAAAAGGTAAACAACAACGGGGTCAGACATAAGTCTGAGTGAGTCCTATAACTTTAACAATACAATCATTAAAGCAAACAGAGAAGACATAAGTTGATATACGGTAATGCCTGGGGATGCATGGCCACATTAAGCAGCTTGGCAATTTAGGATAAACTAAGATAACCGTAAAGACGCATTTACCCACCCAAGGATAATTACTAGATTACACCGCCCCAGACCTACTCAAGGGTAATTCCTACACTGCACCACACCAGTCATTTCTACTTAAAGGTTGATCCCACTAAGTGTACTTAGTAATTTAGTAGTTTCGTGTACCCCTATCTGACTACATAGGTGTACCCACTACTCCCAAGCGATCGGCTCCCTACTGTAGATACCCGTGCTGGTCCCACAATTGGGGTGTATCATTCCCCAACGTGGCTACCTGATAATATCAACGGTGCACGGCTTTATATCTACACGATGCAACAACGACTTACCAACCAGCCCGGGTCCACACACGCATATGAAACCCGTTGGTCCCGCGTTGCCACCATTAACCCGGTTTGGCCTCTTATAGTCAAACCCAATATGCGTGTCCCGTCACTCGACTTGAGTCGAGCCCACAAAGATACGTTTGGGATATTGGTTGAAATGGGCCCCCACAAGCTACCACCTAAGCTTGCAATTTTATCTAGTGCATCCCACTTAACCCCTCTTTATAATCATGCCCACTTACATGTTAAGTTTTGGTTAAGTCATCTAATCATATTTCAATTGCCCCTTAAGGCACCCACTAGATTTCTACATGCCACCTATGGCACTTACTTAACGCTTTAATCATGTTTACTTACATGTCCCACTTTGGTTAAGTATTCTAATCGTATTTTCTATTGCCACCCGAGGCAACCCACTAGTTTCCTCATGCCACCCAAGGCACCCACTTAACCCTCATGCCCCATAACATGCTTATATGGTTAAGTGTTTCTTAATTAATTAAGACCGTGATTTCCCCTAAAGACCTCCCACATTAGACTGGCTGTTATGACCGCCTGGTTAAGCCGGTAGGGTCCGGGCAGTCTTACGTCATAACAGAGTCTAACCTCGTGTCTTTACATTAATCACGTATTTATTTTTTGCCTAAGACCTCTCACATTGGGCTAACATTTGTAGCAACTGGTTAAGCCGGTTGGGTCCGGGCAGTTTTACACTACAAATGAGTCCAACCTCGTGTCTTAGTCGATTAATTACATCTAATTAATCACCCCCATATTAATTGTCCCTAATTAATATCAAGTTTCTCATAACATGGGTAGACCTAACTCAATAGGTAAATTCCCATGGGGTAGACCTAACTCAATAGGTAAATTCCCACTTATGTTAATTTATTTTTTTATGGTATGCTTAATCATACCCAATCATACTTTTATTAACATATTTATTAACCCCATCGTTCCCCACGCAAATCGTTCTCATTTCACGACATAATAAAAGGGGAGATCTATCACAAATATCATGGGTTTAATCAAATCTTAGCATATAACTTTGTCATGGGTTAAGAGGATGTCAACTTGCATATATGAGCATATATTAACCCAACTACATTTAACCCAAACTTGCATATTATCACACATGACTTGCATAACATATTGCATATGAGCTTGCATATTATCATACACATATCTTGCATAACATGTTGAACTTGCATATAAGCATTCCCATCCTTGCATAAGCATTCACATACTTGCATAAGCATTACATACTTGCATATTAACTCATAAACTTGCATAATGTGTCATCATGAACTTGCATATTAACAATCATGTAACTTGCATAGCATATCTTGCATATTAACATACATGTAACTTGCATATTAACAAACATGTAACTTGCATAGCATATCTTGCATATTAACATACATGTAACTTGCATATTAACAAACATGTAACTTGCATAGCATATCTTGCATATTAACATACATGTAACTTGCATATTAACAAACATGTAACTTGCATAGCATATCTTGCATATTAACATACATGTAACTTGCATAGCCTATCACCATGATCTTGCATAACATGCATATGATCACATAGCCCACAACTTGCATATTTAGCATCATGTAAACATAACATACATCATACTAAACTTGCATAAACTTACATACAACATGCATAAACCCACTTGTTAAACATGCATAAACAAACTTATTAATGATGCATAAATCCACTCATTAAATATGCATAAATCAACTTATTAATCATGTATAAACCAACCCATATGCATAAACCAACTTATTCAATATGCATAAACATAGAAAAACATAGAGTAACATATCATTACAAATGATTCAAACTCACTAATCCGCATTCAAGACCATAAGTCTCATTACACCTAATCTACTTGCTTTAACAATTGATGTTAAAGTGATAGAAACTCACTACTAGCAATTTGCACTCCAAATGAAGAAGATTAAGATGCTTAGAATGGATTAGAGGTTGATTAGCTTGCTTTCCTCTTCATTGATTTGTGGTGGCCATGATCAAGTTTCATTTTGCCATAGTTTAGTTACAAGATCTAATTATGAATGAATTAGGATAGGGTTAGGGTCTTATTTATAGGATTAGGTTGCATTTTAGACCCTTAGATTAACCCTAGATTGGTTTAGACCCGTCAGATCCAAGAAGCTTCCAGAACCAGCCCTCCAAGCCAGCCCAAGAACCTAAACTGGTGCACCCAGTTTTACTGGGCGTCACCCCCCCTGTCGACAGGCAAGTCGACAGGGCAGTCGACACCCCTGTCGACAGCCCTGTCGACAGCCCTGTCGACATGGCTAGGGCGGGAATCTTCCCGCCTGGCCCCGCTTGCTCTATTTTAAAATCTGGATTTAAATTATTAAATCTGTTTTTATCTTTGAATTTTCTGCAAACTTCACCGGGCCATAACTGGGCCATACGGACTCCGATTCTCGAAAACTCGGACTCTATTTCGCGTATTTTTCCGAGACGAACGCAATGACGCAGCCCATTTCCCCCAATTCTCACATCTGAGATTATTTATTCTGTTATTAGTGAGTTTTAGCATTAACCCAAAATACGGGGTGTTACATTCTCCCCTCCTTAAAGGATTTCGTCCCCGAAATCTCCAAGCTAAGGAGAATGCATATCCTACCATCCAAACAACCATCTACTCAAACCATCAACCATAGGCATCCATTGTCCTTAAACAGTTTCTAATGATGTATGAGCATATGCAAAAAGTGTGTGTATATGTTCCCTATCTAATGTATGAACATATGCAAACCATGATAGTGCCATGCATCCATTATGTATGCGAGAGAACCCTATCGACACATACAATATCTACATGAGTGCACAATCATTCACCAAAATGCATCATCCATATGATAACACAATCATTATACATCCATCAATATAGCTTCCCACACACAATTTTATGCAATATGCAATATGAAGTGATTGAGCCGATCTAGTGCCTAGAGTGTGTGTATATGCATTCACGAGCAACCACTAGCAACCACTTGCATCCACATGCATCCATCAATCATAACATGTCTCAAACACATGTTTCAACCATAGGTTTACCCTATCTAAAGGTCAAAGGTACTAACGAGAGGACATACTAAAGATAAGATAAGTACTAGACAAGCAATAGAGGAGAAATTAAAGGACATACCCTCAAAAAGGAACGGGTATAACGAACGCATCTTTACTTCTGTCTCCCAAGTAGCATTGCTCTCACCTTCTCCCCTTTTCACTTTGACTAGCCGAACCTCTCTGTTTCTCAACTTCCTAATCTCTGACCCAAGGATGCGGGTAGGAGCTCGTCGAATAATCACATCACACTCTACCTTTACTTCTTTAAGTAAGCCCGGCTCTACCACCTCTGCGGTCTCATGTAGGCATTTCCTCAAATGTGACACATGAAATACGTCATGTTTCCTTTGCAACCGAACTATCTCTCGAATATAAACTGAAGCTAGACATGGAACAGTGCTCTTGCTCTTCCCGGGTACGAAATGGGCACACTTAGTAAGTCTATCTACCATAAGCCCAATCCCCGTATTACCCTTCCTTGATTTCGGTAATCCATCGAGACACTATCCCACTTCCCATTACGGAACTTCCAACGGGTGAAGCAACCCTCCGGGTTTCTTTTACTTCGCTTCCACTTGTTAGCACACCAAGCATCTAGCGACATACTTGGCCACATCTTTCTTCATACTGGCCCCAAAGAAAATCCGCTTCATGTCTTGGTACCTCTTGTCCCCACCTGGATGAATGACCGGTGTGCTTTTAACAAGTATAGCCTTCCTCAAACCCTTGTTTGTGGTACACAAAGTCTTCCGTCTTTACACAACCACCCCTTACTATCTAGGGTGCCCCTACTCAAATGGCTGGACGACCTCCTCCTCATGAGCTTCTCTACTAACTCAACTAACTGTGGGTCGTCTCGATATGCCTCATCAATTCATCCCAAAAGAGTAGGCCTAACCCCCAAGGAGGCTAGCAAACCGGGTACAAAGTCAACGGAAGGTCTAAAGTCAGACATAGAAATTAACTCTAAGTTCCGTCGTTCAATGAACAATGAACTTAAGGACAACCTTTCTCTACTTAAGGCGTCCGCTACCACATTACCCTTGCCATGGGTATACGCTATCTCAAACTCATAGGATGCTAAGAATCTCATCCACTTTTGCTGTCCTAAGATTAAGCGCTCGAAGAGTTTCCAATACTTCCCTAAGATGTAGGGCATACTCTTCTCCACCAGGATATCATCCAAAATCATCACAACGGTTCATCTCTCACGCAGACAACCCTAGTCGAACTCGGCATCCCCCAAATGCAAGCCCCAAAGGCCTAAACCAATATCAGACAAACACCCAAGGGATACCTCCTTCGAATTCAGACGACCTACGTGAGATGATACTAGTAAAAACGGTTAAATAATTAAGCCCCTTGTCCATCCCTGGATGTCCTCGCCAGTCTCGTTCCAAAACCTCCGTTTTATATCATGACTGACTTTGCTCAACCTATTGAGTACATACGAAAACTTATTTCGTTCCCAGAAAAGACCAAGGTGTCATTACAAAGACCATCACAAACTTATTTAGGTACTCCCTGAACACCCTTCTCATCATATGCGGGGGCGTTCGTCAAACCAAATGGCATCACTGGCCACTCATAAAAACTATCCGGAGTCCTAAAGGCAGTCTTCTCTATACTATCCTCAGCCACTCTCAACTGACGAAACCCCGTGGCTAAGTCCAACTGCGCAAATACTGAGGCGCCAACTAACTGATCAAAGAGATCCTCAATCCTCGGCAATGGGTGTCGATTCTTCTTTGTGAGTTTATTTAGTTCTCTTTAGCCTACACAAAGTCTGAGGGACCCATCTGCCTTCACGGCAAAAACTACTGGAGCCCCCACTCCGATATACTTCGTCTTATGAACCCCTTCTTAAGCAAACCACCTACTCGCTTATGGAGTTCCCTCCTCTCACGAGGAGCCGTGTGGCACACTGGCCCAGATACTGGTTTGGCATTGTCTACTAGATATATTTGGAAGTCAATCTCCCGCTCCGGAGGTAAGCCCTTCACCTCCTCAAAACACATCCGAGTATTCCCGGACCATTCTATAGATTGCAAATTCTCGACCGACGTGTCAAGCGATTTTAGCATAACAAATTCCATGGGATTACAAGAGATCTCGAGAGTGTTACCCTAGCGGGTCATAAGCCTAACAACTCTCCCTTCGCAACAAGAACGGCACCATTACTGGATAACCAGTCCATGCCCAAAATCAACCCATAGCCCGTGAAGCCCAACACAAAAGCATCACATCTAAACTCAACGCTAAGTATAGCAACTTTCAAACCCAAACACATCATGGAGCCCCAATTGGGTTTGAAACAACTAAAGGGATCATCTACCAACTGGTGTCTCAGTGCAGTGACTCTACTAACCATGATGAGATAAATGAATTCAATGCGTCAAAATCAAATAAAGTACGGACAGGATGATCGATCAGAAAAACTAGACTTTCAATAGAAACAGTTCTACCTCTTTCCCGAATCGCGAGAGCCTGTACTTGCCCTCTAGCCTGACCTGGTGCCACAAGAGCTTGCACCTGTCCTCCTGAGGTAGACCCCGTCCTTTGCCCTTTCTTAGGACAGTCTTTCACTAGATGCCCTGCTTCGTCACAGTGAAAGCAGCCAGTCTTCTTCTTCTTGCGACAATCCTTGCTTAGATGGCCTAGTGTTCCACAATTGAAGCACTTCTTCTTTCCCTTGCCACCGTTGCCTTTCCCACCTTCGTTTTGCTGTTGTTGCGGAAGTCTCTTTTGATCTCCTTTCTTCTCGGGTACTTTAATAGCATTGGGACCCTTCTCTTTCTCATGCATAAGTGCCATGTCCACTAGCTTCTCAAAGGTGGCCCCCATAGGGATGTAAGACATAGCCAATCCGCGCATCGGTTCGTTCAAGCCTTTAACGAGTCTCAGAGCTTTCTCTTCCGGTGTGTTTACCAAGTCTACGTTGAATCTCGCTAACTGGTTAAACTCGTTAACATATTCTTTCACCGACAAGTTCCCTTGCTTTAAGTTCAAGAACCTTTCCACGTACAGATTTTCTTCCGCTCTTGAAAGAAACCTTGCCTCAAACCTTTGCCTGAAATCTGCCCAAGAGTCAACAGGGTGTTCTCCATTAGTGACCTTCCACCATAGCAAGGCCTCTCCTTCCATTAACCAAGCGGCTAACCTGACTTTCTTGCCCTCTTCCACTTCCAAGATTTCCATCATTTCTTCCGTCTCATTAAGCCAATCCCTAGCTCCCACAAAAGGTTTCCCTCCCATAGCCTTAAACTCCTTACAAGTCTTAGCAAAAGTATCCGCGCGAGGAGGAGGGGGAGGAGGAAGATCGGGTGCTATGGTTGGTGGAGGAACATTTGCTGGACCCGCAGTGGCGGTCCTAGCCTCTAACAACCTCCTATACCATACTGGTACCGCTACACCGTCCGGAAGATTAAGATCTTCAGCCATGCTGAAACGAAAGAGGAAAGATTCAAACGGAGGATTCAAAAAGATAAAGATATGGCTATCGGGGATTATGCTTTTCTTTCAAAAACTTTTCTCTTAAAAGACATGTTTTTAAAATACTCCTTCCAAAAATTTTCTTAGAAAAATAGTTTTTCTAAAAATTTTATCTGGTCTGGTAACCTCATGCTCTGATACCACGTGTAACACCCCACACCCACTAAGGTCACTCATAAGGGGGGAATGCCTTAGTTTCGGTGAAGTATTTTAAGTGAATATAGAACAGTAAAATTACAACAAGACAGATATAAGTAATACTTGTAAATTCAAATCATCATTTCAATTGCAGCGGAAAGTAAAACATGTTTGGTTACATCACAAAACCATACAAGAGTCAAGTACAAAAATATCCATCTTGATAAAAATAAGTACATAATCCCATTAAGTAAACAATAGCCATAAAAGGAAAGATGAACTGAGCTTTACTTCAACGGCCCAAGCTCCAAGGGATAGATACAGCAATCTGATCAAAGCCCACTAGTACTAGGCCCACTCTGATAACCTGGGGTTTGGGGAAAAAGGTAAACAACAACGGGGTCAGACATAAGTCTGAGTGAGTCCTATAACTTTAACAATACAATCATTAAAGTAAACAGAGAAGACATAAGTTGATATACGGTAATGCCTGGGGATGCATGGCCACATTAAGCAGCTTGGCAATTTAGGATAAACTAAGATAACCGTAAAGACGCATTTACCCACCCAAGGATAATTACTAGATTACACCGCCCCAGACCTACTCAAGGGTAATTCCTACACTGCACCACACCAGTCATTTCTACTTAAAGGTTGATCCCACTAAGTGTACTTAGTAATTTAGTAGTTTCGTGTACCCCTATCTGACTACATAGATGTACCCACTACTCCCAAGCGATCGGCTCCCTACTGTAGATACCCGTGCTGGTCCCACAATTGGGGTGTATCATTCCCCAACGTGGCTACCTGATAATATCAACGGTGCACGACTTTATATCTACACGATGCAACAACGACTTACCAACCAGCCCGGGTCCACACACGCATATGAAACCCGTTGGTCCCGCGTTGCCACCGTTAACCCGGTTTGGCCTCTTATAGTCAAACCCAATATGCGTGTCCCGTCACTCGACTTGAGTCGAGCCCACAAAGATACGTTTGGGATATTGGTTGAAATGGGCCCCCACAAGCTACCACCTAAGCTTGCAATTTTATCTAGTGCATCCCACTTAACCCCTCTTTATAATCATGCCCACTTACATGTTAAGTTTTGGTTAAGTCATCTAATCATATTTCAATTGCCCCTTAAGGCACCCACTAGATTTCTACATGCCACCTATGGCACTTACTTAACCCTTTAATCATGTTTACTTACATGTCCCACTTTGGTTAAGTATTCTAATCGTATTTTCTATTGCCACCCGAGGCAACCCACTAGTTTCCTCATGCCACCCAAGGCACCCACTTAACCCTCATGCCCCATAACATGCTTATATGGTTAAGTGTTTCTTAATTAATTAAGACCGTGATTTCCCCTAAAGACCTCCCACATTAGACTGGCTGTTATGACCGCCTGGTTAAGCCGGTAGGGTCCTGGCAGTCTTACGTCATAACAGAGTCTAACCTCGTGTCTTTACATTAGTCACGTATTTATTTTGTGCCTAAGACCTCTCACATTGGGCTAACATTTGTAGCAACTGGTTAAGCCGGTTGGGTCCGGGCAGTTTTACACTACAAATGAGTCCAACCTCGTGTCTTAGTCGATTAATTACATCTAATTAATCACCCCCATATTAATTGTCCCTAATTAATATCAAGTTTCTCATAACATGGGTAGACCTAACTCAATAGGTAAATTCCCATGGGGTAGACCTAACTCAATAGGTAAATTCCCACTTATGTTAATTTATTTTTTTATGGTATGCTTAATCATACCCAATCATACTTTTATTAACATATTTATTAACCCCATCGTTCCCCACGCAAATCGTTCTCATTTCACGACATAATAAAAGGGGAGATCTATCACAAATATCATGGGTTTAATCAAATCTTAGCATATAACTTTGTCATGGGTTAAGAGGATGTCAACTTGCATATATGAGCATATATTAACCCAACTACATTTAACCCAAACTTGCATATTATCACACATGACTTGCATAACATATTGCATATGTGCTTGCATATTATCATACACATATCTTGCATAACATGTTGAACTTGCATATAAGCATTCCCATTCTTGCATAAGCATTCACATACTTGCATAAGCATTACATACTTGCATATTAACTCATAAACTTGCATAATGTGTCATCATGAACTTGCATATTAACAATCATGTAACTTTCATAGCATATCTTGCATATTAACATACATGTAACTTGCATATTAACAAACATGTAACTTGCATAGCATATCTTGCATATTAACATACATGTAATTTGCATATTAACAAACATGTAACTTGCATAGCATATCTTGCATATTAACATACATGTAACTTGCATATTAACAAACATGTAACTTGCATAGCATATCTTGCATATTAACATACATGTAACTTGCATAGCCTATCACCATGATCTTGCATAACATGCATATGATCACATAGCCCACAACTTGCATATTTAGCATCATGTAAACATAACATACATCATACTAAACTTGCATAAACTTACATACAACATGCATAAACCCACTTGTTAAACATGCATAAACAAACTTATTAATCATGCATAAATCCACTCATTAAATATGCATAAATCAACTTATTAATCATGCATAAACCAACCCATATGCATAAACCAACTTATTCAATATGCATAAACATAGAAAAACATAGAGTAACATATCATTACAAATGATTCAAACTCACTAATCCGCATTCAAGACCATAAGTCTCATTACACCTAATCTACTTGCTTTAACAATTGATGTTAAAGTGATAGAAACTCACTACTAGCAATTTGCACTCCAAATGAAGAAGATTAAGATGCTTAGAATGGATTAGAGGTTGATTAGAGAGGTTGATTAACTTGCTTTCCTCTTCATTGATTTGTGGTGGCCATGATCAAGTTTCATTTTGCCATAGTTTAGTTACAAGATCTAATTATGAATGAATTAGGATAGGGTTAGGGTCTTATTTATAGGATTAGGTTGCATTTTAGACCCTTAGATTAACCCTAGATTGGTTTAGACCCGTCAGATCCAAGAAGCTTCCAGAACCAGCCCTCCAAGCCAGCCCAAGAACCTAAACTGGTGCACCCAGTTTTACTGGGCGTCGCCCCCCCTTTCGACAGGCAAGTCGACAGGGCAGTCGACACCCCTGTCGACAGCCCTGTCGACAGCCCTGTCGACATGGCTAGGGCGGGAATCTTCCCGCCTGGCCCCGCTTGCTCTATTTTAAAATCTGGATTTAAATTATTAAATCTGTTTTTATCTTTGAATTTTCTGCAAACTTCATCGGGCCATAACTGGGCCATACGGACTCCGATTCTCGAAAACTCAGACTCTATTTCGCGTATTTTTCCGAGACGAACGCAATGACGCAGCCCGTTTCCCCCAATTCTCACATCTGAGATTATTTATTCTGTTATTAGTGAGTTTTAGCATTAACCCAAAATACGGGGTGTTACAATCATCATGTTATAGCTATACTAATATTGGTGTGGAGAAAAAGAAAAGTAGTAGAGAAGCGCATTTCATATTCTATTCTGTTTATCCTGTTTTCCTTGTCATACCTGCCTTATACGCTATATCTCTCTAATCCAATTTATATGTCTGTCATGATACTTTTACTTATTTATATGCTAAAAGTAACTGGACTTGCCAGACTTTATGTCTAACCTATTTTGTTTCCTCTTCTTTCTCTTCCATTTCCCCCTCCCCCTAGGTTCTCAGGGTAGGAATACTCAAGCTTGATCATGATTGTTCTTTCCTTCTACTTGGAGTTGTTAGATGCACTACTTGATTTCATACCTTCTCTACTATGGCTATGGTTTTGGGGATTATGCTCTTTTCATGTTTATTGTACTCTGATGATTTTGGTACAAGATAGAAGTTTAAATTGGTGCATTGAGTTTTATGTATTTCAGACTCATGATGTAACTATGTTTTGAACCACGATATTTTATGATTAAAAAAGTTTTAAATTCCGTTGCGATTTTACATTTGTCTTGTAATGTTTCTGTTTCTATTACCTTTAACGCTTCATGAAACATGATGCATTCTCTTAATGAGTGACATTAACGGACGTGGGTTGTCACACTTGGAATCAGAGCTGATGGTTACCATATCGGATATAAGATTATGAAAATTGTTTTCAAGAGGTTTTAAAAGAAGGCATTTTCAAAAGAAAAGTCTGTTTCGAAAAACATATTCCCCAAAGCCATATGTAATATCTTTCGATTCTCTGTTTGAACCACTTTTCCTTTTCTTTTTAGCATGTCTGAGGAACTTAAAATTACTGAGGGCGTCATGATACCAGGCTGGTTCCGTAGGTATCTAGAGGCCACAGCGCCTGCCAGTGGTCAAGCAGACGTTCCTCCCCCAGTTACAGCCGTTGTTCCTCCTCTTCCTCCTTTGCTTGTTGATAATTTCTCTAAGATATGCAGAGACTTCCGTTCTATGGGAGGGAAGCCATTCAAAGGAACTGAGACTTTCATGGAGGCAATGAATTGGCTCAAAGAGACGGAGGATTTGTTTGGGAATTTTTAAGTTGATGATCGTAGGAAGATTCAGTTACCCGCTTGGCTGGTGAAAGATGAGGCCTTGTTTTGGTGGGAAGTGACACATGCAGGACATCCAGTGGAGACTTAGGATGATTCCCGACAGATATTGGGAATAAAGTTTCTTTCTCAAGCCGAGCAAGGTATGCAAATGGAAAGGTTCTTGGCGCTTAAGCAAGGGAGCATGACTATTAGAGAATATTTTAGTAAGTTTAATCAATTGGCGAGGTTTGGTTTGGAACTAGCTGATACCCCACACAAGAAGGCTTTGAGGTTTGCTAAAGGATTGAATGAACCCATCCATGGGTTAGCTATGTCTCATATTCCAATGGGAGAAACTTTTGAGAACCTTGTTGATATGGCATTGATGCTTGAGGAGGGTAAAGGTGAAAGAATGGCGCTAAGGTTGAGGAAACACAAAACAAGAAAGTGTGGCCCAAGAAAGAACAACAACAATAAAAGAAGGGGTAAGAACGACAAGCTCGAGATAAGAGGGAATGTCATCACTGTGGATGAGAGGGTCATGTGATCAAGGATTGCGAGGAAAGAAAGAACGCTTGTTTTGATTGTGGAGAGTTCAGACACTTTTCTAAGGATTACCCGAAGAAGCAAGGATAGGATCTTCTGGAGGGCAGGTGCATGCTCTCATGGCTAGTGTGCCAGATAAAGGTAGGAAAGTTTCCGTTGAAGGTTTGATTTCTCTTTCCAATCATCCAATTAAAACTCTTTTTTGATTATGGCGCTTCGCATTCTTTTATATCTGATTCTTCTGTTGAGTCTCTGCACCTTAGTACTAGTATGGTTTTGGATCTCGTTGTTGTCTCAAACCCCATTGGGGGTACGGCTCATCTGTTTTTGATTTGTCGGGGTTTCATAATATCTGTGTTAGGCGTCGACTTTGAGTGTGATGCATATATGCTTGGGTTCATGGGCTATGGTTTGATTCTAGGGATGGATTGGCTTGCCATGTATGGTGCCATTCTGGATTGAAAGAGGAGGGTCGTTAAATATTTGACTTGCCATGGGAGGACCCTCGAGATTTCTTGTGAACCAAAGGGGTCTGTCTTGCTTAGTTTCCTAGAGTCGCATGATGCATCTGTCGATGATCTATGATTTGTACCAGTAGTTTGTGAGTATCCTGATGTTTTTGAGGAGGTTAGGGGCTCCGGTGGTGTTCACTACTAAGGCGCATGGTTCGCTTCGCTTATGTGTAGACTATAGAGAATTGAATAAGCTCACTAATAAGAATAGGCATCCACTCCCGAGGATTAATGATCTGGTTGACTAGCTTGTTGGTGCATCTGTTTTCTCTAATTTAGACTTAGCCATGAGGTTTCATCGGTTGAGGGTGGACGAAGACAGTATATACAAGACCGCTTTTAGAACTCCAGATGGTTTCTTCGAGTGGCTCATTATTCCTTTTAGGTTGACGAATGCACCCGCCTATTTTGTTGATCTGATGAGTATGGTGTTCCGGGAATTGCTAAATAAGTTCGTTGTGGTCTTCGTTGATGATATCTTGATTTTCTCAAAGAGTGAGGAAGAGCATGCCCAACGTTTAAGGGAGGCTTCGAAAACTCTCTGTGCATATCAGCTTAAGGCGAAGTTCTCCAAATGTCATTGTTGGAGAAAATAAGTGAGATTTCCAGGGCATGTGGTTTCTAAAGATGGGATAGCAGTAGATCCCGCAAAGGTAGTTGCAGTTCAAGATTGGCAGATCCCAAAGAATGCAACATAGGTGTGGAGTTTTCTTGGATTAGCGGGCTATTATAGGAAGTTCATTAAGGACTTCGCAAAGATATCAGCGCCGTTCACCAGGCTAAAAAAGAAGAATCTAACATTTTCATGGGATGTAGATTATGACGATGCTTTCCAGCGATTGAAGAGGGCTCTGACACAGCCCCAGTCTTGACCTTGCCCGATGGGAACAAAGTGTTCACAGTGTACACTAATGCATGTGGTACAGGATTTGGTGCAGTTATGATGCAAGATGGAAGGGTAGTATGTTCTGGAGGAAGACAACTAAGAGTTCATGAAAAGAACTACCCTACCCATGACTTAGAGTTAGCTGCTATAGTATTTGCGCTTAAGACTTGGTGCCATTATCTACTTAGAGAGAAGTTTGAGTTGTACATCTATCATAAATATCTCAAGTACTTGTTCTCATAAAAAGATCTCAATCTAAGGCAGCAAAGATGGATGGAGTTCCTAGCATCCTATGACTTCAAGATTGCTTATGCCCCTGGCAAGGGTAATGTGGTCGAACACACATCGAGTAGGCGGAGGATGACATTGAGTCCTCTGTTTATGGAGAGGAAAAGCTCATATCGGCATTTGATTTCAGACCCTCCAATGAGTTTACCCCTAGCTTGTTGGCATCATTAGAGGTGCGACCTACTCTGTTGGATCAGATAGGGACTTCGCAGTGAAAGGATCCACATATTTTAGACATCTTGAATAGAATCAGTAAAGTGGACACTTCTAGTCACCTTAGTAGATATTCCACGGACAATAGAGGGTGGTTGCAGCGAGATGGAAGGCTTTGTGTTCCCTATATTGGGAGTCTGACGAAAAAAGTCATTGAGGAAGCCCATCATTCTAGGATGACCACTCATCCAGGCTGGGATAAGATGAATAGAGATATGAGGAGGGTTTTCATTTGGGCTAGGATGAAGAAAGATGTAACGAAGTTTGTTTCTCAATGTTTGATTTTCCATCAAGTCAAGGCTGAGCGAAAGAAGCCTGGTGGTTTACTTCATCCTTTGGAGGTCCCATAATGGAAGTGGGAGAGTATCTCTATGGATTTCATCGATGGTTTGCCTAGATCAAGGAAAGGCACCACCAGCATTTGGATTATAGTAAATAGACTTAATAAGAGCACTCATTTCATTCCATTAAAGAGTAAGAGGACGGTGGCATGGTTTACAGTAATTTACGTTCGTGAGATAGTCCGTCTTCATGGAGAACCTTTCAGCATCGTAAGTGATTGTGTCCCTATTTTCCAGTGAATTTTGGAGGAGCTTGCAAGAAGCATTAGGTACATAGTTGTGTTTGAGCACCGCTTATCATCCTCAGATAGATGGACAGACGGAAAGGGTCAACAGAGTTCTTGAGTATCTTCTAAGGTTGTGTATCCTAGATTTCGGAGGGACTTAGGAAGAGCATCATCCTTTATTTGAGTTCACCTACAATAACAGTTATCAGGCTAGTATTTTCATGGCACCCTTCGAAGCATTGTACGAGAGACCCTATAGATCACCAACTTGTTGATGGGAATCTACAGAAAGACTTCTACTTGGACCAGATATGGTTAGAGAGACTTCAGAAAAGATTGACCTTATCCGCAGATGCATGAAGACAGCTCAAGACAGGCAAAAGTCCTATGCAGATAAGAGAAGGACTGATATTGAGTTTGAGGTGGGAGACATGGTTTTCATCAAGGTATCACCTTTGAGGAATGTGGTTTGCTTTTGGATCTATAGGGAAATTGGCACCAAAATTTATAGGGCCATTTCCCATAATAGAAAGGATTGGCCAAATGGCCTATAGAGTAAAGCTACTAGAGAGACTATCCAGCGTTCATGATGTTTTCCACGTTTCTCATTTACGGAAGTGTTTGCATGATACCGTAGAAGTAGTTGAGCCAAGTATACTGGAGGAAGTAGAGGTAGAACGGTAGGCGACAGTTAGACGAGTTCCAACCCGTATTCTTGGATCAGAGGTTTAGAAGCTACGCAACAAAGAAGTCAAGTTGATGAAAGTTCAGTGGGGAGATAACAAGAGGATTCAACTTAGGAGACCTAAGACAAGATTCGCGCTTCATACCCTTTTCTTTTCAAGGGTATGTTCTTATCTTCCTTTCCAAAGCTTTTATTAATGCTTGTTTCTATCATCTGTGTATATCCTATCTATCGAATCTTCGACCTTTAGGTAGGAATCCCATGGATGTAAACATGTGTTTGGGACATGTTATGTTTGATGGATGCAAGTGGTTGCTCGTAGATGCATGTACACACACATTAGGCACTAGATCGGCTCAATCACTCTTATACTGCATATGGATGTGTGTGCATTTTTTTCTCTTTTAATGGATGAAAGTGGGTGTATCATCATATGGATGTTGTATTCGGATGAATGATTTCG
This sequence comes from Allium sativum, assembly GCA_030737875.1. NCBI lineage: Eukaryota > Viridiplantae > Streptophyta > Magnoliopsida > Asparagales > Amaryllidaceae > Allium > Allium sativum. Next base: position 784,999,761 of record CM060916.1, on the reverse strand, counting down.
CATGCATATAGAACTTACATGTTATAATAGGATTGTTTGCATACATGTTGGATTCATGGCATTAACATTCATGGCATTCAGGAGGTCGACTGAATCAGTAGACCGCCTGATCTTTCACATTAGTATAGGGACATATATACACATTGTTGAGTATGTTCATACAAGCATTAGAAAACTTTTAAGGACAATGGATGCCCATGATTGGTGAATGAGTAGATGGATAATGGATGTTAGGATATACATTCTTTTTAACTTGGAGATTTTGAGGAACCGGTCTTTTGACGGGCCAACACTTTTTGATGCGCTGCTTTACCCTAAAAGGAAAATGAGCTTTGCTTTTCTAGATGCTGGGCGCTCCCGGTGTTCGCAGTAAGGAAAAAGGACTACTCTTTTGTTGCATCTGGCACGAGATGAAAAAGTGAGAGCTCCGTCTATCCGTTGTTCATTGATAGACATGGTCGAGTTGTTGATGTGAGATGGATCCAGAAAAAGACGGGTTGAAATCATTTCAAATATTTTCCCTTACTTTGCTCGTGTCAACAAACAATTCGAAATAGCTCGACTTTTTCAGAATAGGTCCGAGTCAAATAGCAATAATTCGAAGCACTTCTTTTTACATTACACTATATCGGAAACCCAAGGACTCAATCGGGCGCCTTAGAGTTGGCTACTTGGCAAGAGTCCTCACCTTAGCATCACACACTGTCTTGGCTACAAAAGGCAGAGTCCTTCCGCATACCGCTTTGCAAAGGATTGTCAGGACAGGAAGGGAATCACAGCAATTCATTCCTTCCGTAAGTACTACTACTTTTTTTTGGTTTGGTATTGACTAGTTAATTTTATCTTTTTCTTCTTTTCTATAGCGGAGATAGTCGCACGTAATGACAGATCACGGCCGGTATATTATCTTAGTTAAACAAACGCTTAGGCCAGTATATTCATTGGGCGAACGTTAAAGCTAGTCAAACAGCTAAGTATATTAATTTGAGAATCTTCTTCCCTTCCATAATGGGTATTGGGGTATTATAAGCTCACTAAGCGGACAAAATCCTTTAAGTAGGGGAGAATGTAACACCCCGTAATTTTAATGACACTTAAGATGATAAAAAAACTAAAGAATACTTAATTAAATATTCAGAATTAAGTGAAACGGAATGTGCTATTGCGTTAATCTTGGAATTCTTCTTGAGATAGACTCCGAGTTTGCGTAAAATGGACACCGTATGAAGAAGTTATTAAGGTTTGAAGTTTACACATATATAAGCTAATTATATATATAAAATAAACATTTGAGAAATTCAAAATCATTTAGAATGCGTAGGCGGAAACCAGGCCCGTTGGGGGTCGATCCTTTCCCAAGGGGTGTCGACCCATGAGTCGACACCATAAGGGGAGTGTCGACACCCATGTCGACACCCGCAGATCCGAGCCTGGTACATTTCTACGCATGTAGACTTTTTCTGTGACCAAATTCGTGAACCCTAGGCTATAAATAAGACCCATTCTCATTGTTTTATTTTCTAAAACAATGGAGAACTAGATGTTGCCTCTGTCTAGATCGAAAATAGCCTATTCTTCTTCTGCAATCAAGTTATTCAGATTTAGAGACATATTCTACAACATCTGCAATTATTCTTCTGTTCTTAGATCCGATCACAGTGATTCTATGTTATTTTAAGATATGAATGCTTAAATGTTATTCTTGACATGATATGAATTGGATCCAAGCCTATGACTAATTGAATCATATCAGATTTGCCATAACCTGAGTATCTAAGTTATTTTGACATGACTATGAATTGGATCTAGGCCTATGCCTATTTATCATGTTAGATCTACCATTATTTGTACATCTAATTCACTGATTATATCTCAGCATGCCTATTTGTAATCATGACACTATGCCTAATCATTTCTATTGTCACATGTTCATCAGATCCGTTCTTTTATTCCTATCTTGTCATTATGCCCTATTTTGTCACTATATGTTTATTAGTTGCTATGCCTATTTCTGCCATTATATGTCAATCTTATTACTGTTCTCTTCCCTTCTTCTTTTCCCTTTTTCTTTTATAGCCAAGCTACCTTCAAGCCTAGGCACACCGCAGAAATATGCGAACGCATGAAATTGGGAATGAGGGGAAAACGTTAAATTGGGGCATAACCAGTATTGTAGAATTTGGGCATAACTTGAATTAAACGCATAAATAAGGATTTGGGACAAAAATCAAATTATATTTAGGTATTAATTTGGGGCATATGGTTAATGATGAATATGACTTAAAAAAGGGCATGAAAACCTATAATGAAATAAGGATGATTGTTAAATAAAGAAATGCCTAAATTTACAGTAATTAGAAACTGTAACCATGCTCAAACACAAGGTTAGATTACACTTGTCATAGAAGTCTGCCCGAACCCGCCCGGCACATCCAGCGACCACAAGTGATGAATCTAATGTGAGGGGTCTAAGTGTATAAGCATGTAATGTGCTAAGACACGAGGTTAAGTTCGACTTGTGGAGGAAGTCTGCCTGGACCCGACCGGCATATTAAGCATCCACAAGTTGTAGGCTTAATGTCGGAGGTCTAGCATATTATGACCATAAATGAAAATGATAATGTACTTGTAATACTTAACCTGTTTTGATCCTTAAGGACAACATGAACCTGTTAACTTCAATAGAGGTTAAGTAAACTTACTTGAATCAGTGGGAGTGTTAAGTAGATCTTGGGTTGGTGGGTAATAATTTTATATATAGGCCCACAAACTTAACTTGTTGGGGTTATGCAATCTTGAGAAACCAATAGGCATAACCTGTGGAAAACCTAGTAGTGGGGATACAAGCCTAGGGGGAAGCCTGTATCATCTTGTATGTGGGACATATATTAGTCAATAACCTATACCGGTATCAAACGGGAAAACCCTAAAGTGGGCCAGGGTCAGGGCATGCTTACTGAGCTGGTTGTAAGAGGTCACTTAAGAGGAGGTGTGGGCAGCGCATTCCGACGGGGTCATGTGCATGCATGGGTCCGGACGAGGAAGGATTAAGACGCCGTGACATCTGTAGATATGGTTGCGCATCATGTTTGTATCGAGGTTGCCACGTTAGGAAGTGATATATCCTACTATGGGGCCAGCATAGGGTATCTACAAGGGTTAGGGAGCCAATCGATTAGGGTAGTAATTAGGGTACATCTAGTCACGTCTGTTTAGGAGCCCGTTATTATCATTTGGGGATAACACCCATCAGTTCTGCTGGGCTACCTGTTATTGTATGGGGTTAAAACGTCTCACTAGAAGTACACCTGAGTCTACCATCTTATACTGGTTGGGATCATCATGTTACAGTTATACTAGTATTGGTGCGGAGAAAGAGAAAAGTAGTAGAGAAGCACATTTCATGTTCTATTCTGTTTATCCTATTTACCTTGTCATACTTGCCTTATGTGTTATATCTCTTATCCAGTTTATATGTTTGTCATGATACTTTTACTTATTTATATGCTAAAAGTAACTAGACTCGCCAGACTTTATGTCTGACCTATTTTGTTTCCTCTTCTTTCTCTTCCGTTTCCCCCACCCCCCAGGTTCTAATGGTGGGAATACTCAAGCTTGATCAGGATTCTTCTTTCCTTCTGCTTGGAGTTGCTTAGATGTACTGCTTGATTTCGTACCTTCTCTACTATGGCTTTGTTTTTGGGGATTATGCTCTTTTCATGTTTATTGTACTCTGATGATTTTGGTACAAGACCGAAGTTTAAATTGATGTATTGAGTTTTATGTATTTCAGACTCAAGATGTAACTATGTTTTGAACCACGATGTTTTATGATTAATAAAGTTTTAAATTCTGCTGCTACTTTACATCTGTCTTGTAATATTTCCGTTTCTATTACCTTTAACACTCCACAAAACTTAATGCATTCTTTTAATGAGTGAAATTAACGGATGTAGGTTGCCACACTATTCTTTAATTCTTACAACTTATTTTGTCCACCCAACAAAATTTTATGTCAAAAAAATTATCAAAAATTATTGTCAAAAGAATAGAGATCATAAAATTTTTCTATGTTTTTCTTTTTAACCCTTTCATACATTATAGTTTAAAACCAGTGAGCTATACATGCTCTATAATGTGCACATTTTTTGAAAGAATTCATTTTAGACAAAAATTCCATAATAAATTGTCATTTCCAAGATGTACCCCATTTATTTTATTTTTCTTCAAAACTCAATATGTACTTTTCAAATATGTTACTTACATATTTTCTTCAAACTTCAAAAATATCCCCTTTTTATTTCAAAAATTACTTCTACACCATTTAGCTAGTATATATTTTAAAATTGTAACTTTTTAATGTCAAAACTCGAAAAACACCATAAACTATTACCCAAATGTTTTTAATTTTCAAGTTCTCAAAAGTTAACTATGGGATAGACTCAAAGTGGGTTTCTAACATACTTATGCCTTCTCAAAAACTCCCATAAAGTCATTTCTTTCTAATATATATATATATATATATATATATATATATATATATTCCTAAACCATTTTCTTCTTTTTTTTCAAATTTCTAAGGCTTAACTGTCAAACCCACTAATCCAAAGCATTAACATAAGGGGTACGTCTTTCTTAATCACCAATTACATTATACACTTTTTACACAAAACACCTAAGGTTATTGAATTTCCATAATCATTCCTTTAATGTGCATAACTGAAATCCCAATTCTATCTATAGGCCTCTCCTCCTATTTAGTGGGTTTCTTTTTGGATTTAGATGTATATATAATATATTTATATTTCAAAAATACAAATACGTTCACTCATTATCTATACAGGAATCCTTCGCCTAAGATTTGATAATAGATGTAACAACCCAAATTCCGATAGATCGTTTTTTTTTCAAAAATTCCAAACTGTCGAAACTAGAATTGGTTTGTCTTGTATCCTACAGAAAAGATAGAGATATAAAATATACCAGAGCATAGAAAACATCTCACAGCGGAATGAAATAAAACATAAAATAATCAAATATAGCCTTACTGAAGTAATAATACTGCCAAACCAGTATCCAAAGCTATCATATCTCTACCATAAACCTAACCTGTGAGAGTGTTATGAAGAGGGGGTCAGAATAAAAATTCTTGTGACTGGACTAAATGACGCATTCTGAAATAACCCAAGATATACCATTCAATTATGTTTTCTTGTTTATTAGGTTAGTTTGGGTTAATAACACTCAAGGCCATGCACAAATGTCATACCCATCTACCTCCCAGAAGTTATTATATAGTTAATAAACAATTTTGAAAGCATTTTGATTCAATTTGAGGGAAAGGCCGTGCGCACTAATCGACCACCCCTAGAGCCTGGAAATTCGTGAGAATAGTACTGGGATGGGAGACTGACCTAGAAAGTCCTCTCGCGCTTGAGTAAGGGAGCCTTTGGCACTGCGTATCCACCTTTGATTTGATTTGAATTATAATCGAAGTTTGGTTTGAATAGAACTAGTCGCGTAGTGGTAGTTTGCGAATTTTGACCATTGACTTCAAATTGACATACCGGGAGATCCGACAGTCAGATTTTCCCAAAATGAAAAACTTTTGGTTCAAAATGAAAAGTTATTTCAAATGAAATGTAATGTTTTAACATCCAACGGTTAGATTTTGAAATAAGTTCAAATCAAATTTGAATGAAAACAGTGCTAGTGTCGTTAGTGACCTGAAATCGGATTTTAAAGAAATAAGCAAATTTTAAATTATTAAAAATAGGAATAAATTGTGATAAATCATAATAAATGATTTGAAAGAGATTTGTATTAAATATATCAAGTTTGGTAAGTTAAAAAGTTATTTTCTAAAAATGAGCTGTTTTAGCAACGCTATTAGCGATAGTTTTGTAATAATTTAAAATTAAAAGGTTTTGATAACAAATGATATCCAAATGATTTGTAAACATATCCAAAAGATTAAAATGAAGTTCTAAAATATATTTCGGATTTGAAAAGTTTAAAACCAAAGCTAAGTTTTCCAATTTATAAATTAAATTGTAATTGAATGGAAATCGATTCTATTATAATCGAGATGGGTTTCCATGGATGAACATCTTTACAATTTAAGGAATTTAAAAGGCTTTTCCGTTATTCCGCTTATAGTATAAGTTCGATACGGGAATTTATATCAATACTAATGCGAATGATCAAGCGATCTACTGATTCAGTCGACCTCCTTAATCCAATGTATGTTAGCGCCATGAATCCATCATGTATGCAAATAATCCTATTATAATACGTAAGTTCTATATGTGTGCACAATCATTCATGCAATTATAACATCCATACGACGATACATCCATTTAAATCCATAAAAAGAAGAAAAATGCACACATATCCATATGCAGTATGAGAGTGATTGAGCCAATCTAGTGCCTTATGTGTGTACATATGCATCCACGAGCAACCACTGGCAAACACTTGCATCCACTTGTATCCATCAAACATAACATGTCTCAAACACATGTTTTCATTCATGGGATTCCTACCTAAAGGTCAAAGATTCGATCGATAGGATATACTTAAATGATAGAAACATGCATGAATAAAAGCTTTGGAAAGGAAGTTAAGAACATACCCTTGAAAAGAAAAGGGTACGAAGCGCGAATCTTTTCTTTGTTCTCCTAGGTTGCATCCTATGAGTTACCTCACCACTGAACTTTCATCAACTTGACTTCTCAGTTGCATAGCTTCTTAACTTCTGATCCAAGAATACGGGTAGGAACTCATCTAACTATCGCCTCCCGTTCCACCTCTACTTCCTCAAGCATACTCGGCTCAACTACTTCTGCGGTATCATGCAAGCACTTCCGTAAATGAGAAATGTGGAAAACATCATGAACGCCGGATAGTCTCTCTGGTAGCTTTACTCTATAGGCCATTTGGCGAATCCTTTCTGTTATGGGAAATGGCCCTCCAAATCTTGGTGCCAATTTACCTACAGATCCAAAGCGAACTACATTTCTTAATGGTGAAACCTTAATGAAAACCATGTCTCCTACCTCAAATTCAATGTCAGTCCTTCTCTAGTCTGCGTAGGACTTTTGCTTATCCTAATTTGTCTTCATTCGCCATCTAATAAGATCAACCTTTTCGGAAGTTTCTCTAACCATATCTAGTCTAAGTAGAAGTCTTTCTGTAGATTCCCACCAACAAGTTGGTGATCTAAAGAGTCGTTCATACAATGCTTCAAAGGGTGTCATGCCAATGCTAGCTTGATAATTGCTGTTGTAGGCGAACTCTATTAAAGGAAGATGCTCTTCCCAAGTCCCTCTGAAGTCTAGGATACACAGTCTTAAAAGATCCTCAAGAACTCTGTTCACCCTTTCCGTCTGTCCATCGGTCTGAGGGTGATAAGTGATGCTCAAACACAACTGGAAACCTAATGCTTCTTGCAAGCTTCTCCAAAATTCATTGGTGAAAATGGGGTCATGATCACTTATGATACTAGAAGGCACTCCATGAAGACGGACTATCTCACGAACGTAAATTGCTACCAACCAAGCTGACGTCATCTTACAATTAACTAGAATGAAATGAGTACTCTTAGTAAGTCTGTCTACTACAACCCAAATACTAGTGTTGCCTTTCTTCGATCTAGGAAAACCATCTATGAAATCCATAGAGACGCTCTCCCACTTGCACTGTTGGACCTCCAAAGGATGAAGTAAACCAACGGGATTTTTTTGCTCAGCTTTGACTTGCTGGCAAATCAAACATTGAGAAACAAACTCCGCCACATCTTTCTTCATCCCAGCCCAAATGAAAACCCTCTTCATATCCCTATACATCTTATCATCGCCTGGATGAATAGTCATCTTAGAACGATGGTTTTCCTCTAGGACTATCTTCAACAAACTCCCAACTTGGGAAACACAATGCCTTTCATCTCGTCGTAACCACCCTCTATCGTCTGTGGAATATCTACCGATGTGACTAGAAGTCTCCCCTTTACTGAGTCTATCCAAGATGTCTAAAATATATGGATCCTCTTGCTGCAAATCTCCTATCTGATCCATAAGAGTAGGTCGCACCTCCAGTGATGCAAATAAGCCATGCAAAAACTCGGTGGAGGGTTTAAAGTCAAAAGTCAATATAAACTCCAAGCTTTTCCTCTCCACAAACAGAGGACTAAAGGCCATCCTCTGCCTACTCAGTGCATCTGCCACCACATTACCCTTGCCAAGGGTATAAGAAATCTCGAAGTCATAAGATGCTAGGAACTCCATCCACCTTTGTTACCTGAAATTAAGATCCTTCTACGAGAACATGTACTTGAGAGATTTATGATCGGTGTACAACTCGAACTTCTCTCCAAGAAAATAACGGCACCAAGTCTTAAGTGCGAATACTATGGCAGCTAGCTATAAATTATGGGTAGTGTAGTTCTTCTCATGAACTCTTAGCGGTCTACCCCCATAACATACTACCCTTCCCTCTTGCATCAGAACCGCACCAAGCCCTGTACCACATGCATTAGTGTATACTGTAAACACTTTGTTCCCATCGGGTAAGGTCAAGACTTGGGTTGTTGTCTGAGTCTTCTTTATTTGTTGGAAAGCAACATCACAATCTATATCCCATGAAAACGTCATATTCTTCTTCGTCAGCCTGGTGAGTGTGTCTGATATCTTTGTGAAGTCCTTAATGAACTTCCTATAATTGCCTGGAAATCCAATAAAACTTCTCACCTACATTGCGTTCTTTGAGATTTTCCAATCTTGAACAGCAACTATCTTTGCGGGATCAACTACTACCCCATCTTTAGAGACCACATGCCCTAGAAATCTCATCTCTTTTCTCCAAAAATGGCATTTGGATAATTTCGCCTTAAGAGGATGCGCACGCAGAGTTTTCAAAACTTCCCTTATACGTAAAGCATGCTCTTCCTCGCACTTCGAGAAAATCAAGATATCGTCAACAAAGACCATGACAAACTTATTTGGAAACTCCCGAAATGCTCTACTCATCAGATCAACAAAATAGGCGGGTGCAATCGTCAACCTAAAAGGCATCACGAGCCATTCAAAGAAACCATCTGAAGTCCTAAAAGCGGTCTTATCCATACTTCCCTCAGCCACACTTAACTGATGAAATCCAGTGCCTGTTCTTCTCGGTGAGTTTATTCAACTCTTTGTAGTCTATACATAAGAGAAGCGAACCATCTACCTTACTTGTGAATACTACCGAAGCACCCCATTTAGATATGCTTCGCCTAATAAACCCTTTCTCAAGTAGCTTCCTTGCTTGCTTGCTAAGCTCCCTTCTTTCCCTTGGAACCATATGGTGCACAGACAATACAACTGGCTTTGCATTGTCCACCAAATATATATGAAAATCGATCTCGTGCCTCGGAGGTAAGCCCCGAACCTCATCAAAAACATCTTGACACTCACGGACTACTAGTACAGATCGTAGATCATCAATATATGAATCAAGTGACTCTAGGAAACTAAGCATGGCAGATCTCTTTGGGTCACAAGAAATCTCGAGGGTCCTCCATGGCAAGTCAAAAGTCTAACGACCCACTTCTCGCAATCCAGAATGGCACTATACATGGCTAGCCAACCCATCCCTAGAATCAATCCATAACCCAAAAAACCAAGCACATATGCATCACATTCAAACTCGATGCCTAACACAGATATTCTGAAACCCCAACAAATCATGGACAAATGAGCCATACCACCAATGGGGTTTGAGACAAAACCGGGATCCACTACCATACTAGTACTAAGGTGTAGAGACTCAACCACATAATCAGATATAAAAGAATGTGAAGCGCCCGAATCAAAAAAAGTTCTAACTGGATGATTGGAAAGAGAAATCAAACCTTCAACGGAAATTTTCCTACTTCGATCTGGAGCACTAGTCGCGAGAGCATGCACCTGCCCTCTAGAAGTTCCTGCCCTTTGACCTTGTCCTTGCTTCTTCGGGCACTACTTAGAAAAGTGTCCGACCTCTCCACAACTGAAGCAAGCATTCTTCCTTCTTTTGCAGTCCTTTACCAAGTGACCCTCACGTCCGCAATTATGGCACTTCCTCTTATCCTTAGCCTTGTTGTTCTTTCCACCATTCTTTTGTTGTTGCTGTTGTCCTTTCTTTGGCCCCACTTTCTTACTTTGTGTTTCCTCCACCTTAGTTTCTTTCTTTTCGCCTTTATCTTCCTCATGCACCAATTCCATATCAACTAACCTCTCAAAAATTGCTTATGTTGAAATATGAGACATATCTAACCCATGAAGGGGTTCATTCATTCCTTTAGCAAACCGCAAAGCTTTCTTGTGCGGGGTATCCACTAGCTCCAACGCAAACCTTGCTAGTTGGTTGAATTTGTTAACATACTCTTTGACAACCATACCTTCTTGCTTGAGTGCTAGAAACCATTCCATTTGCATACTTTTCTCATCTTGAGAAAGACACTTCATTTCAAACCACTACCGAAAATCATCCTAAGTCTCTGCTGGATGCCCTGCTTGCGTCACTTTCACCAGAATGAAGCCTCATCTTTCAGTAGCTAAGCGGCTAACTGGATCTTACTACGATCGTCAACTTCGAAAATTTCAAACAAGTCCTCCGTCTCTTTATGCCAATTCCTTGCTTCTACGAAAGTTTCGATTCCTCGGAATGGCTTACCAACCATAGCACAGAAATCTTTGCAGATATTAGAGAAATTATCTGCTCGCAGAGGAGGAGGATGAGGAACAGCGGGTGCAGCTGGGAGAGGAACGTTTGTTGGACCACCGACAGGCGTCATGGCCTCTAGATACCTACGAAACCAGCCTGGTATCGTAACATTCTCAAGAATATTTAGTTCCCCGGACATATTGAAAAGAAAGGAATAGGGATTTAGACATAGAATCGAAAGATATAACATATGGCTTTGGGGATTTTTTTTCCAAAACAGACTTTTTCTTTTGAAAATGCTTTCTTTTAAAACCTTTTTTAAAACAATTTTCAAAATCTTTTATCTGCTCTGGTAATCTTCAGCTCTGATACCAAATGTGACACCCCACGTCCGTTTATGTCACTCATTAAGAGAATGCATTAAGTTTCGTGAAGCGTTATAGGTAAACAGAAACATTACAAGACATATATAAAATAGCAGCGGAATTTAAAATTTTATTAAGCAAAAAACATCGTAGTTCAAAACATGGTTACATCATATGTCTGAAATGAATAAAACCCAGTACATCATTAAAATTTCTGTCTTGTACTTAAAACATCAGAGTACAATAATAAAAGAAGAATAATCCCCAAAATTGTTTCATACAATTTTACTTAACCCCTACTCAAGTTAACATATACAATCCCTATGGATTCAACTAGGTGAAGTATTCAAGTATTTTACCATATTCATTTATGGTTATAATGTACTAGGCCTCCCACATTAAGCCCACAACTTGTGGATGTTGGATATGCTGGGCGGTTCCAGACATACTTCTTCCACAAGTTGGGTATAACCTTGTGTCATAGCACGTCATGTGTTCATGCACTTAGATCTCTCACATTAGATTCACCACTTGTGGTCGCTGGATATGTCGGGCAGTTCTGGTCAGACTTCCACCACAAGTGTAATCTAACCTCGTGTCTAAGCGCGATTACAGTTTCTAATTACTATAATTCTAGGCATTTTCATTATTAACCAATTGTTCCGATGTCATTATAGGTTTTCATGCCCCTTTTTCAAGTCATGTTCATAATGAACCATATGCCCCTAAATTAAGGTCCTTAATCACAATTGCGGTTTATGTGCCAAATCCATATTCATGTATTACATTCAATTTATGCCCAAATTTCCCAGTACAAGTTATTACCCAATTTTAACATTTTCCCCTCGTTCCCAATTTTATGCTTTCGCATATTTCAGCGGTATGCCTAGGCTCGAAGGTAGCTTGGCTATAAAAATAAAAGGGAAAAGAAGAAGGGAAGAGGATAGAAATGAACATAATAACAAGATTGATATATAATGGCAGAGATAGCAACAAATAAACATACAGTGACAAAGTTGGGCATAATGACAAAATAGGCATATAGGAGCAGATCTGATGAACATGTGATATTAGAACCGATTCTAACATAATAAGGACATCATAAACAAGCACGATGAGATCTAAGCAATGAATTAGATCAACAAACATGACAGATCTGACATGATAGATATGTTAGAGTTTATGCTCTAGAGGCAATCCATTTGATGTGATTAATAACGTTATTGTTTTATTTGGAATAAAAATATTCTGTTTGTTATATTTACTGCGTAATATAAATAATAATTTAACAGAAGTCCTTAGAATAATAATACATAATTATATAGTTTGAGTAAGACTGAACTTGAGATTATATAATGTGATCAGTATTATAATTCTTAAATGTCCCTAGTCGAGTTTTATTGTTTATATAGGACAATGATAAAGCATTGAGACTAGTATATTGATTGACTGATGATCACGTCTCATTGATCATTAATATACGTGATATTAAAGTCAAGATATAAATGCGTATTAGAGAATAGCGTATTGGGCTGACCCACCGTGAGATAACAACATGGAATATAATCAACGGTATCATAAGTTGTTCTCGTAGTGACAATGATGTAATGGTCCTCAAACTTGTAATCATTATAATTTTATTCGAGGATATTTGTTTTTTGATATCATCTAAAGTTATTTCGTAACGGAGTAATGATAACGGTGATTATTGGATATATCTCGAATTGAATGAAAATTATGAATGATCTATATGGAATTTAACCCTACGATATATCATAGTGATATCCATGGGCCTCTTAATTGAGTGAGACTGTGAAATGCATGTTCGTGCTCAAATATTGATTTGTTTTAAACAGTCTACTCATCGATGAAGAAAAACGGATTAAATTATAACGAGGATGATACGATACATGCCTCTAATTTGATCCTGGATATATTGGTTAAAAGGATTACATTACATTGATACAATGGTCACGGAAAGGTTGTATCGAATCATTAATCTTATTATAACTTGGGTATTAATGATGCATTGCTAGATGCCAATCTTTGTTTATGATTTTAAATACGATTTAAAATCGTTGCCAACGTTATAATAATGTAATAACCCGGAAAATACGAGCCAATTTAAAATTTATTGAAATATTCTATTTCAATGCTTCAAATTGCTTTGAAATAATCAATTTAAATGTGAAGTGTTAAAAATAGCCACTTGTTCAAAATAAACATATATGAGTTGAAATATTCATTAATTAGCTAATGAAACGATTTGCACCTATTTATGTAACATTAGAATGAATGGAGTTTTTAAACCAAATAGAAATCAAATATGAAGTTGAATAGAAAATGAAAAATGATATGAACTGTATATATATGTACATGCATATTCATTGAACAGGTTATAGCAAAGGGGCTAGAGAAGAGGAATAAAATTTTGTGCCCGACAAATAGGTACACATTTACTGATTTGTTTGGGTGATGATTTTGAGCCTGTTGGCTAGCCGCTTGGCTTTTTCTTTTTCTTTTTGAGATTAGAAGGACCGGGACGCTATTTGCAATTTCCCGACGCTCCCGGTGCAGGGGAGGTTATGGCGAAATTTTTCCAAAATTTAAGGTGTTAGAAATTTTTTTGAAGTGAAAACGATATAGAAATCCTTGAATGAACTATATTTATATAACTATATAAATATAAATAAAATTAAAACGAAACGAAGCCGTGAAGTTCGTATTTTGAAACCGTGATTTCAAACGACTAGTACGGGAAATCCGACCATTGGATTTTCCCGAAACCTCAACCGTCGGGTTCGCCTTGGAATAATCTTTCCAACGGCACCAACCTTGTAAAAATCCAACGGTTGGATTGTCTGGAATGTTTAATTCAAATCTGAAGAAAAACAGCGCCAGAAACGATTAAATATAATTTTTACTTCGACTTTCAACATATAAAAATATGATTTTTACACATATCTGAAAATCTAACCGTTGGATCCTCACAAAATTTACATCATTAGAAAGGTCTTTTCAAAACGAATCCAACGGTTAAATTGGCTCGTATTTTCCGGGTTATTACAAATAACCTATCGGGTTACACATAACAACGTTTGTAAAAGGATAAGAACTGTTCAAAATAAAAGGAAATCAAGATGTTGTTTTTTCTTTAACTTTGAAAAGGTACAAGGGTTATATGGTCCTTTTTATATTTAGATTTTTGTTTGCCATCGTTTAAAAAGAAAAGGGCCGACATTCTTTTCAATTAAGCCATTTTCATTATTTCAGTTGTAGCCGCCGGCAAACAAAGCTCTAAAACTAAGAAACCCTAGAATCCAAAAATTACGGCTAGCACCGTCTATCTTCCTCTCGATTTTGTTAGACAGCGTCGAGATCAAGCGTTTGTGGACTCTAATAAAGGCTCGCTGCTTTGGGAGCTCGGATTCAAATCAACCCTTCGATTCTCAAAGATCTTCGTGGATATGGAAATTGGAAGCTCGAATTGGGTATGTTCATCCATGGAATCGTGATTGACAGGTATAAACCCTAATTTCTTTAAACGTTCGGTTTATCAATTTTGCATAGATCCTAGAATCTATAAATTGTTTAAATTGTTGAACTTGGAACCCAATTAGATCAATAATTCCTTATAGGGGTATCAGAGCTAGCTTGCAAAATTAATATTTCATTCTAAAATTGGGTTTTGTGCTTTTGTATTAGTAGTTAATTGATTACAATTGAAACCCTAGATTCCAGGATTAATTACAAGACCATACAAAAGATGGAATTGTTTCACTGAAAAGATAATTATATTTAATACAAAATGTATAATCGTTCTACAGTAAACAAGATTTTATATTTGATATGAAATTTGGATTTGAATTCGTTGTTAATTCTGGAAATCAAGTCTGTTTAATATTGTCATTAAATTCTAGCATAACTCGACTGATCTAATACATTTGAATGTTTCAATTATATTCGGATCTGTTAATCTATATGAACACTTTCAGGTTATACATCAGTAGGATATTTAATTACTGTAAAATTAAAAGTTTGACTTTGTTGTATTGAATTATAGTCCCATCGTCGAGCCTTTTAGGTTTTACAATTACACAAGGTTGTTTATGAATATTTGGATTTGTTTCTCTAACAAGTATTAAACTAAACATCAAAATGTTTGATTGACAAGTCTTCAAATCCTGATTTAATCATATATAAATATATATGTTTGATTAAAATGATTTTATTGATTGACAAATCAGTAAGATGATTTTCAGATTGTCTTGATTTATTGAAATCTTTTAAATGGAAATTTGTTAAGACAAATTCTCTGAATTGTTCTTAAAACATGCAAATAAAATCAAATTTGTTTGATTTAGTCAAAACATTGTTTTCTGGTTTTAATCTTTATAATTGAGTTTAAAATCAGAACAATTGAATTTATTTTGTTGCGGAATAGTCTGTTTTAACATATAACTGGCATTAGAAATCCATATAAACTATACAAGGTTATACATTACATTACAGTGAATAGAATGAGTTCAATTTACCATAAATGCATTATATATGTTCATAAACGTATGATGTAGCTCGATGATCATATAGCATATATATATGTATTTGACATATATATAAAGATACATATGGATCTTAATCTTTTAAACCATTTTTTTTAAATATGATTTCATCATTACAGAAAAAACCGCTTTCTGTTTTAAATATCATACTGCTTGTAATGGAGCTTGGACATGCCATAGGAATTTATGTAAATAAATATGTAAATTGACATATCAGGGTATATCAACAGTGTTCCGAACACTTGTATGTGATATAAAAGGATATAATATATATATATATATATATATATATATATATATATGCATTATTACAGATGTGAAATCGTTTCAGTAAAAGGATCATTTTATATTTGATATGAAATGAAATCTGATATTAATGTTTGATTAACATTCATTTTACTAGATCCAATGGCATATGTGATGTACAGTCTTTTGGATTTAAAATCTTGCTTAAATATTTAACATGGTGATCAATTTTGATATATGGTTTATATATATATATATATCTTTTATCCACCTCTTTGTATTTGTATTTAAACTGTAACCAGTGCTTATCACATAACAGATGTGATTTATTAATGGATATGATTCATCAGAAATGAAACATATCTTGTAAATATATATCTATTAGGTCATTACAGACTTAGTTGGGTATTTAAAATGTCATACACATTGACAAAGTATTTGATAATTCTAAATAACCTGATTTTGTTGTTTATGTATCAAAATGATTCTACTGATTGATGAATCAATAATATAGCTCTATTATGAATTTGATTCGATGAATTTATTATTGATTATATATGAAATATTAAATTAGTTTTAAATTGTTATTGCTTTGTTGAATAGCAAATATGTCTTGCATATAAACCAAAGCCAGTTGACAGGTTAATCTTGGAAACTGATTTCTGAAATCAAATTACTATGGGATATATCTTAATATATGTAATGATTAACGTGATGTGAATGTTTACACTGAAGTTATATAATTGGGGGTATTATAGTGATTTATTCATGAAATGAATGCTTGGTGATTACAGAGTATGACTCTACTACAAAATATTTGTTATCGATCAAAAAACCTTATTATTATTTAATAATAGTCTAAATGATTTTGAATCATTGCAAAATATAATATGTAAGTCTAGTAAGGTTTTGATCTTAGCTTAAAAACCATGATGCATACCAGTCTGATATGCCTATACATTTAAGTAACCATGTCTAGTACCCAATCACATCTGGAATTTTAATAATTTTGTAATATAAATATGTTGATATTAGAAATATATTATAATTCTCTCTGTTAACATAAGATGTTTGAATACAGATTATGTATATTTATATTGATAGCTATGATGGAAATCTTTTTTTTTGTCACTGCAGATTTGATTTGCTATCTCAATTCTATATATACTAGTTTTGAAATAAGGATGAGTTGATATAAAATCAAAAACTGTTTTGATTTTATTCCTCTGGATCATCCATAATTGTTTGACATTAATATGCATTTGGGTATAAAGATGCCAAAACACATTATAAGGATATCATTGGTTCAGCAAACATAAGATCTGATAGCATGTACAGATTTCTATAAAACACACTGCAATTCATTATAATCGATATCAAGATATCCGGTTACATTTATACATTGTATTTGTAAAAGAAAGCTGATATAATAGTTATACCATGTTTACTATATAGAAGTGTGTATAATGATACATAAATGTCTATATTTGAATTGCAGTGAGTATACTAATTATATTGTACATGTGATGTAATAAGTACATGAGATAAAGCACTTTATACATTTGATGTATATAGGTCACTGGACATGTATATTATATACATTTAATGTGTATATATAAAAGTTATTCTGACCCTTTGATTTCACATTTAGTCTAACAGAGGGCAACCTATGTATATTGAAAGAGTTTCAGTATAAAGTGGCAATACAAGTGCATATGTTGGTAAAAGCAACGGCTACAAGAAAATGTTGATTAAACAGACATGTATTGTTGGTTATCAAGTTATTTATGTACGTGTATAACTATGTAAATATATATATGAAAACTGCCTGTATGATTTCATATAAGCTGATTAACAATGTTTACATCAGGTGCTAGTGATTGTATTGTTGATAAAAACTGTGTTATATTATTCCATTTGATTTGTATAAATATGTACAGTCTTCTGTTCTTGCCTGCAAGTTGTATTTAGTTTTAATTGCAGATTTAATTACATAGTCATGGGATGCGTATGGCATAGAAATATACACGTAAACATTTCCTTGCATTAAGGACAGATGTATAGATATAGACGATTGCCTTGCATAATGGTTATATTGCATTGGGTTAGCATGTTGGATATGTTTCTGTTTACATGATAGTATGAATCGAGCCTGAATAATATATAATTCTAGTAATAAAACATTCTTGAGTTTTATATCATAAGTATAGTGACCAGCAGAGAAAGGCCATGTTCGCAGAAATATGAGCTTTGAGGTGATTTTTTTTCATCCAAAATTTTGAATTGTTCAAAAGGCTAAGTAGATATACTTCATATTTAAATATATATTACAATGAATTTAAATATATGTATTTAAATCCAATTTGTATTATGAATATAAAATACATATATTTGGTATATGTAAATAACTCTGATATTGTTCGCCACTACGAATTATAAATTCCCTTTAAAAACAAATTATTGTTATATTAAGTCATGGTGAAGTCTTCCAATAATATACTCATCACTATCCAAGATCATTGGTTGTAACTAACGCCAAAGCGTTGTGCACCTTTTATTTTGGTTATATGCGATGGAGTAAAATGTGGTGCTCTAACCTATTATTGGGTTTGACTTAACTAGGCTGCATAATACGATTATAGCCTTAGAGAAAAAGCATGAATTATTCTATATTTGAGCAAATGAATAATACTAAACAAAATGTTCAACATGCGATCCAAGAGTTATATAGACGATATGATTGACATAAGATGTCTACCTAAAAGGTTGTGTTTTAAGTTTAGCCAAAGCTAGGTCAAGGCATGATTAGATATGGATCTTGGAACACCGTTATATATATACACACACACACACACCCCAATATGTATACATAAACAGAGGGATGTTAATTTGAGTGGGAGCATATTTTAGTTTAAATAATACAATTATGTTAATATAAAATTTTGATTGCCAAAGTTTATATTAAATAAACATTAAAGAATCAAATATTATTTATTATCTACTGTAGATATTAAATAACGAAATAACACCGATAATTTAAATTAATCCTTGAGAAGGATAAATAAATTTAACCAAAATTTCTTAACTAACATTGAAATTTGAGGACTATCCTCAAACAAGTTAAACATAATAGTTTTACAAATATCGAAGATCTAAGACGAAAGTTGAAGTATGACTCCAACCGAATAAGATATAAATAAATGTTATAAAATCTACTTATACATTTCTAGTATTAGATACTAGATATAGATCACATAAATGTATGTTGATTTACAGAATTTGTAGAATAAGTATAATTCTAATAAAAGGCAAGTTGACTTACGATTGGAAATGAAGCAAATGTTGCTGTATTATCCATAAGAAGTTAATCTTTGTTGATTGTACTAGCTTAATTAAATAAATAAAATAATTGTTATAATGAAATTCCACATAAAATAAATGTTATAATAGATCATGTTTAGACAAGTTTGAATTTCATTTGTAATAAAAGAATAATTGTTATTCAATTTAAATGAAATATACTATGGAATTTCACAAATAGTTAATGATATTTGTAAATCCTTAACTATAATGTACTTGACATTAATAACGAGTGGATTAAATTTAGTGATTTAAATCCAATATACCTTTAGATTACCGGTTAGCCCAGTAAACAAGAAAGTCAATCAAAACTCCATAATGATGGAATTTTGAAATCATTTGATTTGGAATTATATGAAGAATACAGATCTTGTTTATTAGGCAAAATAACCGAATCACCTTTCACCTGACACAGTGAATGAGTGATAAGTATTGGCTCTCGTACATAATGATGTATGGGAGCAATGAATACATATACTAGAGGCAGGTTTTATGTAATAACCCAAAAATCTGGGCCAGTTTAAAAATTTTATTTTGGCAATTTTAGCGAATTTTGAATATTTAAAATAGATTGTTTTAAATAATATCGACGAGAAATTTATTTTTGAATATAATCCGACGTATATATTATATACGTCGTCGTTAGAATATAAATAATTATATATAATTATAAATAGAATTGAAAATGGCGCGGTAGTTCGATAATTCGATTTCAAACTTCAATTGAATGTACTGGGTGCAAAACAATCCGGATTTTGGTGAAACCAAAAACATTAGGATCTAATTGTGAATATCTTTCCAACGAATCCGAAGAATCAAGATTTCATAGCGGGAATCAAAAGATATGTCCAGTTGAAAATTCTGAATAGTCGCTATGGAATTCAGGCCCTCAAAAATAGACATTTTGCAAACGACCTCGGATTTCGACGAAACCACTTTTGTTGGATCCGTGATGTTAAATTATTGCTAGGTTTCAAATTTCATAATTTTTCGAATCAATATGTGAGCGTGGCAAAGGAAAACGCGTTTGACCAGTTTCAGTTGATTTTAATCGACTGGAAAATGGCCATTTTTCCAACGGTCTCGGAATTCGACGAAACTAGTTTTGTTAGGTCCGTATCATCAATACGAAGCTAGAAAATATTTTTCTGGAATTTTTAAAGTTAATATGTGACCCCGGTAATTTGAAATGTACGTTTAGAATTCAATATTGTGATTTAAATGTAAATTTAACGGAAACTGATTGTAACAGTCGAATCAGCCTACGATACATATCCCATTGTGTTCGAAATGGGGGTAAAACGCTATGGACGACAGGCGGTGGGCCTCGTTTCGAGGTCGTAAGTAAAAGTCAACCTTTTTTTTTTGAAAATTAAATTAAATAAAATTTAAAATATATAGACCCCCCTTTCTCGTTTTCATTCAACAGAAACGAAAAAAAAGAGAAAGAACGGAGACGGAGGAGCTGCCGCTCCTCCGATCGACGCGCGCCGCTCCCCAGGAGAGCCGCCGCCGCTGCTTCATCTCCTCCTCCCCTTCCCCTGGCGCGCCGCCGCAAGCAGAAGCCCCCCCCCCCCAGCCCAAAGCCGGCGCGAGCCCCCCCCCCCCTTTACCCAAATCGAATGAGCCACCTCCCCTCCTCATCTCCGATGCTCCAGTCCCCTTTCCGCCGCCTGGACCACCGCCTCACCCCCACCGCACCTCCCTCCCTCCTGAAACCCTAGCCGACAACCCCGACAGCCCTCTACCGAGCGCAAGGACCCCTCCTCTCCATTTGAAAACAATGTAAGTTTTAAATTCAAGTTTTATTTATTTTTCTAAATTTAAAAACTGAATTTTATTCGATAGGAAAATTAAAGATAGAATTTTTATTCGATAGGAAGTTAAAAATATAATTTTTATCGTATGTAAAGGTTGAAAATATAATTTTCATATTATATAGATAATTAAAATATAATCTTTTATATTGTAGAAAGATAAAAATATGATCTTTATATTTTTAAAGTAATAAAAATATGATTTTTATATTTTTAAAGTATTAAAAATATAATCTTTATTAAGTAGAAGTAGTAGGAATATGATTTTTGTTTATGTAGAGAATTAAAAATATCATCTTTGTGTATGTAGCAAAATAAAAATCTGATTTTTATTTTATATACGTCGAAATAAAGTGCTGATTTTTATAAAGGCGAAAACTTTATTTTTATAAAGGCGAAATCAATATTTTTGAAATGGAATTTTTATCTATATGATAGCATAGTAAAAATTCAATTTTATATATTGAATAGCATAGTAAAAATTCGATTTTTATATATTGAATAGCATAGTAAAAATTCGATTTTTATATATTGAATAGCATGGTAAAAATTCGATTTCTAAATATATGAAGTGATTATAAAAATATGATTTTTAAATTGAAAGTGAATAAAAATGTGATTTTTATTTTAAGGACATCAAAATATAAAAATGTGTGATTTTTATATATGTAGTGGCTACGGGCAACAAAGGAGATGAAAAGGCGAGAACGACGAAGATCTCTACAATAGGAGTGTCGTGGTATTGGATAGCTTTCGGTGAGAACTTCTCACTCTAAACTTCTTTTTCAAATTATATGTATATATATATATACTAGGATGCAGACGGTGCTTAGCAGCACCCGACACCCGTCATCCACAGACCATGGATGGCTTGTTTGTTAAATTGATTGGTTGTGTAGTTAGTTAGTCTAATTGGTTTGAATTGAATTGTTTGGTGAAATGGAATGGATTTGATTGATGTGTGAATGGCGTGGGCCTTCACTAGACCGGGGATAAGGCTAGGCCTCGTCCCGTTTCTAGTATCGTGTCGTTATGCCGCCGAAATTTTCTAAAATATGTTAGAAAAATAAAAATATCCTTTTTATTGTGTAAATGAAATGAATAGAAATTCATGTGTTGAAATAGAATATTTTATCGTTAAAAATATAATTTTTAACGTGGAAGTGAATAAAATAAAATATTCATTTACAAACCGGACGGTTTGTTTATGTACACCTATTTGAAGGACATTGATTGGGACGATAAATTTTACACATCGCCCAACTGCACAAACAAAAATGTGTGTTTGTTGATTTGAAACCCCGCACGGGTGTTGGGATGAAATTTGAAGTTCACTCGTCCTGATTGATTAAATATGTCGATCGATTGATTGACAGGCTGTTATAAGCGTTAGATATCTATATTTGATGCTTATACAGTGTAGTGCACTTTGGTTGATGGTTGATTATTTTTCAATGCTATTATATACATGTGTTGTATGGAATCCATATAATGAACGTTATATGGTGATTGATTGGGCCTCATTCCAATCGGGAAAATAATGAATGTTATAAAAGAAAATTCATGTGTTGAATCTATTCATGTGTTGAGTGAAATATTTTAATAATAAAATTCACATCTTTATCATATTTAAAATTAGAACCTACTTCTCAGTAGGAGTCTAATTGAAAATCAAACGATAGATACCATAGTTTTATAAAATATTTTACATAACAACAATAGTGATGTGTTGACAGCACTCATGTGTTGAGATTAGTCGTGTGTTGAAAGAAATATAGATTCATGTGTTGAATGGGATAAATATTCATTTGTTGAATAGAATAAAGAAGTTTTGAAAATATAAAGCCGTGTTGATTAGTTTTGCGCCATTTTGACGTGAACGATATTTATATCGATTTTATTCAAATTGAAATGAATATTATAGCAAATTCGAATTGAAAAGAAAACGAATTTGAATTGAATATAAAAGGACTTCGAATGGAATTGAAAATAAAACAAATTCAAGTTGAATTGAAAACGAACTGAAATTTAATTGAATTCGAATCGAAATTAAATTGAAATCAATTTGAATTGAAACGAATTTGAAGTTGAATTGAATTGAAACGAATTTGAATTCGAATTAAATAAAATTGAAATGAATCTGAGTTGAATTGAAATCCAATCGATTTGAAATTGATGATGACGTTGAAATTGTTTTTGAAACGAATTTAAAACGATTTATAAAATACGTTTTAAAAGGAAATCGATGAAATATATATAATATATATAATGGCCTGAATAGAACGCGCCGCGCCGCGGCAGTTCGTGAATTTCGACCATTTATTTCAAACGGACATTGCGGGAGATCCGACCGTCGGATTCTCCTAAAACCGGAACCACTGGGTTCGTATCGAAAACAGCTTTCCAATGAATATTAGAAATTTGAAATCTAATGGTTGGATTTGGAATTATGTCCAAATCAAATTTGAAAAAGGTCGCTGTAAGTGCAGTTCGATAGCCGTTGATGGAAATCGACTGTACGGGCCTTGATAAAATTATTAAAAATATCGATAATTTGTGTAAAATTATAATATGTGAATTGGAAAGAATTGGGCTAGAAAATTCCACATTAGAAGGTAAAAATAGATTTTTATCGAAATGAACTAGTTTTGAACTAGAATTAAAATCAATTTATTTTTGAAATAAATAAATTGAATTTGAAAGTGATTTTAAAAATAATCGATATTTCCAATACGTGAATTGGACCGGAGTTGAATCGAAATTATCTTCGGAATATTTCGATGTTGGGTTTCGTGACTATACAATATTGTTATGGGAATTTGAAAGATATATTCATATCGTTATTTCCAATACGATATTTGTTGGTTTCAGAATTTGATATTGAATATAAGCCGATATATTTTCTATTCAGAGCCTTGTATTTAATATCAAATGTGATTTGGGTTTATCTTGAATCGTGTTTTAGATGACATTGGTTCTTTAACCCAGTTAAAGGCAAGATGTTGATTTTTGAAAAGATTAAAACTAAGTGGAGTTTTAATGAATCTTTAATTAGATTAAAAATGTGAATTGATAATTTAAATTATCAAATCTGAAAGGTGATCGAGAATGGAGTACCACCAGTTTTGCTCCAAAGCGATAGTTAAATCTTTAATTAGATTTGAACGTGAAATGGTAATTAATTTTACCGATAACACCGTGGTGTTAGATATGGAGTATTACCAGTTTTTCTCCATGGGATATATAGGTTGGGATTGGGAAATAAACTAAATAATTACTTCGGTGTGGTTCGTTAATCCCGACTAGTTTGAAATGATATCCAAAGGAAGATTAAAGAATAAATTTAGAAGAATTTATCTTTGATAAAATTAATGGGAACCTTTCCCTAAGAATGTGATTTTGTGAATAAAAGAATATTCTGAATTGGAATGAGGCGTTCATTGTGTTTGTGTAACATTTGTTAATTATATACGTGGGTTATTCAGAAAGGCCGGGTTATACCCATTCTGAATAACCAATTCGACGAGATGTCGAAGATGAAGACGGTGGTTGAAGACCGGAAGTCTTCACATCGTTTGGGTGATTACTGATGATCTTGATTGGGCTGTACACCCAGGATGAGGGAAACAGTTGGTGATCGTCCAGACGTACTTGGAGATGGATGGATATGCGAGGAAAGTGCCTCCGGTTTCGTTCAGATCCAGAACGAACTTGTAAATGGATTGTGTGTCTGACATTGGATTTTATTCTGTGTTGATTGATCTCTATTAAATATACATCTGTTTGGCGGTGGAGAATTTATTCTCTTGCTTAACGCCCTTCTCTGAGACGTACGAGCTCAGAGGTTGTATATCGATGGACATCAGTCGCATGGAGTGAATTGCCAATGTGGCATGCGTAAGTGGCAATTGATCAAGGCTTCTGTTGAAAAGCAAAGTCTTGTGGTTGATGATCAAAGCACGGCCTGTGTGGCGTAGCTTTGTGTATAACGTGAATTCGCGAGCCTCACACCTCGGTATGAGTCAAAAACGGGATACGGACCCAAGGAGTGCACGACGTTTCTTTCTAGCTATGGTTGTGTCAGTGACCTACCAGCCCTGACATTTATATACTTTTCACCTGTGTGGTTGTTGGATACGAGGCGCCTCGGATATAGGTCTGTAAGGACCGGGAAACGTGTGTTCAGGAATTGCCAATCCTCAAAAGTAAGAGAGGACCGGCCTTGGAGGATCCAGGGATTGCTGTGTGCGGTCCCGAGGCATTTGCTAGAGTGTCTCGAACGCGGAGAGGAGCTTGCCCCTTGCCTCGACTCATGACGGAAATACAATTTCCAATACGTGTATTGCGGTTTTAATTGTAGAACTAGTATGGCGACATGATAGATGGTACCCATGCCGCCTATGATTGATACTTATGATTGAAATTGTTTTGACACAATGCACCTATAATAGTATCAAATAATGTGTTTTAAACGTATCAAGCATGCTTTTGCTGTTATAAGGTAAAAACCCTATCCTCCGGCTTGCGTTGCATTGTGTGATGGGACCTGGGTCTTATAACAGCTTCATTTTTCTTTATTTAGCATTGCGCTGTTTGTTCTATGCACTGGTATTCTTGGGAGGAAACCCGTTCCGTGTTATACAGCGTGGTCCCTTGATTTACCTAACTTTAAAACCAATATTAATAACTGTTTTAGTTCTCACACCAGTCACATGACTGACCTGGAGTTTATTGTTTTAACCTAAACTCTGGGTGCCCCTATTTTCCACACGGGCAGCTAGTAGTTTTGGTTTTGCAGATTTATATTCACAGGGCCCTGATTAACAGCTGGAACGATGCTCGGAAAGCTCTGTATCCGTGTATCACTTTCAGTTGTGTTTTGTATATTTTTCCGCTGCTATGTAACTTATTGTAATCTCTGATATTTATCGAATGTAATTTATTCAATTATACTCTGTATATTCTTGTATCTGATGGAATTGTCGTAATAACAATGAAATGTTCTTCCGTCTGCGTTCTATTTTGTCTTGTACTCAATTCTATCTGTGCTTTCCTTCACGGGGAAGTTCGGGTCGTCTCAGTTTGGTATCAGAGCTTTGGTTTACAGAGCTCGAGAACAAGACACATTGGAACCATACGAAAGAATTCATCAGATATTGGATTAGCAACATCCAATTAGAGTGACTCGTTAGAGATAGGATCAGTAGTATCCTAGAACGAGTGTGAAGAGTATATTTTTTCAAATGAAAACAATTTTGTTTTAAAATTTAAATCGTTTTATACGTATTTGAATATTTATTTATTTTGAATATGGACAATCGAGTATATATAGATTTCGCGTATATGTGTCATGAACGTATAGTCGAAGTTTTAATATACTGGATAGATATAGAATCCCATTCTAGACACCCGGGGATAATTCTGATGATGTGGCCACATCATCAGTATTTATGTTCGTGTTTCGAAGGTGTGACTTTCCATATATTTCCATTAGACGGGTGTGAGAACCAAAACTAATATAGCTAGAATACATTGTTGTGATTTGGTATCAAAACATGATTTTTTGTATATATATCAAATTATGAATTTGAAATGTTAATTCACTAATTGATTGATGTTTGTGTTGTTTGTTTAATTGTTTGCTAATTTTGAACCATTTAGCCTAATTGTATCAAATATTGAACTATATTGAAAATTGGTCGCATTTGCATGCATATACATATACTTACATTGAACAGGTCATAGCAAGGAGGCTAGAGCAGAGAATAAAATTTGTTTGCCCGACAAATAGGTACATGTTTACTACATAATTTACTGTTTTGTTTGGGTGATGATGATTTTATGAGCCTATTGGCTAGCCGCTTGGCTTTTTCTTTTTCTTTTTGAGATCTGAAGGACCGGGGAAGCTATTTGAAATTCCCCGATGCTCCCGGTGCAGGGGAGGTTATAGCGAAATTTTTCAAAAATTTAGGGTGTTAGCCAAATTTTTGAAATTTTTGAAAATTTTCAGAAACTGAAAAGTTGGAGAATGGAAGCCAGATCGAACGTAGAGTTGAATAATCAAACCACTTTCGACTTCATTCCTTTTCAGGGACGAAAAGTTTTAAGTGGGAGAGATTGTAATAACCCAAAAATCTGGGCCAGTTTAAAATTTTTATTTTGGCAATTTTAGCGAATTTTGAATATTTAAAATAGATTGTTTTAAATAATATCGACGAGAAATTTATTTTTGAATATAATCCGACGTATATATTATATACGTCGTCGTTAGAATATAAATAATTATATATAATTATAAATAGAATTGAAAATGGCGTGGTAGTTCGATAATTCGATTTCAAACTTCAATTGAATGTACCGGGTGCAAAACAATCCGGATTTTGGTGAAACCAAAAACATTAGGATCTAATTGTGAATATCTTTCCAACGAATCCGAAGAATCAAGATTTCATAGCGGGAATCAAAAGATATGTCCAGTTGAAAATTCTGAATAGTCGCTATGGAATTCAGGCCCTTAAAAATAGACATTTTGCAAACGACCTCGGATTTCGACGAAACCACTTTTGTTGGATCCGTGATGTTAAATTATTGCTAGGTTTCAAATTTCATAATTTTTCGAATCAATATGTGAGCGTGGCAAAGGAAAACGCGTTTGACCAGTTTCAGTTGATTTTAATCGACTGGAAAATGGCCATTTTTCCAACGGTCTCGGAATTCGACGAAACTAGTTTTGTTAGGTCCGTATCGTCAATACGAAGCTAGAAAATATTTTTCTGGAATTTTTAAAGTTAATATGTGACCCCGGTAATTTGAAATGTACGTTTAGAATTCAATATAGTGATTTAAATGTAAATTTAACGGAAACTGATTGTAACAGTCGAATCAGCCTACGATACATATCCCATTGTGTTCGGAATGGGGGTAAAACGCTATGGACGACAGGCGGTGGGCCTCGTTTCGAGGTCGTAAGTAAAAGTCAACCTTTTTTTTTTAAAAATTAAATTAAATAAAATTTAAAATATATAGACCCCCTTTCTCGTTTTCATTCAACAGAAACGAAAATAAAAAAAATAAACAAGAAAGAACGGAGACGGAGGAGCTGCCGCTCCTCCGATCGACGCGCGCCGCTCCCCAGGAGAGCCGCCGCCGCTGCTTCATCTCCTCCTCCCCTTCTCTTGGCGCGCCGCCGCAAGCAGAAGCCCCCCCCCCAGCCCAGAGCCGACGCGAGCCCCCCCTTTTACCCAAATCGAATGCGCCACCTCCCCTCCTCATCTCCGACGCTCCAGTCCCCCTTTCGCCGCCTGGACCACCGCCTCACCCCCACCGCACCTCCCTCCCTCCTGAAACCCTAGCCGACAACCCCGACAGCCCTCTACCGAGCGCAAGGACCCCTCCTCTCCATTTGAAAACAATGTAAGTTTTAAATTCAAGTTTTATTTATTTTTCTAAATTTAAAAACTGAATTTTATTCGATAGGAAAATTAAAGATAGAATTTTTATTCGATAGGAAGTTAAAAATATAATTTTTATCGTATGTAAAGGTTGAAAATATAATTTTCATATTATATAGATAATTAAAATATAATCTTTTATATTGTAGAAAGATAAAAATATGATCTTTATATTTTTAAAGTAATAAAAATATGATTTTTATATTTTTAAAGTATTAAAAATATAATCTTTATTAAGTAGAAGTAGTAGGAATATGATTTTTGTTTATGTAGAGAATTAAAAATATCATCTTTGTGTATGTAGCAAAATAAAAATCTGATTTTTATTTTATATACGTCGAAATAAAGTGCTGATTTTTATAAAGGCGAAAACTTTATTTTTATAAAGGCGAAATCAATATTTTTGAAATGGAATTTTTATCTATATGATAGCATAGTAAAAATTCGATTTTTATATATTGAATAGCATAGTAAAAATTCGATTTTTATATATTGAATAGCATAGTAAAAATTCGATTTTTATATATTGAATAGCATGGTAAAAATTCGATTTCTAAATATATGAAGTGATTATAAAAATATGATTTTTAAATTGAAAGTGAATAAAAATGTGATTTTTATTTTAAGGACATCAAAATATAAAAATGTGTGATTTTTATATATGTAGTGGCTACGGGCAACAAAGGAGATGAAAAGGCGAGAACGACGAAGATCTCTACAATAGGAGTGTCGTGGTATTGGATAGCTTTCGGTGAGAACTTCTCACTCTAAACTTCTTTTTCAAATAATATATATATATATATATACTAGGAGGCAGACGGTGCTTAGCAGCACCCGACACCCGTCATCCACAGACCATGGATGGCTTGTTTGTTAAATTGATTGGTTGTGTAGTTAGTTAGTCTAATTGGTTTGAATTGAATTGTTTGGTGAAATGGAATGGATTTGATTGATGTGTGAATGGCGTGGGCCTTCACTAGACCGGGGATAAGGCTAGGCCTCGTCCCGTTTCTAGTATCGTGCCGTTATGCCGCCGAAATTTTCTAAAATATGTTAGAAAAATAAAAATATCCTTTTTATTGTGTAAATGAAATGAATAGAAATTCATGTGTTGAAATAGAATATTTTATCGTTAAAAATATAATTTTTAACGTGGAAGTGAATAAAATAAAATATTCATTTACAAACCGGACGGTTTGTTTATGTACACCTATTTGAAGGACATTGATTGGGACGATAAACTTTACACATCGCCCAACTGCACAAACAAAAATGTGTGTTTGTTGATTTGAAACCCCGCACGGGTGTTGGGATGAAATTTGAAGTTCACTCGTCCTGATTGATTAAATATGTCGATCGATTGATTGACAGACTGTTATAAGCGTTAGATATCTATATTTGATGCTTATACAGTGTAGTGCACTTTGGTTGATGGTTGATTATTTTTCAATGCTATTATATACATGTGTTGTATGGAATCCATATAATGAACGTTATATGGTGATTGATTGGGCCTCATTCCAATCGGGAAAATAATGAATGTTATAAAAGAAAATTCATGTGTTGAATCTATTCATGTGTTGAGTGAAATATTTTAATAATAAAATTCACATCTTTATCATATTTAAAATTAGAACCTACTTCTCAGTAGGAGTCTAATTGAAAATCAAACGATAGATACCATAGTTTTATAAAATATTTTACATAACAACAATAGTGATGTGTTGACAGCACTCATGTGTTGAGATTAGTCGTGTGTTGAAAGAAATATAGATTCATGTGTTGAATGGGATAAATATTCATTTGTTGAATAGAATAAAGAAGTTTTGAAAATATAAAGCCTTGTTGATTAGTTTTGCGCCATTTTGACGTGAACGATATTTATATCGATTTTATTCAAATTGAGATGAATATTATAGCAAATTCGAATTGAAAAGAAAACGAATTTGAATTGAATATAAAAGGACTTCGAATGGAATTGAAAATAAAACAAATTCAAGTTGAATTGAAAACGAACTGAAATTTAATTGAATTCGAATCGAAATTAAATTGAAATCAATTTGAATTGAAATGAATTTGAAGTTGAATTGAAACGAATTTGAATTCGAATTAAATAAAATTGAAATGAATCCGAGTTGAATTGAAATCCAATCGATTTGAAATTGATGATGACGTTGAAATTGTTTTTGAAACGAATTTAAAACGATTTATAAAATACGTTTTAAAAGGAAATCGACGAAATATATAATATATATATATATTATATATATAATGGCCTGAATAGAACGCGCCGCGCCGCGGCAGTTCGTGAATTTCGACCATTTATTTCAAACGGACATTGCGGGAGATCCGACCGTCGGATTCTCCTAAAACCGGAACCGCTGGGTTCGTATCGAAAAGAGCTTTCCAATAAATATTAGAAATTTGAAATCTAACGGTTGGATTTGGAATTATGTCCAAATCAAATTTGAAAAAGGTCGTTGTAAGTGCAGTTCGATAGCCGTTGATGGAAATCGACTGTACGGGCCTTGATAAAATTATTAAAAATATCGATAATTTGTGTAAAATTATAATATGTGAATTGGAAAGAATTGGGCTGGAAAATTCCACATTAGAAGGTAAAAATAGATTTTTATCGAATTGAACTAGTTTTGAACTAGAATTAAAATCAATTTATTTTTGAAATAAATAAATTGAATTTGAAAGTGATTTTAAAAATAATCGATATTTCCAATACGTGAATTGGACCGGAGTTGAATCGAAATTATCTTCGGAATATTTCGATGTTGGGTTTCGTGACTATACAATATTGTTATGGGAATTTGAAAGATATATTCATATCGTTATTTCCAATACGATATTTGTTGGTTTCAGAATTTGATATTGAATATAAGCCGATATATTTTCTATTCAGAGCCTTGTATTTAATATCAAATGTGATTTGGGTTTATCTTGAATCGTGTTTTAGATGACATTGGTTCTTTAACCCAGTTAAAGGCAAGATGTTGATTTTTGAAAAGATTAAAACTAAGTGGAGTTTTAATGAATCTTTAATTAGATTAAAAATGTGAATTGATAATTTAAATTATCAAATCTGAAAGGTGATCGAGAATGGAGTACCACCAGTTTTGCTCCAAAGCGATAGTTAAATCTTTAATTAGATTTGAACGTGAAATGGTAATTAATTTTACCGATAACACCGTGGTGTTAGATATGGAGTATTACCAGTTTTTCTCCATGGGATATATAGGTTGGGATTGGGAAATAAACTAAATAATTACTTCGGTG
The DNA here is from genome assembly GCA_030737875.1 of Allium sativum. Classification (NCBI taxonomy): domain Eukaryota; kingdom Viridiplantae; phylum Streptophyta; class Magnoliopsida; order Asparagales; family Amaryllidaceae; genus Allium; species Allium sativum. The sequence goes on along the minus strand of CM060916.1, from coordinate 784,967,989 downwards.
TGGTTCGTTAATCCCGACTAGTTTGAAATGATATCCAAAGGAAGATTAAAGAATAAATTTAGAAGAATTTATCTTTGATAAAATTAATGGGAACCTTTCCCTAAGAATGTGATTTTGTGAATAAAAGAATATTCTGAATTGGAATGAGGCGTGCATTGTGTTTGTGTAACATTTGTTAATTATATACGTGGGTTATTCAGAAAGGCCGGGTTATACCCATTCTGAATAACCAATTCGACGATGTCGAAGATGAAGACGGTGGTTGAAGACCGGAAGTCTTCACATCGTTTGGGTGATTACTGATGATCTTGGTTGGGTTGTACACCCAGGATGAGGGAAACAGTTGGTGATCGTCCAGACGTACTTGGAGATGGATGGATATGCGAGGAAAGTGCCTCCGGTTTCGTTCAGACCCAGAACGAACTTGTAAATGGATTGTGTGTCTGACATTGGATTTTATTCTGTGTTGATTGATCTCTATTAAATATACATCTGTTTGGCGGCGGAGAATTTATTCTCTTGCTTAACGCCCTTCTCTGAGACGTACGAGCTCAGAGGTTGTATATCGATGGACATCAGTCGCATGGAGTGAATTGCCAATGTGGCATGCGTAAGTGGCAATTGATCAAGGCTTCTGTTGAAAAGAAAAGTCTTGTGGTTGATGATCAAAGCACGGCCTGTGTGGCGTAGCTTTGTGTATAACGTGAATTCGCGAGCCTCACACCTCGGTATGAGTCAAAAACGGGATACGGACCCAAGGAGTGCACGACGTTTCTTTCTAGCTATGGTGGTGTCAGTGACCTACCAGCCCTGACATTTATATACTTTTCACCTGTGTAGTTGTTGGATACGAGGCGCCTCAGATATAGGTCTGTAAGGACCGGGAAACGTGTGTTCAGGAATTGTCAATCCTCAAAAGTAAGAGAGGACCGGCCTTGGAGGATCCAGGGATTGCTGTGTGCGGTCCCGAGGCATTTGCTAGAGTGTCTCGAACGCGGAGAGGAGCTTGCCCCTTGCCTCGACTCATGACGAAAATACAATTTCCAATACGTGTATTGCGGTTTTAATTGTAGAACTAGTATGGCGACATGATAGATGGTACCCATGCCGCCTATGATTGATACTTATGATTGAAATTGTTTTGACACTATGCACCTATAATAGTATCAAATAATGTGTTTTAAACGTATCAAGCATGCTTTGGCTGTTATAAGGTAAAAACCCTATCCTCCGGCTTGCGTTGCTTTGTGTGATGGGACCTGGGTCTTATAACAGCTTCATTTTTCTTTATTTAGCATTGCGCTGTTTGTTCTATGCACTGGTATTCTTGGGAGGAAACCCGTTCCGTGTTATACGGCGTGGTCCCTTGATTTACCTAACTTTAAAACCAATATTAATAACTGTTTTAGTTCTCGCACCAGTCACATGACTGACCCGGAGTTTATTGTTTTAACCTAAACTCTGGGTGCCCCTATTTTCCACACGGGCAGCTAGTAGTTTTGGTTTTGCAGATTTATATTCACAGGGTCCTGATTAACAGCTGGAACGATGCTCGGAAAGCTCTGTATCCGTGTATCACTTTCAGTTGTGTTTTGTATATTTTTCCGCTGCTATGTAACTTATTGTAATCTCTGATATTTATCGAATGTAATTTATTCAATTATACTTTGTATATTCTTGTATCTGATGGAATTGTTGTAATAACAATGAAATGTTCTTCCGTCTGCGTTCTATTTTGTCTTGTACTCAATTCTATTTGTGCTTTCCTTCACGGGGAAGTTCGGGTCGTCTCAATTTATTACTTCATCATATTTACTTATGATATCAGTAGATACATATATGTGTATCTTATGAAACACATATCAGAATCCTTTGAAAAGTTCAAAGAATTCAAAGTGGAGATAGAAACCAATTTTAAAAGAAAATAAATACTTTTGAATAGTTCAAAAAGAATATTTAAGCCAACTATATAATGACTACCAAAATGAGTTTGAAATTGTTTCACAACTCACTCCACCTAGAACATCATATTAGAATGGTGTGTCTGAACGAAGACATCACACTTTATGAGATATAGTATGATTAATGATAAGTCATATAGATCTTCCAATAAATTAAATTTAGAGCAATTATATTAAATCCCACTAAAACGACTTAAAGGCGCCATATAAGATATGGACTAGGAAATGTCCTAGTGTGTCTAACACGATGATTTGGGATGTAAGGCGTTTGTTAAACGTCCTTCTTATGATAAGATAGAACCCAAATCAGATAACTATTTTGTGGAATATCCAAAAGATATAAATGGATATTATTTCTATAAATCCTCAGAGGATAAAATGTTTATTGCTCGAATTGGTATCCTTTTAAATGAGAGCTAGTCTCTTAGATATCAAAGGAAATGAACAGGAATTCCAAATGTCTCGGAAACCACCAAATACCATTGAATCTTGTATAGACATGAATTTGAGTGGGAGTATCACAATGATTCTAATGTTATATATTGATAACACATTAATTATTTTAAATAATGTTAGTTTTAAAACAAGAAATATATACTGATTCTGAGAAAGAAAATGTTTGGATTAAGAAGTTCATAACTAAACTTAATTCATTGTTTATCGAATGATATACATTGCGATAACAATACGGCTATTGGTCAGGCCAAAAACGTTAAACTCATCATCAATCCAAACATATATTTTGAGAAATATAATTCTTATGTGAAGTTGTTCACAAACGGAAATAAACATATCTGCAAAGTTACAAAAGTTGTAATGTTGCAGACTTGCTGAATTAAACTCTGTCACAGCAGAAGCTTAATAGTCACACTAGTTTCATGAATATACGATACGTAAATGATTGACTCTTGTGCAAGTGGGAGATTGTTAGAGTTTATGCTCTAGAGTTAATCCATTTGATGTAATTAATAACGTTATTGTTTTATTTGGAATAAAAATATTCTTTTTGTTATATTTACTGTGTAATATAAATAATAACTTAACACAACTCCTTAGAATAATAATACGGAATTATATAGTTCAAGTAAGACTGAACTTGAGATTATATAATGTGATCAGTATTATAATTCTTAAATGTCCCTAGTCGAGTTTTATTGTTTTATATAGGACAACGTAAAGCGTTGAGACTACTATATTGATTGACTGATGATCACATCTCATTGATCATTAATATACGTGATATTAAAGTCAAGATATAAATGCGTATTAGAGAATAGCGTATTGGGCTGACCCACCGCGAGATAACTACATGGAATATAATCAACAGTATCATAAGTTGTTCTTATAGTGACAGTGATGTAATGGTCCTCAGGCCTGAAATCATTATAAGTTTATTTGAGGATATTTGTGTTTTGATATCATCTAAAGCTATTTCGTAATAGAGTATTGATAACGGTGATTATTGGATATATCTCGAATCGAATGAAAATTATGAATGATCTAGATGGAATTTAACCCTACGATATATTCGTAGTATGGGCCTTTTGATTGAGTGAGACTATGAAATGCATGGCCGTGCTCAAATATTGATTTGTTTTTAACAGTATAATCATCGATCAAGAAAAACGGATTAAATTATAACGAGGATGATACGATCCATGCCTCTAATTTGATCCTAGATATATTGGTTAAAAGGATTATATTACATTGATACACTGGTCACGAAAAGGTTGTATCGAATCATTGATCTTATTATAACTTGGGTAGCAATGATGCATTGCTAGATGCCAATCTCTGTTTATGATTTTAAATACGATTTAAAATCATTGCCAACATTATAATAACCTATTGGGTTACATATAACAACGTTTGTAAAAGGATAAGAACCGTTCAAAATAAAAGGAAATCAAGATGTTGATTTTTCTTTAACTTTGAAAAGGTACAAGTGTTATATTGTCCTTTTCATATTTAGATTTTTGTTTGCCATCGTTTAAAAAGAAAAGGGCCGACGTTCTTTTCAATTAATCCATTTTCATTATTTCAGCTGTAGCCGCCGGCAAACAAAACTCTAAAACTAAGAAACCCTAGAATCCAAAATTACGGCTAGCACCATCTATCCTTCCTCTCGATTTTGTTAGACAACATCGAGATCAAGCGTTTGTGGACTCCAATAGAGGCTCGCTGAATTGGGAGCTCGGATTCGAATCAACCCTTCGATTCTCGCAGATCTTCATGGATATGGAAATTGGAAGCTCGAATTGGGTATGTTCATCCATGGAATCGTGACTGACAGGTATAAACCCTAATTTCTGTAAATGTTCGGTTTATTAATTTTGCATAGATCCTAGAGTATTTAAATTGTTTAAATTGTTGAACTTGGAACCCGATTAGATCAATAATTCCTTACAAGATAGGTATAGGCTTAGATCTAGTTCATAGTCATGTCAGAATAACTTAAATACACAGGTTATAGAAAATCTAATATGATTCAAATAGTCACAGGCTTAGATCCAAGTTATAGTCATGTCAAGATTAACTTTTAAGTATTTAAATCTAAAATTCACATAGACTCATTATGATTGGATCTAAGAAATAGAAGAGGGATTGCAGATGTTGAATCACAAATCTCTAAACTTGAATAACTCTAGTTGATTGTTGAAGAAGAAAAGACTTGATTTAATCTGGGCAGAGGTAGCATCTAGTTCTCCATTATTTTAGGTGTAGAGAAACAAGAGAAATGGGGTCTTATTTATAGCCTAAAGCCAACGAACCAAGTCAAGAAAGGAGTCCACATTCAGCCAGGAGCATTCTGCCCAGATCTGTCGTGAGGGGGTCGACCCCCCCTGGTGTGTCGACCCAGTGGTCGACACCCCCTTGATAGGGTCGACACCCCTGGGAGGGAATTTTCCCACTCCCCTTTTCTGCTTGAATTATGAACTGTTTTGAATTATATATTTATTATATATATATATATATTTCTTAAGCATATACAAACTTCAAATTTTGATAGCTTCTTCATAAGGTGTCTGTTTTACGCAAACCAAGTGTCTATTTTGACCAGAATTTTAAGATGAACGCAATGGCGTAGTCCATTTCACTTAATTCTGAATATTTAATTAATTATTATTTAACTTATCATCTTTAGTTTGTTAAAATACGGGGTGTACGGTTTTGATTTAGTTCCATTGTATTTTCTTATTAAAAACTCCAAATTTTTCTAGGCTATAAACTATGAGGCGCATTTTAAGCATTCACAACTCGAAGGCTAATTAATGGAAATTTTTTGAGAGTAGGGTTAGAACAATAAGGTGAGAAATAGGTCGTGAATTTACCACATATGTAAACGCTGTATTGTTTAACTCTTACCAAAAACGATAAGGTAGAGTTTTAAGGGTAGAGTTAGAATGATCTGGTGAGCAAGGGTTTCCAGTTTATAGTTTCTGTAAGCGTTTGGTTATTTAATTCCTAGTAAAAATCCTGGAGGTAGTGGTAGGTAGGGTTTTGTCGAAGTTGGGTAGTTTCCATGTGTAATTTACTTTCCGCAATTAATTCGTTATTATCTATGTTGGTAATTCTATTAATATTTTTCTGTGAAAATTATAATATACCTTATTTATCCCTCCTCTAGGGTTAATTTCTGTCCTACAAGTGATATCAGAGCAGTTTATTCAGATTACACTAAAGCCATAGGTATCTCAAACGTTACTTTTCCTAGTTGTCAATTGAGTGAGAGTCAGTCCAATATTTGTAATTCCCCGTACCCCTTAGCATTCCCTAAACGGGTCATACCAAGGAATTATTGAGCGTTGTACGTATAAAGAAACTAAACACAGAGATTAAGATTCACAAGACATAAAACATAAACATTGGAAACATTTACTTAAAAACAATTTTTTATTCCAAAACAATATTTCATACAAAATGAGTCTTAATACAAATCATGTGTCTTACATAGTCTTAGCCCAAATTAGAGTATACAATAAACATTTCCTCACACAAGTAAAAATTCAACCCATGGAAAATAAGATGCCATAAAATAAAAGAGAGTACATCAAATGGAAAGAAATTAAGATCTTTGCAAGTGAATCACCGAAGCTTACAAAACTTACAAAAAGGGATAAAGACGATAACTAAGATAAACAAAAAAAACAGGAGAAAATAAATTCTTTCCAAATAAGTTTAGAGGAATTTTAAAGGAAATTCTTCTTATATAAATTGTGCTTGGAAAAGAAAATATATTTTTTATAGAATAGCGATAAAAGTTCCAAGTACTTAGAAAAGGTACACAAAAGTGGAGTGAAGAACATGTAAAATTTCATTTTATACCTTTTTCAAACAAAAGGAATCGAGTTTCAAAAATTAGATTTGTTTGAAATTCAAAATCTTAAAGTTATTTGGTAGGGTTTGAATGCAAATATTGGTTGAACAAGGCCCTTGTTCAGTAAGGGTATGAAAATAAGTAGATAAAATGATATTTTGATTTTTAAAATATTGCATTCATATAGAAATCGCAAGTAAATTTAGGATGTGTACATCATGATTCTAAAGGATTTTAAGAAAGTAAAGCATTCATATAAGTGGTAACGCTTAGAAATTCATTTTCATACATAGGCTTCATGACGTATTGCACTTGGCACAAGAACACGGATGGTTGCAAATATGGATATACCTACATGGTGGATGTGAATTATGCGACGAATTACATAGTTTTACCCTTACCGAATTTCAAGGATGAAAATTCATAAAGGATGGGAGATTGTAACACTACACATTTTTATAACAAAATAGGTTTGTATAACAATCATAATTTGGTTTCGAGAGTTGTACCATTGTGTCCATGATGATTTTCTGATCGACTTACATATATAGTTTGCAGTTATCGGAGTTAAAACGAAGAAGTTACTGTAGAACAAAGATTCAGAAAAGAATATGTATATATATAAGGCTAGGTTGACCCTAGGGTCAACACCCAAAGGATATAGTTGACCCGCCTATTTACCAGGGAGAAATTAGGCCCTGGTACATATTCGAAATTGGGGTGTCTACTGTTGGGTTTATAGATCTAATCGTGTTACCCGGTTTTTACGACTTAACAAACTTAAATCTAGGATCTATGCAAAAATGAAAACAAAAACTAATTTAATTTATAATTAATACCTGTCACTGCAAAACCCAAAAGAAATCGATCGAGCCTTGGATTGCTTAAACTTGGATGAGTCGAATCCCTAGCATGTCAATCGCCATGCCTCCACAGATATCCATAAACATCTGCCTTCGATTTCGTCACACGAATCGAAATCAAAAGGTTCGGTGCCAGCCGAAAAGAGGGATTAAGGTTTATTTTCCTCTATTTTATCTTGTTATAATTTTTTTGTGTATTCCCAAATGAAGATAAGTTCGTCCCTTATTTAATGTATGTTAAACAAGGTATAATAGGGTGAGTCACCCTTATACTATTTGAAAATAAAATGAAATATCAACATTTCTTATTTTCTTTTATTAAGAATGGTTCTTTACCATTTCAGATGTTTTACGTGTGACCCTGTAGGTTATTACAATGTTGGCAATGATTTTAAATCGTATTTAAAATCATAAACAATGATTGGTATCTAGCAATAAATTTCTGCTACCCAAGTTATAATAAGATCATCGATTCGATACAACCTTTTCTATGACCAGCGTATCAATGTAATATAATCCTTTTAACCAATATATCCAAGATTAAACTTGAGGCATGGAACATATCATCCTCTTTATAATTTAATCCGTTTTTCTAGATCGATGAGTATACTGTTCAAGACAAATCAATATTTGAGCACGCCATGCATTTCACAGTCTCACTCAATCAAGAGGCCCACGGATATCACCACAAATATATTGTAGGGCTAAATTCTATCTAGATCATTCATATTTTTCTTGCGATTCGAGATGTATCCAATAATCACCGTTATCGTATACTCTATTACAAGTGACATTATATGATATCAGAAGACAAATATCCTCGAATAAAATTATAACGATTTCAGGTCCGAGGACCATTACATCACTGTAACTATGAGAATAACTTATGATACTGTTAATTATATTCTATGTAGTTTTCTCATGTTGGGTCAGCCCAATACGTTATTCCCCATTCTGTATTTATGTCTTGACATTAATATCACGTATATTAATGATCATTGGGATGTGATCATCAGTCAAACAACATATTAGTCTCAATGTTTTATTGATGTCCTATATAAACAATAAAACTTGACTAGGGACATTTAAGAATCATAATACTTTATATATTATATAATCTCAAGTTCAAGTCACTTATTTGTACTATATAGTTCTGTATTATAATTCTAAGGACTTCTATTATGTTAATATTTATATTATGCAGTAAATACAACATAACAAAATATTTTATTCCAAATAAAATAATAACAACAACAATGTTATCAATCTCATCAAATGGATTGCCTCTAAGGCATAAACTCTAAAATCTCCCACTTGCAGTTGACTCAATCATTCACATATCGTATACTCATGGAACTAGTGTGACTATTAAACTTCTGTTGCGACATAGTTTAATTCAGTAGGTCTGCAACTCTTGCAACTTTGTAGATATGTTTATTTCCTCAGTGAACAACTTCATATAAGAATTATATTTCTCAAATATATATGTTTGAATCGATAACAAGTTTAAGGTTTTTGGGATTGAGCAACAACCATATTGTTATCGCAATGTAAATCATTGGATCAACCATGAATTAAGTTCAATCATGAACTTTTAACCCAAACATTTTCTTTCTTAGAATTAATATTTATTTCTGGTTTTAAAACTAACATTTATTCATAATAATTAATGTGTTATCAATATATATATATATAACATTATAATTATTGTGTCACTCCCACTCAATTTCTTGTGTATACAAGATTCAATGGTATTTTGTGGTTTCTAAGACATTTCGAATTCTATCTCATTCCATTGGTATCTTAGAGACTAGCTTTCCTTTAAAAGGATACCAATTCGAGCAATAAACGTTTTATTCTCGGAGGATTCATAGAAATAATATCCATTTGTTTCTTTAAAATATTCCACAAAATAGTTATCTGATTTGGGTCCGATCTTATCAGAGGAAGGACATTTAATAAACGTCTTGCATCCCAAATCTTCGCATTAGACATAGTAGGACATTTCCTAGTCCATATTTTATATGGCGTCTTCAAACTCGTTTTAGTATGATTAAATGCAATTGTTCTAGATTTAATTTATTTGAAGATCTATAAGACTTATCACTAATCATAACATATCGTATAAGGTGTGATTTCTTCTTTCAGACGCGCCATTTTAATATGGTGTTCCAGGTGGAGTGAGTTGTGAAACAATTCCAAACTCATTTGGATAGTCGTTTAATTTTATTAGCTTAAAATATTCTTTCGATCTATTCGATGAGAATTTATTTTCTATCATAAATGTTTTTGAACTTCATTATTGAATTCTTTGAACTTTTCAAAGGATTCTGATTTGTGTTTCATAAGATACACATATCTATACTCACCAACATCATTGGTGAATATAATGAAGTAATAAAACCTGCCTCCAACTTATGTATTCATTGCTCCATATACATCATTATGTACGAGACTCAATACTTATCACCCATTCACTGTGTCAAGTGAAAGGTGATTCAGTTATTTTGCCTAATAAACAAGAATTGCATGCTTCATATGATTTGAAATCAATTGATTTCAAAATTCCATCATTATGGAGTTTTGATATGCTTTTCTTGTTTATATGGGCTAACTGACAATGCTAGAGGTATGTTGGATTTAAATTACTAAATTTAATCCACTCGGTATTTATATCAGGTGCGTTATAGTTAACGATTTATAAAGATCATTAACTATTTGTGAAATTACATAAGATATTTCATTTAAATAAAATGAATAACAATTGTTCTTTCATTACAAATGAAATTTAGAATTGTCTAAACAAGATATACAATAACATTTATTTTAATTGGAATTTCATAATAATAATTATTTTATCTATTTAATTAAGCCAGTAAATTGAACAAGAATCAACTTCATATGGATGATCTAGCAACATTTGCTTCATTTCCATTCGTAAGTCCGCATGCCCTTTTATCATATTTCTACTTATTTTGCAATTTCTGTAAATTTACATACATTTATATGATTCTTATCTAGTATCTAATACTAGAAATCTATAAGTAGATTATTATAACATTTATATCTTATTCAGTTAAAGTCACACTACAACTTTCATTTTAGATCTTTACAACTATGTTTAGTTCGTTTGAGGACAATCCTCAAATTTCAACATTAGTTAAGAAATTTGATTTAGTTCAATTTATTCTTTTCAAGAATTAATTTAAATTATCAGAGTTATTTATTATTTAATATCTATGGTAGATAATAAATAATAACCGATTCTATAATATTTATTTAATATAAATTCAAATTTTTGAAAATTAAAATTTATATTAACATAAATGTATAATTGAATCTAAAATACGTTCCCACTCAAAATAACATCCCTTTGTTTGTGTGTTTGTGTGTGTATATATGGTGTTCCAAGATCCATATCTAGTCATGCCTTAGCCTAGCTTTGGCTAATCCCCAAAACATAACCTTTTAGTAGACATCTTATGTCAATTATATCGTGTATATAACTCTTGGATCACATGATGAACTTTTGTTCAGTATTATTCATTTGCTCAAAATATAGAATAATCCATGTTGTTGTCTCTAAGCCATAATTTATTATGCAGCTTAGTTAAGTCAGACCCAATAATACAATTCAAGTATCACTTTTACTCCGTCGCATATAATAAAAACAAAAGGATGCACAATGCTTTAGCATTACCTACATATAATGATTCTGGACATTAATGAGTGTATTATTGCAAGACTTCACCATGACTTAATATAACAAAATTTGCTTTAGAGAGATTTTATTATTCGTAGTGGCAAATATTATTAGAATCATTTACATATATCAAAATATATGTATTTATATTCGTATATTTATTTGGATATAACTGTTAAATATTTGTATATAACACACATTTCATAAATATTGAGTGTTCAGTATTATATATATATATATATATATATATATATATATATATATATATATCAACATCTCCATTATCTACTGATCATATTAGTGACTAGTTGTTAAATAGCATGATCCATCAAATCGCTATGCTAATAATTCGAAAGTTTCGAATATAATGGAAAAACATCGATTCATTTTTAACACATGGGCCTGACCATATATTTACAAATAAATAGCTAAGTTATATTTAACATAGGTTTCTGCACAAAACAAAACAACCATTCATGTTTGACAACAATTCCTAATAAAATTACGCCCACTGTTAAAAAATTTAAAGGGCCATTAACACTTGACATATATGACAATATACAATCCCATATCATATCATAATACATTGACAGGCAACGTTTCCAATATATATTAGATTTAACATATCTTAAAACAAGTCAAATTGTAAATAGAAGATGATGTCTATAATCATGTATAGGGTCAGTCCCTTTCAAATAAGATTACAATATTTAATAGACATTCTACTAACTTGCATACATATTTATACATACAGATAAACACCATCTTCAATATAATAAACTAGTCCTGCTCAAACAACATGTGACAACAAGGAATTTTGCTCGATCTGAATCAGTCGCTAAACCGATCTAGACTGTACGAAACGCCTGATCGTTTTGAGAACACGACAAATTAGAACGCAGACGGAAGAACATTTCAATGTTTATTACAACAATTCCATCAGAATACAAGAATATACAGAGTATGAATCAATATTACACTTTATAAAATATCAGAGATTACAATACATTACATAGCAGCGGAAAATAATACAATACACAACTAGAAGTAATACGCGGATACAAAGCTTTCCGAGTATCGTTCCAGCTGTAAATCAGGATCCTGTGATTATAAATCTGCAAAACCAAAACTACTAGCTGCCCGTGTCAAAATAAGGGCACCCAGAGTTTAGGTTAAAACAATAAACTCCAGGTCAGTCATGTGACTGGTGTGAGAACTAAAACAGTTATTAATCTTTACTTTTAAAGTTAGGTAAATCAAGGGACCACACTGAATAACACGGAACGGGTTTCCTCCCAAGAATATCAGTGCATAAAACAAACAGCGCAATGCTAAATAAAGAAAAATGAAGTTATTATAAGACCCAGGTCCCATCACACAATGTAACGCAAGCCGGAGGATAAGGTTTTAACCTTATAATAGCCAAGAATGCTTGATACATTTAAAACAAATCATTTGATACTATTATAAGTGCATAGTGTATAAAACAACTTCAAATCATAAGTATCAATCATAGGCGACATGAGCGTCCCATGCCACTATGTCGCCATATATAGGTTTACAAATAAAACCGCAAAGTCACGTATTTGGAAATTGGATTTCCGTCTGTGAACTGAGGCAAGGGATCGTCCTCCACCGAATTCGAGACGCTCTAGCCCGTGTCTCAAGCAAGTACTTACTCAAGCCTTTAGATCGTCAGGGCCAGTCCACCGATGTGGATTAAAATGCCTGAACACTGCGTTTCCCCACCGTATGGGGTGTCAATGAGCCAACAAATGACTCTATCGGTCCCGGATCGACCGATATAACCGAGGCGCCTTGCAACAGCAACAACCACATAAGTCAAACTCGTCAGGGCGTGTAAAACCACTGACGCCACTTCTAGCTAGAAGGAAACGGATGCCCTCCCTGAGGTCCTTCTCCCGTTTCTGGTTCACTACCGGGGTGTGAGGCTCGCGAATCAACGTTACACAAAGCTATGCCACAAAGGCCGTGCTTTGATCATCAACCACAAGACTTTGCTTTTCAACAGAAGCCTTGATCATTTGCATCTTAGCATGCCACACAGGCAAACCACTCCATGCAACCGATATCAATCACATAGAATGAAATCCAATGTGTAACGACCCGCAAATTAATACTATCTGAGCTGACTAACAACACACACGTCCAACTCAAATAATACATAAATACGAGTTATTAGGGTTAAAGAAAATAGGAAAGATAGAAGGAGAACATAAATAACAATACAGAACCTCACAGCGGAACGAATAAAATATATTATATAACATAAGCTTTGAAGTACAAAACTTTATATCATATAGACATACCATCATCAGAGCATAATACAATATTTGATCCAGCGGAAAATAACTCTAAAATAACTAGCGGTGAAGCCTCCTGCTTCCAACTCCTCCAAGTGTATCTGTAAAGCCTGAAACACTTGACCTGCCTGTACAAATTTGGGCACCCAAGAGATTAGGAAAAACAAAACAAAATAAACTTTGGGTCAGTCATGGGACTGGTGTGAATAAACTCCAACCATATGGTTTAACTTCGAAAATCCTTTGAAAGAAAAAGATAATAGTAAGACCAGTCCACACATAAACACGGACGGTTTTTACCTTACTATAACCCAAACCATTTTTGATATCAAAATCCAGTGATATTATAATAATGTCTAATCAAATAAATAACCAAATAGTAGAATGCTTGCATCTCACGCTCTACATATATAGCATAAAATCAAAAACCGCAGGGCGCTTATTGGAGTTTGAATTCCAGCTATGACAAGGTATGTGACCACCTTCCGATGATGTATCTCTAGAGGCGAATACACCTGGGTTCAACAAGAACGTCTTGCAACCCGGCCCACACATGACCGACCACTCATTTCGCTTGAGTGTATCGAATGTATATCACCAACGGTTGGGCTCAAACCAGCGTTTCCCGAATGGACAGAATCGATAGATTAAGAAACAAAAGGAATTTCTCTAGATAGGTGATTATACACCCTAATGGGAGCGACCCACATAGCCATGCTGCCTGCCCGATTTTTGTCATTTCCCGGTTGTTGAGGCCTGAGGCTACACTCACTTGTCATTCGTTGATAGTACAATTACTTTGAATGCCACATTGTCAGATCCGTTAATCATTAATTGATTTGCACAAATATTCTGGATATTATGCTAAGGAAATAACTCCGTTGCAACCATATATATTAATACAGACTAACCCATTCGATCATTGGAAATACTCTGTCAGTCATTCGTCCATATACGTTCGTTCTGGGATTGAACGAAACCGAAGGCACAATTTCTATTAATAGAAAAGCCCTTGCACTTTACTCCGTCTTCAATATATTCAGCATACTTGGTTTGCAACGCTTATGCCAATACGGAGTGGTTCTTCGGATAATAATCCAACCTGTCTCCCCATATTGACAACGATGAAACTTCAATAGTCTGTGATTTAACTATCGAATAAAAACAAGTGTTCAATCAACATATCAAACGTATCACTGGGCTCTTTAATTAATATTTCATTAATTAAATCTCTTCTCCATTCCCCTATCAATATTTGTTAACCAAATATTTTCAATAATCATCTTAGCCTCTTATGCCATTTGGAAAACGTTTCCAAATGTCAACTTCTTTTATTTTCTATATATTAGAAAATATCTCTATTTGCAATTTGAAAACAATTTCAATCACTTATCTCTATCCCAACTATTTTAATTATACCCAGGAAATATTTACTTTTATATTTCTAAAATTTCCATCACTTGGGTTAAAACGAATGCTGTGTAAAACATCGTTACAACAGCCCAAAATATTTTATTCAACTATCTCTCATTCAAACACTTCTCTTTCGAGACTGGATCCTGCTATTTATCAATTAAAAATGAAATCAATCAAGTTGGGGTAAAATTACCTCTCAGACCTTGACTGAAAACATCCTCAACTTCAAAATGGCAAAACCACTAACCTCGAATAAACACACTATACAACCCAATTATTCATTGTTAAAAACATGTATATGGTTCGCTTTCTATTTCAAATTTATAGATTTCCCTTTTTGTCTATAGTATTCTATTCTTTTATTTCATTTCCTTATCGAATTCTATATATCTCAATATATTGATTCCTATCTATCAAAATTTCTTAAAAATATTCTAACTCCTTAAATTTTCGGAAAAATTCGCCATAACCTCCCTTGTACCGGGAGCTTTGGGATATTTCAGATAGCCTCCCATGGCCCTCACCAATCCAAAAGAAAAAGGAAAAGCCAAGCGGCTTGCCGATACGGCGCCTAAAATCCCATATATGAATTTAAACATGTACCTTTTTGTCGGGCACATAAATTAAACCTTCATATACTCCATCCCATACCTGTCTAACACATGTTCACCTGTTTTCAATTCAATTCAACTTAATCCA
The DNA here is from genome assembly GCA_030737875.1 of Allium sativum. Classification (NCBI taxonomy): domain Eukaryota; kingdom Viridiplantae; phylum Streptophyta; class Magnoliopsida; order Asparagales; family Amaryllidaceae; genus Allium; species Allium sativum. The sequence continues at coordinate 784,952,705 of CM060916.1, read as the reverse complement.
ATCGTTTGAATTCAGTTTCGCTCTTTAATTAGCTATTTTTCCTATTCCATTTCTTTGTTTGAACATAACACGTTAAAATAAAATATTCAACTTGTTCAAAACCAAATTGAATTTCAATTTTAATTCTAGTTTATTTTCGATTTCGAATATAAATTTCCAAATCGAATTCACTTATTCAAAGCCCAATATCTATTCAAAATCTCATTAAATAATTATTAGTTAATTCTATTCAATAATTAAAAATCTGATTCTGTTTCAAAAATCAATTCATTACACCACTGAGTTCACATATAATCTACCACTCAAAATCTGAAATTTTCTAAATAGAAATTCGGATTTTATTCGCTTAAAATCCTTTTATAAAATTAAATAAATCGTTGTGGTTTTAAATGGTTATGGCGCTGTTTTTCTGAAAATTTGATTTTGATATAATTCAAAATCTATACGACAAAATTCAGATTTTTCTCTTCCATTAGAAAACTATTATCGAACCGGTCCTGACGTTTCTTGTTTCAAAGAATTTCGACTTCAATCGAGTTCTGTATACTCAATTGAAATTTGAAACGACAATTTACGAACTGCAGTGCTACGGCGAGCTCGTTTTAATTATGTTTATAAATATAAATGTTTAACTTCGTTTATAATAAATTCAACTCCATCGTGGTATATCTTTAATATATATCGAATCCATTTCAACATAACATGTCTGATCTATTTCACTTCCATTTGAAATTCTACATTCAAATTTCAATTCACTTTTATTTTCCAATTCTATTTGAATTTCCATATTCGATTTCTTTTATTCAAATCTCATTTGAATTTCTACGTTCAGATTCTATATTTGAATTTCCTTTTAATTTCATATATTCAAACTCCATTTGAATTTTTATATTCAAATTCCCTTTGAATTTTCTATTTGAATCCTATATTCAAATTCCATAATTTAAATTCCATTTGAATTCTCTATTCAAATTCCATAGTTTAAATTCCATTTAAATTTTCTTTATTTAAATTCTACTTTAATTCATATATTCAAATCCATTTTTGAATTTATATTTGAAATTCATACTTGAATGTAAATATTCAACTTCATTTGAATTTCTATATTCAAATTCCATATTTGAATTCTATATCCAAATCTTTATTTGAATTTTCAATTTTCAATTTTCCATTTCAAACTCCATTTGAATTTTCATATTCAAATCTCTATTTGAATTTTCTTTATTTGAATTCCTATGGATTCAAACTCTATTTTAATTCCTTTGAATTCAAATTCTACATTTCATTCTAATTTCGCTTATTCAAATGCTATTTGAACTTCTATTTGAATTTCTAACATTCAGACCCCTTTTCTTTTCTATTTAAAATTCAAATATTTAAACTCCTTTTCTAATTCTACTATTCAAATCCCATTTGACTTCTATTATTCCATTTCTATTTTGAAATTTCTTTATTTAAATTCTATATTCAAATGTTATGCTCAAATTTGATTTATATATTTAAAAATCCCATTTAAAATCCTATTTAAATTTTCTTTTGAATTTCAAATATCCCAATTCCTTTCTAATATTTAAATTCTATTTGGATTTCTACTTAAAAATTCTATTTCAAGTTCTATTTTGAAATTTCATTTCAAAATTCTATTTTGAAACTTTATTTCAAAATTCCATTTTGAAATTCTATATTTTTAAATTCTACTTGAATTTCAAATTATATTTGGGAAAAATAGAATTTTCCTTTTAAACCTCAAATATCCTTCTCATGATATTTTAATAAATTAACACTTGGCCCAGTGATATTTAAAATAATCAAATCACCCAATTTTCAATCATTTGATTTTTAACACGTCATATATTAATATATATGGAATCAAGCAAACAAACAAATAAATAATATATTTTTGAGGAATCCGGTCGGATTCCTCCAACCTGTTTTCCCTGCATCCACAAATGTTAGTCAACAAAAATAATACCAATCCTGCTTCAAGGCAGGATATCGTGGTTAAAAAGGGGATCCACTTATATATGTGGGTGCAAGGGGCATCCGCTAATGATACTGCGGGCATCCGCTAATAGTGTTGCGGGAAATCCAATAACCACAATAATTCAACAATTCATTCATGCACCCAAGCAACCAACAAATTTATTTTAACGATAAAATAAATTTAAATATAAAACGGTGAGTGAGATTTACTCACCTCGATTTCAATTTCTGAATATCCAATTAAATATTGTATCTTCGTGGCTTTAACTCTACTCGAGTCATCTCGATTGGATTTATTTGCATCTATAATTATTTAATTACTGATCGATTAAAAGATTTATTTATTTAATTAACTACTAACAAATAAATAAATAATAATTTTATGTATATTAAAAATTCCGGGAAAACATATACCTTGTTGCTTTGTAAAGTAATCGATCCATTTTCCGAATCGTTCCAAAACAGAAAATCAGCTTTTGTATAGCAATTTTCCATTTCGACATTTCCACAAACACTTCATACACAATCCCATACTGCTCTACAGCTGATTGTCATGCTACCGCTACATTACCCAATCGATCCAACCTTACTATAATGTCCTGCCTCAAACAAGACCTGCTCAGCACCGTCCCCTTTCTTCTGGTCACCTCCCTTGACATACTGTTATCCCTGAAAACAATAGCAATTGCCCAGCTTAAGACACAACATCCCCAATCCGTTTCCAGACATCTGCTTCAACATCCCACCCTCGTCTTCACGCTCGCAGACCGCACCTAAATAACGTCGCACAACAGTGCCTTCCTGATCACGAAATCAGCCACCCACTCCACCGTTCTACCCCAGTTCGAACGCCTTGACAACATCGACTTTGCCTTTGCAAACCCCAATATCCAGTGTAACCCAGAACTGAACATCACCTACACCGCACCCCTCTCAACTCAGTCGCTAACCCCTTCCTATTCGCGAGCATTTGCAGAAGGATCTCGAGCTTCAGGGAGTATCCTAGTTCCAATCGCGAGTGTTTATAGGTGGCTCGAACTCGATCTGATGAGTGGAATCGCGATTTATGGATTGAATCGATTTCTGATTTTAATTAGGGAAAAAGAAGAAAAAGGGAAATAGCTTTCGTTGGGTTTGGGAAATATCGAGAGGAGTTGCTCAAATTTATAGAAGCGGCGAGAAAACAGAAAGTACGGGGCCATTAATTCGATGTTTAACTTCATGGTGAAGGCAGGGAGCATTTTCTACAGCTCGAGGAGAAACAAGCTGTGTGATGTCAATCCATAGGTCTGCGTTGATGGAAAAATGAGGTCGGCTGTTACTATTTGAAAGGAATTTGATTTAAAGTATAGTATAATTTAATTTGATTTTAGTTATACAGATAATATTTCCAAATATCTCGTGTCCTTCACTCGAAATCCCCAAACCACAATTTAACCGTAACGTCTGACGTTTCCAGCCTTATACGATATTCTGGACTCAACAGTACAGTTTCTGATATTTAAATTTGACTATATAGAAGAAATAACCATTTAAATTAATAATATAGATTAAATTCGATTTAACACCTAAATAGATTTCAAACAATTAATTTATCAAAAATAAATCATTATCGCTCTAATTCAATATAGAATTTATATTGATCGATTCTATTGTTTTGATTAAGTTTTAACTGCCAATTCAGTTATTATCATTTCGTATTACGATATCTGATACATTCGATATTAATTCGTATATTGATTATTAAATCAGTAAATTAAATAAAATCCATTTATTATTCAAATTCAACATTTTAAACTAATCTAATATTTAAAATTAGACGACTAAAATTCTGGGATGTTACATTCCTTCCCCCTTAAAAGAATTTCGTCCCCGAAATTACTAAGGCAGAATAAATGCTATAGACCCTTTAATATTTTCAAAAGCTCACTTTGTTATAACTCAACATTCCAAATTCTATAACTCAAATCCCATACAATTTTAAATTTTTATGGGAATATTCAGTTTCAATTCATTTAACTGGTTTCCATCATTTTGATTTATTTAACTTGCTTAAGTTAAATTTATAATTCCAGAATTCAAATACCCGGTATATATTTCAAATACTATTTGAAATCATATAACTACATATATAGATATATTTACCATCACCAATTTAGAACATTTGTATTTTCCAAACGACTTATTTTCTAAAATAAATTTCTTTGGAAATCTCACTATAGTAGCAATCCATCACTTAGAAACTCGAAAATGAACACTGATGATGTGGCCATTCATCATCTGAATTATTTTCCAGTCACTGAAGTGATTTCAGTGCTTTATCACTTTCAAAAATCCTTTTAAAATGATTTTATTCAAAAATCCTTCCAAAACAAAGCTATATTATTTAATATACTTTGGAAAAATATTTTCCAAGTTTTTGGGGTTTAAACTCCGAATTCTTATTTCAATCCAATTTTAATTCATTTCACTTGTATATATATACAAATTTTATTTGGTTATATATATAACCATTTCAATTTTATAATCGCATTTGATTATAGCAACCAACACATCAATATACTATAATAATTTCAGAAAATTATTCTTTTGTATCAAAATATAGTTTTGGGCAAAATTATTTCATTTACCCACTTTAAAACAATATTATGCCGATTCTTCTGTTCAAGTGTTTAGAAACTCCTATCGACGTCGTGGCATCCTACGATTCGACCAGAATTCATAAACTACCCAACAGACAAGCCAACACAATATAAAACAATTTTTATATCAACTTACAAACATGCTCTCTCATATATATACACTCAACTCATTCTAGGGTGCTACTGACCCTATCTCTAATGAGTAAACCCCCACCAAAGCCTAGGTGTTCGCTAAACCTAAGCTCTGATACCAACTATAACGACCCGCAAATCCGTACTATCTGAGCTGACTAACAACACACACGTCCAACTCAAATAATACAAAAATACGAGTTATTAGGGTTAAAGAAAATAGGAAAGATAGAAGAAGAACATAAATAACAATACAGAACATCACAGCGGAACGAATAAAATATATTATATAACATAAGCTTTGAAGTACAAAACTTTATATCATATAGACATACCATCATCAGAGCACAATACAATATTTAATCCAGCGGAAAATAACTCTAAAATAACTAGCGGTGAAGCCTCCTGCTTCCAACTCCACCAAATGTATTTGTAAAGCCTGAAACACTTGACCTGCCCGTACAAATTTGGGCACCCAAGAGTTTAGGAAAAACAAAACAAAACAAACTCTGGGTCAGTCATAGGACTGGTGTGAATAAACTCCAACCATATGGTTTAACTTCAAAAATCCTTTGAAAGAAAAAGATAATAGTAAGACCAATCCATACATAAACACGGAGGGTTTTTACCTTACTATAACCCAAACCATTTTTGATATCAAAATCCAGTGATATTATAATAATGTCTAATCAAATAAATAACCAAATAGTAGAATGCTTGCATCTCACGCTCTACATATATAGCATAAAATCAAAAACCGCAGGGCGCTTATTGGAGTTTGAATCCCAGCTATGACAAGGTATGGGACCGCCTTCCGATGATGTATCTCTAGAGGAGAATACACCTGGGTTCAACAAGAACGCCTTGCAACCTGGCCCACACATGACTGACCACTCATTTCGCTTGAGTGTATCGAATGTATATCACCAACGGTTAGGCTCAAACCACCGTTTCCCGAATGGGCAGAATCGATAGATTAAGAAACAAAAGGAATTTCTCTAGATAGGTGATTATACACCCTAATGGGAGCGACCCACATAGCCATGCTGCCTGCCTGATTTTTGTCATTTCCCGGTTGTTGAGGCCTGAGGCTACGCTCACTTGTCATTCGTTGATAGTACAATTACTTTGAATGCCAAATTGTCAGATCCGTTAATCATTAATTGATTTGCACAAATATTCTGGATGTTATGCTAAGGGAATAAATCTGTTGCAACCATATATATTAATACAGACCAACCCATTCGATCATTGGAAATACTTGTCAGACATTCGTTCATATACGTTCGTTCTGGGATTGAACGAAACCGAAGGCACAATTTCTATTAATTGAAAAGCCCTTGCACATTACTCCGTCTTTAATATATTCAGCATACTTGATTCGCAACGCTTATGCCAATACGGAGTGGTTCTTGGGATAATAATCCAACCGGTCTCCCCATATTGACAACGATGGTCAAAACTTCGATAGTCTGTGATTTAACTATCGAATAAAAACAAGTGTTCAATCAACATATCAAACAAATCACTGGGCTCTTTAATTAATATTTCATTAATTAAATCTCTTCTCCATTCCCCTATCAATATTTGTTAACCAAATATTTTAAATAATCATCTTGGCCTCTTATGCCATTTGGAAAACGTTTCCAAATGTCAACTTCTTTTATTTTCTATATATTAGAAAATATCTCTATTTGCAATTTGAAAACAATTTCAATCACTTATCTCTATCCCGACTATTTTAATTATACCCAGGAAATATTTACTTTTATATTTCTAAAATTTCCATCACTTGGGTTAAAACGAATGCTGTGTAAAACATCGTTACAACAACCCAAAATATTTTATTCAACTATCTCTCATTCAAACACTTCTCTTTCGAGATTGGATCCTGCTATTTATCAATTAAAAATGAAATCAATCAAGTTGGGGAAAAATTACCTCTCAGACCTTGACTGAAAACATCCTCAACTTCAAAACGGCAAAACCACTAACCTCGAATAAACACACTATACAACCCAATTATTCATTGTTAAAAACATGTATATGGTTCGCTTTCTATTTCAAATTTATAGATTTCCCTTTTTGTCTACAGTATTCTATTCTTTTATTTCATTTCCTTATCGAATTCTATATATCTCAATATATTGATTCCTATCTATCAAAATTTCTTAAAAATATTCTAACTCCTTAAATTTTCGGAAAAATTCGCCATAACCTCCCCTGTACCGGGAGCTTCGGGATATTTCAGATAGCCTCCCATGGCCCTCACCAATCCAAAAGAAAAAGGAAAAGCCAAGCGGCTTGCCGATACGGCGCATAAAATCCCATATATGAATTTAAACATGTACCTTTTTGTCGGGCACATAAATTAAACCTTCATATACTCCATCCCATACCTGTCTAACACATGTTCACCTGTTTTCAATTCAATTCAACTTAATCCAATCGTTTGAATTCAGTTTCGCTCTTTAATTAGCTATTTTTCCTATTCCATTTCTTTGTTTGAACGTAACACATTAAAATAACATATTCAACTTGTTCAAAACCAAATTGAATTTCAATTTTAATTCTAGTTTCTTTCGATTTCGAATATAAATTTCCAAATCGAATTCACTTATTCAAAGCCCAATATCTATTCAAAATCTCATTAAATAATTATTAGTTAATTCTATTCAATAATTAAAAATATGATTCTGTTTCAAAAATCAATTCATTACACCACTGAGTTCACATATAATCTACCACTCAAAATCTGAAATTTTCTAAAAAGAAATTCGGATTTTATTCGCTTAAAATCCTTTTATAAAATTAAATAAATCGTTGTGGTTTTAAATGGTTATGGCGCTGTTTTTCTGAAAATTTGATTTTGATATAATTCAAAATCTATACGACAAAATTCAGATTTTTCTCTTCCATTAAAAAACTATTATCGAACCGGTCCTGACGTTTCTTGTTTCAAAGAATTTCGACTTCAATCGAGTTCTGTATACTCAATTGAAGTTTGAAACGACAATTTACGAACTGCAGTGCTACGGCGAGCTCGTTTTAATTATGTTTATAAATATAAACGTTTAACTTCGTTTATAATAAATTCAACTCCATCCTGGTATATCTTTAATATATATCGAATCCATTTCAACATAACATGTCTGATCTATTTCACTTCCATTTGAAATTCTACATTCAAATTTCAATTCACTTTTATTTTCCAATTCTATTTGAATTTCCATATTCGATTTCTTTTATTCAAATCTCATTTGAATTTCTACGTTCAGATTCTATATTTGAATTTCCTTTTAATTTCATATATTCAAACTCCATTTGAATTTCTATATTCAAATTCCCTTTGAATTTTCTATTTGAATCCTATATTCAAATTCCATAATTTTAAATTCCATTTGAATTCTCTATTCAAATTCCATAGTTTAAATTCCATTTGAATTTTCTTTATTTAAATTCTACTTTAATTCCTATATTCAAATCCCTTTTTGAATTTATATTTGAAATTCATACTTGAATGTAAATATTCAACTTCGTTTGAATTTCTATATTCAAATTCCATATTTGAATTCTATATCCAAATCTTTATTTGAATTTTCTATTTTCAATTTTCCATTTCAAACTCCATTTGAATTTTCATATTCAAATCTCTATTTGAATTTTCTTTATTTGAATTCCTATGGATTCAAACTCTATTTTAATTCCTTTGAATTCAAATTCTACATTTCATTCTAATTTCGCTTATTCAAATGCTATTTGAACTTCTATTTGAATTTCTAACATTCAAAACCCTTTTCTTTTCTATTTAAAATTCAAATATTTAAACTCCTTTTCTAATTCTATTTGACTTCTATTATTCCATTTCTATTTTGAAATTTCTTTATTTAAATTCTATATTCAAATGTTATACTCAAATTTGATTTATATATTTAAAAATCCCATTTCAAATCCTATTTAAATTTTCTTTTGAATTTCAAATATCCCAATTCCTTTCTAATATTTAAATTCTATTTGGATTTCTACTTAAAAATTCTATTTCAAGTTCTATTTTGAAATTTCATTTCAAAATTCTATTTTGAAATTTCATTTCAAAATTCCATTTTGAAATTCTATATTTTTAAATTCTACTTGAATTTCAAATTCTATTTGAGAAAAATAGAATTTTCCTTTTAAACCTCAAATATCCTTCTCATGATATTTTAATAAATTAACACTTGGCCCAGTGATATTTAAAACAATCAAATCACCCAATTTTCAATCATTTGATTTTTAACACGTCATATATTAATATATATGAAATCAAGTAAACAAACAAACAAACAAACAGATAATATATTTTTGAGGAATCCGGTCGGATTCCTCCAACCAGTTTTCCCTGCATCCACAAATGTTAGTCAACAAAAATAATACCAATCCTGCTTCAAGGCAGGATATCGTGGTTAAAAAGGGGATCCACTTATATACGTGGGCGCATGGGGCATCCGCTAATGATACTGCGGGCATCCGCTAATAGTGTTGCGGGAAATCCAATAACCACAATTATTCAACAATTCATTCATGCACCCAAGCAACCAACAAATTTATTTTAACGATAAAATAAATTTAAATATAAAACGGTGAGTGAGATTTACTCACCTCGATTTCAATTTCTGAATATCCAATTAAATATTGTATCTTCGTGGCTATAACTCTACTCGAGTCATTTCGATTGGATTTATTTGCATCTACAATTATTTAATTACTTATCGATTAAAAGAATTATTTATTTAATTAACTGCTAAGAAATAAATAAATAATAATTCTATGTATATTAAAAATTCCGGGAAAACATATACCTTGCTGCTTTGTAAAGTAATCGATCCATTTTCCGAATCGTTCCAAAACAGAAAAACAGCTTTTGTATAGCAATTTTACATTTCGACATTTCCACAAACACTTCATAGACAATCCCATACTGCTCTACAGCTGATTGTCATGCTACCGCTACATTACCCAATCGATCCAACCTTACTATAATGTCCTGCCTCAAACAAGACCTGCTCAGCACCGTCCCCTTTCTTCTGGTCACCTCCCTTGACATACTGTTATCCCTGAAAACAACAGCAATTGCCCAGCTTAACACACAACATCCCAAATCTGTTTCCAGACATCTGCTTCAACATCCCACCCTCGTCTTCACGCTCGCAGACCGCACCTACATAACGTCGCACAACAGTGCCTTCCAGATCACGAAATCAGCCACCCACTCCACCGTTCTACCCCAGTTCGAATGCCTTGACAACATCGACTTCGCCCTTGCAAACCCTAATATCCAGTGTAACCCAGAACTGAACATCACCTACACCGCACCCCTCTCAACTCAGTCGCTAACCCCTTCCTATTCGCGAGCGTTTGCAGAAGGATCTCGAGCTTCAGGGAGTATCGTAGTTCCAATCGCGAGTGTTTATAGGTGGCTCGAACTCGATCTGATGAGTGGAATCGCGATTTATGGATTGAATCGATTTCTGATTTTAATTAGGGAAAAAGAAGAAAAAGGGAAATATCTTTCGTTGGGTTTGGGCAATATTGAGAGGATTTGCTCAAATTTATAGAAGCGGCAAGAAAACAGAAAGTACGGGGCCATTAATTCGATGTTTAACTTCGTGGTGAAGGCAGGGAGCATTTTCTACAGCTCGAGGAGAAATAAGCTGTGTGATGTCAATCCATAGGTCTGCGTTCATGGAAAAATGAGGTCGGCTGTTACTATTTGAAAGGAATTTGATTTAAAGTATAGTATAATTCAATTTGATTTTAGTTATACAGATAATATTTCCAAATATCTCGTGTCCTTCACTCGAAATCCCCAAACCACAATTTAACCGTAACGTCTGACGTTTCCAGCCTTATACAATATTCTGGACTCAACGGTACTGTTTCTGATATTTAAATTTGACTATATAGAAGAAATAACCATTTAAATTAATAATATAGATTAAATTCGATTTAACACCTAAATAGATTTCAAACAATTAATTTATCAAAAATAAATCATTATCGCTCTAATTCAATATAGAATTTATATTGATCGATTCTATTGTTTTGATTAAGTTTTAACTGCCAATTCAGTTATTATCGTTTCGTATTACGATATCTGATACATTCGATATTAATTCGTATATTGATTATTAAATCAATAAATTAAATAAAATCCATTTATTATTCAAATTCAACATTTTAAACTAATCTATTATTTAAAATTAGACGACTAAAATTCTGGGACGTTGCATTCCTTCCCCCTTAAAAGAATTTCGTCCCCGAAATTACTAAGGCAGAATAAATGCTATAGACCCTTTAATATTTTCAAAAGCTCACTTTGTTATAACTCAACATTCCAAATTCTATAACTCAATTTCCATACAATTTTAAGTTTTTATGGGAATATTCAGTTTCAATTCGTTTAACTGGTTTCCATCATTTTGATTTATTTAACTTGCTTAAGTTAAATTTATAATTCCAGAATTCAAATACCCGGTATATATTTCAAATACTATTTGAAATCATATAACTACATATATAGATATATTTACCATCACCAATTTAGAACATTTGTATTTTCCAAACGACTTATTTTCTAAAATAAATTTCTTTGGAAATCTCACTATAGTAGCAATCCATCACTTAGAAACTCGAAAATGAACACTGATGATGTGGCCATTCATCATCTGAATTATTTTCCAGTCACTGAAGTGATTTCAGTGCTTTATCACTTTCAAAAATCCTTTTAAAATGATTTTATTTAAAAATCCTTCCAAAACAAAGCTATATTATTTAATATACTTTGGAAAAATATTTTCCAAGTTTCTGGGGTTTAAACTCCGAATTCTTATTTCAATCCAATTTTAATTCATTTCACTTGTATATATATACAAATTTTATTTGGTTATATATATAACCATTTCAATTTTATAATCGCATTTGATTATAGCAACCAACACATCAATATACTATAATAATTTCAGAAAATTATTCTTTTATATCAAAATATAGTTTTGGGCAAAATTATTTCATTTACCCACTCTAAAACAATATTATGCCGATTCTTCTGTTCAAGTGTTTAGAAACTCCTATCGATGTCGTGGCGTCCTACGATTCGACCAGAATTCATAAACTACCCAACAGACAAGCCAACACAATATAAAACAATTTTTATATCAACTTACAAATACACTCTCTCATATATATACACTCAACTCATTCTAGGGTGCTACTGACCCTATCCCTAATGAGTAAACCCCCACCAAAGCCTAGGTGTTCGCTAAACCTAAGCTCTGATACCAACTGTAACGACCCGCAAATCCGTACTATCTGAGCTGACTAACAACACAAACGTCCAACTCAAATAATACAGAAATACGAGTTATTATGGTTAAAGAAAATAGGAACGATAGAAGAAGAACATAAATAACAATACAGAACCTCACAGCGGAACGAATAAAATATATTATATAACATAAGCTTTGAAGTACAAAACTTTATATCATATAGACATACCATCATCAGAGCACAATACAATATTTAATCCAGCGGAAAATAACTCTAAAATAACTAGCGGTGAAGCCTCCTGCTTCCAACTCCTCCAAGTGTATCTGTAAAGCCTTAAACACTTGACCTGCCCGTACAAATTTGGGCACCCAAGAGTTTAGGAAAATCAAAACAAAATAAACTCTGGGTCAGTCATAGGACTGGTGTGAATAAACTCCAACCATATGGTTTAACTTCAAAAATCCTTTGAAAGAAAAAGATAATAGTAAGACCAATCCATACATAAACACGGACGGTTTTTACCTTACTATAACCCAAACCATTTTTGATATCAAAATCCAGTGATATTATAATAATGTCTAATCAAATAAATAACCAAATAGTAGAACGCTTGCATCTCACGCTCTACATATATAGCATAAAATCAAAAACCGCAGGGCGCTTATTGGAGTTTGAATCCCAGCTATGACAAGGTATGGGACCACCTTCTGATGATGTATATCTAGAGGCGAATACACCTGGGTTCAACAAGAACGTCTTGCAACCCGACCCACACATGACCGACCACTCATTTCGCTTGAGTGTATCGAATGTATATCACCAACGGTTGGGCTCAAACCACCGTTTCCCGAATGGGCAGAATCGATAGATTAAGAAACAAAAGAAATTTCTCTAGATAGGTGATTATACACCCTAATGGGAGCGACCCACATAGCCATGCTGCCTGCCCGATTTTTGTCATTTCCCGGTTGTTGAGGCCTGAGGCTACGCTCACTTGTCATTCGTTGATAGTACAATTACTTTGAATGCCAAATTGTCAGATCCATTAATCATTAATTGATTTGCACAAATATTCTGGATGTTATGCTAAGGGAATAAATCTGTTGCAACCATATATATTAATACTGACCAACCCATTCGATCATTGGAAATACTCTGTCAGACATTCGTCCATATACGTTCGTTCTGGGATTGAACGAAACCGAAGGCACAATTTCTATTAATAGAAAAGCGCTTGCACTTTACTCTGTCTTCAATATATTCAGCATACTTAGTTCGCAACGCTTATGCCAATATGGAGCGGTTCTTCGGATAATAATCCAACCGGTCTCCCCATATTGACAACGATGGTCAAAACTTCGATAGTCTGTGATTTAACTATCGAATAAAAACAAGTGTTCAATCAACATATCAAACAAATCACTGGGCTCTTTAATTAATATTTCATTAATTAAATCTCTTCTCCATTCCCCTATCAATATTTGTTAACCAAATATTTTCAATAATCATCTTGGCCTCTTATGCCATTTGGAAAACGTTTCCAAATGTCAACTTCTTTTATTTTCTATATATTAGAAAATATCTCTATTTGCAATTTGAAAACAATTTCAATCACTTATCTCTATCCCGACTATTTTAATTATACCCAGGAAATATTTACTTTTATATTTCTGAAATTTCCATCACTTGGGTTAAAACGAATGCTGTGTAAAACATCGTTACAACAACCCAAAATATTTTATTCAACTATCTCTCATTTAAACACTTCTCTTTCGAGATTGGATCCTGCTATTTATCAATTAAAAATGAAATCAATCAAGTTGGGGTAAAATTACCTCTCAGACCTTGACTGAAAACATCCTTAACTTCAAAACGGCAAAACCACTAACCTCGAATAAACACACTATACAACCCAATTATTCATTGTTAAAAACATGTATATGGTTCGCTTTCTATTTCAAATTTATAGATTTCCCTTTTTGTCTACAGTATTCTATTCTTTTATTTCATTTCCTTATCGAATTCTATATATCTCAATATATTGATTCCTATCTATCAAAATTTCTTAAAAATATTCTAACTCCTTAAATTTTCGAAAAAATTCGCCATAACCTCCCTTGTACCGGGAGCTTCGGGATATTTTAGATAGCCTCCCATGGCCCTCACCAATCCAAAAGAAAAAGGAAAAGCCAAGCGGCTTGCCGATACGGCGCATAAAATCCCATATATGAATTTAAACATGTACCTTTTTGTCGGGCACATAAATTAAACCTTCGTATACTCCATCCCATACCTGTCTAACACATGCTCACCTGTTTTCAATTCAATTCAACTTAATCCAATCGTTTGAATTCAGTTTCGCTCTTTAATTAGCTATTTTTCCTATTCCATTTCTTTGTTTGAACATAACACGTTCAAATAAAATATTCAACTTGTTCAAAACCAAATTGAATTTCAATTTTAATTCTAGTTTCTTTTCGATTTCGAATATAAATTTCCAAATCGAATTCACTTATTCAAAGCCCAATATCTATTCAAAATCTCATTAAATAATTATTAGTTAATTCTATTCAATAATTAAAAATCTGATTCTGTTTCAAAAATCAATTCATTACACCACTGAGTTCACAAATAATCTACCACTCAAAATCTGAAATTTTCTAAATAGAAATTCGGATTTTATTGGCTTAAAATCCTTTTATAAAATTAAATAAATCGTTGTGGTTTTAAATGGTTATGGCGCTGTTTTTCTGAAAATTTGATTTTGATATAATTCAAAATCTATACGACGAAATCCAGATTTTTCTCTTTCATTAGAAAACTATTATCGAACCGGTCCTGACGTTTCTTGTTTCAAAGAATTTCGACTTCAATCGAGTTCTGTATACTCAATTGAAGTTTGAAACGACAATTTACGAACTGCAGCGCTAAGGCGAGCTCGTTTTAATTATGTTTATAAATATAAACGTTTAACTTCATTTATAATAAATTCAACTCCATCCTGATATATCTTTAATATATATCGAATCCATTTCAACATAACATGTCTGATCTATTTCACTTCCATTTGAAATTCTACATTCAAATTTCAATTCACTTTTATTTTCCAATTCTATTTGAATTTCCATATTCGATTTCTTTTATTCAAATCTCATTTGAATTTCTACGTTCATATTCTATATTTGAATTTCCTTTTAATTTCATATATTCAAACTCCATTTGAATTTCTATATTCAAATTCCCTTTGAATTTTCTATTTGAATCCTATATTCAAATTCCATAATTTAAATTCCATTTGAATTCTCTATTCAAATTCCATAGTTTAAATTCCATTTGAATTTTCTTTATTTAAATTCTACTTTAATTCCTATATTCAAATCCCTTTTTGAATTTATATTTGAAATTCATACTTGAATGTAAATATTCAACTTCATTTGAATTTCTATATTCAAATTCCATATTTGAATTCTATATCCAAATCTTTATTTGAATTTTCTATTTTCAATTTTCCATTTCAAACTCCATTTGAATTTTCATATTCAAATCTCTATTTGAATTTTCTTTATTTGAATTCCTATGGATTTAAACTCTATTTTAATTCCTTTGAATTCAAATTCTACATTTCATTCTAATTTCGCTTATTCAAATGCTATTTGAACTTCTATTTGAATTTCTAACATTCAAACCCCTTTTCTTTTCTATTTAAAATTCAAATATTTAAACTCCTTTTCTAATTCTACTATTCAAATCCCATTTGACTTCTATTATTCCATTTCTATTTTGAAATTTCTTTATTTAAATTCTATATTCAAATGTTATACTCAAATTTGATTTATATATTTAAAAATCCCATTTCAAATCCTATTTAAATTTTCTTTTGAATTTCAAATATCCCAATTCCTTTCTAATATTTAAATTCTATTTGGATTTCTACTTAAAAATTCTATTTCATGTTCTATTTTGAAATTTCATTTCAAAATTCTATTTTGAAATTTCATTTCAAAATTCTATTTTGAAATTTTATTTCAAAATTCCATTTTTAAATTCTATATTTTTAAATTCTACTTGAATTTGAAATTCTATTTGGGAAAAATAGAATTTTCCTTTTAAACCTCAAATATCCTTCTCATGATATTTTAATAAATTAACACTTGGCCCAGTGATATTTAAAACAATCAAATCACCCAATTTTCAATCATTTGATTTTTAACACGTCATATATTAATATATATGAAATCAAGCAAACAAACAAACAAACAAACAGATAATCTATTTTTGAGGAATCCGGTTGGATTCCTCCAACCTGTTTTCCCTGCATCCACAGATGTTAGTCAACAAAAATAATACCAATCCTGCTTCAAGGCAGGATATCGCGGTTAAAAAGGGGATCCACTTATATACGTGGGCGCAAGGGGCATCCGCTAATGATATTGCGGGCATCCGCTAATAGTGTTGCGGGAAATCCAATAACCACAATAATTCAACAATTCATTCATGCACCCAAGCAACCAAAAAATTTATTTTAACGATAAAATAAATTTAAATATAAAATGGTGAGTGAGATTTACTCACATGGATTTAAATTTCTGAATATCCAATTAAATATTGTATCTTCGTGGCTATAACTCTACTCGAGTCATCTCGATTGGATTTATTTGCATCTACAGTTATTTAATTACTTATCGATTAAAAGATTTATTTATTTAATTAACTGCTAACAAATAAATAAATAATAATTCTATGTATATTAAAAATTCCGGGAAAACATATACCTTGTTGCTTTGTAAAGTAATCGATCCATTTTCCGAATCGTTCCAAAACAGAAAATCAGCTTTTGTATAGCAATTTTCCATTTCGACATTTCCACAAACACTTCATAGACAATCCCATACTGCTCTACAGCTGATTGTCATGCTACCGCTACATTACCCAATCGATCCAACCTTACTATAATGTCCTGCCTCAAACAAGACTTGCTCAGCACCGTCCCCTTTCTTCTGGTCACCTCCCTTGACATACTGTTATCCCTGAAAACAACAGCGATTTCCCAGCTTAACACACAACATCCCCAATCCGTTTCCAGACATCTGCTTCAACATCCCACCCTCGTCTTCACGCTTGCAGACCCCACCTACATAACGTCGCACAACAGTGCCTTCCAGGTCATGAAATCAGCCACCCACTCCACCATTCTACCCCAGTTCGAATGCCTTGACAACATCGACTTCGCCCTTGCAAACCCCAATATCCAGTGCAACCCAGAACTGAACATCACCTACACTGCACC
The DNA here is from genome assembly GCA_030737875.1 of Allium sativum. NCBI lineage: Eukaryota > Viridiplantae > Streptophyta > Magnoliopsida > Asparagales > Amaryllidaceae > Allium > Allium sativum. The sequence goes on along the minus strand of CM060916.1, from coordinate 784,935,356 downwards.
CCTCTCAACTCAGTCGCTAACCACTTCCTATTCGCGAGCGTTTGCAGAAGGATCTCGAGCTTCAGGGAGTATCCTAGTTCCAATCACGAGTGTTTTTAGATGGCTCGAACTCGATCTGATGAGTGGAATCGCGATTTATGGATTGAATCGATTTCTGATTTTAATTAGGGAAAAAGAAGAAAAAGGGAAATAGCTTTCGTTGGGTTTGGGCAATATCGAGAGGAGTTGCTCAAATTTATAGAAGCGGCGAGAAAACAGAAAGTACGGGGCCATTAATTCGATGTTTAACTTCATGGTGAAGGCAGGGAGCATTTTCTACAGCTCGAGGAGAAACAAGCTGTGTGATGTCAATCCATAGGTCTGCGTTGATGGAAAAATGAGGTCGGCTGTTACTATTTGAAAGGATTTTGATTTAAAGTATATTATAAGTTAATTTGATTTTAGTTATACAGATAATATTTCCAAATATCTCGTGTCCTTCACTCGAAATCCCCAAACCACAATTTAACCGTAACATCTGACGTTTCCAGCCTTATACGATATTCTGGACTCAACGGTACAGTTTCTGATATTTAGATTTGACTATATAGAAGAAATAACCATTTAAATTAATAATATAGATTAAATTCGATTTAACACCTAAATAGATTTCAAACAATTAATTTATCAAAAATAAATCATTATCGCTCTAATTCAATATTGAATTTATATTGACCGATTCTATTGTTTTGATTAAGTTTTAACTGCCAATTCAGTTATTATCGTTTCGTATTATGATATCTAATACATTCGATATTAATTCGTATATTGATTATTAAATCAATAAGTTAAATAAAATCCATTTATTATTCAAATTCAACATTTTAAACTAATCTAATATTTAAAATTAGACGACTAAAACTCTGGGACGTTACACAATGTCAGACACACAGTCCATTTACAAGTCCGTTCTGGGTCTGAACGAAACCGGAGGCACCTACTACCCCGCATATCCATCGATCTCCAAGTACGTCTGGACGATCACTAACTGATTCCCTCCTCTTGGGTGTACGGCCCAATCAAGATCATCAGTAATTATCCAAACGACGTGAAGATCTCCGGTCTTCTACCATCGTCTTTATCTTTGACTTATCGTCGTATTAGTTATTCAGAATGGGATAAACCCGATCTTTCTGAATAACTCGCGTATATAATAAATACGTGTTACACAAACACAACGTACGCCTCATTCCAATTCATCAGTCACTAACCACAAATTAGCAAGAGAATAATTCCCCAAACATTAACCCCGAAGGCCGAAACCAACATCAGATCAATATCCAAGAAACCATTCATCTTAGCCAACCTACAGTTAGTTTCTAAATTTCACATTCTTAGGGAAAGTTTCCCATTTATTTTATCAAAGATAAATTCTTTAAATTTATTCTTTAATCTTCCTTTGAATATCAATTCAAACTAGCCGGGATTAACGAACCTTACCGAAGTAATCATTTGTTTTAATTTCCCAACCCCAACCCCAACCTATTCATCCCATGAAGTAAAACTCGTAATACTTCATATCTAACACCAGGTGTTATCGGTAAATTCAATTACCATTTCACGTTCAAATCTAATTAAAGATTTAACTATCGCCTGGAGTAAAACTGGTGATACTCCATTCTCGATCTTTTCAATCTAATTAAAGATTCATTAAAACTCCACTTAGTTTTAATCTTTAACTGGGTTAAAGAATCAATGTCTTTTAAAACACGGTTCACGATAAACCCAAAATCACATCACATTTCAATCAGTCCCTAACCATAAATTAGCAAGTGAGCAATTCCCTAAGTATTAACCCCGAAGGCCGAAACCAACATCAGATCAATACCCCAGAAACCATTCAACTTAACTAATCTCCAGTTATTTTCTGATTTTCTTAACTCCTTTGGGTCTAAGAACAGTATTATTGAAGATACCGTTCACGACAACCCAAAATCACATTCCATTAATTATCGGGTTAAAGAACAAGTATTTTTTAAAACACTGTTCATGATAAACCCAAAAATCAATGCCAATTCAATTCCAATTAAATATTATTTAATTGGTACATTTCATTAAATCTAAATAAAAAGATTTAATCTTTTTCTCAATTGGGTTCAAGAACAGTGTTAATGAAGACACCATTCACGACAAACCCAAATCACATTTGATATTAAATAAAAGGCTCTGAATAGAAAATATATCGGCTTATATTCAATATCAAATTCTACGACCAACAAATATCGTATTGGAAATAACGATACAAATACATCTTTCAAATTTCCATAACAATATCTGTGTAATCACGAAATCCAACATCGAAATAATCCAAAGACAATTTTTATTCAAATCCATTCCAATTCAATTATTGGAAATTCTGGTTACTTTTAAAACCCTTTTCAAATCCAATTTATTTATTTAAAAATAAATAGAATTTTAATTCTAGTTCAAAACTAGTTCATTTTGATAAAAATCTATTTTTATCTTATCAAATATGGAGTTTTTCATCCCGATTCTTCCCAAATCATTTCTTATGATTTTACACAAATTATTGATATTTTAAAAAAAATTATCAAGGCCCGTACAGTCGATTTCCATCAACGGCCATCGAATTGCACTTACAGCGACCTTTTCCAAATTTGATTTGGACATAGTTTCAAATCCAACCGTTAGATTTATGATTTCTAATATTCTTAGAAAGCTCTTTTCGATACGAACCCAACGGTTCTGGTTTTAGGAGAATTCGACGGTCGGATCTCCCACAATATCCATTTGAAGTTAATGGTCGAAATTCACGAAATACCGCAGCGCGGCGCGTTTTATTTAGGCCATTATATTATATATATAATATATATAATATATACTTCATCCATTTCCTTTTAAAAAGTATTTTATAAATCGTTTTAAATTCTTTTTCAAAACAATTTCAACTTCCTTTTCAAATTCAAATCAAAATTGAATTTTCCAATATAAATTCGTTTTAAATTCATTTCAATTCTATTTCAATTCAAATCAATTTCAGTTCAATTTCAATACATTTTAAATTCAATTCAAAACAATTTCAATTCTATTTCAACCTAATTCGAATGTCAATTCTATTCAGTTTAATTCGAATTTCATTTCAATTCAGTTTAATTCGAATTTCAATTCCTTTCAAAATATCAGATTTTTAAATCACTTTTGATATTCATTGTAAAATGAATAAAATCGATATAAATATCGTTCACGTCAAAATGGCGTCAATCTAATCAACACGGCTTCATATATTTCTATTTTCAAATATTCTATTTCAAATATTTCTTTTTCAAAACTTTCTTATTCAAATATTCTATTTCAAAACTGGAATGAGTCCCAATCAATTACCATATAATGTTAATTATATGGGTTTTCTACCACATGTATATAACAGCAACGATAAATCATCAACCATCATCCAAAGTGCGTTCTACACTGTATAAGCATCAAATATAAATATTTAACGCTTATAACAGTCTGTCAATCAATCGATCGACATACAACTAATTATTGGGATTAGTGTATGTCATATATCATCCCAATACCCGTGTGGGGTTTCAAACAATCAAACACAGATTTTATTTGTGCAGTTGGGCGATGTGTAAAATTTATCGTCCCAATCAATATCAGTCAAATGTGTGTATACAAACAAATCATCCAATTTGTTTATTTTTATTTCATTTCATATACACATTAAAAATTCTATTTTTAACTATAAAATATTTTATTTTCATTTCACATCACATCACACAATCATCTATACATCAAAATCAAACAAACAAGCATACAAGCCGTCCATGGTCTGTGGACGACGGGTGTCGGGTGCTACTAAACACCGTCTGCATCCTAGTATATATTTTAACTAGAAAATTAAATTTAAAAGTGAGAAGTTCTCACAGAGGGTTCCACTCCGCCGTGCTTTGCTTTTGAACTGCTGAATCGCCATGGTCTATTTGACATTCCAATGCAGTCCTTTCACGCTGTTCAAATAAAATTATATTTTTACTGCTTTATTCTAATAAATAAAAATCCTATTTTTACTTCTACTTTATATATCTATACAACGCTTATTCTATATAAAAAGTATATTTTTATATTTCTATTTCATATATAAAGATCGAATTTTTATTTCATCTCTATAAAAATCACATTTTTATACTTCTACAATATAAAAGATTATATTTTTATACTTCTACAATATAAAAGATTATATTTTTATACTTCTACAATATAAAAGATTGTATTTTTAAACTTCTGCTTCACATTAAAAATCGTATTTTTATTCTATATAGATAATCTCCCCTTTCCCTATATAAAAATCTCGTTTTTAACTTTATAAAAATCTAATTTTTCTTTATCTAAAAATCTAAACTTTCTAACTATAAAAATCAAAAATTTTATTTATAAAGTTCACAATCTTTCCATCTTTAAAAATCCTTTCTTTCTATTTTTAAATATAAAGTACTTTTAACGAATAAAAATCACTTCTTTTAGCAAATAAAAATCACTTCTTTTATTGTTTAAAAATAATACCAACATTTCCAATTAAAATCAAACTTTCTATAACTTTGTAAATAAAAACTGATTTTTATAATTGCTAATTATACATAAACTGATTTGAATAAACCTTAATTTCATTAAATAAAAATATATAACAAAGGGGAAAAACTTACAGTTTGAAAAGAAAGGGGGGGCTTTCACTGTCGCTTGTGGCTCGCGGGGAGGGGTTCATGCTCGAGGTCGAGCTGAAGGATGGAGGGGGCGGCGCGGTTAACGAGAAAGGGGGGTCGATGTGCGGTTTTGATTTAGGGAAGAAGGGGGCTGCATCGTTCCTCCATCGAGCTGGCATGGGGGGGGAGGCAAGAGGCGCGAGGGGGAGGGGAGGTGGAGGTGGAGCGACGCGTGAGGGGGGCGGTGGGTTAGCGTCGTTCGCCTGGGAGGAGGTTTTTTTTTATATTGTGAGGCGTTGACTGTAAAGGGAAGAAAGGGAAGGGTGTTAAGGGGAAAAGGTTATAATATGTTATATTAATATTTATTTTTAATTTTTAAAAAGTAACTTTTAAATTCGAACACCAAATCAAACTCAACGACTGTCGTCCATAGCTAATTACCCCCATTTCGAACACGAGATATGTTTCATAAGCCAATTCTATTGTTTTAATCAGCTTTCGTCAAAACTAAAATATAAATCTATATATTGAATTCTAAACGCACATTTCAATTTACCAGGGCCACATACTAACTAGAAAAATTCTCGAAAAATATTTTCTAGCTTCGTATTGTCGATACGGTCCTAACAAAACTAGTTTCGTTGAATTCTGAGACCGTTTGAAAAATGGCCATTTTCCAGTCAATTAAAATCAACTAAAACTGGTCAAACGCGTTTTCCTTTGCCACGCTCACATATGGATTCGAAAAAATATGAAATTCGAAACCTAGCAATAATTTGACATTGCGGATCCAACAAAAGTGATTTCGTCGAAATCCGAGGTCGTTTGCAGAATTTCCATTTTTAAGGGCCAGAATTCCATAGCGACTATTCTGAATTTTCAACTGGGCGTATCTTTTGATTCCCGCTATGAAATTTCGATTTTTCGGATTCGTTGGAAAGATATTCTCAAATAGATTCAAATATTATCGGTTTCGTTAAAATCCGGTTTATTTTGAATCCTGTACATCCATTTGAAATCGAATTATCGAACTACCGCGCCATTTTCAATTCTTTTTATATATATAAATAAATATTTATATTCTAACGACGACGTATATAAATATATATGTTCTATTTCTATTCAAACTAAATTTCTCGTCGTTATTATTTAAAATAATTCATTTTAAATAATCAAAATTCGCTAAAATTGCCAAAATAAAAATTCTAAATTGGCTCGCATTTCCGGGTTGTTACACAACATCTACATGCTTGTTTGCAGTGGAACTTAGTTTCATCACTCGGGCTCACTATCCCCATCTCCTATTGAAACTATTTCAGCATGCTTAAAATAAGTAAGCATTTTGCAGATTAATCACATTAAATCCAATATTGAATTGAATATGGTCAGTGCATCATGGTATGCAAAATACATACATATATATTTATCACAATCAACTCATTATTGTATCTTAATACACACACACACACACATATATATATACATACATACATATGTATATATAATATATATGTATATTTATCCATATAAATGTATACTAACAATATATGGAAATGCATATGGCTGGTGATCATGTATTGTGTTTCGTCCTTATGCTTCTATATACACACAGCACATAGTTGGTGTTGTTCCCTTAATATTGTGATCAAAAGGGTTTTTATCCTTTTAAAAAGATGGCATTTAATTCAAAAAATATATAGAGAGGGTATGATCAGGGATGGCAATAATTACAAGTATAATTTTATCAACTGATGGATACTGTATATCCATAGATAGTGTACAAAACCATTTGTAAGGTGTTTGTGACCACGGTAACATTGTGGGTGAGCAAAACCATTCTTGGATACTATGTAACATTGTAACACTATGTATCCATTAATATGTTTATAACTTACCACTGCAGCGTGCAGTAATATATGTAGGATACAAACTAGCTATTTATACATCCAACTCATATCTGGGCATATAGATGTATTTTCAAAGAGTTTATAAATCAACATTTACAATACAGTTTGAAATCATGATACATGATAGCAACAAAATGTCACTCTAAGTTTAGTTAATCATACATGATAGCAACAATCATTGTTATAAATATTGGTGACTTACTGTATAAATCAGATATACAACATATGGTTAATTGCATATTAAATTCATGTTACAGTCTATCATTTATAGTAAAGTAACATACAACTAAACTTACAGCTTAAATTAATGTCTCATTACCAATGCCTTGTATTTGTGTATCTAAATATACATATGAATCTTCAACATTTTTGTCTCATAGATTTTGAACTCAATAGAGTATTATATTTATGTAAGATAATAAAACACGAAAGGAAATGATTAAGCTATTTATGGTGTTAAGTGTAGACTTTATGATCATCATCACAAAATATTAAATTAGTTTTATGTGTATAGTTATTATACTCAAATGCAATGCATTATATTAGTCAACACTAATACTGAGTTGTAAAAATCATCCAATGATTAATTATCAACATATGAATTCAACTCGCAATCACTAATCAAATACATATTGTTATTATCAAACCGTGTTCATTCACATAGATAAAACCAATCAGCATTTTAAATTTCAAAATTACATCAAGATGTAACACATAAAATGTGCTCTGTTTTATTCCTGCAACTTAAATGAACCAGCAAATCTCATTTGCTTTGGTATGTAAATTGTAAGGTTAATGTAATAAAAAAATATTTCTAGTAAATTATCACTGAATTGATCCATTTAGAAATATAATTTTAGATTTTGAATAGCACCAATAATACTGAAACTTTTACCTTATTAATCATCTATATGAAATTTAATGAATTAATAAATGTAGTGTAAACATTCATTGAACCATATAATATCAAAGAGCAAAAAATTATATATATATAATCTTTAAGAAGAATTTTATATTTTAAGACAGAGCAACACTTATGGATCCATTTACAAGGCAAACTTGTAAACAGGTCAATTACAAATGCACTTGGGTACTTGCAGCATATCAAAATGACCTTTTATCGTTATAGTATCTAGACTCAACTATTTGTACCAATAGTATAGAAAACAAAATTGAACTGGAAAACTTATTTGCTGTAATTTTTGAAATCTAATTATATTATGTATTTATCACCAAATATATATATATATATATATATATCATCAATATGATTAAATCCAAAAGCTGTTTTAACTGACAGTTCAGTAATATATATGTCATTATACATACATTATACACTCTCATGTAAAACACTCATATATGTTTTACAGAATTAACAAATCATAATCTATATATTATGATTTGAGGTTAATCTTTACATTATCTATATAATGTAAATGTTAAACTATGGGATTTATTTAAGAATTTCAAAATACCTTCAGTAAATAGACTATAGCTGGTTTTATAACCAAAAAAATTGAAAAGAATTTGTCATAACAAATTTCATCTACTTGATTTCAGTAAATTAAAAAAAAATCTTTCTGATTCATCAATCGGCAAGAACCGGTTTTTAAAGATGAGAAGAACATTTATGATAAATCTTGAAGTATGTTTATCAATCAAACAATTTGATTATAATTTTAACATTGTTTACTCGTATAAACAGATCAGTATTCTGTCTCAAATAAGTCAATGTTTTGAAGATTTAATGAACAAAACCCAGAAAAATTCAGACAGAATCAATACCAAATATTAACTATTATTTAAATAAAACATATTATTTCAGAAACAATATTCATTTAATAATCCTAATCAATCAAATTAGAATCAAATTCATTAATTTCTATAAGTAATAGAATCGATTATTAAAGAATTCGAACATTATAAACATAAATCAGAATTCGAATTTCAATTTATTGCAAAACCTCGCTCTGACACTAGTATTGGGTTTATAGATCTAATCGTGTTACCCTGTTTTGATGATTTAACAAACTTAAATCTAGGATCTATGAAAAAATGAAAACAAAAACTAATTTAGGTTAGAATTAATACCTATCACTGCAAAAACCCAAAAGATATCGATCGAGCCTTGGATTGCTTAAACCTGGATGAGTCGAATCCCTAGCATGTCAATCGCCATGCCCCCATAGGTATCCACAAACGTCTATCTTCGATTTTGTCACACGGTTCAAAATCAAAAGGTTCGGTGCTAGCCAAAAAGAGGATTAGGGTTTGTTTTCCCCATTTTATCTCATTATAATTTTTCAGTGTATTCTCAAATGAAGATAAGTTCGGCCCTTAGGGTGCGTTCTTCACCAACGCGAGCGCGGTATTTGAGCGTGGCATTTGAGTGTGGTACTGTTGCGAACGGGGAATGTGTTTTTAGCTGCGAACGGGGTATTTGAGCGTGGTATCTGAGCATGGTATTTTTAAAATAACATATAAATAGATATGATTTGGCAAATACGAATACAAATACAAATACAAATACATATACAGCTTCTAATACAGATACAACGGCTTTGATGACCGTTCAAAATTTCGAACATAGTCTTTTCATTCGAAAATTATTTTGACAATGGCTTTGATGACCATTCAAAATTTCATTGATCCAAGATAAGCCAGTGAACTCCGAAGTATTAATCCGCGTCATATGATTTATCCTTTCATTCTGAACTAGATAAAACCCGTAGAGCTCCATCAAATCGTTGTAATCGGAGGATGAATCGTGGTTAGACATTAATTGAATAAACAGAAAGAGTTGAAGAAATTGTTGAAGTAGTATTGTGAAAGGTGTTAAGGATAGAGTGGGTGATTTATAGGGAGAACGAGAAGTTAGAAATCAAGCCATTGGCGTCCGACGCGTCGGACGCGTCCGACGCGAACGGCTTGATTTCCAACCTCCAACGAACGTTCTATTTGGCAATGGTAAAGGGTGCTTGCGTTCAACGCGTCGGACGCCACAAAAATTCTGAGCGTGGCAAATAAAGGCTGCGAACGCACCCTTAATATATGTTCAACGACGTAAAATAGGGTGAATCACCCTTATACCATTTCAAAATAAAATGAAATATCGACATTTTTTATTTTCTTTTATTAAGAATGGTTCTTCACCTTTTCACACATTTTACGTATGACCCTATAGGTTATTACAACATTGGTAATGATTTTAAATCATATTTAAAATCATAACAATGATGGGTATCTAGCAATACGTCAGTGCCACCCAAGTTATAATAAGATCATAGATTCGATACAACCTTTCCTGTGACCAGTGTATCAATGTAATGTAGTTCTTTTACCAATATATCCAGAATTAAACTCAAGGCATGGAACGTAACATCCTCTTTAGAATTTAATCCTTTCTTGATCGATAAGTATACTGTTCAAAACAAATCAATATTTGAGCATGGCCATGCATTTCACAATCTCACTCAATCAAGAGGTCCATTGATATCACTACAAATGTATTATAGGTTAAATTCCATCTATATCATTCATAATTTTCATTCGATTCGAGATGTATCCAATAATCACCATTATCGTATACTCTATTACAGGTAACTTTAGATGATATCAAAACACAAATATCCTCGAATAAAATTATGACGATTTCAGGTCTAAGGACCATTACATCACTGTCACTATCAGAATTACTTATGATATTGTTAATTATATTCCATGTAGTTTTCTCATGTTGGGTCAGCCCAATACACTATTCTCCAATACATATACTTGATATTAATATCATGTATATTAATGATTAATGAGATGTGATCATTAACCAAACAACATACCAGTCTCAATGTTTTATTGTTGTCCTATATAAACAATAAAACTTGACTAGAGACATTTAAGAATCATAATACTTAATATATTATATAATCTCATGTTAAAGTCACTTACTTGAACTGTATAGTTCCGTGTTATAATTCTAAGGACTTCTATTATGATAATATTTATATTACGTAGTAAATATAACATAACAGATATTTTATTCCAAATAAAATAATAACATCAACAGTGTTATCAACCTCATCAAATGGATTGCCTCTAGGGCATAATCTCTAACATTAACAACACAGTGTTGTTGAATGAATCTTGAGGCTATTAAGATATATAAATAGTGAAATGTGTATTAACTACTTTGCTATGAATATAAAATAGTATTTACTCAAATTTCAACAAGAAACAAGTAATCAGAGAATAAGGAAGTAATAAAGTAAAATGCAGAAAAGTAAATAATACCCAGATTTACTAGTTTGGATGAACCAATCCAACATCCAGTCCTGCATTTCACCATGTAGAATTTCACTATATTTGCTTGTTTCCATCTGGGCCAAAAACACGTTTGCAATCTTGAATTCACGGGCCACACGATACACCTTATCCTTATCAACAACAACAAACTATGGCAGTTTGTAGTATCTTCAATACAAATTTTTGTAAATTCGGTTCAATGCCCTATAGACCCCCCATCTTTGAATTCTTTGAGAAAATAGGATGAAATCAAAAAGAAAATGAGGCGAATTCAAGTACAACTCTAAGATATTGTGTGATCTGAAAATCCTTAAGAATTAGAATGAAAGAGAGTGGATTTACAAAGATAGTTGGAAAATATTCAGTGATTTATATTGTAAATGTTTGGAGAAGAAAGAGTAGGAAAAAAATGAGAAAAATGATATCATAATTCTTTTTTAGAGGCCTTTATGTAGTGGTTGAAGAGATGTGTCTTTTGGTGAAGAGATGGAGGGAAATATCTCTTCATTTGTATTTTAAAATAGTTAATTTGTTGACATGTAGGGTACCCCTTGTAGACATGGGTGTTGCAAAAATGAACTACAACACTAATAAGTTTTGCAAATTTTCAGCTATTCGATTTTCTTATATTTGTGGATTTTGGTGATTTAGTTGAGGCCAATAGTTGACGAGCTTCAAGTATAATTTCCATGGGATCTTTAACGAAATATTCTAAGAATCAACCAACTCCTCATCACTTCAAACACCTCTGTCCTTCAGCGTTCTTCTCTAACAGGTTTTGTCTTCAATTGCTCTGGTTATCCTTCCCCTCTAATCCTTTTATTGCTTTGATTAACCCTTCTTCTATAATTATTTTTTGTACTCTTGTTTATCTCTATAAGTGTCTTTATAATATATCTGATGTAACTACAAAGCTCGAAGATATGTTAGTAGTAATGTTTATATGGTTGTTGTCATCAAAATCAATACCTAGGGTATTAACAATACGAGAGCATGACATATTTTAGTTTATTTTGCTGATGTTGCTTCATCAGTTTGGTTGATTTCAAACTCCAGAGGCTTTGATTAATTAAATGATGTGTTTAGGTAAATTAATTCTGGAAATCCAATGGTCTAATATTCCTAAGTATACTGTAAATAAAACCCTAGGCCTAGCACTTCATTCACCATACAATTTCTTCCCTCTCTGGGTTCTCTTTTCTAAGACGTGACTAAACTTAATTTTTTCTAAGGGAAAGATTTATAAAATAAAAATATTTATTATCAACTTAGAATGTAGAATCTCTAGCAGCCACAGAGAAGAGGTAAGAATTACGAGTCAGCATTTTTTTTAAAAAATAATGGTATACAATGTCATTTAATTTATGTTATAATTATTTACACTTATACATTGAAATTATGTGTTCAGAATTAAACATGAGTAAATATACTTATTTTTGAGATAAAAGAATTGTAGAAAAAGGTATAAGCCCAAAGGTTGTAAATTTACAGTAATTATGTCGATTTTTGGGAATCGTATTAAGAACGAGAATTAAAATACCAATTAAATTGGAAGTTAGAAATTGTGTAGACTGGTTAGTGAAGAAAAAACGATATATTTTCATAGCTTGATTTTTAAGCAAAAGCAGCAAAAGTAATTGCAGGAATAAAAGTAAAAGATGATGGATTAGTGTAAAATAGGGGTTCAATCATATTTTGCACTATTCAGTAGTTCATAAACAAATAAAATAAATATCTTACAATTACGGAATATTATTTATAGAATTGTTTTACATTAAATTATGAAAATAATTTTTTTTTCTTTGAAATCAAAAATGTGTGATCTTCTACAAGGAAGGGAGCACGCACACGCATATATATATATATAATATAGTCTACAAAAACTGCCTATAAGTCTGAAAGGTAACCAAAGAAAAACTACACTAGTTATGACTATATGTATGTATAGAATAGTAGATAGATGAGCTCCAGATAATCCACCGCCCATCATACTTCAATATCGAGCTCCAGCTTGGCCACCACGCGATAGTGAAGTATATTTATTTCTATACAATAAACTAGTCACTCCAAACAAAGTACAACAAATACAATAGAACGGAACATCACAAAAAACTCTCCAAAACTGCGCTCTAAAAAACTTCAAAGCATATATCGACTATAGATCCAAAACAGCTCTCTAATAAGCTCCTCAGCTAAAATCAACTACCTGTAACCTGAAAGAGACTAGCCAAACCATAAGCTACCATATATATATATATATATATATGTATGTATGTATGTATACGTATATGAGTATACGTGTGTATATATATATATATATATGTATCTATGTATATATGTGAAAAAGAAAGATAACAAAGTAAAGTAGAGACAAGCAAGAAACACAAAAAGCAGAAATCAATAACAAATGTAAATCCTATTATGACTAAACTACTTATTAACTCTAATAAAAAAGGTACTTTTGGCGCACATCCCTACTATAGTTTAAAATACATCTCACGTCCCTGCCATGTTTGTAATATAAACCCGATCCTTGTTTTAAGTGCCTCTCCTTCATTTTCTCACTTCCGCGCCTGCTATGTTGAACACTTCCGCCTTTTTTGATTTTCATCCAAAAATTGTGGCACTACCACACTAAAAAGAAAATTGTAAAATGAGGAAATATTCTCGGAAGTCCAAGCAAAAAAAAAAATTGCATATATGTATGCAACTATTGCATATGCTGTTTTCTTCAGAAGTTCTCGACCGAAACTTGCATACGTGTGTGCAACTAATTGGAATACTTGCACACAGGTATGCAGGTATTTCATGCAGAAATTTGAACTGACATTTATGCATGTGAATTTATGCACACTTGTATGCCAAAATTAAGCAGTACTTACATAGATGTATGCAAAAATATCAAACGAAAAAGCATGAGTTGAAAACATGCACGGATGTAAGCAGGAAAATACAATACTTGCATACTCTTATGCATTAAACTGCAATTTTGTTGGTTTTTCTGTTTTTTTTTTGTTTTTGACGCCTTGTTTGATGTTTTTCGGATCTGATTTTTTTAGCGTTTACATAATTTACGTGATTTTTACATTTTTTACTGAATTTTCGTAAAATAAGGACAAAATTTATAAAAGTTTATCACTGGATGTGAGACTAGTTAAGTGTGGTTTTAGGGATGTGTGCCTAATATTCACATAAAAAAACTCAAATTATTTCTAACCTTAAGCAAGTATCCCTCAAAAAGGGAATCTCTACATAACTTATATTGAGGGTTAGACATCTAGTCCAGACTAAAAGAGATAATCCTAATTATTAATTTATTTAGACATTTAATCCAAACTAAAAGAGACAATCCTAATTATTAATTAATCTATAGAGTCAAAATTAGAATGAATCAATCTCTAATTCCTCTCCAACCAAATAAACCATCTAATAATAGTAATAATAGAATCCAATACATATTTATGTTTGGAATCAACAGCAGATCTAAGAAAATTCCAGTAATAATCACAATTACTGAAAGAATTGGAATAGTTAAAAATAAAAATTCTTAAAACCATAATTAAAATATAATTGGTAACAGTGCAAGAGAAAAATAAAAGATCAACATTCTCATCCAGAATACTACAAAAACAACACTTAACTTTAAAAATAATATTTTTCTTCTTTAATTGCTCAACCTTATTAAGTTTCTTATGAATAATCAACCACATAAGAAATTTAGCTTTAGGCAGACTTCCATAGAAACTTAAATAAAAACATAGAAACACCAGAAAAATTAAGAAACTTATACATAGATTTAGAAGTATACTAAAGAATCTTATCTAGCCCCCAATAAATGTTATCACCATTATTATCCAGATGATACAAAGACAACTTTTCTCGCAGTAAGGCAAATTGCATGAACACAAACCCTTCTAAAATATTTTCAAAAGTAAAATCCCATGGGGGATCTAAACTATCTCTGTAAACATCAATAATCAAAGCATTCTTATAGCAGTAATTATCAAAAAACTCTCGAAATTCTATTACAAGACATAATTCCAAAAATAAGATAATCTATTAATCCAACTGTAACGAGAATCAACTATAAAATTGCCCCTAGCTTAATAAAATTTGGAAACTATTTGCTTCCAAGAAGCCATCACTTCTGGACTCCTAAATTTCCATTACAATTTGGCTAATAAGGAAGAGTTAAAGTTATATATATTGACGATCCCTAGACCCCCAACCTTCTTGGATCTACAAAAAACTTCCCAATTAACTAAACACTTATAGCCTCTACAAATGTTATCTCCGCTCCACAGGAAATTACGCCTAATTCTATTTATTTTCCTAACTACCCATTGAGGAAATCATGAACGGTCATCCAATAAGTCGGAATAGTAGGAAATACAGAGTTGGCAAGAACTAATCTACTAGCTCTTGATAAAAATTTGCTATTCCAACTAGATAATCTATTATTAATCTTATCTATAATAATTAACCAATCTTCATATTTAAGTTTTGAAGGCCTAATTTTAAAACTCAAATAATCAAAAGGAAATTTCATTGTAGAACATTTTAAGCTGTCAACAACTTGATTCTCTACATTGTCAAAGCCATTAAGAATCATAATAGAACTCTTATCAAAATTGATTCTAAGACCAGATAACATCTCAAAACCATAAAGAATAAACTTCAAAGCTATAATATGTTCGGGTACGTGAGAGGAAAATAATAATGCATCATCTGCAAATTGAAGAATTAATAAATCATTGTTAAAATCCTCATTATCAACAAATCCTAAGACACATAATCTCACGGCTCTCTTAATAATTTTAGATAAAACATCAACAACGAGATTAAATAGAAGAGGTGATAAGGGATCATCTTGTCTAAGGCATCTCTTAGATTGAATTTTCTTACCAATAACCCTATTAACTACAATATTAGAACAACCATATTTGAGCAAAAGCATGATCCAATTGATCCATCTAACACTAAAGTTATACCAACCAAATTGAATAAA
Source organism: Allium sativum (assembly GCA_030737875.1). Taxonomy (NCBI): domain Eukaryota; kingdom Viridiplantae; phylum Streptophyta; class Magnoliopsida; order Asparagales; family Amaryllidaceae; genus Allium; species Allium sativum. The sequence continues at coordinate 784,919,439 of CM060916.1, read as the reverse complement.
TATAACTTCCTAAAGATAGAGTCTGCAAAGACGGTAAGTAAAAGAGTAATATAACTAAAAGATATTATAAAAAGAAAAAGAGCAAGAAATCAAGTTAGACACTTAATAGCCCAGAAAAGAACAATAAAAGTTTATGATTAGGAACAGTTGTGTAATGACCCACATTCTACGCAATGAAGGATCGTAGAATATTTGTTTCTTTCACATGCGAAGTCGTATGGTCATGTAACTTTGGGAGACGACTATTGGGGTCATTTCTCATGTTCATGATTTTTGCCGATTTTTAAATGACCGTTTTGCCCCTAACTGATCTTGTTTCGGCCATAACTTTTGATTGGAAAGGAGTTTTGTCCTGAAACCACTTCCATTAGATCCAGATGATGGTTACCCTTTCCGTAGAGTGGTCACTTTAGCCAAACGGACTCATCTTTGGGAGATATGGATGGAACAAGTTTCAGATGGTGAAAAACAGCTTAACCGAGCCTAATATGGGTGATTAGTGAGTGGGCCCATAACCCATTTCGGGATTAGGGTTATGGGGAGGCTGATAGGGTTAGGAAATTCAGTTTCTATCATTTTCCAGTTGCCACTTTTTGTTCCTTCAAGTTTAGCCATAGCATCCACTTTCTAAAACACCCCAAATCACCTCCTAATCGCTAATTAAGCCAAATCTACATCAAATCAAAGAGGATTATCACAAGAATTGAGGTAGAACTGTTGTATAGATTTGGGAACAACGCCAAATAGAGAATCATTTCAGATTTGTGGCTAAGGTGAGTGATTTGCATAGTTCCTCACTAGTTATGGTTAATTAAGGGTAATTAGTGATAATTAGCGAATTTATGCATGTTGAAAATCAGGAAAAATATTTGTAAATTTTGAAATATTGTTTTAGGCCTTTGTTAGAAAATTTGGCTAATTTGGTTAAGTTTTGCTAATCGCATCATTAGTTTTGCTTAAACATGCTTAAGGGAAAATATAGAATTTTGGCTATGTTTGATCCGTTTAACCTTGTCATACATATTGTTGTTTTGGTGTTTATGGATGGTTATACATGTTGCTATGACTATATGGTATGCTTTGCAATTGATTAGAAAATTTAGATTGGTCTAAAATGCCGTCATATGGCATAAAACAGTCGCTGGAAAGTTGCTGGAAAGATGTGCAGGAACCGGATCGGATCGGATCGCCCCCTACGAACTCGACCCGATCGTGGCCATCTTCCTACGAGCCACTTGCTGAAGCTTGCCACCCCCGATCCGTTCGCCTCTGAAGTCCTCCGATCCGAACCGCTCGTGAATGGAGACACCGAACCGATCCACTCATCTGGAGAGCTCCACGATCCGAACCGTGAAGCTTGGTCATCTGGATGAAGAAGCCTGACCCGATCTGGTGAAGGAAGCACAATCTGATCCAGCTTGGGCACCACGACTAGATCCAACAAGGGGAACACGAACTGACCAGAAGGAGGCTGATGACTACGGACTGAACAAGGGGAAGAGAACCGATCCAAAAGGTAGTTTGTTTCTGAACTAGATAAAGACCGATCCAGAGAAGACCACAAACCCGAGATGCAAAGGTAGTCCAAATGATAAGTAGAACTCTAGATCCATATGGGAACCAACGAGTCGACTTCATGAGTTGGGCTTTGTTGCGGGACGTGTGCTAAGGGGTTATCGAGGCTTATGACTTTGTATCACTATGTATGGGAGGTACGTGGATGGATTCAGGGCCACAGTGGACTAGGTACGACTAGTGGGCTATAGATTAATGAAGTGGGTTCATTAGAAAAGGTTTGGTCAGGATCCCATGAGATAAGCTTGGTGGAAGCAGTAGTTGTACAAGTCGAACTCCGTCATTACCTCGATGGGTCTAGTGATCAAAGTGGTGGATAACGTATGCTTTACACTGAGTGAGAGATGTGAGGATGGTTGCCATGCTAGATTTGTTTGCCATAACTTTGACATGCACACCCCCACCCCATATTCTTCACACCATATGTTAGTGGCACCTTAGAGTATTGTACAGTATGTAGTGCTAACTCTTTGGTTGCAGGTCCAGGTTCAGGTATGGTTTAGTATACCTGTTATTGTTCTGTTTTGCTGCTTATCGCTCATACCAGACTTTTGTCTAACCCAGAGTTTTATGCCTCTTCTTATTACTCTAGGTGCTCTCACGAGCAGACTAGAGACAGGTTAACTGGTGAAGCACGAGTAGCTGTACCGGAGACGGGCAGGAGGCTTCCACGTATGATATACATATATGTTCTCCATGTGTCACTGCTGGTCACTACTTTGGGCATTAGTAGTGCACCCTTCCTTTCTTTTGCTTTAGAGACCGTTTTAAAGTTTTAATAATGATGATGTGGAACATAAGCTGTATTTGGATTTTCCGCCGCTACGATGTTTAGTTTCAGCTTATACACTGTCTCACCTGTTTTATGTCAAGTATGTTATTATTATATTTTATTCCTTGCGCTATGAGACATTCTACAGGTTCATGATTAGTTCATTCTCTTCTTTCCTTTCTTTGGCGACCGTTCCGGGCCAGTTGGGCACGTGTACAGCGCACTTTCGGAGGAAATGCCGACTGGTGTGGGGCGGGTCATCACACTTGGTATCAAGCCCTAGGTTGCGTAGTTAACCTAGGGAAAAACACCAGGGAGAAATAATATGTATATGAGAGCGCGTATTTTTGATTATTTTGGTTTTCAAAAGCTATATATATACTACTAGTATAGCTAAGGATGAAGTCGCACTGCACTGACACCACAAAGAGGATGGTTAATCGTTTCTCTTTACAGATTGAACGATGAAACGATATACGAGGGGTGCTGGTAGAGGAACCAACAATGGGAATGCTCCTGACATGAGGGCTATGATCACTGACTTCATGAGAGAGATGCTCAGAGAGTAGTCCCTAATGCTGGTAATGTTGGTGGTCCAGCGGTGCAGGAGCCTAGGGCCGATTTTGCCAAGCTATGCAAGGATTACACTAGCCTTGGTGGAAAGCCATTCCACGAAACGGAGTCGGCTACGGATGTTCAGGATTAGTTGGATAGCTGCGAGCGTATCTTCGAAGACTTGGGTATCGAGGATGCGATGAAGAGAAGGCTAGCATCCCGTCAGCTGCAAGGACGGGCACTGAATTGGTGGAATGCTATAAAGGCAGCTACTCCCGAAGATCAGATTACTTGGGATCAGGTTAAGGTTCGCTTTAGCGATACATTCATTCCAACTGCTCAGAAGTCAGTGTTGTTTAAGAAATTCTTGAAACTCAAGCGGAATAGTAGGGCAGTCTCCGAGTACATTGCAGAATTCGATACTTTATCGAAGCATGGATTATCCCTCATTGACACTCCCAAGAAGAAGAATGAGAAGTTTATAATAGGTTTGGATCAGTACTTGGGGGAAAGGCTTATTAACCACATCTATCAGACGTTTGAATCGATTGTGGGGAAAGCATTGAGGTCAGAGGTCTTCGCCCTAAGTCGAAGACTGAGGTTGCATCAGCAGAGGAGCCAAAGCCGCAAGCAAGCGGTGGAGGCAAGAATGGTTCTCAGAATAAGAGAAAGCAAAATCAGACCAAGGATGGCCAGAAGAAAAGAATAAGAAAGATGTTGAGTGCTTCAGCTGTGGTAAGAAGGGCCATTATGTTAGTAATTGCCGTGCCAAGCAAGCGGATAGGAAGTGCTTCAACTGTGGCCAAGTGGGACATCACAAGGGCAAGTGTCCGCAACCCCCTAAAGAAAAGCAGATGGTTAAAGCATATTCCATTAATGTTATTCCTTCTTCGTCGAATGCCCCAAATGCGGCGGAGAAGGGAAAGAATGTCGTTATTCAAGGTATTCTTTCTATTTATGATGTTCTAGTTAGAGTTTTGTTTGATATCGGAGCTTCCAGTTCTTTCATATCTAGTGACCTGGTAGATAGGTTGGGATTGGAGCCTGAGATTGTCGATAGACCTTTAGTAGTGATGAACCCGATTGGTGGTTCGACTAGCCTTAGCATGATTTGTCGTAATGTAGTCTTATCGAGTCATGGATGCCTATTTTGTTATTGCTTTGTTTTGGGCTTTATTGGGTTTGGCATTATTTTGGGAGTCGATAGGCTCCAAAGATATGGGGTGGTGGTAGACTGTGAGGGCTTTTTGGTGACAGCTAGAGCGGATGATGGGCGGAGGGTAGTGTTTGGTGGTCTACCTAGTGATGGGGTAATGGCTAGTTTTCTAAATTCCCCTGACATCCCGCATGGTGAGTTGTCAGGTTTGCCCGTAGTTGGCCAGTATCCAGACGTCTTCGAGGAAGTGACCGGGCTTCCACTACACCGAGAGATTGAGTTCCATATTAATTTAGTGAAAGATGTCAGACCTATAGTTATGCCACTTCGTCATATGGCTCCAAGAGAACAGCGAGAGCTCAGGGTGCAAGTAAGCGATCTTTTGAAGAAGGGATTTATCAGAAGAAGTGTTTCTGAGTGGGGAGCACTAGTTGTGTTTGCTACCAAGGTAGATGGTTCCCTTCGATTGTGTGTAGAATACCGCGAATTGAATAAGGTGACGAGGAAGAATAAGTATCCTCTATCGCGGATAGATGATTTGTTTGATCAGTTGAGTGGCGCGAGAGTGTTCTCCCAGCTGGATCTCGCGACAGGTTTTCATCAGCTTAGAGTAGAAGCTGAGAATGTAGCTAAAACGACATTTCGGACGCCGTCTGGATTTTATGAGTGGTTGGTCATGCCATTCGGGCTGACCAATGTACCAGCATATTTTGTGTATCTTATGAATAAGGTATTCAGAGATCAGTTGAATAAGTTTGTTTTTGTGTTCGTGGACGATATACTTGTTTATTCGAGGACATAGGAAGAACACAAGGAACACTTGAGGATAGTGATGGAGGTGTTGAGAAAACACCAATTTAAAGCAAAGTTTTCTAAGTGTCACTTCTGGAGAAGGGAAGTGAGATTCTTGGGCCATGTTGTTTTAGAAAATGGTATTGCTGTGGATCCGGTGAAGGTGGCTACGGTACAAGATTGGTCTACGCCCAAGAATGCAACGGACATAAGAAGTTTCTTGGGATTAGCTGGATATTATTGTAAGTTTATCCAAGACTTCTCCAAGATAGCAGCACCGTTAACTCAATTGACTAAGAAAAATCAAGCTTTCGTCTGGGACGAAAAGTGCGAGAATGCATTCAATAGTCTAAAGGAAAAGTTGACATGTGCATCAGTGTTAGTCATTCCTAAGGGGATTGAAGAGATGATGGTATACGCAGATGCATGTGGTACTGGGCTAGGTGTTGTATCGATGCAGAGAGGTAGGGTTGTAGCTTATGCAAGTCGGTAATTGAAACCGCACGAGAGAAGATACCCTACCCATTATTTGGAATTAGCAGTGATCGTATTTGCATTTAAGATGTGGAGTCATTATCTCTTGAGAGAAAGATTCGAGTTGTTTACCAATTATAAATCATTAAAGTATCTCTTCTCCCAGAAGGATCTAAATCTCTGACAGCAAAGATGGTTAGAATTCTTAGCTTCCTATGATTTCGATATCGCATACACACCAGGAAAGGGCAATGCGGTAGCTGATGCATTGAGTAGAAGACATGCCAGTTTATGGGTTATGTTTCTAGAATGGAAGAAACTGGAGTACATTGCTGGGTATGATTTCAGACCAATGTGCTAATTGGATCTAGAAATATTAGCAAGTTTAACGATCAGACCCACTTTGATTGAGCGGATTAGTTCCAGTCAGAGGAACGATCCTAACCTATTGGAAATCATCTCAAAGTTAGAGATGAGAATTGACGAAGAGATGAGAAAGTATGGGCTTGATCGAGATGGAAGGCTTAGGAAGAATGGAAGACTAGTTGTACCCAATGTCAATGGATTGAGAGATGAAGTGCTTAGAGAATGTCATCACTCAAAACTGACTATACATCCCGGTGGTAACAAGATGTACCTAGACATGAAGCAGACCTACTACTGGGAAGGGATGAAAAGAGACATTGGGAAGTTTATATCCAAATGCATGAATTTCTAGCTAGTTAAAGCTGAGCAAAAGAATCCTAATGGTTTGTTACAACCATTGGAGATTCTAGAATGGAAATGGGAACAAGTATCGATGGAATTCATTGATGGGTTACCAAGGACTAGATCGGGCCATGATAGCATTTGGGTGATCGTGGACCGATTGACCAAGAGTGCAAGATTTATACCCGTCAAGTCGAGTAGAATGGCAACTAAATTAGCTGAACTCTATGTAAAGTGGGTAGTGAGATTTCATGGAATACCCAAAGGCATTGTAAGTGACCGAGATCCGTTGTTCACTAGTGGATTTTGGAAGAGCTTACAAGAGGCGTTAGGATCAGAATTACATCTCAGTACCGCGTATCATCCTCAAACCAACGGACAGACAGAGAGGGTGAACCAAGTGTTAGAAGATCTCTTGAGAGCTTGCATATTGGATTTTGGTGGATCATGGGATGACCATTTGCATCTAGTAGAGTTTGCATATAATAATAGTTATCAATCCAATATTGGTATGGCTCCATTTGAAGCTTTGTACGAAAGACCGTGCAACTCACCGTCATGTTGGTTAGAAACTGGTGAGAAATTTGTGCTTGGACCAGATGTGATAAGAGAAACTTCAGCTAAGATTAAGATTATCCAACAGCAAATGAAGGCTGCCCAGGATAGGCAGAAGAGTTGTGCCGATAAGAGGAGAAGAGAATTAAAGTTCTCCATTGGTGACTTGGTGTTTGTCAAGATTTCTCCATTGAAGAGCGTGATATGATTTGGAAGGAGAGGCAAGTTAGCACCAAGATTTGTTGGTCCATTCCTAGTTCTTGAGAAAATTGGGAATTTGGCATATAAAGTTGAATTACGAGAGAAGATGGCAGGAGCTCATAACGTAATTCATGTTTCCCAGTTAAGGAAGTTCGTGCACGAACCAAATGTGACTATTTCACCTGATCAGTTGGATGATATCGAAGTTGAACCCGAGGCGGTTGGGAACCGCAAGCCTATGTGTATTGTTAGGAACGATACGGAGCAACTTCGAAGGAAAGCGATGAATCTAGTCAAAGTTCAGTGGGGCGAGAATGAGAATGACTGTACTTGGGAGACAGAGGAGAGCATTAGGAAGACGTACACAGAACTCTTCGCCTGGTAAGAATTCAGTTTCGATTTAGTCTTTCCGGATGCTACAATAGGTTTGTTTTATTTGTTTTGCATGTTTGATCGTTGTATATGATTGGTAGGCATGCGGGATCCTTTGTATGTTTTGGTTTAAGGAATTTCGGGGACGAAATTTCTTAAGGGGGGAGAGTGTAACGACCCGCATTCTACGCAACGAAGGATCGTAGAATATTGTTTCTTTCACATGCGAAGTCGTATGGTCATGTAACTTTGGGAGACGACTATTGGGGTCATTTCCCATGTTCATGATTTTTGCCGATTTTTAAATGACCGTTTTGCCCCTAACTGATGTTGTTTCGGCCATAACTTTTGATTGGAAAGGAGTTTTGACCTGAAACCACTTCCATTAGATCCAGATGATGGTTAACCTTTCCGTAGAGTGGTCACATTAGCCAAACGGACTCATCTTTGGGAGATATAGCTGGAACAAGTTTCAGATGGTGAAAAACAGCTTAACCGGGCCTAATTTGGTTGATTAGTGAGTGGGCCCATAACCCATTTCAGGATTAGGGTTATGGGGAGGCTGATAGGGTTAGGAAATTCAGTTTCTATCATTTTCCAGTCGCCACTTTTTGTTCCTTCAAGTTTAGCCATGGCCTCTACTTTCTAAAACACCCCAAATCACCTCCTATTCGCTAATTAAGCCAAATCTACATCAAATCAAAGAGGATTAGCACAATAATCGAGGTAGAACTGCTGTATAGCTTTGGGAACGGCGCCAAACAGAGAATCATTTCAGATTTGGTAATTTGTCTATGGCTAAGGTGAGTGATTTGCATAGTTCCTCACTAATTATGGTTAATAAAGGGTAATTAGTGATAATTAGCGAATTTATGCATGTTAAAAATCTGGAAAAATATTGATAAATTTTGAAATATTGTTTTAGGCCTTTGTTAGAAAATTTGGCTAATTTGTTTAAGTTTTGCTAATCGCATCATTAGTTTTGCTTAAACATGCTTAAGGGAAAATATAGAATTTTGGTTATGTTTGATCCGTTTAACCTTGTCATATTGTTGTTTTGGTGTTTATGGATGATTATACATGTTGCTATGACTGTATGGTATGCTTTGCAATTGATTAGAAAAGTTAGATTAGTCGAAAACGTCGTCGTATGGCGTAAAACAATCGCTGGAAAGTTGCAGGAAAGATGTGCAGGAACCAGATCGAATCGCCCCCTTCGAACCCGACCCGATCGTGGCCACCTTCCCACGAGCCTCCTGCTGAAGCTTGCCAACCCAGAACCGTTCGCCTCTGAAGTCCTCCGATCCGAACCGCTCGTGAATGGAGACACCGAACCGATCCACTCATCTAGAGAGCTCCACGATCCGAACCGTGAAGCTTGGTCACGACCCGATCCGGATGAAGAAGCCCGACCCGATCTGGTGAAGGAAGCACGATCCAATCCAGCTTGGGCAACCACAACCCGATCCGAAAAGGGGAACACGAACTGACCAGAAGCAGGCTGATGACTATGGACTGAATAAGGGGAAGAGAACCGATCCGAAAGGAAGTGTGTTTCTGAACCAGATAAAGACCAATCCGGAGAAGACCACAACCCCAAGATGCAAAGGTAGTCCAAATGAGAAGTAGAACTCCGGATCCAGATGGGAACCAAAGAGTCGACTTCATGAGTTGGGCTTTGCTGCGGGACATGTGCTAAGGGGTTATCGAGGTTTATGACTTTGGATCTCTATATATGTGAGGTACGTGGACGGATTCATGGCCACAGTGGCCTAGGTACGACTAGTGGGCTATAGACCAATGAGGTGGGGTCATTTGAAAAGGTTTGGTTATGATCCCATGAGATAAGCTTGGTGGTAGCAGTGGTTGTACAAGTCGAACTCCGTCATTACCTCGATGGGTCTAGTGATCAAAGTGGTGGATATCGTATGCTTTACGCACTGAGTGAGAGATGTGAGGATGGTTGCCATGCTTGATTTGTTTGCCATCACTATGACATGCACACCCCCACCCCATATTCTTCACACCATATGTTAATGGCACCTTAGAGTATTATACAGTATGTAGTGCTAACTCTTTGGTTGCAGGTCCAGGTTCAGGTATGGTTTAGTAAACCTGCTATTGTTCTGTTTTGCTGCTTATCGCTCATACCAGACTTTTGTCTGACCCAGAGTTTTATGTCTCTTCTTATTACTCTGGGTGCTCTCATGAGCAAACTAAAGACACGTTAACTGGTGAAGCACGAGTAGCTGTACCGGAGACGAGCAGGAGGCTTCCACGTATGATATATATAGATATTCTCCCTGTGTCGCTGCTGGTCACTACTTTGGGCATTAGTAGTGCACCTTTCCTTTCTTTTGCTTTAGAGACAGTTTTAAAGTTGTAATAATGATGATGTGGAACATAAGCTGTATTTGGATTTTCCGCTGCTATGATGTTTAGTTTCAGCTTATGCACTATCTCACCTTTTTTATGTTAAGTATGTTATTATTATATTTTATTCCTTGCGCTGTGAGACATTCTACAGGTTCATGATTAGTTCATTCTCTTCTTTCCTTTCTTTGGCGACCGTTCCGGGCCAGTCGGGCATGTGTACAGCGCACTGTTGGAGGAAATGTCGATTGGTGCGGGCGGGCCGTCACAAGTTGTCATAGTACAAATAATAAGAAGAAAAGAAATTATTATGAAAAGAAATTTATGATAAGATAATATAGCGCTAGATTAATATTGTCATAAAAGGTAGTTAAGAAAAGATTTGTATAGTATCATAATAAAAGAACAAGAGCAGATTAAGAAAGATAAGAGAAGAGATATTAAACGCATACGAAAAGATTTAAACATAGGGTCTAATAAAAAATATCAGATGTGGTTAGAGTAGTCCATTGAGAATCTGAAGGAGTGCCAAGAAATGTGGAACATAATTGATTCATAAAGCACGTTGATCGCACGAGGCGCGTTTATAATAGCATTCCTTGTTAGTCAAGGACTGATGATCCAGGGATGATTGGGTCAATCATGCTGAAGATAAGAAGTGTAGACTTCAAAACGAGGATACAACGAGGATGGCTCTTCGATATAAGAATAGTTAGATGATTCATTGGAGACAGGTATATAGTTTCCATCAAGTGGGTATGTCCCCTTGATTGCATTTATATTAAGGGCAGTCAGAAGGTTAATTGGCGACTTTAGGATATAGCGGCCGCTAGAGGGGGCTTCGTGGTTAGGACCCAAAATGAATAGTAGCCATCGGATTTCTATCATCGTCACCCAGTAGCGAGTATAGGAAGGTATGAGGTAAACGAAGAGTACAATGGTCTTTCACTATTGGGACACTATATGAGGTGGCAATGCCAATTGTTTGCATAGCTTGTTTTTTTAGGGCAAGGCTTTGACCCATTAGAGAGCCTTCCACTAGCAGGTGCGTGGTTGCGTAGAGCCTTAGCGAGCTAGAAGGAGGCATACCTAGTTTAACATATATGGGCCCTAGTAGTGTCTTTTTGAAGATTGTAGTAAATCCCATAGAGAGTTCCGTAGTAAGCCCCATTTGTGCCACTTATTAGCCTAACTCAGAGCATAGGCAGAACGATTACGTTTAGATCCTTGATGTATACACCGGGTGATACATTATGGATGTCTGAGCATTGGAGGGTCCAATGTGAACACAGTTTCTCATTTTTTAGTAGATGACGGAATTTTTGTATCGTAGGCCTTACGTAGTAGTGCATGCAGATGTAGTAGCAACACTCTCTCGTAGAGAGGATGGAGACCTGTCAAGGAGGGTACTACGGATAGTACTCGGATATATTGGCATATAGCTATATATATAGAAATGTGTACGATTTACGCATAGAAGCAAGAGTATAATGAATCCTAATAACCTAAAATAATATAGAATGATATATGTAGTCTTTTTCTTACAAGAAAATAATTTCTCCATTCACTAGAACTTTACTTCTGACCCGCTTCTCATAATGAACCCACAGATTAGACAGATGGTAGAGATTTTCCAGCTTAGAGACACTTGCTTAGTCAGTATCGTTATTATGGTAAGTATTTTTACTTATTACCATATTTTATTCAATTCATCTGTGAGACATTATTTTGAGCTCTGATATATATAGCTTTGCCTTTATGTTGGATACTAGACAATCAACTTGTGTATCAATGGACTTGGATTTTAACATTTGGCAAAAAATCCGGATCCATTGGAATTTGAGTTGTTAAGAATGGTTTTTCAATTTTGATATAATGATATTAAGTCATATAATACGACTTGATATTTGATTCTAAGTTGATTGCATGATGTGCCCTACCAAAAATATGTTTCGAGCCATGTTTTTTAACAAGTGGATATTAGAGATATGTCATATTTTTAAACATAATGTAAGATTCATCCTTCCTAATTTAGAAATAAATATTTAATCCCTGTAATTTATAATTGCCGCGGAGATAAACAACTGCTACAACGAAAGGTTAATTTGCAATATTAAAAGAGTGAAATGTTTTAGTAGGTTTATCGGAATTTGGTTTTGTTCTTACCATTAAATTTCAAATTTTATAATCTGTCAATTATGATCGATATATAATATGTCTTGATGTATCTTTTTAAAAATATTTACAAGGTTAAAATTGGTCCTTTAAATATGTATTTGAGTATAGTGATTTCTGGTGATTTTATAAGGAGTTGAGGCTAAAAAGCTGTTGCTTTAATATGGCAGATACCGACAATAGCTAGTTGTAGGTTGATCTACTGGTTTTGTGAGTGAAGTGGGAGGGTTGGAAGATGTATCTGTATACGTTGAAGGGTAGACGATGGAGGCAGGATCCAATGACAATTTATTTTATTGAGGAAAATATTTTTCTTCCAAAATATTTGCTTAAGGTGGATGCTGGGGTGGTTAATAGCAGTTTGAAGCTTTACAGACATGACCCAAAAACTAAATGAAACACATAATTGGCAAACATGATAGTTGCCCGTATTTTCTGTCTAAAATTTGTCATTTGATACTTATGGCAGTGAATATTAGATAATGGTTGGTTCATATTTATCTTAACAACATAACGATATGAAACCACCTTCAATATCTAAAGGTAATAAATGATAAAAAAAACAACTGGAAAACGATATCAACCAGTTTGCAAAATTATAGCAGTTAAAATATCTTATGACATTATTATTAGACCAAAAATTGGCTCTAACACCCAAATTAGCTATGAAAACAATGAAATAGAATCAAAAAGCAATAAAGAACACGCAATTTATAGTGGTTCAGCGTTAACGAGCCTACGTCCACTTTGTTTTATTTTAATTGATGATTTGAATACAAATACAACAATGATTCTCACTCGACTTCACAATTATAATGCATAAACTCACTCAAATCTCTCCAAAATAGACTTTAAGAGATGGTTTTGATCTGAATGTAGCTATGAAATTCGGCTATGGAGGAAGTTAGAACTGAGAATTTGCCAAAAAATCCTTTCAAATGCCTCTAGATTGTGTATTTATAGGTGAAAAATCTCTTCGAAGTGGCTTCGGTTCGGAATTGCGTGGCACCCATCCTATAAGAGTCGGGTTCGGAGGCTTCCAGATGGTGACAGCGCACTGATTTGGCAGGAGGTCGTGGGAGAAATGGTCGTGCTTGGTCCGGGTCTTCAGGAAGTGTGTGCAACAACGGTCACAAGCTTAGATAAAGGTGTTCGGATCGGCTGCCTCCGATCCGACCCGATGAAGTCTCCTGCCTCCTAATGTTGCTGTTATAATCCTCTAATATGATCCGATGAGGCCACTTGTGGTTTTCTGATGTTGCTAACTTCTCTCACTGATCCAAACCGATGAGGCCACCCGCTATCTAATGTTGCTGACATATCTCTCTGATCCAATCCGATGTGATCTCTGCGTTCTTGATCTTTACTTACCTCTTGCGCTATCTTCCTCCGATCCGAACCGATTGGAGTCTTTCTCACTATTTGCTCATTGTGTAGCCTAGTTCACAAAGTAGGCTAACATTTTGCCCCCTCAAAGTACACTCTTATTTAAGATAAAGTGTGCTTCGAAGCAATTTACAAAACATCCTTTGAATTAGAATCATTGAATGATCGCCTCCATTTACTTGTAGCATTGTGTCACTTCATAAAGTCATGGATTTCGCTGCTTACATATATCCACAATCCATATGAATCACTTACTTTATTTTCAAACGACTTCGAGAGCTCCTTTTGATGTCTAGTGATTCTTCCAGGTGGATTTTTTCTCTTTTTTTAAAAAAAATTCTCCCTGTGTGACAAATCTGTGTATATGATTCCCTTCGGGGATCCCGATCTGACCGGGTTTCCTTCAGTAGCACACTCGGATGGGCCTTTCAATACTGCTACACCATGGACTAACAGGCCAGAGTTCCTTTATGGGCCCGACTCCCGGTCCGAACGGAGTGAAGTAGGCTAGGAATACGAGTGGTCACCTTAGTTTTATATAAATCCGCCTCCTACCTTCTTCCTCTTCTCTTTTTTATTTGCTCTCATCCAAGCAACTTAGCATCGAAACCCTAGAACTTCAAAAAACTATGAAATTATTTCTTTCTTCCTTAAATTTAATAACTCGGTAGGTCAAAAGCTTTGATTACTTTACTGTAATCGATTTCGATTTAGATTTGTGGTAAAACTTGGATGATTCAAACATGGTGCACGTTTAATTCCAACACCGCCGCCCTCTCCCTCTTCGCCATCATCGTTGGTGGCTCTTGTCACCACCTCGAGGTGTTGGGAGGAAGAATTTGGGTTTTACAGTATATTTGAGCACGTAAGTGCTTGGACTTAGTAGGGATTTGTCAAATTGAGTTGGGTTCGGTACTGGTTAGGAGAGGTGGAAGATGAAGGAGATGAAGGAGAGGAGATGAACTAGGATCGGTTCGGGTAAAGAAGTGTTGGATTGAGGGAAAGAGAAAGGTGCATATAAGACCGGATCGGGTCGGAGCAGAAAAAGGAAAAAGAAAGAAAACAAAACCCATCTTATCGGATCGGATGGTATTTGCAAGGCCGGGTCGGGTCGGAGTAGAAAAAGGCAAAAATAAAGGGAAAACAAAACTTACCTGTTCGGATCGGATGGGAATAAGGGACAAAGAGAAGAAGGATTACTCAAGCTGATCCGATCCGCTCCGAAAGCCTACATCCGAGCCGATCCGGTTTAACTCACTGGGTAGAACATCCGCTTCCGATCGAAACATGACTTTGCCCTCCGATCTGATCCCAATACAGATATCCGAACCGAACCGAACCGAAACAGCCTAACTTAATGTGCAAGAATTTTTTCAACTATCTTAATCAATTCATGACATAGCCTTCAACTTAACGAACAGTTAGGATAGCACCTTTCGAACATGACAAACATCAAGAACTATTCTGACACATTATTACTTCTTTGAATCTTCATATCACGCTTCCATATGTTTGCTCTGCATTTTTGTTACACGTGGCACACACTTTAGTTCACATACACACACGGGGGATACGGGAAACTTTACTCTAATTCTTTCTATTGTTTCTTCGATAGTCTAGTGATCATGGCCGAAAGACGTTCATCTAGATTGGCAAAGAAGATGGAAGTTGTGGAAACTTCTGAAAAAGTTACCATTGATGGCATATCTTCTTCTTCAGACCCTGAATGGGACGACGAGGGCCCAGATTATGAAGTAGGAACGCATAACAATGAAACGCCTTCCGATAGCGAAGTTTCTCTGGGCGATGAGGAGGAAGGAGGGATTGGAGATTATCGAGCTCTTGACGAATTTGAGTCTGCCATTATCTTGGAGTCACCCGTAGACTCTGTTGAATCAACGATCGACGATGATAGACTTGTCCGCATATGTCTAAAGCACAGGATACTAAAAAGGGATACCCTATTGCCATCAAAAACTGACCGTCCTCACAATCCCCCAGAAGGATTTATGGCAATTACGCAACTGATGTGCATGGTCGGGGCTATTCCACCATTTTCGCCTTTTTTTGTCGATTTTCTAAGACAGATGCGGATTGCCCCCATGCAGCTACATCCCAACTCCTATGCTTACCTATATACCTTATATATAGCATACCGAGAGATTTTAGGTACAGAGCTCACTTTCGACGACGTTCACTTTTTTTTTATAATTTCAAGCATCGGACTCGAGAAACTCCTTCCTTCTCTTACTTCGAATCAGTCCCAAAAAGAAAAATTATTTCAACACCATTCAGCATCAAGGCCGGCGATTCCAAGCTAGAATGGTTTTATATCAGGAAACAGCAGGGATGTGCCAGGAGATGGACAAAATCAAGTAAAGCACTGGTTTTCTAGATCTCAACTTTGAATTTTCACGCCAACACAATAATCCGTTTTCGTTTTTGTTTGCAGTTGATAATCCAAAACAAATATCGGGTCAAGTGTACTTTGATCGGATGCATCGACTCCTCAAAGGTGATCAAAAATTTCTTACTATCGATGAAGTCCTTAAGGATGAATACCTCCACCATCACGGGCTATTGTACATTACCCGTAGCATAGGTCACGGGTCGGGTCCATATGTATGCATCCCCCAATGGACATAATTCCTGAAACGGGCGAGGGCTCGAAAAGTCCAAGAATACCTCTTCGGACTTTACCTTCTCCATCTTCAACTCAAGAAGATGAGCTGGCCAACATAGCTGAAAAGCACCGAGAAGGGTACATCGTCCCTTGGGGATGCTATTTCTCCTGAGAAATCACTATCTCCTAAAGAACTGCCAACAGACGCTTCCCAAGGAGATACCCCTACTACCGATGATCCTACATTTCAGGGCTTAAGAGATCTCCCCCTACCTAAAACTATCTATACTTCCGAGGATTTTGGCACAAATCCTTTAGTTTTTACTTCTTCAGAGGATACTACTCCTGTTAAGGCCAAAGAGCCCACTCACGCTGGCTTGGCTTTGGACTCGGGTTTGTCGGGGGGAACACCACTTAGGATGCACTTAACACAATAGCACCACACTTCACAGCACTTATTTCTCATGAGAATACTGATTCTGAATTCCACTTACATTGTTGCGCAGGCACCATGTCTCGCCCTTACTATGACGTCAGGAAAATACGTTGTAGCATGACTAGGCCCCCTTCCGATGTCGAGCATGACTGCCGCGAAAGCCGGGGTAGAGAGGACAGAAGGCCCCATGATTCTTATCAGTCGCGGACCTCGCGCTCTCGCTCCCCTGTTCGGTCAGATCCATAACGATACAAAAGCTACCAGGGTTGTCGAGGAGAAGACACATCACAGCCAAAAGATCAAACTTCTCCTCAAGACAAATGCAGTAGGGAAAGGAGCCCGCCGAAAGATACCGACTCACGAGGCAAGCATAAGGTTTCTGATAAGCGGCCTAGGAAAGGTGAGGAGGCCATCGTGCCCACTAAACATATGGATACTGAGTTAGCATACTGCGCACCTCCACCATTGGATGCTGAAGCTAAAGTTAAGCGGGCATATCTGGAGAAGCAGTTCCCCGACCACTACTTTGAAAAACTGACTTTCTTACCTGCTCTCGAGCCTATTTCCTCGAGGTGGGCAGACGAGGCCAAAACAAAAATTAACGCAGTCGAAAAACAATATTCGGACATGTTCAAGTATTCGCGTAACCTCTCCAGAATCATTCGAACTTTAATTATGGATATTGAATCAATGAAAAAGACTGCAGGTGCCGACGTAAAGGCCTTAAAAAGCTTGGAGAAGGACCTCGAGGACTCACAGACCCAACTTGTAATCTCTCAACGAGACGCTACCAAGTTTAAACAGCAATTTGAAGAGCTACAAAAACGTTATCATGACATGTTCGAGTCTCATAGTCAAGAGCGCTTGGAGCTGAAAAAGCAAGCAGAAGATGTTAAGTCGGATAATGTCAAAATGCAACTTGCTTACACTGCTCTTGAGCGAGAAAAGGCCGAGTTAGCGAGGAAGAACGCTGAATTGGAGAAGCGAAACGCTGACTTGGCTTCCAAGTTGATGGAGGCCAAGAATAGGGCTGCCCTAGCGGAGGGTAATGTGGAAAGTGTTATTAAGTCCGCCGAAGAGACCCGCAAGCAGCTGTCAGAGGTCCAGGAGGAAGTGCATGGTTTCGGCGAATTAATGATCGAATTTTTTGCGCATATAATTCGTCGCCGAAATATCTCTTGGATTGAAGATTATCCAACTACCTTGGTTCACGTGTGGAGCCAAATTATCGAATGGGAGAAAGAGGAACTCAAGGTAGACTCCGTCGATGAAGACAAGCTTATGGAAAATTATCTAAGAGATGATGAGCCGGCACATCTGGCTGAGGGGCGTCGCCTCATCGCGGCTGCTACGGAGGAGGAGAAGCGGATGGCCAAATAAAAGAATATCCTCGAGACTGGTTCTTCTTCTACTGCCGCTGAAACTTCTGAAGTTGAGGGATATGACCCCAAAAATTCGGGGACCTCCAGACATCTCTTTTATCCCCCATACCCGAGACGGTGTCAGAGACGGCGGTCACTCCAGCTAAGAAGTCATCGGAAGGTAATTTCTACCTTTTCACCCCAATTCGTCAAAGCTGTCTCCACTTTTCATCACATAATCGGGCAATCGATGAAGGATCTTTTATTTTCTCCTGAGTTGATAACTGTTGCTTCTCATTCTGTAGGTGTTGAACTGACTGAACAGACGTGCCTCAGCGAACCACCACCGGAGAAAAATCCGCGGAGAAGGCTCAAGGAGAAAAGGATAAGGTTGCGTCAGCAGAGTCAGGAGGGGGAGCTGAATTGTCCAAGGCTGATGCTCCTCATGATGACGAGATGATAGACGCCTTGAAGGACGACGGCGGTAGCGAGGGACATGAGGAAGACCCTGATGTGGCTATAGTCGGGGATTCAAAAAGCGTTGATGACATCACTTTGGCTGAAATGAAAGCCAAACAAGATAAACGTATGCAGCTAAAAGTTGAAGACCTGGACCTCGAAAGACTTAAGCCTCTTGCAGTGATGGATCCTGAATCAAGATTAGTTGTTAAGCTTTCAACTAGATATATTACAGAAGAGCTTGCTAAAAAGTCTTCTCTTGATTCCAACGTTCTGACTCCTGGGAAAAAATCAACTGATTCTAGCACTTCGGCTACGGGGAAGAAAAAGTTGAAACCCGTTATGACCAAAGCTGAAAAGGAAGCTAGGGATGCTCAGAAAGCTGCCAAAAAATCCAAGTCTGATCCAAAGCCCAAGTGATGAAGTGCTTTGTTTTATTTTGGCATTTGATTGGTTCGCAATTGTTGTAGCGAGTGCGGCCCTCGCATCATCTTTTTTGCTTGTTTTCCTTATACAAATTCACACGTTTGTAAATAAAAATAGTTTATTTCCTGTAATGCCTGATAGTCGTTAGTTCAGCACTTAAGTAAAAATACAAAAGTATGTCATACTAAAGGTATGTAATGTGGTCATGGTGGAGGGGAGTATGTGTGCACATGTATGCCCCCAGTCAATCTTGGATAACTGAGCAAGTACTATTCAAGATTAAATTAAATTAAAAAATCCAAATGTCCCTGATTCTCTGACGGGGCCATATTCCTTTCGTCATTGATGCCTGTTCTTTCTGGCATCTTTATACTCTCCTGTCTCATATCCAGGTTAGAGTTTTCGTTGAGGCGGTCTCTCATATGGGTGCACCTTCACGCCTCATAGGACGTCGTCTTCCCGTCCTTTATACTCTCTCTCGATTCTTGAGAGTTAGATTTAAGAATATCGTCTTCCCATTCTTCTATGTCTTATCGTACAAACAGTCGTTTTGTTTGTTCCTGCATATAGGTCGTCTCCAACTTTCCAAATTTTAATTTAACATTTCGTGTTTCACAGTCATAATAGAATAATTGTTGAAGATATAAATAATGCAGGAAACTAAATGACACACGATATTTTTATAGTGGTTCGGCTAAGTCGTAGCCTACATCCACTTTATAATCTTTTGTTCACATAAACAGACTTTTTAAAGGCAAGTCGTGCCTTTTTACATAGCTTATGAAAACAAAAGAAATGACATTTCATATTTAGCTCAGATATCGTCGTAGGTGCTGAGCATTCCAGGCTCTGGGAATCTCCTCACCGTCCACGGTTGTTAGCTTGAACGCTCGTGTATCAAGCTTCCGTTGGATGGTGTATGGTCCTTCCCATTTTGGACCCAATTGGGTTGAAGGCGGGAAGACCCACTTCAGTATTAGGTCTCCTGGTTCAAATGTTTTAAGGCGAACCTTCCGGTCATAATAACGTGCTATTTGATGTCGATGTCTTGAGGCACGAAAGTCAGCTTCATCTCTTTTTTCTTCAATCATGTCAAGAGATTCTAGGAGGAGCGCTTTATTCGTCATCGGGTCATAGTACGTAACTCGATGAGAAGGGACTTCCAACTCTACCGGGATCACCGCTTCAGATCCAAAGGAAAATGAATAGGGAGTATGGCCGGTAGCCGTCTTAAAGTTCGTCCTATAGGCCCATAAAGCTAATGGCAACTCATCTACCCATCTGGCTTTGGCCTACTTCAGCCGCTTCTCTAGAATTGATTTAATGACTTTATTTACGGCTTCGACCTGTCCATTTGACTGCAGATGAGCTACTGCAATGTATCGTTTATCAATATTATATTTCTGGCAGAAGTTTTTGAACTCAATGCTGTCAAATTGTGTCCCATTATCAGTTATGATGGTCTTCAAAATCCCAAACCGATAAATAATGTTTTTGACCACAAAACTGATCACCTTCCTTGCCGTGATGGTTGTTAGGGGTTCAGCTTCCACCCATTTTGTGAAGTAGTCCACGACAACGATCGCGTACTTAGCTCCTCCTCTAGCAATAGGTAGCACTCCAATAATGTCAATTACCCACATGGCAAACGGCTATGGACTTACCATTGACTTGAGCTGAGTCGGAGGTGCTCTGGGAACTTCGGCATATCTTTGACATCTATCGCAGCGTCGTGAATAAGCAGTCGCGTCTTTATTCACGGTAGGCCAGAAATATCCGTACCGTAACACTTTCTTTGCTAGGGTTTTACCCCCAGTATGATCTCCACACTCACTTTCATGCACCTCTTGCAGTACACGTTTGACGTCGTCGTGTGTGACACACTGTAATAGGGGCGTTGAAAACCCTTGACGATAAAGGATGTCGTCCTGTAAAACGTATCTTGTGGCCTTTCGTCTTACAGCTTGTCTTTCGCTCTTTTTCAACGGGAGGGTTCCATTTTTGAGAAAATTCTTAATTGATGTCATCCAGGGTTCTCTTTCTGGTTCAACTACCAAGGCTAGCTCTGTTTCCATTAGATCGAAACTTGGTGAATCCAACACCTCTATCGGAACCATTTCGGATTCTTTAGGACTATCAGAACTTGCTAGCTTCGCCAATCGATCTGCTTTCTGATTTTCCGCTCTTGGAATGTGTGTTATGCTATAATGCTCCAAACCTTCCAACAACTCCTTTACTTTCTTGAGATAAGTGATGAGTCGAGGTCCTTTAGCAGCAAATTCTTCCCGAACTTGACATACAACTATCTTGGAATCGCAATATATATCTAGTGTCTTCACTCCCAAATCGTTGGCGAGTTTCAGCCCGGTAATCAGGGCTTCATACTCGGAATTGTTGTTAGTAGCAGCAAACTCTAACCGTAATGCATAGTAGATAGACCATCCTTCAAGAGTTATTAAAACAACTCCGATGCCGGACTTTCTATCATTCTTGGCTCCGTCCATATATAATTTCCACGGACTAAGCTCTAATTCTCGATCCAAAGCAACTACCTTGTCACCCACCGTTTCCTCTTCAGGAATTGTAAATTCTGCTATAAAGTCAGCCAAGGCCTGCCCCCTTACCGATCTTCGCGGTTGAAAGTTCAAATCAAACTGACTCAGCTCGATATTCCATTTAAGTAACCGCCCTGATGCTTCAGGTTTCTGCAACACTTGTCTCAAAGGTTGGTCGGTATACACAACTATTGGGTGTGCTTGAAAATAATGGTGGAGTTTGCGGGAAGCAATCAGGAGGCTATAAGCAAGCTTATCTATCTTTGGGTAGTTACGTTCTGCTGCAGCTAGTTTTTTGCTTACGTAATATACATGTTTCTTGACTTTATCCTCTTTACGTACTAGTGCTACACTGACGGCATGAGATGATACCGCCAAGTAGACGAACAAATCCTCATGTTGCACAGGCTTTGATAATATTGGAGGATTTTCTAAGAAATTTAGTAGATTCTGGAACGCCTCCACACAGTCGGGAGTCCATTCAAAATTTCGCTTTCCACGTTTTATGAGATCAAAGAAAGGTACACACTTGTCTGTCACTTTGGAGATGAACCTGCCCAGTGCTGCAATCTTCCGAGCTAAGCTCTGAACATGCCTAATCTTTCGCAACTCCTCTATATTCCGGATTGCTGCTATTTGGTCTAGATTGATTTCAATTCCTCTGGAGCTCACGATAAAGCTAAGGAACTTTCCCGATGCTACGCCAAAAGAACACTTCAAGGGATTCAACCTCATCCCATACCTTCGTAGTATGTCGAACATTTCTGCTAAGTCCTTCATATGATCGGGAGATTGCTTGGATTTCACGAGCATGTCATCCACGTAAACTTCCATGGTTTTCCCGATTTGATTGTAAAACATGCGGTTGACTAGGCGCTGGTACGTGGCTCCCGCATTTTTGAATCCAAACGGCATTACGACGTAACAATACAACCCCAAGTCTGTGATAAAGTTTGTATGCTCTTGATCTGGTATGTGCATGGGAATTTGGTTGTACCCGGAATAAGCGTCCATAAAGGATAAAAATTCGTGCCCGATAGTCGAATATACTAGTTGATCAATTCTGGGAAGAGGAAAGCTATCCTTCGGGCAAGCCTTGTTTAAATTAGAAAATTCGATGCACATTCTCCACTTCCCGTTTGACTTTTTGACCAGGACAAGATTCGATATCCAGTTAGGATATTTCGAATCCTTAATGAATCTGTTACCTTTTAACTTCTCTACTTCTTCTTTCAAAGCTGCTGACCGCTCTGGGCCCAACAACTGTCTCTTCTGCTTGACTGGTGGGTGCTTTGGATTGATACACAAAGAGTGGCTCATAATGGTAGGCGAAATTCCACACATACCAGCGTGAGTCCAGGCAAACACGTCCGGATTTGCCTTTAAAAAATCATCCAATTCCCTCGCTCTAACTGGATCCAGTTGTGAGCCGATCTTTAGTACTTTTGTTGGATCTGCTTCATCAATAGATATATCAACTGTTATTTCATTGGGAGTTGCCTTCTTATCCCCGGGTTCTCTATCCTCTCTGGGATCTATATCCTCGAGCACGTCTGAGGGCGACTCTCTTGGGGCAAAACCCCTTAGTTGCTATGCTGAAGCTTCCTTTGGAGGGGCGGAATCATCTTTAGCATCTATGTCCAACCCCTTCATTAACATCTTTAACTCTGCCACGTAACAAGCTCGTCCCGTAGCTTGGTCGCCCCTCATCGTCCCAACTCCTGAGTCATTCGGGAATTTAAGCAGCAAGCACCAAGGCGCAATACATGCCCTAAATTCGGCAAGGGCCGGTCGGCCTAGGAAGGCATTGTAAGGTGATTCCAAATCCAAAACTACAAACGGCAGGATCCTTACTCTCTGGCGATCTCCCTGCCCTAAAGTGACTGGTAATTCCACAAAACCTATCGGAGCTATAGATACTCCGTTAAAGCCAAGTATCCATCCTTGACATGGTTTTAAGTCTTTTGCTTCGAGCCTCATTTGTTCGAAAGCTTTCTTGAAGAGGATATTAACCGAGCTTCCGTTGTCTACTAACACTTTATGGACTAAGGCAGGGCCAATTGTCGTGGTAATCACTAATGGATCGTCGGTTGGAGATTGAACTCCAAAATCATCTCTATTGCGGAATATGACATCATCTGACATCGTTTTTTGCTGTTTTATTGGAGTGACATCTTCAAGGCTACTGCATTCTCCTACTTCAAAATGCTTGGCGGCGTTGACGTACTGGTCCATTGCTTTAAAACTATGACCAACTAAGTGAGGTCCGCCTATAATAGAGTTAATGATGATCCTCTTACCTTTTTGCTGAGCTGTGGGTTTTGAAGCAGGCTGGTCTTGATTCGGGGCTTGTCCCCCTTGCCCCTGTCCCTTGGGGCGGCTTTGTACTCATCCAACTTCCCTTCTCGTAGCAATTTTTCGATGATATCCCTCAAATGACGGCACTCATTGGTGGAATGACCGTGTGTACCATGAAACAAGCAAAACTTTCCTGTTTCAATCTCTTTCTCAGTAGAATCTCTGGGCGGTGGTTTTTAGTACTACAATATGCTGTATGTATCTAAATAAATGTTCTCCAGTGTATTATTTAGTGGCGTTTAATTTTCAAAATTCTGGAATCTGGGTCTTTTATTAGAGCTATTCCCTCGATTTTTGTTCCTTCTATTGTCGTTCCCATTTCTGTTGCTATTACCACCACTCTGGTTGCCAACATTTACTTCCACCTTCCCTGAACTCTCACCAGATTGTTTCACAGCAATGTAAATCTGGACACCCTCCTTCGAGGCCCCTTCGGACTTTCTCTTTCGATTTGCCTTAGCTTCTTCTCGTCTTAAACGGACATTAGCCTTTTCATAGAACGATTCTCTAGTAGGAGGTGGTTTTCCAGCCAAGTAATCCCTGAACTCTATATCAAGATCCACCCCTTCTATCAGGGCCATCAGGATAGTGAGCTCATGGGTATCACTAACTTCGGTGACGGCTAGGTTTAAGCGATCCAAATATGACTTCAAAGATTCTCCTGGGGCCTGTTAGCACGATAGCTTGCTGATCTTCTCTGGAGTCATTTGCCCTAGCGCCTTGCACTTCTTTTCCTTTGGTCTTAGCCATAATACTTGATTCTTCAACAGTTAGTTAACAAGTACTGAAAGATGTCAGAGAGAAGGGATTAACTTCTTTGAACTTGAAGGTCCAAATAGTAGAACGATAATCCCGAAAAGGCTGGGAATTCGAAAGTTTCTCAGTGAAAGCACCAAAAATGTTAGACCAAAAATTGGCTCTAACACCCAAATTAGCTATGAAAGCAATTAAATCGAATCAAAAAGCAATAAAGAACATGCAATTTATAGTGGTTCGGCGTTAACGAGCCTACGTCCACTTTGTTTTATTTTAGTTGATGATTTGAATACAAATACAGCAATGATTCTCACTCGACTTCACAATTATAATGCATAAACTCACTCAAATCTCTCCAAAATAGACTTTAAGAGATGGTTTTGATCTGAATGTAGCTATGAAATTCGGTTATGAAGGAAGTTAGAACTGAGAATTTGCCAAAAGATCCTTTCAAATGCCTCTAGATGGTGTATTTATAGGTGAAAAATCTCTTCGAAGTGGCTCCGGTTCGGAAGTGCGTGGCACCCATCCCATAAGAGTCGGGTTCAGAGGCTTCCAGATGGTGACAGCGCATTGATTTGGCAGGAGATCGTGAAAGAAATGGTCATGCTTGGTCCGGGTCTTTAGGAAGTGTGTGCAACAATGGTTACAAGCTCAGATAAAGGGGTTCAGATCGGCTGCCTCCGATCCGACCCGATGAAGTCTCCTGCCTCCTAATGTTGCTGTTTTAATCCTCTGATCCGATCCAATAAGGCCACTTGTGGTTTTCTGATATTGCTGACGCCTCTCACCGATCCGAACCGATGAGGCCACCCGCTATCTAATGTTGTTGACGTATCTCTTCGATCCGATCCGATGTGATCTCTGCGTTCTTGATCTTTACTTACCTCCTGCGCTATCTTCCTCCGATCCGAACTGATTGGTGTCTTTCTCACTATTTGCTCTTTGTGTAGCCTAGTTCACAAAGTAGGCTAAAAATTATTATTACTATTATTAAGCAATGGCTGTTTTTATATAGAACCAACATCGCGTTGAGTTCGTTTGCAAATGCAAATGAATATTAAAGAGAATTAACAAAAAAAATTCTAGTATTTGATTCTTTCCATGTCTGTGGTTATGGTCAGATGCAACCAGAATTACAGTACACAATAATAGGGTCTTATTATCACAACTATAAATAGTGGAAATGACATATACAAGTGAATTGAAAATGACTAGTATGCAAGATAACATCATATAATGAGTATTATTAATTTAACAACCTGAATTCCGACAGACCGAATTCTTTTTCAAAAATTCCAATCTACCAAAACTTGAATAGGCTTGTCTGGTATCTAGCAGAAAAGACTGAGATACAAAACATATCAGAGCTCAGAAAACATCTCACAGCGGAATGAAATAAAATATAATCAAATATAGCCTTACCGAAGTAATGATACGTCCTAACCAGTATCCAAAGCACACATATCTCTACCATTAACCTAACCTGCGAGAGTGCTATGGGGAGAGGGTCAAAACACAAGTTCTGGTGACTGGACTAAATTAAACATTCTGAAATAAACATACATTTACCGTTTAGTTATGTTTTCTTGTTTATTAGGTTAATTTGAGTTAATAGCACTCAAGGCCTTACACAAATGTCGTACCCATCAACCTCCCA
Organism: Allium sativum; assembly: GCA_030737875.1. Classification (NCBI taxonomy): domain Eukaryota; kingdom Viridiplantae; phylum Streptophyta; class Magnoliopsida; order Asparagales; family Amaryllidaceae; genus Allium; species Allium sativum. The sequence continues at coordinate 784,893,711 of CM060916.1, read as the reverse complement.
GTAGATTAACCTAATATAGTATATATGTTGCTACCACCAATATATCTAGGTACTTCCTATGGTACCCTTCTCGCGCAGTATCCGTCATTCCGCCTCGAAAACGTATGAAACTCTCATCTTACATCGAACGACATATGAACCTCCATATTACTATACCACGTTCCGTAGAGAACTACCATCGTTATGCTATGTAAGCGTATGGACCATCATATCCAAACTCCGCGATCGAGTTCGGTCTCAAATCAAAGTAATTCCCTAATGTCTATGATACACCACCTAGTGTGATGTGCATGTACCTAGACCTGCACATGTACATTCTATCTACTATACACAGAGTCTCGTAATAGGCTGCATCTGAATGCATGGAACTCGGTCGGAAGCTTTTCCATATCTGTATAGGTCTGGTAAAGAGAACAAAAGTACAAATATCTAAACTATGGTATGCATTTCCTCGGTGGTTATGGTCCCCCCCTCGATCCCTCCCTCAACTCATGCAAGACCACATTAAGAGCTAAGTAACGTGCCCCTAGTAAACAATCTACATCCAAATTGGCGTGTCCCGCAACCAAAGTCTCAATAGTGAAAGATCGATGGTCTGTAGGTTTAGCTCTAGTCTTTCTGCATTACACTAACTGCCGATGGCAGGAACCCAGCGATTACTATCCTTTATTTGGTCCTAACCGGCCTCTCTATAGGCAAATCATCGAATCACCCAAATGTCATACTGCCACAACCTTCTAACTGCCAAACTATCGTTGCAGTCAAGGTATACTCACTGGGCGGTAAGGCGCAGACCAACCCTCTACGAGTACAACCTAAGCATGCACTGTAATATATAGAGGACCACCACGGAGTACCCTACCACATCCCGCAGAAGCATCGTGTTTCCTTCCAGTCCCGCAGAACCAACTAGTAGAAGAATTAGATGGACATGCTCCTCTCATGCCTCCAGACACCTCAATGATCTACCCCCATTGGGTTCTTCACCTTCATACGTGCGGACTGGTCCAAGTGCCTCATGCTAACATATTATTAGACCCTATGACTAATCGTTTACATGCACTTATTCTTTCTTATCAGCTTACCGGTTAACTTGATTATCAACATTTTATCTTTTATTCAAGTTATCATATTTTCTCCGAGCCCCTTATGTCTCTAAGGAATGAACCCCTCTCTCTTATTAATTCAAATATATAACTTAACCCATTTAAGTTCATTAATAAGTAGATATCATGATATTCCCTAGATTGTAGTTAACATAAGTAATTTACAATCCTTTTTACCTTATTCAATGCCACTCATTGTCTAATTTCATGTTTACAAGTTACAGTAACATGTTATACTTAATGTATAATTAAGTATATAATATCAATGCACATGTTTTCCATTTACATGTTACTTAATATATATATATATAATTAATTAATTAAGTACAACTTATTTTATTCCATAAGTTTACCTCATTCTTCCTTATTTAATCAAAAAAATCTTACACTGTCAGCACAACCTATCGTTGTTGTTTAATTATTAACTTAGTTCTCTTAACTAAGTTTTGTTAATTAATAAGTTCCCATTTAATTTTTTATAACTCATGTTATAATTCCACTTGTCCTTAGGACAAGACTACCTATTATATTGCATCCTTACTAATATAATTAAGCATAATAGGTTATATTCCCCGTTCATCACATTTTCCTTGGTTCTTTAACATTAACCAAACTTTTACTGTTGTAGCATCCATTCATTACAATTAGTAACATTTATTTATTTCTCGTTATATACATATATTCATATATGTATGTTTATGCACCAGACCGCTCACATCAAGCTTACCACTTGTGGATGCAAGATTTGTCGGGGGCTTCCAGGCAGACTTCTACCGCAAGTTGAACTTAACCTCATGTCCTAGTGCAGTTATTTACAATTTCCCAATTATTGTAAATTTTCCATGTAATGATGGCATATCTATTCTTTAATTACAATCATGTGCATTTCCTTTATTTTAGTAAAATCTTTCACGCAACACATTAGTTTGATTTATAGATAGATATAATGATTTATTTCCATAATGCACACTGACTTAGATCCGTAGTTGCAAGCCATTTTACAAATCTGATACTAAAAGAAGAGGGAAAAAGGAAGAGAAACCTAAATAAATTAGATACAATAACTTACTACACAGTGATCAGAATTCTAGACAATTATGTTGTGGATTTAAGCCTCTTTCTTCAAAACTTGAATCAGAATTTCCTAAAACTAATATTTTATTTCCTGAGAAGATTTAGAGGAAGAAGAGAATGGCAGAGCCTAGGCGGTATTTTAGAAAATATGAGATTAAAGATAGGCCCTGTTAGTTTATTTATAGGTGTATGAGAAAGTCTAGACCATCGGATTTAATCCATTAAAATATGAACCACACATATAAATATTCCATGTCACATAAAACAGATCTTAACGTTTTAATTAACAACGTTAATAACTTGCTCTGTATACTTCTCTTGATTTATTTTATTCCTATTATGACTTATCATTAATTTTGAATTTCAAATTTATGCGTGTATTTACACATGCAATCCTTCCATTCCTTGTAAGTTAATTAATGCAATTAATAATGCTTTGTTCTATTCCTTTTCATGCAATCTTATTTCAAATGCAACTAGCTTCTTTCCCATTATTCATTTATTATGCATTAACTTCTATCTGCTCTTATATTGCACCATTTTATTTCAACATTTGAATTTGTGCATATATATATACGTGCAACCTTTGTTTCTTTTTCAAAATTCAAATGGCATTATGTCGTCATTAAACTCATACTTATTTTCAATGATTGTAAATTTATTTTGGATTTCTCTTTCATATGTATATATTTATGCTCACACATATACATATATTTACATTTGCATGCATACATTTATTTTTGTACTCACCTTTATGTATTTTTTTCCTTATATGTGCATTTATACATATTTTTCTCTTAGAATATGTATAATTTTAGTCGTTCCTCTAAAATAAAAATATGGCGTCAACGAGGCCTAAACTTGCATAACTCACTTGGGAGTCACATGCTCCTACCAACTGGACTACATAGGCTTTTGTTATCAAGACTATATATAATGGTGTTCATTGTTTTTTTAGTTTTCTTTTTATATATCTTCTTTTCATGTTTGTTGTACTATTTCATTTAAAGATAACTTTTTCATCTTAAATTCGTTTCCTACAAACCTATGTCAAAATTTATCAGAAAATCGCCACGGACGCAATGACGTTAATTCCGTTACCATGTTTTGAAAGCTTTTCAAAATTTTATTTTATTTGATTAAAAATGCAGGGTGTTACATTCTCCCACCCTTAGGAAATTTCTTCCTCGAAATTCGGTAAGGGTAGAATTAAGTAATTCCTCACATAATTTACAATCATCGTGTGTGCATCCTACTTTTGCAACCATTTGTGCACTTGTGCAAAGTGTAATGCAAAATAATAATACATGAATGAAACGAATGCCTAAGCGGTACCTCTTATAAATGTAATTTTTTCTTGATTTTTTTTGAAAACATAATGCACACATCCTAATATACTGGAACTTTCAATATGAATGATATATGTTGAAAATCAAAATACTTTTTCATCCAATTTTTCCTATACTCTTACAAAGTAAGAATGCGGTTCATCCAATTTTAGCATCCAACACCTTGTCGACCAACTTTGAATTTGCGAATTTCAGGTAAAATACAATTTTCTAAATTCAATTTCTTATGTTTCAAAAAGGTAGAAAATGGAAAACTTCACACCATCCTTTTTTCTTTTATGTACCTTTTCTATCTGTACTTGGATATTAAGAAACTACTATATAATGGTTTCCTATCTTCCTATCCAAGCACAGTTCTCATAAGAAAATTTTCTTTATTACAGATTTTTATTTTCAACTTTCTTTGGAAAAATCCATTTTCCTAAACTGTCATGTTTGTTGCTTTACTGGGTTTATTGTTTTCATTTTAGTTATGTCATTACTCTTTTTTTAGCTTATTTAACTTAATCCACTAATCTAAGTTTAATTTTCAAATAAGCCTTTTAATCCTTCAACTAAAACAGCATTCTACACAGCTACTACCAAGGACTTAGAATTCCAAGACCATGTCCCTCTTGACAAAGAAAAGTCCAAACCAAAGGATTTAGACACTTTCTTACCCTTTACCATCTAGTAGTCACCACTAGTCCTTGTTGTGTACCAACTGTCTTTTCCAAGCAACAAACTAGGCTTTATAATGCTTACGCGTTCTATGGAAATTTACCATTATTCCAAAACAGTCCTTGCTATTCAATTCATAGCCTCAAAATATTTCTTGTTTTCCTTAGGTACAAATCCTTGCCTACTCCATGATTTTTTTTAAACATGGTTTGGTTTTTTTTCATTTTCCTTCCAAATCCAAAAGCTTCAAAACTTTATTTTCTTCATTTTTTTTTCCGAACCATAAAAATATTTCATCCAAAAAAAATGCAAACCTTTTTTTTTATATCGCAAAAACTGGAGTACACAAGGACAACCACTTCTCCAACAGTTTCACAACCGTTCATGTTTACAATGTCAGTTCATTAACATACATCTAGGTGCAAACATATACTCTAACACCCCATAATTTTAACAATACTAAAGATGATAAAAAAAGAGTACTTAATTAAATATTCAGAATTAAGAGAAATGAACTGTGTCATTGCGTTCATCTCAGAATTCTGCTTGAGTTAGACTCCGAGTTTAAAAGGGATATCGTATGAAGAAGTTATTAAGGTTTGAAGTTTACACATGTATAAGCTAATTATATATATAAAATAAACATTTCAGAAATTCAAAATCAGTTCGAATTCGTATGAGGGAATCAATGCAGGAACCAGGCCCGTTGGGGGTCGACCCCTGCCCTAGGGGTGTCGATCCATAGGTCGACACCATAAGGGGGTGTCGACACTCCATGTCGACACCAAGGTCGACACCCCGAGATCCGAGCCTAGCCCATTTCTGTGTATGTAGACTTGTTTTATGACCAGATTCGTGAACCCTAAGCTATAAATAAGACCTCATTCTTGTTGTTTTATTCATTCTAAAACAATGGAGAACTAGATGCTGCCTCTACCTAGATTGGAAAATAGCCTATTCTTCTTCTGCAATCAAGTTATTCAGATTTAAAGACCTACTCTACAATATTTGCAATTATTCTTCTGTTCTTAGATCCAATCACAGTGAGTCTACGTTATTTTTAGATATGAATACTTAAAAGTTAATCTTGACATTGTATGAATTGGATCTAAGCCTGTGACTAATTGAATCATGTCAAATCTTTCATAACCTGAGTATCTAAGTTATTTTGACATGACGATTAATTGGATCTAGGCCTATGCCTAATTATCATGTTAGATCTGCCATTATTTGTATATCTAATTCACTGATTTGATCCCATCATGCTTGTTTGTAATCATCACACTATGCATAATCAGTTCTATTATCACATGTTCATCAGATCTATTCCTTTATGCCTATCTTGTCATTATGCCCAATTTTGTCACTACATGCTTATTAGTTGCTATATCTATTTCTGCCACCATATGTCAATCTTGTTACTGCTCTCTTTCCTTCTTCTTTTCCCTTTTTATTTTATAGCTCGGCTACCTTCGAGCCTAGGCATACCACTGAAATATGCGAACGCATGAAATTTAGAACGAGGGGAAAACATTAAATAAAGGCATAACTTGTATTGGAGAATTTGGGCGTAACTTGAATTAAATACATAAATAAGGATTTGGGACATAAACCAAATTGTGATTTAGGTCTTAATTTAGGGAATTTGGTTAATGATGAATATAACTTGGGAAAGGGGCATGAAACCCTATAATGAAATAGGGATGATTGTTAAATAAATAAAATGTCTAGCTTTATAGTAATTATAAACTGTAACAGCGCTTAGACACGAGGTTAGATTACACTTGAGGTAGAAGTCAGCCTGGACCCTCCCGGCACGTCCAGCAACCACAAGTGATGAATCTAATGTGAGGGGTCTAAGTGTGTATACACATAAAGTGCTAAGACATAAGGTTGTGGTGGAACTCTTCCCGGATGCGACCGGCATATCCAACATCCACAAGTTGTAGGCTTAATGTGGGAGGTCTAGTGCATTATAACCATAAATGGAAATGATAATGTACTTGTAATACTTAACCTATTTTGATTCTTAAGGATTACATAAACATGTTAACTTGAGTATAGGTTAAGTAAAATTTCTTGAATCATTGGGAGGGTTAAGTAGATCCTGGGTTGGTGGGCAATATTTGTATGTATAGGCCCACAAACTTAACCTGTTGGGGTTATACAATCTTTAGAAACCAGTAGGCATAACCTGTGGAAAACCTAGTAGTGGGGATATAAGCCTATGGGGAAGCTTGTATCATCTTGTATGTGGGACCCATATCAGTCAGTAACCTATATCGGTATAAAACGGGAAACCCCGAACTAGGTCGGAGTCAGGGCATACTTACTGAGCTATTTGTAAGAGGTCACTTGAGAGGATGTGTGGGTGGCGCATTCCGACGGGATCATGTTCATTTATGGGTCCGGACCATGGAGGATTAAGACGTTGTGACATCTGTAGATATGGTTGTGCATCTTGTTTGTATCGGGGTTGCTACTTTAGGAAGTGATACATCCTACTGTGGTGCCAGCATAGTGTATCTATGAGGGTTAGGGAGCCGATCGATTAGGTTACATCTAGTCTCGTCTATTTAGGAGCCCATAATTATCGTTTGGGGATAACATCCGTCAGTTCTGTTGGGCTACCTGTAATGTATGGGGTTAAAACCTCTCACTAGAAGTACACCTGATTCTACCATCTTATACTGGTTGGGATCATCATGTTACAGCTATACTAATATTGGTGTGGAGAAAAAGAAAAGTAGTAGAGAAGCGCATTTCATATTCTATTCTGTTTATCCTGTTTGCCTTGTCATACCTGCCTTATACGCTATATCTCTCTAATCCAATTTATATGTCTGTCATGATACTTTTACTTATTTATATGATAAAAGTAACTGGACTTGCCAGACTTTATGTCTGACCTATTTTGTTTCCTCTTCTTTCTCTTCCATTTCCCCTTCCCCCCAGGTTCTCAGGGTAGGAATACTCAAGCTTGATCATGATTGTTCTTTCCTTCTGCTTGGAGTTTCTTAGATGTACTGCTTGATTTCATACCTTCTCTACTATGGCTATGGTTTTGGGGATTATGCTCTTTTCATGTTTATTGTACTCTGATGATTTTGGTACAAGATAGAAGTTTAAATTGGTGCATTGAGTTTTATGTATTTCATACTCATGATGTAACTATGTTTTGAACCACGATGTTTTATGATTAAAAAAGTTTTAAATTCCGCTGCTATTTTACATCTGTCTTGTAATGTTTCTGTTTCTATTACCTTTAACGCTTCATGAAACATGATGCATTCTCTTAATGAATGACATTAACGGACGTGGGTTGTCACACTTGGTATCAAAGCTGAAGGTTACCATATTGGATATAAGATTATGAAAATTGTTTTCAAGAGGTTTTAAAAGAAGGCATTTTCAAAAGAAAAGTCTGTTTCGAAAAACATATTCCCCAAAGCCATATGTAATATCTTTCGATTCTCTGTTTGAACCACTTTTCCTTTTCTTTTTAGCATGTCTGAGGAACTTAAAATTACTGAGGGCGTCATGATACCAGGCTGGTTCCGTAGGTATCTAGAGGCCACAGTGCCTACCAGTGGTCAAGCAGACGTTCCTCCCCCAGTTACAGCCGTTGTTCCTCCTCTTCCTCCTTTGCTTGTTGATAATTTCTCTAAGAGATGCAGAGACTTCCGTTCTATGGGCGGGAAGCCATTCAAAGGAACTGAGACTTTCATGGAGGCAATGAATTGGCTCAAAGAGATGGAGGATTTGTTTGGGAATTTTTAAGTTGATGATCGTAGGAAGATTCAGTTACCCGCTTGGCTGGTGAAAGATGAGGCCTTGTTTTGGTGGGAAGTGACACATGCAGGACATCCAGTGGAGACTTGGGATGATTCCCGACAGATATTGGAAATGAAGTTTCTTTCTCAAGCCGAGCAAAGTATGCAAATGGAAAGGTTCTTGGCGCTTAAGCAAGGGAGCTTGACTATTAAAGAATATGTTAATAAGTTTAATCAATTGGCGAGGTTTGGTTTGGAACTAGCTGATACCCCGCACAAGAAGGCTTTGAGGTTTGCTAAAGGATTGAATGAACCCATCCATGGGTTAGCTATGTCTCATATTCCAATGGGAGAAACTTTTGAGAACCTTGTTGATATGGCATTGATGCTTGAGGAGGGTAAAGGTGAAAGAATGACGCTAAGGTTGAGGAAACACAAAACAAGAAAGTGTGGCCCAAGAAAGAACAACAGCAACAAAAGAATGGGTAAGAACGACAAGCTCGAGATAAGAGGGAATGTCATCACTGTGGATGAGAGGGTCATGTGATCAAGGATTGCGAGGAAAGAAAGAACGCTTGTTTTGATTGTGGAGAGTTCAGACACTTTTCTAAGGATTGCCCGAAGAAGCAAGGATAGGATCTTCTGGAGGGCAGGTGCATGCTCTCATGGCTAGTGTGTCGGATAAAGGTAGGAAAGTTTCCGTTGAAGGTTTGATTTCTCTTTCCAATCATCCAATTAGAACTCTTTTTTTGATTATGGCACTTCGCATTCTTTTATATCTGATTCTGCTGTTGAGTCTCTGCACCTTAGTATTAGTATGGTTTTGGATCTCGTTGTTGTCTCAAACCCCATTGGGGGTACAACTCATCTGTTTTTGATTTGTCGGGGTTTCATAATATCTGTGTTAGGCGTCGACTTTGAGTGTGATGCATATATGCTTGGGTTCATGGGCTAAGGTTTGATTCTAGGGATGGATTGGCTTGCCATGTATGGTGCCATTCTGGATTGTGAGAGGAGGGTCGTTAAATATTTGACTTGCCATGGGAGGACCCTCGAGATTTCTTGTGAACCAAAGGGGTCTGTCATGCTTAGTTTCCTAGAGTTGCTTGATCATCTGTCGATGATCTATGATTTATACCGGTAGTTTGTGAGTATCCTGATGTTTTTGAGGAGGTTAGGGGCTCCAGTGGTGTTCACTACTAAGGCGCATGGTTCGCTTCGCTTATGTGTAGACTATAGAGAATTGAATAAGATCACTAAGAAGAATAGGCATCCACTCCCGAGGATTAATGATCTGGTTGACTAGCTTGTTGGTGCATCTGTTTTCTCTAATTTAGACTTAGCCACGACGTTTCATCGGTTGAGGGTGGACGAAGACAGTATATACAAGACCGCTTTTAGAACTCCAGATGGTTTCTTCGAGTGGCTCATTATGCCTTTTAGGTTGACGAATGCACCCGCCTATTTTGTTGATCTGATGAGTATGGTGTTCCGGGAATTGCTAAATAAGTTCATTGTGGTCTTCGTTGATGATATCTTGATTTTCTTGAAGAGTGAGGAAGAGCATGCCCAACGTTTAAGGGAGGCTTCGAAAACTCTCTGTGCATATCAGCTTAAGGCGAAGTTCTCTAAATGTCATTGTTGGAGAAAATAAGTGAGATTTCCAGGGCATGTGGTTTCTAAAGATGGGATAACAGTAGATCCCGCAAAGGTAGTTGCAGTTCAAGATTGGCAGATCCCAAAGAATGCAACATAGGTGTGGAGTTTTCTTGGATTAGCGGGCTATTATAGGAAGTTCATTAAGGACTTCACAAAGATATCAGCGCCGCTCACCAGGCTAAAAAAGAAGAATCTAAAATTTTCATGGGATGTAGATTATGACGATGCTTTCCAGCGATTGAAGAGGGCTCTGACAACAGCTCCAGTCTTGACCTTGCCCGATGGGAACAAAGTGTTCACAGTGTACACTGATGCATGTGGTACAGGATTTAGTGCAGTTATGATGCAAGATGGAAGGGTAGTATGTTATGGAGGAAGACAACTAAGAGTTCATGAAAAGAACTACCCTACCCACGACTTAGAGTTAGCCGCTATAGTATTTGCGCTTAAGACTTGGTGCCATTATCTACTTAGAGAGAAGTTTGAGTTGTACATCTATCATAAATCTCTCAAGTACTTGTTCTCATAAAAAGATCTCAATCTAAGGCAGCAAAGATGGATGGAGTTCCTAGCATCCCATGACTTCAAGATTGCTTATGCCCCTGGCAAGGGTAATGTGGTCGAACACACATCGAGTAGGCAGAGGATGACATTGAGTCCTCTGTTTATGGAGAGGAAAAGCTTGGAGCTCATATCAGCATTTGATTTCAGACCCTCCAACGAGTTTACCCCTAACTTGTTGGCATCATGAGAGGTGCGACCTACTCTGTTGGATCAGATTGGGACTTCGCAGTGAAAGGATCCACATATTTTAGACATCTTGAATAGAATCAGTAAAGGGGACACTTCTAGTCACCTTAGTAGATGTTCCACGGACAATAGAGGGTGGTTGCAGCGAGATGGAAGGCTTTGTGTTCCCCATATTGGGAGTCTGTCGAAAACAGTCATTGAGGAAGCCCATCATTCTAGGATGACCACTCATCCAGGCATGGATAAGATGAATAGAGATATGAGGAGGGTTTTCATTTGGGCTAGGATGAAGAAAGATGTAACGAAGTTTGTTTCTCAATGTTTGATTTTCCATCAAGTCAAGGCTGAGCGAAAGAAGCCTGGTGGTTTACTTCATCCTTTGGAGATCCCATAATGGAAGTGGGAGAGTATCTCTATGGATTTCATCGATGGTTTGCCTAGATCAAGGAAAGGCACCACCAGCATTTGGATTATAGTAAATAGACTTACTAAGAGCACTCATTTTATTCTATTAAAGGGTAAGAGGACGGTGGCATGGTTTACAGTAATTTACGTTCGTGAGATATCCGTCTTCATGGAGAACCTTCAGTATCGTAAGTGATCGTGTCCCTATTTTCCTGTGAATTTTGGAGGAGCTTGCAAGAAGCATTAGGTACATAGTTGTGTTTGAGCACTGCTTATCATCCTCAGACAGATGGACAGACGGAAAGGGTGAACAGAGTTCTTGAGTATCTTCTAAGGTTGTGTATCCTAGATTTCGAAGGGACTTAGGAAGAGCATCATCCTTTAGTTGAGTTCACCTACAACAACAGTTATCAGGCTAGTATTTTCATGGCACCCTTAGAAGCATTGTACCAGAGACCCTATAGATCACCAACTTGTTGGTGGGAATCTACAGAAAGACTTCTACTTGGACCAGATATGATTAGAGAGACTTCAGAAAAGATTGACCTTATCCGCAGATGCATGAAGACAGCTCAAGACAGGCAAAAGTCCTATGCAGATAAGAGAAGGACTGATATTGAGTTTGAGGTGGGAGACATGGTTTTCATCAAGGTATCACCTTTGAGGAATGTGGTTCGCTTTTGGATCTATAGGGAAATTGGCACCAAAATTTGTAGGGTCATTTCCCATAATAGAAAGGATTGGCCAAATGGCCTATAGAGTAAAGCTACTAGAGAGACTATCCAGCGTTCATGATGTTTTCCACGTTTCTCATTTATGGAAGCGTTTGCATGATACCGCAGAAGTAGTTGAGCCAAGTATACTGGAGGAAGTAGAGGTAGAACGGTAGGCGACAGTTAGACGAGTTCCAACCCGTATTCTTGGATCAGAGGTTTAGAAGCTACGCAACAGAGAAGTCAAGTTGATGAAAGTTCAGTGGGGAGATAACAAGAGGATTCAACTTGGGAGACCGAAGACAAGATTCGCGCTTCGTACCCTTTTCTTTTCAAGGGTATGTTCTTATCTTCCTTTCCAAAGCTTTTATTAATGCTTGTTTCTATCATTTGTGTATATCCTATCTATCGAATCTTCGACCTTTAGGTAGGAATCCCATGGATGTAAACATGTGTTTGGGACATGTTATGTTTGATGGATGCAAGTAGATGCAAGTGGTTGCTAGTGGTTGCTCGTAGATGCATGTACATACACATTAGGCACTAGATCGGGTCAATCACTCTTATATTGCATATGGATGTGTGTGCATTTTTTTCCTCTCTTAATGGATGAAAGTGGGTGTATCATCATATGGATGTTGTATTCGGATGAATGATTGTGCATGCATATAGAACTTACATGTTATAATAGGATTGTTTGCATACATGTTGGATTCATGGCATTAACATTCATGGCATTAAGGAGGTCGATTGAATCAGTAGACCGCCTGATCTTTCGCATTAGTATAGGGACATATATACACATTGTTGAGTATGTTCATACAAGCATTAGAAAATTTTTAAGGACAATGGATGCCCATGATTGGTGGATGAGTAGATGGATAATGGATGTTAGGATATACATTCTTTTTAACTTGGAGATTTTGAGGAACCGGTCTTTTGACGGGCCAACACTTTTTGATGCGCTGCTTTACCCTAAAAGGAAAATGAGCTTTGCTTTTCTGGATGTTGGGCGCTCCCGGTGTTCGCAATAAGGGAAAAGGACTACTCTTTTGTTGCATCTAGCACGAGATGAAAAAGTGAGAGCTCAGTCTATCCGTTGTTCATTGATAGACATGGTCGAGTTATTGATGTGAGATGGATCCAGAAAAAGACGGGTTGAAATCATTTCAAATATTTTCCCTTACTTTGCTCATGTCAACAAACAATTCGAAATAGCTCGACTTTTTCAGAATAGGTCCGAGTCAAATAGCAATAATTCGAAACACTTCTTTTTACATTACACTATATCGGAAACCCAAGGACTCAATCGGGCTCCTTAGAGTTGGCTACTTGGCAAGAGTCCTTACCTTAGCATCACACACTGTCTTGGCTACAAAAGGCAGAGTCCTTCCGTATACCGCTTTGCAAAGGATTGTCAGGATAGGAAGTGAATCACAACAATTCATTGCTTCCGTAAGTACTACTACTTTTTTTTTTGGTATTGACTAGTTAATTTTATCTTTGTCTTTTTTTCTATAGTGGAGATAGTCGCACATAATGACAGATCACAACCGGTATATTATCTTAATTAAACAAACGCTTAGGCCAGTATATTCATTGGGCGAATGTTAAAGCTAGTCAAACAGCCAAGTATATTAATTTGAGAAACTTCTTCCCTTCCATAATGGGTATTGGGGTATTATAAGCTCACTAAGCGGACAAAATCCTTTAAGTAGGGGAGAATGTAACACCCCGTAATTTTAATGACACTTAAGATGATAAAAAACTAAAGAATACTTAATTAAATATTCAGAATTAAGTGAAACGGAATGTGCTATTGCGTTTGTCTTGGAATTCTTCTTGAGATAGACTCCGAGTTTGCGTAAAATGGACACCGTATGAAGAAGTTATTAAGGTTTGAAGTTTACACATATATAAGCTAATTATATATATATAATAAACATTTGAGAAATTCAAAATCATTTAGAATGTGTAGGCGGAAACCAGGCCCGTTGGGGGTCGATCCTTTCCCAAGGGGTGTCGACCCATGAGTCGACACCATAAGGGGAGTGTCGACACCCATGTCGACACCCGCAGATCCGAGCCTGGTACATTTCTACGCATGTAGACTTGTTTTGTGACCAAATTCGTGAACCCTAGGCTATAAATAAGACCCATTCTCATTGTTTTATTTTCTAAAACAATGGAGAACTAGATGTTGCCTCTGCCTAGATCGAAAATAGCCTATTCTTCTTATGCAATCAAGTTATTCAGATTTAGAGACATATTCTACAACATCTGCAACTATTATTCTGTTCTTAGATCCGATCACAGTGAGTCTATGTTATTTTTAGATATGAATGCTTAAATGTTATTCTTGACATGATATGAATTGGATCCAAGCCTATGACTAATTGAATCATATCAGATTTGCTTTAACCTGAGTATCTAAGTTATTTTGACATGACTATGAATTGGATCTAGGCCTATGCCTATTTATCATGTTAGATCTACCATTATTTGTACATCTAATTCACTAATTATATCTCAACATGCCCATTTGTAATCATGACACTATGCCTAATCATTTCTATTGTCACATGTTCATCAGATCCATTCTTTTATTCCTATCTTGTCATTATGCCCTATTTTGTCACTATATGTTTATTAGTTGCTATGCCTATTTCTGCCATCATATGTCAATCTTATTACTGTTCTCTTCCCTTCTTCTTTTCCCTTTTTATTTTATAGCCAAGCTACCTTCAAGCTTAGGCACACCGCAGAAATATGCGAATGCATGAAATTGGGAATGAGGGGAAAATGTTAAATTGGGGCATAACCAGTATTGTAGAATTTGGGCATAACTTGAATTAAACGCATAAATAAGGATTTGGGACAAAAATCAAATTATATTTAGGTATTAATTTGGGGCATATGGTTAATGATGAATATGACTTAAAAAAGGGCATGAAAACCTATAATGAAATAAGGATGATTGTTAAATAAAGGAATGCCTAAATTTACAGTAATTAGAAACTGTAACTATGCTCAAACACAAGGTTAGATTACACTTGTCATAGAAGTCTGCCCGAACCCGCCCGGCACATCCAGCGACCACAAGTGATGAATCTAATGTGAGGTGTCTAAGTGTATAAGCACGTAATGTGCTAAGACACAAGGTTAAGTCCGACTTGTGGAGGAAGTCTTCCTGGACCCGACCGGCATATTAAGCATCCACAAGTTGTAGGATTAATGTTGGAGGTCCAGCATATTATGACCATAAATGAAAATGATAATGTACTTGTAATACTTAACCTGTTTTGATCCTTAAGGACAACATGAACCTGTTTACTTCAGTAGAGGTTAAGTAAACTTGCTTGAATCACTGGGAGTGTTAAGTAGATCTTGGGTTGGTGGGTAATAATTTTATATATAGGCCCACAAACTTAACTTGTTGGGGTTATGCAATCTTGAGAAACCAATAGGCATAACCTGTGGAAAACCTAGTAGTGGGGATACAAGCCTAGGGGGAAGCCTATATCATCTTGTATGTGGGACCTATATCAGTCAATAACCTATACCGGTATCAAACGGGAAAACCATAAAGTGGGCCAGGGTCAGGGCATGCTTACTGAGTTGGTTGTAAGAGGTCACTTAAGAGGAGGTGTGGGCAGCGCATTCCGACGGGGTCATGTGCATGCATGGGTCCGGACGAGGAAGGATTAAGACGCCGTGACATCTGTAGATATGGTTGCGCATCATGTTTGTATCGAGGTTGCCACATTAGGAAGTGATATATCCTAGTATGGGGCCAGCATAGGATATCTACGAGGGTTAGGGAGCCAATCGATTAGGGTAGTAATTAGGGTACATCTAGTCATGTCTGTTTAGGAGCTCGTTATTATCGTTTGGGGATAACACCCATCAGTTCTGCTGGGCTACCTGTTATTGTATGGGGTTAAAACGTCTCACTAGAAGTACACCTGAGTCTACCATCTTATACTGGTTGGGATCATCATGTTACAGTTATACTAGTATTGGTGCAGAGAAAGAGAAAAGTAGTAGAGAAGCACATTTCATGTTCTATTCTGTTTATCCTATTTACCTTGTCATACCTGCCTTATGTGTTATATCTCTTATCCAGTTTATATGTTTGTCATGATACTTTTACTTATTTATATGCTAAAAGTAACTAGACTCGCCAGACTTTATGTCTGACCTATTTTGTTTCCTCTTCTTTCTCTTCCGTTTCCCCCACCCCCAGGTTCTAATGGTGGGAATACTCAAGCTTGATCAGGATTCTTCTTTCCTTCTGCTTGGAGTTGCTTAGATGTACTGCTTGATTTCATACCTTCTCTACTATGGCTATGTTTTTGGGGATTATGCTCTTTTCATGTTTATTGTACTCTGATGATTTTGGTACAAGACCGAAGTTTAAATTGATGTATTGAGTTTTATGTATTTCAGACTCAAGATGTAACTATGTTTTGAACCATGATGTTTTATGATTAATAAAGTTTTAAATTCCGCTGCTACTTTACATCTGTCTTGTAATATTTCTGTTTCTGTTACCTTTAACATTTCACAAAACTTAATGCATCCTTTTAATGAGTGAAATTAACGGATGTAGGTTGCCACACTATTCTTTAATTCTTACAACTTATTTTGTCCACCCAACAAAATTTTATGTCAAAAAAATTATCAAAAATTATTGTCAAAAGAATTGAGATCATAAAAATTTTCTATGTTTTGCTTTTTAACCCTTTCATACATTATAGTTTAAAACCAATGAGCTATACATGCTCTATAATGTGCACATTTTTTGAAAGAATTCATTTTAGGCAAAAATTCCATAATAAATTGTCATTTCCAAGATAAACCCCATTTATTTTATTTTTCTTCAAAACTCAATATGTACTTTTCAAATATGTTCCTTACATATTTTCTTCAAACTTCAAAAATCTCCTCTTTTTATTTCAAAAATTACTTCTACACCATTTAGCTAGTACATATTTTAAAATTATAACTTTTTAATGTCAAAACTCAAAAAACACCATAAACTATTACCCAAATGTTTTTAATTTTCAAGTTCTCAAAAGTTAACAATGGGATAGACTCAAAGTGGGTTTCTAACATACTTATGCCTTCTCAAAAACTCCAATAAAGTCATTTCTTTCTAATATATATATAATATATATATATATATTCCTAATCCATTTTCTTCTTCTTTTTTCCGAATTTCTAAGGCTCAACTGTCAAACGCACTAATCCAAAGCAATAACATAAGGGGTACGTCTTTCTTAATCACCAATTACATTATACACTTTTTACACAAAACACCTAAGGGTATTGAATTTCCATAATCATTCCTTTAATGTGGATACTGAAATCCCAATTCTATCTATAGGGCTCTCTGTAACGACCCAGATTTTGATGGTCGATTTATTTTGAATATTTAATATTATTTTAAATATTGAGCTGATAATATAATCAATTTTTATATTGAATTATCGACATAACTATCGTAATATGAGGATCTTAAGTAATTAAAGTTGAAATGGAGTCAAATTGATTTATATGAA
The DNA here is from genome assembly GCA_030737875.1 of Allium sativum. NCBI lineage: Eukaryota > Viridiplantae > Streptophyta > Magnoliopsida > Asparagales > Amaryllidaceae > Allium > Allium sativum. Next base: position 784,876,658 of record CM060916.1, on the reverse strand, counting down.
GTTTTATTTGAATTTAGACGATAACAAATAAAAATTTATTATCGAAGAATTCATTTGTTTAAATTTAAATTATATTATATTGATTTAAAATGGTTATTTTATATTACGTTCAAATTAAATTGTATAATCTGTTTCGTTGAATTCAAAATAGTGAATAATGTTGAGAACATCAGTTGTTTTGCTGAAATAGTGGTTCGTGGTTTCAAATTAAAGAACCGCGATATAGTTTAGTTTTAAAAACCAAATCAAAATTTCAGAATAAACTAGGCCGACCTAGCTTCTTTTTCAGTACCTACCTATACCTACAGCCGCTATTCTTTCCATTCATGTCTCCCACCTCTAATATCAACCCAACAAGAAATAAATGGCGTGTCCTTCATGTCTGTGCATCGCATCTATATAAGGCCGAGCCTCCTCTTCATTCCAAACCAACAAAATGAATTTCGTTCTCTTCATTTCTATTCTTCATGTCAGAAACCCAAATCGCTCCATAATAAATAGGGCACATCGCAATAGTTTTTTTGAAAGCCAATACCAGATCGAAAACCATGCATTCGAACTCGAGATCGCGGAGCTCGATTTTGAGCCTGGAGCGCTCGCTACTAAGGAGGGAGCTCGACATGGTACCGTAGTGGATTTAGGATTCAACACCGTTCGCGATCTGGGATTTTTGTGAAGGGGATTAAATAGTTTTGGGAGCAACGAAAGCTTTTATTATCCGAACTCAAACTGTCGACTTGGGGTTCTGGAGTTCGCGTTTCCTGATGAGGTCGCGTTCAGTCAGAGGGGCGACGCAGCGATGCAGTGTGGAAGGACTCGGTTGATTTACTGGTGGAGAGGAGGTGGTTCGATATTGGTGTAGTAATTGAAGTGCGGTCTGGTGTATTGAAGGGGAGTACGGAATTGGATTATTGGCGACTGAAAGGAGAGAAGGCTCAGTATCTTGGTCTTCTAGCAGCAGATATTGGTAGGTGGATTTGAAATTTGGCAGTTGTTTGCATGACGTTCGATGAAATGCCAAAGAGAAGAAAATCAGTAACCTAGGGATGTTTTCAGCTAAGTCGTTCGATGATTGACAGAGTTAACTTCGTGATTGGAGAACAACAAGGTATACATTTTATGAAATTTAAAAATACATTGAATAGTTCATAGTAGTTAATTTTTAAATCAATATCATTTAATAGTTAAATAAAATCGAACAATCTTAGGTGCAAATTAATTCATTTGAGATGATTGGGATTGATTAATAGCCGTGACGATGCACATCTAATCGGGTATTGGGCAGATAAATACACGGTGAGTAAATCTCACTCACCTTTTATTTATAATTATTTTTACTTCATAAAAATAATTGTTGTTGCTTGTTTGAATTTTTCTGCTTGTTTTATATATATTAGTTATTTAAGGCTATTATATATATATTGGGTTGATTGATTGGTTGGATTCCCGCAGTCTCATTAGCGGATGCCCGCAGTTTCATAGCGGATGATTACCCTATACGCCCCACGCTATGATTAGTGGATGACCTTCTATACCGCGATATTCTGCCACGAAGCAGAATGGGTATTATTTATGTGCTAACATCTGTGGATAAAGGAAAACAGGTTGGAGGAATCCAACTGGATTCCTCAAAAATATATTATCTGTTTGTTTATTTGTTTGCATATATATTGTTATATATGATGTGTTAGAAAAATAAGTAATTGGTTGCTTTTTGTGTTTTATCACTGGGCTTAAGTAATGATATTTAAAAATATCGTGGGAGGATATTTGAAATTTAAAAAGGAAAAATTCTATTTTTAAATAGAATTTGAATTTTAAATGGAAATAAAAATATAAAATAAAAACTTGTTTTTGAAAAATAAAACAAGTAGTCTCTTTATAAACGAAGTTTGTAAATAATTCTTTTATAACGAAGTTATAAATGAAGTGAAAAAGAATTATCATTTGATAATTCAGAAATAGAAATACAAGCGTGAAATTGGGATTTTTAAATGAAATTTTCAAAATAGAATGTGAAGTGAAAATTTTAAAATATATAACTCAAATGAAATTTGAGTATAACATTTGAAAAGCGTTTAAATATTGGAATTTTAAAAGGAGATTGAATATCAGAAATTCAAATAGAAGTTCAAATAGAATTTTAATATGCGGAATTAGCATGGAATATAGAATTTGAATTCAAATAAAGAAAATTCAAATAGGAGTTTGAATATGAAATTCAAATGGAGTTTGAAATGGGAAATTGAAATAGAGATTTGAATGTGGAATTTCAAAATAGAAATTGAAATATAGAATTTCAAAGAAGAATTGAATAGGATTTGAAATGTGAAATTTGAATAAAGATTTGAATTGGAATTCAAATATGAAATTTGAATAGAGATTTGAAATAGAAATTCGAGTATTGAATTTTGAACATGGAATTTGAATAAAGAAATTCGAATAGAAATTTGAATATGAGATTTCAAAATAGAATTCGAAATAAACTTTGAAATAGGATTTCAAAGTAGAATGGGAAATGGAATTTCAAAAAGAGGATTTCAAAAATAGAAAATCCAAAAGGGTTTGAAATGGAATTTGAATTCAAGGGAATTCAAATGGATTTGAGTAAAGAAATTTAAATGATGAAAAAAAATGAGTTTGAATATTAGAATTCAAATGGAAAATGAAATTTGAATATAAGAGATTCAAATTGAATTCAAATAGAATTTGATCTATGGGATTTGAATATGAAATTCAAATGAGTTTTAAACTATGGGATTTTGAATATAGAGTTTAAAAAGGAGTTTGAATATTTGAATTCCAATAGAATTCAAATATAGAAATGGGAATATAGCAGTTCAAATGGAATTTAAATATAAAGTTGGAATAAGAGAATTCAAATGAATTCAAACATCGAATTTGAATATAGGAGATTCAAATAGAAATTCAAGTATTGAATTTGAATATCAAATAGAAAAGGAATTTAGAATTCAAATAAAAGTGAGATTTGAATTTGAATCAAGCAGAGTTAAATGGAGTCGAATTCATTTTAAAGAAGTTTCGAAGTTTAAAAAGTTTATATTTATAAATATAATTAAAACGAACTCGCCGCAGCACTGCAGTTCGTAAAATAGCGATTCGAACTTCAATTGAATATACAGAACACAATTGAAGTCAGATTTCTTTGAAACAAGAAACGTCAGGACCAATTTGATAATAGTTTTCTAATGAAGAAGAAAAATCTGGATTTCGTCGTATAGATTTTGAGTTATGTCAAAATCAAATTTTCAGAAAAACAGCGCCAGAATCGTTTTAAAACCATAATGGTTTATTTAATATTATAAAAGGATTTTTAGCAAATAAAATCCGAAGTTTCTATTTAGAAAATTTCAGAGTTGAGTTGTAAAATATATGCGAATTCAAGTTGTGTAAATGAATATGATTTTTGAAACAGAAACCAGATTTTTGATTTATTTAATAGAATTAACTAAATTGAATAGAAATTAGTTAATGAGATTTCGAATGAGATATTGGGCTTTGAATAAGTAAATTCGATATGAAAATTTATATTCGAAATCAAAAAGGAAACTAGAATTGAAATTGAAATTCAATTTGGTCATGAGCGAGTTAAACGTTTTCTTTGAACGTGTTATGTTCAACAAAGAAGTGAAATAGGCAAAAAGGCTAATTAAAGAATAATTGAGCGAAACTGAATTCAAATGATTCAAAATTGAATTCAAACGAATGGATTGAGTTGAATTGAATTGGAAACAGGTGAACAGGTGTTAGACAGGTATGGGATGAGGTATATGAAGTTATAAATGAAATGCTCGACAAAAAGGTACATGTTTAAATTCATATATGGGTTTTATGCGCCGAATCGGCAAGCCGCTTGGCTTTTCCTTTTTCTTTTTGATTGAGGAAGATACCGGGATGCTATTTGAAATTTCCCGATGCTCCCGATACAGGGGAGGTTATGGCGAATTTTTCCGGAAATTTAAGGAGTTAGAATATTTTTAAGATATTAAGATAATTTGAAATCATTGTATCGACGTATTGAATTCGATAGTAAAGTGAATATAAAAATCGAATGTTGTAAACAAAAAGGGGATAGAGATAAGTGATTGGAATTGTTTCCAATTGCAAATAGAGATTTTTCTAATATATAGAAAAATAAAAGAAGTTGATATTTGGAAACGTTTTCCAAATGGCATAAGAGGCAAGAGAATTATTGAAATATTTGGTTAACAAATATTGATAGGGAAAATATAGAAGTGATTTAATTAATGAAATATTAATTAAAGAGCCCAGTGATTTGTTTGATATGTTTGGATGAACACTTGTTTTTATTCGATAGTTAAATCACAGACTATCGAAGTTTTGACCATCGTTGTCAATATGGAGAGACCGGCTGGATTATTATCCGAAGAACCACTCCGTATCGGCATAAGCGTTGCGAACCAAGTATGCTGAATATATTGAAGACGGAGTAAAGTGCAAGGGCTTTTCTATTAAATAGAAATAGTGCCTTCGGTGTCGTTCAATCCCAGAACGAACGTAAATGGACGAATGTCTGACAGAGTATTTCCAATGATCAAATGGGTTGGTCTGTATGAATGTATATGGTTGCAACGGATTTATCCCTTAGCATAATATCCAGAGTATTTGTGCAAACTCAACTAGTGATTAACGGATCTGACGATGTGGCATTCAAAGTGATTGTGTTATCAAGGAATGGTAAGTATGTGTAGCCTCAGGCCTCAACAACCGGGAAGGACAAAAATCGGGCAGGCAGCATGGCTATGTGGGTCGCACCCATTAGGGTGTATAATCACCTATCTAGAGAAATTCCTTTTGTTTCTAAATCTATCGATTCTGCCCATTCGGGAAACGGTGGTTTGAGTCCAACCGTTGGTGATATACATTCGATACACTCAAGCGAAATGAGTGGTCGGTCATGTGTGGGCCGGGTTGCAAGACGTTCTTGTTGAACCCAGGTGTATTCGCCTCTAGAGATACATCATCGGAAGGTGGTCCCATACCTTGTCATGTTGGAAATCCAATCTCCAATAAGCGCCATGCGGGTTTTGATTTTATACTATATATGTGGAGCGTGAGATGCAAGCGTTCTACTATTTGGTTATTTACTTGATGTAGACATTATTATAATATCACTGGATTTTCGTATCAAAGTGTTTTGGGTTATAGTAAGGTAAAAACCGTCCGTGTTTATGTGTGGGCTGGTCTTACTATTATCTTTTCTTTCGAAAGGATTTTTAAAGTTAAACAAGTGGTTGGAGTTTACTCACACCAGTCCCATGACTGACCCAGAGTTTATTTTGTTTTGTTTTCCCTAAACTCTTGGGTGCCCAAATTTGTACGGGCAGTCAAGTAGTTCAGGTGTTTACAGATACCATTGGAGGAGCTTGGAGCAGGAGGCTTCAGCGTTAGTTACCTAGTGTTATTTTCCGCTGTATTGTAAGTGTTGAACTCTGATTCTGAATATACATGTATACAGAAATTTGGTATTACAAAAGTATATGATATATTATATTTTATTCATTCCGCTGTGAGGTTCATGTTTTACTCTGATGTTATGTATTCTTCTTCTTCTATTCTAATATTTCTATCTTATCTATTCTCACCCTCTATCTTCTTTCTATTAATGGTTCGTATTTCTATGTTATTTGGGTTGGACGTGTGATGTATTTAGTCAACTCAGATAGTACAGATTTGCGGGACGTTACAGTTGGTATCAGAGCTTAGGTTGAGCGAATACCTAGGCTTGTGTGGCATGTACTCATTAAAGATAGGGTCAGTAGTGCCCTAGAATGAGTTGAGTATATATATACGAGAGAGCGTATTTGTAATTTGATATAAAAAAATTGTTTTATATTGTGTTGGCTAGTCTGTTGAGTAGTTTGTGAATTCTGGTCGAATCGTGGGACGCCACGAAGTCGATAGGGATTTCTAAACACTTGAACAGAAAATACGACATGATATTGTTTTTAAGTGGGTAAATGAAATAATTTTACCCAAAATTTCTATTTTTGATATAGAAAGAATAATTTTCTAGAATTATTATTATATGGATGTGTTGGATATTGACTTTATAATCAAATGAGATTATAAATTTAGAATGGTTGTTTATAACCAAATAAAATTTGTATAGAAATTATATATACAAATGAGATGAATTAGAATTAAATTCAAACCAGAGTTAAGAATTCAAAATCCTGGGAAGTTGAAAAATATTTTTCAAAGTATATTAAAACAATATAGATTTGTTTTAGAAGGATTTGAAAGAAAATCATTTTAGATGGATTTTGAAATAATAAGGCACTGAACTCACTTCAGTGGCTGGGAAATAATTCTGATGATGATTGCAACATCATCAGTGTTCATTTCCGAGTTTCTAAGTGACGAATAGCTACCTTAGAAAAGTTTTGATGGAAATTTGTTTGAAAGAAAACAAATTGGTTTGAAAATTCAAATGTTTTGAATTGGAAATGAAAATAAATATATGTGTATATTTATGGGATTTCAAAAAAGGATTTGAAATGATAACCCTGGGATTTGGATTCTGGAATTAAAATTTAACTGAAGTAAGTTAAATGGTTCAGGGCGAATTAAATTGACCAGAATCAATTTGAAAGAAATTGAAATGAATATGAATTAGAATGCATATGAATGGAAACCAAAAGTTTGGTTGAAATTAAAGCCATAGAAATATGAGGAGTTGAGTTTCAACATAAGTGAATTTTGAAAAGTAATGGATTTGTACCATTTTTCTACCTTAGCAATTTCGAGGACGAAATTATTTTAAGGGGGAAAGAATGTAACGACCCAGATTTTGATGGTCGATTTATTTTGAATATTTAATATTATTTTAAATATTGAGCTGATAATATAATCAATTTTTATATTGAATTATCGACATAACTATCGTAATATGAGGATCTTAAGTAATTAAAGTTGAAATGGAGTCAAATTGATTTATATGAAGTTTTATTTGAATTTAGACGATAACAAATAAAAATTTATTATCGAAGAATTCATTTGTTTAAATTTAAATTATATTATATTGATTTAAAATGGTTATTTTATATTACGTTCAAATTAAATTGTATAATCTGTTTCGTTGAATTCAAAATAGTGAATAATGTTGAGAACATCAGTTGTTTTGCTGAAATAGTGGTTCGTGGTTTCAAATTAAAGAACCGCGATATAGTTTAGTTTTAAAAACCAAATCAAAATTTCAGAATAAACTAGGCCGACCTAGCTTCTTTTTCAGTACCTACCTATACCTACAGCCGCTATTCTTTCCATTCATGTCTCCCACCTCTAATATCAACCCAACAAGAAATAAATGGCGTGTCCTTCATGTCTGTGCATCGCATCTATATAAGGCCGAGCCTCCTCTTCATTCCAAACCAACAAAATGAATTTCGTTCTCTTCATTTCTATTCTTCATGTCAGAAACCCAAATCGCTCCATAATAAATAGGGCACATCGCAATAGTTTTTTTGAAAGCCAATACCAGATCGAAAACCATGCATTCGAACTCGAGATCGCGGAGCTCGATTTTGAGCCTGGAGCGCTCGCTACTAAGGAGGGAGCTCGACATGGTACCGTAGTGGATTTAGGATTCAACACCGTTCGCGATCTGGGATTTTTGTGAAGGGGATTAAATAGTTTTGGGAGCAACGAAAGCTTTTATTATCCGAACTCAAACTGTCGACTTGGGGTTCTGGAGTTCGCGTTTCCTGATGAGGTCGCGTTCAGTCAGAGGGGCGACGCAGCGATGCAGTGTGGAAGGACTCGGTTGATTTACTGGTGGAGAGGAGGTGGTTCGATATTGGTGTAGTAATTGAAGTGCGGTCTGGTGTATTGAAGGGGAGTACGGAATTGGATTATTGGCGACTGAAAGGAGAGAAGGCTCAGTATCTTGGTCTTCTAGCAGCAGATATTGGTAGGTGGATTTGAAATTTGGCAGTTGTTTGCATGACGTTCGATGAAATGCCAAAGAGAAGAAAATCAGTAACCTAGGGATGTTTTCAGCTAAGTCGTTCGATGATTGACAGAGTTAACTTCGTGATTGGAGAACAACAAGGTATACATTTTATGAAATTTAAAAATACATTGAATAGTTCATAGTAGTTAATTTTTAAATCAATATCATTTAATAGTTAAATAAAATCGAACAATCTTAGGTGCAAATTAATTCATTTGAGATGATTGGGATTGATTAATAGCCGTGACGATGCACATCTAATCGGGTATTGGGCAGATAAATACACGGTGAGTAAATCTCACTCACCTTTTATTTATAATTATTTTTACTTCATAAAAATAATTGTTGTTGCTTGTTTGAATTTTTCTGCTTGTTTTATATATATTAGTTATTTAAGGCTATTATATATATATTGGGTTGATTGATTGGTTGGATTCCCGCAGTCTCATTAGCGGATGCCCGCAGTTTCATAGCGGATGATTACCCTATACGCCCCACGCTATGATTAGTGGATGACCTTCTATACCGCGATATTCTGCCACGAAGCAGAATGGGTATTATTTATGTGCTAACATCTGTGGATGCAGGAAAACAGGTTGGAGGAATCCAACTGGATTCCTCAAAAATATATTATCTGTTTGTTTATTTGTTTGCATATATATTGTTATATATGATGTGTTAGAAAAATAAGTAATTGGTTGCTTTGTGTGTTTTATCACTGGGCTTAAGTAATGATATTTAAAAATATCGTGGGAGGATATTTGAAATTTAAAAAGGAAAAATTCTATTTTTAAATAGAATTTGAATTTTAAATGGAAATAAAAATATAAAATAAAAACTTGTTTTTGAAAAATAAAACAAGTAGTCTCTTTATAAACGAAGTTTGTAAATAATTCTTTTATAACGAAGTTATAAATGAAGTGAAAAAGAATTATCATTTGATAATTCAGAAATAGAAATACAAGCGTGAAATTGGGATTTTTAAATGAAATTTTCAAAATAGAATGTGAAGTGAAATTTTTAAAATATATAACTCAAATGAAATTTGAGTATAACATTTGAAAAGCGTTTAAATATTGGAATTTTAAAAGGAGATTGAATATCAGAAATTCAAATAGAAGTTCAAATAGAATTTTAATATGCGGAATTAGCATGGAATATAGAATTTGAATTCAAATAAAGAAAATTCAAATAGGAGTTTGAATATGAAATTCAAATGGAGTTTGAAATGGGAAATTGAAATAGAGATTTGAATGTGGAATTTCAAAATAGAAATTGAAATATAGAATTTCAAAGAAGAATTGAATAGGATTTGAAATGTGAAATTTGAATAAAGATTTGAATTGGAATTCAAATATGAAATTTGAATAGAGATTTGAAATAGAAATTCGAGTATTGAATTTTGAACATGGAATTTGAATAAAGAAATTCGAATAGAAATTTGAATATGAGATTTCAAAATAGAATTCGAAATAAACTTTGAAATAGGATTTCAAAGTAGAATGGGAAATGGAATTTCAAAAAGAGGATTTCAAAAATAGAAAATCCAAAAGGGTTTGAAATGGAATTTGAATTCAAGGGAATTCAAATGGATTTGAGTAAAGAAATTTAAATGATGAAAAAAAATGAGTTTGAATATTAGAATTCAAATGGAAAATGAAATTTGAATATAAGAGATTCAAATTGAATTCAAATAGAATTTGATCTATGGGATTTGAATATGAAATTCAAATGAGTTTTAAACTATGGGATTTTGAATATAGAGTTTAAAAAGGAGTTTGAATATTTGAATTCCAATAGAATTCAAATATAGAAATGGGAATATAGCAGTTCAAATGGAATTTAAATATAAAGTTGGAATAAGAGAATTCAAATGAATTCAAACATCGAATTTGAATATAGGAGATTCAAATAGAAATTCAAGTATTGAATTTGAATATCAAATAGAAAAGGAATTTAGAATTCAAATAAAAGTGAGATTTGAATTTGAATCAAGCAGAGTTAAATGGAGTCGAATTCATTTTAAAGAAGTTTCGAAGTTTAAAAAGTTTATATTTATAAATATAATTAAAACGAACTCGCCGCAGCACTGCAGTTCGTAAAATAGCGATTCGAACTTCAATTGAATATACAGAACACAATTGAAGTCAGATTTCTTTGAAACAAGAAACGTCAGGACCAATTTGATAATAGTTTTCTAATGAAGAAGAAAAATCTGGATTTCGTCGTATAGATTTTGAGTTATGTCAAAATCAAATTTTCAGAAAAACAGCGCCAGAATCGTTTTAAAACCATAATGGTTTATTTAATATTATAAAAGGATTTTAAGCAAATAAAATCCGAAGTTTCTATTTAGAAAATTTCAGAGTTGAGTTGTAAAATATATGCGAATTCAAGTTGTGTAAATGAATATGATTTTTGAAACAGAAACCAGATTTTTGATTTATTTAATAGAATTAACTAAATTGAATAGAAATTAGTTAATGAGATTTCGAATGAGATATTGGGCTTTGAATAAGTAAATTCGATTTGAAAATTTATATTCGAAATCAAAAAGGAAACTAGAATTGAAATTGAAATTCAATTTGGTCGTGAGCGAGTTAAACGTTTTCTTTGAACGTGTTATGTTCAACAAAGAAGTGAAATAGGCAAAAAGGCTAATTAAAGAATAATTGAGCGAAACTGAATTCAAATGATTCAAAATTGAATTCAAACGAATGAATTGAGTTGAATTGAATTGGAAACAGGTGAACAGGTGTTAGACAGGTATGGGATGAGGTATATGAAGTTATAAATGAAATGCTCGACAAAAAGGTACATGTTTAAATTCATATATGGGTTTTATGCGCCGAATCGGCAAGCCGCTTGGCTTTTCCTTTTTCTTTTTGATTGAGGAAGATACCGGGATGCTATTTGAAATTTCCCGATGCTCCCGATACAGGGGAGGTTATGGCGAATTTTTCCGGAAATTTAAGGAGTTAGAATATTTTTAAGATATTAAGATAATTTGAAATCATTGTATCGACGTATTGAATTCGATAGTAAAGTGAATATAAAAATCGAATGTTGTAAACAAAAAGGGGATAGAGATAAGTGATTGGAATTGTTTCCAATTGCAAATAGAGATTTTTCTAATATATAGAAAAATAAAAGAAGTTGATATTTGGAAACGTTTTCCAAATGGCATAAGAGGCAAGAGAATTATTGAAATATTTGGTTAACAAATATTGATAGGGAAAATATAGAAGTGATTTAATTAATGAAATATTAATTAAAGAGCCCAGTGATTTGTTTGATATGTTTGGATGAACACTTGTTTTTATTCGATAGTTAAATCACAGACTATCGAAGTTTTGACCATCGTTGTCAATATGGAGAGACCGGCTGGATTATTATCCGAAGAACCACTCCGTATCGGCATAAGCGTTGCGAACCAAGTATGCTGAATATATTGAAGACGGAGTAAAGTGCAAGGGCTTTTCTATTAAATAGAAATAGTGCCTTCGGTGTCGTTCAATCCCAGAACGAACGTAAATGGACGAATGTCTGACAGAGTATTTCCAATGATCAAATGGGTTGGTCTGTATGAATGTATATGGTTGCAACGGATTTATCCCTTAGCATAATATCCAGAGTATTTGTGCAAACTCAACTAGTGATTAACGGATCTGACGATGTGGCATTCAAAGTGATTGTGTTATCAAGGAATGGTAAGTATGCATAGCCTCAGGCCTCAACAACCGGGAAGGACAAAAATCGGGCAGGCAGCATGGCTATGTGGGTCGCACCCATTAGGGTGTATAATCACCTATCTAGAGAAATTCCTTTTGTTTCTAAATCTATCGATTCTGCCCATTCGGGAAACGGTGGTTTGAGTCCAACCGTTGGTGATATACATTCGATACACTCAAGCGAAATGAGTGGTCGGTCATGTGTGGGCCGGGTTGCAAGACGTTCTTGTTGAACCCAGGTGTATTCGCCTCTAGAGATACATCATCGGAAGGTGGTCCCATACCTTGTCATGTTGGAAATCCAATCTCCAATAAGCGCCATGCGGGTTTTGATTTTATACTATATATGTGGAGCGTGAGATGCAAGCGTTCTACTATTTGGTTATTTACTTGATGTAGACATTATTATAATATCATTGGATTTTCGTATCAAAGTGTTTTGGGTTATAGTAAGGTAAAAACCGTCCGTGTTTATGTGTGGGCTGGTCTTACTATTATCTTTTCTTTCGAAAGGATTTTTAAAGTTAAACAAGTGGTTGGAGTTTACTCACACCAGTCCCATGACTGACCCAGAGTTTATTTTGTTTTGTTTTCCCTAAACTCTTGGGTGCCCAAATTTGTACGGGCAGTCAAGTAGTTCAGGTGTTTACAGATACCATTGGAGGAGCTTGGAGCAGGAGGCTTCAGCGTTAGTTACCTAGTGTTATTTTCCGCTGTATTGTAAGTGTTGAACTCTGATTCTGAATATACATGTATACAGAAATTTGGTATTACAAAAGTATATGATATATTATATTTTATTCATTCCGCTGTGAGGTTCATGTTTTACTCTGATGTTATGTATTCTTCTTCTTCTATTCTAATATTTCTATCTTATCTATTCTCACCCTCTATCTTCTTTCTATTAATGGTTCGTATTTCTATGTTATTTGGGTTGGACGTGTGATGTATTTAGTCAACTCAGATAGTACGGATTTGCGGGACGTTACACTCTCCTCCTATTTAGTGGGTTTCTTTTTGGATTTAGATGTATATATAATATATTTATATTTCAAAAATACAAATACGTTCACTCATTATCTATACAGGAATCCTTCCCCTAAGATTTGATAATAGATGTAACAACCCAAATTCCGATAGATCGATTTTTTTTCAAAAATTCCAAACTGTCGAAACTAGAATTGGTTTGTCTGGTATCATACAAAAAAGATAGAGATATAAAATATACCAGAGCACAGAAAACATCTCACAGCGGAATGAAATAAAACATAAAATAATCAAATATAGCCTTACTGAAGTAATAATACTGCCAAACCAGTATCCAAAGCTATCATATCTCTACCATAAACCTAACCTGTGAGAGTGTTATGAGGAGGGGGTCAGAATAAAAATTCTGGTGACTGGACTAAATGACGCATTCTGAAATAACCCTAGATATACCATTCAATTATGTTTTCTTGTTTATTAGGTTAGTTTGGGTTAATAACACTCAAGGCCATGCACAAATGTCATACCCATCTACCACCCAGTAGGTTAACCTAATATGGTATATATGTGGCTACCCCCAATATACCCAGGTATTTCCCATAGTACCCTTCTCGCATTGTCTCCGCAGTCCCGCCTCGAAAGTGTATGAAAGTCTCTTCCTACGTCGAACGACATATGAACCTCTATATTACTAGGCCAAGTTCCGCACAGAACTACCATCGTTATGCTATGTAAGCGTACGGACAGCCATTTCCAAACTCCGCGATCAAGCTCGGTCTCAGATCGGAGTAATTCCATAACGTCTACGATACATCACCCGGTGTGGTATGCATGTACCTAGACCCTCAAGCGTACGTTCTACCTACTGTAAAACGAGTCCCGTAATAGGGCTGCATCTGAATGCATGGAACCCGGTCGGGAGCTTTTCCATATCTATATAGGTCTGCTAAAGAGAACTAAAGTACAGATATCTAAACTATGGTATGCATTTCCTCGGTGGTTATGTTCCCACCTCAACCCCTCCCTCGGCTAATAAAAGACCACATCAAGAGCTAACTAACGTGTAACAATCCAGACTTTTAACTATTTTGTTAAACATTTATTTTGGTTTTAAATGTTGATTTGGAAATATAAAAGGGTTTATAATTATTTATTTATGAAGTTTGAACGTATAATTTATATTAAATTATAAACGAGTTCATAACGTCACGGTAGTTCGTAATATTACATTTTGAACTTCAACTGAATATACATAATTCATTTTAAGTCGGAATTCTATGAAACAAGAATTGTCTGAATCTGTATGATTATAATTTTATAATGGAAGAGAAAATTTAAGATTTTATCTTGCAGATTTTGAGTTATGTCCAAATCAAATTTTCAAATAGTCAATGATTTATTTAATAAATAAAAAGGATTTTTAACGAATTAAATATTATTTTAACCTAGAAGGTGATAAAAATAGTTTTGAATGGTTATATACACTAATGGAAGTAAAAAGAGTTTTTGAAATTATTCGGTAATGTTGATTTTGCAAAATTGTTAATTTTGTACATATTTAATCCAATTAAAAATAGTCAATTTTAAAACAGTGATGGATTTCAATGAAACTAATTCCATTAGATCCACAATAATATATTATTATCCGTTTTTAACATTCGTAACATTTGAAATTGCCGTTTAGTCATATGAAATAGAAATGCTTGAAATTTATTTATTTTAAATCGATCCGAACCATCGAGTATTAATTTATATCTTTTTCGTACGTTTAAATTAAATCTTGAAATTTGTTCTGGTATATTTAAAATAATGGTTAAGGCTAGAAACTTCAGTCATGATTTTCGAATTGAAATCCGGAGTCATGAGATATTTTACAAAGAGTAATGTAGTTTTCAAATTTTGAAATAAAATCTATTAAAAACATACGAGATCTCTACACTGCAATATCCAAATCTCGCAGCAAATCCTGACTGAAGATTTCACCATGAAAACTGAATTTGACACGCCTATGCAAATCTTTATCTCAGCCTATCTCTATTGCAAATCCTATCTAGAAATAACTTAACAAATCACAATCCTAACTCATGTTACAAATCTCGCTCAGATCATTTTTACAACCCATGTGCAATTCTATCCGATCAGAAGACATTTTCTCGCCAGGCTAGCTTATTCTCAGAAGTCAACACTTGGCCCAATTATATTTTCCCGTATCTTATCTTCTGTAGAAAGCTATGTGGAAGCGTTCAATAAGATTGGGCTGACATCTTTGACTAGATAAAAGTATAAAATAAATATAAGATTAATAAAAAAAGGGAGCAGCACATACTGTCTTGTCTTATTCCATTTGTTTGAAACTGCACGTATAAATAAATAAGGGAACTCGCATCCATTTCTATCCATTTGCACATGAAATGAACGGAGCCAATCTCACCAACCTTTCCCTTCGTGTTCCCTCGATCCATGACATCAACCACAAAAATCTCAAGACTGAACTTCTTCAGTTCCTCATGCTCTTGTGAATGAACGGTGGAGATGGAATTCTATATTGCATGATGCCCGGAAATGAGGCAAGAAGTGGGACGGTTTGTGAGCTAACAACGGCGGAGGGGTGCATCGTGATGACTGAGAGTTTTGGTGTCGATGGGGAGGCTCGGCCGCCAGTTTTGGCATCATTCGATCGTCAGCAGGTGGCTAGCGTTTGCAGCAGTGACTGGAGTTTATTTCATGCGTGGTGCGAGTTGTTCTGTAGAGTTCGTCAGGTTGGGGAGCTCGGCTTTGGGTCGATGGAACATGAAGGGGGTCGCCATGATGATTGCCCGAGGACTGGCGTTGGGGTGTAAGATGCGGCAGTATGGTCAGCATGTGGAGTGAAGAGGGAAGTGCGTTTATAGTAGAAGTGGGGATCAACTTGAGTAGTTAAGTAGTGAATGGAGAACGGGAGTTCGTGTAACGACCCAACTTTCGAACACATCAGAAGTCGTGTCATTATATAAGAATAAGAATAAATAGAAGATAGAATTAAAGAAAACATCAGAATCTCACAACAGAATTTAAACAAAAGCTGATATTACATAATATTAAACATCAGAACCTAGTACATCATAGCATATTAGGTCTAGGGATACATGCCACTACATATTACACTTCAATTATACATAATATCATAGATAACCCAAACTTGCAGTACTTAGTAATTAAACATAGGTAGATAGGTAAATCAGCATGCAGAAAGTCCATCCATCTTCCCAAGTTAAATCATGACCTGATTCACTTGTCTACTCATAACAAGTGTTATGAGTACCCAAGAGTTTAAGAAAACACAGAAAAATAACTCCGGGGCAGTCAGGGGACTGGTATGAGTAAACGATTTTAAACAAGAGAAAAATATCTCATAAGACCACGCCATGAATACGGAATGGGTTTTTACCTTATGAGAATAAAACACTTTGTATACTTTAAATCAGATATTATCATAGTGTCTAGGATTTTCACAAATAATTTAGAATCTAGAAGAATGCTTGCATCTCACATTCTTCTATATAGCATACAAATAAAACCGCTTGGCACTTATGAAAAAATGGATTTTCGATTATGACAAGGTATGGGACCACCTTCCGATAGTGTATCTCTAGAGACGAATACACTTGGGTTCAACAAGAACGTCTTGCAACCCGGCCCACACATGACCGACCACTTATTTCTCTTGAGTGTATTGAATGTATATCACCAATGATTGTGTACGACAACCATTTCCCGAATGGGACAGAACCGATAGAGTAAGAAACAAAATGAATTTCTCCAGATAGGTGATGCTACACCCTAATGGGAGCGACCCACATAGTCATGCTGCCTGCCCGATTTTTTTCATTTTATGGTTGTGAGGCCAGAGGCTAGACATATCTTTTTATCATCACTGGTTTATTTGCTTTTGAATGCCACATCGTCAAAACTCGCCAACCACTAATTGACTTCCCGAAAAATATATTATAGGTATAATACGAGAGAAACGAATTCCTCTATAACCATATAAATACGTTTGAAGAGATCAACGTACGTGATCAGTTAGAATTACCTTTGTCGGACATTCATCCATACAAGTTGTCCTGGGATTGGACAAACCGAAGGAACTATTCAAGAATAGCCCTTGCATATCTCCATCTTCAATTATCTTTAATAATCTCTGATGCGTGGCGTATAAATCAAATCGAAGTGGAATATTAATTCCGGACCCTTCGAAATGATTAGAGTAATATCTCTTTTTAAATTATTAGTCTAACAGAATTAAAATTTAGTTTACAGCTCCTTTATTTATAAAACATGGAACAGTATATGATTACCTTGCTTACATCTGGATATTCAGATTATAGTTTAAAAATCGACAATTCAAGCGTGTGCGTCGCATACAGTTTTTCTTTCCACTTTGTTTGTCAACTTTATAAATATATACTTCCATTATTCTTTAGAAAATTATATCTTATTCTAATTATTTATAAATAAACCAAATTTATAATTTATTTTAATTTCAGCTTTTACACTTTATTATCAACTTTATCAAACTTCTACTCGATCTTCTACACTTGATCTACTTCTCCTTTCCAATTGCTAATTTAAATAAAAATTATCTTTTTATTTTCTTACTTATTTCTACTTTATATTTAATCTATTATTTGATTAAAACTGGTTTTTAATTAAATCCATATTCGAAAAATCTTCCTTTGAAAACATTTATGCCAAAGTACCATTTTGGACAAAATACCACTTTTAAAATCTCATGTGCGTGCATGGAAAAACTATCCAACTCCCATGATCTGGACGAACTACCACATGAACGGTCAGCCCAAAGTGCCACTTCACAATCACACAAACCACCTGCTGATCAGTTCCAAATTCCTGTGTACCAGCCCCCGTGCCAAAGTGCCAGTACCCAAGTACCACCCCAAGATTTCATGCCTGATCACTTCAAAAACCTGATGTCATCCCTTCTGATCACCCCCAGACCCATGCACGTGCACACACGCACGAGCCACCGCCCTTCACCTCCGACCACTACCACATGTCACATAGCTTCCCCTGATCACTTTGCCACACTCAGATCACCACCTCCTCGTCATTACAGTATTTTCACTGTTCTACACCACCATGGCCAAATGGGTTCATCCAAGAAAAACTCCAACTGCTCCTCATCCCAACCACTGTTCGTCGTCTCCCTTCTGCCACGCCACCATGGCCTTTCAATGCCTCCATCCCCCTGGACCGCACCCCCAAAACACCCCCGCCATCGTACAGTTCCGGTGAGAACCAAGGTGATCGAAAAAAAACATAAAAACCTAATTTTACCTTTTTCTTGCAATACCTACATTAGAAAAATAATTTTACATTTTTTCTAGAGGCTCCTACCCTAGATGAAGCTCTCCACTTAACCGCATGGATTCCGATGGCCTGGATGGTCAGAATTTGATCAATGTTCAAATTCTGATCATCACCGTATATCTCATTATCCAGGATGTTAAAAATCGTGAAACCACCACCAAAAATCACCATTTTCCCATATGATTCCATTTATATATTTAAATCTAGTTTCTACATGGTTTGAATTTTTGTGTATACAGAGAGTTTACTGTGAATGTTTGTTTCCTTGAATTGAAATGTTTCTCTTTGCTTGTAATTGTACAGAGTGCGTACATTTTATCCTATATCAACCTAGCGTGAGCCAGTGGTAGAATTCTATCCAAACCTCAAGTGTTTGGAACCCTTTGTGTTTAATAACCAAACAACAGTTTTGGTTATTTAAAGTTGAAACAAAATCAATAGGACTTAAGCAATATGTAAGTATGATATAGCAATCCAAACCGAAGTTACCCTATAGTTTTAAGTACCAACCACTAGTTTTATCAGTAATACCATGGTATTCAGAACAGGATTTCAACTTAAATAAAGTGTATTCAAAATGCCAGTGTCAAACTTAACAGTT
Organism: Allium sativum; assembly: GCA_030737875.1. Lineage (NCBI taxonomy): Eukaryota > Viridiplantae > Streptophyta > Magnoliopsida > Asparagales > Amaryllidaceae > Allium > Allium sativum. Next base: position 784,857,973 of record CM060916.1, on the reverse strand, counting down.
CCTAGCAGTAAATGCAGGAATTAAATCATGAAATTAAAAGTAGCTTACTCACCTGAAATATTTGAAATTCTCAGTTTATACTTCTCCTTACTGAACTGATTTGGTTCGAATGGTTTGGTGTGAGGAAAGAATGCATGTCAAGATCCTTATATGGGTGTAGGAAAATATTAAAAAAATGGGGCATTTAATGTATGTCTGGTAAAGAGAAATTTCAGGAATTCTCTTTCTACTGAACACATGATTGAAAATGAAAGGCCTCTTCTCTCCTAGATGTTGAGATGACATTACACTTTTCCCATAGCTTAACATGGCTACAATCAGCACAATGGTGCCCTGAAAATCCGTGTGCGGTACAAAACATACCCCAATTGGCTGCCTATGTAAAATCACATTAATTGTTCTTGTACAAAACCATACTTCTTTCTAAATCTTGCATTGCTGAAACAAAAATGTAGCAGCTCTTATTTGTACCATTGTATGCTAAAAAAAATTCGGTTTTCTAACTTCAGGCAGGCAGATGACTCTATGATTTAACAAAAATATTATAAAAGCTTACTTTGTTTCCAAGGAGTTGCAAAAACTGAAATCCCTTATTACTTAGAGGTTACGACCAACATGTGAGTGTATATTTGATAGGATCCTACTAGCTACTAAAATTCTAGTGCATAGCTATTTAGGCAAATCTTATGTATAAATTCTCAAGTATGTGCAAATAATAAGAAAATTGGCATTTTAACATAAGTACATGAAAAAGTGGGTTTTTATTTTATAACTCCCTATTTACTATATGAACAAGTCTTGCGCAAAGAAAGATGGCCACCTAGACAATTTGATGCACATGTGAAAAAATGTCTTTTTCTCTTGAAACTTTATTTTGTAAGCAAGAGTGGTTTTAGTATATGTATTTGTCCATGTGCTTTTGTTTTAAAACTCGAGAATTTACTTAAAACAAAAATTTAAACCCTTGGTATTAAATGAACAAGTTAGGTGCTAATACAAAAGAAATGGAATTTCATACTTGCTACACATACATGTTTAAATGAGTTTACACAAATGCTATTATACACAAGGCTTTACATATTTGAATTGTTTAAAGTATGTAATTAAAATCATATTTGTAAATTTGTACTTACGATCGATCAGAATTAGTATTAGCGATGTTAGATAAGAATCGGATCATTACAATCTACCCCCTTATAAAAATTTCATCCTCGGAATTTGTAAATAGAAGATAGGCAAAAGATAATATATCATATCATAACATGTCAAACTGACTACATCAGATATAAGTACTATACTCGACTAGTAGTGAGTTATAGACTACTATAATACACATCTGCCATACTACTAGTACTGCTATATATACAATAACATCCTAGTCCAACCACCCTACTCTGAGCTACTGCCGATCTCGATAATCTCCTCATCGTCTGAGATAATAATCATCTACTCATCGTCTGAGATAATAATCATCTCCTCATCGTATGGAATAATAATCACCTCCTCACTGTCTGAGATATTAACTACTTCCACTACATCATCACTCTCCTCAGGGTCATCATCGTCTGAGATCTATATGATCTCTATAAGAGAAGGTGGATATAACATCATATCTGGGTACGTATAGTCCATGGGTATCCCAAAATCCCCTTCATTTTCCTGAAGCTGCATCATCTGCTGAGCGATCTGTTCCTATAGGACAGCTAACTGCCCATCCTGTGGTACCGGTGGGATCATGCCAATAGGGTCATCCTGCATCTGGTCAGGTATGATATCTTCCTCTGGTTCCTCCTCGGGTTCCTCCTCTAGTTCCTCCTCTAGTTCCTCCTCTGGTTCCTCCTGGTCATCCATATCATCATCCCTGTCATCGTCATCTCCACTTCTACTATCATCACTATCGCCATCGTCACCTCCCTCACCTGCATAATACTCCTCCTGCCTGGCCTCTCCATCATCCTCAGGCTCTTGACGGAAATCTATACTGTCCTCCTTAACAGAAAAATCCCCATGGTAAATCCCCGACTCCTCAATGTCAACATATCGTCTCTCCTCATCGTCATGCTGAGCATGTCCCATCCTATCATGAGGACCTACTATCTTGGGTATGCTAATGGCGGTGTGAAACCTCAATATGTGGAGTGGGGTCAAGCGCTTCCTTGTTGTCCTTTTGAAAATAGGTGCCATCTGGAAAAGAAACAAAGAACAGATTTCAGCACAAGTGATAGTAAACTTAAAGAATTCATAAGCTCTAAGAATACTGAGTCCTCAAGCATCAATAATCCACAGAGGTGAAAGATCCAAAATTCCATTTCTAGACATTAGATAACATCCATAACAAGCCATACAATACCATCATACATAGGATAACATCCAAATCAAACATAAGATAGCTAACACCTAGTTCAAAACAAAATCCGGATAGATTTCTCTGATGTGTTTCTCTGTTTCCCAAGTACAGTCATATGAGTTCTCACTCCATTGTATCTTGAGCAGCTTCACAACCTTATTTCGAAGTTGTTTTTCTTCCTTATCCACTACAAGACTAGATATCTAACCACAGTCATTCGGTTCAATCTCAAGATCCTCCTGAACTGACGGTTCTAAAGTTAAAGACGGGTCATGAACACATCTACGTAGATGAGACACATGAAAACATTGTGAATCCCTGCCATTCTTTCTGGTAATTCCACCATATAAACAAGAGATCCAACCTTCTCAAGAACACGGAAAGGTCGCACATATCGTAGAGCTAACTTCCCTATTTTACCAAATCTGATTGCTCCTTTGATTGGTGAAATCTTTATAAACACAAAATCTCCAACAACAAAATTAAGATCACTTCGTCTTTTGTTTGCATAGCTTTTCTGTCAATCCTGTGCCTCCTTCATTCTTCTTTTGACTAACTCAACCTTCTCAGTTGCTTCTCGGATCATATCTGGTCCGAGAACAAATTTATTTCCTGACTCCACCTAACAAGTTGGTGATCTGCACGGTCTTCCATAGAGAGCTTCATATGGTGCCATTCCTGTACTAGCTTGGTAGCTGTTGTTGTAGGAGAATTCAACTAAATGTAAGTGATCCTCCCATGATCCCCTAAAATCAAGAATACACGCTCTTAACTGGTCTTCCAATATCCTGTTTACTCTTTCTGTTTGGGGATGGTAAGGGGTACTTAAATTCAGCTTAGTCCCCAAAGTTGTTTGGAGTGCTTCCCAAAATTTACTGGTAAAAATGGGATCTCTATCACTTATAATACTTACTGGGACTCCATGTAATCGTACAACCTCCCTTTTAAAAATCTCGGCTAACGAGGCTGTAATCCTAGTTGGTTTCACCGGAATGAAATGCGCACTCTTCGTCAGCTGTAACCCAAACTCCATATCCCCTTCTAGTCTTGGGTAAACCATCGATGAAATCCATTGATATAATTTCCCACTTCCAGTTGGGGATCTCTAAAGGTTGCAGTAATCCTGCTGCTTTCTGGTGATCACCTTTTATTTGTTGGTAGCATAGACACTGATTTATATAAGTCAGAATATCTCTCTTCATCCCAAGCCACCAAAATACTCGTCTCATATCTTTATACATTTTGTGCACTCTGGATGAATACTTAGCTTTGATTTATGGCATTCCGCCAAAACTTCTTGACTTAGCCCGTCAACATCAGGAATACACGGTCTCCCATTTATCTTGAGAATACCTTGGCTATCCACTTCAAAATTTGACTCCCCTCCTCTTATAACTCCTTTAATTATCTTCCGCAAAATTTCATCTCTCCATTGATTTTCCATTATTCTTCCTTGAAGTGCTGGAGTAGCTTCTAGAAGAGATAAGATTGCATTTCTGCTTAGAGCATCTGCTACGACATTTGCTTTTCCTGGCGTATAGATATGATGCGAGAAATTCCAACCACGTTTGTTGTCTTAGATTGAGATCTTTTTGGGTAAACAGATATTTGTGTGGTTTATGATCAGTGAAAAGCTCGAATTTCTCTCCTAACAGTTAGTGTCTCCACGTTTTCAACGCGAAGACTACTGCCAATAACTCTAGATCGTGTGTAGCGTAATTCTTTTCATGAATCTTTAATTGTCTACTAGCATACGCAATCACACGTCCATTTTTGCATCAACACTGCACCAAATCCAACTCTACAAGCATCAGTATATACTACGAATCCACTCTTTCCATCGGGAACAGCTAGAACTGGTGCTTCTGTTAATTTCTTCTTCAATTCCTTGAAAGCGTCTTCACATTTGGTGTCCATATAAATTTCTCACCCTTCTTAGTTAGCTTAGTCATATGAGAAGATATCTTCGAATAATCTTGGATAAATCTCCTGTAATATCCTGCTAATCCCAAGAAACTACGGACTTCCGTTGGTGTTCTGGACTGCTTCCATTTCTGCACTGCTTCTACTTTGATTGGGTCCACAGAGATACCATCTCCATTTACAATGTGCCCCAAGAATCTAATTTCAGATTGCCAGAAATGACATTTAAAGAACTTTGCCTCTAATACATTTCTCCTTAGAGTCTTCAATACCACTTTAAGATGATATCGGTACTCCTCTTCTGTCTTTGAAAAAATTAAGATATCGCCGATAAAAACTAGGACAGATTTGTTTAGAATCTTCCTAAAGACAAGGTTCATCAAATCAACAAACTACGCAGGTGCATTGGTTAGTCTGAATGGCATAACTAACCATTCATAAAAGAAATCCGGGCCTCTGAAAGCAGTTAAAGGAAAACTAACTTCGGCAGTCCTTAACTGATGGAAACCTGTTGCAAGGTCCATTTGAGAAAATACCGTGGCTCCATTCAATTGGTCAAAGAGATCGTCAATTCGGGGTTAAGGATACTTATTTTTGATGGTCACCTTATTTAACTCTCTATAGTCAACGAATAATCTTAGTGATCCATCAGATTTAACCACAAAAACTACTGCTGAACCCCAGCTTGAAAAGCTTGGCCTGATCAACCCTTTGGCCAACAAATCTTGAGTTTGCTTTTCGAGTTCCATGACTTCCTTTGGTGCCATTCATCTTTAAGGTTGAACTATTAGTCTGGCTCCTGGAATTAGATCGATTTGGAACTCTATCTCATGGTGTGGGGGTAAACTCTTAACTTCTTCAAATACGTCAGAGAAATCTCTGACTACTTATAGCATCTCCAAATTTTCTTGTGGTGCTTCCAAAGCATACAAGAAATTACACATATGAATACCGGGTTTTCCACACGGTATCCTAGCTTTGCTTCCGATATTGGTTATCAAAGTTACGATTTCTTTGTCGCGTTTAATCTTAACTTGGAATTTACTCAACCATTCTATCCTAAGTATAAAATTAAATCCTTTAAAGTCCAAAACATAGAAATTGAAAAGGAAGGAATGCGAAAGGTACGAGAGTGCCACATTATCGCAATACATTTTTAATTCAGTTTTTCCGCCAATGGGATTAGATACGCAAATCGGGTTCGGGGTAATCTTTGGGATAAAATGGAATTTTCCTACGGTTCCATAAGAAATGAAACTATGCGAGGTGCCGGTATCAAATAAAACACGAACATCAACTCCATTTAAATCAAAAGTACCTTCGAGAACTCCTTTTCCTTTCACATCTTGGGAAGTTGATGGTTCACTTTTAATAGCACACACTTTTGGTTGCTGTGCCTTTTTCATGGGTGGACAATCCTAAACCAGGTGCCCAGGCTGATGGCAGTTGAAACATAGAGTCTTCATGACCATTGCATTACCAGGGCCTTGCTGTTGTTTCTGCTGTTGCTGTTGAGGTTGTTGTTGCTGTTAAGGTTGTTGTGACTTTTCATTGCTGGTTTTGTGCAGAACTTAGTAATATACCCCTTCTGCTGACAATTGTGGCATTTTGTATCTTTAAATCGTTCCTTGGCTTTCTCCCCCATTTTTAGTATTCCCTTGTTGTTCCAGTTTGGGTTAAATTTCCTTTTACTGGAATTCTCACTGTTGGGTTCTCCCGCCTATGCCTTTGCAACTGGCTTCTTTCCATCAAGTGCCTTATACCGAACTGCCATATCCACCAGATCAACAAATGGAAACTTGAGATTCCCAATCATTTTAACTTGAAAGCTATCCTTCAATCCTGCTATAAACATTTCATTCTACTGAGTGGGGTGTTGATTAACTCTGGCCCAAAGCAAGAAAGTGCATTAAACTTGTTTTCATACTCAGATATTGTCATGTTTCCTTGTTTGTAGTCAATAAAATCCCGATACATTCTAGTTTTGCCAGCGGCAGGAAGAAATTGTGCCTCGGATGCTTCTTTGAATTTTTCCCAAGTAAAATCATTTTCAGGAACGTTCACAGTTTGAGTGTCCCACCAGATTACAGTAGTTCCTTAGAGTTGCCATGAAGCTAAAAGACGTTTCTGATCATCATTCAACTTCAATCCTTTGAAATTCCTCTCACAAGACCTCAACCATGCTTGAACCTCAATGAAAGACTCAATCCCTTTGAATACCTTCCCTCCCAGAGTTGTATACTCCTTACAGATAGTTGCAAAGCTTTTGTCCTGCTGGACTGGTGTAACTTCCTCCATAGTTTCTCCTTGATCTTGGGAGGCAGTATTATGATCATTAGTAGTGGTAGTCCTACAAGTGCAACCTCTTCGTGCATGGGTACTCATAGTTAATTACCTGAACATAACATGTTTATAATCAAAACTATATGTGGCTGAGGTATTTTATTCAAGTTAATCAATATATATATATATATATTAAAAATACGCTCTCTCACACTCACCCAAAGCCTAGGTAATCAGTAACCTAAACTCTGATACCAACTGTAACGACCCAACTTTCGAACACATCGGAAGTCTTGTCATTATATAAGAATAAGAATAGATAGAAGATAGAACTAAAGAAAACATCAAAATCTCACAGTCGAATTTAAACAGAAGATGATATTACATAATATTATACATCATAACATAGTACATCATAGCATATCAGGTCTAGGGATACATGCCATTACATATTACCACTTTAATTATACATAACATCATAGATAACCCAAACTTGTTGTACTTAGTAATTAAACATAGGTAGATAGGTAAATCATCATGCAGAAAGTCCATCCAGCTTCCCAAGTTAAATCATGACCTGATTCACTTGTCTACTTATAACAAGTGTTATGAGTACCCAAGAGTTTAAGAAAACACAGAAAAATAACTCCGGATCAGTCAGGAGACTGGTATGAGTAAATGATTTTAAACAAGATAAAAATATCTCATAAGACCACGCTGTGAATACGGAACGGGTTTTTACCTTATGAGAATAAAACACTTTGTATACTTTAAATCAGATATTATCATAATGTCTAGGATATTCATAAATAATTTAGAATCTAGAAGAATGCTTACATCTCACATTCTCCTATGTAGTATACAAATAAAACCTCTTGGCGCTTATGAAAAAATGGAATTTCGATTATGATAAGTTATGGGACCACCTTCTGATAGTGTATCTCTAGAGGCGAATACACTTGGGTTCAACAAGAACCCCTTGCAACCCGACCGAAACATGACTGACCACTCATTTCTCTTGAGTGTATCGAATGTATATCACCAATGGTTGTGTACGGCAACCATTTCCCGAATGGGACAGAATCGATAGATTAAGAAACAAAAAGAATTTCTCTAGATAGGTGATGCAACATCCTACTGGGAGCGACCCATATAGCCATGCTGCCTGTCCGATTTTTGTCATTTTCTGGGAGTGAGGCCAGAGGCTAGACTTACCTTTTACCATCACTGGTTTATTTACTTTTGAATGCCACATCGTTAAAACTCTCCAACCACTAATTGACTTCCCCAAAAATATATTATAGGTATAAAGCGAGAGAAACGAATTCCCCTGCCACCATATAAATATGTTTGAAGAGATCAACGCACATGATCAATTATAATTACCTTTGTCAGACATTCGTCCATACAAGTTGTCCTGGGATTGGACAAACCGAAGGCACTATTCAAGAATAGCCCTTGCATATCTCCGTCTTCAATTATCTTTAATGATCTGAGATGCGCGGCGTATAAATCAAATCGAAGTGGAATATTAATTCCGGACTCTTCGAAATGATTAGCGTAGTTTCTCTTTTTAAATTATTAGTCTAACAGAACTAAAATTTAGTTTACAGCTCTTTTATTTATAAAACATGGAACAGTATATGATTACCTTGCTAACATCTGGATATTCAGAATATAGTTTAAAAATGGACAATTTAAGCGTGTGCATCGCATAAGGTTTTTCTTTCCACTTTGTTTGTCAACTTTATAAATATATACTTCCATTATTCTTTAGACAATTATTTCTTATTCTAATTATTTATAAATAAACCAAATTTATAATTTATTTTAATTTCGGCTTTTACACTTTATTGTCAACTTTTTCAAACTTCTACTCGATCTTCTACACTTGATCTACTTCTTCTTTCCACTTGCTAATTTAAATACAAATTCTCTTTTTATTTTCTTACTTATTTCTACCTAATATTTAATCTATTATTTGATTAAAGCTGGTTTTTAATTAAATTCATATTCAAAAAAATCTTCCTTTGAAAACATTTATGCCAAAGTACCATTTCGGACAAAGTACCACTTTTAAAATCTTGTGTGCGCGCATGGAAAATTTATACAACTCCCATGATCTGGACAAACTACCACATGGCTGATCAGCCCAAAATGCCACTTCACAATCACACAAACCACCTGCTGATCAGTCCCAAATTCCGGTGTACCAGCCCCAGTGCCAAAGTGCCAGTACCTGTAACAACCCGAATTTTAACAACATGTTAAGACAAGAATCAAGGCATAATTAAATGTTAAAAATCTAAATCAGGAGAAACGGGCTGTTCTGTTGCGTTTGTCTCGGAAAAATACGCGAAATAGAGTCCGAAATTTCGTAAATCGGTGTCCTGATGACCGAGATATGGCCTCGCGAAGTTTCACGAAAAATTCAAATTCAAAACAGATTCAAAATTTCAGAAAATCAGGGTAGGCGGGAAAAATCCCGCCCAGACCAGGTCGACCAGGGGGTTGACCTGGGTGTCGACCTGGGTGGGACCAGGTCGACTGGGGAGTCGACCCCAGGGTCGACCTGGGGGTCGACCTGCCTGGTCGAACCTAGGCAGCCTGGTGCACCTGTTTTGCTGTTTGGCTCAGTTTTGGAGGCTTGTGACGATTTTTGAGGGCTTGGATCTATCCTAGGGTTAATCTAACGGCCTAAACTACTCCTAATCTCTATAAAAAGACCCTAAGCCTACCCTAAAACCCTCACAAATCACTCATGCCACGAAGTGCTGCCCAAATCTTCATTGATCATGGCCTCCATCTCCAACTCCAAGAGACTATCCATGCAAATCGGATCCGAATCGAAAGGTACAAGCTTGCTACACCAAATAGAGGCCAAATCAACATTGCTACGATGGTTTCATGACGGTTCTTCATCAAAGGAGCCACCTTTCTTTGTCGAGACGATTCATGCTAATTCGCTAAGCCACGCTATGTAAGTTCTAGCTACTTCGAGATGTTAACGGTAGTTTAATGATGACATGGGATAAAATGCGATGAAACATGAGTATGTTAACCTCTGTAAACCTAGTTTGCCCCTTTATCATGAACATATGACTTTGGGTTATGTTTTAGCGACTAATCCATGCTATTCATGTTGCATTGGACTTAGTTTGCCATGCAAGATTGGACCTTTACTTGTAGTATGATAGCATGAACATTTAGAGCCACTTTGACTTGTGAAAAAGTTGCATAAATTGGACTTTGGGGCTTATGCATGTAAATGAAACCAACCCCCTTATGATATCATGTTTATGTAAGATCAAATCCCGTTATAATACTATGCATGTTTGTGGCCAAATCCTCTTATGAAACTATGCATGCTTGTGGCCAAATTCCCTTATGATACTATGCATATTTGTGGCCAAATTCCCTTATGATACTATGCATGTTTGTGGCCAATATGTTGGCATAATACCCTACTATGTGACTCGCTTCCACTTGTGTTGGAAATACGTTTGGGTAGCTTAGGAAAAACGTGGGTAGGACATGAAAAAATTGACATAGGGCTTACATGAGAACATGACATTCATGATACATTTAAATATGGTCATGACACGTGGGAAAACATGGAACTTGAACTAGACATGGGTGGGTTGTAAGTGTAAAAAGACACTAGACCAAACATGAAAGTGGCCAACTCGAGGTTGGGTTGAGTTTGTAGCATAAATCTACCCGGACCCGCCCGGCTTAACTAGTGGCTACAAACAATAGGATCCAATGTGAGAAGTTGGTCATGTCGCGCTTAAGACCCGAGGTTAGACTAGGTTGTGGTGTAAAACTACCCGGACCCGCCCGGCTTAACTAGTAACCACAACAAGGTCTAATGTGAGAGGTTGAGAGTGCATTAATTAAATTAATGCCACATGATAAGGTTAAGTAAATTTGACTAATGACACTTAACCGATATGACACGAATGGGTAGGTTAAGTGGGACCGGGCTTGATTTCTTAATGACACTTAACCATACAAGACAATTAGGGGATGGGGTTAAGTAATTTACGCTTAACTAATCCGACTTGGTAATTAGATGAGGTTAAGTAATCCATACTTAACTAATCTAACACGGTAATTAGATGGGGTTAAGTAACCTTCACTTAACTAATCTAAACATGGTAATTCGATGGGGTTAGGTTAAACATTTAACCAATCTAAACGTGGTAATTCAATGAGGTTAAGTAACCAATACTTAACCAACTTAACACGGTAATTTAATGGGGTTAAGTAACTTATACTTAACCAATTATACATGATGATTTGATGAGGTTAAGTAACCTATACTTAACCAATCTAATAGGTGGACCTGATAGGGTTAAGTCACAAGACCTTTTAAAATTATGCTTAACCATTGTAATACGATTAGTGGATGGGGTTAAGCTAACCCATACTTAACCAATCCGGCTCGATAATCTGATGGGATTAAGATAATCTATGCTTAATCAATCTAACATGATAATCTGATAGTGTAACACCCCGCCTCCACTAGGGTCACTCGCAAAGGAATGCACTAGCTTTGGAGGGGCATTATTGGTAAACATGCATAATGATATAGCAAGGCCGGACATGACATATATGTATATGTAAATAAACAGAGTAAGTAAATAAAACAGCGGAAGATTTATAAACCATTTCAAAACACAAGTCTGGTACATTAAAATGTCAGTTTCCCAAAATTACAAGTCTAGATAAATACATCATCTGATAAACTGAAAATACATAAGTGCTATCCCCAAATAAGAGTAATAAACCATAGCGGGCTCAAGTCCAAAGCATACATGAGCTATCCAAGGAAGCGGCTAAAATCCAAGCTAGGCTCTAGTATTCCCTCCCTGAGAACCTGGGGGGGGGAAACGGAAGAAAAGAGGCGAAAGAAAACAGGTCAGTCAAAAAGACTGAGTAAGCCCTGCTACGATCAGTCTATAAACTAATAAAGTTAACATCATGATGGAAACTGAGGTGATCATAGGTAACAACATACTGGCATGAATAAATCAACTACAAGATAGATAGAGGTGTCATCGCATAAAACAAGGTTAAGTTTTTGCACCACGGTGTACTAGCCAACCAACATAACAGGTATTGATCCCTTAGCCCAAACTTTGGCCCAATAACATGAAGTGACCTTAATAAAAGGTCCAGCCCACGGTCTAGTCGATCGGCTCCCTATAAACCTAACACGTCAAGTGTTGGTGTCCATATGGCCCACATATGGTTATAGTTAGTCTGTGCTGGGTCCACCTTTGGGTGTATCAAGCCCTCGGGTGTCAACCCCGGACACTTAAGCAATAATGCACAGCCATAACCTACTGGTACCCGTGCCTCGAGTTTGTCCAACATCGGACTACGTGCACGTCCGTAGCCCGCCGGACCCGCACCGCTGTACCACTCGGCCATCGCCCTTTGGTCGCTTACATCCGTCCAGTAATCGTGCCCCGCCCTAGCCTAGCTTCTAGGGTTGTGAATGATACCAAACTGGGATTACTGTTAGAACAGACCACGTTGCTAGGGTTTTTCTAAGAGGGTTAAGTGTGGTTTAACCCCTCACTAATCATGGATTAAATTAGTTAAGTGTAATCGACGGTTCACCACTTAACCCCATCTAATCCCTTGTATCCCCAAATTGATTAAATTGGTTAAGTGTAACTTAACCCCATTTTCATCCCTTGAATTCCCAAATTGGTTAAGTATTAGTGGACCCTGACTTAACCCTAATCATGAGGCATTAATTAACTTAATGCACCTTAACCTCTCACATTAGACCTTGTTGTGGTTACTAGTTAGGCCGGGCGGGTCCGGGTAGGTTTACACCACAACTTAGTCTAACCTCGGGTTTTGGCACCACATGACCAACTTCTCACATTGGGTCCTATTGTTTGTAGCCACTAGTTAAGCCGGTCGGTTCCGGGTAGAATTATGCTACAAACTCAACCCAACCTCGAGTTGGCCACACTTATGTTTTCTAAGTGTCATGTCCACTTTATTTTCAAACCATCATTACAAGTCAACAAATGCTTGGGTAGACCTAACTTAATAGGTAAATTCCCAAGGGGTAGACCTAACTTAATAGGTAAATTCCCAATCTTATATTTTCATGTATTTTAAGTTTACCCAAACCCCCAACGTCATTTTATCGCTTACATATTCGTAATAACGCATAAAGGATAGGAAGAGGGAACTTGGCACAACATACATGATGAACTTGCTTATCACAACAAACATGCATAACATGTTATACTTGCATAACTTAGCATAGTGAACTTGCATATTAACATGCATAACATGTTAAACTTGCCTAACATGGCATAGGGAACTTGCATAAACATGCATAACTTGTCAAACATGCACAACTTGTCATTTTAAACTTGCATAACTTGTCAAACATGCACAACTTGTCATTTTAAACTTGCATAACTTGTCAAACATGCACAACTTGTCATTTTAAACTTGCATAACTTGTCAAACATGCACAACTTGTCATTTTAAACTTGCATAACTTGTCAAACATGCACAACTTGTCAAACATGCACAACTTGTCATTTTAAACTTGCATAAATATGCATAGCTTGTTAAACTTGTAAATCATGACTTGGTGAACATGCATAACTTGTTAAACTTGCAAACCATGGCTTAGTACACTTGCATAAACATGCATAACTCAATAAACATACAAATCTTGGCTTAGCAAACTTGCATAAACATGCATAACTCAATAAACATACAAATCATGGCTTAGCAAACTTGCATAAACATGCATAACTCAATAAACATACAAATCATAAACATGCATGACTCATCAAAAATGCATAAACCCCAACTTTCATCACACATTAACTTTAGAGTTTCTAAAATGAAGGTAAGAGGGCTTACAATGCTTATGCGGACTCAAATGACTATAGCAAATGTAAAGAACCCCTTATGCAACTAATTAAAGCCCCCAAATGCAAGCAAACTTGATCAAGACTCCTCCTTTATGAAGCCAATAGAGAAACAAGCCCTTAATGCAAGCTAAGGAGGATCATACAAGCCCAAATATACTTGTATGCAAGGAAAATCACTTAGGAATTAATTTAGGGATTGTATGAAGAGGGTGGAGGCCATGAGAGTTTGGATTTTGGCATAGTTTTGTTGCTAGAATGATTAATGAGTGATTTAGGGTAGATTAGGGCCTTATTTATAGATTAGGGTAGTGTTTTTAGCCCTAGGATTAACCCTAGGTTAGTTTTGGCCCGTCAGATCTCGGAATCCTCTAGAACCAAGCCCCAAGACCCAGCCCAAATCAAAAATGGCGCACCAGGCTAGACTGCCTGGGCACCCCCTGTCGACAGGGCTGTCGACAGGGCAGTCGACATGCCTAGACCCATGTCGACAGGCCTGTCGACATGGGGTCCTGGGCGGGATTTTTCCCGCCTTGGCCCAGCTGGCCCAAACCCTTGTTTTTAATTTAAATCTGTTTTTTAATTATGGAAATTTCTGAAAACTTCCATGGGCCTTAACTGGGTCATACGGACTCCGATTTTCGAAAACTCGGACTCTATTTCGCGTATTTTTCCGAGACGAACGCAATGGCATAGCCCGTTTCCCTTGATTCAGATTTTAGAATTAAATTCTGCCTCAATTTACATTATTACAGGTTATTGAAAATACGGGTTGTCACATTCTCCCCTCCTTAAAGGATTTCGTCCCCGAAATCTTCAAGTTAAGAAGAACGTATCCTACCATCCAATCATCCATCTACTCAAAGCATCATCCACGGGCAATCATTGTCCTTACAAGATTCTAAATGCTGGATGAACATATGCAAAAGTGTGTGTATATGTACTTACCTAATGCAAAAATCAGGCGGTTACTGATACAGTAAACCCCCTTAATGCATATGCATGTAAATCAGGCGGTTACTGATACAGTAAACCTCCTTAATGCACATGTATGTCAGTGAAATGAATCCATATGTATGCAAATTCCTAACATAATGTATAATATCTACATGCGTGCTCAATCATACGTCCATATGCAACATCCATGTGATAGCATACGAATTTCATCCAAGAATAAGCATAAACACTCATGCACATGCAATATGAGGAGTGTGTGAGCCGATCTAGTGCCTAATCGTGTATAATGCATCCACGAGCAACCACTTGCAAACACTTGCAACCACTTGCAACCATCAAGCATAACATGTTTCAAACACATGTTTCAACCAAAGGGTTTCTACCTAAGGTTCTCATGACAAGATCGACACGATAAACTAGATAAACTCCTTTTTGGATTACAAGAAATCCATTCAAACTTTGACATATAGTACTAGCCGATGAGTCTTAACCCCCTTATGGAGTTTACAACAGAAATAAGATCGAGAATGGGACCGAGAGGATATATACAAAAGATAACTTGCAAGCAAGTTCCACCGGAAAACAAGGATCAAGGATGCACTCTTAAAAAGAGATATGATGCGCGTATCTAGTCTTCACTCCTCTTAGTCACGTTTCCTTGAGTTTAGCTCCACTGTGCTTTGACTATCTTTCACTTCCTGATTCCTTGGCTTCCTAACTCCTATTTCCCAAATTCGAGTTGGAACCCATTTCATTATTGCCTCTCGTCTTTCTTTCCCACTTATTCTTCCTTCTGTATTCTTGGCTTAAACATACTATAACCTCATGATCTCATGCCAGCTCTCCAAAATTCACTAGTGAATCCTGGATCTCGTCTACTTACTATAAAGTATTCCATGCAGCAGAACTTTCTCTTGAAAATACCAATCCACGTTGCCAATTGCCCTATAAATGTGATTTTCTGTAACTCATGCTTAATCGAAATGAACCATCCGCCTATGAGTGACAGGCCATACCTAGATTCAGTTGCCTACCCATGGCTTCCTGTAGGCTATTTCAAAACTGGCCAACTTCTTGAGGGTAAACCGCTGTTAACCATGATGTAGTCCTCTCGCTCTGAAATGAGCACTCTTCGTGAGTCTACCTATTATGGCCCACCTACCCGTATTCCCTTTCTTTGATCTAGGTAATCTATCCACATAATCTATCGAGATGTTTTCACACTTCCCTTGCGGAACTCCCAATAGAGGTAATGGCCCACTGGGCTTCTATGACTTGGCCTTAACTTGGTGGCACAACATGCATTCCGAGACCAACTCGGCCACCTCCTCGAGTGATGCGCATCTGTAAGAACCTTCTTTACCAAGTCTTCCACTCGAGGAACACATAATCTCTCATCGTGCCTCAGTCATCCCTTGTCATCTATAATATATCTAGTGAGGTGACTTAACATCTCGCCTCGAACTGATTGGTCCATGTTCTTGACCAACTGCGGGTCTTCTTTCTGCGAAACCCCCTTCTTGATCCAAAAGAGTAAGTCTAAGCTCCGGGAATGCTAGCTAACTAGCCAAACGGAGGAGGCTTCTCACTTCATTTGCCCTCCTCAGAGTTTTCCGGTCTTAAATCGCAATCACTTTAGCGGAACCCACCACTAAGCCTTTCTTAGGAACTATGTGCCCAAGAAATCCAATTTCTTTCCTCCAAAGTGACATTTGGAGAACTTGACCTTCCACTGGTGGCTCTAAGCGTTTCCATCTCCTCCTTGAGATGTATAGCATGCTCTTCCTCGCTCTTTTGAGGAGGTCAAAATATCGTCTAAGACGACCATGACAAACTTGTTCAAGGACTCCCTAAACACCCTACCCATCCAATTTACGTAATATGCGGGTGCATTAGTCAAACCAAATAGTATGACTAGCCATTCTAAAACCCATCTAGAGTCCTAAACGCAGTCTTGTCAATTCCATCCTCAGCCATCCCAAGCTGATGGAATCCGGTAGCTAGGTCAAAAGAAAACAGATGCTCCTACCAGCTGATCAAACAGATCATCGATCCTTGGTAACGGTTATCTCACGAAATCATCATATAAGCGAAACAAACTGTCCACATCAGTAACGAATACTACTGGAGCACCCTACTCGAAAATGCTTCGTCTCAGGAAGTTCTTCTCAAGCAACTCCTTGACTTGCTTTCTTAACTCTCATTTCGTGAGGTCATGTGCCTAGCCGGCCACGCAACTGGCTTGGCATTACCAACCAGATAATACGGAAATCTATCCCCAGATATCAGGATATTCTCGGATCACCCTCACAGATTGCAAACTATCGATAGACGAGTCGAGGGATTTCAAGATAACATGACATGACGGGACCCATAGGGTTGCTAGAAATTTCTAGGGTATTACCGAGGCGAGTCATGAGCCTCACAACCCTATATACAAAAACCCAGAATGGCTTCAAAACAGGACAACCATTCCATGCCCAAAACCAACCCATATATCCCCCGAAACCGAGAATATATACATCCCACGAGAATTCTATACTCAAGATAGAAACTTTCAAATCCACTCAGACCACAGACAAACGGGCAGAACCCCCAATTGGATTTGAAACACATACGGGATCATCAACCAGACTAGTACTTAGGTGCAAAACTTTCAACTAGATCGGATGGAATAAAACTATGCGATATGCCAGAATCGAACAAAGTTCGAACAGGGAAAATCAGAAAATGTAAACCAGATTTTCAACAGAAACACTACCTCTATCATAAGCTGGAAGAACGATGTTGAGGGGATGAACTCGCCCTCCAGATAGTCCTGCACACTGAGTCTGACCTTGCCCTTGTTTCCTCGGGCAATCTTTGCTGAAATGTCCAAACTCACCACAATGAAAGCATTCGCCCCGCTTTCTCTTCTTCTTCCTACATTCCCTGGCCATATGTCCAACTTTACCACAGAAGTTGCATTTCATATTCTTGCCCCGTTTCCCGGAATTTACTCTCTTGCCTTGAGACTCATTCGCCTTGGCCTCTTTCTTGTCATTGTTATCTTCTTCTTGAAGTAGGGCCATATTCACCAAATTCTCGAAAGTCGCCCCCAAGGGTATATGAGACATGGCCAAACCATGTAATGGCTCGTTTAATCCTAGAGTAAAGTGTAGGGCCTTCTTCTGAGCTGTATTAACCAAGTCTAAATCGACACGAGTCAGTTGATTGAACTTATCTATGTATTCCCTAATAGTCATGTCCCCTTGCTTCAGTGATAAGAACCTCAGTCCAAACCTTCCTCTAAAGTCATCCCAAGTCTCAATTGGCCTGGTCGCGGTGGTGACTACCCACCAACGTGCAGCTTCTTCCTTTAGCAGCCATACTGCCAATAAAACTTTCCTACGGTCACCTATATCAAAGGTGGCTAAAAGATCTTCGGTCTCTTTCAACCAATTCCCTGCTTCTACAAAAGTCTCTGTTCCATTAAAATTCTTGCCACCCATCCTCTTAAAGTTCTTACAAGTTTCCGCAAAATCTGCTTGTGGAGGCTGAGGGAGAAGAGGAACATCAGCTACGGAAGGAGGAGGAGGAGGAACAGCGGCCTCAACTGGGGAGACAGTATGAGGGACATCCGGGACCGGTGCCGTAACTTCCAAGTACCGACGAAACCAATCGGGTATCGTTACTTCTTCGGGCAAGATGAGATTATCAGACATGCTGGAAACGAAAAGAAAAGAGTTCAAACGAGGGATCAAAGGATAGTGCTAATGGCTTTTGGGGAATAGCCTTTTTAAAAATAGCTAGACTTTTCTTTGGAAAATACTTAATACTTGGTTTTGAAAATAGTTTTTCAAAGAGTCTTAAAAAAAAACCTTTTTATCCCTTCTCGTAAACCATATGCTCTGATACCAAATGTAACACCCCGCCTCCACTAGGGTCACTCGCAAAGGAATGCACTAGCTTTGGAGGGGCATTATTGGTAAACATGCATAATGATATAGCAAGGCCGGACATGACATATATGTATATGTAAATAAACAGAGTAAGTAAATAAAACAGCGGAAGATTTATAAACCATTTCAAAACACAAGTCTGGTACATCAAAATGTCAGTTTCCCAAAATTACAAGTCTAGATAAATACATCATCTGATAAACTGAAAATACATAAGTGCTATCCCCAAATAAGAGTAATAAACCATAGCGGGCTCAAGTCCAAAGCATACATGAGCTATCCAAGGAAGCGGCTAAAATCCAAGCTAGGCTCTAGTATTCCCTCCCTGAGAACCTAGGGGGGGAACGGAAGAAAAGAGGCGAAAGAAAACAGGTCAGTCAAAAAGACTGAGTAAGCCCTGCTACGATCAGTCTATAAACTAATAAAGTTAACATCATGATGGAAACTGAGGTGATCATAGATAACAACATACTGGCATGAATAAATCAACTACAAGATAGATAGAGGTGTCATCGCATAAAACAAGGTTAAGTTTTTGCACCACGGTGTACTAGCCAACCAACATAACAGGTATTGATCCCTTAGCCCAAACTTTAGCCCAATAACATGAAGTGACCTTAATAAAAGGTCCAGCCCACGGTCTAGTCGATCGGCTCCCTATAAACCTAACACGTCAAGTGTTGGTGTCCATATGGCCCACATATGGTTGTAGTTAGTCTGTGCTGGGTCCACCTTTGGGTGTATCAAGCCCTCGGGTGTCAACCCCGGACACTTAAGCAATAATGCACAGCCCTAACCTACTGGTACCCGTGCCTCGAGTTTGTCCAACATCGGACTACGTGCATGTCCGTAGCCCACCGGACCCGCACCGCTGTACCACTCGGCCATCGCCCTTTGGTCGCTTACATCCGTCCAGTAATCGTGCCCCGCCCTAGCCTAGCTTCTAGGGTTGTGAATGATACCAAACTGGGATTACTGTTAGAACAGACCACGTTGCTAGGGTTTTTCTAAGAGGGTTAAGTGTGGTTTAACCCCTCACTAATCATGGATTAAATTAGTTAAGTGTAATCGACGGTTCACCACTTAACCCCATCTAATCCCTTGTATCCCCAAATTGATTAAATTGGTTAAGTGTAACTTAACCCCATTTTCATCCCTTGAATTCCCAAATTGGTTAAGTATTAGTGGACCCTGACTTAACCCTAATCATGAGGCATTAATTAACTTAATGCACCTTAACCTCTCACATTAGACCTTGTTGTGGTTACTAGTTAGGCCGGGCGGGTCCGGGTAGGTTTACACCACAACTTAGTCTAACCTCGGGTTTTGGCACCACATGACCAACTTCTCACATTGGGTCCTATTGTTTGTAGCCACTAGTTAAGCCGGTCGGTTCCGGGTAGAATTATGCTACAAACTCAACCCAACCTCGAGTTGGCCACACTTATGTTTTCTAAGTGTCATGTCCACTTTATTTTCAAACCATCATTACAAGTCAACAAATGCTTGGGTAGACCTAACTTAATAGGTAAATTCCCAAGGGGTAGACCTAACTTAATAGGTAAATTCCCAATCTTATATTTTCATGTATTTTAAGTTTACCCAAACCCCCAACGTCATTTTATCGCTTACATATTCGTAATAACGCATAAAGGATAGGAAGAGGGAACTTGGCACAACATACATGATGAACTTGCTTATCACAACAAACATGCATAACATGTTATACTTGCATAACTTAGCATAGTGAACTTGCATATTAACATGCATAACATGTTAAACTTGCCTAACATGGCATAGGGAACTTGCATAAACATGCATAACTTGTCAAACATGCACAACTTGTCATTTTAAACTTGCATAACTTGTCAAACATGCACAACTTGTCATTTTAAACTTGCATAACTTGTCAAACATGCACAACTTGTCATTTTAAACTTGCATAACTTGTCAAACATGCACAACTTGTCAAACATGCACAACTTGTCATTTTAAACTTGCATAAATATGCATAGCTTGTTAAACTTGTAAATCATGACTTGGTGAACATGCATAACTTGTTAAACTTGCAAACCATGGCTTAGTACACTTGCATAAACATGCATAACTCAATAAACATACAAATCTTGGCTTAGCAAACTTGCATAAACATGCATAACTCAATAAACATACAAATCATGGCTTAGCAAACTTGCATAAACATGCATAACTCAATAAACATACAAATCATAAACATGCATGACTCATCAAACATGCATAAACCCCAACTTTCATCACACATTAACTTTAGAGTTTCTAAAATGAAGGTAAGAGGGCTTACAATGCTTATGCGGACTCAAATGACTATAGCAAATGTAAAGAACCCCTTATGCAACTAATTAAAGCCCCCAAATGCAAGCAAACTTGATCAAGACTCCTCCTTTATGAAGCCAATAGAGAAACAAGCCCTTAATGCAAGCTAAGGAGGATCATACAAGCCCAAATATACTTGTATGCAAGGAAAATCACTTAGGAATTAATTTAGGGATTGTATGAAGAGGGTGGAGGCCATGAGAGTTTGGATTTTGGCATAGTTTTGTTGCTAGAATGATTAATGAGTGATTTAGGGTAGATTAGGGCCTTATTTATAGATTAGGGTAGTGTTTTTAGCCCTAGGATTAACCCTAGGTTAGTTTTGGCCCGTCAGATCTCGGAATCCTCTAGAACCAAGTCCCAAGACCCAGCCCAAATCAAAAATGGTGCACCAGGCTAGACTGCCTGGGCACCCCCTGTCGACAGGGCTGTCGACAGGGCAGTCGACGTGCCTAGACCCCTGTCGACAGGCCTGTCGACATGGGGTCCTGGGCGGGATTTTTCCCGCCTTGGCCCAGCTGGCCCAAACCCTTGTTTTTAATTTAAATCTGTTTTTTAATTATGGAAATTTCTGAAAACTTCCATGGGCCTTAACTGGGTCATACGGACTCCGATTTTCGAAAACTCGGACTCTATTTCACGTATTTTTCCGAGACGAACGCAATGGCATAGCCCGTTTCCCTTGATTCAGATTTTAGAATTAAATTCTGCCTCAATTTACATTATTACAGGTTATTGAAAATACGGGTTGTCACAGATAGGGTTAAGGCAAATAAATACTTAACCAATTTGACTTGATAGGGTTAAGTCATGAGCTTCTTAGTACACTTAACCAACTTGTAGGGCTAAACCTTGAACTTGAGTACTTAGCCAATCTTGACATGATTCGTAGGCGGGTTAAGTCATGAACTTGGATAACAACACTTAACCCATTGGACAAAACCCTAGCTCAGGGGACTAGGTTGGAAATCGTAGTTAACAAGGATAGCGGAAAGAGGAGCTAAGTGGTAAACCTTAGTTAAGGGTAACTAAGTAATAATTCTTAGCTAAGGACATGGGACTAGTTCATAAAGAGATGAGTAACTTGATACGGTAGGTCATCGCTTAGTATACGAGGAGGAGCAAATTATCTGACTTAGATAAAGGCTCCAACGAACTGGGTGACGAAGCGGTAGCTTCGGGGGACGTGAGGGTACTCTTGGTATCCCTCTGTGAGGTGGCAGATGGTCCATGAAACCCGGCCTCACAGAGGTTAAGGTCTGCGATAGAAGAGCCAAGAGTATGCCTTGGTTGCTATGCGAGCGACCTAAAGACTGGGATGGATTAGCGTGGAGTCGACGATACTTGATTTTGCCCTGGATAGCATGTCGCCGACTACCTACCATCTTTAGTCAATCGTGTACGTACGGAAAGGCAGGGAACTCCCAACAGACCATATACTTGCTATCGAGTTATGGGTGAGGTTGGCTATCTGGAAGTGGGCATCGATGGGCCGTAGTGTAGTTCTCATACATGATTTTTCTTGGATTGCCTTTCAGTAGTTGAGGGAGGGGTCACGTGGGACCATAGCCACGAGTACAAAAACAGACCTTGGTATCTGCATCAGCAGACGACTTAAAGCTCCCGATCGAGTTCCGTATTTCTTGATTTGCCCTGGCACGGAACTCGGATGGCACATTGAGGAACATGTGCGTCTAGACATGGAAAACGGTTCACGATACATACGTGGGATAAAAGGGCGCTGTTGACGGGTTGCATAATCCCTAGTGGTCCTAGGTGGCCAAAACCCAAACCGAGACATAGAAACGTTCATTAGGTAGCATAATCCGTAGTGGTCCTAGGTGGCATAAATCCTAAGGGAACGCGCGATAGTTCATGGTAAGGAAACATAACAAGATCAAGGGTAGTAGTCCAAAATAACCTCAAGGATAAAACGTTCATATGGGAAAGCCCGTATGGCCTACGGCAAAGGACTGAACTTATACATGGAAAGAAACATACGAGTTGGGGAAAATCTACATATGCTATATATATTAGGTTGACAGGGACCATTACATGACATTGGGCAAGGGACATTCATAATTAACACAGGACACGGGTTGGGATACTAGTACGAGAGGTGCAGAGCAAATATACATGTTAGAACCATGAGAAATATACAGGATAGATACCTAGGGATAGTATACTTGATAGAAACCTGACGATGTGATACCTTGATTTATCATGACACCGTAGTTTATCATGATATCTTAGTTTACCTTGCTACAGTAGTTCAGCCTGTTACCCTGGTTTAGTTTATCTATCTTGTCGTCATCCTTATGTTTACTTTCAGTTTATGCATGTCATGTTACCTTTACCTATTTTTATACTGGAAGTAGATAGGACTTACCAGTCTTTATGACTGACCCCGTTTTGTTTCGCCTATTTGTCTTCCGTTTGCCCCCCAGGTTTCAGGGAGGAAACACTGTTATCTAGTTCGGACTTCTTCTGCTTGAAGGTCATCACGCATGGCTTGGACTTTTCTTGGCTATGGCTACTTTACTGTTTTACTTGGGGAATAATTTTTGAAATGGTTTTATGCTTCTTTATTATTGCAAGACAGGTTTTGATGTATTCTGATGTAAAAGGCTTTAGACCTTATTTTATAAGGTAATGAAATTTGTTTTACTTCCGCTGTTTTATATATGTTCTGTCTTGTAATATTTCTGTGCATGTTTACCTCGATAATGCTTCACCAAACCTAGTGCATTCCCTTTGTGAGTGACCCTAGCGGAGGTGGGGTGTTACAGTACCCAAGCACAAACCCAAGATTTCATGCCCAATCACTTCAAAAACCTAATGTCATCCCTTCTGATCACCCTCAGACCCGTGCACGTGCAAACAAGCACAAGCCACCGCCCTTCACCTCCGACCACCACCACATGTCACATCGCTTCCCCTGATCACTTTGCCACACTCAGATCACCACCTCCTCGTCGCTGCAGTATTTTCACTGTTCGACACCATAATGGCCAAATGGGTTCATCCAAGAAAAACTCCAACTTCTCCTCGTCCTGACCACTGATCGTCGCCCCCCTTCTGCCACGCCACCTTGGCCTTCCAATGCCTCCATCCCCCCTGGACCGCACCCCCAAAACACCCCCGCCATAGTACAGTTCCGGCGAGAACCAAGGTGATAAAAAACAAACCCAAAACCTAATTTTACCTCGTTCTTGCAATCCCCACATTAGGAAAATCATTTTACATTTTTCTGAGAGGCTCCTACCCTAGATGAAGCTCTCCTCTCAACTTCATGGCTTCCGATGGCCTGGATGGTCAGAATTTGATCAATGTTCAAATTCCGATCATCACCGTATATCTCATTATCCAGGATGTTAAAAATCATGAAATCACCACCAAAAATCACCATTTTCCTATATGATTCCATTTATATATTTAATTCTAGTTTCTACATGGTTTGAATTTTTGTGTATGCAGAGAGTTTACTGTGAATGTCTGTTTCTGTTTCCTTGAATTAAAATGTTTCTCTTTGCTTTTAAATGTACAGAGTGCATATATTTTATCTTATATCAACCTAGCATGAGCCAATGGTAGAATTCTCCCCAAAAATCAAGTGTTTGGAACCCTTTGTGTTTAATAACCAAACAGCAGTTTTGGTTATTTAAAGTTGAATCAACAGGACTTAAGCAATATGTCAGTATGATATAGCAATCCAAACCGAAGTTACCCAATAGTTTCGAGTACCAACCACTATTTTATATTAGTAATACCATAGTATTCAGAACACGATTTCAACTTAAATAAAGAGTGTAACACCCCGTGATTCTGTAATGCCAAGATTCACCAATCAAGGCAGAATTAAAAGTCAAAGTCAAAATCAAGGGAAACGGGCTGCGCCATTGCGTTCGTCTCGGAATTCTGCATAAAAACGAGTCCGAGTTTGCGTAAATCGGTGTCCGTATGAGGAAGATATGGCCTTCGGAAGATTCAGCAAAGTTCAAATTTCAAAAAAGTTCAAAAAAAACGAGTTCGAAATTCAAAACAGACCCAGATTGGGCTGGGCGGGAAAGTTCCCACCCAAGGCACCCAGGTCGACTGGGTAGTCGACCTGGGCACCCAGGTCGACTGGGTAGTCGACCTGGGTCAACCAAGTCGACTGGGTAGTCGACCTGGGGGTCGACCCCCTGCTTTTTCCAGCTTTCTGCTCTGGTTCGTTCTGATGTATTTGGTCACGTTTTCTGACCAGGTTCGTCCGCCTAACACTATATAAACAGCCCTGGTCTTCTTCTCTATTCACAATTCTTTTCTATCCTTATGCTGCCTCTGAGAAAATGATAAAATAAGTAATATATAAAATGAATCAAGACGAGGAAATGCTGCTCAAGAAGAGGTTCAAGTCAAGCTAGAATTCAAGTGAAGATTCGAACGACTGCAACGACTGTTTTTCTACAAATCATAGCAACGCCATCTTTCTATTCTAATCTAATCTCTGTAAGTCAGTTATTTCTAGATTTGAACGTTTCTCTTTTCGTGACATGAAATTAAAGGAATAAAAGAGTATGCAAATTCTTTCTATTGAATCAGTGCCTATTTCTTTGGACCAAATTAAGAACTGTTATGATTCGAGGACAAATAAGACTGTGACTATGAAATTATGGACCTCAGAACCATATGCCTCTTTGACTATGAACATTGCCTATGACTATGAACATTGCCTAAGACTATGAACATTGCCTAAGACTATGAACATTGCCTATGACTATGGACATTGCCTATGACTGTGACTATGAGAATTATTTCCATGACTATGAACACAAGCCTATACCTTTGATTAGGAAGCAAAACTATTATTGTCTATGACATAAATGGGAAAGCTGTGATTAAGCACCTATGGTTCATGACTAGGAAAGTGTTTAAGTTTGGTGACTGTGAACCCGATTATCTATCCTGTCTGGTCATCGTTTTCTTTGGTTTTAGACCTTTGGAATTTGCCTATTAAGTTAGGTCTACCCATGTTCTTGAACCTTTGCCTTTATTCTGTCTATTCTTGGTTTTAGACCTTGGGAATTTACCTATTAAGTTAGGTCTACCCATGTTCTTGAACTGACATCGTTATTCAACCCTCTTTATGCCAGTTAGTATGTTTATCTTTTGCATAGCATCTTTGGTTCATTCCCTATTTTCTACGAACCTAGCTTTATTTATAATCTAGACTGAATCACGATTATACGAACGGTGGGAATGCGGTTTGGGCAAAATATGAAATTTACTAAAAACGTAGTTTAACTTGGAAATTGGCATAAATTAGGAAAATGTATTATGCAATGTTCATAGAAATGCAATTTGGATAAATTTGACATGAATTATAAGATGTGTAATTTGAATCTAGTATTGACATGTAAATCTTGCATTTACATGAATAGTGAACTAGAGTAATAAGTCTAGAATTAGAATGTTGAATCGGAATTGGATTAGCTAATTTGACACGGTAAGTATATTGGCATAAATGTGAAAATGGCCATAAGTGGGAGTAATTGGCAGGTTTAGAAAAATCATGGTTAGTGACACTTAGTTTGGTATAGTTTACATACCAGAAAGCATAAATATGATTTAGGAAGGGAAATGGGCCATAGGAATAAATGTTGACAATTTACATTAAAAGAGTAATTGGGAAATAAGTAAATTAGGATTAATTTACTTATAAATTTGTCCTAAATAAGGAAAGGCAAATTTAGACAAATTAAAGGTTTATTAACGACATCTCTTTTAATGGTACACCAGAAAGTTCTAGGGTGACAGAGAGGATAGTGTCTAGGCTTGAGTTTGGAAAATACAAGTTTCCTGCTCTCCCTGGCTATCCCTAACTGATCCGACAGACGGGATGGTTACTTTCAAAATCTGATTTGAAAATTAATCAAACCCTTTGAACTTAGAAAACACGAATATGCCTAACCCGAGGTTAGACTGAGTTGCGATGTAAATCTGCCCGGAACCAACCGACACATCCAGTAATCGCAACAATATCTGTCTAACGTGAGTGGTCATGGCTTTAATCTATTTAATTAAAGCTAGAACAAGAATGGTAGGGTTAAGTTCACTAAGACACTTAAACATTTCAACATGATAATTAGACTGATGGGTGGGGTTAGGTTCAGACTGACACTTAACACATTTAAGCTAGAATGGGAGGGCTAAGTCCATAGAGACACTTAACCAAACTCAAGGTAGCAAAACAAGACTTGTAGGGGTTAAGTAAAGTTAATACACTTAGCCAAATTAATATGTTAACTAGACTAGAGGTTGGGGTTAAGTAAAATCTAATACACTTAGCCAATTTGATATGTTAGCTGGGCTAGACCGTAGGGTTAAGTAAACCTGAACACTTAACCATCAGGTTGTGATAAAGGAATGGGGTTAAGTCTAAAACATGAAGGGATAATACTTAACCATTAATAACATGTTAGTTAAGACAGACGGGCAAGGTTAAGTTAAAAAGGAACACTTAACCAATACAGGGTGAATGGGTAGGGTTAAGTAATAAGAAATACTTAACCAATATAACTTGGTTTGTGGTGGGGTTTAGTCAACATGAATTAATGATAACACTTAACCAGTATAACAGGATGAATGAAGAGGGTTAAGTTGGCTTGAATTGACTAATGACACTTAACCAATCCAAATTGACGGGGAAGGGAACTAAGTAGTAAACCTTAGTTAAGAAAACATTGATTCTGGAAACTAAGTGGTAAATCTTAGTTAGTAAAACTAAGTAGTAATTCTTAGTATAACACGGGAAGGAGCGAATGTTCGTCTGAGTAGAAAGAAGGCTCCAACGAATTGGGTTACGAAGCCCGAGGCTTCGAGGGGACGTGAGGGTACTCTTGGTATCCCTCTGTGAGGCTGCAGATGATCCGCCTGGGCCCACAGAGGTTAAGGTCTGCGTAGAAGAACCAGGGGTATGACTTGGTTGCGATACATGGCAACCTAAAGACTAGGATGGACCGGCGTGATTCGGCGAGCAAACGGAAGCCCTGTGATAGCGACTCGTCGTCTACCATCCATCTTCAGTCAATTGAGATACGTGAAGCGGAAAGGCGGAGAACTCCAAAAGACCATATACTTGCTATCTAGTTATGGGTGAGGATGGCCATAGGATAGTGGGGGCACCGGGGCCGGCGTATAGTTCTCATTTTTCAAGGTGTGCCTTTCATTAGTTGAGGGAGGGGTCAAGTGGGACCATAGCCACTGGAATAAAAACAGACCTTAGCATCTGCATCGGCAGATATCTGAAAGCTCCCGACCGAGTTCTGTATTCCTTGATTTGCCCAGACACAGGACTCGGGTCGCACATTACGGGACATGTGCATCTAGACAAGCGACAACTATTCGCGATACATGCGTAGGGAAGTATAGGAACATATACCACTCTAGGTACTGTGTACAAGACTTGGGGCATCGTTCGACAGGTAGCATAATTCCTAGTTGAACTAGGTGGCATAAATCCTGAGTCCGAGAAGCATTCAGCAGATAGCATAAACTCTGGTTGAATCTAGAAGGCACTTGGTAGAAAACCCTAGATTAAATCTAGGTAACAAATAAATAAATGGATGCATGAAGGCGATGGAAAATACAGGGATTGGTATCACGTTAGCATTACTAGTTGGGACATTAGATAGCTGGTGCGGAGATATAGAAACCAGTATAATAAGGAAATAGCGAAGCGGTGAAAGTATTGGAGCGTATCCAGTTTATCTTATCTTAGCATATCTTGTGATCACCTTGTCTAATCTTGTTGACCCTATCGTCATGGTGTAATCTTGTATTCAGTTAATTCATGTCGTTTTGTTTTTTTCATGTTCACATGCTAGAAGTTACTGAACTTACCCAGGCTTTATGTCTGACTCTGTTTTTCTTTCTTCTTTTCTTCCGTTCCCCCCCCCCCCCCAAGGTAGTAAAGGAGGGAATAGTTTAGCTCAGGTTAAGTTGGACTGCCACTTTTTCCCAACTTGAAGATTTGTTGAAGTTTGCTTGGATTCTCTTTTCAGATGCTATGGCGGGCTCTTGCCAAAATCGGGGAATATAAATGTTGTTTTTATGCTTCTTTATTTTGTAAGACAGATGATACTCTGATATTGTAAAGAAACCATTGTACAAACTATTTTATCAATAAAGCAAAGTTTTATTTTCCGCTGTTTAATTTCTGTCTGTCTTGTAATTTATCTGCATCTTTTACCCTAAATGCTCCACAGAACTTAGTGCATTCCCTTTGTGAGTGACACTAACGGATGTGGGGTGTTACACGTGGTATCAGAGCTGAAGGTTACCAGATCAGATAAAGGATTTGAAAAATTATTTTCAAAATGGTTTTTAAAGAAGCATTTTCAAGAGAAAAGATTTGTTTTAAAGACATATTCCCCAAAGCCATACGCACTATCTTGTCTTCCTCTGTTTAAATTCTTGTCTCCTTCTTTCTTGAGTCTCTGGGGCTCCTGGCTTTCTGGGAGGTAACCTCATCGATGGGCGAAGTAGTGCCCCGGCTTCCATCTATAACCGTAGTTGTCTCACTTACGGCCAGTTTTCCTTCAAGCTTATAGGGTTTTCTGTATGATGGAAGCAACTTTCGAGAGATTTGTCAACATACGGAAGAGGATGAGGAGTTTGGCTAAGGAGCATAACCATAGGATGAGGAATTCATGGATGTAGATTTAGCTCACAAAGAAGGAAGGAATTATAAAACCTAAGACAAGAGGAAGTATCTTTGCTAAGGAATGATAGGGCATATAATTAAGAACAAGGAACAAGATTTTCAGAAGGGCAAGTACATACTATCACCACCAAAGCATACCTAGGAGAAAGGTAGTAAAGTTCTGTTGGAAGAGGCTACTTTTGTTGTTCGCGCTTCGCATTTGTTCATATCCACTTCCATAGTTGAGTCTCTGCACCATAGTACTTGTATAGTAAGAAAGATCCCACTAGAGTCTCAAATCCAATTGGTGGTCCGACCAGTTTATTTTTGGTTAGTAGGGATTTGAGAATAGCTATCGAGTTTGCTTATATCAACTACGTAGATCATCTAAATTCGGGGGAGATATTCCTTGGGTGCTTGTCTGATATTGGTTTAGGCCTTTGGGGCTTGTACTTGAGGAATGTCGGGTTTGGTTTGGATGGTTTGCGGGAGAGATGAATAGTTGTGGCAGGCACTCCAAAGAGCACGTAGTGACCTTTCGACTCTTATAGTTATGGCATGGAAGATAAGAGGGAAACCTTTAATCATCTTAGTACGTATACCTGGTACAGTGATTGACATCTGTTTATTTTGGAAATGGAGATTCGGAACTTCACAATCGTGAAGTTAAATTAGTTAAGATACAGTGGAGTAAAGCTCAAGAAGGATAGATACTAGCATCATACCCTTTTCCTTGAGGGTGCATCCTTGATTTCTTTGTTTTAGGAACTTTACGCATAATTGTTTCTCTCTTTCCAAAGTATATCACCTAGGTCGTATCTTCGATCCTTAGGAAGAAGCCAATGGATGTAAACATGTATTTGAAAACATGTTATGGTTGATGGTTGCAAGTGGTTGCTAATGGTCGCTTGTGAATGCATATGCATACGTATTAGGCACTAGATCAGTTCAGACGCTTTCATATTGCATTTACAGATATGTATTTGTTTGTAAATTGAACTTGATATGTTATCATATGGGTGTTGCATATGGATGAATGGTCGTGCACGCATATAGTATTTACATAACTAGGGATGCTTGCATACATGGTTGGACGCATGGCACTGACATGATTCGCATTAAGGAGGTCAACTGAATCAGTAGACCGCCTGATTTTGCATTAGATAAAGACATATACACACACTATGCATATGAACATGAAGGCATTAGAAATCTTTTAAGGACAATGAATGCCTGTGGTTGAATGGTTGAGTAGATGGGTGATTGGATGATAGGATACATTCTTCCTAACTTGAAGATTTCGGGGACGAAATCCTTTTAAGTGGGGGAGAATGTAACACCTCGTGATTCTGTAACGCTAAGATTCAAAAATCAAGGCAGAATTAAAAGTTAAAATTAAAATCAAGGGAAAAGGTCTGCGCCATTGCGTTCGTCTCGGAATTCTGCATAAAAACGAGTCCGAGTTTGCGTAAATCGGAGTCCGTATGAGGAAGATATGGCATTCGGAAGATTCAACAAAGTTCAAATTTCAAAACAGTTCAGAAAAACGAGTTCGAAATTCAAAACAGACCCAGATTGGGCTGGGCGGGAAAGTTCCCGCCCAAGGCACCCAGGTCGACTGGGTAGTCGACCTGGGGGTCGACCCCCCTGCTTTTTCCAGCTTTCTGCTCTGGTTCGTTCTGATGTATTTGGTCACGTTTTCTGACCAGGTTCGTCCGCCTAACACTATATAAACAGCCCTGGTCTTCTTCTCTATTCGCAATTCTTTTCTATCCTTATGATGCCTCTGAGAAAATAATAGAATAAGTAATATATAAAATGAATCAAGACGAGGAAATGCTGCTCAAGAAGAGGTTCATGTCAAGCTAGAATTCAAGTGAAGATTCGAACGACTGCAACGACTGTTTTTCTACAAATCATAGCAACGCCATCTTTCTATTCTAATCTAATCTCTGTAAGTCATTTATTTCTAGATTTGAACGTTTCTCTTTTCGTGACATGAAATTAAAGGAATAAAAGAGTATGCCAATTCTTTCTATTGAATCAGTGCCTATTTCTTTGGACCAAATTAAGAACTGTTATGATTCGAGGACGACTGTGACTATGAAACTATGGACCTCAGAACCATATGCCTCTTTGACTATGAACATTGCCTATGACTATGAACAGTGCCTAAGACTATGAACATTGCCTATGACTATGAACATTGCCTATGACTGTGACTGTGACTATGAGAATTATTTCCATGACTATGAACACAAGCCTATACCTTTGATTAGGAAGCAAAACTATTGTTTATGACATAAATGGGACAACTGTGATTAAGCACCTATGGTTCATGACTAGCAAAGTGTTTAAGTTTGGTGACTGTGAACCCGATTATCTATCATGTCTGTTCTTCGTTTTCTTTGGTTTTAGACCTTGGGAATTTGCCTATTAAGTTAGGTCTACCCATGTTCTTGAACCTACGCCTTTATTCTGTCTATTCTTGGTTTTAGACCTTGGGAATTTATCTATTAATTTAGGTCTACCCATGTTCTTGAACCGACATCGTTATTCAACCCTCTTTATGCCAGTTAGTATGTCTATATTTTGCATAGCATCTTTGGTTCATTCCCTATTTTCTACGAACCTAGCTTTATTTATAATCTAGACTGAATCACGATTATACGAACGGTGGGAATGCGGTTTGGGCAAAATATGAAATTTACTAAAAACATAGTTTAACTTGGAAATTGGCATAAATTGGGAACATGTATTATGGCATGTTCATAGAAATGCAAATTGGATAAATTTGACATGAATTATAAGATGTGTAATTTGAATCTAGTATTGACATGTAAATCTTGCATTTACATGAATAGTGAACTAGAGTAATAAGTCTAGAATTAGAATGTTGAATCGGAATTGGATTAGCTAATTTGACACGGTAAGTATATTGGCATAAATGTGAAAATGGCCATAAGTGGGAGTAATTGGCAGGTTTAGAAAAATCATGGTTAGTGACACTTAGTTTGGTATAGTTTACATACCAGAAAGCATAAATATGATTTAGGAAGGGAAATGGGCCATAGGAATAAATGTTGACAATTTACATTAAAAGAGTAATTGGGAAATAAGTAAATTAGGATTAATTTACTTATAAATTTGTCCTAAATAAGGAAAGGCAAATTTAGACAAATTAAAGGTTTATTAACGACATCTCTTTTAATGGTACACCAGAAAGTTCTAGGGTGACAGAGAGGATAGTGTCTAGGCTTGAGTTTGGAAAATACAAGTTTCCTGCTCTCCCTGGCTATCCCTAACTGACCCGACGGACGGGATGGTTACTTTCAAAATCTGATTTGAAAAATAATCAAACCCTTTGAACTTAGAAAACACGAATATGCCTAACCCGAGGTTAGACTGAGTTGCGATGTAAATCTGCCCGGAACCAACCGGCACATCCAGTAATCGCAACAATATCTGTCTAATGTGAGTGGTCATGGCTTTAATCTATTTAATTAAAGCTAGAACAAGAATGGTAGGGTTAAGTTCACTAAGAACACTTAACCAGTTCAACATGATAATTAGACTGATGGGTGGGGTTAGGTTCAGACTGACACTTAACACATTTAAGCTAGAATGGGAGGGCTAAGTCCATAGAGACACTTAACCAAACTCAAGGTAGCAAAACGAGACTTGTAGGGGTTTAGTAAAGTTAATACACTTAGCCAAATTAATATGTTAACTAGACTAGAGGTTGGGGTTAAGTAAAATCTAATACACTTAGCCAATTTGATATGTTAGCTGGGCTAGACCGTAGGGTTAAGTAAACCTGAACACTTAACCATCAGGTTGTGATAAAGGAATGGGGTTAAGTCTAAAACATGAAGGGATAATACTTAACCATTAATAACATGTTAGTTAAGACAGACGGGCAAGGTTAAGTTAAAAAGGAACACTTAACCAATACATGGTGAATGGGTAGGGTTAAGTAATAAGAAATACTTAACCAATATAACTTGGTTTGTGGTGGGGTTTAGTCAACATGAATTAATGATAACACTTAACCAGTATAACAGGATGAATGAAGAGGGTTAAGTTGGCTTGAATTGACTAATGACACTTAACCAATCCAAATTGACGGGGAAGGGAACTAAGTAGTAAACCTTAGTTAAGAAAACATTGATTCTGGAAACTAAGTGGTAAATCTTAGTTAGTAAAACTAAGTAGTAATTATTAGTATAACACGGGAAGGAGCGAATGTCCGTCTGAGTAGAAAGAAGGCTCCAACGAATTGGGTTACGAAGCCCGAGGCTTCGAGGGGACGTGAGGGTACTCTTGGTATCCCTCTGTGAGGCTGCAGATGATCCGCTTGGGCCCACAGAGGTTAAGGTCTACGTAGAAGAACCAGGGGTATGCCTTGGTTGCGATACATGGCAACCTAAAGACTAGGATGGACCGGCGTGATTCGGCGAGCAAACGGAAGCCCTGTGATAGCGACTCGTCGTCTACCATCCATCTTCAGTCAATCGATATACGTGAAGCGGAAAGGCGGAGAACTCCAAAAGACCATATACTTGCTATCTAGTTATGGGTGAGGATGGCCATAGGATAGTGGGGCACCGAGGCTGGCGTATAGTTCTCATTTTTCAAGGTGTGCCTTTCATTAGTTGAGGGAGGGGTCAAGTGGGACCATAGCCACTGGAATAAAAACAGACCTTAGCATCTGCATCGGCAGATATCTGAAAGCTCCCGACCGAGTTCTATATTCCTTGATTTGCCCTGACAAAGGACTCGGGTCGCACATTACGGGACATGTGCATCTAGACAAGCGACAACGATTCGCGATACATGCATGGGGAAGTATAGGAACATATACCACTCTAGGTAGTGTGTCCTAGACTTGGGGGCATCGTTCGACAGGTAGCATAATTCCTAGTTGAACTAGGTGGCATAAATCCTGAGTCCGAGAAGCATTCAGCAGACAGCGTAAACTCTGGTTGAATCTAGAAGGCACTTGGTAGAAAACCCTAGATTAAATCTAAGTAACAAATAAATAAATGGATGCCTGAAGGCGGTGGAAAATACAGGGATTAGGATCACGTTAGCATTACTAGTTAGGACATTAGATAGCTGGTGCGGAGATATAGAAACCAGTATAATAAGGAAATAGCGAAGCGGTGAAAGTATTGGAGCGTATCCAGTTTATCTTATCTTAGCATATCTTGTGATCACCTTGTGTAATCTTGTTGACCCTATCGTCATGGTGTAATCTTGTATTCAGTTAATTCATGTCGTTTTGTTTTTTTCATGTTCACATGCTAGAAGTTACTGAACTTACTCAGGCTTTATGTCTGACTCTGTTTTTCTTTCGTCTTCTTTTCTTCCGTTACCCCCCCCCCCAGGTAGTAAAGGAGGGAATAGTTTCGCTCTGGTTAAGTTGGACTGCCACTTTTTCCCAGCTTGAAGATTTGTTGAAGTTTGCTTGGATTCTCTTTTCAGATGCTATGGCGGGCTCTTGCCAAAATCGGGGAATATAAATGTTGTTTTTATGCTTCTTTATTTTGTAAGACAGATGATACTCTGATATTGTAAAGAAACCATTGTACAAACTATTTTATCAATAAAGCAAAGTTTTATTTTCTGCTGTTTAATTTCTATCTGTCTTGTAATTTATCTGCATCTTTTAACCTAAATGCTCCACAGAACTTAGTGCATTCCCTTTGTGAGTGACACTAACGGATGTGGGGTGTTACAAAGAGTATTCAAAATGCCAGTGTTAAACTTAACAGTTCCTAGCAATAAATGCAGGAATTAAATCATGAAATTAAAAGTAGTTCACGCACCAGAAATATTTGAAATTCTCAGTTTATACTTCTCCTTACTGAACTGATTTGGTTCGAATGGTTTGGTGTGAGGAAAGAATGCATGGCAAGGTCCTTATATAGGTGTAGGAAAATGTAAAAAAAAGGGGGCATTTAGTGTATGTCTGATAAAGAGAAAACATTTCAGGAATTCTCTTTCTACTGAACATATGATTGAAAATAAAAGGCCTGTTCTCTCCTAGATACTGCGATGACATTACACTTTTCCCATAGCTTAACATGGCTACAATTAGCACAATGGTGCTTTGAAATTCCATGTGCGGTACAAAACATACCGCAATTGGCTGCCTATGTAAAATCACATTAATTGTTCTTGTACCAAACCATACTTCTCTCTAAATCTTGCATTGGTGAAACAAAAATGTAGCAGCTCTTATTTGTACCATAGTATGCTTAGATATTTTCGGTTTTCTAACTTCAGGTAGGCACATGACTCTATGATTTAACAAAAATATTATAAAAGCTTACTTTGCTTCCAAGGAGTGGCAAAAATTGAAATCCCTTAGTACTTAGAGGTTATGGCCAACATGTGAGTGTATATTTGATAGGATCCTAGGTAATCTAGCTGCTAAAATTCTAGTGCATAGCTATTTAGGCAAATCTTGTGTATAAATTCTCAAGTATGTGCAAATAATAAGAAAAATGGCATTTTAACTTAAGTACATGAAAAGTGGGTTTTTATTTTATAACTCCCTATTTACAATATGAACAAGTCTTGCGCAAAGAAAGATGGCCACCTAGATAATTTGATGCACATGTGAAAATAAATGGCTTTTTCTCTTGAAACTTTATTTTGTGAGCAAGAGTGGTTTTAGTATATGTATTTGTCCGGGTGCTTTTGTTTTAAAGCTCGAAAATTTACTTAAAACAAAAATTTGAACCCTTGGTATTAAATGAACAAGGTAGGTGCTAATACAAAAGAAATGGCATTTCATACTTGCTACACAAACATGTTTAAATGAGTTTACACAAATTCTATTATACACAAGTCTTTACATATTTGAATTGTTTAAAGTATGTAATTTAAATCGTATTTGTAAATTTGCACTTACGATCGATCAAAATTTGTATTAGCGATGTTAGATAAGCATCGGGTCATTACAGTTCATTAAGTAAGGGAGGTGGATTCATGGAACCGCGTGGGAGAATGAGGGTAGTGGAAGGTTAGGAGTCTGGTCATGGCTTGAAAAAGAAAATACACAAGAGCTGTGTTCATGAATTACAAATGAAGAAGGAAGGGGGAGGAGACTGGAACATGGCGTGGGTGGTGAAGAAGTTTAGAAGGGCCTGGGCGTTGTGGGCTTGGCCTAAAAAAAGAGAAAAAAGAATAAGAAGGACACGCACTGTTTCAGGTGTGCATTGAAGTCAGTGGAGCATTTTTAACATGAACATATTGAATAGGAGATTGGCCTGGACAAGCTAATAAAAAAGTAATTATTTTATAATTATGATTAAATTAATTTTATTTAAATCATTATACTAAAAATATTGATAATTCGTTCATGGATTATCATAATGTAAAGAAACTGGCGGCGTTGGAACTGTATCGGGGAAGCCTACACTATCAAGCTATTTTGGATGGCTTCAGAACTGTTGGAAATTCCATTTAATTTTAAATTGTTGTTTAAAATTAAATGAAAACCACTTGAATCGTCAGATGATTAAACGGTGAGTTAACTCTCACGCTTTCTGAAATACTATGATGTGTTAAGTTCATATTTATTTTTGATAATATAAAATTGTGTGATTGGATGAATTGGATGATTTATTGGTTGTTTATTGCTTGGATGTTTATTATTTTGTAGTTGGTTATCGTGGTTTATATTCAGTCATTTAAATAATTTGGAGTAGAATTCTATTTTATAAAATAATGAGCTGTCATGCAGGGAACAACAGGATGGAGGGATCTAACCGGATTCCTAAAATAATTGGTATGTTATTATATTATTCATATATGAATTGTTTATTTCCAAATATCTTTATAAACTGATTGGATATTGATTTTTAATTGGATATTGGTCGTTGAATTTAAATTCAACGATCGTTTGATTTTAAATCAATAAACAGTATTGAATCAATGGCTGACAGTGAATGGTTTAAACCCGTCTTTTACACTTTGATGTGCTGTCAAGCGAATTAATGCAAAATGAAGTTATAAAATTTATTTTTATAACTGAATCAAAGTTTCAAATTTATAGTTAGGCGTTATATAAATATATCAATATTTGTAATCATATTTTACAACAACAATTATTAAACGATTTATATAATATATTTGTTTGTTTATAATAAGTAAGGATGCCTAGAATTAGCCAAAAGGTTAATAAGCTGAGCTAATTGTTTTCGGAAAAGCAATGAAGCGAGTTATATTTAATTTATTATATTTTTAATTAATTTAATAAGAAGGATTATGAAACACAAATTAACAAATTAACTGTCGTTCAGGTTGACTTAGTCAACCATTTAAGTTGGGTTTGTTTAATTATTTTGTTAGCTTAATAGAAATGGTTTTACAAAATAATTGTTTTAAAACTTAACAGGTGATCTTAGAAATTAATTAGTCTTTAATAATTGTGATTTAAAATGATTATCGGGTTATTTATTTTTATTCAATAGACAATTATTCTAGTAACAAAATTAACTACGTTTACTGTAGTTAGGGGTAAAGTTTATTATTATTTTAATTAATAATAAATCAATTCATTTTTAATTGGGATTTGTTTAAAGAAGTAATCGAGTGAGATTTAATTAAAAACTGTAAAGGGTTCGATAAAGGAGTTTATAAACCAAGTTTACAAACAAGGTTTGTATATGGCATTTATGAAGTTAATGCGATAAATTTAACTAATATTTACCTAGTTAAATATAAAAAATGAAATTAAAGTATGATTTTAAAATAATTTAGTAAATAAATTGTAATAAAGAATTTTGGTAAAGGAATCGTTAGGTGAATTTTAAATTCTAAAATCTGAATTTCATAAACGACGTTATAAAAGGGATTTTTAGATAATGTGTAGTTTAAGATAAACATTTGAGTTGAGTAACAAGATTTAGACTTAAAAGGGGTTTCCCAAGATGCGAAGGAAAAATATTTGTAGAATTTGGTTTTTTTTAAAAGTTGATAAATGGATTTGAATTATTCAATCTAAAGATTTAGTTTTTTTAAGAGGCGATATTAAATGGTTTTTGATGAAATGTTTGACAATGAATCATCGTGATATAATCCAAGTTATAAATAATATAATATAAAAACTTTTACGAAGGGTTAATAAACAACGCACTTAATCCTCGAATTAAGTAGAAATGCTTATAAACAACTAAGATTACTAAAGTAAGAATATGGTTCATAAATCATTTTTTTAATAAAATGGAAAATGAGAATGGATTGATATGTTTTGAATTATGAACTTCTATCTATTCTAATATAAGAACGTTGTCAGTCAAGGATTAAGAGGTAAATAAAATACTCCAACTTGGACGACATCACTATTATCAAGGGATAGTATTAGTTTGTAATGGTAAAGGTGATAAAAAGAAAATTTTGTGAATATATAAAAATATTTCCAAGTAACAGAAATAACAAAGTGTTTGAAAATATAAAAAGATATTTCCAAATAAAGGATATAAGTGAATTTTATGTGAGATATAACGATATTTCAAGATAAAAGAAATAAGGGGAGAAGTATTTATTTTGAAGAGATAAATATAGATTGTTGTTTTCAAAATAACGGAAACAGGAGGATAAATATATATAATCGATTTCTAAGAATTGATGGAATATTTTGAAAGACCCGAGCTGCCAATATACTTGACGGTATTGTTTGACTAATCTGATTGGATGATTGTTTTGGATGAAGATTTTTGAGATTGATAGTTAAAAAAACCAATTATCAATAAAATATCCTATTGGACATTTGACGTGTAATTTCGAACAGTCCGAGATGGGAACTAGACCCAAAACCACTTCGAACCAACTGTACGCTCGAGACTAAGTTGTAGACTTACAAAGGTGGAGCATTGAGGACCATGGATCTTCATGAGCGGAAGAACTACTCGTTGAATTCCTTAGGGTAGCTCCCGAAGATTTTTGACTTGTGATTCTGTTGTGATTGAAATTTTCGGATTGGAAGGACTTCTCGCCACTAATCCTTGGGGTGATTCCTATATAGGATGTGGTAGGAATGTGCCTTCGGTTCATTCTGTTCCTGGATGACTTGTATGGATGAATGTCTGACAGAGTATTTCCTGAATGATCACGTACGTTGATTTTTACAAATATATCAAGTTTGATGGCGGAGAATTAATTCTCTTGCTTAACACCCAGAGTGTATTATTGGACGTTAATTAGTAATATGATGGATCTGATGATGTGGCATTTAAAGTAAATAATGATGTGATGTTCGGAAAAGGTAAACGAGACCTCAAGCCTCATCAACCAGGAAATGACAGAAATCAGACATGCAACATGTCTAGGTGAATCATTCCTAAGCAGGATATATTATCACCATCTTAATAAAAATCATATTTGTTCTTCTTTCGTTTCTGTATCTCCCGGGAATTACGGCGGTCGCTCGACAAAATGTCGTAGGGTGACAATATATTCGATACACTTAAGCTAAATGAGTGGTCGGTCATATGTGGCCGGTTTGCAAGATGTTCTTGTTGAACCAAGTGCATTTTCCTCTAGAGGTGCACTTTCGGAAGGTGGTCCTATACCTTATCATAGTTGGAATCCAATCTCCAATAAGTGTCATGCGGTTTTTGATTAAATACTATATATATAGAGCGTGAGATGCAAGCATTCTACTAGATGGTTATTTATTGTGGTTTAATAGACATTATTATAATATCATCGGATTTTGATATATCAAAAATATTTTGGGTTATCGTAAGGTAAAAACCATCCATGTTAATATATGGACTGGTCTTACGATTATCCTTTTCTTTTAAAAAGGATTTACTAAAGTTAAACAAGTTGGTTGCAATATGAATTTATCAATGAAAGTATTCCTGACTGATCCGGGTGAATTTTGCTTTGCTTCAAAAGTGCTGGGGTCAGAACGAGTATATTATCAGGATAGGTTCTGCTTGGAGTTTTCAGAAGAGGATCTGAAGTCGAGACGTATATCTGTATTTATTGGTAATAAGTTATTACGCTATGTGTGTTATATTGAATGTATGTATATTCTATTATTGTAATATGTATATAGTTCATTTTGTATAAAACATTTTGATATATTATATTTTATTCGTTCCGCTGTTCTTATTCGTCTATTCTAGTATTTATTTCTTTCTTCTCTCACCCTCTAACTTCTTTCTAATAACAAATCTAGGATTTCGATACTAGAATTTCTCGCAAATGATACAGGATTATGTATTATTGTTATAAAAAATTCGAGCGTCAAATATTCCGGGAAGTTGCAGCGCTATCAAAGCTAACGATTTAGTAATAACCTTGTCTCTGTGGCGTAACTCAACAGAGATTGGATTAGTAATACCATAGATTGAATTTAAGTATATATATACAAGAGCGCGTATTTGTAATTTGATATAAAATTATTTTTACTGTTTTGTCAAAATTATATTATTATATATATGGACATAATTTTCCTAAATTATAGTATTGATTTGCATGATTTGAATGGAAATTCAAATTGGTTTCTAAATTGGGATGGTTTAATTAAAAAAAAGATTTCACTTATGAAATCAATTATATAATAATGAAATGGAAACCAATAAGTTATTAACCAATTGATATTAAAATATGTTAATCCAACATGACGACAAACAAGTAAATATTAACATTGAATATTTAGATTTAACCAAACCAATTGAATTTGATAAATAATTGGATGGTTATATTAAATTGGTTATGCCATGTTTATTTGATATATGTTTGATGGTTGAATAGAATTCATCGACAGCTTACTAATAAGTTGAATAAATTGAAGACTAGAAATGAATTCATAAGTAATAAACTGAATGGAACTATATGGAACTAAATAATTAACCCTTGTTAGTTTGGAAACTGTATAGTCATACTTGTTGATTCATATTTGAACCTTATGTGTAATTATTACTTATACGATGAATTGAGTTGAATACAGGTACTAAAAGGCTATGGAAATTGGTTTTGGTTGAGTAACTCGCATATAAGTTGCGCCAGTATGCTCAGCAGTGCTCGTATAAGGTACGCTTACACAAAAATATAAAATTTGGGTTTTTGAATTTTGTTTTCTAACCGTATGGGTTAATGTATATATTTTATTGAACCTGCAGTATTGCAGAAGTCCCTCTGTACATGAGAGACTTGCAAATTTTTTTCAAAAATTTAAGGTATTAGAATATTTTTGACATTTATATTAAGGCAATGAAATAATTTTTCCTATTAAAACTATTTTTGAAATGATAATAGGTTTGAATATTTAATTTGGTTTCAAATGTTGATTTGGAAATGTAAAAAGATTTATAATTATTTATTTAATGAAGTTTGAATGTATAATTTATATTAAATTATAAACGAGCTCGTAACATTGCGGTAGTTCGTAATATTACGTTTTGAACTTCAAGTGAATATACATAATCCTTTTTAAGTCGGAATTTTGTGAAACAAGAATTGCTTGAATCTTTATTATTATAACTTTATGATGGAAGAGAAAAATTAAGATTTTATCCCGTAGATTTTGAGTTATGTCCAAATCAAATTTTCAAATAGTCTCTATGGAATCTTTTGTAAATTATAACGATTTATTTAATAAATAAAATGGGTTTTTAACAAATTAAAACTCGTTTTAACCTAGAAGGTGATAAAAATGGTTTTAAACAGTTATATATGCTAATTAAAGTGAACAAGAGTTTTTGAAATAATTCGGTAATGTTGATTTGGCAAAATTGTCAATTTTGTACATATTTAATCCAGTTAAAATTAGTCAATTTTAAAGTAGTGACGGATTTCAACGAAACCAATTCCATTAGATCCACAATAATATATTATTATCCGATTTAAACATTTGTAATGCTTGAAATTACCGTTTGGTCATACAAATTAGAAACGCTAGAAATTTATTTATTTTAGATCGATCCAAACCATCGATTATTAATTTATATCTTTTCCGTATGTTTAAATTAAATCTTGAAATGTTTTCCGGTATATTCAAAATAACAGTTAAGGCTAGAAATGCCGGTCTGATTTTTCGAATCGATTTCCAGAGTCGTGAGATATTTTACAAAGGGTAACGTAGTTTTCAAATTTTAAAACAAAATCTAATAAAATTGTACGGAATCTCTACACTACATTATCCAAATCTCACAGCAAATCCTAACCAAAGATTTCACCATGAAAACCGAATTTGCCAT
Organism: Allium sativum; assembly: GCA_030737875.1. Taxonomy (NCBI): domain Eukaryota; kingdom Viridiplantae; phylum Streptophyta; class Magnoliopsida; order Asparagales; family Amaryllidaceae; genus Allium; species Allium sativum. The sequence continues at coordinate 784,815,338 of CM060916.1, read as the reverse complement.
GCCTATACAAATCTTTATCTCAGCCTATCTCTGCTGCAAATCCTATCTAGAAATAACTTAGCAAATCACAATCCTAATACATGTTACAAATCTGGCTCAGCTCATTTTTACAACTAATGTGCAATTCTATCCGACCAGAAGACAATTTATCGCCAGGCTGGCTTATTCTCAGAAGTCAAAACTTGGCTCAATTATATTTTTCCCATATCTTATCTTCTACTGCAAGCCATGTGGAAGCATTCAATAAGATTAGGCTAACATCTTTAACTGGATAAAATATAAAATAAATATAAGTTTAATAAAAAAGAGAGCAACATGTACTGTCTTGTCTTATTCCATTTATTATAAACTGCACATATAAATAAATAAGGGAACCCGCATCCATTTCTATCCATTTGCACATGAAATGAACGGACCCAATCTCACCAACCTTTCCCTTCGTGTTCCCTCGATCCACGACATCAACTACAAAACTTTCAATACTGAACTTCTTCGGTCTCTCGAGCTCTTGTGAATGAACGGTGGAGATGGAATTCTCTGTTCCGTGATGGCCGGAAATGAGGCGAGAAGTGGGGAGGTACGTGAGCTAACAGCGGTGGAGGGGTGCATCGTGATGACTGAGAGTCCTGCTGTCAACGGAAGAGGCTCGACCATCGGTTTTGGTATCATCTGATCGTCAGCAGGTGGTCGGCATTTGCAGCAGCGAATGAAGTTTGTTTCGTTCGTGGTGCGAGTTGTTCTATAGGGTTCGTCAGGTTAGGGAGCTCAGCATTGGGTCAATGGAAACTGGAGGGGGTCTCCCTGATGATTGCCGAAGGACTGGCGCCGGGGTGTAAGATGCAGCGGTATGGTCGGCATGCGGAGTGAAGAGAGAAGTGTGTTCATAGTAGAAGTGGGGATCACGTTGAGTTGTTGAGTGGTGAAAGGAGAACGGGAGTTCGTGAGGTAAGGGAGGTGGTTTCATAGAACCGCATGGGAGAATGAGGGTAGTGGAAGGGTGGGAGTCTGGTCATGGCGTGAAAAAGAAAATACACCGGAACTGTGTTCATGAAGCTACAAATGAAGAAGGAAGGGGAAGGATACTGGAACGTGGCGTGGGTGGTGAAGAGGTTTAGAAGGGCTTGGGCGTTGTGTGCTTGGCCTTAAAAAAAAAAAAAAAAAAAAAAAAAAGAAGGAGAAGCCCTATTTGAGGTGTGCATTAAAGTTAGTGGAGCATTTTGAACATGAATATGTTGAAAGGGAGATTGGCCCGGATAAGTTAATACAAAAATTAATTTTTTTATTTTATAATTAACATTAAGTAATTTCATTTAAATCATTGTACTTATAAAATTGATAATCCGTTCATAGATTATCAGAATGCAAAGAGACTGGTGGCGATGGAACCGTATCGGGAAAGGCTACACTATCAAGCTATTTTGATTGGCTTCGGAACTGTTGGAAATTCCATTTAATTTTAAACAGTGTTTAAAATTAAATGAAAACCACCTGAACCATTGGACGATTAAAATGGCGAGTTAACTCTCACGCTTTCTGAAATATTATGATGTGCTAAATTCATATTTATTTTTGATAGTATAAAATTGTGTGATTCGATGAATTGGATGATTTATTGGTTGTTTATTGCTTGGATGTTTAATATTTTATCGTTGGTTGTCGTGGTTTATATTCGGTCATTTAAATAACTTGGAATAGAATTCCATTTTATAAAAATGAGCTGTGATGCAGGGAAGAATAGGTTGGAGGGATCTAACTGGATTCCTCAAATAATTGGTACGTTATCATATTATTCATATATGAATTGTTAATTTCCATATATCGTTATAACCTGATTGAATATTGATCGTTGAATTTAAATTCAACGACCATTTGATTTTAAATCAATAAACATTATTGATTCAATGGTTGACAATGAATGGTTTAAACCCATATTTTAGACTTTGATGTGCCATCAGGCGAATTAATGCAAAATGAAGTTATAAAATCTATTTTTATAACTAAATCGAAGTTTCAAATTTATAGTTAGGCATTATAAATATATAGATATTTGTAGTCATATTTTACAACAAATGATTTATATAATATATTTATTTGTTTATGATAAGTAAGGAAGCCTAGAATTAACCAAAAGGTTAATAAGATGAGATAATTGTTTTAAAAAATCAATGAAGCGAGTTATATTAAATTTATTATATTTTTAGCTAACTTAATAAGAAGGATTATGAAAAACAGGTTAACAAGTTAACTGTGGTTCAGGTTGACTTAGTCAACCATTTAAGTTGAGTTTGTTTAATTATTTTGTTAACTTAATAGAAATAGTTTTACAAAATAATTGTTTTAAAACTTAACAGGTGATCTTAGAAATTAATTGGTCTTTAATAACTGTGATTTAAAATGATTACCGAGTTATTTATTTTTAACCAATAGACAATTGTTCTAGTAACGAAATTAACTACTTTTACTATAGTAAGCGGTAAAGTTTATTATTATTTTAATTAATAATAAATAAATTACTTTTTAATTGGGATTTTTTAAAGAAATAATATAGTCAGATTTAACTAAAAACTGTAAAGGGTTCGATAAAGAAGTTTATATACCAAGTTTACAAACAAGGTTTATATATGACATTTATGAAGCTAGTGCGATAAATTTATCTAAGATTTACCTAGTTAAAGATAAATAAACAAAATTAAAGTAAGTGTAATGGCTCGAATTTCTGTACCGTTTGGGTTGACTAATTACACCTCACGTCCAACCCAAATTGCACAAAAATACGAATCATTAATAGAAAGAGGTTAGAGTGTGAGAAATTGAAAGAAAGAGAAATTAGAATAGAAGAAAAACAAAGAGCAAAAATCTCATGGCAGAACGAATAAAATATATTAAATAACATAACTTTTGAAATACAAATTAGTAACTGTATATACATACCATCATCAAAGCACCACAACCATTTCTGGAACATTTATAAACACCTGTTTCCAGATACAAACATAATACACAGCGGAATATATGATAGTCTCTATCTAACTGGTGAAGCCTTCTGCTTCAAGCTCCTCTAAGTAAATCTGTAAAATCTTGACTACTTAACTACCCGTACAAATTTGGGCACCCAAGAGTTTAGGGAAAAACAAAACAAAATACACTTTGGGTCAGTCATAGGACTGGTGTGAATAAACTCCAACCATTTGTTTAACTTTCAAAATCCTTTCAAAAGAAAAGATAATTTTAAGACCGATCCACACATAAACACGGATGGTTTTTCCCTTACGATAATCAAAATGTTTTTTGATATCAAATCCAGTGATATTATAATAATGTTTGCATCAAATAAATAGAATCTAGCGGAACACTTGCATCACACGCTCCATATATAATATAAAATCGATAATCGCAGGGTGCTTATTGGAGATTGGATTTCCAACATGACAAGGTATGGAACCACCTTCCGATAGTGTATCTCTAGAGGGGAATACACTGGGTTCAACAAGAACGTCTTTCAACCCGGCCCACACATGGATGACCACTCATTTAACTTGAGTGTGCCGAGCATATTATCACCAATGGTTTTGATCAGCAACCGTTACCGAAAGCATACAGTAGTGAATAATATAAGAAGCAAATGAAATTTCTCTAGATCAGGTGATAATACCCCTAATGGGAGTGACCCACTTGGCCATGCTTCCTACCCGATTTCTATCATTTCCCGGTTGATGAGGCTTGAGGTCATGATTATTTTTCAGAACATCTTGCCACCATTTACTTTGAATATCACGTCGTCAGACATTCATCCATACACGTTGCCCTGGACTGGGCAAACCGAAGGCACCATTCTATTAATCCATCTTGGGCAATTTCTACCTCGGATTAACAGAACAACCCTTGCATTTTACTCCGTCTTCAATTATCTTCAGCATAAGTCAATTCGTAACGCTTATGCCAATACGGAGTGGTTTTCAGATATTAAACCTGATCTCGGTCTCTCCGTATTGACCACGGAGGCATAAAATAAAACAAAATTTGATAGTCGGTGATTTAACTATCAAAGGAAACATCCATACAATCAATGATCCTATTTCCAAATGGAAATTTCTATCGATCAACCATCAAACAACATTGGGTCCTTTTTACTTAATTTCTTATTAAATTATCATTTTCCATTTTTCTTATCTTTTCTTGGATATTTTTCAAGGCTTGCTCATCTCCTCGATCATTGGAAAACATTTATATATATAAAAAATTATCCATTTTTCAGAAAGTATCTCTTATTATGGTTGGAAAACATTTCAATATATTCACAGATTCTTATTTTCTATATTTAGAAAATATATGTTATCCACATTGGAAAATACTTCCAATCCCTATTTTTACTTCTCAGTAACCACATTATTTCATTTCCTATACTTAAAAAACAATTCTAATTTTATTTGGAATACGTTCCCAAATTCCATTTATCTAAATTAACCGATATTATAAAAAATATCGTTATAATAACTCAACCCATTAATCTTTCATTAACTAACTGTATCACTAACAAACTCTCGCTACCGAACCTTAACCATTTCTCAGTCAATCATGAAATTAATCAAGTCGGGGTATAATTACCACTTAGACCTTAATTGAAAAACATTCTTAACTTTGGAATAGTCAAAACTTACAACTTCAAACAAAACATCGCTTACAGACTCTCAGATTCAATCTAGAAATCCACTTTTTTCACAAAAAAATTGATTATAGCGGTAGCGTTATAATCGTTGTTTCCAAATATTTGATTTATAAAACATTAATCATAATGACAGCATTAAAATCGCTGTTTAGATTTATAAAACATTTATTATAACGGTAGTGTTATAATCGCTGTTTACAAATTTTTGGTTTATAAAATGTAATTTGTATTTATTCATTTTAATAAATAAATTTATAAGTAAATAAACAAATAAATAACTAATTAAACTTGATTCAAATTGAAAGTAAAAATAACTACTTCCCTAAATTTGATAAATCAAATTTCAATAAATAACTCGCTTTCGAAAAATCTATATTCGATTAACATTACGAATATCAGAATAAATCTACTATTTCAAATCATCTCAAATTCTATTGTATAATAAACTATTTTCATAAACACCTGTTTTCAAATCGTTGTTCATTTCAAAATATGAGTATCATTCCTTAATAGGAATCTAGGCTGGTTATCAAGTCAACTTGATTTCTATTTTTAAACATCATTATAGTTTCAAATCGAGTAATTAATAAATTCACACCCTATTCGACATCATTTATAAATTTCAATTATAAACCGCTACTAACACCTTCCTACTCATATAAACAATTTAACTTTTCCTTATAAAAACGTATTTACGCGCTATACATGCCATAGCTTATGAAATCGATTAATTTGGTTCCTACCGCTCCTTTCTGTTTTAAAAATTCTAACTAAGAAAAATATTGAATTATTCCAAAACATCGAGTTGTGTGTATATATATATATATATATATATATATATATATTTCTATAGCCATAAATACTGAAATATTAGCTTTTTAATAGATTCATCTAAATTATAGAGTTTAAATATCCTTTCAAAAAATGAACTATTAAAATTCAATATGGCTGAATTCTAGTTATAATCCCTTGGATTTATCTCACTTTATTTTATATTTCGAACTTCGGAATAAAACCAATCGTTTTCCCGTTTTAAAACGATTCTCCATTTGAATTCAATTTCCTCCAACTCAAATTTCTTCTATGCTACTGGGTTTAGATCCCATTTCAAATATCGATGTTAATACCAATTTCCATTTTTCTTATATAAATTCAAATTGAATTTATATTTTAACTTATCCTATGATAAATATTTTATTTAATTTATAAACATCGTTATAAATAACTTCCTTTTTTATCCACTTAAACAAGTTTCTATTTCCAGTATATTTGAAATCTAATTTCTATTTTGGAAATAATTCCCTTTTAAAATCTCAAAATTCTTTTCTACATTCTAAAATATTTTGTGGTATTTTAAATACTAAATTTATAGGACCAGTGTAATTCAACCACAACATAATTAATCAACGATCATATATCGTAATAAATAAATAAAACAGTAAATAAATTGTTGAGGAATCCAGTTGGATCCCTCCAACTTGTTTCCTTGCATCCACGGACGTTAATCAACATCAATAATATAAATTTCGCATCAAGATGAAATGTCATAGTAAGCAGTATTAATAATCGATCAACGATATAACTATATCAACCATTCAACCAATTTTATCAACCATTCATTCAAACAACCATCACACCATATAAAATTACGATATATATAAATTTAAAATTCATTTATAAAAATTTAAATAAATCAGAGTTAGTGAGATTACTCACATTGGTTCTCAATTGATGATTCTGCTTTTATTTCATTTAAAATCAAACAGGCGTTTGATTTTATCATGAAATTTCAGCACATCTGTTCTCAGCCACATTTGCTCTACAACGAAGATTTCTTTGTTGTGATTCCAACATGACCGTCTTCGTCGGATTCTGTTAACATGTCACTATGTTATACATATTATAATATTAACATTGGTTTTTAATAAATTATCGTTAACTTAATTTAATAAAAATAATTAAGTAATTAACCTTTAACTTAATTATATTACTTACATTTAAAATATTTTTAATCTTTCTCCTTCCCTTTGTAATTAGAACCCATCCACGATTCATCATCCAACAACAACACATCCCCTTCACTTTCAAATGCAGCACCCCCAATACACTTGCTCCTTTCGTTTAAACACAATAACCCACCAGCACATCCTTACTTCACGTCTGTAACCAAAACCCCATAGCTTCTTCACCACAACTTCACTCCACCACAAACCACAACTCCTACAATCTGTATGAACGCTCTCCTTCATATAACTACAACATTTAAAACAACCTGAAGCATTTCTCCGTTTAAAGCCATTCCCTCATCTTGTAACAACTCATGCATGCCTTTTTGCCCATTTCGTTATAATCCATAACTTCCTAGTTCAACGTACTCGCTCCCCCTTATTTCTTCACTGGTTTCGGAAACAACCCATCCTACGTTTAACTCATCTTCCCCAAAGAACAGCCCGCCTACAGTACTTGTATGATGGCCCCTCACTAACACATTAATCCTTCCTCTCCACTTCGGTTAGAAGCTGTTGCCCTCTCCATTAGTCGCAACCTTCCTCACCGAATTTGCATTTGATACTTCACGATTCCCAAATCAATTTCACCAAAAATCTCTACTTCCAATATCTTCGCCTTCCCATCTGACCCTCTCCATTACGTTGAATTCAAACATCACTGGAGTCTGCGGCTTGAAGCCCCTCGGCCATGCCATACACCAGGTAGAGAACACAATCCATCAAAGTTCATCTCTACATGTTACTCAACCTTATCTAACCAAACACAGCTCTCAAAACTTGATTCAATGCACCAAAATCACAAAATCATTAACCCTACAATTCAATATATGTATACGCAGCGAACGAGACTGCCACCGAGCCCAGCGATTTTGATATAAGGATGGAGCACAATGAACAAGAATCCCAACATATCAAACGATTTTAATTTTCGTTAAGAGATTGATTTTTAAGAAATTTTGGAAGTCACGGTTAAATTTTGTTTGTGGAGGCTGCTTCGTTTGTTGACTGAACAGGAACTTTTATAAGGGTTAGAATGGATACGATGTTATATAATAAGATTTAGGAATATATTCGGAATATTCTAACGCTATTTATCTTTGGATGTTTTCTATTCGTTTGAGCATATACAAAATCCATTCATGATGAAAATGGATCTCCTGCTATATTCCGGACCCAACGAAACTTGTTTCGTTGAAATCAGAGTCCATTTAGAAAATTTGCGAAAATTTGAATATTAATTTTGTTGATTGATTCACGTTTATTTTACGTATACCCATAAAATAACTCCGATAGGCTCGAAATCTGAATTCTTACAATAATTAAATATTCTGGACACGATGGAATTGGTTTCGTCGAAAACGAAGGTCATTTGAATAATAACACTTTTTAAGGGTCCATTTTAAATTAAAACAAATCAGTTTTAAAATACCTCAATATAACAATAATAAAATATTGAAATCAAACATACTCAGGTAGAATTTTATATAGTATCAACATAAAATACTTTTGGATGGGGTTCAAACCAAATCGATATTCAGTATATTAGAAACCCCTTTTATTTTATATAATAAATCGTTATATTTTTAATAACGAATTCCATAGCGACTATTTGAAAATTTGATTTGGATATAAAACAAAATCTACAATATGAAATCTTGATTTTTCTCTTTAATTAGAAAAATATAATCAAATAGGTCCGACCGTTTCCCGTTTCAAAGAAATCTGACATATATTGGATCCTGTATACCCAATTGAAGTTAAAAAAGTAATATTACGAACTACCACGACATTACGAGCTCGTTTCAAATTAAATAATAAATCATACTTCAGCCGTTGTTTTTAATAAATAAATTCCATATAAATTTCCATATATATTTCTAATACAACATTTAAAATAATTTAAATGCTGAAAATAAATCGGCAAAAATATGGGTTGTTACATTCCTTACCCTCACAAGAATTTCGTCCCTGAAATTGCTAAGCAGCAAAAATGTTGTCACTCTAACTCCTCATAACCTACTTAGTTGAAATCTTATATTCCATATCTTTATGACCCAGTTCTTACTCGACCTTAGAATTCTCATACCAATACTCGACCATTCATAATTCTTTCCAAATGATCTTTCACCATTTTTGGACAATCCCTCACCACTTTCTTGTCTTCAATCCATATGCTCTTCTGCATATCCACACCCATTCCAATAGATTTTAAATCCATTTGCCCATTTCATTATTCCACCTGAAATTTTATTAACCAATTTTGGTTTTCTTATTTCGATTACTATTAACAACTCATTTTTAAATTATCAAAAAGTTTCTTGAGAAATTTCTAACTCTTTAAATTTTCGAAAAATTTCGCCAGCATCTCCCTTGTGTGGCTCAATTGGTACAATCACAACTCGCCTTTCTAGGCCTTCTCCAATCCAAAAGAAAATAAAAAAGCCAAGAGGCTTGCCCCATCGGCTCATAAAACCATCAAACCCAAGTTATATTGTAAACATGTATCTTTTTATCGGACATAATTCTATCTCTTGCATTTGCTTCCATTTAATATCTGCTCGGTATACTTATATCCATTTCCAGTTGGTATCAAATCAATCCAACTTCCAGTTTTTAACTCTCTAATCAACTTTTGATGAGTTCACTTCCATTCTCTATCAATTCAAATCTGATTTCTATTTAAGTCAATCCACTTGCTATACTTGAATCCAAATTTATCGCAATTCAATTTCAATTAAAAATATCCAACATATATTTAACTTGCTTATTCATAAGTCGAATTCATATTAATATTTCGAATCTCAACATTTTTCTTTATTTAATTTCATTCGAAATTATATCTAATTCAATCCACTTTTATTTAGCTTAAGTTAAATTTCAATTCATTTGATGTAATTTTACCATTTCAATCTATTCAACTTATACAAGTTAAATTTTAATTTAAGAATATAAATTCCCGGGTTTTGTTTCAAATTGGTCTGAAATAATAAGTATATATTTATAATCAACTCAATTCAAAACATTTGAATTTCTAAACAACTCTATTTTTATCAAACAAATTACATTAATAAGCCTATTATGGTAGCAATCCATCACTTAGAAACTCGAAAATGAACACCGATAATGTTTCGACCCATTATCAGAATTATTTTCTTGCCACTAAAGTGATTTCAATGCTTAATCATTTTAAAAATCAATTTAAAAACCATTCTTATTCAGAAATACCTTAGGTAATGCTATATTACTTTATAATACTTAAGAAATATTTCTAAACACCAGGGATTTAAGTTCCAATTCTAGTTTGAACTTAATCCTGGTTTATCTCATTTGTATACATTATCCGTATACAAATTATATAACCATTCAATATTTCCTAATTCCATTTGATTGTAATAATAATCAACGCATTCATTTATAATAATTTAGAAATTATTCCTTTTATATTAAAAATACTTTTTGGGCAAAATTATTTCATTTACCCATTTTAAAACAATACTATATCGAATTGCTTTGTTCAAGAGTTTAGAAACACCTATCGATACAGTTGTAAATTCTGTATTGACCAGAATTCATAAACCACTCAACAAATCAATCAACACAATATATAAATAATTTTATATCAATCTACATATACGCACTCTTAGATATATACTCAAACTCAACTTAGGGTATTACTAACCCCATCTCTATTGAGTTACGCAACATAGCCAAGGTTACTACTCAACCTTCAGCTTTGATACCAAATGCAATGGCCCGTATTTCCTACCCTTTGAGTTGACTAATTACACCTCACATCCAACCCAAATCGCACAAAAATACGAATCATTAATGGAAAGAAGTTAGAGTGTGAGAAATAGAAAGAAAGACAAATTAGAATAGAAGCAAACGAAAAGCACAAATCTCATAGCGGAATGAATAAAATATATTAAATAACATAACTTTTGAAATACAAATTAGTAACTGTATATACATGCCATCATCAGAGCACCACAACCATTTCTGGAACAATTATAAACACCTGTTTCCAGATACAAACATAATACATAGCGGAATATATGATAGTCTCTAACTAACTGATGAAGCCTTCTACTTCAAGATCCTCCAATTAAATCTTTAAAATCCTGACTACTTGATTGCCCGTACAAATTTGGGCACCCAAGAGGTTAGGGAAAAACAAAACAAACTAAACTTTGGGTCGTTCATGGGACTGGTGTGAGTAAACTCCAACAATTTGTTTGACTTTTAAAAATCCTTTCAAAAGAAAAGATAATCGTAAGACCTATCCATACATAAACACGGATGGTTTTTCCCTTACGATAATCAAAATATTTTTTGATATCAAATCCAGTGATATTATAATAATGTCTACATCAAATAAATAGAATCTAGCAGAATGCTTGCATCTCACGCTCCATATATAATATAAAATCGAAAATCGTAGGGTGCTTATTGGAGACTGGATTTCCAACATAACAAGGTATGGAACCACCTTCCGATAGTGTATCTCTAGAGGGGAATACACTGGGTACAACAAGAACGTCTTGCAACCCGGCCCACACATGGCTGACCACTCATTTAACTTGAGTGTATCGGGCATATTATCACCGACGGTTGTGATCAGCAACCATTACCGAAAGCATACAGTAGCAAATAGAATAAGAACCAAATGAAATTTCTTTAGATTAATTGATAATACCCTAATGGGAATGACCCACTTGGCCATGCTGCCTGCCCGATTTCTGTCATTTCCCAGTTAATGAGGCTTGAGGTCACGATTATTTTTCAAAACATCTTACCACCATTTACTTTGAATATCACGTCGTCAAACATTCGTCCATATACGTTGTCTCGGGATTGGACAAACCGAAGGCACCATTCTATTAGTCCATCTTGGGCAATTTCTACCTCGGATTAACAGAACAACCCTTGCATTTTACTATGTCTTCAATTATCTTCAGCATAAGTTAATTCGTAATGATTATGCCAATATAGAGTGGTTTTCAGATATTAAACCTGATCCCGGTCTCTCCGTATTAACCAAGGAGACATAAAATAAAACAAACTTTGATAGTCGGTGATTTATCTATCAAAGGAAACATCCATACAATCAACGATCCTATTTCCAAATGGAAATTTCTATCGATCAACTATCAAACAACATTGGGTCCTTTTTACTTAATTTCTTATTAAATTATCATTTTCCATTTTCTTATCTTTTCTTAGATATATTTCAAGGCTTGCTCATCTCTCCGATCATTGGAAAACATTTCCATATATCACAAATTATCCATTTTTCAGAAAGTATCTTTATTATGGTTGGAAAGCATTTCAATATATTCACAAATTCTTGTTTTCTATATTTAGAAAATATATGTTATCCACATTGGAAAATATTTCCAATCCCTATTTTAACTTCTCATTAACCACATCAATCCGTTTCCTATACTTCAAAAACAATTCTAATTTTATTTGGAAAGCGTTCCCAAATTCCATTTATCTAAAGTAACCGATACTATATAAAATATCGTTATAATAACTCAACCCATTAATCTTTCATTAACTAACTGTATCACTAACAAACTCTTGCTACCAAACCTTAACCATTTCTCAGTCAATCATGAAGTCAATCAAGTTAGGGTATAATTACCTCTCAGACCTTAATTGAAAAACATTCTCAACTTTGAAATAGTCAAAACTCACAACTTAAAACAAAACATCGCTTACACGACTCTTAGATTCAATCTAGGAATCTACTTCTTTTACAAAAAAACATTGAATAAAACGGTAGCGTTAAAATCACTGTTTCCAAATATTTGATTTATAAAATATTAATCATAATGGCAGCTTAAAATCATTGTTTAGATTTATACAACATTCATTATAACGGTAGCGTTATAATCGCTGTTTACAAGTATTTAGTTTATAAAAATATAATTTGTATTTATTTATTTCAATAAATAAATTTATAAGCAAATAAATAAATAATTAACTAATTAAATTTGATTCAAATGGAAAGTAAAAATAACAACTTCTCTAAATTCGATAAATCAAAATTTAATAAATAACTCGCCTTCGAAAAATCTATATTCGATTAATATTACGAACATCGGAATAAGTCTACTATTTCAAATCATCTCAAATTCTATTGTATAATTATTTATTTTTACAAACACATGTTTTCAAATCGTTGTTCATTTCCAAGTATGAGTATCATTCCTTAAGAGGAATCTAGGCTGGTTATCAAGTCAACTTGATTTCTATTTTTAAACATCATTATAGTTTCAAATCAAGTACTTAATAAATTAATATCCTATTTGACATCTATAAATTCCATTTATAAACCGCTACTAACACCTTCCTACTCATATAAACAATTTAACTTTTCCTTATTAAAACGTATTTACACGCTATACATGCCATATCTTATGAAATCAATTAATTTGGTTCCTGCCGCTCCTTTCTATTTAAAAAAATTCTAACTAAGAAAAATATTAAATTATTCCAAAACATCGAGTTGTGTATATATGTTGGCACACTTTTTGGTAAAAGCTGTCACACATGAAATATCTGGATAACAGCATGCGCAGGCACTGAGAACATCATCAGCAGACATGAAGCAGTTTGACCGAAATCGCATCACAAACAAAGAATGGCCCGAAACTCCTACCAAACGGCCTCTTTTGGGCCCGGAAACAGCAATTACGGAGCTAAGCACAGTAACTGTTGTAGCCCTCTAAGTAAGCTTCAGGTTGAGCTTTCGTTTGGCTCAATCGGACTTACGGTTTTGAAGTTATGCCCATTTCCGTTAACTGGTGTAATCTGGAAATCGCTTGGATGAAGTGACGAAACATCAGAAAGTTCAGAACATGTATTGGCTCGTGGAATCCACCTTGGCTCGTAGGATCCACCTCGACTCGTGAGTAGGAACTTGGATCGCCCCCTCCTCGACTCGTAACGCGCCCTGTCTCGTGAAACCAACTCCGACCGTGGAGCTCAGGCGGACCACGACCCTCTTCCACGACCTGATCGTGGACACTAGCTTCACCACTCCAGCTTGCGACCAGACATCGGCTAGTGAAGCCCACATCACGACCCAATCCCATGACCACGAACCGATCCTTGCATCTGCTGATACGCGTGTAGATCTTGACCTGTTCCCAAGGCTACTTCTTCTCCCACTTTCCCAGATCGAGTGCCACGTACCCCATCACTAACCAGTCTTCCCAGAAGCTCTCCTACAGCTATAAATACACCATTTGAAGGCATTTTCGAGGATCTTTTGGTCTAACTCCTTACATCTTCCACCATTGTTCTCTGCAAAACATTTTCAGCAGCATAGGATCCAAATTCCACACTACAACACGAGGATTTCGTGTATAATCTTCATTTTTCTCACTTCTTTTTCATTGTAAACACGAGGATTTCATGTATAAACCGAGATAATTGTACTTGTAACTTCTTAGGATTTAAGAAGAGATAAAGTGGACGTAGGCTTGGTTTGAGCCGAACCACTATAAAAACTTCGTGTGTCTCCTGTTATTTACTATTTTCTGCATTCTGTGATCTGTAATCTGCATTTGGGTGTTAGTCCCAGATTTTGGTCTAATATTTTGGCGCGCCAGGTGGGGGGCACATGACAACTTCGACTTCTGCTTGGAATTTTTGGCTACTGGATCAATGGTTAAAAGAAAGAAGGATGGAACCCTCTCCCGTACTGAACGTGCTGAGGATGTTGGCAATGAAGACGCGAGGAACGAGGCAAGCCCGGAGGCTTCCTCTCATGGAGATCCCTTTGCTTGCTTAACTAGAGACGAGATGGACGACGTTCTCACTGAATTAAGAGATCAAATGGCAAGGCATGCAAGAAGATCTCCTCCAAAAACAACAGAAAATGATGGACGAATTCTTCGCTCGGATGGTTGGCAGGCCAAGCAGCAATGAACAACTCGCTGGAAATCAAGCTACCGAAGCAGCTCGACAAGCCCCTCACGGACGAGTCGGATCGCCCTGTGAGCGACTCGTGAACCCTGAAGCTCCCATTCAACTACAGCAGGAATCGGGTCGTGATAGGCCTCCAGCACCGGGTCAGGTCGTCCCTCTCGAGCCACGAGCCTCCCTCCAAGAACCTACCTCACGAGTTGACCTCCACGACTCACGACCGGGTCGGGTCGCCCCTTGATCCACGAACCGCGACTCGCTCATGACAGCTCACCGGCAGCTTCCTTCTCTCGCGCTCAACGTTAGGGGAACCAGCTCTGATCTTGGAAACTTGCAACAACTTTTTGGGGGTGATCGGCTCGCCAATCTCATTCAAATCCTCTCGAGAGGATGCACTTTCAGAGCGACGTGGATGATGTCAATCACAACCCGTTCACTGAGGAAATCAAGAATTCTCGCAATCCCCCAGATTTCAAACTTCCACAACAGAAGCCCTACAACGGCAGGACCGATCCTACCGTGCATCTGATGCGCTACAAACGACATATAGAAGTTCAATCGACATCGGAAAACGTCATGGCTAAATGTTTTCCCCTCTTTCTAACTGATATAACAACCATATGGATTCGGCAGCAAGAGGCGTAATTGATCAACAGCTGGATTATGTTGGTCGCTCGCTTCCTTGAACAATTCCAGGTTCGCATCACTCGACCCAAGAATGTCATGTCACTCACTACAATCAAGCAGAGGCCCAGAGAAACTTTGCGTTCATTCCTAGAAAGATTCAACGTTACAGCAGCATCAGTTGATCGCCCTGAACCGTTGATGGTACTGATGGCAGCGGTATCCAGTGTCTTGGATAACTCGGAGTTCAAGAAGTATTTGTACCGAGATCCACCGCGCAATCTCGGCGAATTATACCTCGAAGCAGATAGATTTCTGGGGGAAGAAGATCCAACTTCTGAGAAACACATTCTCGACGTCAACATGGTTAAAGACGGAGAACCGTCCGATTCTGGAAATGGCAAAGGAATAGCCGCCGTTAAGAATGGCTGCAACACTCAGCCTCGGAGAGGGCCCAGATATGAAAAGTACACTAAACTTAATGCCTCATTCTTAGGCATATATCTGGACACGAACGGTGCTATCTCCTACTCAAAGCCTCCTAGGAGGGAGCCATCACAAAGAGAATGCGATTCTGGAAAGCACTGTATATTCCACGATATGGAAGGACATGACACAAATGACTGCAGGCATCTTCACGATTAGATTGAGGAACGGGTTAGACGTGGAGAGATTCCCGAGTATGTTAAACTACCAACAGCGCCTGCACCTGCGCTGCCACCTCCTGCTCCCCGAAGATGGAATGACCTTGGATCGAGCTCTCGTGGGCTCATCATCAACTGATCTGGATGAGATGAACTGTAACAACCCGAAAAATCTGAGCCAATTAAATTTTTTTATTTTGCCCCTTTTAGTGAAATTTAGATATTTAAAATGAATTATTTTAAATAATAACGACGAGAAATTTATTTTGAATAGAATTGGAACGTATATATTTATTTGAATCGATGTTAGAGTATAAATATTTTATTTTAAATATAAAAGGGATTGGGAATGGTGCGGTAGTTTGAAAATTCGATTTCAAATTTTAAATGAATGTACAGGATTCAAAATAAACCGGATTTTAGTGAAACCAAAAATATTAGAATCTATTTGAAAAAATCTTTCCAACGAATCCGAAAAATTGAAATTTCATAGCGGGAATAAAAAGTTAGGTCCAGTTGAAATTTCAGAATAGTCGCTATGGAAATAAAGCCCTTAAAAATGGTAATTTTGCAAACTACCTCTGTTTTCGATGATACCACATTTGTTGGATCCAGGATGTCAAATTATTGCTAGATTCCAAAATTCATAATTTTTGGAATTAATATGTGAGCGTGGCGAAGGAAAATGTGTTTGGACAATTTCTGTCAATTTGGATCGACCAGAAAATGGCCATTTTTCAAACAGTCTCTAAATTTGACGAAATTAGTTTTGTTTGGAACGTATCGTTAATAGGAAGCTAGAAATAATTTTTTTGGAAATTTTAGAGTCGTATGTGGCCCCGGTAAATTGAAATGTACGTTTGAATTGAATATATATAGATTTATATTTTAATTTAAACGGAGACTGATCGAAATGTTAGAATTAGCTTACCGGATATATCCCATTTTGTTCGAAATGGGGGTAATTAGCCAGGGGGAATAGTCGTTGGGTATTTAGAGTTCGAATAGAAAAGGAACGTTTTAGAGAAAATAAATAAAATTAAATATATATATATATATAATAAATTCTCTCCTTTCCTCCCTCCCTCCCCCTCACAGTCAACGTTTAATTGAAAAAAAAGAAAAGGGCTCGAGCCCGTCGCTTAACCCCCACACTCACTCGCCGCCACCGGCGACGAACGCCACCCCCCCTCCGCCTCCGATGGCGCTCAACCACCCGCCTCCTCCTCTGATGATATCCCCTCCATCTCTCCCCTTTCCCCAAATGAAACCCAAGACCAATCGGCTGCTCCTTGACCCCCCCCCCCCCTCGGCCAGCCGCAACCCCGTGCCACCCTCCTCGACCACCCATACCCTCCACCGACCACCACTGACACCCGTGGACCCCCTCCTTCCAAAAAGGTGCGGTTTTTAATTTATCAAGATCTGAAAATCCCAATCTCGCGCCGCCAGTCCAATGTGTGCCCTGCCATCGACTGTCCGGCCACCCACGACTTCGGCACCTCCATCTACTACCTCCGATTTGGATGGTGAGCTTTTATTTTTGTTTTATTTATTTATGTAGTTAAAAATTTGATTTTTATATGAAAATTCTTTGAATAAAAATATAATCTTTAGGTAGAATAAAATACGATTTTTATATGTGTTGATTAGAATAAAAATCCGATTTTTATATGTGTTGATTTGAAATGGAAATCCGATTTTTGTACGTAAATATTTGAAATAGAAATACGATTTTTAAAGTGATAAAGATATGATTTTTGCTTATAGAAAGGCTTGATTTCATATATATATATATATATATATATATAAAGAGGAAAGATTATATTTTTAACAATAACAAAGATATATTTTTTAAAAGAAGTAAAGGTAGGAGAGAATATAAAAATATTATTTTTATATGAGTAGCGCATTCAAAATAGAATTTTTACATATGGAATAGCGAAGTAAAAATAGAATTTGTATATATATGTATATAGTAGCGGAATAAAAATGTGATTTTTATCCATATAATATTGAAATAAAAATATTGTTTTTATTATCTAGGAGGCGAAGAAAAAATATAATTTTTATCTTGTTGGAAGAATTATAAAAATGTGATTTTTGTAAATAAAAATACAATTTTTATAATGTTTTCATTATGATAAAGATACAATCTTTATATGGATATCATTAACATAAAAATTCGATTTTTATTATATATGAAGCGAAATGAGAATTCGATCTTTATATAAGAGGTAGAAATATAAAAATATAATTTTTATATAGAAAGAAGCGTTGTAAAAATATATGAAGTAGAAATAACAATATGATTTTATTTATCGGAATGAAGTGATAAAAATAGGATTTTCATATATGAACAGCGTGAAAAGGATGCGTTGGAATTTCGAACAAGTCCAAACAGTTCAGAAAGAAAGACTGACGAAGTGGATCCCAAAGGTGAGAAATTCTCACTTTTATTTTATTTTCTAGTTAAAATATATACTAGGATGCAGACGATGCTTAGCAGCACCCGACACCCGTCGTCCACAGACCATGGATGACTTGTTTGTTTGATTGATGTGTTGTGAAAATTGATTGTGTGATGTGGAATGGAGTAAAATATTTTATAGTTAAAAATATAATTTTAAACATGTATATGAATAAAATAAATATTTATAAACAAATCGGTTGATTTGTTTATAAACACACATTTATCTGACATTGATTGGGATGATAAATTTTACATGTCGCCCAACTGCATAGATAAAATTCATTATTTGTTGATTGAAACCCCACACGGGTATTGGGATGATGTTAGACATACACTAATCCCGATAATTGGTTATATATCGATCGATTGATTGATGAGCTGTTGTAAGCGTTGAATATTTATATTTAATACTTATGCAGTGTAGAATGCACTTTGGATGATGGTTGGCTGTGTTTGATTGATGTTGTGTACATGCGTGTATGAAATCCATATAAATCAAATTACATGGTAATTGACTATGTTTGATTCCAGTTCAGAAAGAATAAATACTTTAAAATATCGATTATTTTAAAATAATGAATATTTTAAAATAATATTCAGTAAAAGATCAAAATCTGATTTTGATGTCCGATTTATGATGGACACGAATATATTTAAATATATAAAGATTGTTGATTAGATTAACGCCATTTTGACGTGAAAAGATATTTTTTATCGATTTTATTCATTTTTATAATGAATATCGAAAAGGAATTGATTTCAAAATATAATGTTTTGAAAATATTATCATTTAAATATCGATGATATGGAATATTCAACTTTGATTTGAAATTGAATTGGAAGTTGAAATCATTTTGAAAACGAATTTAAAACGATTCATAAAATATGTTTTAAATGGAAATTGATGAAATAAATATTATATATATTATATATATATATAATATAATGGCCTGAATAGAATGCGCTGCGCTGCAGCAGTTCGCAAATTTCGACCATTCACTTCGAATGGACATTACGTGAGATCCGACCGCCGGATCCTCCTAAAAACGGAACCGTTAGGTTCGTATCGGAAAGAGCTTTCTCATGAATATTAGAGTTTTGAAATCTAATGGTTGGATTTGGAATTATATCCAAATCAAAGTTGGAAAAGGTCGCTGTAAGTGCAGTTCGATGGCCGTTTATGGAAATCGACTGTACGGACCTTGATAAAATTATTAAAAACATCAATAATTTTTGTAAAATCATAACAAATGATTTGGAAACAATTGGGATGAAAAATTCCATATTTGAAAAGATAAAAATATTTTTTTTTGTCGAAATGAACTAGTTTTGAACTAGAGTTAAAAATCCAATATTTTTAAACAAACTGGATTTGAAATGGTTTTAAAAATAACCAGGATCTCCAATATATGAATTGGAATGGATTTAAATCGAAATTATCTTTGGAATATTTCGATATTGGATTCCGTGATTATACGGATATTGTGGAGGAATTTGGAAGATATAGATATATCGTTATTCCAATACAATATTTGTTGATTTTTGAATTTGATATTGAATATAAGTCATTATATTTTCTATTCAGAGCCTTGTATTTAATATTAAATTGGATTTTGGGTTTGTCATGAATGGTATCTTTAATAATACTGTTCTTAAACCCAATGGAGTTAAGAAAATTAGAAACTGACTGGAGATTAGTTAAGTTGAATGGTTTCCTGGGTATTGATCTGATGTTGGTTTTTGCCTTCGAGGTAAACACTAAGGGAATTGTTCTCTTACTAATTTACGGTTAGAGACTGATGGGATGTGGATTGGGTTTGTTGTGAACAGTGTTTTAGCGACATTCGTTCTTTAACCCGATTTATAGTGAAATGGGATTTGGAATTTATAAATCTTTTGTTAAGACTTAAAGGAGACTTTTCAAAGTAAAGTTTTCCAATTTAACATATTAAATTGGAATTGAATGGAATTCGATTTGGTAATAATCGAAGTAAGCTTCTGTAGAGGAAGACGATTAATATATATGGAATTTAAAAGGCCTTGTCGCTATTCCATTTATAATATCGGTTGGATATGGAAGTTTATATCGATTTGTTTTCCATGAAGATTCCATTGTTAATGGAATGAGAATTTGGGTTGTCGTTAATGGTATCTTTAATAATACTGTTCTTAGACCCAACGGAGTTAATAAAATCAGAAACTAACTGGAGATTAGTTAAGTTGAATGGTTTCCTGGGTATTGATCTGATGTTGGTCTCGGCCTTCGGGGTTAATACTTAGGGAATTGTTCACTTGCTAAATTACGGTTAAAGGCTGATGTAATGGAATGTGATTTTGGGTTTATCGTGAACCGTGTTTTAAATGACATTGGTTCTTTAACCCAGTTAAAGGCAGGATATGATTTCCCAAGTTAAACAATCATTAATATTGATTTTTGGGAAGATTAAAACCAAGTGGAGTTTTAATGCATCTTTAATTAGATTTAAATGATATCCAAAGGAAGATTAAAGAATAAATTTAAAGAATTTATCTTTGATAAAATTAATGGGAACCTTTCCCAAAGTATATTAATATTTGGATAAAGAAATATTTTCGATTAGAATGAGGCGTATGTTGTGTTTTATAGCACTTGTTTATTATATACGTGAGTTATTCAGAAAGACTGGGTTTATCCCATTCTGAATAGCTGATTTGACGATGTGTTAAGGACGAAGATGGTTGTTGAAGACCGGAGGTCTTCACATCGTTTGGATGATTACTGATGTCTTGATTGGGTTGTACACCCAAGGCGAGATAATATGTGGTGATCGTCCAGATGTACTTGGAGATCGATGGATATGTGAGGGCCTCTCTTTTGTATTGGACATATGGGGGAGGAATAAGGTGCCTCCGGTTTCATTCAGACCCCGAACGAACTTGTAAATGGATGTGTATCTGACATCGGATTTCATTCTGTGAGATTGATAGACATCGGTTGCATAGCATGAATTGCCTGTGTGGCATGCTGAGATGCAAATGATCAAGGCATCTGTTGAAAAGTAGAGTCTTTTGGTTGATGATCAAAGCATAGCTTTAATATAGCCTAGCTTTGTGTAGCGTTAATTCGCGAGCCTCACACACCAGTGTGAACCAGAAACGGGAGAGGACCTCAACAGGGCATGCGTATCGGTCGATCCAGGGCCGATGGAGTCATTGGGCTCACTTATGCCCCATAGGGCGAGGAAACATAGTGTTCAGACATTTTAATCCACATCGAGTGGACCGACCCTAACGATCCAAGGGCCTACCTGTGTCTGGGTCCTGAGACACGGGCTAGATTGTCTCGAAGTGGTAAGGAAGATCCCTTGCCTTGATTCACAGATGGAAATCCAACTTCCAATGCGACATTTTGTGGTTTCGATTGTAAACCTATATATGGCGACATAGTGGTATAGGGCACTTATGCCATCTATGATTAATACTTATGATTGAAATTGCTTTGACACTATGCACTTATAGTAATAATAAATCATGAAATTTTACGTACCAAGCATTCTTAGCCATTATAAGGTAAAAACTCTATCCTTTGGCTTGCATTGCATTATGTGATGGGACCTGAGTCTTATAATAGCTTCATTGTTCTTTATTTAGCATTGCGTTGTTGTTTTATGCACTAGTATTCTTGGGAGGAAACTCGTTCCGTGTTATACGGCGTGGTCCCTTGATTTACCGAACTTTAAAACAAAGATTAATAACTGTTTTAGTTCTCACACCAGTTGACTGACCTAGAGTTTATTGTTTTAACCTAAACTCCGGGCGCCCCTATTTTCCGCACGGGCAGTTAGTAGTTTTGGTTTTGAAAATTTATATTCACAGGATCCTGATTTACAGCTGAAGCGATATTCGGAAAGCTCTGTATCCGTGTATTACTTTCAGTTGTGTTTTTATTGTTTTCCGCTGCATTGTAACTTGTAAATCTCTGATATTTAATAAATGTGTTATATTTAATCAAACTCTGTATATTCTTGTATTCCGATGAAATTATTGTAATAAGCGATGAAATGTTCTTCTGTTTGTGTTCTGATTTGTCGCGTTCTCAATTCAATCCGGGCTTTCCTTCACGGGGAAGTTTGGGTCGTTTCATTTTGGTATCAGAGCTCTGGTTTACAGTACTCGAGAACAAGGCCCATTAGTACGGAACGAAAGAATTCATCAGAGATTGGATTAGTAATTTCCAGTGGGAATGACTCGTTAGAGATAGGATCAGTAGTATCTTAGAACGAGTGTGAAGAGTATATTTTTTAAAATGAAAACAAACTTTGGTTTGAAAATTTAAACCATTTTATACATATTTGAATATTTATTTGTATTGAATTTGGACAATCCAATATATAAAGATTTTGCATATATGCCTTGCAAACGTATATTCGAAGTTTTAATATACTGGATAGATATAGAATCACACTCTAGTCGCTCGGAGATGATTTTAATGATGGAGCTCTATCACCAATATTTATGTTTGAGTTTCGAAGGTGTGATATTTGTATATTTCCAATTGACTCGTGTGAGAACCAAAACTAGATAGGGTTACCTGTTGTGAATTGGCATCAAAAATATGATTTTCTGTATATGTATCAAAATTATGAATTTGAAATGTTAACCAACTAATTGATTGATGGTTGTGTTGTATGATTACTTGTAAACCAATAAAATCAACATGTGAAAGAACGGTACATATAACCAAATTGTATCAAATATTGAACTGTATTGAAAATTGTTTGGAAATGCATGCATGTACATATATATGTGTGAACAGGTCATTGCAAGGAGGCTAGAGCAGAGGAATAAAATTGTATGCCCGACAAATAGGTACATGTTTACAAATTTATTGGGTTTGGATGATTTTATGAGCCGATTGGCTAGCCGCTTGGCTGTTTCTTTTTCTTTTTGGATTGGAGAGGCCTATATGGCGATTTCGGGATTTTCCCGATGCTCCCGTGCTGGGGAGGTTATGGAGAAAATTTTCGAAAATTTAGGGTGTTAGCCAAATTTTTGAAAAATTTGAAAAGTTCTTAGAAATTGAAAAGTTGAAGAACTTAAGCCGTAATGAAAATAATGAAAGTTGAGTTGGTTTGTAAAACAACTTTCAGCTCCGTTCCTTTTCGAGGACGAAAAGATTTTAAGTTGGGGAGATTGTAACAACCCGGAAAATCTGAGCCAATTAATTTTTTTTATTTTTTGCACTTTTAGTGAATTTTGGATATTTAAAATGAATTATTTTAAATAATAATGACGAGAAATTTATTTTGAATAGAATTAGAACGTATATATTTATTTGAATCGACGTTAAAGTATAAATATTTTATTTTAAATATAAAAGGGATTGGGAATGGCGCGGTAGTTTGAAAATTCGATTTCAAATTTCAAATCAATGTACAGGATTCAAAGTAAACCAGATTTAGTGAAACCAAAAATAATAGATTCTATTTGAAAATATCTTTCCAACGAATCCGAAAAATTGAAATTTCATAGCGGGAATAAAAAGTTAGGTCCAGTTGAAATTTCAGAATAGTCGCTATGGAAATATAGCCCTTAAAAATGGAAATTTTGCAAACGACATCCGTTTTTGACAAAACCACTTTTGTTGGATCCGGGATGTCAAATTATTGCTAGATTCCAAAATTCATAATTTTCGGCATTAATATGTAAGCGTGGCGAAGGAAAATGTGTTTGGATAGTTTCTGTCAATATGGATCGACCAGAAAATGACCATTTTTCAAACGGTCTCCAAATTTAATGAAATTAGTTTTGTTAGGACCGTATCATCAATAGGAAGATAGAAATAATTTTTCTGGAATTCTTAGAGTCCGTTTATGGCCCCGGTAAATTGAAATGTACGTTTGTATTGAATATATATAGATTTATATTTTAATTTAAACGAAAGTTGATCGAAATGTTAGAATTAGCTTATTGGACATATCCTATTGTGTTCGAAACGGGGGTAATTCGCTAGGGCGACAGTCGTTGGGTTCGATTTAGAGTTCGAATAAAAAAGTAACTTTTTAGAGAAAATAAATAGAATTAAATATATATATTATATAATCTTTCCTTTCCTCCCTCCCTCTCACAGTCAACTTTCAATTGAAAAGAAAAAAGAAAAAAGGGCTTGAGCCCGTCGCTTACCCCCCCCTCCACTCACTCGCCGTTGCCGGCGACGAACGCCTCCCCCCGCCTCCGATTGCCGCTCCACTACCCCCTCCTCCTCTGATGATCTCCCCTCCACCTCTCCCCTTTCCCCAAACGAAACCCAACCCAATCAGCCGCTCCCTGACCCCCCTGGCCAGCCGCAACCCCCTGCCACCCTCCTCGACTACCCACGCCCTCCACCAACCACCACTGAGACCCGTGGACCCCCTCCTTCCAAAAGGTGCGGTTTTTAATTTATCAAGATCTGAAAATCCCCAATCTCGTGCCGCCAGTCCAAGGGGGGCCCGGCCATCGACTGTCCGGCCACCCACGACCTCGGCACCGCCATCTACCAGCTCTGATTTGGCTGGTGAGCTTTTATTTTTGTTTTATTTATTTATGTAGTTAAAAATTTGATTTTTATATGAAAATTCTTTGAATAAAAATATAATCTTTAGCTAGAATAAAAATCCGATTTTTATATGCGTTGATTAGAATAAAAATGCGGTTTTTATATGTGTTGATTTGAAATGGAAATCCGATTTTTGTATGTAAAGATTTAAAATAGAAATATGATTTTTAAAGTGATATGATATGATTTTTTTCTTATATAAAGGCTTGATATATATATATATATGAAGAGGAAAGATTATATTTTTAACAATAAGAAAGAACTTTTAAAAGAAGTAAAGATAGGAGAGAATATCAAAATCTTATTTTTATATGAGTAGCGCATTCAAAATAGAATTTTTACATATGGAATAGCGAAGTAAAAATAGAATTTGTATATATATAGTAGCGGAATAAAAATGTGATTTTTATCCTATAGCATTAAAATAAAAATATTATTTTTATTATCTAGGAGGCGAAGTAAAAATATAATTTTTATCCTGTAGGAAGAATTATAAAAATGTGATTTTTGTAAATAAAAATACGATTTTTATAATGTTTTCATTATGATAAAGATACGATCTTTATATGGATATCATTAAGATAAAAATTCGATTTTTATTATATATGAAGCGAAATGAGAATTCGATCTTTATATAAGAGGTAGAAATATAAAAATATAATTTTTATATAAAAAGAAGCATTGTAAAATATATGAAGTAGAAATAAAAATATGATTTTTATTTATTGGAATGAAGTGATAAAAATAGGATTTTTATATATGAACAGCGTGAAAAGGATGCGTTGGAATTTCGAACAAATCCAAACAGTTCAGAAAGAAAAACTGGCGGAGTGGATCCCAAAGGTGAGAACTTCTTACTTTTATTTTATTTTCTAGTTAAAATATATACTAGGATGCAGACGATGCTTAGCAGCACCCAACACCCGCCATCCACAAACCATAAATGACTTGTTATTTTGATTGATGTGTTGTGAAAATTGATCGTGTGATGTGGAATGGAGTAAAATATTTTATAGTTAAAAATATATTTTTTAACATGTATATGAATAAAATAAATATTTATAAACAAATCGGAGGATTTGTTTATGAACACATATTTAACTGACATTGATTGGGACAATAAATTTTACATGTCGCCCAACTGCACAAATAAAATTCATTATTTGTTGATTGAAACCCCACACTAGTATTGGGATGATGTTGGACATACACTAATCCCAATAATTTGTTGTATGTCGATTGATTGACAGGTTGTTGTAAGCGTTGAATATTTATATTTAATGCTTATGTAGTGTAGAATGCACTTTGGATGATGGTTGACTGTGTTAGATTGTTGTTGTGTACATGTGTGTATGAAATCCATATAAATCAAATTATATGGTAATTGACTGTGTCTGATTCTAGTTCAGAAAGAATAAATATTTTAAACTAGCGATTATTTTTAAATAATGAATATTTTAAAATAATATTCAGTAGAAGATCAAAATCTGATTTTGATGTCCGATTTGGGATGGACACAAATATATTTAAATATATAAAGTCGTGTTGATTAGATTAACGCCATTTTGACGTGAACGACATTTTTTATCGATTTTATTCATTTTTATAATGAATATCGAAAAGGAATTGATTTCGAAATATAATGTTTTGAAAATATTATCATTTTTATATCGATGTATAGAATATTCAACTTTGATTTGAAATTGAATAGGAAGTTGAAATCGTTTTGAAAACGAATTTAAAATGATTTATAAAATCGTTTTAAATGGAAATCGATGAAATAAGTATTGTATATATATTATATATATAATATAATGGCCTGAATAGAACGCGTCGCGCTGCGGTAGTTCGCGAATTTCGACCATTGACTTCGAATGGACATTACGGGAGATCCGACCGTCGGATCCTCCTAAAACAAGAACCGTTGGGTTCATGTCGAAAACTGCTTTCTAAGGAATATTAGAGATTTAAAATCTAATGGTTGGATATGGAATTATGTCCAAATCAAATTTGGAAAAGGTCGCTGTAAGTGCAGTTCGATGGCCGTTTATGGAAATCGACTTTACGGGCCTTGATAAATTATTAAAAATATCAATAATTTGTGTAAAATCATAATAAATGATTTGGAAAGAATTGGAATGAAAAATTCCATATTTGAAAAGATAAAAATATTTTTTTTGGTCGAAATGAGCTAGTTTTGAACTAGAGTTAAAAATCCAATATTTTTAAATGAATAAATTGGATTTGAAATTGTTTTAAAAATAACCAGGATTTCCAATATATGAATTGCAATGGATTTAAATCGAAATTATCTTCGAAATATTTCGATATTGGATTCCGTGATTATACGGATATTGTGGAGGAATTTGGAAGATATAGATATAGCGTTATTCCAATATGATATTTGTTGATTTCTGAATTTGATATTAAATATAAGCCGACATATTTTCTATTCAGAGCTTTGTATTTAATATCAAATTGGATTTTGGGTTTGTCGTGAATGATATCTTTAATAATATTGATCTTAAACCCAATGTAGATAAGAAAATTAGAAACTGACAGGAGATTAGTTAAGTTGAATGGTTTCCTGGGTATTGATCTGATGTTGGTTTCAGCCTTCTGGGTTAACACTTAGGGAATTGTTCTCTTACTAATTTACGGTTAGAGACTGATGGGATGTGGATTAGGTTTGTTGTGAACTGTGTTTTTAGCGACATTCGTTCTTTAACCCGATTTACAGTGAAATGGGATTTGGAATTTTCAAATCTTTTGTTAAGACTTAAAGGAGATTTTCCAAAGTAAAGTTTTCCAATTTAACATATTAAATTCGAATTGAATGGAATTCGATTTGGTAATAATTATATGGAATTTAAAAGGCCTTGTCGTTATTCCATTTATATTATCGGTTGGATATGGAAGTTTATATTGATTACATACATCGATTTGTTTTCCATAGAGATTCCATTGTTAATGGAATGAGATTTTGGGTTATCGCTAATGGTATCTTTAATAGTACTGTTCTTAGACCCAACGAAGTTAAGAAAATCAGAAACTAACTAGAGATTAGTTAAGTTGAATGGTTTCCTGGGTATTGATCTGATGTTGGTCTTGGACTTCGGGGTTAATACTTAGGGAATTGTTCACTTGCTAATTTACGGTTAAAGGCTGATGCAATGAAATGTGATTTTGGGTTTATCGTGAATCGTGTTTTAAATGACATTGGTTCTTTAACCCAAGTAAAGGCAGGATATGATTTCCCAAGTTAAACAATCGTTAATATTGATTTTTGGGAAGATTAAAACCAAGCGGAGTTTTAATGCATCTTTAATTAGATTGAAATGATATTCAAAGGAAGATTAAATAATAAATTTAAAGAATTTATCTTTGATAAAATTAATGGGAACATTTCCCAAAGTATATGAATATTTGGATAAACAAATATTCTGGATTGGAATGAGGTGTATGTTGTGTTTTTATAGCACTTGTTTATTACATACGCGAGTTATTCAGAAAGACTGGGTTTATCCCGTTCTGGATAACTGATTCGACGATGTGTCAAGGACGAAGACGGTAGTTGAAGACCGGAGGTCTTCACATCGTTTGGATGATTACTGATGTCTTGATTGTGCTGTACACCCAAGGCGAGGTAATAAGTGGTGATCGTCTAGATGTACTTGGAGATTGACGGATATGCGAGGGCCTCTCCCCTGTATTGGACATATGGGGGAGGAATAAGGTGCCTCCGGTTTCGTTCAGACCCCGAACGATCTTGTAAATGGATGTGTGTCTAACATCGGATTTCATTATGTGTGATTGATATATATCGGTTGCATAGCGTGAATTGCTAGTGTGGCATGCTGAGATGTAAATGATCAAGGCTTCTGTTGAAAAGCAGAGTCTTATGGTTGATGATCAAAGCACGACTTTAATATAGGCTAGCTTTGTGTAGTGTTAATTCGCGAGCCTCACACCGGTATGAACCAGAAACGGGAGAGGACCTCAGGGAGGGCATGTGTTTCCTTCTAGCTAGGAGTGGTGTCAGCGTTTTGCACGCCCTGGCATTTTACTTATGTGGATGATGGATAGGAGGCGCCTCAGTTATATTGGTCGATCCCGGGCCGATGGAGTCATTGGGCTCATTTACGCCCTATAGGGTGGGGAAACGTAGTGTTCAGGCATTTTAATCCACATTGAGTGGACCGACCCTGACGATCCAAGGGACCACCCGTATCTGGGTCCTGAGACATGGGCTAGATTGTCTCGAAGCGGTAAGGATGATCCCTTGCCTTGGTTCATAGATGGAAATCCAACTTCCCGTACGACATTTTGCAGTTTTGATTGTAAACCTATATATGGCGACATAGTGGTATGGGGCACTTATGTCATCTATAATTGATACTTATGATTGAAATTGTTTTGACACTATACACTTATAGTAATAATAAAACATGAAATTTTACGTACCAAGCATTCTTGGCTATTATAAGGTAAAAACTCTATCCAAAGGCTTGTGTTGCATTGTGTGAAGGGACGTGAGTCTTATAATAGCTTCATTGTTCTTTATTTAGCATTGTGTTGTGGTTTTATGCACTGGTATTCTTGGGAGGAAACTCGTTCCGTGTTATACGGCGTGGTCCCTTGATTTACCGAACTTTAAAATAAAGATTAATAACTGTTTTAGTTCTCACACCAATCACATGACTGACCTGGAGTTTATTGTTTTAACCTAAACTCTTGGTGCCCTTATTTTCCGCACGGGCAGCTAGTAGTTTTGGTCTTGCAGATTTATATTCACAGAATCCTGATTTACAGCTGAAGCGATATTCGGAAAGCTCTGTATCCGTGTATTACTTTCAGTTGTGTTTTGTTTTGTTTTCCACTGCATTATAACTTGTTAATCACTAATATTTAATAAATGTGTAATATTTAATCATACTCTGTATATTCTTGTATTCTGATGAAATCGTTGTAATAAGCGATGAAATGTTCTTCTGTTTGTGTTCTGATTTGTCGCGTACTCAATTCAATCTGGGCTTTCCTTCACGGGGAAGTTTGGGTCGTTTCATTTTTGGTATCAGAGCTCTGGTTTACAGAGCTCGAGAACATGGCACATTAGAACCGAACAAAAGAATTCATCAGAGATTGGATTAGTAATATCCAGTGGGAATGACTCGTTAGAGATATGATCAGTAGTATCCTAGAACGAGTTCGAAGAGTATATTTTTTAAAATGAAAACAAACTTTGTTTTGAAAATTTAAACCATTTTATACTTGTTTAAATATTTATTTGTAATGAATTTGGACAATCCAATATATAAAATTTTTGCATATACGCCTTGCAAACGTATATTCGAAGTTTTAATATACTGGATAGATATAGAATCACACTCTAATCGCTTAGAGTTGATTTTAATGATGGAGCTCTATCACCAATATTTATGTTCGAGTTTCGAAGGTGTGATATTTATATATTTCCAATTGACTGGTGTGAGAACCAAAGATTTCATTTTCTGCATTTCTTAGGCTTTAAGATTTGTTTTGCTTTCATTAGGTTTTTTTGATTGGTTGAATCGGAGTACACACGTACGGGGTTAGGATGTAGCCCCAAAGCGTGCTCTGGACTCGGTGTCAAACCAATCAGGATTTGATTTGCTTTTTCATTTTGAATTGAATGAGGAAGGACTTTTCAAGCATGGATTATGTTTGGTGAATTTAAGTATTTTGTCAGGATGTGGCAAGATCCTCAACCTTGGTCAAAGTATGGCTTATACTTATTCTGAAACACTAGGTGTGGATTATGCCTAGGGTCAAACTATCTTGTCAGGCTGTGGCAAATATAGTTTTCTCTGGATATGAGTATGGATGATACTCAGATTGATAACTCAAGTATGGTTTATACTGCCTTTTGAATCTTACGTATGGATTATACTTAGGAACTGCAAACGGTCTTGTCAGGATGTGACAAAAGAAATCGGGTATGGATTATACTCGATTTGAACTTCTTGGTATGGATTATGCCTAGAAGGTTTGTCCCTTGCCAGGATATGGCAAGATGACTTGGACGTTCCTCGAGTACGGTTTATGCTCCGGAAAGTTTGGATAATAATGTCAGGATTTGGCACAATTGTTTTATTTCTATCTCTATACAGATATGGATTTATCAGATTATCCAGAACACATCTTCCTTCAACCAGCAAGATATGTTCTGGGGGGAAAAATCGTTGACACACTTTTTGGTACAAGCTGTCACACATGAAATATCCGGATAACAGCATGCGCAGGCACTGAAAACATCGTCAGCAGACATGAAGCAGTTTGACCGAAATCGCATCACAAACAAAGAATAGCCCGAAACTCCTATCAGACGACCTCTTTTGGGATCGAAAATAGCAATTACAAAGCTAAGCTTAATAACTCTTGTAGCACTCTGAATAAGCTTTAGGTTGAGCTTTCGTTTGGCTCAACCGGACTTACGGTTTGGAAGTTATGCCCGTTTCCGTAAACTGGTGTAATCTGGCAATAGCTTGGATGAAGTGACGAAACATCAGAAAGTTCAGAACATGGATCGGCTCGTGGAACCCACCTTGGCTCGTAGGATCCACCTCGACTTGTGAGCAAGAACCTGGATCCCCCCTCCTCGACTCGTGACGCGCCCCTCTTCCATGACCCGATCGTTGACACTAGCTTCACCACTCCAGCTTGCGACCAGACATCGGCTCGTGAAGCCCACATCACGACCCAATCCCATGACCACGAACCGATCCCTGCATCTGCTGAATCACGCGTAGATCTTGACCTATTCTCAAGGCTACTTCTGCTCCAACTTTCCCGGATCGAGTGCCACATACCCCATCACTAACCGGTCTTCCCAGAAGCTCTCATACGGCTATAAATACACCATTTAAAGGCATTTTCGAGGATCTTTTGGCTCTAACTCCTTATGTCTTCCACCATTTCTCTCTATAAAACATTTTCAGCAGCAAAGGAGCCAAATTCCACACTACAACATGAGGATTTCGTGTATAATCTTCATTTTTCTCACTTCTTTTTCATTGTAAACACGAGGATTTCGTGTATAAACCGAGGTAATTGTACTTGTAACTTCTTAGGATTTAAGAAGAGATAAAGTGGACGTAGGCTTCGTTTGAGCCGAACCACTATAAAAACTTCGTATGTCTCCTATTATTTACTATTTTCTGCATTCTATGATATGGATATGCATTTGGGTGTTAGGCCCAGATTTTGGTCTAACAATATATATATATATATACACATACATATATATATATATATATATATATATTTCCACAGCCATAAATATTGAAATATTAGCTTCTTAACATATTCATCTAAATTATAGAGTTTAAATATACTTTCTAAAAATGAACCATTAAAATTCATCATGGTCGAATTCAAATTATAATCCCTTGGATTTTTATCACTTTATTTTATGTTCCGAACTTCGGAATAAAACCAATCGTTTTCCCTTTTTAAACCGATTTTCCATTTGAATTCAATTTCCTCCAACTCAGATTTCTTCTATACTACTGGGTTTAGATCCCGCTTCAAATATCAGTGTCAATACTGATTTCCATTTTTATTATATAAATTCAAATTGAATTTATATTTTAACTTATCCTATGATAAATATTTTATGTAATTTATAAACATCGTTATAAACAACTTCATTTTTATCCACTTAAAAAAGTTTCCATTTCCAGTATATTTGAAATCTAATTTCTATTTTGGAAAAATTCCCTTTAAAATCTCAAATTTCTTTTCTACATTCTAAAATATTTTATGGTATTTTAAATACCAAATTATGGGGCCAGTGTAATTCAACCACAACATAATTAATCAACGGTCATATATCACATTATATATCATAATAAATAAATAAAATAGTAAATAAATTATCGAGGAATCCAGTTGGATCCCTCCAACCTATTTCCCTGCATCTAAAGACGTTAATCAACATCAATAATATAAATTTCACATAAATATGAAATGTCATAGTAAACAGTATCAATAATCGATCAACGATATAACTATATCAAACATTCAACCAATTTTATTAACCATTCATCCAAACAACCGTCACACCATATAAAATTACAATATATATAAATTTAAAATTCGTTTATAAAATTTAAATAAATCATAGTTAGTGAGATTACTCACATTGGTTCTCAGTTGACGATTCTGCTTTTATTTCGCTTAAAATCAAAAAGGCGCTTGATTTTATCATGAAATTTCTCTCGGCCACATTTGCTATACAACGTAGATTTCTTTGTTGTGATTCCAACATGACCGTCTTCGTCGGATTCTGTAAACATGTCACTATGTTATACATATTATAATATTAACGTTGGTTTTAAATAAATTATTGTTTACTTAATTTAATAACAATAATTAAGTAATTAACCTTTAACTTAACTATATTACTTACGTTTAAAATATTTTTAATCTTTATCCTTCCCTTTGTAATTAGAACCCATCCACTATTCATCATCCAACAACAACACATCCCCTTCACTTTCAAATGCAGCACCCCCAATACACTTGCTCCCTTCGTTTAAACACAATAACCCACTAGCACCTCGTTACTTCACGTCTGTAACCAAAACCCAATAGCTTCTTCACCACAACTTCACTCCACCATAAACCACAACTCCTGCAATATATACAAACGCTCACCTTCATATAACTACAACATTTAAAACAACCTGAAGCATTTCTCTGTTTAAATCCATTCCCTCCTCTTGTAACAACTCACGCATGCCATTTTCCATATTTCAGTAAAATCCATAACTTCCTAGCTCAACGTACTCGCTCCCCCTTATTTCTTCACTAGTTTCGGAAACAACCCATCCTGATTTTAACTCATCTTCCCCAAAGAACAGCCCACCTAGAGTACTTGTATGCTGACCCCTCACAAACATGTTAATCCTTCCTCTCCACTTCGGTTAGTAGTTGCTGCCCTGTCCATTAATCGCAACCTTCCTCACCGAATTTGCCTTGATATTTCACGATTCCCAAATCAATTTCACTAAAAATCTCTACTTCGCAATCTCTTCGCCTTCCCATCTGACCCTATCCACTATGTTGAATTCGAACATCACTGGAGTCTGCGGCCTGAAGCCCCACAGCCATGCCATACATTAGGTAATGAACACAATCAACACTAAAATCCATCAAAGTTCATCTCTACATGTTACTCAACCTCATCTAACCAAACAAGGTTCTAAAAACTTGATTTAATGCACCAAAATCATTAACCCTAACATTCACTATATGTATACGCAGCGAACAAGACTGCCACCGAGCCCAGCGATTTTGATATGAGGATGGAGCACAACGAACAAGAATCCCAACAAATCAAAGATTTTAATTTTCGTTAAGAGATTGATTTTTAAGAAATTTTCGAAGTCACGGTTTAATTTTGTTTGTGGAGGTTGCTTCGTTTGTTGACTGATGAGGAACTTTGACAAGGGTTAGAATGGATACGATGTTATATAATAAGATTTAGGAATATACTCGGAATATTCTAACGCTATTTATCTTTGGATGTTTTCTATTCTTTTGGGCATATACGAAATCCATTCACGATGAAAATGGACCTCCTGTTATGCTTTGACATTCCAGACCCAACGAAACGTGTTTCATTGAAATTGGAGTCCGTTTAGAAAATTAGCGAAATTTTGAATATTAATTTTGCTGATTGATTCACGTTTATTTTTAATATACCCATAAAATAACTCCGATAGGCTCGAAATCTGAAATCTTACAATAATTAAATGTTCTGGATACGATGGAACTGGTTTCGTCGAAAATGGGGGTTGTTTGAATAATAACACTTTTTAAGGGTCCATTTTAAATTAAAATAAATCTATTTTAAAATACATCAATATAACAATAACAAAATATTGCAATAAAACATACTCGGGTAGAATTTTATAGAGTACCAACATAAAATACTTCTGGTTGAGGTTCAAACCAAATCGATATTCAATATATTAAAAACCCCTTTTATTTTATATAATAAATCGTCATATTTTTAATAACGAATTCCATAGCGACTATTTGAAAATTTGATTTGGATATAAAACAAAATCTACAATATGAAATCTTGATTTTTCTCTTTCATTAGAAAATTTTAATCAAATAGGTCCGAACGTTTCTAATTCAAAGAAATCCGACATATATTGTATCCTGTATATCCAATTGAAGCTAAAAACGTAATATTACGAACTACCGTGACATTGCGAGCTCGTTTTAAATTAAATAATAAATCATATGTTCAACCGTCGTTTTTAATAAATAAATTCCATAAAAATTTCCATTTATATTTCTAATACAACATTTAAAATAATTTAAATGTTGAAAATAAATCGGAAAAAATCTGGGTCATTACAGTAAGATTTCCGAAGAAATTAATAAATAGATTGTAATAAATAATTTTGGTAAAGGAATCGTAAAGTGGATTTTAAATTCTAAAATCTGAATTTCATAAATAATGTTATAAAAAGGGATTTTGAAATAATGTGATAGTTTAAGATAAACGTTTTAGTTGAGTAAGAAGATTTAGACGTAAAAGGGGTTCCCCTAAATGCGAAGGAAAAATATTTATTGGAATTTATTAGACCAAAAAATGGCACTAACACCCAAATGCAGATCACAGATCATAGAATGCAGAAAATAGTAAAATAAGAGGAGACACACGAGATTTTTATAGTGGTTTGGCTCAAACCAAGCCTACGACCACTTTATCTCTTCTTAAATCTTAAGAAGTTACAAGTATAATTATCTCAGTTTATACACGAAATCGTCGTGTTTACAATGAAAAGAGATAAGGAATCACAAGATTATACACGAAATCCACGTGTTATAATAAGGAATTTGGCTTCTTTGCTACTGGAAGTGCTTTGCAGAGAGCAATGGTGGATGCTGTTAGGAGTTAGAGCCAAAATGTAACACCCCACCTCCATTAAGGTCACTCACAAAGGGAATGCCTTAACTTTGGTGGAGCATTTTAGTAGACAGAACAAAAATTTACAAGACATATAAACAATACTAGAGAAATTATAACTTTATTACCGTAGAAAACAGAAATCAGTTTGGTTATATCTTTACCAAAAACTCAAGTTCATAAATATCAGTCTTGTTCAGAAAATCATCAGAGTACAAAACTGTAAAATCATAATCCCCACAGAAGCTGCCATAAGGAGTCAAGCCATACTTTAAGCACTCTAAGTACTTCAAGTAGAAGAAATCCGGATCAAGCTAAAGTATTCCCTCCTTGGAAAACCTAGGGGGAAACGGAAGAAAAAGGTGCGAAAACAAGCAAGGTCAGACATAAAGTCTGGCAAGTCCAGTGACTTTCAGCATATGAACAGATAATAATAATTATGACATGAAAATAAGCTGCATAAGAGATAACAACAACAGGAGCAGCAGACGTACTTAGGTTAAACAGAAGAAACAAAATAATATTACTTTTCATTTCTCTGCACTAATACTAGTATAACAGGATTAAGTGTCACCCTAATGTCTAAACTGAAACAGAAACAGGAACAGAATAATTTCCACAGAAGAAAATGCTAGTAATGGGCCTTTACCACCCTAACAGAAACAAACAGAAACAGAATGCTAATAATGGGCCTTTACCACCCGAACAGACGGTACCACGCAGAAACAGACAGGTGTTACCACCCAAAAGAAACAGACGGTACCAGCAGAAACAGACAGAACTAAGTGTACCCTAAAACCCTACCCCAGGCGATCGGCTCCCTAATACATAAATACCCTGTGTCGGCCCCACAGTAGGGTGTATCACTCCCTAAAGTGACAACCAATTGGCACAGACCTATTTACAGATGTCACGGCGTCTTACATCCTCAGAGGCAGACCGGGATCCATGCACGCACATGACCCGGTTGGAACGCACCATCAACACCCCTCGCCATTATCAGAATGAACCGCTTATAATTAGTTCAGTAAGCGTGCCCGGACCCTACCTACTGTTGGGTCAAAGTTTTGATACCAGAAAGGGTTACTGACTAATATGGGTCCCAAACAACAGATGACACAAGTAATTTCCCTTCTAACCTTGTGTCCCCAAACTAACAGATTTCAGATTAACTTGTTTACAAGTTCAGGCATACAGAGCTCAGATCAACTAGTTCACAGATCAGACAAATTTTCAGACTAACGGATCAGATATACGGATTTAACAAATTTACAGATTTGTCTAACTTTATAATTGGGCCTACAGATTCACCAAACGGGTTTGTCAAATTCATTAGTCAATTGGTTTAACCCTATCCACCCAACACGTTTTAGACATCATATTTATCCCAGATTTGCATTAATTAAATATTAATGCACAGACCTCTCACATTAGGTCAGTAGCTAGTGGCCGCTGGATATGCCGGGCGGTTCCGGGCAGACTTCTGCCACAAGCCAGACCTAACCTCGTGTCTAAGCATATTTTAGTTATGCCTACGACCTCTCACATTAGACTGGCAGTTTACGGTCGCTGGTTAAGCCGGTTGGTTCCGGGCAGGCTTCTACCGCAAACAGAGCCTAACCTCGTGTCATAGCCAGTTCATTCCAATACAGATTTTTCAGATATCAGACTAATTCTGTTTATTTAACAGATTAAACTTCTTCATAGGATACAACAGATTAATCAAATTTCCATGGTTTACTAAATCTTAGGTCGAGCCTACGGATTTCCATACCCAGATTACCATTATCTAGTTTTCAACAGATCAGACAATTCAACAGGTAGCAGATCTAGCAGTTTAAGCGATTCAACAGATTTAGCAGTTTAGGCAATTCAACAGTTTTAGCAGATAATGGACTATGCAATTTAACAGATTTAGCAGATCTAAAACGCTATTTACATATCTTGCCTAATCATAAATTTAGCCTAAACTTACGTGCCTAAATCAAGGTCATAATTCATAATACAA
This sequence comes from Allium sativum, assembly GCA_030737875.1. Classification (NCBI taxonomy): domain Eukaryota; kingdom Viridiplantae; phylum Streptophyta; class Magnoliopsida; order Asparagales; family Amaryllidaceae; genus Allium; species Allium sativum. The sequence continues at coordinate 784,777,430 of CM060916.1, read as the reverse complement.
TATATGCCCCAAATTTTAGCCTTAATATTCCCATTTACAGTTCATGTCAAAATTAGATTTAATAGTCTAGTTCACCATTTATGTCCAAGGCTAATAAACATGTAAATCATTCTCTATTATAGCCAATTCAGATTATGCCAACATATTTGCTATGCCATATTTTCTTAATTAAGCTACGCCCAATCCCTGTATAACATGTTTCCACAAGTTCTCTAAATACTCATGAAATGACCCTAACAAAAGGAATAGGGGATAAGCACAAGAATTGATATACAAGAATAGGCGTGCAATAATGAACTAAATACAATAATAATGGCCCAATAGGCTCGATGTACATAACAGTGGATGGGAATAAACTAGCAAAGTTACATACTAAATATGAGATCCAACATCATTAAGGGAATAGGCATAAGAAACTAACTACAATAGTTATAGGCAACTAACCACAATAGTCATGGGCGACTAATCACAATAGTTTCTTATTAAATGTCATAGGCAATAGTCTCATAGTCATGAATCATAGTCATAGGCAATAGTCTCATAGGCGTGAATTATAGTCATAGGCAATAGTCTCATAGGCATGAATTATAGTCGTAGGCAATAGTCTCATAGGCATCAGTTTCATGTCCAATTATGCATTATTATTTGTCCCAAAATTTAGCGTTCGTGCGTTAATCTCTTATGAGATGTGGCGCAGGCTTGTAGTAGCCTGGCTATAGAACCGAAAGAGGAAAGAGATATAGAATAGAACGTACACAACCTCCAATTCAGATTTACAATCATGTCACAATTATAGTTGCAGTTTATAGCGGAAAATAACTGTACTTGACTTTCGTGGTTTTAAGAAAGGATAATAAACTGTTGTTGATGCAGAAAGGCTGAATTACTCTTCTTTACTTGTTGTTGAAGCTCTAAACTTTGATTTAGCTTTTAATTCTATTCAGGTTGGAAGAAGATGCATCAGTCCGAGTTTTGATTCCAGCAGAGTAGCGACGCCATTTTTATTTTTAATTAGAAAAGAGGCAGAATATAGACAGAATGAAATTGTGTAGAGAAAATGAGGCTATGGGGCTGTTTATATAGGATTAGGTGGATGAATCTAGACAGAAAACGAGACCGGATACATCAGAATGAACCAGGTACAAAAACTGGGTTTCGGGAGCAGGTCGACCCCCAGGTCGACCTGGTCATGGGGAGGTCGACACCCCAGTCGACCTGGTTGGGGGGGGTCCGACTCCCCAGCCGACCTGGGTATATGGGCGGGAATTTTCCCGCCAGCCTTCTCTAGGTTTGAATTTCGAATTTCTGGCTTTATTTTCGAGCTGTTTTATTTTATTTAAATTCCTGAAACTTCGGAGGGTCATAACTTGATCATACGGACTCCGTTTTTCAAAAACTCGGGCTCGTTTTCAAGCAGAATTTCGAGATGAACGCAATGGCGCAACCCATTTCCCTTGATTCTTATTTTAAAAATTAATTATTCTCTGATTCGTTACTTATACGTTTATAGAAAATACGGGGTGTTACACAAAAGATCCTTGAAAATGCCTTCAAATGGTGTATTTATAGTTGTAGGAGAGTTTCTTCGAGGACAGGTTCGTAATGGGTACGTGGCACCCAATCCGGGAAAGTAGGAGCAGAAATAGCCTTGAGAACAGGTCAAGATCTATGCGTGTATCAGCAGATGTAGGGATCGGTTTGTGGTCATGGGATCGAGTCGTGATGTGGGCTTCACGAGCCGATGTCTGATCGCGAGCTGAAGTGATGAAGCTAGTGTCCACGATCGGGTCGTGGAAGAGGGTCGTGGTCCGCCTGAGCTCCACAAGCCATAGTTGGTTTCACGAGACAAGGGCGCGTCACGAGTTGAGGAGGGGGCGATCCAGGGTCCTGTTCACGAGTCGAGGTGGATCCCACGAGCCAAGGTGGGTTCCACGAGCCAATCCATGTTCTAAACTTTCTTATGTTTCGTCACTTCATCCAAGTGATTGCCAGATTATACCAGTTTATGAAAACGGGCATAACTTCCAAACCGTAAGTCCAGTTGAGCCAAACGAAAGCTCAACCTGAAGCTTATTCAGAGAGCTACAGGAATTACAGAGCAAAGCTCTGTAATTGATGTTTTCGGGCCCAAAAGAGGCTGTCTGATAGGAGTTTCGGGCCAGTTCACGTTGATGTAGCGATTTTGACCAAACCGCTCCTCGTCTTTTGACGGTGTTTCCACTGCTTGAGCGCGATGCTATCCAGATATTCCATGTGTGACAGCTTTTACCAAAAAGTGTGCCAATAGAATTTTTTAGAAAAAATTGATAAATGGATATGAACTATTCAATACGAAGATTTAGTTTTTTTTTTTTTTGAAGAGGTGATATTAAATGGTTTTTGGTGAAATATTTGACAATGAATTATCGTAACATAATCTAAGTTATAAATAAAATTATATAAAAAGTTTAATGAAGGGTTAGTAAACAATGTACTTAATCCTCGAATTAAGTAGAAATGCTTATAAATGACTAAGATTACTAAAGTAAGAATATAGTTTATAAATCGTATTTTTAATAAAATGGAAAATTAGAATGGTTTGATATGTTTAGAATTATGAACTTCTATCTATTTTAATATAAGAACATAGTCAATCAAGGTCAGAGAGGTAAATAAAATACCCCAACTTGGACTACTTCACAGTTATCAAGGGACAATATTAGTTTATAATGGTAAAGGTGATAAAAAGGAGATTTTGTGAATATTTAAAAATATTTACAAGTAGCGGAAGTAACAAAGGGTTTGAAAATATAAAATGATATTTCTAAAGGAAATAAGTGAACTTTTTTTTGAGATATAAAAATATTTCAAGATAAAAAGAAATAAAGGGGAGAAGTATTTATTTTGAAGAGAAAAACATAGATTGTTGTTTTAAAAGTAACAGAAACAGGAGGATAAATATATATAAGCGAGTTCTAAGAATCGATGGAATATTTTTAAAGACATTAACTGCCAATATACTTGACCGTACTATTTGATTAATCTAATTGGATGATTGTTTTAGATGAATTTTTTTGAGATTAAGAGTTAAAAAAACCAGCTATCAATAAAATATCTTATTGGACATTTGATGTGTTGTTTCGAAGAGTCTGGGATGAGAACTAGACCAAAAACCATTTCGAACCAACTGTACCTCGAGACTAACTTGCAGGATTACAAAGATGGAGCATTGAAGACCGTGGATCTTCTTGAGCGGAAGAACTTCTCGTTGAATTTCTAAGGGTATATCCTAAAGATTTTTGACTTGTGATTCTGTCGTGATTGAAATCTTCGAATTGCAAGGACTTCTCGCTACTAATCCTTAGGGTGATTCCTATACAGGATGTGGTAGAGGGTGCCTTCGGTTCATCCTGTTCTTGGATGACTTGTATGGATAAATGTCTAACAAAGTGTTTCCTAAATGACCACGTACATTGATTTTTACAAATATATCACGCTTGGTGGCGGAGAATTAATTCTCTTACTTAACACCCAGAGTGTATTATTGGACGTCAATTAGTAATATGATGGACCTGACGATGTGGCATTTAAAGTAAATAATGATGCGATGTTCGAAAAAGGTAAATGTGACCTCAAGCCTCATCAATCAGGAAATGACAGAAATTGGGCAAGCTGCATGGCTAGGCGGGTCATTTCCAAGTAGGGTATATTGTCATCATCTAGAGAAAATTCATATTTTTTCTTCTTTTGTTTCTATATCTCCCGGGAATTACGGTGGTCGCGTGACGAAACGCCGAAAGGTGACAATATATTCGATACACTTAACCTAAATGAGTGGTCGGTCATGTGTGACCAAATTGCAAGATGTTCTTGTTGAACCCTAGTGCATTTTCCCTTTAGAGGTGCACTTTCAGAAGGCGGTCCCATACCTTGTCATAGTTGGAATCCAATCTCCAAATAAACGCCATGTGGTTTTTGATTACGTACCATATATGTAAAGCATGAGATGCAAGCGTTCTACTAGATGGTTATTTATTTATGGTTTGATGGACATTATTATAATATCATCGGATTTTTATATATCAAAAATATTTTGGGTTATCGTAAGGTAAAAACCGTTCGTGTTTATGTGTTGATTGGTCTTACGATTATCCTTTTCTTTCAAAAAGGATTTCCTAAAGTTAAACAAGTTGGTTGCAATATGAATTTATCAATGAAAGTATTCCAGACTGATCAAGATGAATTTTGCATTGCTTCAAATGTGCTTGGGTCAAACCGAGTACATTATCAGGTTACGCTCCGCTTGGAGTTTTCAGAAGAAGAGCTGAAGTCGAGACGTATATCCGTATTTACTGGTAATAAGTTATTCCGATGTGTGTCTTATATTGAATGTAGGTATACTCTGATGTTGTAATATATATATAGTTCATTACTATAAAATATTTTGATATATAATATTTTATTCATTCCACTGTTCTTATTCTTCTATTCTAACATTTCTTTCTTTCTTCTCTCACCCTCTAATTTCTTTCTAATAACAAATATGGGATTTCTATACTCAAGTTTCTGGAAAATTATACAGGATCATGTATTATTGTTAAAAAAATTCGAGCTTCAAATATTCCAGGTCGTCACATGACGTGCCCTTAGCAAACAATCTATATCCAAATTGGCGTGTCCCACAACTAAGTCTCGATAGTGAAAGATTGATGGTCTGTAGGTTTAGCTCTAGTCTTTCGGCATCACACTAACTGTTGATGACAGGTATCTGATGATTACTATCCGTTATTTAGTCCTTAGCAACCTCTTTGTAGGAAATTCATCGAAACACCCCAATGTCATACCGCTACAGCCTTCTGACTGTCAAGCTATTGTTGCAGTCAAGATATCATCACCGGGTGGTAACGCGCAGACCCAACCTCTACGAGTATAGCTTAAGCATGCACCGCAATAGAGGACCACCATGGAGTACCCTACCAAGTCCCTCAAAAATTGCGTGCTTCCTTCTAGTTTCGCAGAGCCGACAAGCATAATATCAAGGAGAAGAATCAGATGGATGTGCTACTCTCATGCTTCAAAACACCTCGATGGTTTGCTCCGTTGGGTTCTTCACCTTCAGATGTGAGGAATGGTCCAAGCATCTCACGCTAATGTGTTACTAGACCCCATGTTTAATCGTTTAATCACACCCTTGTTCTATCTTATCAGCTTACCGATTAACTTGATTATCCACATTTTATCTATTATTCAAGTTATTAGATTTTCTCCATGCCTCTTATATCTCTAAGGAATGGACCCCTCTCGCTAATTAATTCAGTGATATAACTTAAACCATTTAAATTCACTAATAAGCCCATAACATGTTATTTCCTTGGTTGTAATTAACGAAAGTAATCTACAATCTTTTTACCTTATTACAATGTCATTCATTGTCCAATTTCATGTTTACAAGTTACAATAACATATTCTGCTTAATGTATAATTAAGTATATCTTATCTCAATCCACATGTTCTCTGTTAACATGTTACTTAATATATATAATTAAGTATAACTTATTTCATTCCATAAGTTTATCTCATTCTTCCTTATTTAATCAAGAATCTTACATTGTCTTCACAATCTATTGTTGTTGTTTATTTATTAACTTAGTTCTCTTAACTAAGGTTTATTAACCAAAATTCCCTTTTTATTTATTGTAACTCATGTTATAATTCCACTTGTCCCTAGGACAAGCCTACCTATTATATTGCATCCTCATTAATATAATTATTTATAATATGTTATATTCCATGTTCATCACAATTTCCTTGGTTCTTTAATGTTAACCAAACTTTTTTTGTAACATCCATTCATTACAATTAATCTCATTTATTTATTTCTAGTTATATACACATATTCATATATGTATATTTATGCACCGGACCTCTCACATTTAGCTGACCACTTGTGGATGGTGGATTTGTTGGGCGGTTTTGGACAGACTTCTACCACATGTTGAACTTAACCCCGTGTCATAGTGCAGTTATTTACAATTTCCCAATTACTGTAAATTTTCCATGCAATTATGGCATATCTATTCTTTAATTACTGTCATGTACATTTCCTTTATTTTAGGAAAAACTTTCACGCACCTCATTAGTTTGATTTATAAAAAGATATAATGATTTATTTCCATAACGCACGCCGATTTAGATCCGTAGTTGCAAGCCATTTTCTTTATTTTAAGTGTCGATATATACATGCACTTTATTCGATTAGTATGCAATGCGGTAAAAGAATACCTATTTCACACTAATCCCTTTTTCTTTTCCTTTTCTTACAATTGTGACCTCACTAATTTGTCATTATAAAAATATATCATTTTCCCAAAATCCAACTAAGTCAGTCAACTATTAATTTTTCCTTATTTTATTTTTGAGTTAGATATTTAATTCCTACTCCATATACTATTTATAGTTACTATAAATTTCCTTTGCCAATTAGGCAAATCAATTCTCAAGAATATACTCATGATTAATTCAAGTTCCACAATTTTTGTACTTACAGTAGTTCCCGAATCATATGGAATTTCTAATGGAAATAGGTTTTATACAACAATAACAATTTCAACATATTCTAAACTGGTTTAGTAGCCAACTTCCATAATTTTCAATTGTTCAACATATTAAATATAAAGGAGAATGCAAACAATATATACCGTTATTTGAAAAGGTATAATTTAACCGACTCACCTAACAGCTTTGCAATCCATGAATCTGATCTAGATTGGTTGTTCCTAGCCTTCCTAACTGAATCTAATATTAAACAACCACAGATTTACAAATCTGATACTAAAAGACGAGGGAAAAGGAAGAGAAATCTAATAAATGAGATTCAATAACTTATCTCACGTTGATCAGAATTATAGACAACTATGTTGTAGATGTTAGGGGCTGCGGAATGGATCGTTTAGGCAAAGCAAGCACTAAAGGGGGTGAATAGTGTTTGTAAGAATTTAAATAAAACTTAAAACTTAAGAGAATTATGGAATGAATCAAACACCACAAACACAATCACAGACACAGATGGAAAATAAACAGAAATAAAAATGCAGAAAAAGGAAAGAACACATTGGATTTTATACTGGTTCAAATCACTCCTACGTCCAGTCCTGCTAACGCTACATTGTGCAGAGTTTTATTACTATTTCCAATAGTCAAATACAACCTCCTTGATTTCACAGCTCAACAAGGAGACACCGACTCCTATCCCTTGATTTCACGGCTCAACAAGGGAATACCGACTCCTATTACTTGATTTCACGGCTACAAGGATACACCGATTCCTTTTGACTTACAAATAGGGTTTATTTAACCCAAGCAATTACAAAACAGCCCTATATCTCTTCAATAGCACTTGATTCAGAGAGTAGAGAGTGTAGAGAGAAGAAGTTTGATCAAAACAGAAGTGAATTCGTGAGAGTATAAGTGTAAAAACCATAAAAATGATTAAGAATAATGGTGGGATGAAAGAGGATGAAGTTGGAGAAGAAGATGTGTTAAAAATTTGGTCTTAACCTCTTTTTGTAGAGTATGAAGGGTTGCAATGGTTCTGAAGCATTTCGAATAGTGAACAGACACTTCCCTTCAAAATTAGAAAAAAAAATAGCTATTATATATCGACATACTCTTTTTGCTATGTCGACATACTCATGTGTATTTCTCATTTTCAAAACATTTTTCAAGTATTTTGATCTAAAACTAATTCTGGAAATTTTTGAGTAAAATTCTAGTGTTGTAAATTAATATTAGATGATAGAAAATCATATGAAAACATACTTTTAAACTAAATAAATATATTTATAAAATTATAAGGTTTTAAACTATGTAAAGTATAAATATAAAGTATATAAAAAAATTAAGTTTGAAAAACTAAGAAGAAAAAAAATAGAAACAAAATAGAAAAACCAAAATAGAGAAGATTGAGGGAAAATAGAAAAACAAAATAGAGAGGATTGAGGATAGAATTGAAAATCAGAATTTGAATTTGAACCTGGAGTGCTATTTAGAGTCTTACAAAATCTAGACTCTATAAATATATTAATCTTGAACTATTGAACTCTTGAAATCTTGATTACTCATAGTCTTGAAATTTCTCTAATCTTTGAATCTCTATCATCTTTATAACTGTACAATCTTTAGTAATATTTCCTGTATATAATTTCTGCACATATATATAATACAAAACGTGTTAGTATATAATTTATAATCAATAATAACTGAAATAAGGTTGTTGTCATCAAAACTCCATTCTCCAACAATCCCCCCCTTTTTTATGATGATAACCTTAGTTTATAAAATATCATACATGTATATACTTATTTGATGATGTTCCTTCTATACTCCCCATGTCTATAAGATTCCTATAAACTATGCCGATATTTTATAATTTCTCCCCCTTTGGCATTAACAAAAATAAATCCTGAAAATACTCCCCCTAAATCCTATAACTGTCCAAATAATTCCTATACTAAAGTAAAGTACTCCCCTGAGTCCTAAATCTATCATCATAAAATACTCCCCCAAAATCCTATATCTATCAATACATATTCTATTATAATATTCTATATAACTATCCCTAATTTATGGTATCCTTATATCTCCCACTAACTCTATGATTCTAAGTCTAAAAGATTATAAATCCCCCAAAAATTATGACTATACTAGTGTAACAGAAGAATAATAAACAAGGCAATCTAATCAATGTTTATAATCAATTCATACAATCAATCCAAACAAGCAATTGATTCAAGCAAGCAATTCAAGCAATTAATGTAAGCAATCAACGGAATTAATCAAATTAAATAATATGTGTTAATTATACCTAGACATTATAAAACTCCCCCTTAATCTAATATAAGACTAACCCTCCAATTGTTAGGGGTCATCACCAACCAGTGGCCTAGCCTATACTCTAGTTCCCTTAAAACTATAATAATACCTTTATCTAGACTTAGAAATAATTCTGATAAGATATCCTTAAAATTATGATATAAGTAAAGTAATTCAATCCAATCAATTTAAGTTTTGTTGTCACAAAACATCAACTCAAATACAAAACTAAACATTTCTTGTAACTTCTATCTATCCTAAAACCTACAAAGCTCTTATCAACTATAAATTCATAAGTATATTTCTAACAAACCTATCAACCACTAATGAAATTTAACCAGGTCAAGTAAGTAAATTAAGTTATTCAAGTCAAACAAACAAACCAAATTAGTCAATCAGTTCAATCAAATCAATCAAGGCAAAGTAAATATGTTATGTATTTACTTAATAGTCCTATATTTCTAATACAAACTTTTCGTACTAAATACTTGTTATGTGTGGAGTTAAAGTTAACATGTAATGCAGTGCGTGAAGTATGTTGATTATAATGTAGTATGAAATGTATGTTATATGCAAAACAATATGAAATGCAACTTATGGTGTGAATAATCTTGATTTGGAATGCAATTGTAATTTATAATGATGATATGAAATAAGATGTGAAGACCCGCAACTTCCCCGTAAAGGAAAGCGTCGGATAGTTCGAGAACAAGCCACACCAGAACGCATACAGAAGAACATTTCATTGTACATTACAACAATGCATCAGGTTACAAGAATATACAGAGTATAAATGAATATTACACAGAAATATCAGAGATTTAAATTACATTTAAATACATAGCAGCGGAAAATAATACAATACACAACTAGAAGTAGATATACGGACACAAAGCTTTCCGGATATCGTTCCAGCTGTAAACCAGGATCCTGTGAATATAAATCTGCAAAACCAAAACTACTAGCTGCCCGTGTCAAAATAGGGGCACCCAGAGTTTAGGTTAAAACAATAAACTCCAGGTCAGTCATGTGACTGGTGTGAGAACTAAAACAGTTAATCTTTATTTTCAAAGTTAGGTAAATCAAGGGACCACGCCGTATAACACGGAACGGGTTTCCTCCCAAGAATACCAGTGCATAAAACAAACAGCGCAATGCTAAATAAAGAAAAATGAAGCTGTTATAAGACCCAGGTCCCATCACACAATGCAACGCAGTCGAGGATAGGGTTTTCCCTTATAACAGCCAAAGAATGCTTGATACGTTTTAAAACAAATCATTTGATACTATTATAAGTGTATAAAACAACTTCAAATCATAAGTATCAATCATAGGCGGCATAAGCGCCCCATCCCACTATGTCGCCATATATAGGGTTACAATTAAAACCGCAAATGTCACGTATTTGGAAATTGGATTTCCATCTATGAACCGAGGCAAAAGATAGTCCTCAACCTATTCGTGACTCTCTAGCCCGAGCCACCGGCAAGTACTCAGTCAAGCCTTGGAGCGACAGGGCCGGTCCACCGATGTGGATTAAAATGCCTGAACACTACGTCTCCCCACCCTATGGGGTGTAAGTCTGGTCCGTCAGCCGACCAGAATGCATTCGGCCGAAACCGATATAACCGAGGCGCCTCGCAACCGCAACAACCACATAAGTCAAACTCGTCAGGGCGTGTAAAACCACTGACGCCACTTCTAGCTAGAAAGAAACGCAAGTCCTCCCTGAGGTCCGTCTCCCGTTTTTGGTTCATACCGGGTGTGAAACACGCGAGGTAAACGTTACACAAAGCTACGCCACAAAGGCCGTGCTTTGATCATCACCACAAGACTTTGCTTTTCAACAGAAGCCTTGATCATTTGCATCTTAGCATGCCACACAGGCAAGCCATCCTATGCAACCGATATCAGTCACACAGAATGAAATCCGATGTCAGACACACAGTCCATTTACAAGTCCGTTCTGGGTCTGAACGAAACCGGAGGCACCTAGTACCCCGCATATCCATCGATCTCCAAGCACGTCTGACGATCACTAACTGTTTCCATCTTCTTGGGTGTACAGCCCAATCAAGATCATCAGTTATCACCCAAACGACGTGAAGACTTCCGGTCTTCGACCATCGTCTTCATCTTCGACTTATCGTCGTATCAGTTATTCAGAATGGGATAAACCCGGTCTTCCCGAATAACTCGCGTATATTTTATAAAAGTGTTACACAAACACAACATACGCCTCATTCCAATTCATTAGTCACTAACCGTAAATTAATCAAGAGAATAATTCCCCAAATATTAACCCCGAAGGCCGAAACCAACATCAGATCAATATCCAGAAAACCATTCTGCTTGGCTAACCGACAGGTAGTTTCTAAATTTCACATTCATAGGGAAAGATTCCCATTAATTTTATAAAAGATAAATTCCTTGAATTTATTCTTTAATCCATTTTTGAATATCAATTCAAACTAGTCGGGATTAGCGAACCTTACCGAAGTAATCATTTGTTTTAATTTCCCAATCCCAACCTATTCATCCCATGAAGTAAAACTGGTAATACTTCATATCTAACACCACAGTGTTATCGGTAAATTCAATTACCATTTCACGTTCAAATCTAATTAAAGATTTAACTATCGCCTGGAGCAAAACTGGTGATACTCCACTTTCGATCATTTCAATCTAATTAAAGATTCATTAAAACTCCACTTAGTTTTAATCTTCGACTGGGTTAAAGAATCAGTGTCATTTAAAACACGGTTCACGATAAACCCAAAATCACATTCATTAATTATCGGGTTAAAGAACGAGTGTTATTTAAAACACTGCTCACGATAAACCCAAAAATCAATATCAATTCAATTCCAATTAAATATTATTTAATTGGTACACTTCATTAAATCTAAATAAAAAGATTTAATCTTTTCTCAACTGGGTTCAAGAATAGTGTTAGTGAAGACACCATTCACGACAAACCCAAATCACATTCGATATTCAATACAAGGCTCTGAATAGAAAATATATCAGCTTATATTCAATATCGAATTCTACGACTAACAAATGTCGTATTGGAAATAACGATATCAATATATATCTTTCAAATTTCCATAACAACACCTGTATAATCACGAATTCCAACATCGAAATATTCCGAAGACAATTTCGATTCAAATCCACTCCAATGCAATCATTGGAAATTTTGGTTATTTTTAAAACCCTTTTCGAATTCAATTTATTTATTTAAAAATAAATAGAATTATAATTCTAGTTCAAAACTAGTTCATTTCGATAAAAATCCATTTTTATCTTTTCAAATATGGAGTTTTTCATCCCAATTCTTTCTAAATCATTTCTTATGATTTTACACAAATTATTGCTATTTTAATAATTTTATCAAGGCCCATACAGTCGATTTCCATTAACGGCCATCGAACTGCACTTACAGCGACCTTTTTCGAATTTGATTTGGACGTATCTCCAAATCCAACCGTTAGATTTCAAATTTCTAACATTCATTAGAAAGCTCTTTTCGATACGAACCCAACGGTTCCGGTTTTAGGAGAATCCGACGGTCGGATCTCCCGTAATGTCCGTTCGAAATAAATGGTCGAAATTCGCGAACTGCCGCGACGCGGCGCGTTCTATTCAGGCCATTATATTATATATAATATATATAATATATATTTCGTCGATTTCTATTTAAAACAAATTATATAAATAGTTTTGAATTCGTTTCAAAAACATTTTCAACTTCCATTTCAATTCAAATCAAACTTGAATTCTTCTTTATAAATTCGTTTCAAATCCATTTCCATTCAATTCAAATTTCAATTCAATTTGAATTTATTTCACTTCGCTTTCAATTCAATTCGAATTCGTTTTCAATTCAATTCATTTCGAAATCGTTTTCAATTCAATTCATTTCGAAATCGTTTTCAGTTCAATTCATTTCGAAATCGTTTTCAGTTCAATTCATTTCGAAATCGTTTTCAATTCAATTCATTTCGAAATCGTTTTCAATTCAATTCATTTCGAAATCGTTTTCAATTCAATTCATTTCGAAATCGTTTTCAATTCAATTCATTTCGAAATCGTTTTCAATTCAATTCATTTCGAAATCGTTTTCAATTCAATTCATTTCGAAATCGTTTTCAATTCAATTCATTTCGAAATCGTTTTCAATTCAATTCATTTCGAAATCGTTTTCAATTCAATTCATTTCGAAATCGTTTTCAATTCAATTCATTTCGAAATCGTTTTCAATTCAATTCATTTCGAAATCGTTTTCAATTCAATTCATTTCAAAATATTCGATTTCGAAATCACGTTTCAATATTCATTTTAAAATGAATAAAATCGATATAAATATCGTTCACGTCAAAATGGCGTCAATCTAATCCTCACGGCTTCACATATTTCTATTTTCAAATATTCTATTTCAAATATTTCTATTTCAAATATTTCTATTTCAAATATTTCTATTTCAAATATTTCTATTTCAAATATTTCTTTTTTTCTCGAAACTGGAATGAGGCCCAATCAATTACCATATAATGTTAATTATATGGATTTTCTACAACACATGTATATATCAACAACGATGAATAATCAACCATCAACCAAAGTGCACTACACTGTATAAAGCATCAATATAGACATTTAACGCTTATAGCAGCTTGTCAATCAATCGATCGACATATTTAATAAATCAGGATGAGTGAACTTCAAATTTCATCCTAACACCCGTGTGGGTTTCAAACAATCAAACACATATTTTATTTGTGCAGTTAGGCGATGTGTAAAATTTATCGACCCAATCAACGTCATTCAAATAGGTGTACATAAACAAACCGTCTGGTTTGTAAATGAATATTTATTTATTCACATTCACGTTAAAATTATATTTTTAACGATAACACATTTTATTTTAACATATGAATTTATATTCAGTTCATTCGTTAAATAAAATGCTAATTTTATTTTTCTAACTTATTTTAGAAAATTTCGGCGGCATAACGGCACGATACTAGAAACGGGACAAGGCCTAGCCTTATCCCCGGTCTAGTGAAGGCCCACGCCATTCACACATCAATCAAATCAATTCGTTATGCAAACCACAAACTTTGGAGTAAGGGTCTAACCTAGCCTTACTCCTTCGCCTTATAACGGCGCACGTCTAATCCTAACCAATTTATCGATTCGATTTTTCACACCACAAACCACATTCAAACCAATATCACAATCAATCACCAAACAGTCAAACAAACAAGTCCATGGTCTGTGGACGGGTGTCGGGTGCTACTAAGCACCGTCTGCATCCTAGTATATATATAACTAGAAAAATAAATTGAAAGGTGAGATATTCTCACCTTTAGCTATCCAACCATCTCGACTCTTCTTTTGCAGAAGTCTTCGTCGTTTCGCCTTTTTGTTACCTTCGTTGCTGCTTTCACTACATACGTAAAAATCACATTTTTACTTCGCTATTTAATATATAAAAATCGAATTTTTAGTTCGAAGTTCAATATATAAAAATCGAATTTTTATTTCAAAGTTCAATATATAAAAATCGAATTTTTATTTCAAAGTTCAATATATAAAAATCGAATTTTTAGTTCGAAGTTCAATATATAAAAATCGAATTTTTATTTCAACATTCAATATATAAAAATCGAATTTTTAGTTCAAAGTTCAATATATAAAAATCGAATTTTTAGTTCGAAGTTCAATATATAAAAATCGAATTTTTATTTCGCCATTCAATATAAAAAAACTAATTTTATTCTTCGCTTTCATATATAAAGATCTAAATTTTCTCCTATGTAAACAATATAAAGATCATATTTTTATTTCGATTTAAACAATACAAAAATTATATTTTCAAAGCAAATTCATTTTTAAAAACCATAAAGTAAAATCAGTTATAAACCATAAAGTAAAATCAGTTTTTTTATTTTTCTACAAATATAAAGATCTGGTTTTTCCTAATACAAAAATCTGAACTTTTATAAATTAAAAATCTAAATTTTTATAACTTAAAAATCCTAACTTTTCAGCTTTTGAAGTTTAAATCTTTTCACTTTAAAATCTAAAAATAAAAATCAGTTTTTAAAAATAAATAAAAACAGTTTTAAAAATAAATAAAATCAGAAAAAGTAAATAAAATAAAAATAAAATAGCAGGGAACTTACAGGGGGGCTTTGGCGGTCGGAGAGGGTGGCAGATGGCCAGAGGCGGCGGAATAGGGTTGTGGAGGCAGGAGCTGGGCGGCGCGTCGATCGAACTGGGGGGGGGGGGGTCTCTCGCGCGAGGCGCTCCGACGTTGGGGCTCGCCAGAGGCGGCGGCGCCACCCCTCGGAGGAGCGACGGCTCCTCCGTCTTTCGCTTCCTCTTTTTTTTTTTTTTATTTGTTTTCTGATTTGAAATGAAACGTGAAAGGGGGGGGGGGCCAATGATAAAGGGGGGAAATATATTTTCTTTTTTTTTATTATTATTTTAATCGGAAAAGTTGACTTTCATAAACGACCTCGAAACGAGGCCCACCGCCTGTCGCCCATAGCGTTCTACCCCCATTCCGAGCACAATGGGATATGTGTCGTAGGCTGATTCGACTATTTGAATCAGTTTCCGTTAAATTTACATTTAAATCACTATATTGAATTTTAAACGTACATTTCGAATTACCGGGGTCACATACTAACTTTAAAAATTCCCGAAAAATATTTTCTAGCTTCGTATTGACGATACGATCCTAACAAAACTAGTTTCGTCAAATTCTGAGACCGTTTGAAAAATGGCCAATTTCCAGTCGATTAAAATCAACTGAAATGGTCAAAACACGTTTTCCTTTGCTACACTCACATATTGATTCGAAAAATTATGAAATTTGAAACCTAGCAATAACTTGACCCTGCGGACCCAACAAAACTAGTTTCGTCGAAATCCGAGGTCATTTGCAAAATGTCCATTTTTAAGGGCCTGAATTCCATAGCGACTATTCAGAATTTTCAACTGGACATATCTTATCATTTATAAAGTGAAATCTCAGTTTGTTAACTTCGTTACAAAGATATAGTTATACAGATTCAAATATTTCTTGTTTCGTTCAATTTTGACTTATATTGAATCCTGTATATTCATTTGAAATTAGAAATCGAATTTTCGAACTACCGCGCCATTTTCAATTCCTTTTATAATTATATATAATTATTATATATTCTAACGACGACGTATATAATATATACGTTCTAATTATATTCGAAATAAATTTCTCGTCGATTTTATTTAAAATAATTCATTTTAAATAATCAAAATTCGCTAAAACTGCCAAAATAAAAATTTTAAACTGGCCCACAGATTTTACGGGTTGTTACAATCTCCCCCACTTAAACTTTTCGTCCCCGAAAAGGAACAAAGTCGAAAGTGGTTTGATTATTCAGCTCTACGCTCGATCTGGCTTCTATTCTCCAACTCTTTAGTTTCTGAGAATTTCTAAAATTTCAAAAATTTGGCTAACACCCTAAATTTTCGAAAAATTTCGCCATAACCTCCCCTGCACCGGGAGCATCGGGGAATTTCAAATAGCTTCCCCGGTCCTTCAGATCTCAAAAAGAAAAAGAAAAAGCCAAGCGGCTAGCCAATAGGCTCACAAAATCATCATCACCCAAACAAAACAGGAATTATGTAGTAAACATGTACCTATTTGTCGGGCAAACAAATTTTATTCTCTGCTCTAGCCTCCTTGCTATGACCTGTTCAATGATATATATGTATATGCAAGCAAACGCAACCAATCTTCGATATAATTCAATATTTGGTTCTGTTAGGCTAAACGGCTAAAAATTAGCAAACAAATAAACAAACAGCACAAACATCAATCCATTAGTTGATTTATCATTTGAAATTCATAACTTTGATACATAGTCAAAAATCAGATTTTTGATGCCAAATCACAACAATGTGTTCTATCTATATAAGTTTTGGTTCTCACACCAGTCTAATGGAAATATATAGAAAATCACACCTTCGAAACTCGAACATAAATGTTGATGATGCGATCGCTATCATCAATAATATCTCCGGGCGACTAGAGTGTGATGCTATATCTATCCAATATATTACAACTTCGAATATACGTTCATGACGCGTATACGCGAAGTCTATATATACTCGATTGTCCACATCCATATAAATAATCAAATACGAATAATTGATTTAAATTTTCAAAACAAAATTTGTTTTCACTTTAAAAATATACTCTTCACACTCGTTCTAGGATACTACTGATCCTATCTCTAACGAGTCATTCTAATTGGATATTACTAATCCAATATCTGATGAATTCTTTCGTATGTTTCTAATGTGCCTTGTTCTCTGCTTTGTAAACCAAAGCTCTGATACCAAATGTGAAGACCCGCAACTTCCCCGTAAAGGAAAGCGTCGGATAGTTCGAGAACAAGCCACACCAGAACGCATACAGAAGAACATTTCATTGTACATTACAACAATGCATCAGGTTACAAGAATATACAGAGTATAAATGAATATTACACAGAAATATCAGAGATTTAAATTACATTTAAATACATAGCAGCGGAAAATAATACAATACACAACTAGAAGTAGATATACGGACACAAAGCTTTCCGGATATCGTTCCAGCTGTAAACCAGGATCCTGTGAATATAAATCTGCAAAACCAAAACTACTAGCTGCCCGTGTCAAAATAGGGGCACCCAGAGTTTAGGTTAAAACAATAAACTCCAGGTCAGTCATGTGACTGGTGTGAGAACTAAAACAGTTAATCTTTATTTTCAAAGTTAGGTAAATCAAGGGACCACGCCGTATAACACGGAACGGGTTTCCTCCCAAGAATACCAGTGCATAAAACAAACAGCGCAATGCTAAATAAAGAAAAATGAAGCTGTTATAAGACCCAGGTCCCATCACACAATGCAACGCAGTCGAGGATAGGGTTTTCCCTTATAACAGCCAAAGAATGCTTGATACGTTTTAAAACAAATCATTTGATACTATTATAAGTGTATAAAACAACTTCAAATCATAAGTATCAATCATAGGCGGCATAAGCGCCCCATCCCACTATGTCGCCATATATAGGGTTACAATTAAAACCGCAAATGTCACGTATTGGAAATTGGATTTCCATCTATGAACCGAGGCAAAAGATAGTCCTCAACCTATTCGTGACTCTCTAGCCGAGCCACCGGCAAGTACTCAGTCAAGCCTTGGAGCGACAGGGCCGGTCCACCGATGTGGATTAAAATGCCTGAACACTACGTCTCCCCACCCTATGGGGTGTAAGTCTGGTCCGTCAGCCGACCAGAATGCATTCGGCCGAAACCGATATAACCGAGGCGCCTCGCAACCGCAACAACCACATAAGTCAAACTCGTCAGGGCGTGTAAAACCACTGACGCCACTTCTAGCTAGAAAGAAACGCAAGTCCTCCCTGAGGTCCGTCTCCCGTTTTTGGTTCATACCGGGTGTGAAACACGCGAGGTAAACGTTACACAAAGCTACGCCACAAAGGCCGTGCTTTGATCATCACCACAAGACTTTGCTTTTCAACAGAAGCCTTGATCATTTGCATCTTAGCATGCCACACAGGCAAGCCATCCTATGCAACCGATATCAGTCACACAGAATGAAATCCGATGTCAGACACACAGTCCATTTACAAGTCCGTTCTGGGTCTGAACGAAACCGGAGGCACCTAGTACCCCGCATATCCATCGATCTCCAAGCACGTCTGGACGATCACTAACTGTTTCCATCTTCTTGGGTGTACAGCCCAATCAAGATCATCAGTTATCACCCAAACGACGTGAAGACTTCCGGTCTTCGACCATCGTCTTCATCTTCGACTTATCGTCGTATCAGTTATTCAGAATGGGATAAACCCGGTCTTCCCGAATAACTCGCGTATATTTTATAAAAGTGTTACACAAACACAACATACGCCTCATTCCAATTCATTAGTCACTAACCGTAAATTAATCAAGAGAATAATTCCCCAAATATTAACCCCGAAGGCCGAAACCAACATCAGATCAATATCCAGAAAACCATTCTGCTTGGCTAACCGACAGGTAGTTTCTAAATTTCACATTCATAGGGAAAGATTCCCATTAATTTTATAAAAGATAAATTCCTTGAATTTATTCTTTAATCCATTTTTGAATATCAATTCAAACTAGTCGGGATTAGCGAACCTTACCGAAGTAATCATTTGTTTTAATTTCCCAATCCCAACCTATTCATCCCATGAAGTAAAACTGGTAATACTTCATATCTAACACCACAGTGTTATCGGTAATTCAATTACATTTCACGTTCAAATCTAATTAAAGATTTAACTATCGCCTGGAGCAAAACTGGTGATACTCCACTTTCGATCATTTCAATCTAATTAAAGATTCATTAAAACTCCACTTAGTTTTAATCTTCGACTGGGTTAAAGAATCAGTGTCATTTAAAACACGGTTCACGATAAACCCAAAATCACATTCATTAATTATCGGGTTAAAGAACGAGTGTTATTTAAAACACTGCTCACGATAAACCCAAAAATCAATATCAATTCAATTCCAATTAAATATTATTTAATTGGTACACTTCATTAAATCTAAATAAAAAGATTTAATCTTTTCTCAACTGGGTTCAAGAATAGTGTTAGTGAAGACACCATTCACGACAAACCCAAATCACATTCGATATTCAATACAAGGCTCTGAATAGAAAATATATCAGCTTATATTCAATATCGAATTCTACGACTAACAAATGTCGTATTGGAAATAACGATATCAATATATATCTTTCAAATTTCCATAACAACACCTGTATAATCACGAATTCCAACATCGAAATATTCCGAAGACAATTTCGATTCAAATCCACTCCAATGCAATCATTGGAAATTTTGGTTATTTTAAAACCCTTTTCGAATTCAATTTATTTATTTAAAAATAAATAGAATTATAATTCTAGTTCAAAACTAGTTCATTTCGATAAAAATCCATTTTTATCTTTTCAAATATGGAGTTTTTCATCCAATTCTTTCTAAATCATTCTTATGATTTTACACAAATTATTGCTATTTTTAATAATTTTATCAAGGCCCATACAGTCGATTTCCATTAACGGCCATCGAACTGCACTTACAGCGACCTTTTTCGAATTTGATTTGGACGTATCTCCAAATCCAACCGTTAGATTTCAAATTTCTAACATTCATTAGAAAGCTCTTTTCGATACGAACCCAACGGTTCCGGTTTTAGGAGAATCCGACGGTCGGATCTCCCGTAATGTCCGTTCGAAATAAATGGTCGAAATTCGCGAACTGCCGCGACGCGGCGCGTTCTATTCAGGCCATTATATTATATATAATATATATAATATATATTTCGTCGATTTCTATTTAAAACAAATTATATAAATAGTTTTGAATTCGTTTCAAAAACATTTTCAACTTCCATTTCAATTCAAATCAAACTTGAATTCTTCTTTATAAATTCGTTTCAAAATCCATTTCCATTCAATCAAATTTCAATTCAATTTGAATTTATTTCACTTCGCTTTCAATTCAATTCGAATTCGTTTTCATTCAATTCATTTCGAAATCGTTTTCAATTCAATTCATTTCGAAATCGTTTTCAGTTCAATTCATTTCGAAATCGTTTTCAGTTCAATTCATTTCGAAATCGTTTCAATTCAATTCATTTCGAAATCGTTTTCAATTCAATTCATTTCGAAATCGTTTTCAATTCAATTCATTTCGAAATCGTTTTCAATTCAATTCATTTCGAAATCGTTTTCAATTCAATTCATTTCGAAATCGTTTTCAATTCAATTCATTTCGAAATCGTTTTCAATTCAATTCATTTCGAAATCGTTTTCAATTCAATTCATTTCGAAATCGTTTTCAATTCAATTCATTTCGAAATCGTTTTCAATTCAATTCATTTCGAAATCGTTTTCAATTCAATTCATTTCGAAATCGTTTCAATTCAATTCATTTCAAAATATTCGATTTCGAAATCACGTTTCAATATTCATTTTAAAATGAATAAAATCGATATAAATATCGTTCACGTCAAAATGGCGTCAATCTAATCCTCACGGCTTCACATATTTCTATTTTCAAATATTCTATTTCAAATATTTCTATTTCAAATATTTCTATTTCAAATATTTCTATTTCAAATATTTCTATTTCAAATATTTCTTTTTTCTCGAAACTGGAATGAGGCCCAATCAATTACCATATAATGTTAATTATATGGATTTTCTACAACACATGTATATATCAACAACGATGAATAATCAACCATCAACCAAAGTGCACTACACTGTATAAGCATCAAATATAGACATTTAACGCTTATAGCAGCTTGTCAATCAATCGATCGACATATTTAATAAATCAGGATGAGTGAACTTCAAATTTCATCCTAACACCCGTGTGGGGTTTCAAACAATCAAACACATATTTTATTTGTGCAGTTAGGCGATGTGTAAAATTTATCGACCCAATCAACGTCATTCAAATAGGTGTACATAAACAAACCGTCTGGTTTGTAAATGAATATTTATTTATTCACATTCACGTTAAAAATTATATTTTTAACGATAACACATTTTATTTTAACATATGAATTTATATTCAGTTCATTCGTTAAATAAAATGCTATTTTTATTTTTCTAACTTATTTTAGAAAATTTCGGCGGCATAACGGCACGATACTAGAAACGGGACAAGGCCTAGCCTTATCCCCGGGTCTAGTGAAGGCCCACGCCATTCACACATCAATCAAATCAATTCGTTATGCAAACCACAAACTTTGGAGTAAGGGTCTAACCTAGCCTTACTCCTTCGCCTTATAACGGCGCACGTCTAATCCTAACCAATTTATCGATTCGATTTTTCACACCACAAACCACATTCAAACCAATATCACAATCAATCACCAAACAGTCAAACAAACAAGTCCATGGTCTGTGGACGGGTGTCGGGTGCTACTAAGCACCGTCTGCATCCTAGTATATATATAACTAGAAAAATAAATTGAAAGGTGAGATATTCTCACCTTTAGCTATCCAACCATCTCGACTCTTCTTTTGCAGAAGTCTTCGTCGTTTCGCCTTTTTGTTACCTTCGTTGCTGCTTTCACTACATACGTAAAAATCACATTTTTACTTCGCTATTTAATATATAAAAATCGAATTTTTAGTTCGAAGTTCAATATATAAAAATCGAATTTTTATTTCAAAGTTCAATATATAAAAATCGAATTTTTATTTCAAAGTTCAATATATAAAAATCGAATTTTTAGTTCGAAGTTCAATATATAAAAATCGAATTTTTATTTCAACATTCAATATATAAAAATCGAATTTTTAGTTCAAAGTTCAATATATAAAAATCGAATTTTTAGTTCGAAGTTCAATATATAAAAATCGAATTTTTATTTCGCCATTCAATATAAAAAAACTAATTTTTATTCTTCGCTTTCATATATAAAGATCTAAATTTTCTCCTATGTAAACAATATAAAGATCATATTTTTATTTCGATTTAAACAATACAAAAATTATATTTTCAAAGCAAATTCATTTTTAAAAACCATAAAGTAAAATCAGTTATAAACCATAAAGTAAAATCAGTTTTTTTATTTTTCTACAAATATAAAGATCTGGTTTTTCCTAATACAAAAATCTGAACTTTTATAAATTAAAAATCTAAATTTTTATAACTTAAAAATCCTAACTTTTCAGCTTTTGAAGTTTAAATCTTTTCACTTTAAAATCTAAAAATAAAAATCAGTTTTTAAAAATAAATAAAAACAGTTTTAAAAATAAATAAAATCAGAAAAAGTAAATAAAATAAAAATAAAATAGCAGGGAACTTACAGGGGGGCTTTGGCGGTCGGAGAGGGTGGCAGATGGCCAGAGGCGGCGGAATAGGGTTGTGGAGGCAGGAGCTGGGCGGCGCGTCGATCGAACTGGGGGGGGGGGGGGTCTCTCGCGCGAGGCGCTCCGACGTTGGGGCTCGCCAGAGGCGGCGGCGCCACCCCTCGGAGGAGCGACGGCTCCTCCGTCTTTCGCTTCCTCTTTTTTTTTTTTTTATTTGTTTTCTGATTTGAAATGAAACGTGAAAGGGGGGGGGGGGCCAATGATAAAGGGGGGAAATATATTTTCTTTTTTTTTATTATTATTTTAATCGGAAAAGTTGACTTTCATAAACGACCTCGAAACGAGGCCCACCGCCTGTCGCCCATAGCGTTCTACCCCCATTCCGAGCACAATGGGATATGTGTCGTAGGCTGATTCGACTATTTGAATCAGTTTCCGTTAAATTTACATTTAAATCACTATATTGAATTTTAAACGTACATTTCGAATTACCGGGGTCACATACTAACTTTAAAAATTCCCGAAAAATATTTTCTAGCTTCGTATTGACGATACGATCCTAACAAAACTAGTTTCGTCAAATTCTGAGACCGTTTGAAAAATGGCCAATTTCCAGTCGATTAAAATCAACTGAAATGGTCAAAACACGTTTTCCTTTGCTACACTCACATATTGATTCGAAAAATTATGAAATTTGAAACCTAGCAATAACTTGACCCTGCGGACCCAACAAAACTAGTTTCGTCGAAATCCGAGGTCATTTGCAAAATGTCCATTTTTAAGGGCCTGAATTCCATAGCGACTATTCAGAATTTTCAACTGGACATATCTTATCATTTATAAAGTGAAATCTCAGTTTGTTAACTTCGTTACAAAGATATAGTTATACAGATTCAAATATTTCTTGTTTCGTTCAATTTTGACTTATATTGAATCCTGTATATTCATTTGAAATTAGAAATCGAATTTTCGAACTACCGCGCCATTTTCAATTCCTTTTATAATTATATATAATTATTATATATTCTAACGACGACGTATATAATATATACGTTCTAATTATATTCGAAATAAATTTCTCGTCGATTTTATTTAAAATAATTCATTTTAAATAATCAAAATTCGCTAAAACTGCCAAAATAAAAATTTTAAACTGGCCCAGATTTTACGGGTTGTTACATAAGATGTATAATAATAGTATGCAGAATGATTTGGTGATAATATCTATTTAGGTAAAATATATTCGAAGTACTATCTAACTATTATAAATTATTTGAATCAAACAAAGATAATGTTAATTTCTAGACCTAGGTTACCTATATTAAAGAATTAGATTAAAAGAATAATTAAGATAAGAGTTAATTAAAAATAATATTCATGATAAATAGTAAGATATTCAGAAAAATTATGAGTTAAGTAATATTAGTAGGGTAAATATAGTAAAAATAGAAGATCTTTTTAAATAGAATATAATATTTTATTCATATAAAGTAAACTTTCATATATTCATAAGTATATATA
This sequence comes from Allium sativum, assembly GCA_030737875.1. Classification (NCBI taxonomy): domain Eukaryota; kingdom Viridiplantae; phylum Streptophyta; class Magnoliopsida; order Asparagales; family Amaryllidaceae; genus Allium; species Allium sativum. The sequence goes on along the minus strand of CM060916.1, from coordinate 784,753,118 downwards.
AAAATTAATTTAAAAAGAACTTAAAATTTAATTTATTATGAGATATACATCAATATTTTGATATAAATCAATTTTAAATTTAAACTTTAGAAATCAAAACATATTTATTTGCTAAAAAACTATTTATACTTTAGAAGGAAACATTATAAAGTGATCTATAAAACTTCTTATATTTAAACTACTTTAAAAAATCATGTATATATATTTCTTTATATTAAGTTAAATATGCAAGTTTTATAATTCTTAATAGGAAGACAAAATAAGTATTAAGTTACAAATAGTATTTGTGATAATGTAACCCAAAAATGTTATGAAATCATAAAAATAATATATAAGTTAAACTATGCATGTTTAAACTATATAAAAGATGAATAAATTTATATTTTGTAACAATATCAAAAAGTTATATTAACTCTGTATATCATATTAACATGTTTATATAATTTTATTAAATTATATATTTTAATATATATTTTTTGAAACGTGATACAAGAAAATAAGTATACAGATAAATTTAATAACTAGAATTTTAACAGGCATTTTCTAATTGAAAAGATGGAAGGAAGTTTGAAAGTTAAAATCTTTGAGATAAAAAAAAATGAATTTCATTCTATAGGCTGATATGTTAACATATAGATATATGTATGTTGACATGTATGTATTATTTCAAAGAGAATATGGTTTTGTGACTTTGGCTTTAAAATATCGATTTATATTTCAGGTTTAATTGTTTCCTGAAATAATATTAATCCTAACAAACACCCAAAATTTATTTTATTATTATATTAATTTTATTATAATTATTTTTGAATTTCAAATTTCAAATTTTAAATTTTAAATTTCAAAATTGAAGTTTAAAGTTTAAATTTCAAATTTAAAACAAAGCAAAGCAAGCAAAACATCCATTCAACCAATATTCTTTGCATTCTGAATTGATTCTTCTGGAATTTGATGATGAGATCTGCTCTATTGCGATGGTCTCGTTTTTCTGATTAGGATAGTGTATTCATTTGCTGAATTTGAACACTATACGAGAAAGATATTGAAGATTTAGTAGTTCAACCATTTTGGCACCAAAATTTGAATCTGAATTTTTGAATTTTGAATGAATAGACACCTCAACTACTATATGAAGGTCCAAAATTCATGTCTCTTCATAACCGCTTCTCTTCTTCTTCTCATTTTCCATTTTCAATCAAACTTTCAGAAGGTATAACTTCTTTGTTTCTTGATGGAATTGGACGAAACCAGCGGCAAATCGAAGAGGAATTCGAGGACTACAATCTAGTAGCAGTTTGTGGATGAATTTGGATGGTATTGGTGTGCAGCGAGTCGAAACCGTAAGAGGTATGAATAAAATCTTGTAACAGTTTTCAGTTTTGAATCGCCGGCTTCAAACTGCCATATCTCACTCAATTTTGATTGGAATTTGACGATCTACCTGTCACGAGAACGAGAACTACAATCTAGAAAATAATTTGGGATAGCATAGCCTAAACTGTGATGCAATTTGAAGATCTTTGTCGATAGTTTTTGGTTTCCTTCTCTCTTTATTCAGCAAAACTTTATTTGATCATTACTTGATTAATTCTTGACGGAATCTCATGAAATCAGCGACATTATGAAGTAAATGAAGAGAAGTACAGTATGAAAATAAGTTTTAGATGAAAATCCAAAGTTATAAAGTGATATGGTACCCATTTCTTTGCTGATTTATGTTATATATATATATATATATATATATCCATTTCTTCTTGATGTCTCTTCACCAACCGTCGTTACTCTTCTCCTCTTTTTAATTTCTTTTCAAAATTTGAATTTTCAATAGTCACCATTTTGGAATTTGAATTTCCAATAGCCACGTCAACCATCTTTCCAGAGTTTGATTATCCAATAGCCATCTAACACATCTTTTCTTGTAAACAACACAACTTTTCAAATAATCAAATAACTTTTCAAATAGTTCAAATGACTTTTCAAATATTCAAATGACTTTTCACATAATCAAAGGTCTTTCCAAAATAACTAACTACAATTATATCATGATGGTTTTGTAACATATCCAAAATTTCAAAATTTTCAAATTTCAAAATTCAAAAATCAAAGTAATTTGATTTTTCAATAAAATTGAATGCAGACTTATCTAATACTGATGCAATACATAAATTTAAACTAGTGTTACAAATCATTTCAAAATTTTCCATTTAAAATTTCCAAAAATCAGATTATGAACTTTTGAAAGACCTTGCTCTGATACCAATGGTTAGGGATTGCAGAATGGATCGTTCAGGCAAAGCAAACACTAGAGGGGGGTGAATAGTGTTTGTAAGAACTTAAACAAAACTTAAAACTAAAGTGAACTATGGAATGAATCAATCACCACAAACACAATCACAGACATGGATTTAAACACAGATGCAGAATAAACAGAAATAAAAATGCAGGAAAAGGAAAGAACACACCGCATTTTATACTGGTTCGGATCACTCCTACGTTCGGTCCCGCACAACGCTAGATTGTGCATAGTTTTATTACTATTTCCAATAGTCAAATACAACCTCCTTGATTTCATGGTTCAACAAGGAGACATCGACTCCTACCCCTTGATTTCACGGCTCAACAAGGGCACACCAACTCCTATTCCTTGATTTCACAGCTACAAGGAAACACCGATTCCTCTTTGACTTACAAACAGGGTTTATTCAACCGAAGCAATTACAAAACAGCCCTATAACTCTTCAATAACATTTGATTCAGAGAGTAGAGAGTGCAGAGAGAAGAAGTTTGGTCAAAACAGAAGTAAATTCAGCAGAGTTAAGTGTAAAAATCATAAAAATGATTAAGAATAATGGTGGGATGAAAGAGGATGAAGTTGTAGAAGAAGATGTGTTAAAATTTTTGGTTTTAACCTCTTTTTATAGAGTATGAAGGGTTGCAACAGTTCTGAAGCGTTTCAAATAGTGAAAAGACACTTACCTTCAAAATTAGAAAAAATAGCTATAATATGTCAACATACTCTTTTTGCTATGTTGACATACTCATGTGTATTTTTCATTTTCAAAACATTTTTCAAGTATTTTGTTTTAAACTAATTCCGTAAATTCTTGAGTAAAATTCTTGTGTTGTAAATTAATATTATATGATAGATTATCATATGAAAACATACTTTTTAACTAAATAAATATATTTATGAAATTATAAGGTTTTAAACTATATAAAGTACAAATATAAAGTATATAAAAAAATAAGTTTGAAAACCCAAGAAGAATAAAAATAGAAACAAAATAAAAAAACAAAGATAGAGAAGATTGAGGCAAAATAGAAAAACAAAATATAGAGGATTGAGGATAGAATTGAAAAATCAGAATTTGAATTTGAATTTGAACCTGGAGTGCTATTTAAAGTCTTACAAAATATAGACTCTATAAATATATTAATTTCGAACTCCTAAAATCTTGATTACTCACGAGTCTTGAAATTTTTCTGATCATTGAATCTCTATCATCTTTATAACTGTACAGTCTTCAGTAATATTTCCTATATATAATTCTTACACACACACACACACACATATATATATATTCTATACAAAAAGTGTTAGTATATATTTTATAATCAATGATAATTGAAATAAGGTTGTTGTCATCAAAACTTCATTCTCCAAAAGTAGATATATGTCTCTTATCTTCAAAACTTGAATCTGAATTTCCTAAAACTAATATTTTATTTTCTGAGAAGATTTGGAGGAAGAAGAGAATGGTAGAGCCTAGGTAGTATTTCAGAAAATATGAGATTAAAGATAGGTTCTTCTAGTCTATTTATAGGTGTACGAGAAAGTCTGGACCATCAGATTTAATCCACTAAAATATGAACTGCACATATAAGAATTCCACGCCACATAAAACAGATCTTAACATTTTAATTAACAATCATAATAACTTGCTTTGTATGCTTCTCTTGATTTATTTCATTCCTATTATGACTTATCTTTAGGTTTGAATTTCAAATTTATGCGTGTATACACGCATGCAATCTTTCCATTCCGTGCCCGTTAATTAATGCAATTGATAACACTTTGTTTTATTTCTTTTTTATGCACTCTTATTTCAAATGCAATTGATTTCTTGCCCATTATTTATTTATTATGCATTAACTTCTTTCTGCTCTTATTTCACACCTTTTTATTTCAACATTTGAATTTGTTCGTGCATATATACTTGCAACCTTTGTTTCTTTTTCAAAATTCAAACGCGTTATGTCATCATTAAATTCTTACCTATTTTCAATGATTGCAAGTTTATTTCAGATTTCTCTTTCATAGTTATATATTTATGCTCACACATACACATATATTTACATTTGCATGTATACATATATTTTTGTGCTCGCCTTTATGTGTATTTTCCTTATATGTTCATTTATACATATTTTTCTCTTCGAATATGTAATTTTTAGTCGTTCCTCTAAAATACAAATATGGCGTCAATGCGGCTTGAACTTGCGCTACTCACTTGGGAGTCACATGCTCCTACCAACTGGACTACGTAGGCTTTTGTTAACAAGACTATAAACAATGGTGTTCATTGTTCTTTTTAGTTTTCCTTTTTATATACCTTCTCTTCATGTTTGTTGTAATATTTCATTTAAAGATATTTTTTCATCTTAAATCTGTTTCCTACAAACCATATGTCTAAATTGATCAAAAAATCGACACGGATGCAGTGATGCTAATTCCATGACCAATTTCTGAAAGCTTTTCAGATTTTATTTATTTAATTAAAAATGTGGGGTGTTACATTCTCCCACTCTTAGGAAATTTCGTCCTTAAAATTCGATAAGGGTAAAATTAAGTAATTCCTCTCATAATTTACAACCATCATGTGTGCATCCAACTTTTACAACCATTTGTGCACTCGTGCAAAGTGTAATACAACATAATAATACATGAATGAAATGAATGCCCAAGCAGTACCTCCTGTATGAATGCAAATTTTTCTTGAATTTTATTTTGAAAATAAGATGCACACATCCTAAATATACTGGCAATTTCTATATGAATGAAATATGTTGAAAATCAAAATATTTTTTCATCCAATTTTTCCTACACACTTACAGAGTAAGAATGTAGTTCATCCAATTTTCGCTCTAAATTCAATTTCTTATGTTACAAAAAGGTAGAAAATGGAAAACTTCACACCTTACGTTTTTCTTTTATGCATCTTTTCTATCTGTACTTGGATTTTAAGCAACTACTATATAAAGGTTTCCTATCTTCCTATCCAAGCATAGTTCTCATTAGATTTTTTTTCCAACTTTCTTTGGAAAATCTATTTTTCTCTACTGTCATGTTTGTTGCTTTACTAGATTTATTGTTTTCATTTTAGTTATGTCATTACTCTTTTCTTAACTTGTTTAACTTAATACACTGATCTAAGTTTAATTTTCAAATGACCTTTCTAATCCTTCAAATAAAACAGCATTATACACAACTACTACCAAGGACTAAGAATCATAAGACCATATCCCCTCTAACAAAGAAAAGTCCAAACCAAAGGATCTAAATCTGCGTACTAATAGTCTTTTCCAAGCAACAAACTAGGCTCTATAATGCTTACGCGTTCTACCGAAATTTACCATTATTCCAAAACAATCTTTGTTATTCGATTCATAGCCTTAAAATATTTCCCGTCTTCCCTAGGTACTAATCCTATCTACTCCATGATTTTTTTAAACGTGGTTCAGTTTTTATTTTTTTCATTTTCCTTTCAAAACCCAAAAGCCTCAAAACTTTATTTTCTTCATTATTTTTATTTTTTTTTGCCAAACCATAAAGTTATGTCATCTAAAGAAAAATGCAAACCAATTTTTTTCAAATCACAAAAACTGGAGTAGACAAGGACAACCACTTTTATATCAGATTCACAACTATTCATGTTTACAATGTCAGTTCAATAACTTACATCTTGGTGTAAACATCTACTCTATTCTTTAATTCTTACAACTTATTTTGTCCATCCAACAAAATTTTATGACAAAAAAATTATTGTCAAAAGATTAGAGATTTTCAAAGTTTCTATGTTTTACTTCTTAATCCTTTCATACATTATAGTTTAAAACAGCTATACATGCTCTACAATATGCACATTTTCTGAAAGAATTCATTTGAGACAAAAATTCCATAAGAAATCATCATTTCCAAGATATACTCCATTTATTTTATTTTTCTTCAAAACTCAATATGTACTTTTCAAATATGTTCCTTACATATTTTTTTCAAACTTCAAAATTATCTCCTTTTTGTTTCAAAAATTACTTTTACACAATTTAGCAAGTACGTATTTTAAAATTGTAAATTTTTAACGTCAAAACTCCATAAACTATTACCTAAAAGTTTTTAAATGTTCAAGTTCTCAAAAGTTAACAATGGGGCTAGACTTTAAAGTGGGTTTCTAACATTTTTAGGCCTTCTTAAATACTCCTACAAAGTCATTTCTTTCCTATATATATATATATATATATATATATATATATACACACACACACACACACACACACATGTATGTATGTATGTATGTATGTTCCGAATCCATTTTCTTCTTTCTGTTTTCCTAATTTCTATGGTTCAGCTGTCAAACCCACTAATCCAAAGCACTAACATATGGGATACATCTTTCTTAATTACCAATTACATTGTACACCTTTTACACAAAACAACTAAGGGTCTCGAATTTCCATAATCATTCATTTAGTGCACATAACTGATATCCCAGCTCTATTTATAGGCCTTTCCTCCTATTTAATGGGTTTCTTTATGGATCTAGACATATATATATATAATATTTATATGTTAAAAATAAAAATATGTTTACTCATTATCTATACAGGAATTGTGCACCTAAGCTCTGATAACAAATATAACAACCCGAATTCTGGCAAATTGATTTTTTTCCAAAAATTTGAATCTGCCAGAACTAGAATTGGCTTGTCTGGTATCCTACAGAAAAGGCAGAGATATAAAATATATCAGAGCTCAGAAAACATCTCACAGCGGAATGAAATAAATAAAATAAAATATTATCAAATATAGCCTTACTAAAGTAAAAATACTGCCTAACCAGTATCAAAAGCTATCATATATCTACCATAAACCTAACCTGCAAGTGTGCTATGAGGAGGGGGTCAAAATACAAGTTCTGGAGACTGGACTAAATTACGCATTCTGAAATAACCCTATATATACAGTTCAGTTATGTTTTCTTGTTTATTAGGTTATTTTGGATTAATAGCACTCAAGGCCTTACAAAAACATCGTACTTATCTACCTTCCAGTAGATTAACCGATTAACCTAATATAGTATATATGTGGCTACACCCAAAATATCTAGGTACTTCCCATGGTACCTTTCTCGCATGGTCTTCGTTGTCCCGCCTCGGAAGCGTATGAAACTCTCATCCTACGCTGAACGACGTATGGACCTCCATATTACTATGCCACATTCTGCACAGAACTACCATCGTTATGCTACATATGCGTACGAACCGCTATATCCAAACTCTTCGATCAAGCTCAGTCTCAAATCGGAGTAATGCCCGAACGTCTAACGTCTATGATACACCACCCGGTGTGATGTGCATGTACCCAGACCCTCACACGTACGTTCTATCTACTGTACACCAAGTCCTGTAATAGGTTGCATCTGAATGCGTGGAACTCGGTCGGGAGCTTTTCCATATCTGTATAGGTTTGCTAAAGAGATCTAAAGTGCAGATATCTAAACTATGGACTTCATTTCCTTGGTGGCTATGGTCCCACCTCGACCCCTCCCTCAAATAATGAAAGACCACATCAAGAGCTAAGTGACGTGCCCCTAGCAAACAGTTTACATCCAAATTGGCGTGTCCCGCAATCAAAGTCTCGATAGTGGACGATCGATGGTCTGTAGATTTAGCTATAGTATTTCGCATCACACTAACTGCTGATTACAAGTACCCGACGATTACTATCCTTTATTTGGTCCTTAGCAGCCTCTCTGTAGGCAAATCGTCGAATCACCCCAATGTCAGACCGCCACAGCCTTCTGACCATCAAACCATCGTTGCAGTCAAGGTATCATCACCGGATGGAAACGCGCGAACCCAACCTCTACGAGTACGGCCTAAGCATGCACTGCAACAGAGGACCACCACGGAGTACCCTACCATGTCCCTCAAAAGTCGTGTGCTTCCTTCCAGTCCCGCAGAGCCAGCAAGCAGAAGAATCAGATGGACGTGCTACTCTTATGCCTCCAGACACCTTGATGATCTATTCCGTTGGGTCTTCACCTTCAGTTGTGCAGATTGGTTCAAGCGCCCCACGCTAACTGTTATTAGACCCTATGTCTAATCGTTTAATCACGCCCTTATTATATTTTATTAGCTTACTGATTAACTTGATTATCCACATTTTATCTTTTATTCAAGTTATCAGATTTTCTCCAAGCCTCTTATATCTCTAAGGAATGGACCCCTCTCACTTATTAATTCAGTGATATAACTTAACCCGTTTAAATTCATTAATATGCTCATAACATGTTATTCCCTAGATTGTGATTAACAAAGTAATCTACAATCTTTTTACCTTATTACAATGTCATTCATTGTCCAATTTCATGTTTACAAGTTACAATAACATGTTCTACTCAATGTATAATTAAGTATATCTTATCTAAATCCACATGTTTTCTATTAACATGTTACCTATATATATATATATATATATATATAATTAAGTACAACATATTTCATTCCATAAGTTTACCTCATTCTTCCTTATTTATTCAAGAATCTTATACTGTCATCACAACCTATCGTTGTTGTTTGCTTATTAACTTAGTTCTCTTAACTAAGGTTTAGTAACTAATAAGTTCCCTTTTTATTTGCTATAACTCATGTTATAATTCCATTTGTCCCAGGACAAACCTACCTATTATACTGCATCCTCGTTAATATAATTAATTATAATAGGTTATATTCCCCGTTCATCACATTTTCCTTGGTTCTTTAACATTAACCAAACTTTTACTGCTGTAATATCTATTCTTTACAATTAATCCCATTTATTTATTTCTCGTTATATACATATATTCATATATGTATGTTTATGCACTGAACCTCTCATATTTAGCCGACCACTTGTGGATGTTGGATTTGTCAGGCAGTTTTCGACAAACTTCTACCACAAGTTCAACTTAACCCCGAGTCTTAGTGTAGTTATTTACAATTTCCCAATTACTGTAAATTTTCCATGTAATTATTGCATATCTATTCTTTAGTTACTTCATGTACATTTCCTTTATTTTAGGAAAACATTTCACGCACCTCATTAGTTTGATTTATAGAAAGATATAATGATTTATTTCCATAACGCACACCAACTTGGATCCCTAGTTGCAAGCCATTTCTTTATTTTAAGTGTGCATATATATATATATATATATATATATATATACATACATACATATATATGCACTTTATTCGATTAGTATGCAATACGTAAAAGAATACCTATTTCACACTAATCCCTTTTCATATTTTGCAACTACGTCCTCAGTAATTTGTCATTATAGAAATATGTCGTTTTCCCCAAATCCAACAAACTCAATCCACTACCAATTTTTCCTTTTTTTATTTCTGAGTTAGGTATTGAATTCCTAGGCCATATACTGTTCATAATTACTGTAAATTTCCTTTGCCAATTAGGCAAATCAATTCTCAAGAATATACTCATGATTAATTCAAGTTCCACAATTTCATTGTTTACAGTAATTCCCAGTTCATATAGAATATCTAATGGAAATAGGTTTTATACAACAGTAATAATTTCAACATATTCTGAACAGTTTTAACAGCCAGTTCCTACAATTATCAATTGTTCAACATATTAAATATAATGGGGAATGCAAACGATAGATATACCGTTATTTAAAAACGTATAATTTAACCCACTTACCTAACAGTTTTGCAATCCATGAATCTGATATAGATTTGTTGTTCCATGGCCTCCCTAACGGTATCTAATATTAAACAACCACAGATTTACAATTCTGATACTAAAAGAAGAGGGAAAAAAAGAAGAGAAACCTAAATAAATCAGATTCAATAGCTTACCTCATGTTGTATAGAATTCTAGACACCTATATTATAGATTTATGTCTTTTATCTTCAAATCTTGAATCAGAATTTCCTAAAACTAATATTTTATTTTCTAGGAAGATTTGAAGGAAGAAGAAAATGGCAGAGCCTAGGTAGTATTTCAAAAAATATGATATTAAATCTAGGCCCTACTAGTCTATTTATAGGTGTATAAGAAACTGTGGACCATCGGATTTAATCCATCAAAATCCGAACTGCACATGTAAAAATTCCACATCACATAAAACAGATCTTAACGTTTTAATTAACAACGTTAATAACTTGCTTTATATGCTTCTCTTGATATATTTTATTCCTATTATGACTTATCTTTAAGTTTGAATTTCAAATTAATGACTCGAATTAATTTGCGCCACTCACTTGGGAGTCACATATGCTTACAAACTGGACTACGTAGGCTTCTATTAACAAGATTATAAACAATGGTGCTCATTGTTCTTTTTAGTTTTCTTTTTTTGTACCTTCTTTTCATATTTGTTGTAATATTTCATTTAAAGATATCTTTTTTTATCTTAAATCCGTTTCTTGCAAACCATAGGTCTAAATTGATCAGAGAATCATCACTGACGCAATGATGCTAATTCCGTGACCTATTACTGAAAGCTTTTCAAAATTTTATTTTGTTTAATTAAAAATGCGGGGTGTTACATTAATCTTTTGTGTGAATGGTCTTTTAGGCTCCCTCAAGGCTGAGGTTAGAACACAAGTATTGATGAGGTTGCACCGCTATATTGCAAAATGTGAGTGCAATTTTGAGATTCTCATGCAAATATTTATCTATGATTAAATATTGTATTAAATATATTTGCTTGGAATAAAAAATTTACCAAGCAAATATTTGACAAATGCCATATATATTCTTCTAAAGTTAAATATTTGTCTACCAAATATTTACTTGGAATCAAATAATCTATCGCGTAATTTTTTCTTGGAAGCCAACTTGAATCACTTCCAAGTAAATATTTTATGGACAAATATATATATATATATATATATATATATATATATATATATATCACTGCAAAAAAATCATCAAAATGTATATCATATATGAATATTAATAGAATATTAATAAAATTTATGGTTTTGTGGTGGAAACTAAATTAAAATCTAATAGGCCTATTGAAGGATATCATGTTTTTATATTAAAATTTAAATTCACATAATTGCATGTTCAAAGAGATTAACGGGGTTTAATAATTTTAGGAATGTAATACATATGTCAAATCCTATAGGCACGCACTTCTAATTTTGCTTAAGAGATAGGCAAAAGTCCAAAATTCCCTTCTAACAAAATCAAGTTTAGCTACACTAAGTTTCACTATTTTATCTTCTAAGTTTCACTATTTGACTATTCTGCATCCATTACTTGATTTTAAGCAGGGCAACTAGCATGATTTTGAGAGAAGGGTGCAAAAAATTCTGGGTTGTGGGAAATAAAAATACAAGTCAATTTCTTTTTAGGAAATAATGAATCATCGTGCACTTAGTTTAAAGCCTACAAGCGATGTTTCTTCACCATCATCTCACATGAATATGACTTTGTTCACACTTTTTTTTGAAGTATGGACAAAACACTTTTTTTCTATTGGAGGTATTTGGTAGGTCATATATTGACATCGGAATTTCTCCGGTAGAAACCAAGTGTTTTGTTCATACTTTATAAAGAGTGTGAACAAACTTAATCCCCATCTCACATAAGGAAATTCACTGTACATTAGCTGCATTTACATGTTTGAAATCATCTTTGAATAAGTCACTCAACAGTCAATTTTCGATTAGAATAAATTAAAAAAGATAAATTTAGGAGAATCTTCCATGAATCCCATTTAAAATGCTAAATTTGCGGAAAAGTATATAGGAACAGTCACATAAAACGTAGCTCACCTTATAACATAGTGCTTCTGACAAAGTTTCGCGATTTATTTATGCTTTTAAAGTAACAAAGTTACTTGAAAAAATAGCTTCCTTAAGCTAATTATTACTGAAAATACCCATAAAAAAATGCTTTGCATACTTCATAATTCATACGCCGGAAAATACTAAGTAATGCAGACCTGTTCTTGAAGACTTCAAAACTAACTTTGAAGAAGTCAATAAAACTTTTCCTAACTAAGCCTGAAGTCTACACAGGAAAATTTAATTTAATGATGTATATATTAGGTCGCTATCTTTCTAAGTATACTGAACATATTTAACGCGTACATCATTGAATATAGCATGGGTATTAATAGCGGATGCTCCTATTACTTCTCACAGCAAAATTAACATCAAGAAAGCTTAAATATTGGATAATAGCACATGGAGCTAACTGAGGCAGATATTGCAGCGGCAAAAAACCTGATTCAGTTAAGCAGTGATCATCAAAATGCTCTTCGTGTTTGTTCAAAGAAAAGGCCTTGCTGCAGTGATGAAGATCCAGTGACATTGAAATCTAGTAATTCTGAGAAGAATGAAAAAGAAGATGAATGGTGCAAAGGAACAAAGAAAAAAGGAAGATTTCTACCATTGTTGTATATATACAAGGTTACTGAACCTGTTGCCGTTCACTCAATGTAGATTTCCTACTTTCATATATGGTTATCCACAGATTTCTGTTTCATAATGTATATAACAGACGGGCCATGTCAGTTCAGCAATTTAGAAAGCAAACTTTCTTCCCAGCGAGATCTGAAATGTAAGCGTATGGCTTCCTTTAATCAAACTTGAAACTTGATACTGACATGTATGACCACGTCTTCTGTTTCTTCACAAATTTAGTTGTTTTGTTTTCCAATATTTTACTAAATCTTAACATTTTAATTCACTTTCATTTGTTCAAGCTTAATTTTTGATGTGTTTTTAATTTCAACTGAAGTGTAGACGTCAGTCTATCATTCTAGCTAATGGCGTATATCATGTTAATTAAGTTATTAACATATGTTTTATCTTATTTTTTACACCAAAGTGTACCCTGCACGTTTCTGTTCATACATTCCAAAAATTTGGTTAATATGTCAGCTTTGATCAGATTTAAAGTACAGAGTAAGACACTTGACTAGCTAGGTACACATGAGATAGTATTTAGATCTGGATGTAGTTTAAAACAAACTTTAACAGCATCAACAAAGCATAACTACACATTAACTTCCATAAAAACTTCAGGTAATTATTGCATAAATCCCTACATCATTACATAGGAGAGAAAGCAAGAATCGAAGGTGCCAACTAAGACATAGGAGGAGGAGGAATATATTAAACATCACAATAAGCACTTTAATATATCAGCTTCATCTGAAGAAAAGCTGATGTTAGCAAGCATTGTAGGCCAGCGGTTTCTAGTGATAACTCAAATAGCTTAATTTGCAACAACTTATGGGAATATGACAATCTCATTAGTGCATGTTCGGAGCTCCGATAGTGTGCTCCAGCGATCCGCTAGACATACTTTGTTGATGCTCATTCCATGGAGAAGTCCATTTTCAATAAGGGCATTTAATGGAGGAAGCGCACGAGATACTGTCAGGGATAACAAAGAGTTTATCGTTACCAATATTACTGAACTTTTGAGAAGGGACGTTCTAATATTGCTTGCCTGTGTTTCGTGAGGGTAGAGAAAGAGGTTGAAGAAAGGGCGTTCATATGGAGTTAAGTGAGAAGAGGAAGGGTGTTTGTTACTGAATTCGTATCCAATGGTTCTGTTCATCGTAAATGAAGTTAAGAAAGTTAGACTGGGATCCAAAAAGAGGGTGATTAAACTACGGTTGTGATTCGAGTATTTTTAGGTCATTTTCGGTTAAATGATTTTAAATTAAATTACCCACATTTCTTCAAACAATTTTTAAATAAATAATCTTCTAAAATAAGTTTTCTTTCATTAATTATTAAATGAAATTAAGGTATAATAAGATTATTAAATCAATTAAGGTATAACAATATTTATATATGAAGTGTCCAAAATTTCAAATGTTACGCCTGTGGCTCGAATAATGGCAAGACTAACCTCGATCGGACTTTTCTTCGAGCTGGCTTGAGGAAAACCGAAGAATGCTTCGCACAAAGCTTTTGTTTGGCAAATGAAAGAAACTCTAAAAGCCAAATGCCAAAATTTATTTAAGTTGAGAACTCGGTACGAAATGTTTTTTTCGCAATGATGATGGATATCTGATGACTTAGAAGCTGGAGCATGGAAAGAAAAAGGCTTCTGTTGACAACAAAAAAATGTCGTAACAACCAAAGATTCTTGGTTACTTAATAATATTGTTTCGCTTGGAAAAGTAGAGTACAGAAAGCAGTAAATAACATAGAGATTTATAGTGGTTCGGCCCGTGAGGGGGACTACGTCCACTTTGAAGGAGCTCACTGATATTTTATTCATGACAATAGGTTACAAGCTTTTTTTGTTGTTGAGAAAGACGGATGTGTAGCGCGCAACTACACAGCCGATAATAGGTTACAAGCTTTGAAGTTTGAACATCATCTAGGCATTCAATTACAAGTCTATTCATGCATTTTTTAGTCATAGTTGTCATATGCTAATTTTTGGAAAAAGTAACTTTTATGCTTCTTCTTCCTCAAGCACTAGGCTGCCATTAATGAGTTTTAGGAGCTTGAAGAGATATCAAATCAGCAAAAATCTCACCCTTTTGAATACTAAGTTTGGGGGTATTTATAGTTGAAGGGTTGGGTGGGAGTAAGTAGGATTTGGGGACCATACAACAAAATTTCGTATCCCTTGGAAGCCCCCATCCAAATTTGAAACCCCCCTTCAGATGCACACAAAAAATCGTATTCCTCTTATGGGATACGAGTTTCGTATCCAAGGGGATACGAAATAGCATATCCTTGGAGGGATACGGTTATTTCGTATCCCCTAAAGGATACGAGTTTTTCGTATCCCTCAAGGGATACAAACTCGTATCCTAGGGGTATGCTGTGACGTGTCGTGCAAAATAGACTCAAAAATGCAAGAGAGGCGAGATATTCGGAAGCGGAGGGATATGAAATTCTTATGGACGAGGGGTACGAGTTTTTAGTGATGAGGGATCTGAACTTTCTAATACGAAGTGGAGGGAGCCGAGGTTTCAGGGGTTCAAACTAGAGGGACCCGAACTTTTGTGGAAAGAAGGGAGTTGAAGCTTCGGGTTCGAAGTGCTTGCGATTGAGGGAGTTGAAATCTCCTTAACAAGGGATTCGAAATCATGCACAACGAGGTGTTCAAAATCCCCGAACTTAGGGATTCGAAATCTACTTTTTAGAGGTGGTGTGATGCTTTGGCTCTGCGACTTCTCCCAAACTTGACTTTCTAGAGTTTAGGCGACACTTCAGGCTTTGGTGCCAAGCGATATGTTGAGTCAAGCAAGTCTGGTGTACTTTTGGGAACCGGACCAAAAGGTTGATTTATATTTGTCCCTCAAAGTACGTCTTGTCTCAACATGATGTGCTTTGAGTTGAAATCGTTGATTCTACTGAACGTCTTATTCCAATTTACTCATGAATTTAAACGTTAATCATCGACCCTAATTTACGTTGCGACGTAAATGAGTTTTTTTCGACGTGGCATCGCGTGTATGCTCACATGTTTTCATGTGGTTTTGCGCGATGCGTTTGGAATATGAAAATAAAATGCAAGTAGTAAATACGTTGTTGGGCTATGACTATGCAAGTAGGATTTCGAGAGGCGACATTGTGTCGTGGATTCGATTGCTAGTCGTATACTCTCGAGTCATTTAAACTTATGATTGTTCTATTGGTTAGCAAATTGAATCGATGTCGATTGCAACGACAATGAAAATACGCGTGCGTGGTAGTATTTGGAATAGCGAGTTGGAGCGTGGATATATATATATATACATACACACATACACACACGCGAGTATACATATAAATGTATGATCGTTCGAGACGCAGAGACATGTGCGTGAAAAATGTATACTCGTGAGTATGTACAATATGTATAATGTGCGTGTTGTTGTATATGTACACATATATATATTTGTATATGTATATATATCATGTTTAGTTTCTTGTTTTTTCTTCTCTTTTTTTATAGGAAATTCCACGTATCCCGTATAGGGATATGAAATTTCGTATCCCTACTTGGGGATACGAAATTTCGTATCCCTACGTGGGGATACAAAATTTCGTACCTCAAAGGGATACAAAATTTTGTATCCCATTAGGATATGAGATTTCGTATCCCTTCGTAGGATACGAAACATCGTTTGGGCTAGGCCCAATGCTTCCATCCCCCTATAAATTTAGTTCGAAACCCTATCTCCCCTTTCTTCTTTCTTCTTTGTCGATATTTGACCCAAGAACTCATAGCCCCCAAATTCAAAATTTTCGAACATTGAAATTGAAAATAGGTGTGGCACGAAATCCAGGCTTATGAAATGGAGATGAGTTTTGAATCGGAAACGGTATCAGTGGTTGATCCATCCTAGATGTCATACCATGGCTCGGTGTCGGAATCGATCACATCCTTGAACTCGGTTTGGAGTTCGAGAGGATTGAAATTGAATTCGAGTCGAATTCATGGCTGACCTCTAGGGGGATCAGTTCGAGCCATGATTTTGTGTTCAATTTCAAACTCGAGCGGTGTTTTGGAGAAGGAGAGGGAGTCAAAAAATACGGTTAAGAGGAGAATGGGGGATGCGACGTGTAGGAAGAAGGGAGTCAAAATTCATGGACCTAGCAACTGAGATTCATATCCCTCTAGATGGGACACAAAATTTCGTGTCCCTGAAGGGATATAGAACTTTCGTATCCCTAAGGATAAGATACAAAATTTCATATCCCTAGAGGGTTATGAAACTTCGTTTCCCTGAAGGCACCCGAAATTTTCGTATGCCTAAAGGGATATGAAATTTTATATCCCAGAAGGGATACGACATTTTAGCCTGCCTGAGCGTTTTGATCCCTACTTTCGTGGCAAGTCGTGTTTCTCATTTAAGACTTGAACTTTTGACAGCTCACCTCTGTATTTGCTTCATTTCCTCGGTGTTGTATGATTGAATCGAAGCTTACATTAATCATAATTGAATCGACAATTCAGCCTGGCACATAGGATTAGAGCATATACTTGGACTGTGAATTTAACTAACTTAATGTAAACGCATTTTCTCGATTTCAATCATAACGTAGTCGCGACTTGATGCTAATTCGACGGTGTTGGTTGGCTATGACGATGGTCACAGTCTTGAGGACTTGTGATCATCGCTGAGTCCTAAGCTTTTAAGTTATAATTGTTCTAGCATCACACTACACGTTCATATTAGTTTACACCAACGCGAGGGGTACAGATTATACAATGTGATGTCTAATGCAACTATATTAAAAGTATAACTACCAATGGAGACAAGATCTAAGAAATAACAGACTCTACAAGCTGAAACTCCTCAGCGTTCGCTGTCTCATTCCAAGTCGTTAGACCGTTCTATCATGGAGGACAGCAAGCTTGAGACCTCTGGAGAATCTACTCCTCAGCCATTGGATTTGCTTAAAGCGCCCGACTGAGGGGAATAGTCAGAAAGACTGCAACTGATGGTCGACCACTCAATTTGGCCAACAGAGCAGGGAATATCTAGAGCGCCTGAGGAAAACCCCGATAAGGAAGAGGATGTAGATATTACGGAGGGAAGCACTCTGGTGGTGCTGGACATGATGGCGGGCATAGTTATAATTGAGAATCCATCGGATTTGGTGCCCTCGCATATGGATGAAACAACAGTGAGGCGCATGGCAACACGGTTAGGTATTTCCCAAGGGGATGTTCGTGCGCCTCAAAAAGGTGATAGGACTCACGCACCCCCTAAAGGGTTCACTACTTGGGACAGGCATGTATGCAATTCTAGGCGCGTGCCCCCGGCTAACAACTTCATCCAGGATATACTGCACTACTTTTTCCTAGCGCCTTCGTAGCTTCACCTAAATGCATATGCTTCCCTCCTAGGTACCTGCATTCTCTTCAGAGAGTACTGCAATTGGATCCCACCGAGGAGGACATCTGGTATCTTTTTCAACTGAAGAGGAGGGCCATTATCTCGCCTTCTCGGTATTTTTTAGAAGCACTGCCCAGCACTCGGTTCATTGAGGGAAAGTGGAGCAAGCTGAGTGTGTTCAAGCATGACCAATTATTTGTGTTTTGTCCTCTTGGGTTTTTGAGGAGATGGTCGGAAGTAAGTATCTTTGGTTGCTTTGAGATTGAAATTTGTCGGGATGATAGCTTAGAGTTAACTCTGCTTTTGTGTTACAGGAAATCCTCCTACGCCTATAGATCTCGTGTACCAGCAGTGCCTTGAGTCTTTGTTGACTATCCCGAACTATGCTCGTTCTATCAAGAGTTTTCTAGACCAGGAGCGGCTTCGAGCGGGCCGATCTGGCCTGTTGAGAAAACACTTAGGACACACACCCATAAACACTGCATGACACAACATTTGTTTGTGTGTATAGAGTGTTCAAGTCTAACCTTGAACGTAACAACCCGGAATTTCTGAACCAAATTAAATTTTTTATTTTAGCTATTTTAATGGATTTTGAATATTTAAAATGATTTATTTTAAATAATAATGACTAGAAATTTATTTAGATCGAATTTAGAACGTATAAATTTATTTCGATAATAAAACAAGCCTGAAATGGCGCGGTAGTTTGAAAATTCAATTTTAAATTTCAATTGAATGTACAGAATTCAAAACAAATCGGATTTCAGTAAAACAAGAATTGTTAGAATCTGTTTAATTATATCTTTCAAATGAATGTGAAAAACTAGATTTTATTATATAAATTGAAAGTTATGTCCAGTTTAAAATTCAAAATAGTCGCAATGGGTTTTATATATATTTTTATATTATTTAAAGCCCTTAAAAATAGCCATTTTGCAAATGACCTCCATTTTCGATAAAACCACTTTTGTTGGATCCGGAATGTCAAATTATTGCTAGGTTTAAATTTTCATAATTTTTGGAATCAATATGTGAGCGTAGTAAATTTAAACGTGTTTTGTAATTTCAGTTTAAATTTAATCGACTAAAAAAAGGCCATTTTTCAAACGATCCCTAAATTCGACGAAATTAATTTTGTTAGCACCGTATCGTCAAAACATAGCTAGATTTATTTTTTTATAATTTTTGGAGTCAGTATGTGGCCCGGTAAATTAAAATGTATGTTGAATTAGTATTGACCGTTATATTAATTTATATTTTAATTTTGGTAGAAACTGATCGAAACGGTCGAATTGGATTATGAAACATATTCCATTGTGCCCAGAATAGGGGTATTTAGTTAGGAACGAAAGTCGTTAGGTTTGATTTGGAGTTATAACGATAAACAAGTATTTTGGAATAAATTAATTATTAAAATATATGTATATATACCCCTAAAGTTTCCAAACCCTAGCCTAAATCAGGTGCCGTCGGCGTTCTCGTTGGACGGGCAATTTTATTCCGATTTCAAACCCAAATCTCTTCCAATCACCTTAGTAATTTCGAAATATTATTAAACAAAAATTGTTGATCGCTTTATGATCTTCAATCCCAAACGGACATGACCAAAAATGGTTGAATAAATTTCATGAATTCTAGCCTCAAACTCATGACGTTCAAACTGTTTTTTGGGGAGGCACCGGGACTCGAGTTGGCTGGCGTCCATGGAGGAGGGCGGAAGTTCTCAGGTGCATCGTGGGCTGGTCTTAGATCAACGGCCGATGGCTTAAACTGACATGCATGGTGGTGATTTTTTGTCGAGCACGGGTTTCTATTTTGGTCCAGGAAGAAGAAGACGAGGTGACATATTAGAAGGAGATTAGTTGGAGGAGGGCAGCGGTGCTCAGGCGCATCGTGGGCTGGTCTTAGATCAACGGCCGATGGCCTAAACTGACATGCAAGGTGGTGATTTTTTGTCAAGCACGGGTTTCTATTTCGGTCCAGGAAGAAGAAAACGGGGGTGACAGATTAGAGGGAGCTTAGTTGATTAATTATTATTTAATTAATTTAATTTTTGTAATTAATTTTTGTAATGTCATATCTTTATCAAACGGTATCAAAATTCAGCCAACTCAGTTGCGTTGGAACCGTGACGAAAAATACTACAACTTGGAACTGACCAAAATGGAAACGGAGCAAATTGAAATTTGAGCTAAATTAAATGGTCGTGTACTTTTGTGTAAAAACAAAAAATTCAAAAATAAAGAATGACGGAGTGAAAACCAATGTGAGAACCCCTTCTCACTAAATTATATTTTATCATGTTATTGTATTCATGTATAAAAATATATAGAACTGCCAATGTTGATTTTTATCAGTTTTAACCATTATAAATTGTATACGCTGTCTGTTAGCTCACCTCCCTCGTCCATAGACCATGGACGGTTTAATTGACTGTATTGTGTTGTGATTGTGATGTGAAATGGAGTAAATAAAATATATATGCGTTGTATGAAAAAAAAAAATATGAGATGTGAATAATATATATATATGAGATGTGAATAAAATATATATATGTGATGTGAATAAAATATATATGCGTTGTATGAAAAAACATATATATGTGTTGTTTAAAATATATATGAGATGTGAATAAAATATATATATGTGTTGTATAAAATATATATATATATATATATATATATATATATATGTGATGTGAATAAAATATATATATACTCGATGTGAATAATATATATATGTGATGTGAATAAAATATATATATATATATGTGTGTGTGTGTTGTATAAAATATATATGCAATGTGAATAAAATATATATATTCGTTGTGAATAAAATATATGTATGTGATGTGAATAAAATATATATATGTGATGTGAATAAAATATATATGCGTTGTATAAAATCTATATATGCGTTGTATAAAAATAGAAATAGATAAGATGGTCATGTGTTGGAATAAATATTTGTTCGTTAAAAATATAATTTTTAACAATATATGATATATAAAATGGTCATGCATTGAAATAAATATTGGTTGGTTAAAAATATTATTTTTAACATATATATGAGATATATAAAATTGTCATGTAATGGAATATTCAATTTTGATTTAAAAATTGAAATTGAAGTTGAAATCGTTTTGAAATGAATTTATAAAATAAGTTTTAAATGGAAATCAATGATATATACATTATATATATTAAATGGCCTGAATAGAACGCACCACGCAGCGACCGTTCACGAATTTCGAACATTGACTTCAAATTGATGTAACAGGAGGTCCGACCGTTGGATTCTCTTAAAACTGGAACCTTTGGGTTTGTATCAAAAAGAGCTTTCCAATGAATATATGAGATTTAAATTTTAATGGTTGGATTTTAAAATTTGTCTAAATCAATTTCAGAATAGGTCGCTATAGATGCAGTTCGATGGCCGTTATTGGAAACCGATTGTAAAAACCTTAATAAAATTATTAAAAATATGGAAAAATTGTGTAAAATCATAATAAATGATTTGGAAAGATTTTGGATGAAAAATTCCAAGTTTTGAAAAGATAAAAGATATTTTTATCTAAATAAACTAGTTATTAACTACAATAATAATCCAATGTTTTTAGATAAATAAATTGGACTTGGAAACGGGGTTTTAAAATAACCAGAATTTTCCAATAAATAAATTGGAATGGATTTGGAAAGGAAATAATCTTCGGAATATTTCGATATTGGATTCCGTGATTATACGGATATTGTTGAGTAATTTGGAAGATATAAATATCGTTATTCCCAATACGATGCCTGTTAGTTTCAGAATTTGATTTTGAATATAAGTCGATATTATTTCTGTTTAGAGCCTCAAATATAATATCAAATTGGATTTTGGGGTTTATTGTGAACAATGTTCTAAATAACAGTCGTTCTTTAACCCAATTAATAGTGAAGATATGATTTGGAATTTATAAATCTTTTTATTAAGATTTAATGGAAATTTTGCAATGTAAAGTTTTCCAATTTAATATTTTAAATTTTAATTGAATGGAAATCGATTTGGTAATAATCGAAATGAGCTTCTATAAAGGAAGACCGTTACTATATATGGAATTTAAAAGGCTTTTCCGTTATTCCATTTATAGTATTAGTTTGATACAGAAATTTATATCGATTACGATTGATCAGATTTCCGTGAATATTCTGTTTTAATGGAATATGATTTTGTATTTGCTGTGAACAGTGTTTTTATACGACATTTGTTCTTTAACCCAATTAAAAGTAGGATTGATTTCCAGAAAGTTAAATAATCATTAAGTAATGATTTGTGAAATTAAAACTAACTAGAGTTTTAATAAGTCTTTAATCTGATTTGGAATGGATAGATGGTAATTAAATTGACCAAAACAAGAGAAGTGGTATAAAACCAAATATGCTTGGTTGTTGATATTGATTGTGATTAATTCACTGTTTGGATTGTGCTCGACCAGTTTATGAGCAAATATGCTTTTATATTTAGCATTGGGTTGGATATAAATATTTGTATGCTAACATCTTGTGAAACACTTCACGATTTGACTATGAGATGTGTAGTGATGTTGTTGAGTTCATTTCAAATTTAATGAATGATTTTGAAATGATATTTTTCTTAAGTTAAAAGTGATGTATTCCCGATTTTGGACAGGGAATGTTTTATAAAACAGAAAGAATTTCGAGGGTTAAACCCGATGTTGTCGAAATGATTTTGAAATGTATTATGTGTTTGACATTGTAGTTCATCACATAACCGATTATTTGCTATTGATGATGTATCTGTATGGTGGGGGTGAATTTATTCTCTTGCTTAACATCCTTCTTTGAGACTACGAGCTCAAAGGTTATGTGATTAATAGTGACCGATCATATGTGTGAATTGCTAATGTAAAGTACTATATTTTGGAAAGTACTTGTGATTATTATGTTGTGATATTTTCCCTACTTCGGGGTATGAAATTATTTGGTATGTGGCCAAAGATTCGGGTAACCTTGGATGACTAAAAGTGTGAGGGCGATGGATTTTCTCCGAGGGCGTGGGAGGTGCATCGTCAGTGTAGCCTGCTCCATCGTGGGATGTGCACATACATACATACATATAAATATATATTTATATATATATCGAGTTGGAGACGCACGTACAGCCATGTCTAAGGGTCGTTCCCAATATTTGGTTGCATACTGGTTTGTATGCATTGTGATATTTTGGAATTCATATTTCCAAAGATTTTGGTTTGAGATCCCGAAGTAAAATCTACATTTATATAAAAGTTAGATATGTATTTCAAATGATTTGAAATAAAAATACGGGAATAAAGTCCAAAGAAATAATTTCTGTAAAGTGAATTAGATTTTGAAAATCTAAGTCTGGAGATAAAGCCTAAATGGGTAGATTGGAAATTTTCATGTTGTATGATGCATTGTAGATCCATATATTATTATTTGTTATTGTTTAGACACTGGTATTCATGAAAGTAAACATGTTCCATGACATGCGGCGTGGTCCTTTGATTTACCATATTTTAAAGTAAAGATTAGTAACTGTTTTAGTTCTCATACCAGTCCCATGACTGACCCGGAGTTTATTGTTTCTACCTAAACTCTGGATGCCCATATTTTCCACATGAGCAGCTACTAGTTTTTTTTTTTTTTTTTTTTTTGCAGATTATTTCATTTAGAAGGATTCTGGATCGAAGCTCAAAGCTATGTCCAGAGCATTGATAGTCTTCCGTTGTGTAAGTTTATTTGTTTCCGCTGCATTGTATTACATTTATTGTAAATTTATTTTCCGCTATATATTATTTTCGATACTCTGATATTCTATACTTTGATGTAACATTATTATGAGCTTGTAAAAATTTTCTTTTGTTTGTTCTGATGTGTTATGCACCCAAAGGTCACGTATCCGCCTTTTTGGTTTGATTTAAGTCGGTTTGACGATTGATTTGGATCGTCCGAGAAGGAGGGTACTACATTACAGGTGAAATGGCTAGAGGAGGCAGAAGTGGAGGTCAGGGGTTCAGAAGTCATCGACCGTCGAAGAGTGGGTTCCTCGGAGATTTCAGGAGAAATGCTAGTTTGTTTGATGATCTCCCACACCCTCACTACCATGGCAGCGAGTATCGTTACAGAGAACGATCTCGACATTCTGATTCTCCTCCTCTATACACTCGGTCATCCAGGACAGACACAAGACACGTAACCGCAGGCATTGGCCATCCCTTTTTGACGATCCCTCATTATATTCCGCCTTTAGTGCCAGTTATCTCTTCCAAAGGAAAGGAGTTGGCGCCTACCTACAAAAGGAAGAAGGTAATAGCGAAGAAAAAGGGATAACTTCCCGAAGCACCCACAACTCCAAAGCTTACGGTTGACTAGAGGAAGGCCCTACGAAGGGAGCGGTTCCCCAAGCACTACTTTGATGAAATAAAATGGCTTCCGTACATTAACCCGATCCCTTAAGATGATACTGATACGATTTGGTAGAAGGTGTCTGTCTTTTACTGCCAGGTAGATGAGTTTAAAAGTTATTCTGGTCACCTCTCAATGTTGATTCTGAACAAGAATGTGGGGATTGCAAACCTAACGCAGGAGGTAAAGGATGAGAAGCTAACTGTCCACGATCGAGAAGAGTCATCGCGTAAGATGATTTTTTATGTTGCACCTATTTATGCATATTCGATCAAATGTTTATAAGATAACTCTCTGTTACTGAAACAGGTGAGCTAAATGAGAAGTACGAGATGTTGGAGAGGGAGGCAAAGCATGCTGCTTCAATCTTCAAAGACACTGTGGCCTCGGTGTCGACTGAAAATGCAAGCCTCAAGAAGGAGACTCTGAGCTGATAGAGGAGAATACCTGTTTAACTAAGGATATCGAGATGGTGCCCTAGCTTCAAACAGGCAATAAGTCCTTGGTGAAGGACAACCAGAGGTTAAATGCTAAGAATGAGGAGGTTCATAGGTTGCAGGAAGAGAATGCTGAGCTGAGGAGGCAGCTAGATGCGGCTAGGAAAGACAAAGAGGATGTCGAGGACAATAACAAAGAAGTACTAGGCTCGCTAGATGAAATCAGGGTTGAGCATCAAAGGGAGGTGGAACAGCTCAAGGAGGAGATTGAGGATACCGAGGCCAGGGTGGAAGCATCTTTGGAGGAGCCTGTCTGGGTAGGGGTGTAAATCGGTCGGAGCGGACGGAGGTGTGTTCGTTTCTTTCCTAAATAAAATCGAACCGGAAATGGACCTAATGAAAATTTTTCTCTTATAAATTTTTTTATCCGAACTTGTGTCCTAAATAAAATCGGTCAGACATGGACATATGTTTTTCGGAGACGGACATGGTCGGACATGGCTATTTATATTGAATTTTGTACTTTTTATTAGATTTTCTCCTACTATATACCGAGTTATAAGGAATTCGGACGAATTCAAATGAACACGAACCGTACATTATTTTTTCTCGTACAAATTTTATTGTCTTAACTCATGTCCTAAATGAAAATCGGATGGACTTGGACAGATGAATTTCGATCACGGACATCGTACATTCGTACAAAATTTATAGCCCTACGTCTGGGGTATGTATGTCAAGGCGTTGAGATTCCGCGGAATCTCGTGGGTTAAGGATTATCCTTGAGTAATGGCTCAGATATAGGAAATGCTATTATGGTTTGAGGCTCGGTTGTTATAGGTGGAGGTAGTAGATGAGTTCCTACACATGGAAGCCCTCTTAGACAAGAATGAGCACGACGTGTTGGCCGAAGAGAGGAGTTTGTTGCATGGGGACGATGAGAGGGTGAGGTTGGAGGAGCTTGTTGCTATGAAAGGAAAGTTTGTTCCTACTGGGATTGTGATTGTCACTCAGGATTTTACGGGGGATGGGGTTCCAACTAGCCACAAGTTACATCATCCACCACCGTCAGCGATCCCACAGTCCCAACCCATGTTACAACCGAGTATCACCCCGATTATCTGGAGTCGGGATTTCAGGGCTCCTCTCTGACTACAACCGCGAGCGCTCTGTCTATTGCCCTCGCACCGCAAATTCTAGACGTAAAGTCTCATTATCACAAACGCTCGAAAAGGATATAAGCACTAAGTTAATGGAGATTAAGTAGCCTTTTTCTTATTATGCAGCTCTCTTCAGAGTGGGGATAACTACGGGCTTTGTCCCGACACTTCCCCAAATGCCTGAGGATGGACTGGGACTACAAGGGATGCAGTTTAGAGGGGGAGGTGGCCCAATGGATACATTCTCAGATGTGGACCTTAATGATAGCATTTATAAGGATCTTCTCGAGGAAGGGGAGATGATAGATGATCATAGTATTCATGTGATGGACCCAGTGGATGCGAGTGTGCAAATGATGCACGATATGGTGGAATCATAGAAGGCCCAACTGGTTGCTAAGGCAGAGGAGCTGGAAGAGAAAAGGTAGGCCGATGAGGCGGCTCTACAGATGGCTAGGAAGGATGCTAAGGAGAAAGCCAAAGCCGAGATAGCGAGGAAGAAAGTTGTCGCTGATACCTAGAAGAAGAGGGCTGATGAGGCTGAGAGGAAGAGGGTCGATGATGAGGCTAAGAAGAAACAAGCTGACAAGGATGACAAAAGGAGGGATGAAGAAGCATATAAGAAACTTAAAGTAGAGGTGAAGGTTAAGGCCGGAAAGCAAGCTGGATGAAAGGTCGTACGAGATTCCAAGAAGAAGGCATATTTTGAGGCTTAGAAGGCTCAGGGAGGCACTGAGGCTGTGCTGGCCCTTGCTACCAACATTCCCACCAGGCCGCTGCAAATTATCCAGCTTGGGGAAATCACGGAGATCATAAGTAGAGAGGATGACGACGGAAACCGCAAGTTGTTGTTTCCCGAGTCCATTTCCCCAGCCAACGGTAGAAGAGGAAGAGGCGAAGGCAGCTCCGGGAGGAAAAGGACAAAGGTTGGTGATGACCCGCCCAGCGCTAAGTCTATTAAAAAGAAGAAGGATGGGCCACCCCAATGAGTGCTATAGATACCATAGATATTTTGGTTATGTAGGCCGATAGTATACGCGGGTATGGCCCTTGCTTTTGAGGCGTAATGTGGTTTTCATGTACATCGCGTCATTAGAAAAAGAACCAGTTAGATGTAGTTCACTTTTGGTTTGTGAATGAAAGTGTTAGTTGACTTTCTTGTATCACAATTTACGTTAAGTGTTTAAACGTTCGTCTTCACTTTCCATTTCTTGTACTCACACAAATATACTTGTCGTTACACTTAAGCAAATGTTGTCCAAGGCTTCGGCCTTGAGTTTATCCAGTTGTGCGAAGATTGTAAGTGCGGACATTGCCCTCGGAATTTACCTTAGTCCAGTGTTCCTTGTCGTGTGAATATTGTAAGCGCAGACTTCGCTCCTAGAAGCTTCCATGGTTGGGAGTGGTGTGCGAAGATTGTAAGCGCGGACTTCACTCTCGGAACCTCCCTTAGTCGGAAGTTCGAAGTCTTATGAAGTTCGACTCTCGTGCCTTCTCTCGGGACCTCCCTGAGGTCGTTGGTCCTGAGTCGTGAGATGGCATGGACGTCGCTGGTCTGTCCTTTAGACTCTCCCGTCATTTGATTCGAGTCAGAGTTTGGGGGAGCCGTTGACTCGCCGATTGTTACCCATATCCGGACCCATCAGGGTGGAAGGAACCGAATGAGCGGTCAATATCACACTTGTTCAGTTGATGGGCTGGCCCCAAGTCCAAAGACTTAGGAGCGAGGTTGGATATTCAAGTAAATGTACGTACTGAGTTATTTATACTCGGCCTCTTCATTGATTTGAAACTCGAGTTAGGTGGGATCGGTTCCACACCATAGGGTATCGATCCATTGTCGTGTACTTGTTCATGCGAGTCAGTTGTGACGGTTGATTGACCAGCTACGCTGAAAGTAAACATACCAAGAATATAGAGAATCTAAAAACTATCTTTACTAATAACTTTGGTGACTATGGACTTTACTTTACAATGCCTTGAATTTGAAGAAAACAAAACAGTATTGAAAAGCGGTAAATCTGTACACTAAGTTATGTAAAGTAGTGATGGAGGTGTTCACTATTCCATGCTCTTGGGAGTTCGGTGCCATCAACGGTCATTAGCCTAAAGGTTCCATCACCAAGCCTCCGTTGTATGACGTACAGACCTTCCTAGCGAGGACTAAAACCAATCATTTCAGGAAAGATCCGTTTCAGAATGAGGTCGCCGACATTGAGCTCCTTTGTACGAACTCTGGAATTGAAGTATTTGGAGAATAGTTGGTGCTCAGCAGCGGCTCCGAGTCCAGCTACATCTCTTTTCTCCGCAAGTAAGTCAAGTGATTCCAAGAGAAGATCTTAATTGGTCTTTAGATTGTAGCAAGTGACTCTGTGAGACTATAGTTTTAGCTCAATAGGAATGACGATTTCAGATCCATAGGCAAAACCGAAGGGAGTATGGCCAACCGCTAACTTATAGGTGGTCGGTAGGGCTAGAGGAAGCTCATTTACACACAAGCCTTTGGCGTTTTCCAGACGCTTCTTGATGATGGACTTGATCGCTTTGTTGACATCCTCGATGTTCCCATTGGCGTGCAGATGAGCTACTGCAGAAAAACTCTTTTCGATGTTGTGCCGCTGGCAGAAAGTCTTGAACTCGGTGCTCTCGAATTAAGTCTCATTGTCGGAAATGATAGCTTGGGGGACTCCATATCGGGTGGAGATGTTGCGTACGACGAAGTTGATCACTTCTTAGTAGACGGACTCAGCTTCGGCCCACTTGATGAAGTAATCAACCGCGACGATAGCATACCGCACACCGCCTTTGGACATCGGCAGAGTTCTGATGATATCTATTCCCCATATGGCAAAGGGCCAAGGACTAACCATTTGTGTTAGCTTGGTAGGAGAGACTCTTGCGATCTTGGAAAACCTCTGGCATTTGTTGCACTCGCAGTCATAATCCACGGGATCATGTGGGCCAGAAGTAACCATATCTGAGATCTTCCTTGCCAGAGTTTTTCCCCTAGTGTGGTCACTACACTCGCCTTCGTGAATGTCTGATAGCACATGGTCAACGTCGTTATAGGATACACACCGGAGTAGTGGAACTGCGAATCCTCTTTGGTAGTGAACTCCATTCTGAATGGTGTAATGAGATGATTTGCGAATGAGTGCTCATCTTTTTTTGTAGCGCTCGAGGAGGATTCTATGTTGTCAGTAATTCTTGATTGGTATCATCCAGGACTCGGGATCGGGCTCGGTTCCCATCATTGCTACCGAATCAGTCTGTATATGATCAATGCTAGGAGGGTCGAGCGCTTTGACTGGGGCTAGTCCCATTAGTTGCGCATCCCCAAAGCTTGCCGGTTTGGCTAATGAATTATCCTTTTCATTTTGTCCTCGAGGGATATGTTTAATGTGTAGTGGTCGAAGTTGGTGAGTAGTTCGCGGACACGAGCAAGGTGGAGAGCGAGCTGTGCCCCCTTGGCTTGATACTCTCCCTACACCCGGTGCACGATGAGCTATGAGTCGGAGTAAATTTGGATAGCCTTGATGTTATTATCGATTCAAATTCTAAGCCCAGCAATCAAGGCTTCGTATTCTGCATCATTATTAGTGGCTAGGAAGTCGAACTTCAGAGCATAATAGATTGAGCGTTCCTCAGGAGCAACAAGTATGACTCTGGCACCAGAACACTGACTGTTAGATGATCCATCCATGAACAACTTCCACTATATGTTCGGATTTTTGACGTCTTCCAGATGGGGATCTTCCGAGATGGTGAATTCCGCTATGAAATCTGTGAGAGCCTGTCTAAGGATGGCTCGACGTGGAATGAAAGTAATCTCAAACTGGCTCAGTTCTATGTTCCACTTCAAAATTCATCCAGACGCCTCAGGTCGTTGCAGGTTCTATCATAGCGGCTGGTCAGTTTAAACTTTGATTGGATGGGACTGAAAATACAGCTTTAGCTTTCGGGAAGTGATCAGCAAGCAAGATGCAAGCTTTTCAAGTTTCAAATAATTCTCTTCCTCTTCCACCAACCTCTTTCTGATGTAGTAAATGGGTCGTTGGACATGATCTTTGATGCATACGAGCGCCGAGCTAATTGCCTGCACAGAAACAACCAAATAGACATATAAGTCTTCATGATCCATGGGTTTGGACAAGATAGGTGGAAGCTCTAAGTGATTTCGAAGGTTTTGGAATGTGACAAAAGACTCCGGTGTCCACGTGAAGCTATGCTTCTGTTTTCTGAGCAAGTAAAAAAAGGGAATGCTTTTGTATGTAGCTTTAGAGATGAATCGACTTGGGGTGGCGACTTTCCCGTTTAAACTTTGAACATCTTTGATTCTCCGAGGAGCTTGGATATCCCAGCCTTAATCTTATCTAAGTTGGCTTCGATGCCTCATGAATTGACAGTGAAACCCAAGAATTTTCCCGATGCAACACCGAAAGAGCATTTCAAGGGATTGAGCTTCATGCCATATTAATGGAGGAAACCGAACATCTCAGTGAGATCATTGACATGGTCATTCGATACTCTCATTTTCTCGAGCATATCGTCCATGTAGACCTCCATGGATCTCCCAATTTGGTCATTGAACATGTGGTTGACCAGTCGCTAATAGTGTTGAATAATGAGATTTTGATCGATGACAACGAATAAAGCTACTAAGGGAATCGAATCATAAAGATAAGGTTATATATATACATTGAGTCATGTTAGAATTATGTTAAAATCTATCCTCAAGTATACACGAATGTGCTAATCAAGTTATATATATAATTTAAAACCTTCAAAAAGCTAGACTATGCAGAAAATTGCCTACTAGACGATTGGTAGGAAATCCACCAGTCGATTGGTCAAGCAATCTCTGCACATAACAGCTATTTTTAAAAGTTTTATATGAATAAATTATTTTTACCAGTCAACTGATGATTTTTAACTAGTTGACTGATTCGACCCAGAACTTATTTTCTAAAGAGTTGCTTCCATTCATGAAAAGATTCCTCTTCATTAATCAAAGGAAATGGACATACCTTTTTATGTAAACTCTTCGTGAAAGATTGCTACTTTTATACTATTATATAAACAAGTTTAGTCATGTTTTACAATCACCTAATCTCTCCGAATTTTACTGATTTCTTGATCATCATTCTAATCTCTCCATTTACATTCTTTGCAATTAAAAGCTCTTCATTTCAAATCCTTGTTGAATCCGTGAATCAATTCAATATCATTTGATTCAACAAGTTATATTCTTCCTTAAATCTTCGCATTCAAAATATATACTCGAGGATCAGATTATAGGAAGGTTGTACTTAAAATATTGGCTATCCGTATTGATTCAAGAACACAAATCAGAAGTCAAACTCTTGTAATAGTTGAAGCCCTGTATAGTTGCTTAGGTGAGAGGCATCCCTCTTAGGGCTCGGGTGTACTGACTTATTCCTCCCGCTTAAGAGAGGGTGTTGTTAGTGAATTCCGAAGAGGAGCTTCGGGACTAGACGTAGGGCGAGAAGTCCGAACCAGTATAAAAGCTCCTGGTGTCTCTTTTACTTTATTTACTGCTTCTATTTACTTGTTATATATCTCGGTAACTTAGATTTTATTTGCATAAACTATTGCACATTATTTAGCTAGCATGTCACGTATATTTCCGCATTATCCATATAAATCCTTTAAGTCGTACATATCGACTTACTTTTCAATTGGTATCAGAGCAAGGTTGTCATATAATCGTAAAACCGTTATTTGATACATAGACATTATGGATATTAATACTAGCATTAGCAATAACACCGGATATTCTGAAGGCTAATCGACTGCTAGACTACCCTTCTTTAATGGCATGAACTATAGTTATTGGGCTACTAGAATGAGAATATACTTGCAAGCTAATAGCTATGAAAGCATGGAATATTACTAAAAAGAGTATACATCACCTACTACTACATACACTGAATGGTCAAATATTGAGAAAAATGAAGCTACCGCAAATGCTAAGGCCATGAACATGCTACATTGTGCACTAGATAGAAATGAGTTCAATCGAATTTGCATGTGCAACACTGGATATGAAATCTGGAGAACACTTAAGATTACTCATGAAGGCACTAACAAAGTTACATAAAGTAAAATTTCTATGCTCAAAAATCAGTTTCAAAATTTTAAGATGAATGAGAATGAATCCATAAATGATATGTATTCACGTTTTCAAAATATTTATCATTCATTATTAGGACTAGGAGAAAATCCGACTTTGACATAGTTTCAAAATTTATAAATTCTTTAACCAACGGATGGAAGAGAAAAGTACTAGTGATCGAAGAAGCTAATGATCTCTCTGCCATGAAACCGGAAGAATTGGTCGGTATTCTAATGTCTATGAAGTGAATTTCCAAGCAAAGAAAGCACAGGTACAAGATAAGAAAATTTTAGCTTTTCATGCAAAAAAAAAGATTCCGATTTAGATGAAGAAGATATAGCATTTGTTGCTAAGAATTTTAGAAAGTTTCTAAAATACCGAAAGAGTCAAATCATAAATATAAAGAAGATTCATCAAAAGAGCCTAATTCGGCTCTATTAGAAGCTTCAATTGTCACAAGACCGGACACTAGCAAAAGAATTGTCTAGAGCTAAAGAAAAATCAAAAAAATGAAAAATCAAAGAAAAGAGCTTTTTCAGTCATTTAGGACAACTCGGACTCATCTTCTGAAATTGATAGCAACATCGATAGTGAGCAAGCAAATGTGTGCGTTATGGCTAAGGACAAAGATGTAAGTGATTTTACTTTTGAAGAATTAGTTGAAATTAATACTGTAATCTTAGAACCTGGGAAAATGTTTAAATGAAAATTTAAACAAGCTAACAAAGACAAAAACAAAGCCGAATTTGAGAGAGACCTTTCGAAAGATGAGAAAGAAATCTTAGAAGAAGAAATTAGAAAGTTACAAGATTCTCTTCCAAATGCAGATTCTCAAATTTCTTTGTTGAGTCAAGAATTAGAAATTCAAAAGAATAAATATAATTTATGGTTTCTGAAAATCATAATTTAAATAATAAAGTTAAAATTATAGAATTAGAAAACTCTAGTTTGAAAGCTAAGTTAGAAAATATTTCTAAAAATGTAAATAATTTTAATAAGGGTAGAGAAAATTTATCTAAGATTTTAGAAAATTCTCGATCTGTTTTTAATAAAAAAAGGACTTGGTTATAATAAAGAAACTATCTCAAAAAGGAAATCCAACTTTAAAAATACTAAACTGAAAATTTCTAGTAGTAACATTTCTACTAAGAAGAAATATTCGGGTAATATTTGTCTGTGGATTCCGAAGACAAATAATTCACTTATTAGAAATAAATATATTAAAAACTTTTTAGATTCTGTTCATTTTAATAGTAATTATTCTTTCAAAAAGTAACCTAAGCTCTCTTGGGTTTGGCTTCATAAGACTTAACCCTTAGGACCCTAACAGAATAAGTGGGTACCAATGAAATTTTTGATCTAGTTTTTGCAGGTCTCACTTGAAAAAATAGAGGAAAATGGATACTAGACAGTGGTTGCTCAAAATATATGACAGAAGACAAAGAAATGCTATCAAATATTACTTACTCAAAAGGAGGTACTGTCATATTTGGAGATAATTCCAAAGGATACATCATCGGCAAAGGCGATGTGAGCAATTACGGTATATCTAATTCATCTTTTATTTCAGATGTTTTATTAGTTAAGACTTTAAAACACAATGTATTAAGTATAAGTCAATTGTGTGATAAAGGTTTTAAAATAACATTTCCCGAAAATAAATATAGTATATTTGATTCAAATCAAAATCTTATTTTCGAAGGAAATCGAGACAAAAATATTTATATTTTAAATATGGCAATTAATAATAATCTGAGCATGTGTTTATTAGCCAAAGATAATGATCCTTAGTTGTGGCACAACTGTCACATTAACTTTAAAACCATTAACAAATTATCTGAAAATGATCTTTTAAGAGGATTACCCAAAATAAAATTCAAAACTGAAAATTTACGCGATACTTGTCAACTTGGGAAGTTAACAAAATCCTCTTTTAAATCAAAACAGGCTATATCAACCTTACAACTACTTGAATTATTACATATGGATTTATTCGGACCAACTATAGTTTAGTCCATAAATCATAGTAGATATGTATTTGTAATTGTTGATGACTTTTCAAGATATACTTGGACTATGGACTATGTTTCTAAGGAATAAAAGCGATACTTTTGATATTTTTAAGAATTTCGTCAAGTAAATTGAAATTTTAACTAATTTAAAAATAAAGAACATACGAAGTGATTATGGAGGAGAATTTGAAAATGAGAAATTTGATTTACTTTGTCAAAAGAAAGGATTTTTTCATAATTTTTCATTTCCTAGAACTCCATAACAAAATGGAGTTGTAGAATGTAAGAATAGAACTTTACAAGAATGTGCGAGGACATTATTAAATGGAAGTACACCACCATAACATTTTTGGGCTGAAGCAGTTGCAACATCTTGTTATGTTTTGAAATGTGTTTCAATTCGACCTCTTACAAAAAAAAAACCATGCGAGCTTTTTACTGGTAGAAAACCAAATATATCTTATTTTAAAGTTTTTTGGATCAAAATGTTTTATTTTAAATACAAAAGATCAACTTAGAAAATTTGATTCAAATTTTGATGAAGGAATATTTTTAGGGTATTCTGAATGAAGCAAGGCTTATCGTACTTTCAATAAAAGAACCTGTAAAATAGAAGAATCACTTCATGTTTCATTCAACGAAAATTTTATTCAAAATTCATTAACTAAAGATATCACAATAAAAAATTCTTCTTATGATGGTGATTTGATAATATATAGAGAAGATGAAAACATTGTTCATAAAAATATAGAGAATAATATTACAGAAACTCAAGACAATATCAATAATCAAAATATTTCTGTTAATGAAGTCAGATCTCCACCACAAATATTACAAGATCATCCAACGCAAAATATTATTGGAGAAATAACTTCAAATGTTAGAACAAGAAGTCAATTAAATTTGGTAAGTAATGTAGCCTTCTTGTCAAATATCGAGCCCAAAAATCCTAAAGAAGCATCAACAGATGAAAATTGGATAATTGCCATGCAAGAAGAATTAAACTAGTTTGAACGTAATGAAGTCTGGGAATTAGTTCCAAGACCAAATGATCAGACTGTCATTGGAACAAAATGGGTTCACAAAAATAAAGCAGATGAATTGGGAAATATCATTAGAAATAAAGTTGATTTGTTACACAAGGTTACAATCAAGAAGAAGGCATAGATTATGAACAAACCTTTATTCCATTTGCATGACTAGAAGCGATTCGAACATTATTAGCATACGCTTGTCATCATAACTTTAAATTATATCAAATGGATGTTAAAAGCGCTTTCTTAAATGGATACATTAAAGAAAGAGTATATGTTGAACAACCTCCACTATTCGCTCATGAAAAATATCCTGATCATGTTTATAAACTGAAAAAGGCATTATATGGTTTGAAACAAGCACCTCGTGCATGGTATAAACGTCTTAAAACTTACTTATTAGATTCAGGATTTCGAATTGAAAAGGTTGGACAAACACTTTTTTATCAAGAAAGACCATAAAGATATTCTAAAAGTTCAAATATATGTAGATGACATTATTTTTGGATCTACAAGTGATCAATTATGTCAAGAATTTTCAAAAAAAACGACCAATGAATTTGAAATGTCACACATGAGAGAACTATCCTATTTTCGAGGTTTGCAAATTAAACAATTAGCTGATGGAATTTTTATTAATCAAGAAAAATATTGTATTAATTTAATAAAATGTTTTGGAATGGAAAACATGTCAAGTAAACCTACACCAATGAGTACATCGACACATTGAGATAAAGATGAAAACGGTAAAGTGTCGATCAAAAGTTATATCGAAGTATGATAGGTTCACTTTTATATCTAACAGCAAGTAGACCGGATATTATGATGAGTGTTTGCTTATGTGCCAGATTTCAAGCTTATCCAAAAGAGTCACATTTAAGAGCAGTTAAACGAATATTACGATACTTAAGTAGTACCAAAGACTTTGGACTCTTCTATCCAAAATACTGTTCCTTTGAATTAATTTCATATAGCGATGCTGATTTTGGAGGATCACGAACAGATCGTAAAAGTACAAGTGGAACATGTCATTTTATTGGTAAATCACTTATATCTTGGTTTAGCAAAAAGCAAAGTTGTGTTTCATTATCAACATGCGAAGTTGAATACATATTTGCTGCACTAGCTTGTGCTCATGTATTATTATATATGCAGCAAACACTAAAAGATTCCAATATAAATTTGTCAAATTCCATAATATATTGTGACAATACAAGTGCAATAAATTTATCTAAAAATCCAGTAAACCATTCCAGAACTAAACACATTGATATCAAACATCACTTCTTGAGAGATAATATTGAAAACAAACAATTAATTTAGAATTTGTTAACTCAGAAAATCAAATTGCAAATATCTTTACCAACCCCTTTTAGAGAATTCTTTAATTAAACTCCAACGAGAACTAGGAATTGTATCATTCAAAGATCTCTAAATAATTCTTCGATTATCATGTGCTTATAATATCTTATTATCTTTTTAATCGATGACAAAGGGGGAGAAAAATCTCTCATGCTATCTATGGTATATACCATTTTCATGTTTCCATGCTATTATATTTTCCATATTATTGGAAATTGTTCTAACATTTGTAAATGTAGGAATCAAATGGTAAGTATATAAAATTATAACTAACAAATTTGTGTAGAAATTCAGGGGGAGCTTTACATCCAGGGGGAGAAATACCAAAGATACCAAAGTGTTGTCATCAATCAAAAAGGGGGAGAAAAGATACCAAAGTGTTGTCATCAATCATAAAGGGGGAGAAAAGATACCAAAGTGTTGTCATCAATCAAAAAGGGGGAGAATGTGGAATAACGAGATTTTGATCGATGCCAACGAATAAACCTACTATGGTAATCGAATCATAAAGATAAGGTTATATATATATATATATATATATATATATGCACACATTGAGTCGTGTTAAAATTATGTTAAAATATATCCTCAAGTATACATGAATGTGCTAATCAAGTTATATATATATATAATTTAAAACCTTCAAAAAGCCAGACACTGCAGAAAATTGCGGTCGACTGGTAGGAAATCCACCAGTCGACTGGTCAAGCAATCTCAGCACATAACGGCTAGTTTTAAAAGTTTTATATGAATAAATTATTTCTACCAGTCAACTGATGATTTTTAAACAGTCGACTGATTCGACCAAAACTTATTTTCTAAAGAGTTGCTTCCATTCATGAAGAGATTCCTCTTCATTAACCAAAGGAAATGGACATATCTTTTTATGGAAACTCTTTGTGAAAGATTGCTACTCTTATACTATTATATAAACAAGTTTAATCATGTTTTACAATCACCTAATCTCTCCGAATTTTACTGATTTCTTGATCATCATTCTAATCTCTCTATTTACATTCTTTGCAATTAAAAGCTCTTCATTTCAAATCCTTGTTGAATCCGTGAATCAATTCAATATCATTTGATTCAACAAGTTATATTCTTCCTTAAATCTTCGCATTCAAAGTATATACTCGAGGATCAGATTATAGGAAGGTTGTACTTAAAATATTGGATATCCGTGTTGATTCAAGAACACAAATCAGAAGTTAAACTCTTGTAATAGTTGAAGACCTGTGTAGTTGCTCAGGCGAGAGGCATCTTGTTGAGGCTCGGGTGTACTGACCTATTCCTCCGGCTTAAGAGAGGGCATTGTTAGTGAATTCCGAAGAGGAGCTTCCGGGACTGGACGTCGGGCGGGAAGTCCGAACTAGTATAAAAACTCCTGGTGTCCCTTTTACTTTATTTACCGCTTTTATTTATTTGTTATATATCTTGGTAACTTAGATTTTATTTGCATAAACTATTGCACATTATTTAGTTAGTATATCACGTATATTTCCGCATTATCCATATAGATCCTTTAAGTCGTACATATCGACTTACTTTTCAAATAGGTGGCTCCACCATTCTTGAGAGCGAAGGGCATGACGACATAGCAGTAGAGCCTGAGGTCGGTTATAAAAGAAGTATGATCCTGGTCTAGAAGGTATATCGGAATCTGATTATTGCCTGAGTATGCATCCGTGAAGGAGAGGAGCTAGTAGCCAGCAGTTAAATCAACGAGCTAATCAATATTTGGAAGTGGGAAGCTGTCCTTCAGGCATGCTTTGTTCAAATCGAGTAGCTGATGCATGTTCACCACTTCTTGTTTGCTTTCTTGGCCAAGACCGGGTTCGATACCCATCCAGGGTAGAGGGCGTGGCGGATGAAGCCATTGTCGAGTAGCCTATCCACCTCCTCTTTGAGTGCAGTCGATCTCTTGACTCCCAAGATTCGACGCTTACGTTTGACTGGAAGATGCTTTGGGTCAATGTTCACTATGTGACAAGCGATTTCTGGATCGATGCCACACATATCAGAGCGGTCCAATAAGTTGAGGTTGGTCCATAGGAAATCTACAAGATGTTCCTTTATTGCGTGGTGTAGTTGCGATCCAACTTTCAAGACCTTTGTTGGGTCGTCGGGGTTGATCGAAACATCCACCGTTGGTTCAACCAGGGTAGCCCTCTCGAAATCTGGCTCTTCATCCTACCTTGGATCGAGATCGTCGGAAAGATAGTAGTGGCGCCGAAGATAAGACTCAGACACCTTTGATTGCTATGCAAAGATGGTCTTGGAGCAGGAAGGTGAAGGCACTGCCTTGCCTTTCACCTTATTGTGGGCGTTCTTCCATTTTGCGAGGTAGCAACCTCTCGCGGTTTCTTGATCGCCTTTGACTGTACCGATCCCATTCTCTGTTGGGAATTTCATTAGAAGGGACCACAGTGACATGCTGACTCGGAATTCTGCAAGAAAGGGATGCCCAAAGAAGACGTTGTATGGAGAGATGACGTCGATGACCGCAAAGGCGAGGATTCAAACCCGGATCTGATCCCCTTCTTCGAGTTCTACAGAGAGATCGACCATGCCCATAGATTGGTTGGAAGAGCCGTTGAAACTATGGATCGTGACAAGGCTTTAAGTCTTTAGCCTCTAGTTTCATTTGGTCGTGGGACGCTTTGAAGATTATATTGACCGAGCTTACCGAGTCGATGAGAATCCTTCGAATGAAAGATGGTCCAATCTGTGCAAAGATGATGAGTGGTTCTATGGTTGGGATGTCAATTCACGTAGACTCCCTCTCATGGAAGACGATATCATTCGGTATTGTCTTTTGGAGCTTGGTGGGGACAGATTCGTCCAGAGTAGAGCATGCGTCAAAGCTGACATGCTTAATGGATTTAGCATACTCCTCCATCTTTCGGAAGATTTCATCAGGGGATGTGGTCCACCGCAGATAGTTTTGATGACGATATCCCATGATCTTTGATTGGACAGCCCTAGGGGTGCATTAGGCGGAGGAAGAGCGGGCTTTGAAGGGCCCATGGCTACTTCGGGAGTAGCAGGATTTTGAACGTACTATTCCAAATGTTTCTCACAGATGATTTTCTTGATCGCATCCTTGAGGTGGCGACAGTCATTGGTGTTGTACCCGGACATGTCGTGGAATCCACAATATTTGACAGAGTTCTTCTCACGGTCGGTGTATTCCCTGGTGTTGGGATTCTTGTATTGATGAGTGTTACAGGTCTCCATGTAGATTGCCTCCATATCTTGGTTGAGTGGGGTGTAGTTCCTGTCATTTTGGTAACGGTCGTGCTTCTTGGGATCTCCAGGAGCTTGATTGTTATGAAAACCAGTTTTCATGTTATTTGGCTTGGGCTTGTACGGGGCCGCCCCCTTACCCTAGTTGGAAGATTCTCTGATTTGTTATCTTTTGACACTGTCTTCGACGGTGCCAATGTATGGGTTATTAGGGTGGTTGCCTTGGGTAGCCCTGTTGTGCAGAGCTTCCTCTTGACATAGGAATTGTCCGACTTTCTCATAGAAGGCCTCTAGAGTAGTCGACTGCCTTCTGTCTATCCATGCTCCAAATTAGGAGTCAGCGGGGTTTCCTTTGGCGAGCTGGACGAGGATTGTGTGAGCTTCTGGATCATCAACCTCAACGAGGGCGGTGTTGAAACGATCTAGGTAGCTTTTGAGGGTTTCTATAGGGCCCTGGTAGAGGTTGGAGAGAGTAAGAGAATTCTTTGGCATAGAAACATGCGTTCTGAACTATCTGACCATTTTAGTTGCTAGCTGGTCAAAGTTACTGATAGATTAGAGTGGAAGACGGGTGAACCAGAACAAGGTTGTTCCCTCCAAGAAGACCGTCCTCTAAGATGTACATTGGGACTCTCCTTATCCATGTCATCATTATTATAGACCTGATTCTGATATGGTTGACGAGGTTGAGCGGGTAGATGCAGATTCTGATCGGGTAGAACTTGGGCATGTTGAGTTGTTAGACGTGTAGTCCCCAAGGTTAGAGTAACGACAGTTGGATTTTATCGAGGAAGGAATTGGTTACTCGGACCTGGTTTATCGTTGATAATCAACCGGGAACGATCGCGTTGGTGTGTTCCCTCGCTGATGGTTATGGTAGTCCCATTACCATTCCTGTTGTCGTTGTCGTTGCTATAGCCATTGGTATGGGCATTAGTGAGGGCAGCGACATTAATGTTGAGGGTGAAACTTCTTTTTTGGCTTCGGCCCAGAGTTTCGAAAGAGGCACTTTCTGAAGTGTTGTGCCATGGTCAAGCATTGTTTTGAGCAAGATGAAGTTGATCGATGAGACGTTGACTTTCCTGAAGTTAATGCATAAGGTCGATGTTGGTTTTCAATGCATCGTTGAGCTCGAGAGATCTATTCTCCTACCTTTTATTAAGCGCGTAAATCTGTGCTTGAGTTGCAGGAGCGTTGGTGTAACGACCCGGGTTTTCGCGATCCTGGTTATCAACATAAACTCAATGTCGACTATCTAAGCATCAGAAATACCGGATGGTTAATGAAAGAAGTTAGAGGATGAGGATAGATAAGATAGAAAATTAGAGTAGAAGAAGAAGAAGAAGAACACAACAAGAAAAAGAAGAAGAACACAACAACAGAATCAGAGTAACACGAATCTCACAGCGGAATGAATTAAATATAACATAACTTTGAAATAAAACGAGTATATGTATACATTAACATTTATCAGAGTACAACACTTGCAACACATTGGAAATAAATAATTGCTATAAAATCCTGAAACCTCCTGCTCCAAGCTCTCAGTATATCTGTAAAATCCTGACTACTTAACTGCCCATACAAATTTGGGCACCCAAGAATTTAGGGAAAACAATACAAAATAAACTCCAGGTCAGTCATGGGACTGGTGTGAGTAAACAATTTAAAACATCTTGAGAAAATAAACGATATCTCATAAGACCACACCGTATAACACGAAATAGGTTTTTCCCTTATGAGAATCCAAAACACTTGATTCAGCATTCAAAAATCCTTTTGAAAGAAACGATAATCTTTATATCAAAATCCTTTTTATATTATAATAATGTCTATCAACCACAACACAATAATCATCTAGCAGAACACTTTCATCTCACGTTCCACATACATAATATATAATCAAAAACCGCAGGCGCTTATTGGATAATGGATTTCCAACTGGCAAGGTATGGGACAACCTTTCGACAGTGTATCTCTAGAGAGGAATACACCGGGTTCAACAAGAACATCTTGTAACCCAGGCTAAACATGACCGGTCACTCATTTCGCTTGAGTGTACCGAATGTATTATCACCAACGGTTGGTATCAGCAACCGTTTCCCGAAAGGGACAGCATCGAAATAGATTATAGAAGTAAATGGAATTTCTCTAGATCAGGTGACAATACACCCTAATTGGCAGCTAACCACTTAGCCATGCGACCTACCCAATTTTTATACCATTTCCTGGTTGTGAGGCTAGAGGCCAAAACGTACATATCACACATTTATTTACTTTGAATGTCACATCGTCATACCCGCCAAATCACAAATTGATTTCCTCAAAAATACAATGGGAATACAGCTAAGAGAAATGAATTCCTCCGCCACCAAACATAAGTACGTTTGAAGAGATCAACTTACGCGATATATTAAATATACTCTGTCAGACATTCTTCCATACAGGTCGTCCTGGGACTGGACAGATCGAAGGTACTATTCTGTAAATCTATCTTCGGTAATTTCTACCTAGGATTTACTGCATAGCACTTGCATAACTCCGTCTTCAATTATCTTCATCTTATTTGATTCGCAATGCTAATGCTATAGGGAGTGGTTTTCAGATAATATATTTGATCCCGGTCTCACCGTATTGACAATGGAAATGGTTAAAACCTTTGATGGTCGGTGATTTAACTATCAAAGGAAAACAAGTGTACAAACAATGGTCGTATTTCCAAATTGAAATCTTACCGATCAATCATCATTTCCCAATTTCCCATTTATCGTTTCCGTACATTCATAAATTCCTTATTTTCTAAAATTAAAAAATATACATTATTAACTTTGGAAAACGTTTCCATTTCTGATTCACGCATCAATATCTTCTCATCTCCATCAGTCTCCAATTATAAACTAGTAGGAGAACAACTTCCCAAGCATAAACCCCGAAGGCCGAAACCAACATCAGATCGATACCCAGAAAGCCATTCAACTCAACTAATTTCCAGTCACTTTCTAATTGCAGTAATTCCATTTAAATTCCTAATTCAAAGTGCAAATTCCTTTATAATATTTTATTTGCACAATATTTACTTTCATCTAATCTTTCACATAGAACGTGAATAATATTTTTTTATATAATTCTATTTGTTTTCCAAATAATTTCTTTTATAATTCTATTTGTTTTTCCAAATATTTCCCTTTTCAATATCCTATTTATTTCATATAAATATTTCCCTTTTCAATATGCTATTAATTTCATATAAATATTTCCCTTTTCAATATCCTATATATTTTCCAAATAAATTCCTTTTATAATTATATTTATTCTATATAAATCCTTTTTATATAATTCTATTTATTCTATATAAAAATATCTCATTTTCAATATTCACTTTGAAAATTTCCTTTTATACATTCTAGTAATTCATATGGTATTTAAAATACCAAATAACATGACCAGTGTCGTCATAATCAATCACAGATTATATATCACATCATATATCACAATATATGAAAACAAGCAGTATTATAAATATTGAGGAATCCAGTTGGATCCCTCCAACCTGTTCCCCTGCATCCACAAATGTTAAACAATATGAATAACATCGGTTTCATTTCAAAATGAAATATTCTGATAAACAGAATCAATAATTGATTAACGATTTATTTTTATATATATATATATATATATATATATATATCGTTATCTATGATTTAACCAATAAATCAGCAATTCAACCAAACAATAAACACACACCAATCAATCATCATTTATCAATACTGGATTATATTTATAAAAATATAAATTGTACAGAGTTAGTGAGATTTACTCACATTGGACGGTTATCGTCAAATAACGAATAACGATCATTGATTTGGATCCGGCAATTTATTTCACTATAAATTGTAACGAGCTCCAATTCACTCCCAGTCAGTTCCATGGTGTATCCCTCATCGCTATGATTCCAATGTGACCGGTGTGGTTCAATTCTGTTCAGGTATGCATGAGCTATTGATTATACAAGCTTTTAACGATTTAATCGTCATTAGTTTAAATTAAAATAAAACTAAAACTTAACTACTTAGTTATCAAAAATCTGGGTCTGCAACTTGTTCTCTTCCTCTGACATCATCTGTTTTCTCGCTACAATGATTCCATGGCCTTGACCGAACTTATCTCACTCACTCCCCTTTCTTCACTCATCTGAAAACAAGCGAACATTGTCACCCCACTCACTCCGCATACTGATGTTACATCACTTCATATAAACGAAC
The DNA here is from genome assembly GCA_030737875.1 of Allium sativum. Lineage (NCBI taxonomy): Eukaryota > Viridiplantae > Streptophyta > Magnoliopsida > Asparagales > Amaryllidaceae > Allium > Allium sativum. The sequence continues at coordinate 784,708,922 of CM060916.1, read as the reverse complement.
TTCATCAACCATTCACCATCTCAAACAAACGAGCTTCATCAACCGCTCACCATCTCAAAGTAAGTTCCTTAATCATACTTAACTAATAATCCTTCTTCTTCCAGGAATATACCCCTGCTAGCTTTAACTCAAACTAAAATCGCATTTTCACCTTTAACCAATTCGAAAACAACTCACCTTCGTTCCTTTCAACTTCGAAAACATTGCCCCATCTCTTTCTTTAAACGTTCCTGCCATCGAACAAACATCCACCCAAATACAAACTGTCGATGTTATTTTTTTCTTCCTCCTACCCAATATTAGTTGTCCGCCAAACCCCTAAACGCCATCATCAACTCGCCACCCTCATCTCGAAACCCACTTCCCTGTATTCTCGATGTTCACCATGGCTCCAGCTCTACACCAACCGGCCATTGACCAAGATTCTAGTTTCGCGATGTAAAACCAGTCCTCCCCGTTTCAGCATTTTCCTTCTTCGATAAAATCCTTCGATAGTTCACCTTCCTGGAGGCGCCGGAATCAAATCAGCCTCCACCGCTCTAATGTCCTTCCTGCCCTGCATCGATGCCATGAGTCTCGTTCAACTCGAGACTGTACTTACTCCAGAAATCGTAACCCTAGCTCGGCTCTTCGAACACCACAACACAGAAACAATGATCGAACCCTACCATTTATGTATCAGGTTAAATAGGAAGTCTTAGGGATTTCAAATACATACACATTATAATTTTAGGGAATTTATACGATTTAATATAGATTTTCATGGATGGAATTTCACTATGTATGTATTATTTTGTGTCGGATGATGTTTTTGAGAAGAATGGTTTAGGCTTAGAGATAGTTTAGGTTATTTATAATATGGTTTTAATATTATTTTAATCGGTTTTATACTAGCTTTTATTGAACCATTACCTATATTCACAATTTAAAAATACGTATAGTCACACGCGAAACTCATTTGCGATGGAAATTGACAGACAACTATAGTTCGACATTACGAACCCAAAAAAACTTGTTTCATTGAATTCCGAGTCCGTTTGCTCACACATCATATTTCTAAAGTCAAAATATTGACTGTTTTTCACATTAAAATTTCGTGCGGCCACATACTGACTCCAAAAATCACGAAAATTGAAATCTAACACTAATTTAATATTCCGGATCCAACAAAATTAGTTTCGTTGAAAACGGAGCACGTTTGTAAAAAATGACTATTTTTAAAGCTCAAAATATGCCCATTTAAATATTAAATATTTAAAACAATTTAATTTAATATTAATAAATTAATGTTATCGTATATATTCACATAGAATATAATCCGGCTCCAAAATAAACATATCGGGATTTATAATTTGACATTTAAAAATCCCAGATTAAATCGATATTCAATTTATAATAAAAATCCATTTATAATATAAATAAATCGTTATAAATTATAAAGGAATTCCATAGTGACTTTTCGAAAATTTGATTTGGACATAACTCAAAATCTACACGATGAAATCTCGATTTTTTTCTTCCATTAGAAAAATGTACTTTACCAGCTCCGAACGTTTCTTGTTTTACAGAAATCCGGCTTAAAACAGATTCTGTATATTCATTTAAATTTTGAACTGCCAATTTACGAACTGTCGTGCCATTACGGACTCGATTATAATTATATTATAATTTATACGTTCAACTATCGTTTATTTAATATATTTGTTAATATAATTCAACTCTAAACTGAATTATATAATATAAATGATCCAATTCACACAATATTGTCAATTCACTATTTCCGACTATTTTGGAATTAAATATATTATTCTATTAATTGTATTAATTAAATATTCAATAAAATTTAATTAAACAACCATTTAAATCTCTAAATCACTATTTAAATAATTAAATAAGTTAATTATTATACCGTAAAAATACGGGACATTACAATTGGGGTCCATAGGAAGAAGGATGTCTGCTTCGATCGGGTTTCCCGTCGATTGAAGTTGTTGAGAAGTAGCAGTGTCAGCTGCTGCTGAAGTTCCAATCATTGGGTTCTTTTCTCACTTAACCATCGTAAGTGGACTCACAGTAGGTTTGGAAGAAACCTGAGTAGCATGTCGAAGTCAAGATGGAAGTGTGCGACAAAGAAGTGCTTCTATGTCTCCCAATGAAAGCACCAGAATCAAAAAATGTCCTAATACCCAAAGATTCTTAATTACCTAAAAATATTGTTTTGCGTGTGAAAGTATGGTGCAGAAAGCAGTAAATAACTCAAAAACTTATAGTGGTTCGGTCCATGAGGGGGCCTACGTTCACTTTGAAGGAGTCCGCTGATATTTTATTCACAGCAATAGGTTATAAGCTTTGAATGTCGTCTAGGCATTCGATTACAAGTCTATTCATGTATTTTTAAGTCATAGTTGTCAAATGCTAATTCTTGGAAAAGGTAACTTTTATGCTTCTTCTTCCTCAAGCACTAGGATGCCATTAATGAGTTCTAGGAGCATGGAGAATTGTCAAATTGGCAAAAATCCAACCCTTTTGAATGCCAAGCTTAGAGATATTTATAGTTGAAGGGTTAGGTGGGAGTAGATAGGATTTGGGGACCACATAGCAGAATTTCATACTCTTTGGAAGCCCCCATCCGAATTTCGAACCCCCTTGAGATGCATATACAAAAATTCGTATTATGGGATACAAAATTCGTATTCCTCTTATGTGATATGAAATTCGTATTCCTTAGGATACGAAATAGCTTATCCCTAGATGGATACAGTTATTTCATATCCCCTAAGGGATACGAATTTTTCGTATCCCTCAAAGGATACAAACTTGTGTCCTAGGGGTACGTTATGAGGTGTCGTGCAATATGGGACTCGAAAATGCAAGGGAGGCTATATATTTGGAAGCGGAGGGATACGAAATTCCCATGGCCAAGGGGTACGAGTTTATGGCGATGAGGAATCCGAAGTTTCTAATACGAAGTGGAGGCAGATGAGGTTTCAAGCGTTCGAGCTGGAGGGACCCGAACTTTTGTGGAATCGAGGGAGTCAAAGCTTAATAAGGGGTTCAAAGTGCTTAGTATTGAGGGATTCGAAATCTCCCGAATAAGGGATTTGAAACCATGCATAATAAGGGGCTCGAAATCCCCGAACTCAGGGATTCGAAATCTACTTTTTAGAGGTGGTGAGATGCTTTTGCTAGCACGACTTCTCTCAGATTTTACTCCCTAGAGTTTTGGCGACACTTCGGGCTTTGGTGCTACGCGATATGTTGAGTCAAGCGGGTCTGGTGTACTTTTGGGAGCCGGACCAAAAGGCCGGTTAACAACTTCATTGAAGTAGGATGAACCAAATTTGGTTAAGTATTCTTCTCGGCATCAAGTAGTTTAGACCGGTACAGACCTAAATTATTGAGCTCAATAAGCATCAAACTTCAAGTATATAAAGTGTTTGTTTTATAGGTCGTCCACAAGGTATGTGTTTGCTCGTGTATGGTCAGATGGCGATGTAGTAGCATGATGATAGCATCGGGACATCGATGATGGTAAGTCAACACTAAATGGAGTTAGTTTACAATAATATCGGCTCGATCTTGAAAGGAGTCGTCAGAATGAATATTTATAAAAGTTGAGTTCTAAGAAGAGCGACTCATGGGTAGGATTTTAAATGATTCTACCATGAAATGAAGAAATGTAGAATGGTCATTTAAGATCACAGTTTTCCTTTTAAGTATAGTCATTTTCACAAGATGACTTTTATATATTTCCACGTTGTCTACTAAATCCTTTTTGTTTTGAATTGTCATTCATATCCATTAGTCTGATACCTTAAATCAGACGAAAAGATCTCAAACTTTATTATAGTGTACATATTTTATACAATAAACACATACATATGTATACATAGTTTTACAACCACTTTTAAAATCGATAGTTTTCATGGATTGGTGTAATTGTTGACTGAATCATTTTGATTTATTCGTTATCTCTAATTATACATGAATACTCTATGGTCATCTGAAATAATATTTCCTTTTCATTTTCTATAGTACATATGATATTGAACTCTAAATAGACATCTAAACCTATAGATGTTTACGTTAAAGATAGGCAAACATCTCGAATCAGTTATTGGAAGAAGTTTTATTCAAATCTAAATGCAGAAAAAAGTAAAAGGCATCAAAATTCTATAGTGGTTCAACCATAATAGGTTAAGCGCCCGCTGTTTTTTATTTTTTTTTATTTTTTGTATGCTTATTGGGATTACGAGTGTATGATATTGAGTATAAAGATTTGTAATTAAATTAATCAATCCGGATGTTTCAGTCAAATAAGTACAAATATTCAAATGTTTTCAAATATATAACTTACCTGTATAAATATCAAATGCTTGTATATTTTTAAAGATAACCGAATGATGTGTTTAATTTGGACAATTAATATGTTTCCATGTATACTTCGCTCAAAAGGAATATTCCCAGAAATATGGAATATATGCTTACTAATCTCTAAATATATACAAATTTCCTCATATATTTATTCTGTTGAAAAGTTAATTTAGTTGGCTTTGGTTCGGCTTAAATGGATGTACTTGATTTGTTGGCTGGTTTCATTCACCTTCGTGATCTACTTGATTCTTACTGGTTCGGAAGTCTTGTTGCTCGACTGGTCGATCGATGGTGCCTTAGGTTTTGCTCTCACTTTCTCACCTTATTATAGCTCGGTGAATCCCTCTTGCTCTGTTCGTCCCATTAGCAATGAAGAAGATGCTATGTTCAGTATACAGCAAGAAAAACAGTTGATAGCGACAACTAAAAACTTTCGCTAGCCGACATTAAAAACCAATGTCTTTTCACCCCATGTAAACAAATTAGTTTCGCCTCTAACGACAGCTATTATAGCTATATTAGCGATGGCTGGTGTCGGGAGATGGAGGCACGTGACATGTTGTCTAAGGTTCGATTTGTGTCGCTAGCCGTCACTAACCGACACAAGCCTGGAAACTGTACATGTCGCTAGCTGTCGACACAAGCCTGGAACAATAAGCCACGACTAGCCGTGGCTAAAATGAAACAACTTTTCTGAATTTCAGTTTCTATCTTGCCTTTATGCCACAAAATTCTCGTCATATGCATATCCAATCATTCCACGGTAAACATACACACACATAATTTCATATCCAGTATCATCGCATCTCAACAATTTCATAAATATCACAAGTATACCATAAAAACTAATAATTATATAAAAGCATTCACATCGGCACACCAAGCAAAGATATCTACAATAACTCATATCTATAAAAAAACGTCCATATCCTTATACCAATATTCCAATAACTTATACTTGTATTTATAAAAAAACAAAGTACATACTCGTTGCGATCTTCATCATCCTTACCATCCCCAGACCCATTCATGTCCCTAGGCATCCTCCTATGATAGGTATGCGACAATCCGCTCATCGAGCATGGCCATCAATCTGCTCTTCCGCCAGTCATGGAACTTAGCTATTTGGTGACGGAGCAAGTTTATCTCTTTCTCATGTTAGGATCTCCTATAAGTAGCTTGGGTCATCTCCTGCTTGTAACTTGTTTTATTGGAAGTTATAATTTGTGATCTAGGATTAAATATAATTTATTAATTAGTTAAACAGTCTACCTCCTAATTGTTGAAACTATAACGCCTATTCCGGGGAGGCGGGTCAATGATAACATCACAGATACAATTGCCCTCATCAATGGTCAACTCACGGTATTTGGACTGCGCCACTCGAGCGACCTTCATCTCGTATCTCTACTGCGATGACAAACGATAAATTGACACAATTAATATTCAGTATAAAATTTATTGTATGTAAAGTAGAAAAAATTAAGTATGCTTACTATCATATCATGGGACTTAGCATCCTTCCAAGTATACGATACATCGTCGTTGTAGTTTGCTAGCATGCTGACATGGGTGTGAGTAAAGATCTTAGCAAGCGTAGGCTCCCAGTGTAAACTTACATTGGAAGTTACACAAATAAACAATGTTACCCATATGATTAAATAATATTACAATTATTTATAAATGTGATTTATGAATATAACATTTACCTCTCGATGTTATTGGAAGGATTTAGAGCCCCTACGGTACAAAGCCGAATTTTTATTCCTATTTGCATGGTTTTGCTCTGAAATCTCCTGTTAATTTAAATATACAATTGACTTAATTAATATAGGAAATGTAAACAAATTAGAATATAAAAAAATATTGCAGTGGAGAACGAATAATTGCTTCAGATGGAAGATGAATAGGTAGAAACATTACGGATATATTTTCTATAGTTTGCAAAGCAGTATTGATATTTCTCCTTCAAGTTTTCGTAAACGGTTGATTTTTAATGTTGTCGAACAAAGCTGTTTATAAAATGGACTTATCTCTATTATAACACTTTACACTTTTAAAGACAACATTTCTTTGAACACTATTGGTAATAAATATTCCATTATGATACGACAATCATGACTTTCCATTTCATTCAATTTGTTGTTTTTAAAGTCATCACATCCAAGGAAATTCGAAGAAATCCCATCGGGACATTTTAGTCTTTCAACCCATTTTAGCATTAAATTTATTTGCTTATTGTCTAGTTCATAACATGTTTTGAGTTTTTTTATTATCATTGGGCTTTATATGAAGTTCAGAACATTTATGCTAAATCAAGTCTTGAATTCAGGTCGTCCTTTGTTTTTCCCTTAATATTCAAAATAGTGTTAAATATGTTATTGAACATGTTTTTTTCGTTTTGCATCGCGTCAATATTATGTCGAAGAAAGAGATCTTTTCAACAAGATAACTTCTAAAATATATTTTGTTTGCTCCAATTATGAGTACCAGATTTACTTGGAATTTCAATCTATACTCTAGTTTAATGTGTTTAGGAATAGTCCTTTACAATTTCATATATTAATTTGCTTGATAAAATCTTTAATGTTTACATATTTTATTCTCGTTAGATTTGAACTTTTTTTAATCTCTTCTAACTACGATTGAGATGAAGAAAACACTGATGACAAACAAACCAAGAAATTTTCTTTCCATACCATAAAGAAAATGCTCATGTTTCTTCAATGCAATGAGGACAAGCTAGACGATCAGTCATATTGCAACCTAAAAGCATCCAATATAGGAAAAAATTGATAATCCATAACAAAGAAGCGAACATATTATTAAATTTTTTTAAATATCATATGTATGAACCCCTTTAACCCATAGTGTTTGCAACTCTTCGATTAATAGTTGTTGATAAACATTGATTCCTTACTATGGATCATCTGGGTCAGGAACGACAATAGAGTGAAATATATATGTAGTTTTCATATACATTCACAGAGGTAAATTGTAAGGGGTAATGATAATAGATCAAGATGAATATTTACAACAAATATGACAGAATGGTTAAAACTCATTTATACACAAACCAACTCTGACGTTACGTTTCCATGTTTCTCGATCCGACGGATGTGTTGAAGCTCCATCTACTGGTGTTCTCACACTGTGTCATCGCATATGTCATGCCATGACTGAAGATGCATATAACCTTTGTAGTCTATGGATGATGGATAAATAATGAATCCCCTGATATAAACTTCCTTTCCTAATTTTTTTTCTAGGTTTTTGTCTTTCCTTATTACATATTTTGCAGTTTTTAAGATTGATGTCATTTTTTCAATACAACACGCATGCTTTTATACAAGCACCAATCTTTCGGTATAACAGACCAAAAGCCGACATTAGTATTTTTACTTTGTAGCGACCATCGCATACCAGAATATTGAATGGAATATGTCTTTTTGCAACTTGTACGAACATTATAAATCTAGCTTCTGTAAAATTGAATTTTGATTTCATAGAGATGTATTCAATGGTTATTGATAGTTCGGTTCCATTTTTACAATCATCCGACAATGAGCTCTTAGCAGTATCCAATAAATCATAAAAAGAATTCGCTTTCACATTCGATTCTTCTTCAATATTGACGCCAACTTCGTCAACTTGAACGGTGGAGAACATTGATCATACTACATCTTCCACCATATCTTCTATTAGATTTGTCATAACTAAATCGGCTTCTAGAACTATTGGATTTACCGTATGTGCATCAAGTTCTCCATGTCGATCGCATAGATAATAATTTGGCACAAAATTAGTATTATACGAACATACTTTAATTGTGTCTGGGTTTCAAAACCTCAATAGTTGGAACGTACTACAAGGGCAACAATGTTCCTCATCATTTTGATTATCAGATATTGCAAATCTAACAAGTTTGTGTACAACGATGTATGAATGTAATTTCACCAAATCTTTCGTTTCAATTCCAACTTTATATATCTAACTACGACCGACCAAATAATCGAACATTGTTCATAATTTAAAAATATATATTAGAAATTTCAGTAATACATATATAACTTCTATCTAAAATATATTACAACTTTTTGAGACTAATTAAAGGTCTCACGCGCCACACCTCTAAAAGATAGTAAGGCCTTTTGTTGGACTAAAAGCTTCACTCACCATGTTTCTATTTAATTTCGACAACACTTCACTTTTTTTATTGTACGCATAACTTTGCATCCAAGGGGTATACTTGTATTTTCTGAAATAAAGTAAAGCTTTTTTAGACTAAAAACTTCACCCGCCACACATCTGTCTAAATTACAACAACACTCTCTTCTCTTCTGGGCATAACTTTGCATCCAAGGGGTATATTTTTGTTGTTGAATTTCTAATATAAATTAAAATCTTGTAGGAGTAAAAGCTTTGATTTTGTTGCTATATTTGTTAAAATAGTACTTGATGCTTTTTTCAAATCAACGTTATATTCATTTCAAAAAAATTTAGAAAATCGATTTTTGAAGATTAATTGGCTTTGTATATTCATTTTTTAACTTCTTATAAAATCAATTTAGTAGAATTATTGTTGCCCTTTTCATTTTATTAATTTCTTGAAAAATAAACATCAGTACAATATTTGTTGTTGCTATATTTATCTCTGAACTTCTTAGTGAATCGATATCAGTACACTATTTGTTGTTATTATAATTATTTCAATTTTTTTAGAAAAATGAATTTAGTAGAATATTCATTTCTTGAATCTTTAGTTAATCTATTTGACTAGAACGTTTATTCTTTTAATATTCATTTCTTTACATTTTCGAAAATCATTTTTAGTAGAATATTTGTTGTTGTTATATTCATCTATTATTTTCTTAGAAAAGGAATTCTAGTAGTATATTTGTTCTTATTGAATTCATTTCTGAACATTTTAAAAAATCGATTTCAGTATGGTATTTGGTGTTGCAGAATTCATTTTTTAACATTTTACAAATAAGTTTAAGTGTGATATTTCTTACTTGTTTTTAACTAAATTGGAAACATTAAAACGTATTTTAGATTTCATATAAATATTTATTTTTTCTTGTAAACTATAACAAGCAATATTTTGTCCTAATACTCACGTAAACTTATCAATAAGCATATTAATCAATAATTATATTCTAATTTTCATAATTTAAATCAATCATAATTTTTAATTATAAATAAAAAAAATCAAATTACTAATTATCATCCTTAATCAACTCACACACAGTATCAAGATCAACTGATTCACAATATTAATCGATTTCTAATTGATAATCAACTAATTTCCGAATATAGGATTTTAATAATATTCACAAATCAATTAATAATCTACTGTTTATCATCTAAAAATATATAATCAGCATATACAAATCCACAACCATCAAATTTTTTTAAATTTTTTTTAGAAACTGACGGGTACTTATATTACAAGGAAAAAAAGAGTTACGTAAGTTTGAGATAGTATAAATAGATACACCAGGGAACGGACACTATACAAAAAAAAATTAAAAGCCAACTCAAACTAAGATACAAGCACAGATTACTAAACATACACCATACATAGACCCATACAAAAACAAAGCCCAAAAACAACACTTTTACACTAGGGCCTAGAAAGCCCAAACACAAGACTCCTGCTCCAGGGCCCAAAAAGCCTAAATTCTGCACATAAAATTCCCACTGCAAAACTACACACAAGCAGCCTCGAACAAAACTCTGCAACAACTTGAAAATCATACACCAGCGATGAGCCATAAACACCATGCTAAAGACCATCTCCAAGAAGCAGTATAAAGCACCCCATGTCCAAGCTTAACACAAGGCATCATTCATAAGAACCAATTATAGATCATAAAAACCAGGCGTTATATACAGAATGATAAACACCACAGAAAGGCAGAAAAAATAGAAAGTTGATTAAGATCATTTCTTAGACACACCTCCAACAGAAACTCCACCTAGATTTCCTCCTCTTTCGTTTTCTTTTCTGGTTTTGCATTGAGTTTGTATTTGCTGCATAGGTTTCACCCGCTCTGGATTTTCTTCTACCAAGGGTTTATGAGATAAAAGCTTATTATCCTTTTTGTATTTACTGGGTTTAATTTTTGTTCTCCTTTTTTTAGGCTGTTAGTTGAGCTATAAGAGAAAAAGGAACTATCAGACTCAATCATAAGAAAATCAGCTTCCTCGCCATTTATATATTCAATACAATCTTCAAAATTCTTCATTTTAATAGCCTTATTTTTCTCCTCATCATTACCTCTTTCTGTATATTCCTTATTAGTCTGTTCATTTGAATTTTTCTTATACCTTTTAACATCTGAATTATCTGTATAATAAAAACCCCTTCTGGCATTAATACCCTCAACTGAATGTTCCTTTGAGCTCTGACCAATAATTCCATCACCATTATCCTGTAGTCTGTCTAATTCAGAAATGCTACAATCTACACTGCATTGATTTTTTTTCTTATCAATATTCTCTCCTTTATCTTACATGCTAACATCTTGGACCTCGAGAAATTTAAAAGGATTAGTATTATCCACAAAAATGTTCTCAACATATCCACTTTTTAATATGGGGACAACCTTCCTATCATTGAATCCTTTCTCTGATTTCTTATTTCTAACCAAACTCAAATCATTATCCATACATTTATCATCTATATCCATACCAGTTTCGAAATTTGAGTTTTTTTTTTTTTTTTTTTTTTTTTTTTGAGACCATACTTCCACAGATTTACAAGTATTATTAGAATGACCAAATACCTTGCAATTCAAACATAATAAGGAAATCCATTCATACACTACCTTTTGCCAAACTAGTTCACCATTATAGCGCTCAATAGGAATTATTTCAAGAAATTTAAAATTAGAATTAACTTCAATAAGTATTCTAGCATAAGATATTCTAATTACACTTTCAGTGACATTGTCTAACTTTAGTGGATCAACTAACAAAGATGCAGTTCTGCTAACGGATTCTACTGACCAGAAGTCCAACTCTAGTTAGGTAACTGTATCCAAATAGGGATTGAATGCAGAAATTCCTTTGTTGATTTTAAACCAGGGTACCATCTTTTAATGATAATCAGCCTCTTATTGTAGTAATACGGTCCGTCAGCAAGAATTCGATCACAATCTTCTCCTTTTTCACATTTTAAAATGAAGAAAACCGTTATCTCTAGAATACAAATGATAATTTCCACTCAGATTCCAAGATCGATCAATATATTCCTTAAGAAAGTTAAAATAAGGCCTATTTCCAAAGACATAAAATATAATGGAGTTAAACCATCTTTGTCTAGCCCTATTTGTCAGATCTTCACTGATTACAGCAGGTTTAGTGTTATCCTTAATAGTAGGCTCATAAAATCGAAGTTGGATGGATTTCTGATGATACCTATTCTCTGAAATTATGTAGCTTTCAACTTCCTATTGTAACTCAAATTGACAAAGTCTTGATCTTTCTCAGTTAGATTTGGAAAATCCTTCTTCGATTTATTATCTAGAAAATTAAAATTACCTTTGAAAGAAGATTCTCCACGATCTGCATGTAGGATTGAAGACCTCGAATCAGGTGGGATAGCAAATCGATGATCAGAATCTGAAATATAAACGAATTTTTGAAGAGAATTTGGATTTTCAAAGTGAGAAGATGCCATTAACACGGTTTCTCTTATGAAAACGTCAATTCCAATCAAATTTTTTTTTTTTTTTTTTTTTGACTTAATTGAAGTATACCGACGACGACAATCAAATACGTCAAAGGCGGTGACGGCAGGCTACATTTGATGATTTTTTTAAAATCTCGTATGAAAATGAGGTGTATATAGTAAAATTTGTTCTCTGGTTCGCAGGTTTGTCTGAGAATTAAGCGTCGGCTAACAACGGCTAACGTCAACCTTTATTTTATCGACGTTTACCATCGCTAGAGTCGACCATTATATTACATATATATTTCTAATGTTTATGCTCACGTGTACTAAGCAGAAATTTTTGTTCAATTCCTTAGGGAGCAGATCTCTGGCCACCAATGGACTACATCTTATGGGCGAAACTTCCCACAACAGTGGACTTTGGGAGAAATCAAAATCCAGCTTTAAATGTCAAATTTTAATCTTGAACGATATATACATTTAAGAACTAGCTTTGTAAAGAAACAACGTTAAGATAATTTAATAAAGAAACCCACAAGTAACTCTTAGGGCTCAGTTAATCTAGTTACCCGAGCCAAAAAAATAACCCAATGCTTCTTACAAATTTTAATGCCTCGAAGAAACAATGTTACTTCACAAAACCAGCTATCTTAATTTTTTTTTTTTTTTTTTTTTTTCTTTATAATTTAGAAAAATACCATGGGAATTATATACAGCTAGGTTGTTTTCCAGATCACCCGAACAAGAAACAAAACTATGGACCCCCTCTGTTTTGACGCAGGTCTATTCTCCAATACTTTGAGCAAAACTTTGAACACGTCATTAATAACTCATTTCCTGACTGCTTCTCAAGTCCACACAGGAAATTCTGATGTAACTTGCAGCCAAAGTCATTAGCCCTCTAAGTATAATATAACAATAACGCGTTCACATCAGTGCATAACATTCTCGTCAATATATATGCATCTATTGCTTCTCATAAAGAGTCATATTAAAACATCAAACAAAATAAATTATTCAACGGTAGTATATGGAGTTGACAGAGGCGGACATTGTTGCAGCAAAAAACCTGATTCAGCTAAGCAATGATCGGGCAAAGGTAAACCACAAAGCTGTTTATTGTATGAAGAAGAGACCTCACTGGAGTAGTAAAGATGAAGTGACACTGATATCTAGTAATTCAGAGAAGAATGAAGAAGAAGATGAATGGTGCAACAAAAGAACAAAGAAAAAGGGTAGATTTCTACCATTGTTGTATATATACAAGGTTACTGAACCTATCAGCACAATGTAAATTTTATAGCTTAAAGGTTACATGAATTACTGTGCTATTGTCTAATCCACCAGAGAAATAATGGTAAGCAGACATCTTTTTGGTTAATCGATCAGTCCGACTTTCTGTAATAGAATTTCAGAGATGATACATGATACTAGTATATGGTCATATTTGCTTTGAGACAGGTAGACGCCATGATATTATAAGAATAGAAAGAAGATCAGGAATCATTTTTGTATAGTTTGTCTCCTTTAGAAACCCAGTTGATTCAATTCCAGTTTTAAATGCTTTGATTTCAGTTTCATTTTTGGTAGTTTATATTATTTTATTTTCAACTTCAACAGAAGTTTTAATTTGATTCTATATCGTTCTACCTGCATATGTGCGTTATGCTTGCACATTTTTTGGCACGAAAGCGCTTCACTCTCATTTTTGTTTACTAGCTAGAGCTTAGATCAGATTCAGAATAAGGAGCACAACGCAGTTGATGTGTTACTGAAACAAATGCTAATAGAAACAACAAGGAAACACAAATGCATTAAAACATTAAAAGACCAATGCAAAATTAAGAAAATACACACAACATCAAACAATTATTTCATAAGTCCTGCAAGACATGTTACATAGGAGAGACCGCAAAAGGCGAAGGTGCCGAAGACATAGGAGGAGAAGCAACATCAACATCACAATAACCCTTCAATATATCAGCCTCGTCGGAAGAAAAGCCGATGTTAGTAAGCATTGTAGGCCAGCAGTTTTTAGTGATAACTCGAACAGCCTTGCAACAACTTATGGTCAAGTGTGAGTCCCCATTCAGAAAGAATATGACAATCTCATTAGTGCATGTCCGGAGCTCCGTTAGCGCGCTCCAGCAATCCACTAGCCCTACTTTGTTGTTGCTCATTCCGAGGAGAAGTCCATTTTCAATGCGAGCATGTAATGGAGGAAGTGCACGAGATACCGTCAGGTACATGAAGGAGGTTATTGTCAGCAATAGTACTAAACTTTTGAGGAGAGACATTGTAATAATGTGTGCTACTGTTTGTTGTATTTTGTGATAGTGAGGAGGAAAAGAATGAAGAAAGGGTGTTTATATAGAGTTTATGTGGGAAGAGGAAAGGTGTTGGTTGCAGAATTTGTATCAAGCGGTTTTGTTCATCATAAATGAAGAAGTGAAATTTAATTTTGGGATGTGAATGGTGTGTGATTAAACTTCGGTTATGATATGAAGCGATCAATATGCTGACGGTAGTGGAGAATGCAAAGAGGCTGCAAATAAGTTATGGAGGAGAGGGATCGTTGGCATTTGCATTTAGCATAAGCTACTGCCCAAATTGACATATCCTGAAAGGTCTTAGACCACTGACAATGAAGCCTAGCGATAATTTGCCAATTAAGTTAAATGCTTTCTTCTTTTCATATCGGTCCTTCCTTGTTCTCCTTCGTAATAACAACGTCTAAGAAAAGAAAAGGACTGGAGAAAAGTTTGCACTGGTCTAATATTGAAACACAGTGGTTATTATACTACAATGTTGAATGTTGTATATTTGGCAAATGAATTTTCGATGCAACCAGCCATTGACCAAATATATTGGCAGTTACTATTAGAGCATCTCCAGCAATGCCGAACAAAAAATGGGGTAAATTCAGGTTTCTATCCTCCTCTTCGTGCTACGACGGTATTGATTCAAGTGCGAGAGAGAGAAAGAAAGGAGGAGTTGCCCCATTTTTTTCTTCGGTGTGGATTTGAAAACGGGTTTCTGAAAATCGTTTATAATGAAACGGTTTTCAAAACCCCGTTCCCTTACCTTCAATGTTTTCTTTTTTTAATTTTTTTGTGGCTAAACGGATTTTAAAATTCCATTTATTTTTTTATTTTTTTCACTCGAGAAAATCTAAACAAAATCGTTATTCGTTGTTGGAGAAACGTCGATTGTCAACTTTTTATTTTCTTATCCCCACATTCAAAACAAGGTTGGTGGTGTCGTGCTGGAGATGCTCTTATTTCTAATAATAACCGGAACACTTTGGTTGAATTTGTGGATTTAACACTACTAGAAATGATGGAAATAACAAGGGACTTTCGAATGGTTGCCGTCAACTCCAGTCATTTAAGTTCTCAATGGTTTTGAAGACAACGATTATTATAACTCATTAATTAAAAAAGTTTGAAATGTGTTCAAAAATACTAATTTACATAGTTCATAGAAATAAAAGAAAATATTGTTATTTGATTATTTAATCTACAACAATTTGTGATTAATTAAGTAATTTTTTTCCAATAATCTTTTTTTCAATTTTTAACTTCATTGAATATTGAACCGAAACGATTAGTCAATGTAACTTTCAGTTCTTCCATTATACATTTTTAGCAAAATTTATGATGTGTAACAGTTTTATGAATTTAAATATATTTTTATCTATTATGTAACTACTTATGAATTTTTAAATATTTCTAAAAATATAAATTCATATAAAGGGAAATGACAGAAAAATAATTTTCTATATTTTCTTGATAAAAAAGTAAACAGATTTAGGATGTCGGTTTTGAATTCCAAAATTATTGTTGTTCATCTACATTTGGATTAAATACCTTCCATTCAAAGGCCAAACGATCTTCAAACGAGAGGAAAATTAGGTAACATGTACTTTATAAATGTTTTTATTCAGCCCCCACGAGGAGAATTCTAGATTTTTTTTTTCTACCTTTTTTTGATTCAAGACACACAATGTAGAATATATTGTTTGAATTTTGCCTCCTTTCAATCTCTCCATAGTTGTTGATCCACCATAATCTATTGCATTCTTTGCTAAATAGTGTAGTGAAATTTATGTTAATTTGAGCTGAAGTGTTATTATTTGATCAGGATCTAGTATTGTCTATTTAGATATCAATAAAACTTAAAAAAATTAATTATGTAGCCTAGAGACACAGAAGATTTAACGTGGTTCAGATATGAATATCCTACGTTTATGGAGACCCAACTTCTTCTATTCTTCTTTAGTTAAAGAGGGAGTACAATAAGAGTAGAATACAAATGCTCAATATAAATTTCTCATCCCATAGTTAATACAGAAATATGGGTTTTATTAAGGATATATTGAAGAGGACACTATTAGCTTGTGATGAAAAAGATGAGCACATGTCTCCCTATCTATATGAGTAAGGATGAAAACTTTGATGAACATAAGGATGAAAAATTTCCCGATTTCCTTGATTTGATATCAACACAAATCTTGCATATTTGTGATTGTTTCCATGTATACTTATATTTGATTGATTCCTTAAACCAAATAATATAACTTCTCATATTATCCAAATTTGTTACCACATATATATCTAGACTTGATTGATTTATAAAATCAAATAATATCTCTTCTCATATCTTTCCAATTTGTTGCGCATAATTAATTATTTACGAGAATCAATTAAAATCTTCTCCTTAATAAATTTGGCACATATTTAAATTGTCCAAATTTAACAATCTGCCTCGATTTAAATATATTCATCAATTAATAGAATTAGTTGTTGGATCAATTATGTAACAACCTGGAAAATCCAAGCCAATTTAAATTTTTTAATTTGGTTATTTTAATGAATTTGGGGTAATTGAAATAAAATATTTCAATTAAATAGCGAGTAAGAAATAGAGCGGCAGTTTAAAATTTTGAATTCGAACTTTGACTGAGCGTATAGAATGCAAAATAAAACGGATTTTAGCGAAACCAAAAATATTTAAATCTGTTTAAGAATATCTTTCTATTGAATCTTAAAAATCAAAATTTCATGGCGGGAATCAAAAGTTATGGCCAGTTGAATATTCAGAATGGTCGCTATGAAATAAATATAGCCCTTGAAAATAGACATTTTGCAAACGACCTTCGTTTTCGACGTAGCCACTTTTGTTGGATCCGAGATGTCAATTTATTACTAGGTTTCAAATTCCATAATTTTTGTAATTAATATGTGAGCGTGACAAAGAAAAATGTGTTTGGGTGATTTTAGTCAAATTGGATCGACCAGAAAATGGTCATTTTTCAAACAGTCTCAAAATTTGACAAAATCAGTTTTGTTGGGACCGTATCGTCCCAACATAGCTAGATTTATTTTTCAGCAATTTTTTGAATCAGTATGTGGTCCGGCAAATTAAAATGTACGTTCAAAATAGAATTTGAATGTTTTATATTTTAATTTGAAGAATAACAGACTGTAGCAGTCGAATTGGCTTACGAAACATATCCCATTGTGTTCGGAATGAGGGTATTTAGTTAGGAACGATAGTCGTTGGGTTTGGATTAGAGCTCGTTTGAAGAAACCCTAATTTTCAAAAATAAATATATATCGACCAATGGAAATAATTCATTCATTATTATATTTTATAAAAAAAATATCAAAAACCCGCCCCCCTCTCATTATCGACGACGGAAGTAGCTCCGTTCTTCCTGGCCAAATTCCGGCCAAACCCTTCACAATTAGCGCCTGCTCCTTTGCAACTTTTTGAAGCTCTCCTCCTCTTCAAATCAAAACCTGGTACTCCCCCTATCATTCACCCTACATCGAGAACGAGCCCCTCAAAGCTCCGAAATTCGAGCCACCGTACCCCCTCCCCACCCCGTTCGAGTTCGCCAACCAGGGGTGGCGCCAGTGCGCCTCTCGTTCTTCTTCTAGGTGGCGTAGCCCGATCTTCGTATCGTGCAACGGTTTGTGCTGAAAATCAAAACCTAGTTCGGAAGGTTTAGCTGAAGGTAACGGCCTGATTTCTAATTAAAGGCCATAACGCTTTAAAGTGTTGCAAATAGTAGTTTTCAAATAAAAATCATATCTTTTTGCTATGTTGACGAAATTCGATGAAACAGGAAACATCAGACTCGTAGCGACACCATCTACATTTTAGAAGAAGCTAGAACATGTTTTGAGCTCGCTACAAATTTCAGAAGGATTAAAATCAATGTGAGACATCTAAATTCAATATGGAATGGAAATGCGTTGTATAAATTATATGAGCGAAATATAAATTATATATGCGTTGTACACCACATGTATGAGCGTTGTATAAGTTATATGAGCGATGTATAAATTATACATACGTTATAAAAATCATAAATGTGTTGAAATGGAAATGAAATACACACACACACTTCCCTCGTCCACAGACCATGGACGATATGAATTGATTGTGATCGACGTGAAATTGATTGATAATGCGAATGGTTGAATATTAGTTGAAATGCGAATGGTTGAAAATTAGTTGAAATGCGAATTGTTGGAAATAATTGTTTGTGGTTGAAAGAAATGGTTTGTGGTTGAAACAATGGGAATTATTGTGGAAAATTCATATGATATGAAATTGATCTTAGATCATTTAGATAAGCCATTTATGGAAAGCCGCGAGGCCTAAGATAGTGCGAGGAGCCGTACTCGGGACGGTGCCGGTTTTTAACCCCTTACCGTTATATTGCCGAAATTTTCAGTAATATCTATGCTTTTGAATTATTTTCATGTATTGAATTATATTCATGTGTTGAATAAATTGTTTAGATAATAAAAATCACATTTTTATTATGCGTGTGAAGTATATGAAGTGTGCATGTATGAGATATTCATATGTTGAGATATTCATGCGTTGAATGTGATTCATGTGTTGAATAAATTGTTTGAAAAGTAAAAATCACATTTTTATCTAATGTATGGACTATATAAAATATTAGTGTTTTAAATAAATTATTTTAACTTCAAAAATAACATTTTTATCTTATGTATGCAGTATATAAAATATTCGTGTTTCAAATAAATTGGTTTAACGATAAAAATATCATTTTTATTATATGTATGGACTAATTAAAATATTCATATGTTGAAAAGAATTCATGTGTTGAATAAAAGGATTCATGTATTGAATAAAAGGATTGAACAATAAAATTAACATTTTATTGTGAATATGAAGTGCTAAAAATATTCATGTGTGGAATAAATATTTTGAATGATAAAAGTATCATTTTTATCATGTATACGACTCGCTAAAAATACACATGTGTTGAAACATACTTTTGTCGCCAAAAATAACATTTTTATCGTATGTATGAAGTGTTAAAAATAACCGCGTGTTGAAATAAACATTTGTTCGCTAAAAATATTATTTTAGTTTAGTTCTGCATATATATATATATATATATATATATATATATATATATGTGTGTGTGTGTGTGTGTGTGTGTGTGTGTGTGTGTGTGTGTGTGTTGAACATGAATATGGATTAGTTGTTGAGTAAAGAATATATTTGCGTGTCCGACAAATAGGTAAGCCTTAATGAGTTGGCTACGCAATTTTATTATTATATAAACTCCTATACATGCCATTGGAAGCGGAGTGCTTGTTGTTCTGTGTGAAATAATAAACGTCGCCATAGGATAGTAATAATTAATTTTGAACTACACTACATGACATACTTCTTGAAGATAGCATACCCTATCATATACCACATAAGCATTTGGAGCTTATGTGACGAGGTGGAAGATTTATCATACAAGCGAGAGGCTTGTATGGCGATGACTATATTTTAGGTTGGACTGAAAACTGATATGGACTATATAAAATATAACGGTAAATTGCCAAATTAATAAAAGTGTGCGTTTTTTACAGGTACCTATAATGTTTTAAAATGTAAAAAAGTCCAGTCATAAAAACTATAAAAATTACATCCTTATTTTTGAATAACCGTAATTTTACTACCGATTATACCCTTCAAACCCTAAAAACCCTCTTTTATCCGTTGATGGTTTCATTAATCAAGCAGCGTAATTAGGGCAGCCGATTTAAAAAAAACTAAAACCTTTCAGCCGACTCTCCCATTTCTTCAATCGATCGAGTAAAAAAAGGTAAAATCACTGAAGAATTGAGTTAAAGTCTTCATCGACATGGCTAGAACGAAGGTAAAAATATGATTTTTGTATATTTCTGTATAACAATGAATATTGTAGTCGAAAATCGTAGTACCTCTTGAATTAAACTTGATTTTTTGCATGATTATATGCGTTTATTAACTTGTATATCCAAAAATGTTTGAAAACATGTTTCTGATTGTTAAAAAATTATGGTTTGTCGATGTAGCAAAGTATGAAAAATAATGGCGACAGTCGTTATAAGAATTTGCAAGTATGAACAGATATATGCATCTTTATATGCATTTTTTGAGATTTTTAGCATGAAAGTGAAGAACTAGTTCATGGTTTTTCCATATTTTTACATGCATAATTGGAAGAGTTAGACATGTTGTTGAAATTTTAGGTTGTTTTTTTCCTACAAATCTTTGAATTCAATGTTGTAATGTAGAATGCAACTGGAAAAATGAAATCAGGTAGTGGTATATGTGTATGCAGTTAATCTTGAATATTGCATACAATAGTGCATGTTTATCATATGTGATAGTTGAATATATGCATGTAATAACATATTTTGCATACACTAGAAAAATTAAAATATCAATGATCCATTATTATCTGAAGATTATTAGAAATGTTGGATTGTAAATATGATTTGTTCATTGATTTTTGCTACTTTGAAATTAAAATTATAATAAGGACTAATTGCAATTCAGTAAGTGATTGTACGAAATAATTTTGAGTAGAAGTATGAGGTAATTTTCAATAAATTAAAGTTTGTTTTCATATGTTTTGGTAGTTGAAATAATTTCGTTCATGTTTGCAGTTTATTTGCAGTAATGTATGAATAAACTCTTCAAAATTACATAAAACCTAGGAATTATATAATTTTGTTGCGTAATATATCGAGGTCAATAATTAAATA
Organism: Allium sativum; assembly: GCA_030737875.1. Taxonomy (NCBI): domain Eukaryota; kingdom Viridiplantae; phylum Streptophyta; class Magnoliopsida; order Asparagales; family Amaryllidaceae; genus Allium; species Allium sativum. The sequence continues at coordinate 784,687,787 of CM060916.1, read as the reverse complement.
TTGTATTGTTATATGGTTCTTTTAAGTAATTGTTGCATACAAATCTGCGTAGATTAAATGGTTCATAATTATTAAAATTCGTTTAATAGTAAATGTTGCATACAAATGTGCATTAATTTAATGCATGTTGCATTATGATGTGCAGATAAGTCGAATTCGTGACTGAATGATTGCAACACCGCACCTATAGGTTTATAATTATATGAAGTGATTGTAAACTTTATAATTCAAGTGTTCATTTATGTAATAGTTGTTGCTTTTGTTGTATTTGTGTTGCAGTAATATTTGAATTAAAGTGTGCAAATATTCTATTTTTGTTCAGTAGTTTTATGCAGTTAAAAACTGAATACGTAAAAATACTTTTTTTTTTTTTGCAGTTTCTCAATGTAGTAGAAGATGCTGTAGTAGAAATTGAGCTTGATAAAGCGTTAATTATGACTGACCAACTGACAACATCTATGCACGTTAAAAAAAGACAAAAAGTTGAGGACAATGAAAAGATTTCAAAGAAAGAGGAAGTTTATAGGAACAACTTGAAATCTTTTATTGATCTGGTGGAAAAGTTAAAAGATGATGAGATATATTCTAGAAAACATTCAGAGTTGATGGAAAAATTGCGGCTGGGAAAGTTCATTGAAATGATTTTTGATGGTCTTATTTCACCGTCCGAGACGACCAAAAATTCGACAACTTTGGACATCATTATCAGAAGCTTTAAGAAAAACATGAAATATTTTCAGTTTGGTGATTTGATACTCACATGTACGGAAAACGATATTGGGAAAATGTTAGCAGCTCCAACACAAGGTCAAATGATTAAAACAAGTGGACATATAAAGGCAGAAGATAAGGAGGATAAAGAATTTATAGCTTTCAGAGATAGACATTTTAAAGATGAAAAAGTTGTGAACAAGAAGAATATAGAAAGGGAGATTTTCTCGACAATAAAAATAGAATCTCCGGAAGCACGTTTTGACACGGTGAAACTTATTCTTCTGTATTTGGCAGCTACATTCTTGATGTCCAGTCCAAACTATAGCTTACCATGGACACTGATACCATATTGTGTGTGCACAAGAAAGTTAAAAGCTATTTCGTGGCCAAAAACTATTCACAACCATCTATTTACCCAAGTCAACAAATATCACGAGACACCAAGCAACTAATACTTGTGTGGCGCTATTATTGGTAATAAAAATAATATCATCATGTTAATTTTTTATTACTTATGTTTTCATAATAATAAATATTTTTTTTTCTTTTTGGGCAGTGGTGGTTTTGTGAAGAAACATGTGTTCTGACGACATCAAAGCCTGAGTACAACACGATGTACCCTTTGGCAGGAAAATGGGACATTTCAAAACTGAAGCCGGCAATGATTCTGAATGTGACCTTCAACACTGTAAGAATATTTTAAAGGACGTTGGATTTCTACTTAACATTATGATAATTTTTTGAAATACTGTAAAATAATGTGCAAAAATAATAAGAAATTAGCGTAATTAAATGCAGTTAATGGGAATGTTTAATTTGAAATATTATTTGATGTTATTTTTTATCACTAGTTTAAAAACATATGTAGTGTAGGTGGGTTAGTATTAAAGTTTATCATTTGTAGTGCTTAAAATTAATTTGAATAGTTTAGTAGTTATATGCAATTATGTGTAAAAGTTGTATACATATATGAAAGTATTTTTAATATTAGCAGAATAACAAAATTGTTACATACTAATATGAAGTTTTCATATATAGTTGCACAATTGTGTACAAATATTTTAAGATATTATTTTTTAAATGTGTGTTGTATGTGTATGTAGGATGTAGAAGGAAAGGATATAAAGCTCCTTAAGCATGAAGTCGACAAGAATGATGAATGTGCTGCGTTTTACAACAAGAGGGAAAAAAATTTGAAGGACTTAGTAGCAAAATTAAAATTGGAAATTAGAAAGTTAAAACAAGAAAATTTGCGTTTGAAACAAAAGGTGGATGAACTTGAGGCAGATTCTTCCGCAGATAATAATGATAACAAGCAACTTGAAATAAGAAATGATGAAAATGACATGAGTTCGGAGAATGAAGAGGAAACAGATAGTAAAGAGGATGATGAACAAAAGCAAGAAGAAATGAATGTCAATTCAGAAAGCGAAGAAGTGGGTACTGATGAAGAAGAGGGAAAAATTGAGCAAGAGCAAGGTAAACGAAAAGAAAACCAGGTGGTGCGTGAAAAGGGAAGTAATAACAAGAAGGACATTGAAAAATTTATTGCAAGTTTGAAATTTAATGAGGATGGAGGAAAGAATAGTGGAAATAGTGATGGAGTTTGTGAACAGATTGAAGATGGTGAGGTTGAAATGGAAATGGAGAAGAATGGGGAACATAATAGCGAAGAGGGGCAGCGGACTACAGGGTTGGTTAATGAAAAGGTGATAGAGAGTAGTAATGAGAAGGAAAAACAAGGTAATATTAGTAATTTTTACATATTGTTAATGTACCAAATTTATATTTTATATTAAAATAGGATAAGAGGAAACTTGCACACAGGTATGCAATTTTACTTAATTGTAGCATCTGTAAATAAAGAGAAAAAGTATTGATTTTTAATTTTTTTTTTTGAAGTAATAAAAATTTCTGGATTATTATCTGCATGTACAATTACGTAATGCATGGTTTATATTCTGAAATATAAATAGCTGATCACTATTTTATTACAGGGAAAAAAATACTTTCATGATAGTATGCAAGTATTCTGAATTATAGCATGTCTGGAGTCATATATTTAGAGTTGTGTGTATACTATGTGAAAGCTTTAGTATTAAAAACCTTTTTTTTCTGCAAGTATTACGACTTGTTGGTTTTTATGAGAAATGAATAGTATTAGATGTTAGATTAATATTGTATAGAAAAATATTAGTGTGTTGGTATGCAATTAATATGATTAATAGCATGATTGTAATCAAAATTTTAGTGTTGTGTGATTGATTGCTTGATTGCGTTAATAATACGTGCAAGATAGTGTGCATCTAAAAATAATTGTTTCACTATAGTGTGCATGTTTTTATAACTATTGATGCAAGTAATAAAATATTAATAGATGTGGAGCTAGAGAACAAGAAAGACACTGAGTTGCAGAATGAAGAACAACAGGAAATGGATCAGGGGAATGAAGAGAATAATGTTGTTAAAGATGAAATCAGTGTAGAAAAAACGCTAGTGGTTGAAAAAGAAGATGAACACAAAATGACAGAGATATTCAAGGTGAGTGATGAAATAGAAGATCTGGCACAAAAGATTAAAGATCAGGAAATAAAGAAGAATGAGGAACAGAAGAAGGAGAATGGAATAAGAAATGTTGAACAACTAGAAGGTAAATTACAATATTCGAATGTTTTGTAATGTAGGACTAAAAGCATTTAATTTACTATTCAAATTAAGTAGTTTTTTCAGTTATGTTCGTTTATGACCGAAGATAAAATAAAAAGGTTGATTTTTTGTGATGAATTGCATTCTTTTATGCAGATTTATGAAATTTATGCATTTAGATGAGCACATATTTATTTATTGATTGAGAAAGTATGTTTAAATAGATAGGGAAAAGAGGAATGTTGATGACATAATTTCAGAAGATTGTAAAGACCAAAAAAGGGGGAAATTAAGCAAAAGCACGTGAAGGAAGACGGGAATGATAGAAAACGTATTACGGACCTGAGTAAAAGGGAAGGAAAAAAGTGGGAACTTAGGTGTTTTAAGAGCAAAAAAGTTAGAAATAAAATTAAGTTTTGAGTGTAAAAATGTGTGTAATGTGTATGTTACTACAGTACACTGATTATATATGTGATATTATTTCCAGGTTCCGGAAAAAGAAAACTGGATGAGTTTGAAACGGTAGTTGTGGAGGACTTTGAAGAAGGACCAAAATGCGAAGAAACAAAACTGGGTTCGGAAATGAAACTAAGAACATTAAAAAATGTGTTTAATCTGGAGGACTATCAGATCAATGTTATGGAAGAATTTGTAAAACTTACTGGCCTAAGGTAAAAGTGGAATAGATGTTTAGTTAATTATTATTATTTGATACAGTATGATTATTGTGAATATTACGAAAAATCAATGATGATTGCAGTAATTAGTGCAAGATGTTAAAAAACTGGAATTTTTATTTGAAATTTGTAGTCTAGGTTGCAATTATTTCTATAAAGAATATTTAAACTTACAGTAATATATGCAAGTTTTAAGCAAATTTGCATACATATACTCAATTAAGCATCTTTTTTTTAACATACAACTGGGTCAATGGTTCTATGTCTTATTGTAATGGATGTAAATAATTAACAGCAAAAGTGCATACCTCAATGGTGATGAAGACATCTGCATTGTTGGAACTGCATGGGCAGATTTGATACATGGAAGATTTGTAGATGCACAGGTATAGCCGTATCGAAATAGTAATATAGTTTAATAAAATTCATTTTTGGTTTTAAATGTCATCATATATTCAGGCTTCGTGAAAAAGCTAAATGTATGTTTTGTTGTAGATTATTGATTGGTTTGCGCATGAGATGAGAAAGGAGCACCCTGAAATTCTGTGCTTAAAGACTGTAGCCTGTGTAAGAATATACATGATTTAAACATAAATTCATTTTGTTCACATTTAAAATTTGTCAATTATATGAACAATGACAGGCATTGGTGGATATGAAATCAACAGAGAATGTAAAAAAATTAGTGCACAAGCCTATTGAGGAAGAATATAATGCTTGTACAAAAATATTCATTCCTATACACCAATGGGTTCATTTTTCACTTTTAGAATTCGTGAAAGAAGAAAGAAGATGGATCCATTATGACTCAAATAATCCAAGAAGAGTTGGAGGAGAACATCAGAAGTTAGCTAGGAAAATGGTATGTAAATTGATATTCTAATTAATTGCGGCATTAGTTCAAAAAATAATAAGTGTTTTTTTATGTTGGAACAGAGAAAGTACATAAATGCCTGTGTTAAAAAAATGCTTGGAAAAAATTATCAAAAACACAAGGATATTGAGTTTGCGAACGCCCCACATCAAGGACAGATGTAAGTAGTTATATTAAGATTAATTGCATATTACCATGCATTTTTATGTAATTTTTGCAGAAATGTATGCAATTAATGGAAAATAAATTGATAAACAAGTGAATTATGCAAATTTAACGATTATCTGTTTTTATTTTTGCAGAGTCAATTGTGCACTGTTTGTGATGAATTTTATGAAGAAAAGAAGTGAGTACATGGAACTGGATATAACTGATGAAATTTATAAACCACAAGCTATGTATCTACAAAGAGCTGTTCTGGCATATGAGATTCTCAACTGTAAACCATACAGTTGGACTCCTCTCGAAAACTTGACGCAAAACTTCTTTCTGTCTGATGCAAACAAGATTTTTTAAGTTTGGAAAATAACATCGTAACGTTTTTGTATATATTAGGGATGGTATTAAGTAGTTGGAGTACGGTGACTAGATTATGTAGTTTGTAATGTGGATTGATTTAAATTCTGTTTTCTGCATGTAGTACTGTTGAATTTCGTACACAAATTTGAAATGTGGCTTAACTGATGTTATACAGTCTTGTTAGTGACAGACTAGAATAAAATGTTGTGTTTTCTACGTACATAAGTATGGATTGGTTACAGTAGTTAATTTAACAAATTATTTTGGAATATTAAGTTTTCCAATAAATTGTAATGATATTAAATGATATTATGAATTGTTGCATATATGTGTACAATTATTCATAATACTTGCAGACTTAAATACAGATGTTAGTAAATAATATTTTTAAATGTTTCGTTAAATAAGACATGATATTACTTCAAAGTAATATTAACGTATTGTTATATAGATGCATAACTGGAAATGAATTAAACAATTTGCGTTTTGAACATATATAGAAAACTTGCATAGCTTTAAGCACTATTTTAATATAAGTGGTTAAATCATTGCAAATATTTGTAGAATCAGTACCGCAGTCATTGGCGACTAATTTTAAGATGTCAAAATTTAATCTGGAAAATACTTAGGCATAAATAAACTATTATTAAAAAAGAAGAAATAATTCACTGAATAAAAAAGAACATGCATACATGATGAACATTTGCATAAATGAATTCAAGAAATTTGAATAATTGCATATTTATAATCAAAGAAATTAAATTATTTTGTACAGTAGCAAGTACTATATAATTTATACGTGTATGCATCAAACATGTTATTTTGAAGCATATATGAGCTTATCAAAAAACCATAAGTATGATATAAATGAGCAGTGTAATTGCAGATATGTGAGCAAATGTAAAGAAAATTTTATTGCGAACAGACAGGTAAAAAAATAAATTTACAAATCAGAGAAGCTAACAATAATTTATTGAACAGAATTCGAAAAATTAGTTAAAGGTTCAGAACACTGTACATTACAATCAAATGTAATTTAAAAAAAACAAGCATATCTAATATTCTTTTGATGAGCAAGTCCTTTTGTTATGACCAAACTTCTTGCAGTATCCACATCTAATTGTCTTTGTAAACTCACCTGCTGATTTCAACCTTTTAGATGATGATGGTCGACCGGGATTCTTCTACTTTTTGGAGGAACAATAATTGCATCTTCAGAAGCAACGTCTCCACCTATATAATTTACAATAGGATTTATTGGATGGGAATAAGATAATTGAAAATGACCAACTTTGAAATAAGCTTCAATGTAGTCGTACACACTCAAATTTTCACAACTCAAAATACATCTGACGGCATGAGAGCAAGGAAAACCAGTAATTTGCCACACGTTACATGAACATACGCGATTGTATAAGTCAACAAATTGATGTGTTGGAGAATGAACTTCAAAATTGTATTCACTTGATTTGATAACAAACCATGAAGCTCCTTCCAAATGAAGAGTACGTAACCGAGTTTCGTTCACTGGACATAAAACACTTTTCCAAGTAGAAGCTGCTTCACGACGATCGGACATAAGTTTCATTAATTTCAATCTTATTTTATCCAGACAAGCAGTGATAGGTAAATGCCTTTCCTCCAAAATCCACTTATTAAAACTTTCTGAACAATTTGATGACATTTCACCGTATCGACATACCGGAAAAAATACGTTAGTAAACTTCTCAAATGGAATTCCATTCAAAAAGTTTGCCGCAGTAGATCCACCAACATCTCTAAAGTTCTTCAAAGAAGCATTAAAATCAGTCAAGTTATATGCGTAAGCAATTCTTCCAAAAGTATCCAACAACAACCTCTTATTTGTTTTGGAAAGATTAGATTTCAGAGCAACATTTAAATTGTTCGTCAAATGATAGAAACAAGACCCATGAACTGAATTTGGAAACACCTTTGGAATTGAAACAAGAATACCAGGATGGCGATCAGAAATGAAAACATAACTTCTATTGTCTTCTTTAAGAAAATCTTTTAGTTGTTCACAAAACCAATTCCAGTTATCTTCGTCTTCTCCATATACAATAGCGATTGCTATAGGGAAAAACCTATGAAAATAAACAAATACAAAATTAAATTATTAATATAACAGATAACATCAAAAAATATTAAAATTAGCAATAAAACAAGCATATTTGTAAAAACATTTTCGTAATGCACTGTAAAAATTAAGAACTGATGAAGTCAATGTGTGGAGATAAAATTAATGCACTGGTTTGTGCATATATACATAATATATGCACGTAAGTATGCATATATAAATATTATTCGAATACCGATATGCAGATATTTTGTAAATATGCATAATTTAATGTAAGAAAATTATTTAATAACAGCAGACTCAGGATTAAAGCTTAGTATTAGAGTGGTACTGTTATCGAACAAAAAATCCTTAATTAATTTGCCATATGTTTCCAAATTGACTTATGTGCAAGCAGATTATAGAAACATTTGCATAATTAAAAAAAGAAAATAAGAACTGATGCATTCACAATATACTGCTAGAACTGGAGCAATCAATAATGCATAAATACAAATTGTGTGCTAATTTATATGCAAAAATGTTAAATATTTGCATACCTATATGCATTTATTCAAGATGTAGCAACATTAATAGCATATATTATTATAAATATTAAAACTGTATGCAGTAGGTTATAATTGCTGCATTAATACGTGCAAAAATGTATAAAATTTGCATATAGTTAAGTATAAAAAAAAGACTGTTATAAATATGAAATAGAATGTAAAACAATGTACCTTCATTTCTATTTTTACCTGTAGCAGCCATTAAACAACCTTGAGCTCTCCCCTTCATAAAAGTTGCATCAACAAAAATTAAAGTCCGACAATATTGAAATCCATATGCACAGGCTTCAAGACCAATAAAAACTTTCTCAAATTGACGTGTATTGTCTTTGCACTCCAAAATAACTGTACTCCCAGGATTAGTAGTACCAACAGCATCACAAAACGACTGCAAATGATGATAGGACATTAAATCACTCCCATGTAAGTCATCTAATGCCAACCTCTTCCCACTGTAAGCATAATAATACTTCAAGATAACACTATACTCTGTCTGAAACAAATTAATAATATCTTTTGTCTTCATTAACGAATTGGATTGAATATGATCACAAACCAACAACTTGATTAGTTTACTAGATATAACTGTATTATTTATGTCATGAATTCCAGTACCGCAATTATGTTCAGGCTGAATTTTCTTCACAACAAAATATCCAGGAAGATTGAACTTGAGAGATGCATGAATCCTAAAGAAACAATTTTGTTTAGAACAAACAGCTGTTACTCTTTCTTTATCGTTCTTGATCAAATTAAGCTTGTAACCAGATTTCATACTATACATCATCAAATAAAGTCTGAATTCAGTAACACCGCCTTTAAATTGTTGACCCACGCCGATAAAAACAGATTGGTTCAAATCACTTTTTAACAATTGCTTAAATTGGTTGTTCGACTCGTTAGTACTAGCAAATGAGGAATCATCACCAATAGAAGATTCACTACCGTAAGCAAGTGAAGAACTATTTCAAGTAACATCAACAAAAAAAATCAAATAATCCTCACTATTATGTGCAGCCAACAAAAGAATTGATTTAAGATCAGAGTTACTTTCTGTATTTCTTCTCAAACCATCTCTGAAGTGATACAAATCAAATGACAACGGACTTAGCTCAATCAATTTACCACAAACAGCATCTCTAACAATATCAACAGAACTTTCAAAATAGAGAAGAATAGAACAAGTATCATTCCCGTACTTCAACATCACTAATACACCAATATTTGCTGAACCGCTGGAAAAAAATATTAATTGTTAATATGTAAAAACAACATTCATATACACTGAACTATATGCATACATATACGCAAATAATAGGAATATATGCATACTTCTATGAAAATTTTAATAAAACTTGCACAAAACATGATAAAAAACCACATTCACCTATACTGAACTATTTGAATACATATACGGAAAAAAAAAAAATATGCATACTTACATGAAAATTTTAATAATACTTGCACAAAACATGTTAAAAAAACCACATTCAGCTATACTGAATTATTTGCATACATATACGTAAATACTAGAAATATATGTATACTAACATGAAAATTTTAATAATACTTGCACAAAACATGTTAAAAAAAATTCTAGAACACCTATAATTTTAATTCATTACAACTATATATATAACGAAGTACACAACTGATCATCAGGCAAGCAAACAAAACAGAAACTAAAAATATATGGAAACAAAAATTTGATTAAACAGAATGATTGATTAACAAAATTCTATTTTAAAATTCAATTTGAAAATAGAAAACGGTATATTGGGAAAAAATGAAAAATAACATAATACCTTGATGAAGACGACGCCATATCCTAAAATAAAAGGAGCGAACAAAGTTTTCCTTTGTAAAAGTTTACAATCGAGTGGATCTCTGTAGCAAACGATTTGGACGTTCAAAAAATTAAAATAAAGATGCAGCCGCCATAAGCAGGAAAATAATTGGTTACGTAAAAATTTAATCACAGATAAGAAATATCTGATCAGATCCTAAATTAGTGCCATAACTAGTAAAATGGGCAATTGTGTAAAAAATTAGGCGCTATTTTAAAAACAGGGATGAATTTTATATGTTTACAAATAGGAGGATGTGAGCCTAATTAACTTTAATTTTAAGGATGTGAGGCTAATTTTCACTTAATAAAAACCCCACACGTGTCTGGAGATGACAATAAACACGTCTCTATTGTCATTAAGGCACATAAACCATTGATAGGGTGATGAGAATTTATTCTCTGGAGTTATGATCTATACACACTCCCCTGTGGACACCGGAATATATCACTATAAATATGTGCATGATTTTTAGGATTTATTGGGTGCCTAATACGGCCCAATAAATTTTCAAACCCCTTCCCGTACAAAGGAGGTTATGGCGAAATTTTCTGAAATTTAAAGGCGTTAGTGAAATATTTGAAGTGAAAAATGATACAGAAATCGTCAAATGAATTATATATATATATATATTAAATAAAACAAATAACGACGCTGCAGTTCGTGTTTTGGAATCGTAATTTTAAACGATTATACTGAGAAATCCGACCATCGGATTTTCCCGAAACCGGAACCTTTGGGTTCGCTTTGGAAATATCTTTCTAACGATATAAAGTTTGTTAAAATCCAACGGTTGGGTTGTGTGAAATGTTTAATTCAAATATGAATAAAAAAAGCGCCAGAATGAATTATATATATATATAAATTAAATAAAACGAATAACGACACTGCAGCTCGTGTTTTGAAATTGTAATTTTAAACGATTATATCGGGAGATCCGACCATCGGATTTTCTCGAAACCGAAACTGTTGGGTTCGCTTTGGAGAGATCTTTCGAACGGAATCAACTTCGTTAAGATCCGACGGTTAGATTTTGAGAAATGTGTAAATCAAAATTAGAGAAAAACAGCGCCAGGGCCACGTTATGGCCTGAAACATCATTTAATTAAATGGCTCTATTTTTAAATAAATAAAAATAGCAATGTATCGTTATAAAATATTATAGGCGATATGGAATGGAAATAAACCGATTGTACTTGGTTTGCTTGATATTTGATGGTTGAATGTGTTTGACATTAAAATTATATAAAGAACTGAAATATGGATGTCGAATAATTTAACCATGGACATAATTGATTTGAATTCTAATATACATAAATTATTTGAAAAGGCCGAGTTAATTCTCATTTCAAATAATTGATCGACGAATAAATGTCGAAGATATGAAGACGGTGCAAGACCGGTGATCTTCACATCGTGTAGATTACTATTGATGCCTTTGAGATGCGTAGTTCCTTTGACGAGGTTACAGTGGTAGTGGTCTGTATGTACTTGTCGATCGTTCGGATGTGCGAGGGCCTCTATCTTGTATTGGACATACGGGAGCATGAATAAGGTGCCTTCGATTTCGTTCAGGCCCAGAACGGACTTGTAAATGGATGTGTCTGACGTGTATTCTGTGGTGTATTCGTTGATCCCTACTAAATATACATCTGTTTGGCGGCGGAAAATTTATTCTCTTGCTTAACGCCCTTCTCTGATACGTACGAGCTCAGAGGTTGTATATCGGTAGACATCAGTGGTATGATGTGGATTGACAGCGTGGCATGCAAAGATGCAAATGATCAAGGCTTTCGTTGAAAAGAAGAGTCTTGTGGTTGATGATCAAAGCACGACTTTAATATAGCGTAGCTTTGTATATGACGTTGATTCGCGAGCCTCACTGTGACAGCCCGCCCCGCACCAACCGACATTTATCTCAAAAGTGCGCTGTACACATGTCCAGTTAGCACGGAACGGGTCGCCAGAAGGAAAAGGAAGAAGGAAATGAACATACAGAGAACCTGTAGAATGTCTCACAGCGCATGGAGTAAAATATAATAACTAAATACTTGACATAAAACAGGTGAGACAGTGTATAAGCTGATAACTAAAAACCAACATCAACATCAGAGCAGCGGAAATCCAAATACAGCTTATTACAACTTTTCAAATTTACTGTCCCTAAACAAAAGAAAGCTAAGGTAGAAGATGCACCACCAATGCCCAAGCAGTGATCTTCAACAACACAGGGAGAATACTATATATATATTACGTGGAAGCCTCCTGCTCGTCTCCGGATCATCTACCCGTGCATCACCAGCTAACATGTCTCTAGTCTGCTCGTGTGAGCACCCAGAGTAATAAGAGGAGACATAAAACTCTGGGTCAGACATAAAGCCTGGTATGAGCGATAAGCATCTAAACAAAATAATAACAGGTATACTAAACCATACCTGAACCTGGACCTGCAACCAAAGAGTTAGCACCACATACCGTACAATACTCTAAGGCGCCATAATAAATAGTGTAAGGATACGGGGGTGGGGTGTGCATGCCATAATGATAGCAAACAAATCATCCATAGCAATCATCCTCACATCTCTCACTCAGTGCGTAAAGGATACGGTATCTACCACTTTGGAACACTAGACAAATTGAGGTAACGACGAATCCCGACTTGCAGAAACCCTGCTGTGACCAAGCTAAACACATGGAGTCATGACCAAACATTTCAATGACCCACTTCATTGGTCGTAGTCCTTGGTTCTACCAATGCCATGATGGCCCTGAATCCGCCTTCATACCTCCTACCATAGTGGTCCAAAGCTATAGACACCGATAACCCCTTGACACGCGTCCCGCGGCAAAGCCCAACCATGAAGCGAACTCGTTGATTCCCATCTAAATCTTGAACTCTAACTTCTCATTTGGACCTCCTTTGCATCTCGGATTTGGTCGAATTGGAGTGGGTCTTCAGAAGAGTTGTCGCGCAGTAGCAGCCCTAGAATTTGGTTCGGTTCGGTAGTCTTTACCCTCGTCGGTTCGGTTCGGTAGTCATTACCCTCGTCGGTTCGGTTCGGTGGTCATTACCCTCGTTCCTTGTCATCTTTCCATTCGGTTCGGGTGCGCCCCCTGGTTCGGTTCGGTACATCGACCCGATCCCATCTTTTGTCCTAGCCTCTACTTTCTCCGTTCCGACCCTATGCTCCTCATCTTCATCCCATCCGGTGCTCCAGTCCGATCCGATCTGGCCCCCATTGTTCTTCCGATCCGATCCCCCTTGTCCACTCCAACTCTAAGTAAACGGCCTTCCTTCTTGCCAAGCCTCCTCCAGTGACAAGTTCCAATCCAGTTCGAATTCCCTTGGTCAGTTCACAAATCCGATCCAACCCCTACTCCGATCCGATCCGGTTCGGAACCTGCACATTTCTGCAACTTTCCAGCGAGCTTTCTACGCCATTCGACGGCGTTTTCGACCAATCTAACTATTCTAATCAATCATAAAACATACCACAGAGTCATAGCAACATGTAAGAGTAACCACAAACACCAAACAACAATTCAAATGAATCAAAATGGATCAAAAGTGGCCAAAACCCCTTATTTTCCCTTAAGCATGTTTAAATAAACCTAATCATAGGGTTAACAAAACTTAATCAAATCGAACCAAATTTCTAACAGAGGCATAAAATATTATTTAAGAATTTCTAAACATTTTTCCAGAATTTATTAGTGTATAAATTCGCTAATCTTCACTAATCACCCTTAATTACTGTAATTAGTGCAAAAACTATGCAAATCACTCACCTTGGCCACAAAATAAAACACCAAATCTGAAACACTCTCTGTTTGGGTCGAACTCCTATGTATAACAGCAGCTCCAACCTTGCTTTGTTGCTATTTGGCCTTGCTTTGATGTAGTTTAAGCTTAATCTTCACTAAAAATGTGTTTTGGAGTGGTTTTAGAGGATGGAAGCCATTACTAGGGTCTCAAGGAGGTTTGTGGCGGCTCAAAACTGAAATGAAAGTGATTCCCTAACCCTAATCAGTCCTCCTATACCTCTAAACCCGAAATTCCCCTCTGGGCCTAGCTGCTAATCACCCGGTTAAGCCCAATTAAGTTGTTTTTCACCATCTGAAACTTGTCTCAGCCATATCCCCCAAACGGTGAGTCCGTTTGGCTAATGTGACCACTCTACGGAAAGAGAAACCATCATTCGGAGCCAATGGAAGTGGTTTCAGATCAAAATTCCTTTCCAGTCAAAAGTTATGGCCAAAACAGTACTAATTCGGGGTAAAATGGTCTTTTAAAAATCGGGAAAAATCACGAACATGGGAAATGACTCCAATAGTCGTCTCCCAAAGTTACATGACCATAAGACTTCGTATGTGAAAGAAATAAATATTATACGATCCTATGATGCGTAGAATACGGGTCGTTACACTCTTCCCCCCTTAAGAAATTTCGTCCCCGAAATTCCTTAACCCAAATCATACAAAGGGTCCCGCATGCCTAACAACCACATACAACAATCAAACATGCAAAACAAGCAAACAAGCCTATCCTAGCATGCGGAAAACTAAATCGAAGTCAAAATCTTACCAGGCAAAGAGTTCTGGGTGTGTCTTCCTAATGTTCTCCTCTGTCTCCCAAGTACAATCATTCTCGTCCTCGCCCCACTGAACCTTGACTAGCTTCACCGCCTTCCTTCAAAGTTGCTTCATGACGTGTTCGACAATACGGGCCGGCTTGCGGTTCCCAACCGCCTCGGGTTCTACTTCGAAGTCCTCTAACTGATCAGGTGAAATAGTCATATCTGAGTCGTGAACGAACTTCCTTAGTTGGGAAACATGAAATATGTTGTGAACTCCCGCCATCTTCTCTGGTAAGTCAATTCTATATGCCAAATTCCCGACTAGTTCAAGAACAGGGAATGGGCCAACAAATCTTGGTCCCAACTTGCCTCTCCTGCCAAATCGTATTACGCTCTTCAACGGAGAAATCTTGACAAACACCAAGTCACCAACGGAGAATTTTATGTCTCTTCTCCTTTTATCAGCATAACTCTTCTGCCTATCTTGGGCAACCTTCATTCGTTGTTGAATGATCTTAATCTTACCTGAAGTTTCCCTCACCACATCCGGTCCAAGCATAAACTTCTCGCCAGTCTCTATCCAACATGATGGTGAGTTGCACGGTCTTCCGTACAAAGCTTCAAACGGAGCCATGCCGATACTGGATTGGTAGCTATTATTATATGCAAACTCTACTAGATGCAAATGGTCATCCCATGATCCACCAAAATCCAATATACATGCTCTCAAGAGATCTTCCAAAATACGATTCACCCTCTCCGTCTGACCGTCAGTCTGAGGATGATATGCGGTACTGAGATGTAACTCTGACCCTAGAGTCTCTTGTAAGCTCTTCCAAAACCCACTAGTGAACAACGGGTCTCGGTCGCTCACAATGCTTTTAGGTACTCCATGAAATCTCACTACCCACTTCATATACAATTCTGCTAACTTAGCTGCCGTTCTGGTTGATTTGACTGGTATAAATCTTGCACTTTTAGTCAATCGGTCCACAATCACCCAAATGCTATCATGTCCCGATCTAGTCCTTGGTAAACCATCGATGAAATCCATCGAGACTTGCTCCCATTTCCATTCGGGAATTTCTAATGGTTGTAACAAACCACTAGGCTTCTTTTGCTCGGCTTTAACTAGCTGGCAATTCATGCATTTGGATATAAACTTCCCAATGTCTCTTTTCATCCCTTCCCAGTAGTAGGTCTGCCTCATATCTCGATACATCTTGTTTCCACCGGGGTGTAAGGTCAGTTTTGAGTGATGACATTCTTTAAGCACTTCATCTCTCAATCCATTGACATTGGGTATGACTAGTCTTCCATTCTTTCTAAGCCATCCATCTCGATCAAGTCCATACTTCTTCATCTCCTCATCGATACCCATCTCTAACTTGGAGATGATTTCCAATAGGTTAGGATCGTCCCTCTGACTAGAGCCGATCCGCTCAATCAAAGTGGGTCTGATCGTCAAACTTGCTAATATTTCTGGATCCAATTCGCACTTTGGTCTGAAATCAAACCCCACGATATACTCCAGTTGCTTCCATTCAAGGAACATAGCCCCTAAGCTGACATGTCTTCTACTCAATGCGTCAGCCACTGCATTGCCCTTTCCCGGTGTATATGCGATGTCGAAATCATAGGAAGCCAATAATTCTAACCACCTTTGTTGCCGGAAATTTAAATCCTTCTGGGAGAAGAGATACTTCAACGACTTATGATCTGTAAACAGCTCAAATCTTTCTCCCAAGAGATAGTGTCTCCACATCTTCAACACGAACACGATCGCTGCCAATTCCAAATCATGGGTAGGGTATCTTCTCTCGTGCGGTTTCAATTGCCGACTTGCATAAGCTACAACCCTACCGCCCTGCATCAATACAGCACCCAGTCCAGTACCACAGGCATCCATGTATACCGTCATCTCTTCATTCCCCTTAGGAATGACTAACACTGGTGCGCTTGTCAACTTGTCATTTAGGCTCTTGAATGCATTCTCGCACCTTTCATCCCAGACAAAAGCTTGATTCTTCTTAGTCAACTGGGTCAATGGTGCTGCTATCCTGGAGAAACCTTGGATAAACTTACGATAATATCCCGCTAACCCCAAGAAACTTCTTACATCTGTTGCATTCTTGGGCGTAGGCCAATCCTGTACCGTAGCCACCTTTGCTGGGTCCACGGCAATACCATTCTCTGATACAACATGGCCCAAGAACCTCACTTCCCTCTTCCAGAAGTGACACTTAGAAAACTTTGCTTTCAATTGGTGTTTTCTCAACACCTCCATCACTATTCTTAAATGTTCCTTGTGTTCTTCCTCTGTCCTCGAGTAGACCAAAATATCGTCAACGAACACAAGGACAAACTTATTCAACTGATCCCTGAACACCCTATTCATAAGATCCACAAAATATGCTGGGGCATTGGTCAGCCCGAAAGGCATGACCAACCACTCATAAAATCCAGACGGCGTCCGAAATGTCGTTTTAGCTATACTCTCAGCTTCCACTCTAAGCTGATGAAAACCTGTCGCGAGATCCAACTGAGAAAATATTTTCGCGCCACTCAACTGATCGAACAAATCATCTATCCGCGGTAGAGGATACTTATTCTTCCTCGTCACTTTATTCAACTCGCGGTAGTCTACACACAAACGAAGGGAACCATCCGCCTTGGTAGCAAACACAACTGGTGCTCCCCATTCAGAAACACTCCTTCTGATAAATCCCTTCTTCAAAAGATCGTTGACTGGCACCTCGAGCTCTCGCTGCTCCCTTGGTGCCATACGACGAAGTGGCATCACTATAGGTCTGGCATCTTTTACCAAATCAATACGAAACTCAATCTCTCGGTGTGGTGGAAGCCCGGTCACTTCTTCGAAAACATTCGGATACTGGCCAACCACGGGCAAACCTGACAACTCACTATGCGGAATGTCGAGGGAGTTTATAAAACTAGCTAATACCCCCTCACTAGGTAGACCACCAAACACTATCCTCCGCACATCATCCGCTCTAGCTGTCACCAAAAAGCCCTCACAGTCTACCACCACCCCGTACCTTCGGAGCCAATCTACTCCCAAAATAATGCCAAACCCAGTAAAGCCCAAAACAAAGCAATCACAAACAAACATGCATCCATGACTCGATAAGACCACATTACGACAAGTCATGCTAAGGCTAGCCGAACCACCAATCGGGTTCGTCACTACTAAAGGTCTATCGACAATCTCGGGCTCCATTCCCAACCTATCTACCAGGTCACTAGATATGAAAGAACTGGAAGCTCCGGTATCAAACAAAACTCTAACAGGAACATCATAAACAGAAAGCATACCTTGAATGACGACATTCTTTCCCTACTCCGCCGCAGTTGGGGCATTCGACGAAGAAGGAATAGCATTGAGAGCATATGCTTTTCTTTAGGGGGCTGTGGACACTTGTCCTTGTGATGTCCCATTTGGCCACAATTGAAGCACTTCCTATCCGCTGGCTTGGCCCGACAATTACTAGCATAATGGCCCTTTTTACCACAGCTGAAGCACTCCACATCTTGCTTATTCTTTTTCTTCTGGCCATCCTTAGTCTGACTCTGCTTTCTCTTATTCTGGGAACCACCTTTGCCTCCACCACTTGCTTGTGGCTTTGGCTCTTCTGCAGATGCAACCTCAATCCTCGGCTTAGGGTAGAGACTTTCTGACCTCAATGCTTTCCCCACAATCGACTCAAACGTCTCATCGATGTGGTTAATAAGCCTTTCCCCCAAGTACTGATCCAAACCAGTTATGAATTTCTCATTCTTCTTCTCGGCAGTATCAATAAGAGATAACCCATACTTCGACAAAGTGTCGAATTCAGCAATATACTCCGAGACAGCTCTGCCGTTCTGCTTGAGCTCCAAGAATTTCTTAAACAGCACTGACTTCTGAGCAGCTGGAATGAACTTCTCGCTAAAGCGAGCTTTAAACTGCTCCCAAGTAATCTGATCTTCGGGAGTAGCTGCCTTTATAGCATTCCACCAATTCATTGCCCGCCCTTGCAGCTGACGGGACGCTAGCTTTTTCTTTATCGCATCCTCGATACCCAAATCCTCGAAGATACGTTCGCAACTATCCAACCAATCCTGAACATCCGTGGCCGACTCCGTTCCGTGGAACGGCTTCCCACCAAGGCTAGTATAATCCTTATTCAGCTTGGCGAAGTCGACCCTCGGCGCCTGCACTATCGGACCACCACCATTTCCATCATTGGGAGCTGCCCTCTGTATATCTCTAAGCATCTCTCTCATGAGGTCAGTAAACATCGTCCTCATGTCAGCAGCATTCCCATTATTGGCCCCTCTACCGGTACCTCTAAAATATCGGCTCATCGTCAATCTGAAAAAGGAAACGATTAACGACTCCATAGTGGTGCCAGTACAGCACGAATTCATTCTTATACTACTAATAGTATATATGTAGCTTTTGAAACCCGAAATAATCACAAATACGCTCTCTCGTATACGTATATTATCTCTCCCTGATAACTTCCCTAGGTTAACTACGCAACCTAGAGCTCTGATACCAAGTGTGACAGCCCGCCCCGCACCAACCGACATTTATCTCAAAAGTGCGCTGTACACATGTCCAGTTAGCACGGAACGGGTCGTCAGAAGGAAAAGGAAATGAACATACAAAGAACCTGTAGAATGTCTCACAGCGCATGGAGTAAAATATAATAACTAAATACTTGACATAAAACAGGTGAGACAGTGTATAAGCTGATAACTAAAAACCAACATCAACATCAGAGCAACGGAAATCCAAATACAGCTTATTACAACTTTTCAAATTTACTGTCCCTAAACAAAAGAAAGCTAAGGTAGAAGATGCACCACCAATGCCCAAGCAGTGATCTTCAACAACACAGGGAGAATACTATATATATATATATATATTACGTGGAAGCCTCCTGCTCGTCTCCGGATCATCTACCCGTGCATCACCAGCTAACCTGTCTCTAGTATGCTCGTGTGAGCACCCAGAGTAATAAGAGGAGACATAAAACTCTGGGTCAGACATAAAGCCTGGTATGAGCGATAAGCATCTAAACAAAATAATAACAGGTATACTAAACCATACCTGAACCTGGATCTGCAACCAAAGAGTTAGTACCACATACCGTACAATACTCTAAGGCCCATAATAAATAGTGTAAGGATACGGGGGTGGGGTGTGCATGTCATAATGATAGCAAACAAATCGTCCATAGCAATCATCCTCACATCTCTCACTCGGTGCGTAAAGGATACGGTATCTACCACTTTGGAACACTAGACAAATTGAGGTAACGACGAATCCCGACTTGCAGAAACCCTGCTGTGACCAAGCTAAACACATGGAGTCATGACCAAACATTTCAATGACCCACTTCATTGGTCGTAGTCCTTGGTTCTACCAATGCCATGATGGCCCTGAATCCGCCTTCATACCTCCTACCATAGTGGTCCAAAGCTATAGACACCGATAACCCCTTGGCACGCGTCTTGCGGCAAAGCCCAACCATGAAGCGAACTCGTTGATTCCCATCTAAATCTTGAGCTCTAACTTCTCATTTGGACCTCCTTTGCATCTCGGATTTGGTCGAATTGGAGTGGGTCTTCAGAAGAGTTGTCGCGGAGTAGCAGCCCTAGAATTTGGTTCGGTTCGGTAGTCTTTACCCTCGTCGGTTCGGTTCGGTAGTCATTACCCTCGTCGGTTCGGTTCGGTGGTCATTACCCTCGTTCCTTGTCATCTTTCCATTCGGTTCGGGTGCGCCCCCTGGTTCGGTTCGGTACACCGACCCGATCCCATCTTTTGTCCTAGCCTCTACTTTCCCCGTTCCGACCCTATGCTCCTCATCTTCATCCCATCCGGTGCTCCAGTCCGATCCGATCTGGCCCCCATTGTTCTTCCGATCCGATCCCCCTTGTCCACTCCAACTCTAAGTAAACGACCTTCCTTCTTGCCAAGCCTCCTCCAGTGACAAGTTCCAATCCAGTTCGAATTCCCTTGGTCAGTTCACAAATCCGATCCGACCCCTACTCCGATCCGATCCGGTTCGGAACCTGCACATTTCTGCAACTTTCCAGCGAGCTTTCTTTGCCATTCGACGGCGTTTTCGACCAATCTAACTATTCTAATCAATCATAAAACATACCATAGAGTAATAGCAACATGTAAGAGTAACCACAAACACCAAACAACAATTCAAATGAATCAAAATGGATCAAAAGTGGCCAAACCCCCTTATTTTCCCTTAAGCATGTTTAAATAAACCTAATCATAGGGTTAACAAAACTTAATCAAATCGAACCAAATTTCTAACAGAGGCATAAAATATTATTTAAGAATTTCTAAACATTTTTCCAGAATTTATTAGTGTATAAATTCGCTAATCTTCACTAATCACCCTTAATTACTGTAATTAGTGCAAAAATTATGCAAATCACTCACCTTGGCCACAAAATAAAACACCAAATCTGAAACACTCTCTGTTTGGGTCGAATTCCTATGTATAACAGCAGCTCCAACCTTGCTTTGTTGCTATTTGGCCTTGCTTTGATGTAGTTTAGGCTTAATCTTCACTAAAAATGTGTTTTGGAGTGGTTTTAGAGGATGGAAGCCATTACTAGGGTCTCAAGTAGGTTTGTGGCGGCTCAAAACTGAAATGAAAGTGATTCCCTAACCCTAATCAGTCCTCCTATACCTCTAAACCGGAAATTCCCCTCTGGGCCTAGCTGCTAATCACCCGGTTAAGCCCAATTAAGCTGTTTTTCACCATCTGAAACTTGTCTCAGCCATATCTCCCAAACGGTGAGTCCGTTTGGCTAATGTGACCACTCTGCGGAAAGAGAAACCATCATCCAGAGCCAATGGAAGTGGTTTTAGATCAAAATTCCTTTCCAGTCAAAAGTTATGGCCAAAACAGTACTAATTAGGGGTAAAATGGTCTTTTAAAAATCGGGAAAAATCACGAACATGAGAAATGACTCCAATAGTCGTCTCCCAAAGTTACATGACCATAAGACTTCGTATGTGAAAGAAATAAATATTCTACGATCCTATGATGCGTAGAATACGGGTCGTTACACTCACACCCCGGTATGAGTTAAAAACGGGATAAGGACCGCTGGGAGAACATGACGTTTCTTTCTGGCTATGGGTGGTGTCAGCGTTTTACTAGCCCTGACATTGTTGATTATTATACATTTGTGGATGTTGGAATGCAAGGCGTCTCGATTATATCGGTCTCTACAGAGCCGATAGATAGGTCTGATAGGACCGGGAAACATGTGTTTAGGAATAACTAATCCTCAAATGTAAGAGAGGACCGGCCCAGCCGATTACAAGGGTTCTCTATGGGGAATCTTGGGGCATTTGCTAGAGTGTATCGAAGCCGGTGAGGAGCTTGCCCCTTGCATCGACTCATGATGGTATCCAAATTTCCAATATGAAATTACGGATTTGATTATAACTTATATATGGCGATATAATATATGGTACCCATGCCGTCTAGGATTGATATTTATGATTGAATTTGCTTTTGAAATGTATATGCACTAGTAATAATATCAAATGATTTTTGCTTTACACGTATGAAGCATATTTTGGCCATTATAAGGTAAAACTCTATCCTCCGATTTGCGTTGCATCGTGTGATGGGACTTGTGTCTTATAACGGCTTCATTTTTATAAAAAGCATTGGGTTGATTCAAAAGATTTACTTTATTTCATGCACTGGCAATCACTGGAGTAAACCCATTCCGCGAAAGTGGCGTGGTCCTATGATTTGCCTTGTTATTATTGTTTAAACAGTTAAGTAGATTTCTCATACCAGTCCCATGACTGACTCGTAGTTTGTTTCACTTTGCAAACTCGGGTGCCCTTATTTTCACACGGGCAGCCTAGTGACAGGTTATATTTTGGCTTTTGCACTACAGCATGAAGTGCATCTTTTGGCTTGTATGGCGAGGACTTGACTTCTCAGTATTTTGGCTATGTGATATTCCGCCATTAGTACCTTATGTATATGATTCCGCTTATCGCGATATAGACAGATTTACTTTTATTATGTACTCTCTGATGTATATATCCTAGTGATCTGGATGTAGACTGATCATTTACTTTATGCACTAAGTTGTATCCTACGCTGTGCTGCTCTGATGTTATTACATATTATGATTCCGCTATCATATTGATGTATATTATTCTATTTTCTGTTTATGTTATTATCTATTCTCTGCTAATGATGATTAATGTATTATATTCTAATGATTATCCTTAACACCGTCGTACGGGGTTTTGAGATCGTCACAAATTCCCTATGGCGCTCAAGTAGCAGGATGCAAACTGATTAAGTTTTGAGCAACGCTCAAACTTGTCTCTTGAAAAAGACTTTGTCATCATATCTGAATGATTATCGAAAATAATCACCTTCACCAATTTGATCTTGTTTCGTTCTTCTTCAAGTATAAGAAAGAAACATTTGGCATCGATGTGCTTCGTCCGTGAACTATAAGCTTGATTCTCTATAAAATGGATTGCACTCTGATTGTCTAAAAATAGATCTACTGTAACACCCCGCATTTTTAACTCAAGATAGTAAAATTAGAGTAGCTTAATTAGATATTCAGAATTAAGTGAACGAACTGCGCCATTGTGTTTGTCTCGGAATTCTAGTCAAAATAGACGTCTGATTTGCGTAAAACGGACACCGTATAAAGAAGTTATTAAGGTTTGAAATTTGTAAACGCATAAAAAGAGTATATATGAATAAAATAAATCCAGAAATTCAAAATAGTTAAAATCACGTAGAAAAAGGGGAGCGGGAAAATTCCAACCCAGGGGCGTCGACTCCATAAGGGGGTGTCGACCCATGGGTCCACCCCGTAAGTGGAGATCGACCCTCCTACTACAGATATGGGCAGATTCTTCTGCAGCGAACGTGGATTATTTCTTTTACTAAATACGTTGCTGAACACCTATAAATAAGTCTGTAGAGCCAACCTTAAATCTCATATTTCTGAGACAACGCAGAATAATTAAAAGTATTGAATTGTTATTATGACATGTTTAAATACGATACGTTGAAATGTTCAAACATATGTTAAAATAATTAAAGTGACGAATGTGACATGTTGGAATATTAATATGCTAAGATATTAATATGTTGGGAAAATATGCCAAAATATGCGTAGTAGTTACTGTTGTTTCAATTCCATGTTAATTTGTGACATTTATGTACCTGGACCATTAACGATAGAAATTGAGAAAATTACATGTTAAGTTATTACATGATTTGGCAATCACATGTTACTGTTAAATTTGAACAATTATCTGATTAATTGATTACATGTTAGAATAGAATTGATTATATGTTAGAAAGAACATGTGATGAAAAATAGGCATAATATGGTGACATGAAAAATATAGAAAAATATAGATTTCAGTGAAAATTGAAAGAATAAGACAGGTTTAAATTATATAGAGAATTTACAGTAATAAGAAACTGTAACCGCGCTTAGACACGAGGCTGGATTACACTTGTGGTAGAAGTCTGCATGGAACCGCCTGTCATATCTAGCATCCACAAGTGGTAAATCTATTGTGTGGGGTCTAACTGCTTAAATAAAACATGTAATGGTGCTAAGACACGGGGTTAAGTCAACTTGTGGAAGAAGTCTGCTCAGAACCGCCCGATAAATCCAACATCCACAAGTGTAGGCTTAATGTGAAAGGTCTAGTACATGAATATATACATTTATATAAATGTATGTAAATAGCAGGACCGATATACAACGTTAATTGTAATTAATGGAAATAAATGGAATTGAATGAAAGATGCAACAGTAAAAGGATTGGAACAAATGAGGAATGATAATAATCTATTATAAATAAATTACATTAATGAGAATGTTGTATAGTAGGTTGACTTGTCCAAGGGACAAGTGAAAATTATAACTTAGATTATAATAAACTAGCAAGGAAATGAGATAACTGGTGAAATGAGATAAGTGACACTTAATTATAAATTAAGTAATCAGTAAATGGGGAAAACTAAAACTAGTTGTTTGTAATAAGTAGAGAAAAGGGGGGAAGTTTATGAAATGTAAGAAGTTGTACTTAATTATAAATTAAGCAATCTATAAACTTGGAAGTCTGAAATCTGCTGGTAAGAATAACAGGTTTAGACTTGTAATAGAGACAAGTGGAAATTATAACTTAGGTTATAATAAACGATAAAGGGAATAGAATAACTTATATATGACATAAGTTGTACGTAAATTAAGTTATTTATAAGAACAAGAATCTGAAATCTACGGATGAGGACAACATAAGTTATAATTATGGGAAGAGAAACTTATTAGTGGACCTTAGTTAAGAGAGCTAAGTTAATAAGTAAACAACGATAAGTTGTAGTGATAATGAAAGATGGAATTATGATTAAATAGGAAAGGGTGAGGCAAACTTATATGAAATAAGTTATATTTAATCATAAATGATAAGTGACATGTTAAATAGAAAACATGTGAATTAAGATATACTTAATCACAGATTAAGTGGAACATGTTATTGTAACCTCGAACCAAACAAGAATATAAAAGGAATTGTGGATTATAGACCTTGGACCTCTAGAGAATAACATGTTGTGGGCTTATTAATAAACTTAAATGGGTTAAGTTATATGACTGAAATTAATAAGCAAGATGAACTTGGTAACTTGATTAAGAAGTCAATGTGAAAGGGAATAACCAAGTTAAATGAAAACCTGATGAGGTAAAGCAAGCTCATAAAGGGGTTTAGACATTGGGTCTAATAACATATTAAAAGGAGGCGCTTGGACCAGTCCGCACGTTTGAGGGTGAATAACCCAACGGGGTAGATCATCGTGGTGTCATGAGGCACGAGAGGAGCACACGTTCATCTGATTATTCCGACGGCTCCGAAGGACTGGAAGGGGAAGCACGCGACTTCCTGGGATACACGTAAGGTGCTCCTAGTAGCCCTCTGTGCGGTGGTAGATGTATAGGTTGTGCCCGTAGAGGTTGGGTCTGTGCGTAACTATCAGGTGGTTGGGCCTTGACCGCAAAAGTAGCTCTGCAGTCAGAATGTTGTGACGTGTTGATACTAAGGTGATTCAGCGGTCGCCTCAACGGAGAGGCAGAGTTCAGGACTGTAACGACGCGATTTTCGATGCCTCGAAAGTCATGTCATTATTGAAAGAGTTTATAAGATGAGATAGAAAAGATAGAACTAATAGAATAGAAGAATAAGAAAACATCAGAATCTCACAGCGGAATTTCACAAAATACATAATATATTACATAACATGGTCTGATATATCATAGTACATCATCATATTACATTACCATAGTACAACAGCATAATTATACATCATTATTAGGATAACACAGACATCTAAACTTGATACATAGATATGAATATGCTACTAGACTGGTCTTGAACTTGAACTTCATAGATTTCCACTTGCCTACCTGAATTACTTGTCTACTCATAATAAATATTATGAGTACCCAAGAGTTTATGAAACACAGAAAATAAACTCTGGATCAGTCAAAAGACTGGTGTGAGTAAACATAGTCAAAAGATGTAAACAGGTAAATAAGAGATAAAGTTTCTATATTGACAGATTCATTTACTTTAGAAATCTTTAGACCAATTCATAACTAATACATAAATAATGACCCGAGTATTTTATATCAAAACATTTGATATTACGATAGTTTTGTTAAATAAACAATCATCTAGTGAAACGCTTGCATCTTATGTTCAAGTATATGAACTACTATATTATTACTGAGTTCCAATTCAAGGGCGCACAAGTCTCCTTTGAAATTTTGAGAACGCAACCGTCACGTTTTTTATCCTTTTTATTTTACCCAGCTGGCTGTTCCGTACCTTTGCTTCTCTTCGCTTTTCCTCAATTCTCTCCCCTTCCTTCACACGCTCTTTCTGTCTCCAGGATTTCTTACTCTAACCCTATTTTCGACCATGGCGATTTTCTTTCCCCTCGGCTCTTTCTCACCACAAGTACCACATCCTCCGATCTTCCCCAACGTCCTCGGGTATGTTGCAAGGCGAATAGAGGTAGTCAGAATAGGTAATTCGCTCAATTTCCCCCTCTCTGGTTAACACTAAACAAATTAGGAACCCTCTTCTTCCTATAGCTGAAATGGTAAAGTGCCATTTGGTTTTCTAACAAGGGTTTCGTTTGCAAATCTTTACCCCAAATTGCCATGAAGCACGAATTCTTGGCAAATTGCGGAAAGCGACAAAACAGCTATTAAGATCGGATACAACGACTGGGGCCTTCTCCTTCCATCAATCATTTCGCTTTGTACCTTTAACTCCCATTTGATTTCGATTTTACTAATCGCGATTTGTTTCTGGGTATTAGAAGGCTCGATTAATTTAGGCGGTGTTTACTGTAGAAAAGATAGCACCTGTCCTTCAGGGTAAGAGATGGGGCATATAAAGGTGATTAAAATTTGGCATAAAAAAATTCTTTTCCCAAATGGGATGTGTGGTTCATTTTGGATAATCAATATACAGTGATGAGTTAATCGATTTCCAGTAGTGGCATACAGTATACTTTCATTTTTAAAACTTGAATTGTCAACCTTAGTTGTTTATTTTTACCATTTCGAAATTGTAAACATTTTTTAGAAGAGTGATCCTACACTATAAATTTATTATATTATATTTGAAACCATATATCTCCATACGCATTATCGACACTTAATACATATACAAATCATCCCATAGACGATCGACGATTAGGAGATTAACGAAATGAATGGGTAATATACATTATTTAATAAAAATAAATTTTCTTGAAAGTGGAGAAACTCTGCATAGGTTTTTATGCCTTACGATATAGACATAAAACTTGCAAGAAATGTGCAGGCATGAAGAAATTGTCAGATCTATGTTTTCAGAAGTAGGCTGAATAATACGAGTAGGTTGGAATTTGCAAGTAGGTTTGTATAGTTGGAAAGTGTTTATCATTCTGATAATATATACTATCATTACATATATTTTTCGCAGAGTCTGTACATGTTCTGTGTCATTCGTTTTTTTTTTCTTCTGTCGATCATTTTAGGTAAGACAAATTTTAAAATAGCAACATTCATGATTCCACCAGCAGTAATTGCTAAGCTACTTTATTTGTCAATATAATAAGAGTTCAGTTCTACATTCTAATTTTTTTCTGTTCATGTTCTTATAAACATATAATAGTGCTCTTGAATTTGCAAACATTGTTCTGGAAAAGTTTGCAAACTAACTGATTATTTAACTATAAGTTTCTTTCCCTACTGAGAGAATTTTTTTAATGTTAACTTCGTACATATACACACACACACACACACACACATATATATATATATAGTTACCTATAATATAAAAAAATAAAAAATAAAGCTAGGGTATCATGCATAAATTCTGCAAGTTCAAAATGATTCCTTTACAGATGTCCATTTCTTTTTTTATATTCCGAAATAAGTACTTACCAAAAATATCTCTGTGAATGAAACAAAATAAATATTCCAATTTGATCTCTTTCAGATATCTTCCTCACTTGATTAGTTTGTCTTTCATATCTTCTTTCCTCATCACAATTTACAAAGCACACATTATGAAAATAGGAAAACAATACACATTTACAGAAGAACAAAATTTTTATGCTGCCATCATCAGACTGAACATAGATGAAAGTCAAATGTTTCTAGTGTAAAATTTTAGTAATTTTGGTTGTGGAAGAAATTTAAAGCGTACATCTAAGTATTTGTGTGCTGTTAATGGGATTTCGATTATATAAAATGTGAAGTTGTAGATTCTCAATTATAGGGTTTTAAGTTAATATGGTCATAAGGGTTACTAAAAGGCAGCTATTGGTATTCCTAGAACTGTATCAGTACAATGTTGTATTTTTGGATTTTGAAATTTGGCTTTTGAATATTTGTGGAGTATTAGTGGGAAAAAAAAAATCTTAGTTGAGTACAACAGTAATTTCTGTTCCTGTTAAATCCATCTGGCATTTGAAATTTTCTTTGATGCACTTTATTCCTCAACTACTTATGCTTTACAAGTTTACATAGTGATATAAATCTGAATAAATGCACTAATTGAAGTAGTATGAATCTAATTAATTTTCTTTTCTTTTTTGTATAATTTACTGTCGAGTAAATGGGACCATATTTAATGTTGCTTAATTTCCTTGATTAGTGATTTGATTCATTATAATATATGACCATCTTATTGCATGAGAATTCATTTTTTTCAATACTCTTTTTTTTGTAGTTATATTGTTTTTGTACTATCAAATAGTTACATGCCTTCTGCAACATTTTCTTGCCAAAATTCCTTATATGCATAATCAAATGTTGCTTACTCTTTTATGCTTAAACAAATAAAAAAGAAATTAACTTTGCTTTCATAAATTAATATTTTATATTTCTTACATTTCCCTTCATTAAGTTTCCTGATATATGAAATTTTCTACCAAGTTTTTCAATTTGTGTTTTATTTGCAGCCTAAACTAAATCTTCAAAAAAGCAAAGTGTTGTTCTTTTTAATATTTTGGATTCTTGCAGTTTTACAGTTCATTAAGATTCTAATCTCAATCGATAGCTTTGACTATTTATCTTAAAATCTTTGTTTCTCCTTTATGGCATAGCTATTAAAGGAATATGTTATATTTTCTTTATTAATTTGGATCTGCACAATTCTATTGTGACGGCCCGCCCCGCACCAACCGACATTTACTCCAAAGGTGCGCTGTACATATGTCCAGTTAGCACGGAACGGGTCGTCAGAAGGAAAAAGGGAAGAAGGAAATGAACATGCAAAGAACCTGTAGAATGTCTCACAGCGCATAGAATAAAATATAATAATAACATACTTGACATAAAACAGGTGAGACAATGCATAAGCTGAAAACCAGAACTAAACATCATAGCAGCGGAAATTCAAAATACAGCTTATTACAACTTTCAAACTGTCTCAAAGCAAAAGCAAGATAAAGGAGGTACACTACTAATGCCCAAGTAGCGACCACCAACGACACAGGGAGAATGTGTATATATATATCATACGTGGAAGCCTCCTGCCCGCCTCCGAATCAGCTACTCGCGCACCACCAGCTAACCTGTCTCTAGTCTGCTCGTGTGAGCACCCAGAGTAATAAGAGGAGACATAAAACTCTGGGTCAGACATAAAGCCTGGTATGAGCGATAAGCATCTAAAGTGAACAATAACAGGTAGACTAAAACATACCTGAACCTGGACCTGCAACCAAAGAGTTAGCACTACATACTGTACAACACTCTAAGGTACCATATCAAACGGTGTAAAGATACGGAGGTGGGGGAGGTGTGCATGTCATAGTGATGGCAAACAATCAAACATAGCATCCATCATCACATCTCTCACTCAGTGCGTAAAGCATACGATATTCACCACTTCGATCACCCAACATACCTTGCTATGATCACTCTGCCCCATGAAGTCATAAATGGCTTCACTGCACTGATAACGTAGCCACTAAATTCTCGCTATGTCCACTTGCCCCCATGGAGTTATTCACCCCATCTGCGCTGACTCATAGCCTTACCAATCCTTTCTATGTCCACTTGCCCCATGGAGTTGTTCACCCCATCTGCGCTGGCTCATAGTCTTACTACGCATCACCTTGCCCCTCAGGTCATAATGACCCTACTGCACTGATAACGTAGTCTTGCTACCATCACCTTGCCCCTCAGGTCATAATGACCCTACTGCACCGATAAGTAGCCATCCTTCATTTTTAGTGGTGAATCGAAGTTATGAACGTCGACAACTCCTTAGCACACGTCCCGCAGCAAAGCCCAACCATGAAGTGAACTCATTGGTTCCCAACCGGATCCTGAGCTCTAACTTCCCATATTGGACTACCTTTGCATCTCGGGTTATTGGTCAATACTGGGTCGGGTCGGGTTCCTCCTCAAGCCGTCGGTTCGGGTCGGGTGTCCTCCATCGGTTCGGGTCGGGTCTTCTTCTGATACGGTTCGGGTCGGGTCTTCTTCTGATACGGGTCGGGTCGGGTCTTCTTCTGATACGGTTCGGGTCGGGTGTTCCTCCTTGGGTCGGGTCGGGTGCCATTTCCCCACCAGCTCGTGCCTCCGCTCCGATCCGTCCCTCATCCTCCACGTGCTCCGATCCGATCCATCTTCGTGCTTCCGCTCCGATCTGTCCCTCTTAATCCGATCCGATCCCAGTTCAGTTAGCGTGACCTTCCATTTTGCCAATTTTCTCAAGTGTCAGGCTCCGATCCGATCGAATCCCTTGCCCAGTTCAACATATCCGATCCGAGCCCCATATCCGATCCGATCCGAAACCTGCACTGTTTTCTGAAACTGTTCCAACAAGTGTTTACGCCATTCGACGACGTTTTCGACCATTCTAACTATTGAAACAAATCACAAAGCATTTCATACAGTCATAGCAACATGCATAATCAACCACAAACATCAAAACATCAATATGATAGGTTAAAATGGATCAAACATACCCAAAATCCCACATTTCCCCTTAAGCATGTTTAGGTGAAACTAATGATAGGATTAGCAAAACTTAACCAAATTAACCCAAATTCATATCAGAGGTCTAAAACATCATTTAAGATTTTATAAACATTTTTCCCGAATTTTATCATGTTTAAATTCGCTAATTAACACTAATCACCCTTAATTAGCCATATTTAGTGCAAAACTATGCAAATCACTCACCTTTGCCACAAATAAACTAAGATCTGAAATAAATCTCTGATTTGATGTGAATCTCAATGACAAACAGCAGCTCCTATGTTGCTTTGGTGTAGATCTTCCTTGATTAGGGGTTGCTAAGCCAAATCCTTGACCAAAAGGTGATTTGGAGGTGATTTAGAGGTTGGAGGCCATTTTTAGGGTTCCTTGGTGATAAGTGGAGGCTAGAAAACTGAAATGGAATGATCCTCTATCTCATTTCAACCTTCCCATAACCCTAATCCCGAAATGGGTTATGGGCCTATCCACTAATCACCCGATTTGGCCCGGTTAAGCAGTTTTTCACCCTCCAAACCTTATTTCATCCATATCTCGCAAACGGTAAGTCCGTTTGGCTATTATGACCACTCTACGGAAAGGTAAACCATCAAACAAATCTAATGGAAGTGGTTTCAGGTCAAAATTCCTTTCCAGTCAAAAGTTATGGCCAAAACAGTACCAACTAGGGGCAAAATGGTCATTTAAAAATCGACAAAAATCATGAACATGGGAAATGACTCTAATGGATGTTTCCCAAAGTTACATGACCATACGACTTCACATGAAAGAAATAAATATTCTACAATCCTATGATGTGTAGAATACGGGTCGTTACACTCTCTCCCCCTTAAGAAATTTCGCCCCCGAAATTCCCTAATCAAAACACACACAAAGGTCCCGCATGCCTATCAATCATAAAACAACAATCAAACATGCAAAACAAACAAAACAAGTCTACCCTAGCAAGCGGAATAACTAAATCGCAAAGTAAATCTTACCAGGCAAATAGTTCTGGATATGCCTTCCTAATGCTCTCCTCTGTCTTCCAAGTACAATCATTCTCGTCCTCGCCCCACTGAACCTTGACTAGCTTCACCGACTTCCTTCGAAGTTGCTTCGTATCGTGCCCCACAATACGAATCGGCTTGCGGTTCCCAACCGTCTCGGGTTCTACCTCGAAGTCTTCTAACTGATCAGGTGAAATAGTCACATTTGAGTCGTGAACGAACTTCCTTAGTTGGGAAACATGAAATACATCGTGAACTCCCGCCATTTTCTCTGGTAAGCCAACTCTATATGCCAAATTCCCGACTAGTTCAAGAACAGGGAATGGGCCAACAAATCTTGGTGCTAATTTGCCTCTCCTGCCAAATCGTATCATGCTTTTCAACGGAGAAATATTGACAAACACCAAGTCACCAACGGAGAATTTCAAGTCTCTTCTCCTCTTATCTGCATAACTCTTCTGCCTACCTTGGGCAGCTTTCATTCGTTGCTGAATGATCTTGATCTTATCCGAAGTTTCTCTCACCACATCTGGTCCAAGCACAAACTTCTCGCCGGTCTCTATCCAACATGATGGTGAGTTGCACGGTCTTCCGTACAAAGCTTCATACGGAGCCATACCGATACTGGATTGGTAGCTATTATTATATGCAAACTCTACTAGATGCAAATGGTCATCTCATGATCCACCAAAATCCAATATACATGCTCTCAAGAGATCTTCCAATATACGATTCACTCTCTCCGTCTGACCGTCGGTCTGAGGATGATATGCGGTACTGAGATGTAATCCTGACCCTAGAGCCTCTTGTAAGCTTTTCCAAAACCCACTAGTGAACAACGGGTCTCGGTCACTCACAATGCTTTTGGGTACTCCATGAAATCTCACTACCCACTTCATATACAATTCTGCCAACTTGGCTGCCATCCTGGTCGATTTGACTGGTATAAATCTTGCGCTCTTAGTCAATCGATCCACAATTATCCAAATGCTATCATATCCCGATCTAGTCCTTGGTAAACCATCGATGAAATCCATCGAGATTTGCTCCCATTTCCATTCGGGAATTTCTAATGGTTGCAACAACCCACTAGGCTTCTTTTGCTCGGCTTTAACTAGCTGACAATTCATGCATTTGGATATAAACTTCCCAACGTCTCTTTTCATCCCTTCCCAGTAGTAAGTCTGTCTCATGTCTCGATACATCTTATTACCACCGGGATGTATAGTCAGTTTTGAGTGATGACATTCTCTAAGCACTTCATCCCTCAATCCATTCACGTTGGGCACAACTAGTCTTCCATTCTTTCGAAGCCATCCATCCCGATCAAGCCCATACACATTCATCTCCTCACCGTCGATGTTCATCTCTAACTTGGAGATGATTTCCAATAGATTAGGATCGTTCCTCTGGCTGGAACCAATCCGCTCTATCAAAGTGGGTCTGATCGCCAAACTAGCTAGCATGACTGGATCCAATTCGCACCTTGGTCTGAAATCAAACCCCGCGATATACTCCAGTTGCTTCCATTCAAGAAACATTGCCCCTAAGCTGGCATGTCTCCTACTCAAGGCATCGGCTACCGCATTACCCTTCTCAAGTGTATATGCGATATCAAAATCATACGAAGCCAAGAACTCTAACCATCTCTGCTGACGGAGATTCAGATCTTTCTGAGAGAAGAGATACTTTAACGATTTATGATCGGAAAACAACTCAAATCTTTCTCCCAAGAGATAATGTCTCCACATCTTCAGCGCAAACACG
This sequence comes from Allium sativum, assembly GCA_030737875.1. Taxonomy (NCBI): domain Eukaryota; kingdom Viridiplantae; phylum Streptophyta; class Magnoliopsida; order Asparagales; family Amaryllidaceae; genus Allium; species Allium sativum. The sequence goes on along the minus strand of CM060916.1, from coordinate 784,653,911 downwards.
ATCGCTGCTAATTCCAAATCATGGGTAGGATACTTCTTCTCATGCGGCTTTAGCTGTCGACTAACATAAGCTACAACCCTACCTCCTTGCATCAATACTGCACCCAGTCCGGTACCACAAACATCTGTGTATACCGTCATCTCTTCATTCCCTTTAAGAATGACTAACACTGGCGCATGCGTCAACTTCTCCTTTAGACTTTTGAAGGCATCCTCACACACTCCGTCCCCGACGAAGGACTGATTCTTCTTAGTCAACTGAGTCAACGGTGCTGCTATCTTCGAGAAGTCCAAGATAAACTTACGATAATATCCAGCTAATCCCAAGAAACTTCTTACATCTGTCGCATTCTTGGGCGTAGGCCAATCCTGTACCGTAGCCACTTTCGCAGGGTCCACGGCAATACCACTCTCTGAAACACCATGACCCAAGAATCTCACTTCCCTTCTCCAAAAATGACACTTAGAGAATTTTGCTTTCAATTGGTGTTTCCTCAACACCTCCATCACTATCCTCAAGTGTCCCTTGTGTTCCTCCTCTGTCCTTGAGTAAACAAGGATATCATCCATGAACACAAGAACAAACTTATTCAACTGATCTCTGAATACTCGATTCATAAGATCCACAAAGTAGGCTGGTGCATTGGTCAATCCAAATGGCATGACCAACCACTCATAAAATCCAGACGGCGTCCTAAATGCCGTTTTCGGAATACTCTCATCCGCTACTCGTAGCTGATGAAATCCTGTCGCGAGGTCCAACTGGGAGAACACTCTTGCTCCTTCCAGTTGATCAAACAAATCATCTATCCGCGGTAGAGGATACTTATTCTTCCTCGTCACCTTATTCAACTCGCGATAGTCCACACACAAACGAAGGGAACCATCTGCCTTAGTGGCAAACACAACTGGTGCTCCCCACTCGGAGACACTCCTTCTAATAAATCCCTTCTTCAAAAGATTTCTGACTTGCACCCCGAGCTCTCGCTGCTCCCTTGGTGCCATTCGACGAAGTGGCATCACTATAGGTCTGGCATCTTTCACTAAATCAATACGGAACTCAATCTCTCGGTGTGGTGGAAGCCCGGTCACCTCCTCGAAGACGTCCGGATACTGGCCAACCACGGGCACATCTGACAACTCATCCTGCGGGATGTCGAGGGAATTTACAAAACTAGCCATAACCCCATCACTAGGTAGGCTACAAAACACTTCCCTCCGCCCATCATCCGCCCTCACTGTCACCAAAAAGCCCTCACAGTCTACCACCACCCCGTATCTTTGGAGCCAATCGACCCCCAATATAATGCCATACCCAGTAAAGCCCAAAACAAAGCAATCACATACAAACATACATCCATGACTCGATAAGACCAAATTCCTGCAAATCATACTAAGGCTAGTCGAACCACCAATCGGGTTCGTCACAACCAATGGTCTATCGACTATCTCGGGTTCCAGTCCCAACCTATCTACCAGGTCACTAGATATGAAGGAACGGGAAGCCCCAATATCAAACAAAACTCGAACTGGTACATCATAAATAGAAAGCATACATTGAATAACAACATTCTTTCCTTTCTCCGCCGCAGTTGGGGCATTCGACGAAGAAGGAATAGCATCAAGAGCATATGCTTTCACAATCTGCTTCTCCTTAAGAGGTTGCGGACACTTATCCTTCTGATGTCCCATTTGACCACAGTTATAGCACTTCCTTTCCGCTGGCTTGGCCCGACATTCTTTAGCATAATGGCCCTTCTTTCCATAGCTGAAGCACTCAACATCCTTCTTGCTCTTCTTCTGGCCACCTTTAGATTGGTCCTGCTTCCTCTTATTCTGAGAGCTATTCTTGCCTCCACCGCCTGCTTGCGGCTTTGGCCCTTCTGCAGATGCAGCCTCAGTCTTTGACTTAGGGTAAAGACTCTCTGATCTCAAAGCTTTCCCCACGATCGATTCAAAAGTCTCATCGATGTGGTTAATAAGCCTTTCCCCCAAGTATCCATCCAAACCAGTAATGAACGTCTCATTCTTCTTCTCAGGAGTACAATAAGAGATAGTCCATACTTCGACAAAGTGTCGAACTCAGCAATATAACCAGAAACTGCCCTTCCGTTCTGCTTGAGTTCCAAGAACCTCCTAAACAATACTGACTTCTGGGCAGCTGGAATAAACTTCTCGTTAAAGCGAGCCTTGAACTGAACCCAAGAAACCTGGTCCTCTGGAGTAGCTGTTCTAATGGCATTCCACCAATTCATCGCTCGCCCTTGCAGCCGACGAGACGCTAGCCTTCTCTTCATCGCATCCTCAAGACCCAAGTCATCAAAGATACGATCACAGCTATCCATCCAATCTTGAACATCTGTGGCCGACTCCGTTCCGTGGAACGGCTTTCCACCAAGATTAGTGTAATCCTTGCACAACTTGGCGAAATCGACCCTAGGCGCCTGCACTACGGGGCCAACACCAACTCCGGGATTGAGAACTGCCCCTTGCACTTCTCTAAGCATGTCTCTCATGAGGTTAGTAAACATCGCCCTCATGTCAGCAGCATTCCCTTGGTTGGTCCCTCTACCAGCACCTCTGGTGTCTCTACTCATCGTTCAATCTGTAAAGAGAAAACGATTAACGACCCCATAGTGGTGCTAGTGCAGTGCGACTTCATTCTTATACTATCAATAGTATATATATATATATAGCTTTTGAAAACCAAAGTAATCACAAATACGCGCTCTCATATACGTACTATCTCTCCCTGGTGTCTTTCCCTAGGTTAACTACGCAACCTAGAGCTCTGATACCAAGTGTGACGGCCCGCCCCGCACCAACCGACATTTACTCCAAAGGTGCGTTGTACATATGTCCAGTTAGCACGGAACGGGTCGTCAGAAGGAAAAAGGGAAGAAGGAAATGAACATGCAAAGAACCTGTAGAATGTCTCACAGCGCATAGAATAAAATATAATAATAACATACTTGACATAAAACAGGTGAGACAGTGCATAAGCTGAAAACCAGAACTAAACATCATAGCAGCGGAAATTCAAAATACAGCTTATTACAACTTTCAAACTGTCTCAAAGCAAAAGCAAGATAAAGGAGGTACACTACTAATGCCCAAGTAGCGACCACCAACGACACAGTGAGAATGTGTATATATATATCATACGTGGAAGCCTCCTGCCCGCCTCCGAATCAGCTACTCGCGCACCACCAGCTAACTTGTCTCTAGTCTGCTCGTGTGAGCACCCAGAGTAATAAGAGGAGACATAAAACTCTGGGTCAGACATAAAGCCTGGTATGAGCGATAAGCATCTAAAGTGAACAATAACAGGTAGACTAAAACATACCTGAACCTGGACCTGCAACCAAAGAGTTAGCACTACATACTGTACAACACTCTAAGGTACCATATCAAACGGTGTAAAGATACGGAGGTGGGGGAGGTGTGCATGTCATAGTGATGGCAAACAATCAAACATAGCATCCATCATCACATCTCTCACTCAGTGTGTAAAGCATACGATATTCACCACTTCGATCACCCAACATACCTTGCTATGATCACTCTGCCCCATGAAGTCATAAATGGCTTCACTGCACTGATAACGTAGCCACTAAATCCTCGCTTTGTCCACTTGCCCCATGGAGTTATTCACCCCATCTGCGCTGGCTCATAGCCTTACCAATCCTTACTATGTCCACTTGCCCCATGGAGTTGTTCACCCCATCTGCGCTGGCTCATAGTCTTACTACGCATCACCTTGCCCCTCAGGTCATAATGACCCTACTGCACTGATAACGTAGTCTTGCTACCATCACCTTGCCCCTCAGGTCATAATGACCCTACTGCACTAATAAGTAGCCATCCTTCATTTTTAGTGGTGAATCGAAGTTATGAACGTCGACAACTCATTAGCACACGTCCCGCAGCAAAGCCCAACCATGAAGTGAACTCATTGGTTCCCAACCGGATCCTGAGCTCTAACTTCCCATATTGGACTACCTTTGCATCTCGGGTTATTGGTCAATACTGGGTCGGGTCGGGTTCCTCCTCAAGCCGTCGGTTCGGGTCGGGTGTCCTCCATCGGTTCGGGTCGGGTCTTCTTCTGATACGGTTCGGGTCGGGTCTTCTTCTGATACGGTTCGGGTCGAGTCTTCTTCTGATACGGTTCGGGTCGGGTGTTCCTCCTTGGGTCGGGTCGGGTGCCATTTCCCCACCAGCTCGTGCCTCCGCTCTGATCCGTCCCTCATTCTCCACGTGCTCCGATCCGATCCATCTTCGTGCTTCCGCTCCGATCTGTCCCCCTTAATCCGATCTGATCTCAGTTCAGTTAGCGTGGCCTTCCTTTTTGCCAATTTTCTCAAGTGTCAGGCTCCGATCCGATCGAATCCCTTGCCCAGTTCAACATATCCGATCCGAGCCCCATATCCGATCCGAAACCTGCACTGTTTTCTGAAACTGTTCCAGCAAGTGTTTACGCCATTCGACGACGTTTTCGACCATTCTAACTATTGAAACAAATCACAAAGCATTTCATACAGTCATAGCAACATGCATAATCAACCACAAACATCAAAACATCAATATGATAGGTTAAAATGGATCAAACATACCCAAAATCCCACATTTCCCCTTAAGCATGTTTAGGTGAAACTAATGATAGGATTAACAAAACTTAACCAAATTAACCCAAATTCATATCAGAGGTCTAAAACATCATTTAAGATTTTATAAACATTTTTCCCGAATTTATCATGTTTAAATTCGCTAATTAACACTAATCACCCTTAATTAGCCATAATTAGTGCAAAACTATGCAAATCACTCACCTTAGCCACAAATAAACTAAGATCTGAAATAAATCTCTGATTTGATGTGAATCTCAATGCCAAACAGCAGCTCCTATGTTGCTTTGGTGTAGATCTTCCTTGATTAGGGGTTGCTAAGCCAAATCCTTGACCAAAAGGTGATTTGGAGGTGATTTAGATGTTGGAGGCCATTTTTAGGGTTCCTTGGTGATAAGTGGAGGCTAGAAAACTGAAATGGAATGATCCTCTATCTCATTTCAACCTTCCCATAACCCTAATCCCGAAATGGGTTATGGGCCTATCCACTAATCACCCGATTTGGCTCGGTTAAACAGTTTTTCACCCTCCAAACCTTATTTCAGCCATATCTCGCAAACGGTAAGTCCGTTTGGCTACTATGACCACTCTACGGAAAGGTAAACCATCAAACAAATCTAATGAAAGTGGTTTCAGGTCAAAATTCCTTTCCAGTCAAAAGTTATGGCCAAAACAGTACCAACTAGGGGCAAAATGGTCATTTAAAAATTGACAAAAATCATGAACATGAGAAATGACTCTAATGGATGTTTCCCAAAGTTACATGACCATACAACTTCACATGGGAAAGAAATAAATATCCTACAATCCTATGATGTGTAGAATACGGGTCGTTACACTCTCCCCCCCTTAAGAAATTTCGCCCCCGAAATTCCCTAATCAAAACACACACAAAGGTCCCGCATGCCTATCAGTCATAAAACAACAATCAAACATGCAAAACAAACAAAACAAGTCTACCCTAGCATGCGGAATAACTAAATCGCAAAGTAAATCTTACCAGGCAAAGAGTTCTGGATATGCCTTCCTAATGCTCTCCTCTGTCTTCCAAGTACAATCATTCTCGTCCTCGCCCCACTGAACCTTGACTAGCTTCACCGACTTCCTTCGAAGTTGCTTCGTATCGTGCCCCACAATACGAATCGGCTTGCGGTTCCCAATCGTCTCGGGTTCTACCTCGAAGTCTTCTAACTGATCAGGTGAAATAGTCACATTTGAGTCGTGAACGAACTTCCTTAGTTGGGAAACATGAAATACATCGTGAACTCCCGCCATTTTCTCTGGTAAGCCAACTCTATATGCCAAATTCCCGACTAGTTCAAGAACAGGGAATGGGCCAACAAATCTTGGTGCTAATTTGCCTCTCCTGCCAAATCGTATCACGCTTTTCAACGGAGAAATCTTGACAAACACCAAGTCACCAACGGAGAATTTCAAGTCTCTTCTCCTCTTATCAACATAACTCTTCTGCTTACCTTGGGCAGCTTTCATTCGTTGCTGAATGATCTTGATCTTATCCGAAATTTCTCTCACCACATCTGGTCCAAACACAAACTTCTCGCCAGTCTCTATCCAACATGATGGTGAGTTGCACGGTCTTCCGTACAAAGCTTCATACGGAGCCATACCGATACTGGATTGGTAGCTATTATTATATGCAAACTCTACGAGATGCAAATGGTCATCCCATGATCCACCAAAATCCAATATACATGCTCTCAAGAGATCTTCCAATATACGATTCACCCTCTCCGTCTGACCGTCGGTCTGAGGATGATATGCGGTACTGAGATGTAATCCTGACCCTAGAGCCTCTTGTAAGCTTTTCCAAAACCCACTAGTGAACAACAGGTCTCGGTCACTCACAATGCTTTTGGGTACTCCATGAAATCTCACTACCCACTTCATATACAATTCTGCCAACTTGGCTGCCGTCCTGGTCGATTTGACTGGTATAAATCTTGCGCTCTTAGTCAATCGATCCACAATTATCCAAATGCTATCATATCCCGATCTAGTCCTTGGTAAACCATCGATGAAATCCATCGAGATTTGCTCCCATTTCCATTCGGGAATTTCTAATGGTTGCAACAACCCACTAGGCTTCTTTTGCTCAGCTTTAACTAGCTGACAATTCATGCATTTGGATATAAACTTCCCAACGTCTCTTTTCATCCCTTCCCAGTAGTAAGTCTGTCTCATGTCTCGATACATCTTATTACCACCGGGATGTATAGTCAGTTTTGAGTGATGACATTTTCTAAGCACTTCATCCCTCAATCCATTCACGTTGGGCACAACTAGTCTTCCATTCTTTCGAAGCCATCCATCCCGATCAAGCCCATACACATTCATCTCCTCACCGTCGATGTTCATCTCTAACTTGGAGATGATTTCCAATAGATTAGGATCGTTCCTCTGGCTGGAACCAATCCGCTCTATCAAAGTGGGTCTGATCGCCAAACTAGCTAGCATGACTGAATCCAATTCGCACCTTGGTCTGAAATCAAACCCCGCGATATACTTCAGTTGCTTCCATTCAAGAAACATTGCCCCTAAGCTGGCATGTCTCCTACTCAAGGCATCGGCTACCGCATTACCCTTCCCAGGTGTATATGCGATATCAAAATCATACGAAGCCAAAAACTCTAACCATCTCTGCTGACGGAGATTCAGATCTTTCTGAGAGAAGAGATACTTTAACGATTTATGATCGGAAAACAACTCAAATCTTTCTCCCAAGAGATAATGTCTCCACATCTTCAGCGCAAACACGATCGCTGCTAATTCCAAATCATGGGTAGGATACTTCTTCTCATGCGGCTTTAGCTGTCGACTAGCATAAGCTACAACCCTACCTCCTTGCATCAATACTGCACCCAGTCCAGTACCACAAGCATCCGTGTATACCGTCATCTCTTCATTCCCTTTAGGAATGACTAACACTGGCGCATGCGTCAACTTCTCCTTTAGACTTTTGAAGGCATCCTCACACACTCCGTCCCAGACGAAGGACTGATTCTTCTTAGTCAACTGAGTCAACGGTGCTGCTATCTTCGAGAAGTCCTGGATAAACTTACGATAATATCCAGCTAATCCCAAGAAACTTCTTACATCTGTCGCATTCTTGGGCGTAGGCCAATCCTGTACCGTAGCCACTTTCGCAGGGTCCACGGCAATACCACTCTCTGAAACAACATGACCCAAGAATCTCACTTCCCTTCTCCAAAAATGACACTTAGAGAATTTTGCTTTCAATTGGTATTTCCTCAACATCTCCATCACTATCCTCAAGTGTCCCTTGTGTTCCTCCTCTGTCCTTGAGTAAACAAGGATATCATCCACGAACACAAGAACAAACTTATTCAACTGATCTCTGAATACTCGATTCATAAGATCCACAAAGTAGGCTGGTGCATTGGTCAACCCAAATGGCATGACCAACCACTCATAAAATCCAGACGGCGTCCTAAATGCCGTTTTCAGAATACTCTCATCCGCTACTCGTAGCTGATGAAATCCTGTCGCAAGGTCCAACTGGGAGAACACTCTTGCTCCTTCCAGTTGATCAAACAAATCATCTATCCGCGGTAGAGGATACTTATTCTTCCTCGTTACCTTATTCAACTCGCGATAGTCCACACACAAACGAAGGGAACCATCTGCCTTAGTGGCAAACACAACTGGTGCTCCCCACTCGGAGACACTCCTTCTAATAAATCCCTTCTTCAAAAGATTACTGACTTGCACCCCGAGCTCTCGCTGCTCCCTTGGTGCCATACGACGAAGTGGCATCACTATAGGTCTGACATCTTTCACTAAATCAATACGGAACTCAATCTCTCGGGTTGGTGGAAGCCCGGTCACCTCCTCGAAGACGTCCGGATACTGGCCAACCACGGGCACATCTGACAACTCATCCTGCGGGATGTCGAGGGAATTTACAAAACTAGCCATAACCCCATCACTAGGTAGACTACCAAACACTACCCTCCGCCCATCATCCGCCCTCACTGTCATCAAAAAGCCCTCACAGTCTACCACCACCCCGTATCTTTGGAGCCAATCGACTCCCAATATAATGCCATACCCAGTAAAGCCCAAAACAAAGCAATCACAAACAAACATACATCCATGATTCGATAAGACCAAATTCCTGCAAATCATACTAAGGCTAGTCGAACCACCAATCGGGTTCGTCACAACCAATGGTCTATCGACTATCTCGGGTTCCAGTCCCAACCTATCTACCAGGTCACTAGATATGAAGGAACGGGAAGCCCCAATATCAAACAAAACTCGAACTGGTACATCATAAATAGAAAGCATACCTTGAATAACAACATTCTTTCCTTTCTCCGCCGCAGTTGGGGCATTCGACGAAAAAGGAATAGCATCAAGAGCATATGCTTTCACAATCTGCTTCTCCTTAAGAGTTTGCGGACACTTATCCTTCTGATGTCCCATTTGATCACAGTTGTAGCACTTCCTTTCCGCTGGCTTGACCCGACATTCTTTAGCATAATGGCCATTCTTTCCACAGTTGAAGCACTCAACATCCTTCTTGCTCTTCTTCTGACCACCTTTAGATTGGTCCTGCTTCCTCTTATTCTGAGAGCTATTCTTGCCTCCACCGCCTGCTTGCGGCTTTGGCCCTTCTGCAGATGCAGCCTCAGTCTTTGACTTAGGGTAAAGACTCTCTGATCTCAAAGCTTTCCCCACGATCGATTCAAAAGTCTCATCGATGTGGTTAATAAGCCTTTCCCCCAAGTATCCATCCAAACCAGTAATGAACTTCTCATTCTTCTTCTCAGGAGTATCAATAAGAGATAGTCCATACTTCGACAAAGTGTCGAACTCAGCAATATAATCAGAAACTGCCCTTCCGTTCTGCTTGAGTTCCAAGAACCTCCTAAACAATACTGACTTCTGGGCAGCTGGAATAAACTTCTCGCTAAAGCAAGCCTTGAACTGAACCCAAGTAACCTGGTCCTCTGGAGTAGCTGTTCTAATGGCATTCCACCAATTCATCGCTCGCCCTTGCAGCTGACGAGACGCTAGCCTTCTCTTCATCGCATCCTCAAGACCCAAGTCATCAAAGATACGATCACAGCTATCCATCCAATCTTGAACATCTGTGGCCGACTCCGTTCCGTGGAACGGCTTTCCACCAAGATTAGTGTAATCCTTGCACAACTTGGCGAAATCGACCCTAGGCGCCTGCACTACTGGGCCAACACCAACTCCGGGATTGGGAACTGCCCCTTGCACTTCTCTAAGCATGTCTCTCATGAGGTTTGTAAACATCGCCCTCATGTCAGCGGCATTCCCTTGGTTGGTCCCTCTACCAGCACCTCTGGTGTCTCTACTCATCGTTCAATCTGTAAAGAGAAAACGATTAACGACCCCATAGTGGTGCTAGTGCAGTGCGACTTCATTCTTATACTATCAATAGTATATATATATATAGCTTTTGAAAACCAAAGTAATCACAAATACGCGCTCTCATATACGTACTATCTCTCCCTGGTGTCTTTCCCTAGGTTAACTACGCAACCTAGAGCTCTGATACCAAGTGTGACGGCCCGCCCCGCACCAACCGACATTTACTCCAAAGGTGCGCTGTACATATGTCCAGTTAGCACGGAACGGGTCGTCAGAAGGAAAAAGGGAAGAAGGAAATGAACATGCAAAGAACCTGTAGAATGTCTCACAGCGCATAGAATAAAATATAATAATAACATACTTGACATAAAACAGGTGAGACAGTGCATAAGCTGAAAACCAGAACTAAACATCATAGCAGCGGAAATTCAAAATACAGCTTATTACAACTTTCAAACTGTCTCAAAGCAAAAGCAAGATAAAGGAGGTACACTACTAATGCCCAAGTAGCGACCACCAACGACACAGTGAGAATGTGTATATATATATATCATACGTGGAAGCCTCCTGCCCGCCTCCGAATCAGCTACTCGCGCACCACCAGCTAACCTGTCTCTAGTATGCTCGTGTGAGCACCCAGAGTAATAAGAGGAGACATAAAACTCTGGGTCAGACATAAAGCCTGGTATGAGCGATAAGCATCTAAAGTGAACAATAACAGGTAGGCTAAAACATACCTGAACCTGGACCTGCAACCAAAGAGTTAGCACTACATACTGTACAACACTCTAAGGTACCATATCAAACGGTGTAAAGATACGGAGGTGGGGGAGGTGTGCATGTCATAGTGATGGCAAACAATCAAACATAGCATCCATCCTCACATCTCTCACTCAGTGCGTAAAGCATACGATATTCACCACTTCGATCACCCAACATACCTTGCTACGATCACTCTGCCCCATGAAGTCATAAATGGCTTCACTGCACTGATAACGTAGCCACTAAATCCTCGCTATGTCCACTTGCCCCATGGAGTTATTCACCCCATCTGCGCTGGCTCATAGCCTTACCAATCCTTACTATGTCCACTTGCCCCATGGAGTTGTTCACCCCATCTGCGCTGGCTCATAGTCTTATTACGCATCACCTTGCCCCTCAGGTCATAATGACCCTACTGCACTGATAACGTAGTCTTGCTACCATCACCTTGCCCCTCAGGTCATAATGACCCTACTGCACTGATAATTAGCCATCCTTCATTTTTAGTGGTGAATCGAAGTTATGAACGTCGACAACTCCTTAGCACACGTCCCGCAGCAAAGCCCAACCATGAAGTGAACTCATTGGCTCCCAACCGGATCCTGAGCTCTAACTTCCCATATTGGACTACCTTTGCATCTCGGGTTATTGGTCAATACTGGGTCGGGTCGGGTTCCTCCTCAAGCCGTCGGTTCGGGTCGGGTGTCCTCCATCGGTTCGGGTCGGGTCTTCTTCTGATACGGTTCGGGTCGGGTCTTCTTCTTATACGGTTCGGGTCGGGTCTTCTTCTGATACGGTTCGGGTCGGGTGTTCCTCCTTGGGTCGGGTCGGGTGCCATTTCCCCACCAGCTCGTGCCTCCGCTCCGATCCGTCCCTCATCCTCCACGTGCTCCGATCCGATCCATCTTCGTGCTTCCGCTCCGATCTGTCCCCCTTAATCCGATCCGATCCCAGTTCAGTTAGCGTGGCCTTCCTTTTTGCCAATTTTCTCAAGTGTCAGGCTCCGATCCGATCGAATCCCTTGCCCAGTTCAACATATCCGATCCGAGCCCCATATCCGATCCGATCCGAAACCTGCACTGTTTTCTGAAACTGTTCCAGCAAGTGTTTACGCCATTCGACGACGTTTTCGACCATTCTAACTATTGAAACAAATCACAAAGCATTTCATACAGTCATAGCAACATGCATAATCAACCACAAACATCAATATGATAGGTTAAAATGGATCAAACATACCCAAAATCCCACATTTCCCCTTAAGCATGTTTAGGTGAAACTAATGATAGGATTAACAAAACTTAACCAAATTAACCCAAATTCATATCAGAGGTCTAAAACATCATTTAAGATTTTATAAACATTTTTCCCGAATTTTATCATGTTTAAATTCGCTAATTAACACTAATCACCCTTAATTAGCCATAATTAGTGCAAAACTATGCAAATCACTCACCTTAGCCACAAATAAACTAAGATCTGAAATAAATCTCTGATTTGATGTGAATCTCAATGCCAAACAGCAGCTCCTATGTTGCTTTGGTGTAGATCTTCCTTGATTAGGGGTTGCTAAGCCAAATCCTTGACCAAAAGGTGATTTGGAGGTGATTTAGAGGTTGGAGGCCATTTTTAGGGTTCCTTGGTGATAAGTGGAGGCTAGAAAACTGAAATGGAATGATCCTCTATCTCATTTCAGCCTTCCCATAACCCTAATCCCGAAATGAGTTATGGGCCTATCCACTAATCACCCGATTTGGCCCGGTTAAGCAGTTTTTCACCCTCCAAACCTTATTTCAGTCATATCTCCCAAACGGTAAGTCCGTTTGGCTATTATGACCACTCTACGGAAAGGTAAATCATCAAACGAATCTAATGGAAGTGGTTTCAGGTCAAAATTCCTTTCCAGTCAAAAGTTATGGCCAAAACAGTACAACTAGGGGCAAAATGGTCATTTAAAAATCGACAAAAATCATGAACATGGGAAATGACTCTAATGGATGTTTCCCAAAGTTACATGACCATACGACTTCACATGGGAAATAAATAAATATCCTACAATCCTATGATGTGTAGAATACGGGTCGTTACATCTATGGAACATTTTTTTTTTTTCAAATCATAACCTGACATGAATCAGTTGTATGATGCGAAACTAGCAAACATTATGCTATATTTCCTTTATTATTTTTGACTCAACCAAATCTATCGGACATGCCGAAATTCAAATGGAAACCTTTATAATTTAGATGAATCAGTTTTATCATGTCTACCCTCACTTTATTGATTTGCATTATAGACTTAAAGTTGGCTTCAACCAATTTTTGAAATTAATTTTATTTACCTTACTACCTATAAGTCAATTAATTATGATAGTTTGTGAACTACTAGATTTATTCACCTAAATATGCATGAGTTTCTTGGATGTATTCTGATATGCCTTTCCTGTTTTACACGTGCGATTTAGAAAGATCCTTTATTACTAAAAATGAAGCTTATTTCTTTACAATTACGGGACATTAAGGTAAATTTGACTTACAAGCCAGGCAGTCAAGGACGAAAATCATGCAATAATATTTCTACCTAAAAGACTGCATATTCAGCACACTATGGAAAATATTCTGCTAAAAAATGGTTGTTGAATTTGTTACAAAACTTGGACAAAAAACCTATGTAAATTATATGTATTATACAAGGGGTTGGGTATCTTAAATCTTAACCTTCTTTATATTTCTAGAAATAAATTCAATACTATAAAATAGATTTTATTTATTTATTTTTATTTTAGGGAACGATCAAAAAACATTACAGCAAACCAAGAAGTTTTGGTTGGAGTCCAGATTCATTTTGTATTTGGCAGCTAGAAGTATTATTTTTAAGTGTTTGTATGATTTTGCTTATTGTGTAGTTAAAGTTAGAATTTGGAGAAAAGCTTGGCCGATGTAACCAATTTGAGCATCAGTCCAGGTAATCAATGTAGCAATGGCTTAAAGCTGAATTGAGCGTTCTCTTAATTTTTTTTTGCATCTCTTATGCTGCTAGGATAAGCATATACATTGTTTAGCTCATGTTATGTTCGTTTCCAGCTCAGGAAAGACAAGATTACAGGAAGTGCTAATCTATTTAAAAGAGCATGCATCTTATATCTGATAATTGGCCTTATACTAGGGCTTTCCATTTTTCCCTAGATTTATCTTGCCTTATTTTGAACTAATATGCAACAACGCAGTAAAGAAAGGCATATGCATGCCCAGGTTGATTTACAAATATAATGCATCAAGGTTTTCATTTTTTTGCTTCTTCATTAAATTCATTTCTAATTTATGAAAATTAACTTCTAAGATTTCAGTGAATAAGTGGGTTGTAACAGGAAACATTTCCACTGTATACAGGAAGTAAGCAATGTACTTCCATCTGAACTTTCTTTGTTCAAATTTATGCATAGGTTTTTAGTTCAAAATTTTATGTTGCAAAATATGAAACCAATGGGAATTGACTGCGTATATGTACTAGACTAATTATAATATGTGCATCGTATAGCTTCACTCGCAGTAAATTGAGGTCTGCTGTTTTAATGAATATGACTACATTTTTGTATATGCTGAATTTGAATGGATTCTTAATGTTATCCATTAATTTAGTTTTCTTTAATGACGTCATCATTCTTTTTTCTAAGGGAGATAGATATTGGAGTAATAAATTCTCCTCTAATCATTTTTAATACTTATCTCCCTTTCTTTGAATGTAATGTCTATTGTATCTGGATCACGATAGTTTTTTAATAAATAAATCTTATATGATGTGTGCACTTTGCCAATATACCCGAGACTTCTTCTTGGAGTATATATTTTAGGATTACAATGAGTTTGATACCATATTCCCTAAAACAGATGTTGAATTTCAAATTTATCATAGAAGCATGAGATAAAAGTATAATGCCATTTTTCTATTAATACTGAAAAACAATATTAATGGTTAATTCCATATAAGAAGACTGTCACCGTATTGCCTTAATCAAGAAAGTTTCATAGTTGCATTCAGGGAAAATATGCAGGTACGTAATTTTGCTAGGTAAATAATTGATTTAATAGTTCTCAACTATTGATTAATAACACTTACATGTGATTTCTGCATTATAAATGCTTTCAAAAAAAAAAAAAAATCCTTTTTCCAACAAAATAATTATTATTGGTTCTAAACAATGTATGATATGCAGAATGGTGATTGCATCATGACTGTTATACGATATCTTGGTTTTTCCCTTCAATGAACAGAACCCGTCTTTCAATTACTGTGAAGTTATTATACGAGGATTTACTTTATAACAGGCTTGAGTACTACATGAGGATTGCATATGAAATTATCTGATGTGATCTGCCTCATCAAGTTATTGTTACAAAATCGCCATATGAGATCACTTCATCCGAAATAAAGATTTTTTTTATTTTATTACATATTTTCATATCACTACAGATTATTCCATTTATTTAACAAAATTTCCTAAAATGGGTTACGGGTAGCATAAACAACATATGTTTTATTGTAGCTTCTCAATTTTGCAACATTAAGTAGCATAGTCAATTAGTTTTAGGTGTTAAAAGACTTTGTAAGTCTTACCTTAATGGTGAAGCTTTATCCTTATTATTAACTAAATTTTATGCCGAAGAAAATATAAGTTTCATTCATGACAAATTGATCAACAACTACAATAAAATTTCTTCCTGTTGCTAACACATGCATTAATCACGTAACAACAAATTAACATATTTGCATCTACTAATCCTATAATGAACCAGAATGGAGTTGGATAAGACTGTTACAAGTGTTACTCTTTACCCGAATGCATGTATATTTATATGTATGCATATACTTATACGTCTTCAAAACTTTTAACATAATTAGGTTCGATGTGTTTGGCAATCTCATCCAAAAACAGCTATGTGCCACTGGTAAAATGACGTGAGACTAATTTCTTGAAGGCAAAGGTGAAATGTTCTCCTTTCTATTTCCTTATCTCCATTATTGATCAAATGTTTCATCGATTAGTTCTAACAGTGAAGTCATGCACTTGATGATCTTACTCCTTTTTATTGGCATATCTACTTTTTGAGTTTTAGATATTATTCTAAATCAACAATATTGAATAATGGGTGAATCAATCTAGAGGATAATTATAAAATGTGATGTGTGTTGGGGATTTTGTGGTTTGAGACGCTTTTGGAGGAGTAGAATCTGCCGTACTTCTGACTTCAAGGATTTGCGGAGCAAATTCTTTCAGACAATAGTTCAACCCACCAGGTACAAACGGGTTAACGAACTATTGACTTCAGGATTCAATGAAGCCTTGAAACAGCGTTATCGGATTCAAAATTTGTACGATTTTGATCCGACCAAGAACACTCTGAATATATGTTTCTGATGATGCAAGTAGTGTGAAGAACAAAGAGAAGAAGAAGATGAAGTATCTGCAACGTTTTTCTGGAATTTGCAACACCACAGAGGTGTTACAGACGAAACAACGCTATTACAACGCTTTAATGGCGTTGCAGATCGAAGGAAGAAGAAGATAAGATTTTTTGGTACTTTGCAACGTTTCTGGGCGTCGCTATTTATAGCAGACCAAAGGAGATGTCCTTTCAGCGAAGCGTCATGACTGTTTGCGACAGTCACATCCGTTTCAATTTGAAACGTCGCACCTTATTTTACCGAAATCGGTCGACATGTCAATATTACCGGTCGACCGTTATCAAACAGAGAAAAATTCGGTCGACTGGTTGAATTTGACCTGTCGACAGGTTTTCTTTCTATCCCAATATTCTTTCGGATCCGTAATGGACCCAGTTTTGGCCCGTTTATCACTAATATATTCCGGTCAAAAATTATTTCTTATTTGACCCGAACCCGAAACCCGTACCCGGCCCGGTTCGGTTCGTTCGGTCGGACGGACGGCGCGCGCGTGTGTGGTCTATATGCATGGTCTCCCTCCTCACAACAAAGTAAACATTTGGGTGCCCCAAGGCCCCAACACCTTCTTGAGAAAGCCACTTAAGTATGCAACATACACACATATATCTTACAATGTGGGACAAAAACTACTTGCTCCTTTCTTCTTCCTATTTTAATTCTTCTCTTCAAATTAAACCCATACCCCAAAGCATTTGTTTTGAAAATTTTACAACAATCTCCCCCAATTTTCAAAATAAAATTAAAGTGGACGGCTGAGTCACTAGTGTGACTTCCTACATACCCAAGTGGGATCAAGCCTATGTAGTTCTAAGATGAAGTTTTGCATCATCGTGGAAACAACACATAGATAAAAGTATCTTTTGGATTTGAACTTTTACTTAGTGTAAATCATTCAAAGTTCTATCGAGATTCAACGGTGAACGAATCTTGAACCAAGTATCCCATAATGATATAACCGGAACAATCACACATGTTGTATTCCTTAGTTAGAGTGTTCTGTATTGCTCAGCACGTTAATGGCCATGTGCTTAAATCCTGGTTCATGAGTCTACTTAGAAAGCGGTCTTACTTTCCTAGGAAACGGCCTGATTTCCATACTCATATAGGTAAGTCACTTAAGGTGTTTCTGCGAGACACCTTTTAGGGTTTCTAGACTTATTATGGATATTAATCCATCCTTAGTTCATGCAGAATCCAACACTAAACATTATGGGATTATTGATTTAGTGTTCCATAATCATTTCCTTAACTTGTTGGTACCCATTGAACTTTGTCTATCTTTTTCAAAACACAAGTTGGGTTTCTGTTAAGGATGATCAATCTTCATTCACAGACCTTAGTCCCATTTCTTTTGACTTTATAGAAACCATAGCCTTTGGAAGACTCTTCGTAAGTGGGTCAACCAAGTTTTTCTTTGTTTCTATGTAGTCAACAGTTATAACTCCACTTTTGAGTAACTGTCTCACCATTTGATGTCTTAGACTCACATGTCTAGACTTTCCATTATATGTTTTATTAGAAACATTATATATCGTTGTTTGATTATCGCAATTAATCAAGACTGCTGGAGATGGCTTCTTCCATAATGGGATTTCTACTAACAAATTTCTAAGCCATTCCGCTTCATTACATGCGTCTGCTAATGCAATTAATTCTGATAACATAGTTGAATCAGATATACAGGTCTGCTTCTTGGAAGCCCAAGACACAGCAGCGCCTCCTAATGTAAATATCCATCCAGTCGTAGACTTGGATTTCGATTCTACATTGTTCCAGGTTGCATCACTATATCCTTCTATTACAGCAGGATATCCTTTATAAGATAAACCATAGTTGATGGTTCCCTTCAAATAAGCTAAGACTCTGGAAATGACTTTCCAGTGTTCGAAACCTGGATTACTCGTAAATCGACATAATACACTTATAACATGTGCGATATCTAGTCTAGTGCAATGCATAGCATACATAAGACTCCCAATAATACTGGAATATTCCAATTGAGAAATGGTACGTTCAGTGTTCTTTTCTAATTTTATACTTGGATCTAAAGGAGTTGGTGTTGGTTTGTCATCATAATGATTATACTTCTTTAGGAACTTCTCAATGTAATGAGATTGAGTTAATAATAACTCCCCCGTTTTCCTAATGATTTTAATTCCTAGAATTACATCAGCCTCTCCCAGATCTTTCATATCAAATTTAGAAGATAGAAACTTCTTAGTTTCATTTACACAGGATATGTTGGAACCAAATATCAGCATGTCATCAACGTATAAACATATTATAACATAACCGTTGTTATCCGATTTGTTATAGATACATTTATCTGCATCATTAACAATGAATCCAAATGACAGTGCAACTTTATCAAACTTCTCATGCCATTGCATGGGAGCTTGCTTCAGGCCATAAAGAGATTTAACTAATTTACAAACTTTCTTTTCTTGGCCTGGGGTTATGAAACCTTCAGGTTGTTCCATGTATATCTCTTCTTCTAAATCTCCATTTAGAAAAGCTATCTTTACATCCATTTGATGTATGACCAAGTTATGAATTGATGCAAGTGCTATTAAACAACGTATCGAAGATATGCGAGCTACCGGAGCATATGTATCAAAATAATCTACTCCTTGTCTTTGTTTATATCCCTTAGCAACTAATCTGGCTTTAAACTTATCAATGGATCCATTTGTATTCAACTTTTTCTTGAATATCCATTTACATCCTATAGGTTTAGCACCAGGAGGTAAATCACTTAATACCCAAGTTTGGTTTAACATTATGGAATTCATTTCGTCATTGATAGCTTCTTTCCAGAAATTAGAATCTCTAGAACTCATAGCCTCAGAATAAGTTTTGGGATCATCATCGACGTTCATTACATATCTTGTCACATTAAGGACTTCGTCCTTATTGCCTTCTACGAGATATGTTATGAAGTCAGGACCATAGTCCTTCTCTATTCTCGCTCTTTTACTTCTTCTATATTCAGTACTATCATCTGGTACTGAAACTTCCTTGCTGTTTTGAGCAGGAGCATATTTATCATCATTTGTATCATTAGTCTCAGTTGGTTCTGGACTAGATGATCTCAATGGATTCTCAATAGTTTGATTTTCAAAAAATTCTACATCTACAGATTCTATGACTTCTAAGGCATCAAGAATCATAAATCTATAAGTTATACTATTAAGAGAATATCCAATGAAAACACATTTAAAAGCCCTATTACCTAACTTTGGTCGTTTAGGGTCTGGTTTTCTAACATATGCTAAGCAACCCCAAACTTTAAGTCTAGTAAGATTAGGTTTTCTATTGAACCATAATTCATAAGGAGAAATATTATTTTTCTTAAGTGGTACTCTATTTAAAATGTAACATGCAGATAACATAGCATCACCCCATAGGTTATAAGGCAAATTAGAACTTATGAGCATGACATTAACCATTTCTACTAAAGTTCTATTTTTTCTCTCAGCAACACCATTTTGTTGTGGTGTATAAGGGGCGGTACATTGGTGAATGATACCATTTTGTTTGCAAAACAAAGTAAACTCATTTGAAAAATATTCACCACCACGATCTGAATGTAACACTTTAATTTTAATTCCTAATTGTGTTTCGACTTCTGCTTTGTAAATTTTGAATTTATCAAAGGCTTCATCTTTTGATTTCATTAGATATACATAAGCATATCTAGAATAATCATCAATAAACGTTATATAGTATTGGTTACCACCATAGGTGATATGACTTTTCAAGTCAACCACATCACTATATACCAAATCAAGCAAATCAGTTTTCCTTTCAACGGATTTAAAGGATTTTCGATGTATTTTTGCTTGAACACGTATCTCACATTTAGAAATGGATTCGAAATCACAATCAGAAATTAATCCTAATTTATGCA
Organism: Allium sativum; assembly: GCA_030737875.1. Classification (NCBI taxonomy): domain Eukaryota; kingdom Viridiplantae; phylum Streptophyta; class Magnoliopsida; order Asparagales; family Amaryllidaceae; genus Allium; species Allium sativum. Next base: position 784,633,767 of record CM060916.1, on the reverse strand, counting down.
TATTTCTAAGTGACTTATAATTAACATGTCCTAATCTACTATGCCATAAATTAACAGAGTCAACAATATAAGCAGAAGATTTCTTTATTAGATTCAACTTAATCATGCCGTTACAAGAATATCCCTGTCCAATAAATTTGTTGTTCTTGGACAACACTAACTTATCAGACTCATACACCATCTTGAATCCTCCTTTGTTAAGAAGGTATCCAGAAATCAAATTCTTACACATATCAGGTACATAAAATACATTGACTAAAGTAAGAACTTTCCCAGAGGTGAATGTCAATTCAATAGTGCCTTTTCCCAGAACTTTGCTTGCAACTTTGTTTGCGCTAGTTACTTCGCTGGATTCTCCGTTATTCTCATCGTAAGTCTTGAACAGATTACGGTCTTTGCAAATATGAATAGTTGCTCTAGTATCGAGCCACCAATCATTATCAATGCCACTAACGGAGTTCGCCTCTTGTACGACAGCCACAAGCTTTTCTTCGACCACATTCGCTTTTTGTTGTTTCTTCCGAAGACGACAGTCTCGGGCATAGTGGCCGGGTTTGTGACAGTAGTAACAGTCACCCTTCTTCTTGTTCTTGGAATTATTACCTTTCTTTTTAAACTGTGTCTCATTCTTAGGCTTCAACTTATCGTTAATTTCAACATTATTAGCCTTAGATTGAGACTCAGTTTGTGAATTATCATCTAGTTCGCGTTTACGAGAATCCTCTTCAATACGAAGATGACGCTGTAAACCGTCTAGATCATAATCAGTTTCCGCATGTTTTAATTTTTTCTTGTAATCATTCCAAGAATTCGGGAGTCTCGAAATAATAACTCCAACAACAAAAGATTCAGGGAGATCAATACCGGCATCCTTAAGTTGATTTACCAACAGTAGTATTTCACTCACTTGTCCAATTATGGACTTGTTGGTAACCATTTTGAAATCCATAAAATTGCATATAAGAAATTTTTTATTACTTGCCTCAGAGATGCGATATTTGCTTTCTAGCGCAGTCCAGAGTGCCTTCGCCGTGTCCAAGGTCCTGTGAGCATTGTATATCGGAGTAGACAGTGCATTCAGTATGTGGCCTCTGCATAGAAAATCTTCCTCTTTTCGCTTTGCCCTTTTTGCTTTTAATTCTGCACTATCCTTATCGGTTTCCTCCGGTATTTTCTCCAATCCGTCTTCGAGAATATGAAATAATTTAACCGTGATCAGAAAGAATTTCATAGTCTCCTGCCAACGAGTGAAGTTCTCTCCATCAAATCGCTCCAACTTCGTCAAATGCTGATTCATTACTTGCAAAGCGCTCAAACTATCCATGGTTGAAGTTATTGTCTGAAAATTTGTTGGGGATTTTGTGGTTTGAGACGCTTTTGGAGGAGTAGAATCTGCCGTACTTCTGACTTCAAGGATTTGCGGAGCAAATTCTTTCAGACAATAGTTCAACCCACCAGGTACAAACGGGTTAACGAACTATTGACTTCAGGATTCAATGAAGCCTTGAAACAGCGTTATCGGATTCAAAATTTATACGATTTTGATCCGACCAAGAACACTCTGAATATATGTTTCTGATGATGCAAGTAGTGTGAAGAACAAAGAGAAGAAGAAGATGAAGTATCTGCAACGTTTTTCTGGAATTTGCAACACCACAGAGGTGTTACAGACGAAACAGCGCTATTACAACGCTTTAATGGCGTTGCAGATCGAAGGAAGAAGAAGATAAGATTTTTTGGTACTTTGCAACGTTTCTGGGCGTCGCTATTTATAGCAGACCAAAGGAGATGTCCTTTCAGCGAAGCGTCATGACTGTTTGCGACAGTCACATCCGTTTCAATTTGAAACGTCGCACCTTATTTTACTGAAATCGGTCGACAGGTCAATATCACCGGTCGACCGTTATCAAACAGAGAAAAATTCGGTCGACCGGTTGAATTTGACCTGTCGACAGGTTTTCTTTCTATCCCAATATTCTTTCGGATCCGTAATGGGTCCGTTTATCACTAATATATTCCGGTCAAAAATTATTTCTTATTTGACCCGAACCCGATTCGGTCGGTCGGACCGCGCGTGTGTGGTCTATATGCATGGTCTCCCTCCTCACAACAAAGTAAACATTTAGGTGCCCCAAGGCCCCAACACCTTCTTGAGAAAGCCACTTAAGTATGCAACATACACACATATATCTTACAATGTGGGACAAAAACTACTTGCTCCTTTCTTCTTCCTATTTTAATTATTCTCTTCAAATTAAACCCATACCCCAAAGCATTTGTTTTGAAAATTTTACAACAATGTGATACTGATAAGTACGGAGGCAAGCTTGAAATTTTGCATTTAGATTAAATGTTTTTATTAACATGACCGAAAGCAGGGTTATCATTTGATATAATAAATCAGTTTAAGTTAAGGTGCTGTAGCTTGCTTTATTTCATTATATGTTAATGATATGTCATACCTCTTAAAGTCTTAATTATATATTTTAATATAATTTCATATTTAGATTCATTATATACAAAAGTAAAAAAGAAATACTGTTAATTTCTGTCAGATTCAAGATATATATAACATTCATTTTGAAATTATCGAATGAAAATATTAGTTCTATGAATTTTTAATCCATTCAAGTTACAAAAGTTTAAAGCAATTTAGCTTGCTACCTGATAACATGCATGGCACTAGATATTGCCTTTATTCTTTGATTTTTCTTACCTGGCATCTCATTTTTTTTCCTAGATCTTTTAAATAAGGCAATATTTTCTGCTCTGATTATACTCTACTTAACCCTATCCTTGGTTTGCATATATTGTATTTTGCAGCTTCGTAATATCTACTGCTCTAATGAAAGTAGAGTACTTGATGTAGGTTACTTTGTTTCATAAAAAATTAGACCGGTGGTAGTATTATACACATTGATAAAAAAAAGGATTTGTATTCACTTACAACATTATTATCTATGTAGTAGTCCATTTTTGGGGTTGACTATTATATTACAATGCTAAATTATTAATCATATAAACTTTATAATTTTGTTGCTTCAGTTACACTCTCAATTTAGAACCATGACATCTTCATTAGGTGGTTCTGTTATACATTTTTTTTTTCTTGTCCTTTTTTGGACAATTTCAATAATGTGTAATGTTACATGTCCAGACTTTTATCATGATTTTTCCCTAAACCTTTTTTGCTTCATTTCTATGAAAAAATGTTACATGTCCAGACTTTTATCATGATTTCCATTTTCATTTTTTGCATATATTATCATATATTTGATGTTATGATTTACTTAAATTTATAAATTATCATCTGTCATTTTGCTTTAGAGATTAGTAGTACTAGATAGGGAACAGCAATGTGCACGAAATACGGTAGCAACATTTTATTGTGGTGCAGTTGACTGCAGAGAAGCTCCAAACCACAATAGATAATGATATGCCTCCAGTAGTGGTTTTATTTGTGCAAGTATTGCCAAAAATCTATTGCATGACAGTCTTGCATGCTTATACTGTAGGTATGCTCTCCCCTTTCTTATAATCGTGAAAGATTGGAATATTCATCATAGTTCAGACATAAAAATGGTGGAAAGTAGATTGCTGAAATCAATATATATACTATTTCCATTTACACTTAAATGGTTTTCCTCTCAGCGTGAAGATGACTTTCTAAAGGTTCGTTTCTTCTTAATTAGTTTCTGACATAGTAAGCTCCATGAGTCATGAAAAATGATGTGCATTTACTAATAATTAAATGAGAGGCAACCCTAGATTTTGCCCTTCCCAAGTATCTCAGTAATTATTTGTTACTCTTTACTCTTAAATGTGATTAATAATGTACTCAGTCCATATTAACTATGACCTTTTTTCTTGAGATTGTTCACTGTGTCGCTGAAGGTAAATAATTTCATATACGCTCATCTAACATTATTGCATTGTAGTACTTGAAAGTTAATGCATTGCATTATAACATGATATTTTCTTCAAGTGTTCTTTAGTCTGTTTCAGATTGTTGCAACCTTGTATTCCACATCAAGTACCAATAAAAAAAACAGCTATCTTTCTATTCCACAGTGTGTATGTTTCTATGATGCTGTGACGGTTAAGCCCTAAAGGCCTATCTCGGGTAAAAGTTCCTTCTTAACATTGATTTCGCTTCATATTTTCTCTTTGATTCAGCTAAGTTATCATTTCAATCATTGCCAAAATGTATCATGCAACATTAAGCACTGCTTAAAAAGTCAGGTCAACACTATTGGGATGCAAACTGACAGCTTATGCAGTCTATGTGGCTTGGTGAATGAAAGTCAGCCACATCTCTTCTTTGAGTGCTCAGCTGTCTCTCTGATTTGGAATGAAGTACTATCACACATTGGCTATTACTACCTCCCTTCAGACAGCGTTGAGCAATGGAAGTACCTGCGCAAAAGACTGGACACAAAAGGAGCTAGGCCACGACTGCTAAATTATGTTCTGAAGAAGGTTATCAACAATGTATGGAAGGAGAGAAATGCTTGCATCTTCGAGCAACAACATGTCTTCAACTATACGCAATGGAAGCAAGGAATATGGCATGACATCAGAAATGGGCTCAAGTACCTCAAATTTACCTTTGATCCCGGTATTTTTGGCCCTTAACTGCTTCTGCATTTGCCATTTCGCTTGTTCATATTTGTGCCTTTTTGTTTCTCTTAGTTAGTCGTTGATATACCTTGTTTCCACCGTTTTTCTTTTGTTGTTTCTCTAGCTATGTTTCTATGTAATCGTCCTGGTATATCAATAAAAGTGGTAGGGGTCCACTTAACCCCGTCGGCTCTGCCAAAAAAAAAAAAAAAAGTCAGGTCATATCTAGCATTGGATGCTTTGTTGCGATTATGATTTATATCACCGTTTTCCTATTGATATTTGATCTATCGTTTTTGCTTTTCCCATTGTTAAGGCTGCTGGTAAATGTGGAAAAACAAGAGAAATACTGTACTTCGATGATTTCTCCTTACCTGCATCAGACTCACATACCAACACACACAAATGTAAAATAAATAAATAAATAGATCATCAGTCTTCTACCATACGCTGTGAGCATATTAGCATTTCCTCTTACTGCAATCATGTGTGTTTGCTATTTATAGATTGGAAGCAGATTTAACTGAAGCCGAAATCATGCAACTAAGGATATTAAATTTGGAGTTGATGCACATGCTTTGATTCTTGGAGGCTTTGAAAAGCTTTCTACTGCTGTTAAGGTATCTATGGGTTACTCAACTGATTATTAAACCTATTAACAAACACTACCATTCAGGTACATCATAAGTACGTAAACACTTGGTCCAGAGGGAGGTTTAAACGATTGATTCACATTTGTTTAGCAGTATAAACGGTTGTTTGCATTGTAGAAATAACAGCCGTATAAATCAAAGACAACACTTAGGATTTTAGTTCTATTTAACCGATAAACCATCCTTAATATTTGGATCACATAGAGAAGCAACATTCAAAGATAAACAGTCTCCGAATATGTTTACACTACTAGCATGGATGGTAAAGTGATTGCCGAGCTTTATGAAGGCTATGAAAAAAAATCAAATATATATATATATATATATATATATATATATATATATATATATATGTGTGTGTGTGTGTGTGTGTGCGCGCGCGCGCGCGCGTGTGTGTTATGGTCGTAACTTTGCAAATTAGTCTTCTTACTTCTCATGTTATCGTGGTGTTTTAATCAAAATATGATCAAACACCAAATACGATGCTCTAAAGAGTGCGTCGCCCGTTCAGTGGCAAGGTGCTAAGAAAGCACGTTTCCAAATTAGGGGAGAGACACTATAAAAAACATGTATGAAGAAATGTGAGACCGCAATTCGCAAAAACAAAGCAATAAGAGAGAGGAACACACAATTTTTAGAGTGGTTCGGTCAAACGTGACCTACGTCCACTATGCAAACATTTTCCATTATCACTTTCATGATTCCAAGTACAATGCCATATAAATCTCCCTCAATTTACAATGAATCTCTCATTTCTCCCTCTTTGATGTGAATCGCACTTGAATTAGCTAGTGGATCGGTTAGATCTCCTCAAGTATTGATTGAAATGGATGAAAAGCCTTCAATGCTTCACTTTAGAGGTAGATCTCTTCGATTCCATAGCATTTTGATAGTAGATCCAAGTTTCTAGAGAGAATTCAATGGAGACTTGTGTTGCTTAAGTGGAGCTTGAATGGATTTCCATGGATGAAGCTTGAGAATGCCTTGGAGAAATGATTTTAGCAGCCCTTCGGGGTGTTCGCATCCCCCACCAAAAGTGTGGAGAAAGAGGCTATTTATAGTTGGAGATAAGGGGTAGTGGCACACTTGTAAATATATGGTGTATGGTTGGCGGTGAGTTGGCGATGGGTTGGCATTAGGAATCGATAAGCTTTATCCAGTCTAGTAACCGACCAGACATGCAAAATATGGACCGACCAGTATATGCTGTCAGCAATTTGAAATTGTCTTGCATTAAAACCGACCACGTGTGTATAGCGACCAGGAATTGCAAAGCACAAGTAAGTCCCCTTTTACTATGCAAAATGGGGTTCCATAATTACGATATTGCCATCTCTTCTTTGGTTTCTTTTTTGCAAACCTGCTCGTCCAAAGTGCCCGAGCTCTCAATTAAGAAGCTGCTCGATCTCTCCCGCATTGATGCTTGGAACCGACCAGGTGGAAGATCCAGACCGACTAGGTGGATGCTTAACCTTGCCAGCTTGCTCGACACGACCAGCACTTGAAGGAGCGACCGATTCTCATGAGCTGATGCGACCGACCAGGTGGTGCTCCCCTTGACCGACCAGGTGGTGCTTCTCTCGACCGACCAGCACGAGTTTCCAGCACCGACCACGACCAAGATGGATGAAGACTGACCAGCATCTAGAGCTCGAGTCCGACGAGGTGGAAGCTTGGACCGACCGAGCACGGCAGAGACTCGAGACCGACCAGTAAGATCCCGAACAGTTTTATGATGGTTCTCGAACCCAGGTTGGTGAACTTGTACTGTTCGACAAAATGCTCAAGTGAATTTTCTTGGTAGTTAACAGTAGTTAACATTTGCCCCTCGAAGCTTGTATTTTTTGCTTGCGAGAAATGCGGGCTTCGAAAAGAGCGTTGCTATCATGGTCTGCGTTGGAATTCGGTAGTAGCATTTTGTTTGCTATAGCAAATCTTGCTTTGACTTGCTGATTCCAGACGATCCAAGTTTGAACTTGTTGACTGGACTCATATGTTCCGTAGCACCTGTTCTGTAATGAAAACAAGCGCTTGTACGATTTTGGACTTATACGTTGTTATCGATCGTCCACATCAATAACAGGTTAGTTAATCATTAATGAATGATGTATAATAAATTGAATGTCATATCTATGCAGAACTGCTTTACTTAACAGTTATGATTTGTTAAACGCTGTTTGCATAGACATGGTATTCGAGTTTGAATTCATAATGGCACTTGAGTTCTGAATTGCAGATTTCAAGTTACGCCTTTGCTATGAATTACGTGATCTCATATGCCGGTTTACGTTTTATGAGACGTGTACCTGATCGGATCAATACCTTGCTTTGTGCTTCTGATGCCAAGGCGATTGTGGCCGTTGGATGGATCAGAATTTTGTATTTAACTGATTAATTTGGACTTCTACGTGGAGAAGTCATTGTATTTTTCTGCCTTTGCTTGAAAAGGTCTTATGTACGGTGCCCCCGCTAAGGGAGGACTTGGGATTTGATGCCCCCGCTAGGGGAGGACTTTATGTTGGATGCCCCCGCTAAAGGAAGGACTTGGGATTTAATGCCCCCGCATGGGGAGGACTTTCGTCGTTGCTCTCACGAAGAGGGGCTAGACTTTTTTATGCCCCCGCATGGGGAGGTCTTTCGCCGTTGCTCTCACGAAGAGGGGCTAGACTTTTTTATGCCTCCGCATGGGGAGGTCTTTCGCCGTTGCTCTCACGAAGAGGGGCTAGACTTTTTTTATGCCCCCGCATGGGGAGGTCTTTCGCTGTTGCTCTCACGAAGAGGGGCTAGACTTTTTTATGCCCCCGCATGGGGAGGTCTTTCGCCGTTGCTCTCACGAAGAGGGGCTAGACTTTTTTATGCCCCCGCATGGGGAGGTCTTTCGCCGTTGCTCTCACGAAGAGAGGCTAGATTTTTTTGTGCCCCCGCATGGGAGGTCTTATATTTGAATCCGTGGGACAGACGCCAGTTCCTTTACTGGATGCTTGACATGGCAAACGATCTCGATTTAGGAATCTGGGCCATAAGTAGTCGCTTGTTCCTTCATGGGTTGTTCAACTTAGTGAGTCACCTCGATGTATCGTGTGGTCAACGCTTGCGGGACCTCGCTAAGGAAGCTGCGACTTATGAAGTCGGCTGTTCCGCTATGGGTCCTCGACCTGGTGAGCCCTCTTGATGTATCGGGTGACCCATGCTTGTGAATTGCACCACATCAGGAGACAGGGACTTAATCAAGCTGTCAAGGATCTGCCCTTTTTTGTGAAGCTTGGAACCCATGAGGTAGACTTTAACAGTCGCGTTGGATGTGCTTAGTTGTGATAAGCAATTGCAACCGGATTGAGAAGTCATGCTCTTTTGGGATTTGTGGGGTTTGCGTCATTCCGTGGAGCGAACATTGGCCTTGTACTGGAAGCACTTGATCATGGCAAGTGTTCATGATTGAGCGCAAGTTGCCCCTTGGAACTTACAACCTGCGGCGTTGATTTTAGATATGCTTGTTGACCTCTCCACCGTCTCATCTTTGGCCATCCCTTCTAACCACCCTTCAAGATGGTGTTTTTATGATCGCACTTAGATGTGTTGACACTTTGTGCATCCCATGCTTGAATAAGTGTTGTGGAGTTCGCCATAGTGCATCGGGTTTCGAGGAAGCGAGCATTTGTCCTATAACCTGTAATAGAGAATCGTTCTTTAGCAAGTCTTGAATTAACGAAGATCTTGTAAGTAAGAGATTCACACAAGTATGCAGGACTTTATCCATAGAGATATTGTTCAGTACAATCCTTATGCAATATTACAAGTTTTTTACAAGAAGCTCTGAATGTAACAGAAAGCAAGATGTAAAGTAAAGCAAGTAACAAAGCAGTAAGTAAGGAAAGGCGATGATGATCGCTTATTTCGAGTTGTTGAAATGAGATTCCCATCAGCCCTCAGTTGATGATTGGCCTGTTATTGGGTTGAACCAAGAGAGAGCCTTACCCCTGAGGAGTCTGAGTGGCGTTTGAGGATTGTAGATTCTTGATGTACTGTTGTAGTTTGCCATTCTGAATCATTTCCTCAATTATGCTTTGGAGAATTCTGCATTCATTTGTATCTTGACCCGGCAGCTTGTGGAGTCGACGGTACTTTCCAGAGTCCAGAGTTTTCTGTGTAGCCTTGAACTTTGGTGGCTCCGGATAGTGCTCGGTATCCTTGGTGGCAAGGAAAATGTTTTCTATGGTATCATTCAGAGGAGTGAGTTCTGATGGGTTGTAGAAGCGAAACTTCTTGTTTGCCTTGCTGTTTTTCCCATCATTGGCTCGTTTCTGCCCCTGGATATCGTGCTGATTAAGCTGGATGTCAGTGCTTTTGGGAGGATCAACAGTCTGATGAAGTACAGGATGATCTCCCACTCTCATATACTCCTCGGCTTTCTTCTGGAACTTTTCCAGCGTGTTCGGCTCCTTCATTTTGATCCATCGACCGAATTCGCTATTCTTGTCTATAGCGCCGATTAGATATGCTAAGATCATGCGGGGGTCAGGATTCCCTACTTCAGTTAAAGCGGTATTGAACCTGTTGAGGAAAGCTTTAACTGACTCTCCAGGATTCTGCTTCATTGATGTGAGGGAGATGACATCCTTAGCTTTTGTGGCCTGCAACCTGAAATGCTCTTTGAACTTATGAGTCAAATCATCAAAGCGATCGATGGATTTGGGCGGGAGCCTTGTAAACCATAGTGATGCGACGCTTTCTAGGTAGAGCGGGAAGCACAAGCACTTAATCTCATCCGTCGCTTTAGCCACATTCATGTGCCACTCATATCTGTATAGGAAGTGATTTGGATCAGCAGTCCCATCGTATGGAGGCAAGGTGGGATGTGCGAACTTCTTCGGAAGCTCAGCTTTGCGAATTCTCCTGGCGAATGGGTTCCTGCTCGGAGAAAAATCCCATTCCCTTTCGCTATCTTTGCGGGTTAGGCCGTCTTTCATCATCCGCTTCACCACGTCCTCGATGTCCCCTTTTGAGTAGTGTCGCTTGGGAGAGCGGACCTCGATTTCCTTTTCGGATGCTTGATCGCGATTAGAGTGTATGGGTCCTTTTCCTTCAGCAAGGGAAGGTGCTCCCCTTTCAGGACTTGCGACTCGCCGGGCATCTCGATTGGAAACGCTTTTGGCTTTCAGCTTGGAAGCATGAATGTCGGCTCCGTTGAACCCTTCAATGTTATCATTGCAATAATGATCGGAAGTTGATGAACTTGTGCTTCCCTCAAGGTTGACATGAGCCTTTTGAGGAGGAGCGGGATTGGCTTGAGCGTTTAGGAGAGCGCTCACTTTATCCATCAAAGTTCGATTAGCATCCACAAGAGTTTTGTTAGCATCCAACAAGGCTTTACTGGAAGCTTCCATCCGTTGGTGTAGATTAGCGACAACGACATCTAGCTCGGCCCTTGTTACTCCAGCTCCGGTTATGGAATTTTGACCAACCTCGAAGCGGTTAGTAAGAGGTGTAGCTTCGTTGTTAGCAACATTGTTGACGTCGTCGTTGTTGTCGTTTTCTCCAACGGTTTTACTTGCGGTTTTCTTGGACTTAGCCATTATCTCGGACATGGATTTGACTTTGGAAGATAGCTCGTCGATTGGCCCAGATCTGAGATTTGCGAGATCTATGGTTGAAGCAAGCCTAGATCTTACGTGCAAAGTTCTTAACCTTGTCGAGTTTGGGAGAAGTGCGAATGCGGCCCCACGGTGGGCGCCTAATGTTTTAATCAAAATATGATCAAACACCAAATACGATGCTCTAAAGAGTGCGTCGCCCGTTCAGTGGCAATGTGCTAAGAAAGCACGTTTCCAAATTAGGGGAGAGACACTATAAAAAGCATGTGTGAAGAAATGTGAGACCGCAATTCGCAAAAACAAAGCAATAAGAGAGAGAAACACACAATTTTTAGAGTGGTTCGGTCAAACGTGACCTACGTCCACTATGCAAACATTTTCCATTATCACTTTCATGATTCCAAGTACAATGCCATACAAATCTCCCTCAATTTACAATGAATCTCTCATTTCTCCCTCTTTGATGTGAATCACACTTGAATTAGCTAGTGGATCGGTTAGATCTCCCCAAGTATTGATTGAAATGGATGAAAAGCCTTCAATGCTTCACTTTAGAGGTAGATCTCTTCGATTCCATAGCATTTTGATAGTAGATCCAAGTTTCTAGAGAGAATTCAATGGAGACTTGTGTTGCTTAAGTGGAGCTTGAATGGATTTCCATGGATGAAGCTTGAGAATGCATTGGAGAAATGATTTTAGCAGCCCTTCGGGGTGTTCGCATCCCCCACCAAAAGTGTGGAGAAAGAGACTATTTATAGTTGGAGATAAGGGGTAGTGGCACACTTGTAAATATATGGTGTATGGTTGGCGGTGAGTTGGCGATGGGTTGGCATTAGGAATCGATAAGCTTTATCCAGTCTAGTAACCGACCAGACATGCAAAATATGGACCGACCAGTATATGCTGTCAGCAATTTGAAATTGTCTTGCATTAGAACCGACCACGTGTGTATAGCGACCAGGAATTGCAAAGCACAAGTAAGTCCCCTTTTACTATGCAAAATGGGGTTCCATAATTACGATATTGCCATCTCTTCTTTGGTTTCTTTTGTGCAAACCTGCTCGTCCAAAGTGCCTGAGCTCTCAATTAAGAAGCTGCTCGATCTCTCCCGCATTGATGCTTGGAACCGACCAGGTGGAAGATCCAGACCGACTAGGTGGATGCTCAACCTTTCCAGCTTGCTCGACACGACCAGCACTTGAAGGAGCGACCGATTCTCATGAGCTGATGCGACCGACCAGGTGGTGCTCCCCTTGACCGACCAGGTGGTGCTCCTCTCGACCGACCAGCACGAGTTTCCAGCACCGACCACGACCAAGATGGATGAAGACTGACCAGCATCTAGAGCTCGAGTCCGACGAGGTGGAAGCTTGGACCGACCGAGCACGGCAGAGACTCGAGACCGACCAGTAAGATCCCGAACAGTTTTATGATGGTTCTCGAACCCAGGTTGGTGAACTTGTACTGTTCGACAAAATGCTCAAGTGAATTTTCTTGGTAGTTAACAGTTGTTAACACGTGGTAATGTGCTTGACCTATATATGGCATTGACAGATATTTCGATATTTGTTGATTCGTTAGTATTTCAGTGCATATACGCATACATACACATTTAGTTCTCTAAAACCTAAATCTAAAAAACTCCAAGTTATCATTTCTTTCAAGTTCATACCCTTTGTATATGTATTTTGAAAATACTTGTTATAAAGGACTACAATTTTAATCTGCTAAGCACCAAATTTTTTACTCATAAATCCAATATGTTCGTTTGTAACTGCTTCTTTCCTAACTTTCTCGCGAACAATCACCAAATTTATTTTCATTTATACATTCTACTAGCATGTCCAATTTTATTTTATTTATACATTCTATTATCACAGGTTGCTATAACATCAATATATTGTATCTGACTTCTGATCTGATAACTGTTATCACTTCTAAAGATTTTATTTCTATAAAACTGTTGTAAAATTCCCTTCTAAATTTTGTAGCCATTCCATATTCGCTCTAAAAATAAGCAACATTTGTTAATCAATCAATGAATTAGAGTTTCTTAAATATTATAGCGATATACAACATCAGTCTTCCCAATAAAGTCTATCAGACATAACCCTATCTTTTACATCTGCAATTAAATTTTAAGGAAGCTATTGTTAATATGAAATTTTCTCCCATTTGTTACTTATATGCTATAGTTAAAAGTTTTGAGTAAGTTTTTTTTTTTTTTTTTTATTTTTTATTTTTTATTTTTTTTAAATGTGTGATTCAACAATCGACAAACTGATGCCATTTTACATGAGATTCTCAGTTTTCAAAGTTAACATACGCTTACTATTTGTACTGCATACTGCCAACGTTAACTAGAACAATGACATACTTCTTATAGTGGATGATTTGATTTTATCATGCTGACAATCATTATGGTTATGTTCCCCTTTATGATGAAAATGCTCACGTTTGCATTGATCTGCTCCGTGGAATCTGGACCTGCATGGTGGTAGATAATGCTGTTATTAAAGTGTTCGATAGTCGATACTACAAATCTGATCGTAGTATAGGTAATTGTCATTCTGACAAGCATCTCCATAACCCGTGCAGACTTAAAAATATACATCTTGCCAGTAAATTAAAATTGGACCCACTAAAAAAACACCTCATTAGCCATTTACACTGTCTTTCTTACCTTATCTTTTTCCAGTGATTATGCAGTGATGGCTAAAAAATTGCAGTGTTTCCTCTACATGTATTTCATTAACAAAATTGTCATTTCTCGATCTTTATAGGCAAGCAACATAACTATATATGCTTCTATAGATGGTTGGACCTGTAATTTAATATTCATTAGTTAAGCCATAAATTCTTGAGAGGGAACAATAGGATTTGAATTTTAATGCTATTCATTATGTATTTCAAATTTTCAATACATTTTATCATGATTATAGCAGAGGCAATGATATTTTTAATGCAGTGTATTCTGTTTATGGAAAAGGCAATGAATGCAGTATCCTTAGACTTCATGTTTACCAAATTTAATTTAATTTTTTTTTCTGTTAGTTTTTGGAATACCATAAGGTACGAATTAACTAACCTAAAAACTATGGACTTTCATACGGTCCATAATATGTTAATCTACTAACTAAATGTATATAGTGCTTCATGTTTGATGAAAAAAAGTGAATCCATGAGCCTTAAAAATAATTACACCAAGTCCGTAGTTACCTATGCTGTTACTTTTCAGAAATAGTTGATTTCCTTTCAAATTTATTCAAACTTTGTCCTAAAATAAGTCAAGAATCATCTTAAATACTTAGTACCTTGCCCATAATATAAATATATTTCATCGTAGTCCAGGTTTTATGTTCGTTAATTGAAATGTTTTTGCAATAGCAGTGTGTAACCAAGGTTTCTACTTCCACTATAGTATGTCGCCACACAGTTTTCATTGCTGTTGCTCCATTACTTCAGGTGCTTAGAAAGCTACATTTCTTCATGTTCAGTTGTTTGAACATGTATTTTCTTAACTGAATCCAGCATGTCATTTTATTTTGGTTCAGATCCTCTCCCAAAACAACAATTATAAAAAACATATACAGTCTTCATTGACTTTAACATCTACATCTATTTGCATAGCAGAGACAACATGCATGAGGTATGAAACAATCTGAACAAGGATGTACGTTGGTCAGGGATATGGTATCCGTCCTTACCGCAGTGACCTGCTCAGGCTACAAATTCAACGCTATAGTTTCTTTCTTAGGCTCTACTTTTTAATATAAGTTGTTACGATCCCTCAAAACTGCAGTTGGTTTCCCATACTGCTTTTTCATGTTAGTTATTAAAAATGGTTTGTGCTATACATGCTAAACAATTAATGTGTGGTTCTGTACAAAATATTCAGTGTGCTACTGCTATTGCTTATGTTATAATATTCACTGTGCTGAGTTGGAACGTCGGAAAAAAAAATAGTCTATTCACATAGCCTAATACTATGATGTGCTCTGAGTTTTCAATTTTTCAGTGCTAATAATTCTATGTGTGATCATGTAAAATCATACTGCCTTCGTTCCCTTTTCGGCACTGTATTGCAAACATGGGATAATGGTGTCACACCCTGCGAGCTGGATGTTAAAAATAGCAGGCGAAGCTTGCAAACATGAGAGAAAAATTGTTGAATTTGTTACTCCCCTTATCAGGGTCTATGTATAATCTGATATTTTAGGTGTTAGATCATGTTTATGGTATACGAACGTATGCTGCTGTTTTTGCAATCTGAATTTAGACATTGTTATTGACAGTCATAACGTTCAGCGGTATAAGCGCAATTATGAACATTATTGTCCTTGCAGTGGTTATGCAAATAAAGCAATGAGTCCAAAACGGTCAGCAGACAGCAAAGATAGCATGCACTGTATCCTTCTCACCGCTTCCCCTATAAAAGCTATTTTCAAAAGTTCAACAAGTAAATTAATCCAGCATTTCATAAACTGCTATGTGTTCGGATCAGGTTTTTATTCCACGTGATTCTCATGTTTCTAATGTTTTCATTGTGGATTTTTTATATATCTTATTTTATTTTCCCCGCATTAAATACAATGTTTTCCCAATATATTTACTGAGTAATTAACTAAAATGTTTTGATTGCCCGTGTGCAACGCACAAGTACGCACTTGTATAGTATAAAATCTAAAACCGCAGAGCATTTATTGGAGATCGGATTCCAACAAACAAGGTAGGGGAGCATCTGCCGATCAGTGTACTCTAGAGACGATATACTGTGGGTTCAACAAGAACGTCTTGCAACCCGGCTTTATATGACCGTCCACTCATATAGCTTGAGTGTAACGAATATATTACCACCTCTACGGTTGGGATCAGCAACCGCTACCGAACGCTGCAGCAGTGAAAAAGAGATGAGAAAACAAAAGGAATTTCTCTAGATGTTGATAATACACCCTGCTTAGGTATGACGCAACTAGCCATGTCGCCTTGCCCGATTTTTTGTTATTTCCTGGTTGTGAGGCAAGAGGCCACATTTATCGTTTGACAGATTATTTCTTCAATTACTTCGAATGTCACATCGTCATATCTGTTAGAACACTCATTCGATTTCCCAAATATATGGCGGGCAATAAAGCAAAGAGAAACAAATTTCTCCGCCACCAACGTAATATACTTACGTAAATTCGATGTGTAGAATCTAATAGATATACGTTGTCAGACACCCATCCATTCTGGTCTGTCCTAGGATTGAACAGACCGGCGGTACTATTTAAAATATTCCTTGCATATCTCCGTCTTCATTATTTCTGACACACGTCGTAATATTCGAGTCAAAGTGGAATATTTATTCCGGACTCTTCGAAACGATGTACGAAATGTCTTTTATAGTCGATAAACAATTATCAGCTTACTCTGACTATGATTCAGTTTATAGTCTTGTATTCATGGGTTTTCAGTTAACACAATAGTATATGTTTATCTTGTTCATGTCTGAATATTTTTAATATCTTTTATAAATGAACAGTTAAAGTGTGTACGTCGCACACAATATTTTTCTTTGTTTATCATCGACGTTTAGGCGATGTTTAATGCTCCAGTTCTTCTGGTAAATTATTTATTACTTCTAATTTAACTTAAATAAATTAGTTTAATAATTTATTTGAATTATTTTCTTTAAATTTCTAATTTTCAAACTCGTTGAACCCCTCCGGTCAAATTCTGTACTTGATCTTCTTGCCATTTTCCTCCTTCCACTTGCCTATGATAAATTAAATAAAAATTCTATTTTTATTTAATTATTTATTTATTCTTCTTTAATTTTATTTGTTTTTCATTATAATTAAAACAAATTTTAATAAAAACCTCCATTCAGAAACTCATTTTAAACGTATTGACGGAAGTACCAGTTTGCCAAAGTACCGGCTTCAAAACGCCATGATTTCGCTTCAGATCCTAGGGCTGTCCATGCGTTTGCCAAAGTACCAGCTGGTACTTTGCAAAATACCAAATACCAAAGTGCCACTCTTCCAGTCACTGTGTTCTGCCTTCAAAAACTGATGTTGCGTATGTGATTTCCAAAGTACCACTTGGTACTTTGCCAAATACCAAAGTGTCAGGCCTTCAGTCACCGTCTGTTCCTTCAAAAAAACTCCATGCCACGACCGCGTATTTCAATTTTACCAAAGTACCACTTGGTACTTGGCAAAGTACCAGGTCTTCAGTCACCACACCAACTCTCCTGATCACTACGTAATCACCGTGCTCTGGTTAAAGTGCCACACTACCATCTGGTACTTTGCAAA
Source organism: Allium sativum (assembly GCA_030737875.1). Classification (NCBI taxonomy): domain Eukaryota; kingdom Viridiplantae; phylum Streptophyta; class Magnoliopsida; order Asparagales; family Amaryllidaceae; genus Allium; species Allium sativum. The sequence goes on along the minus strand of CM060916.1, from coordinate 784,616,601 downwards.
GTACCAGGTACCAAAGTACCACGTACCAAAGTATCACCCCTTCCAGTCACCGTCAGTTCACCATGTTTTCACGTTCACCGACCTTGCCCGATCACCCTTTACCTCCTCCCTCCTGTACATGTACACGTGCACGTGCACGTGTACACCTAACCCAGCCACCATTGACCACCTCCGACCACCTCCGCAAGTCGCCTATCACCACCAGATCGCCTCACCACCGTTGAATTTCATCACCACCGTCCCTACAGTGTTTTCACTGTAAAATCCTTCACCACCGAAAATGGGTTCACCGGAGAAAGCTCCGATTTCTCCTCTACCATTAATCAGATCACCGCACCACTTCTGCCACACCCCCGTGTCTCCACCACGCTCCAATCCCCCCGGACCGCACCTTCCCTTGGTCACTGTCGATGAGCAGTTCCCTCATGAACCACGACCATCCAAACAAACCCATGAACACTAACATCGATTCATATTCAAAATTTAGGTGTTTGAAAAATCATTTGGTTTTTTCCTATGACCTATGAACCCCTACGCTCCTCCACGCCTCGCGCCTCAGAGTTCGCCTGCGTCAATCGTCGGAAATTGGTCAAAGTCCATTTTCCGATCATTCCATAATTTCTCGTTTATTACAATGTTTAAAATCACGAAACTACCATTAAAAATCATCATTTCGTATTGTGATTGCATTCATATACATAAATCTTGGTTTTACGATGTTTGAAATTTTGTGTTTGCAGAGAGTTAACAGAGAACATACCGTGTTCTGTTTCCTGAACATATATGCTTGGCAAATGTTTCTTCTTTTGATTTATTTGCTAATGTATGATAGGTATACATTACATCCTATAATTACATCATCCTAGTGTGAAGGATTTGGTTTGATTTTCTTCTTAAGAACAAGTGAGCCCTGTAATGTGTTTTGCGGAACAAAGCAACATGTTTCTAAACTATAGTTTAAAACTAATACTGCACTTATGTAAAACATCGTGGTGCTCGTATATACAAAAGTAACCGATGTGTTTTTAACATTAATATTCTAGTAGTCTGTTGGCAAGATGATGATGTTTAACATAATACAACTTGCAGTTAAACTAAGCATACACAAAATTGTTTTACAATGGATTATTAAATTAGGGATTTAAACAAGATTTACTCACCTGAATGTTTCCAAATTCCTGCTAGAATGATTTCAGTATTTTAGTTTGAACTCAGATTTGTGTGTGGAGAGAAATGCATGGTTCTTGGTCTATATATAGCCAAGACTTCATATTTAAAAATTATTTACTCTTCACATCTTCTACAGTAAGTAAATCATTTAGGCTCACTCCTTTGTTTAGCTCTCTACGCCATGTTTTCAGTAGACAATACATGAAAGAAATATTTGTTTACTTAGATAGTTTCCCAATCACTTTGTCCTATGTTTTCCTTCTAGAAGCACACAATAGTCAACCCATGCTTCCATTAAATGCCCATCATTTCTACTTCTTTTCAGCCGATATAAAATGGTTTTATTATCCATTAAGTATTGAGATATTTTTCTAAGAAGAAGTAATTTTTTTGGCTACTTGTATTGTTGGATTTTTAGGTAATGAATGTTACCTATGTTTAATCTACTGTTCCTAGTTAAATCTCTTTAATGATTATTTACTTTACTTCTCTTTTGTTTTGTTTCCCATGCATTTCCTTTTGATATTTTACTACGACAATTCACCAAACAGTTTGTGAGCATTCCTTTTATATGTTAATGCAGGTTGAATGGCTCATTTGTTTTACCTACACATATATATTTTACTTTACAGACCCTTATTTATTTCATGGTCCTTGCATTTTTCAAGTGATAAAAATGCCTCTTCCATACTTGAATTTTGTTATCACTTTTATATGTGCACATTTAAGGTTTTAGTTACCATATTTCCACTATGCATTCATGCTATGATTTATTGTAAATCATACCTATGTATGTTGTTATAATTTCAATATGTAATCAAGTTATGATTTTAATGTTGCATACTCATCATGTTTTCAAGATTTTAAAACATACCCAAATAAATACATTACTAGTGTATATATACACTTATATCTTTACACATATATTTATAATTTTTTTATTTCGTTAAGTAAACATATTTTATGGTTTAATTACTTTATTAAATCAATATTTATCATTAACAAAGACAAGCTAAAAACTGGGACATTACAGTCCACCCCCCTTAAAAGAATTTCATCTCGAAATTAAAGAGTCACGCGTAGATCTTAGTTTTAACTAAAGTCAAATTAATACACATCCGTAACTATTTAACGGATAGATTCCTTATTTAATTTGAATTTTAATTAACTATTTCAAAAATCCAAAATTCTGATTTTATTTCAAAATCAACTACTTAACTCATATGGGTCTATATCCAACTAATAACTCTAGTCTAGTTTTTATTACCGGGAATACCAAATTTATCCACCGGATATTTCTAAATTTAATTCAACGTTATTGAACTTATCCCGGGGCTGACCCTAATCATTTTAACTTTTTTTAATCTAAAATTTAAAGTAACTTTCACTTTTCCTTTTCCTTTCACGTCCTCAGAAGTTGACAGCTCATTCATGATAGCATAGACCTTAGTCTGTGGTGCCTTCTTCATCAGTGGGAAATCCTTAATCTTGTATCCAGGCTGATGGCAGTTGAAACAAAGGTTCTTTATCATCATCTCATTCCTTTGATTCTGTTGCTGCTGAGGTTTCTGTTCTGGTTCCTTTTCTTTTGGCTCCTTACAAAATCTAGCTATATGTCCCTTTTGTTTGCAGTTGTGACATATCTTATTCTTGAAACGATTTTCATACTTCTCTTCGCCTATATCTTCTTTTTCCTTGTTTTGGATTGAATTTCCTCTTCCGGGGATTTTCTTCATTGATTTCTCCCGTCTGAGCCTTTTCTACTGGTTTCTTAGCATCCAAAGCTTCATACCTAAGTGCTAAATCTACTAGTTCAACAAACGGATCCTTCAAATGTCCCATCATTCTGCCTTGTAGACTATCCTTCAGACCAGCTACAAACATCTCGTTCTCCTTCAATGAAGTGTTGACCAACTCCGGTCCAAAACTTGACAGTGCATTGAACTTGTTTTTGTACTCAGTAACAGTCATGTTTTCCTGTTTCAAGTCAATGAAATCTCGGTACATCCTTGTCTTTCCAGTGGCTGGCAGATATTGGGCTTCAAAGGCTTCTTTGAACATCGCCCAAGTAAAATTCTCCTCCGGAGTGTTAGCAGTTTGGGCGTCCCACCATATTGCTACGGCTCCCTCCAGATTCCATGAAGCTAAGAGACGTTTATATTCGTTGTCCAACTTCAATCCCTTAAAAATCTTCTCACATGATCTTATCCATGCTTGGACTTTGACCAGTGATTCGGTTCCCTTAAAAACTTTTCCTCCCAGAGTAGTGTAATTCTTGCAGATCATTGCAAAATTTTGTTGAATTGGAGCTGGGACCACTTCAGCAGTATCCATTTGACTTGTGTGCCCGTTAGTCGTGGTTATCCTGTTCGCTCCTTGGCCTCGTCTTCCTTGAGAATCATTATCTGAGTATACGGTTTGAAAATCAATAACTCCATCGGAAGATATTTCTAGGGATACTTAATTCAATAACTAGAGTCGTCCTATACTATAATAGTTTTTATAAAAATACGCTCTCTCAACACTAACCCAAAGCCTATATGTTCCGAAATCTAAGTTCTAATACCAACTGTAATGGCGTGATTTTCGATGCCTCGAAAGTCGTGTCATTATTGAAAGAATTTAGAAGATAAGATAGAAAAGATAGAACTAATAGAATAAAAGAATAAGAAAACATCAGAATCTCGCAGCGGAATTTCACAAAATACATAATATATTACATAACAGGGTCTGATATATCATAGTACATCATCATATTACATTACCATAATACAACAGCATAATTATACATCATTACTAGGATAACACAGATATCTAAACTGGATACATAGATATAGATATGCTATTAGACTGGCCTTGAACTTGAACTTCATAGGTTTCCACTTGCCTACCTGAATTACTTGTCTACTCATAATAAATATTATGAGTACCCAAGAGTTTAGGAAACACAGAAAATAAACTCTGGGTCAGTCAGGGGATTGGTGAGTAAACATAGTCAAAAGATGTAAACAGGGAAATAAGAGATAAGGTTTCCATATTGACAGATTCATTTGCTTTAAAAATCTTTAGACCAATCCACAACTAATATATGGATAATGACCCAAGTATTTTATATCAAAAAATTTGATATTACAATAGTTTTGTCAAATAAATAATCATCTAGTGAAATGCTTGCATCTCAGTTTCACGTATATAGTATAAAATCTAAAACGGCAGAGCGCTTATTGGCGATCAGATTCCAACAGATAAGGTAGGGGAGCACCTGCCGATTAGTGTACTCTAGAGACGATACACTGGGGTTCAACAAGAATGTCTTGCAACCCGGCCTCACATGACCGTCCACTCATTTAGCTTGAGTGTAACGAATATATTACCACCTCCATGGTTGGGATCAGCAAACGCTACCGAACGCTGCAGCAGTGAGAAAGAGATGAGAAAACAAAAGGAATTTCTCTAGATGGTGATAATACACCCTGCTTGGGTATGACCCAACTAGCTATGCTGCCTTGCTCGATTTTTTGTCATTTTCTGGTTGTGAGGCTAGAGGCCACATTTATCGTTTGACAGATTATTTCTTCAATTACTTTGAATGCCACATCGTCATATCAGTCAGAACACTCATTCGATTTCCCAAATATATTGCGGGCAATAAAGCTAAGAGAAACAAATTTCTTTGCCACTAACATAATATACTTTCGTAAATTCGATGTGTAGAATCTAATAGATATAAGTTGTCAGACACCCATCCATTCTGGTTTGTCCTGAGATTGAACAGACCGACGGTACTATTCAAAATAGTCCTTGCATATCTTCGTCTTCAATATTTCTGACACGCGTTGTAATATTCGAGTCGAAGTGGAATATTTATTCCGGACTCTTCGAAACGATGTACGAAATGTCTTTTATAGTCGATAAACAATTACCAGCTTACTCTGATTATGATTCAGTTTATACGTCCTATATTCATGGGTTTTCAGTTAACACAATAGTATATGTTTATCTTGTTCATGTCTGAATATTTTTAATACCTTTTATAAATAAACAGTTAAAGTGTGTGCGTCGCACACGGTATTTTTCTTTGTTTATCGTCGACGTTTAGACCATGTTTAATGATACAGTTCTTCTGGTAAATTATTTATTACTTCTAATTTAACTTAAATAAATTAGTTTAATAATTTATTTGAATTATTTTCTTTAAATTTCTAATTTTCAAACTCGTTGAACCCTTCCGGTCAACTTCTGTACTTGATCTTCTTGCCATTTTCCTCCTTCCACTTGCCTATGATAAATTAAATAAAAATTCTATTTTTATTTAATTAATTATTTATTCTTCTTCAATTTTATTTATTTTTCATTTTAATTAAAACAAATTTTAATTAAAACAAATTTTAATTAAAAACTTCATTTAGAAACTCATTTTAAACGTACTGATATAAGTACCAGTTTGCCAAAGTACCGGCTTCAAAACGCCATGATTTCGCTTCAAATCCTAGGGCTGCGCATGCCTTTGACAAAGTACCGCTAGGTACTTTCCCAAATACCAAATACCAAAGTGCCACTCTTCCAGTCACCGTGTTCTGCCTTCAAAAACTGATGCTGTGCATGTGATTTCCAAAGTACCACTTGATACTTTGCCAAATACCAAAGTGTCAGACCTTCAGTCACCGTCCATTCCTTAAAAAAAAACTCCATGCCACGACCCTGTATTTCCATTTTACAAAAGTACCACTTGGTACTTGGCAAAGTACCAGGTCTTCAGTCACTTTGCCAACACCCCTGATCACAACGTAATCACCGTGCTCTTGTTAAAGAGCCTCACTACCACCTGGTACTTTGCAAAGTACCAGGTACCAAAGTACCACCCCTTCCAGTCACCGTCCGTTCACCATGTTTTCACGTTCACCGACCTTGCCCGATCACCCTTTACCTCCTCCCTCCTGTAAATGTACACGTGCCCGTGTGCACCTAACCCAGCCACCATTGACTACCTCCGACCACCTCCACAAGTCACCCATCACCATAAGATCGCCTCACCACTATCGGATTTCATCACCACCGTCCCTACAGTGTTTTCACTGTAAAATCCTCCACCACCAAAATTGGGTTCATCAGAGAATGCTCCAATTTCTCCTCTACCATTAATCAGATCACCGCACCACTTCTGCCACACCCCCGTGTCTCCACCACGCTCCAATCCCCCCGGATCGCACCTCCCCCTGGTCACCGTCGATGAGCAGTTCCCCCATGAACCACGACCATCCAAACAAACCCATGAACCCTAATATTGATTCATATTCAAAATTTAGGTGTTTGAAAAATCATTTGGTATTTTCCTATGACCTATGAACCCCCACACTCCTCCACGCCTCGCGCCTCAGAGTTCGCCTGCGTCAATCACCAGAAATTGGTCAAAGTCCATTTTCCGATCATTCCAAAATTTCTCGTTCATCACAATGTTTAAAATCACGAAACTACCATTAAAAATCATCATTTTGTATTGTGACTGCACTCATATACATAAATCTTGGTTTTACGATTCTTGAAATTTTGTGTTTACAGAGAGTTAACAGAGAACATACCGTGTTCTGTTTCCTGAACATATATGCTTGGCAAATGTTTCATATTTTGATTTATTTGCTAATGTATGATAAGTATACATTACATCCTATAATTACATCATCCTAGTGTGAAGGATTTGGTTTGATTTTCTTCTTAAGAACAAGTGAGCCCCTGTACTGTGTTTTACAGAACAAAGCAACAGGTTTCTAAACTATAGTTTAAAATTAATACTGCACTTATACAAAACATCGTGGTGCTCGTATATACGAAAGTAACTGATGTAAGTAAGGTTTTTAACATTAATATTCTGGTTGTCTGTTGGCAAGATGATGATGTTTAACATAATATAACTTGCAGTTAAACTAAGCACACACAAAACGCTTTTACAGTAGAGTATTAAACTAGGGATTCAAACAAGATTTACTCACCTGAATGTTTCCAAATTCCTGCTAGAATGATTTTAGTATTTTAGTTCTAATTTAGATTTGTGTGTGGAGAGAAATGCATGGATCTTGGTCTATATATAGCCAAGACTTCATATTTAAAAATTATTTACTCTTCACATCTTCTACAGTAAGTAAATCATTTAGGCTCACTCCTTTGTTTGGCTCTCTACGCCACGTTTTCAGTAGACAAACACGAAAGAAATATTTGTTTACTTAGATATTTTCCCAATCACTTTGTCCTATGTTTTCCTTTTAGAAGCACATAATAGTCAACCCATGCTTCCATTAAATGCCCATCATTTCTACTTCTTTTCAGCCGATATAAAATGGTTTTCTTATCCTTTAAGTATTAAGATATTTTTCTAAGAAGAATTAATTTATTTGGCTACTTGTATTGTTAGGTTTTGTAGGTAATGAATGTTACCTATGTTTAGTCTACTGTTCATGGTTAAATCTCATTAATGATTATTTACTTTACTTCTCTTTTGTTTTGTTTCCCATGCATTTCCTTTTGATATTTTACTGCGGTAATTCACCAAACAGTTTGTGAGCATGTCCTATTATATGTTAATGTAGGTTGAATGGCTCATTTGTTTTACCTGCATATATATGTTTTACTTTACAGACCCATATTTGTTTCATGGTCCTTACATTTTTCAAGTGATAAAAATGCCTCTTCCATACTTGAATTTTTTTATCCCTTTTATATGTGCACATTTAAGGTTTTAGTTGCCATATTTCCACTATGCATTCATGTTATCATTTATTGTAAATCATACCTATGTATGTTGTTATAATTTCAATATGTAATCAAGTTATGATTTTAATGTTGCATACTCATCATGTTTTCAAGATTTTAAAACATACCCAGATATATACGTTACTAGTGTATATATACACTTATATCTTTACACATATATTTATAATTGTTTTAGTTCGTTAAGTAAACATATTTTATGGTTTAATTACCTTATTAAATCAATATTTATCATTAACAAAGACTAGCTAAAAACTGGGACATTACAAGGACCAACAGAGGTAGTTGATCGTCGGGTACCTGTCATCGGCAGCCAGTGGGATGCGAAAAGACTAGAGCTAAAACCAATTGACCATTCACCTTTAACTATCGAGGTACGGTGGTTGAGGGAAGACGCCAACTGGATGTTTAGATTGTTTGTTAGGGGCAAGTCGTTTAGCTCTTGTAGTCTTTACTAGTTGAGGGAGGGGCCGAGGTGGGGCCATAACCACCATGAAAACAAACCCTAGGAATATCTGTATTTTGAGGCTCTTAAAGGCGGACCTGTACAGATATGGAAACGCTCCTGATTGAGTTCCGTGTTTCTTATATAGCCCTTCCACGGAATTTGGTGCACATTATGTGCGGTTAAGGCATCAAATACGATTGACGATATGTACGTGGGACAGTCTATATACGTGCATGTCGGCTCTAGGTGGTGTATCATAGACTTGAGGGCATTACTCTGGTATGAAATCTGATTCGATCGATGGTGGCAGTCCGTATGCTTATGTAGCGTAGTAATGATAGATATATGCGGAACATAAAATTGTTATGTAGATATATGTACGTCACTCCGACGTAGGATGAGGGACTGCATTCATTTCTATGGCATTACGGTGGAGACCATGCAAGTGGGGTACTATGGGGTGTACCTCAATATTGAGGGGTAGCTACATATATACTATATTAGGTTAATCCACTGGGAAGTAAATGAGTACGACGTATGTGTAGGCCTTGAGTGCTGTTAACCCAAGTAACCTAATATAAGAAAATATGATTGAACGGTATATGTAGGATTATCCAAAGTGTATAGTTTAAATCCAGTCACCAGAACTTGTGTTCTGACCCCCTCCTCATAACATACTCGCAGGTTAGATTTGTGGCAGAGACATGACAACTTTGTATACTGGTTAGGCTGTATTATTAATATGGTAAGGCTATGCTTTGATTATATTATATTGTATCCATTCCGCTGTGAGATATTTTCTGAGCTTTGACATATTTTATATTTCTATCTTTTCTGCAGGATACCAGAGCAAACCAACATGAGTTTTGATAGATTAGAATTTTGAAAAAAACTCGCTATGCTATTGAAAGATCATCCTAAAACTGAAGTAAGTATGATATTTCCTTTATTGCTTCCACAATCAATATCAACTCTGCTTCAGAAGTCGACAAAGCTATGATAGACTCCAGTTTCAATCTCCATGTAATCGAGCTTATGCTAAGTGTAAAAACATAGCCTGACACTGACTTCCTAGCATCTCTATTCCTAGCATAATCTGAATCACAGTATCCTTTAAGAGAGATATCGCCATCTACTCCACCATATAATTAGCCCACCGAAGAAGTGCCTCGAAGATATCTAATAATCCACTTCACTACTTACCAATGCTCTTTGCCTGGGTTAGACGTATACCGACTCACTACACTTAGTGCATGGACCAAATCTAGTCCTGTTCACACCATCGCATACATAAGGCTGTCAATAACACTAGAATAAGGTATATAAGCTATATACCTTTTGTCTTCTTCCGATGGGGGACATAAATATTTTGATAACTTCAAATGAGAGCTTAATACCGGTTTGTCTTTCTCCATTCCAAATCGAGCAATGATTTCTCTATGTATTGCGCTTGAGTGAGCCTTAACTCTCTCCGCTTCATATCTATGCTTATCTCCATGCCCAGTATTTATTGTGTATTTTCCAAATCCTTCATGTCAGTCTCTCTACCGAGCTTCGCTTTCAAATCCATAATTCTTACCATACTCCAAGATACAACAAGCACATCATCAACATATAACAACAAATAAATCATACTATCATCACATCTCCTAAAATAAATAAACTAGTCTTTGAACCTTTAAGAGTTTCCTTATGAAAGCAAAAACTTATCAAACTTCTTATACCATAGAATAGGAGATTTCTTTAGTCCATAAAGAGATTAGTTGAGTTTGCAAACATAATCGGGTCTGCTACTATCAGTGAACCCTTCCGGCTGCTTTAAATAAATTTCCTTATCTGAATCATGCAAGAATGCAATTTGGTATCTAGTCATTCTAATTCTATATCATAATGAGCAATTAGTACCGAAAGAATATGAATAGAAGTATTCGTAACCACTGAAGCAAAGATATCATGATGCTTTATCCCCTTCTTTTGAACATATCCCTTTGCAACTAATCATTCCTTGTATCTAAAATTACCATTATTACCGTCTTTCACTCTATAAATCCACTTACATCTTATGCAAACATAAAAACTAATAATTGATATTCATAAATATTAATTAAATTATAACAAAATTAATTAGTTGAATCAGGTTGTAGTCGTAGTATTTTATGGTCAGACCGTGTGTCACTTCGGCGTAAATTCAATCAGGGATTAATATCGAACCATTCAAATATTAATGTTCACACATCACCTTAGAAAGTGGTGTGACTCTATGACCAAATTTATCACTTACGTGATTTAGAAAAAAAAAATCAAATTTTCTTACTTTAAGCATTACTAAATAGTGGTAATTATTTTTGTTAATTCTCTTCATTAAGACTACCTCATATTAAAACTTATGAAATTTGTTAATGGTCAAAAGTCAAGTACCACTATATTCAAATCTGTAGTCAAAATACGAAGTACTCGATTTAATAATTATTACTACTAGTCAAGCTACCGTAGCTACAGACTATGACTTGAGTTGATTTTAATTGACTGTGATACTAACTCCATACAACCGAGGGGATAAATTCTGTGTCGAACAACGTTCCTCTTCTAATGTTTTCACTCGACCTAACAATAGTAGTTTTATGGACTTCCTGTGTGAAGAAGGTTAGCCTATATAACATGTTCTAGGCTTTGTCTGTGCCAGCCTATTGTTATGTAAGCACACCATGTGGTGCTAAGTGAGGGATTGTGGTATCTTTGTACACTTTTTGTCTATATTTTAGTAGTCTAGACATTTGGTTTAGCTTCTTTCTGTAAGCTAGAGTAGTTACAATGGACAGTCCACTCTAAAAACCAAAATTAGTAGTTGGGCAACTGGTCTAACTCCTGCTCTTTACTATATTTATTATTTGTAATAATAAAACGTGTTATGGAACACTATAAAAACTAGTCGGCTCCGCCAAAGAAAAATACTTGGATCACCCCTAGCTCAGCTATAAATTTGTGATTTCATACTTATACATTGGTTTTATTGTGGCATTATTCAAAACAAAATACTTAGTTTTTTCATTAAATTATCCATGAGCCATTGTTTGGAAGGTTTCCAATTTAAATCTCCTAAATTAAGGCTTGAATACGAACTTAATATTGACATATTATACTTGGCAACACTTGTAAAGCTCGAGAATGAACACTACGTCATAAGGAGTTCGTTGTTATTCTTTAATATTTTGTAAATATTCGAGAACACTCTAACCATTTAGTGATCTTTATTTGAATTTGATATTTTCCTTATGTATCAAATACATAAGAAAATTACAATAATGTAGATAATAATTATGGTAATTTCTATTGCTAATGCATAAGAATCCATCTTACGAGTTCCAAACAATTTTATAAGGAGTTTTTACATATTGTTTCATATATTCAAAATATCTAACATCATTTATACTAATTATAAAAGATATAATTTACAAATCCAACATCATGTATTAAACAACCAAACTACATTTTTTTTAACTCGAGTACATCATTAGTAATCATTGATTTGTTGTTCTCATTTTAGAAATATTTTAGTACCTTCAAGGGTCTTTCTTATGGACACCCACTTCCTCTATGATTGAAAAGCAAACTATTTAACTTTTATATAAAACAATACTAGCTCGATTCTCATGCTTATGAAATGATACTGTAGTATCGTTTCATGGATCTTATCCAAAAATTAACAAATGCAATATCACTCTCACCAATTTTAGGACACTTTGGTTGTTATGTGCAGACATTCTATTCTAAGTCACTGTTTAAAATTCTCCATTTCAATACATATGTGCTGAAAACACGAAGTCTTGTTGAGTGATAATTTTGTTACTAAATATGAACTAGCATAAGCACATTAAATGACTAATCTATTATGGTATCAACAAAAGAAAATACGACGTTATTCTTTTTAACATGGCTTAGTATATCCAAATCCATTAGTATATCTGTTAAAGGAACATTTGCAATTAATGGGTCATATCTCTTCTGTTATAACAACCAAAATAATATTTTTATAACGCATTTTGAGATTCTTTTGGATTTGTCCATAATACGATATGATATAGTCAATACTTTAATCAGCAATTTAGAATTATCTATTCTCGACATCGATAAGAAATCCACTAATTTCTCTTTAATGTGTTGGAATACTTATCAGACACCCTATATCATTGTGCTTTTTAAGGCTATGTTAAATTCATTTCATCCCATGTAATCAGTTTCATCTTTGAATCATATCTAAATCTCTTCTAATATTAATAATTTCAAAAAGAAATTTCTCTACGTTGAAGTTGGTATTTGTTAAACAACATTTGTTTCTTAATGCAACATAGTACGTACTCATAAAAACCTTATGAATTTCCTTATGTATGTAATTGATTTATCTTAAATTTATGATATATGTTTTCAAAAGAGATATTGGTTGTAACGACTAGTATTCTACGTATCGGAGGATCGTGAAATATTTATTTTATTCTTATATAAGGTCGTATGGTTGTGTAACTTTGGGAAATGACTACTAGGGCCATTTTTCTACTTTCACCATTATTATTTTTTGAATTTTAACGTGACCATTTTACCTTTAGAGGATCTTGTTTCGTCCATGACTTTTGACTAGTAAGAGATATCGACCTGAAACCACTTCCATTGGATTCAGATGATGGTTTCCCATTCCTAGAGAGTCACATTAAGAAAACGAGCTTACTATTACGGGGGATGGATGAATTAGGTTTTGGAAAGGATTAGGTGGCACGTTTGGGCTTAAATAGGTTGTCCGGATGAGGCTCAATACCCATTTTGGGATTAAAGCATGTGGGGGTTGAACTGGGGGTAAGGGAACGGTTATTTTTCACCTTTCTGACTCTCAAGAAAGGTCTAATTCATCTCTAATGGCCCCCATTTCTCAAATCCACTGTTAAACCCTCTTAAAATATCCAACTACCTAATTAGCATCAAGTCAAATCAATACCAAGAGAAGACAAAAGCTACTACCTTGCACTGGGATCCGAGCTAAAAACATCCCTATTTTGAATCTACCTCCTTTTGGGCGATTAAGGTAAATAATATCATTCTTATTCACTAATTAGGGGTGACTCTCGAGGTGGGTTTTGTGCGAACACACATGCAAAGGAGCATCAATATTCATAACTTTAGTGTTTCATTGAAGAAATGACAAGAAGATGGGTTAGAGCCTGTGCTGTGAGGTCTGATCAGCCCGGACCCCATAGCCCATGCTATAAGGAATGGGTATGGTTATTGGCTATAGTCCATGTAGTGGAAGATAGTGGTAGTCAAATGGAGCCCATGCTGTGGGTCCTACCAGGATCATGACGGATCTGATGAGCTAAAGTAACGAATATTGTCAGCTCAAAGCACCAAGTGAGAAAATGTGAGAATGGTTGCTATGTTTGGGTGGTTGTTATTATTGTGACATGCACACTCCTATTTGTATTTAGTACTGTTGTAACCATATAGTGGAGTACATGATTATGCGTGCTAACTCATTGGATGCAGGGCCAGGTCAGGTATGATTGATCATACTTATTATGATATCCTATATAGTGATTGAGATTACTATCACTCACATCAGACTTTGTCTGACTTGGGGTTTATGCTTTGCTTCTTATTACTCTAGGTTCTCTTAATGAGCAGACTAGGGACAAATTGGTGTGCCGAGTAAGCTGACCGAGACGAGCAGGAGGCTCCCACATATTATATTTATGCTCTTATCCCTGTTACCTTTGTTGATCACTATTTTGGGTATTGGTAGTGTATTTTGATTTAGAGACAATATTTTCGAGATATACCTATATTATGGTATTTATGTTGTGATATGAATCTGCTATTTTGAGGTTTCGATTCATTCATCTTACACTGTCTTGGCTATTTTATAGCATGTCTTATGCTACAATTTTATTTTATTCCATGCTCTGTGAGATATATGACAGGTTATTTGGGATTTTCTTACTTTAACTTTGACGATCGTCTTGTATTAATCGAGCACCACCACAATGCAACTTGCTGAGTATCGGCTGGTACGGGGCGGTCGTAACATTCATCGTTTAATATGATCATTTTCAATATCCTTTAGGGTGATCCATGCAAGATCCATCATATACAATTATTAGGTGTAGTCTTTTGATTCACACAACCTGCCAACTCTTTGACCTAGGTTGTACTATGATTTTTTGCAAACTCTTATCTTATGTGATTCTGTAAACTATTCTTTAAATAGAATTAATTTTATTCTTGTGTTGTACTATCTAAATATCTGAACTTACTAAAAGAAGTAAAATTAACTTCGCTCAATTTAAATTGTACTTTTATAGACGAAGCTTGATCACTCCTTAAAGATATGTCATTATGTATCACAAAGCCGAGGAGTGTCTTTTGACGTAATACACATCGTCGAGTTTTGTTATTGTTGGATTTACCATTTGATCATACGAGCTCTAAACATGTATCGATTTGTATAAAGAATTGTAATTATATAATTCAAGTGCGAAGCCCAACTTATGTACATGATCGAGTTAGGCCTTGAGACTAGCCTCATTGCGATCCCACAAGGCCTTTTAAAATATAAATCGATAGACGACGCATCTCGATTTAAGATCACAGGTTTTTGGGTTTGCTTGAGAATAAATTAATAAAACAATAATTGTTTAAAACCCAATCTCTTCATAAATAAGTTATACAGTAACCAACCACCACTACTCATTTCCATATTACTATTCATGTAATCAACAGCCAGAATTGCATTGCCAAAATGAGGTCGAGTTAGGTGGTGGCTTGAACATGAAAAACACGTGCATGGTGAGGAGAATGCATATGTATGTTTGAATCGAGTCGTGGTGGAGCGAGGAGGAACCCCACCTATCATCTTATTTAGGATAAAAGTTCAAATGAGTGGGTTTGAACACAACTAAAATTTGGTCCTAAATAAAGCAACATTCTCTTAACAATTCAACAATATATACAATAAAAGGTTGAGGGGGTAGTTCTTTATTTTCCCATTTCATTTACTATTGTCAAGTAATATTATCATGTAACTCCATAAATGCACAACTTCATTATTTGTAAAATTATTAAGAATGATAACTAAATCCTCACTGTTACAAACTTATCATGGTATCTGAGCATCAACGCAGAACAACAAATTCGATTATGTAAATCCTCTATTCTAGTCTGTGTGTTGGGTATATATTATCTCTCCTCAATTATGCTATCATCATCAAAAATATTATCCTCCTCTGAATCAATTTGCAGTCTTGATCACAAGATCAAGAATTCTATTCTTCATAATTTGTTATCCCTAGATCAATTTTTGGATTGAACTTGGTTGTTAATAGTGCTGATCATCGTAGTTTTATCCCCCCTCAGTTGACCATTGTTTTTTCCATAATAGTTGGAGATAACTCTATAGCCTTTGAAAGGTCATCACCAACGGATGACAATGCATATGAATGCTCATACAATCATCGAAAATCTACAAATGAACAAAAAAAAATTGTTAACCCAAAAATCAGATCATCTCAATTCAACTAGATGAAGGAAACTATTTACGATGGAAAGTTCAGATATCTACTACATTGACTGAATACGGTCTTGAATAATTCATCAGTGGCACCCTAGCTATTCGAGCTAGATTCATTCCTGAAAAAAACGAGAATCTTGTTATGAATAAAAATTCACTCACTACAAAAGACAAGACAATCTCATATGCTCGTGGTTGTTCTCATGAATCGGTGCCGCACTATTACCTCAAATCATAGGATGCAAAAGTGCTCAAGAAATATGTGACATAGTGGGAAAAAAATTCAACACTCGGTCATCAGCAGCTCAGTACTATAAGAAAGGATTCCATGACAATGCATGAGTATTTAATAAAAAAGTAAGGCTCTATGCGATTTACTTGATATGGCCTGCTACAAGGCGATTGAAGCAAATTATGTTTTGACCATTCTAAGTGGTTTAGATGATGAATATGAATCAATCATCACAATGTTATCCTCTCAAGCAATCGCATCACCCATTTAACATGTTCACTCAACCCTAATAGCTCATAAAAGAAAAATTCATATCAAGAAAGCAGTATGTATGAATATACTATCAATCATGCCTCCATAAGCAAAAACAAAAATCAAGAAAGAACATAAGGCAACAAGATCGAACAAAATAGTCAAAGAAGTGGTCAAAGCAATAGAGGTAGAGGACAGGGAAGACTCAATGACTCATATCATACTAGATGTTAAATTTGTGAAAAGTTTGGCCATACTGCCAATAAATGCTATTTTAGATTCGATCAATTTTTTTCACTAGATCAGCAAAATAGTAACAACAATCAAAGATTGGATTATCTAAATGCTAATGTTGTACAAATGAGTTTAGAAAACAGAGTTTGAAGGCTTAAGAAATCAAAATGATGCAGAGGCACTAATAAGAAGGGATGACATTTAATATGAAGATTGGTTTCCTGATTTTGGAGCATCAAACCACACCATAAGCAATCTAAACAATCTAAATCTGGAAAATAGAAAATATAAAGGGAAACAATCTATTTTTAGGGAAATAGAACAACTGGAAGAACCACACATAAGCGCTGCTATATTGAAAAGCAAAAGAGAATTATACTTAAAAAATCTACTGAGAGTGACTGAAATTAAAAAAATATGAGCGTGTCACAATTTGCCAAAGATAATCAAGTTTATTTTGAATTCTTTCCAGAACACTATTGGTAAGGGACATACTCAATAAATAAATTTTAATATAGGGTAACATGCATCATGGATTATACACTTTCAACCTGATGAAGAATATTAAAAATACTGATAGAAGACCTTTGCGCAACTTTATGAACACTGGATGTAAAAATGATAAGACTATACCAAACTTATGGCACTGTAAATTAGGGCATCCAAGCATAATGTTGCAAGGCAAATATTGAGATATAATTAATATCAAATTTGATAACATATATGTTCCATTCCATATATATATGTACCTCTTATCAAATACGTAAGTATCGTAAATTACCACTTCCAAACTCTCAAATTAAATGTAAAAATCCTATGAAAATGGTAGTTGTTGACATATGGGGTCCAGCCCCAATTAATTCTTATTATGGGTTCAGTTATTATGTTCCTTTTGTTAACTCATATTCAAGATTCCACTGATTTATTTTTTTAAGTCAAAAGCAAAAAGTAAATGTTGTTATTCATTTTGTAACACAAGTAGGAAGAAAATACAACAATCAAGCTAGAAAAATTCAGATAAATTTTGGAATAGAGTTCAAACCACTAAATAGATTTTGCATAGACGAAGGGATTACTCATAGAATGATTTGACCTAATACTTTAAAGAAAAATGGACTTATGGAGGGAAAGCACCGACACATTTTTGAGACTGGTCTAACTCTCTTAGCACAAACCTCTCTGCCATCAATTTCTGGCCTAGTGCATTTGATACAAGTGTTTTTCTCATCAATAGGCTACCAAATAGGGTCTTGCAAAATATAAGTCCGCTTGAGAAGTTATTTAACATTAAACCAAATTATTAGTTATGAAGAAACTTTTGGTGCTTATGTTTCCCAAATCTAAGACCATTTAACACTCACAAACTAAGCTTCTGATCTGAACCATGCACTTTTCTTTAATATTCTCAAAATTAGAAAGAATACAAGTGTTTTACCAACAAAGCGAAAATAATTGTTTCTAGACATGTTTCCTTTAATCGGGACAATTTTCCCTTTGCCATATGTAACACCCCGTAATTTTAACAACACTAAAGATGATAAAATTAAAGAATATTAATTAAATATTCAGAATTAAGTATGAAGAAGATATTAAGGTTTGAAGTTTGTATACATATAAGTCAGCTATATATATATAATAAGCTCATAATTCAACATCATTTCAAATTCGAAGGAGAAAGATCTGGGAGGGAATCGGACCCGTTGAGGGTCGACACCGTAAGGGGGTGTCGACACCCCTCCCCGATCTGAACCAGGATCATTTCTGTATACGTGGACTTGTTTTTAGACCAGACTAGTGACCCCTAGGCTATAAATAAGACCATATTCTCGTTGTTTTATTCATTCTAAAACAATGGAGAATTAGATGTTGCCTCTACAAAGATTGAGAATAACCTTTTCTTTTTCAATAATCAAGTCATTCAAGTGTAGAGATCTGTGATTCAACATATGCAACCCCTCTTCTATTTCTTAGATCCAATCACAGTGAGTCTATGTTATTTTTAGATCCAAATACTTAAAAGAAAATCTTGACATGACTATAACTTGGATCCAAGCCTATGACTATTTGAATCATATCAAATCTGCTATAACCTGTGTATCTAATTTATTATAACATGACTATGAACTAGATCTAAGCCTGTACCTATTTATCATGTCAGATCTATCATTGTTTGCAAATCTAGTTCACTATTAAATCTCATCATGCATGTTCATATTATGTTTGTAGCTAAATCAGGTTCTAGTGTCACCATAAATCTATTAATAGTTGGGTATCTAATTCATTGTTTAGATTTCATCATGCCTGTTTACGATGTCCTTATTATGTTAGAATCAGTTCTATTATTGCATGTTCATCAGATCTGTTCCTATATGCCTATCTTGTTATTGTGCCCAACTTTGTCACTATATGTTTATTAGTTGCTATGCTTATTTTTGCCATTATATGTCAATCTTATGAGTATGTTCATTTTTGTCCTCTTCCCTTCTTCTTTTCCCTTTTATTTTTATATCCAGGCTACCTTCGAGCCTAGGCATGCTGCTGAAATATGCAAACGCATGAAATTTGGAACGAGGGGAAAATGTTAAAATTTGGGCATAACTTGAATTAAAATGTGGATTTAGGCATGAACCAAAATTGTGATTAAAGACCTTAATTTGGGGCATATGATTCATTATGAACATGACTTGGGAAAGAGGCATGAAAACTTACAATGACATAGGAATAATTGGTTAATAATGGAAATGCCTAGAATTATAGTAATTAGAAACTGTAACTGCGCTTAGACACGAGGTTAGATTACACTTGTGGTAGATGTCTGCCAGGAACCGACCAGCATATCCAGCGACCACAAGTGGTGAATCTTATGTGAGGGGTCTAAGTGCATAAAACACGTGACATGCTAAGACACGACGTTAAGTCCAACTTATGGAAGAAGTCCGACCGGAACCGTCCGGTATATCCAGCTTCCACAAGTTGTAGGCTTAATTTGGGAGGTCTAGCGCATTATAACCATAAATGAATATGGTAATGAACTGTAATACTTAACCTAGTTGAATCTATAGGGATTGTATGAACTTGTTAACTTGAGTAAGGGTTAAGTAAACTTGTATGAATCAGTGGGAGGGTTAAGTATATCTTGGGGGTGGTGGGTAATATTTATAAATATAGGCCCACAAACTTAACCAGTAGGGTTATGCTATCTTTTACTCTAGTATGGCATAACCTATGGAAAACCTAGTAGTGGGGATGCAAGCGTAGGGGGAAGCTTGTAAAATCTTGTGTGTGGGACCCCTTTCAGTCAGTAACCCATATATAGGTATCAAACGAGCACTCTGAACTAGGTCGGAGTCGGGGCAGCTTATTGGGCTGATTGTAAGAGTTCCAAATGTAGGGGACAGTGTGGGCGGCGCATACCGACGAAGTCATGTGCATGCATGGGTTCGGCAGAGGAAGCTAAGACGCCGTGACACTTGTAAATATGGTTGTGCACATCCTGAAAACGAAGGGTTGCCACTTTAGGAAGTGATACATCCTACTGTGGGGCCAGCACAGGGTATCTATGGAGTAGGGAGCCGATCGGTTGGGGTAGTAATTAGGGTACATCTAGACTCTGGTATGTTTAGGAGCCTATTAATACCCTTAGGAGTAACTCCGGTATGTTTAGTTGGGCTGTCTGTAGATTGTATGGGGTTAAACCTCTCACTAGAAGTGCACCTAAGTCTATCATTTTGTAGTGTTGGGATCATCTCATTCTGGTTATAATAGTATTGGTGCAGAGAGAGAGAGAGAAGGAAAAGTGTTAAAGAAGCGCTATTTATTCTATACTGTTTATCCTGTATACATTGTCATACCTGCCTTATATGCTGTTATCCTCTTATCCAGTTTATATTCCTGTCATGATGCTTTTACTTATTTATATGCTGAAAGTAACTGGACTCGCCAGACTTATTTCTGACCTATTTTGTTTCCTCTTCTTCCTCTTCCGCCCCCCCCCCCCCCAACCCTCCTGGCTCTCAGGGTGGGAATACTCAAGCTTGATCAGGATTCTGCTTAGCTTTGCTTGGAGATGCTGAGATGTATTGCTCGATTTCTTGTCTTTCTACCATGGCTATGCTTTTGGGATATTATTCTCTTTTCATTATTATTGTACTTTGATGATTTAAGTATAAGACAAAAGTTTTAAGATTGATGTATTGGGCTTTATGTATTTCAGACTTATGATGTACTATGTTTTGAACCACGATGTTTTTTGTTTAAATAAAATTTTAAATTCCGCTGCTATTTTATATAAGTCTTGTAATATTTCTGTTTCTGTTTACCTATAGCGCTACACGTAATTTAATGCATTCTCTTAATGAGTGACATTAACGGACGTGGGGTGTCACACCTGGTATCAAAGCTGAAGGTTACCCGATTGGATAAAAGATTTTAAAAATTGTTTTCAAAAAGGTTTTAAACGAAAGCATTTTCAAAAAGAAAAGTCTGTTTTGAAAAACATATTCCCCCAAAGCCATATGTAATATATTTTGATTCTCTGTTTGAATCCCTTTCCTTTTCTTTTCCACATGTCTGGGGAACCTAATATTCATAAGGGCGTTACGATACAAGGCTGGTTCCGTAGGTATCTTGAGGCCACGTCTCCTACTAGAGGTCAAGCAGACGTTCCTCCCCCAGCTGCACCTGTTGTTCCTCCTCCCCCTCCGCCATGCAATGAAAATTTCTCTAAGATATGCAAAGATTTCTATTCTATGGGAGGAAAGCCATTCCGTGGAACCGAAACTTTCGTAGAGGCAAGAAATTGGATAAAAGAGATGAAGGATCTGTTTGGAATTTTCGAAGTGGACATCGTAGGAAGATTCAGTTGGCCGCCTGGCTGCTGAAAGATGAAGTTTCGTTCTGGTGGAAAGTGACACAAGTAGGGTGTCCCGTAGAGACTCGGGATGATTTCCGATAGAGGTTTGAGATGAAGTTTCTTTCTCAAGCTGAGAAATGCATGCAAATGGAAAGGTTTCTGACACTCATGCAAGGAGGAATGATTGTCAAAGAGTATGTTAACAAATTTAATCAACTGGAGAGGTTTGGGTTGGAGCTTATGGATACTCCATATAAGAAAGCTTTGCGATTTGCTAGAGGACTGAATGAACCCCTTCATGGGTTGGCTATGTCTCATATTCCGATGGGGGCAACTTTTGAGAGGCTTGTTGATGTGGCATTGATGGATGAGGAAGATAAAGGTGAAAAGAAAGAAGCTAAGAATGAGGAAACACAAAACAAGAAGGTGCGGCCTAAGAAAGGACAACAACAAAAGAAGGGCAGAAAGGACAGCAAGGCTAGGGATAAGAGGAAGTGCCATAATTATGGATTCGAGGGTGATTTGATCAAGGACTGCAAAAGAAAGGAGAATGCTTGTTTCAGTTGTGGAGAAGTCGGACGCTTTATTAAGGAGTTCCCGAAGAAGAAAGAACAAGGTCAAAGGGCAAGATCTTCTGGAAGGCAAGTGCATGCTCTCGTGGCCAGTGCACCAGACAGAGGTAGGAAAGTTTCTGTGGAAGGTTTGATTTCTCTTTTCAACCATCCTATTTGAAACACCCCACCTCCGTTAAGGTCACTCACAAAGGGAATGCCTTAACTACGGTGGAGCACTTTAGGTAAAAGATGCAGATAAATTACAAGACAGACAAATAAAGTCATTTTATAAACAACTTAATTCAGTCAAGGTTTTACAACAATTGAGTCAATCATACTTAAAAATATTGCATAAAACTTCTGTCTTGATTCAAAAACTTCCAAGTATATAAGAATCATAAAATGACAATGATACTCCCCAATAAAGCATGAGCCAGCCATAGCAGTGGAAAAATAGAGAAGTACATCGACTATCTTCGAGCATGGAAAGAAAAATGAGCCAAGTGGTAATATTCCCTCCCTGCGAACAGGGGGGAACGGAAGAAAAGAGGCGAAAACAAACTAGGTCAGAGATAAGTCTGGTAAGCTCAGTGACTTTTAGCATGTAAACAGGTAAAAGCAACATGACATGAATAAACTGAATATAAGACAATACCGTGATAACAGGGATAACATGATAACATAAGATAAGCATAAGGTATGACAAGGCAAGATAAACTGAATGCACTACTACTCTTTCTATGCTTCGCTACTACCCTGTTATTCTGATTTTTGTATCTTTGCACCACCTAACTAGTGTCCCAACTAGTAATCTGTATAAAATGATAATATGATAACGTGATCCCAATCCCCGCAATTGTGGTAGCCTTCAGGTGTACATTTATTATGAGGATTCCACCTCAATCTGCCTAATTGCCATGAATGTGTTATATGTACCCTTACTACCCTATCGATCGGCTCCCTACTTCAATCCTTATGATAGCAACCCGACACGATTCAAGATGCACAGTGTATTACTACTAGTATCCAATGCCTGCTTTTTCCCACTCCGGAGTACGTGCACGCCCGTAAACCATCGAAACCTACACTAACGTACCCCCTGCCGCTATTTTGACTGCTTATAATCAGTCCAGTAATCATGCCCCACCCTGCCTAGTTCAGGGTACCATGATACATCTATGTGGGTTACTGCTGAAATGGGTCCTCTTTACTAGGGTTTCCTACTGGTTAAGTTTGTGGGCCTATATTTACTAATATTACCCACCAACTTGATATGTACTTAACCCTCCCACTGATTCAAGCATGTTTATTTAATGGTTAAGTTTTGTGGGCCTATATTTACTAATATTACCCACCAACCCGATGTGTACTTAACCCTCCTACTGATTCAAGCATGTTTATTTAATGGTTAAGTTTTGTGGGCCTAAATTTACTAATATTACCCACCAACCCGATATGTACTTAACCCTCCTACTGATTCAAGCATGTTTACTTAATGGTAAGTTTGTGGGCCTATATTTACTAATATTACCCACCAACCCAATATGTACTTAACCCTCCCGCACATTATGTCATATTGGTTAAGTGTTATCCATTCATGTTAACTTAACCCACCCATTCATCGTGTCATGTTGGTTAAGTGTTTCTCATTAACTTAACCTCGTTCGTACATCAAGTTATATTGGTTAAGTGTCATCAATCAATTCAAGTTAACTTAACCCATCTACTTTTCATGTTACTTTGGTTAAGTGTTGCCTTCTTGTGTTAACTTAACCCTACCACAAATCAAGTTATATTGGTTAAGTGTTGCCCTCTTGTTTCAACTTAACCTTACCACAAATCAAGTTATATTGGTTAAGTGTTTCTTATTACTTAACCCTACCCATTCATTATGCTATACCGGTTAAGTGTTTCCTATTAACTTAACCCTAGTCATTCATCTTGTTATATTGGTTAAGTGTTTCCTATTAACTTAACCCTAGTCATTCATCTTGTTATATTGGTTAAGTGTTTCTCATTAACTTAACCCTAGTCATTCATCTTGTTATATTGGTTAAGTTAACCCTAGTCATTCATCTTGTTCATTAGCATTAATTGATTTATTAATGCACCAACCTCTCACATTAGATATGTGTTGTTGCGGTTACTGGATGTGCCGGGCGGTTCCGGGCAGTTTTACACCACAACTCAATCTAACCTCAGGTTTTTCTTGGGCATGATGCACTAACCTCTCACATTAGACAGGTGTTGTTGTGGTTACTGGATGTGTCGGGCGGTTCCAGGCAGTTTTACACCACAACTCAATCTAACCTCGGGATAGGCACGTTCATCTCTTCTCTAATTTACATGTTTATAGTACATGTCCAAGTCTAGATTCTATTTGCTAATTATCCAAATTTCACAAAAACTGGTCATGCTACAATTCTCAAGTTATGCCCGATTAAGCCAATTACAAGTTATTACTCAAAATAGGTTACACCCATTCTTCCCAAACTTGCAATAATAGTCATGCCCAAAATAACTATACATTATGTATGGCGTCCCAAATCAATAGTTAAGCCCAAGCTAGATTTAATATTCCAATTTATAGTTTATGCCCAAAACTAGGTTTTTCATGCCAAATTTCATACTTTGTCGTTCATGCCAATTCTAGGTTCAATATGTCAAATTACATATTCCATAATTCATGTCAAATTACCCCAAATTGCATCTTAACAGTCATGCCATAATACATGTTCTAAATTATGCCAAATAAATGTCAAATTCATGTTATACCCAATTACCCTCGCATTCATAACGTACGTATTTCGAGATTGAACGCAAGATTCATGAAATAAGCGGAGAAACAATATGGAACATAAGAGGCATAAGAATAGGCATATAACGATAAGAACTATTGGTCCAATAAATTTGATATAACAAATTGACAAGTTTTGCATAGAATACATTGCAGGCATATAGATATGATATGAATATCATTATGAACCATCACAGATGTATAGGCTTGACAAGAGTTATATCATGAACTTAAACAGGATTACAATTCCGATATACAACAAGGATAGATATGATTGGACCAATTACATAGTCAATAATGATTCCCAAAGGCATATACAAGCACGGATTCAAATGAAAGGATTACTTACATCAGGCATAAATCTAATGGATTAGATTTGAATAACATCGCAGGCATAAATCTAATAGATTAGATTTGATAAATCTGAGAGGATTATCTCATAATCAAGTATAGCTTGGATCCAGATTATTACATGCCAAGAATTTCAATTAAGAATTCACATCTGAAAGTAACTTGAACTTACAAAAAGAGAATGATTCTTGTATTTCTGGGATCTGTTTTATGAAACTGAAAAGCAATCCCTTGACGAAGACTATCTAATTTTGATTTGATTCGTAGCTCCTAACTTGCTTTCTAGTTGAAGAAGAAATGGTGGCTAGGCTAGGACGATCATGGAAAGCATGGTGACTCCTTGGAATGAATTTGTGTGATTTTGGGTTGAGGACTAGGGTTGATTTTATAGAGGTTTAAACTTATGTGAGTTGTTAGATTATCCTAGGAGCAATCACTACCGTCCAGACTAGATAGAGTTATCCAGAATTGCCACTTATGCCCTTGTGACTCATCAGCAAGTCAGAAAAGACTCATCAGCAGGTCAGAAAATCATCACTATTTGGATCTGGGCGAGGGGGTATGTCGACCCCCAGGTCGACCTGGATAGGGGAGGTCGACCCCACGGTCGACCCCCTGGTCGACCTGGCCTGGGGCGGGGAAAATCCCGCCTAGCCCGCTTCTTAGTTTTCGTTTGAATTTTGAATTTAAATCTGAGCTGTTTTAATTTATTTAAATTCCTAAAACTTCTAAGGGCCATAACTTCCTCATACGAGTCCGATTTACGAAAACTTGGACTCTATTCCAGGCAGAATTCCGAGATGAACGCAATGGCATAACCATTTCCCTTAATTATTCTTTTAAAAATTAAGTATACTTTAATTTGTTAGCTTGACGTTCATAGAAAATACGGGGTGTTACATTCTCCCCTCCTAAAAGGATTTCGTCTCTGAAATCTTCAAGTTAGGAAGAACATATATCCTACCATCCAACCATCCATCTACTCAACCATCAAACACAGGCATCCACTGTCTTCAGAAGGTTTCTAATGCCGTATGAACATATGCAGAGTGTGTGTATATGTTTCTTATCTAATGCAAAATCAGATGGTCTACTTATCCAGTTGATGATAGGATAAGTAGTTGACACATATGGTTAACTAATCCTCTAAAATACATACAGATGTGTTTTATATGGGTATATAGTGCATAAGCCATGACACATATGTAATTGACATATCAGTTAAAACAGATTTTAAACTTAAATGCATATTGTCTATGTACATATATTTATGGTGATAAATACATTGTATATTCAGATTTCAAAACTACAGGAAATTAGATTTCCAGTTAGATTTCAGTCTTATGCTATATGTATAAGTAGTTGTCTAGAAACAAAAAATTGGCAAAAGAATATTTTAAAATCTTAATATCTCTACTGTACATTTGTAAATGACTTATTTACAAGTATGACTTGTAAATTGACCATTGTGTATATGTGGAATTTTTTCTGAATGTAAAGTGGTTTACATTAATAACATGATTTTGTTTGAATAATGATTCAGTGTATAAAGATACACTACTGGTTATATAAATACAAATATGATTTGTTGTTGTTATTATTATTAATTTTAGTATTTTAATGTGATGTCTTGTTACTAAAATAACTTTCCCATTTGATATCAATTATGAAATGGATAAGTGGATTGATACTTGATACTGATTCAAATTTTAAAGGCTATACATGTGACTGTATAATCCTTAACCTATAACCATATACAAATACGTATATATCTATATATATATGATATATATATATTGTATGGTTTTAAAATGAGTGTAATATATATATAGTTTTATGGATGAATGCAAATGTGATTTGTTGATTTGTATTCACCTAAGTTTTGCTGGGTACAAAATACATTATATACATATATATATATATATATATATATATATGATATATAAATATGTATATATATAATAATGGAATCCATAATACAGTTATGATTTTATAACTACAACACATTTGATCTGTTGATTATTATAAAATCTAAGCTGTCATCATCACTAAACAGTATAACATTTATTTTTTTTATCAATAACCAATACACAGATTGGTCAATTTAGTTTTGCATTCCTTTTGCCATAATTAATCTATATATTAATCTGTGTGATATGAAGTCCATCAATGCTATATGCTTGACATGCCTTGTTTATATTATCATGATTGTATGAATTTTGATTTATGATTGATGCAAATATGATTTGCAACTAAATTGTTTTGTTATAGACAATTTGATTGTACATACATACATATATATATATACATATACATTTATGAATGTTGATCTAACTAATAAGCAATCTGCTGATTAGATAATTAAACAACATTTAATTCCTGAGCATTCTGCAAAACATATAAGCAAAATCTGGTAATGATTTCATATTTTATACAATTCCTTCTAATCTGAAACCTAAATCCTATATATATAAAGTCATGTATACTGATACATGTATAATATTGAATAGTATCAATTGAATCAGTACAAAGTTCATAGATTAATGCATATATATATATACACACACACATATTTGATGTATATATGTAAGTTATTGCATATGAGTAATACATACATTTGATGTATGTATTTTAATTATTGCATATCATATATACATTTGATGTATATATGTTATTAACGCATGTAGTCGTGTATATAATATATTTGATGTATTCAACTTTTTATAACCTCATCGATTGAAAATGTTTCATAAATGCAGGAATTATAATTACTGAAATTGTTTCAGCAGAAAAAGGATCAACTCAAAAGAAATGGCACATTTTCGCAGAAGCAGATAATGCATTTTTCTGTTTTGGTTGAAACTGTACAAGACAGTGAAAGCCAATATTTGTAAAAGTTATTAAATATGCATAAGCTTTCAACTTGTATGTAATACCTAATTCTATGTGCAAACATGTATTAACGTAGAGCAGTTCTGTAATGATATTGTACTAAGAAGGTCAGATCCTTTATTTGTATACATATATGAACATATATATATTTGTATAACGGATACAAGTGTATGACTTGTTAGAGGCAATATGTGTATGATTTTGAAATTACTAGAATTTAATTTTGTTTATGAGAGAAGATTGAATATGTACATTTAACATATATAGTTTTCTATTATATAAAAGGGGTCTGGCTGTATATATCTGTTGCTAGTTTAGATTGGTCATGCGGAATAATTTCAGTTTTGAATTATAATATGGGGCATCACACATGTATATGAACAAATGGCTTGATATGATAATTACATTTGTAAATGAACCTTTATTCCTTGTTTTACTGGGTAATGTTCACTTGCTTATTCATGGATATGTGTATTAACCTATCACTCAGTTCATTAGAAATAATTCGCTCATGAATACTATTTACATGTTTGTACATGTGAGATGCAATGCAAAATTTTGAATTTTAATAATCATTTTTTTTGAAGTGTTCAAAAGAAATATAGGCAAGATTCCTATATAATGTTGAATTTAAAATAAATATAAATTTGATTTATATACTTTATTTAAATTAATGTTATGAATATAAAATACATATATTTGATATATGTAAATAACTCTAATATTGTTTGCCACTACGGATTAAAAAATTCTCTTTATAGCAAATTTTGTTATATTAAATCATGGTGAAGTCTTCCAATAGTACACGCATCAATATCCAATGTCACTGGATGTAGGTAACACCAAAGCGTTGTGCATCTTTTTATTTTGGTTATATGAGGTAGGAGTAATTGTGGTGCTTCGACTGTATTATTGAGTTTGATTTAACTAAGGATGCATAATAGGATTATGGCCTTAGAGACAATAACATGTATTATTCTATATCTTGAGCAAATGAATAATATTGAACAAAATGTTCATTATGCGATCCAAGAATTATATATACGATATAATTGACATAAGATGTCTACCTAAAAGTTTGTGTTTTGGGGATTAGCCAAAGCTAGGTCAAGGCATGACTAGATATGGATCTTGGAACACCATTATATATATACCGATATGTATATATAAACAGAGGGATGTTAATTTGAGTGGGAGCGTATTTTAGTTTAAATAGTACATTTATATTAATATAAATTTTAATTGTAAATTTTTTATTAAATGAATATTAAGAATCAGTTATTATTTATTGTCTACTGTAGATATTAAATAATAAATAACTCTGATAATTTAAATTAATCCTTAAGAAGGATAAATTGAATTAAATTTCTTGACTAATATTAAAATTTGAGGATTGTCCTCAAACAAATTTGAAAGTAATTGTTTTTCAAACATCGAAGATCTAAAACAAAGCTGAAGTATGACTTCAACTGAATAAGATATAAATGTTATAATGATCTACTTATTCATTTCTAGAATTAGATACTAGATATAAATCACATAAAATGTATGTTGATTTACAGAAATTGCAGAATAAGTAGAAATCTGATAAAAGAACAAGTGGACTTACAAATGGAAATGAAGCAAATGTTGATAGATTATCCATAGTAAGTTGATTCTTGTTGAATATACTGGCTTAATTAAATAAATAAAATAATTGTTATTACCAAATTCCACTTAAAATAAATGTTATATTATATCTTGTTTAGACAAGTTTAAATTTCATTTGTAATAAAATAATAATTGTTATTCATTTTATTTAAATGAAATATTGTATGGAATTTCACAAATAGTTAATGATATTTGTAAATCCTTAACTATAATGTACTGGACATTAATAATGACTGGATTAAATTTAGTGATTTAAATCCAATATACCTTTAGTATTACCAGTTAGCACTATAAACAAGAAAGCATATCAAAACTCCATAATGATGGAATTTTGAGATCATTTGATTTTGAAGTGTATGAAGAATACAGATCTTGTTTATTAGTCAAAATAACTGGATCCACTTTCACTTGACACAGTGATTGAGTGATAAGTATTGGGTATCGTACATAATGATGTATATGGAGCAATGAATATATAAACTAGAGGCGGGTTTTATTACTTCATTATATTTACTGATGATATCAGTAGATACGGATCCGTGTATCTTATGATACACATACCAGAATCCTTTGAAAAATTCAAAGAATTCAAAGTGAAGTTAGAAACCAATTTTGATAGAAAATAAATTCTCTTTGAAAGGACTAAAGAGAATATTTAAGCCAATTAATTAATGATTGTCCATATGAG
The DNA here is from genome assembly GCA_030737875.1 of Allium sativum. Classification (NCBI taxonomy): domain Eukaryota; kingdom Viridiplantae; phylum Streptophyta; class Magnoliopsida; order Asparagales; family Amaryllidaceae; genus Allium; species Allium sativum. Next base: position 784,586,170 of record CM060916.1, on the reverse strand, counting down.
TTTGAAATTATTTCATAACTTACTCCATCTAGAAGACCATATTGAAATGGTATGTCTGAAAGGAGATATCGTACCTTATAAGATAAAATACGATTAATGATAAGTCATATAGAACTTCCAATAAATTAAATTGAGAACAACTAAATTAATCCTACTAAAACAAGTCTTAAGACACCATATAAGATATGGATTAGGAAATGTCCTAATATGTCTAAATGCGCAGATTTGGGATGTATGGCGCTCGTTAAACGTCATTCCTCTGATAAGATCGAACCCAAATCAAAAAAATATTTTGTGGAATATCCAAAAGAAGAAAATGGATATTAATTCTATAAATCCTCTGAGAATAAAATGTTTATTGCTCAAATTGGTATCATTCTAAAGGAGAGTCAGTCTCTAACATACCGATGAGAATAAAATAGAATCTGAAATGTCTCAGAGACCCCAAAATACCATTGAATCTTGTATAGACAAGAAATTGAGTGGGAGTGACACAATAATTACAATGATATATATTGACAACACATTAATTATTGTGAATAATGTTATTTTTAAAACAAGAAATAAATACTGATTCTAAGAAAAAAAATGTTTGGATTAAGAAGTCCATAATTGAACTTAATTCATTGTTGATTCAATGATATACATTGCGATAACAATATGGCTGTTGCTCAGGCCTAAAACATTAAACTCATTATCGATCCAAACATATATTTAAGAAATATAATTCCTATGTGAAGTTGTTCACAGAGGAAATGAACATATCTGCAAAGTTACAAACATTGTAATGTTGCAAACCTACTGAATTAAACTCTGTCACAACAGAAGTTTAATAGTCACACTAGTTTCATGAGTATATGATATGTGAATGATTGACTCTAGTGCAAGTGGGAGATTGTTAGAGTTTATGCCCTAGAGGCAATCCATTTGATGAGATTGATAACAATGTTGTTGTTATTGTTTTATTTGGAATAAAATAATATTCTGTTATATTATGTTTACTATGTAATATAAATGTTAATATAATAGAAGTCCTTACAACTATAATACGGAATTATATAATTCGAGTAAGACCTGAATTTGAGATTATATAATATGACAAGTATTATAATTCTTAAATGTCCCTAGTCGAGTTTTACTGTTTATATAGGACAACAATAAAGCGTTGAGACTAATATATTGATTGACTGATGTTCACATCTCATTGATCATTAATATACGTGATATTAAAGTCAAGATATAAATACATATTGGAGAATAGCGTATTGGGCGACCCACCATGAGATAACTACATGGAATATAATTAACAATATCATAAGTTATTCTCATAATGAAAGTGATGTAATGATCCTCAGACCTGAAATCATTATAATTTTATTTGAGGATATTTGTATTTTGATATTATCTAAAGTTATTCGTAACAGAGTAATGATAACGGTGATTATTGGATACATCTCGAGTCGAATAGAAATTATGAATGATTTAGATGGAATTTAACCCTACGATACATTTGTAGTGATATCCATGGGCCTCTTGATTGAGTGAGACTGTGAAATGCATGGCCGTGCTCAAATATTGATTTGTTTAAAACATTCTACTCATCGATCAAGAAAAACGGATTAAGTTATAAAGAGGATGATATGATCCATGCCTCTAGTTTAATCTTGGATATATCGGTTAAAAGGATTAAATTATATTGAGACACTATTCACAAAAGGTTATATCGAATCATTGATATTATTGTAACTTGGGTAGCAGTGATGTATTACTAGATGCCGCTCACTGTTTACAGTTTAAATGTTTAAATTGTTGACAACGTTATGATAACCTACAGGGTCACACATATGAACGTTGTATAAGGTGAGAACATTAAATAAAAGGAAATAAAAGGTTTGACCATTTCTTTTATTTAAATAAGGGAGAACAAGTCTATGGTTTTATCTAAGATACCGGATGTAATGTTATAAAAGAAAGGTGCCGACCTTTTCATATTTGAAAAAACTTTACAATACCGAAGTAAAATAAAACCCTAGAAATCCTAAATCGGTTAGTACCGATTCACCTTCCCTCGATTTGATTTCGAGAACGACGTTTGTGGATACCAATAGAGGGCCGACGCTCTGTCTTGCCTTTGATTCGATCGATCAAGTTTCTTCATGGCGGCGATTCGCTTGTTTCTTCATCAGGGAAGGTATGAGTTCTAACCTAATTCTGTTTCGATTTCAATTTTATTGCATAGATCCGCGAATTTAAGTGTTAAATCGATAATTAATTTAGGGTTTCCATTAGATCTAGTTTCCGTAAATTACTTACAAAATCAGGCGGTCTACTTATCCAGTTAACCTCCTTAATGCGAATCGTGAGAGTGTCATGCATCCAATATGTATGCAAATATCCCTAATCATGTAAATACTATATGTGTGCATATTCACTCATCCATATGCAACATCCATATGATAACACATCAAGTTTCAACCCATATACAAATACATTCATATGCATATGCAATATGAAAGTGACTGAGCCGATCTAGTGCCAAATGTGTGTGTATATGCATCCGCGAGCATCCACTAGCAACCACTTTCAACCACTTGCAACCATCAATCATAACATGTTTCAAATACATGTTTACATCCATTGGCTTCTACCTAAGGATCGAAGATATGAGCTAGAGGATATATTTAAAAGATAAAGACTAGCATGCAAATAAACATTAAAAAAATGGAACCAAGGATATACCCTTAAAAAGGGTATGATGCGCGTATCTAGTCTTTAGTCTTCTAAATCGCATCTTCTTGAGCTTCACTCCACTGTACCTTAGCTAATTTAACTTCACGATTGCGAAGCTTCTTGACCTTCATTTCCAAAACCCACTAGTAAAGATAGGACCTTGATCACTTACTATGCTAGAGGGTATCCAATGTAGTCGAACTATCTTTCCAAGATAAACAGGTGTTAATCATGATACCAAGTGTATATACTAAGATGATTAAAGGTCTCTCCTCTACTTAGCTTATCCATCTTGTCACAAATCTGAGGGTCTAAAGCTAAAGGTTGCTATGTACTTTTTACCTATCTTAAGGTCAGTCTTACTTAGGGCGCCTGCCACAACCATTTATTTCTCATGCAAACCATCCTAGTCAAACTCAACATCCCTCAAGTACAAGCCCCAAAGGCCTAAACCAATATCAGACAAGCACCCAAGGAATACCTCCTCCGAATTTGGACGATCTATGTGAGATGATACTAGCAAAACAACCAAACAATTGAGCACTTAACCGACTTTGTCTATCCTCGCCAATCTTGCTCCAAAACTATCTTTGATTGCATAACTGGCTTTGCATTGTCAACTAGATATATGCGGAAGTCTATCTCAAGTTATAGGGGGAAAACCCCGAACCTAATCAAAAACATCTGTGTACTCACGGACTATTCTAACAGATAGCAAATCGTTGATAGATTCATTAAATGATTCTAGGTAGCTAAGCCTAACTGATCCCCTCAGGATCGCATGAAATCTCGAGGGTATTCCTGAGGCAAGTAAAAAGTCTAACTACCCTCCTTTCGCAAGTACTAGCTAACCAACCCATGCCTAGAATCAACCCATTGCCCATGGAACCAAAAACACAAGCATTATACTTAAACTCAATCCTTAATATAGATATTCTCAAATCCTTACAAACCAAAGATAAGTGAGCTGAACCACTAATTGGATTTGAGACAATAATGGGATCTTTTACTATACAAGTACTAAGGTGCAGAGACTCAACTATGGAAGTAGATACAATCAAATGTGAAGAGCTAAAATCAAAAAAAGAGTACTAACATGAGGATCAAAAAGAAAAGCTAAACCTTCTATTTTTTTCAACAGAAGCTTTATTACCTCTCTCTCAGGTATGCTGGCGGTGAGAGCATGCACTTGAGCTCCTGAAAATCATGTTCTTTGTTCTTGCCCCGGTCCTCAATTATATGACCCGTTATACCATAGTAAAGACACTTCCTCTTGTCTTAGGTTTTACTATTCTTTCCTCCCTTCCTGTCCTATGATTCTTCCACTTACACCTCTTCCTTTTTGCCTCCTTTGTGAACCAAGTCCATATCCATGAGTTTCTCATCCTTGGGTTGTGCTCCTTAACCAAATTCCCTCATTCTCATCTTTACTATCCTTGTGTAACACCTTGACAAGTCTCTCAAAAGCTACCTCCATCGCACGAAAAATCCTACAAAGCTCGAAATAAAATTAGCCGTAGGCGAAACTATTGCGGCTATAGATGGAAGTTGGGTGCTTATTTTCCCATTGACAAGTGTGTCGTAGTCTCACAAAGCCTACGGAACCATGCCGCGATGAGGTTACCTCCCAGAAAGCCAAGAGCCCCGGAGACTCAGGAAAGAAGGAAACAAGGATTCAAATAGAGGATCAAAAGATAGTGCATATGGCTTTGGGGAATATGCCTTTAAAACAAAACTTTTCTTTTGAAAATGCTTCTTTTAAAACCATTTTGAAAATAATTTTTCAAATCTTTTATCTGATCCGGTAACCTTCAGCTCTGATACCAAGTGGAACACCCCACCTCCGTTAAGGTCACTCACAAAGGGAATGCCTTAACTTCGGCGGAGCGTTTTAGGTAAAAGAGGCAGATGAATTACAAGACAGACAAATAAAGCAGCGGAAAATAAAGTCATTTTATAAACAACTTAATTCAGTCAATCTTTTACAACAATTGACTCAATCATACTTACAAGTATTACATAAAACTTCTGTCTTGATTCAAAAACTTCCAAGTATATAAGAAGCATAAAATGACAATGATATTCCCCAATAAAGCTTGAGCCAGCCATAGCAGTGGAAAAGAGAGAAGTACATCGACTATCTTCGAGCTTGGAAAGAAAACTGAGCTAAGTGGTAATATTCCCTCCCTGCGAACCTGAGGGGAGGGGGAAACAGAAGAAAAGAGGCGAAAACAAACTAGGTCAGACATAAGTCTGGTAAGCTCAGTGACTTTCAGCATGAAAACAAGTAAAAGCAACATGACATGAATAAACTGAATATAAGACAATACCGTGATAACAGGGATAACATGGTAACATAAGATAAGCATAAAGTATGATAAGGCAGGATAAACTGAATGCACTACTACTCTTTCTCTGCTTCGCTACTACCCTGTTATTCTGATTTCTGTATCTCTGCACCACCTAACTAGTGTCCCAACTAGTAATCTGTATAAAATGATAATATGATAACGTGATCCCAATCCCCGCAATTGTGGTAGCCTTCAGGTGTACATTTATTATGAGGATTCCACCTCAATCAGCCTAATTGCCATGAATGTGTTAGATGTACTCTTACTAACCTATCGATCAGCTCCCTACTTGTATTATTTTCTCTTGTGTCTGTGTCAATCGACCCTCTCTTGCGTGTAGATACCTTGTGCTGGTCCCACCATAAGGTGTATCAATCCTTATGATAGCAACCCGACACGATTCAAAATGCACAGTGTACAACTACTGGTACCCAGTGCCTGCTTTTTCCCACTCCGGAGTACGTGCATGCCCGTAAACCATCGGAACCTACATTGACGTACCCCCTGCCGCTATTTTGACCGCTTATAACCAGTCCAGTAATCGTGCCCCACCCTGCCTAGTTCAGGGTACAATGATACATTTATGTGGGTTACTGCTGAAATGGGTGCCCATTACTAGGGTTTCCTACTGGTTAAGTTTGTGGGCCTATATTTACTAATATTACCCACCAACCTGATATGTACTTAACCCTCCCACTGATTCAAGCATGTTTATGTAATGGTTAAGTTTTGTTTGCTTATATTTACTAATATTACCCACCAACCCGATATGTACTTAACCCTCCTACTGATTCAAGCATGTTTATTTAATGGTTAAGTTTTGTGGGCCTATATTTACTAATATTACCCACCAACCCGATATGTACTTAACCCTCCTATTGATTCAAGCATGTTTATTTAATAGTTAAGTTTGTGGGCCTATATTTATTAATATTACCCACCAACCCGATATGTACTTAACCCTCCCGCACATTATGTCATATTGGTTAAGTGTTGTCCATTCATTTTAACTTAACCCACCCATTCATCGTGTCATGTTGGTTAAGTGTTTCTCATTAACTTAACCACGTTCGTTCATCAAGTTATATTGGTTAAGTTTCATCAATCAATTCAAGTTAACTTAACCCACCTACTTGTCATGTTACTTTGGTTAAGTGTTGCCTTCTTGTGTTAACTTAACCTTACCACAAATCAAGTTATATTGGTTAAGTGTTGCCCTCTTATTTTAACTTAACCTTACCACAAATCAAGTTATATTGGTTAAGTATTTCTTATTACTTAACCCTACCCATTCATCATGTTATACCAGTTAAGTGTTTCCTATTAACTTAACCCTAGTCATTCATCTTGTTATATTGGTTAAGTGTTTCCTATTAACTTAACAACAGTACTAGTCATTCGTCTTGTTATATTGGTTAAGTGTTTCTTATTAACTTAACCCTAGTCATTCATCTTGTTCATTAGCATTAATTGATTTATTAATGCACCAACCTCTCACATTAGATATGCGTTGTTGAGTTACTAGATGTGCTGGGCGGTTCCGGGCAGTTTTACACCACAACTCAATCTAACCTCGGGTTTTTCTTGGGCATGATGCACTAACCTCTCACATTAGATAGGTGTTGTTGTGGTTACTGGATGTGCCGGGCGGTTCCGGGCAGTTTTACACCACAAATCAATCTAACCTCAGGTTAGACACGTTTATCTCTTCCCTAATTTACATGTTTACAGTACATGTCCAAGTCTAGATTCTATTTGCTAATTATTCAAATTTCACAAAAACTGGTCATGTTACAATTCTCAAGTTATGCCCGATTAAGCCAATTACAAGTTATTACTCAAAATAGGTTACACCCAATCTTCCCAAACTTGCAATAATAGTCATGCCCAAAATCACTATGCATTATGTTTGGTGTCCCAAATCAATAGTTAAGCCCAAGCAAGATTAAATATTTCTGTTTACAGTTTATGCCCAAAACTAGGTTTTTCATGCCAAATTTCATACTTTGTCGTTCATGCCAATTCTAGGTTCAATATGTCAAATTACATATTCCATAATTCATGTCAAATTACCCTAAATTGCATCTTAATAGTCATGCCATAATACATGTTCCAAATTATGCCAAATAAATGTTAATTTCATGTTATACCCAATTACCCCCGCATTCATAGCGTACGTATTTTGAAATTCAACGCAAGATTCATGAAATAAGCGAAGAAACAATATAGAACATAAGAGGCATAAGAATAGGCATATGACGATAAGAACTATTGGTCCAGTAAATTTGATATACCAAATTGACAAGTTTTGCATAGAATACATTGCATGCATATAGATATGATATAAATATCATTATGAACCATCAAAGACGTATAGGCTTGACAAGAGTTATATTATGAACTTAAACAGGATTACAATTCCGATATACAACAAGGTTAGATATGATTGGATCAATTCCATAGTCAATAATGATTCCCAAAGGCATATACAAGCACATATTCAAATGAAAGGATTACTTACATCAGGCATAAATCTAATGGATTAGATTTGAATAACATCGCAAGCATAAATCTAATAGATTAGATTTGATAAATCTGAGAGGATTATCTCATAATCAAGTATAGCTTGGATCCAGATTATTACATGCCAAGAATTTCAATTAAGAATTCACATCTGAAAGTAACTTGAACTTCCAAAAAGAGAACGATTCTTGTATTTATGGGATCTATTTTCTGAAACTGAAAAGCAATCCCTTGACGAAGACTATCTAATTTTGATTTGATTCGTAGCTCCTAACTTGCTTTCTAGCTAAAGAAGAAATGGTGGCTAGGCTAGGATGATCATGGACATCATGGTGGCTCCTTGGAATGAATTTGTGTGATTTAGGGTTGAGGACTTGGGTTGCTTTTATGGAGGTTTAAACTTATGTGAGTCTTTAGATCATCCTAGGAGCAATAAGAATCGTCCAGACTAAATAGAGTTATCAATAATTGCCACCTATGCCCTAGTGACTCAGTAGCAAGTCAAAAAAGACTCAGCAACAGGTCAGAAAATCGTCACTGTTTGGATCTGGGCGAGGGGGTAGGTCGACCCCCAGGTCGACCTGTATAAGGGAGGTCGACCCCATGGTCGACCCCTTGGTCGACCTGGCCTGGGGAAGGAAAAATCCCGCCCAGCCCGCTTCTTTGTTTTCGTTTGAATTTTGAATTTAAATCTGAGTTGTTTTAATTTATTTAAATTTCTGAAACTTCTGAGGGCCATAACTTCCTCATACGAGGTCTGATTTATGAAAACTTGGACTCTACTCCAGGCAGAATTCCGAGACGAACGCAATGGCGTAACCCATTTCCCTTAATTCTTCTTATAAAAGTTAAGTATACTTTAATTTGTTAGTTTGACGTTCACAGAAAACACGGGGTGTTACACTATTAGAACCCTTTTTGATTCTGGTGCTATGCATTCTTTTATATCTGATTCTGTGGTTGATTCTCTGCACCTTACTACTAGTATGGTTTTGGATCCCCTTGTTGTCTCAAACCCATTGGTGGTACGGCTCATTTGTCCATGATTTGTCGGGGTTTGAGAATATCTGTGTTAGGCATCGATTTTGAGTGTGACGCATATATGCTCGGTTTTATGGGCTATGGTTTGATTCTAGGGATGGATTGGCTGGCCATGTATGTGCCATTCTGGATTGTGAAAGGATGGTCATTAGACTTTTGACTTGCCATAGAAGGACCCTTGAGATTTATTGTGACCCTATGGGGCCTGTCATGCTTAGTTTCCTAGAGTCACTTGATGCATCAATTGATGACCTGCGATCGGTACCAGTAGTCCGTTAGTATCCTGATATTTTTGATGAGGTTCGAGGCTTACCCCTGAGGCGCGAGATTGATTTTCGTATATACTTTATGGATAATGAAAATCCAGTTTCATTATCAGTGCGCCATATGGCTCCTAGAGAAAGGATGGAGCTTAGCAAACGAGTAGGGGAGCTACATGAGAAAGGGTTTATTAGGCGAAGCATATCTAAATGGGGTGCTCCGGTGGTATTCGAAACTAAGGCAGATGGTTCGCTTCGCTTATGTGTGGACTATAGAGAGTTGAATAAACTCACTAAAAAGAATAGGTACCCACTTCCAAGGATAAATGATCTATTTGACCAGCCTATTGGTGCATCTGTTTTCTCTCAGTTAGACTTGGCCATGGGGTTTCATCAGTTGAGGGTCGTCGAGGACAGTGTAGGCAAAACTGCCTTTAGAACTCCAGATGGTTTATTCGAGTGGCTTGTTATGCCTTTTGGATTGACGAATGCACCCTCCTATTTTGTTGATCTGATGAGAAGGGTGTTTTGGGATTTTCTAAATAAGTTCGTTGCAGTCTTTGTCGACGATATCTTGATTTTCTCAAAGAGTGAGGGAGAGCGTGCCCAACATTTGAGGGAGGTTTTGAAAACTCTCCATGCGCATCAGCTTAAGACGAAGTTCTCCAAATGTCATTTTTGGAGAAAAGAGATGAGGTTTCTAGGGCATGTGGTTTCCGAAGAGGGGATAGCAGTAGATCCCACAAAAGTAGTTGTAGTTCAAGATTGGCAAATCCCAAAGAATGCAACGGATGTGAGAAGTTTTCTCGGATTGGCAGGCTATTATAGGAAGTTCATTAAGGACTTCGCTAAGATATCAGCCCCACTGACCAGGCCGACGAAGAAGAATCTAACGTCTTCATGGGATATAGATTGTGATGTTGCTTTCCAACGTTAAAGAGGGTTCTGACAACAACCTTAGTCTTGACCTTGCCCGATGGGAACATGATGTTTACAGTATACACTGATGCATGTGGTACAGGGCTTGGTGCGGTTCTGATGCAGGAGGGAAGGGTATTATGTTATGGAGGTAGACAACTAAGGGTTCATGAGAAGAACTACCCTACCCATGACTTAGAGTTAGCTTCCATCGTGTTTGTGCTTAAGTCGTGGCACCGTTATTTTCTTGGAGATAAGTTCAAGTTGTACACCGATCATAGATCTATCAAGTACTTGTTCTCGTATAAGGATCTCAATTTGAGGCAACAAAGGTGGATGAAGTTCCTAGCATCCTATGACTTCGAGATTGCTTATACCCCAGGCAATGGTAATGTAGTAGCCGACGCATTGAGTAGGCAAAGGATGAATTTGAGTCCTCTGTTTGTGGAGAGGAAAAGCTTGGACTTCATATCGACTTTTGATTTTAGACCCTCCACCGAGTTTATACCTGGTTTATTGGCATCGCTAGAGGTGCGACCTACTCTTATAGGTCAGATGGGAGCTTCGCAACGAGAGGACCCATAGCTAGTAGATATCTTGGACAGACTCATTAGAGGGGAAATTTCCAGTCACCTCGGTATATATTCCATAGATGATAGAGGGTGGTTGCAACAAGATGGAAGGTTATGTGTTGCCCAAGTTGGGAGTTTGCTTAAGATAGTCCTATACGAAGCCCACCATTCCAAGATGACTATATATCCAGGCGGCAATAATATGTATAGAGATATGAAAAGGGTTTTCTTTTGGGTTGGGATGAAGAAAGATGTAGCAGAGTTTGTTTCTCAATGTTTGATTTGCCAGCAAGTCAAGGCTGAGCAAAAGAAGCCTAGTGGTTTACTTCATCCTTTGGAGGTTCCATAGTGGAAATGAGAGAGCGTCTCTATGGATTTCATCAATGGTTTGCCTAGATCAAGGAAGGGCAACACCATTATTTGGGTTATAGTAGACAGACTTACTAAGAGCGCTCATTTCATTCCAGTTAAGACTGAGAGGATGGCAACATGGTTAGTAGCAGTTTACATTCGTGAGATAGTCTATCTTCATGGAGTACCTTCCAGTATCATAAGTGTTCGTGATCCCATTTTCTCCAGTGAGTTTTGGAGAAGCTTGCAAGAAGCATTAGGTACACAGTTGTGTTTGAGAACCGCTTATCACCCTCAGATAGATGGGCAAACGGAAAGGGTGAATAGAGTTCTTGAGGATCTTTTAAGACTTTGTATCCTAGACTTCGGAGGGACTGGGGAAGAGCATCTTCCTTTAGTAGAGTTCGCTTACAACAATAGTTTTCAAGCTAGCATTGGCATGGCACCCTTCGAAGCATTATACGGAAGACCATGTAGATCAACGACTTGTTGGTGGGAGTCTACAGAAAGACTTCTACTTGGACCGGATATGGTTAGGGAAACTTCCGAAAAGATTGATCTTATTAGACGACGAATGAAGACAGCTCAGGATAGGCAGAAGTCCTACACAGATAAGAGAAGGACGGATATTGAGTTTGAGGTGGAAGACATGGTTTTTATCAAAGTATCACCTTTGAGGAATGTGGTTCACTTTGGATCTGTAGGGAAATTGGCACCAAGATTTGTAGGACCATTTCCCACAATAGAAAGGATTGGTCAAATGGCTTATAGAGTAAAACTGCCAGAGATATTGTCCGGCGTTCATGATGTTTTCCACGTTTCTCATTTAATAACGTGTTTACATGACACTGTAGAAGTAGTTGAGCCGAGTATGCTTGAAGAAATAGAAGTGGAACGGGAGGCGACAGTTAGACGAGTTCCTACCCATATTCTTGGATTAGAAGTTAAGAAGCTATGCAACCAAGAGGTCAAGTTGATAAAATTTCAATAGGGAGATAACCAAGAGGATGCAACTTAGGAGACTGAAGACAAGATTCGTGCTTCGTACCCTTTTCTCTTCGAAGGCATGTTCTTAACTTCCTTTTCCAAAGCTTTTATTCATGCTTGTTTTTATCATTTAGGTATGTCCTATCGATCGAGTCTTCGACCTTTAGATAAGAAACCTGTGGTTGTAAACATGTGTTTGGGACATGTTATGTTTGATGGATGCAAGTGAATGCAAGTGATTGCTAGTGGTTTCTCATGGATGCAAATACACATACATTAAGCAGTAGATCGTTTCAATCACTCTCATACTGCATATGGATGTATTTGCATATTTTTCTTCTTTTAATGGATGAAAGTGGGTGTATCATCATATTGATGTTGCATTTGGATGAATGATTAAGCATACACAGATAACTTACATGTTATAATAGGATTATTTGCATGCATGTTGGATTCATGATACTAACATATATTGCATTAAGGAGGTTGACTGAATCAGTAGACCGCCTGATCTTCGCATTAGTATTGGGACACATACACACACCTTTGCATATGTTCATATAAGCATTAGAAATCTCTTAAGGACATTGGATGCCTATGATTGGTGGATGAGTAGATGGATGATGGGCGGTAGGATATACATTCTTCTTAACTAAGAGATTTCGGGGACGAAATTCTTTGAGTAGGGGATAATGTAACACCCCGTAATTTTAACAACAGTAAAGATGATAAAATTAAAGAATACTTAATTAAATATTCAGAATTAAGTTAAACGCACTACGCCAATGCGTTTGTCTTGGATTCTGCTTAAGATAGACTCCGAGTTTGCGTAAAACGGACACCGTATGAAGAAGATATTAAGGTTTGAAATTTGTATACATATAAGTCAATTATATATATATATAATAAGCTCAGGATTCAAAATAAGTTCAAATTCGAAGGCGGAAGATCTGGGAGGGAAACAGACCCGTTAGGGGTCGGCACACCTTAGGGGTGTCGACCCATGGGCCGACACCATAAGGGGGTGCCAACCCCCCCCCCCCCGATCCGAACCAGGATTATTTCTGTGTACGTGGATTTGCTTCTTGACCAGATTCGTGACCCCTAGGCTATAAATAAGACCCTATTCTCAGTGTTTTATTCATTCTAAAATAATGGATAACTAGATGTTGCCTTTGCCTAGATTGAAAATAGCCTTTTCTTCTTCAACAATCAAGTCATTCAAGTGTAGAGATCTGTGATTCAACATCTGCAATCCCTCTTCTATTTCTTAGATCCAATCATAGTGAGTCTACGTTATTCTTAGATCTAAATACTTAAAAGATAATCTTGACATGACTATAACTTGGATCTAAGCTTGTAACTATTTGAATCATATCAGATCTGCGATAACCTGTGTACCTAAGTTATTCTGACATGACTATGAACTAGATCTAAGCATGTACCTATTTATCATGTCAGATTTGTCATTACTTGTAGATCTGATTCACTGTTTAGATCTCATCATGCCTGTTCCTATTATGTTTGTGGCTAAATCATTTCCTAAAAACGAAGGGTTGCCACTTTAGGAAGTGATACATCCTATCGTGGGGCCAGCACAAGGTATCTACGGAGTAGGGAGCCGATCGATTGGGGTAGTAATTAGGGTAGATCTAGACTCTGGTATGTTTAGGAACCTGTTAATACCCTTAGAGGTAACTTCGGTATGTTTAGTTGGGTCGCCTGTTGATTGTACGGGTTTAAACCTCTCACTAGAACTACACCTAAGGCTACCATTTTGTAGTGTTGGGATCATCTCATTCTGGTTATACTAGTATTGGTGTAGAGGGAGAAGGAAAAGTGTCAAAAAAGCGCTATTTATTCTATATTGTTTATCCTGTGTACCTTGTCATACCTTCCTTATTTGCTCTTATCCTCTTATCTAGTTTATATGCCTATCATGATGCTTTTACTTATTTATATGCTAAGAGTAACTGGACTCTCTAGACTTATGTCTGACCTATATTGTTTCCTCTTCTTCCTCTTCCGTTCCCCCTCCCAAGTTCTCAAGGTAGTAATACTCAAGCTTGATCAGGATTTTGCTCATCTTTGCTTGGATCTGCTTAGATGTATTGCTCGATTTCTTGTCTTTCTACTATGGCTATGTTTTTGGTGAATTATGCTCTTTTCATTATTATTGTACTCTGATGATTTAAGTACAAGACATAAGTTTTAAGATTGATGTACTGGGCTTTATGTATTTCATACTTATGATGTACTATGTTTTGAGCCACGATATTTTCTGTTTAAATAAAGTTTTAAATTTCACTGCTATTTTATATCTATCTTGTAATATTTCTATTTCTGTTTACCTATAATGCTTCAGGAAACTTAATGCATTCTCTTAATGAGTGACATTAACGGACATGAGGTGTCACACTATATCTGGACTGAGAACAACACAAAAGATCCACAATGCAGAAGCTTTTACCCTACCAATTCCAAATTATCAAGGAATCCAAAGCAGAAACATATATATAAATCAAGAAGAGTCATCATCCCAACACATATTACCTAACAATGGGTTAGGTCAAGATGAATACCCTCAACACACTTTACCCATTATTGATCATTGTCAGAATTATAAGTTAATTCAACATACAAAATAAGTCAAATGATCAAAATGACTTTGATTACACTAGAGGACAATTGATTGCCATAATCAAGACAACTACACTAGCAACAGTGAAGAAGAATTTCAATTTAAAAAAGTCCATCACATGATCACAAGAGCTAGGAGTGGAAAATTAAAACACAACATTTTGTGCATCAAAAAATACCGATAAACCAACAAGTTATGATGAAGCAATCAAAGTGAAAATTGGAAAATGTGAATAAATGCAGAATATGCAGCACTAAAGAGAAACAACACTTGGAGCGTAGTAACAAGACCAAAAAACAAAAATATTATTGTGGTAAGTAGACCCACAAAATAGAAAGGAACCCTGATGGATCTACATCTGAACACAAAGCAAGCCTAGTTGCCAAGGGTTACACTCAACAATATGGCTTTGACTTCAGAGAGACATTTTCTCTAGTAATCAAGTCCACTACAATTAATCTCGTCCATCACACTTCATCGTAATTGTCCAATAAAACAACTAAATGTCAGCAATGCTTTTCTAGTTGGTGAATTACAAGAATATGTGTACATGCATGTATCATCCACCGGGATATATATAAGGTTGTGTGGTTAAAGCACTCAAGGGATTCAATGTGGTGGAGGTGTAAAACGTTCTACAAGGAATAAAGCAAGGAAATATCGAGATATAGCGGATGACTCTCAAATAACATATAAAACTGATACTTAATGCTTTTACAAATACATGAACAATAAATACATGAAAATTAATATTCAACTTAATTATAACTAGTACATTCTTAATTTTAAATAAAAACACAAGGAATATAATGTGAATAAATGTAGCCTTTTATTTTGGTTAAATAAATTTAATAAAATATTAGATTTTTTTGAAAATTTATGTTAAAATATTCAATGAAAAAACTATTTTTGTAATTTTATTAATGTATAAATGTCATTTTTTTCAATTCATTTCTTTTATAGAAGATGTAGCGGGAAAAACATAATATAGTGGAAATGATGGGATATATGGGGAATAACGGTATATGGAGGGGTTCAAAACGGAAAAACTATATCAGAGATTATTTAGAAAAAACATACGATAGAAATCTGCTGTAGGATATTACGAGGATCTGGCAGGGTAATAGCTGGGCATTAACTACAGAGGTGTAGAATAACAATAAAAAAATGGCTTACAAGTTACACAAGGCTATTTATGGGTTAAAACAAGTGCTCAAGGTTTGATTTAAAAAGCTAAACAAACACTCGTCAATAATGGTTATTAAAATGCAAAAGCAGACAACTCACTGCATATAGAGCTTCAAGGAAGCATACCACATATGTGTTAATATATGTTGATGATCTTAAACTAACAGGAAACAACTTAAAGAAATTCAAGATATGATCCAATATCTAAACAACACTTTCACAATCAAGGATTTAGGGGGAATTACCTCCTAGGATTTGAAATAAAGAGAAATTCTTGTTCCAATCTAACCTTGTGTTAGAAAAAATACATATTAGATATACTTGTGAGAGCCAAGATGGATAAAGCTAAACCACTTCCTACCCTAGTGATCAGAAACCATCAACTATCAAAGAACAAAGATGAAGCCAAAATCCTAAACTATACAGAAGCATAGTGTGGGCATTACAATACGCAATAGTCACAAGACCAGCTATAGCCTATAACATAAACAATGTTTCCCAGTTCATGCACAATCCAACTAAAGATCATTGGAAAACTGGTAAGCGTGTACTACACTACCTAAAAGGAACTATAGATCACGGATTATACTTGAAAGGCTGCAAAGATCTAGAGATAAGTGGTTACATTAATGCTGGCTGGGCCTTTGACCCCGATGATAGGAGATCAACCACTAAATGCATCTCTATATTGATGAAAATATAGTTACGTTGTGCTCCAAAAATTAACCATGATATCTTGTTTAAGTACAGAGGAGGAGTATTGAAGTAAAGGACACTCCACTACTGAAACAATTTGGCTTGAATCCCTCCTTCATGAAATTAAGTGAATCACCATACACTAACAACCTGGAACAATGGCCTCAGCTCAGTCTCTCTCAGTGCCAACCCACTTTTACACTCATGCACAAAACACATAGAAATTGAGCTATATTTTTTTGTGAGAGAAAACTTTGCTTTAATCATCTGCCATTGGCATATCAAAGAGCAAGTATGCTAATGAAGGCTCTATCAAAGAATTTTTTTGAGAGATTCGAGAGGGACCTGAGGCTCTAGTAAATTGAAGAAGAGATGGAAGGAAAAGAAACCCTAACTCAATCTTATTAGAGATTATGCTAAGAAATATGCCAGAGAATATGTTACAGAATAAATAATATGTAAGAGAACAAGGAATTTTCTAGAGAATAAATAACCCTATAAATATAGGGTTTAACATTGTATTCTTCAATCAATCACTAAAAGCAATCTCCATTATTTTCTTCTTCTTATCTTTTGTTTTCTACTCTATTTCATGTGATGAATAAAGTTATCATGGTACCAGAGCTAGTTGTTGTCGCGGATCTATTATTTGCATTCAAATAAAGTTATCATTCCTTTTAAATGTTAGAGAATATGCTATAGAATAAAGAATATGCTAGAGTATAAGGAATATTCTAGAGAATAAATAACCCTATAAATATAGGGTTTAGCATTGTATTCTTCAATCAATCAACAAAAGCATTCTCCATTATTTTCTTCTTCTTATCTTTTATTTTCTATTCTATTTCATGTGATGAATAAAGTTATCATGGTATCAGAGCGGGTTGCTGTCGCGGATCAGTTATTTGCGTTCAGATAAAGTTATCATTTTTTTGTTATGGCAAGCGAAAGAGAATATTCGCTTCAAACTATAAGTGTGCGATTGGATGGAAGAAATTATTTGTATTATGTCATGAATTTTTTTTTGAAATGAAAGAAGTTGTGGGGATATGTTGAAAGGATGTGTAATATGCCAGAAGAAAATGACTATGCTATTGCTATTGATGTTTGGGAAGCAAACAATGCAAAGATTATCACATGGATCAATAATTCTGTTGAATATTCAATAGGTATGCAATTAGAAAAGTATGAGACATCAAAATTAGTTTGGGAACACTTAAAAAAGCTATTCACCCAATCAAATTTTACAAAACAATATCAGTTGGAAAATGATATTAAAGCTCTTCAACAAAATAATATGAGCATACAGGAATTCTACTCTACTATGATGAAAATATAGAATGAATTGACACTTACAGAACCTGATGAATTAAAAGCATCCAAACACATGTTACTTTCAGAGAGGAACAACGCTTGGTCCAGTTTTTGATGGCTCTACGTACTGATTTTGAAGGACTTCAAGGTTCAATATTACATCGTTCTCCGCTTCCATCAGTTGATTATGTTGTTAGTGAATTGGTTGCTGAAGAAATACGTCTTAAGACATGTTCGGAAAAAGTTGTCACTTCTATGCTAGGGGCTGCTCCTATATAGCGAGGCCCACCGTTCAGGAAACCTTCTACAGGTTATACTCCTCCTGATACATGCAGGTTTTGTAAGGAGAAAGTTAATTGGGCAAATCAGTGTCCTTTTTTGAAAAAAAATCGACCAAGGCAGTTTTTCCCCAGAGTTCCATCTTTTAATCAAGTGCAATAAATACTGCAGTAACAACATCAGATCCTAATAATTTGGCTGAGCAATCTCAGAAGTTTCTCGCCTTACATCCTCAAGCCATGTCTGCCATCTATAGGTCAGTTGCCTTAAAAATCCTCAGGTATGTCATCTACTTTATGGATCTTAGGTTCTGGTGCTTCACATCATATGACACCAGATTCTTCATCTTTTTTTTCTTTGTCCCCTTCATCTTCTATTAATATTATGGCCGCTGATGGCATCATATGCCTTCATAAGGTGTTGGATTGTAATAAATTCTGAATTGTCACTTCCAAATGTTTACCATGTTCCAAATCTCACATTAAATCTTGCATCTGTCGGTCAATTATGTGATATTGGTAATATAGTCACTTTCATATCTTCTTTATGTTTTGTGCAGGATTTGCAGTTATAGAAGTTGATTGGAATATGCCATAGAAAAGGGGGGCTTTATGAATGAGTTGAAAGCATCAGCTACTACTGCTGCTACTAGTGTTGATTTATCTTGTTTTCATTTAGGTCCTTCTTCTTCTAGTTTTTATTTATGGCATTCACGTCTTGGCTATGTTTCTTCGTCTCCATTTGAGATTTCTAGCATCCACAGGGGCATTAGGAAATTTGAAAATTCATGATATTTCTGATTGCAGTGATGGCAAATTTGCTAAGTTTTCTGGATTACCTTTTAATAAAAGTACTTCTGTTTCTTATGCTCCTTTTGACTTAGTTCATTCTGATGTATAGGGTCCATCCCCTATTTCCACAAAAGGAGAGTCTCGTTGTTATGTTTATTTTATTGATGATCATACACGTTATTGTTGGATATATTTAATGAAACATCATTCATAATTTTTTGAAATTTATACTGCTTTTCGAGCTCTTGTTAAAACTCAACACTTAACTATCATTAAATGTTTTAGATGTGATTTAGGTAGGAATGAACATCTAAGAAAGTTCGAGAATTACTTACCTCAGATGGAACTATTTACCAAACTTCATGCATAGACACTCCTCAATAAAATAGTGTTGCAGAAAGAAAACATAGACACATTCTTGAAACTACTAAATCTATGTTATTATCCTCTTTTATTCCTAATGAATTTTGGAGAGAGGTTGTTCTTACAGCCGTGACTGTAATTAATACAATTCCATCTTCTCATATTTCGGGTATTTCTCCATTCGAAAAACTATATGGCTTTGCTTCTGATTATTCATTCTTCAAAGTTTTTGGATGTACTTTCTTTGTTCTTCATCCTCATATTGAATGCAATAAATTGTCATCTCGTCCAACTATGTGTGTGTCTTTTTAGGATATGGTGCTAGACAAAAAGGATATAGAAGTTTTGATCCAATTACCAAAAAAATCTATGTCTCTCGTCGTATTTTGTCTCTTGAACGCATGCCTTTCTTCGTAATTCCAACTAAGACTCATGACATAACTAGATCTGATCTTCTTTATATCGATCCTTTTTTAGACCATATTGATGCTAGTAGTATTGTAGATAAAGACATGCTTTTAGAAAATGATAACGATGAAGCTCCCTCTTCTCCTATGCCTCTTTAAGCAACTTCTGAGACTGTAGATCTTCCATCACTACCACCACCATCACCACCTCCACCACCTTTATTTCATTCCACATGCAATCGTAAGTCCATAAAATTACCAGATTTGCATATTCTTGTTATTCTTCATTTTTATCTCTTTTTTGTCCTCGATCCACAGTTTTTTTTGAACCTTCTTCATATAAAGAGACAATTCTCGATCCTCATTGGCAAAAGGTGATGGATGAGGAACTTTTCGCTTTGCATAAGACAAATAATTAGGATTCGGTTCCTCTACCTTTTGGTAGGAGGGTTTTTGGTTGTCGTTGGGTATATAAGGTTAAAACTAATTCCGGTGGATCTATTGAGATTTACAAAGCTAGATTGGTTGCAAAAGGGTATTCTCAAAAGTATGACATGGATTATGAGGAAGTATTTGCTCATGTTGCTAAGATGACAACTGTTCGCACTTTAATTGTTGTAGCTTCAGATTGTCAATGGTTTATCTCTCAACTTGATGTTAAGAATGATTTCTTGAATGGAGATCTTCAAGCAGTTTATATGGAACCTCCTCCTGGTGTTCCACATGATTCTAGATATGTTTGTAGACTAAAGACAACATTATATGGTCTAAAACAAGCTCCTCAAGCTTGGCTTGAGAAATTTTCAGTTGTCATGTCTTCTTTTGGTTTTATCTCTGGTTGTCATGATCATGCTCTCCTTGTTAAATGCACTAATGCTGGATGTATAATCTTATCATTATATTTGATGATATGATTATTACTGGTGATGATGTACACTGAATTTCTGTATTAAAAACAGAGTTAGCTAGATGATCTAAAATGAAAGATTTGGGTTCATTAAGATATTTCTTGGTTATTGAGGTAGCACATTCTTTCTCAGTTAAAATATACCATAGATACTCTTGATCGAACTAGACTCATAAATAATAAGACTGATGATACCCCCGTTGAGATTAACATGAAGTTTTCTCCTTCTGATGGAAGTCCTTTATCAGATCCTACTTTGTATCATACTATTGTTGGAAGCTTAGTGTATCTTACTATCACGCGTTCAGATATTTAATATGTTGTTCATATTGTTAGTCAGTTTGTAGCTTG
This sequence comes from Allium sativum, assembly GCA_030737875.1. Taxonomy (NCBI): domain Eukaryota; kingdom Viridiplantae; phylum Streptophyta; class Magnoliopsida; order Asparagales; family Amaryllidaceae; genus Allium; species Allium sativum. The sequence goes on along the minus strand of CM060916.1, from coordinate 784,565,500 downwards.
TCCCGCTACAGTTCATTGGGTCGTTGTTCTTCGCATATTGAGATATATTAGAGGCACTATTTTCCATAGTTTGGTACTTTCTTCTACTTCCTCCTTGGAGTCGCGTGCATATTCTAATGCTGATTATGTTAGTAATCCAATTGATCGTAAATCGGTTATTGTATATTTTTGGGAGATTCTTCAACTAAAGCAGAATATCATGATATGACATCTACTACTAAAGAGATTGTTTGGTTACGTTTTTACTTGAGGACATGGGAGTATCTTTTTCTTAGCCAACTCCTATGTATTATGATAATAAAAGTGCAATTCAAAAATCTCACAATTCAGTATTTCATGAACAAATCAAACATATTAAGATTGATTGTCACCTTACTCGACATCTTCTTGAGAAGCGCACCATCACCTTACCTTTTTTACCATCTTCTTTGCAAATTTCTATACCAAGTCATATTTAGTTTTTCGTTTTCTTTTTCTAGTTAGCAAACTCACGATGCTCATAGCAGCTGCATAGTCAGTTTGAGGTGGGGCATTAGAGAAATGCTAAGAAATATGTTAGATGTAACAACCCGTATTTTTCAAATATTTAAATTATAAAATTTAATATGATTTTTTTAATATTTATGGTTATAAATAAAATTTGATGATTTAATTATGTAAATTTACTTGTAAACTTAATTAAACTGTTTAAATAATGAAATTCAACTTGTGTTGATAGTAATAACTAGTATGGATTGTAATTCGAATTCAATTTGGTTTATATCTATAAAAAATTATAAGTTGAAATTTAATATTAAAATTATTTGAATGAAAATGATTTGGTTATAATTTAAATTCAAATTGAATTTGGTTAATAATAAAAAAAACTGAAATTCAAATTTAATGAATTTTTTTTTATATAGTTAATTTTAGTTTTGTTTGATTTATAAGAAATTAGTAAACCGTTAAATTCAATTAAAGGTAAACAAATAGAAACTATATATTTTATTATATTAATGAACCCATTAAATGTAACACCCTGAATTTTTAACAACATTAAAGAGGATAAATTAAATAATAATTAATTTAATATTCATAGATAGAGGAAACAAACTGCACCATTACGTTCGTCTCGAAATTCTGGTCAGGACAGACATTTGGTTTGCGTAAAACGGACAACGTATGAAAATGTTATGAAGGTTTTAAGTTTGTATACGCGTAGAAAGATTATACATATATGCATGAGTCAGAGATGATTCATAATTTTATCCAGAATAGTTCGAATTTGAAAATTTCGATAGGGCGGCAAAATTTTTGCTCTAGGGGGTTGACCCCCTTAAGGGGTGTCGACCTATGGGTCGACCCACCCACAGGGGTGTCGATACCCCTAGGGCTGACGTGGCACTCGGTTTCAGGGGGTCTGGCAGCTATATATATGTGTCCTATTCTCCTATTTTCTTCATTGGAAATCATGGAGGCCAAATGCTGTCGGGATAGGAACTGAGATGGAACCATTTTCGACGACGACATACCTTGCAAATCAAATTCAGAAATTCAAAATCCGTTCTTTCTCAATTCTGTAAACCTAACCCTGTGAGTTTCTAGTCGCTTTTAGGTTTAGATAAATAAAAGTAAATTGTGAAAGACTATGAATTAGATATGTTTTAAACTGTGGATCTATGCTATTGTTAAATCCTATACTATGTCATAATAGATCTGCACTTTTAGATCTAATCCAACTGTGATTATTCTATTATGTTACCTATGTGGATCTTGACTTGTATCTATATTGTGGTGAATGTAAATTTGTTAACTTGGACAGTTGCAACATTGGTTAGATCCAATTCTTTATGTAAATCATCTTTCACCTGTCATATTGCGATCAACTTAGATAAGTTGTAAATTGGACATGAGAACCCATATTTAGATCTAAACATGCTATTATGTCATTCTAATGGTGTTAGATCTACTTTAACCTCTAGATCTGAATTATGTGATCTAATTTATCACCTTGTGTTATCATGTTAGGTCTAATCTAATTGGACATCCAAATTGCCAATTTGATCTTACTATGCTTGTTATGACATCATAATTATGCTAGAATCAATTGATTGCCACCGGTTCGTCAGTTTTATGTCCACCTTGTTATGAAGTTAGTTACATGTCCATTCACCTTATTATCATGCTAGTTATGTTTATGCCAAGATGATCACTTTAGTTGTATTCCCATTATTTTCCCTATTATCGTTTATGACTAGGCTATTGTTTAGCCTAGGCATGCCTCCAGTTTATGAGTACGCTAGTTAAGGAACGGGGGAGAAGGGTTAATATTGGCAAAATTTGAATATGAACATTATTGGACATATAATTTAAGTGGGGATAAAAAGAGAAATAATCACCTATAATGACATAGGTAGATTTGGATAAAAATGGAATGTCGAGTAATTACAATTAGGAATTGTAATTGCACTTATGACACGAGGTTAGGTTGCATTAGTGGTGAAAGTCTGCCCGGACCCGACCGGCATATCCAGCAGCCACTAATGTTGAACCTAATGTGAGAGGTCTTAGTGTGCAAATATGAATCGGGCTAAGACACAAGGTTAGACCCAACTGTGGAATAAGACTGCTCGGACCTGACCGGCATATCCAGCATCCACATGTTGTAGGCCTAATATGGGAGGTTTAGCCCATTATAACCATAATTGGACATGGTAATGAATTGGACTACTTAACCTAATTTAATCCATAAGGATTGTATGATTATGAACTTAAGTCAGTGTTAAGTAAAATTGGATGGGTAGTGGGTGGGTTAAGTAAATTAGAAGAGGTGGATAATATTTACATATAGGCCCACGAACTTAACCCAATAAGGTTATGCAATTAAAGACACCCTTTAGGGTAAGCTAATTGACATAGGGCTATGTAATTAAAAACACCTAAGGGTATACATAGTCAGTGAAAAACCTAGTGGGGATACAAGACAAAGAGGAGAGATTGTATCATATTATGTGGGACCCATTTAAGTCAATAACCCGGAGTAGGTATCGAATAAAGTACTCCATGCTAGGCGGAGAAGGGGCACACTTACTAATTGATTATAAGAAATCCAAACAAGACAGACGGTGTGGGCAGCGCAAACGGACCAGGCCATGTGCGTGCATGAGCCAGGCAGAGGGGGATAATACGACCGTGACACCAGTAGATATGGTTGTGCACATCTTAAGGGTTACTACTTCAGGAAGTGATACCTCCTATTGTGGGGCCAACACAGGATATCTACGAAGTAGGGAGCCGATCGATTAGGGTAGTGGTTAGGGTACACTCGGACATATGCCCTAAGTCTACCAACTTATAGTGGAAGGGATCATCTCATTTTAGTTATGCTAGTAATAGTGCAGAGTAATCATTAGAGAAGTGTATACACCTTACCTTGTCTACCTTGTCACACCTTCCATTTATGTAGTGATCTCTCTTATCCATTATATATGCCTATCATGCTACTTTTATTTATTTATTGGCTAAAAGTAACTAGACTCGCTAGACTTTATGTCTTACCCTTTTGTCTCTCCTTCTTTCTTTCGTTCCCTCCCCCCTCCTCCCAGGTTCTCCGTGAGGAAACACTCAGGCTTAGTCAGGACTAAGATATCATCTTGTTATGAGCTGCTTCTGAAGTATGGCTCAAGTTTTTGTCTCCACTATGGATTAACTCTTTCAATTAGGGAATTATGTTTTTTTAATATACTTATGTACTCTGATGGTGCAAGACAGAAGTTATTTTATTGTAATGGTTTTTTGACTTATGGTATTGTGGACCACGGTATTATGATTTATGTTCGAAATAAAAATTTATATTTCCGCTGCTATCTTATTTATATTTGTCTTCTAATTATTATGTGTTTGTTTACCTATAATGCTTCACGGAACTTAATGCATTCCCTTAGTGAGTGACATTAACGGACGTGGGATGTCACACTTGGTATCAGAGCTGAAGGTTACCATTTAGATAAAAGTTTTTGAAAATATTTTCAAAATGGGTTATAAAAGAAAGCATTTTCAAAAGGAAAAGTCTATTTTGAAAAACATTCCCCAAAAAGCCATATGTAATATCTTTAGAACCTTTGTCTGAATCTCTTCCTTTTTCTTTTCAGCATGTCTGGGGACCCAAATATCCCAGAGGGCGTCACAATATCCGGATGGTTCCGTAGGTATTTGGAGGCCATGGCGCCTTCCGAAGGCCAAGGAAACGTTCCTCCCCCAACTACACCAGTCATTCCTCCTCCCCCTTCCAAGAGCAGATAACTTTGCCAAGGTCTGCAAGGACTTCTGTGCTATGGGAGGGAAGCCATTCCATGGGAACGAGACATTCGTAGAAGCTAGGAACTGGCTTAAGGAGACTGAGGACTTGTTCGTAATCTTTGAAGTAGAGGATCGAAGAAAGATTCGGTTAGCTACTTGGCTACTAAAGGATGAAGCCACATTTTGGTGGGAAGTCACCCAAGCTGGACGTCCGGTGGAAACTTGGGAAGATTTTAGACAAAGGTTCAAAATTAAATTTCTTTCCTAAGCTGAGAGAAGCATACAGATGGAGAGGTTCTTAGCACTCAAATAAGGAAACTTGACGGTGAAGGGGTATGTGAACAAGTTCAACCAGCTGGCAAGGTTCGGGTTAGAGTTGGTGGATACACTACACAAAAGGGCTTTGCGATTTGCTAAAGGGCTGAATGAGCCTCTGCATGGGTTAGCCATGTCCCACATTCCAATGGGGGCCACTTTTTAAAAGCTTGTTGATATGGCCCTAATGCATGAGGAGGACAAGGGAGAAAAGAAGAAAGCAAAGGCTGAGGGGACATCGCAGAATAAAAAGGTGTGGCCCAAGAAGGACAACAACAATAACAACAACAACAACAGAAGAAAGGAGGGAAAGATGACAAAGGTAGGGATAAGAGAAAATGTCACAATTGTGGAAAGGAAGATCACTTGATCAAAGACTGTAAGAGAAGGAAGGGCAATTGCTTCAGTTGCGGAGAGGTCGGACACTTCTCTAAAGAGTGCCCAAAGAAACAAGGATCGTAGGGACAAGGTCAAAGAGCAGGAACTTCTGGAGAGGAGGTGCATCCTCTCGCGGTCAGTGCTCCAGAAAGAGGTAGAAAAAATTTCCGTAGAAAGTTTAGTTTCTCTTTCAAACCATTCAGTTAGAACACTTTTTGATTCTGGCGCTTCACACTCATTTATATCTAGTTATGTGGTTGAATCTCCGCACTTAATTACTAGTATGGTAGTAGATCCCGTAGTTGTTTTAAACCCCATTGGTGGTTGGGCTCATTTATCGATGATTTGTTGGGGTTTGAAAATATCTGTGTTAGGCATCGAGTTTGAGTGTGACGCGTATGTGCTCGGGTTTATGGGCTATGGGTTGATTCTAGGAATGGATTGGCTTACCACATTCGGGGCTATTCTGGATTGTAAGAGGAGGGTGTTAAACTCCTGACTTGTCATGGGAAGACCCTCGAAGTTTCTTGTGACCCCCAAGGGTCTGTTATGCTTAGCTTTCTAGAGTCTCTAGATGCATCCATAGATGATTTGCAATCTGTTCCAGTGGTTCGAGATTATTCCGATGTTTTTGATGAGGTACGGGGTTTACCTCCAAGGTGCGAGATCAACTTCCACATATATCCGGTGGACAATGCAAAGCCAGTTGCATTACCAGTGCGCCATATGGCTCCAAGGGAAAGGAAGGAGCTGAGTAAGCAAGTAGAGGAGCTACTTGAGAAAGGGTTTATCAGACGAAGCATATCTGAATGGGATGATCTAGTAGTATTCACAAATAAGGCAGATGGTTCGCTTCGTTTGTGAGTTAACTATAGAGAGTTGAATAAGCTCACTAAGAAGAATAGGCACCCGCTTCCAAGGATTGATGATTTATTTGATCAGCTTGTTAGTGCCTCGGTATTTTCTCAGTTGGACTTGGCTACGGGGTTCCATCAGTTGAGGGTGGCTGAGGACAACATAGATAAGACTGCTTTTAGAACTCCAGATGGTTTCTCTGAATGGCTAGTGATGCCTTTTGGGCTGACGAATGCACCCGCCTATTTTTTCGATCTGATGAGTAGGGTGTTTCAGGAGTTCCTAAAAAATTTTGTCATAGTCTTTGTTGATGATATTTTGTTCTTCTCTAAAAGCAAAGAAGAGCATGCCCAACATTTGAGAGAAGTTTTGAAAACTCTCCATGACTATCAGCTTAAGGCGAAGTTCTCCAAATGCCATTTTTGGAGAAAAGAGGTGAGATTCTTAGGGCATGTGGTCTCCAAAGAAGGGATAGCTGTAGATCCTGCCAAGGTGGTTGCAGTGCAAGATTGGCAGATTCCTAAAAATGCAACTGAGGTGAGAAGCTTTCTTGGGTTGGTAGGTTGTTATAGGAAGTTCATTAAGGACTTCGCGAAGATATCATCCCCTCTAACCAGGCTGACAAAGAAGAATTTGGCATTTTCATGGGATATAGACTATGATGTTGCTTTCCAATGACTGAAGAAGGCTTTGACAACAACCCCATCCTTGACCTTGCCTGATGGAAGTAAAGTGTTTACTGTTTACACTAATGCATGCGGTACAAGGCTTGGCGTGGTTCTGATGCAAGAAGGGAAAGTAATATGTTATGGGGGTATATAGTTGAGAGTTCATAAGAAGAACTACTCTACCCATGATCTAGAGCTAGCTACCATAGTATTCACGTTAAAGACGTGGCATCATTATTTACTTGGAGAAAGGTTCAAGTTATACACCGATCATAAATCTCTCAAGTATCTATTCTCACAGAAGGATCTTAACTTAAGACAACAACGGTGGATGAAGTTCTTAGGTTCTTATGATTTTGAAATTGCTTATACCCCTGGCAAGGGTAATGTGGTGGCAGATGCACTAAGTAGGCAGAGGATGTCCCTGAGTCCTCTGTTTGTGGAAAGAATTTGGAGTTCACATCAGCTTTTGATTTTAGACCCTCCATCGAGGTTTTGCCTGATTTGTTTGCATCCTTGGAGATATGACCAAATCTTATGGACCAAATATGAGATTCACAACAAGGTGACCCACAAATTTTAGACATTATGGAAAGCTCAGAAGAGGGGAGACCTCTAGTCACCTCAGTATATATGTCATAGATGAAAAGGGGTGGTTGTGATGAGATGGAAGGCTTTGTGTTCCTCAAACTGGAAGCTTGATAAAGGCAGTCCTAGAAGAACCCACCATTCTAAGATGACTATTCATCCAGGTGGTGACAAGATGTATAGAGACATGAAGAGGGCTTTCTTTTGGGCTGGAATGAAGAAAGATGTAGCCTAATTTGTTTCTCAGTGTTTAGTTTGCCAGCAGGTTAAAGTTGAGCAAAAGAAGCCCGGTGGATTACTTCATCCACTGGAGGTTCCGCAGTGGAAAAGGGAGAGCGTCTCTATGGATTTCATAGACGGTTTGACTAGGTCAAAGAAAGGCAATACCAATATTTGGGTGGTGGTAGACAGACTCACTAAGAGCGCTCACTTTATTCTAGTTAAGATAAGAGGACGACATCGTGGTTAGCAACAATTTATGTTCATGAGATAGTTCGTCTTCATGGAGTACCTTCCAACATCGTAAGCGATCGTGACCCCATCTTTACTAGAAAATTTTGGAGGAGTTTGCAAGAGGCGTTAGGTACACAGTTCACCGCTTATCATCCTCAAACGGATGGGAAGATGGAGAGGGAGAATTCTTGAAGATCATTTAAGATTGTGTATTCTAGACTTCGGAGGGACTTGGGAAGAGCATCTTCCTTTAGTAGAGTTTGCCTATAATAACAATTATCAAGTTAGCATCGGCATGGCACCCTTCGAAGCATTGTACGGATGACCCTGTAGATCACCAACTTGTTGGTGGGAATCTATAGAAAAATTATTACTTGGACCAGATATGGTCAGGGAAACATCCAAAAAGATTGACCTTATTCGACGGCGGATGAAGACAGCTCAAGATAGGCAAAAGTCCTATGTGGACAAGAGAAGAACTGACATCGAACTCGAAGTGGAAGACTTAGTTTTTATCAAAAGTATCACCTCTAAGGAATGTGGTTCGCTTCGGATTAGTAGGGAAGTTGGCACCTAGGTTTGTGGGACCATTTCCCATAACTGAGAGAATTGGCCAAATGGCCTATAGAGTGAAACTCCCAGAAAATTTATTCGGTGTTCATGACGTTTTCCACGTCTCTCATCTGCGGAAGTGCCTGCATGACACCGCAGAAGTTGTTGAACCGAGTATGTTGGAAGAAGTAGAAGTGGAACGGAGGCGACAGTCAGACGAGTCCCTACCCTTATTCTGGAATCAGAATTAAGAAGCTACGCAATAAGGAGTTCAAGTTGCTAAAGGTCCAATGGGGAGATAGCCCAGATGATGCGACTTGGGAGACCGAAGACAAGATTCATGCTTCGTTCCCTTTTCTTTTTGAGGGTATGTTTATAACTCCTTTTTCAAAGTTTTATCGGTAATTGTTTCTGTCAATTGAGAATATCTTATCCATGGTATTTTTCGGCTTTTAGATAGGAATCCTATGGATGTAAACATATGTTTGAACCATGCTATGCTTGATGGATGCAAGTGTTTGCTAGTGGTTGCCTGTGGAGGCATGCATATACACACACATTAGGCACTAGATCGGCTCAATCACTCTCATACTACATATGGATGTGTATGCATTTTCTTTTCTTTTATGGATGGAAATGGATGAGTTAGCATATGGATGTTACATTTGGACGAATGAATGTGCACACATATAGAACTCACATGATATAATAGGATTATTTGCATACATATTGGATTCATGGCACTAACATACATTGCATTAAGGAGGTCAACTGAATCAGTAGACCGCCTGATTTTCGCATTAGTGTTGGGATATATACACACACCTTTGCATACATTCATATAAGCATTAGAAATCTTTAAGGACAATAGATGCCAGTGATTGGTGGATGAGTAGATGGATGATGGATGGTAGGATATGCATTCTTCTCAACTTAGAGATTTCGGGATAAAATCCTTTGAGTAGGGAAGAATGTAACACCCCTAATTTTTAACAACATTAAAGAGGATAAATTAAATAATAATTAATTAAATATTCATAATTAGAGGAAACTGACTGCACCATTGCATTCGTCTTGAAATTCTGGCCAGGATAGACATTTTGTTTGCGTAAAACGAACACCGTATGAAGAAGTTATGAGGGTTTTAAGTTTGTATACGCGTAGAAAGATTATATATATATTCGCATGAGTCAGAGATGAGTCAGAATGTTATCCAGAATAGTTAGGGCGGCGAAAATCCCGCTCTGGGGGCTTGACCCCCTAGAGGGGTGTCGACCTAGGGGTCGACCCCCTTAAGGGGAGTCGACCTATGGTTCAACCCACCCACATGGCCTAGGGCTGACGTGGCACTCGGTTTCAGGGGGTCTGGCAGCTATATATATGTGTCCTATCTCTAATTTCTTCATTGGAAATCATGGAGGCCATACGCTGCCGGGATACGAAGTGAGACAGAACCGTTTTCTACAACAACATACTTGGCAAATCAAATTCAGAAATTCAAGATCTATTCTTTCTCAATTATCTAAACCTGACGCTGCGAATTTCTAGTCGCTTTTAGGTTTAGATAAATAAAAGTAAATTGTGAAAGATTGTGAATTGGATATGTTGTAAATTGTGGATCTATGCTATTGTTAAATCCTATACGATGTCATAATAGATCCACACTTTTATATCTAATGCAACTGTGATTATTCTATTATGTTACCTATGTGGATCTTCACTTGTAACTATATTGTGGTGAATGTAAATCTGTTAATTTGGATTTGCAACATTGGTTAGATCCAATTCTTTATGTAAATCATCTTTTACCTGCCATATTGTGATCAACTTAGATAAGTTGTAAATTGGACATGAGAACCCTTATTTAGATCTAAATAAGCTATTATGTCATTATAATGGTGTTAGATCTACTTTAACATCTAGATCTGAATTATGTGATCTAATTTGTCACCTTGTGTTATCATGTTAGATTGGACATCTAAATTGCTAATTTGGATCTTACTATGCTTATTATGACATCATAGTTATGTTAGAATCAATAGACTACCACCAATTCATCAGTTTTATGTCCACCTTGTTATGATGTTAATTACATGTGCATTCACCTTATTATCATGCTAGTTATGTTTATGCCAAGATGATCACTTTAGTTATATTCCCATCATTTTCCCTATTATCGTTTATGACTAGGCTATTGTCTAGCCTAGGCATGCCACCAGTTTATGAGTACGCTAGTTAAGGAACGGGGGAGAAGGCCTAATATTGGCATAATTTGAATATGAACATTATTGGACGTATAATTCAAATGGGGATAAAAAGAGAAATAAACACCTATAATGACATAGGTAGATTTGGATAAAAATGGAATGTCTAGTAATTACAATTAGGAATTGTAATTGCACTTATGACACGAGGTTAGGTTGCATTAGTAGTGGAAGTCTGCTCGGACCCGACCGGCATCTCTAGCAGCCACTAATGTTGAACCTAATGTGAGAGGTCTAAGTGTGCAAATATGAATCGAGCTAAAACATGAGGTTAGACCCAACTGTGGAATAAGACTGCCCGGACCCGACCGGCATATCCAGCATCCACACGTCGTAGGCCTAATGTGGGAGGTCTAGCCCATTATACCCATAATTGGACATGGTAATGAATTGGACTACTTAACCTAATTTAATCCATAAGGATTGTATGATTATGAACTTAAGTTAGCATTAAGTAAAATTGGATGGGTAGTGGGTGGGTTAAGTAAATTAGAGGGGGTGGGTAATATTTACATATAGGCCCATGAACTTAACCCAATAAGGTTATGCAATTAAAGACACCCTTTATGGTAAGCATAACTGACATAGGGCTATGTAATTAAAGACACCTAAGGGTATACATAGTCAGTGAAAAACCTAGTGGGAATACAAGACAAAAGGGAGAGCTTGTATCGTATTGTGTGGGACCCATTTTAGTCAATAACCCGGAGTAGGTATCAAATAAAGTACTCTGTGCTAGGCGGAGAAGGGGCACGCTTATTGATTGATTATAAGAGATCCAAACTAGATGGACGGTGTAGGCCGCACAAACCGACTAGGCCATGTGCGTGCATGAGCCGGGCAGAGGGGGATAAGACGACCGTGACACCAATAGATATGGTTGTGCACATCTTAAGCGGTGTCACTTTAGGAAGTGATACCTCCAACTTTGGTGCCAGCACAGGATATCTACAGAGTAGGGAGTCGATCGATTAGGGTAGTGGTTAGGGTACACTCGGACGTATGCCCTAAGTCTACCAACTTATAGTGGAAGGGATCATCTCATTTTAGTTATGCTAGTAATAGCATAGAGTAATCATTAGAGAAGTGTATACACCTTACCCTGTCTACCTTGTCACACCTGCCATTTGTGTAGTGATCTCTCTTATCCACTTTATATGCCTATCGTGTTACTTCCATTTATTTACTGGCTAAAAGTAACTAGACTCGCTATACTCTATGTTTGACCCTTTTGTTTCTCCTTCTTTCTTCCATTCCACACCCCCCCCCCCGCCCCCCAGGTTCTCAAGGAGGAAACACTCAAGCTTAGCCAGGACTCAGATATCAGATATCATCTTGCTAGGAGCTACTTCTGAAGTATGAATCAAGTTTTTGTCTCTACTATGACTTAATCTTTCAATTGGGGAATCATGTTTTTTTAATATACTTATGTACTCTGATGGTGCAAGAAAGAAGTTATTTTATTGTAATGGTTTTTGTGACTTATGGTATTGTGGACCACGATATTATGATTTATGTTTGAAATAAAAATTTAAATTTCCACTGCTATCTTATTTATATCTGTTTTGTAATTATTCTGTGTCTGTTTACCTATAATGCTATACGGAACTTAATGCATTCCCTTAGACGTGGGGTGTCACATTAAAATAGCCATTTTCTCAGAATTCAATGAAATTAGTTTCATCGGATTCGGAATTGTAAATTATTGTAAGATCTAGAATTTCGTAGCCGTCGGAGTTATCGTTTGATCGTAATAATTTAAAACATACAGAAATTTATGCATGCAATTTCATTAAAATGATCAGTTTAAAGTGTAACTGCTATAGACTTTCGAATTGGGCTTCGCTACTAGTCCCATTGTGTTTTGAAGGCCTTAAAACCTATCGGTAAGCTGTAAGCATGCCTGATTTGAACACAGGCATGTTTCTAGCTTTAAATATACGCTAATCGAGAAATATATTATTATATATTCTGAAAACCTAACTGTTTTCGTGGCTACCATGTCCATTGTTGAATGGCCAGCATTGTTCAAAACTTCACGCCTTGTTTTCTCTCAATCCACTCAACGATTTTGAAAACCACTAACACGAGAATGGTAGATCTTCGTAAGGGCTTCATATCCATACGGATGATCTATGTTGATTGTATCCAGTTCGCCAGAATCGAGGGGTAATTGTGATATCTTTAGGCGTGGTTTTCAAGGAGCAGGAGCAGTCGATTTGGTCAGGATTCATGGTGCAGGAGCAACTGAGGTGATAGCTTTATGCGTTACCACAAGTCCGGGCGTGCAACTAATATATTCCTACTCTCGGCATTCCTTGTGTGCCATATTATATTATATAGTATCTAGTTTAATGGATCCTTAGGAGATGGAAATTCTCGTAACATCTCTTAAGTTATTGCACTCATATTATCGCATGAATTTGATTTAACAAATATGAGAATATTTTAGTTTTGATCCGAGTATTTTTGTCTTTTCATTTGTGCTCGGGTCAGCCTGAGTTTTCAGTTAACGAAGACACGGTTATGAAGATGAAGATGGAGCATGACTGACGTATTCATTTATATTATTCCGCTGCATGTATTGGTATGTTTTGTGTTAATTAACTCCGATAATCGTTGTAAATGTGTAATCAAATTTATGTTTTAACAGCTTCATGAACCGTTATTTATTTATTATATCAGAATCTTCCGCTGTAAGATTCTGCGATTGTTTTGCTTCTTTCTTCTTTTTCTTATTTTATTCCCAATAACTTTCTACATTTTTGATTTGTTTAATTCGATATTTGAGGAACATTGTCAATTTGAACGGTTAAAAATGTGGGTCGTTACATCATAGAATATGCTATAGAATAAAGAATATGCTAGAGAATGAGGAATATTCTAGAGAATAAATAACCCTATATTAATGAGAGTAAACAAGCAGAAATTGCATATTTTATTATATTAATGGACCTGTTAAAATAGCCATTTTGCAAATATTCTCAGAATTTGATGAAATTAGTTTCAACGAATCCGGAATTGTAAATTATTGTAAAATCTAAAATTTCTTGGCCATCGGAGTTATCGTTTGATTGTAATAATTTAAAATGTATAGAAATTTATGCATACAATTTAATTAAAATAATCATTTTTAAAGTGTAACTGCTATAGACTTCCGAATTGGGCTTCGCCACTAGTCCCATTGTGTTCAGAAGGCCTTAAAACCTATCAGTAGGCTGCAAGCATGCTTGATTTGGACATAGGCCTGTTTTTGGCTCTAAATATATGATAATCGAGAAATATATTATTACAATATTCTGAAAACATGTGGCCGCCATGTTCATTTTCGAATGGCCAACATCCTTCAAAACTTAATGCCTTATTTTCTCTCAATTCACTCAACGATTTTGAAAACCTCCAACACGAGAATGGTAGATCTTCGTAAGGGCTTCACATCCATACGGATGATCTATGTTGATTGTATCCAAATTCGCCAAAATCGAGGGCTAACGGTGATAGCTTTAGGTGCGGTTTTCAAGGAGCAGGAGCAATCGAGTTGGTCGAGATTCAGGGCGTGGGTGGAAGCTTCGATGGCGGTTCGGGTGCCAGATACCGATCGTGATCCGGCGTGGTGAAGGAGGCGCGGTGAGGAATGATTTTAAACGATGATGGGTTTTGCTTTTATTGGTTTGTCTGTAACGCGAGAGGGAGATGGATAATAGAGGAGCTGATGTGTCGCGTTTTGGTTGGTTTGACGCACAGTTGGATCCGTTGATATCGTATCGAAATGCCGAACAACATGGAGCTATCATGGACTGATTCTGAGACTGTTGATTTTTGGGCCTACAATTGAATTTCAGACACGCTTGAAATCAAAGGTGAGCGACTAAACCCACTCACGCCTAACTAAAGTATTCTAATATTAGTTAAATTTATATCATGTCATGATATCATTGTATTGATTGATGTTTTGTAATTTAAATTGCATATTTAAATTGATTTGCATCGATCGTGTAGTTTAATTTGACTGTTTGATTTAATTTTACTATTAAGTTAAAATTTGACACTTAATTGCTAGCTTAAAGTCCCATATCTGATAACTAGTATATTTATACGATATTGGATTGTTTGTATGTATTGATATGATGAATGGTTTGAATTTGATATATTTGACATATTTATTTTTGTTGCGTGAGTTTATCCGTTATTCACCTTGATTTTGATATAACCATTGTTTATGTTGATTAATCCCAATCATTTATCTTAAATGTTACGGGCATAAAATAAACCCGGGATTAATCATTAAAATGAATTAAGAACGTAGGTTGAAATGATAAATACCTATGACCCTGATTTGGACTGAAACGATATATATCCTTTCCCAAAATACTAAAATTAAATTTTAAGTATTACTTGGCCATAGGATATAAAATTATATACGGACACCGGTTGGTTAAATAAAATTTGTTTTTAACTGTGAATTTTGAAATATAGTTTTAAAGACGACATGGACGATGTGTTATAAATTGATTTCCTTTGAATTTGTAATATAAAAACCAAAGGAAATTGTTTAATATTGTAAACTGAAGTAAAAAAATGAAATCGAAATTGAATTGGATTTATTGTAATTGAATTGTTTTATCCATATTTGAAATTTACTTTAAGTTTAACTTGATTTTAAAGTGATGTTTAAACTTTTAACTCTAGATTTCACAAAATTGAAACAATTCAAATTGAGATTTTTAATTGAAATTTCAAATATTTGAATCGAATTGTCAAATCGAATTGTTTGAATCGAACTGAAATAAAAATGGGAAGTTGAGACTTTTTGAATTGAGATATCGAAATTTAATAGAATTGATTTGAAAGTGGAATATGATTTCCAATTTGTTTAAAAATTTTGAGGAAACGATTCTAGTTCTAACTATATTATTTTATACCATTTATAAATTATTTTAGTAATAACCATTTTACTTTATAAACTGTTTTACCTTATAATTATTTGTATTTTAACTTATCTATATTAATTATTTTAAATTAACCATTTTTAATGGTTAACTATTTATTTTATACACTATTTTAATATATTTACTATAGATTTTACTAAATTTGATTTTTTTATACAAACTATTTATTTTCAAACTATTTCAAATATATATATATATATATATATATATCTAAACTATTTTTAAATATACTTTTAATTATTTTTTATATTCAAACTAATTTAAGGTTGGAACGTTTCAAGAGTTCTAAGATTGATTTAAATAGGGATTTAATACGAAAGTATATCCTATTTTAAATATGAATGGTTTTAAAGCAAATATGAAATGTTGATATGAAATATGAACCATTCGAAATGTAAATACGACTGGTGTGAAAAATGTAAATGTTTGGTTGTTAAAGAGACCGGGATCGGATATTGTCATACTCTCTACCAATACCGAAAACCACTTTAAAAATTGTGTACGCAGTGGAGTTCCAGAATGAAGTAGGATGATTTGGAGGCGATTACTGGATTTAAAGAAAGAGAACGATGATGGGTGTCCTTGACCTTCGGGTCATAATTAAAATAACTAAAATAGGGCTATACCAGACCAAGTGGGGTTAGCTACCTCCATTGGCAACACTTCTTCCTTTATCACTATAGTCCCTTGGTTTGACTGATTTGATTTGATGTGCATCCATGATTGGGAGTGTTGTTCGAGGTGGGCGGTAGCCGCAGCTATGCGTTACCACCAGTCCGGGTGTGCAACTAGTATATTCCTACTCTGGGCATTCCTCGTGTGCCTTGTCATATTATCCCGATCGAGCCCCGTACGATTTTGATTTAACGTTGTCGTATCACGATGCATCCCTATCCGCCGATGTACTGGTGTATTATATGCAAACTGTACGACAACTGTATAAATGGAGTAAGGGTAATAATGCTAATCCCGCTTAAACTATTTTAGTATTTTATATTTAGTCATAGACACTATTATAATAGCGTATTAAATTATATAGTATCTAGTTTAACGGATCCTTAGGAGATGGAAATTCCTGTAACATCTCTTAAGTTATTGCACTCATATTATCGCATGAATTTGATTTAACTAATATGAGAATATTTTAGTTTTGATCCGAGTATTTTTGTCTTTTCATTTGTGCTTGGGTAAGCCTGAGTTTTCAGTTAACGAAGACACAGTTATGAAGATGAAGACGGAGCATGACTGATGTATTCATTTATATTTTTCCATTGCATATATTGGTATGTTGTATGTTAATTTTTGAGTAGGACGGATGTGTAGTGCGAAACTACACAGCTGATTAAACATAATATTAAAATATATATAGCCTAGTTGACAAGCCCAACTGGTGGCCTATTTACTAATTACATAAGAGTGATAATTATACAATAGTTCAAACCAAAACAAACATTACATCAGAAGCTAGAATACCCAAAACGTAGATAGAGAAATATGCAGATTATGCATAAGCCAAAGGAAGACATAACAGAATAACATGCTAACACAGACAACCATGTACAGATTACTGCAAATCTGGACTTGAATCACCATGGTTAGAACCCACAGACTCCACTGGACTATTGTTTGCTGGCAGAGCAAGCATGAAGCTGGCAGAGGAAGAAGCCAGACCCGACCAAGAGTTAAAACAGAATATTATAAGATTGCATAGACCCTTAAATCTCTTCAGAGGTTTATTAAATATCACAACGTTCCTTTCTTTCCAAATACTCCAACAAAATATTGCTAAAAAGGAGTCCAGTGCAGCATTTGCATCATTAAACTCCCAATGATCAAACACTGAATGTATTTCAGGAACAAAGCCAAGCAGATAAGAACCAGTGGCTGCAAGAACCGATAAAGAGTATTCACAATCAAAGAAAAGATGATCAATAGTCTCCATATGGTTAGAGCAAAGAGCACAACGAGAATCCTCAATCAAGTTAAGTCTATACAATTTAGCTCTAGTATTGATTTTGCCATGAATCAAACACCATTTGAAGAAAAGAACCTTTGGAGGAAGAGGAATTTTCCAGATTCTAGAAAAAGAGAATAATCTTCTAGAGAAATTCAAATATTTATACACTGAAGCACCAGAAAAACCTCTCTTTGGTGATAAAGCCCAAAAATAGCAATCAGGAGAAAGGGAAGGTTGTGTGTGAGAGATCAGGTTTGCAGCAAGAAGAAAATTATCTAGTACTCTTACATCAAAAAAGGTTGAACGGCACAGAGATGAGGGACCAATACGCAACAGATTAGCTACAGAGGAAAATTCATTGGAAATGAAAGGAAAAAGGGAGGAAAAAGCTTGAAAAAGGGGAATATGTCCATGCCAAATATCATACCAGAATAAACAAGATTCACCATTTCCCAGATTGAGATGAAACAGATTTTAATGGGAGGAATACAAGATAAAACCCCAGACCAGAAGGGAGAAGGCTTAACAGAAGGAAGAGAATATAAGACTAAATGAGAATTATTCGAATAGTAGAGAGTAAGGACCCAATCTTTCCATAAGAAAGAACTAGGAGTAACTGCACGCCATAACCATTTTGATAGAAGAGCCATATTGAAGTTAGAAAGGTTAATAATGCTCAAACCCCCCTGATTAATATTTAAGCAAACAGTTTGCCAGTTGACCAGTTTCTTGATGTTATTGCCATTCCATAGAAAAGAACTCCTAATTGAGTCAATTTTTGAAATTACCCATTTATGGAGTTTATGAATAGTCATCCAATATGTTGGTAAAGCAGATAATACAGCTTTAACCAACAATAAACGACCAACAGAGGATAAGGTATTAGCTTTCTAGGAAGATAATCTCTATTCACTTTTATGAATGAGAGGCAACCAATCAGATTTATGAAGTTTAGTGGGTCTAAGGGGAATTCCTAGATACTGAATGGGGAACCTGTGAATCGAGCAGTTTAAAATGGATGAAATTGAAGGGCCAAGATGATCAGCATTGCCTAACAATATGATTGAACTTTTGGAAAAATTAATAGACAAACCAGAAATGAGCTCAAAAATATAAAGCACAACTTTAAGACAACGAATATGATTCAAATCAGGAGAAGAAAAGATAATTGTGTCATCTACAAATTGGAGGTTGGAAGAAATTAAAGAGGAATTTGGAAGATGAATCCCATCAAAGAAATTGTTGGCTATTACTCTTTTGATCATTTGATTGAATACATCCACAACTAACACAAATATAAGGGGAGATAAGGGATCTCCCTGCCTCAAACCCCTGTTGGATTTAAATAAACTCGCAATATTGTCGTTGATCGAAATCGATGAATGACTTGTCCTAAGAATACAATAAATCCAATTACACCAACGCTGAGAGAATCCTCTGTGTTTGAACATTTTCAAAATAAATTCCCAATTAACAGAGTCAAATGCTATTGAAAAATCTAACTTGAGGAGTACATCAGGTGTTTTAGAATTGTAACAATAAGAGATTACCTCTTGTGTAGCTGCAATACAATCGAAAATGTTGCGTCCAAGAATGAAAGTTGATTGCTCAGCTCCACAAGATCAGAGATAACGGATTGAAGGCGATTCGCAAGAGTTTTGGTGATAATCAGAAAGAGAGCTAGCACCAGAGAATTTAGGGAGAAGCACAATATTAGCATAATTCAGCCGAGATATGTGGCTAGGGTTTTCATAAAAATCATTGCACATGGCCATGATATATGTTTTCATAATGGCCCAAAAAGATTTAAAGAATGAAGGCCCAAATCCATCCGGCCCAGGGGCTTTGTCATCCTTCATGTCACTTAAAGCAGCCCAAACTTCATTTTCAGAGAAAGGTTGCTCAATAGAAATAGAAGCTGGAGAAGGATAAAGAGAATACCAGTCAATAAGAGGGGACTCAGAGGATGATTTCCCAAGAATTGATCGATAATTGTTTGAAAAAAGGAGAAGAATATCGTCAGGATTCAAATAGATTTGATTTTCATGAGATATTTCCAAAATGCAGGAAGCACGTCTTCTTCCATTTGCAATTCTATGAAAGTAAGCTGAATTTCAATCTCCTTCTTTTAACCATTTAGCCTTAGATCTCTGTTTCCAACCAATTTCTTCTTGTTTAAACAATCAATCCAATTCAGACTCCAGATTTTTCAAAGAGACATTTTCCTCCTCATTGAGAGGACGAGATTCTTCAAGGATATTGAGATCTAGAATAGCATCTTGAATATTAGAAATTCGGGTACGAATAGACCCCCAAACTGTTTTGGCCCATGGTTTTATCAATTTTCTCAAAGATCTCAATTTAAGAACAACATTATGGATAGCTGATTGAGATTGGATAGGATAATCCCAAGCCTTTTGAATGAACCCCTTAAAAGTTGGTTCTAGTAGCCATAATCTCTCAAATCTAAAGGAATGCTTCGAATAAGGGAGGGAACCCGAATCAAGAACAATAGGGCAATGGTCAGAGATAATAGAAGCAAGACCAAAAACAAAGGATAGGGGATGAATTTCTTCCCAGACTGCATTAAACAGAAATCTGTCAAGTTTAGCAAGAGAATGATTCATTCTGTGACTTGACCAAGTGAACGATCTATTACATATAGGGGGTCAAAAAGGCAACAATTGAAGATAAAAGAATTGAAAGCATCCGAGTCTGATGATAAGGAACAAGATTTTCTCTCATTAAAGTATCTAACAGTGTTGAAATCCCCCCAACCACCCAAGGCCCCAGAAAACTGTTAGCCATCTGATTACAATGCTCCCAAAGAGCAATTCTTTCATTTGAGTTCTGAGGACCATAAATATTGGAAAAGAAGTAGATAGCATTAGAGGCAATGTGTCTGAGAGCAACATGTAAAGCAGGTTTAGATGGAAAAGTTTGGTATAATGACCATACAGAATCATTCCATGCAGTAATAAGACCACCTCTGGTTTCAATTGCATTAACATAAGTCCACCCCCTCAAAAAGGAGCCACAAATTAAACTAAAGTGATAATTAGAAGGTTCAAAGAGTTTGGTTTCTTGAAGGAAAAGAATATCTAATTTAAGTGGGGACAAAACTAGATTAATAGCAAGACATTTTGAATGATCCCCCAATCCCCATACATTCCAAGTGACAACTTTCACTAATGTCTATTAATACGCTCTTGTTCTAAATCCTGCATGGCTTTATAATGTGTGTCACATAATTTCACTCCCATGCAGCTAGATATCTTTTTGTTCAAACGCTTATTAGAAGAGGAAAAAACAACAGGAGTAAAGAAACTACCTGTTACTTCAGGATTATTGCGTCTCCCACTACGACGCACAAAGATATGAGAGAGAAATTGAGGCCAATCATTGTCGTCAGTCCATGGTTGATGAGGAGGAGATTGCGGCGACGGAATAGAGTTAATGCCAAAAGGGATAGATTTAATGGGTAGCATAGAAAAATCATTACCATAGGGGATGATCTGATTAAAAGGTGGATTCTGCTCATCCTGCAAATTCATATTCTGGTCATCGTGAAGATCTTGATTCACTTCATCCTGTTCATTAAAATCCATCTCTTGATCATCAAATTTTGGAAAGTTAGGGTTTTCATTTATCTCCCTAAAAACAGAGGGAAAAGGAGGTAGCATCACTGCCTCTTCAATCATGGCATCTATTTGATTTTCCGTACTTGAATCTTGATAATTATGGATATATGGAACCACTTGCTCCTCATCATTACCAGTAAAGATAAGTTCTGGTCTAATGCCTGGGTGTCCATGCTTACAGCACTGAACTTTAATGATATGAACTTTGTTGTTGAATCGGGATGCAAATTCATTCCTTGAGCCTATACCTTCAAAAAATTGTAGCTTTACCAAGAATTCACTATGATCGAAGTGGCACCAGTCGCAATCATCAACTGCTAAGACTCTACCCATAGGTTTCAGGATTTCCTTTATAGCCTCATTGTTATACTTTAAGAATTCAGGAAATCCTTCCACCTTAGCCCATGATTCATGCTCCAACATAGGTTCTGGTTCAAACACTTCTTCTTCCCATGCTTCTAAACTAACTGCAGCTCCAGGTTTGGTTAGGATTTTAAGGAGTAATGCATGATCCCTTTTGCCATAAGTAGGATAGTGAATCAAGAAGGAGTTGTTTGAGATGATCGTCATCGGCCACATGTCATATTCAAGGTTGACTTCTAGGGCATGATGCAAAGTTTCTATACTCCATTCGCTAGTTAAAGTTTTGGCAACAATACATTTCGTAGAGTCCATTAAATTGAAGATTTTTTTTTTTTTGAAAATGAACACTGAGGAGATTGAGTTGGAGAGTGAAGTGAATTAAGCTTAGATGATTTATTAATATTAGATTTTCCATGGTAATTCTCTTGACGGCTGGCATTGCGAAGTGATGGGTGACAATCAGCATTTGCAGAGTAATTGATTTGTTTTGGCACCCAGCGCGCGTGATAATTATTGTTGGCTGCATTAACAGAAGACAAGGAGCTTCCAACATAATAGTTTTTCCTTGGGCAGCGTTGCACTGAGTGACCAAACAAACTGCATTTGAACAAATTTTTGGGTCTCTGCATGCATTTGCCATGTGACCCTTGCATGCACATTTCAAACATCTCTTCTGTTTTTTCAATTGAGCCACAGTTTGAAAAACCGAGACAAACTCCGGCAAAGGTGGCTTAAATTTCTTTTTGGGTGGAGGGTTGGGTGGCGATGATGGTTGCGATGCAGCCACTTGATCGTAGGACATCGATGGAGTCACAGTTTGATGATCAGAAAGAACTGAAAAACGATTAGATGAGGATTGCAAGGAGGAGCGAGGAAGAGGAGGACGAGGATGAGCTGACATAGGACCTTTATCCGATTGAGGAAAATCAGCATGAGAAGAAATATGTTTATGGGAAGAAGGAGCACAAAAAGAAGGAGGACGAAAAGATGAGGCACGAGAGGACGAACGAGGAGCATCAAAGCGGACAGAGAGAGGATTAGTTGACCAAGCATGTTTGAGCGAAGGGATAATGGAAGAAGGAGCGAAAAAAGGACGACGAGGAGAAGAAGACGAAGCAGGATTGAGAACAAGGGAAGAGAAAGGACCTATATCTAGAAGGATATTTAGAAAGAAGCGGAGGAGAAGAAGGAATGGAGGATGCCATTAACGATTAGTTAGCCTTGTTTAGGACCAAGTTAACTCTGATAATCGTTGTAAATGTGTAATCAAATGTATGTTTTAACAGCTTCATGAACCGTTATTTATTTATTATATTTTGTCCTTCCGCTATAAGATTCTATGGTTATTTTTCTTCTTTCTTCATTTTCTTATTTTAATCACAATAAATTTATGTATTTTTGATTTGTTTAAGTCGATATTTGTGGATAATTGTCAATTTGAACGGTTAAAAATGCGGGTAGTTACATTAGAGAATATGCTACAGAATAAAGAATATGCTAGGGGATTTCCT
Organism: Allium sativum; assembly: GCA_030737875.1. Lineage (NCBI taxonomy): Eukaryota > Viridiplantae > Streptophyta > Magnoliopsida > Asparagales > Amaryllidaceae > Allium > Allium sativum. The sequence goes on along the minus strand of CM060916.1, from coordinate 784,542,728 downwards.
TCTCCTATGGATGGAGCCTGACTAACTGACGTACTCATTTATATTATTTCGCTGCATATATTGGTATGTTGTATGTTAATTAACTCTGGTAGTCGTTGTAAATGTTTAATCAAATGTATGTTTTAACAGCTTCATGAATCGTCATTTATTTATTATATTTTGTAATGACCCGAAAATCTGGTCCAATTTGAGCTGACCAAAAACACAAGTCCAACCCCAAATTAAACTGAAAATCAGGAAATTAATAGAAAGAAACAGAGGGTGAGGAAAGATAAGATAGAAACTTAGAATAGAAGAAGAAGAAGAACACAATATCAGAGTAACATGAATCTCACAGCGGAACGAATAAATATATTTCATAACATAACTTTGAAATAAAATCAGTATATGTATACAATAACATTATCAGAGTACAACACTTACAACACAGCGGAAAGAACTATAGCTATATAATCCTGAAGTCTCCTGCTCCAAGCTCTTCCAGTATATCTGCAGATCCTGACTACTTGACTGCCCGTACAAAATTGGGCACCCAAGAGTTTAGGGAAAACAACAAAATAAACTCCGGGTCAGTCATGGGACTGGTATGAGTAAAACAGTTTAAAACAGTTCGAACAATTAAACGATATCTCATAAGACCACGCCGTATAACGGAACGGGTTTTTCCCTTATGAGAATCCAAAATATCTTTATATCAAAAACCTTTAGATATTATAATAATGTCTATCAACCACAACTATAATAATCATCTAGCAGAAACGCTTTCATCTCACGTTCTACATATATAGTATATAATCAAAACCGCAAGCACGTATTGGGTAATGGATTTCCAAATATGACAAGGTATGGAACCACCTTTCGCTAGTGTACCTCTAGAGAGGAATACACTGGGTTCAACAAGAACATCTTGCAACCCGGCCACACATGACCGACCACTCATTTCGCTAGAGTGTATCGAATGTATATAACCAACGGTTGGGATCAGCAACCGTTTCCCGAATGGGACAGCATCAACAATAGATTTTTAGAAGTAAATGAAACTCTAGATCAGGTGATTATACACCCTACTTCGGAGCGACCGACTTAGCCATGCTGCCTGCCCGATTTCTGTCATTTACCGGATGTGAGGCTAGAAGCTACGCTTTATCATCACACAGATTCACTTTGAATGCCACATCGTCAAATCCATCAAATCACCGATTGACGTCCTCAACCATACATTATGTGTTAGCTAAAAGAAGTTTCCTTCTCCGCTTCCACTCTTGGTACGGTTGGAGAAATCTATATACGTGATCGTTTGGAAATACTCTGTCAGACATCCGTCTATACAAGTCATCTAAGAACAGGATGAACCGAAGGCACTATTCAGTACATCCATCTTAGGCACTGTTATCTAAGACTTATACAATAGCCCTTGCACTTTACTCCATCTTCAATTATCTTTGGCATATATGATTCGCAACGCTTATGCCTATACAGAGTGGTTCTTTGGATAATAATCCAACTGGTCTCTCCATATTAACAATGCTAAAATGGTCAAAACTTCGATAGTCTGTGAGTTAACTATCGCTGAAAACACGTGTGCAAACAACGATATTATTTCCAGATGGAAATTCTATCAATCAATCATCAATCATATATATATATATACTCTCATATTTCCTATTTCAATATTTGATTACGTTTCTGATTCTATTTGGAAAACATTTCCAAATCTTCTTTACTTGGATTTAAACAGATGTTTAAATCAACATCGCGACGACAACTCAAACCACTATACTTATTTACTAAATTCACTTAACCACTTTCACTCTCGAACCTTACCCATTTCTAAATTAAAAATGAAGTCAATCAAGTTGGGGTATAACTACCTCTCAGACCTTAACTGAACAACATTTCAAATCTAGATATAGGTTAAGTTCATCTTTTAACTCTTTAACACTTCCTTACGTAACTCTCATTCGAATAAATCTCTATTCGATAACTCCTCCCTTCGAATAACTATATTTGATAATCTCTCTTACGAATAACTAGATTCGAAAACCTTTCTTCGAATAAACTAAATTAGATTAACTCTATTTATTTAACCTTAATTGATTTACTCTTTTTTACTTAACTCCTTACTTAACTCCTAACTTAACTCCAAACTTAACTCCTTTCGATTAAACTATAATCGATAACTCCTTTCGATTAAACTAAAATCGATAACTCCTTTCGATTAAACTATAATCGATAACTCCTTTCGAATAACTAATTCGATAACTCCTTATGTGTTTTACTCTATTCGAATAACTCTTATTTATTTAACTCAATTCGAATAACTCTATTCGATTTACTTACTTTCGAATACTATATTCGATTAACTCCCTTCGAATAAACTATTCATTTATAAAGATTTACTTTTAGTAACGGTTCTTCACTTTACAAATGATTTCCTTTTTAGTAACGTTTTCCTTTTTTATAACGGTTTCCTTTTTATAACATCCTATTTAGTTATAAACAAAATTCCTTTTTATAACTCTATTTATTTTCTAAATATTTCCTTTTAAATTCTATTTGTAAATGGTTTTACAAATACCCCCTTTTCGATTTCATTTGTAAAGGTTTTACAAATATTTCTCTTTCGATTCCATTTGTAAATGGTTTACAAACATTTCTCTTTCTGATTGATTTGTAAATGGTTTACAAACCTTTCTCGTTCTAGTCTATTTGCAAATGGTTTGCAAATAATTCCTTTAGGGTTTCATTTCTAAGTATAATCCATTTATAAATAAATATCTATTTATAAATATTCCATTTATAAATAATTCCTTTTATAAAATCTCCTTTGATTGTTATAAATATTATCTCTTTTATAAAATCCTTTGATTTTATAAATAATCTATTTTCAATATTCATTTTGAAAAATCCCTTTTCACCATTCCGGTATGTTATGGTATTTAACACATCAAATCGCAATGACCAATATCGTTCAAACACATATAATCGACAACAGATTATATATCACATCATATATTACAATATATAAATCACAGTAAAATAAATGTTGAGGAATCCAGTTGGATTCCTCCAACCTGTTTCCCTGCATGACAGATGTTAAACAATATAGATAACATCACTTTCAGTTCCATATGATATATTCTATTAAACAGAATCAATATAGAAATTCAACTAACTGACTAGCAGTTCAATCTAACAGTCAACACACAGTCAATCAGCTAATATTTAACAGTTCTAAAAATACAACATGAAATTATAAACTGTTTAGAGTTAGTGAGATTTACTCACATTGGCAGTTCATTGTTAAAGAACGATAAACTGTTGTTTGATTTGAATCAAACAATTTATTTCGCCATAAATTCAAACAAGCTAAAATCCATCCCAGTCAGTGCCATTTGGCAGTGTCCGTCCATACGATCCCAACGGATCTTGTTTTACTGAATTCCGACAATGTATGATAAAGTTACGGTTATTTAAAGTTAACACATTTCTATATTTTAATTTAAACTAAACCTTAATAAATATATACGGGCCTCACCCCCTTGAAAATCTCGGCCCAACTTCCCAACTGAAAGCCCATGACCGCCTAACTCTTCTCCGCCGTCCTCCTTTACTCCGTGCAGTTTTCTGAAATAAACTTTAGCACCCAGACCGACCTCTCCCTCTTCACCATTTCCCGACCTTCCCTCACCAATACTTCAAAATAAGCAACACCATTAAACTCTCCTCCGCACACACTTCGACGCAGACACCTCCATGAATACCCCGACACAGCCTGATGAATCGCGACAGGAGCATCCCTGTACGGACGCGCGACCATTTACACCACCGAGACCCACCAAAATCCACGACTAGATGCTAACCAAGGTGCTGAATCCGAAAATGATATTGAATTCGAGCAACACTCCTTCATTCAGGGAAGAACCTGAACCCTAGCTCCACGCCTAATATCAGCAGCGAACAAGCCCGCCGTCGCACCACGTGAAAGTTGTACTGGATTGAAGCCCTTCCTTCTGTGAATCCAAAAATGTGTATATATTGGTTTTAGGATTTGTTTTTGCTTTATTCGATTTTTTATTTTCATTGTTGCGTTTGGTTATTGTGTGGAAGAATTTGGGGTTCGGCCGATGTTATATGCTGATATGTGGTTGGTAACGTTTGTGGATGAGAAAGGAGGACGTGTGTTATGCTTTGGTTCACACAATTTAGGATATTTTAGTTTATTTTATTTATTTTCTATTCGCCTTATGTCCTTAAAACTTCCTGCGAGCACATACGATATCCAAAAATCACCAAACCGGACATGTAGCTAGAGTTCGACATTACGGTCCCAACGAAACGGTTTCGTCGAATTCTGAGGTCGTTTCCAAAACTGGTTATTTTTAACGCTCTAAATAGCCTATTTAAATATATAAATATATAAATATAATTAAATTTAATATTTAAAAATAAATATTATCATCTATATTCACAGTGGAATACCACACGGCTTCGGAATATTCCTATATGAATTTCTAACTCGATATTTCAATCTGGGTCAACCCGATATTCGATTTATATTGAAATCCCTTTTAAAAATATAAATAATTCCTTTATAAATTATAAAGGAATTCCACAATGACTTTCCTAAAATTTGATTTGGACGTAAATCAAAATCTGCACGATGAAATCCCGATTTTTCTCTTCCACTAGAAAGATATACTCCACCAGCTCCACACGTTTCTTGTTTCATAGAAATCCGATTCAAAACGGCTTCTGTATATTCAGTTGAAGTTCGAATAGCAAATTTACGAACTTCAGCGCCATTTCGAGCTCGAATTTAATTATAATATAATTATACGTTCAAACTTCGTTTATATAATATATTCGTTATTCTAATTCAACTCTAAATTGAATTAAATATCACAGATGATCCGGTTCACACCATATCGCCATTTCAGCCAATTCTGATTATTTCATAATTAAATATATATTATTTAATTTATTATTTTAATTAAATATTCATCATTATTTAATTCCACGACCAATTAATTCACTATATCACTATTTATATAATTAATTAAATTAATTATAATACCTCTGCCAATGCGGGTCTTTACAATCTTCCCCACTTAAAATAATTTCGTCCTCGAAATTGCTAAGGTAGAGAATAACCCTATCGACTGGTTAGAACATATTTGTTCACTTCTCAACTTCAGTTTCAACTGAACCAATTTAATTTCAATTTAATAATTAATTAATTCTTATCAATGAAAATTTCCAAAAATCCTGAAAATTTCCTAACTCCTTAACTTTTCGAAAAATTTCGCCAGCACCTCCTTTGTACTGGTCAATAGCTCAAACTCCAATTTGCCTCTTTGGGCCATCTCCAACCCAAAAGAAAATCAAATAGCCAAGCGATTTGCCAATTCGGCTCATAAATCTTATATCCAATAGAAATATAAACTTGTACCTTTTTGTCGGGCATATCAACTCTGTCACTTCCATATGCTATCAACTCAGCATATACCAGTGTTATCCCAATAAAATTTCAATCTTCTTTTATCCACGACTCAACCATTTGCTTATATCCGAACCAAATATCATTTCAACTCGAGTTTCTTCTTGAATTCCCAACTCTTAACTTGATTATCATATTACACTTCAAATTTGAATCTCACAATCCAATTTGTCTTGATATCATTCTAATTCAATCTCAGTTACCACTTTACTGGCTTTACTTTAATTCAAATTTTCTTTTCACAAATTTCTGTTAAATTTGTTTTTAATTCAAACAGTCTTTCCTTGGGAGTTTTCAAACAGTTTACTCTTTTCAAAAATCAAATTTTCCTTTTTGAACATGTCACTGAGCCCTTAATCAATATTCCATTAGTTAAATCACTTCTCTATTTCTTTATCAATATTTGTTAACCAAATATTTTCAATAACCATATTGGCCTTTTATGTTATTTGGAAAACATTTCCGAATATCGCCTTCCTTTATTTTCTAAACTTTAGAAAATATATGATATTTATAATTGGAAAATATTCCAATTATTATCTCTTTCCCGATCTCGTTTATTTCTATACTTAGGAAATAGTCTTTATTATATTTCCAAGCTTACACTTATTTGGATTAAAACGGATGTTGTGTAAAACATCGTTACGACAACCCAAATACTATATTCAACTAACTCTTATTCAACATTGATCTTCGAGCCTGAAATCTTACTATTTATTTGTTAATAATGAAATCAATCAAGTTAGGGTATAACTACCTCTCAGACCTTGACTGAATAACATTTATAACGTCAAAACAGATTTGACTACTTACTCGAATAATCAATACCATACAACTACTTATTCACTTTTAAACACGTATACGCTTCCTCTTTCTATTCTTACTAGATTTTATCTTAGTCTTCCTTTTTGATTTTACTATTCTATTTCTAAGTTCGTTTCCTTATCGACTTCTATATATATATCGATACGTTGATTTCTAACTATCAAATTATCTTAAAAAAATATTCCTTAAATCCCCGGAAAAATTTGCTATAACCTCCTTTGTACCAAGAGCATCGGGATATTTCAAAAAGCCTCCCATGGCCCTCACCAATCCAAAAGAAAAAGAAAAAGCCAAGCGGCTAGCCGATACGGTGCATAAAATCTCATATATGAATTAAATACATACCTTTTCGTCGAGCATTCTATTTATATACCTTATCCATACCTATCTCAGGTATATTTATACCTGCCCAATCTATTTTAACTATACCTGGTCATTTTAACTCAATTCGTTAATTAATTTGTTAATTAACTCTTTAGTCTATTTCACTTTTATATTTGAATATGACATGTTCAAATATATTTTAACTTGCTTATTAACTAATTTGAATCCAAATTTCAAATTTAAGTTCTATATTCGATTTCGAATATCCATTTACAAATCCAATTCACCTTTCAAAGTTCAACTCCAAATTCAAAACTCGATTAACTAATTCCTCTTCGACTTTGTTAATTCTATTCAAATTCTATTCAAATTTTATATCACTTCTATTATTCAAATATATATATCAAATTCTATTCAAATTCTATATATTCAAATTCTATATTATAAATTCCATTTGAATTTTATATTCAAATTCTATATATTCAAATCCTATATTTGAATTCCATTTGAATTCTATATTCAAATTCCATTTCACCTTCGATATTCAAATCCTATATTTGAATTCCTTTATATTTTCTATATTCAAATTCTATATTTGAATTCCATTTGAATTTCTATATTCAAACTCTATTTCAATTCCATTGAATTTCATATATTCAAACTCCCTTTGAATGTCTATATTCAAATCCTATTATTACTCTATATGAATTCTATATTCAATTTTACATTATTTAAATCTTCTTTATTCAATTCTTATTTGAATTTCTATATTCAAATCCCCTTTGAATTTTCTATATTCAAATCCCCTTTGAATTTTCTTATTTAAATTCTATGTTTGAATTTCCTTTATTTAAATTCCATTTCAAACTTTCTTTATTCATTCTTTAAATAAGTCTCGATTTCAATTCCTTTTGAAATCGATATTTCTACCTTTGGAAAATAGATTTCCCTTTCAATTTCACACTTGTATTTTTATTTCTGAATTATCCGAAGATAATTCTTTTCACTTAATTTATAAACTTCGTTTATAAAAGAACTATTTATAAACTTCGTTTATAAAGGAACTTCTCGTTTTATTTCTTTTAGAACAAGTTAATATTTCAAATTTATTTAAAAATTCAAATTCTATTATTCAAATTCTATATTATAAATCCCATTTTGAAATTCAACACAACTTGTCTTTCCCAAAACAAATTCAAAACAGTATCACTGGTAGTAATTTGTCACTTACAACTCGAAAATGAATACTGATGATGCAACTGTCATCATCGGAATCTATTTTCCAGCGATCGAAGTGAGTTCAATAGTATAAAACCATTTCTAAACATTTCCACTTTGAAATTCATTTCAAAATATAATTCACACTGCTTGTAAAACAATTTAAAATCTCCCAGGATCTTAAATTTTCCGTACTTTTAATCCAAATCCATTTACAAACACTTATTCAATTTTCCAGAGTTTTAACTCAATTTCTGGTTTAAATTTTAGATTTAACTCATCTGATTTCACGTATTTCACTTATATGAATTCTGATTGGTTATTTACATAACCATTTAATTTATAATCTTACTCGATTATAATAACAACCATTATATCCACTATATTATAATTTTGATATATATATATATCTTCTCTATATCAAGATATACCTTGGGTAAACTTATTTTAATTTACCCTCTTTTCAAAACATACCATGACGGTTCATCGTATTCGAGTGTTTACAAAATCCCTACCGATACAGTGGATCAAACTGATCGACCAGAACCTATAAACAACTCAACCAATACATCACCACAATATAAAACAATTTTTATATCAATAACAAATACGCTCACTCGTATATATACACTCCAACTGAATCTAGGGTATTACTAACCCCATCTCTACTGAGTCACGCCACAGAGCCAAGGTAATACTTAAACTTAAGCTCTGATACCAACTGTAATGACCCGAAAATCCGGTCCAATTTGAGCTGACCAAAAACACAAGTCCAACCCCAAATTAAACTGAAAATCAGGAAATTAATAGAAAAAAACAGAGGGTGAGGAAAGATAAGATAGAAACTTAGAATATAAGAAGAAGAAGAAGAACACAATATCAGAGTAACACGAATCTCACAGCGGAACGAATAAATATATTTCATAACATAACTTTGAAATAAAATCAGTATATGTATACAATAACATTATCAGAGTACAACACTTACAACACATCGGAAATAAACTATTGCTATATAATCCTGAAGCCTCCTGCTCCAAGCTCTTCCAGTATATCTGCAGATCCTGACTACTTGACTGCCCGTACAAAATTGGGCACCCAAGAGTTTAGGGAAAACAACAAAATAAACTCCGGGTCAGTCATGGGACTGGTATGAGTAAAACAGTTTAAAACAGTTCGAACAATTAAACGATATCTCATAAGACCACGCCGTATAACGGAACGGGTTTTTCCCTTATGAGAATCCAAAATATCTTTATATCAAAAACCTTTTGATATTATAATAATGTCTATCAACCACAACTATAATAATCATCAAGCAGAAACGCTTTCATCTCACGTTCTACATATATAGTATACAATCAAAACTACAAGCACGTATTGGGTAATGGATTTCCAACTATGACAAGGTATGGAACCACCTTTCGCTAGTGTACCTCTAGAGAGGAATACACTGGTTTCAACAAGAACATTTTGCAACCCGGCCACACATGACCGACCACTCATTTCGCTTGAGTGTATCGGATGTATATAACCAACGGTTGGGATCAGCAACCGTTTCCCGAATGGGACAGCATCAACAATTTATTTTTAGAAGTAAATGAAACTCTAGATCAGGTGATTATACACCCTACTTCAGAGCGACCTACTTAGCCATGCTGCCTGCCCGATTTCTGTCATTTACCGGATGTGAGGCTAGAAGCTACGCTTTATCATCACACCAGATTCACTTTGAATGCCACATCGTCAAATCCATCAAATCACCGATTGACGTCCTCAACCATACATTATGTGTTAGCTAAAAGAAGTTTCCTTCTCCGCTTCCACTCTTGGTATGGTTGAAGAAATCAATATACGTGATCATCTCGAAATAATATCGTTGTTTGCACACTTGTTTTATCGATAGTTAAATCACAGACTATCGAAGTTTTGACCATTTTAACGTTGTTAATATGGAGAGACCGGTTGGATTATTATCCAAAGAACCACTCTGTATTGGCATAAGCGTTGCGAATCATATATGCCAAAGATAATTGAAGACAGAGTAAAGCGCAAGGGCTATTGTATAAGTCTTAGATAACAGTGCCTAAGATGGATGTATTGAATAGTTCCTTCGGTTCATCCGGTCCAATTTGAGCTGACCAAAAACACAAGTCCAATCCCAAATTAAACTAAAAATCAGGAAATTAATAGAAAGAAAACAGAGGGTGAGGAAAGATAAGATAGAAACTTAGAATAGAAGTAGAAGAACAACACAACATTAGAGTAATGCGAATCTCACAGCGTAACGAATAACATATAATATGTAACATAACTTTGAAATATAACTTAGTACTTGAATATACATCATTTTCAAAGTACAACACATACAACACAGCGGAAATAAACTAAAGCTATATAATCCTGAAGCCTCCTGCTCCAAGCTCTTCCAGTATATCTGCAGATCCTGACTACTTGACTGCCCATACAAAATTGGGCACCCAAAAGTTTAGGGAAAACAACAAAATAAACTCCGGGTCGGTCATGGGACTGGTATGAGTAAAACAGTTTAAAACAGTTCGAACAATTAAATGATATCTCATAAGACCACCCCGTATAACGGAACGGGTTTTTTCCTTCTGAGAATCCAAAATATCTTTATATCAAAAACCTTTTGATATTCCAATAATGTCTATCAACCACAACTATAATAATCATCTAGTAGAAACGCTTTCATCTCACGTTCTACGTATATAGTATACAATCAAAACAGCAAGCACGTATTGGGTAATGGATTTCCAACTATGACAAGGTATGGAACCACCTTTCGCTAGTGTACCTCTAGAGAGGAATACACTGGGTTCAACAAGAACATCTTGCAACCCGGCCACACATGACCGACCACTCATTTCGCTTGAGTGTATCGAATGTATATAACCAACGGTTGGGATCAGCAATCGTTTCCTGAATGGGACAGCATCAACAATAGATTGTTAGAAGTAAATGAAATTCTAGATCAGGTGATTATACACCCTACTTCGGAGCGACCGACTTAGCCATGCTGCCTGCCCGATTTCTGTCATTTACCAGATGTGAGGCTAGAAGCTATGCTTTATCATCACACAGATTCACTTTGAATGCCACATCGTCAAATCCATCAAATCACCGATTGACGTCCTCAACCATACATTATGTGTTAGCTAAAAGAAGTTTCCTTCTCCGCTTACACTCTTGGTACGGTTGGAGAAATCAATATACGTGATCGTCTGGAAATACTCTGTCAGACATCCGTCTATACAAGTCATCCAAGAACAGGATGAACCGAAGGCACTATTCAGTACATCCATCTTAGGCACTGTTATCTAAGACTTATACAATAGCCCTTGCACTTTACTCCGTCTTCAATTATCTTTGGCATATATGATTCGCAATGCTTATGCCAATACAGAGTGGTTCTTTGGATAATAATCCAACCGGTCTCTCCATATTAACAACGTTAAAATGGTCAAAACTTCGATAGTATGTGAGTTAACTATCGAAGAAAACATGTGTGCAAACAACGATATTTTTTCTAGATGGAAATTCTATCAATCAATCATCAATCATATATATATATATATATATTTACATATATATACTCATATTTCCTATTTCAATATTTGATTACGTTTCTGATTCTATTTGGAAAACATTTCCAAATCTTCTTTACTTGGATTTAAACAGATGTTTAAATCAACATCGCGACGACAACTCAAACCACTATACTTATTTACTAAATTCACTTAACCACTTTCACTCTCGAACCTTACCCATTTCTAAATTAAAAATGAAGTCAATCAAGTTGGGGTATAACTACCTCTCAGACCTTAACTGAACAACATTTCAAATCTCGATATAGGTTAAGTTCATCTTTTAACTCTTTACACTTCCTTACGTAACTCTCATTCGAATAAATCTCTATTCGATAACTCCTCCCTTCGAATAACTATATTTGATAATCTCTCTTACGAATAACTAGATTCGAAAACCTTTCTTCGAATAAACTAAATTCGATTAACTCTATTTATTTAACCTTAATCGATTTACTCTTTTTACTTAACTCCTTACTTAACTCCTTTCGATTAAACTATAATCGATGACTCCTTTCGATTAAACTATAATCGATAACTCCTTTCGATTAAACTATAATCGATAACTCCTTTCGATTAAACTATAATCGATAACTCCTTTCGATTAAACTATAATTGATAACTCCTTTTGAATAACTAATTCGATAACTCCTTATGTGTTTAACTCTATTCAAATTACTGATTTGAATAACTCTTATTTATTTAACTCTATTCGAATAACTCTATTCGATTTACTTACTTTCGAATACTATATTCGATTAACTCCCTTCGAATAAACTATTCATTTATAAAGATTTACTTTTAGTAACGGTTCTTCACTTTACGAATGATTTCCTTTTTAGTAACGTTTTCCTTTTTATAACGATTTCCTTTTTATAACATCTTATTTAGTTATAAACAAATTTCCTTTTTATAACTCTATTTATTTTCTAACTATTTCCTTTTAAATTCTATTTGTAAATGGTTTTACAAATACCCCCTTTTCGATTTCATTTGTAAAGTTTTACAAATATTTCTCTTTCGATTCCATTTGTAAATGGTTTACAAACATTTCTCTTTCTGATTGATTTGTAAATGGTTTACAAACCTTTCTCGTTCTAATCTATTTGCAAATGGTTTGCAAATAATTCCTTTAGGGTTTCATTTCTAAGTATTTTCTATTTATAAATAATCCATTCATAAGTAAATTTCTATTTACAAATATTCCATTTATAAATAATTCCTTTTATAAAATCTCCTTTGATTGTTATAAATATTATCTCTTTTATAAAATCCTTTGATTTTATAAATAATCTATTTTCAATATTCATTTTGAAAATTCCCTTTTCACCATTCTGGTATGTTATGGTATTTAACACATCAAATCACGATGACCAATATCCTTCAAACACATATAATCGACAACAGATTATATATCACATCATATATTACAATATATAAATCACAGTAAAATAAATGTTGAAGAATCCAGTTGGATTCCTCCAACCTATTTCCCTGCATCACAGATGTTAAACAATATAGATAACATCACTTTCAGTTCCATATGATATATTCTGTTAAACAGAATCAATATAGAAATTCAACTAACATACTAGCAGTTCAATCAAATAGTCAACACATAGTCAATCAGCCAATATTTAACTGTTCTAAAAATACAACATGAAATTATAAACTATTTAGAGTTAGTGAGATTTACTCACAATGGCAGTTCATCGTTAAAGAATGAAAAACTGTTGTTTGATTTGAATCAAACAATTTATTTCGCCATAAATTCAAACGAGCTAAAATCCATCGCAGTCAGTGCCATTTGGTAGTGTCCGTCCATACGATCCCAACGGATCTTGTTTTACTGAATTCCGACAATGTATGATAAAGTTACGGTTATTTAAAGTTAACACATTTCTATATTTTAATTTAAACTAAACCTTAATAAATATATACGGGCCTCACCCCGTTGAAAATCTCGGCCCAACTTCCCAATTGAAAGCCCATGACCGCCTAACTCTTCTCCCCCGTCCTCCTTTACTCCGTCCAGCTTTCTGAAATAAACTTCAGCACCCAAAACCGACCTCTCCCTCTTCACCATTTCCCGACCTTCCCTCACCAATACTTCAAAATAAGCAACACCATTAAACTCTCCTTCGCACACACTTTGACGCAGACACCTCCATGAACACCCCGACACAGCCTGATGAATCGCGATAGGAGCATCCCTGTACGGACACGCGACCATTTACACCACTGAGACCCACCAAAATCCACGACTAGATGCTAACCAAGGTGCTGAATCCGAAAATGATATTGAATTTGAGCAACACTCCTTCGTTCAGGGAAGAACCTGAACCCTAGCTCCACGCCTGAAATCAGCAGCGAACAAGCCCGCCATCACACCACGTGAAAGTTGTACTGGACTGAAGCCCTTCCTTCTGTGAATCCAAAAATGTGTATATATTGATTTTAGGATATTTTTTTTGCTTTATTCGATTTTTGATTTTCATTGTTGCATTTGGTTATTGTGTGGAAGAATTTGGGGTTCGGCCGATGTTATATGCTGATATGTGGTTGGTAACGTTTGTGGATGAGAAAGGGGGACGTGTGTTTTGCTTTGGTTCACAAAATTTAGGATATTTTAGTTTATTTTATTTTCTATTCGCCTCTTGTCCTTAAAATTTCCTACGAGCACATACGATATCCAAAAATCACCAAACCGGACATGTAGCTAGAGTTCGACATTACGGTCCCAACGAAACTGGTTTCGTCGAATTCTGAGGTCGTTTGCAAAACTGGTTATTTTTAACGCTCTAAATAGCCTATTTAAATATATTTAAATATAATTAAATTTAATATTTAAAAATAAATATTATCGTCTATATTCATAGTGGAATACCATACGGCTTCAGAATATTCCTATATGAATTTCTAACTCAATATTTCAATCTTGGTCAACCCGATATTCGATTTATATTAAAATCCCTTTTGAAAATATAAATAATTCCTTTATAAAATACAAAGGAATTCCACAGCGACTTTTCTAAAATTTCATTTGGACGTAAATCAAAATCTGCACGACGAAATCCCGATTTTTCTCTTCCACTAGATAGATATACTCCACCAGCTCCACACGTTTCTTGTTTCACAGAAATCCGATTCAAAACGGCTTCTGTATATTTAGTTGAAGTTTGAATCGCCAATTTACGAACTGTTGCCATTTCGAGCTCGAATTTAATTATAATATAATTATATGTTCAAACTTCGTTTATATAATATATTCGTTATTCTAATTCAACTCTAAATTGAATTAAATATCACAGATGATCCGGTTCACACCATATCGCCATTTCAGCCAATTCTGATTATTTCATAATTAAATATATATTATTTAATTTATTATTTTAATTAAATATTCATCATTATTTAATTCCACGACCATTTAATTCACTATATCACTATTTATATAATTAAATAAATTAATTATAATACCTCTGCCAATGCGGGTCATTACATATTTTGTCCTTCCGCTGTGAGATTTTATGATTGTTTTTCTTCTTTCTTCTTTTTCTTATTTTAATCCCAATAATTATCCGTATTTTTGATTTTTTTAAGTCGATATTTGGGGATCATTGTCGATTTGAATGGTTAAAAATGCAGGTCGTTACATTTGGTATCAGAGCTTTGGTTTAGCGAAAACCTTGGCTCTATTTGGAATTAACTCATTAGAGATAATGTAGTAATGCCCTAGAATGAGTTTGAGTGTATATGAGAGTGATTTTGGTATAAAAATGGTTTTGTATTGTGTTGATTTGTTCTTTTGAATTTTTATGAATTCTGGTCGGTACATGTGATGCCAAGGCACCGATAGGGATTTCTAAACACTCGAATGGAACCGATAGTCATAATATTGTTTTGGATTAAATTAACATATAAGGAATTATTTTGAAAAACATATTAAATTTGTTTAATTATTCTATATAATTAAACTATTGAGTATTGAGTGATGTTAAGAAAATAAATATTGAAAATAAATTGATAATGAAATAAGATGAACTTGGAATTGATATTTAAATTCGGGTGCTTTTGAAGTATTGTTTTGCGAATTGTTTTAAATAATATAACTATATTTTAAAAGTTGTTTCATATAGAAATTGTTTTCAAATGAATTTTAGAAATAAGTGTGTATTCCTTTCTTGTCTTTGGGAAATGACTTCGATGATGAATGCACGCATCATCGACGTTTATTTTCTAGAGTATGAGTGGGGAGACCATTTAGAACTTTTATTTCTTATTTTACGAAAATTGTATTTCATTTAAATCTTTTGTAGAATGGTTGTATATAAAAGATATAATATATGTATGGTTTTGAAAGTTGATTTGGAAATAAACCCGAAGTTGAATTCTTAATTCTAGAATAATTAATGAATAAATAAAACTTATAATTTTGAAAACTTTTTAAAAAAGGAGAACCTAAGAGGAATGAAATCAAAATAGAGACTCTTAGAAATATGGAATGATAAATTGAAACTGTTGAACTTGTGTAATAATCATTCTTTTTCTATAACATAATATAACTTACCAAATTATAGGAAGCCAAATTGTTATAGAAATAAGAAACTTTTCAATATATAAGTATTTATATGAACATTGAAATAAAATTGACCGTTTATAAATATGAATGAAACTTAAATTTTGACAATGAATGGTCTATAATTGGTTATGTTTGAAATTGAATTCAACTAGGTAAAGCAAATAAATGAATCAACGAAATAAGTTAATAAAGTGAATTGTGTAGCTATGAGTTAAATGTAATGGTATTAATGTCTAGTTTTGTTAAAGCATAAGAGAATAGGTTTGTAATTTATAAACTTAACGAACGCTAAACGAATTAATTAAAGTTATTAAAACGAGCTCGTCGCGTAGCGGTAGTTTGACAGTTCGTAATTTCCGAATTAAAGTTTAAATGAACGTATAGGATCCAAAATGAGTCAGAATTCTTTGAAACAAGAATATTTTGGATCTACTGGAATATAGTTTTCTAATGAAAGAGAAAATTTTAAATTTCAACTTGTAAATTTTAAGATATGCGTAAATCAAATTTTCAAAAAAAATCACGGTAGGGTAATTCGCGATTTAAAACTAAATTATTAATAAAATGGATGTTTGAAATATGGTATTTGAGAAATGATGAATTAAATTTGATTATGAAATCCATTTTGAGTCATTGAGCATGTTAGTGTTTATATGCTTAGCTAATATTATAATATGTTGAATTTGGAATAAGCGTTGAATGAATTATAAACATATATGAAATAAAATATGCCTATAACAAGGAATTTTAAACTATAATATTGACATTTGAAAAATGTAAATTTTTTATACAATTGAAACGAACCAAATGAATTATAAATAATATATTAACATTGAAATTTGTTGTTTTACTTGTTTGGATGAATGTGATTGTTGAATGTTTTATTTGTCGTTTTGATTGTATTTGTTGTTTCATATATGTTTATTGTGTATATATATATAATTATTTCTTTTACATATATATTCTTATTTGGTTGTTGACTGTTTTAGTAGGTACCAACGGAATTTACATGCTTTTGAAGTCGCTAGTGCATAATAATGCTTTTGTTTACTTGAAAATGAGCTAAATTACTAATAACGCTAATAAAAGGTACGTATCTCGGGTTATATATTATGTTTGGGTTATATATATTGATTCCTCATGAGTTGGGATGCCTCATCATTGAGATGAGATGTATATTTGTGATTATATATGTATTGCGATTTTTCCGGACTCAGCCGTACAAAAGGGAGTCTGCCCAAATTTTTCGTGAATTTGAAGACTTAGAAAATTTTATGGAAATTTGGATTTTTCAAAGGACAAATTTTCAAAATAGTCTTGTTTTTAAAACTAATAGCGGATTTAGGTTAGTTTTGAAACTATTTGCAGAAATAGGCTTGTTTTGGCCACGTCAGCGCTGAGGTTGCCAGTTGTTTTAAAAAAATACACTTGGACGCACTTGTGAAGTGTGCCCCTTAAAAAAATATAAGAGACAAATTTTCAAAATAGACTTCTTTTTAAAACTAATAGCGGATTTAGGCTAGTTTTGAAACTATTTGCAGAAATAGGCTTGTTTTTGAACAACTATTCCAAAAAACAAGCCTATTTCTGTAAATAGTTTC
This sequence comes from Allium sativum, assembly GCA_030737875.1. NCBI lineage: Eukaryota > Viridiplantae > Streptophyta > Magnoliopsida > Asparagales > Amaryllidaceae > Allium > Allium sativum. The sequence goes on along the minus strand of CM060916.1, from coordinate 784,525,070 downwards.
AAAACTAGCCTAAATCTGCTATTAGTTTTATAAATAAGCCTATTTTGAAAAAAATTCCTTTTTCAAATCTATATTAAACTAGCTATGTAAGTTAATGTTTTCTAAGTTGAATATGAAATTATACGATTCTATATATAAATCAACAACGTCCTTACTACGCCTTTTCAAGGACGGAAAGTTTTGATTGGGGGATAGCGTAACAACCTGTATTTTTCGTGTAAGACCCGCATTTTTCAGCGATATAATTAATTTATTTAACTATTTAAATAATGGTTTGGTTATTTAAAATGATCAGAATTAAATAATATGGAATATTTAATTAAAATAAATAATATAATATTATATTTAATTTCTGAAATAGTCAGAAATAGTGGAATTCACAAAATGGTGTGAATTGGATCATCTGTGATATTTAATTCAGTTTAGAATTGAATTAGAATAACGAATATATTATTTGAACGACAGTTGAATGTATATTTTATATTATAATTATAATCGTGCTCGAAATGGCGCTGCAGTACGTAATTTGGCGATTTGAACTTCAACTGAATGTACAGGATTCGTTTTAAATTGGATTTCTGTGAAACAAGAAATGCTAGGAGCTAGTGAAGTATATTTTTCTTATGGAAGAGAAAATTGGGATTTCATCGTGTAGATTTTGATATATGTCTAAATCAAAATTTCAAAAAGTCGCTATGGAATTCCTTTATAATTTATATCGATTTATTTATAATTTAAAATGGATTTTTAAATATAAATCGAATATCGATGTAACACTGGATTTGAAATATCAAGTTATAAATCTCAGTGGAGCTGTATGGTATTCTAGTGTGAATATATACGATAATACTTATTTTTAAATATTAAATTTAATTGTTTTTAAATATATTTATATATTTAAAAGGGTTATTTAGAGCTTTGAAAATAGCTAGTTTTTCAAATGACCTCAGAATTCGACGAAACTAATTTTGTTGGATCCGCAATATTAAATTATTGCTAGATATCAAGTTTCGTGATTTTTAGAGTCACTGTGTGGCCGTACAGATTTTTAGAGTGAAAAACAGTCGATATTTCAACGATTAAAAATACGCTATGTGAGCATACGAAGTCGGAATTCAACGAAACCAGTCTCGTTGGGACCGTAGTGTCAAATTGAAGGTGCATGTCCAGTTTCGTAATTTTTGAGTGTCGTATGGGATCACAGGAATTTTAGAGGACAAATAAAATTAGCATTTGCTAAAAAATTAATAAAATAATCGAATAAAAAATTATTAAACCTCACTATAAATATCTGAACATCCTCCCTAACCTTAGAACATTTTTCCCAGAAGTCTACAAATGCACCGCCACCGATATTTGTCACAGCAGACCTTCGAGCTTTCAAAAATCAAGAAGAAATTCGAGATAAAACCAATAAATCATTTTATATGTATTTATGGATTCCTCAAGATCTGCTCTTCGACGCAGTAGTATTTTAGTGGAGCTCGACATCAATTTCGCCGCACGGTATAAGCAGCGTGAGAACTAGGGTTCGACTTCTCCAAGGATTGGGGCATCAATTCGAGAAACAGAGTTCGTGGTTGTACTTGTGGTATAAAATCGAACTTGTGTATGCATTTTGGGAGGAATCGATGTAAATAGGTATCACGTGTTTTCTTGGAGCCGTCGTTGAAGCCTGGAGAAGCCGCGAGGAAGATGGGTTGCGAGTTTGATAAAAAAGGGTATGGAGGAGTAGAGCAGCCGAAGAGATGAACAATGGTGAAAGTGGTTTGGAAATTCATGAAAGGATGATGGATCGGTGTGAGGTTAAAGATTGGAAATGGCATTGGAAGTGAGGAGCAGGTCACGACAATTGTTGGTGAGGGAGAAAGCTGTGCGGTTGAGTATTGGGTTTGATGGGCCAGAGGAAATAAGAAAGGTAAAGCCCAGTAAGATTTAATCAGGTATAAAATTATATTTAAAATATGTGTAAATTTAAAAATAAATAACTCTCTCGTATGATATCAGAATTCAGTAAAACAAGATCCGTTGGGATCGTATGGACGGTGGCTACACCACGGAATTGACCGGGAGTGAATTAGAGCTCGTTTTGGTTTATGGTGAAATTAAACGCCTGAATCAAATCAATGACCAATTATCGTTATTTAACGATAACCGTCCAAGGTGAGTAAATCTCACTAATTCTACTCAATTTATATTTTTATAAAATATTTTTAGAATCTATAAATAATGGTTGTTTGCTGTGTGTTGGCTGTTTGATTGAACTGCTAGTCAGTTGATTGAAAATATAGATAATGATATAAATATAAATCGTTAATCAAATATTGATTCTGTTTAGAAGAATATTTCATAGTAAAATGAAATTGATGTTAATTTTATTGTTTAACATCTTTGGATGTAGGGAAACAGGTTGGAGGTACCCAACTGGGTTCCTCAACATTTATTTTACTGTTTTTCATATATTGTGTTATATGATGTGATATGAAATCTGTTGTTGATTTTGTATGGTTGAATGATACCAATCATTGTTATACGGTACGTTAAATACCATAAAGAATACTGGAATGTTAAAAAGGAAATTTTCAATGTTATATTGAAAATAAATATTTATAAAATCAATTGATTTTATAAAAAGAAAACTATTTATTTAGAAAATAAATAGATTAAAAAGGGATATTTATTTGTTAATCAGATAGATTAAATTGAAGGGAAATATTTGTAAAACATTTACAAATAGAATTGAAAAAAAGAAATATTTGCAAACTACTTACAAGTAGAATTGAAAAGGGATATTTATTTGAAAAATGAATAGAATATAAAGAGGAAATATGTGTAAAACAAATAGAAAGGGAATAGTTAGATTATCAAAGGAATTACCTATAAAATCAATATATTTTATAAAATAAATAGAATTATCGGAAAGGGATTTATTTTGTAAATAAATAGATTATAAAAAGGAAATACTTGAAAAGTGACTAGAATTGTATAAAAGGAGAATTTTACATTTGAAAATACTCGTGCTTCGCACACGGGTATAACGTGTTATGGATTTAAAGCAAAGATTTAAAATAGAATCTATTATGACCAATAGATTGAGAAGGATAATTTATAAATAATATTTTATAAATTTAATGAAATGCTTATCATTGTATAAATAGGATATATAACTCAGGACTCATATAGAGAAGTGAGAATCGATTTCAACGTCGATATTTGAAACTGAATAAACGTAGAGTTAACCAAAGGAGTTAATCGGTTAGAGTTAACCAGCTAGAGTTAATTAGGTTGAGTTAATCGAATTAGAAATTGATTGAATATTAGTTATTCAATCAGAGTTGATCGAATATAGTTATTTGAAATAGAGTTAGTCAAACAAAGTTATTCAGGATGAGTTGCCATTTCGTATGACTGCTAGCGTATTTCGCAGGGCTGCAAATAGCCTACGGTGGTCGGATGTTTCCTGAGGGAATCAGGTGTAACCATTGTGATCGCTGTGATCTAGAGTCAAGCGAATGGAGTTTGATCGAATATTAGTTATTAGATAGGAGTTAGATAAGTTGAATTAAATAAGTTAAATTAATCAAGTTTAGTTAATCAAGTTGAGTAAATCGAGTTGAGTTAATCAAACCGGGTTAATCCAAACGAGTTAATCTAAAGGAGTTGTTCGAAATAGTTTATTCGAATAGAATTAAAGGAGTCATTCAAATTAGTTTATTCGAATAGAATTAAAGGAGTTATTCAAATTAGTTTATTCGAATAGAATTAAAGCAGTTATTCGAAATAGTTTATTCGAATAAAATTTAAAGGAGTTAATCGAATACAGTTTATTCGAAAGGAGATTAATCGAATGTAAATCAGTCGTAGAAAGTTAATCGAATTTAAATCATTTGAAGAGAGATTACCGGATATAGTTATTCGAAGAAGGAGTTATCGAATATAGTTTATTCGAAAAGGAGCTATCAAATAGAGATTAATCGAAAAGAGAATTATACATTGAATTCGATTATATCGAAATTTGGAAAAGTAATATTTACTTTTCGTTTTAATCAAGATTTACTTATTTACGAATAAATTAGTGGTTTAGTTATTTAGTTAAATTAAGGAATAAAAGTTATATTTTGAAAGTAGATATTTAGGAAGAAGGGATTATAACGCTATAGTTACAATCAATGTTTTAAAATAAAGAAGTGGGTTCGTAAATAGAATCCGAGAGTTACGTAAGGAAGTTTGTTAAAGATTTGAAAGGTGAACTTTGTCTATTTCGAAGTTAGAAATGTTGTTCAGTTAAGGTCTGAGAGGTAGTTATACCCCAACTTGATTGACTTCATTTTTAACTAAGAAATGGTTAAAGTTCGATAGTGAAGGTTGATTAAGTGAATTTAGTTAATGAGTGAAATGGTTTGAATTGGCTTAGTGATGTTTTATTCAAACATCGGTTTAAATCAAATGAAGGAGTTTGGAAACGTTTTCCAAATAAGAATCAGAAATGTTTTCCAATATAGGAAATAAGAAATAGAAGAAATATGGTGATGTGGTCCAAATGATTTATAAAGTATGTTTTTTTTCAAATTTAGAATTTACGAATATATAGAAAGGGAAAATGGATAAATTAATGATAATTTAATTAAAAGAAATAAACCTTTGAATGATGATTGACCGATAAAATTTCCATTTGGAAATGATATCGTTGTTTGCACACCTGCTTTTCTTTGATAGTTAAATCACCGACTATCGAAGTTTTGACCATTTTTCCATCGTCAATACGGAGAGACCAGGATCAGATATATTATCTGAAAACCACTATGTATGGACATTAGCGATGCGATCAAATATTGAAGACGAAGTTATGCAAGGGTTATCCTGTTTACAGAATAGTGCCTTCGGTTTGTCCAGTCCTAGGACAAACATGAATGGAGGAATATCTGACAGAGTATATCTAAAGGATCGCGTAAGTTGATCTCTTCAAACGTACTTATGTTTGATGGCGGAGGAATTCGTTTCTCTTAGCTTTATACCCATGGTATTTTTGGAGAAATCAATTTGTGATTTGACGGGTATGAAGATGTGGCATTCAAAGTAAATAAATGTATGATCTGTCAAAGATACGTTATGACCTCAAGCCTCATCAACCGGGAAATGACAAAAATCGGGCAGGCAACATGGCTAAGTGGGTCGCTCCCATTGGGGTGTATATCACCTATCTAGAGAAAATCCATTTCATTCTTTTATCTGTGATCGATGTTGTCCCTTTTCGGGAAACGGTGGGTAGCTCCCAACCGTTGGTGATATACATTCGATACACTCAAGTGAAATGAGTGGTCAGTCATGTGTGGGTTGGGTTGCAAGACGTTCTTGTTGAACCCAGTGTATTTTCCTTTAGAGATGCACTATCGGCAGGTGGTCCCATACCTTGTCATAGTCGGAATCCAATCTCCAATAAGAGCCTGGGGTTTTGTTTGCATACTATATATGTGGAACGTGGGATGCAAGTGTTCTGCTAGATTGTTAATTACTTATGATCAGACATTATTATAATATCAGAAGAATAACAATTTCCAAAACTGTTTTGGGTTATCGTAAGGTAAAAACCGTCCGTGTTTATGTGTGGATCAGTCTTATGATTACCTTTTCTTTTGAAAAGGATTTTGAAAAGTTAAACCAAATGATTTGAGTTTACTCACGCCAGTCCCATGACTGACCCAGAGTTTATTTTTGTTTTGTTTTCCCTAAACTCTTGGGTGCCCAAATTTGTACAGGCAGTCAAGTAGTTCAGGTCTTTACAGATATACTTGGAGGAGCTTGAAGCAGGAGGTTTCAGGATTATATAACTATTATTATTTCTGCTGTGTGTAAGTGTTGTACCCTGATAATGTTATGGTATATATACACTGTTTTATTTCAAAGTTATGTTATATATTATATTTTATTCGTTCCGCTGTGAGATTCGTATTACTCTGATTTTGTTCTGTAGTGTTCTTCTTATTCTATTCTAATTTTCTATCTTATCTATTCTCACCCTCTAACTTCTTTCTATTAATGATCAGGAATTTCCAATGTCTGAATAGTCAACATGGGTTTTATGTTGATTTTCTGGGTCGAAAATCCCAGTTCGTTACATTTCGAATATTTAAATTATAAAATTTAACACAATTTTTCTAATATTTATGGTTATAAATAAATTTTGATGATTTAATTATGTAAATTTACCTGTAAACTTAATTAAACTGTTTAAATAATGAAATTCAACTTGTGTTGATAATAGTAACTTGTATGGATTGTAATTCAAATTCAATTTGGTTTATATCTATAACGTATTATAAGTTGAAATTTAATATTAAAATTATTTGAATGAAAATAATTTGGTCAATTTATAATTGAAATTCAAATTGAATTTGGTTAATAATAAAAAAAATCTAGAATTCACATTTAATGAAATTTTATTTATATAGTTAATTTGAATTTTGTTTGATTTAAAAGAAAGTAATAAACCTTTAAATTCAGCTGAAGGTAAACAACCAGAAATTATATATTTTATTATATTAATGAACCCGTTAAAATAGCCATTTTCTTAGAATTCGATGAAATTAGTTTCGTCGGATCTGGAATTGTAAATTATTATAAGATCTAAAATTTGGTAGCCATCGGAGTTATCCTTTGATCGTAATAATTTAAAACATATAGAAATTTATGCATGCAATTTAATTAAAATAATCAATTTTAAAGTGTAAATGTTATAGACTTCCGAATTGGGCTTCCCACTAGTCCCATTGTGTTCAGAAGGCCTTAAAACCAATCGATAGGCTGTAAGCATGCCAGATTTGGACATATACCCTTTTTTGGCTTTAAATATATGCTAATCGAGAAATATATTATTATAATATTCTGAAAACCAAATTGTTTTCGTGGCCTCCATGTTCATTTTCGAATGGCCGACATTCTTCAAAACTTCATGCCTTATTATCTCTCAATCAACACAACAATTTTGAAAACCTCTAACACGAGAATGGTAGATCTTCGTAAGGGCTTCACATCCATACGAATGATCTATGTTGATTGTATCCAGATTCGCCAGAATCGAGGCCTAACGGAGATAACTTTAGGTGCGGTTTTCAAGGAGCAGGAGTAACCGAGTTGGTCGAGATTCATGGCACAGGTGGAAGCTTTGGTGGCGGTATGGGTGCCAACGATCGATCGTGATCCGGCATGGTGAAGGAGGCGCGATCAGGAATGATTTTAAATGATGATGGGTTTTGCTTTTATTGGTTTTCCTAGAACGAGAGAGAGATATGGATAATAGAGGAGCTAATGTGTTGCGTTTTGGTTGGTTTGACGTACGGTTGGATCCGTTGAGATCGTATCCAAATTCCGGACAACATGGAGCTATCGCAAACTGATTCTAATACTATTGATTTTTGGGCCTACAATTCAATTTCAAACGCGCTTGAAATCAAATGTGAGTGATTAAACCCACTCACGCATAACTAAAGTATTCTAATATTAGTTAAATTTGTATCATGTCATGATATGATTATATTGATTGATGTTTTGTAATTTAAATTGCATATTTAAATTGATTTGCATCGAAAGTGTATTTTAATTTGATTATTTGATTTAATTTTACTGTTAAGTTAAAATTTGACATTTAATTGCCAGTTTAAAATCCCACATCTGATAACTAGTATATTTATACAATATTGGATTGTTTGTATGTATTGATGTGATGAATGGTTTGAATTTGATATATTTGACATATTGATTTTTGTTGTGTGAGTTTATCTGTTATTCACCATGATTTTGATATGACCATTGTTTATGTTGATTAATCCCAATCATTAACCTTAGATGTTATGGGCACCAAATAAACCCGGGATTAACCATTAAAATGAGTTAAGAACGTAGGTTGAAATGATAAATACCTATGACCCTGATTTGGATTGAAATGGTATATATCCTTTCCTAAAATACTAAAATTAAATTTTAAATATTACTTGGCTATAGGATAGAAAATTATGTACGGACACCAGTTGGTTAAATGAAATTTGTTTTTACCCGTGAATTTAGAAATATTGTTTTAAAGACGACATAGACGATGTTTTATAAATTGATTTCCTTTAAATTTGAACTTTGTTTTTTAATATAAAAACTAAAGGAACTTGTTTTTTTTATTGTAAACTAAAGTAAAAAATGAAATCGAAATTGAATTGGATATATTGTAATTGAACTGTTTTATCCATGTTTGAAATTTACTTTAACTTTAACTTGATTTTGAAGTGTTGTTTGAATTTTTAACTCGAGATTTCATAAATTGAAATAGTTCAAATTGAGAGTTTTAATGGAAATTTCAAATATTTGAATCGAAATGTCAAATCGAATTGTTTGAATTGAGCTGTTGAATCGAATTGAAATAAAAATGGGAAGTTGAGCCTTTTTGAATTGAGATATCGAAATTTAATCGAATAGATTTGAAAGTGGAATATGATTTCTAGTTTGTTTAATATTTTTGAGGAAACGATTCTAGTTCCAACTATAATATTTTAAACCATCTATAAATTATTTTATTACTAACTATTTTACTTTATTAATTATTTTACCTTACAACTATTTTTATTTTAACTTATCTATATTATTTATTTTAAATAAACCATTTTTAATAGTTAATTATTTATTTTATGCACTACTTCAATATTTGTACTATAGATTTTACTAAATTTGATTTTTTTATACAAACTATTTATTTTCAAAATATTTCTAATATATATATATATATATCTAAACTATTTTTAAATGTACTTTTAACCATTTTTAATATTCAAGCTACTTTAAGATTGGAATGTTTCAAGAGTTCTAAGATTGATTTAAACAGGGAATTAATACGAAAGTATGTCCTAATTTAAATATGAATGGTTTTAAAGAAAATATGATATGTTGATCTTAAATATGAACCATTTGAAATGTAAATACGACCGATGTGAAAAATGTAAACATTTGGTTGTTAAAGAGACTGGGATCGGATATTGTCATACTCTCTGCCAATACTGAAAACCACTTTAACAACTTTGTACGCCGTGGAGTTCCAGAATGATGTAGGATGATTTAGAGGCGATTACTGGATTTGAAGAAAGAAAACGATAATGGATGTCCTTGACTTTCGGGTCATAACTAAAATGACTAAAACAGGGCTATACTAGACCAAGAAGGGTTAGCTACCTCCATCGGCAACACTTTTTCCTTTATTACTATAGTCCCTTGGTTTGATTGACTTGGTTTGATGTGCATCCATGATTGGGATTGTTGTTCGAGGTGGGTGGTAGCTGCGGCTAAGCTTTACCACCAATCCGGGCATGCAAATAGTATATTCCTACTTTGGGCATTCCTCGTGTGCCTTGTCATATTATCCCAATCGAGCCCCCTACGATTTTGATTTTACGTTGTCGTATCAAGGTGAATCAAGGTGCATCCCTATCCACCGACGTACTGGTGTGTTATATGCAAACTGTACTGCAACGGTATAAACGGTGTAAGGGTAATAATAGTAATCTCGCTTACGATATTTTCATATTTTATATTTAACTATAAACACTATTATAATAGCATAATATATTATATAGTATCTAGTTTAATGGATCTTTAGAAGATGGAAATTCCCGTAACATCTCCTAAGTTATTGCACTCATATTATCGCATGAATTTGATTTAAATAATATGAGAATATTTTTGTTTTGATTCGAGCATTTTTGTCTTTTCATTTGTGCTCGGGTCAGCCTGAATTTTTAGTTAACAAAGACACGGTTATGAAGATGAAGATGGAGCATGACTGACGTATTCATTTATATTATTCCGCTGCATATATTGGTATGTTGTTTGTTACTGATAATCGTTGTAAATGTTAATCAAATGTATGTTTTAACAGCTTCATGAACCATTATTTATTTATTATATTTTGTCCTTCCATTGTAAGATTCTATGATTGTTCTTCTTCTTTCTTTTTTTCTTATTTTAATCCCAATAACTTTCTGTATTTTTTATTTGTTTAAGTCCATATTTGAGGATCATTGTCGATTTGAACGGTTAAAAATGCGGGTTGTTACATCAGAGAATATGCTACAGAACAAAGAATATGCTAGAGAATAAGGAATATTCTAGAGAATAAATAACCCTATAAATATTAGGGATGAGCAGGAAAACCGATTACGAACCGAAACCGAACCGAAACCGCATAAAACCGATAAAAACAGCATCTTAAAAAACCGCACCGAAGTAAAACGACAAAACCGATGAAACCGCACCATTAGTATGGTCCGGGTTCAGTTTTCATCCTTTTTCAAACCGCAAAACCGAAACCGCACCGAATGTTACTTGTACGTAAATTTTAACGCTACCTTCTCAAATTTAGCTTTAGGCAAATCTGCATGTTCACTACCTTGCAATCATGGAAGCAAAAGAGCAGCAATACATGTTGCAGCACTATAACTGCACGGCTATATTGACTCAAGTTGCCAAGATTAATCATGACGTGTTGATGGAAATGTCTGATCATAGAATGGATCTACAAAAGAAAACAAAACTAATACTGAACACGTTGAGAAGCTATCAAGACCTACCACCAGACAAAGCTATTACTATATTAGCATAGAGGTTAAAAAGAGGCGGTATGCTACTACTGAGAAGTATTTAGAACAAGTTCTACATACTGCTTTCGGTCCATCAGAATTATGATTTGGATTACATCCTTTGCCTTGATGTCAATTATAGTAAGATGCTATTAGGATTGGACTGATTGGTCATTACAGTAAAAGAGTTTTCATTTGCATGTGAAGATCAATATCACACACTGGACAAATAAAAAAGCTTCTGCCTCAGCTTTAAACATTTCATGTGCGTCACCATCTAAGGGAACGATGTTTTTTGTTAATTGGTTTTGAAACCGAAACCGCACTTTTAAAAACCGAAACCGCACTTTTAAAACCGAACTGCACCAACGGTTTTTGGTCCAGTTCCGGTTCCTACTTTTGAAAACCGCACGCTAGCGGTTCCGGGGTGCGGTTTTAAGTCAAAACCGCACCAAACTGCACCATGCTCATCCTAATAAATATAGTGTTTATCATTGTATTCTTCAATCAATCAATCAATAAAAGCAATCTCCATTTTTTTTTTCTTTGTATCATTTTTTATTTTATTTCATGTGATGAATAAAGTTATCAAATCTGACGAGGAGAAATAAAGCAGCATTCTCTTAACAAACTATCAGTATATACAATAAGGGTTTCAAGGGCAATTTTGTATTTTTCTATTTTATTCACAGCTGTCAAGTCACGTTATCATGTAACTCTATAAATGCGCAGTTGTGTCATTTGTAATATTATCAAGAATGATAATAAAATTCTCATTATTACAAACTTATCAACCATACTCGTAGATATATCCAAATGTTATCAAAAAATACCCATTGCAGTTATATATATAATAGATTTTTAAATATTATGTTAAATAATCTGTTTTTTAATCTAATATATTATGTTATCTGTAAATGTGAACATAGACACTACCTATCACACGTCAATTTCACAAATCATGGCAGAATGAGAATGTCTTAGTAGAAGTGGATATATATATATACAAACATATTTTTATATTTTTAATTTAAGAAACACATAAATCCTTAAATGTTTGTTTGTGTATGTATGTATGTGTGAGTTATCCAAAAAACGTTTAAATTGTAAAACAGCTTACTCCTCTTCTTCTCCGTTCCCCGCCTAGAATATCCTTTGCGTCGTAGGATCTTCACCTCCCATGTTTCACTATTCCTCTCTTTTCAACCAAGAGTTACTATAGGCTCTAACATTCACATTGGGGCGCCTGTCTAGGGCCAGCCGGAATGGTCGCCACGTCGGCCTCTGAGTTCCCTCCTTCCATCAAGCCTCTTATCCATGTGCCCCCTTGCTCCATCATTGGTCAATCTCCGGCTCTTCACTGAGTTCACTCATTACAGACTTCCGCGTTGAGTGAAACACTCAAAATGCTTCTCCACCATTATCGCTGGTTGAGCTAAGTATGTAAGCCAAAAACATTTTTCTAGGGTGAAACGGCGGTATACTTCTCCTCGGAACAGTTACATAGTTTCACCACTCCTCTGCAACACACTTTAACCAACTGGTTCGTTGCTGCTTATCCACCAGTGAATCAGATCCGCAAGGTATTTATCAAATTTTCTATTATTTCTCAAACTAAAATTGGTGATATAGACGATGAACATATTCTCATTCAATTATTTAATGAGGAGGATTTACTTCCGACTATGATTCTGTAAGCGATTAACTATCCTTAGGAGAGCGAATCAAATGTACCTAAATCCTCTATTCCCTCTATACCCAACCAATCAGAACTCCTAATTTCCATTTTTTTACAATTAAGTTCGAGGGCTTAATTAAAAAAGGTGGAACTCAAGGGTCCTGATTGATTGGGTATAGAGGGACAGAGAATTTTGGGTATATGGGATTTTATTTCGAAAGTATTTAAGGGCCCATTCGTAGCCAAAAAACAACATGTTAGGGTTGCGTTCGCGTCTGACACGTCGAACGTGTAAACATTGTTAACTACGCTCACCAATAGCCAAACCAAACGTGAGAAATTGATCCGCTTGCGTCGGACGCTTCCAACGTAAAGCCACTAAATTATCTGATCCTATTTAGTAATCAATGCACGCAAAGCTTGGTTGGTGCATGCGCATGCTTTGTTGGAGACGAACTAGGGATTAAGTCCTGAAAAATAGAAGTGAATAGCTACAATATATCGACTATGAAAATCTTCCCGCTTACTGTAATGACCCAGATTTTTGGTCAATATTTTTAAATATTTAATATGGTTTTAAATATTGAGTTGATAATGTAAATCAATTTTTATATTGATTTATCGATTTAATAATCGAAACATGATTTATTTCAAATATATATAATTATCATAATACGAAAATCTGAAATAATTCAATTTAAAACTGAATCAAAATATTTCAGATGACTAGTATAAATTCTATTTGAATATATATAATGATAATAATAATTTAATATCAAGAAATTAATTGTTTTGGATTTAATTTATATCGATTTAAATTAATATCTTCTCCATATGATGGGATTGGGCTTCAGATCACGTCCCAGTGTGTTCAGAATAATGGGATAACGCTAGAAAAGGTGATTGTTGCGTTTAAATAGGAGTTCAGAACCCTGAAATATTTAATTTTAAAATCCATAGATAAGCACTAAATCAAATAACATTTAATTAACCTACCCTAATTTACACAGCTACCACGTACCCGTAACAGGCTACTCCTTCTACATTAAGATTCTTCCTCTATTTATACGCGATATCCCTCCCCTTATTTCTTTTCACTTTCACTCTTATGGAAATCAATTTCTATCGAAAACTTCAGCAAATATGATGCCACTCCTCTTTAAATTAAATCATTGGTTCGTTTTACCCCTTTCATTCACTTCCCAAACAAAACCGAAAGCTTCAAAACACTTCAAAAATATGGTCACTTCAAAATGAAATTCCAAATCGATTTCAGAAAAAAAAAAGAGTTTAAATTGGGTTTAAAATTGTTAATCTTGTGATAGTTGAAGCTCGTATACAACTCGAATCACGTTGGAGCATTCACAAGTTTGGTCTGATCGATGTTCAAATCCGTCGAACTGAGCCATTGTGAATTCAAAGGCAGGATCCGTGAGACTGAAGACGCGCACAAGATAGGGTATCACAACTTCAAATGGATGGGGATTAGAATTGGAGTATCGGTGTTTGGATAGAGGCTCGATCTTGAGCAGAAGTAATTCGAAGAGTTTGTTCGAATTCCTGAAGAGTGACATCATTAAAAAGCTTGAGGCTTGGTAGGTTAAAGGTTCAACGGTTTTGGCTTGCGTGATTTTTTTTAAGGTCTGAGTGGTTTGGGGATTCCGATGTCTGGAGTGTTTGGAGGCGATATTGTAGCTGCGTATTGAAGGATGTGTGTAACGACCTAGAAAATCTGAACCAATTTAAAATTTTTAAATTGGCTAAAATAATGGATTTTAAATATTTAAAATAAATATTTTAAATAGTGGCGATGAAAACTGAGTTTGAATCGACAATTGAAAACGAATATAATTAATTATAATTATAAACAAGGCCTGAAAAGGGGCTGTAGTTTCAAAAATTGAATTCAAACTTTGTCAGACTGTACCGGGTGCAAAACAATCCAGATTTTAGTGAAACCAAAAATATTTAAATCTGTTAGTGAATACCTTTCTAACGAATCTGAAAAATTGAATTTTCATAGCGGAAAGCAAAAGTTATGGCCGAATGAATTTTCAGAACGGTCGCTATGGAATTTATATAGCCCGTGAAAATGGCCATTTTGCATATGACCTCGGAATTCGACGAAACCACTTTTGTTGGATCCCGGATGTAAAGTTATTGCTAGGTTTCAAATTTCATAATTTTTGAAGCTAGTATGTGAGCGTGGCAAAAGAAAATGTGTTTTGGTCAATTACAGTTAAATTGGATCGACCAAAAATGGGCCTTTTCGCAAACGGTCTCAGAATTCGACGAAACTAGTTTTGTTGGGACCGTATCGTCAAAACATAGCTAGATTTATTTTTCTGGAATTTTTAGAGTCAGTATGTGGCCCCGGTGATTTAAAATGTGTGATTAAATTGAATATATAAAGATTTATATTTTAAATTCAACGGAAACCTATCGTAACAGCCGAATTGGGTTACGAAGCATATCCCATTGTGTTCGGAATGGGGGTATTTAGCTAGGGGCGACATTCGTTGGGGTCGATTTGCAGTTCGAATGTGAAATTTACCTTTTTGAATTTAATTGAATTAAATAATAATAATAATTTATATAAAAAAAACCCCACCCCATCGTTCATAACCCTAGCCGTCACCCTTTGATTTTAAACGACGGAAATTGCCCCGACTTCCTCCTCCCCGATCTTCCTCTCCACGCCACGTTTTTCAGAATTCCAAGAACCAAATCAGAGAGCATCGAGGGCTCTACGAATCCAACGGTTATGATGGTGATTCCCTGCACCATTTGCACGAAATCCAGGTAGCAAGCGGCGCCGTTCGCCCTCATCTCTACCGCCGTGGGGTCCACCGAGCTCGAGGAAAAGGGGTGTCGGAGGAAGCTCTTGCGAAGGGGGTTCTCGTGGTGCTATCTGATCATCATCGCAGGCCTCGACGTTCGTGAAAAATCCAACCCTAGGGATCGATGAATTGGGTTTCTCGTAACAGGAGGCGGCTTCTGTTTTTCACGAAGTGATCAAGGGAGAAAGGTAGCGTTTTCTAACGCTATAAATTTAATTAACTAAGTTTTTAAATTGTTTGATATTTAAAATTACATATCTTTTTGCTATGTTGATGAAATCCAGTGAAACAAGAGACAGTGGACCCGTGTGGACGCCTTCTACATTTTAGAAGAGACCGCATATTTTTCTGAGCCTTCTGCTATTTTTGGTGGAGTGGAACCCAATGTGAGATTTCTAATTTAAAAACAATATGGGAAACGACGATGTATAAATTATATAGTCGATGTATGAGTTATATAAGCGTTGTACACCTCTTGTATAAGCGTTGTATAAGTTGTACGTTCGATGTATAAGTTATATATGCGTTGTAAAAATTATATATGTGTTGAAATAAAAGTGAATTGCTATATATATATATATATATATATATATATATATATATATATATATATATATACGCCCCTCGTCCACAAACCATGGACGATATTTATTGGTTGAAATTGTTATGAAAATTGATTGATAGCGAATGGTTGTTTGGGATTGTTTGTGGTTGATATTGATTGATTGTGGTTGAAAAATACCCGTTTGTGGTTGAGAAATATTTGGTTGAAACCACATAGGATTAGTTTGTGGAAATGAAATAAATATATACATGCCGCCTGCGTGCGAACTAGATGCATGATCCCCATTGTCAAAAACCGCGAGGTTTTAAGGTAGAGCGAGGAGCCGTACTAGGGACGGTCCCGGTTTTAACTACCCTGCCGTTATGCTGCCGAATTTTTGAATAATATTCATGTGTTTGAATTATTTTCATTTGCTAAAACTATATTTATTCATTGAATAGAAAACCTTCATGTGTTGAATCGATATTCATTCGTTGAATCGAAATTCATGTGTTGATTGGTATTCATATTTTGAAATAAATTGTTTAATAATAAAAATCACCTTTTATCGACTATAGGAACTGTGTAAAATAATCTCGTTTTGAAAGAAATTGTTTTATAAGAAAAATCCTATTTTTAGCGCCGACATAAACTATATAAAATAATAGTGTTTTGAAATGAATTGTTTTACAATAAAAACCACATTTTTATTATATGCATGAATCGTTGAAATGTGAAGTGTTAAAAATAGCCACTTGTTCAAATAAATATATATGAGTTGAAATATTCATTAATTAGCTAATGATATGATTTGTACCTATGTATGTAACATTAGAATGAATGGTGTTTTTAAACCAAAAGAAATCGAATATGAAGTTGAATAGAAAATGATAAGTGATAAGAACTATATATATGTACATGCATATTTATTGAACAGGTTATAGCGAAGGGGCTAGAGAAGAGGAATAAAATTTTGTGCCCGACAAATAGGTACACATTTACTGTTTTGTTTGGGTGATGATTTTATGAGCCTGTTGGCTAGCCGCTTGGCTTTTTCTTTTTCTTTTTGAGATTAGAAGGACTAGGGAAGCTATTTGAGGTTTCCCGATGCTCCCGGTGCAGGGGAGGTTATGGCAAAAATTTCCAAAATTTTAAGACGTTAGTGAAATATTTGAAGTGAAAACGATATTGAAATCATTGAATGAACCATATTTATATAAATATATAAATAAAATTAAAACGAAACGAGGCCGTGCAGTTCGTATTTTGAAACCGTGATTTCAAACAACTAGTGCGGGAAATCCGACCATTGGATTTTCCCGAAACCGCAACCGTCGGGTTCGCCTTGGAAATATCTTTCCAACGGCACCAACCTTGTAAAAATCCAATGGTTGGATTATCTGGAATGTTTAATTCAAATCTGAAGAAAAACGGCGCCAGAAACGATTATATTTATATATATATATAAATATAATTATATTTAATCGAATAACGACGCTGCAGTTCGTATTTTGAAATCGAAACTTCAAACGATTGTACCGGGAGATCCGACCGTCGGATTTTCCCGAAACTGGAACCGTTGGATTCGTTTTGAAAAGACCTTTCTAATGATGTAAATTTTGTGAAGATCCAACGGTTAGATTTTCAGATATGTGTAAATCAAATCTGAAGAAAAACAGCGCCACGGCCGCTTTATGGCCCGAAGCGTCGTTTTGAATAAATTAGCTATTTTAAAATAAATAAAAATAGCGATAAATCGTTATAAAATACCATAAACAATATGGAATGGAAATAAACTAAATTTGCTCGATTTATGTGGCATTTGATGGTTGAATGTGTTTGGTGTGAAAATTACATTAAAGAACAAAATTGGTGTTGTCGAATAATTTAACCATTGAAATAAATTGATTTGAAATTCTAAATATACGTGAATTATTTGAAAAGGCCGAGTTAATTCTCATTTCAAATAATTGACCGAAGATAAGAAATCGAAGATGAAGACGGTGGTCGAAGACCGGAGATTTTCACCTCGTTTGGATGGTAACCGAGGTCCTGATTGGGAGGCATCCCGAAATATGGATAATGAGTGGTGATCGTCCAGACGTACGTGGTGATCGATGGGTTTGCGAGGTATTTAGTGCCTCCGGTTTCGTTCAGACCCAGAACGAACTTGTAAATGGACTGTGTGTCTGACATTGGATTTTATTCTGTGTTGATTGATCTCTGTTAAATATACATCTGTTTGGCAGCGGAGAATTTATTCTTTTGCTTAACGCCCTTCTCTGAAACGCATAAGCTCAGAGGTTGTATATCGGTGGACATCAGTCGCATGGCATGAATTGCCTGTGTGGCATGCTAAGATGCAGTGATCAGGGCTTCTGTTGAAAAGCAAAGTCTTGTGGTGATGATCAAAGCACCGCCTGTGTGGCGTAGCTTTGTGTATAACGTGAAATCGCGAGCCTCACACCCCGGTATGAACCAGAAATGGGAGAGGACATCAGGGAGGGCATGCGTTTCTTTCTAGCTAGGGTGGTGTCAGTGACCTACCAGCCCTGACATTTATATACTTTTCACCTATGTGGTTGTTGCTGTTGCGAGGCACCTCGGTTTGATCGGACAATTCGGGTCCGATGGAGTCATTCGTTGGCTCGTTTACGCCCCAAAGGGCGGGGAAACGTAGTGTTCAGGCATAATAATCTACATCGGTGGACCGGCCCTGACGATCCAAGGGGCAGTTGCGGCTGTTCCTGAGGGGCGGGCTAGAGCGTCTCGAATTCGGTAAGGACTATCTTTTGCCTTGGTTCATGAAGGAAATCCAATTTCCAAATACGACATCGTGCGGTTTTGATTGTATATATATATATATGGCGACATGATATATGGTACCCATGCCGCCTATGATTGATAGTTATGATTCAAATTGTTTTCAAAACATATGAACACTAGCAATAATATCAAATGCCTTTGTTTTATTCGTATCAAGCATATTTTGGCCGTTATAAGGTAAAAACTCTATCCTACGGTTTGCGTTGCATTGTGTGATGGGAACTGAGTCTTATAACGGCTTCATTTTTATAAAAAGCATAGTGATGTTTAAAAGAAAGATTTGTTTTAAAGCACTGGCAATCCAATGGAGTAAACTAGTTCCACGAAAGTGGCGTGGTCCTGTGATTAGCCAAATTATATATGTGTTGAGTAGATTTCTCATACCAGTCCCGTGACTGACTCGTAGTTTGTTTCACTCTCAAACTCGGGTGCCCCTTTTTCTACACGGGCAGCCTTGTATTCAGGTTTAGCTGGTTCTTTCTGGATAGCTGGAGCTGAAGATGGATTCTATCATTTATCTCTTTTTATGTTGTTCAGCTCCTATTGTACATATTTGTTTGTTTTCCGCTGTAGACATTTATGTATAGCTGAACTGTATTTGTACTAAGTAAGATCCTGTATACTGTGTAACTCTGATGATTACTTTTATCCAGTATATTCTATTTTTCATTATCTGGTGTATTTATTTAAATTTTGTTCTGCTATTATCTGTTTCTGTGTTATATTCCAAAGATAACCCTTGTCTCCGTCAGTACGGGATTTGGGGTCGTCTCAATGTGACAATGAGTGATGGCCTGCGAATTAGGTCGGAGTGGATGGCAAGGTAGAAAAGGAAGACAACGAGTGTAGTGGTGAGGGTGAAGGGGTCTATCTGGAGTAGGAGATGGAAGGATCTATGAAGTTGGTTCGCAGGTTAGGGGTTTAGAGAAGAAAGGTAATTAAGGTAATTTTTGATTTTTAAGATTCAAAATTTAAATAGAAATTTATTTATATAATTGGTCACTTATTTAAATAGAAATTAGTTTATATAAAAGAATTAGTTAGTAAAGAAATAAAATTGTAGACTAATTGTTTAAGTAAAATTAAGGTTTAATTTGGATTGGTTCACGTGGATAATTAATCAAATTAAATTCGTATAAATTCAATAACTGAAGAAAAAAATTGTTTTACATTGGAAAACAGACATATGGAGGAATCACTGTGAAATTTATATAGTATGCTTTTAGCAGGTGTTCAACGTAAAACGAAAAAATACACTATGAGTAAATCTCACTCAATTTATTATTTAGAATTATTTTTAGTTGTTAAAAATAATTGATGGTTGTTTTGTTGCATTTAAAATATTACTGTGACTATTATTAAATATATATTAGTTATTTAGGATTGGCGTTTGTGATTATATATATATATATTGGTGACTGGATAGTTCCCGCAGTACCATTAGCGGATTCCCGCAGTATCATTAGTGGATGACCATATGCGCCCCACGTTATGATAGTGGATGACATTCTATACCGCGATATCCTGCCTCGAAGCAGGATGGGAATTATTTATGTTGACTAACGTTTGTGGATGCCAGAAAACAGGTTGGAGGGATCCAACTGGATTCTTCAAAAATATTATTATTTGTTTGTTTTCATATATTATCATATATGATGTGTAGAAAACCTCTGGTTGATAATTACGTGTTTCTGATTGATTGAACATCACTGGGTCTGAATATTGATTTATAAAAATATTGTGATAAGGATATTAAGAGATTTAAAGGAAAATCTATTTTTCCAAAAATAGAATTTTAAATTCGAATGGACTAGAAATATTAACTTGTTTTGAATAATAAAAACAAGTTAAGGAATTTATAAATGATGTTTATAAATTAAATGATGCAGGAAATTGAAGTGAATTTATAAACGGTGTTCATAAATTAAAAGGAATAATTTTCATTAGATAATGTGGGAAATTAAAATGAATTTATAAATGGTATTTATAAATAAAGGTGAAATTTTATCATTTGGATAATTTTGAATTTTAAATTCAAATATGAATTTAAAATGAGAATTGGGATCATGTTAAAAAGGGAAACAAGGATATTTATTCCATTGTTTGGAAAATAAATTAAACTAAAATAAATCCATATGGATTGATGATTTGATTCGACGATGTCGACTTTTATAAAATAAATGATTTTCAAATAAGATATTGGAATTGTATTAGAAAGAATTAAATTTAAATGTGAAATTAGATTCATTGTATATAAATATATGTTAAAATTGATAAAATATTCTAGAATATGAATTAGGGTTCAAATGGATTTAAAGTTTTAAATTATACAACAAGGAAGTTAAATTTGTAAATTGCGTTTATAAATTAAGTGAGATAATTATCATTGGATAATTTGAAATTATAAATTCAAACATGAATTTAAAAGTGAATTAGAAAGTGTTTTGAAACAGAATGATTAATTATATTTCGGAATTCCAAATATAAACTGAATTGAGAAAAATCCAACGGATTAAAAATTGAAATTCGATTATATTGAATTTTATAATTACTTTATTTATAAAATGAATTGGAATTTCATATAGAAAATCGAAGTATAAATAAATGTATAACAGAGCTATGAAATAATAGATGATTAGAGATAATCGGAAATATTAAGTCATATTTGGAAAACTAGTTTAATTTATATTTAAATATATCAGAATGGAGTTGGAATTATAATCAAACGAAGTTTAAAACGATTATATTCAATTATAATTAAAAACGAACTCGCCACAGCGCGGTAGTTCGTAATTTGGCATTTCAAACTTCAATTGAATATATAAGACACAATTTAAGTCGGAATAATTTGAAACAAGAATCGTCAGGACCGATTTGATAATAGTTTTCTAATGGAAAAGAAAATTTTGGATTTTGTCGTATAGATTTTGAGTTATGTCAAAATCAAATTTCCATGAAAACAACGCTATAATCGTTTAAAAACCATAATGGTTTATTTAAATAAATAAAGGGATTTTAATCAAATAAAATCCGAATTTCCATTAGAAAATCCATATTTTGAGTTGTAAAATATATCTGAACTCAGGTGGAGTAATGATTTGATTTTTGAAACAAAAATCATATTTTTAATTGTTGAATAGAATTAACTAATTTGAAGAATATTTAGTTAATGGAATTTTGAACCGAAATTGGACTTTGGATAAGAAAAGGGTGTTTGTAATTTATATTTGAAATCAAAAATATAACTTGAGTTGAAAAGGGAATTTGATTGTTTTTTTATGTAAATTAAAAATATATACAAACGTGTTATGTTCAAATAAGAGTGAAATAGGCAAAAGAGCTAGTTAAAAAATAAATTAGCGAATTGAGTTAAAAATGACCAGATTAAGTTGGAATAAATTGGAAAGGGACATACATGTGTTAAACAGGTATGGAATGAAGAGAATGAAGATTAAAATTTAAGTGCCCAACAAAAGGTACATGTTTAATTTCCATATGGGTTTTATGCACCGAATCGGCAAGCAGCTTGGCTTTTTTATTTTCTTTTTGAATGGAAAGGTCCCAAAGAGGCATTTCGTAGTTTTACCGAGTGACCCGTACAAAGGAGGTTATAGCGAAATTTTCCGGAAATTTAAGGTGTTAGAATATTTTTAAGAAAATTGGATAACTAGAAAATCAATATATCAACATATATTGAATTCGATAAGGAAACGAATTTAAAATAGAATATTATAAACAAAAAGGAAATCTATAATTAATTCTGGTAAAAATAAAAAGAGAAACATATACACATTTAAAAAATGAATGATTGGATTTTACGGTGTTGATTATTTGAGGCAACTGGTCTTATCTGTTTTGAAGTTAAGATGTTATTCAATCAAGGTCTGAGAGGTAATTATACCACATGCAACTTGATTGATTTCAGTTTTAACCGATAAATAACAAGATTCAATCTCGAAGATCATTGTTTGAATAAAATTTAGTTGAGTGCAGTGATTTAGGTTGTTGTAACGATGTTTTACACAACATTCATTTTAACCCAAATAAGAGGAATTTTGGAAATATAAAAAATAAATATTTCCTGAGTCTATAAATGATGGCTCGTGAAAGGAAGGAGTAATTGGAAATGAATTCCAAAAGTAAATAGAAGATATTTCTAAGTATAGAAAATAAAAATAAGATGAAATATGAGAAATGCTTTCCCAATAGTGTAAGAGGGCAGGATGATTACTGAAAATACCATGTTAACAAGTATCGATATGGAAATGTAGAAGTGATTTAATTAATAAAATATTAATTAAGGGGCCCAGTGATTGTTTGATGTTATGGATGAATGTTTGTTTATTTTTCTTCAATAGTTAAATAACCGACTATCGAAGTATTGGCTAATATCGTTGTCAATATGGAGAGACCAGTTAGATTTTTATCCGATAACTACTCTGTATTGGCAATAGCGTTATGAATCAGATTATATAGACAATTAAAGACGGAGTGAAGTGCAAGGGATTTTTCTATTAATCCTAGGTAGAAATTGTCTAAGATGGATTTATGGAAATTGTGCCTTCGGTTTCGTTCAGTCCCAGAACGAACGTGTATGGATGAATGTCTGATAGAGTATTTCCAATGATCGCATATATTGGTCTGTACAAATATACATCTGGTGGCGGAGAATTTATTCTCTTAGCATAATATCCTGAATATCTTTATGCAAATCAATTAGTGATTAACGGATATGACAATGTGGCATTCAAAGAGATGGTGCTATCAAGTAATCGTAACCTCAAGCCTCACAACCGGGAAATGGTATAAAATCGGGTAGGTCGCATGGCTAAGTGGTTAGCTGCCAAGTAGGGTGTAGTGTCACCTGATCTAGAGAAATTACTTTTGTTTCTTAAATCTACCAATGATGTCCCTTTCGGGAACGGTTGATGATCCTAACCATTGGTGACAATACATTTGGTACTCTCAAGCAAAGTGAGGGGTCGGTCATGTTTAGCGTGGGTTGCAAGATGTTCTTGTTGAACCCACTGTATTCCTCTCTAGAGATACACTGTTAGAAGGTGGTCCCATACCTTGCCAGTTGGAATCCATTATCCAATAAAATCCCACGGTTTTGATTATATACTATATATGTGGAGCGTGAGATGCAAGCGTTCTGCTAGATTGATATTTACTTGATTTGGACACTATTATAATATCAGAAAAAATATGATTTCCAAAAACTGTTTTAGGTTATTGTAAGGTAAAAACCGTTCGTATTTATGTGTGGATTGGTCTTAAGATTATCTTTTCTTTCGAAAAGAATTTTTAAAAGTTAAACCAAGTGTTAAGAGTTACTCACACCGGTCCCATGACTGACCCAGGGTTTATTTTGTTTGTTTTACCTTAAACTCTTGGGTGCCCAAATTTGTTCGGACATTCAAGTAGTCAGATATTTTCATGTATCATTGGAGGAGCTTGGAGCAGGAGGCTTCAATGTTATCTAATTATTGTTATTTCCGCTGTGTTGTAAGTGTTGTACTCTGATAATGATATGTATATACAGTAAAATTTTGTATTCCAAAAGTTGTTGTATATTATATCTCATACCGCTGCGATGTGAGATTCTTAAATGTGGTTATTTCTGTTCTTCTCCTATTCTAATATTTCTTTCTTTCTGTTTCTCACCCTCTAACTTATTTTTATTAATGATCTAGTAATTTCTGGTGATTGGTTAGTCGATATGGTATTTATATCGATAACCAGGATCGGGAAAATGTCGGTTCGTTACAGTGGTATCAGAGTTTAGGTTGAGCGAACACCTAGGCTTTGGTGGAGTTTACTCATTAGAGATTGGGTCAGCAGTTCCCTAGAATGAGTTGAGAGTGTGTGTGTGTGTGTGTGTATATATATATGAGAGCGCGTATTTGTTATTGGATTCAAAAACTGTTTTATATTGTGTTGATTGGTTTGACAAGTGGTTTATGAATTCTGGTTGATACAGGAAGTACAACTGTATCGATAGGTGTTTCTAAACACTTCAATAGAACAATTCGACACAATATTGTTTTAAAATGGGTAAATGAAATAATTTCGCCCAAAATTATATTTTGATATGAAATGAATAATTTCTTGAAATTTTAATATTTTATGGATGTATTGGTTGTTAATATTATAATCAAATGAGATTATAAAATTGAAATGATTTTTTATAATCAAATCGAACTTGTATATGAATGAAATATACAAATGTGATGAATTAAAAATGGATTCAGAATTGGAGTTAAGAATTCAAAATCCTGGGTGTTTGGAAAAATATTTTCTGAATAAATATAAAGTAATATATCATTACTTTGAGAATTCAAATAAAAATCATTTTTAATATATTTTTGGAGTGATAAAGCACTGAACTCGCTTTAGTGGTTGGAAAATAATTCTGATGATGGCCGCTGCGTCATCATTGTTAATTTTCGAGTTTATAAGTGATGAATTGCTACCTTAGAAAAGTTTTAGATGGAAATTTGTTTGAAAGGAAACAAGTTGGTTTAAAAAAATTCAAATGTTTTGAATTTGAAATGGTTATAAATATATGTATGTATATTTATGCGATTTCAGAAGGATTTAAAATAAAAACCCGGGTATTTAACTTCTGGAATTTAATTTAACTTAAGCAAGTTAAATAAATCGAAGTGAATAAGTTGATCAGAATCAATTTGAATGGAATATGAATTGATTGTAAATCATTCAGATAAAATGAATGTAGGCATATATGATATTCAAAATGAACAAAAACCAAAAGTTGGGTTGGAACTAAAAGTTGTAGAAATATGAAATGTTGAGTTTCAATATAAATGGATGGGTTCGAAGCATTTTTCCTACCTTAGTAATTTCTGGGACGAAATTCTTTTAAGGAGGGAAGAATGTAACGACCCGGATTTTTGGTCAATATTTATAAATATTTAATATGGTTTTAAATTTGAGTTGATAATATAAATCAATTTTTATATTAATTTATTGATTTAATAATCGAAATACGATTTATTCGAATATATATAATTATCATAATATGAAAATCTAAATAATTCAATTTAAAACTGAATCAAAATATTGCAGATGACCAGTATAAATTCTATTTGAATATAGATATATGATAATAATAATTTACTATCAAGGAATTAATTGTTTTGGATTTAATTTATATCGATTTAAATTAATATCTTCTCCATATGATGGAATTGGGCTTCTAAACATGTCCCATTGTGTTCAGAATAGTGGGATAACGCTAGAAAGGCAATTGTTAGGTTTAAATAGGAATTCGGAACCCCAAAATATTTAATTTTAAAATCCATAGATAAGCACTAAATCAAATCACATTTAATTAACCTACCCTAATTTACACAGCTACCCTGTACCCATAACAGGCCTACTCCTTCTACATTAAGCTTCTTCCTCTATTTATACGCGATATCCCTCCCCTTATTTCTTTTCACTTTCACTCTTCTGGAAATCCATTTCTATTGAAAACTTCAGTAAATATGATGCCGCTCCTCTTCAAATTAAATCATTGGTTCGTTCTACCCCTTTCATTCACTTCCCAAGCAAAACCGTAAGCTTCAAAACACTTCAAAAATATGGTCACTTCAAAATGAAATTCCTAATCGATTTCAGAAAAGAAAGAAAAGAGAGAGTTTAAATTGGGTTCGGAATTGTTAATCCCGCGATAGTTGAAGCTCGTATACAACTTGAATCACGTTGGAGCGTTCACGAGTTTGGTCTGATCGATGTTTGAATCCGTCGAACTGAGCCATTGCGAATTCAAAGGCATGATCCATGAGACTGAAGATGTGCACACGATAGGGTAGCACTACTTCGAATGGATGGGGATTCGAATTGGAGTATCGTGTTTGGAGAGAGGCTCGATCTCGAGCAGAGGGTAGTTCGAAGAGTTCGTACGAATTTCTGAAGAGCGACATCATCAAAAAGCTCGCGATTTGGTGGGTTAAAGGTTTAACAGTTTTGGCTTGCGTGATTTTTTTGAAGGTCTGAGTGGTTTGGGGATTCCGATGTCTGGAGTGTTTGGAGGCAATACTGTAACTGCATATTGAAGGATGTGATGATGAGGGATGGCCTGCGAATTAGGTCGGAGTGGATGGCAAGGTAGAAAAGGAAGACAGCGAGTGTAGTGGTGAGGGTGAAGGCGTCTATCTAGAGTAGGAGATGGAAGGATCTGTGAAGTTGGTTCGCAGGTTAGGAGTTTGGAGAAGAAAGGAAATTAAGGTAATTTTTTATTTTTAAGATTCAAAATTTAAATAGAAATTTATTTATACAATTGGTCACTTATTTAAATAGAAATTAGTTTATATAAAAGAATTAGTTAGTAAAGAAATAAAATTGTAGACTGATTGTTTAAGTAAAATTAAGGTTTAATTTGGATTGTTTCATGTGGATAATTAATCAAATTAAATTCACACAAATTCAATAACTAAAATTTTATTTATTTTTGTTTTACATTGGAAAACAGACATATGGAGGAATCACTGTGAAATTTATATAGTATGCTTCAGCGGGTGTTCAACGCAAAACGAAAAAATACATGATGAGTAAATCTCACTCAATTTATTATTTAGAATTATTTTTAGTTGTTAAAAATAATTGATGGTTGTTTGGTTGCATTTAAAATATTACTGTGGCTATTATTAAATATATATTAGTTATTTAGGAATGGTTTTTGTGATTAATATATATATTTATTGGTGATTGGATAGTTCCTGCAATACCATTAGCGAATGCCCGTAGTATCATTAGCGGATGACTCTATGCGCTCCACGCTATGGTAGTGGATGACCTTCTATATAGCGATATCCTACCTCGAAGCAGGATGGGTATTATTTATGTTGGCTAACGTCTGTGGATGCAGGAAAACAGGTTAGCGGGATCCAACTGGATTCCTCAAAAATATTATTATTTGTTTGTTTTCATATAATATCATATATGATCTGTAGAAAACCAATGGTTGATGATTACGTGTTTTTGATTGATTGAGTATCACTAGGTGTGAATATTGATTTATAAAAATATAGTGATAAGAATACTTAGAGATTTAACGGAAAATCTATTTTTCCAAAAATAGAATTTGAAATTTGAATGGACTAGAAATATTAACTTGTTTTGAATAATAAAAACAAGTAAAGGAATTTATAAATGATGTTTATAAATTAAATGATGCGGGAAATTGAAGTGAATTTATAAACGGTGTTTATAAATTAAAAGGAATAATTTTCATTAGATAATGTGGGAAATCAAAATGAATTTATAAACGGTATTTATAAGTAAAGGTGAAAAATTATCATTTGGATAATTTTGAATTTTAAATTCAAATATGAATTTAAAATGAGAATTGGGATCTTGTTAAAAAGGGAAACAAGGGTGTTTATTCCAATGTTTGGAATATAAATTAAACTGAAATAAATCCATATGGATTTATGATTTGATTCGACGATGTCGACTTTTATAAAATAAATGATTTTCAAATAAGATATTGGAATTGTATTAGAAAGAATTAAATTTAAATGTGAAAATAGATTCATTGTTTATATATATATATGTATATATGTATGTTATAATCGATAAAATATTCTAGAATATGAATTAGGGTTCAAATGGATTTGAAGCTTTAAATTATACAATAAGGATGTTAAATTCGTAAATTGCGTTTATAAATTAAGTGAGATAATTATCATTGGATAATTTAAAATTATAAATTCAAATATCAATTTAAAAGTGAATTAGAAAGTGTTTTGAAACAGAATGATTAATTAT
Organism: Allium sativum; assembly: GCA_030737875.1. Taxonomy (NCBI): domain Eukaryota; kingdom Viridiplantae; phylum Streptophyta; class Magnoliopsida; order Asparagales; family Amaryllidaceae; genus Allium; species Allium sativum. The sequence continues at coordinate 784,496,774 of CM060916.1, read as the reverse complement.
ATTTCGGAATTCAAAATATAAACTGAATTAAGAAAAATCCAACGGATTTATAATTGAAATTCGATTACATCGAATTTTATATAGAAAATCGAAGTATAAATAAATGTATAACAGAGCTATGAAATAATAGACGATTAGAGATAATCGGAAATATTAAGTCAGATTTGGCAAAACAGTTTAATTTATATTTAAATATATCAGAATGGAGTTGGAATTATTATCAAACGAAGTTTAAAACGGTTATATTCAATTATAGTTAAAAACGAACTCGCCACAGTGCAGTAGTTAGAACTTCCAATTGAATATATAAGACTCAATTTAAGTTTGAATGATTTGAAACAAGAGTCATCAGGACCAATTTGATAATAGTTTTCTAATGGAAAAGAAAATTCTGGATTTTGTCGTATTGATTTTGAGTTATGTCGAAATCAAATTTCTAGAAAAACAATGCCATAATCGTTTAAAAACCATAACGGTTTATTTAAATAAATAAAGAGATTTTAATCAAATAAATTCCGAATTTCCATTAGAAAAATCCTGATTTTGAGTTATAAAATAAATCTGAACTCAAGTGGAGTAATGATTTGATTTTTGAAACAAAAATCAGATATTTAATTATTGAATAGAATTAACTAATTTAAAGAATATTTAATTAATGGAATTTTGAATCGAAATTGGACTTTGGATAAGAAAAAGGGTGTTTGTAATTTATATTTGAAATAAAAAATATAACATGAGTTGAAAAGGGAATTTGACTGTTTTTTAAGTATATTAAAAATATATAAAAATGTGTTATGTACAAATGAGAGTGAAATAGGCAAAAGAGCTAGTTAATAAATAAATTAGCCAGTTGAGTTAAAAATGACTGGGTTAAGTTGGAATAAACTGGAAATGGGCGTACATGTGTTAAACAGGTATGGAATGAAGAGAATGAAGATTAAAATTTAAGTGCCCGACAAAAGGTACATGATTAACTTCCTTATGGGTTTTTATGAGCCGAATCGGCAAGCCGCTTGGCTTTTTTATTTTCTTTTTGAATGGAAAGGGCCCAAAGAGGCATTTTGTAGTTTTTTCGAGTGACCCGTACAAAGGAGGTTATGGCGAAATTTTCCAGAAATTTAAGGAGTTAGAATATTTTTAAGAAAATTGGATAACTAGAAAATCAATATATCAACGTATATTGAATTCGATAGAGAAAAGAACTTAAAATAGAATATTATAAACAAAAAGGAAATCTATAATTAAATCTGGTAAAAATAAAAAGAGAAACATATACACGTTATAAAAATGAATAATTGGATTTTAGGTGTTGATTATTCGAGGCAACTGGTCTTGTCTGTTTTGAAGTTAAGATGTTATCCAATCAAGGTTTGAGAGGTAATTATACCCCAACTTGATTGATTTCATTTTTAACCGATAAATAACAAGATTCAGTCTTGAAGATCAATCTTTGAATAAAATTTAGTTGAGTGCAGTGGTTTGGGTTGTTGTAACAATGTTTTACATAACATTCGTTTTAACCCAAATAAGTGGAATTTTGAAAATATAAAAAAATAAATATTTCCTGAGTGTATAAATGAAGGGTCTGAAAGGAAGGAGTAATTGGAAACGAATTCCAAAAGTAAGTAGAAGATATTTCTAAGTATATAAAATAAAAATAAGCTGATATATGGGAAATTATTTCCCAATAGTGTAAGAGGGCAGGATGATTATTGAAAATATCGTGTTAACAAATATCGATAAGGAAATGTAGAAGTGATTTAATTAATAAAATATTAATTAAGGGGCCCAGTGATTGTTTGATGTTATGGATGAATGTTTGTTTATTTTTCTTCAATAGTTAAATAACCGACTATCGAAGTATTTGCTAATATCATTATCAATATGGAGAGATCAGTTAGATTTTTATCCGAGAACCACTCTGTATTGGCAGTAGCATTATGAATCAGATTATATAGACAATCGAAGACGGAGTGAAGTACAAGGGCTTTTTCTGTTAATCCTAGGTAGAAATTGCCTAAGATGGATTTATGGTAATTGTGCCTTCGGTTTTGTTCAGTCCCAGAACGAACGTGTATGGACGAATGTCTGATATAGTATTTCCAATGATCGCATATATTGGTCTGTACAAATATACATCTGGTGGCGGAGATTTTATTCTCTTAGCATAATATCCTGAATATCTTTGTGCAAATCAATTAGTGATTAACGGATCTGGCAATGTGGCATTCAAAGAGATGGTGTTATCAAGTAATCGTAACCTCAAGTCTCACAACCGGGAACTGGTATAAAATCAGGTAGGTCGCATGGCTAAGTGGTTAGCTGCCTAATAGGGTGTATTTTCACCTGATCTAGAGAAATTCCTTTTGTTTCTTAAATCTATCGATGTTGTCCCTTTCAGGAACGGTTGCTGATCCCAATCGTCGGTGACAATACATTCGGTACTCTCAGGCGAAGTGAGGGGTCGGCCATGTTTAGCCTAAGTTGCAAGATGTTCATGTTGAACCCAGTGTATTTCTCTCTAGAGATACATTGTCGGAAGGTGGTCCCATACCTTTCCAGTTGGAATCCATTATCCAATAAGAGCCCGCGGTTTTGATTGTATACTATATATGTAGAGCGTGAGATGCAAGCGTTTTGCTAGATTGATATTTACTTGTTTTAGACACTATTATAATATCAGAAAAGATATGATTTTCAAAAACTATTTTGGTTACCGTAAGGTAAAAACCATCCGTATTTATGTGTGGATTGGTCTTACGATTATCTTTTCTTTCGAAAAGAATTTTTAAAAGTTAAATCAAGTTTTTGGAGTTACTCACACTAGTACCATGACTGACCCAAAGTTTATTTTGTTTGTTTTACCTTAAACTCTTGGGTGCCCAAATTTGTACGGGCAGTCAAGTAGTTCAGGTATTTTCTAATATCATTGGAGGATCTTTGTAACGACCTGGAAAAAATGCGATCTTTGTTATCCGATATACAACACATATCGAACATCCAAGGATCGAAAATAACCAAATAGTTAACGAAAGAAATTAGAGGGTGAGGAAAGATAAGATAGAAACTTAGAATAGAAGAAGAAGAACACAATATCAGAGTAACACGAATATCACAGCGGAACGAATAACTTATAATAGATAACATATCTTTGAAATAGAATCAGCATATGTATACAATAACATGATCAGAGTACAACACTTACAACACAGCGGAAATAACTATAGCTATATAATCCTGAAGCCTCTTGCTCCAAGCTCTTCCAGTATATCTGTAAATTCCTGACTACTTGACTGCCCATACAAAATTGGGCACCCAAGAGTTTAGGGCAAACAAAACAAATAAACTCTGGGTCAGTCATGAGACTGGTATGAGTAAAACAGTTTAAAACAGTTTGAACAAGTAAACGATTTCTCATAAGACCACGCCGTATAACGGAACGGGTTTTTCCCTTATGAGAATCCAAAATATCTTTATATCAAAAACCTTTTGATATTATAATAATGTCTATCAACATAATATAATAATCATCTAGCAGAAACACTTTCATCTCACGTTGTACATATAGAGTATACAATCAAAACCGCAAGCACGTATTGGGTAATGGATTTCCAACTATGACAAGGTATGGAACCACCTTTCGCTAGTGTACCTCTAGAAAGGAATACACTGGGTTCAACAAGAACATCTTGCAACCCGGCCACACATGACCGACCACTCATTTCGCTTGAGTGTATCGAATGTATATCACCAACAGTTGGGATCAGCAACCGTTTCCCGAATGGGACAGTATCGACAATAGATTTTTAGAAGTAAATGAAACTCTAGATCAGGTGATTATACACCCTAATAGGTGCGACCTACATAGCCATGTTGCCTGCCCGATTTCTGTCATTTAGCGGATGTGAGGCTAGAAGCTACGCTTGTCTTTTACATGTCACATCTTCATTCACTTAGAATGTCACATCATCATACCCGCCAAATCACAAATTGATTTCCCCAAAAATACCATAGGTGTGACGGCCCGCCCCGCACCGGCCGGCATTTCCTCCGTAAGTGCGCTGTACACGTGCCAAGCTAGCACGGAACGGTCGTCAGAAAAGGAAAGAAAGAAGACGAAGAATCAACAAGGAACCTGTAGAATGTCTCACAGCGCATAGAACAAAATATAATAACCACATACTTGACATAAAACAGGTGAGACAGTGCATAAGCTGAAAACAAACTATCATAGCAGCGAAAAATCCAAAGTACAACTTATGATCCAAAGCCAACATTATTACAACTTTTCTAACTGTCTCCAAAAACAAAAGCAAGATAAAGGAGGTACACTACTAATGCCCAAGTAGCGACCACCAACGACACAGGGAGAATATCTATATATCATACGTGGAAGTCTCCTGCTCGCCTCCGAATCAGCTACTCGTGCATCACCAGCTAACCTGTCTCTAGTCTGCTCGTGTGAGCACCCAGAGTAATAAGAGGAGACATAAAACTCTGGGTCAGACATAAAGCCTGGTATGAGCGATAAGCAACAAAACATAACAATAACAGGTATAATCCAATCATACCTGAACCTGGACCTACAACCAAAGAGTTAGCACTACATACCGTACAATACTCTAAGGTGCCACTAACATACTGTGTAAGAGATACGGGGGTGGGGGTGTGCATGTCATAGTGGTGTCAAACAATCAAGCATAGCAATCATCATCACATCCCTCACTCAGTGTGTAAAGCATACGATATCCACTACTTTGGTCACCTAATACTTTGGACCATGACGGAATCCAATCCCGTGTAACTATCACTACAAGCCCACCATCCATCTCTCAGTGGTGAACCAAAGTTATGAATACCGACAACCCCTTTGCACACGTCCCGCAGCAAAGCCCAACCATGAAGTGAACTCATTGGTTCCCAACTGGATCCTGAGCTCTAACTTCCATTTGGACTACCTTTGCATCTCGGGTTATTGGTCAATACTGGGTCGGGTCGGATTCCCCTTCAAGTCATCGGTTCGGGTCGGGTTCGCTCCGTTGCGTCAGTTCATGGTCCTCCTCTGGTACGGTACGGGTCCACTCCATCGCATCAGTTCGGGTCGGGTGTCTCACTTCGGGTCGGGTCGGGTGTCTCACATCGGGTCGGGTCGGGTGCCATCTCCCATCCAGCTCATGCTTCCGCTCTGATCAGCTCCCTCGCCCTTCATTTGTTCCGATCCGATCCTCCTCCTTTAGCCGCTCCGATCCTCCTCCTTTATCCGATCCGATCCCAATATTGCTAGCATGGCCTTCCTTTCTGCCAGATTTCTCAAGTGTCAAGTTCCGATCCGATCGAATCCTTTGCCCAGTTCACTTATCCGATCTGAGCCCCCCATATCTGATCCGATCCGGTCCAGAGCCTGCACTTTTCCTGCAACCTTTCCAGCGAGTATTTTACGCCATTCGACGACTTTTTCGACCATTCTAACTATTGAAATCAATCACAAAGCATATCATACAGTCATAGCAACATGCATAATCAACCACAAACATCAAAATATCAACATGATAGGTTAAAATGGATCAAACATACCCAAAACCCCATATTTTCCCCTTAAGCATGTTTAGGTGAAACTAATGATAGGATTAGTAAAACTTAACCAAATTAACCCAAATTCATATCAGAGGTCTAAAACATCATTTAAGAATTTATGAACATTTTTCCAGAATTTTATCATGTTTAAATTCGCTAATTAACACTAATTACCCTTAATCAGCCATAATTAGTGCAAAACTATGCAAATCACTCACCTTAGCCACAAATAAACTTTAGATCTGAAATAATCTCTGATTTGGATCCAATCCCTATGTGTTCCAGCAGCTCTCTCTTTGATTTGGTGCTACCCTCCCTTGATTTGATGTGGTTTTGCTTAATCTTCGATTAGAAAGTGATTAGAGACGATTTGGGATGAAATTAGAAGGTGGAGGCCATTACTAGGGTTTCAAGAAGGAAAGTGGCGGCTCCAAAACAGAAATGAAAATGATTCTCTAACTCATTTCAGCCTCCCCATAACCCTAATCCCGAAATGGGTTATGGGCCTATTCACTAATCACCCTATTTGGCCCGATTAAGCAGTTTTTCACCTTCCAAACCTTATTTCAGCCATATCTCCCAAACGGTAAGTCTGTTTGGCTACTATGACCACTCTACGGAAAGGTAAACCATCAAACGAATCTAATGGAAGTGGTTTCAGGTCAAAATTCCTTTCCAATCAAAAGTTATGGCCAAAACAAGATCAGCTAGGGGCAAAACGGTCATTTAAAAATCGGCAAAAATCATGAACATGGGAAATGACCCCAATAGTCGTCTCCCAAAGTTACATGACCATACGACTTCATATGTGAAAGAAATAAATATTCCACGATCCTATGATGCGTAGAATGCGGGTCGTTACACTCTCCCCCCCTTAAGAAATTTCGCCCCCGAAATTCCCTAACCAAAACACACAAAGGGTTCTGCATGCCTATCAACCATAAAACAACAATCAACATGCAAAACAAGTATATCCTAGCATGCGGTTTACTAACAAGGGAAGAAACCATCACTACCAAAGCCTTACTAGGCAAAGAGTTCTAGATACTTCTTCCTTATATCCTCCTCTGTTTCCCAAGTACAGTCTTTTTCATTCTCACCCCACTAGACTTTGACTAGTTTCACCGCCTTCCTTCGAAGCTGCTTCGTATCGTTCCCAACAATACGCATAGACTTGCGGTTCCCAACCGCCTCGAGTTCAACTTCGATGTTATCCAACTGATCAGGTGAAATAGCCACACTAGGGTCGTGCACGAATTTCCTTAACTGGGAAACATGAAATACGTTGTGAACTCCCTCCATCTTGTCAGGTAGCTCTACTTCATACGCCAAATTCCCAACTTGCTCGAGGACTGGGAATGGGCCAACAAATCTTGGTGCTAACTTACCTCTCCAACCCATCCGAATCACATTCTCAATGGAGAGATCTTGACGAACACCAAGTCGTCAACGAAGAATTCCAAATCTTTTCATCTCTTATCGAGATAAGTCTCCTGCCTATCTTGGGTAGCCTTCATTCTCTAATATACAATTCACTCAAATACTATCATGACCTGACCTAGTCCTTGGTAAACTATCAATATAATACATTTGAGACTTGTTCCCAACGGTTGTGACAACCACTAAGCTTCCTTTGCTCAGCTTTAACTAACTGGCAATTCATGCATTTGGACATAAACTTCCCAACGTCTTTCTTTATCCTTTCCCAGTAGTAGATCTGCTCCATGTCTCAATACATCTTGTTAGTACCACTGGGATGTATAGTCAATTTCGGGTGATGATATGCTCTAAGCACTTCATCTCTCAGTCCATCTACATCGGGTACAACTAGTCCCTTACTCTTTCGAAGCCACCCTTCTCGATCAAATCCTTACTTGATCATTCTCTTTCCATCGATACCCATCTCTACCCTAGAGATGGTTTCCAATAGATTAGGATCGTCCTTCTAACTGGAACCAATCCACTCAATCAAAATCGATCTAATCGTCAAGCTTACTAGCGTTTCTGAATCCAATTCACTCTTGTGTCTGAAATCATATCTTGTGATATACTTTAGTTTCTTCCATCCTAGAAACATAACCTCTAGACTGGCATGTCTCCTACTCAATGCAACTATTACCGCACCCAAATCCTTTACTATGATCACTCTGCCCCATGGAGTCATGGAGACTCCACTGCACTGATCCATAGCCACTAGTCCTTTGCTATGTCCACTCTTCCCCATGAAGTCATAACAACTCCACTGCACTGGCTCATAGCCTTACTAATCCTTTACTATGTCCACTTTGCCCCTCGAGTCATGACGACTCTACTGCACTGGCTCATAGTCCTACTACAATCACTTTGTTCCCCATCGCTGGAACCCTACAGGTGATAGTCTACTCAAGGGAAGAAAAATAGGAACAACATAGCAACCATAACATCCATCAAACAAGTCCTACCTATCACCTGCTAAATTCATAAACACACCGACACCTACATGATTGGTCTAACCAATCCCAATATGTCGATTCTAGTATGTCTGGTCCAACCAACATCAATAACTAATGGAAGCCCAGCCTCCATACATACACCGATGCCTACCTGACTGGTCCAACCAATCCCAGGCCAATGGAAGCCCCGCCTCCCTACGGACTACCGTACGTCCAACGTACGTTTATCCTCCAAGGATAATTAAACTAATGGAAGCCCAGCCTCCAATCGGACTACCATACGTTCAATGTACGTTTATCCTCCAAGGATAACTAGATCACGTCCAATGGATCCAAGGTAACGGGCGTCCCCAGATACCCCTGCTTTTAGTCCTCCTAAAATACTTGAGTCCAACCCAAGTCTATCCATTTTCTTGCTGCCCTCTCGAGTCCAACTCAAGCCGAATCCAATTCCTTGCAGCCTTCTCGAGTCCAACTCGAGTCAATCTATAACTCAGACCCAGTCTTGAGTATCCATTAGTGACAAACTCTAGTCCAACGTGAGTCGTCTTCCCATTCGTTACATCTCCAAGATCAACGAACACCCATTTTCTTTTACGAGTTCAAGTCCAACTTGAATCGCCCTAATCTTCGTTGTATCTTCCATGATCAACGAACACATCCTATTCCTTCAAAATTCTACTATCCAATAGAGAACATCAACATATGGTCCTAAACAATCCATTACTTTGCATCTTTCTCGAGTCCCACTCGAGCAATCTCATAACCCTATCGAGTCTAACTCTGGGCAGTCTATACCATTGAACAGTCTCATCATGTTCTGTCTGCCCATCACTTCTCGAGTAAACCAAGATATCATCCAATGAAAAATCACAACAACTATTTACCCCTCACGCAAACCATCCTAGTCAAAATCGACATTCCCCAAGCACAAGCCCCAAAGGGCTAAACCAATATCAGACAAGCACCCAAGGAACATCTCCTCCGAGTTCGGACAATCCACGTGAGGTGATACTAGCAAAACAATCTAGCACTGGAGCACTCATTTTCCTCCCAGAGATAACTAGAACTTATTACAACGATAACCTTTCAGCTTTCTTAACTCCGGTTACTATCGCCATCACTAGGTAGGTACCTAATACCACCCTATTCTTTTGGAGTAGATCGACTCCCCAAAATAATGCTAAACCCAGTAAAGCCCAAAACAAAGCAATCACAAGGAAACATACATCCATGACTCGATAAGACCACATTAACAAATCATGCCAAAACTAGTCGAACCACCAATCGGGTTCGTCACTACTAAAGGTCTATCGACTAACTCAGGTTTGTCAAACATAACCCGATCAAAACATCTTAAATAGAAAGCATACCTCGAATAACGACACCTTTTTCCTTCTGCGCCGCAGTTGGGGCATTTGACGAAGAAGGAACAGCGTTGATAGCATACGCTTTCACAATCTGCTTCTCCCTAGGAGGTTGTGGGCAATCATCCTTGTGATGTCCCGCCTGGCCGCAGTTAAAGCACTTCCTTTCCCCAGGCTTTTCTCGACAATCTCTGGCATAGTGGCCCTTCTTGCCACAACTAAAGCATTCGCCATCTTTTTTTTTTTTTTTTTTGACCATCCTTGGTCGGGTTATGCTTCCTCTTGTTCTGAGAATTCTTCTTGCCTTCACCGCCTGCTTGCGGCTTTGGCTCCTCTGTAGATGCAATAACAACTTCGGTCTTCGACTAAGGGAAAAGGCTCTCTGACCTTAATGCCTTTCCTACAATAGACTCGAACGTCTCATCAATATGGTTTATAAGTCTTTCCCCCAAGTACCCATCCAAGCCAGTTATGAACTTCTCGTTCTTCTTTTCGACTGTATCGATAAGGGACCATCCATATTTCGATAGAGTGTCGAATTCAGCGATATACTCCGAGACTGCTCTACCATTCTGCTTAAGCTCCAAGAACTTCCTGAACAGTTCCGATTTATGAGCAGCTGGAATAAACTTATCACAAAAGCGAGTCTTAAACTGATTCCAAGTAACTTGATCTTCTGGAGTAGCTGTTCTAATGGCATTCCACCAATTCATCGCTCGTCCTTGCAGCTGACGAGACACTAGCCTTCTCTTCATCGCATCCTCAATACCCAAGTCGTCGAAGATACGATCACAGCTATCCAACCAATCCTGAACATCTGTGGCCGACTCCGTTCCGTGGAACGGCTTCCCACCAAGGTTAGTGTAATCCTTGCACAACTTGGCGAAATCGACCATAGGCGCCTGCACTACTGGACCACCACCATTTCCGGGATTGGGAACTTCCCCTTGAACATTCCTAAGCATCTCCCTCATGAAGTTGGTGAACATTGTCCTCAAGTTAGCAGCATTCTCATTATTGGCTCCTCTACCAGCACCTCTTGCGTATCGGCTCATTATTCAATCTGTAAAGAGAAAACGACCAACCACCTCTATAATGGTGCTAGTGCAGTGCGACTTCATCTTAGCTATACTACATATATATATAGCTTTTGAAAACCAAAATAATCACAAATACGCGCTCTTGTATACGTATACTAACTCTCCCTGATGACTTCCCTAGGTTAATTTCGCAACCTAGAGCTCTGATACCAAATGTGATGGCCCGCCCCGCACCAGCCGGCATTTCCTCCGTAAGTGCGCTGTACACATGCCTAGCTAGCACGGAACGGTCGTCAGAAAAGGAAAGAAAGAAGACGAAGAATAAACAAGGAACCTGTAGAATGTCTCACAGCGCATAAAACAAAATATAATAACCACATACTTGACATAAAACAGGTGAGACAGTGCATAAGCTGAAAACAAACTATCATAGCAGCGAAAAATCCAAAGTACAACTTATGATCCAAAGCCAGCATTATTACAACTTTTCTAACTGTCTCCAAAAACAAAAGCAAGATAAAGGAGGTACACTACTAATGCCCAAGTAGCGACCACCAACGACACAGGGAGAATATCTATATATCATACGTGGAAGCCTCCTACTCGCCTTCGAATCAGCTACTCGCGCATCACCAGCTAACCTGTCTCAAGTCTGCTCGTGTGAGCACCCAGAGTAATAAGAGGAGACATAAAACTCTGGGTCAGACATAAAACCTGGTATGACCGATAAGCAACAAAACATAACAATAACAGGTATAATCCAATCATACCTGAACCTGGACCTGCAACCAAAGAGTTAGCACTACATATCGTACAATACTCTAAGGTGCCACTAACATACTGTGTAAGAGATACGGGGGTGGGGGTGTGCATGTCATAGTTGTGTCAAACAATCAAGCATAGCAATCATCCTCACATCCCTCACTCAGTGCGTAAAGCATATTATATCCACTACTTTGGTCACCTAATACTTTGGGCCATGACGGAATCCAATCCCGTGTAACTATCACTACAAGCCTACCATCCATCTCTCAGTGGTGAACCAAAGTTATGAATACCGACAACCCCTTTGCACACGTCCCGCAGCAAAGCCCAATCATGAAGTGAACTCATTGGTTCCCAACTGGATCCTGAGCTCTAACTTCCATTTGGACTACCTTTGCATCTCGGGCTATTGGTCAATACTGGGTCGGGTCGGATTCCCCTTCAAGTCATCGGTTCGGGTCGGGTTCGCTCCATTGCGTCAGTTCATGGTCCTCCTCTGGTACGGTTCGGTTCGGGTCCACTCCATCGCATCAGTTCGGGTCGGGTGTCTCACTTCGGGTCGGGTCGGGTGTCTCACTTCCGGTCGGGTTGGGTACCATCTCCCATCCAGCTCATGCTTCCGCTCCGATCAGATCCCTCGCCCTTCATTTGTTCCGATCCGATCCTCCTCCTTTAGCCGCTCCGATCCTCCTCCTTTAGCCGATCTGATCCCCCTCCTTTATCCGATCTGATCCCAATATTGCTAGCATGGCCTTCCTTTCTGCCAGATTTCTCAAGTGTCAAGTTCCGATCCGATCGAATCCCTTGCCCAGTTCACATATCCGATCCGAGCCCCCCATATACAATCCGATCCGGTCCAGAGCCTGCACTTTTCCTGCAACCTTTCCAGCGAGTATTTTACGCCATTCGACGACGTTTTCGACCATTCTACCTATTGAAATCAATCACAAAGCATATCATACAGTCATAGCAACATGCATAATCAACCACAAACATCTAAACATCAACATGATAGGTTAAAATGGATCAAACATACCCAAAACTCCATATTTTCCCCTTAAGCATGTTTAGGTGAAACTAATGATAGGATTAGTAAAACTTAACCAAATTAACCCAAATTCATATCAGAGGTCTAAAACATCATTTAAGAATTTATGAACATTTTTCCAGAATTTTATCATGTTTAAATTCGCTAATTAACACAAATTACCCTTAATTAGCCATAATTAGTGCAAAACTATGCAAATCACTCACCTTAGCCACAAACAAACTTTAGATCTGAAATAATCTCTGATTTGGATCCAATCCCTATGTGTTCCAGCAGCTCTCTCTCTGATTTGGTGCTACCCTCCCTTGATTTGATGTGGTTTTGCTTAATCTTCGATTAGAAAGTGATTAGAGACGATTTGGGATGAAATTAGAAGGTGGAGGCCATTACTAGGGTTTCAAGAAGGAAAGTGGCGGCTCCAAAACAGAAATGAAAATGATTCTCTAACTCATTTCAGCCTCCCCACAACCCTAATCCCGAAATGGATTATGGGCCTATTCACTAATCACCCTATTTGGCCCGGTTAAGCAGTTTTTCACCTTCCAAACCTTATTTCAGCCATATCTCCCAAACGGTAAGTCCGTTTGGCTACTATGACCACTCTACGGAAAGGTAAACCATCAAACGAATCTAATGGAAGTGGTTTCAGGTCAAAATTCCTTTCCAATCAAAAGTTATGGCCAAAACAAGATCAGCTAGGGGTAAAACGGTCATTTAAAAATCGGCAAAAATGATGAACATGGGAAATGACCCCAATAGTCGTCTCCCAAAGTTACATGACCATACGACTTCATATGTGAAAGAAATAAATATTCCACGATCCTATGATGCGTAGAATGCGGGTCGTTACAACAGGTATACAGCTAAGAGAAACGAATTCCTCTGCCACCAAACGTGAATACGTTTGAAGAGATCAACTTACGCGATCTATTAGTTATACTTTGTCAGATCTTCTTCCATACAAGTTGTCCTGGGACTGGACAAACCGCAGGCACTATTCAGTACATCCATCTTAGGCACTGTTATCTAAGACTTATACAATAGCCCTTGCACTTTACTTTGTCTTCAATTATCTTTGGCATATATGATTCGCAACGCTTATGCCAATACAGAGTGGTTCTTCGGATAATAATCCAACCGGTCTCTCCATAATAACAACGTTAAAATGGTCAAAAACTTCGATAGTCGGTGAGTTAACTATCAAAGAAAACACGTGTGCAAACAACGATATTATTTCCAGATGGAAATTATATCGATCAATCATCATTTAACATATATATGTATATATTCACATTTCCTTATTTTCTATGTTTAGAAAATATATATTATTAACACTGGAAAACTTTCCATTTATTTATTTACATATCACTATCATTTCACAACTATCAGTCCCTGACTGTAAACTAGTAGGAGAACAATTCTCTAAGTATAAACCTCGAAGGGCGAAACCAACATCAGATAGACACTTAGAAAACCATTCAACTTAACTAATCTCTAGTCAGTTTCTAATCTTGTTTAACTCTATTTCTTTACCTCTATTCGATTAAATCTATTTGATTAACTCTAATTCGAATAACTAATATTCGATTAATTCTTATTGATTTACTCTAATTCAAATAATTATGTCTGTTTTAACTCTATCTTGAGTACTATATTCGATTTAACTCCATTCGCTTAACTCTAGATCGCAATGATCACAATGGTTACGCTTGATTCCCTCAGGAAAACATCCGACCGCTGTAGGCTATCTCAGCCCTGCGAATTACGCTAGTAGTCGTGCTATATGGAATCTCATCCCGAATAACTATGTATGTTTTACTCAAATTGATTTACTCTATTTGATTTACTCTAATCGATTAACTCTATTCATTTCCTAAATAAACATTCCTTGATCCTATTTATTTTCTAAATAAATATTCCTTTATCCTATTTATTTTCTAAATAAATATTCTCCTTTATAATCTCCTATTTATTTTCTAAATAAATATTTTCAAATTATTTCCTTTTATAAAATCGGTTAATTTTATAAAATTCCTTTATTTCAATATACGTTGAAATATTCCCTTTTACATCCCAGTATTTTTCACGGTATTTAAAATACCAAATCACAATGATCGATATCATTTAAACACACATATTCATCAATATATTATATATCACATCATATATCACAATATATGAAAGAGATAAAATAAATGTTGAGGAATCCAGCTGGATTCCTCCGACCTGTTTACCTGCAACACAGATGTTAGACAATACGAGTATAACATATTCTGATAAACGGAATCAATATTCGATTAACGATTTATATATATATCGTTATCTATATTTTCAATCAATACTTAAGCAACTCAACCAAACAGTTAACACACAGCAATCAGTCATCATTTATCAGTTCTAAATATACGTTATAAAAATAGAATTGTTCAGAGTTAGTGAGTTTTACTCACATTGGTAGTTCATCGTTAAAGAACGATAAACTGTTTGTTTGATTTGAATCAAACAATTTATTTCGCCATAAATTCAAACTAGCTTCAATCCACTCCCAGTTAGTTCCATTGGGTAGCCCTGGTCTGTACGATCGTGTCGAATCTTGTTTTGTCTATTTCTTATTTCAATTTCTAAACCATGTTTGAACTTTATGAACTGCCGCTCATCCTTCTCCTACAACAACGCACTAGTTCACAGGACACTTGACCTCCAACATCCCTTTTCCGATTCATAAATAAACCAACAGAGATCACCACACTTCTTTATTAATGAATTCCTAACTAAACTTAACTGGTAATCACCACCTTTAATACTCTTCTCTCTTCAGCACATAGGACAACTCGCTCATTCCTTATCCTCCAACTATGGTGCGGTTTCAATCCCTTCGATAAACATTTACAAGTCATTAACCATTTACAAACATTTTAAATTAACCTTAATTAAAATAATAATCCATGTATTACCCCTTTCAAGACTTCTGCTCCTATTTCTCTCTTCCTGCAGGCGTTGAAGCCATCCCATACCCATTGCCATTATCCACATTTGGTCCATCCGTTCTCCCCCTTCACACAGTCGTTCACCAAACCGAAACCAGCTTCAAACTCCACTTCAGTTCCTCTCGCTCCTCCTACTGATCAAATCAAACTCGCACCTTTCTGCTAAGACCTCTCTTCGAATCCTCCTTCGCTACCTACTGTAATACTTGCGAACCGAACTCACCCAGAATCCCACCAACTTCCTCCCCCCGAAACCCCTCACTACCTGGATCATCATGATGATTACCGTTTTGACCCAACTCCTACTTGAACGCCGACTATCAACAGCCCTAGCCCTCGAGGAATTTAAAACAGTGAACCGAAATGTTGTTTAACCCATCAAAACTCATATCAAAGTGAAAAGGAATCTACAAGGATCACGAATATCTTTGTATTTGAATTTTTAAAGAAGGATTGAATTTTATATTAAATTTTGACGTTGCGATTTTTGCTATGAGGAAGGAACTTGCGGCGGCTACAATGCATTGACCAGAGAAACATTTTCCTTAGGGTTTAGATAAAACGTAGGGATATTTATAGGAACTTTTCTTCTTTGCATTTGTGGAGAATTTGATTTCCACGTTTTGATTGTTTTGCTGAGGAGATAGAAACGAGCCGATTTTTGCCCTTACTTTTGGTCTTAAGGGATTGAAAAATGTTTATTTATAGGAAGGGGTTTTGATATTTTCTATTATTCAATTCTTTATTCATAATTGGGCGTTGCACACTGAAATAAAAAAACACAATCATGTTCAGTGAGGTGCTGTGATCACGAAAATATAATAATACCAGTAGATTAACTTATATTGTGAAAACTCCAAAATCGCTGATTAAGGGTGTGAAACACTCCAAATAAAAGGTTGCTTATTTAATTAATTAAAAATTACAGTAAAATTCTAAAAATTAAATTATCGTTATGTCTCAAAAGAACCTTGTCTAAATTCAAACCCGATATTCAAATATTTTTAAATAACCGTTATGGCCACGAACGAATATACCGCTGTTTTTCTGAATATTTGATTTGGACATAAATCAAAATATACAAGACGAAATCCCGATTTTTCTCTTCCACTAGAAGAATATACTTCACCAGCTCCTAACGTTTCTTGTTTCACAGAAATCCGATTTAAAATGGCTTCTGTATATTCGTTAAAAGTTCGAATCGCCAAATCGTGAACTGATGTGCCATTACGAGCTCGATTATAATTATATTATAATTTATACATTCAATCTTCGTTAATTAAATATATTTGTTATTCAAATTCAATTCTAAACTGAATTATATATTATAAATCTCTAGTTCATTTTATATTGTGAATTTCACTAATTCTGATTATTTCAGAATTAAATATATTATTTAATTATTTAATTAAATTAATTGTTCCTAATGATTTAATTAAACCACCACTAAATCTCTAATCCACTATATAAGTAATTATATAAATTAATTATTATATCTCTGAAAATGCGGGTCATTACATTCTTCCCTACTTAAAATAATTTCGTACTCGAAATTGTTAAGATAGAAAACAAATCCTATCCACTGGTTAGAACTAATTTGTTCACTTCTTAACTTCAGTTTCAACTGAACCAATTTAATTTCAACTAAATATTAATTAATTCTTATCACCGAAAATTTTCAAAAATCCTGAGAATTTTCTAACGCCTTAATTTTTGAATAATTTCGCCAGCACCTCCTTTATAATGGTCAATACGTCAAACCACCACTCACCTCTCTGGGCCATCTCCATCCCAAAAGAAAATCAAACAGCCAAGCGGCTCGCCAATTCGGCTCATAAATCTTATATCCAATAGAAATATAAACTTGTACCTTTTGTCAGCATATCATTATATCCTTTCCACCTGTCATCAATTCAGCGGATACAAGGGTCATCCCAATCAAATTCCAATCTACTTTTATCCACAACACCACCATTTGCTTATATCCGAGCCAAATATCATTTCAACTCGAGTTTCTTCTCGATTCCCAACTCTTAACTTGATTATCACATTACACTTCAAATTTGAATCTCACAATCCGGTTTGTCTTGATATCATTCTAATTCAATCTCAGTTACCACTTTACTGGCTTTACTTTAATTCAAATTGCTTTCACAAATTTCTGTTAAATTTGTTTTAATTCAAACAGTCTTTCCCTGGGAGTTTTTAAACAGTTTACTCTTTTTAAAAATCAAATTTTCTTTTTCTTTTTTTTGAAATTCAACACAACTTGTCTTTCCCAAAATAAATTCAAAACAGTATCTCTGGTAGTAATTCGTCACTTACAACTCGAAAATGAATACTGGTGATGCAGCTGTCATCATCAGAATCTATTTTCCAGCGATCAAAGTGAGTTCAATACTATAAAACCATTTCTAAACATTTCCACTTCGAAATTCATTTCAAAATATAATTCACACTGCTTGTAAAACAATTTAAAATCTCCTAGGGTCTTAAATTTTCCTTATTTTTAATCCATTTACAAACACTTATCCAATTTTCTAGAATTTTAATTCAATTTTTGGTTTAAATTTCAGATTTAACTCATCTGATTTCACGTATTTCACTTATATGAATTCTGATTGGTTATTTACATAACCATTTATAATCTTACTCGATTATAATAACAACCAATATATCCAATATATATCAAAATATACTTTGGGTAAAATTATTTACCCTCTTTTCAAAACATATCGTGCCGACCCATCGTATTTGAGTGTTTATAAACTCCTACCGATACACTGGATCAAACTGATCGATCAGAACCCATAAACAACTCAACCAATAAATCTACACAATATAAAACAATCTTTTATATCATCTACAAATACGTCCACTCATATATATACACTCAAACTCAATCTAGGGTATTACTAACCCCATCTCTACCGAGTCACGCCACAGAGCCAAGGCAATTCACTTAACCTTAAGCTCTGATACCAACTGTAATGACCCGGAAAAAATGCGATCTTGGTTATCCGATATACAACACATATCGAACATCCAAGGATCGAAAATAACCAAATAGTTAACAAAAGAAATTAGAGGGTGAGGAAAGATAAGATAGAAACTTAGAATAGTAGAAGAAGAAGAACACAATATCAGAGTAACACGAATCTGACAGCGGAACGAATAACATATAACAAATAACATATCTTTGAAATAGAATCAGTATATGTATACAATGACATGAT
Source organism: Allium sativum (assembly GCA_030737875.1). Taxonomy (NCBI): domain Eukaryota; kingdom Viridiplantae; phylum Streptophyta; class Magnoliopsida; order Asparagales; family Amaryllidaceae; genus Allium; species Allium sativum. The sequence continues at coordinate 784,478,325 of CM060916.1, read as the reverse complement.
CAGAGTACAACACTTACAACACAGTGGAAATAACTATAGCTATATAATCCTGAAGCCTCCTGCTCCAAGCTCTTCCAGTATATCTGTAAATTCCTGACTACTTGACTGCCCGTACAAAATTGGGCACCCAAGAGTTTAGGGAAAACAAAACAAATAAACTCCGGGTCAGTCATGAGACTGGTATGAGTAAAACAGTTTAAAACAGTTTGAACAAGTAAATGATATCCATAAGACCACGCCGTATAAGGGAACGGGTTTTTCCCTTATGAGAATCCAAAATATCTTTATATCAAAAACCTTTTGATATTATAATAATGTCTATCAACACAATATAATAATCATCTAGCAGAAACGCTTTCATCTCACGTTCTGCATATATAGTATACAATCAAAACTGCAAGCATGTATTGGGTAATGGATTTCCAACTATGACAAGGTATGGAACCACCTTTCGCTAGTGTATTTCTATAAAGGAATACACTGGGTTCAACAAGAACATCTTGCAACCCGGCCACACAAGACCGACCACTCATTTCGCTTGAGTGTATCGAATGTATATCACCAATGGTTGGGATCAGCAACCGTTTCCCGAATGGGACAGTATCGATAATAGATTTTTAGAAGTAAATAAAACTCTAGATCAGGTGATTATACACCCTAATAGGTGCGACCTACATAGCCATGCAGCCTGCCCGATTTCTGTCATTTACTGGATGTGAGGCTAGAAGCTACGCTTATCTTTTACATGTCACATCTTCATTCACTTAGAATGTCACATCGTCATACCCGCCAAATCACAAATTGATTTCCCCAAAAATACCACGGGCATACAGCTAAGAAAACGAATTCCTCCGCCACCAAACATGAATACGTTTGAAGAGATCAACTTACGCGATCTATTAGATATACTCTGTCAGACCTTTTTCCATACAAGTTGTCCTGGGACTGGACAAACCGAAGGCACTATTTAGTACATCCATCTTAGGCACTGTTATCTAAGACTTATACAATAGCCCTTGCACTTTACTCCGTCTTTAATTATCTTTGGCATATATGATTCGCAACGCTTATGCCAATACAGAGTGGTTATTCGGATAATAATCCAACCGGTCTCTCCATATTAACAACATTAAAATGGTCAAAAACTTCGATAGTCGGTGAGTTAACTATCAAAGAAAACACGTGTGCAAACAACAATATTATTTCCAGATGGAAATTATATCGATCAGTCATCATTTAACACACACACACACACATATATATATATATATATATATATTCACATTTCCTAATTTTCTATGTTTAGTAAATATATGTTATTAACACTGGAAAACATTTCCATTTATTTATTTACATATCACTATCATTTCACAACTATCAGTCCCTGACTGTAAACTAGTAGGAGAACAATTCTCTAAGTATAAACCCCGAAGGCCGAAACCAACATCAGATAAACACTTAGAAAACCATTCAACTTAACTAATCTCAAGTCAGTTTCTAATCTTGTTTGACTCTATTTCTTTACCTCTATTCGATTAACTCCATTTGATTAACTCTAATTCGAATAACTAATATTCGATTAATTCTTATTGATTTACTCTAATTCGAATAACTATGTCTGTTTTAACTCTATATTGAATACTATATTCGATTTAACTCCATTCGCTTAACTCTAGATCGCAACGATCACAATGGTTACGCCCGATTCCCTCAGAAAACATCCGACCGCCGTAGGCTATCTGCAGCCCTGCGAGTTACGCTAGCAGTCGTGCTAAATGGAATCTCACCCCGAATAACTATGTATGTTTTACTCTAATTGATTTACTCTATTTGTTTTAATCTAATCGATTAACTCTATTCATTTCCTAAATAAACATTCCTTTATCCTATTTATTTTCTAAATAAATATTCATTTATCCTATTTATTTTCTAAATAAATATTCTCCTTTATAATCTCCTATTTATTTTCTAAATAAATATTTTCAAATTATTTCCTTTTATAAAATCGGTTGATTTTACAAAATTCCTTTATTTCAATATACGTTGAAATATTCCCTTTTACATCCCAGTATTTTTCATAGTATTTAAAATACCAAATCAGAATGATCGATATCATTTAAACACACATAATCATCAACAGATTATATATCACATCATATATCACAATATATGAAAGACAGTAAAATAAATGTTGAGGAATCCAGTTGGATTCCTCCGACCTGTTTCCCTGCATCACAAATGTTAGAAAATGCGAGTATAACATATTCTGATAAACAGAATCAATATTCGATTAACGATTTATATATATATATATCGTTATCTATATTTTCAATCAATACATAAGCAACTCAACCAAACAGTTAACACACAGCAATCAGTCATCATTTATCAGTTCTAAATATACGTTATAAAAATAGAACTGCTAAGAGTTGGTGAGTTTTACTCACATTAGTAGTTCATCGTTAAAGAACGATAAACTGTTTGTTTGATTTGAATCAAACAATTTATTTCGCCATAAATTCAAACTAGCTTCAATCCACTCCCAGTTAGTTCCCTTGGGTAGCCCTCGTCTGTATGATCGTGTCGAATCTTGCTTCGTCTATTTCTTATTTCAATTTCTAAACCACATTTGAACTTTCTGAACTGCCGCTCATCCTTCTCCAACAACAACGCACTAGTTCACAGGACACTTGACCTCCAACATCCCTTTTCCGATTCATAAATAAACCAACAGAGATCACACTTCTTTATTAATGAATTCCTAACTAAACTTAACTGTTAATCACCACCTTTAATACTCTTCTCTCTTCAGCAAACAGGACAACTCGCTCATTCCTTATCCTCCAACTACGGTGCAGTTTCAATCCCTTCGATAAACATTTAGAAGTTGTTAACCATTTACACACATTTTAAATTAACCTTAATTAAAATAATAATCCACATATTACCCCTTTTAAGACTTCTGCTCCTATTTCTCTCTTCCTACAGGCGTTGAAACCATCCCATACCCATTTCCATTATCCACATTTGGTCCATCCGTTCTCCCCCTTCACACAGTCGTTCACCAAACCGAAACTAGCTTCAAACTCCCCTTCAGTTCCTCTCGCTCCTCCTACTGATCAAATCAAACTCGCACCTTTCTGCTAAGACCTCTCTTTGAATCCTCCTTCGCTACCTACTGTAATGCTTACGACCCGAACTCACCCAGAATCCCACCAACTTCCTCCATCCGAAACCCCTCACTACCTGGATCATCATGATGATTCCCATTTTGACCCAACTCGTACTTGAACGACGGCTATCAACAGCCCTAGCCCTCGAGGAATTTAAAACAACGAATCGAAATGTTGTTTAACCCATTAAAACTCATATCGAAGTGAAAAGGAATCTACAAGGATCATGAATATCTTTGTATTTGAATTTTTAGAGAAGGACTGAATTTTATATTAAATTTTGACGTTTCCATTTTTGCTGTGAGGAAGGAACTTGCGGCGGCTACAATGCATTGACCAGAGAAACATTTTCCTTAGGGTTTAGATAAAACGTAGGGATATTTATAGGAACTTTTCTTCTTTGCATTTGTGGAGGATTTGATTTCCACGTTTTGATTGTGTTGCTGAGGAGATAGAAACAAGGCCGATTTTTGGCCTTGCTTTTGGTCTTAAGGGATTGAAAAATTTTTATTTATAGGAAGGGGTTTTGATATTTTCTATTATTCAATTCTTTGTTCATAATTGAGCGTTGCAAACTGAAATAAAAATACAATCGTGTTCAGTGAGGTGTTGTGATCCCGAAAATATAATAATACCGGTAGATTAACTTATATTGTGAAAACTCCAAAATCGCTGATTAAGGGTGTGAAATACTCCAAATAAAAAGTTGCTTATTTAATTAATTAAAAATTACAGTAGAATTCTAAAAATTAAATTATCATTATGTCTCAAAAGAACCTTGTCTAAATTCAAACCCGATATTCAGATATTTTTAAATAACCGTTATGGCCACGAACGAATATACCGCTGTTTTTCTAAATATTTGATTTGGACATAAATCAAAATCTACACGACGAAATCCCGATTTTTCTCTTCCACTAGAAGAATATACTTCACCAGCTCCTAACATTTCTTGTTTCACAGAAATCCGATTTAAAATGGCTTCTATATGTTCGTTTAAAGTTCGAATCGCGAACTGCTGCGCCATTACGAGCTCAATTATAATTATATTATAATTTATACGTTCAATCTTAGTTAATTAAATATATTCGTTATTCAATTATAAACTGAATTATATATAATAAATCGTCCAGTTCATCTTTATATTGTGAATTTCACTAATTTTGATTATTTCAGAATTAAATATATTATTTAATTATTTAACTAAATTAATTATTCCATATGATTTACTTAAGCCACTATTAAATCTCTAATCCACTATATAAATAATTAAATAAATTAATTATTATATCTTTGAAAATGCGGGTCATTACAAGCTTGGAGCAGGAGGCTTCAACGTTATCTAATTATTGTTATTTCCGCTATGTTGTAAATGTTGTACTCTGATAATGATACATATATACAGTAAAAAAATTGTATTCCAAAAGTTGTTGTATATTCTATTTTATTCCGCTGCGATGTGAGATTCTGTACGGTTGTTTCTTTTCTGCTCCTATTCTAATATTTCTTTCTTTCTATTTCTCACCCTTTAACTTCTTTCTATTAATGATCTGATAATTTTGGTGATTGGTTAGTCGATATGGTATTTATATCGATATTCAGGATTGGGAAAATGTTGGTTCGTTACACTTACTATCCAAAATGCAAAAAGTTCTACTACAATCAACTCTCTGGCTGCAAGGAAGTGTTTTTGAATCAAACATCAAGCCCGATCTTCCTAAAAATTTCAATCTGGCATCCAATGGTTGTAAGGATGCTTTATGTTTCTTACATTTAATGTTCAAAAGCTAAAGTGTAGCAAAAAGCCTGTAGTTTTGATCTGTGTCCAACGCACAAAGCACAAACAACAACGCCAAACATAATAGTGTTAATTGGGCGGACCGGATCGGACAAAGGGTGTTAGTATCCTTCCTTATAATACTTTCGGACGTACATGGATCGGATGAGGAGTTGGCATAGGCATTGTTCTTACGAGTCATACAACGGATGTACAAGGTTCGAACCATGGTTCGAAATTCTGCCCGTCACGCCGGATTTCCGTCCATCCCGGCTCGGTTCCGGCAACGACCGGGCCGAAATTTGGAATGAAATCCGTTCTGGTAGCCAAACACTAAAAAAGGAAGAAAAAAAAGGATGAAGAAGAAGAAAGGAAGGAAGATCTAAACCCACTAACAAACAAGTGGCAGGAAAGCAGAAAGAAAATAAAGTGAGTTTGAAACAAGCGGCAGCCAAGAAGAATAGAAAACAAAGCGAGATGGAGAAAGATGCGGCAACATAGAAGAAAGAAGTGACTGTTTTTGGGGCCTGTTCTTTAGCTTTTTTATTTGTTAGGGTTTCCTTGTTATAATTTTTATTGGATCAGGCCTTTTTCGAGGCTTCATTTCTTATGTCATATGCGTTGCTAAGGAATTTGACTAATGTATATATATTAGTTAATTTAGCTGATTGTTTGGTGATTTCTAAGCATAGTTTAAAGTATTTTATTTTTTAATAGTATTATCGTTTGGTGATTTCCTTGTTATAACTGTTTGCGGTGAATACACATATGTATCCCGTTTGGTTCAACCCAAGATGTACGCCTAACCAGGTTAATTATTCTAGCCCAACCTAGTAAATGTTCGTGCATGACTTTTGTGACGACCCTCCCCGCACCAGCCGACATTTCCAATGAAAAAGCGTTGTACTGGTGTCCAACTAGCATGGAACAGTCGCCAAAGAAAGGGAAAAGAAGAGAACTTACTGGTGAACTATCAAAGAACCCGTAGAATGTCTCACAGTGCATGGGATGAAATATAATAACAACATACTTGACATAAACAAGCGAGACGGTGCATAAGCTGAAAACTAAACATTACAGCAGCGGAAAATCCAAATACAGCTTACGTTCCACATCATTATTATTACAACTTTAAAACTGTCTCTAAAGTAAAAGAAAGGAACGGTGCACTACTAATGCCCAAAGTAGTGACCAGAAGCGACACAGGGAGAATATCTATATATATCATATGTGGAAGCCTCCTGCTTGTCTCTGATACAGCTACTCGTGCATACCACCTAACCTGTCTCTAGTCTGCTCGTGAGAGCACCCAGAGTGATAGGAAGAGACATAAAACTCTGGGTCACATAAAAAGTCTGGTATGAGCGATAAGCAGCTAAACAGAACAATAACAGGTATACAAAACCATACCTGAACCTGGACCTGCAACCAAAGAGTTAGCACTACATACCGTACAATACTCTAAGGTGCCACTAAATAGATGGCGTAAAGAATACGGGGATGGGGGTGTGCATGTCATAGTGATGGCAAACAAACCAAACATGGTAACCATCCTCACATCTCTCACTCAGTGCGTAAAGCATACGATGTCCACCACTGTCAATCACTAGACCCATCGAAGTAGTGACGGAGTTCGACTTGTACAACTACTGCTACTACCAAGCTCACCCCATGGAGTCATGACCAAATCTTTACAAATGACCCCATTTCATTGGTCTACAGCTCTTCAGTCGTGTCTAGGCCATTGTGGCCCTGAATCCGTTCACGAACTCCCTACACATAGTGATCCAAAGTTATAGACATCGACAACCCCTTAGCACGTGTCCCGCAGCAAAGCCTAACTCATGAAGTTAACTCGTCGGTTCCCAACTGGATCCTGAGTACAAACTTCCCACTTGGACTACCTTTGCATCTCGGGTTTTTGTTCTTCACCTTCTTCTCCGGATCGGTCTTCATTTCTTCACTTCACTTTGCTTCAAGTCGTGGTCATCAGCTCCTTGGTTTGGATCGGAATACCCCATACGGGCCGGGTCGTGCTCCTCCAGCTCGTGACTCATTGTCAGGTCAGACTCGTGATGCAACGCCATTGGCTCGGAGTCCACTAAGCGGCTCGGATCGCATACTCCTCCCTAAGCAATCAGATCGGTTCGGAAGTGGTCTCCCTTCGAGGTACAAGAAGCTCAAGCCCTCCTCTCTGCTCCGGGTCGGATCGAGGAACCTCTGGAGGATCGGTTCGGGAGTGACCATTCGGGTCGGGTCTGGTTCCATCACCACAAGCGGATCGTGTTGGAGAAGGTGTTGCGATCGGGTAAGACGATGTGATATGGTCCGGGTATTTTCCTGCACTTTGTCCATCAAGCTATTTATGCCTTTCGATGGCGTTTTCAACCAATCTTAGACAATCACAAATCATAGCATGCAGTCATAGTAACATGTATAATCATCCACAAACAGCAAAACAACAATCATAGCATGTAAAATGGAGCAAACATACCCAAAACCCCATATTTTCCCTTAAGCATGTTTAGGCAAAACTAATTATATGATTAGTAAAACTTAACCAAATCAAACAAAATTTCTAACAGAGGTCTAAAACATTATTTCGAATTTTATAAATATTTTTCCAAAATTTTATCATGTCTAATTTCGTTAATCTTCACTAATTACCCTTAATTAATCGTAATTAGTGCAAAACTATGCAAATCACTCACCTTGGCCACAAATAAAATGCCAAATCTAAAATGAATCTCTATTTGGCGTTGTTCCCAATGCAACACAGCAGCTCTAACCTTGCTTTGGGGCTAATCCTCTTTGATTTGATGTTGCTAAGCTTAATCCTTGATTAGAAAGTGATTTGGAGATGTTTTAGAGGTTGGAGGCCATTATTAGGGTTCTTAGGAGGTAAATGGCGGCTGGAAAACTGGAATGAAATGGAAACCTAACTCATTTCAGCCTCCCCATAATCCTAATCTCGAAATGGTTTATGGGCCCATTTACTAATCACCTCATTTGGCCCGGTTAAGCAGTTTTTCACCATCTGAAACTTGTTTCAGCCATACCTCTCAAACGGCGAGTCCGTTTGGCTAATGTGACCACTTTATGGAAAGGTAAACCATCATCCGGAGCCAATGGAAGTGGTTTCAGGTCAAAACTCCTTTTCAACCAAAATTTATGGCCAAAACAGTATCAGCTAGGGGCAAAATGATCATTTAAAAATCGGCAAAAATCATGAACATGGGAAATTACCCCAATAGTCGTCTCCCAAAGGTACATGACCGTATGACTCCGTATGTGAAAGAAATAAATATTCTACGATCCTATGATGCGTAGAATGCCGGTCGTTACACTCTCCCCCCCCCCCCCCCCCACACACAAGAAATTTCGTCCCCGAAATTCCTTAACCCAAAACATACAAAGGATCTCGCATGCCTACCAGCCACATACAACAATCAAACATGCAAAACAAATAAAACAAGCCTATCCTAGCATGTAGAAAAACTAAATAGAAACTGAAATCTTACCAAGCGAAGAGTTCTGGATACGTCTTCCTAATTCTCTCCTCTATCTCCCAAGTACAGTCACTCTCATCCTCGCCCCACTGAACTTTGACTAGATTCACCGCTTTCCTTCAAAGTTGCTTCGTATCATTCCCAACAATACGCATAGGCTTGCGGTTCCCAACGTCCTCGGGTTCAACTTTGATATCATCCAACTAATCAGGTGAAATAGCCACATCTGGGTCGTGTACGAACTTCCTTAACTGGGAAACATGAAATACGTTGTGAACTCCTGCCATTTTCTCTGGTAATTCAACTTTGTATGCCAAATTCCCAATTTTCTCAAGAACTGGGAATGGACCAACGAATCTTGGTGCTAACTTGCCTCTCCTGCCAAATCGTATCACGCTCTTCAACGAAGAAATTTTGACAAACACCAAGTTGCCAATGGAGAAATTTAATTCTCTTCTCCTCTTATCAGCATAACTTTTCTGCCTATCTTGGGCAGCCTTCATTCACTGTTGGATAACCTTGATCTTGTCTGAGGTTTCTCTTATTACTTCTGGTCCAAGCACATATTTCTCAACGGTCTCTAACCAGCATGATGGTGAGTTGAACGATCTTCCGTACAAAGCTTCAAATGGAGCCATACCAATACTGGATTGATAACTATTATTATATGCAAACTCCACTAGATGCAAATGGTCATCCCATGATCCACCAAAATCCAATACACAGGCTCTCAAGAGGTCTTCTAATATACGATTCACCCTCTCTGTTTGACCGTCGGTTTGAGAATGATACGCGGTACTGAGATTTAGTTCTGATCCTACCGCCTCTTGTAAGCTCTTGCAAAATCCACTAGTGAACAATGGATCTCGGTCACTCACAATGCCTTTGGGTATTCCATGAAATCTCACTATCCACTTTATATACGGTTCCGCTAACTTAGATGTCGTCCTGTTTGACTTAATGGGTATAAACTTTGCACTCTTAGTCAATCGGTCCACGATCACCTAAATGCTCTCATGGCCCGATCTAGTCCTTGGTAACCCATCAATGAAATCCATTGACACTTGTTCCCATTTCCATTCTGGAATTTCTAATGGTTACAGCAAACCACTAGGCTTCTTTTGCTCAGCTTTAACTAGCTGGCAATTCATGCATTTGGATATAAATTTCCCAACGTCTCTTTTCATCCCTTCTCAGTAGTAGGTCCGCTTCATGTCTCGGTACATCTTGTTACCACCGGGGTGTATAGTCAGTTTTGAGTGATGACATTCTCTAAGCACTTCATCTCTTAATCCATTGACATTGGGTACAACTAGTCTTCCATTCTTCCTAAGCCATCCATCTCGATCAAGCCCACACTTGTTCATCTCTCCGTCGATTTCCATCTCTAATTTTGAGATGATTTCCATTAGGTTAGGATCGTCCCTCTGACTGGAACCAATCCGTTCAATCAAAGTGGGTCTGATCGTCAAACTTGCTAACATTTCTGGATCCAACTCGCACTTTGGTCTGAAATCATATCCAGCGATGTACTCCAGTTGCTTCCATTCAAGAAACATAGCCCCTAAACTGGCATGTCTTCTACTCAATGCATCAGCCACTGCATTGCCCTTTCCTGGTGTATATGCGATGTCGAAATCATAGGAAGCTAAGAATTCTAACCATCTTTGCTGTCAGAGATTTAGATCTTTCTGAGAGAAGAGATACTTTAACGATTTATGATTGGTAAACAACTCGAAACTTTCTCCCAAGAGATAATGTCTCCACATCTTCAGTGCAAACACGACCGCTGCCAATTCCAAATCATGGGTAGGGTATCTTTTCTCATGCGGTTTTAGTTGCCGGCTTGCATAAGCTACAACCCTACCTCATTGCGTCAACACAGCACCTAGTCCGGTACCACATGTGTCCGTATATACCGTCTTCTCTTCATTCCCCTTAGGAATGACTAATTCTGGTGCATATGTCAACTTTTCCTTTAGATTCTTGAATGCATTCTTGCACTTTTCGTCCCAGACGAAAGGTTGATTCTTCTTGGTCAACTGAGTCAACGGTGCAGCTATCTTGGAAAAGTCTTGGATAAACTTACGATAATATCTAGCTAATCCCAAGAAATTTCTTATGTCTGTCGCATTCTTGGGCGTAGACCAATCTTGTACCGTAGCCACCTTCGCAGGGTCCACGGCGATACCATTTTCTGAAACAACATGGCCCAAGAATCTAACGTCCCTTCTCCAGAAGTGACACTTAGAAAACTTCACTTTCAGTTGGTGTTTTCTCAACACCTCCATTACTATCCTCAAATGTTCCTTGTGTTCTTCCTCTCTCCTCGAGTAGACCAAAATATCATCCATGAACACAAGGACAAACTTATTCAACTGATCTCTGAATACCCTATTCATAAGATCCACAAAATATGTTGGCGCATTGGTCAATCCGAATGGCATGACCAACCACTCATAAAATCCAGATGGCATCCAAAATGTCGTTTTAGCTATACTCTCAGCTTCCACCCTAAGCTGATGAAAACCTATCGCGAGATCCAATTGGGAAAATACTCTCGCGCCACTCAACTTATCAAACAAATCATCTATCCGCGGTAGAGGATACTTATTATTCCTCGTCACTTTATTCAATTCGTAGTAGTCCACACACAATCGAACCGCCTTGGTAGCAAACACAACTGGTGCTCCCCATTCAGAAACACTCCTTCTGATAAATCCCTTCTTCAAAAGATCGTTGACTTGCAGCCTAAGCTCTCGTTGCTCCCTTGGTGCCATATGACGAAGTGGCATCACTATAGGTCTGGCATCTTTCACTAAATCAATACGGAACTCAATCTCTCGGTGTGGTGAAAACCCGGTCACTTCCTCGAAGACATCTAGATACTGGCCAACCACGGGCAAACCTGACAACTCACTATGCGGGATGTCGAGGGAATTTAGAAAACTAGCCATTGCCCCATCACTAGGTAGACCACCTAACACTACCCTCTGTCCATCATCCGCTCTAGCTGTCACCAAAAAGCCCTCACAGTCTACCACCACCCCGTATCTTTGGAGCCAATCGACTCCCAAAATAATGCCAAACCCAGTAAAGCCCAAAACAAAGCAATCACAAACAAACGTGCATCCATGACTCGATAAGACCACATTACGACAAATCGTGTTAAGGTTAGTCGAACCACCAATCGGGTTCGTCACCACTAAAGGCCCATCGACAATTTCAGGCTCCAGTCCCAACCTATCTACCGGGTCACTATACATGAAAGAACTGGAAGCTCCGGTATCAAACAAAACTCTAATAGGAACATCATAAAAAGAAAGCATACCTTGAATAACGACATTCTTTCCCTTCTCCGCCGCAGTTGGGGCATTCGACGAAGAAGAAATAGCATTAAGGGCATATGCTTTCACCATCTGCTTTTCTTTAGGGGGTTGCGGACACTTGTCCTTGTGATGTCCCACTTGGCCACAGTTGAAGCACTTCCTATCCGCTGGCTTGGCCCGACAATTACTAGCATAATGGCCCTTCTTACCACAGCTGAAGCACTCGACATCTTTCTTATTCTTTTTCTGGCCATCCTTATTCTGGTTATGCTTCCTCTTATTCTGAGAAACACTCTTGCCTCCGCCGCTTGCTTGCGGTTTTGGCTCCTCTGCAGATGCGACCTCAGTCTTCGACTTAGGGTAAAGACTCTCTGATCTTAAAGCTTTCCCCACAATCGATTCAAACGTCTCATCGATGTGGTTAATAATACTTTCCCCCAAGTATCCATCCAAACTAGTTATGAACTTCTCGTTCTTCTTCTCGACAGTATCTATTAGGGATAACCCATATTTCGACAAAGTGGTGAATTCGGCAATATACTCCGAGACCGCTCTACCATTCTGCTTGAGTTCCAAGAATTTCTTAAACAACACTGACTTCTGACCAGCTGGAATGAACTTATCGCTAAAGCGAACCTTAAACTGATCCCAAGTAATCTGATCCTCGGGAGTAGCTGCCTTTATAGCATTCCACTGATTCATTGCCCGTCCTTGCAGCTGACGGGATTCTATCCTTCTTTCCATCGCATCCTCGATACCCAAATCTTCGAAGATATGCTCGCAGCTATCCAACCAATCTTGAACATCCGTAGCCGACTCCGTTCCGTGGAACGGCTTTCCACCAAGACTAGTATAATCCTTGTTCAACTTGGCGAAATCGGCCCTAGGTGCTTGCACTATTGGACCACCACCATTACCAGCATTGGGAGCTGCCCTCTGCACATCCCTAAGCATCTCCCTCATGAGGTCAGTAAACATTGTCCTCATCTCAGCAGCATTCCCATTATTGGCTCCTCTACCGGTACCCCTTGCGTATCGGCTCATCGTTCAATCTATAAAGAGAAAACGACTAACCATCTCCATAGTGGTGTCAATGCAGTGCGACTTCATCCTTAGCTATACTAATAGTATATATATAGCTTTTGAAAACCAAAATAATCACAAGTACGCGCTCTCATATACGTATTATCTCTCCTTGGTGTCTTTCCCTAGTTTAACTACGCAACCTAGAGCTCTGATACCAAGAGTGACGGCCCGCCCCGCACCAGCCGACATTTCCTATGAAAGTGCGTTGTATTGGTGTCCAACTGGCATGGGACGGTCGCCAAAGAAAGGGAAAAGAAGAGAACTTACTGGTGAACTATCGAAGAACCTGTAGAATGTCTCACGGCGCATGGGATAAAATATAATAACAACATACTTGATATAAACAGGCGAGACAGCGCTTAAGATGAAATCTAAACATCATAGCAGCGGAAAATCCAAATACAGCTTATGTTCCACATCATTATTATTACTACTTTAAAACTGTCTTTAAAGTAAAAGAAAGGAAGGGTGCACTACTAATGCCCAAAGTAGTGACCAGCAGCGACACAGGGAGAATATCTATATATATCATACGTGGAAGCCTCCTGCCCGTCTCCGGTACAGCTACTCGTGCATACCACCTAACCTGTCTCTAGTCTGCTCGTGAGAGCACCCAGAGTAATAAGAAGAGACATAAAACTCTGGATCAGACAAAAAGTCTGGTATGAGCGATAAGCAGCTAAACAGAACAATAACAGGTATACTAAACCATACCTGAACCTAGACCTGCAACCAAAGATTAGTACTACATACTGTACAATACTCTAAGGTGCCACTAAACATATGGCGTAAAGAATACGGGGGTGGGGGTGTGCATGTCATAGTGATGGCAAACAAATCAAACATAGCAACCATCTGTGAAAACCCGTAACTTCCCCGTAAAGGAAAGTGCTGGATAGTTCGAGAACAAGCCACAACAGAACTCATACAGAAGAACATTTCATTGTATATTACAACAATGCATCAGATTACAAGAATATACAGAGTATAAATGAATATTACACAGAAATATCAGAGATTTAAATTACATTTAAATACATCGCAGCGGAAAATAATACAATACACAACTAGAAGTAGATATACGGATACAAAGCTTTCCGGATATCGTTCCAGCTGTAAACCAGGATCCTGTGAATATAAATCTGCAAAACCAAAACTACTAGCTGCCCATGTCAAAATAGGGGCACCCAGAGTTTAGGTTAAAACAATAAACTCCAGGTCAGTCATGTGACTGGTGTGAGAACTAAAACAGTTATTATTCTTTATTTTAAAAGTTAGGTAAATCAAGGGACCACGCCGTATAACACGGAACGGGTTTCCTCCCAAGAACACCAGTGCATAAAACAAACATCGCAATGCTAAATAAAGAAAAATGAAGCTGTTATAAGACCCAGGTCCCATCACACAATGCAACGCAGCCGAGGATAGGGTTTTCCCTTATAACAGCCAAAGAATGCTTGATACGTTTAAAACAAATCATTTGATACTATTATAAGTGCATAGTGTATAAAACAACTTCAAATCATAAGTATCAATCATAGGCGGCATGAGCGCCCCATCCCACTATGTCGCCATATATAGGATTACAACTAAAACCGCAAGATCACGTATTTGGAAATTGGATTTCCGTCATGAACCAAGGCAAAAGATAGTCCTTACCGAATTCGAGACTGCCTAGCCCGAGTCTCAGGATCAGAACGCATCGACCCTTGGAGCGACAGGGCCGGTCCACACGGAGTGGATTAAAATGCCTGAGCACTACGTTTCGCCGCCCTTTGGGGCGTAAGCGAGCCAACAAGTGACTCCATCGGACCCGGATCATCCGATCTAACCGAGGCGCCTCGCAACAGCAACAACCACATAAGTCAAACTCGTCAGGGCGTGTAAAACCACTGACGCCACTTTTAGCTAGGAGGAAACGTAGGCCCTCCCTGAGGTCCTTTCTCCCGTTTCTGGTTCATACCGGGGTGTGAGGCTCGCGAATCAACGCTACACAAAGCTACGCCACAAAGGCCGTGCTTTGATCACCAACCACAAGACTTTGCTTTTCAACAGAAGCCTTGATCATTTGCATCTTAGCATGCCACACAGGCAAACCATCCTATGCAACCGATATCAGTCACACAGAATGAAATTCGATGTCAGACACACAGTCCATTTACAAGTCCGTTCTGGGTCTGAACGAAACCGGAGGCACCTAGTACCCCGCATATCCATCGATCTCCAAGCACGTCTGGACGATCACCAACTGTTTCCATCTTCTTGGGTGTACAGCCCAATCAAGATCATCAGTAATCACCCAAACGACGTGAAGACTTCTGGTCTTCGACCACCGTCTTCATCTTCGACTTATCGTCGTATCAGTTATTCAGAATGGGATAAACCCGGTCTTTCCGAATAACTCGCGTATATTTAAATAAGTGTTACACAAACACAACATACGCCTCATTCCAATTCATCAGTCACTAACCGTAAATTAATCAAGAGAATAATTCCCCAAATATTAACCCCGAAGGCCGAAACCTACATCAGATCAATATCCAGAAAACCATTCTGCTTAGCTAACCGACAGTTAGTTTCTGATTTCACATTCATAGGGAAAGGTTCCCATTAATTTTATCCAAGATAAATTTCTTGAATTTATTCTTTAATCTATTTTTGAATATCAATTCAAACTAGTCGGGATTAGCGAACCTTACCGAAGTAATCATTTGTTTTAATTTCCCAATCCCAACCTATTCATCCCATGAAGTAAAACTGGTTATACTTCATATCTAACACCACGGTGTTATCGGTAAATTCAATTACCATTTCACGTTCAAATCTAATTAAAGATTTAACTATCGCCTGGAGTAAAACTGGTGATACTCCATTCTCGATCATTTCAATCTAATTAAAGATTCATTAAAACTCCACTTAGTTTTAATCGTTAACTGGGTTAAAGAATCAGTGTCATTTAAAACACGGTTCACGATAAACCCAAAATCACATTCCATTAATTATCGGGTTAAAGAACGAGTGTTATTTAAAACACTGTTCACGATAAACCCAAAAATCAATATCAATTCAATTCCAATTAAATATTATTTAATTGGTACACTTCATTAAATCTAAATAAAAAGATTTAATCTTTTCTCAACTGGGTTCAAGAACAGTGTTAGTGAAGACACCATTCACGACAAACCCAAATCACATTTGATATTCAATACAAGGCTCTGAATAGAAAATATATCGGCTTATATTCAATATCAAATTCTACGATTAACAAATGTCGTATTGGAAATAAAGATATAAATATCTACATCTTTCAAATTTTCATAACAACATCTGTATAATCCCGAATTCCAACATCGAAATATTCCGAAGACAATTTCGATTCAAATCCACTCCAATGCAATCATTGGAAATTCTGGTTATTTTTAAAACCCTTTTCAAATTCAATTTATTTATTTAAAAATAAATAGAATTTAATTCTAGTTCAAAACTAGTTCATTTCGATAAAAATCTATTTTTATCTTTTCAAATATGGAGTTTTTCATCCCAATTCTTTCTAAATCATTTCTTATGATTTTACACAAATTATTACTATTTTTAATAATTTTATCAAGGCCCGTACAGTCGATTTCCAACAATGGCCATCGAACTGCACTTACAGCGACCTTTTTCGAATTTGATTTGGACGTATCTCCAAATCCAACCGTTAGATTTTGAATTTCTAATATTCGTTAGAAAGCTCTTTTCGATACGAACCCAACGGTTCCGGTTTTAGGAGAATCCGACGGTCGGATCTCCCGTAATGTCCGTTTGAAATAAATGGTCGAAATTCGCGAACTGCCGCGGCGCGGCGCGTTCTATTCAGGCCATTATATTATATATATAATATATATAATATATATTTCGTCGATTTCTATTTAAAACGAATTATATGAATAGTTTAAAATTCGTTTCAAAAGCAATTTCAACTTCCTTTTCAATTCAAATCAAAATTGAATTCTTCTTTATCAATTCGTTTTAAAATTCATTTCTATTCAATTCAAATTTCAATTCAATTTGAATTCATTTCAATTCGCTTTCAATTCAATTTGAATTCGTTTTCAATTCAATTCATTTCGAAATCGTTTTCAATTCAATTCATTTCGAAATCGTTTTTAATTCTATTCATTTCGAAATCGTTTTCAATTCAATTCATTTCGAAATCGTTTTTAATTCAATTTATTTCGAAATCGTTTTCAATTCAATTTATTTCGAAATCGTTTTCAATTCAATTCATTTCAAAATCGTTTTTAATTCAATTCATTTCGAAATCGTTTTTTAATTCAATTCATTTCGAAATCGTTTTATATTCAATTCATTTCGAAATCGTTATATATTCAATTCATTTCGAAATCGTTATATATTCAATTCATTTCGAAATCGTCATATATTCAATTCATTTCGAAATCGTTATATATTCAATTCATTTCGAAATCGTTTTCAATTCAATTCATTTCGAAATCGTTTTCAATTCAATTCATTTCGAAATCGTTATATATTCAATTCATTTCGAAATCGTTATATATTCAATTCATTTCGAAATCGTTATATATTCAATTCATTTCGAAATCGTTATATATTCAATTCATTTCGAAATCGTTTTCAATTCAATTCATTTCGAAATCGTTTCAATTCAATTCATTTCGAAATCGTTTTCAATTCAATTCATTTCGAAATCGTTTTCAATTCAATTCATTTCAAAATGAATAAAATCGATATAAATATCGTTTACGTCAAAATGGCGTCAATCTAATCAACACGGCTTCATAAATTTCTATTTTCAAATATTCTATTTCAAATATTTCTTTTTCAAAATAGTTGTTATTATCAAAATATTTCGTTCAACACATGACCAATCTCAATGGATGAGTACTGTCAACACATGAACCTTTATTTTGTATTGATAAAGATGTAAATTTTATTACTAAAATATTTCGTTCAACACATGACCAATCTCAATGGATGAGTACTGTCAACACATGAACTTTTATTTTATATCGATAAAGATGTAAATTTTATTACTAAAATATTTCGTTCAACACATGACCAATCTCAATGGATGAGTACTGTCAACACATGAACTTTTATTTTATATCGATAAAGATGTAAATTTTATTACTAAAATATTTCGTTCAACACATGACCAATCTCAATGGATGAGTACTGTCAACACATGAACTTTTATTTTATAATATTCTTTATTTTTCAAATTGGAATGAGGCCCAATCAATTACCATATAAAGTTAATTATATGGATTTTCATACATTACACACATATAATAGCATTGAAAAATAATCAACCATCAACCAAAGTGCACTACACTGTATAAGCATCAAATATAGACATTTAACGCTTATAGCAGCTTGTCAATCAATCGATCGACATATTTAATCAATCAGGATGAGTGAACTTCAAGTTTCATCCCAACACCCGTGTGGGGTTTCAAACAATCAAACACAGATTTTATTTGTGCAGTTGGGCGATGTGTAAAATTTATCGACCCAATCAATATCAGTCAAATCAGTGTACATAAACAAACCGTCTGGTTTGTAAATGAATATTTTATTTTATTCACTTCACGTTAAAAATTATATTTTTAACGATAAAAACATTTTATTCCAACATATGAATTTCTATTCAGTTCATTCTTTAAATAAAATGATATTTTCATTTTTCTAACTTATTTTAGAAAATTTCGACGGCATAACGACACGATACTAGAAACGGGACGAGGCCTAGCCTTATCCCCGGTCTAGTGAAGGCCCACGCCATTCACACATCAATCAAATTCACCAAACAACCAAATTCAAATCAAATATCCAACTAATCTATGCAACCAAACAAACAAGTCCATGGTCTGTGGACGATTGTGTCGGGTGCTACTAAGCACCGTCTGCATCCTAGTATATATATATAACTAGAAAATGAGATTGAAAGGTGAGAAGTTCTCACCGAAAGCTATCCAATCATCTTGACTCTTCTTTGGTATAAATCTTCTTCGTTCTCGTTTTTTTTGTTACCTTCGTTGTCCGCTTTCACTACCTATGTAAAAATCGAATTTTTACTTCGCTATTCCATATATAAAAATCGAACTTTTATCTCGCTACTCAATATATAAAAATCGAATTTTTATCTCGCTACTCAATATATAAAAATCGAATTTTTATCTCGTTATTTTATTCTTCAAAATCAATGCTGTTTTATTTTTCAAAATCAACAATGATAATCATATTTTAACTATTGCTTCATACCTTTAAAAATCGAATTTTACTTCGCTATACCTTACATAAAGATTCCGCCTTTTCAAATATGAAGTTTTCGCCTTTTCAAATTTAAAGATTTCATCTTTATAAAAATCTCATTTTTATTTTTCTACACATATAAAGATGATATTTTTAATATTCCTATCATGTAAAAATTATATTTTTAATTCTCTACCTAACCAAAAATCATATTTTTACATCTTCTATATAGCAAAGATTATATTTTTAATACTTTAAAAATATAAAAATCATATTTTTAATACTTTAAAAATATATAAATCATATGTTTACTTCCACAATATAAAAGATTATATTTTTATAACTTTACAACATAAATAAAAACCAGTTTTTAAGGTAAATAAAAATCAGTTTTTAAAGTAAATAAAATTCAGTTTTTAAAGTAAATAAAATTCAGTTTTTAAAGTAAATAAAATTCAGTAACAAACTCACATGGAGATGGAGAAAGCTCGCTGAGGTAGTAGGGGTGGCGTCGGTCTATTGGTGGCGCCGGGGGGTCTCGCATCCGCTGGAGCGGCGGATTGGGGAGGTGGGGTTCGGGTCCTCCCGAACTGGAAGGAGGAAGGGGAAGGGTTCGTCAGTGGAGGCGCCGACCGGAGGAAGAAGAGGGGGGGCGAGGTCCTGGCGGCGGCGGGCGGCGTGCGGCGTGCTTCCATCGGCGGCTACGTCGTTGTTGTTTTTTTTTTTTTCTTCGATCTGATTCGAAATGAACGGACGGGGGGGCCAGAGGAGATAAGGGGAGGAGAGAAGGATTATTATATATATATATATATATATATTTTTATTTAATTCTAAAAGTTGACTTTTACATACGACCTCTAAACGAGGCCCACCGCCTGTCGTCCATAGCGTTTTACCCCCATTCCGAACACAATGGGATATATATCGTAAGCTGATTCGATCATTACAATCAGTTTCCTTTGAATTTACATTTAAATCACTATATTGAATTTTAAACGTACATTTCAAATTACCGGGGTCACATACTAACTAGAAAAATTCCTGAAAAATATTTTCTAGCTTCGTATTGACGATACGGTCCTAACAAAACTAGTTTCATCGAATTCTGAGACCGTTGGAAAAATGGCCATTTTCCAGTCGATTAAAATCAACTAAAACTGGTCAAACGCGTTTTCCTTTGCCGCGCTCACATATTGATTCGAAAAATTATGAAATTTGAAACCTAGCAATAACTTTACACTGCGGATCCAACAAAACTGGTTTCGTCGAAATCCGAGGTCATTTGCAAAATGTCCATTTTTAAGGGCCTGAATTCCATAGCGACTATTCAGAATTTTCAACTGGACAAATCTTTCGATTCCCGCTATGAAATTTCGATTTTTTGGATTCGTTGGAAAGATATTATCAATTAGATTCTATCATTTTTGGTTTCACTAAAATCCGGATTGTTTTGCACCCGGTACATTCAATTGAAGTTTGAAATCGAATTATCGAACTACCGCGCCGTTTTCAATACTATTTATAATTATATATAAATATTTATATTCTAACGACGACGCGTATAAATATATACGTTCGAATTATATTCAAAATAAATTTTTCGTCGATATTATTTAAAATAATCCATTTTAAATAATCAAAATTCGCTAAAATTGCCAAAATAAAAAATTTAAACTGGCCCAGATTTTCGGGTTGTTACAATCTCCCCCACTTAAAACTTTTCGTCCCCGAAAAGGAACAAAGTCGAAAGTGGTTTGATTAATCAACTCTACGTTCGATCCGGCTTTCATTCTCCAACTTTTCAGTTACTGAGAATTTTCTAAAATTTCAAAAATTTGGCTAACACCCTAAATTTTTGAAAAATTTCGCCATAACCTCCCCTGCACCGGGAGCATCGGGGAATTTCAAATAGCTTCCCCGGTCCTTCAGATCTCAAAAAGAAAAAGAAAAAGCCAAGCGGCTAGCCAATAGGCTCATAAAATCATCATCACCCAAACAAAACAGTAAATTATGTAGTAAACATGTACCTATTTGTCGGGCAAACAAATTTTATTCTCTGCTCTAGCCTCCTTGCTATGACCTGTTCAATGTAAGTACAAGTATATGCAAGCAAATGCGACCAATTTTCAATACAATTCAATGTTTGGTTCATTTAGGCTAAATGGTTCAAAATTATCAAACAAATAAACAAACAACACAATCATCAATCAATTAGTGACTTTAACGTTCCAAATTGATAATTTTGATATATATAAAGAAAATCATGTTTTGATGCCAAATCACAACAATGTATTCTAGCTATATTAGTTTTGGTTCTCACACCAGTCTAATGGAAATATATAGAAAATCACACCTTCGAAACTCGAACATAAATGTTGATGATGCGATCGCTATCATCAATATCATCTTCGGGCGACTAGAGTGTGATGCTATATCTATCCAATATATTAAAACTTTGAATATACGTTTGCAAGGCGTATATGCAAATTCTTTATATACTGGACTGTCAATAATCAATATAAAATAAATAATCAAATACGTGTAAAACGATCTAAATTTCAAAACAGAATTGTTTTCATTTGAAAAATATACTCTCCACTCTCGTTCTAGGATACTACTGATCCCATCTCTAACGAGTCATTCTCATTGGATATTACTAATCCAAGATCTGATGAATTCTTTCATATGGTTCTAATGTGTCTTGTTCTCTAAGCTTTGTAAACCAAAGCTCTGATACCAACTGTGAGAACCCGTAACTTCCCCGTAAAGGAAAGTGCCGGATAGTTCGAGAACAAGCCACAACAGAACTCATACAGAAGAACATTTCATTGTATATTACAACAATGCATCAGATTACAAGAATATACAGAGTATAAATGAATATTACACAGAAATATCAGAGATTTAAATTACATTTAAATACATCGCAGCGGAAAATAATACAATACACAACTAGAAGTAGATATACGGATACAAAGCTTTCCGGATATCGTTCCAGCTGTAAACCAGGATCCTGTGAATATAAATCTGCAAAACCAAAACTACTAGCTGCCCATGTCAAAATAGGGGCACCCAGAGTTTAGGTTAAAACAATAAACTCCAGGTCAGTCATGTGACTGGTGTGAGAACTAAAACAGTTATTATTCTTTATTTTAAAAGTTAGGTAAATCAAGGGACCACGCCGTATAACACGGAACGGGTTTCCTCCCAAGAACACCAGTGCATAAAACAAACATCGCAATGCTAAATAAAGAAAAATGAAGCTGTTATAAGACCCAGGTCCCATCACACAATGCAACGCAGCCGAGGATAGGGTTTTCCCTTATAACAGCCAAAGAATGCTTGATACGTTTAAAACAAATCATTTGATACTATTATAAGTGCATAGTGTATAAAACAACTTCAAATCATAAGTATCAATCATAGGCGGCATGAGCGCCCCATCCCACTATGTCGCCATATATAGGATTACAACTAAAACCGCAAGATCACGTATTTGGAAATTGGATTTCCGTCATGAACCAAGGCAAAAGATAGTCCTTACCGAATTCGAGACTGCCTAGCCCGAGTCTCAGGATCAGAACGCATCGACCCTTGGAGCGACAGGGCCGGTCCACACGGAGTGGATTAAAATGCCTGAGCACTACGTTTTGCCGCCCTTTGGGGCGTAAGCGAGCCAACAAGTGACTCCATCGGACCCGGATCGTCCGATCTAACCGAGGCGCCTCGCAACAGCAACAACCACATAAGTCAAACTCGTCAGGGCTTGTAAAACCACTGACGCCACTTTTAGCTAGGAGGAAACGTAGGCCCTCCCTGAGGTCCTTTCTCCCGTTTCTGGTTCATACCGGGGTGTGAGGCTCGCGAATCAACGCTACACAAAGCTACGCCACAAAGGCCGTGCTTTGATCACCAACCACAAGACTTTGCTTTTCAACAGAAGCCTTGATCATTTGCATCTTAGCATGCCACACAGGCAAACCATCCTATGCAACCGATATCAGTCACACAGAATGAAATCCGATGTCAGACACACAGTCCATTTACAAGTCCGTTCTGGGTCTGAACGAAACCGGAGGCACCTAGTACCCCGCATATCCATCGATCTCCAAGCACGTCTGGACGATCACCAACTGTTTCCATCTTCTTGGGTGTACAGCCCAATCAAGATCATCAGTAATCACCCAAACGACGTGAAGACTTCTGGTCTTCGACCACCGTCTTCATCTTCGACTTATCGTCGTATCAGTTATTCAGAATGGGATAAACCCGGTCTTTCCGAATAACTCGCGTATATTTAAATAAGTGTTACACAAACACAACATACGCCTCATTCCAATTCATCAGTCACTAACCGTAAATTAATCAAGAGAATAATTCCCCAAATATTAACCCCGAAGGCCGAAACCAACATCAGATCAATATCCAGAAAACCATTCTGCTTAGCTAACCGACAGTTAGTTTCTGATTTCACATTCATAGGGAAAGGTTCCCATTAATTTTATCCAAGATAAATTTCTTGAATTTATTCTTTAATCTATTTTTGAATATCAATTCAGACTAGTCGGGATTAGCGAACCTTACCGAAGTAATCATTTGTTTTAATTTCCCAATCCCAACCTATTCATCCCATGAAGTAAAACTGGTTATACTTCATATCTAACACCACGGTGTTATCGGTAAATTCAATTACCATTTCACGTTCAAATCTAATTAAAGATTTAACTATCGCCTGGAGTAAAACTGGTGATACTCCATTCTCGATCATTTCAATCTAATTAAAGATTCATTAAAACTCCACTTAGTTTTAATCGTTAACTGGGTTAAAGAATCAGTGTCATTTAAAACACGGTTCACGATAAACCCAAAATCACATTCCATTAATTATCGGGTTAAAGAACGAGTGTTATTTAAAACACTGTTCACGATAAACCCAAAAATCAATATCAATTCAATTCCAATTAAATATTATTTAATTGGTACACTTCATTAAATCTAAATAAAAAGATTTAATCTTTTCTCAACTGGGTTCAAGAACAGTGTTAGTGAAGACACCATTCACGACAAACCCAAATCACATTTGATATTCAATACAAGGCTCTGAATAGAAAATATATCGGCTTATATTCAATATCAAATTCTACGATTAACAAATGTCGTATTGGAAATAAAGATATAAATATCTACATCTTTCAAATTTTCATAACAACATCTGTATAATCCCGAATTCCAACATCGAAATATTCCGAAGACAATTTCGATTCAAATCCACTCCAATGCAATCATTGGAAATTCTGGTTATTTTTAAAACCCTTTTCAAATTCAATTTATTTATTTAAAAATAAATAGAATTTAATTCTAGTTCAAAACTAGTTCATTTCGATAAAAATCTATTTTTATCTTTTCAAATATGGAGTTTTTCATCCCAATTCTTTCTAAATCATTTCTTATGATTTTACACAAATTATTACTATTTTTAATAATTTTATCAAGGCCCGTACAGTCGATTTCCAACAATGGCCATCGAACTGCACTTACAGCGACCTTTTTCGAATTTGATTTGGACGTATCTCCAAATCCAACCGTTAGATTTTTAATTTCTAATATTCGTTAGAAAGCTCTTTTCGATACGAACCCAACGGTTCCGGTTTTAGGAGAATCCGACGGTCGGATCTCCCGTAATGTCCGTTTGAAATAAATGGTCGAAATTCGCGAACTGCCGTGGCGCGGCGCGTTCTATTCAGGCCATTATATTATATATATAATATATATAATATATATTTCGTCGATTTCTATTTAAAACGAATTATATGAATAGTTTAAAATTCGTTTCAAAAGCAATTTCAACTTCCTTTTCAATTCAAATCAAAATTGAATTCTTCTTTATCAATTCGTTTTAAAATTCATTTCTATTCAATTCAAATTTCAATTCAATTTGAATTCATTTCAATTCGCTTTCAATTCAATTTGAATTCGTTTTCAATTCAATTCATTTCGAAATCGTTTTCAATTCAATTCATTTCGAAATCGTTTTTAATTCTATTCATTTCGAAATCGTTTTCAATTCAATTCATTTCGAAATCGTTTTTAATTCAATTTATTTCGAAATCGTTTTCAATTCAATTTATTTCGAAATCGTTTTCAATTCAATTCATTTCAAAATCGTTTTTAATTCAATTCATTTCGAAATCGTTTTTTAATTCAATTCATTTCGAAATCGTTTTATATTCAATTCATTTCGAAATCGTTATATATTCAATTCATTTCGAAATCGTTATATATTCAATTCATTTCGAAATCGTTATATATTCAATTCATTTCGAAATCGTTTTCAATTCAATTCATTTCGAAATCGTTTTCAATTCAATTCATTTCGAAATCGTTATATATTCAATTCATTTCGAAATCGTTATATATTCAATTCATTTCGAAATCGTTATATATTCAATTCATTTCGAAATCGTTATATATTCAATTCATTTCGAAATCGTTTTCAATTCAATTCATTTCGAAATCGTTTCAATTCAATTCATTTCGAAATCGTTTTCAATTCAATTCATTTCGAAATCGTTTTCAATTCAATTCATTTCAAAATGAATAAAATCGATATAAATATCGTTTACGTCAAAATGGCGTCAATCTAATCAACACGGCTTCATAAATTTCTATTTTCAAATATTCTATTTCAAATATTTCTTTTTCAAAATAGTTGTTATTATCAAAATATTTCGTTCAACACATGACCAATCTCAATGGATGAGTACTGTCAACACATGAACCTTTATTTTGTATTGATAAAGATGTAAATTTTATTACTAAAATATTTCGTTCAACACATGACCAATCTCAATGGATGAGTACTGTCAACACATGAACTTTTATTTTATATCGATAAAGATGTAAATTTTATTACTAAAATATTTCGTTCAACACATGACCAATCTCAATGGATGAGTACTGTCAACACATGAACTTTTATTTTATATCGATAAAGATGTAAATTTTATTACTAAAATATTTCGTTCAACACATGACCAATCTCAATGGATGAGTACTGTCAACACATGAACTTTTATTTTATAATATTCTTTATTTTTCAAATTGGAATGAGGCCCAATCAATTACCATATAAAGTTAATTATATGGATTTTCATACATTACACACATATAATAGCATTGAAAAATAATCAACCATCAACCAAAGTGCACTACACTGTATAAGCATCAAATATAGACATTTAACGCTTATAGCAGCTTGTCAATCAATCGATCGACATATTTAATCAATCAGGATGAGTGAACTTCAAGTTTCATCCCAACACCCGTGTGGGGTTTCAAACAATCAAACACAGATTTTATTTGTGCAGTTGGGCGATGTGTAAAATTTATCGACCCAATCAATATCAGTCAAATCAGTGTACATAAACAAACCGTCTGGTTTGTAAATGAATATTTTATTTTATTCACTTCACGTTAAAAATTATATTTTTAACGATAAAAACATTTTATTCCAACATATGAATTTCTATTCAGTTCATTCTTTAAATAAAATGATATTTTCATTTTTCTAACTTATTTTAGAAAATTTCGACGGCATAACGACACGATACTAGAAACGGGACGAGGCCTAGCCTTATCCCCGGTCTAGTGAAGGCCCACGCCATTCACACATCAATCAAATTCACCAAACAACCAAATTCAAATCAAATATCCAACTAATCTATGCAACCAAACAAACAAGTCCATGGTCTGTGGACGATTGTGTCGGGTGCTACTAAGCACCGTCTGCATCCTAGTATATATATATAACTAGAAAATGAGATTGAAAGGTGAGAAGTTCTCACCGAAAGCTATCCAATCATCTTGACTCTTCTTTGGTATAAATCTTCTTCGTTCTCGTTTTTTTTGTTACCTTCGTTGTCCGCTTTCACTACCTATGTAAAAATCGAATTTTTACTTCGCTATTCCATATATAAAAATCGAACTTTTATCTCGCTACTCAATATATAAAAATCGAATTTTTATCTCGCTACTCAATATATAAAAATCGAATTTTTATCTCGTTATTTTATTCTTCAAAATCAATGCTGTTTTATTTTTCAAAATCAACAATGATAATCATATTTTAACTATTGCTTCATACCTTTAAAAATCGAATTTTACTTCGCTATACCTTACATAAAGATTCCGCCTTTTCAAATATGAAGTTTTCGCCTTTTCAAATTTAAAGATTTCATCTTTATAAAAATCTCATTTTTATTTTTCTACACATATAAAGATGATATTTTTTAATATTCCTATCATGTAAAAATTATATTTTTAATTCTCTACCTAACCAAAAATCATATTTTTACATCTTCTATATAGTAAAGATTATATTTTTAATACTTTAAAAATATAAAAATCATATTTTTAATACTTTAAAAATATATAAATCATATGTTTACTTCCACAATATAAAAGATTATATTTTTATAACTTTACAACATAAATAAAAACCAGTTTTTAAGGTAAATAAAAATCAGTATTTAAAGTAAATAAAATTCAGTTTTTAAAGTAAATAAAATTCAGTTTTTAAAGTAAATAAAATTCAGTAACAAACTCACATGGAGATGGAGAAAGCTCGCTGAGGTAGTAGGGGTGGCGCCGGTCTATTGGTGGCGCCGGGGGGTCTCGCATCCGCTGGAGCGGCGGATTGGGGAGGTGGGGTTCGGGTCCTCCCGAACTGGAAGGAGGAAGGGGAAGGGTTCGTCAGTGGAGGCGCCGACCGGAGGAAGAAGAGGGGGGGCGAGGTCCTGGCGGCGGCGGGCGGCGTGCTTCCATCGGCGGCTACGTCGTTGTTTTTTTTTTTTTTTCTTCGATCTGATTCGAAATGAACGGACGGTGGGGGGCCAGAGGAGATAAGGGGAGGAGAGAAGGATTATTATATATATATATATATATATTTTATTTAATTCTAAAAGTTGACTTTTACATACGACCTCTAAACGAGGCCCACCGCCTGTCGTCCATAGCGTTTTACCCCCATTCCGAACACAATGGGATATATATCATAAGCTGATTCGATCGTTACAATCAATTTCCTTTGAATTTACATTTAAATCACTATATTGAATTTTAAACGTACATTTCAAATTACCGGGGTCACATACTAACTAGAAAAATTCCTGAAAAATATTTTCTAGCTTCGTATTGACGATACGGTCCTAACAAAACTAGTTTCATCGAATTCTGAGACCGTTGGAAAAATGGCCATTTTCCAGTCGATTAAAACCAACTGAAACTGGTCAAACGCGTTTTCCTTTGCCGCGCTCACATATTGATTCGAAAAATTATGAAATTTGAAACCTAGCAATAACTTTACACTGCGGATCCAACAAAACTGGTTTCGTCGAAATCCGAGGTCATTTGCAAAATGTCCATTTTTAAGGGCCTGAATTCCATAGCGACTATTCAGAATTTTCAACTGGACAAATCTTTTGATTCCCGCTATGAAATTTCGATTTTTCGGATTCGTTGGAAAGATATTATCAATTAGATTCTATCATTTTTGGTTTCACTAAAATCCGGATTGTTTTGCACCCGGTACATTCAATTGAAGTTTGAAATCGAATTATCGAACTACCGCGCCGTTTTCAATTCTATTTATAATTATATATAAATATTTATATTCTAACGACGACGCGTATAAATATATACGTTCGAATTATATTCAAAATAAATTTTTCGTCTATATTATTTAAAATAATCCATTTTAAATAATCAAAATTCGCTAAAATTGCCAAAATAAAAATTTTAAACTGGCCCAGATTTTCGGGTTGTTACAATCTCCCCCACTTAAAACTTTTCGTCCCCGAAAAGGAACAAAGTCGAAAGTGGTTTGATTAATCAACTCTACGTTCGATCCGGCTTCCATTCTCCAACTTTTCAGTTTCTGAGAATTTTCTAAAATTTCAAAAATTTGGCTAACACCCTAAATTTTTGAAAAATTTCGCCATAACCTCCCCTGCACCGGGAGCATCAGGGAATTTCAAATAGCTTCCCCGGTCCTTCAGATCTCAAAAAGAAAAAGAAAAAGCCAAGCGGCTAGCCAATAGGCTCATAAAATCATCATCACCCAAACAAAACAGTAAATTATGTAGTAAACATGTACCTATTTGTCGGGCAAACAAATTTTATTCTCTGCTCTAGCCTCCTTGCTATGACCTGTTCAATGTAAGTACAAGTATATGCAAGCAAATGCGACCAATTTTCAATACAATTCAATGTTTGGTTCATTTAGGCTAAATGGTTCAAAATTATCAAACAAATAAACAAACAACACAATCATCAATCAATTAGTGACTTTAACGTTCCAAATTGATAATTTTGATATATATAAAGAAAATCATGTTTTGATGCCAAATCACAACAATGTATTCTAGCTATATTAGTTTTGGTTCTCACACCAGTCTAATGGAAATATATAGAAAATCAAACCTTCGAAACTCGAACATAAATGTTGATGATGCGATCGCTATCATCAATATCATCTTCGGGCGACTAGAGTGTGATGCTATATCTATCCAATATATTAAAACTTTGAATATACGTTTGCAAGGCGTATATGCAAATTCTTTATATACTGGACTGTCCAAAATCAATATAAAATAAATAATCAAATACGTGTAAAATGATCTAAATTTCAAAACAGAATTGTTTTCATTTGAAAAATATACTCTCCACTCTCGTTCTAGGATACTACTGATCCCATCTCTAACGAGTCATTCTCATTGGATATTACTAATCCAAGATCTGATGAATTCTTTCATATGGTTCTAATGTGTCTTGTTCTCTAAGCTTTGTAAACCAAAGCTCTGATACCAACTGTGAGAACCCGTAACTTCCCCGTAAAGGAAAGTGCCGGATAGTTCGAGAACAAGCCACAACAGAACTCATACAGAAGAACATTTCATTGTATATTACAACAATGCATCAGATTACAAGAATATACAGAGTATAAATGAATATTACACAGAAATATCAGAGATTTAAATTACATTTAAATACATCGCAGCGGAAAATAATACAATACACAACTAGAAGTAGATATACGGATACAAAGCTTTCCGGATATCGTTCCAGCTGTAAACCAGGATCCTGTGAATATAAATCTGCAAAACCAAAACTACTAGCTGCCCGTGTCAAAATAGGGGCACCCAGAGTTTAGGTTAAAACAATAAACTCCAGGTCAGTCATGTGACTGGTGTGAGAACTAAAACAGTTATAATTCTTTATTTTAAAAGTTAGGTAAATCAAGGGACCACGCCGTATAACACGGAACGGGTTTCCTCCCAAGAACACCAGTGCATAAAACAAACAGCGCAATGCTAAATAAAGAAAAATGAAGCTGTTATAAGACCCAAGTCCCATCACACAATGCAACGCAGCCGAGGATAGGGTTTTCCCTTATAACAGCCAAAGAATGCTTGATATGTTTAAAACAAATCATTTGATACTATTATAAGTGCATAGTGTATAAAACAACTTCAAATCATAAGTATCAATCATAGGCGGCATGAGCGCCCCATCCCACTATGTCGCCATATATAGGATTACAACTAAAACCGCAAGATCACGTATTTGGAAATTGGATTTCCGTCATGAACCAAGGCAAAAGATAGTCCTTACCGAATTCGAGACTGCCTAGCCCGAGTCTCAGGATCAGAACGCATCGACCCTTGGAGCGACAGGGCCGGTCCACACGGAGTGGATTAAAATGCCTGAGCACTACGTTTCGCCGCCCTTTGGGGCGTAAGCGAGCCAACAAGTGACTCCATCGGACCCGGATCGTCCGATCTAACCGAGGCGCCTCGCAACAGCAACAACCACATAAGTCAAACTCGTCAGGGCGTGTAAAACCACTGACGCCACTTTTAGCTAGGAGGAAACGTAGGCCCTCCCTGAGGTCCTTTCTCCCGTTTCTGGTTCATACCGGGGTGTGAGGCTCGCGAATCAACGCTACACAAAGCTACGCCACAAAGGCCGTGCTTTGATCACCAACCACAAGACTTTGCTTTTCAACAGAAGCCTTGATCATTTGCATCTTAGCATGCCACACAGGAAAACCATCCTATGCAACCGATATCAGTCACACAGAATGAAATCCGATGTCAGACACACAGTCCATTTACAAGTCCGTTCTGGGTCTGAACGAAACCGGAGGCACCTAGTACCCCGCATATCCATCGATCTCCAAGCACGTCTGGACGATCACCAACTGTTTCCATCTTCTTGGGTGTACAGCCCAATCAAGATCATCAGTAATCACCCAAACGACGTGAAGACTTCTGGTCTTCGACCACCGTCTTCATCTTCGACTTATCGTCGTATCAGTTATTCAGAATGGGATAAACCCGGTCTTTCCGAATAACTCGCGTATATTTAAATAAGTGTTACACAAACACAACATACGCATCATTCCAATTCATCAGTCACTAACCGTAAATTAATCAAGAGAATAATTCCCCAAATATTAACCCCGAAGGCCGAAACCAACATCAGATCAATATCCAGAAAACCATTCTGCTTAGCTAACCGACAGTTAGTTTCTGATTTCATATTCATAGGGAAAGGTTCCCATTAATTTTATCCAAGATAAATTTCTTGAATTTATTCTTTAATCTATTTTTGAATATCAATTCAAACTAGTCGGGATTAGCGAACCTTACCGAAGTAATCATTTGTTTTAATTTCCCAATCCCAACCTATTCATCCCATGAAGTAAAACTGGTTATACTTCATATCTAACACCACGGTGTTATCGGTAAATTCAATTACCATTTCACGTTCAAATCTAATTAAAGATTTAACTATCGCCTGGAGTAAAACTGGTGATACTCCATTCTCGATCATTTCAATCTAATTAAAGATTCATTAAAACTCCACTTAGTTTTAATCGTTAACTGGGTTAAAGAATCAGTGTCATTTAAAACACGGTTCACGATAAACCCAAAATCACATTCCATTAATTATCGGGTTAAAGAACGAGTGTTATTTAAAACACTGTTCACGATAAACCCAAAAATCAATATCAATTCAATTCCAATTAAATATTATTTAATTGGTACACTTCATTAAATCTAAATAAAAAGATTTAATCTTTTCTCAATTGGGTTCAAGAACAGTGTTAGTGAAGACACCATTCACGACAAACCCAAATCACATTTGATATTCAATACAAGGCTCTGAATAGAAAATATATCGGCTTATATTCAATATCAAATTCTACGATTAACAAATGTCGTATTGGAAATAACGATATAAATATCTACATCTTTCAAATTTTCATAACAACATCTGTATAATCCCGAATTCCAACATCGAAATATTCCGAAGACAATTTCGATTCAAATCCACTCCAATGCAATCATTGGAAATTCTGGTTATTTTTAAAACCCTTTTCAAATTCAATTTATTTATTTAAAAATAAATAGAATTTAATTCTAGTTCAAAACTAGTTCATTTCGATAAAAATCTATTTTTATCTTTTCAAATATGGAGTTTTTCATCCCAATTCTTTCTAAATCATTTCTTATGATTTTACACAAATTATTACTATTTTTAATAATTTTATCAAGGCCCGTATAGTCGATTTCCAACAATGGCCATCGAACTGCACTTACAGCGACCTTTTTCGAATTTGATTTGGACGTATCTCCAAATTCAACCGTTAGATTTTGAATTTCTAATATTCGTTAGAAAGCTCTTTTCGATACGAACCCAACGGTTCCGGTTTTAGGAGAATCCGACGGTCGGATCTCCCGTAATGTCCGTTTGAAATAAATGGTCGAAATTCGCGAACTACCGCGGCGCGGCGCGTTCTATTCAGGCCATTATATTATATATATAATATATATAATATATATTTCGTCGATTTCTATTTAAAACGAATTATATGAATAGTTTTAAATTCGTTTCAAAAGCAATTTCAACTTCCTTTTCAATTCAAATCAAAATTGAATTCTTCTTTATCAATTCGTTTTAAAATTCATTTCTATTCAATTCAAATTTCAATTCAATTTGAATTCATTTCAATTCGCTTTCAATTCAATTTGAATTCGTTTTCAATTCAATTCATTTTGAAATCGTTTTCAATTCAATTCATTTCGAAATCGTTTTTAATTCTATTCATTTCGAAATCGTTTTCAATTCAATTCATTTCGAAATCGTTTTTAATTCAATTTATTTCGAAATCGTTTTCAATTCAATTTATTTCGAAATCGTTTTCAATTCAATTCATTTCGAAATCGTTTTTAATTCAATTCATTTCGAAATCGTTTTTTAATTCAATTCATTTCGAAATCGTTTTATATTCAATTCATTTCGAAATCGTTATATATTCAATTCATTTCGAAATCGTTATATATTCAATTCATTTCGAAATCGTTATATATTCAATTCATTTCGAAATCGTTTTCAATTCAATTCATTTCGAAATCGTTTTCAATTCAATTCATTTCGAAATCGTTATATATTCAATTCATTTCGAAATCGTTATATATTCAATTCATTTCGAAATCGTTATATATTCAATTCATTTCGAAATCGTTATATATTCAATTCATTTCGAAATCGTTTTCAATTCAATTCATTTCGAAATCGTTTCAATTCAATTCATTTCGAAATCGTTTTCAATTCAATTCATTTCGAAATCGTTTTCAATTCAATTCATTTCAAAATGAATAAAATCGATATAAATATCGTTTACGTCAAAATGGCGTCAATCTAATCAACACGGCTTCATAAATTTCTATTTTCAAATATTATATTTCAAATATTTCTTTTTCAAAATAGTTGTTATTATCAAAATATTTCGTTCAACACATGACCAATCTCAATGGATGAGTACTGTCAACACATGAACCTTTATTTTGTATTGATAAAGATGTAAATTTTATTACTAAAATATTTCGTTCAACACATGACCAATCTCAATGGATGAGTACTGTCAACACATGAACTTTTATTTTATATCGATAAAGATGTAAATTTTATTACTAAAATATTTCGTTCAACACATGACCAATCTCAATGGATGAGTACTGTCAACATATGAACTTTTATTTTATATCGATAAAGATGTAAATTTTATTACTAAAATATTTCGTTCAACACATGACCAATCTCAATGGATGAGTACTGTCAACACATGAACTTTTATTTTATAATATTCTTTGTTTTTCAAATTGGAATGAGGCCCAATCAATTACCATATAAAGTTAATTATATGGATTTTCATACATTACACACATATAATAGCATTGAAAAATAATCAACCATCAACCAAAGTGCACTACACTGTATAAGCATCAAATATAGACATTTAACGCTTATAGCAGCTTGTCAATCAATCGATCGACATATTTAATCAATCAGGATGAGTGAACTTCAAGTTTCATCCCAACACCCGTGTGGGGTTTCAAACAATCAAACACAGATTTTATTTGTGCAGTTGGGCGATGTGTAAAATTTATCGACCCAATCAATATCAGTCAAATCAGTGTACATAAACAAACCGTCTGGTTTGTAAATGAATATTTTATTTTATTCACTTCACGTTAAAAATTATATTTTTAACGATAAAAACATTTTATTCCAACATATGAATTTCTATTCAGTTCATTCTTTAAATAAAATGATATTTTTATTTTTCTAACTTATTTTAGAAAATTTCGGCGGCATAACGGCACGATACTAGAAACGGGACGGGGCCTAGCCTTATCCCCGGTCTAGTGAAGGCCCACGCCATTCACACATCAATCAAATTCACCAAACAACCAAATTCAAATCAAATATCCAACTAATCTATGCAACCAAACAAACAAGTCCATGGTCTGTGGACGATTGTGTCGGGTGCTACTAAGCACCGTCTGCATCCTAGTATATATATATAACTAGAAAATGAGATTGAAAGGTGAGAAGTTCTCACCGAAAGCTATCCAATCATCTTGACTCTTCTTTGGTATAAATCTTCTTCGTTCTCGTTTTTTTTTGTTACCTTCGTTGTCCGCTTTCACTACCTATGTAAAAATCGAATTTTTACTTCGCTATTCCATATATAAAAATCGAACTTTTATCTCGCTACTCAATATATAAAAATCGAATTTTTATCTCGCTACTCAATATATAAAAATCGAATTTTTATCTCGTTATTTTATTCTTCAAAATCAATGCTGTTTTATTTTTCAAAATCAACAATGATAATCATATTTTAACTATTGCTTCATACCTTTAAAAATCGAATTTTACTTCGCTATACCTTACATAAAGATTCCGCCTTTTCAAATATGAAGTTTTCGCCTTTTCAAATTTAAAGATTTCATCTTTATAAAAATCTCATTTTTATTTTTCTACACATATAAAGATGATATTTTTTAATATTCCTATCATGTAAAAATTATATTTTTAATTCTCTACCTAACCAAAAATCATATTTTTACATCTTCTATATAGTAAAGATTATATTTTTAATACTTTAAAAATATAAAAATCATATGTTTACTTCCACAATATAAAAGATTATATTTTTATAACTTTACAACATAAATAAAAACCAGTTTTTAAGGTAAATAAAAATCAGTTTTTAAAGTAAATAAAATTCAGTTTTTAAAGTAAATAAAATTCAGTTTTTAAAGTAAATAAAATTCAGTAACAAACTCACATGGAGATGGAGAAGGCTCGCTGAGGTAGTAGGGGTGGCGCCGGTCTATTGGTGGCGCCGGGGGGTCTCGCATCCGCTGGAGCGGCGGATTGGGGAGGTGGGGTTCGGGTCCTCCCGAACTGGAAGGAGGAAGGGTTCGTCAGTGGAGGCGCCGACCGGAGGAAGAAGAGGGGGGGCGAGGTCCTGGCGGCGGCGGGCGGCGTGCGGCGTGCTTCCATCGGCGGCTACGTCGTTGTTTTTTTTTTTTTTTTCTTCGATCTGATTCGAAATGAACGGACGGGGGGGGGGGGGGGGGGCAGAGGAGATAAGGGGAGGAGAGAAGGATTATTATATATATATATATATTTTTTTATTTATTTAATTCTAAAAGTTGACTTTTACATACGACCTCTAAACGAGGCCCACCGCCTGTCGTCCATAGCGTTTTACCCCCATTCCGAACACAATGGGATATATATCGTAAGCTGATTCGATCGTTACAATCAGTTTCCTTTGAATTTACATTTAAATCACTATATTGAATTTTAAACGTACATTTCAAATTACCGGGGTCACATACTAACTAGAAAAATTCCTGAAAAATATTTTCTAGCTTCGTATTGACGATACGGTCCTAACAAAACTAGTTTCATCGAATTCTGAGACCGTTGGAAAAATGG
The DNA here is from genome assembly GCA_030737875.1 of Allium sativum. NCBI lineage: Eukaryota > Viridiplantae > Streptophyta > Magnoliopsida > Asparagales > Amaryllidaceae > Allium > Allium sativum. The sequence continues at coordinate 784,441,814 of CM060916.1, read as the reverse complement.
CCATTTTCCAGTCGATTAAAATCAACTGAAACTGGTCAAACGCGTTTTCCTTTGCCGCGCTCACATATTGATTCGAAAAATTATGAAATTTGAAACCTAGCAATAACATTACACTGCGGATCCAACAAAACTGGTTTCGTCGAAATCCGAGGTCATTTGCAAAATGTCCATTTTTAAGGGCCTGAATTCCATAGCGACTATTCAGAATTTTCAACTGGACAAATCTTTTGATTCCCGCTATGAAATTTCGATTTTTCGGATTCGTTGGAAAGATATTATCAATTAGATTCTATCATTTTTGGTTTCACTAAAATCCGGATTGTTTTGCACCCGGTACATTCAATTGAAGTTTGAAATCGAATTATCGAACTACCGCGCCGTTTTCAATTCTATTTATAATTATATATAAATATTTATATTCTAACGACGACGCGTATAAATATATACGTTCGAATTATATTCAAAATAAATTTTTCGTCGATATTATTTAAAATAATCCATTTTAAATAATCAAAATTCGCTAAAATTGCCAAAATAAAAATTTTAAACTGGCCCAGATTTTCGGGTTGTTACACCATCCTTACATCTCTCACTCAGTGCGTAAAGCATACGATGTCCACCACTGTCAATCACTAGACCCATCGAAGTAGTGACGGAGTTCGACTTGTACAACTACTGCTACTACCAAGCTCACCCCATGGAGTCATGACCAAATCTTTACAAATGACCCCACTTCATTGGTTTATATCTCTTTAGTCATACCTAGGCCATTGTGGCCCTGAAACCGTTCACGTACTCCCTACACATAGTAGTCCAAAGTTATAGACATCGACAACCCCTTAGCACGCGTCCCGCAGCAAAGCCCAACTCATGAAGTTAACTCGTTGGTTCCCCCCAACTGGATCCTGAGTACAAACTTCCCACTTGGACTACCTTTGCATCTTGGGTTTTAGGTCTTCACCTTCTTCTCCGGATCGATCTTCATTTCTTCACTTCACTTTGCTTCAAGTTGTGGTCACCGGCTCCTCGGTTCGGATCGGAATACCCCATACGGGTTGGGTCGTGCTCTTCCAGCTTGTGACTCATCATCAGGTCCTACTCGTGATGCAACGCCATTGGCTCGGAGTCCACTAAGCGGATCCGATCGCATACTCCTCCCTAAGCAATCGGATCGGTTCGGAAGTGGTCTCCCTTTGAGGTACAAGATGCTCAAGCACTCCTCTCTGCTCCGGGCCGGATCGAGGAACCTTTGGCGGATCGGTTCGGGAATGACCATTCGGGTTGGGTCGGGTTCCATCACCACAAGTGGATCGGGTCGGAGAAGGTGTTGCGAATGGGTAAGACGGTCCGATCCGGTCCGGGTATTTTCCTGCACTTTGTCCAGCAAACTGTTTACGCCATTCGACGGCGTTTTCAACCAATCTAACACTTCTAGACAATCACAAATCATACCATACAGTCATAGCAACATGTATAATCATCCACAAATAGCAAAACAACAATCATAGCATGTAAAATGGATCAAACATACCCAAAACCCCATATTTTCCCTTAAACATGTTTAGGAAAAACTAATGATATGATTAGTAAAACTTAACCAAATCAAACCAAATTTATAACAGAGGTCTAAAACATTATTTCGAATTTTATAAATATTTTTCCAAAATTTTATCATGCCTAATTTCGTTAATCTTCACTAATTACCCTTAATTACCCGTAATTGTGCAAAACTATGCAAATCACTCACCTTGGCCACAAATAAAATACCAAATCTGAAATGAATCTCTGTTTGGCACTGTTCCCAATGCAACATAGCAGCTCTAACCTTGCTTTGGTGCTAATCCTCTTTGATTTGATGTTGCTAAGCTTGATCCTTGATTAGAAAGTGATTTGGAGATGTTTTAGAGGTTGGAGGCCATTATTAGGGTTCTTAGGAGGTAAATGGCGGTTAGAAAACTGAAATGAAATGGAAACCTAACTCATTTCAGCCTCCCCATAAACCTAATCTCGAAATGGGTTATGGGCCCATTTACTAATCACCTCATTTGGCCCGGTTAAGCAGTTTTTCACCATCTGAAACTTGTTTCAGCCATATCTCACAAACGGTGAGTCCATTTGGCTAATTTGACCAGTCTACGAAAAGGTAAACCATCATTCGGAGCAATGGAAGTGGTTTCAGGTTAAAACTCCTTTCCAATCAAAAGTTATGGCCAAAACAGTATCAGCTAGGGGCAAAAAGATCATTTAAAAATCGGCAAAATTCATGAACATGGGAAATGACCCCAATAGTCGTCTCCCAAAGTTACATGACCGTATGACTCCGTATGTGAAAGAAATAAATATTCTACGATCCTATGATGCATAGAATGCGGGTCGTTACAACTTTACTACTCTTCCCGAAGTAGTATTCCCAATTTATAATATTGAGATAGAACATTTACGCACTATTTTGTAAAGCCTTTATACCATAACATAACTGGTTATTAAACCGAGAAGTGAACTCCAAATTACGGAGTTGTATATATACTTTTCATTCACTTACTCTTTATTATTTAACGCCCCACTATCAATGATAGATAGGGTGGATTCGCCAGATCGCTTAAGACCCTAGGTGGACCTATCGGCCATCCAATACCTCTCGATGATCTATTCACATTATTATAAACTAGAGGGCATTATCCAAGCCCAAATTTGTGCATAAATGTAGCACCCGACGCTTTTCTACGCAAAGATTTCGACAAAAAGCGAAACTTAAACACATTCAAGCATGGAGCGTGTAATCTGGTACCTGCAATAAATGAGCGTGAGCATAATCAGAGTATGATAAAGAAAACTCTCAACGGAAACAAAATAGGATAACAAGTATTAACTCAAGTAACTACCTTTTTCAAAGTAAGTCACTTTGCAATACCCAGCATAAGAGAGAACGGGAACCAAAGCCAAACCTAAACATATGTGTGAACCCAACCTTCTCTAGGAAATCTGGGAGGTGGTAATGAGGAGGGAGGTCAAAAAAATAAGTTCTGGTGACTAAGAAATATACAACACAGGTTATAATGCACGAATGTATTTTGTTTGGTTCAACACAAGATGTATGCCTAACCTTGTTAGTAATTCTAGCCCAGCCTAGTAAATTTTTACGCATGACTTTACTACCCTTCCTAAAGTAGTATTCCCAATGTATAACACCGAGATAGAATGTTTACACATATTTTTGTGAAGCCTTATACCAGAACATTACTGGTTATTTAATCGAGAGTGGTCCCCTAATTACAGGGTTTCTATATATATCCTCATTCACTATCCTTTATTACTTAACACCTCACTGTCAATGATAGATAGGGTGGATTCTCCCTGATCGCTTAAGACCATAGAAGGATCTATTGGTCACTTATTAACCCCCGATAATATTTTCAATGTTAACATAAACTAGAGGGCACTAGCTACGAGCCTCACTAGTTAAGGCTTCCATCATTCATGCACATATCCTTGCCCCACATAAAGTGAGAGATGGTATTTTATCGTTCGTTATACCTTCTAGCTGACCTTATTCGATAATAGATTGGACAATGTATGCAAAAAAATATAGTTATGTGAATATTAAATATATTATCCAAATAATAATTTAAAATAAAAGAGGGAAATTCAAAATTTGAATGTTGAGATAAGATATAAGGAACAACGTATATTGGATATACAGAAAAGAATGAAGCAAGTTGAGAACGTAATTAATAAAATAAACAACTCAGCAACGCAGCAAAATTGGGTGTTCCACCCCCGAAGGGGTCGACCACTCCCCCTTAAGGGGGGTCGACTGCTAGGCGGCTGGGAAGCCCAATTTTGTCTATGTGGATAAGGGTTTTCTAAGAGGTTATATTTATATGAAAGGCTCAGATTTAATTTTATTAATTTGATGGCTCACCCTCACATGAGCAAATATAAATAACACCTCAAACCCAACATTAGAAACCCAAATCTTCTACATATCTGCCTCCATGTTGCTAAATTCCATAGAAAAACAAAGAGAATAGGGTGAAGGTTTCTTCTACTTCTCTAACTTCATTTTATATCTCTCTATTTCAATTTATCTAAGTTTAGGATTTAGCATAAACATATATGTCTAAGAATCTAATTATATGTTTCTTATATGTATATTGTTAGGAGAAGAATCAGAGCTCGCTTGAACATAAGAATCGTTGCAGATCTTGAAATTCTACCACATCTCCACCTAATTTGTGAGTGGAATCTAATTTTGCTTAAAGTCATATTCATGTTTTTAATAGTTTGCCATATGAAGCTATATGCCTATGAAGATTTGGTTATTCGATAATATGAACATGAAAATCCCCAAATCTTCTATCTTGTAATTACGTATGAAATTGTCATGATGAATTGGGATTGTGGAATTGTGGTTTTTGGATTAAAGGTAAATATGAGTGTTGTACTATTATTTATATTTTATGCTATTCACCGTTATTTTCATTTGATTTAGCCCAAAAAGGTTTGGATTTGACTGTTTCATAGTTTGAAATGGGTTTGGATCCTATTTTGGGTGTATACGTATTCATAAATTAGAATAAGTCAAATGTAAACATTTTTGGGTGTATGCCACCACAAAAAGGGTTAATTTGGTGAAATTTGATTATAAACATACATGTGAGAATGTATGTAATACTCTACTTTTAATTTAATGTTGAAATCATTTCCACATGCCTAGGTGCAAGTTTAAAAATTGTATGTACATATGGTTTTCCATCCACTGCTACTTGTTATGTTATCATATTGTTATTATGCCTATGTCATAGCGGTAAAAGTATGGAAAACCCAATTTGCATGCCTTTGGATAAAATGACAATTGCCACCCCGTTAGAATGTTTCCCCACTTATACGAATGTTATGTTAATTAGGTGCTATCATTATATTACTTATTCAAACATAATCAACGTAATTAACGTTACATTAGCGTAATAAATGCGACTAGGTTAGAGTTTGAATTTGAAATGTCCCCTTAACAAATATACATATATATTTGTTTGCTTGTGTGTGCGTATATATAGAATGGCTTAAATATATAAATAATGACACATAGACACGAGGTTAGTTGCCATTTGTGGTAAAAGCCTGCCTGGAATCGACTGGCATATCCAGAATCCATAAGTGGATCCAAATAATGTGAGATGTCTAGGTGCCATGGCCATTCATAAACTTAATACACTAGACACGAGGTTAAATCGACTTATAGTAGAAGCCTTCTCAGAACCGACCGGCACATCCAACATCTACAGGTGTACGGTTTAATATGAGAGGTCTAGTGTGTGTGTATATATAACACTATATATATATAAGTCTGATGTGTGAAAACAGATAGGTTTGCTATGCCTTAAGAAGGTCTTAAGTGGTTGACTCACCTTTTTATCTAATTTGGGTCTTAAGTGGTTAGGACTAGGATCCCTCCAAAGGTTTATTCCTTGGAGAGGAACCAAAGTCATGGGACCCACCCTTATTAGTATTAAGGTAGGTCTTTTGATCCTCCTTCTTTAAAAGTGGTTAGGCATAAAACGATAACGGAGTAGTGTAGTTCACGGGGATGCCCACTTCCTTTAGAAGCTTGTAAGGGCTTAACTAAGGACAGGTTGGTAATTGAAAGTAAATGTGGTCAGTAGATGGAGTAAAGCTATGGATGAAGTCCTGATTGAAGCCGATGAAGAAGACAAAGTTATTATGATGTTATTAGAAGTTATTGCTTTACTTCTTTTGGAATCTTATGAGAATGAACTATTTGATGTACCTATTGAATAAATGTAACTGCGACTATGTATTTCTAAGATTTTTGAAATAATGGTACATCTTATTTGAATATCATATTTTCTCTTTCCGCTGTCCGAGTTTCCATTCGAAGTATACGTTATTATTATCTGTGCAAATGTAATCCTTACAGGAACTAACAACCCGTTTAGAATGGCTCTAAGTTTCGATCCGCCTTTTCTGGGTCGTAATTTAGGCCAATTACGGGCGGGTTGTTTCATTTGGTACCAGATATTGCCCCAGAAGTTTCGATGGGCCTTTTTCAATATCCAAAGATAGCTTAATCTTCATCTCCGAAACGACGATCACCTTCGTAAGACCCTATTCGAACAAGGTATAGCAATGGCGGATGCAGCACAAACACAAATCCTGTTCTAAGATCTCGAAGCAATGGGTCGATGCAAGACCAACGGCCTTGCCAAATTTTCTTAGCCCTAAAGTGGTAAGTCCATTTTACTCATTCCGATCCAACCAAATTATCTCTACCCAAGGATGAGACTTAAATGGTGTGAGTAAGATCGAATTGTGCAACTAGATGTTATAGGCCAAGAAATGTTCGGACAGAAGAAATTAGATATTGAAGCACTAGTGAGGAAAGATCTAATGCGCTAACAGATGCAAAAAAATGAGGAGACCAAGTGACAACAAGAAGGATAGGAATATGGTTCGACTATATGAGCAAGGAAGGACGAAAAAGAAGAAGTTAAGGGTGTAATTTGGACGCAACTTTTATGGTTGATTCCTAGGTCCAAGTTGTACCAAAGCCCATCAAATAATTGACCTCCCTAGTATAGCACCAAACAGTCAACTGCCAAATGGGCTTTGGACAGAGGTTGAACCTTGACCTTATTAGGCCAGATTAAAATATTAATCATCCCGTATCATCTTCTAAGATTTAATGCGATCCGAAAATAATTATCCTCATCACCGCGGTATTTAAAGACCGCAGTCAAAACACGAACCAACTCCAAGGATTTATAGTCTTAACAAGGATGTTGCTACTACACAACAAACGAATTCCAAAATAATTCAGCTAGAAATATGTAATAGAATTTAAAACGTATTTTCCCTTCACTAGTTTACATAGACTAAACGATTCAAAGTAAATACCCCAAAAATCCGGACGAAAGATCTTCCTTAGCCTCTTCAAAGAAAAAAATTTAAAACTTTTTCAAAAATGGAATTTTATTATAAACTAACGGTTTCGTATTTATAAACCAAGTTTGTTATTACTATTATTTATGTTCCAGATTTATATTTTAAACTGGAAAAACCTTTTCATGTTCAAAGATATTAGAGCTTTAGAATCTTAAGGATTAATTGTGGTAATTTCAATAAATTATCTAATATATATAGGAAGAGGGACACTACAAATTACAAGGAATAGATATTTATTATTTTCAAGTTTAGTGGCATATTCCTTATCATTTCTAATTCCATCTTTCCTACCAATCAGACTATATCCATTAAAATTACACAATAGCCCTATAATTTTGAAACATGAATAGATTAAAATTTTAAAACCATATCTTCACAAACTATTTTCTGAAACCGTATCTCAAAACCGTTGAAATCCATTTTTATTTTTCAAAATAATTTTAACAATAAAATTTGCTTGAATACTAGCCTAAGAACTGAAGCGAATGTTTCAACAAAGGTAGATTCGGAATTTTAACGAAGTAACAAATGGGTACACCTCGTAATTATATATCCGAAATTGATACGACATATTAATGTGGGCTTTTTTCCCGTTTTGGATCGAGTAACGGTCTTAGCTGGAACTACCAAACAAATCCAAGAACTAGAAATCACGAATATCTCAATTGTAGCTAGGTTTTTGTCCAGTCTCCAACTCAAACCAATAGACTCCACCATATGTCGTCCTCATGCTCTTCACGACAAGATTACCAACGTAATGTGGGGTTAGATAGAATTGGCTAGAAACCCGAACTCAACATATTTCAATCCTTAGTCGTTCAAAGCTCATTTTATTATTAGGCCCATGACTAATTCGTCGTCGAAATAAATTAAAGTCGAGTAAGAAAAATAAAGAAAAACAGAAAAGAAAATCGGATTACGTTCTCTCACGAGTCCTAATATAACTAATTCCTCTAATCGTTTAACCTAAGTTCTGATACCAAATGTAACACCCCACACTTTTCTACGCCCAAATTTCGACAAAAATCGAAATTCAAACACATACAAGCATGGAGTGTGTGTATCTATTAACTACAATAAATGAGCATGAGCATAATCAGAGTACGATAAGATAACTCACAGCGGAAACAAAATAGGATAACAAGTATTAACTCAAGTAACTACCTTTTTCAAAGTAAGTCACTTTGTCAGTACCAAGCATGAGAGAGAACGAGAACCGAAAGCCAAACTTAAATACCTGTGAGAACCCGGCCTTCTCTAGGAAACCTGGGAGGTTGTAATGAGGAGGGGGTCAGAACAACAAGTTCTGGTGACTAAGAAATTTACACCACATGTTATAATACACAAATGTATCCCGTTTGGTTCAACCCAAGATGTATGCCTAACCAGTTTAGTGATTCTAGCCCAACCTAGTAAATGTTTACACACGACTTTACTACTCTTCCCCAAGTAGTATTCCTAATTTATAATACTGAAATACAATACTTACACACATATTTATGAAGCCTTTATACCAGAACATAACTGGTTATCAAACTGAGAAGTGAACTCCAAATTATGGAATTGTATATATATTTTTCATTCGCTTACCCTTTATTATCTAACGCCTCATTATCAATGATAGATAGGGTGGATTCTTCCAATAGCTTAAGACCCTAGGCGGAGTATTGGTCACCCAATACCTCTGTATGATCTATTCACATTACTATATATTAGAGGGCACTAGCCACGGGCCCTACTGGTTAAGGCTTCTGTCATCCACGCATATACCCTTACCCTGTGCAAGGTAAGGGATGGTATTTTATCGCTTGCTATACCATGTAGCTGACCTTATTGAATAACATCCTTTGTCATTTATTACTTCCCATAGGAAAGGTAGCCATATATGACATTTTAAGTTTCCAGGTTTGGGCAGGCAATATATACACATGTCGTTTAATACCCCTAAGCTGAAAGACCTACCCCTAGGTGGACTCCTGGACCAAAGCCACTTCAGACCCTAGAAAGTGGATTATATGCGGAGATTATTAAGTTCGTGCCCCATTAGTTATTAATACCTTTCCCTATTGGGATAAAGTTGGCTATGTCATTTATTCCTTTCCGCCTAGTTCCTCTTTACGGAAATACTATATGTACACGATCCATTATCGTCACGGGTTCATATGGTTAATAATATTCTACATTATTAACCTACTAAGTCCAATTCTATTTTTAACTGTAAGTTTTAAATTCATTAACATTAATAAGGAAGATTATATCCCTTTTTCCCTAGGATGTTTATTTGACTTCTTCCCTAATTTGGACTTAGTATTTAAACGACAATCAATATCCATTAATCCCCTTTTTGACACCCATTTACTTCTCATTTCTTTGTTTATTGCCCTTTATGACCATAACGGTCATATTTTCCTAAGGCAACCATTTATCTTTAATCTCCATTGATTACAATTAATGTCATTTATGAGCCTAATGGCCGTAATTTTAAAGACATAAATTACAATGGAATATCCCTAGTTTACCAGTTCTGAATATATTTAATTGTTGTACCCCAATAGAAATTTCTAATTTTATTTATTTATTTAATTGTTTCCTATAAAATATATATATATGCACTGGGCCTCTCACGTTAAGTTGACTACTTGTGGATGTTGGATTTGTTGGTTGGTTCCGGGCAGGCTTCTGCCACAAGTTGAACCTAATCTAGTGCCTTAGTACATTTATTTTAATGCATTAGATCCCTCACATTAAGCTGACTACCTATGGCTACTAGATTTACTGGTCGGTTCCGGGCAGGCTTACACCACAAGTGAGCTTAATCTCATGTCTAAATGTGATTATGATTCAAATTTCTAATTGGGGTGCACAACATTTACCCTATTCTAGGAATTGTAACCATTATCCTATCATTTTCACTTTCCCCATTCAACATTGATCACATTTATTATTTATTGATTTGTGGTCCTATTTATAGCAATTAGTTATATTGATTGCTACAAATGGTCACCATAAATATATTCATTTAATATGGAATACCACTTACATATATGATTCCATAAATGAATACCATTCAAACAATCAAACATTCAATATTATATGTATCTTTTACCATTTTACGCTAATTTGAAAGTATAATATGTATATATTTATCTTTTATATTCTTGTACGGTCAATGTAGTTATCTTTTATTATTATTATTAATTTTTATTTAAATGATTTGGTTCAGTCAATAACCAAATATTCCTTTTGCATTCAATCTTGCCAAAAGGTTTCCAATCTTTCAAAAAGATTGTTAGCAGTAATTATTGTAACATATGCCAAATTTGTGGAATAGACACAATTCAAATTCACAAGAAATATATATATGTATATATATATTTAGAATAGTCGATGCAAACTACTCACAAATATTTTTTTTATTTTTATATGTATGTCTGCACCGCTTTTCCTTTTTAGATCCTTTTGTCATATCTCTTGTGAATTCAAAATGACATATTTTTGTTCAAAAAGAAGAAAATCGCATATTTACAATAATTAAGCCAAAACCCAACAATATTGAATACAAACAGGTATAATTAAAATCACATAATTTAACAATCATATCTTTCTAAATTCACATAATTTACCCAGATTCACATATTTTATATTTTCAACACTGAACTAAAGATTTGGAATGTAGCTACAACAAATTGGTGTTTAACGAGACTGACTTTCAGATCTACAATGTTATGCAATGTCCACGGACATTCTTTAACATAATTGCAATATATTTCATGACAAAACTATAGGAATAGGTGTAAAAGTTTAAGAAATCCTACAATTTATTTTATGCATAGCCACAATCACAAATTCTAATACTTTTTACAACCATACCTGATGGGTGCCAATCTAATTACCACAATTTATTTACTAGATCTGACAGGCATAGGCATAAAAGTTGAATTTATTACAAATGAGCTAAATACATTATATAAATGTATATGTAAATTTCTCATTCACCTTATAGCCTCCCAAATCAATTGTTTGAACCTTTTTAGCCTACAAATTCCTAAATTCTTATAAATCTACAATTTATCTAGAAATGTGAAAATTCTAGATTTGTAGAAATGTAAGAAAAAGGGAAAAGAGGTGAGAAAATATTGTTGAGTGTTGATTTGCATTCCCTTCCATTAAATCTATAAATCCTCTCAGTCCTATATACATTTAATTTGATTTGTATATTTTTAATTGAATGAATTAGACTAGAAAAGGAAGAAAAATTGTAATGACCCGTATTCTACACATCATAGGATCGTAGAATATTTATTTCTTTCCCGTATGAAGCCGTATGGTCATGTAACTTTGGGAAACATCTATTAGAGTCATTTCCCATGTTCATGATTTTTGTCGATTTTTAAATAACCATTTTGCCCCTAGTTGGTACTGTTTTGGCCATAACTTTTGATAGGAAAGGAATTTTGACCTGAAACCACTTCCATTTGATTCGTTTGATGGTTTACCTTTCCGTAGAGTGGTCACAATAGCCAAACGGACTTACCGTTTGGGAGATATGGCTGAAACAAGGTTTGGAGGGTGAAAAACTGCTTAACCGGGCCAAATCGGGTGATTAGCGAGTAGGCCCATAACCCATTTCGGGATTAGGGTTATGGGAGGGCTGAAATGAGATGGAGAATCATTCCATTTCAGTTTTCTAGCCTCCACTTATCACCAAGGATCCCTAAAAATGGCCTCCAACCTCTAAATCACCTCCAAATCATCTTTTGGTCAAGGATTTGGCTTAGCAACCCCTAATCAAGGAGGATCTTCACCAAATCAACAAAGGAGCTGCTGTTTGGCATTGAGATTTATGTCAAATCAGAGAATTATTTCAGATCTTAGTTTATTTTGTGGCTAAGGTGAGTGATTTGCATAGTTTTACACTAATTATGGCTAATTAGGGGTGATTAGTGTTAATTAGCGAATTTAAACATGATAAAATTCTGGAAAAATGTTTATAAAATTCGGAATGATGTTTTAGACCTCTGATATGAATTTGGGTTAATTTGGTTAAGATTTGCTAATCATATCATTAGTTTCACCTAAACATGCTTAAGGGGAAAATATGGGATCTTGGGTATGTTTGATCCATTTTATATGCTATGATTTATGTTTTGATGTTTGGGATCGATATTACATGTTGCTATGACTGTATGGTATGCTTTGTGATTGTTTAGAAGTGTTAGATTGGTCGAAAACGCCGTCGAATGGCGTAAAAACAGTCGCAGGAAACATGCAGGAAATGACCCAGAATCCGGATCGGATCGGTGGAGGGGAGCGCGACTCGACCCGTTCCAGCATGGGCGTCACGATCCGTTTGAAGGAGTTGGTCACGACTTAGCTAGGTGGCACGATCCGGTAGTAGAAGCACGATCCGAACCAACAAGTATTCCCGATCCGAACCAGAAGAGGGTGGGGAGCTCACGAGTCGATGGGTACTAGGGCGAGACGATCCAACCCGATCAGAAGATACGACCCGACCCGGATGAAGCAACCCGATCCGACCCGAAGTGGTGACGCCGATCTGAACCAGGAAGAGGAGCCACGAGCTGGAGGACCACGACCCGATCCGACGCAGGAGGCGCGACCCGATCCGAGTAACTAAGGCAGATCCGATCCGATGAAGAATGTGAAGGCTGATCCGATCCGATTTGATGGTAATGACCAATAACCCGAGATGCAAAGGTAGTCCAAATGGAAGTTAGAGCTCAGGATCCCGGAACCAGTTGGGAACCAATGAGTTCACTTCATGGTTGGACCTTGCTGCGGGACGTGTGCTAAGGAGTTGTCGACGTTCATAACTTCGATTCACCACTAAGAATGGATGATGGCTACTTATCAGTGCAGTAGGGTCATTACGACCTGAGGGGCAAAGTGATGGTAGCAAGACTACGTTATCAGTGCAGTAGGGTCATTATGACCCGAGGGGCAAGGTGATGCGTAGTAAGACTATGAGCCAGTGCAGTGGGGTTCTTGTGACTCCATGGGGCAAAGTGGACATAGCGAAGGATTTGTGGCTACGTTATCAGTGCAGTGAAGCCATTTATGACTTCATGGGGCAAAGTGATCGTAACAAGGAATGTTGGGTGATCGAAGTGGTGAATATCGTATGCTTTATGCACTGAGTGAGAGATGTGAGGATGGATGCTATGCTTGATTGTTTGCCATCATTATGACATGCACACCTCCCCCACATCCGTATCTTTACACTGTTTGATATGATACCTTAGAGTGTTGTACAGTATGCAGTGCTAACTCTTTGGTTGCAGGTCCAGGTTCAGGTATGTTTTAGTCTACCTGTTATTGTTCACTTTAGATGCTTATCGCTCATACCAGGCTTTATGTCTGACCCAGAGTTTTATGTCTCCTCTTATTACTCTGGGTGCTCACACGAGCAGACTAGAGACAGGTTAGCTGGTGATGCGCGAATAGCTGATTCGGAGGCGGGCAGGAGGCTTCCACGTATGATATATATACACATTCTCCCTGTGTCGTTGGTGGTCGCTACTTGGGCATTAGTAGTGTACCTCATTTATCTTACATTTGCTTTGAGACAGTTTGAAAGTTGTAATAAGCTGTATTTTTGGATTTCCGCTGCTTTGATGTTTAGTTCTGATTTTCAGCTTATGCACTGTCTCTCCTGTCTTATGTCAAGTATGTTATTATATTTTGTTCGATGCGCTGTGAGACATTCTACAGGTTCTTTGTATGTTCATTTCCTTTTTCCCTTTCCTTCTGGCGACCCGTTCCGTGCTAACTGGACATGTATACATCGCACGTTTGGAGTAAATGTCGGTTGGTGCAGGGCGGGCCGTCACACTTGGTATCAGAGCTCTAGGTTGCGTAGTTAACCTAGGGAAAGACACCAGGGAGAGATAGTACGTATATGAGAGCGCGTATTTGTGATTACCTTGGTTTTCAAAAGCTATGTATGTATATACTATTAGTAGTATAAGAATGAAGTCGCACTGCACTAGCACCACTATGGGGTCGTTAATCGTTTCCTTTTTACAGATTAACGATGAGCCGAGACACGAGAGGTGCTGGCAGAGGGACCAACCAAGGGAATGCCGCTGACATGAGGGCTATGTTTACTAACCTCATGAGATACATGCTTAGAGAAGTGCAAGGGGCAATTCCCAATCCCGGAGTTGGTGTTGGCCCAGTAGTGCAGGTGCCTAGGGTCGATTTCGCCAAGTTGTGCAAAGATTACACTAATCTTGGTGGAAAGCCGTTCCACGGAACGGAGTCGGCCACGGATGTTCAGGACTGGATGGATAGCTGTGACCGTATCTTCGATGACTTGGGTCTTGAGGATGCAATGAAGAGAAGGCTAGCGTCTCGTCAGCTGCAAGGGCGAGCGATGAATTGGTGGAACGCCATTAGAAATGCTACTCTAGAGGATCAGGTTACGTGGGAACAGTTCAAGGCTCGCTTTAGCGAGAAGTTTATCCCAGCTGCCCAGAAGTCAGTGTTGTTTAAGAGGTTCTTGGAACTCAAGCAGAACGGAAGGGCAGTTTCTGATTATATTGCTGAGTTTGACACTTTGTCGAAGTATGGACTATCTCTTATCGACACTCCTGAAAAGAAGAATGAGAAGTTCATTACTGGTTTGGATGGGTACTTGGGGGAAAGGCTTATTAACCACATCGATGAGACTTTTGAATCGATCGTGGGGAAAGCTTTGAGATCAGAGAGCCTTTACCCTAAGTCAAAGACTGAGGCTGCATCTGCAGAAGGGCCAAAGCCGCAAGCAGGCGGTGGAGGCAAGAATAATTCTCAGAATAAGAGGAAGCAGGACCAATCTAAAGGTGGCCAGAAAAAGAGCAAGAAGGATGTTGAGTGCTTCAGCTGTGGAAAGAAGGGCCATTATGCTAAAGAATGTCGGGCCAAGCCAGCGGAAAGGAAGTTCTACAACTGTGGCCAAGTGGGACATCAGAAAGATAAGTGTCCGCAACCTCTTAAGGAGAAGCAGATTGTGAAAGCATATGCTATTGATGTTGTTCCTTCTTCGTCGAATGCCCCAACTGCGGCGGAGAAAGGAAAGAATGTTGTTATTCAAGGTATGCTTTCTATTTATGATATACCAGTTCGAGTTTTGTTTGATACTGGGGCTTCCCGTTCCTTCATATCTAGTGACCTGGTAGATAGGTTGGGACTGGAACCCGAGATAGTCGATAGACCATTGGTTGTGACGAACCCGATTGGTGGTTCGACTAGCCTTAGTATGATTTGCAGGAATTTGGTCTTATCGAGTCATGGATGTATGTTTGTATGTGATTGCTTTGTTTTGGGCTTTACTGGGTATGGCATTATATTGGGGGTCGATTGGCTCCAAAGATACGGGGTGGTGGTAGACTGTGAGGGCTTTTTGGTGACAGTGAGGGCGGATGATGGGCGGAGGGTAGTGTTTTGTAGCCTACCTAGTGATGGGGTTATGGCTAGTTTTGTAAATTCCCTCGACATCCCGCAGGATGAGTTGTCAGATGTGCCCGTGGTTGGCCAGTATCCGGACGTCTTCGAGGAGGTGACCGGGCTTCCACCACACCGAGAGATTGAGTTCCGTATTGATTTAGTGAAAGATGCCAGACCTATAGTGATGCCACTTCGTCGAATGGCACCAAGGGAGCAGCGAGAGCTCGGGGTGCAAGTCAGAAATCTTTTGAAGAAGGGATTTATTAGAAGGAGTGTCTCCGAGTGGGGAGCACCAGTTGTGTTTGCCACTAAGGCAGATGGTTCCCTTCGTTTGTGTGTGGACTATCGCGAGTTGAATAAGGTGACGAGGAAGAATAAGTATCCTCTACCGCGGATAGATGATTTGTTTGATCAACTGGAAGGAGCTAGAGTGTTCTCCCAGTTGGACCTCGCGACAGGATTTCATCAGCTTCGAGTAGCAGATGAGAGTGTTCCGAAAACGGCATTTAGGACGCCGTCTGGATTTTATGAGTGGTTGGTCATGCCATTTGGGTTGACCAATGCACCAGCCTACTTTGTGGATCTTATGAATCGAGTATTCAGAGATCAGTTGAATAAATTTGTTCTTGTGTTCGTGGATGATATCCTTGTTTACTCAAGGACAGAGGAGGAACACAAGGGACACTTGAGGATAGTGATGGAGGTGTTGAGGAAACACCAATTGAGAGCGAAATTCTCTAAGTGTCATTTTTGGAGAAGGGAAGTAAGATTCTTGGGCCATGTTGTTTCAGAGAGTGGTATTGCCGTGGACCCTGCGAAGGTGGCTACGGTACAGGATTGGCCTACACCCAAGAATGCAACAGATGTAAGAAGTTTCTTGGGATTAGCTGGATATTATCGTAAGTTTATCCAGGACTTCTCCAAGATAGCAGCACCGTTGACTCAGTTGACTAAGAAGAATCAGTCCTTCGTCTGGGACGGAGTGTGTGAGGATGCCTTCAAGAGTCTAAAAGAGAGGTTGACGCGTGCGCCAGTGTTAGTCATTCCTAAAGGAAATGAAGAGATGACGGTATACACGGATGCTTGTGGTACCGGACTGGGTGCAGTATTGATGCAAGGAGGTAGGGTTGTAGCTTATGCTAGTCGACAGCTAAAGCCGCATGAAAAGAAGTATCCTACCCATGATTTGGAATTAGCAGCGATTGTGTTTGCGCTGAAGATGTGGAGACACTATCTCTTGGGAGAAAGATTTGAGTTGTTTACCGATCATAAATCGTTAAAGTATCTCTTCTCCCAGAAAGATCTGAATCTCCGTCACTAAAGATGGTTAGAGTTCTTGGCTTCATATGATTTTGATATCGCATATACACCTGGGAAAGGTAATGCGGTAGCCGATGCCTTGAGTAGGAGACATGCCAGCTTAGGGGCAATGTTTCTTGAATGGAAGCAACTGGAGTATATCGCGGGGTTTGATTTCAGACCAAGGTCCGAATTAGATCCAGTTATGCTAGCTAGTTTGACGATCAGACCCACTTTGATAGAGCGGATTGGTTCTAGCCAGAGGGACGATCCTAATCTATTAGAAATCATCTCCAAGTTAGAGATGGGTATTAATGAGGAGATGGATGTGTATGGGCTTGATCGAGATGGATGGCTTCGGAAGAATGGAAGACTAGTTGTGCCCAACGTGAATGGTTTGAGAGACGAAGTGCTTAGAGAATGTCATCACTCAAAACTGACTATACACCCCGGTGGTAATAAGATGTATCGGGACATGAAGCAGACTTACTACTGGGAAGGGATGAAAAGAGACGTTGGGAAGTTTATATCCAAATGCATGAATTGCCAGTTAGTTAAAGCCGAGCAAAAGAAGCCTAGTGGGTTGTTGCAACCATTAGAAATTCCAGAATGGAAATGGGAGCAAGTTTCGATGGATTTCATCGATGGCTTACCAAGGACTAGATCGGGATATGATAGCATTTGGGTAATTGTGGATCGATTGACTAAGAGCGCAAGATTTATACCAGTCAAATCGACCAGAACGGCAGCCAAGTTGGCAGAATTGTATATGAAGTGGGTAGTGAGATTTCATGGAGTACCCAAAAGCATTGTGAGTGACCGAGACCCGTTGTTCACTAGTGGGTTTTGGAAGAGCTTACAAGAGGCTCTAGGGTCAAGATTACATCTCAGTACCGCATATCATCCTCAGACCGACGGTCAGACGGAGAGGGTGAATCGTATATTGGAAGATCTCTTGAGAGCTTGTATATTGGATTTTGGTGGATTATGGGATGACCATTTGCATCTAGTAGAGTTTGCATATAATAATAGCTACCAATCCAGTATCGGTATGGCTCCATATGAAGCTTTGTACGGAAGACCGTGCAACTCACCATCATGTTGGATAGAAACTGGCGAGAAGTTTGTGCTTGGACCAGATGTGGTGAGGGAAACTTCAGATAGGATTAAGGTCATTCAGCAACGAATGAAAGCTGCTCAAGATAGGCAGAAAAGCTATGCTGATAAAAGGAGAAGAGACTTGAAATTCTCCGTTGGTGACTTGGTGTTTGTCAAGATCTCTCCGTTAAAGAGCGTGATACGATTTGGCAGGAGAGGCAAGTTGGCACCAAGATTTGTTGGCCCATTCCCTGTTCTTGAACTTGTCGGGAATCTGGCATATAGAGTTGGCTTACCGGAGAAAATGGCAGGAGTTCACAATGTATTTCATGTTTCCCAACTGAGGAAGTTCGTTCACGACTCAGATGTGACTATTTCACCTGATCAGTTAGAGGACTTCGAAGTAGAACCCGAGGCGGTTGAGAACCGCAAGCCGATTCGTATTGTGGGACACGATACGAAGCAACTTCGAAGGAAGGCGGTGAAGCTAGTCAAGGTTCAGTGAGGCGAGGACGAGAATGATTGTACTTGGGAGACAGAGGAGAGCATTAGAAAGGCATATCCAGAACTCTTTGCCTGGTAAGATTTACTTCGTAATTTAGTTTTTCCGCATGCTAGGATAGACTTGTTTTGCTTGGTTGCATGTTTGATTGTTGTTTTATGATTGATAGGCATGCGGGAACCTTTGTGTGTGTTTTTGATTAGGGAATTTCGGGGGCGAAATTTCTTAAGGGGGGGAGAGTGTAATGACCCGTATTCTACACATCATAGGATCGTAGAATATTTATTTCTTTCCCGTATGAAGCCGTATGGTCATGTAACTTTGGGAAACATCTATTAGAGTCATTTCCCATGTTCATGATTTTTGTCGATTTTTAAATAACCATTTTGCCCCTAGTTGGTACTGTTTTGGCCATAACTTTTGATAGGAAAGGAATTTTGACCTGAAACCACTTCCATTTGATTCGTTTGATGGTTTACCTTTCCGTAGAGTGGTCACAATAGCCAAACGGACTTACCGTTTGGGAGATATGGCTGAAACAAGGTTTGGAGGGTGAAAAACTGCTTAACCGGGCCAAATCGGGTGATTAGCGAGTAGGCCCATAACCCATTTCGGGATTAGGGTTATGGGAGGGCTGAAATGAGATGGAGAATCATTCCATTTCAGTTTTATAGCCTCCACTTATCACCAAGGATCCCTAAAAATGGCCTCCAACCTCTAAATCACCTCCAAATCATCTTTTGGTCAAGGATTTGGCTTAGCAACCCCTAATCAAGGAGGATCTTCACCAAATCAACAAAGGAGCTGCTGTTTGGCATTGAGATTTACGTCAAATCAGAGAATTATTTCAGATCTTAGTTTATTTTGTGGCTAAGGTGAGTGATTTGCATAGTTTTACACTAATTATGGCTAATTAGGGGTGATTAGTGTTAATTAGCGAATTTAAACATGATAAAATTCTGGAAAAATGTTTATAAAATTCGGAATGATGTTTTAGACCTCTGATATGAATTTGGGTTAATTTGGTTAAGATTTGCTAATCATATCATTAGTTTCACCTAAACATGCTTAAGGGGAAAATATGGGATCTTGGGTATGTTTGATCCATTTTATATGCTATGATTTATGTTTTGATGTTTGGGATCGATATTACATGTTGCTATGACTGTATGGTATGCTTTGTGATTGTTTAGAAGTGTTAGATTGGTCGAAAACGCCGTCGAATGGCGTAAAAACAGTCGCAGGAAACATGCAGGAAATGACCCAGAATCCGGATCGGATCGGTGGAGGGGAGCGCGACTCGACCCGTTCCAGCATGGGCGTCACGATCCGTTTGAAGGAGTTGGTCACGACTTAGCTAGGTGGCACGATCCGGTAGTAGAAGCACGATCCGAACCAACAAGTATTCCCGATCCGAACCAGAAGAGGGTGGGGAGCTCACGAGTCGATGGGTACTAGGGCGAGACGATCCGACCCGATCAGAAGACACGACCCGACCCGGATGAAGAAACCCGATCCGACCCGAAGTGGTGACGCCGATCCGAACCAGGAAGAGGAGCCACGAGCTGGAGGACCACGACCCGATCCGACGCAGGAGGCGCGACCCGATCCGAGTAACTAAGGCCGATCCGATCCGATGAAGAATGTGAAGGCTGATCCGATCCGATTCGATGGTAATGACCAATAACCCGAGATGCAAAGGTAGTCCAAATGGAAGTTAGAGCTCAGGATCCCGGAACCAGTTGGGAACCAATGAGTTCACTTCATGGTTGGACCTTGCTGCGGGACGTGTGCTAAGGAGTTGTCGACGTTCATAACTTCGATTCACCACTAAGAATGGATGATGGCTACTTATCAGTGCAGTAGGGTCATTACGACCTGAGGGGCAAAGTGATGGTAGCAAGACTACGTTATCAGTGCAGTAGGGTCATTATGACCCGAGGGGCAAGGTGATGCGTAGTAAGACTATGAGCCAGTGCAGTGGGGTTCTTGTGACTCCATGGGGCAAAGTGGACATAGCGAAGGATTTGTGGCTACGTTATCAGTGCAGTGAAGCCATTTATGACTTCATGGTGCAAAGTGATCGTAGCAAGGAATGTTGGGTGATCGAAGTGGTGAATATCGTATGCTTTATGCACTGAGTGAGAGATGTGAGGATGGATGCTATGCTTGATTGTTTGCCATCATTATGACATGCACACGTCCCCCACCTCCGTATCTTTACACTGTTTGATATGATACCTTAGAGTGTTGTACAGTATGCAGTGCTAACTCTTTGGTTGCAGGTCCAGGTTCAGGTATGTTTTAGTCTACCTGTTATTGTTCACTTTAGTTGCTTATCGCTCATACCAGGCTTTATGTCTGACCCAGAGTTTTATGTCTCCTCTTATTACTCTGGGTGCTCACACGAGCAGACTAGAGACAGGTTAGCTGGTGATGCGCGAATAGCTGATTCGGAGGCGGGCAGGAGGCTTCCACGTATGATATATATACACATTCTCCCTGTGTCGTTGGTGGTCGCTACTTGGGCATTAGTAGTGTACCTCATTTATCTTACTTTTGCTTTGAGACAGTTTGAAAGTTGTAATAAGCTGTATTTTTGGATTTCCGCTGCTTTGATGTTTAGTTCTGATTTTCAGCTTATGCACTGTCTCTCCTGTCTTATGTCAAGTATGTTATTATTATATTTTGTTCGATGCGCTGTGAGACATTCTACAGGTTCTTTGTATGTTCATTTCCTTCTTCCCTTTCCTTCTGGCGACCCGTTCCGTGCTAACTGGACATGTGTACAGCGCATATTTGGAGTAAATGTCGGTTGGTGCAGGGTGGGCCGTCACAAAAATGGTAGAGCTTAGCTCCTCTATAGATTTGAATGGAAAAGAATAGGGCCCTACCCCTTTATTTATAGGGGTGGAAATGGCCTTGCACCATTGGATTCATTTTAAATAACACTCGTCCATCCGTTTTATAAAATATAACAAAAATACCCCTCAAAACCTACTTGTCATTGGGCACTACAGGCCGAAGCGGTCGACCACACCCTAGGAGGGTGTCGACCGCCCTATGGCCAGTTTTCCCAATGAGTTATGGTTATAAAAGGGAAGATATTTATTAATTATTCTATTTATTTATTTCCGTCCGTTTTTCGTTTTTCGTCCGTAACTTTTTCATATGGACTCCGTTCGCGAAACTTCAAACATGAAAGTTGACTAGAATTCCGAGGCAAATGCAAGGTTAAAGTTTCATGGCCAAATTTCATCGTTTGCAGAAATTCCTATTTTTGAGCTTCTAATTAATTAACTATTTGTTGTCAAAATTCCGAGTTGTTACATTCGTCTTCAGCTGATGTGCATGGGGGGTACGGAGGACCTCTCCCAAGTGCAAGGTGTTGAAACACCCCACCTCCATTAAGGTCACTCACAAAGGGAATGCCTTAATTTTGGTGGAGGTTTATAAGTAAAAGCCACAGATAAACTCAAGACAGATATAAATACACATATTTTAAACAGCGGAAACCAACAGACTTTTATTCATCAATACGTGTTCCAAAACATAACATTAGATAATTGTCTCAAACTATTTCTATCATTACAACAACATAACTGTCTTGATTATTAAAGAAGCATAAAACATAAATAAAATGACAAAAATCCCCATAGTGATATCCAAATCCATAGTCCGAGTAAAAGAGACCCAAATCATACATCTACGTTCTTGGAGCTTGAACAGAGCCTGACTGAGCTGAGTTGTTTCCTCCCGGTGGACCTGGGGGGGAACAAAAGGAAAGAAGACGAAAAGAAAATAGGGTCAGACATAAAGCCTGAGTAAATCTAGTACCTTTTCAGTATGTGAATAAGAAAAGGGCATGATAGATATATACTGAAAATAGGATAGTGTCACAAGCTAAGGGAGTGTCGAACGTACTATCGCACCCATACTATATCTCTGCAACTACTTTAGTTTACTCTAACTGGCACTCCATGGTAAGGGTGAAGTGATCCCCAACTATATTTAAAGATCGGCTCCTACTCGCGTTAACATGTGTCATACGACCCCCAAGAATTGTAGATACCTATGCTGGTCCCACCATGGGGTATATCAAGACCCATGGTGGCGGCCCCGACACAATTTCTAGAAGGCATAGGTTATACTACTGGTGTCCCCAGTGCCCTGGATAGCATGTCGCCGACTACCTACCATCTTTAGTCAATCGTGCACGAACGGAAAGGCAGAGAACCCTCAACAGACCATGTTCTTGCTATCGAGTCATGGGTGAGGTTGGCCCATAGGAAAGTGGGGCTATAGAGGGGCCGGGATGTGGTTCTCATACATGATTTTTCTTGGATTGCCTTTCAGTAGTTGAGGGAGGGGTCACGTGGGACCAAAGCCACGGGTACAAAAACAGACCTTGATATCTGCATCAGCAGACGACTTAAAGCTCCCGACCGAGTTCCGTATTTCTTGATTTGCCCTGGCACGGAACTCAGATGGCACATTGAGGAACATGTGCGTCTAGACATGGAAAACGATTCACGATACATACGCGGGATAAAGGGCGCGGTAGACGGGTGGCATAATCCCTAGTGGCTCTAGGTGGCTGAACCCAAACCGAGACACGGAAACGTTCATTAGGTTGCATAATCCCTAGTGGTCCTAGGTGGCATAAATCCTAAGTGAACGCGCGATAGTTCATGGTAAGGAAACATAACTAGATCAAGGGTAGCAGTCCAAAATAACCTCAAGGATAAAACGTTTACATGGGAAAGCCCGTATGGCCTACGGCAAAGGACTGAACTTATACATGGAAAGAAACATACGAGTTGGGAAAACCTACATATGCTATATATTAGGTTGACATGGACCATTACATGACATTGGGCAAGGGACATTCATAGTTAACACATGACGCGGGTTGGGATACTAGTACGAGAGGTGCAGAGCAAATATACATGTTAGAACCAGGGGGTGTTATACAGGATAGATACCTTGGGATAGTATACTTGATAGAAACCCGACGATGTGATACCTTGATTTATCATGACACCGTAGTTTACCATGATATCTTAGTTTACCTTGCTACATTAGTTCAGCCTGTTACCCTGGTTTAGTTTATCTATCTTGTAGTCATCCTTATGTTTACTTTCAGTTTATGCATGTCATGTTACCTTTACCTGTTTTTATACTGGAAGCAGATAGGACTTACCAGTCTTTATGACTGACCCCGTTTTGTTTCGCCTCTTTGTCTTTCGTTCCCTCCCCCCCCCAGGTTTCAGGGAGGAAATAATGTTATCTAGTTCGGATTTCTTCTGCTTGAAGGTCATCACGCATGGCTTGGACTTTTCTTGGCTATGGCTACTTTACTGTTTTACTTGGGGAATAATTTATGAAATGGTTTTATGCTTCTTATTAATTGCAAGACAGGTTTTGATGTATTCTGATGTAAAAGGCTTTAGACCTTATTTTATAAGGTAATGAAATTTGTTTTACTTCTGCTGTTTTACATATGTTCTGTCTTGTAATATTTCTGTGCATGTTTACCTCGATAATGCTTCACCAAACCTAGTGCATTCCCTTTGTGAGTGACATTAGCGGAGGTGGGGTGTTACAGCTACTACGTTGCCTTTGCCGGGAGTATAGGAAATTTCAAAGTCATACGAGGCTAGAAACTCCATCCATCTTTGCTGCCTCAAGTTAAGGTCCTTCTGCGAGAAGAGATATTTCAACGATTTATGGTCAGTGTATAATTCGAATTTCTCACCTAGGAGATAATGGCGCCAAGACTTAAGTGCAAAGACGATGGCGGCTAACTCAAGATCGTGGGTTGGGTAGTTCTTCTCATGAACTTTTAATTGTCTTCCACCATAAGCTACTACCCTTCCTTCTTGCATTAAAATAGCGCCTAGTCCCGTTCCACATGCATCCGTGTATACCGTGAACATTTTGCTTCCATCTGGCAAAGTCAGAACTGGGGCTGTTGTGAGAGCCCTTTTTAATCGTTGGAAAGCAAACTCGCAATCCAAATCCCAAGTGAACGCCAGATTCTTCTTTGTTAGCCTTGTGAGTGGGGCTGAGATTTTCGCGAAATCCCTAATAAACTTTCGGTAAAAACTGGCTAGCCCAAGAAAGCTTCGAACTTCGGTTGCATTTCTTGGTGTCTTCCAATCTTGCACTGCCACCACTTTCGCGGGGTCCACAGCCAACCCCTCTTTGGACACTATATGCCCTAGAAATCTTACTTCTTTTCTCCAGAAGTGACACTTGGAGAATTTGGCTTTTAGTTGATGAGCTCGAAGAGTTTCCATGATTTCTTTCAGATGTTGGGCATGCTCTTCCTCACTCTTTGAGAAGATTAAGATATCATCTACGAAGACAACCACGAATTTGTTGAGGAATTCTCTGAACACCCTGCTCATTAGGTCTACGAAATAAGCGGGTGCATTTGCCAAGCCGAAAGGCATGACAAGCCACTCGAAGAAACCGTTTGGGGTTCTGAATGCCGTTTTATCAATACTATCTTCAGCTACTCTTAGCTGATGGAACCCAGTTGCCAGATCAAGTTAGGAGAAGATCGTTGCACCTACAAGCTGATCAAACAAATCGTCGATTCGGGGAAGAGGGTGCCTATTTTTCTTGGTCAATTTGTTTAACTCCCTATAGTCGACGCAAAGGCGAAGCGAACCGTCTGCTTTAGTTGCGAACACCACTGGAGCACCCCCTCGAAATGCTCCGTCTAATGAACCCCTTTTCGAGAAGTTATTTAACCTGCTTACTGAGCTCCTTTCTTTCCTTTGGAGCCATGTGCCTGACAAGTAAAGCTACAGGCTTTGCGTTATCCACAAGATATATGCGGAAGTCTATTTCCCACCTCAGAGGTAAGCCTTTCACCTCCTCAAAGACATCCGGATATTCCCGGACTGCTCTAACCGATTGCAAATTTTCATCAGAAGCATCAAGAGACTCTAGATAACTAAGCATAACAGCATTCAAGGGATTACAAGAAATTTCTAGAGTAATACCAAGCCGAGTCAAGAGCCTAACTACTCTTTTCTCACAATCAAGAATGGCACTATTACTAGATAACCAGTCCATGCCTAAGATCAAACCATATCCCGAGAAGCCTAAGACAAAGGCATCACAACTAAACTCAACGCTGAGAATAGAGATTTTCAAACCCAAACAAACCATTGACAAGTAAGCGGAGCCCCCAATTGGATTTGAAACTACTAAGGGATCTTCTACCATACTAGTGTCCAGATGCAGAGATTCTACTAAGGCAGAGGAAATAAAAGAGTTTGATGTGCAGAGTCAAAAAGTGTACGAACTGGATGATCATAAAGATAGACTACACTTTCTACAGAAATATTACTACCTCTTTCTTGCTGAGGTGCCACTAGCGCATGAACCTGACCCCCTGAAGTGGATCCAGCTTTCTGTCCCTGCCCTTTCTTCTTTGGGCAGTCCTTAGCTTGGTGCCCAGTCTCTCCACAATGGAAGCAACCACCCATCTTCGCCTTTCTTTTCCGGCAGTCTTTTGATATATGGCCCACAATGCCACAGAAATTGCACCTTCTCTTCTCACGGGGTTTATTGTTCTTTCCTCCTTTCTTGAAGTTTGTTTTCTTTGCTTGTAGACCTTCTTTCTTCTCTTCCACCTTAGTTTCTTTCTTGCCGTGGTCTTCCTCATGTAGCAACGCCATGTCCACCAAGCTTTCATTAGTCGCTCCTGTGGATACATGGGTCATGGCAAGGCTGTGTAGAGGCTCATTCAACCCCTTGACGAAGCGAAGTGCCTTCTTGTGTTGGGTGTTTACTAAGTCTAACCCAAATCTGGCCGGCTGCTTAAACTGATTATCATATTCCCTGATCGTCATGCTTCCCCGTTTCATAGTTAGGAACTTTTCCATTTGCAGGCTCCTTTCTGCTTGGGAGAGGAATTTCATCTCAAACCTCATCCTGAAATCCTCCCATGTTTCCACCGCCCGCTGAGCATTGGTAACTTCCCACCAATAGGAAGCCTCATCCTTAAGCAACCATACCGCTAGTTGTATCTTTTGCCTGTCATCCACCCCAAAGATGACAAACAGATCCTCTGTCTCCTTTAGCCAGTTTCTTGCCCCTACAAAGGATTCTGTCCCATAAAAATCTTTTCCACCCATTGCCTTGCAGTCTCTACATGTTTTTGCGAAGGCATTTCCATGAGGTTGTGGAGGAGGAGGAACCGCGGCCACTGGAGGAGGGATGTCTGCTGGGCCCGCGCCATTGGCCCTTGCTTCTAAGTACCTCCTAAACCAGCCGGGAATCGGCACTCCTTCCGGGAGGTTAATGTCTCCAGACATGCTGAAACAGAAAGGGAAAAATTCAAAACAAAGGATAGAGAGAGAGAGATAGAGCACATGGCTTTGGAGGATTTTGTCTTTTATAAATATAACACTTTTTCTTGAAAAAACGCTTCTATAAATTTTCTTTTGAAAACAATTTCAAAAACTTTTATCTTGTCTGGTAAACCTATGCTCTGATACCAAGTGAAACACCCCACCTCCATTAAGGTCACTCACAAAGGGAATGCCTTAATTTTGGTGGAGGTTTATAAGTAAAAGCCACAGATAAACTCAAGACAGAGATAAATACACATATTTTAAACAGCAGAAACCAACAGACTTTTATTTATCAATACGTGTTCCAAAACATAACATTCCATAATTATCTCAAACTACTTCCATCATTACGACAACATAACTGTCTTGATTATTAAAGAAGCATAAAACAAAAATAAAATGACAAAAATCCCCATAGTGACATCCAAAGCCATAGTCCGAGTAAAAGAGACCCAAATCATACATCTACGTTCTTGGAGCTTGAACAGAGCCTGACTGAGCTGAGTTGTTTCCTCCCTGTGGACCTGGGGGGGATGAAAGGAAAGAAGACGAAAAGAAAATAGGGTCAGACATAAAGCCTGAGTAAATCTAGTAACTTTTCAGTATGTGAATAAGAAAAGGGCATGATAGATATATACTGAAAATAGGATAGTGTAACAAGCTAAGGGAGTATCGAATGTACTATCGCACCCATACTATATCTCTGCATCTACTTGAATTTACTCTAACTGGCACCCCATGGTAAGGGTGAAGTGATCCCCAACTTTATTTAAAGATCGGCTCCTACTCACGTTAACATGTGTCATACGGCCCCCAAGAATTGTAGATACCTATGCTGGTCCCACCATGGGGTGTATCAAGACCCATGGTGGCGGCCCCGACACAATTTCTAGAAGGCATAGGTTATACTGCTGGTGTCCCCAGTGCCCTGGTTGTCTTCTCCGAAGTGTGTGCACGCCCGCACTCCGTTAGACCTGCACTGTGCACCCACCGCCGTCGTTTGACCGCTTACAATCAGCCCAGTAATCGTGCCCCACCCTGCCTAGTTTCAGGGTACCGTTGATACCTAAATTGGGTTACTGCTGAAACGGGTCCCTCGTTACCAGGATTTTCTAGTCAAACATGTTAAGTGGTTAAGTGTCTGTATTTTCCTAACCCCCACCCATCAATTCTTGTTAACATGTTGAATTTGGTTAAGTGTTATAGTTGACTTAACCCTACCACCTGTCCTTAGCCTCTTAGGAGCACTATACCACTCACATTAGACAGGTACTGCTACGGTTGCTGGATATGTCGGTCGGTTCTGGGCAGGTTTACACCGTAGCTCAGTCTAACCTCGAGTCTTTATTGGGCTCAATGCTTAACCACCCACATTGGATAGGTATTGTTGTGACTACTGGACAGTCGGGCGGTTCCGGCCAGGTTTACATCACAACTCAATCCAACCTCGGGTTAAGCACGTCGTGTTTTCTAAATTTACATATTTTATTATTCCTCAAATGTATATATGTAAATGTCATATCTTTTATTCTTGGGCATAACAATTTATACCGCTTAAATGTCATTGTCATTGGCATGTGCCAAACATGCCAACATATATTTTCATGTTTTACACCCAATGTCATTACCCCCGTTTATACGTTCGCAACGTTATAACAAATGTTGGGCTCGACACAATTCAACCCAACTTTATAAGCATAAGAAAAGGGGAAATTAAGAACATGTAATATTTGACAACATATAAGGGTGTGTGGCGCATGAACTTGCAATTTAGCGAAACTAACATAAATGATGGGTCATGTGAACTTGCATTCAAATCAAAGTACAACTAAGTAAGTGACATATGAAATGGCATAGTTTAGGCTTACACAACTTGTGTTTAAATATGTTTAACTTGGCATAATATCAAACACATAACTAGCATGATGTATATTCACCTAAAAGGTCCAATTATAACATTTAATTCACATAGCCTATTTCAACATGAACTTGCATAGTTTATGAAACACAAACGATACTTAACATAGTTCCAATTTCACTTGCAAATAAACATGAACTCGCATGATTTATGAAACCCAAACGATGCTTAACATAGATCCAATTATACTTGCAAACAAACATGAAAGTGATAACATAGGCTTTGGGTCATGTAGACATAAAAGGTTTCAAGTCTAAATCATGTTTACATAAATTCTAATTTAGACTAAGGGAATATACATAGTCCATGCCATCGACATATACATAAAGGGATCAGTTCTATTCTTTTGCCACAAACTTGCAAGTGTCATATACAATTGTTCAATAGGCTTGCATCAATCAATTTATGCCACAAACGTCAATACACAAGTCATGATAGAATCATCAAAATACATAGAATTTTATACAATATAATAACATAATTCTATTTTCGTTCACATCGCAATTCTTATTCATATTCTGAAAGGTGACTGTTAGTCCACTTTGTGAACTGGGCAACACAAAGTCGAGATGTGAAACGTTGAAAAACTTGGAATGCATCATAGCGGATCGGATCGGAGAGATGTAGCGGATCGGATCGGAGAGATTTTGGCTGTTCGGATCGGAGAGCTGCTAATGTTTGAATCAAAGAGGCACTGCTGTTCGGTTCGGAAACCTACCTACTGTCAATCGGATCGGAGGGCTACATACTATCGGGTCGGAACGGAGCAGAGCAAAGTGGACAAGGACTTAGTTTTAGGTTAATCCGGGTCGGATCGGTTAACCCGATCCGAACCCCCTCTGCAGGCTCCTCCGATCCGAACCCATATTCCATACCACTTTCCCCCATGCTCGCCTGGTTATTCGGAGCGGTTATGACCAGTTCCAACCTACGAAAACCACTACTCTGATGCGCTGTCAGCACTAGAACCCATCCGAACCCGAGGATGATGGGATGGAAGACACGTGGATCCGATCTGGATCGGTTTCTGAGCAAATTCTCACCTATAAATACCCTGTCTGGAGACAATTAAGAGGATCTTCTTTTTGGCACTTGGAGAGTTCAACCACTTTCATAAACCGAATTCCAGCACTCCCGGATAATCCAAATTGTTTTTCAACATTTGTTTTGAAATAATTGAGTGAATGTATGTGAGTTGTGAGTGAAATTGAGTGAATATCTCATTGTAATTGCAACTCTATCGTCGAGAATAGTGATTGACAAGTGGACGTAGGCTTTTTAACGCCGAACCACTATAAATTCTGTGTCTCCATTTTACTTTTGATTTTATTTCATTCTGCTTTTAGTCAATTTGGGTGTTAGAACCACTTTTTGGTCTAACATTTTGGTGCTTTCACTGAGAATCATCTGAATTCTCTGTTTTTCGGGATTATCGTTCTACTTTTTGGACCGTTGAGTTCAAAGAAGTTAATCCTCAAGTTTTGACGCTCTTGAATATTTGTTGAATTGATTGTTGAAGAACTATGGCCAAAGGAAAAGGCAAGGAAGTTCAAACTAGTCGAGGAAATGGAGTTGGTGAAGATCAGCAAAATGCGGTCATGACAAGGTCTCGTGGACAGAGCTCAGCAGTGGAACGAACTGATGTAGGAAATCCGAACCGCACTCAAGGGGAGAGCTCCGATCCGATCCGGGTAGGAGAATCTGAAGCAGTGCATTCCCCCAACCTGAACCGACCCGAGCAACTCGCCCTACACCGACCCGACCTGGCTTTCCAGCTCCGACCCGAACAGGCTTCCCAGCTCTGACCCGACCCGATTTCCCATCTCCGAACCGACCCGTCACTTGGTGATGTTGGAACCTCTACTCGAGCCCCTACAAATGCTCCGACTCCAGCCACCAAGGTCAATGATCAGGTCAATCCATCCGCACCTATCACTCAAGGAGATTTCTCGCGCCTACTTGACATGCTTGAGAGTACTAGGGAGGCTATGAAAATCCACGAGCGCACCGATCTCATGATGCAAGAAAACATGAGACTCATGAGCAGGGAAATTAGCGAACTATGTAGACAGAGAACCCCATCCCCGGTTCGCCACACACCAATGGATCAGTCTTCTTCTTCCGAGGAAGAACGGCCCCGTGAAAGAAGGCCGCTCGAACGACCTTCGAATTTGGAGCAACAGACGTTCGGATCTTTAGGGTCCCGCGAGGATATTGCACGAGCACTAGGAACCAATGATCCAAGCTTGAGAGATCCTAACCATACTAATCCCACTCAGGGGCAAATGCTCCAGCCCCCTCCTCCCGAGATCGACCGGGAGCGTAGGGAACGAAGCAGAGCAGAAGCAGCTCAAAGAAGAAGGGCATCTCCTGAACAAGAGCCCAGAAGGAACCCGGATACCAAGGCCAGGGAGCCTGAACGGCCTCTAACTAATGCTGACGTACAGGCAATGGTACGCCAGATTATGTCCGAAAGCCGGAACTATACCAATGAAGATTATGGCATTGAGCGAAGCCATACTCCTTTCACTGACGACATCCTCAATTTTCAGTTTTCCCGACGTTTTAACCTGCCGCAGATGGACAAGTACAATGGGAGAACCGATCCGGGACAGCATTTGATGCGATACTCGTGGCTCATGAATGTTGCTGCTGCTCCTGACGCAGTGAAGTGTAAAGCATTCCCGATCTATTTAGAAGATGTGGCGCTGCTATGGTTTACCCGACTTCCCCCTCGTTCGATATCGAATTATAGGGAATTGAGCGAACGTTTTATGAATCAGTTCCGACTCCATACCCGAAAGTCTAAAAGTGTTATTGAATTATCAAGAATTAAGCAGGCGTCAGGAGAGTCTTTGAGGTCATATCTCGACCGTTTCAACTTAGCTGTGACTGAAGTTAGTGACCCGCATGAGCCCACCATCTTGATGGCTTTGATGGAAGGAGTCGATCCTGACTCCGAGTTTGGAGATTACCTTTCTGGGAAGACACCCTCCACGAGAGAGTTATTCTATGAAAAGGCCGATATTCACTTAAGACGAGAGGAGGCCAGGGCAAACCGAAAGAGAAAGTCTGGAGCGGCTTCAAAAGAAAATGTTCAGAGTAATGTCGCCGTGAAGCAGTCTGGAGAAAGTTCCGAAAAAGTTGAAGTGAATGTGGGAAACAAGAGTGGAAACGACAATTCTGGAAACGGGGGCAACAACAATAACCGTAACGCGAATGGTAACAGAAGAAATAGAAATAGGGGAAGTGATCCTAACAAAAGACCCCGATTCCAGACTTATGAGAATTATACACCGTTGAACGACACTCTGGAGAACATTTACTTGGATACATACAATGTTTTGCAATATAAAAGACCGCCACCTCGTGACTCAACGGAGAAAGAAATGGCAACTGGAAAGTTTTGTTTGTTTCATGGAACTCATGGGCATTCAACCAATGAATGTCGACATTTAAGAGACGTGATTGAGAAGCTGCTGCGCGAAGGGAAACTGGATGAATATAAGGTTGCCCCGAGGGACAGGGGTAAGGAGAGCAGGCTCCAAAACAGATTCAGTCTGCTCCCAAGCCTACAGCGCAGCAGAAAGGCAAGGGAATTGTTATCAACTCCATAGTGGGTGGACCCCACCCAGCAATCCACAGTTTTAGAGCAATGGATCAATATGTAAATGCTGCCAAGCACGTAGATGTGGATGAATGTGATGATTTGGAAGATACCGCCCCCATAAAGCAACAGAAGACAATGTTTGACGATGTGGTATTCCGTAGCAGAGATAATACTGGGATCCAGTCACCCACTGATGATCCATTGGTCATTACTACCACCATTGGGCCGGCCTTGGTTCATAAGGTGTTAGTAGACAACGGAAGCTCTGTTAATATTTTATTTAAAAAGTCGTTCGATCAGATGAAGCTTGAATCCGAAGATTTGAAGCCATGCGAAGGTTAGATCCGAGGCTTCAACGGGGCGTCAACAGCTCCAATGGGGTACATAGAATTGCCCGTAACCTTGGGGCAAGGAGAACGCCGAACAGTACGGATGCTTCAGTTCGTAGTGTTGGACGTAGATTCGCCTTATAATGCATTTTTGGGAAGGCCTGCCCTTGCTGAGTTCAGGGCTTGCATCGCCCCTTGGTGTTTATTGCTTAAGTTCCCAACTGAAGCCGAAACTGGAGTAATGAGAGGGGATCAAGTCTCCGGACGGGCCTGCTATGTTGCCGAATTAAAGATGTTGATGAAAGGACTTAACATCGAGAGTAAAGATGCCTCGCCTCCTCCAAAGGAGGGCTCGGCGTAGCAATTAGAGGGATCGGCCCCGAAGGAGTTGCCCAAAGGAAAGCCTGAAGACCTGGATCCCAGAAAAGACGAGGAACCAGGGACTAGAAATGCAACTCCTAATGAAGAGACAGTGGACATTCCCATTGACGAAGCTGATCCAACAAGAGTTTTGAAGATTGGATCCCAGTTGGATCCACGTCGGGCCAAAGAACTAGCTGACTTCCTGAAGGCAAACTTGGACGTGTTTGCCTGGACCCACGCTGACATGTGTGGGATATCGCCATCCATCATAAGTCACTCACTAAATGTAAACCCGAAACACCCGCCTATAAAGCAAAAGAGACGTATGTTGGGCCCAGAGAGGTCGACTGCTCTGAAAGAAGAAGTGGAGAAGCTGAAACAGAACGGATTTATTAGAGATTCGACATATCCCGACTGGATATCGAATCCCGTCTTAGTAAAGAAGCCGAATGGAAAGTGGCAGACTTGCATTGATTTTTCAGATTTGAACAAAGCTTGCCCGAAAGATAGTTTCCCACTCCCAGGATTGACCAGCTTGTAGATTCAACAGCGGGACACGAACTTCTTTCTTTCATGGACGCGTATTCCGGGTACAACCAAATTCCTATGCACGTGCCAGATCAAGAACACACGAGCTTCATTACAAATTTGGGGTTATACTGTTACGTGGTCATGCCGTTCGGATTGAAAAACGCCAGAGCCACTTATCAGCGCTTGGTGAACAGAATGTTTTATAATCAAATAGGGAAGACTATGGAAGTTTATGTGGATGATATGCTTGTCAAATCGAAACAGTCCTCCAGCCATACGCAAGACTTGGCAGAAATGTTTGGTATCCTGCGAAAGTATCGGATGAAGTTGAATCCTTTGAAATGTTCATTTGGAGTGGCATCGGGAAAAATTTTAGGCTTCATTGTGAGCTCCCGAGGAATTGAAATCAATCCCAGCCAAATAGCAGCGATTAGAAACACTGAAGAGCCGAGGAGAATTAAAGACGTCCAAAGTCTTGCGGGGAAAGTAGCTGCGTTGAGTAGGTTTATCTCCAAAGCCACGGACAAATGCGTCCCGTTTTTTGATTTGATTAAAAGGGGAAAGAAGAGCTTCGAGTGGACTCCGGACTGTGTTAAGGCCTTTCGAAATTTATTGGAATTGTTAGAAAAACCACCGATTTTGTCAAAGCCAGTGGACCACGAAGAATTGTTTGTTTACTTGGCAGTTTCGGCTCACGCTGTTAGCACAGCCTTGGTTCGAGAAGAAGACAAAGTGCAAAGGCCAGTATATAATGTAAGCAACAAATTGGCAGCGGCAGAACGCAACTACCCAAAGATTGAGAAGCTCGCTTACAGCCTCCTAATTGCCTCCCGAAAACTTCGTCACTATTTCCAAGCACATCCAATAACCATATACACTGACCAGCCTCTGAGGCAGGTGTTGCAGAGACCCGAAGCATCGGGATGGTTGATCAAGTGGAATATTGAATTAAGTCAGTTTGATTTAAATTTTCAGCCACGAAGGTCGATCAGGGGGCAAGCTCTGGCAGACTTTATAGCAGAATTCACCATCCCAGAGGAGGAAGTAATCGATGACAGAGTGGTCAAGTCCGAAGATGAGTTAAAGATAGATCCATGGAAGCTATACACAGATGGAGCCAAGAACGACCGAAGGTCCGGAGCTGGAATCGTCTTAGTTACTCCTGAAGGACGGTCGTTATATTACGCTCTACGATTAGAATTTTCGGCGACTAACAATGACTCTGAATACGAAGCCCTGATTGCCGGGCTGAAGCTTGCTAAAGACCTCGGAATAAAAATGTTGGACATATTCTACGACTCCAAAATCGTTGTTTGCTAAGTGCGAAAGGAATTTGTGGCTCGGGGACCTCGACTCATCGCCTACCTCGGGAAAGTGGAAAAGCTGTTGAGCAACCTGGAGCGGTACAGTATAACGCATATCCCAAGAGCCGAAAACCAGAAGGCAGACAGGCTGGCAAAGCTAGCTAGTTCCGACAATCCAGAAGAAACTGAAATAATTCCAATTGAAACGTTGGAATCGCCAAGCTTAGAGTCGATGGAAATTGAGTTCGCTTTCGAAGCGGAACCGGAGAAGGAGTCGTGGATGACCCCAATTAAGAACTTCCTTAAGAATGGGACACTCCCATCAAAGAAGAGTGAGAGAAGGGCTATAGTTCGCAAGGCTACCAGATATGTCCTACAAGATGATACTCTTTATAGGCAAGGATTTTCTATGCCCCTGTTACGATGTATAGCACACGACGACATCAAACGGGTACTAAGAGAAGTACACGAAGGTGAGTGTGGAGATCATACAGGAGGTTAGACTTTGGCGAAAAAGATATTGCGTTATGGATACTTCTGGCCCACAATTAATAAAGATGCAGCTGATTATTCACGACGCTGTGATAAGTGCCAGAGATTCGCCAAAATCCCCAGAGCACCGTCGACTCAACTCAAATCGATGGTGAGTCCTTGGCCTTTTGCCACGTGGGGAATTGATATCATCGGAGTTCTACCAATTGCTAAAGGAGGGGCGAAATATGCAATAGTTGCTGTGGACTATTTTACGAAGTGGGTGGAAGTTGAGCCCCTAACCAAGATTACGGCGAGGAAGGTGATAAGTTTTGTGGTTAGAAATATTATATGCCGATTCGGGATCCCAAGAACCATTATAACTGATAACGGAACCCAGTTCGATGGTGCTGAATTTAGAAATTTCTGCCAGAAATATAAGATCGACAAACGGTATAATGCGGTTGCTTATCCGCAGTCGAACGGGCAAGTAGAAGCAATAAACAAAGTTATAAAATCCATCCTCAAGAAACGGTTAGAGCGCGCAAAGGCAAAATGGGTTGACGAATTGCCCTTAGCTTTGTGGGCATATCGAACAACATTTAAGACAGCTACTGGTCATACCCCTTTCTCTGTCTCTTTTGGTTCAGAAGCAGTAATCCAGTAGAGCTTGAAGTTCCTTCCCACCGGGTGACGTATTATGACCCGATGATGAATCGGGCGCTCTTACTCGAGTCTCTTGATGAAATCGAAGAAAAAAGGGACGAAGTAGATTTGTGCGCGGCAAGACATCGACGTCAGATGGCACGCTATTACGACAAAAAAGTTCGCCTTAGGACTTTTGAACCAGGAGATTTGGTGCTAAAAAGAATCTTTCCATCCCTTCCTCACCTCGGTCCAAAATGGGAAGGACCCTTTGTCATCCAACAGAAACTTGAAACAGGAACCTTCAAGTTAACGACCGTAGATGGCGAAGAGGTACCTAGAGCATGGAATGCCCAGCACTTGATGCAATATTTGGATTAGAAGTGTTGTACACTCTGCTATTTTTCTTATGAACTCTGTAAAAAAGGCAAGACTTGCCTTAGGAAAGTCTGATGATATGAATAAAAAACTATAAAGTGGATGTAGGCTACGACTTAGCCGAACCACTATAAAAATATCGTGTGTCATTTACTTTCATGCATTATATATATATACCTTCATCTACTATTCTGTTGCGATTATGGAATATAAGATGATTTAAAACCTGAAAGGTTGAAAACAGTTTATACGCAAGAAAAAGCACAACGACTATTTGTGCGATAAGACATAAAAGAATGGGAAAACGACATTCTTAACTCTAACTCTCGAGAATTGAGAGAGAGTATAAAAGGACGGGAGGACGACGTCCTCTAAGGCGTGAAGGTGCACCCAGACAAGAGACCGTCTCAGTAAGAACTCTAACCTGAATATAAGACAGGAGAGTATAAAAAAAAGCCAGAAAAAATGATAGGCATTGACGACACAGAAAATGCAATCCCGTCAGAAAATCGGGGACATTCAGACTACTTGATTAAGTCTTGAATAGTTTTTTTTGAGATCGACTGGGGGCATATATGTATACACATATTTCCCCCTACCATAACTCCATTACACAACTATAGTAAGACATGCATTCTTACATAAGTGTAAAACTAATGGCTAACAGACATTGCAGAAAATGAATTATTTTTTATTTACAAATGAATGAATTTGTACAGGAAAACAGTCAAAAAGAAGATGCAAGGGCCACCCTCATAGCAACAATTATTGGTCAACCAAATGCTAAAATAATGCAAGACAGCCCACTACTTAGACTTCGAAGGAGGCTTGGACTTCTTGGCGGCTTTCTCCGCATTCTTCGCC
Source organism: Allium sativum (assembly GCA_030737875.1). Classification (NCBI taxonomy): domain Eukaryota; kingdom Viridiplantae; phylum Streptophyta; class Magnoliopsida; order Asparagales; family Amaryllidaceae; genus Allium; species Allium sativum. The sequence goes on along the minus strand of CM060916.1, from coordinate 784,404,716 downwards.
TCTTTTTCGGCCTCTGTCAAGATGCCCTTTGATTTTTTCTTTCCTGAAGCTGAGATGTTGGAATCGGTTGACTTCTTCCCGGAGGGCGGAGCGCTAGAATCAAGAGAAGACTTTTTAGCGAGTTCCTTTGTAATAGATCTAGTTGAAAGCTTAACAACTAACCTTGATCCCGCATCCACAACTGCGAGAGGCTTGAGACTTTCAGGGTCTAAGTCTTCAGCTTTTAACTGCAAGCGTTTATCTTGGTCAGCTTTCATTGCAGCCAAAGTAACATCATCTGCACTTTTCGACTCCCCGACTACTGCCACCTCTGGATCTTCCTCATGTCCTCCGTCGCCGCAATCATCCTTTAAGGCGGCTATCATTTCTTCATCACGAGGAGTGTCAGCCTTAGACGGTTCGCTTCCTTCTCCCAAATCTATAGTAGCAGCCTTGTCCTTTCCCCCTTTTTCCTTCTCCGTAGGCTCCGCCCCAGAGGCGGTTCCCTGAGTCACATCTGTCTTTCCGGATGGCTCAATACCTACAGAGTGAGAAGCAACAGTTATCAACTCAGGAGAAAATAATGGGTTTTTCATCGATTGCTCAATCACGTGGCGAAAAGTAGAGATAGCCCTGAAGAATTGAGGAGAAAATGTAGAGATATCTTCCGAAGACTTCTCGGCAGGGGTAACTGCTGTCTCCGATGCCGTTTCGGGAATAAGGGATAGCAGAGTTGTTCGAGGGATCCCCAGGTTTTCAGGATCATACCCCTCTACTTCAGAAGTTGCGGGGGCAGTAGAAGAGGAACCAGCCTCGGGAACGTTCTTTTGCTTAGTCCTCCGCCTCTCTTCTTCCATAGCATCAGCAATGAGGCGGCGCCCTTCAGCTAGGCGTTCTGGCTCATCATCCCTTAAATATTTCTCCATCAGCTTGTCCTCATCAATGGAATCAACCTTGAGCTCCTCTTTCTCCCACTCAACGATCTGACTCCATACTTGGACTAGAGTAGATGGATAATCCTCAATCCAAGAAATGTTCCGGCGACGGATGATATGTGCAAAGAATTCAATCATTAATTCGCCGAAACCCTGAATCTCTGCCTCCGCCTCTGACAATTGTTTGCGGGCCTCCTCAGCGGATTTGATAGCACATTCGACGTTACCCTCCGCCAGGGCAGCTCTGTTCTCCGCATCCATTAACTTAGAATCCAAGTCAGCATTTTTCTTTTCTATCTCAGCATTCCTCCTTGCTAACTCGGCATTTTTCCGTTCAAGGTCAGCGTAAGCAAGGCGCGTTTTAGCGGCATCTGACTTAGCATCTTCAGCTTGCTTTTTTAACTCAGAACGCTCTTGAGTGTGAGATTCAAGCAAATCATGGTAACGTTTTTGCATATCTTCAAATTGTTGTTTGAAGCTAGTAGCATCCCTTTGAGCAACAACAAGCTGGGCCTGTGTGTCCTCCAAATCTTTTCCTAGATTCTTTAAGGCCTTTGCATCGTCTTCCGCAGTTTTTTGCATCGAATCAGCATTCGTGATTAGAGTACGAATGATTCTGGAAAGGTTGCGTGAATATTTGAACATTTCAGAATACTGTTTTTCGACCGCATCTATCTTTGCTTTGGCCTCATATGCCCACCTGGAAGAAATAGGCTCGAGGGCAGATAAAAAAGTCAAGTTCTCGAAGTAATGTTCGGGAAATTGCTCCTCCAAGTACGCCCGCTTGATTGCAGTTTCAGCATCTAGTGGTGGAGGGGCGGGGATCGTCAACTCAGTATCCCTGTGCGTGGAGGATTCAATGGTCTCTTTATCTGTTCTAGGCCGTTTAGCAGAGACCTTGCGTTCACTTCGCGACTCAGTATCTTTTGGCGGACTTCTCTCCCTGCTGCGCTTTTCTTGGGAAGAGGTGGAGTCTTTCGGTTGCGGCCTGTCCTCTTCCCGACGACCTTGGTAACCTTTATATCTCTCTGGGTCCGTCCGAACAGGAGAGCGAGAACGCGAGGTTCGAGAGCGATAGGGTTCATAAGGCCTTCTCTCCTCCCTACTGCGATCGTCGCGGCGATCATACTCAGTATCATAAGGTGGATTAGACATGCTGCGGCGGAGTTTCCTGATATCATAGTAAGATCGGGACATCGTGCCTGCACAATAAGACAAATGAAATTCATGATCAATATTTTCACAAAGAGAAAGATGCAATGAGTGGTAATGTTTTTGTGTAAAGTGTGTCGGCGGGCTCTTTGGCCTTAGCAGGAGTGGTCTCTTCAGAAGAGGTGAAAACTAAAGGATCCTTCCTAAAATCCTCTGAAGTGTATATAGTTTCAGGTAAGGGGAGATCCCCCAAACCCTGAAATAATGGGTCATCGGTACTAGGGACATCTCCCTCGGAAGCATCAATTGGCGACTCTTTGGAAGACGTTGACCTTTCTAGAGAAATGGCATCCTCAGGAACAGTGTACCCTTCGCGATGCTTTTCGGCCAAGTTAGCCAATTCATCATCTTGAGTAGAAGATGGAGAGGGTAAAATTTGAAGTGGCACTGTAGGAGCTCCCGAACCTTCCCCTGTCTCTGGAACTACATCCACTGGAGGAATATATACGTATGGAGCCGTCCCATGACCAATACTACGAGTAACAGATAGCAACCCATGAAAATGAAGATATTCGTCCTTAAGGACTTCATCAATAGTCAAGAACTTCTGATCGCCATTAAGGAGCTGGTGCATCCGGTCAAAGAATACTTGGTCTGATATTTGTTTTGGGTTATCGACTGCAAACAAAAGAAAAACGAGTTAAGGTGATGACTTGAATGTATAGAACCGAGATTTAGAAAACCAGTGCTTTACTTGATTTCGTCCACCTCCTAGCACACACTGGTTGTCACTTCACATAAAACCATTCCAGCCTGGAATCTCCAGCTTTACTACTGAATGGCGCTGAAATTATCTTCCTCTTAGGGATAGACTAAAAATAGCAGAAAGAAGGAGTCTCTCGAGTCTGATGCTTGAATTTGTAAAAGAAATGAACGTCATCAAAAGTAAGCTCTATGCCTAAGATCTCACGGTATGCTACATATAAGGTGTATAAGTAAGCATAAGAATTAGGGTGCAGCTGCATGGGGGCAACCCGCATTTGTCTTAGAAAATCGACGATGAAAGGAGAAAATGGAGGGATAGCACCAACCATGCACATCAACCGAGTAATTGCCATATACCCTTCTGGAGGGTGGTGGGGACGGTCAGTTTTCGAAGGCACCAGGGTGTCCCTTTTTAGTATTCCGTATTTTAAACAAATTCGGATAAGTCTGTCGTTGTCGATTGTTGATTCAACAGAATCTTGGGGTGATTCCAGTATGACAGCCGATTCAAACTCATCTGGAGCTCGGTCGTCACCAATCCCTCCTTCCTCTCAAAACCTAGAGAAACTTCACCCTCTGAAGACACATTGTCACTTTCGCGATTTCCAACCTCGTAGTCAGAACCCTCATCATTCCATTCTGGATCCGAGGGAGAAGATATGTCCTTGAGAGTAACTTTTTTGGATGTCTCCGGGGCCTCTTTCTTCTCAGCAAGTCTAGAAGAGCGTCTGGTTCTCATGGTCACAAAACTATTGAAGAAGCAATAGCATAGGTTAGAGTAAATTAGCCCGTATCCCCCCGTGCAAGTGTGCAAACTATAGTGTAAACAGTGTATGCGGAAAGTGTAAAGTTAATATTTGAAAGTGCGACGCAAAATTTTGGCAAAGTAATAAGGGTCAAGGCAGTTCTTGATGTCCAGTTATGTTCGCAAGGCACTATCCTAACTGTCCATTAAGTTGAAGATTATGCCAAGAGTTGATTGGGCCAGTTAAACGAGTTTTTATGCATTAAGATGGATTGCCCTTCGGTTCGGTTCGGGCGCATTCATTGGGATCGGATCGGGGGCGTAGCCTCGTCTTGGGCTCGGATAAACTTTGAAACTCAGAAATCAAAATCGGATCGGCTCGGAGGTAGATTCCCCTAACGGTTCGGATTGGATCATGTAGTCATGCCTCTCCTCCTTTATCTTACAGTCCGACCCGACCCGGTTAGGTGAGCTCCATTCCCCCTTCTTTAACTACTTGCTCCGACCCGATCCGACCTTCTGGACTTCTTTTCCTTTTCCCTTTCTCTACTTGCCCTGATCCGATCCGACATTCAGGACTTCTTTTCTTTTTCCCTTTCTCCACTTGCCCCGACCCGATCCGACATTCTGGACTTCTTTTCTTTTTCCCTTTCTCCACTTGCCCCGACCCGATCCGACATTCTGGACTTCTCTTCTTTTTCCCTTTCTCCACCTTCCGTACTCCACCGCCCGAACCGACTCCCTATGATCTTCTTCTTCCTCCTTTTTGGCCTCAAACCACAACTCCCTCTTCCAACGCCTCAAAGTAGCAACGAAGCCACCAACGACAATAACGAAGGAAGAGGAGACTGCGGCGTGGAAACCACGTCCAGATCGGTCGAATTGACCATCAGTTTCAATTAAAACTTGTTATCACGAAACCAATCAAGGATTCAAACCTACCGAGGTGTATAAATGGAAGATTCGCGCAAGAATTGTAAAAAAAATCTTTCTCTTTTGAATTCTGGAGTTCCGAAGCAGAAATGGTAAAACGATAAAGTAAAAAGAAAATGGGAAGGAAGTGAAGGCTGAGTTTATATAGAAAAACAGGGTGACTATTCGTCTCCCCGTTCGGATCGGTTTGACAGCCCAGTAACGCAGCGTGGCCCAATAGTCCAATACGAAATAGAAGAAGAAGGGGATCCGTTCGGGTCGGAGTCCGAACCGAACAGGATGTCATATCTCAGCTTGGCATATGAATAAATTTAAAATTTAAAGAAGAGAATGAAAGCACGAGGAAAGTCAAAGGAAAGATTACCTAGCAGGCGATATGCAGTGATAATCAAAGCATGCTTCGTTTCCAACAGGAGCATCCTTTGAGGGGGCAAAATGTTAGCCCACTTTGTGAACTGGGCAACACAAAGTCGAGATGTGAAACGTTGAAAAACTTGGAAAGCATCATAGCGGATCGGATCGGAGAGATGTAGCGGATCGAATCAGAGAGATTTTGGCTGTTCGGATCGAAGAGCTGCTAATGTTTGAATCAAAGAGGCACTGCTGTTCGGTTCGGAAACCTACCTACTGTCAATCGGATCGGAGGGCTACATACTATCGGGTCGGAACGGAGCAGAGCAAAGTGGATAAGGACTTAGTTTTAGGTTAATCCGGGTCGGATCGGTTAACCCGATCTGAACCCCCTCTGCAGGCTCCTCCGATCCGAACCCATATTCCATACCACTTTCCCCCATGCTCGCCTGGTTATTCGGAGCGGTTATGACCAGTTCCAACCCACGAAAACCACTACTCTGATGCGCTGTCAGCACTAGAACCCATCCGAACCCGAGGATGATGGGATGGAAGACACGTGGATCCGATCCGGATCGGTTTCTGAGCAAATTCTCACCTATAAATACCCTGTCTGGAGACAATTAAGAGGATCTTCTTTTTGGCACTTGGAGAGTTCAACCACTTTCATAAACCGAATTCCAGCACTCCCGGATAATCCAAATTGTTTTTCAACATTTGTTTTGAAACAATTGAGTGAATGTATGTGAGTTGTGAGTGAAATTGAGTGAATATCTCATTGTAATTGCAACTCTATCGTCGAGAATAGTGATTGACTAGTGGACGTGGGCTTTTTAACGCCGAACCACTATAAATTATATGTCTCCATTTTACTTTTGATCTTATTTCATTCTGCTTTTAGTCAATTTGGGTGTTAGAACCACTTTTTGGTCTAACAATGACTATACTTACAACGAATGCAGAATCTTGAATTCTGGATTCTGAATTCTGAAATTGGAATGCGCTCCTTTGGGTTGACTAACGTTGCATTGAAAACTTTTGATTTAAACTTTAAATCTTCTTCTTAGTTTGAATCGTCTCTAGGCTTTTCTCTTGACGGCTATGTTCAATTCCTCCCTAGCAGCATGACGACTCCTTTCTCATATTTTTGTGTGAATTTTCAGTTAAGAGTTAGGGTGTATTTATAGATTTTTAAGTTGTTTTGAGCCTTCAGATGAAGATAGGAGGAATCTACGCCATTCAAAATTCAGAGAGCCAATCAAGAGGTGACACGTCAGCCCTAGTGACACACAGGACCTCAGAAATTCGAGCCAGAGTCAGACCTGGCCAGCCAGGTCGACCAGCCAGGTCGACACCCAGGTCGACACTATGGTCGACCTGGGGGGGACCAGGTCGATACTGTGGTCGACCTGGGGTGACCAGGTCGACTCCATGGTCGACCTGGTCTCTGGGCGGGAATTTTCCCACCCAGCCCAGTTTGAACCTGAATTTCGAATTTTGAATTTAAAACTGAGCTGTTTGAGTTTAAATTTGATTCTGAAACTTCCGAAGGCCATAACTCCTTCATACGGAGTCTGATTCACGCAAACTTGGATTCTATCTCAAGCAGAATTTCGAGACGAACGCAATGGCGTAACCTGTTTCCCTTAATTCTTTCATTTAGAATTAATTATACTTTAATTTGTGAATCTTAGCGTTATAGAATTCTCGGGGTGTTACAGGCGTGCTCGCCCTTGCTCCTCAAGAACACCAAGATATCGCCAACAAATACTACCACCAGCTTATTTAGGAACTCCCTAAATACCCAGACCATCAAATCAACAAAATACGTTGGTGCATTGGTTAGCCCAAAAGGCATAACCAGACACTCAAAAAATCTGTTAGGAGTCCTAAAGGAAGTCTTATCTATGTTATCATCCGCCACCCAAAGCTAGTGAAACCCTTTAGCAAAATCAAACTGCGAGAAAACTAAAGTGCTTACCAACTAATCAAACAAGTTATCTATCCGAGGGAGTGGGTGTCAATTCTTCTTTGTAAGCTTGTTCAATTCCCTGTAATCTACACATAACCGAAGGGAGCCGTCTGCTTTAGTCTCAAAGACTAATGTGCTTCTCACTCAGAAATACTCCATCTAATAAACCATTTCTCTAACAACTCACCCACATGCTTACTAAGCTACCTCCTCGCCCTCGGAGCCATGTAGCGCACTAGCAATGCAACAGCTTAGCATTCTCCACCAAGTATATCCTAAAATCAATCTTGTGCCTAGGAGGTAGCCCTCTCACCTCCTCGAATACGTCTGGAAAGTCTCTAACTACGGACTCCAAACTGAGATCATCTACAGAAGCATCTAGGGAATCCAAGAAATTGAGCATGACTAACCCTCGTAGGTTGCTGTAAATCTCGAGAGTCCTACCATGGCACGTCAAAAGCCTCACAACTCTCCTTTCGCAGTCAAGGATGGAGCCACGCATGGCTAGCCAATCCATCCCTATAATAAGCCCGTAACCCATGAAACCCATTACATATGCATCACAATCAAACTCGACACCAAGAATAGAAATCCTAAACCCCTACACATCATAATTAGGTGAGTCGTACCTCCTATGAGGTTTGAGATAACTACTGGACCAAAACTATTGAAGTATCTAGGTGCAGACTATCAACAACAAAACTAGATATAAAAGAATGAGAAGCATCGGAATCGAACAAGGTCCTAATAGGGAAGTTGAAAATAGAAATTAAACCTTCTACAGTGACATTCCGACTTTTGTCCTGACTGCAACCACTGGTCTGAGCCGCCTTAAGCATATGAACCTGCGCTCTGAATGAACCTGTTGCATGTCCCTCCTCTGAGGGCACTACCTACTATAATGTCTCATTTGTCCGCACTAAAAGAAATCACCGTTCTTAGCTGTCTTCTTGCAATCTTTTACGAAGTGCCCCATTATGCCACACCATGGCACTTCAATTCCTTCTTGATTTGTGCTTTATCTGATTTCTCTCCCTTTTTCATTCCTTCTTTCTTGGGCTACCACTTTTCATTTCCAAAACCTGTTTTGGTTACCTCAGCCTTAGCCTCATGTGTACTCTACTTCCCATCCTCGTGCATAAGGGCCACCTCCACCAGAGCCTCAAAAGTTGCACCCATAGGATTGTGCGTCTATGCTAGTCCTTGAAGGGGTAGTTCAACCCCATCGCAAACCTAAAAGTCGTCTAATGTGCAGTATTAACCAGATCTAAGCCTTTGTCAACTCATTAAAGTTGTTCACATATTGCTTTACTGATATATCACCTTGTCTCAGACTCAAGAATCTTTCCAATTGCACCCTTTCTTCAACTTGTGATAAAACTTTTTCTCAAACTTATCCATGAACTCATCCCATATCCCTGTTCCGCCTCTTCCACTTCTCACAAGTACAACAACTCTCCTTTCGGTTGCCAGGCGGCCAACTGAATCCTCCTCCTGTCGTCAAGCTCTAATAGTACAAATACACGATTGTTCTCTATAAGCCAATTACGAGAATCAACAAAACTCTCTGATCCAAGAAATGCCTTAATGCCCAAAGCAGAAATATCCTTACAGAATTGAGAAAAATTAACCACTGGACTCGGTGGGACTACTGCAGCTACAGCTGGAGGTAGGGCATTTCCTTGCCCTTTCGGCAGGCGTCGTAGCTTCAACATACCTGCGGAACCGTGTCGGGATGGGAACACCCACCGGAAACCTGGGATCCCCAGACATTCTGAAAAAGGAAAAAAAGACAAGAATTTAAAAAGTAATCAAGCGAATATTGCAGTTGACTTGACAGGATATTTTCCAAAATCAAGTTTTACTTAGGAATACTTTACTTTTGAAAACGCATTTTCGAAAAAATTTCTCTGATCTTGTAAATTTAGGTTCTGATACCAAATGAAGCACCCCCACACCCCTTAACGTCACTCATATAAGGATGCTCTAAGGTTTATGCAACACTTAAGTATAAAGTAACAATACAGTGACTAAAATTCATAAGATATAAATATAAAACACAGTGGAAATTTTAAAACAACATTTAATAAAGTAAGTCAAATCACAGTGGTTATTACATTTCCAAAGTACCAAATAGTCATCAACATAAAACCAAATACACTATCACATGGAAAACCCTAATATCACAGTACATAAGTAAAACCACCCTTCTCAATGTCAACCCAACAATCAAAAAATGAGAAATGAACCAATACATGAGTTTGAAATAAGTTTGAATCCAAGTTGAACTGAAAAATCAAAAATCATTGTTGTGACCCTCCACCCTGCGAACCTTGGGAGGAAAGAAAGAGAGAAGGAGAAAACAAACTAGGTCAGACATACGTCTGGTGAGTTCTAGCAATTTCTAGCATGAACATAAATTAAGAAAGCATTAGATAGATAAACGTTTCTAAGGACATAGGACATAAAAGTATAAGGACAATAAACAAAGTTAAGCACGAATAAAGATGGGATTCTCATTCATATCTAAGCTTGCTACACCAACTTACCAAAAATATAACAATTAGGCTTTACCTAGTTTATGCCCATCGATCGGCTCTTATAACCACAATATGATAACCTATGCCAGCTATAGAACTTGGGGTTATCAACCCTGATCCCATCAACTAAAAGGACATAGTCGTTAATCGCCTACATTACAGCGGCTAATTTTCCACGATCGGCATGATGTACGCTCATCATCCCGCCAGAACATCCCCATACCCACCTCGTTTGGACCTCTTAGAATCCAGTGCAATAAAGAGTGCCCTTGCCTCTACCTATTGTGAGACCTCCATGGATGATAATAGGGATACTTCCTGATACGGGTCCTCAGCCAAATATGCATTTGACACAAGTCACCCATAGACTTGGTCCCCATTTATTTTTCTATCAGACCACTTATTTACCCTCAATCACCCCTACGCTACTGGAACTGATCTAAACTATGAGCCACTTATTTCCTCAACCATCCTTACGTTGCCAGAATGGACTCCCACTACAATTTTATTATGTTATTAGGCCTCTTATTTTCCCAATCATCCCCATGCCGTGGGAACAGACCTAAACTACGAGCCACTTATTTTTCCCAATCAACTCCACGCTGCCGGAACGGACTCCACTACCTTAGCTTATTAATTTTACCTTTTATTTAGCTTAACACAATTATTAATAAGCCCAATGTAACCTCATGTTATATTTCTGGGCTGTATTTAACATTCCTAATTAATGTTTATCCATTTATACAAACCCAAGCCCATGTTAATTAGCGTCCAACTAAGTTAACATATTCTAGTTTATATGTTTGCATGTTCTCCAATCACATATTAAGTTTTATCCCCAATTTACAGTCCAGTATTGATTATAATATTTAATCGGTTCTAACATGCCTAACTATTCCTTTTTACTCAATTTCAGTATTATTCTAATTTTAATGCAAAATAACGATAAAGGCTCTCTTTAGGCCTAGGCTCGGCGCTAAAATAAAAAGAGAAATGGTCTAGTCTACTTGCAAGGCCTAGACTCCAAAAAAAAAAAAATAGGGCACAGCCCGAACTGTAAATTAAATCACAACAGAGAAGAGGATAGGAGAAGAAGAATTACTTATAAACAGTGAATAACTGGAAAGAAATAGGCATATATAGTAAATAAATTATAGTAACTTTACAGAAAAACCAAACGCATAAATACTGTAAACTTTAATTTTGAAAATTAAAACTACGTAACTGTCTAAATTTTTCTACATAATTTACTAATCTTGAAATCACATAAAAACTCATAGATCTGACGAAGAGAGCTTCCCCGTTGCTTTTCTTATTCCAGCAGAACCTCCACTTATATAAGCATTTATAAAAATAAATATTAAAATCATAGAACTTCTTTGTCCTCATAATAAATTAATTATTTGGCACTTCCTAATTTTGAGGATAGGCCTGAGGAAGAAGAAGACAAAAAGAATGGATGTGAAGAAATGAGAGAGGCTCTGCTGGTTTACTTATAGGGTTTACTAGGCATCCTCAGCCGTCCAAATTAGGTTTAAATCTGGGTCAGCCATGTCACTAGAACAATCAAAAAGTGTCACATCAGCCTCAGGTTCAAACTGAACCAATAAATCTAAGCCATATCAGAAAACAACGGTGTAAAAAATTATAACATTCATCAAAGAAAACGTGCGCACAAGGGCACACACGTACAAGCTTGTTGGGTCAACCCAACCACGCCTTGGGTCAACATAGGGTTGACCTAAGGACTTATGGGTCAACACTAGGTCGACCCAAGTGGGAATGGGTCGTCCCACTTGACTGTTTCATTGTATATTTTTTTGTTTTTTTCTCGTTTTTAGCTTATCTTCTTTAATTCATAAATTATTCATTTTAACTTCGTTTTTAGCAAACTAAGTGTCTGTTTTCATCAGAAAATTACAATGGACCCAATGGTACTAGTCCTGTTATCCAATTATGAAGTTTATTCTGATTAATAATTAGTTTATTACCCTTTTCTATTTAATTATTATTTATTAAAATTCGGAGTGTTACAATTTGAGTTTACTTATGTTGGAATTCCAGACTAGCCTGAGCGTTGTTTTGCAATAATGCTCGGTTTAAACCGAGCATTTTTGTCAGGTTAGCTTTGGTTCCTATAGCTTAGGAACGAAGTTGGAAGCCATGACATACTTTTGTATTTTGGTTTATATTTCCGCTATGTGTGTTTATGTTATGTCTTCAATATTTATAAGGATGATTTATTACAACTATAGAACCGTTGTATATTTATGTTGTACTCTAATATGTAAGTGTATGTAAATTAAGGTTCGTTCTTTTTGTAAAGACTTGTGTTATATTATAAATTTTCTTTTTCTGTGTAAGCGTCTGGTCTATTTATTTCATTCTTTCACCCCTAGTGAATTGTCTTTCAGACAACTGAATGATCAGCACAGGAATACCAAGGATTTATTAAGTGTTGTCTTTAGTGATAAGAAAGTCGATTCATTATACTTCTGATTTTTTTTTATATACAGCGCCACTATACCAAACCATCATTTTGATGGTTTTTAATGGTTGGTTGAGGAACACGTAAACAGAAAGTGTAGAAGTTGGATAATTGTATACTAACCATGAATTTCTTCTTAAGCCATATACATCACTGGTTAACATATTCAGAAGGTCGACTCCGACTTCAATATGGTGGTTGATTAAGACCGACTATTGTATTCCAGAGAAGATCAAATTTGATATTGTAGCACGCTGACTGGTTGATTGGGAAACATGAGAAGAAGAAGGGTGATTGATAAATTCAGAATACCCATATTAAGAAAATCAATCATTAGGAAGTAAAGAAGGTTTATGTTATAAAATTAGGGAAACATTAAATGGGAAGCGATTGTGATCTATAGGAGAAATGAAATGAGTTGATTTTCCAAAAGGCGTTCCTAAATTTGAAATGGATTTTGCCCAGAAATGACTTTTAAATAATATCAACATTGAACTTATTTCACAAGTTCAAATGAAGTTAAATTTCCAAGAAAAAGTAACATAATTTACTGAACTTAACGATTGACTCTCCTACCTAACTAAGGATTCTTATCCCTTGAGAGCTTTCTCTTTGAGTTCTTCCGAGTCCCGACCCCCTCATTCTTCGCGAGGGAGACTGAGGAATGTGTCTGTACCCCCCCCCCCCCCTTGCTCCATTGTACACGCTCTATAGCGGCGTATGAGCAGATCGTCAGGTCTACTCGATTTACGCTATATCTTGTCTAATTGTGTTGCCTTTTCAGGGTATCGAATCAATCTTGTTGCCCTTTTGCGCTGATTTAGGATGGCGAAATTTTTGTTTTGGAATGTTCATGGTTTAGGTAATGATGCTTCTATGGCAAGGTTGAGGCGTACTGTCAACAAGCACATCGTTTGTTTGGTAGTGCTTCTGGAATCAATGGTGGGACCGGATGTGCTAACCAGATCTATTTTGTCTCTTGGTTTCGGGGATACTTTAGCTAATATATCCAGCAATATCTGGATTATTTGGTCCAAAGCCATTATGGTCCATCCTGTTTTTGATTCGGTTCAGCTTTTTCGATAGCCTTTTCCCTTCCCTGTCTCTCCTCTTCTTTCTTTTTCACTGCGGTGTATGCGAAGTGCGATCGAATCGAGCGACTGGTTTTGTGGTTAAATACCATGTCGCAATCAGATTTCGGTTATAGGGCTTGTAACGACCCGTATTTTAGAAGTATAATAATTAATTTATTTAATTATTTAAATAATGGTTTAGAGAATTAAAAGGTTATTTAATTAAATAATATTGAATATTTAATTAAATTAAATAATAGAATAATATAATTAATTTCTGAAATAGTCAGAAATAGTTAATTGACAATATAACGTGAATTGGGCAATTTAAAATAGATAATTCAGTTTGGAATTGAATTTGAATAACGAATATATTATATAAACGAAGTTTGAACGTATAATTTTATTATAATTAAATTCGAGCTTGAAATGGCGCAGCGGTTCGCTATTTGGCGATTTGAACTTCAACTGAACATACAGGTTCCGTTTTAAATCGGATTTCTGTGAAACAAGAAACGTTAGGAGCTGGTGAAGTATATTTTTCTAGTGGAAGAGAAAAATTGGGATTTCGTCGTGTAGATTTTGATTTATGTCCAAATCAAATTTTAGAAAAGTCGCTGTGGAATTCCTTTATAATTTATATCAATTTATTTATATTATAAAAGGGTTTTTAATATAAATCGAATATTGATATAACTGGGAATTTTGAAATATCGAGTTATAAATCCTATTGGAGTTGTATGGTATTCCATTGTGAATATATACGATAATATTTATTTTTAAATATTTAATTTAATTGTTTTTAAATATATTTATATATTTAAAAGGGTTATTTAGAGCTTTAAAAATAGCCAGTTTTTCAAACGACCTCAGAATTCAACGTAACTAATTTTGTTGGATCCGCAATGTTAAATTATTGCTAGATTTCAATATTCGTGATTTTTGAAGTCAGTATGTGGCCGTATGGGATTTTAATGTGAAAAACAGTCGATATTTTGACGGTTAAAAATACTTTGTGTGAGCAAATGGAGTCGGAATTCGACGAAACCAGTTTTGTTGGGACCGTAATGTCGAACTGTAGTTGCATGTCCATTTTCGTGATTTTTAGATGTTATATGTGATAACAAGAATTTTAGAGGACGAATACAATTAGTGTTTGCTTAAAATAAAATAAAATATTCGATTTAAAAATTAATATAAATACCCTTACCAACCTCCTAAACCTAATTCTACGGTCAACCAATTTTTCCGCCGACAGTTTCTCATTTCCAAACATGAAATATCCATCTTCTAAAATCAATCGAAAATCACAGGAAAATATATAAATCGAAATAAGTACATATTTAGAATGCTAGAGAGATTCTCTTCATGTTGGTATAAATTCTGGGGTGTGCGATCATAGTTCTCGGGTTTGGAGTTTTTACAGTGTATTTAGGGTTCGACTGTTATGAAAATTGGGGCGTCGATCCTCTATTTGGAGTTCGATTTTGAACTTAGTACATCATTTGGCAAGTATGGTGGAAAATTTGGAGTATTCGGTCATCCTTTATGACGCGTCATTCACAGGGGGTAGCTCGAAGATCTGAAGACCCGTTTAAGAGGAGAGGTGCGAGGTGAGTGAAAGTGGTATAGGGTGTTGCGGATTTTGATGAGGGAGGTTACGGTGGTTTCAGATGTTGGAACGGTGGAGTGATTGAGGATGGGTGGAGCTTCAAAACTTCGGTAATGGAAAATGAGAAGGAGCAGTGGCTCCAGCGTTGCCATCGTGGAAGAAGGAGGGTCTGGGCTTTTGAAGTTGGGGTTTGGGCTGATGGGCCGACATGGAAGTAAAATGGTAAGGCCCGTATAAATTAAAGTTTAGTTTAATTTAAATTAAATAGTATGGAAATTTGTAAATTCAATAACTAGCTCATACGTAATCAGAATTGGATAAAACAGGACCTGATATGATCATATGGACGGACACTACTGTAACACCCCACCTCCGTCAAGGTCACTCACAAAGGGAATGCCTTAACTTTGGTGGAGCATTTTAAGTACAGTTATTTTCCGCTATAAACGTTAATTATAATTTTGATATGTTTTTAATTCTGAATCTGAGATTGTATATATATTCTCCTCTGTCAGATTTGTTTTTCTGTGACTGTTCTGTATCCCTTTTCTTCTTTTCTGTTTTTATAGCCAGGCTACCACGAGCCTGTGCCTAATCTCATAAGAGATGAACGTATGAACGCAAATTTTGGGATAAATAACGAATAATGCGAAATTTGACAAGACAAAATTGAATGTATGACTTTAGGTCTGAGGCATAAAATATATTGGACACATGCATAAATTTGACTATGAACATATAACTTATGCATGTTGTATGCATAGTTATGTTGTAATTTAGAACTGTAATTAATGAGCATATGTTGTAAACTAGACTTGGATCTATGCATATTCTATGATAGAAGAAAAGAGGAACCATTGTAAGATTACATATGATTTGAGACTTTGGACAAAATGCATATAAAAGTCAAGATCTGATTTTTAGAAGATATGATTTAAAGATTTATATTGTTGGGTATAGTTTGCATAATGATTCATGACTAAAAAAGAAGAAGATATGGAAACTTAGGTGTAAAGATTTACATTAATTAGGATATCTATTATTGTGATTACACCTAAATAGGGATTTTTGGATGTATGGCATGCATTGAAATTAATGGTTATATTTGGTATAATTTATATGTGAATCTGCTGTAAGATGCTAGTTTAACAAAAATTGGAACATATGTTATATGGCAAATTATGTCCATATTCTGCGCTTATGCAAATATGGAGTATATGTTGTGAATCATGACAATTATGTAGGCATATGAATTTAGGCCAATTTATGATTGGGCAAGGCATGTAAATAGAACTTTTAGAAATATTAAATTTGCTAAATCTGCTAATTTGTCAAGTTGCCTAAACTACTAGTTTTGTTATATTGCCTAGACTGCTAATTAGATTGAAATGCCTAATCTGTTAAATTTGTCGGTTGAAATGCCTAACCTGTTATATGCCAAAATCTGCTAAGTTGCTAAATCTGTAAAATCCGTTAAGTCATATAAAATCTGTTATCTGCTATGTTGATATAATCATCCTGTTATTGATATAATCTGAATTGACATATTTATTGGGCGTGCGCATAAACGGTAAATTATTAATTAATTGGCCGCAAAGATAAACATGGCTAACTCGAGGTTAGAATGAGTTTGCGGCGTAAATCTGCCCGGAACCGCCCGGCACATCCAGTGGCCGCAAACAATAGGTTCTAATGTGAGAAGTTAGTCATAACATGCGTAAGACACGAGGTTAGGTCTGGCTTGTGGCAGAAGTCTGCCCGGAACCGCCCGGCATATCCAGCGGCCACAAGCTACCGACCTAATGTGAGAGGTCTGTGCATTAATAATTAATTAATGCAAAATCTAAGATAAGAATGACGTCTAAAACGTATTGGGGAAAATAGGGTTAAACCAAAGGGATTAATAGATGTAGTAAAACCCGTCCATGAATCTGTAGGCCCAATACAAAGTTAGACAAATCTGAAAAATCTGTACATCTGATCCGTTAGTCTGAAAACTTGTTAACTTAATTTGTGAACTAGTAAATCTGAATTCTGTATGTCTGAACTTGTAAACAAATAAATCTGAAATCTGTTAGTCTGGGGACACAAGGTTAGGAGGGGAATTACTTGTGTCATCTGTTGTTTGGGACCCATATTAGTCAGTAACCCTTTCTGGTATCAAAACTTTGACCCAACAGTAGGTAGGGTCCGGGCACGCTTACTGAACTAATTATAAGTGGTTCATTCTGATAATGGCGAGGGGTGTTGATGGTGCGCTCCAACCGGGTCATGTGCGTGCATGGATCCCGGTCTGCCTCTGAGGATGTAAGACGCCGTGACATCTGTAAATAGGTCTGTGCCAATTGGTTGTCACTTTAGGGAGTGATACACCCTACTCTATTACTTTATTACACTTAACCGTTATCATATGCTCTGATACCAAGTGTAACACCCCACCTCCGTTAAGGTCACTCACAAAGGGAATGCCTTAACTTTGGTGGAGCATTTTAGTAAACAGAACAGAAACTTACAAGACAGATAAAACAGTACTTGAAAAATTTTAACTTTATTACAGCGGAAACAGAAAATTAATATGGTTACATCCTTTCAATTTCAGAATTCAAGTACAAAATATCAGTCTTGTACAAAAGCCTTCAAAATGCATAGTTTAAAATCATAATCCCCGTGGAATGGAAGCTATACAGAGCCAAGCCATACTTTAAGCACCTCAAGCAAAGAGAAATCCGGATCAAGCTAAAGTATTTCCCTCCTTGGACAACCTGGGGGGGAACGGAAGAAAGGAGGCGAAAACAACAAGGGTCAGACAAAAAGTCTGGCAAGTCCAGTGACTTTCAGCATATGAACAGATAATAATAATATGATATGAACATAAAACTGGATGTGAGATAACTATAACAGGTGTAGCAGATATAACAGAAAAACAGAATGATATAAACTATTGTTCTGCACTGATACTAGTGTAGCAAAATTAGGTGTCACCCTAGTGTCTAAATTGAAGCAGGAACGGGTACAGAATACTTTAACAGAAACAGAATGCTAATAATGGGCCTTTACTACCCGATCAGAAACAGACAGAAGAAGAAACAGATTTATCCCTATGGAAACAGAATGTGGAATTAGGTGTACACTAGTAATGGGCCTTTACCACCCGAGCAGACGGTACCACACAGAAACAGACAGGTGTTACCACCCAACAGAAACAGACGGTACCCACAGAAACAGACAGAACTAAGCGTACCCTAAAACCCTACCCCAAGCGATCGGCTCCCTAATACATAAATATCCTGTGTCGGCCCCACAGTAGGGTGTATCACTCCCTAAAGTGACAACCAATTGGCACAGACCTATTTACAGATGTCACGGCGTCTTACATCCTCCGAGGCAGACCGGGATCCATGCACGCACATGACCCGGTTGGAACGCACCATCAACACCCCTCGCCATTATCAGAATGAACCTCTTATAATTAGTTCAGTAAGCGTGCCCGGACCCTACTTACTGTTGGGTCAAAGTTTTGATACCAGAAAGGGTTACTGACTAATATGGGTCCCAAACAACAGATGACACAAGTAATTCCCCTCCTAACCTTGTGTCCCCAGACTAACAGATTTCAGATTAACTTGTTTACAAGTTCAGACATACAGAATTCAGATTTACTAATTCACAAATTAAGTTAACAAGTTTTCAGACTAACGGATCAGATGTACAGATTTTTCAGATTTGTCTAACTTTGTATTGGGCCTACAGATTCATGGACGGGTTTTACTACATCTATTAATCCCTTTGGTTTAACCCTATTTCTCCCCAATACGTTTTAGACGTCATTCTTATCTTAGATTTGCATTAATTAAAGGCAATGGAAACTACAGGGGTTGGGATCACGTTATCGTTACTAGTTGAACACTAGTTAGGTGGTGCAGAGATATAGAAACCAGTATAACAAGGAAATAGCGAAGCTGCGAAAGTATTAGAGCGTATCCAGTCATCTTAGCATATCTTGTGACTACCTTGTCTAATCTTGTTGACCTTATCGTCATGGTGTAATCTTGTATTCAGTTAATTCATGTCGTTTTGTTTTCCATGTTCATATGCTAGAAGTTACTGAACTTACTCAGGCTTTATGTCTGACTCTGTTTTTCTTTCGTCTTCTTTTCTTCCGTTCCCCCCCCCAGGTAGTAAAGGAGGGAATAGTTTAGCTCAGGTTAAGTTGGACTGCCACTCTTTCCCAGCTTGAAGATTTGTCGAAGTTTGCCTGGATTCTCTTTTCAGATGCTATGGCTGGCTCTTGCTAAAATCGGGGAATATAAATGTTGTTTTTATGCTTCTTTATTTTGTAAGACAGATGATACTCTGATATTGTATAGAAACCATTGTACAAACCATTTTATCAATAAAGCAAAGTTTTATTTTCTGCTGTTTAATTTCTGTCTGTCTTGTAATTTATCTGCACCTTTTACCCTAAATACTCCACAGAACTTAGTGCATTCCCTTTGTGAGTGACACTAACGGACGTGGGGTGTTACACGTGGTATCAGAGCCTTGTTAAATTCTTATTCCGCTATATGAGTGTTGACTAATAATTTTGCTAGCTGATTAGGAGATAGTGTTGCTTCAATTTAAACACTCTCATACTGCATATGGATGGGTGAGCATTTTTTTTCTTATGGATGCAAATTGGTTGATTCAGCACATGGATGTTGCATTTGAGTGAATGGTTGTGCACTCATATAGAAATAGTATATATCATCAGAATTCTATTGCATACATGTTGGACTCATGGCACTGACATAATTCGCATTAAGGAGGTCAACTGAATCAGTAGACCGCCTGATCTTTGCATTAGATAAGGAACATATACACACACTTTTGCATATGTCCATACAACATTAGAAGTTTTCTAAGGACAATGGATGCTTGTGGATGATGGTTGAGTAGATGGGTGATTGGATGGTAGGACACATTCTTCTTAACTTGAAGATTTCGGGGACGAAATCCTTTTAAGTGGGGGAGAATGTAACACCCCGTGTATTCTATAGCTGTGGACTTAACAAATTAAAGTATAATTAATTTGAAATCAAAGAACTAAGGGAAACGGGATACGCCATTGCGTTCGTCTCGGAAAAATACGCGAAATAGAGTCCGAGTTTTCGAAAAACGGAGTCCGTATGAAGAAGATATAGCCTCCGGAAGTTTCTGAATCAAGTTTAAAATTAAAAATCGGGCCCAATTGGCCAAGGCGGGAAAAGTCCCGCCTAAGACACCCAGGTCGACTGGGCTGTCGACCTGGTCTAACCAGGTCGACAGGGCTGTCGACAGGGCTGTCGACCGGGCTGTCGACCTGGTCCAGACCCAGGTCGAACCCAGTCCACCCTGGCTGGCCTATTCTATGTTGGTCGATTTTCTGTGGTCTGCTTTGTCATTAGGGCTAGGTGGCAGGCTCTAATTGGTCCCTCTTGCGAATGAATGGCTACGATCAATCCAAGCAACATCGGTGGTCCTAATCAGTTCATAAGCTCTATAAAAATGACCCTAGACTTTACCTAGGTTTCCTACACAATTCTCTAGCCTCCATTGCTCTCTTCTTCTAATTAAAAATAAAAATGGCGTCTCTGCTCTGCTGGAATTAAAACTAGAAGATAATCAACATCAGCCTAAGCAACTCAATTCAAACTAGAGATTAAAGTTTCTGCAAAGATTCTACAACAAGTTAAAGTTCTTTCTTTAATCCAATCAAGGCAAGTACAGTTATTTTCCGCTATAAACGTTAATAATAATTTTGATATGTTTTTGATTCTGAATCTGAGATTGTATATATATTCTCTTTTGTCAGATCTGTTCTTCTGTATCCCTTTTCTTCTTTTCTGTTTTTATAGCCAGGCTACCACGAGCCTGTGCCTAATCTCTTAAGAGATGAACGTATGAACGCAAATTTTGGGATGAATGATGCGAAATTTGACAAGACTAAATTGAATGTATGACTTTAGGTCTGAGGCATAAAATATATTGGACATATGCATAAATTTGACTATGAACATATAATTTATGCATGTTGTATGCATAGCTATGTTGTAATTTAGAACTGTAATTAATGAGCATATGTTGTAAACATAGATTTGGATCTATGCATATTCTATGATAGAAGAAAAGAGGAACCATTGTAAGATTATATATGATTTGAGACTTTGGACAAAATGCATATAAAGGTCAAGATCTGATTTTTAGAAGATATGATTTAAAGATTTAGATTTTTGGGTATAGTTTGCATAATGATTCATGACTTAAAAAGAAGAAGATATGGAAGCTTAGGTGTAAAAGATTTGCATTAATTAGGATATCTATTATTGAGATTACACCTAAATAGGGATTTTTGGATATATGGCATGCATTGGAATTAATGGTTATATTTGGTATAATTTATATGTGAATCTGCTGTAAAATGCTAGTTTAACAAAAATTGGAACATATGTTATAGGGTAAATTATGTCCATATTCTGCGCTATGTAAATGTATGCAAACATGGAAGTATATGATCATATTGTGAATCATGACATTATTTAGGCATATGAACTTAGGCCTAATTTATGTTTAGGCAAGGCATGTAAATAGAACCTTTAGAAATATTAAATTTGCTAAATCTGCTAATTTGCCAAGTTGCCTAAACTGCTAGTTTTGTTATATTGCCTAGACTACTAATTAGATTGAAATGCCTAATCTGTTAAATTTGTCGGTTGAAATGCCTAACCTGTTATATGCCAAAATCTGCTAAGTTGCTAAATCTGTTAAATCCGTTATGTCATCCGTTATCTGCTATGTTGATATAATCATCCTGTGATTGATATAATCTGAATTGGCATATATATTGGGCGTGCGCATAAACGGTAAATTATTAATTAATTGGCCGCAAAGATAAACATGGCTAACTCGAGGTTAGAATGAGTTTGCGGCGTAAATCTGCCCGGAACCGCCCGGCACATCCAGTGGCCGCAAACAATAGGTTCTAATGTGAGAAATTAGTCATAACATGCGTAAGACACGAGGTTAGGTCTGGCTTGTGGCAGAAGTCTGCCCGGAACCGCCCGGCATATCCAGCGGCCACAAGCTACCGACCTAATGTGAGAGGTCTGTGCATTAATAATTAATTAATGCAAAATCTAAGATAAGAATGACGTCTAAAACGTATTGGGGAAAATAGGGTTAAACCAAAGGGATTAATAGATGTAGTAAAACCCGTCCATGAATCTGTAGGCCCAATACAAAGTTAGACAAATCTGAAAAATCTGTACATCTGATCCGTTAGTCTGAAAACTTGTTAACTTAATTTGTGAACTAGTAAATCTGAATTCTGTATGTCTGAACTTGTAAACAAATAAATCTGAAATCTGTTAGTCTGGGGACACAAGGTTAGGAGGGGAATTACTTGTGTCATCTGTTGTTTGGGACCCATATTAGTCAGTAACCCTTTCTGGTATCAAAACTTTGACCCAACAGTAGGTAGGGTCCGGGCACGCTTACTGAACTAATTATAAGTGGTTCATTCTGATAATGGCGAGGGGTGTTGATGGTGCGCTCCAACCGGGTCATGTGCGTGCATGGATCCCGGTCTGCCTCTGAGGATGTAAGACGCCGTGACATCTGTAAATAGGTCTGTGCCAATTGGTTGTCACTTTAGGGAGTGATACACCCTACTGTGGGGCCGACACAGGATATTTATGTATTAGGGAGCCGATCGCTTGGGGTAGGGTTTTAGGGTACGCTTAGTTCTGTCTGTTTCTGTTGGTACCGTCTGTTGGGTGGTAACACCTGTCTGTTTCTGTGTGGTACCGTCTGTTCGGGTGGTAAAGGCCCATTACTAGTGTACACCTAATTCCACATTCTGTCTCCTTAGGGATAAATCTGTTTCTTCTTCTGTCTGTTTCTGATCGGGTAGTAAAGGCCCATTATTAGCATTTTGTTTCTGTTAAAGTATTCTGTACCCGTTCCTGCTTCAATTTAGACATTAGGGTGACACCTAATTCTGCTATACTAGTATTAGTGCAGAGAAGTGTAAAACAATAGTTTATATCATTCTGTTTTTCTGTTATATCTGCTACACCTGTTATAGTTATCTCACATCCAGTTTTATGTTCATATCATATTATTATTATCTGTTCATATGCTGAAAGTCACTGGACTTGCCAGACTTTTTGTCTGACCCTTGTTGTTTCGCCTCCTTTCTTCCGTTCCCCCCCCCCCCCCAGGTTATCCAAGGAGGGAAATACTTTAGCTTGATCCGGATTTCTCTTTGCTTGAAGTGCTTAAAGTATGGCTTGGCTCTGTATAGCTTCCGTTCCATGGGGATTATGATTTTAAACTATGCATTTTGAAGGCTTTTGTACAAGACTGATATTTTGTACTTGAATTCTGAAATTGAAGGGATGTAACCATATTAATTTCTGTTTCCGCTGTAATAAAGTTAAAAATTTTCAAGTACTGTTTTATCTGTCTTGTAAGTTTCTGTTCTGTTTACTAAAATGCTCCACCAAAGTTAAGGCATTCCCTTTGTGAGTGACCTTAACGGAGGTGGGGTGTTACAACTACCCAATGGAACTGACTAGGAGTGGATTGGAGCTCGTTTGAATTTATGGCGAAATAAATTGTTTGATTCAAATCAAACAAACAGTTTATCGTTCTTTAACGATGAACTGCCAAAGTGAGTAAAACTCACCAACTCTAAACAGTTATATTTGTATAGCATACTTTTAGAACTGATAATTATCTGTTGAATTCTGTGTTAACTGTTTGGTTGAAATGCTGATTGATTGGTTGAAATTATTGATAACGATATATATATATATATATATATATATATATATCGTTAATCAAATAATGATTTTGTTTATCAGAATATTTCATATCGAAATGAAATTGATGTGAATTATATTGTGTAACATCTGTGGATGCAGGGAAACAGGTCGGAGGAATCCAATTGGATTCCTCAACATTTATTTTACTGTTTTCATATATGATGTGATATATAATATGTTGTTGATTATGTGTGTTTGAATGATATCGATCATTGTGAATTGGTATTTTAAATACCGTAAGAAATACTGGCATGTAGAAAAGGGGATTTTCAAAGTGTATTTTGAAAGTAAATTATTTATATAAAATCAATGGATATTATATATAAAAGAAAAAGGATTTTATAAGATAGTTATAAAATCAAAAGGGTTTAGAAAAGGAAATATTTATGGGAAATAAATATGTTAAAATAGAAATGAAAAGAGTATATTTGTAAACCATTTACAAATAGAAAGGAAAAGGATATATTTGTAAACCATTTACAAATAGATTTGGAAAGGGAATATTTGTAAAACATTTACAAATAGAATTGAAAAGAAAATATTTATTTGTTAAATAAATAGGATTGGAAAAGAATATTTATTTGTTAAATAAATAGAGTTATAAAAGGGAAATATTTATTTAAAAAATAAATAGAGTTATTAAAGGGATTTATTGGGAAATGAAAAGAATGTCATATAAGGAAATATTTGGCAAATGAATAGAATTTTACATTAGGAAAGTTTAGACCCGTGCTTCGCACACGGGTATTACATGGTATAGATTTGAAGTAAAGATTTTAAATAGAATCTGTTCTAACCGATAGATTGAGAAGATTAATTTATAAATAATATTTTATAAATTAAATAAAATATTTATCATTGGACAAATAGAATATATAAGTCAAGATTTTATATAGAGAAGTAAGAATCAATTTCAACATCGATATTTGAAACCGAATATGGAAGTAGAGTTAATCAAAATGTGTTAATCAAATAGAGTTAGAGTTAATCGAATTTTAGTTAATCGATTAGAATTAGAATTAATCGATTAGAGTTAGAGTTAATTGTTTAGAGTTAATCAGTTAGGGTTAACCAGATAGAGTTAACCAGTTAGAGTTAACCAGTTAGAGTTAATCAGTTAGAGGTAATCAGTTAGAGTTAACCAGTTAGAGTTAATCGATTAGAGTTAGAGTTAACCAGTTAGAGTTAATCAGTTAGAGTTAACCAGTTAGAGTTAAGCAGTTAGAGTTAATCAGTTAGGGTTAACCAGATAGAGTTAACCAGTTAGAGTTAACCAGTTAGAGTTAACCAGTTAGAGTTAACCAGTTAGAGTTAATTAGTTAGAGTTAATCGATTAGATTTAGAGTTAACCAGTTAGAGTTAACCAGTTAGAGTTAATCAATTAGTTAATCGATTAGAGTTAGAGTTAACCAGTTAGAGTTAACCAGTTAGAGTTAACCAGTTAGAGTTAATCAGTTAGAGTTAATCGATTAGAGTTAGAGTTAACCAGTTAGAGTTAACCAGTTAGAGTTAATCAGTTAGAGTTAATCGATTAGAGTTAAATCGAACTAGGGTTATTCGAATAGGGTTAGTCGAACAAGAATTAATCTAATATTAGTTATTCGAAGAAGTTAATCGAATATTAGTTATTCGAAAGGAGATATCGAATATTAGTTATTCGAATAAAGTCGAAAGGAGATATCGAAAATTGTTTATTCGAATAATGTCGAAAGGAGATATCGAAAATAAGTTATTTTAGTAAAGTTAAAAGGAGTTATCGAATATTAGTTAATCGAAAGGAGTTATCGAATATTAGTTATTCGAAAGGAGTTATCGAATATTTGTTATTCGAAAGGAGTTATCGAATATTAGTTATTCGAAAGGAGTTAATCGAATATTAGTTATTCGAAAGGAGTTAATCGAATATTAGTTATTCAAAAGGAGTTAAACGAATATAGTTTATTCGAAAGGAGTTAATCGAATATAGTTTATTCGAAAGGAGTTAACTGATAAGAGTAAATTAGTTAGAGTTAATTGAATAGAGTTAATACAATAGGGTTAATCAAATAGAGTTAATCCAATAGAGTTAATCAAATAGAGTTAATAGAATTGAGTTAATCAAATAGTGCTAATTGATAAGAGTAAATCGATTAGAGTTAATCGAATAGTGTTAATTGAATAGAGTTATTCGAATATAGGTTATTTGAAGAAGAGAGATTTTCGAATATAGTTTATTCGAAGAAAGGAGTTATCGAATAGAGATTTATTCGAAAGAGAGTTACGTAAGGAAGTTTGTTAAAGATTTAAAAGATAAATTTTGACTATTTCGAAGTTAAAACGTTGTTCAATTAAGGTCTGAGAGGTAATTATACCCCAACTTGATTGACTTCCTTCTTAACTAAGGAATGGTAAGGTTTGATAGTGAAGGTTGGTTAAGTGAATATAGTTAATGAAGGTAATGGTTTGAATTAGCATAGCGATGTTTTATTTAAACATCTGTTCAAATCCAAGGAATGAGTTTAGGAAACGTTTTCCAAATATAATCAGAGATATTTTCTAATCATAGAAAATGAAATATTCGAATGACAGTGATACATGGAAAGGAGATGGAAATGTTTTCCAATGATTAATAACGTATATTTTCTAAATTTAGAAAATAAGAATTTCTGTATATATACAGAAACAGGAAATGGAGAATGAATAAATTAATGATAAATTAATTTAAGAGATAAATGATGAATGATGATTGATCGATATAATTTCCATCTGGAAATAATATCGTTATTTGCACACGTGTTTTTCTTTGATAGTTAACTCACCGACTATCGAAATTTTTTGACCATTTTTCCGTCGTCAATACGGAGAGACCGGTTGGATTCTTATCCAAAGAACCACTCCGTATGGGCGTTAGCGTTTCGAATCAAATAGATCGAAGACAAATTGAAGACGGAGTAAAGTGCAAGGGCTATTGTATAAGTCCTAGGTAGAGATTGCCTAGGACGGATGTAGTGCCTTCGGTTTGTCCAGTCCCAGGACAACTTGAATGGATGAATGTTTGACAAAGTACATCTGGTAGATCACGTAAGTGATCGTTTCAAACATATTTACGTTGGTAGCGGAGGAATTCGTTTCTCTTAGCTTATACCCGTGGTATTTTTGGGGAAATCAATTTGTGATTTGACGGGTATGATGATGTGGCATTCAAAGTAAATGAATACGTGATTTGTTGAAAGATACATTATAACCTCAAGCCTCATCAACTGGGAAATGACAGAAATCGGGCAGGCAGCATGGCTAAGTGGTTCGCAACAAAGTAGGGTATATTGTCACCATCTAGAGAATATTCATATTTGTTACTTCTTTCAATTCTGTATCTCCCGGGAATGGTTATGTTGGTTTACCAACTGTAAGGTGATAATATATTCGATACACTCAAGCGAAATGAGTTGTCGGTCATGTGTGGCCGAGTTACAAGATGTTCTTGTTGAACTCCATTGTATCGCTTCTAGAGTACACTGAGCGGAAGGTGGATCCATACCTTGTCATAGTTGGAATCCATTCCCCAAATAAGATCCCGCGGTTTTTATTGTATATTGTATATGTAGAACGTTAGATGCAAGCCTTTCTACTAGATGATTATTATATTGTGACTGATAGACATTATTATAATATCAAAAGAGTTTTGATATAAAGTTCTTTGTTTCTTTCAAAAAGATTTTGAAAGTTAAATCAAATTGTTTGGATTCTCATAAGGGAAAAACCCATTCCGTTATACGGTGTGGTCTTATGAGATATCGTGTCATTGCTCAAACTGTTTTAAACTGTTTTACTCATACCAGTCCCATGACTGACCCAGAGTTTATTTTTTTTGTTTTCCCTAAACTCTTGGGTGCCCAATTTTGTACGGGCAGTCAAGTAGTCGGGATTTACAGATACTCGAAGAGCTGGAGCAGGAGGCTTCAGAATTATATAACTATGGTTTTTCCGCTGTGTTGTAAGTGTTGTACTTTGGAAATGATATGTATATTCAAGTACAGAATTATATTTCAAAGTTATGTTATGAAATATATTTATTCGTTCCGTTGTGAGATTCGTGTTTACTCTGATATTGTATATTCTTCTTCTTCTTCTATTCTAGGTTTCTATCTTATCTATTCTCACCCTCTAATTTCTTTCATGGACTATCTGGTATTTCCGATGCCTGAATAGTTGACATAGTGTTGTATGCCAATATCCAGGATCGCAAAAACCCCAGGTCGTTATAGGGTGACTTTAATACCGTCGCCTGCTAAGCCGAGAAGAGGGGTGGTTCCTCTATTAACCGGGCTACGGTAGGTGATTTCAACTCCTTTATCGTCAGCTCCGATATTTCTAAGGTTTCTTTCATCGGATAGGCTTTTACTTGGTGTAACAACCAAGAAGGCCCTAACCTGATTCTTTCTCGTCCCGATAGAGTCTTCGGATCTGAAGGATGGTTTAACCTTCCTTTCTCCTACTTTATCTCCCACCTTCACCGAACCTTCTTGGATCATGCTCTGATGATTCTGCGGTGCTCCCCCGTAGCTCTTTTTGGCTCCTCTTCCTTCCATTTTCAGAGTATGTGGAGGTCCCACCACACCTTCCACAGCACGGTGGATGCTTCCTGGAACTCTTCCGCTTCTAGAGATCCTTTGGTCTTGTTTTCTCGAAAACTAAAATGGCTCAAATCTTGCCTCAATATTTGGAACACCCAGGTTTTCAAGAATATCTTTGATAGAGTCAGGTCAGCTAAAGAATCGCTTATCCTAGTGAAAGCCTCCTTCGACTAGGACCCGTCTTCCGCTAACAAAGAGGCGTGGGCACTGGCCCAACTTGCTTATTTTTTGGAACTTCGTGTCGAGAATGATTTCCTGCGCCAGAAAGCCAGGATCAAGTGGATCATTGAGGGAGATGCGAACTACAAATTCTTTCATTCGTTGATTCGAAAGGAGAATATTCTTCTTTCGTTTTGTTGGATTTTCCGGCCTGGTCTTTCTTTGGCTTTCGATCCTATTGAAGTCAAAGAGACTATCCTCCATCACTTCCAATCCTTCCTTGGTTCTCCTTCTAAGACCTTCTCTGACCCATCTATGTTAGCTTTTATCCCCAGGATCGTTCTTCCTGAGGATAGCGACAATCTTTCCTTTCCTCCTACTTCTGAGGAAGTCCGGGCTTGCGTTTTCGCACTAAACAAGGGCAGTGCGAGTGGGTCTGACGGTTTCATTGGTTTTTTCTTCAGAAGTGCATGGTCGATCATCCAGGCTGACTTTTGTCTAGCCATCCAGTTCTTCTTCTCTAGTGGATCTCTTCCTCAAGGATGGACTTCCACCAACCTGGTGCTTATCCCAAAGTGGAAAAAAATCTCTGCTCCTATGCGGATTTTCGCCCAATTAGTCTGTGCAACTTCTCCAACAAGGTTATATCCAAGGTGTTATCCTCTATACTAGCACATTTTCTTGACCATGTTATCTCTTCTTCTCAAGCTGGGTTTATGAACGGATGTTTAATTACGGATAAAGTCCTTTTAGGCCAGGAGTTAGTTTCTTATATCGATCGCAAGATCAGGGGATCTAACCTTGTCATCAAGCTGGACATGGTTTTCCATTATTCGTGTTCTAAAAGATTTCAGGTTTCCTGAGACTCTTATTGATCTTATTTGGAGGCTTATCACCAACTGTTGGCTCTCCATTCCCATCAACGGATCGACCAATGGGTATTTTAAGTCTGATAGGGGTCTTCATCAAGGAGACCCCCTCTCTCCGATTTTGTTTTTCATTGTTGCGGAGTTTTTTGTTCGTGGACTGCACTCGCTTATGATTGCGGGTTAAATCCATCGCTTTGGCACCTCTTGGGGTTGTCCGCTGATCTCCTCCTTACTGTTTTCTGATAACATTATGATCTTCACAGATGGTAATCGGTTCTCCTTCCGTCATCTCATTGCCTTCATCCATCAATACGAGAGGTGTTCAGGCCAAATCGTAAATTCGAAGAAGTGCTGCTTCGTCCCGGCTAAAGACTTACCTTCGGATAAGTCTTCTTGGATCCAAACTTTCTCTGGGTTCAAGGCCTCACCCCTCCCTTTACCTTATCTTGGGGTTGTCCTTTATAGCGGGAGAAAACTTAACGCTATCTTCGACCCCCTTATCGATCGTGTAAGGGGTAAGATTATCCGTTGGAATGTGACTCTCCTTTCTCGGGCTGGAAGACTCGTTCTTATAAAATCGGTTCTTGATTTTATAGGATCGCATGTCATCGCACTATGACTTATACTTCCTCCTTTTTTCATACTTACCATTCTTTGGCGGCGTCCTTCTTCTGGGGTAAAAGGGACAATGCTAATCATCATCATTGGATCTCTTGGGACATCGTTTGTAGTCCCAGGCTAGAAGGAGGTTAGGCCTTCGTAATCCAAAAGATGTGCGCATGGTTTTTGCTTGTCAGCTTTGGGTGTGGTTTAGAGCAAATAACTCCCTTTAGGTGTTGTTTCTGTACGCCAAATATCGCAGGCACTTGGTCTCGGATTACAGTGGCTCCCCTTCCTACGCTGGTGGGACGTGGAAACATATGCAATCTGTTAAGGCCTTTTCCGACTCTCATAGGGGCATAGTCGGGTGGGATGGAGGCCCTTTCTTGGTAAGGGTAGCTTGGGAGTCTGCTAGGACTCCAGCTCCCAGAGACCACATTTTCTCCTTTATTTGATATGCTCGAGTGTCTCCCAAAGTTTCTCTATTCATGTGGAGAGCTACTCATAATGGGTTACTATAGGACGATAACCTTATGAGAATTGGCATTCCTCTCGTGTCTAGGTGCAGGTGTTGCAGAGCAGGAGATCCGGAATCCAGTGCTCATTTATTCTTTCAGGGTACTTGTGCCAATGCTGTCTGGAATTACTTCGGGAACATGTTTGGTCTCTGTGGTAACGTATCTTCTTTTGTTGATTTGTTGAGATTTTGGTGGTCCAGAATCTTAGGCAAATTGCTTCGTTCTATCCTCTTTCGGCTTGTTCCTTACCTTATCTGCTAACATCTTTGGTGCTCTCGGAACAAGACAATCTTTGATGAGGCTCCTGTGGATCCTCCTTCCATCACCCGAAAAGTTAGAAATGATGTTTCCCTAGCCTTTCGTGGCCGCCCTTTCAGGGTAACTATTGGCTTCCGATCGAGGGGTTTGGCTAGATCCTTCGACATTTTGTCAAATCTGCATCCCCACTCCCCCTCCCCCCCCCCCCCCCCACCGCGATAGGTTGACCTTTTGTGTTTTGTATGTACTGTCTAGTTGTACTACTTTGTCGTTTTTCCACACCTCTTTCACCCCTTATTATCTCATGTCGTGTGCTAGTTGTGCAAGTGTTGGTTTATAGGTTTTGTTTTCATCTACCCTTTGGATTCCAGATCCAGAGGATAGCTGGAGATGTTGCAATCTTGGAGCTTGAGAGCTTCAGAATTGGTCAGCATTTAGGTTACTTTTTTGCCATGTCTCTCTTTCGGACTGAGGATGATTGCTTTTCTTAGTTATAATTGTCTTTTCGGCCGGCCTTTGAGAGTTTTTCGCCTATTGGATGATTGGTTGACTATGCTCGTCTTGATTGGAGTCTTGGCATTATTGTGTGGTGGTTTCATTGTATTTTGTACCTTTTTTATGTGTGTGTCCCATTGTTTTGTGGATTTTTGTGAGCCATTGGAGAATGACTGTATTCTCCCTTTTACTATATGTATGTTTATTTCAAAAAAAACATAATTTACTGAACATGCCAGATTACCTTGAAATCAATTTGCATGTGAAATTATTTAAAAGGGACGGTTCAGCTAAGGTCCCTGTTAAGTTTCAATATACACAAAAACTCTTTATCGTACAACTTTGTAAATTATATACCTTTTTTTTCGAAAATCGTTAGAAAACATCAATAATTAACATAAAAAAACTTCAAAACTTAATTAAATATATAAGTGTTTTCATATTCATATAAGAGAAGTACAAAAAATGCCTCAAAAATAAAACATATCATTTTTCAGTGAAAATGCAAGAAATTCTACAATTTTTCGAAAAATTACAGATATCACAACAATTATATCAAACTGTAGCATGCTTTTATGCATTTTTTGCTGATTGTTTTAAATTTTCAAATTCAATATCTACACTTATTCAAACATCACACTATTGCAAAAAAATCATTAAAAAAATAATGAGCATTGCGTACATATGAAAAATATATCACTTCTAGCAAAATTGCAGAAATAGGAGCAACTATACAAAAGCACTTATTCACAATAAGTGCTGACATTTCAACAACTTTTTTCTTGCAGTATCAGCAATACGCTATGTAATAATTGTTGATATATCTGCATTTATTCACAATAAGTGCAGACATTTTAGCAAAAAAAAAGTTTTCTTTTTTATTATCAGCAAACTGGGGGATTTTTGCTGTATATGTCTCGCTTATTTACAATATTTGCGTAACATACCATGAAATAGTTGCTAATATCTCTGCATTTATTAAGTGCAGACATTTCATTAACTTGTTTTCCTTTTTCAGTATTACCAATACACTATAAAATAGTTGCCGATATTTCTGCACTTTTTCACAATAAGTGCAGACATTTTAACAAAAAGAAATTTGTAATTTTCCTTTAATATTTATATTTTTTTGAAAACAAAATAGACAATAGCGCAAAAATTCAGGAAAATAAGTTGTTATAGTAAAATAGGAATTTGCTTTACAAAAATAATGGGGAAAAGATCCGCTTTCAATTAAATTTCATTTGAAGAAGGCCACCTAAGTCCCAACATTCACTATTTAAAAAGTTAGAAACGCCATTTCAGATTTCATTAATGGCTGCTACAAGCATTTTTGAAGTTTATCTACAGCAGTTTCAAAATAAAATTTCGTACGTGAACCCATGATGTTACGCGCTTGTATGCCAATTATTGGTAATTTGTGATTAAAATTAGTTTCAACAACCTGATAATATATTTTAGCTTTAAAACACAAAGTTCAATTGATTCCAAATAACTGTAGGTTATGTTTCAAAATTAGTATAGTAAGATACTTTGTGGATCCCAAGATCTAGATGTTATCGATGTTGTCAAAGGAAAGGAAATAAGTTAATTTTTCAAGCACCAGTTTGGAACTTAAAAAAATTTGCCCGAAAAGGATTTTATTTTGAGATGTCTAACTTTAACATGTCTAGGGCTTGGGTCATGTTTTCTTGCTTGAGTAACAGATACTACGTTCATTTCTTGTCAGTTTTCATTTTATATTCCCTTCCATAATTTTATTTGATGCAAGCCATTTTTGATGCAAACAGTGTCGGCCCAACAAATCCATTGCCCAAGCCACAACCATAATTTGTTGCCTCAAAACAAAAAACAAAAAATAAAAATGAGAAGTTTTTTTTTTTAACAAAATGTACAGTTTTGCATAGGAATTCTAGTATCATAACATGTTACATGAGATATATGTACACTTATGAAGAAATGAAGAGGTTCATTGTATGATAAACTTGAATTAAGAATACATACAGGAAAATTATATGAGTTGAAGGACCCGGTATTTAAATGCAGCTAAATCATAAGCTTTTGCTGCCTTATCCTCCTTGTCATAGGCCCTAAATAATAAACTGTTTGGTTAAACTATATAGTTTACTACAAATCTAAAACACAAGGTATTGATAAACACAAGTAAAATTTGCATACCTAGATAAACTGTTTGGTTGTTTCACGAGAGCAAACAAAACACAATGTAGTGAATAAGGAGTAAATGCATATATTTTGGAGAGAAATAAAAGTATACTTGAATCAGACCTTGTCTTCCCTTTCGAGTATGGCCTTCTTTTCTACAACTGTTGTCCCATAAATGTGCTTCATATCTTTCTGTCCACCTATGCCTTCAAAAACAAATTAAATTAATTATTTTGTATCTGTTCATTCATTTAAGGCTTTAGTTGAAACCCAAAAGAGGCATTTGGTCATCAATCAAAACAATAATTAATTGATATTTGATGTAATTGAAATGAAAACACTAACAAACTCATAATACTGGATCTTCTGCTAAGATTAAAAATAACAACAAGCATTCACATGAACTAATGAAAAAACTACATTACCTTGCATTTATACATGAACTAAGCTACAATATTCTATTTTGAAAATATGTACTAAACATCAACAAAATATAGACTAAACATCAACTTTCTATACAAAATAATGACCAACTTTCTTTAAGTAGTCTAAAGAAAAATGCTGCTTCTTGCAATTTTTTTTTTTTTGTATTAAATTCTTCAAAATTATCATAATTAAGTTTATCTAAAAACGCACTTTCAATCGATATGGTTGCAAGTCCGTTCAGTCTTTCTTGTGACATTGTAGTTCGAAGATAGTTCTTAATCAATTTCAATTTAGAAAAACTTCTCTCGGCGGAAGCTACCGCGGCTGGAATAGTTAACAAAATCCGATAAGCGACCCACACACATTGGAAACTACCATCTTCTATATAAGATCTTATAAAATCAAAAACGTAAATTGATTTAGTTATTTTCTTTGGTAGCACAGTTTGCAAAGCTCTAAGATCTTGAAATAAATCCTTTCCATATATATCATATTGTTCATTGTATTTCAAGTAGCTTTCCAAATGAATGCAATGCTCCATTAACTCATCCTTATCAAGATTTACAAACTTTGCATTTAACAAAAATCCAAAGATGTTATCATAATGTTCAATTTGTTCGAATCGAACTTTGAATGATGTTAAAGCTAGCTTGATCTATGATATGAATGAAGTATGTGACTCTAAAAATCTTTTTTGGTGATTGACTTTCTTCATTATTAGTTGCAATATCCTCATCAAAATGTTATTTCTACGAATAATTCTTTTAACCTCAAATTTTGGTTCAATACCAACATCCATAGCAAGTTCATTAGCCTCTTTCATCATTTCTTCAAATCCATGCTCTCTAAAGTTTTGAAAAAATTCAATAAGTTCTTTTAATCTCGTAATTGCGTCTTCTAAATTCATATCTTCGTGTTGAAGTACTTTGCTTACTTGATTCACTTTATTTAGTAACTTGTACCAAATACAATGACTTATCAAGAACTCAAAATTCTCTAAAACATTGACACATAAACCTTTAGCTTCCGCCATCACCATATCCTCTTTAGAACTATTAGCAATTTCAACTAAAGCATCTCTTAACATTGATGGTTGAAATCTAACAGCTCTTACGCTTTCAACATGACTTTCCCATCGAGTAGCCGACAATGTTTTTGGCGCTAAACCTTTCACATATCTTTTAAGAATATCCCCATCGATGAGTAGGTCCCGAGAATAATGTATAAATCTTTTGTATGGACGCAAAAAATGTCCTTGCTTTAACATAAGATTTAGCCATATCACATAATGCGAGGTTTAAACTATGACAACCACATGGCATGTAAAATGCTCGAGTGTTGATATCAAGAAGTCTTTTTTGTGCACCTAAGTGTTTACCTTTCATATTAGATCCATTGTCATAACCTTGACCTCTTACATCATCAATATTAAGTTTAATTTCATGCAAGACATTTTCAAGTTGCTTGAAAAGGCCAAGCCCCTACGTATCATCAACTACTATAAATCCGAGGAAAAACTCTTCCACCTTCACCTCATTAATATCTTCGATATCCACACATCTTATAATGATTGACATTTGTTCTTCATGGCTTAAGTCCGGTGTGCAATTAAGAATAACCGAAAAGTACTTTGCTTTTAAGATCTTGGCTAGTATTTTATTTTATTTTTTAATCTCTTTTGATAATAGAAGTATTATCTCATTTTGAAGCTTATGACTAAGGTAGTGGTGTTGAATTTCTTTGTCGACTATACGTCGAAGATGATCTTGCATAATCGGATCAAATTTAGCAAAAACTCAATAAGTTGCGAAAAAGTCCATTATTCTTCTCGTATATCTTCTCATTGCTTCCGCGAAATGGCAAGCTATTACTACAAAATGCTTTCACAACTTCAATAATTCGAATCAATATCTTCTTCCATCGGATTTTTTTGTTTCTCAATTTGTGCTTCCATTTTTTATCAACGGTTGCCTTTTGATTTAGCCCCTTTTGCAAATCAACCCATTTCACAACATTTTCACAATGTTCCGGATTAGTTTCATGCTCTCTAAGTTTGTGTGGAAGATTATGCGAATCATCTATTCCATCTTCTGATAAATTGCTTGCCAGCAATTTATTAATAACTTGCAACAAAAACAAAATACTTTGTTCAATGCATTTGAATATACTAACTACTTCCTTTCATGTTCTTCGCCATTTGGAAAACGACGAATATAATGCTTGGATGAGAAACTTCTACTTTTTCTGAATTTTATTACACTTGGAAACTTGTCGTTTTTCTTTAAAATCTTGAATGGTCCTCTTTGAACAATTATTATCCATTTTGTATCACTTATAAGCCCACATAAACCCGGATCATGATCAACATCAACGTCTTTTTCCAAATCAAGCACACTTTCTTCCTTTTCACTACTTACTTCATCTACATCAATGTCTTTGTCCAAGTCTACATTGACATGAATATCGTCCCTTGTTTCTTCATCACAATTTCATTTGAATAAATAACTTCATTAATACGCACTTCATCTATATCAATGTCTTTGTCCAAGTCGAAGTATACATTTTCATTAGTAGCTTCACTTGTTTCTTTGATTGTTGCGTTTTTGCATTGAACAATTTAGAAATTGAGCCTACTAATGATGTAGATAATACATCTCGACGTTGTTTTACTTTTATGTTATAAGCTCTTGAGTTTTGCTTTCTATTTCTCAACTGTTTCTTGTCGTCTTCTTCTTTTGTCATATTCTCTACTTTTTAACATATAACAAATTAACGATATTATCAACCAAACTAACTAACATACAAATTAAAAAATAATACAGAAACTTTTTTTTTTCTTTTGAATAATTCAGAAACTGAATGGCCTTTGCGGCAGCGGCTTGCCTAAATTTAGTTCATAGTGGCATTTGCTTAAATTAAATTCATAGCAGACAACTCATTAATCATTGTTTACTTCTAAGTTAGAAACAACCAATTACCAAACAATTGAAACAACCAATTACCAAATAAACCTAAATTACCCATTTATTCAGAGAATTCCAGTGAGAAAACTACCAATTACCAAAATCAGTTAGACCCAAATTAAATATATCCATCGAATCGTAATTACCAGCATTTGAAAGAAGAAATTACCTTACGTTGTTTGGAGATGGAAGGAGCAACAGCTGTCTGCTATTCGGCAACGGAGAAGAAATATTTGCAGCAGCATTTGAAGGTTTTTGAGGAGGGTGAACACAGCGCAAGAAAGATTGAATTAGGGTTTTGAGTAAAAGCCCCAAACTAATCGGTTTTTTTTTCCACGAAGAAGAAGAGAACGAGACTGGAGAGATGGAAACAACGTGTAAATTTTTCCATGAACTAATCGATTAATTTTTTTTTATTTTTTTTTGCCCTCAGGCCTGTTGTTGCCCAAGCCCAAGGTCTTGATGGGCTTGGGCCTAGGCCATCTCTGGATGCAAACATGCTCTCCCCTCAAAGAATCAATCAGCAAATCAGTTCATCATTTAATTCACTTCGGATGTGTTTAGCACAAGGGGAACGGAGAATTTTAGCGGAGCATTTCAAGAGTATTATAGCGGAGAATGCATATGGCATTAAGAGCATCTCCAATGCAAATGTAATTGTGTTAAAAAGTGGATTACACCTAAGCAATTGACAATGTGTTCTAATTTTATCCTCCCAATGCAATTGTGATTTCAATGTATAATATGATACATCAAAAAAAATATTTCACATTGTCAAACAAAATGTCTTAGTTTCGGACATTCTATTTGACATTGTGTTACCTATTTTTTCTCTATCACTACTCCATGATTGGTCTCTCTCTAACAATATGCTTTTTTGTAGGTGTATTTTTTATCAAAACCATTTAACTGTTTTGCCACATAAGCAAATTTTAGCTTTTCACCTTCTTTGCATTGGAGCATGTTCCTATTTTTGTTTACACGTATATGATGCCTATGCTTCACATTGTCAAAGAACTGTCTCCCCATAGGTTTCACATGACATTACTTTGCCTTAACATTGGAGATGCTCTAAGCACACCATTTAAGCAGAGAATGTTGACGCAATGCTTAACGCAATGCTTAGTAGAATAAAAAAATTATAAATTACCCCAATTTAGTTCAAACCAACTCCATTACGTAGAGCACTTCAACACGATCGCAACACAAAAAACCGCGTCTTAAACGAACTTCATTTACATAAGTTATTAATTTTCAAAATCTATAAAACACTAAATTTACTAATTAAATTAATTAAGTAACCTAATTAATCAAAACGGACGTGTGTTTGGAGCTTACGCACCAATTCTAAAGCGGTGCGGAGACGGGGGGCATTCTGCACATGTTAAACAATCTTTATAACAGACATTTTCTCAAACAAGCCCGAGATAGTAAAACGGTTGTTTTGATGAATTGCAAATAACATGCCAAACAATATTGCAATTCACAAAATTCATACAAAGATGATAGTAATCATTTATCAAATTTACTACTTTGACAATAAAATTTAATAGTATAATATATCCACACAATCATCGATATAAAATAAGATGAAAAGAATTTATTATGACAAAATAACAAGTAGCACAACCAACTTTAAATTGCAAATTACAAACATAACAAGGGATGAGTGCCTATTTACAGACGAGGACACAAGACAGATTATACTAAAAAACAAAGATAGCACAAACAGAGTTTACTCGACTCACACGGAATGCAGAATAATTAATCAACACAATAAAATACAGTGGTTATAGTCACATGTCATATCCGGATTGCAAATCTAACTTCCACATGCCAAACACTCTTCCTTATTTTCCAAGGAACAAACAACTTGTGCCATTTTAGCTTCCATGTTATCCTCCACTGGCATATTATTTTTTAGCATGGAAGTGTCAACGGTGAACTTGATTGCATCAGCTGCAGCACGGGATCTCAGATAATACATCCCTGTTTTCAAACCCTAAAAAGAGACAAATGGCATGTGAGATCGCAAATTGAGTGTGTACCATTGAATTAAGGTAAATAGAGCATGTAAAAGGGACACAGCCGTAGGAAGAGTGCTGCAAATTACAGGTATTAATAGTAGTAAAGGAAGAGAAATTGCAACAGTTGTGAATCCATACCTTGGCCCAAGCATAGAAATGGAGTGAAGTTAATTTTCCAAAGTTCAACTGATCCATGTGGATATTTAAGCTTTGGCTCTGATCTATGTAGCATCCACGATCAGCAGCCATATCAACCACAACTCGTTGCTTGATCTCCCATACAGTTCTAAAATTGTCAAATAGTTCGTATTTAATAGACATCCATTTAATGAAACAAACAACCTTTACTCAAATAGGACCTACTTGTATATTGCCTTCAGATCTTCTGGAATCTCAGGAACTTTGAGAACAGAACCATTTTCATACACTATCTTGTTTTTAATGGATGGAGACCAAATTCCCAGTTCAGTCAAGTCATGAAGTAGGTGCTTATTCACAACAACGAACTCTCCACTGAAAATATACGTTTAAAGAAGAAAAAATACAAATTAGAGATCAGTTCAATGGGCTTGAAGACGTATCAAGCTTCAAAAGGCTGTTAAAGAAGACCTTAGCACTCTGCGGCTGTAAATGTTTGACGTGTAGGGCTCAAAGCATTCATTGTTTCCTAGTATTTGACTTGTTGAGGCAGTAGGCATTGGTGCAACAAGAAGAGAGTTTCTAACTCCATGTTGAGATATCATTTTTCTAAGTTCAGGCCAGTCCCATCTATTGGATGGAGTCACATTCCACATGTCAGGTTGAAGAATTCCCTGTGGTGTTTAGATTAAGCAAAAACATACTTAAGATTAGCAAGGATTCATTACTGTATAAACTTTATATTCCTGATAGATTCATTGTAAAAATTGGCCGCCTTGATACAACTCAATATTATAAAGTAAAACAATGTCATAGCATCAGCATAAACATGCCACGGTGGCATGAATGATGAAATGAGAGAATATTCCTAGTTATCCCAAAACAAATAAATTGCATACTGAAAATTTTAGGAACTCTAATAACAGGACAGATAAGATGTACATACCTTACTGACAGGACTTCCTTGATAAGTTTCATAAGTGCCTTCTCTTGCTGCAATTTCCGAAGAAGCTTTTAACGCATGATAATATATTGTCTCAAAAATATCTCTGTTTAGCTGTTGAGCCTGAACAAACAATTGAACAATTAACAGGGTTGACACACAAGAAAATAAATTATACAAGTTAAAGACGAACAAATACCTCTTCTGAATCAAATGGCATGCCTAGTAACATAAATGCATCTGCCAGGCCTTGTACACCTAAACCAATTGGTCTATGCCTCATATTTGATCTCCTTGCAGTCTCAACTGGGTAATAATTAACATCAATTATCTTGTTGAGGTTTGCAGTAACAATTGCTGTTATCTGTCAAAATTATGAGCATATTAAGCAACACTTGATGTGATTAAAAATATAACTAATTACACGTATTAAAATAATATTTAACCTCAGCTAGCTTGTCAAAATCAAAATATCTGTTCTTAGATCCAATACTTCCAACCAATTTAGATGGATGAGATTCAAGTGGAACATTCTGAAAATTCAAAATTTTATTTATGGTTAGCACATAAGAAGTTAGTACACAAAGAAGCGAATCATTTGATGAAGAAAGGTAGTAGTACCTTCTCTCTAACAAATCTTGGTAAAGCTATTGAAGCCAAATTGCACACAGCAGTTTCATCAGGGCTAGTATACTCCATTATCTCCGTGCACAGATTTGAGGATTTTATTGTCCCAAGGTTTTGTTGATTACTTTTTTTGTTACAGGAATCCTAGATGCAACCAAAGGAATGCAAGAATAAGCAACTAAAATGCTCTGTAAAAAGCACAATGGCAAAAGAATAGTGGGACTTTAATGATACCTTATATAGCATATATGGAGTTCCAGTTTCCATCTGAGATTTCAGAATTTCAAACCAGAGAGTCTGGGCTTGAACAACCTTTTTGGCCTTCCCCTAAAAATCATAAAACAGTTACTAATGAAAAGCTATGTAAGCAGATGTATAATGTACAAAGAAAATATTTACCTGGCTCTCGTATTTAGTGTACAGGTTTTCAAATTCTGAACCCCAACAATCAGCTAATCCTGGAGCTTCATTAGGACAAAATAACGACCACTGGCCATTCATTTGAACTCTATCCATGAATAAATCAGGAATCCATAGAGCATAGAATAGATCACGTGCTCTTTGCTCCTCCTACATCAGATGTAGGAACACAAATTATGAAGGCAATGCATGTAATGCATTTTAAACAGCAAATGAGTATGCTATTTTAGTTTTCAACTTGGCTGTATGAAGCTTTGATAGCACGCTACTATGCTAGACCTTCAGATATTATCTCATTTTCAAAATTGTGACAGTTGATAAAGGGTAATGGCCTCCTCTCGATATATTTATGACTATTTGAACCAAATAGTTTCAAATGAATCTCAATTCAGGTGCATAATATGTAAAATATATTCAAAGCCAGGTCATAAGTGTACACCACAACTCATACCTTTCCATGATTTTTTCTGAGCTCAAGAAACTCAAATACATCAGCATGCCATGGCTCCAAATAAACAGCAAATGCACCTATATGTAGCACAGGCAGTTTAATATGAAAGAAGAAAATCATACCTAGAAGCACATAATAAAGGCAATGTTCAGAATTACCTTTTCTCTTACCACCACCTTGGTCAACATACCGAGCAGTGTCATTAAACACCCTTAACATTGGAACAATACCATTAGAGGTTCCATTTGTACCACGAATATAACTTCCAGTTGCACGAATATTGTGAATGGATACACCAATGCCACCAGCTGACTTGCTTATAACTGCACATTCCTTAAGTGTATCATATATACCCTCAATGCTATCGCCTTTCATGCATATTAGGAAGCAGCTACTTAACTGTCAACCAAACTTATGAAATGTTAGGAAGATAAAAATGCAAAACTGTTTGTCTATGCAAAATAAAAAAAATTATAATGATAATATAATCGTTCAACTTTAATTTCAAAGGAATCATATATAAAAAAGCTGTTCAAACTTTGCTATAATAACATAAACGGTTTCAATTACCATTCAGGGTAATTTTGTGCGAAGAATACAATTTAACATAAGAGTAAAAATACAACATTTTCTTTACAGTGTCAATATACCTGAGGACGAGGTGTACCAGCATTGAACAAAGTGGGCGAAGCATGTGTGAACCATCTTTGAGACATTAAATGGTAGGTTTTAATGGCAGACTCAAGATCATGTTTGTGAATCCCAATAGCAACTCTCATAAGCATGTGCTGAGGTCTTTCTACAACTACTCCAGATACTTTCAAGAGGTAAGATCTCTCAAGTGTCTTGAAACCAAAATAGTCATAATCAAAGTCCCTATCATAAATTATCTCACTGTCTAAACGAGTTGCATTCTGCAAGAAAATAATAATTGATGTTATGAACTGAAATAACCACTACAAAACTTATAAGTTATCTTGTTACTTGAAGTGCCTGGCAACAACAAAATACGCTGAACTAAAAGTAGCATTTAAGTCGACAAGTCAGAAATAATTACTTCCTCATTACTTATTCAAAAAAAATAAAACTAAATCTGGGCAACTTAATTAACCAAATATTAAACACTTATATGTTTCACTACTCGCTCAATAGGTCTTCCAGTCACAAGCAGCATAAATGGGCAGTTGCCCACACATGCCGCAAGATAGGTTGAATCCAATTTTAAAAAAAAAAATCATAAAATCTAAGAGTTGGCCTTGCTACTAATGCCCTATTGAATGACAGAAAGTAGCATAACAGTTGCTCAAGCAACAAGTATTTTTGTTCACTCTACTTAAAGTTACATTACACTTTCAAGGAGATTCAAAAACAAGCATGTTCTAGTTTTATGGTTTATTTCAACATTAAAGCCAGCTGCATATCTAAAATTATGAATAATCCTATTATTTTTGAATGTCAACAGTGCAAATGCCAATTTTGTGGGTAAACAAATATAATTTAACCATGCCTATTGCATATGAGACTAATCAGTCCAACCCAAACGATGTACTACATGTCTAGAACTATGACTGTCTCTAATCTTAATGTAACAAAATATACATAAGCAAAAGTTGGAAAAAAAAAATCTAAATAAAAATCATAGCATAGATTTGGCATGAGCAGTTGCAGTAAATCATTCAGGATGACCAACAATGAATAATATCAACAACTTCTAACAATTCATTATGACTGAGGATAAGATGCTATCAGAATAAACGATGATGCAAGTGCATCCCTAAAGTGAAATGTTCTATCAAAGATATAAAGTGCAAGAAATTAAGCACTTGACATTTTACCTAGGAATAAACTGTCAAAGATGATTTATACACAATAAAAACAAGAACAAAAATTAAGCATTGACAAATAAATTTTACCTTCATTATTATCTCATAAATATCATC
Source organism: Allium sativum (assembly GCA_030737875.1). Taxonomy (NCBI): domain Eukaryota; kingdom Viridiplantae; phylum Streptophyta; class Magnoliopsida; order Asparagales; family Amaryllidaceae; genus Allium; species Allium sativum. Next base: position 784,361,715 of record CM060916.1, on the reverse strand, counting down.
AGCAATCAGAGGAGCTTCCAGGCCTGACCTCTCATCAAAATGATTATACAAAATTTTAATCCTGCAAGAAAAATAAGTTTTATATTCCAATAAAAATTCAGTTAAGAAACCAATAAATCGCAAAGCTTACGTTTCTGAGAATGATTTCTTTGTGCTCTTATGAAGGTTTGATACAGCTATCCGTGCAGCAAGCTACAAAATAACAAAATCAAGTCATGAGCTAACACATCATCAAGTCTATCACTTGAAAGTTTATTTCACTTGACATTTTTGAATTTACTTGTTGACCCAAGATAAAAATAAGCCACAATTATATTCACCATTGGGAAGATTCTTTGTGAAGTAAAAGGGATATTTTTAAATAGCATTTGAAAGAGGTAAATTGGTGAATGCAGAATGTATTGAATTGGAAAGGAGAATGACTTAATCAATATTTATGTACAGTATTTGTGTGCGTTATTTGTGAAATATAAATTTGTGTACAGTATTAAGTCATTGATCAAATTAAAAAGATTAATCAGATCTCAAAACAACTAGCACCCAACAGTTTCAGCACCAACAGTTCATTTCTAATGGCTTCCCTAAAAGGAAAACACTATCTTCTTATCCTATGCCAACATCAAACACATTGGACACATCCAATGTAATCGGACAAATGAGGTTTTTAGAAGAAAAAAAATCTTGCAAACACAACTTTGAATGTCTATGAAGCATTTATATTAATATTTATTATGCATACAAAAAATTCTAGGCTGTAATGCATGGGACACATCTAGGATTCTCTAGTTTAACAGACAAAGCTGATAAAAGAAGCCAAAAATTGCCCAATGGCATTTCCAGGAAAGTAATATATGCTTTCATGTTGTTTTACGTTTAGTCATACAACTAAATCTTAATTTCAGATAATCCAGAAATTCACTTAAAATGAATCATAGCAATTCTATAAGAACCCCACAAATAGGGCTTTTCATTGTTAGACCGTGGTTTTGGTTCTTAACTATGTACGCAGCAACTGTCTTGAACCGGTACCGACACCTAATACTCCATTTTTAATCATCGCCTTAAACATTTTAAGGTGGCCCAAATAACTAAAACTACAACCTAATTTTAGTACTAAAAACACGACAAATCTGAATTAGTTCCAAAAGATACCGATGCATAATCCGGATGATTTGCAGTCATGGCCGCCGCAGTTTCGGCCGCTAACTCATCCAATTGACTTGTCGTCACACCCTTATAAACCCCAGCACAGACTTTTTGCGAAACGAGAACTGGATCGCAGTGCTCATGGCTCAAACCATAGCTTAGCTTCTTCAATCGGGCAGTAATTTTGTCGAAATGAACCTGCTCGTGCCTGCCGTCCCTTTTCACAACATACATCTTGATGGACTATGGCTTTATCCCAATTAAAATTTTGAGATGCTAAGCGTGACTTCGAAACGGAGTGGAGGATGTGGAATTTATAAGTGGGAATAGGGTTTGGATTCAGCTACCGAAATCTTGAACACTTTTTTAGCTTTTTCGCGCTCTCGGCATTAGGGTTTCCCGCTTCATTTTATTTTCACTCAACAGACTACGGTTGGGCCTCGACCTTTGGATAAGCCCAAGCTATATTAACAGAACTACGCTTTTCATCGTATTGCCTACCTTACACGTGAACCAAAAAAATAAAGATGTAGTTAATTTACCTGTACCTGTTCCTAAGTTTCTTTCATCCAGTTTTAAAAATAAATAAAACTCCAGTAGTTGATTTCATCGATTTTGCTAATAAAAAGAAAATTTAAAATTCATCTGCTTTTGACTGATTTGTTTTTAAAATACATAAAATTAGTTGATTTCATCGATTTTGCTAATAAAAGGAAATTTTAAAATTCATCTTCTTTTGATTGCTTTTGATGACTCAGCAATTTCAATCAATTATAGGCACTAGGGATGATACATTATATCACGGAAAGCAACACACAATTTCAAATGTTAAAAAAACTCTAATTGTCATGCACTGTATCTTTAATTTAGATCTTTTTGAAGTGTTATCCTGAATATAGTTACATTAATACATATCTAATGTTGGATTTCAATGAGATTCGTAATAAACGAAATTAATTTTATTGTAGTTATTTTAGTTCAATGGCATGCATGCATGAAATTAACATCGTACGTCTCTTACTGTACTTAGTAATGCCTAGGGGGATGTATTTGTCTGTGTGGAAAAAATGACTATGACGATCCAGTATTTTTAGTCAAATTAAAAATTAATTTTTGGGATATAATTTGAATTTTTGGGATATAAATTGGATTTTCTAAATATTAAATAAATTTAATACAAATTAAAAATGTACTTGAAATAAATATAAATATGATTAAATAATATTTTCAAATGTTGATTTTTTGTCAAAATATGATGGTATGATTTTTATGGAAAATTTATCTAATTTTGTTAAAATAAGATTGTCCAAAAGATATTAATGAAATTAAGTAATCTTTTGATAAATTTAATTTGTTAAGAAATAATTATTAAAACATGATTTATAAATAATTTGTTAAGTAAAACATAGTCAGAATTTTATCGATAATCTGTTATATATTGTCGTATTTTATCGAATGTTTAATTAGATAAACAATAAGTTTAAACCCTTGAAAATACTAATAGTTGAGAGGTGCTGCGAATTTAGTGATGCTTATAAGCGTGGCTAATAGTGTTGCTATCTTGCACATAGTTTTGGCATACCCACGGTTTATAAAGGGTTGTTTTGATATGTGTCATTACGCATGAGTTCGAACCTTCCTTGAGTGACATGTGTCCAATGCAAAAATTACTTGAATGTCGCTACTGAAGGCTATATAAAGAGGTGCATACCTCTTCATTTTGCACACCATCCTCTTCCCTTTCTTCTCCACTCTCTCCCTCACTTCTTCATCCTTCTCCACGGTCTTGTGCCACCACCTCCGCCATCCAACGTCGACCATCTCCTCCCCTTGCTCCACCATCCAAAATACCTTCAAAACTCCACCATCCTTTCACCTATATTCGGCCTTCCCTCCACCATCCATTACCTCCCTCCTCCGCCGTAGGCCCAACTCTCCACAGCCAGCCCATTCCGCCTCCTCCCCTGCCTACGTTGACCCCATCTCCTCCCCTTCAAGTTCGGCCTTCTTCTTGTAAAAATAAAAGAAAATAGAGTTATATATTGTTACTACCGAAGTTAACTCAGAAACAGACTAACTGTGAAGAGGCAGTGGATTGTCATCAACACAAGAAATGTCTTCGAAAGCAAAAGCCAAATACTAGAAAGAACCAAGAGCATGAAGGAATAATCTGAGAGTTGCATAAACCAACATCTTCCTGGGAGAAAGGAGTTCAAAATCTATAGAATACCGGCAGAGTATATCCGGTAAGATATATTCGGCAGGGTATGTCCGGCAGGAGGTTCCGTAACGGAGGATCACCAAGGACAAAAGACAAGCAAGGAAAAGTCACTCCGCTAATCAAAACCCAAAAGATGGAAGGGCTGCCGATGTTAAGGTGCTTAACACCGATACATCAGGAGATAAAGGCATTGAAGATACCAAGCCTAAAGCACCTAAGGGTTATCCAGAACTAGCCCTGAAATATCCAAGCACCGGGAGGTCGTTCCATTAAATAATAGGCAAAACTCTGGAAGTTACCCTCCGGAAGGCTAGACATCAGCCGAAAGCTCCACCGGAGGGCAAACCGAAACCCAAATGGGGATATAGGTTATCCATACTAATCTGCTTAATACTGACACCGACAGGGGTTCTGAATCGGCAGTTATCTACATACATCACGACGGAAAGCTCCTCTAAGTATTCATGAGAAAACCGGAAGCCTACACCCGAAAGCCACAACTGGGAGCACAGATGTAACAACCCGTGTTTTTGAATAACATGTTATAACATAAATGGAGGCAGAATTAAACTGTAAAATCTGAATCAAGGGAAACGGGCTGTGCCATTGCGTTCGTCTCGGAAAAATACGCGAAATAGAGTCCGAGTTTTCGAAAATCGGAGTCCGTATGACCAAGATATGGCCTCGCGAAGTTTCACGAAAAATTCACAAATTAAAGTATACTTAATTAAGTGAAATGGGTTGCGCAGAGAAATATATATATAAATATATTGATATATATATATATATAATTGAAAATTAAATAAATAAATATGCAAAAATGTTCAAAACAGCGAATTGGGAGAGGGGAATAACCGAACCGGCCGATTTTTGAGGTCGACCCAAGCCCGCTGGGTCGACTAGGGGTTAATCCAGGGTGTTTGGCTGTCAACCCGTGGGCCGATTCGCTCAAATGCAGATTTTGCATTTGAATGGTTCTCATGGTTCAGCTTTAATCTAAAGGCCGTAGATGGTTCCTACACTTGACTTCTTCCCCAAGACATGCTTTGATGGCTTGGATTGAATCTAGGGTTAATCCTATGGCTAATACTATCCTAATCCTCTATAAAAAGGACCTAACACCTAGCCTAAATCATCATTATTCATTCCTACAACTAAACTATGTCAAATTTGTTCCTCTCATGGCCTCCACTCTCATGCTAAAATTCCTAAGCCTATTTCTATGAGAGATTGTGAGTTCATACAAGTGCTTTCAAACTTGTATGAGTGTTCTTAGTTTGCATTCAAGTCAAGTTGCAACATTTCTATTTCAAAGCAAGGATTTTTAGTGATTTGGCTCAAGGGTTTTCATTTGGAGCTTGCATATTTGGGTTTTTGGTGCTTGCATAAGGGCTTCGTCTCAATCTTTATAATAAATAATTATTTGTGTCTTCATAGCATTGTAAGCCCTTTTCTACTTTCTTTTTATTGAACTCTAAAGTTAAATGAATGGTGCAAGTTTGGTTGATCATTATATGCAAGTTTGGTTGATCATTATATGCAAGTTTGGTTGATCATTATGCAAGTTATGTATGACACATGTTGCCATGTTATGCAAGTTTGGGTTGATCATGTCATCATGTTATGCAAGTTTGGGTTGATCATGTTATCATGTTATGCAAGTTTGGGTTGATCATGTTATCATGTTATGCGAGTTAAACTTGAGTTTATGACCTTAAAGCTTCAAGCTTTATGTTAAAGGTTGCATTTTGGCAACATGAAAGTTATCATATCCCTTATGATAACTTGCATGTGAGGCCAAATGCGAACTTCTAGCAACTTCTACATGTTATTTATCACCATGTATCACTCATATGCTAAGTTTGGTTTTATGCATGCTTTTTGTTAGACCAAAAAGTGGTTCTAACACCCAAATTGATTAAAAGCAGAATGAAATGAGATAAAAATAAAAATGCACACACAGGATTTATAGTGGTTCGGCGAAGAAATGCCTACGTCCACTTGTCTTTCACTATTTTCACTGATTTTGTTGCAAGTACAATGAAATATTCACTTGATTTCTCTCACAACTCACTTACAATCACTCAATTATCTTAAAACAAATAATGAAAGAAGGTTTGGATTTTCTGGGAGTGCTGGAATTCGGGTTATGAAGGTGGTTGAACTCTCAAAGTGCTAGCCAAAAAGATCCTCCTCTTTGTCTCCAGACGGGGTATTTATAGGTGAGAATTTGCTCAGAACCCGATCCGGATTGGAGCCACGTGTCATCCATCCCATTAGCCTCGGGTTCGGATGGATTTCTGTGTTCACAACGCATCAGAGCAGTGGATGTTGCGGGTAGGAACTGGTCATAGCCGCTCCGAATAACCAGGCGATCATGCAGGAGAAAGACGTGGAAGATGGGTTCGGATCGGAAGATTGTACAGGAGGGGTTCGGATCGGGGTACCCGATCCGATCCGGTTTTGTCCCAAGGCTAAGTCTTCGCCCTCTTCTACTCCGTTCCGATCTGTCTTCGTAGCAGGTAGCTCTCCGATCCAACTGGAAGTTAGGTGCTCTCCGATCCGATCAGCTGTGCCTCTCTGATTCCAACAGCAATAGTTCACCGATCCGAACAGCCAACTTTATCCGATCCGAACCGCTACACTGCTCCGATCCGACCCGCTTCAGTGCTTCCCAAGTTTTTCGATGTTTCACATCTTGACTTTGTGTAGCCCAGTTCACAAAGTGGGCTAACATTTTGCCCCCTCAAAGGATGCTTCTGTTGGAGACGGAGCATGCTTTGACTATCACTGCACAGCGCTCTTCGAGGTAATTTTTCTTTTGATTTCCCTTGTGTTTTCATCTTTTTCTTCAAATTTCAATTTAATTCGTTGCTGAGCTAAAGAATTCGGTTCAGTTCGGAATCCGATCCGAACAGACCCCCTCTTCTCTCTATTTTTCACTGGAGTATTGGGCCAAGCTTTATTTCTGGACCACCGATCCGGTCCGAACGGGGAGACGAATAGTCACCCTGTTTTCCTATATAAGTCTAGCCTTCATCCTCCTCCACCTTTCTTTCTTTATTGCTCTTCGCCTGACCGATTCCACTCTGAAACTCGAACTTTCAGAATCTTTAAAAAACCTGAAATTATCTCGCCAATCTTCGATTTAAACACCTCGGTAGGTTTTGAAACTTCAATCAATTTTATAACAACGGGTTTCAATTGAGATTTACGGTTAATTTTGAATGATTTGAACATGACTCCTCTCTTGCTTCGATATTGCGTCTCCATCCTCCCTTGCCGTCGTCGTGGGTGGTTCTACCACCATCTCGAGGCGCTGAGAGGTTAAATGGGGGATGCGCTCGTCTTTAACTGGAGCTTTGGACATGGACGTGGATTTGACTGTAATTGAGGAAGGGGAAGAAGAAGAAGAGGATTAATGGGATCGGTTCGGGCTGGAGTATCGAGGGTGGATGAGAGGGAAAAGAAAAGTGGTTCAGGAAGTCGGATCGGGTCGGGGCAAGGCAAGTAAAGAAAGGGAAAAAGAAAAGAAATTCAGTAGATCGGATCGGGTCGGGGCAAGTATTTAAGAAAGGGGGGAAAGGAGCTTACCTAACCGGATCGGGTCGGACCGTAAGATGACGGAGGAGAAGTATAACTACGTGATCCGATCCGAACCGTTAGGGGACTCTGCCTCCGAGCCGATCCGATTTTGATTTCTGAGTTTGAATGAGATATCCAAGCCTAAGGCCACGCCCCCGATCCGATCCCAATGAATGCACCCGAACCGAACCGAAGCACAGTCTACTTTAACGCATGAAAACTCGTCTAACTGGCCCAATCAACTTTCGGCATAATCTTCAATTTAATGGACAGTTAGGATAGTGCCTTGCGAACGTAACTGGACATCAAGAACTACTTCAACTCTTTATATTTTGCCAAACTTTTTCGTCGCACTTTTAAACATTTACTTTGCACTTTCCGTATACACTGTTTACACTTTAGTTTGCACACAAGCACGGGGGAATACGGGCTAATTTGCTCTAATGTGTGCTATTGCTTCTTCAATAGTTTTATGACCATGAGACCCAGATGCTCTTCCAGATTAGCCAAGAGGAAAGAAACCCCGGAAACCTCTAACAAGATTACTCTCGAGGACATATCTTCTCCGTCGGATCCAGAATGGGATAATGAGGGTTCGGACTACGACGTCGGAAATCGTAAAAGTGACGAAGCGTCTTCAGAGAATGAAGTTTCTTTAGGGTTTGAAGAAGAAGGAGGGGTTGGCGACGACCGGGCTCCTAATGAGTTTGAATCGGCTATCATATTGGAATCGCCCCAAGATTCTGTTGAATCAACAATTGATAACGACCGACTTACCCGAATTTGCTTGAAATACGGGATAATGAAAAGAGACACTCTAGTGACCTCAAGCTCTGACCGTCCCCACAACCCTCCAGAAGGATATATGGTGGTCACTCGGTTGATGTGTATGGTCGGCGCTATCCCTCCATTTTCTCCCTTCATTGTTGACTTTCTAAGACAAATGCGGATTGCCCCCATGCAGCTGCATCCCAATTCTTATGCCTACTTGCACACTTTGTACATAGCATACCGTGAGATCTTAGGGATAGAGCTCACGTTCGATGACGTTCATTTCTTCTATAACTTCAAGCATCGGACTCGAGAGACTCCATCTTTCTGCTATTTTGAGTCAGTTCCAAAAAGGAAGATAATCTCGGCACCATTCAGCAGTAAAGCTGGAGATTCCAGACTGAAATGGTTCTACGTGAAGCGACAGCCTGGATGTGCCAGGAGGTGGACAAAATCAAGTAAAGCACTGATTTTCTAAATCCGGGCTCTATACACCTGAATCATCACCTTAACTTGTTTTCCTTTTTGTTTGCAGTCCACAATCCCAAACAAATATCAGATCAGGTGTTCTTTGACCGAATGCACCAACTTCTTAATGGCGATCAGAAATTCTTGACTATCGATGAAGTCCTTAAAGACGAATATCTTCACTTTCATGGGCTGTTATCCGTTTTTCGTAGTATTGGTCATGGGACGGCTCCATACGCATATATTCCTCCAGTGGAGGTAGTCCCAGAGACAAGAGAAGGCTCAGGAGTTCCTACAGTGCCTCTTCAAACTTCACCTTCTCCATCTTCTACTCAGGATGATGAATTGGCTAACCTGGCCGAAAAGCATCGTGAAGGATATACTGCCCCCGAGGAAGCTACTTCTTTGGAAAAGTCAACATCCTCCCAAGAGTCGCCACTTAATGCTTCTGAGGGAGAGGTCCCTAGTACTGATGACCCGATATTTCAGGGTTTGGGTGATCTCCCCTTACCTGAAACTATATATACTTCAGAGGATTTTAGGAAGGATCCTTTAGTCTTCACCTCTTCTGAAGAGACCACTCCTGCTAAGGCCAAAGAGCCTGCCCGTACTAGTCTAGCTTCAGACTCGGGTTGGTTGGGGGGAAACACACCACTTAGGACACACTTTATATAACAGCATTAGCATTCATTGCACCTCTTTCTCCGTGAATCCATTGATTCTGAATTTCGTTTGTCTTATTGTGCAGGCACGATGTCTCGATCCTACTATGATATCAGGAAACTTCGCCGCAGCATGTCTAATCCACCTCAGGATATCGAGTATGATCGCCGCGATGATCGCGGTAGGGAGGAGAGAAGGCCTTATGATCCCTATCGCTCTCGACCCTCACGTTCTCGCTCTCCCGTTCGGTCGGAACAAGAGAAATATAAAGGTTATCAAAGCCGTAGGGAAGAGGACAGGCCACAATCGAAAGACTCCACCTCTTCCCACGAAAAGCGCAGCAGAGAGAAAAGTCCTCTAAAAGATACTGAGTCTCGAAGTAAGCGCAAGGTCCCTGCTACTAAACGACCTAGGACAGACAAAGAAACTACTGAATCCTCCACACACAGGGACACTGAATTGACGATCCCCGCTCCTCCCCCACTAGATGCGGAAACTGCAATAAAGCGGGCGTATCTGAAGGAGCAGTTTCCCGAACACTACTTCGAGACTCTGACTTTTTTACCTACCCTTGAACCTGTTTCTTCTAAGTGGGCAGATGAGGCCAAAGCAAAGATAGACGCGGTTGAAAAACAGTATTCTGAGATGTTTAAATATTCACGTAATCTTTCCAGAATTATCCGTACTCTAATCACGAATGCTGATTCAATGCAAAAAACCGCGGAAGAAGATGCTAAGGCCTTAAAGAACCTTGGTAAAGATTTGGAGGACACACAGGCCCAGCTTGCTATTGCTCAGAGGGACGCTACCAACTTCAAACAACAATTTGAGGACATGCAAAAACGTTATCATGACTTGCTTGAATCTCACACTCAAGAGCGTTCTGAGTTAAAAAAGCAAGCTGATGAGGCTAAGTCAGAAGCTGCTAAGACACGCCTTGCTTATACTGACCTCGAACGGAAAAATGCCGAGTTAGCAAAGAGGAGTGCTGAACTAGAAAAGAAGAATGCTGACTTGGCTTCAAAGCTATTGGAGGCAGAGAACAGAGCTGCCCTGGCTGAGGGCAATGTTGAGTGTGCTATCAAATCTGCGGAGGAAGCCCGCAAACAACTGTAAGAGGCGGAGGCTGATATCCAGGGTTTCGGCGAATTAATGATTGAATTCTTCGCACATATCATCCGTCGCCAAAACATTTCTTGGATCGAGGATTATCCATCCACTCTAGTTCAAGTATGGAATCAGATCGTCGAGTGGGAAAAAGAGGAACTTAAGGTCGATTCCATCGATGAAGATAAGCTAATGGAGAAATACTTGAGGGATGATGAGCCGGAACGCCTAGCTGAAGGGCGCCGCCTCATTGCTGAGGCCATGGAAGAAGAGAGACGGAAGTCTAAACAGAAGAATGTTCTCGAAGCTGGTTCCTCTTCTGCTGCCCCTGTGACTTCTGAAGTAGAGGGGTATGATCCTGAAAATCCGGGAATCCCCCGAACAACTCTGCTATCCCCTATTCCTGAAACAGCATCAGAGGCAGTAGTTACCCCTGCCGAGAAGTCTTCGGAAGGTATCCCTACCTTTTCTCCTCAATTTGTCAAGGCTATTTCTACCTTTCGCCACGTGATTGAGAAATCGATGAAAAACCCATTGTTTTCGCCTGAGTTGATAACTGTTGCTTCTCATTCTGTAGGTATTGAGCCATCCGAAAAGACAGATGTGACTCAGGGAGCCACCGCCGGGGCAGAGCCTACAGAAAAGGCAAAAGGAGGGGAGGACAAGGCTGCTCCTATAGACTTGGGAGAAGGAAGTGAGCCGACTAAGGCCGCCACTCCCCATGATGAAGAAATGATAGCAGCTTTAAAGGATGATGGTGGTGACGGAGAACCAGAAGTTGCAATAGTCGGGGAGTCAAAAAATGCTGATGATGATACTTTGGCTGCAATGAAAGCTGATCAAGACAAACGCTTGCAATTAAAAGCCGAAGAACTAGACCCTGAAGCCCTCAAGCCCCTCGCAGTTGTGGATGCGGGATCAAGGTTAGTTGTTAAGCTCTCAACTAGATCTATTACAGAGGAACTCGCTAAAAAATCTTCTCTTGATTCCAGCGCTCCGCCCTCCGGGAAGAAGTCTACCGGTTCCAGCACCGCATCTTCAGGAAAGAAGAAATCAAAACGAATCTTGATAGAGGCCGAGAAAGAAGCAAAGGATGCGGAGAAAGCCGCCAAGAAGTCCAAGGCTCACTCAAAATCTAAATAGTGGATTGCCTTATGTCGTTTTAGCATTTGATGAACCAACAATTGCTGCTACAAGAGCGGCTCTTGCACCTTCTTTTTTAGCTACTCTCCTGTACAAATTCGTTCATTCGTAAATAAATAAAAAATAATTCATTTTCTGCAATGTCTGTTTGTCAGTAGTTCTGCACTTATGTAAAAATGCATGTCTTACTATAGTTATGAAATGAAGTTACGGAGGGAGGATATATGCGTAAACATATATGCCCCCAGTCAATTCTCACAAATTAGTTAATGCTTAATCAAGCAATCTGAACGCTCCCGATTTTCTGACGGGATAGCATTTCCTGTGTCGCCAGTGCCTGTCGTTTTTTCTGGCATTTCTTTTATACTCTCTCTCTCTGGAGAGTTAGAGTTCGAGCTCAGCAATCTATTCATTCCTCGGTCTTTCGGCGGGGAAAGATCTCTTTCTCAGCGCTCAGTCGGAGACGCTTTTATACTCTCTCTCTCTCTGAAGAGTTAGAGTTAGGGGAAGGATTTCTTTTTTCAGCGCTCAGTCGGAGACGCTTTTATACTCTCTCTCTCTGGAGAGTTAGAGTTAAGAATGTCGTTTTCTCATTCTTTTATGTCTTGTCGCACAAATAGTCGTTGTGCTTTTTCTTATGTTTAAACTGTCTTCAACCTTTTCAGGTTTTGAATCATCCTGTATTCTATAATCACAACAGAATAATCGACGAATGTATATATGTAATGCATAAAAGTAAATAACACACAATATTTTTATAGTGGTTCGGCTAAGTCGTAGCCTACATCCACTTTATAGTCCTTTATTCATATCGTCAGATTTTCCCAAGGCAAGTCGTGCCTTATTACAGAGTTCATAAGAAAAATAACAAAGAGTACAACATTTCTAATCCAAATATCGCATTAAGTGTTGGGCATTCCATGCTCTAGGGACTTCTTCGCCATCTACGGTCATTAACTTGAAGGTTCCTTTTTCAAGTTTTCGTTGGATGACAAAGGGTCCTTCCCACTTTGGACCGAGGTGAGGAAGGGACGGAAAGACTCTCTTTAGTACCAAATCTCCTGGTTCAAAGGTCCTGAGGCGAACTCTTTTGTCGTAATAGCGTGCCATCTGACGTCGATGTCTTGTCGCACGCAAATCTGCTTCGTCCCATTTTTCTTCAACTTCGTCAAGAGACTCAAGTAAGAGTGCCCGATTCGTCATCGGGTCATAATATGTCACCCTGTGGGAAGGAACTTCCAGTTCAACTGGAATTACTGCTTCTGAGCCAAAGGAGAGAGAGAAAGGGGTGTGACCGGTGGCCGTCTTAAATGTTGTTCGATATGCCCACAAAGCTAGGGGCAATTCGTCAACCCATTTTGCCTTTGCGCGCTCTAATCGTTTCTTGAGGATGGATTTTATTACTTTGTTTATTGCCTCAACTTGCCCATTTGACTGCGTATAAGCCACGGCAGTGTATCGCTTGTCAATCTTATACTTCTGGCAGAAATTTCTGAATTCAGTGCCATCAAACTGGGTTCCGTTGTCAGTTATAATCGTTCTTGGGATCCCGAATCGGCATATAATATTTCTGACCACGAAACTTATCACCTTTCTTGCCGTGATTTTGGTCAAAGGTTCAGCCTCCACCCACTTCGTAAAATAGTCCACGACCACTATTGCATATTTCGCTCCTCCTTTAGCAATCGGTAGAACTCCAATGATATCAATTCCCCACGTGGCAAATGGCCAAGGACTCACCATTGATTTAAGTTGGGTCGACGGTGCTCTGGGGATTTTGGCGAATCTCTGGCACTTATCGCAGCGTCGTGAATAATCAACTGCATCTTTATTAATTGTGGGCCAGAAGTATCCGTATCGCAATATCTTTTTTGCTAAAGTCTGACCTCCTGTATGATCTCCACACTCACCTTCGTGCACTTCTCTCAGTACACGTTTGATGTCGTCGTGCGCTATACATCGTAACAAGGGCATAGAAAATCCTTGCCTATAAAGAGTATCATCTTGCATGACATATCTGGTAGCCTTGCGAACTACGGCCCTTCTCTCACTCTTCTTTGATGGGAGTGTCCCATTCTTAAGGAAGTTCTTAATTGGGGTCATCCATGACTCTTTTTCCGGTTCCGCTTCGAAAGCGAACTCAACTTCCATTGACTCAAAGCTTGGCGATTCCAACGTTTCAATTGGAATTATTTCAATCTCTTCTGGATTGTTGAAACTAGCCAGCTTTGCCAGCCTATCCGCCTTCTGGTTTTCGGCTCTTGGGATGTGTGTTATATTATACCGCTCCAAGCTACTCAATAGCTCTCTCACTTTCCTGAGGTAGACGATAAGTCGAGGTCCCCGAGCCACAAATTCCTCTCGCACTTGGCAAACAACGATTTTAGAGTCACAGAATATGTCCAACGTTTTTATTCCGAGGTCTTTAGCAAGCTTCAGCCCGGCAATCAGGGCTTCATATTCAGAGTCATTATTAGTCGCCGAAAATTCTAATCGTAGAGCGTAATATAACGACCGTCCTTCAGGAGTGACTAAGACGATTCCAGCTCCGGACCTTCGGTCGTTCTTGGCTCCATCTGTGTATAGTTTCCACGGATCTATCTTTAACTCATCCTCGGACTTAACCACTCTGTCATCGATTACTTCCTCCTCTGGGATGGTGAACTCCGCAATAAAGTCTGCCAGAGCTTGCCCCCTGATCGACTTTCGTGGTTGAAAATTCAAATCAAACTGGCTTAATTCTATATTCCATTTGATCAACCTTCTCGATGCTTCGGGTCTCTACAACACCTGCCTCAAGGGCTGGTCGGTGTATATGGTTATTGGATGAGCTTGGAAATAGTGACGAAGTTTTCGGGATGCGATTAGGAGGCTGTAAGCGAGCTTCTCAATCTTTGGGTAGTTGCGCTCTGCTGCTGCTAATTTCTTGCTTACATAATACACTGGCCTTTGTACTTTGTCTTCTTCTCGAACCAGGGCTGTGCTAACGGCGTGATCTGAGACTGCCAAGTAAACAAACAATTCTTCGTGATCTACGGGCTTTGACAAAATCGGCGGTTTCTCTAGCAGTTCCAATAAATTTCGAAAGGCCTCAACACAGTCCGGAGTCCACTCAAAGTTTTTCTTTCCCCTTTTAATTAAATCAAAAAACGGAACGCACTTGTCTGTAGCTTTGGAGATGAATCTACTCAACGCGGCTACTTTCCCTGCAAGACTTTGGACATCTTTAATTCTTCTTGGTTCTTCAATGTTTCTAATCGCTGCTATTTGGCTAGGATTGATTTCAATTCCTCGGGAGCTCACAATGAAGCCTAGGAATTTTCCCGACGCCACTCCAAATGAGCATTTCAGAGGATTCAACTTCATTCGATACTTTCGCAGGATACCAAACATTTCCGCCAAGTCTTGTGTATGGCTGGAGGACTGTTTCGATTTGACAAGCATATCATCCACGTAAACTTCCATAGTCTTCCCTATTTGATTATAAAACATTCTGTTCACCAAGCGCTGATAAGTGGCTCCGGCATTTTTCAATCCGAACGGCATTACGACATAACAATATAATCCCAAATTCGTAATGAAGCTCGTATGCTCTTGATCTGGCACGTGCATAGGAATTTGATTATATCCGGAATATGCGTCCATGAAAGAGAGAAGTTCATGACCTGCTGTCGAATCTACAAGCTGGTCAATTCTGGGAAGTGGGAAGCTATCTTTTGGACAGGCTTTGTTCAAATCTGAAAAATCAATGCAAGTCCGCCACTTTCCATTCGGCTTCTTTACCAAGACGGGATTCGATATCAAGTCAGGATATGTCGAATCTCGAATAAATCCGTTCTGCTTCAGCTTCTCCACTTCCTCTTTGAGAGCAGCCGACCTCTCTGGGCCCAGCATACGTCTCTTCTGCTTCACAGGCGGGTGTTTCGGGTTTACATTTAGTTTGTGACTTATAATGGATGGCGATATCCCACACATGTCAGCGTGGGTCCAGGCAAACACGTCCAAGTTTGCCTTCAAGAAGTCCGTTAGTTCTTTGGCTCGACATGGATCCAATTGAGAACCAACCTTCAAAACTTTTGTCGGATCAGTTTCATCAATGGGAATTTCCACTGTCGCTTCATTAGGAGTTGCATTTCTAGCCTCTGGTTCCTCGTCTTTTCTGGGATCCAGGTCCTCAGGCGTTCCTTTGGGCAACTCCTTCGGGGTCGATTTCTCTAATTGCTATGCCGAGCCCCCCTTTGGGGGAGGCGAGGCATCTTTACTCTCAATGTTAAGTCCTTTCATCAACATCTTTAATTCGGCAACATAACAGGCTCGTCCGGAAACTTGATCCCCTCTCATCACTCCAGTTCCGGCTTCGGTTGGGAACTTAAGCAATAAACACCAAGGGGCGATACAAGCTCTAAACTCAGCAAGGGCAGGTCTCCCCAAAAATGCATTATAAGGCGAATCCACGTCCAATACTACGAACTGAAGTATCCGCACTCTTCGGCGTTCTCCTTGCCCCAAGGTCACGGGCAATTCTATGTATCCCATGAGAGCTGTTGACGCCCCGTTGAAGCCTCTGATCCATCCTTCACATGGCTTCAAATCTTCAGATTCAAGCTTCATCTGATCGAATGACTTTTTAAATAAAATATTGACAGAACTTCCGTTGTCTACTAATACCTTATGGACCAAGGCCAGCCCAACAGTGGTAGTAATAACCAACGGATCATCAGTGGGTGATTGGATCCCAGTATTATCTCGGCTACGGAATACCACGTCGTCAAACATGGTCTTCTGTTGTTTTATGGGGGTGATATCTTCCAAATCATCACCTTCATTCACATCTATGTGCTTGGCAACATTTACATATTGATCCATTGATCTGAAACTACGGATTGCCGGGTGAGGTCCGCCCACTATGGAGTTGATAACAATTCCTTTACCCTTCTGTTGCGCTGTAGGCTTGGGAGCAGGTAGAATCTGTTTTGGAGCCTGCTCTCCTTGTCCCCTGTCCCTCGGGGCAACCTTGTATTCATCCAACTTCCCTTCACGCAGCAGCTTCTCAATCACATCTCTCAAATGCCGACATTCATTGGTTGAATGCCCATGAGTTCCATGGAACAAACAAAACTTCCCTGTCGCCATCTCTTTCTCGGTCGAATCACGGGGTGGCGGTCTTTTATACTGCAAAACGTTGTACGTATCCAGGTAAATATTCTCCAGGGTGTCGTTCAATGGTGTATAATTCTCGTAGGTCTGGAATCGGGGTCTTTTGTTAGGATCGCTTCCCCTATTTCTATTTCTTCTGTTTCCGTTCGCATTACGGTTATTGTTGTTGCCCCCGTTTCCAGCATTGTTGTTTCCTCCCTTGTTATCCACATTTACTTCAACTTTTCCGGAACTTTCCCCAGACTGCTTCACGACGATGTTACTTTGAACATTTTCTTTTGATGCCGCTTCAGACTTTCTCTTCCGATTTTCCCTGGCTTCCTCTCGTCTTAAATAAATATCGGCCTTTTCATAGAATATTTCTCTCGTGGAGGGCGTCTTTCCAGAAAGGTAATCCCCGAACTCGGATTCAGGATCGACTCCTTCTTTCAATGCCATCAGGATGGTGGGCTCATGAGGATCACTGACTTCAGTCACAGCTAAGTTAAAGCGGTCAAGATACGACCTCAACGACTCTCCTGGCGCCTGCTTAATTCTTGATAATTCAATAACACTTTTGGACTTTTGGGTATGGAGTCGGAACTGATTCATAAAACGTTCGCTCAGTTCCCTGTAATTCGAAACCGAACGAGGGGGAAGTCGGGTAAACCAGAACAGCGCCACATCTTCTAAGTAGATCGGGAATGCTTTACACTTTACTTCATCAGGGGCAGCAGCAGCATTCATGAGCCACGAGTATCGCATTAAATGTTGTCCCGGATCAGTTCTCCCGTTGTACTTATCCATCTGCGGCAGGTTAAAACGCCGAGGAAACTGGAAGTCGAGGATATCGTCGGTGAAAGGAGTATGGCTTCGCTCGATGCCATAATCTTCATTCGTATAGTTCCGGCTCTCGGACATGATCTGGCGCACCATTGCATGTACATCAGCATTAGTTAGGGGCCGTTCAGGTTCCCTGGCCCTAGTATCCGGGTTCCTTCTGGGCTCTTGTTCAGGAGATGCCCTTCTTCTTCGAGCTGCTTCTGCTCTATTCCGTTCCCTACGCTCCCGGTCGATCTCGGGAGGAGGGGACTGGAGCCTTTGCCCCCGAGTGGGGTCATTGTTTCCTAGTGCTCGTGCAATATCCTCACGAGACCCCAAAGATCCGAATGTCAGCTGCTCCACATTCTGAGGTCGTTCGAGCGGCCTTCGTTCACGGGGCCGCTCTTCCTCGGAAGATGAAGACGGATCCACTGGTGTGTGACGAACCGGTGATGGAGTTCTCTGTCGACGGAGTTCGCTAATCTCCCTGCTCATGAGCCTCATATTTTCCTGCATCATGAGATTAGTGCGCTCGTGGACTTTCATAGCCTCCCTTGTACTCTCAAGCATGTCAAGTAAGCGCGAGAAGTCTCCTTGAGTAATGGGCGCAGATGGGTTGACCTGATCACTGACCCTGGTAGCTAGAATCGGAGCATTTGTAGGGACTCGAGTAGAGGTTCCAACATCACCAAGAATCGGATCGGAGATGGGAGATCGGGTCGGTTCGGAGCTGGGGAGTCTGATCGGGTCGGTACATAGCAAGCTGCTCGGGTCGGTTCAGATTGGGGGAATGCACTGCTTCAGAATCTCCTACCCGGATCGGAGCTCTCCCCCTGGAGGCGGTTCGGATTTCCTGCATCGGTTCGTCCTGCTGCTGAACTCTGCCCACGAGACCTTGTCACAACCGCATTTTGCTGATCTTCGCCAGCTCCATTTCCTCGACCAGATTGAACTTCTTTGCCTTTTCCTTTGGCCATGATTCTTCGACAATCTCTTCAACAAATATCCAAGGACGTTGAAACTTGAGGATTAACTTCTTTGAACTCAGCGGCCCAAAAAGTAGAATGATAATCCCGAAAAACAAAGAATTCAGACGAGTTCTCAGTGAAAGCACCAAAATGTTAGACCAAAAAGTGGTTCTAACACCCAAATTGATTAAAAGCAGAATGAAATGAGATAAAAATAAAAATGCACACACAGGATTTATAGTGGTTCGGCGAAGAAATGCCTACGTCCACTTGTCTTTCACTATTTTCACTGATTTTGTTGCAAGTACAATGAAATATTCACTTGATTTCTCTCACAACTCACTTACAATCACTCAATTATCTTAAAACAAATAATGAAAGAAGGTTTGGATTTTCTGGGAGTGCTGGAATTCGGGTTATGAAGGTGGTTGAACTCTCAAAGTGCTAGCCAAAAAGATCCTCCTCTTTGTCTCCAGACGGGGTATTTATAGGTGAGAATTTGCTCAGAACCCGATCCGGATCGGAGCCACGTGTCATCCATCCCATTAGCCTCGGGTTCGGATGGATTTCTGTGTTGACAACGCATCAGAGCAGTGGACGTTGCGGGTAGGAACTGGTCATAGCCGCTCCGAATAACCAGGCGATCATGCAGGAGAAAGACGTGGAAGATGAGTTCGGATCGGAAGATTGTACAGGAGGGGTTCGGATCGGGGTACCCGATCCGATCCGGTTTTGTCCCAAGGCTAAGTCTTCGCTCTCTTCTACTCCGTTCCGATCTGTCTTCGTAGCAGGTAGCTCTCCGATCCAACTGGAAGTTTGGTGCTCTCCGATTCGATCAGCTGTGCCTCTCTGATTCCAACAGCAATAGTTCACCGATCCGAACAGCCAACTTTATCCGATCCGAACCGCTACACTGCTCCGATCCGACCCGCTTCAGTGCTTCCCAAGTTTTTCGATGTTTCACATCTTGACTTTGTGTAGCCCAGTTCACAAAGTGGGCTAACACTTTTGAAGCCTAATAATGCAATATGCAAGTATATGAACATATGTACATTTCATATGCCACCATGTTAAACTTGTGGCTTCAACACCTTTATGTCATGGTTATGCCAAGTTTCCTATTTTATCCTTTATGTGTTATTGCGATTATGTAAACGATGGGATTACGTTGGGGTTGGGTAACATAATGACATGAACATGGTTTTTATAACATAACGTGATATGTTAACTTGTAATTATGTTTTGGAAACATAATGGACATGACACTTAGAAAATATGAGTGTGGCCAACTCGTGGTTGGGTTGAGTTTGTAGCATAAATCTACCCGGACCCGCCCGGCTTAACTAGTGGCTACAAACAATAGGACCCAATGTGAGAAGTTGGTCATGTTGTGCACGAACCCGAGGTTAGACCAGGTTGTGGTGTAAAGCTACCCGGACCCGCCCGGCTTAACTAGTAACCACAACAAGGTCTAATGTGAGAGGTTAAAGCACATTAAGTTAATGAATGCCTCCTGATTAGGGTTAAGTCATGGTCCACTTAATACTTAACTAATTTGGGCTTGATGGATTAATCGAGGTTAAGTCAGGAACCTTGGGTACTCTTAACCAATTTAATCCACGTGTGGATCGGGTTAACCACATTTAACCCGTTAAGAAACCCTAGTTGTGTGGTTCTTTTCAGCAGTAACCTCCTTGGTAGTATCATAAGACCCTAGGACTAGGCTAGGGTGGGGCACGATTACTGGGCTGATTGTAAGAGACCAAAAGAGACGGCTGAATGATGCCCCGGTTGTTCAGGTGGACCATGGTCGTGCACATTAAGTCCGGAGTTGAACACGGGCACCGGTAGGTTTGGACTGTGCATCATGGTATGGTGTCAGAGGGTTACACCATAGGGCCTGATACACCCTAAGGTGTACCCTGCACAGTCAACTACATTACATGATTAGGCCGCATGACACCGACACTTGACGAGTTAGGCTTATAGGGAGCCGATCGACTAGACCGTGTAGTTGGACCTTAATTTAGGTCACCTCATGATGATGGGCCAAGCTTGGGCCAAGGGATCAATTCTTGTTTTTACTTGACATGTTAGAATGCTAGTACACCCGCGGTGCAAAACTTAACCTTGATTATGCGATGACACCTTTATCTATCTTGTTAGTTAATTACCATGCCAGTATGTTGTTATCCTTATGTTCATCTCAGCTTCTCATGACAGTTAACTCTACTAGTTCATAGACAGATAGTAGTAGGGCTTACCAGTCTTTTTGACTGACCTGTTTTCTTTCGCCTCTTTTCTTCCGTTTCCCCCCCCCCTCAGGTTCTCAGGGTGGGAACATTGGAGCTTAGCTTGGATATTTATAGCTTGCTTACTGGATTTGCTCATGTACGCTTTTGGACATTGGCTAGCTATGGTTTATCACTTCACTTTGGGGATAGTACTTTATTTTTTTCAGTTTATGCTTTTGTCTAGACTTTGTTTGTTGGAAAATAATGTAATATAACTATGGTTTTGAAATGCTAGTTTAATCCGCTGCTTTATTTACTCTGTTTTACTTATATGTTCTTTCTTGTGATATCTGCACGCATGTTTACCTTGTTTAACGCCCCTCCAAAGCTAGTGTCCTTGCAAGAGTGGCATTGGCGGAGGTGGGGTGTTACATTTGGTATCAGAGCATAAGGTTAACAAGATTCGAGCAAAAGGTTTTTAAAACTTACCTTTTGAAAAACTATTTTCAAAACCAATTAAGTATTTTCCAAGAAAAGTCTAGTTATTTTAAAAAAGGCTATTCCCCAAAAGCCATAGCACTATCCTTCGTTCCTTCGTTCTGAATCTATCTATCTTTTTCTTCGTTTCAGTATGGCTGATCGCTTTAACATCCCGGAAGACGTACAAGTACCCGTCTGGTTTCGGAGATTTATGGAGGCAAGGGCGAATGAAGCCGGCCCCACAAACATTCCTCCTCCTTTCCCCGTCGCTAACATCTCTCCTCCTCCCATAGCTGAGGTTCCTCCTCCCCCTCAGCATACACAAGTGAATTTCGCGGAGCTTTGCAAAGACGTTAAGGCGATGGGTTGCAAGAATTTTGTCGGAACGGAGACTTATGTGGAGGCAAGAAACTGGTTAAAGGAAACTGAAGACCTCTTTGATATCTTGGATGTGGAAGATCGTAGGAAAGTTCTGTTGGCGGTATGGCTATTGAAAGGGGAAGCCGCTTATTGGTGGGTAGTCACCACCACTACTAGACCCATTGAGACTTGGGATGACTTTAGGAGAAGGTTTGGACTAAAGTTCCTATCATCGACAGAAGAGAATCTTCAGATGGAGAAGTTCCTATCTCTAAAGCAAGGGGACATGACAGTTAGGGAATACGTGGATATGTTTAATCAACTTGCTCAGTTCGGTCTAGAATTGGTAAACACAGCTCGGAAGAAGGCCCTACACTTTGCTCTAGGATTGAATGAGCCATTGCGCGGTTTGGCCATGTCTCATATACCCCTGGGGGCAACTTTCGAGAGTTTGGTGAATATGGCCCTGCTTCAAGAGGGAGATAAGAGTGGCAAGAAGGAGGTCAAGGCAAATGAGTCTCAAGGCGAGAAGGTAGATTCCGGAAAAGGAGGCAAGAACAACAAGTCAAGAGAAAGGAGGAAGTGCAAGTTCTGTGGGATTACTGGGCACATAGCCAAAGACTGTAGGAAGAAGAAGAGGAAGTTGGGCGAATACTTTCACTGTGGAGAGCCTGGACATCTTAGCAAGGATTGCCCCAAGAAGCAAGGACAAGGGCAAGGACAAACTCGGCAAGTAAGACCCTCTGGAGGGCAATTGCAGGCTCTCCTCGCTCTTCCAACTTTTGATCGAGGTAGAGTTTTTATAGAAATTCATGTTTACATTTCTGATTTTCCTGTTCGCACCTTATTTGATTCTGGCGCATCGCATAGTTTTATCTCTTCTGGTATTGTTGAAAGTTTGCACCTAAGTACTAGCTTAGTTGAGGATCCCGTTTGTGTTTCAAATCCAATTGGGGGTTCCGCCCATCTACCTGTGGTTTGTATGGATTTGAAAATCTCTATGTTGAGCATAGAATTCATGTGTAATGTTTAGGTTCTCGGGTTTACGGGATACAGGTTGATTTTGGAGGTGGATTGGTTGTCCAGTTATGGAGCCATTCTTGACTGTGAGCATAGGGTAGTGAGGCTCATGACTCGCCTCAGTAATCCCCTAGAAATTTCTTGTAACCCTAGAGGTCCCGTCATGTTATGTTATCTTGAATCTCTCGACTCGTCCATCGATGATCTGCAATTTATAAGGGTGGTCCGAGACTATCCTGATGTCTTTGAAGAAGTTAAAGGGTTACCCCCTAAATGAGAGATAGATTTCCGCATTTATCTAGTCGATAATGCCAAGCCAGTATCATTGCCCGTTAGGCACATGGCCCCTCGAGAAAGAAGGGAGCTCGGTAAGCAAATCAAGGAATTGCTTGAGAAGAATTTTATTAGGTGAAGCATTTCTGAATGGGGTGCTCCGGTGGTATTCGCCACTAAGGCGGATGGTTCGCTTCGTCTATGTGTTGATTATCGAGAGTTGAACAAGCTGACAAAGAAGAATAGGCACCCGTTACCGAGAATTGATGATCTCTTTGACCAGTTGGTAGGTGCTTCTGTTTTCTCTCAGCTCGATCTAGCCACCGGATTCCATCAGCTTAGAGTGGCTGAGGATAATATTGATAAGACTGCGTTTAGGACTCCAGATGGATTCTTTGAATGGCTTGTCATGCCATTCGGTTTGACTAATGCACCCGCCTACTTCGTAGATTTGATGAGTAGGGTGTTCAGAGAGTTCCTTAACAAGTTCGTGGTTGTCTTCGTGGATGATATTCTGATCTTCTCAAAGGATGAGGAAGAGCATGCTAGGCATCTCAAGGAAGTGATGGATACGCTTAGAGCGCATCAGTTGAAAGCCAAGTTCTCCAAATGTCATTTCTGGAGAAGGGAAGTTCGGTTTCTTGGACATATAGTTTCTAAGCAAGGCATAGCGGTGGATCCCGCGAAAGTGGTTGTGGTTCAAGACTGGAAGACTCCGAGGAATGCAACCGAAGTAAGAAGCTTTCTCGGTCTGGCAGGCTACTATAGGAAGTTCATCAGGGACTTCGCTAAGATTTCGACCCCTCTTACTAAGTTGACGAAGAAGAACTTAGTCTTTGCATGGGACTTGGAGTGTGAGCTTGCTTTTCAAAGGATCAAGAGAGCCCTTACCTCAGCTCTAGTTTGGCAACGTGGATTGGCACTGTTTTCAAGAGATAGTTTTCTGCGTGGGATACCGTATAATATGTAAACGAGATCCAAGATTCACTAACGAATCTTGGAAAGCTTGCACGAAACCATGAGCACGCAGTTATGTTTAAGCCAAGTATTTTAGGCAAAGAATAAGTGGAAGTGGAACGAGAGGCAACGGTGAAATGAGTTCTAACTCATATTTTGGGAACAAGAATTAAGAACTACGGAATTGCGAAGTTAAAAGACGGTCAGGGCACGATGGGATTAAGCACAAGAAAATGCGGCTTAGAAGATCGAAGACTAGATACGCGCATTTAATCTCTTTCTAAGAGTATATCCTTGATCCCTATTGTTCCGTAGAGCTTACTCGCATGCTATCTTTTAAGTATATCCTCTCGGCCCTATCCTCAATCTTAGATCTGTTGCAAACCCCCTAAGGAGTATGACTAGCCTATTTATGATATATGGTTGGGGTGAAGAAGTTCTTCACCAAACTATTTGGGCTTTATGGGATATGGGTAATAATTGATAGACTTACGAAGAGAACCCATTTTTCCGGTGAAAAGCAAGAGGACCGTATCATGGCTAGCATCTGTTTATCTTCGAGAGATAGTATGGTTGCATGGAGTTTCTTCTAGCATAGTTAGCGATCGTGACCCAATTTTCACTAGCCAGTTCTGGAACAGTTTGCAAGAAGCGATGGGTACACGATTGAATATGAGTACAGCCTATCACCCCCAGACGGATGGCCAAACCAAAAGGGTGATTAGAGTGCTAGAAGATCTCTTGAGGCTTTGTGTTCTCG
Source organism: Allium sativum (assembly GCA_030737875.1). Lineage (NCBI taxonomy): Eukaryota > Viridiplantae > Streptophyta > Magnoliopsida > Asparagales > Amaryllidaceae > Allium > Allium sativum. Next base: position 784,337,601 of record CM060916.1, on the reverse strand, counting down.
ACTTCGGTGGTACTTGGGAAGACCACCTTCCTCTTGTAGAATTTGCTTATAATAATAGCTATCAAGCCAGCATAGGGATGGCACCATTTGAAGCTTTATATGGGAGGCCGTGTAGGTCACCATCTTGTTGGTGGGAGACAACAGATAGACTTATACTTGGGCCCGATATGATACGAGACACATCCGAGAAAGTTGAATTAGTAAGAAGAAGGATGAAAGCGGCCCAAGATAGACAGAAATCCTATGCTGACAAGCGAAGGGCAGATTTGGAATTCGTAGTGGGAGACATGGTTTTCGTGAAGGTTTCTCCTTTGCGAAATGTGGTACGTTTTGGAGCAGCGGGGAAGCTGGCACCAAGGTTCGTAGGACCCTTCCCTATCATAGAGAGAATTGGAAAGATGGCCTATAAGGTGGGATTGCCCGAGAAGCTAGCCGGAGTGCATAATGTCTTTCATGTCTCGCATCTCCGAAAGTGCCTACATGAGTCCGCTGAGGTGGTTGAACCAAGCATTCTTGAAGACATTGAGGTAGAGAAAGAAGCAACCTTGAGAAAAGCTCCGATTCGTATCTTGGGAACAGAGATCAAGAAACTGAGGAATCGAGAAGTCAAATTGGTGAAAGTTCAGTGGGGTGAAGCCGACGAAGATGCAACTTGGGAAACCGAGGAGAAGATGCGTGGGCTTTATCCATTTCTTTTTGAGGTTACATTCTCGACCTCTTTCCTAATTAGCATATCTTTCTGTTTATCCGCGTTTATCCTGTTTATCTTGTCATCTCGTTAATCATGTTATGAGGACCTTAGGTAGAAACCCTTTGGATGAAACATGTATTTGAAACATGTTATGCTTGATGGTTGCAAGTGGTTGCAAGTGTTTGCACGTGGATACTCGTGGATGCATGATACACATTAGGCACTAAGATCGGCTCACACACTTTCATACCGCATATGCATGAGTGTTTATGCTTATTCATGGATGAAACTTGTTATGCTATCACGTGGATGTTGCATATGGATGAATGTTATGTGCACTCATGTAGAGACTATGAGTTATGTTAGGAATTTGCATACATATGGACTCATTTCACTAACATGCTTTGCATTAAGGAGGTTTACTGAATCAGTAACCGCCTGATTTTTGCATTAGATAAGTACATATACACACACCTTTGCATATGATCATACAGCATTTAGAATCCTTTAAGGACAATGACTGCACGTGGATGATGTTTTGAGTAGATGGGTGATGGATGGTAGGATACGTTCTTCCTAACTTGGAGATTTCGGGGACGAAATCCTTTAAGGAGGGGAGAATGTAACAACCCGTATTTTTGAATAACTTGTTATAACATAAATGGAGGCAGAATTAAACTGTAAAATCTGAATCAAGGGAAACGGGCTGTGCCATTGCGTTCGTCTCGGAAAAATACGCGAAATAGAGTCCGAGTTTTCGAAAATCGGAGTCCGTATGACCAAGATATGGCCTCGCGAAGTTTCACGAAAAATTCACAAATTAAAGTATACTTAATTAAGTGAAATGAGTTGCGCAGAGAAATATATATATTGATATATATATATATATATATATATTTGAAAATTAAATAAATAAATATGCAAAAATGTTCAAAACAGCGAATTGGGAGAGGGGAATAACCGAACCGGCCGATTTTTGAGGTCGACCCGAGCTCGCTGGGTCGACTAGGGGTTAATCCAGGGTGTTTGGCTATCAACCCGTGGGTCGATTCGCTCAAATGCAGATTTTGCATTTGAATGGTTCTCATGGTTCAGCTTTAATCTAAAGGCCCTAGATGGTTCCTACACTTGACTTCTTCCCCAAGACATGCTTTGATGGCTTGGATTGAATCTAGGGTTAATCCTATGGCTAATACTATCCTAATCCTCTATAAAAAGGACCTAACACCTAGCCTAAATCATCATTATTCATTCCTACAACTAAACTATGTCAAATTTGTTCCTCTCATGGCCTCCACTCTCATGCTAAAATTCCTAAGCCTATTTCTATGAGAGATTGTGAGTTCATACAAGTGCTTTCAAACTTGTATGAGTGTTCTTAGTTTGCATTCAAGTCAAGTTGCAACATTTCTATTTCAAAGCAAGGATTTTTAGTGATTTGGCTCAAGGGTTTTCATTTGGAGCTTGCATATTTGGGTTTTTGGTGCTTGCATAAGAGCTTCGTCTCAATCTTTATAATAAATAATTATTTGTGTCTTCATAGCATTGTAAGCCCTTTTCTACTTTCTTTTTATTGAACTCTAAAGTTAAATGAATGATGCAAGTTTGGTTGATCATTATATGCAAGTTTGGTTGATCATTATATGCAAGTTTGGTTGATCATTATATGCAAGTTTGGTTGATCATTATGCAAGTTATGTATGACACATGTTGCCATGTTATGCAAGTTTGGGTTGATCATGTCATCATGTTATGCAAGTTTGGGTTGATCATGTTATCATGTTATGCAAGTTTGGGTTGATCATGTTATCATGTTATGCAAGTTTGGGTTGATCATGTTATCATGTTATGCGAGTTAAACTTGAGTTTATGACCTTAAAGCTTCAAGCTTTATGTTAAAGGTTGCATTTTGGCAACATGAAAGTTATCATATCCCTTATGATAACTTGCATGTGAGGCCAAATGCGAACTTCTAGCAACTTCTACATGTTATTTATCACCATGTATCACTCATATGCTAAGTTTGGTTTTATGCATGCTTTTGAAGCCTAATAATGCAATATGCAAGTATATGAACATATGTACATTTCATATGCCACCATGTTAAACTTGTGGCTTCAACACCTTTATGTCATGGTTATGCTGAGTTTCCTATTTTATCCTTTATGCGTTGTTGCGATTATGTAAACGATGGGATTACGTTGGGGTTGGGTAACATAATGACATGAACATGGTTTTTATAACATAACGTGATATGTTAACTTGTAATTATGTTTTGGAAACATAATGGACATGACACTTAGAAAATATGAGTGTGGCCAACTCGTGGTTGGGTTGAGTTTGTAGCATAAATCTACCCGGACCCGCCCGGCTTAACTAGTGGCTACAAACAATAGGACCCAATGTGAGAAGTTGGTCATGTTGTGCACGAACCCGAGGTTAGACCAGGTTGTGGTGTAAAGCTACCCGGACCCGCCCGGCTTAACTAGTAACCACAACAAGGTCTAATGTGAGAGGTTAAAGCACATTAAGTTAATGAATGCCTCCTGATTAGGGTTAATTCATGGTCCACTTAATACTTAACTAATTTGGGCTTGATGGATTAATCGAGGTTAAGTCAGGAGCCTTGGGTACTCTTAACCAATTTAATCCACGTGTGGATCGGGTTAACCACATTTAATCCGTTAAGAAACCCTAGTTGCGTGGTCCTTTTCAGCAGTAACCTCCTTGGTAGTATCATAAGACCCTAGGACTAGGCTAGGGTGGGGCACGATTACTGGGCTGATTGTAAGAGACCAAAAGAGACGGCTGAATGATGCCCCGGTTGTTCAGGCGGACCATGGTCGTGCACATTAAGTCCGGAGTTGAACACGGGCACCGGTAGGTTTGGACTGTGCATCATGGTATGGTGTCAGAGGGTTACACCATAGGGCCTGATACACCCTAGGGTGGACCCTGCACAGTCAACTACATTACATGATTAGGCCGCATGACACCGACACTTGACGAGTTAGGCTTATAGGGAGCCGATCGACTAGACCGTGTAGTTGGACCTTAATTTAGGTCACCTCATGATGATGGGCCAAGCTTGGGCCAAGGGATCAATTCTTGTTTTTACTTGACATGTTAGAATGCTAGTACACCCGCGGTGCAAAACTTAACCTTGATTATGCGATGACACCTTTATCTATCTTGTTAGTTAATCACCATGCCAGTATGTTGTTATCCTTATGTTCATCTCAGCTTCTCATGACAGTTAACTTTACTAGTTCATAGACAGATAGTAGTAGGGCTTACCAGTCTTTTTGACTGACCTGTTTTCTTTTGCCTCTTTTTTTCCGTTCCCCCCCCCCTCAGGTTCTCAGGGTGGGAACATTGGAGCTTAGCTTGGATCTTTATAGCTTGCTTACTGGATTTGCTCATGTACGCTTTTGGACATTGGCTAGCTATGGTTTATCACTTCACTTTGGGGATAGTACTTTATGTTTTTCAGTTTATGCTTTTGTCTAGACTTTGTTTGTTGGAAAATAATGTAATATAACTATGGTTTTGATATGCTAGTTTAATCCGCTGCTTTATTTACTCTGTTTTACTTATATGTTCTGTCTTGTGATATCTGCACGCATGTTTACCTTGTTTAACGCCCCTCCAAAGCTAGTGTCCTTGCAAGAGTGGCATTGGCGGAGGTGGGGTGTTACAACAGATGTCTTCCGAAAGTCATTTACATCAACAAGTTCATATCAATCTCGGAGAAGCTTCGATTGATAGAGACCCTCACTCCGGAAGCCATAATCAACACCACAAAGGCGGTCGGAAGATAAATATCCGAGACCAAGGAGAAAAGCGGCTGACAAAGGGATTGAAGCTAGTGCTGACCAAATCCAGGCCATAAAAGACATGGAAGAACCTAGTACAAGCAAAGAAGTCATGAGCTTGAACGGAAAAGTAGCAGCCCTTAGTAGGTTCATTTCCAAATCCACTGACAAATGCGTTCATTTCTTCGATGTTATAAAGAAAAAGAAGAACTTCGAACGGAACGAAGAATGTAGAAAGGCCTTCCAAGAATTGAAAGTTTATATGGGAGCGCCTCCGATTTTATCCAGTCCCGAGAAAGGAGAAGATCTATACCTATATATGGTTGTTTCAGAATACGCGGTAAGCTCGGTCCTTATAAGAGAAAGTAATGGAACTCAGTACCCAAATTACTACGTTACCAGAAGGCTAAAAGACGCAGAAACCCGATACCCTGTAATGAAAAAATTAGCATATTGCTTAATACTTACCGCACGAAAGCTCAGAGGATACTTCCTTGTTCACCCCGTTAAGGTTTTAACCAGCTTTCCACTTAAGCAGGTGTTCAGTAAGCCAGAAACCTCAGTAAGGTTAGTCAAACGGGGAACTGAACTTAGCTAATACGAGATTGAGTTTCATCCTTGAGCGGCAATTAAGGGACAAGTTCTCGCAGACTTTGTGAACGAGTGCACAAGCTTCATTACAGAACAATCAGCTAAAGAAAATGACTTAAAGGCCAAATGACAACTTTTTGTAGACGGAGCCTCAAACGAACATGGAGCAGGGGCAGGTTATGTTATAATTACCCTTGATGGACACCGCTTGCACTACGCAATGAAGATAGGATTCCCTACGACTAACAACGTAGCCGAATATGAGTCAATGGCGATTGGTTTGAATTTGGCACTACAGTTGAAGATACCTCGAATAGAAATCTTTAGTGATTCACAACTAAAGATAAACCAAATAAAGCAAACCTATCAAACCAAGGATGCACGGCTAACCCTATATGTGAAAAGGATATTGAAGATGCTTTCCCAATTTGATGATTTTTCAATTCATCAAATACCCCGAGGGGAGAATACCCAAGCGGATTCACTAGCCAAATTAGCCAGTTCTCGAGGGGCTCTCGAAACTTGAGTAATTCCCGTGGGTTGTCAACAATGACCTAGTATCGAGCATGAAGAATCAGAAATAGGAAAATAATTATTAGTCCTAACTAGATCCCAAGCCTTGAAAAGGGGAGATGAAATGGACAAAGAGGAAAACTCTGATGTGGAACCTCCTCTAACGGAGAAGAACTGCCATCATAAAAATATCTGGATGACACCATGGTAGATTACCTAGGAACTTTACCCCCTAGTAAGCAAGACGCAAGAAAGATAAAACATCTAGCTCCTACATTTGTGATTATGGATAATATACTCTATAAAAAAGAACATTCACTTCCTTACTTAAGATGTGTAAGCTTCGAAAATGGACTTAACACGTTAAAAGAGGATCATGAAGGATTGTGTGAAGGCCATTCCAATGGAATTAAGCTGGCCAAAAAGGTCATGCGACAAGGATATTACTGGCCACGTATGGTTAATCAAGCAATTGAATATGTCAAAAGGTGTGAAAAATGTTAAAGGTACTCTAAGGTACCCCGACTTCCCACTAGCGAACCACTATCTCAAGCCCCTAGCCATTTGATGTGTGGGGGATAGATCTAATCAGACCATTACCAATCCCCAAAGGTGGAGCCAAGTATGTCATAGTAGCCATTGATTACTTCACCAAAAGGGTGGAAGTAGAACCCCTTCCAATAATTACGTATGAAAAGGTGCTAGGATTCGTAATAAAGAATATTGTTACCTGCCCCTACAAGATCATATCAGATAATGGAACACAATTCGAGAGCAAAGAATTCACTATGTTTTGTGAGAAAAATGGAATTATCAAAAGCTTTTCCTCGATGGCCCATCCAAGGGCTAACGGAGCTGTCGAAGCTGCCAACAAAACCATAAAGGCAATTCTTAAAAAGCGCCTGAACCATGCCAAAGGAAATTAGGCCGAAGAGTTACCCTTAGTTTTTTGGGCATATAGAACTTCTGCCAAAACAACACCGGAACACACCCTTTTTTCCTTAACATATGGATGCGAAGCCATGCTTCCGGTTGAGGTTGAAATCCCATCGCATAGAAGGATGGCTTATGCGTTTAATCCAAATCAGGAGTTAAGAAAGGAATCCTTGGACCTAATACAGGGATTAAGAGATGAGGTTGCAATCAGAACAACTGAATATCAAAGGAGAATCACGAAATACTACAACACAAAGGTCAAGACTAGAACCTTCGCAAAAGGAGAATTAGTTTTACGAAAAGTAATGGCTAACACAAAGAACCTAGCGGATGGCCCGCTTAGCCCAAATTGGGAAGGACCCTTGGTCGTCTATCAAGAAGTTATGCCTGGAACATATCGATTATGCAGACCCAATGGTGATCTTGTTCCGAGAACATGGAACTCGGAACATTTAAGACAATACTTCTCAATGATAAAAGAGTAAAAAAAGCTTTCCTCCAAGGATGTTCACATAACTAAGGGCACAAAAACCCTTTCAAACCTTAAAAAAAACCAAAATGGGTCAAACCACAAACAGATCAAATCTCTTGTCATCACCAAAATTGGTTAGGACAAGGCATCCCTCGGAGGTGGATGGTGTGTTTGTCTTTCTACATGCCCAAAACAGAGAGGGCTAGGTTAAAGCATCAAAAGCGCAAGCCTTCGTTTCACACTAGAAATGGTCGTAGCAAAGCATCTAAAATTAGCATGTCCTGCCTCTTTTCGTAGAAGAGTACGCTCTGCCTCTGCTATGAACCAAGCACTACCTACCTCTGCTTGCATAAGAGCACGTCCTACCTCTGCTTATGTTCTGTGTTACCAGCAGAAGGGAATGAAAACCCCTATCATCGCCCACGATGGTCAAGATAGGGCACCCCTTAGAGGAAGTGGTGTGTAAGCCTCTATCAATACCTACGATGGTCAATATAAAGCATCAAAAGAGTCAACCTTAATTCCGTGTCTACGATGGCCCGGTTTAAGTTTATAAGACCTTATCATCACCTACGATGGTCAGGACAAGGCGCCTCCTGGAGGGAGGTCGGGTAAGTCCTTAGGCTCTGCTTGTGGATAAGCTAACCAAGCGCACCGGACACGCAAGCCCAGAGAGTGGCCAACAAGCACGTACATCCTCTGCTTTGACATCAAAAGCCCAGAGAGTGGCTCAAGAAGCACGTACAACCTGTGCTTCACAAATCAAATCTAAGGAGATACCAAAACATTAATACCAAAAGAGGATTTTTGGCCTTCAATCTTTAATTACCCGAACAAGGGTTGGTTCAAGACTTCAATTAATACCAGAAGAGGATTTCTGGTCTTCAATCTTTAATTACCCGAACAAGGGTTTGTTCGAGACTTCTATCAATACCAAAAGAGGATTTCTGGTCTTCAATCTTTAATTACCCGAACAAGGGTTGGTTCGGGACTTCTATTAATACCAGAAGCGGATTTCTAGTCTTCTATCTTTAATTACTCGAACAAGGGTTGGTTCGGAACATCTATTAATACCAAAAAAGGATTTCTGGTCTTCAATCTTTAAATTACCCGAGTAAGAGTTTGTTTAAAACTACTATCAAGATAGGAAATCAGTTATCAGCTTCCATTCCTCGATGGTCAATTAAAAGTGACACGGAAACAGTACCTTGGAGGTTTCTTTATGCAATCCAATGTTAAAGATAACTAAAAAACAGAATGAGAAAGAGTCTAGAAAGAGAATTTTGACTTGGAAAGCCGAAAACACCCCTTCACTAGGGGGCAAATGTTACTACCAAAGTTAACTCAGAAACAAACTAACTATGAAGGGGTAGTGGATTGTCATCAACACAAGAAATGCCTTCAAAAGAAAAAGTCAAATACTAGAAAGAACCAAGAGAATGAAGGAATAATTCGATAGCTGCATAAACCAACACCTTCTTGGGAGAAAGGAGCTCAAAATCTATAGAATACCAGTAGAGTATATCCGGCAAGACATATCCGGCAGGGTATGTCTGACAGGAGGTTCCATAGCGGAGGGTCACCAAGGACAGAAGACGAGTAAGGAAAAGTCAAAGTGCTCCACCAATCAAAACCCAGAAAGACAAAAGGGATGTCGGTGTTAACCTACTTAACACTGATACATCAGGAGATAAAGGCACTAAAGATACCAAGCCTAAAGCACCTAAGGGTTATCCAGAACAAGCCCCGAAATATCCAAGCACCGGGAGGTCGTTCTATTAAATAATAGGCAAAACTAGGGGAGTTACCCTTCGGAAGGCTAGACATCAGTCGAAAGCTCCATCGAAAGGCGAACCGAAACCCAAAACAGGATATAGGCTATCCATGCTAATATGCTTAATACCGACACTGGTAGGGGTTCCGAACCGGCAGCTATCTACATACATCACGAGGGAAAGCTCCTCCAAGTATTCATGAGAAAAACCGGAAGCCTGCACCCGGAAGTCACAACCGGGAGCATATATGTCTTTCGAAAGTCATTTAGATCAACAAGCTCATATCAATCTCGGATAAGCTTCGTTTGACCGAGACCCTCACTCTAGAAGCTATAATCAGCACCACAAAGGCGGTTGGAAGCTAAACATCGGAGACCAAGGAGAAAAGTGGCCGACAAAGGCTTCTACTAGCCCAACAGCAGAAGGGGACCTGAATTTTCTATAAATAAGACCCTAGATTGGGGGACAAATTCTTCATTTTCTCAATCTTTTTCTTCTTCTCTGAGGAGCAAACCCTAATTTCCAAATCAGATTGGGGATTTCTCCAACTCTTTTAATACAACTGCAATTTATAAAAGGAGAAGTCTGAGACTTAAAAATCTCGTGATTTTATAATCATATTGTGCCATTTATGATGAAACAAGGAGTAAACACTAACCTTTCATATGAAAGTGTTGTTCGCGACACCTTCGTAAAGAGGAAAGGCTTCATATAAGCTCAAAAGCCTTTCCCTCTATCTTGAGGGCTGGCAACGTGAATCAGCCCTCTCATATGCAACTCAACTTCGGAAATGAGGTTGACTACAGGCTTATGACTCGATCACTGACGCAACCAAAACCCTTCGGGCTGGCTCGATGCGGAAGGATCATTTGAGTCAATAAGCATTGCAGTACCCCTACCATTCGAATATTGAGGAACATTAGCCTGTTTCCCTCCTATTGCAATGCATATCATTTTATTTCCGATCTAAAAAGGTGACTAATTGCGCAAGGCTTTAGTTGGCCGAGTTAAATAAACCTTTCCTCAAGGTACTTCTGAACTCCATAGTCCTATAAGCGTGATGTTCACCCCCTGAGGGAAGAACAACTAATCTTCACAACGGAGATCACAGTACTTAAGAAACGAAAGATTTAGCTAAGGAACACTAATCCATCATTGTTTTTCAGTAGCTTTAGATCATTGTCGCACTTCCTAAGTATATTCTTCATGTAACTTATTCTGAGTGTTGACGAAAATATCATTGACATATATATGTGTGTGTGTGTGTGTGTGTGTGTGTACACATGTGTGTATTCGCGTGCGCATTCGGTCAGCATACTGGTGCAAGCAAAGCTCCGCTCGATAATATCCGCCAAGCTCGTATACCGAAGATTGGAAAGCAATGAGCGTGGAAACTCTTTAAATTTATACACTAGTTTAATGTGCACTAATTAGTGAAGATTTGGATAATTAACTAATGTCGTTAATTTAAACTGGTTATGGATGTTTAATGGTTGATGTTTGTTTGTGATGGATGATGGTTGCGTAGATTAAAACACACACATTATTAAGCGTTAGTTTTATAACGCTTATGCACATCTACTATTTATTTACTAATATTGATTATGGTTGCTATATTTTTTTTATGGTTGTGACACACACCTTGACACATCAATTATGGTCTCGCATCGGTGATCGGTTAAATCTCCTACATAGTCGAAAACGTAAATAATATTATTTTAATATTGAAATTTTGGTTTAAAAATTTAGTTTCAAATTTGAAATTTGAAATGGTTTGGAAATGTAAAGTAAATATATATGAACAACTTTGGTAAAGAGGAACGTTTGTTTAATGAGTTTTTGACGTTAAGCAAGGTTTTGTTATAAATCGATGAAAACAGGTTTTGTTTTGGAAAAGTGAAGTTTGGTTTTCCTATCTAGAAAATGTTTTAAAATGGTTTATGTAAGTATATAATGGTTTTCTAAATTATTTTGAAGTATTTCGGAATTATTTTTATATTAATTTATATCACGGTCAAAATAGGATGTGTTGCGCAAATTAGGAGGGATTTTTCCTAATGTTACCCATTGATCGGCTCCCTATAGACACGAATAGCTTTGTGCCAGCCACGGCAGTAGGGGATATCAATCACTAACCTGTCAACTTTAAAGATACAGCCCTATCCGTTGGTGTTACAACATCTTAGTTTCCCCCATCAGACTCATGCACGCTTATGACTCCGCCGGAACGCGCCCGTACCCACCTCTAAGATTTTGAACCTCTTACAATCCAAATCAGTAAAGCGTGCCTTGGCCCCTACCTATTGCGAGGCCCCGATATGATACCAACAGGGATACTGACTGATACGGGTTCCACACAACAATAGAATTTACACAAGCTGCCCCTAGACTTGATCCCCCAAGTAAACTAGGATTTCAAGAGTTCCTCCAAAAATATATTAATAGCAGACATGGAACCTCTGAGCTTATTATTTAAATAGGTTTAACTTAACAGGTTTAAGTTCATTAATAAGCATCATATAACTCTATGTTATATTTTCCAGTTGTAAATGACATTTATTAAATGTAACGACCCTTCCCCAAATCATACAGGCACCTTACAGTAACATATTTTACTTAATTTACATTTGATTCTCATTCACATGTTTTTCATTTGCATGTTAATGCCCAATTAAGTATCATTAATTCCAATTAATATGTTGTCTTACACATATAACTTAATGCCATATTAAGTACAATTAACACATTTTCGTATTAACAAACTCTTCAAATTAACGTCAATCGAACATATTTTCCAATTCCATGTCAAACCAACATTTTTACAAATTAATGTCAAATAACATGTTTTCCAAAGCTAGTGTCAAATTAACATGTTTTCCGATGTCAGTGCCAAATTAACATGTTTACAAATTGATGTCAAATACATGTTTACAAATTGATGTCAAATAACATGCTTTTCCAAAATAACATAATTGTCTAACTAACATGTTTTACCAAATTAACATCAAATGAACATAATGTCTAATTAACATGTTTTACCAAATTAACATCAAATGAATATAAATGTCTAGTTAACATGTTTTAACATTAAATGAACATAAATGTCTAATAAACATGTTTTTCCCATATTAACATTAAATGAGCATAAATGTCTAGTTAACATGTTTACAAATCAGTGTCAATTAGCATGTTTTCCAATATCAATGCCGAATTAACATGTTTACCCCAAATAAATTAACATGTTTTCCCAATCAAATGTCAAATGAGTGAAATGACAAATTGCATGTTTTCAAAATTAACATTGAAATGTATAAATTAATGTCAATTAACACGAATGACAAATTAACATGTTTCTCAAATTAACATATTCTCCTAAATTAATGTTAATTAACATAAACATATATACCAATTGGTTTCAATTACATGTTTTCCTAACAGTGCCATGTTAACATATTTACCAATTAATGTCAAATACATGTCTACTTAATATATAATTAAGTTTAACCTATTCATGTTTGCATATTCTTCTTTTATAGTAATCCCAATTTATACAGTCAACGGTTCTCATATTCCAATATGCCAAAATCTCCTTTTTATTGATGTTGCATATTATTCCCATTTATCATAATTTTACGCAATTCTAACGGAAAAGGCCTAAGCTCTCGTTGGCCTAGGCTCAGCGCAAAATTAGAGAAAAAGGAGAATTATAACCAAACTCATATACGAACAAACTGATCAAATAGGATAATAAGACTGTAAATAAAACAGTGATAGGAAAAGAGGATAAAGAAGAAAAATGTACATACAAATAACTGAAAATGAATAGGTAATTGACAGTATTAGAAGAACAATGTAAGAATAAACTTATAAACACTATTACTTTTCAGATCCAATATATATCTAATGTCAAAATTCTTTTTGTTTAGATTACTACAACAACTATTGTATCTATTAAACTTCAACGTAGAATAAATCTGAAAATCATAGTAATACTCACTTAAGTTTGTTGCAGATCCAGAAAAGGTCTTTGAAATAGTTGTTGTAGAAGAAAAACAAGTATTATCCCTTCAATCTAAGTTCTGGCAGCACCTCGACGTTTTCTTAATTTTATTTAGAATATAACTTAGAAGAGGAAGAAGATGAAGAAATGTTTGTGTGTAAGAAAATGGTAAGGCCGCTAGCCAACAACGAGTATAACACACAAACTAGACCATATTCATGCATAGGAACCTTCCCTGTTCTCGGGTGAGTCGACCCACCTTCAACATGGATCGACACTCGTGTCGACCCACCTTAGACATGGGTCCATAGATGTGTCGACCCAGCTATGGGTTGGGTCACCCTTCTATCGTTACTTTATTTTATTTTTATAAACTAAATTGTTAAATTTAATTACAAACTTCTTTTAATCATAATTTGTTCACACTTAGTCTGATTTACGCATACTAAAAGTCTATCTGAATCAGAATTTCGTAACGGACGCAATGGTGATATCCATTTTATTTAATTCTCAATATTTTTCTGATTAATATTTCTTTTATCTAATTATTCCTTTATTAATTAATTATTGTTTGTTAAAAATTTGGGTTGTTATAGTTTAGTGATGAAATTATAGGCATGTGATATTGTGATTGAAGTCCCTTCTTTCCCCAGTTGATGTAGTCTTCAAGATCCAAATTGGGAATGTATTCACTGATTTGTCTCTAGAGACAATTAGTTCTCTTATTTGGAGTGGTAGGGAGCATGACAGTAGGTCCTCTCATCATCATGTTCACAGTGGTTGTTATAGCAATTCCAGTTTGAGAAATTTCAAGACGAGACAGTCATCTCTCAACAATCTCACTATAGCTAATCCATGGGTCCTGCCAGAAAAAAAATCTTTGTTAGAGGAGGACAGATTGTACTTAATCAAAGGAAGAAAGAATTCTATGAGGACTAGTTGCACCTCTAAGAGTTATGCATACTCCAGGAAAAAAAATTGTTTTTCATCATGTGCTTTCTCATCCATCTCACGTAAAGGCTATCTCTGTTGTTGAGCAGGAAGTCAAGCAAACTAGTTTGGGAAGCTTTTTTTCCAGTCAATCAAATTGTGTAAGCCCAGACCTCTATTAATATTTTTTTTCTTAAACTTACAGATAGGGGCAGTGAATTTACTATTAGTGTTTCCTTTCCAAACAAAACGCATTATGGTATAACATTTTATATTTATGATTACTATTATATATTATTTAACCTTGTGAGATATACAAAGGGTTATGTGATTGTATTTTGTGTTTCTCTTTTCCTTTTCTATTCTATTTTCTCCTTTTCTCTTCTATTCCTCTTTGTTTCCTCTTTTCTTTCCCTTGGCAATCGTTTTGCATTGATCGGATGTTTTTACAACGCAATACTCTGCTATAAAATCACTGATGTGTATGCAGTTATTAAAACTAATGTGTCTCTTTTGGTCATGTTAAGTCATAATAAAATATATGCGATGATATATGCAAGGTCAGTCCAAATGTTCTTTATTATCTAAAATATGTATATGAGTATAAAAGTTCAAGTGCAAGTCACATATATTACGATCGATAATTTGTCATTATTTTGATTTAAAGTTACAAGAAATTTAAAATGTTGAGAATATGAATAGAACTTTTCATCCCTTTGATTGACACTCCTCCACGTCTATTTATAAGTGCAAGTTAGGCTTCTTTCGGACATTGGTTTCTTTGGCTATATTGCCTTGGCTTCAACGTAGCTCGATATAATGGCAAGGGTTGGTTTAGGTCTTTGGCAATCAACAAATGACAGTGCCCTTTTGGGAGCAAAACAATCATTGGAATATAAGGAGATTGCCATGCCTTTTGGATGAATAAAGCGATATGGATTCTCTATCCAGGTGAGGCAATACATTCTTAGTTGGAGAGGAGCGACACAATTTTCAAATATGAAGAAATGACATGGTTTTACAATGTGAAAGGGTGGTAAGATTTCTTACCCTGGAAGAGGCGAAGCACTTTCATAAGTTTTTCGGGTCGGTACTTTCTTCCTTTGAATAAGATGATACAGTTCTTTCAAGCATTGTGTTACAACATCGCTCCTTCCTCTTCATGAGATAACTCATTTGCTCTGTCGAAGCGATATGATAAGTCTCAAAGCAAGTATGAGTGTTGCCTCTTAAAAGCGGCACCATTCCACAGTCTTCCATGTGAAAAGTAGGTGAAACGACTTTCAGATTCAAAGGAAGCTGACATACTATATTGATGATTAATGAGTAACGCCAAACTTCTTTGAATGATAAGAGATGATATAGTTCCTTATTCTAAGATATATGGTACTTCTTTCCCAAACATAGAAGGGATGACACACTTTCAAGGCAACACCCACCATTCTTAACTTCAAAAAAGCAAAGCATCTTTTATGAAGCAATAGAGGCAGTACCTTATCTGGTAAATATAGGATGATAAGGCCTTCTCATAACCTAAGAGGAGATACATCCATCTTCTAATACACTACAAATATAGTGTAACAGTATTTATAGTAGAGATGAAGAAAGGTTTTGACAATTTAGTGATTTATTACAACGCCAACTTCCTCGTGCATTACAACCTTCGATTTATGATGGAGGACTATCTTGGGACTCTAATTGATGCTTAGAAATTTATTTTTAATAAGAAGAAAGACGCACTATATGTTAGAAAGATTAATAAGGAGTATCTTATGTAAGAAATACTTGCGCATGAGGAACCCGAAGATTTTAGGTTGGTCTAACTCAGCATGCTCCAAGCATTAGTGACTGCTAAGGAGAAAGGTAAAAGTATGTAAGCCTCTATCTCCCATTCTCGAAATGTCCCTACTCGTACTCATATCTCGGGGACCTTAGTTTCTTATATTTATGTGAACAACATTAGATAAATCATAACAAGCCTAGAAATCAGCACCTCCCTGCTTTATCTCCTATCACGGAGGGGACTTCTGGTTGCACTTTGATCCAGACATAATCATAGATGAAAGAAGATATCCTACTTGTTTCTCTTATTACCTTTACAATCTAGAGGTCGGGTTGTTGTAATATGTACTCCCACGGTGAGCGTTTAGTTTAAGCAACCAACAATGATAATCGATTCGTCATCAATGTCCACTCCTTAAATGATCCCCTCAACTAATACTAGTAATATTCTCTGTTAGCCTACTTTGTAAACTAGGCTATACAAAGTCAAGAAGTCAGAAGATCAAGTAAACAGAAGATACTTTGTTACACATCCGGTTCGGATCGGAGTTACAGAGGTAAAAACAGAAACATCACAAAGCTAAAAAATCAAACCGGATCGGATCGGGGGTAATCAAAGAGAAGCAAAGCGGGACAAAGTGAGGAAGGCAAGATTCAAGCCGGATCGGATCAGATGGGATGATCCGATCCGAACCCCATGTTGTTAGCCTATCCGATCCGAAGCCCATTCTGTTACCCTATCCGATCCGAACCCAGTTCACCCTACTACTTCGCACCATGATCTCCTGAATATTCGGGGTAGTTACACCCACTTTATACCCACGATGGCCACTCACCTGATGTGCTAGCAACACCAGAACTCATCCGATCCCGAAAGTCATGGAATGGAGGACACGTGCACCCGATCCGAACCGAATTCTGGAGAAGTTTCCACCTATAAATAGACCCCCAAGGGTCATTTGAAAGGATCTTTTGGCACTCTTAGAGTTCAAACATCAAAGAGAACCGAATTCCAGCACTCCAAACAATCCAAAATCATCATTCAAAGTGTATGTTGAGATAGTTGAGTGAATGTATATGAAAAGTGAGTGAAATTGTGTGAATATCCCATTGTATTTTCATCTACATCATCAAGCAAAGAAATTATAAAGTGGACGTAGGCTTTTCAACGCCGAACCACTATAAATCCTGTGTCTCTTTTTTATTTTCGATCTCATTTTATTTTAATTTTAGTCAATTTGGGTGTTAGAACCACTTTTTTGTGAATACCCGTAACTTCCCCGTAAAGGAAAGCGTCGGATAGTTCGAGAACAAGCCACAACAGAACGCATATAAAAGAACATTTCATTGTATATTACCATAATGCATCAGATTACAAGAATATACAGAGTATAAATGAATATTACACAGAAATATCAGAGATTTAAATTACATTTAAATACATAGCAGCGGAAAATAATACAATACAATACACAACTAGAAGGGATATACGGATACAAAGCTTTCCGGATATCATTCCAGCTGTAAACCAGGATCCTGTGAATATAAATCTGCAAAACCAAAACTACTAGCTGCCCGTGCGGAAAATAAGGGCACCCAGAGTTTAGGTTAAAACAATAAACTCCAGGTCAGTCATGTGACTGGTGTGAGAACTAAAACAGTTATTAATCTTTATTTTAAATCATTAGGTAAATCAAGGGACCACGCCGTATAACACGGAACGGGTTTCCTCCCAAGAATACCAGTGCATAAAACAAACAGCGCAATGCTAAATAAAGAAAAATGAAGCTGTTATAAGACCCAGGTCCCATCACACAATGCAACGCAGCCGAGGATAGGGTTTTCCCTTATAACAGCCAAAGAATGCTTGATACGTTTAAAACAAATCGTTTGATACTATTATAAGTGCATAGTGTATAAAACAACTTCAAATCATAAGTATCAATCATAGGCGGCATGGGTACCATATATCATGTCGCCATACTAGGCTCTACAAATAAAACCGCAAATGTCACGTATTTGGAAATTGGATTTCCGTCTATGAAATTTTGATTTTTCGGATTCGTTGGAAAGATATTCACGAATAGATCCTATTATTTTTGGTTTCACTAAAATCCGGATTGTTTTGCACCCGGTACATTCATTTGAAGTTTGAAATCGAATTATCGAACTACCGCGCCATTTTCAATTTCATTTATAATTATATATATTCTAACGACGACGTATATAAATATATACGTCGAATTCAATTCAAAATAAATTTCTCGTCGATATTATTTAAAATGATTCATTTTAAATAATCAAAATTCGCTAAAATTGCCAAAATAAAAATTTTAAACTGGCCCAGATTTTCGGGTTGTTACATTTTTGGTCTAACATTTTGGTGCTTTCACTGAGAACATTTGAATTCTCTGTTTTTCTGGATTATCGTTCTACTTTTTGGACCGTTGAGTTCAAAGAAATTAATCCCCAATTTTTGACGCTTTTGAAAACTTGTTGGTTGATTATTAAAGAATTATGGCCAAAGGAAAAGGCAAGGAAGTTCAAACCAGTTGAGGGAACGAAGTTGGTGAAGATCAGCAAAACCCGATCGTGACAAGGTCTCGTGGGCAGAGTACGGGAGCGGATCGGACAGGTTCAGGAAATCCGAACCGAACACATGGAGAGAGCTCCAATCCGAACCGAGTAGGAGACATTGAAGAAGTGCACTCCCCCAACCCGAACCGATCCGACCAGGTTACTCTACTCCGATCCGATCCGACACTAGGTGATGCTGGAACCTCTATTCGAGCCCCTCCGAATGCTCCGACTCCAGCCACCAGGACCAATGACCAGATCAATCCATCTGCGCCTGTCACCCAAGGATATTTTTCGCGCCTTCTTGACTTGCTTAAGAGCACTAATGAGGCTATGAAAATCCATGAGCGCACCAATCTTATGATGCAAGAGAACATGAGAATCATGAGTAGGGAAATTGGCGAACTCCACAGACAAAGAACTCCATCCCCAGTTCATCATACTGCAATGGACCAGTCTTCTTCTTCTGAGGAAGAACGACCCCGTGAAAGAAGGCCGCTCAAACGACCTCAGAATTTGGAGCAAATGACTTTCGGATCTTTGGGATCCCGCGAGGACGCTGCTCGTGTACTAGGACCCAATGACCCGAGCTTGAGAGAGCCTATGCTATTACCAATGCGGGGATCCCATGTATTACCTAGAGACCCTAACCTCACCAATCCCACTCAGGGACAAATGCTTCAGCCCCTTCCTCCCGAGATCGACCGGGAACGTAGGGAGCAAAGCAGAGCAGACGCCGCTAGAAGAAGGAGGGCGTCTCCTGATCAGGAGCCCAGAGGAAACCCGAACATCAGAGCCAGGGAGCCTGAACATCCCTTGACAAATGCTGACGTATGGGCTATGGTTCGTCAGATCATGTCTGAGAGTCGAAACTACACTAATGAAGATTATGGCATTGAGCGAAGCCATACTCCCTCTACTAATGATATTCTTAACTTTCAGTTCCCCCGACATTTTAATCTGCCGCAGATAGACAGATATAACGGGAGAACTGACCCGGGACAACATTTAATGCGATACGCATGGCTTATGAATGCTGCCGCTGCCCCTGACGCTGTAAAGTGTAAGGCTTTACCGATTTACTTAGAAGACGTAGCTTTACTATGGTTTACCCGACTTCCTCCTCGATCGATATCGAATTTCAAAGAATTGAGTGAACGTTTTATGAACCAATTCCGACTTCACGCCCGAAAGTGTAACACCCCACCTCCGCTAGGGTCACTCACAAAGGGAATGCACTAGGTTTGGTGAAACATTATCGAGGTAAACATGCACAGAAATATTACAAGACAGAACATATATAAAACAACGGAAGTAATACAAATTTCATTACCTTATAAAATAAGGTCTAAAGCCTTTTACATCAATACATCAAAACATGTCTTGTAATAGTAAAGAAGCATAAAACCTTTTCATAAATTATTCCCCAAAATAAAGCGGTGAAGCAGCCATAGCCAAGAGAAGACCGAGCTATACATGATGACCTTCAAGCATAAGAGGTCCGAACTAAACAACATCATTCCCTCCCTGAAACCTGGGGGGAAACGGAAGACAAAGAGGCGAAAGAAAACGAGGTCAGTCATAAAGACTGGTAAGTCCTATCTACTTCCAGCATAAAAACAGGTAAATGTAACATGACATGCATAAACTGAAAGTAAACATAAGGATGACGACAAGATAGATAAGCTAAACCAAGATAACTGGATGAGCTACTGTAGCAAGATGAACTAAGGTATCATGATAAACTACGGTGTCAAGATAAATCAAGGTATCATATCGTCAGGTTTCTATCAAGTATACAATCCCAAGGTATCTATCATGTATAACCTCCCACGGTATTTATCATGTATATTTGCTCTGCACCTCTCGTACTAGTATCCCAACCCGCGTCATGTGTTAACTATGAATGTCCCTTGCCCAATGCCATGTAATGGTCCATGTCAACCTAGCATATGTAGGTTTTTCCCAACTCGTATGTTTCTTTCCATGTATAAGTTCAGTCCTTTGCCGTAGGCCGTACGGGCTTTCCCATGTAAATTTATACCACCTCAATGGAGTACCATTTTATCCTTGATGTTGTTTTGGACTGCTACCCTTGATCTGGTTATGTTTTCTTACCATGAACTATCGCATGTTCACTTAGGATTTATGCCACCTAGGACCGCTAGGGATTATGCTACCTAATGAACGTTTCCGTAACTTGGTTTGGGTTTTAGCCACCTAGGGCCACTAGGGATTATGTCACCCGTCAACCACGCCCTTTATCCCACGTGTGTATCGTGAATCGTTTTCCATGTCTAGACGCACATGTATCTCAATGTGCCATCCGAGTTCCGTGCCAGGGCAAATCGAGAAATACGGAACTCGGTCGGGAGCTTTAAGTCGTCTACCGATGCAGATATCAAGGTCTGTTTTTGTATCCGTGGCTATGGTCCCACGTGACCCCTCCCTCAACCACTGAAAGGCAATCCAAGAAAAATCATGTATGAGAACTACATCCCGGCCCCACTATGCCCCACTTTCCTATTGGCCAACCTCACCCATGACTCGATAGCAAGAACATGGTCTGTTGGGAGTTCTCTGCCTTTCCGTTCGTACATGATTGACTAAAGATGGTAGGTAGTCGGCGACGCGCTATCCAGAGCAAAAATCAAGTATCGTTGACTCCACGCTAATCCATCCCCGTCTTTAGGTTGCTCGCACAACAACCAAGGCATACTCTTGGTTCTTCTACCGCAGACCTTAACCTTTGTGAGGCCAGGTTTCATGGACCATCTGCCACCTCACAGAGGGATACCAAGAGTACCCAGACGTCCCCCGAAGCTACCGCTTCGTCACCCAGTTCGCTGGAGCTTTTTATCCAAGTCAGATAAGTTGGTCCTCCTCGTATACTAAGCGATGACCTACCGTATCAGGTTACTCATCTATTTATGAACTAGTCCCATGTCCTTGGCTAAGAATCATTACTTAGTTATTCTTAACTAAGGTTTACCACTTAGCTTCTTTTCCCCGTTACCCTTGATTTACTACGATTTTCTACCTAGTTCCTCTAACTAGGGTTTTGTCTATTGGGTTAAGTGTTGTTATTCAGGTTCATGACTTAACCCGCCTACGAATCATGTCAAGATTGGCTAAGTATTTAAATTCAAGGCTTAGCCCTACAAGTTGGTTAAGTATACCAAGAAGCGCATGACTTAACCCTATCAAGTCAAATTGGTTAAGTATTTGTTTGTCTTAACCCTATCAGATTATCGTGTTAGTTTGATTAAACATAGATTATCTTAATCCCATCAGATCATCGAGTTGGATTGGTTAAGTATGGGTTAGCTTAGCCTCATCCACTAATCGTATTACAATGGTTAAGTATATCCAAAAGGTCTTGTGACTTAACCCTATCAGGTCCGCATGTTAGATTGGTTAAGTATAAGTTACTTAACCTCATCAAATCATCATGTATAATTGGTTAATTATAAGTTACTTAACCCCATTAAATTATCATGTTAAGTTGGTTAAGTATTGGTTACTTAACCTCATTGAATTACCAAGTTTAGATTGGTTAAGTGTTTAACTTAACCCCATCGAATTACCGTGTTTAGATTAGTTAAGTATAGGTTACTTAACCCCATCTAATTACCATGTTTAGATTAGTTAAGTCTAAGTTACTTAACCCCATCTAATTACCATGTTTAGATTAGTTAAGTATAAGTTACTTAACCCCATCTAATTACAATGTTTAAATTAGTTAAGTCTAAGTTACTTAACCCCATCTAATTTCCAAGTCGGATTAGTTAAGTGTAAATTACTTAACCCCATCCCCTAGTTGTCTTATATGGTTAAGTGTCATTAAGAAATCAAGTCCGGTTTAACTTAACCTACCCATTCGTGTCATATCGGTTAAGTGTCATTAGTCAAAATTACTTAACCTTTTCATGTAGCATTAATTAGATTAATGCACCCCAACCTCTCACATTAGACTTTGTTGTGGTTACTAGTTAAGCCGGGCGGGTCCGGGTAGATTTACACCACAACCTAGTCTAACCTCGGGTTTTAAGTGCTATATGACCAACTACCCACATTGGGTCCTATTGTTTGTTGCCACTAGTTAAGCCGGGCGAGTCCGGGTAGATTTATGCTACAAACTCAACCCAACCTCGAGCTGGCCACTTTCATGTTTGGTCTAGTGTCATATTACACTTACAACCCATACGTGTCTAGTTTCAAGTCCCATGTTTACCCCACATGTCATGTCCACATTTAGGTGTATCATGAGTGTCATATTTTCATGAAATCCCATGTCAAATTATCATGTCATAATCATGCTCGTCTAACCTACCCCAAATCGTGTTTCCAACCCAAGTAAAAGCGAGTCAACATAGTAAGGATACTATGCTACATATTGGCCTCAAAACATGCACGATGTCAAAAAGGGATTGGCCACCAACATGCATGGTATCATAAGGGGTTTGGCCTCAAAAATATGCATAGCATCATAAGGGAATTTGGCCACAAACATGCATAGTATCATAAGGGAATTTGGCCACAAACATGCATAGTATCATAAGGGAATTTGGGTTCATTTACATGCATAAGCCCCCAAAGTCAAGTTTTTGCCAATGTTTCACAAGTCAAATGGTTCCCAAAGGTTCATGCTAACATTCCATAGATAAAGATTCAAACTTGCAAGATAAACTATGTTAAACATAACATGAGTGGCATGATTAAGTCGCTAAAACTTAGCCCAAGGTCATAGATCATAGAAAAGGGGCAAAATTAGGTTCACATAGGCTAGCATACTTATGTTTCATCGCATTTTATTCCATGTCACACTAGAACCACCGTTAGGATCTACAAGTAGCTAGAACTTACATAGCGAGGCTTAGGGAAGGATCATGCATCGCCTTGACGAAGAAAGGTGGCTCCTTTGTTGAAGAATCGTCATGAAACTTGCATAGCAACGTTGATCCACTCCCTTGATTTGATGTAGCAAGCTAGCACCTTTGATTCGGATCCGATTTGAATGCATAAGCTCTTGGAGTTGGAGATGGGGGCCATGATCACTTGGCATTTGGGCAGCACTTCGTGGCATGAGTGATTTGTGAGGGTTTAGGGTAGGCTTAGGGGTATTATTATAGAGATTAGGAGTAGTTTAGGCCCTTGGATTAACCCTAGGATAGATCTGAACCCTCAAAATCCGTCACCAGCCCTAAAGCATTTCTTGAGGAACAAGTCAGGTGCACCCAGGCCAAGCTGGCCGACCACCCAAGTCGACAGGGGTGTCGACTGGGCAGTCGACACCACCCTGGGTGTGTCGACTCCCAAGTCGACTCCCCAGTCGACTTGGGGTGGAGGGAATTTTTCCCGCCTACTCTGCTTGGCTGAATTTGAATTCTGAATTCAAATTTGAACTGTTTTTGAACTTGAGATTTTCTGAAAACTTCGATGGTCCATAACTAGGTCATACGGACTCTGATTTTCGAAAACTCGGACTCTATTTCACATATTTTTCCGTGACGAACGCAATGGCGCAACCCGTTTCTCCTGATTCAAATTTTATAATTAAATTCTGCCTTGATTCTTGTCTTAGCATGTTGTAAAAATCCGGGTTGTCACATTCTCCCCAACTCAAAGGATTTCGTCCCCGAAATCTCCAAGTTAGGAAGAATGTATCCTACCATCCATCTACTCAAAACATCATCCACAGGCAACCATGGTCCTTAAAAGACTCCTAATGCTTTATGAACACATGCATAAAGTGTGTGCATATGTTCCTTAGCTAATGCTAATGATCAGGCCTGAATGATCTTTCTAATGCAAAATATGTTTAGTGCCATGAATCCAACATGTATGCGAATAGCCCTAGTCATATAAGTACTATGTGTGCACAAACATTCATCCACATGCAACATCCACATAGTAACCCATTAAATTTCATCCATAAACAAGTATAAATACTCGTGCATATGCAATACGAAATGTGAGTGCGTCGATCTAGTACCTAATGTGTATTCGTGCATCCACGAGCAACCACTTGCAACCATTTGCAACCATATCAATCATAACATGTTTCAAATACATGTTTACATCCATAGAGTTCTACCTAAGGTTCCCAAGATAGGATCGAGAAGATAAACAAGACAAACTCCTTACGGGGTTTGTAACAGAAACAGGACCGAGAGGATATCCACCAAGCGATAGCATGTAAGCAAGCTCTACAGGAGAACCAGGGATCAACGATATACTCTTAAAAAGAGACATGATGCGCGCGTCTAAGCCGCATTTCCCTGAGCTTAATCCCATTGTGCCTTGACCGCCTTTGACTTCATGATTTCGTAGCTCCTTGATTCCTATTTCCAAGGTATGAGTCGGGACTCATTTCACTGTCGCCTCTTGTTCCTTGTTCACTTATTCTTTTCTAAAATACTTGGCTCAACCATAACTGCGTACTCATGGTTTCATGCAAGCTTTCCAACAATTCACTAGCGAATCTTGGATCTCGTTTACATACTAAGAGGTATTCCACGCAGAAGAGCTTTCCCTTGAAAACAACCGATGCCAGCCATGTTGCCCAGTGTACTTACTAGGGTGATTCCTTCAGCCCATGCTTAAGCAGAATGAACCATCCACCTTATCAGCGAACATTACTCGAATGCATCAAGAGATTTTAGGTAACTAACCATGACAGAACTCATAAGGTTACACAAGACTTCGAGGG
The DNA here is from genome assembly GCA_030737875.1 of Allium sativum. Lineage (NCBI taxonomy): Eukaryota > Viridiplantae > Streptophyta > Magnoliopsida > Asparagales > Amaryllidaceae > Allium > Allium sativum. The sequence continues at coordinate 784,312,807 of CM060916.1, read as the reverse complement.
TATTACCAAGGCAAGTTAAGAGTTTAACTACACTCCTTTCAAAACCGAGAATGGCATCCCTTACTGGATAACCACTTCATCCCTAGAATCCATCCATAGTTCAACAATAGAAGCATTGCTTCTAATCTCAACACTTGGCATTTACACTCTCAATTCCAAACAAGTCATGAATAAATGGACCGACTCTCCAACCAGATTTTGGGACAAAAGTGGGATCTTCTACCATGCTAGTACTAAGGTGCAGAGACTTATCTATCGAAGCAGACTTAAATGATGCGATGATCAAAACAAAGTCTGGACGGGATGATAGAAAAGAAAGGCTAAACCTTTAACAGAAACGGTACCATTCCTCTTAGGTACGCTAGAAATGAGAGCATACAATTGCCCTCTCGCTGATCTTGTCCTTATCTTCCTTCGTGGACTAATCCATACCAACAAGTTGCTTATCCTTACGTCCGTGTCCTTTATCCTTGCTCTTATTACCCTTCCTTGTAACATGGTAACAGGCCTCTCGAGAACCACCTCCATCTCACGGAAAACACTTCGTAGCTAGACAAGGATTAGTCGCAGTTAAAACTACTGTGACTACGGATGGAGGAAAGAAAGGAAAAGAGATTCAATCAAGGAAACAAAGGATAGTGCTAATGGATTTTGGGGAATAGCCTTTAAAAACTTTTCTTGAAAAATGCTTCTTTGTAAACGGTTTCTCAAATAGTTTTCAGAAGGTTTTAAAAACTTTTGCCCAGTCTGGTAACCTTCTACTCTGATACCAAATGTAACACCCCACCTCCGCTAGGGTCACTCACAAAGGGAATGCACTAGGTTTGGTGAAGCATTATCGAGGTAAACATGCACAGAAATATTACAAGACATAACATATATAAAACAGCGGAAGTAATACAAATTTCATTACCTTATAAAATAAGGTCTAAAGCCTTTTACATCAATACATCAAAACCTGTCTTGCAATAGTAAAGAAGCATAAAATCTTCTCATAAATTATTCCCCAAAATAAAGCGGTGAAGCAGCCATAGCCAAGAGAAGACCGAGCTATACATGATGACCTTCAAGCATAAGAGGTCCGAACTAAACAACATCATTCCCTCCCTGAAACCTGGGGGGGGGGGGGACGGAAGACAAAGAGGCAAAAGAAAACGGGGTCAGTCATAAAGACAAGTAAGTCCTATCTACTTCCAACATAAAAACAGGTAAAGGTAACATGACATGCATAAACTGAAAGTAAACATAAGGATGACGACAAGATAGATAAGCTAAACCAAGATAACTGGATGAGCTACTGTAGCAAGATGAACTAAGGTATCATGATAAACTATGGTGTCAAGATAAATCAAGGTATCATATCGTCAGGTTTCTATCAAGTATACAATCCCAAGGTATCTATCATGTATAACCTCCCACGGTATTTATCATGTATATTTGCTCTGCACCTCTCGTACCAGTATCCCAACCCGCGTCATGTGTTAACTATGAATGTCCCTTGCCCAATGTCATGTAATGGTCCATGTCAACCTAGCATATGTAGGTTTTTCCCAACTCGTATGTTTCTTTCCATGTATAAGTTCAGTCCTTTGCCGTAGGCCGTACGGGCTTTCCCATGTAAATTTATACCACCTCAATGGAGTACCATTTTATCCTTGATGTTGTTTTGGACTGCTACCCTTGATCTGGTTATGTTTTCTTACCATGAACTATCGCGTGTTCACTTAGGATTTATGCCACCTAAGACTGCTAGGGATTATGCTACCTAATGAACGTTTCCGTAACTTGGTTTGGGTTTTAGCCACCTAGGGCCACTAGGAATTATGCCACCCGTCAACCACGCCCTTTATCCCATGTGTGTATCATGAATCGTTTTCCATGTCTAGACGCATATGTATCTCAATGTGCCATCCGAGTTCCGTGCCAGGGCAAATCGAGAAATACGGAACTCGGTCGAGAGCTTTAAGTCGTCTGCTGATGCAGATATCAAGGTCTGTTTTTGTATCCGTGGCTATGGTCCCACGTGACCCCTCCCTCAACTACTGAAAGGCAATCCAAGAAAAATCATGTATGAGAACTACATCCCGGCCCCACTATGCCCCACTTTCTTATTGGCCAACCTCACCCATGACTCGATAGCAAGAACATGGTCTGTTGGGAGTTCTCTGCCTTTCCGTTCGTACACGATTGACTAAAGATGGTAGGTAGTCGGCGACGCGCTATCCAGGGAAAAAATCAAGTATCGTCGACTCCACGCTAATCCATCCCCGTCTTTAGGTTGCTCGCACAGCAACCAAGGCATACTCTTGGTTCTTCTACCGCAGACCTTAACCTTTGTGAGGCCAGGTTTCATGGACCATCTGCCACCTCACAGAGGGATACCAAGAGTACCCTCACGTCCCCCGAAGATACCGCTTCGTCACCCAGTTCGCTGGAGATTTTTATCCAAGTCAATAAGTTGGTCCTCCTCGTATACTAAGCGATGACCTACCGTATCAGGTTACTCATCTATTTATGAACTAGTCCCATGTCCTTGGCTAAGAATCATTACTTAGTTATTCTTAACTAAGGTTTACCACTTAGCTTCTTTTCCCCGTTACCCTTGATTAACTACGATTTTCTACCTAGTTCCTCTAACTAGGGTTTTGTCTATTGGGTTAAGTGTTGTTATTCAGGTTCATGACTTAACCCGCCTACGAATCATGTCAAGATTGGCTAAGTATTTAAGTTCAAGGCTTAGCCCTACAAGTTGGTCAAGTATACCAAGAAGCGCATGACTTAACCCTATCAAGTCAAATTGGTTAAGTATTTGTTTGTCTTAACCCTATCAGATTATCGTGTTAGATTGATTAAACATAGATTATCATAATCCCATCAGATCATCGAGTCGGATTGGTTAAGTATGGGTTAGCTTAACCTCATCCACTAATCGTATTACAATGGTTAAGTATATCCAAAAGGTCTTGTGACTTAACCCTATCAGGTCCGCATGTTAGATTGGTTAAGTATAGGTTACTTAACCTCATCAAATCATCATGTATAATTGGTTAATTATAAGTTACTTAATCCCATTAAATTATCATGTTAAGTTGGTTAAGTATTGGTTACTTAACCTCATTGAATTACCAAGTTTAGATTGGTTAAGTGTTTAACTTAACCCCATCGAATTACCGTGTTTAGACTAGTTAAGTATAGGTTACTTAACCCCATCTAATTACCATGTTTAGATTAGTTAAGTCTAAGTTACTTAACCCCATCTAATTACCATGTTCAGATTAGTTAAGTATAGGTTACTTAACCCCATCTAATTACCATGTTTAAATTAGTTAAGTCTTAGTTACTTAACCCCATCTAAATTCCAAGTCGGATTAGTTAAGTGTAAATTACTTAACCCCATCCCCTAGTTGTCTTATATGGTTAAGTGTCATTAAGAAATCAAGTCCGGTTTAACTTAACCTACCCATTCGTGTCATATCGGTTAAGTGTCATTAGTCAAAATTACTTAACCTTTTCATGTAGCATTAATTAAATTAATGCACCCCAACCTCTCACATTAGACTTTGTTGTGGTTACTAGTTAAGCCGGGCGGGTCCGGGTAGATTTACACCACAACCTAGTCTAACCTCGGGTTTTAAGTGCTATATGACCAACTACCCACATTGGGTCCTATTGTTTGTAGCCACTAGTTAAGCCGGGCGGGTCCGGGTAGATTTATGCTACAAACTCAACTCAACCTCGAGTTGGCCACTTTCATGTTTGGTCTAGTGTCATATTATACTTACAACCCATATGTGTCTAGTTTCAAGTCCCATGTTTACCCCACATGTCATGTCCACATTTAGGTGTATCATGAGTGTCATATTTTCATGAAATCCCATGTCAAATTATCATGTATTAATCATGCTCGCCTAACCTACCCCAAATCGTGTTTCCATCCCAAGTAAAAGCGAGTCAACATAGTAAGGATACTATGCTACATATTGGCCTCAAAACATGCACGATGTCAAAAAGGGATTGGCCACCAACATGCATGGTATAATAAGGGGTTTGGCCTCAAAAATATGCATAGCATCATAAGGGAATTTGGCCACAAACATGCATAGTATCATAAGGGAATTTGGCCACAAACATGCATAGTATCATAAGGGAATTTGGGTTCATTTACATGCATAAGCCCCCAAAGTCAAGTTTTTGCCAATGTTTCACAAGTCAATCCCAAAGGTTCATGCTAACATTCCATAGATAAAGATTCAAACTTGCAAGATAAACTAGGTTAAACATAACATGAGTGGCATGATTAAGTCGCTAAAACTTAGCCCAAGGTCATAGATCATAGAAAAGGGGAAAAATTAGGTTCACATAGGCTAGCATACTTATGTTTCATCGCATTTTATTCCATGTCACACTAGAACCACCGTTACGATCTACAAGTAGCTAGAACTTACATAGCGAGGCTTAGGGAAGGATCATTCATCGCCTTGACGAAGAAAGGTGGCTCTTTTGTTGAAGAATCGTCATGAAACTTGCATAGCAACGTTGATCCACTCCCTTGATTTGATGTAGCAAGCTAGCACCTTTGATTCGGATCTGATTTGAATGCATAAGCTCTTGGAGTTGGAGATGGAGGCCATGATCACTTGGCATTTGGGCAGCACTTCGTGGCATGAGTGATTTGTGAGGGTTTAGGGTAGGCTTAGGGGTCTTTTTCTAGAGATTAGGAGTAGTTTAGGCCCTTAGATTAACCCTAGGATAGATCTGAACCCTCAAAATCCGTCACCAGCCCTAAAGCATGTCTTGAGGAACAAGTCAGGTGCACCCAGGCCAAGCTGGCCGACCACCCAAGTCGACAGGGGTGTCGACTGGGCAGTCGACACCACCCTGGGTGTGTCGACTCCCAAGTCGACTCCCCAGTCGACTTGGGGGTGGCGGGAATTTTTCCCTCCTACTCTGCTTGGCTGAATTTGAATTCTGAATTCAAATTTGAACTGTTTTTGAACTTGAGATTTTCTGAAAACTTCGATGGGCCATAACTGGGTCATACGGACTCCGATTTTCGAAAACTCGGACTCTATTTCGCGTATTTTTCCGAGACGAACGCAATGGCGCAACCTGTTTCTCCTGATTCAAATTTTATAATTAAATTCTGCCTTGATTCTTGTCTTAGCATGTTGTAAAAATCCGGGTTGTCACAGAAAGTCTAAGAATGTTATTGAATTGTCGAGAATTAAGCAAGCTCCAGGTGAGTCTTTGAAGTCGTATCTTGACCGTTTCAATTTAGCGGTAACAGAAGTCAGCAACCCGCATGAGCCTACCATCTTGATGGCCTTAATGGAAGGAGTTGATCCTGATTCAGAGTTTGGAGATTACCTTTCTGGGAAGCCGCCTCCCACAAGAGAGTTGTTTTATGAGAAGGCCAACATTCAGTTAAGACGGGAGGAAGCAAGGGCAAACAGAAAGAGGAAGTCTGGAGTGGCCTCAAAAGAAGCTGTCCAGAGTAATGTTGCCGTAAAGCAGTCTGGAGAAAGTTCTGGAAAAGTCGAAGTGAATGTGGGAAACAAGAATGGAAGTAATAATAATGGAAACGGAGGCAACAACAATCGTAATGCGAATGGTAACAGGAGAAATAAGAACCGAGGAAGTAATTCTGACAAAAGACCCCGGTTCCAGACCTTTGAGAATTATTCACCACTGAATGACACTTTGGAGAACATTTATTTGGATACGTACAATGTTTTGCAATACAAAAGACCGCAGCCACGAGATTCAACAGAGAAAGAAATCGCAACCGGAAAATTTTGTTTATTTCATGGAACTCATGGGCATTCAACGAATGAATGTTGACACTTGAGAGATGTAGTTGAGAAGCTGTTGCGTGAAGGAAAATTGGATGAGTATAAGGCTGCCCCAAGAGACAGGGGGCAAGGAGAACAGACCCCAAACCAGAATCAGTCTGCTCCAAGCCTACAGCGCAACAGAAAGGCAAAGGAATTGTTATTAACACCATCGTAGGTGGACTCCACCCAGCTATCCACAGTTTCGGAGCAATGGACCAATACATTAATGCAGTTAAGCACGTAGATGTGGATGAGTGCGATGATTTGGAAGATATCACCCCTGTGAAATAGCAGAAGACAATGTTCGATGACGTGGTGTTCCGTAGCAGAGACGATACCGGAATCTAGTCATCTACCGAAGATCTGTTGGTCATTACCACTACCATTGGACCGGCACTGGTTCATAAGGTACTAGTGGACAATGGAAGCTCTGTCAATATTTTGTTTAAGAAGTCGTTTGATCATATGAAACTTGAGTCTGGAGATTTGAAGCCTTGTGAAGGTTAGATCCGAGGCTTCAATGGGGCATCGACAGCTCCAATGGGGTATATAGAATTGCCCGTAACATTGGGGCAAGGGGATCGTCGAAGAGTACAAATGCTTCAGTTCGTAGTGCTGGACGTAGATTCGCCCGACAACACATTTTTAGGAAGGCCTTCCCTTGCAGAGTTCAGGGCTTGTATCGCGCCGTGGTGTTTATTGCTAAAGTTCCCAACTTAAGCTGAAACAGGAGTAATGAGAGGAGATCAAGTCTCCGGACGAGCTTGTTATATTGCCGAGTTAAAGATGCTGATGAAGGGACTCAACATCGAGACTAAAGGTACCTCACCTCCTCCAAAGGAGGGTTCGGCGTAGCAATTAGAGGGATCAACCCCGAAGGAGTTGCCCAAGGGAATGCCTGAAGACTTGGAACCCAGAGAAGATGAGGAACCAGAGGCTAGAAATGCAACTCCTAACGAAACGACAGTGGACATACCCATTGAGGAAGCTGATCCAGCAAAAGTTTTGAAGATTGGATCCCAGTTGGATCCGCACCGAGCTAAAGAACTGACTGACTTCCTTAAGGCAAACCTGGATGTGTTTGCCTGGACCCACGCCGACATGTGTGGGATATCGCCATCCATCATGAGTCATTCATTGAGTATAAACCCAAAACACCCGCCTGTAAAGCAAAAGAGACATGTGCTAAGCCCAGAGAGGTCGGCAGCTCTGAAAGAAGAAGTGGAGAAGCTGAAAGAGAACGGATTTATTAGAGATTCGACATATTCCGATTGGATATCGAATCCTCTTTTAGTAAAGAAGCCAAACGGAAAGTGGTGGACATGCATTGATTTTTCAGACTTGAACAAAGCTTGCCCGAAAGATAGCTTCCCACTCCCCAGAATAGACCAGCTTGTAGATTCGACAGGGGGATACGAACTTCTTTCTTTCATGGACGCATATTCTGGATACAACCAGATTCCCATGCATGTGCCCGATCAAGAGCACACGAGCTTCATTACAAATCTGGGGTTGTATTGCTATGTGGTCATGCCGTTCGAATTGAAAAACGCTGGAGCTACCTACCAACGCTTGGTGAACAGGATGTTTTATAACCAAATAGGGAAGACTATGGAGGTTTATGTGGACGATATGCTCGTCAAATCAAGACAGTCTTCCAGCCATACACAAGACTTAGCAGAGATGTTCGGTGTACTGCGAAAGTATTGGATGAAGTTAAATCCTTTGAAATGCTCATTTGGAGTGGCATCTGGAAAGTTTCTAGGTTTCATTGTGAGCTCTCGAGGGATTGAAATCAATCCTAGTCAAATAGAAGCGATAAGTAACATTGAAGAACCAAGGAGAATCAAAGATGTCCAAAGTCTTGCAGGGAAAGTAGCTGCGTTGAGTAGATTTATCTCCAAAGCAACAGACAAATGCGTCCCATTTTTTGACTTGATAAAAAGGGGAAAGAAAAATTTCGAATGGACTCCGGACTGTGTTGAGGCCTTTCGAAATCTATTGGACTTACTAGAGAGACCACCGATTTTGTCGAAGCCAGTGGATCATGAAGAGCTGTTTGTTTATCTAGCAGTGTCGGCTCACGCTGTTAGCACAGCCTTGGTCCGTGAAGAAGACAAAGTGCAAAGGCCGGTATATTACGTAAGTAAGAAATTGACAGCTGCAGAACACAACTACCCAAGGATTGAGAAGCTTGCTTACAGCCTCCTGATCGCCTCCCGAAAACTTCGCCACTATTTTCAAGCTCACCCAATAACCATATACACTGATCAGCCTCTGAGACAGGTGTTGCAAAGACCTGAAGCATCGGGGCGGTTAATCAAGTGGAATATTGAATTAAGTCAGTTTGATTTAAATTTTCAGCCGTGGAGATCAATCGGGGGGAAAGCTCTAGCTGACTTTATAGCAGAGTTCACAATTCCGGAGGAGGAGATGATCAACGACAAGGTGGTCAAGTCAGAGGAGGAATTAAAATTAGATCCATGGAAGCTATACACAGACGGAGCCAAAACCAACCGAAGGTCCGGAGCAGGGGTCATTTTAGTTACTCCTGAAGGACGAACATTATATTATGCTCTACGACTAGAATTTTCAGCGGCCAATAATGACTCTAAATATGAAGCCCTGATTGCTGGGCTGAAACTTGCTAAGGAATTCGGAATAAAGGCATTGAATATATTCTGCGACTCCAAAATAGTCGTCTGCCAAGTGCGAAAGGAGTTTGTGGCTCCGGGACCTCGACTTATTGCTTATCTCGGGAAAGTGGAGGAGTTGTTGCGCAATTTGGAACGATATAACATAACGCATATCCCAAGAGCTGAAAACCAAAAGGCAGACCGGCTAGCGAAGCTGGCTAGTTCCGACATTCCGGAGGAAACCGAAATGGTTCCAATTGAGACGTTGGAATCGCCTAGCTTTGAGTCAATGGAAATCGAATTAGCTTTCGAAGCAGAACCAGAGTGGGAGTCGTGGATGACCCCAATCAAGAATTTCCTTAGAAATGGGGTACTCCCGTCAAAGAAAAGTGAGAGGCGGGCCATAGATCGCAAAGCCACCAGATACATCCTTCAAGATGATACCCTCTATCGGCAAGGATTTTCTATGCCCTTGTTACGATGTATAGCACACGACGACATCAAGCGCGTACTAAGAGAAGTACACGAAGGTGAGTGTGGAGATCATACGGGAGGTTAGACCTTAGCAAAAAAGGTATTGCGATATGGATATTTCTGGCCCATAATTAATAAAGATGCAGCTGATTATTCACGACGCTGCGACAAATGCCAGAGGTTCGCCAAGATCCCCAGAGCACCACCGACTCAGCTTAAGTCGATGGTGAGTCCATGGTCGTTTGCCATGTGGGGAATTGACATCATCGGAGTTCTACCGATTGCCAAAGGAGGAGCGAAATATGCAATAGTCGCCGTGGACTATTTTATGAAGTGGGCGGAAGCTGAGCCCTTAACCAAAATCACAGCGAGAAAGGTGATAAGTTTCATGGTTAGAAATATCATTTGCCGATTTGGGATTCCAAGGACCATTATAAATGATAACGGAACCCAGTTCGATGGTGCCGAATTCAGAAATTTCAGCCAGAAATACAAGATCAACAAGCGGTACACTGCGGTCGCCCATCCACAATCGAACGGGCAAGTAGAAGCAATAAACAAAGTCATAAAGTCCATCCTCAAGAAGCGATTAGAACGTGCAAAAGCAAAATGGGTGGATGAATTGCCCTTGGCTTTGTGGGCATATCGGACAACGTTTAAGACAGCTACCAGTCATACTCCTTTCTTTCTCTCATTTGGCTCAGAAGCAGTAATCCCGGTAGAGCTTGAAGTTCCCTCTCACAGGGTGACATATTATGACCCGATGACGAATCGGGCACTCCTCCTCGAGTCTCTTGATGAAATCGAAGAGAAAAGGGACGAGGCAGACTTGCGTGCGTCGAGACATCGACATCAGATGGCATGCTATTATGACAAAAAAGTTCGTTTTAGGACCTTTAAACCAGAAGATTTGGTGCTAAAGCGAGTTTTTCCATCCCTTCCTCACCTTGGTCCACGGAAACTTGAAACAGGAGCCTTCAAGTTAACGACCGTAGATGGCGAAGAAGTGCCTAGGGCTTGGAATGCCCAACACTTGATGCGATATTTGAATTAGGGATGTTGTATTTTCTCTCGTTTTTCTTATGAACTCTGTAAAAAGGCACGACTTGCCTTAGAAAAGTCTGTTGATACGAACAAAGAACTATAAAGTGGATGTAGGCTACGACTTAGCCGAACCACAATAAAAATATCATGTGCCATTTACTTTCCTGCATTATTTATATCTTCAACTATTGTTCTATTGTAACTGTGGAATATGAAATGTTAAATTAAAATCTGAAAAGTTGAAGACGACTTATATGCAGGAACAAACACAACGACTATTTGTGCAATAAGACATAAAAGAATGGGAAGACGACATTCTTAACTCTAACTCTCAAGAATTGAGAGAGAGTATAAAGGACGGGAAGACGACGTCCTCTGATGCGTGAAGGTGCACCCAGACAAGAGACCACCTCAGCAAGAACTCTAACCTGAAAATAAGACAGGAGAGTATAAAAAATGCCAGAAAAGAACAGGCATCAATGACACAAGGAATGTGAACCCCATCGGAGAATTGGGACATTCAGACTTTTTAATTTAATCTTGAATAGTTTTTCAAGACTGACTGGGGGCATATATGTATACACATATATCCCCCCACTATGGCTCCATTACACGACTTTAGTAGGACATGCATTTGCAATTTTACATAAATAATGAACTGACGACTAACAAGCATTGCAGGAAATGAATTATTTGTATTTATTCACAAATTCATGAATTTGTACAGGAAAGCCGGCTAAAAGAAGATGCGAGGGCCACACTCGCTGCAACAATTGTGGACCAGTTAAATGCTAAAATAAAGTAAAGCACTTCATCACTTAGACTTTGAAGTGGACTTGGACTTCTTAGCGGCATTCTGAGCATCCTTCGCCTCTTTTTCAGCATCAGTTAAGATGTGCCTTGGTTTTTTCTTCCCTGAGGCTGAAGTGCTGGAATCAGTCGACTTTTTCTCGAAAGGCGGAACGCTGGAATCAAGAGAAGATTTTTAGCAAGTTCTTCTGTAATATATCTAGTCGAAAGCTTAACAACTAACCTTGATCCAGCATCCACTACTGCAAGGGGCTTAAGGCTTTCGGGGTCTAGGTCTTCAACTTTAAGCTGCATGCGTTTGTCTTGTTCGGCTTTTAGTGCAGCTAAAGTAATGTCATCGGCGCTTTTTGATTCCCCAACTATAGCCACCTTAGGGTCCTCCTCATGTCCCTCACCATCACCATCATCTTGTAAGGCGTCTATCATCTTGCCATCGTGAGGAGCGTCAGCTTTACCCTTGTCTCCTTCATCCTTCTCCGCTGACTTTGTTTCGGCAGTGGTTCCTTGGGGCACGTCTGCCTTCTCGGCTGGTTCAGCACCTGCGGAATGAGAAGTAACAGTTATCAACTCGGGAGAAAATAAAGGGCCCTTCATTGATTGTCTGACTATGCAATGGAAAGTTGAAACAGCTTTGACGAATTGGGGTAAAAATATAGAAATACCTTCCGGCGATTTCTCAGCCGGAGTAGCTGCCGTCTCTGAAGCCGATTCAGGAATAGGAGATAAAAGAGATGTCTGAGGGATCGCCGGATTTTCGGTGTCGTATTCCTCTACTTCCAGAGTTTTAGCGGCAGTGGAAGAAGAGACAACCTCCAAGACGTCCTTTTGTTTAGCCTTCCGCTTTTCCTCATTCATGGCGGCAGCAATTAGGCGACGCCCCTCGGCTAGACTCGCCGGCTCGTCATCTCTCAAGTACTTTTCCATAAGTTTGTCCTCGTCGATGGAATCTACCTTGAGTTCTTTTTTTCCCATTCAACAATTTGGCTCCATACATGAACCAAGGTAGTCGGGTAATCATCGATCCAAGAGATGTTCCGGTAGCGGATTATATGTGCAAAAAATTCAATCAGTAATTCACCAAAGCCCTGCACCTCCTCCTGGGCCTCCACTAGCTGTTTGCGAGATTCTTCGGCCGATTTGATGATGCTTTCAACATTACCCTCCGCCAGGGCAGCCCTATTTTCGGCCTCCATCAACTTGGAAGCCAAGTCAGCATTTTTCTTTTCCAGTTCGGCATTCTTCTTCGCTAACTCGGCCTTTTCTCGCTCAAGGTCAGCATAAGCGAGTTGCATTTTGGCAGCATCTGACTTGGCATCCTCCGCTTGCTTTTTCAGCTCCGAGCGCTCTTGAGTATGTAACTCGAGCAAGTCATGATAGCGTTTTTGTAAATCTTCAAATTGTTGCTTGAAGCTGGCAGCGTCCCGTTGAGCAACAACAAGTTGAGCCTGTGTATCCTCGAGGTCTTTTCCTAAATTTTTAAGGCCCTTGCATCATCCTCTGCGATCTTCTGCATCGAGTTAGTATTCGTGATTAAAGTTCGGATGATTCTGGAAAGGTTGCGCGAATACTTGAACATCTCTGAATATTGTTTTTCGACCGCGTCTATTTTTGCTTTGGCCTCATCTGCCCACCTCGAAGAAATAGGCTCAAGAGCAGGTAAAAAAGTCAGGTTTTCAAAGTAGTGATCAGGAAATTGCTCCTCCAGATACGCCCGCTTAACTGCAGTTTCAGCATCCAACAGTGGAGGTGCAGGGAATGTCAGCTCGGTATCCCTACGCGTGGAGGGCTCAATGGCCTCTTCATTCCTTCTAGGTCGTTTAGCGGGAACCTTGCGCTTGCTTCGTGATTCAGTATCTCTTGGCGGGCTCCTCTCCCTACTGCGCTTTTCTTGAGAAGAAGTTGAGTCTTTTGATTGTGGCCTGTCATCTTCTCGACGACCTTGGTAGTCCTTATATCGCTCTGGATCTGACCGGACGGGAGAGCGAGAGCGCGAGGACCGCGAATGATAAGAATCATAGGGTCATCTGTCCTCCCTACCGCGATCTTCACGACAATCATACTCAACATCGTGAGGGGATCTGGTCATGCTGCGACGTAGCTTTTTGATATCATATTAAGCACGAAACATTGTACCTGCACAATAACGCAAGTGGAATTCAAAATCAGTATTCTCATAAGACGTAAGTGCTGTGAAGTGGGGTGCAATTGTGTTAAGTGCATCCTAAGCGGTGTCCCCCCTCCGACAAACTAGAGTCTGAAGCTGGGCCAGTGCGAGAGGGCTCTTTGGCCTTAACAGGAGTGGCTTCCTCCGAAGAAGTAAAAACTAAAGGATTTGTGCCAAAATCCTCGGAAGTGTAAATAGTATCAGGAAGAGGGAGATCTCCCAAGCCCTGAAATGTAGGATCATCAACAGTAGGGGCATCTCTTTGGGAAGTGTTTGTTGGCTGATCTTCAGGAGATGGTGATTTCTCAGGAGAAACCACATCCCCAGGAGTGATGTACCCCTCTCGGTGCTTCTCAGGTAAATTAGCCGACTCATCATCTTGAGTCGAACTTGGAGAAGGCGAAGTTCGAAGTGGCACGGTTGGACCTTTCGAGCTCTCACCCATTTCTGGAATTTCATTCACCGGAGGGATATACACATATGGACCTGGCCCGTGACCTATACTACGCGTAATGGATAGCAGCCTGTGGTGATGGAGATATTCGTCCTTGAGGACTTCAACGATAGTTAAAAACTTTTGATCACCATTAAGGAGTCGGTGCATACGATCAAAGAACACTTGGCCCGATATCTGTTTTGGATTATCAACTGCAAACAAAAAGAAAACGGATTAGTATGGCGGTGTGGACATTCAAAGTCGAGGTTTAGAAAATCAGTGCCTTACTCGATTTTGTCCATCTCCTAGCACACCCCGGCTGTTGCCTTATATAAAACCATTCCAGCTTGGAGTCGTCGGCCTTGCTACTGAAGGGCGCTGAAATTATCTTTCTTTTTGGGAAGACTCGAAGTAAGAGAAAGAAGGAGTTTCTCGAGTCCAGTGCTTGAAGTTATAGAAGAAATGAACGTCATCAAAAGTGAGCTCTATGCCTAGGATCTCACGGTATGCTACATATAAGGTATGCAGATAAGCATAAGAGTTGGGATGTAGCTGCATGGGGGCAATCCGCATCTGTCTTAAAAAGTCGACGACAAAGGGAGAAAACGGTGGAATAGCTCCGACCATGCACATCAATCGAGTGATTTCCATAAATCCCTCTGGAGGATTATGAGGACGGTCGGTTTTAGACGGCACCAGAGTATCTTTTTTATGTATCCCGTACTTCAAACATATTCGAAGGAGCCTATCATAGTCAATTGTCGATTCAACAGAATCTTGAGGTGATCCCAATATGATGGCATATTCAAATTCTTCAGGAGCTCGGGTATCTCCAACTCCTCCTTCCTCTTCGTAACCCAGAGAAACTTCACTGTCAGAAGATGTTCCGCTGCTATGTGCCCCCACTTCATAATACAATCCCTCGTCACCCCATTCAGGGTCTGAGGAAGAAGATATGTCATCAAGAGTAACTTTGTCGGATGTCTCTGGGACCTCTTTATTTTCTGCCAGCCTAGAAGAATGTCTTTTGGCCATGATCACTAAACTATCGAAGAAGTAATAACAGAAGTTAGAGTAAATTAGCCCGTGTCCCCCTGTGCACATGTGTGAACTAAAGTGTGTACGGTGTGTGCAGAAGATGTAAAGTTAACACTTGAAAGTGTAATACAAAATCTGGACAAAGTAATGATGTTAAGACAGTTCTTGATGTTCGTTTATGTTCGTGAGGCACTATCCTAACTGTCCATTAAGTTGAAGATTATGCTAAGAGTTGATTGGTCCAGTTAAACAAGTTCTTATGCATTAAGTTGGACAGCTCATCGGTTCGGTTCGGATGCATTCATTGGGATCGGATCGGGGGCACAGCCTTGCCTTGGAAATCAAACAAACATTGAAGCCCAGGGATCAAAGTCGGAATGGTTCGGAAGCAGTCCCCTTGTACGGATCGGATCGAATTAAGTGACCATGCCCTTCTCCTCCCTTATTTCACTTTCTGATCCGATCCAATTGCGAGAGTACTATCCGACCCGATCCAGTTAGTTAAGCTCTGTCTCCCTCTTCGACTTTTGCCCCGACCCGACTTGGCTTTCTGAGCCTTTTCTTCCTTTTCTTCTCCTCCGTCTTCCACATCTCCTCGCCCGAACCGATTCCCTGTGCCCTCCGTCCTCCTGTTCCTCCTCAGTCACAACCAAACCCAATCCTGTTTTCAAAGCTCCAGTTAAGAAGGGACGTATATCCTCTCCAACATCCCAGTGCCTTGATGTGGTGGCGAAGCCACCAGCGACGACGACAAGGGGAGGAGGTCATGGTGTCAAGGTCAATTAAATACCATGCTCAAATCGCTAAACTTATCCACAAATTCGAATCGAGATCAACTAAAAAGGAATTGACAAAAATTCTTTAACCCACCTATGTAATCGATTCAAGAATTGAAAGAGGAGTTTTGGAGATTTTAGGGTTAGGGTTTTTTCTTGTCTTTTGAGAAAATCCTAGAAAGTGACGGAGGTAAAAAGAGAAGAAGGAGGAAGTAGAGAAATAGTGAATATATACATGAACTTGGGGCGACTCTTTGTGTTCTCGCCGACGTGTCATCTTACTCCGTTCGGACCGTAGGCCGAACCCTTGGACATATGCTTGGCCTATTATTTCAACAATGGTGGATTTGAACAAGAACTCGTCCAAGCTAGAACATATGCCCATGAAACATTTGCAGCCCGTGAGTTTGAGAAATCATTAGTTGAAGGGCAGAGGCCGTTCAGATCGGAATTCGAACTGGAGGGAGTTTCATGTATCAACTCGACATTCGAATGGAATCGAACTAAAAAGAAAATAAAGAAAATGCGTACCCGGAAGAATTACTGGACATCAAGAAGAGCTCCTAAGGTTGTTTAAAAAGAAGGAAATAAGTCATGTATCCTACGACGTATATATAGGCGATAAGAGACACGACTTTATGAAATAACGCGTCTTTTGCAAACAAATGGGAGCGACTTCTCAATGATTCGAAATGGAAGATTGATGTACAGATAATATCAAAGCACGCTTCATCTTCAACAGAAGCATCCTTTGAGGGGGCAAAATGTTAGCCTACTTTGTAAACTAGGCTATACAAAGTCAAGAAGTCAGAAGATCAAGTAAACAGAAGACACTCTGTTACACATCCGGTTCGGATCGGAGTTACAGAGGTAAAAACAGAAACATCACAAAGCTAAAAGATCAAACCGGATCGAATCGGGGGTAATCAAAGAGAAGCAAAGCGGGACAAAGTGAGGAAGGCAAGATTCAAGCCGGATCGGATCAGATGGGATGATGCGATCCGAACCCCATGTTGTTAGCCTATCCGATCCGAAGCCCATTCTGTTACCCTATCCGATCCGAACCCAGTTCACCCTGCTACTCCGCACCATGATCTCCTGAATATTCGGGGCAGTTACACCCACTTTCTACCCACGATGGCCACTCACCTGATGTGCTGGCAACACCAGAACTCATCCGATCCCTAAAGTCATGGAATGGAGGACTCGTGCACCCGATCCAAACCGAATTCTGGAGAAGTTTCCACCTATAAATAGACCCCCAAGGGTCATTTGAAAGGATCTTTTGGCACTCTTAGAGTTCAAACATCAAAGAGAACCGAATTCTAGCACTCCAAACAATCCAAAATCATCATTCAAAGTGTATATTGAGATAGTTGAGTGAATGTATATGAAAAGTGAGTGAAATTGTGTGAATATCCCATTGTATTTTCATCTACATCATCATGCAAAGAAATTATAAAGTGGACGTAGGCTTTTCAACGCCGAACCACTATAAATCCTGTGTCTCTTTTTTATTTTCGATCTCATTTTATTTTAATTTTAGTCAATTTGGGTGTTTGAACCACTTTTTGGTCTAACATTCTCAATTTTGATTTAGAAATAATCGATGTCCTTCTACGCCAACAAACTAATGTTTAGATTGAAGAGGGTGAAGTTTACATCTCCAAAACCATTGAGAATTCAACTAAATTAAGTATAAAGGAGGAAATAGTGAAGTAAGCCCGCTAAAATGCGAATATCAAATGTGAATCTTCCGATGATGTGGTTGTAACTCCTCTCAGGCTTGTATTTCCTAAAAATCAATATGTTGAGGGCATTTCCTTATCAATCTCGAAGGCTCCAACCATTCTTGTGTCGGGTTAGCATATGACTGCCCAAGTGACTCCTTATGGCCCCTTAAAGGTTCTTCCTTCATGGGCAATAAGAACAAGAAGAAAGGGATAAGGGAAAGGAAATCTAGCAACACTTCCAAGAAGAAAACTAAAATATAGTCATTGTATCCAACTTTTCGATGCATGGATTTTGTTTTGCTACTTTTCTTTTGTTGGACAACTTTTACGCGAGCACGACTCTCGCTTTTTTTTTTGTTTCTAGGACATAGCTTGTAATACTTTTCCAAGTTCTTAGTATAAATGAAAGATTATTAGTTTTTCCAACCTTCTTTTGTTTAAATGTTTAAGTACTCATGCCTTCCATTCGATGTACTTAGAAATAAAAATTTGTCATATAAACTTATGTTGTATGCTGTAACAACCCGGAAAATCTGAGCCAGTTTAAAATTTTTAATTTGGCTATTTTTGTGGATTTTAAATATTTAAAATAAACTATTTTAAATAATAACGACGAAAAATATGTTTGAATCGATGTTTGAAAATAAATATATTTATTTTGAAATTAAAACAAGGCCTGAAATGGCGCGGCAGTTTCAAAATTGGAATTCAAAATTTGACTGACTGTACCGGGTGCAAAATAAAACGGATTTTAGTGAAACCAAAAATATTTAAATATGTTTATGAGTATCTTTCTAACGAATCTGAAAAATCGAAGTTTCATAGCGGGAATCAAAAGTTATGGCCAAATGAATTTTCAGAAAGGTCGCTATAGAGAATATATTGCCTTTGAAAATAGACATTTAGCAAACAATCATAGAATTTGACGAAACCACTTTTGTTGGATCCGGGATGTCAAATTATTGCTAGGTTCCAAATTCCATAATTTTTGAAGTTAATATGTGAGCGCGGCGAAGGAAAATGTGTTTGGTTAATTTATGTTAAATTGGATCGACCAGAAAAGGGCCATTTTTCAAACGGCTTCAGAATTCGACGAAACTAGTTTTGTTGGGACCGTATCGTCAAAACATAGCTAGATTTACTTTTCTGGAATTTTTGGGATCAGTATGTGGCCCCGGCAAATTGAAATGTACGTTCAAATCAAATATTGTATGTTTTATATTTTATTTTGAAGAAAAACCGACTGAAACAGTCGAATGGGCCTACGAAACATATCCCATTATGGTCCGAATGGGGGTATTTAGCTAGGGACGACAGTTGTTGGGTTTGAGTTGGTGTTCGTATGGAGAAAGAGATATTTTTGAATTTAAAGAATTAAATAAATAAATAAATAAGGGGAGGGCCAATCACATTCTTCGGTTGACTTTCTCTCTCCCCGATTGAGCTCTTGACGAAGGTGGAAGTTGTTCGAATATTCTCTCCTCTCTAACTCCCTCCACATGCTGAATTAGCACTCCACCCAGTTGAGATTTTTGTAGAGCTCGACGAGGGCTTCAAATCCATCTAAAGTTTGAATTTTGTTGGTGAGTAAATCGAGAGTTCTGGCCCCCCAAAGTTCCGTCGTCTCGTCCACCGTAACCCCCAGATCCGCCACCGAGTGCCACCATACCCCCATCGATCTGAGCGCACTTCCTTGCTTTACGACGTGGTGAAGCCCGATTATTCCCTAGTGCAACGGATTGGAGATTAAATTGGAACCTAGTTTTGAACAGGTTTGAAAAGTATATGGCTTTGGTTTATTTAAACTGATTTTTACACTTTTAAGTGTTGCAAACTTCTAAAAATCATATCTTTTTCATTTCTTGTCGAAATCCAGTGAAACAAGAGACAGTGGACTCATGCGGACGTCTTGTACATTTTAGAAGAAAACGAATATTTTTCTGTGCCTTCTACAATTTTTAGTGGATTGGAACCCAATGTGAGATTTCTAATTTATAAACGATATGGAAAACAACGATGTATAAATTATATAGTCGATGTATGATTTATATAAGCATTGTACACCACATGTATAAGCGTTGTATAAGTTGTATGTTCGATGTATAAGTTATATATGCGTTGTAAAAGTGATACATGAGTTGAAATAAATTGAAATGATATTGAAATGAAATCAAAATATAGTTATATACGTATATCTATATATATACTCCCCTCGTCCACAGACCATGGACGATATATATTGGTTGTGATATTGTTTGGATTATTGGTTGATGTGAAATTTGGTGAATATCATGAATGGTTGATTTGAAATGATTGATTGTGGTTGAAATCCCAATAGGATTAGTATATGGGAAAATCCGTCTGCGTACAAACTAGATATTGAAAATCCCCATTGTCAAAAGCTGCGAGGCTTTAAGGTAGAGCGAGGAGCCGTACTCGGGACGGTGCCGGTTTTAACTACCCTGCCGTTATGCTGCCGAAATTTTCAATAATATTCATGTGTTAGAATTATTTTCATGCATTGAATAGAAATTCATGTGTTGAATAAATTCTTTGAAAGATAAAAATAATATTTTTTTATATATATAGACTATATAAAATATTAGTATTTTAAATAAATTATTTTAACACCAAAAATAACATTTTTACCTTATGTATGAACTATATAAAATAATCGTGTTTTGAAATAAATTGTTTTTAACAATAAAAAAATCACATTTTTATTAAAAATATAAACTATAGAAAACATTCATGTGTTGAATAAAGGAATAGAATCATAAAAATCATATTTTTATCATATGTGTGAAGTCGAAAACATTAATTTGTTGAATATATATATTGAACAATAAAATCTACATTTTTATTGTGAATATGAAGTGCTAAAAATATTCATGTGTTGAATAAAGATTTTTGATGATAAAAATATCATTTTTATCAAATATATGAAGTGAATATGGTTTTGAAATCGAAGAATGAATTATATATATATAATTAAAATAAATCGAATAATGAAGCTGCAGTTCGTGTTTTGGAACCGTGATTCCAAACGATTAGTGCGGGAGATCCGACCATCGGATTTTCCCGAAACCGAAACCGTTGGGTTCGCTTCGAAAATATCTTTCCAACGACACCCACTTTGTAAAGATCCAATGGTTGGATTGTCTGGAATGTTTAATTCAAATCTAAAGAAAAACAGTGCCAGAATCGATTATATATATATAATTAAATTAAATCGAATAACGACGCTGCAGTTCGTATTTTGAAATCGTAACTTCAAACGATTGTACCGGGAGATCCGACCGTCGGATTTTCCCAAAACTGAAACTTTGGATTCATTTTGAAAAGATCTTTCTAATGATATAAAATTTGTGAAGATCCAATGGTTAGATTTTTAGATATGTGTAAATCAAATCTGAAGAAAAATAGTGCCACGACCGCGTTATGGCCTGAAGTGTCGTTTGAGTGAATTGGCTATTTTTAAATAAATAAAAATAGCGATAAATCGTGATAAAATATTATAAATGATATGGAATGTAAATAAACTGAATTTGCTTGGTTTATGTGATATTTGATGGTTGAATGTGTTTGGCGTGAAAATTACATTAAAGAACAGAGGTAGCAGAAACTTCTGAACCTTCAGCTAGTATGGAAGGGTCTGATCAGGCCTAGTTTCTCTGATTGGGGAGCAGCAGTGGTGTTTGTCCCAAAGTCAGACGGTACTCTCAGACTTTGTGTAGATTATCGTGACTTGAATAAGCAGACGCTGAAGAACAAATATCCATTGCCGCGGATTGATGATTTGTTGGATCGATTGAATGGCGCGCAAGTATTTTCCCGAATGGATCTAGCTACAGGTTTCCATCAGCTTCATATTGCCGAAGAGTGTGTTCCTTTGACAACATTCAGAGGCCCAGATTTATTCTACGAGTGGTTAATAATGTCGTTCGGCTTATGTAACGCTCCAGCTTATTTTGTCGATCTAATGAACCGAGTATTCAGAGAAGTATTGAATAAATTTGTTCTGGTCTTCATTGATGATATTCTAATCTTTTCTAAGAGCATGAAAAACATTTGGAACAAGTGTTAGAAATTCTCAGAAAGAATGTTTTAAAAGCAAAATTTTCCAAATGTATATTCTGGCAAGAAGAAGTCAAATTTTTTGGCCACGTCGTGTCAAAGCAAGGAATATCAGTGGATCCCAGTAAAATCACTGCTATTCAGAATTGGAAACAGCCTCCTACACCCACGGAAGTCAGAAGTTTTCTCGGATTGGCCAGTTATTATCGGAAGTTCGTTAAGAATTTTTCGAAGATATCCAGTCACTTAACATATGCGATCACTTGCAAGTTCGAGCATTGGTCGAGTAAGCCTATTTCAGGGCTTTCTCTCTCAGTTATAGCCTCAATTTGCATGAAATGTTAAGCATAAGGCCTAGAGTCCAAACATTGTGGTCCGCCTTTTAAATTGTTTTTCCTTTATATCGGTATTGCAGAGATAGAGTTTTTAATGCTGGGTATCATCTTTTCGCATTTATACTTTCTGTCACTTTTTGGGTTAGAATTTGAAATCAGACATTCAAATCATACCGGATTACAGTTATACTCCCTCTAGTAGGTCAAAGGTGGGAGTTAGTATATGAGTGATCGTGTCACACTCATTCGCTTGAATTATACCAATCCACACTCTATGCACTGTAGTCAGTTTGGTGTATGGTTGCATCACATGCACTATGATTTGATTCCCTTGCCCTCGAGTCTATGGTAAATGTTGGTGAGTGAAAGATCGAATCAGTTTCGAGTAAGGTTTATAATTATCCCATTAAATATGGGATGGATTCAATTGGATGTTTGAGCTGTATCTACTTCATGTTTAATACTCAACTACAACAGGTTTCAAGGCATGAATTAGTTAGTACACTGTTGGTTTACATCTACTTTATATTTATACTCTGCTTATCAAAGCATAAGTGAGAGTCAGTAGATGATCATCCAATTCATGCTTGTTTTAGTGAGTCTGGTCATGAACTTAAGTAATTGGTTAGCACCAAACATTAGGTACCGACACATCTGTATTTATTTATATATATATATGCTAGTCGGCTGCACATCATAGTGATTTTACTACGCATTAACAGGTCACATATGTAGAAAGCCAAAAGATTTTATCGCAATTGGAAATAAGATTGGAAATGTTAGCCTTATAACGTAACTCTAAATTGAAATGCAGAACAAACACTACAGCAAAATGGGGATTTCATAGCGTTTCAAAAGCACTTTATCTTCAGCCATAGTGTTTTAGAGAGCACTGTATAATGGCATGCTATGTTAGACCTTTAGCTTTAAATATCAAAGATAAAAACGCTATGAAAAATCAAAATTCAATATATTTTCACCTTTGCTATTAAATATAAATGATATATGAAATTTAGCCACCTATCATAGCATTTTTATGCTTATTTATATAGCATTTAATCAGCTTCTACTGTTGCATTTCTTGCTTCTATAGCAAGAAATAACTATAATTATATAGTGTTTGTTATCTGTTTCTAATAGCATTTGTTTGGATAATTTGATAGCCTTTTTAAAACGTTATATTCTCATATATAATTTTATAGCATTTACCATTTGTATACCACTATTTCAGCTCTTTCATTACTTTTATATACATACAAATTATTCAAACAGCGTTCATATGTATCATTACCTATTTTTCAAACGTATATAAACATAACACGTTTTCACAAACAACAAATATGTAAATTACAATATAATATTTTATACATATCATTCACACAACATTCATATATTCAAACTTGATATTTCATACATATAATTCAAACTATTTTTCGCATATCCAAATTTAACAGTTCATACATATTGTTTGATCAACTCTTCCATGTCCATAACATGTCATATGTACTTGCAACAAGTTACTTACAAAGTAGTCATATGCTTAATTTAATCTTGCTTTGGTTTTGATATTTTCTCTAAAACATGAACAATTTGGTCTTGTTACAACAAAAAAATATTTTTAATTCAAAATATTTAAACTAGCATATATATACACACACACAAAAGTTTTTCAGAGGGTTCCCAGTAGATACAATACAAATCATAGAAAATATATACTTAAGTGGATCCATAAATAAGGATATAAGAAAATGATTTCTGATACGGATGCAGATAAGGCACTATCTGAATCGGTATCCAATTGTCTAGAGGTTTTTGTTTTTAAATTGGTACACTTTATTGCAAATACCATTCATATACTTCATATATATGCCTCATCGAAACCTTATGCCCCCTAATCTAGATGGGTGTGACGTAAGGAAAAATAGTACATATATACTCCATATATTAACAATACAATCAGACAACTCTCAAGCATCTCAAGAATAACTACCACTCTCTGTCACAAACTACCACATATCACAAACATATATGTCATACAAATCAGTAAACTGAAACAAAAGTAAACATCAAAATTTCACCCAGTATCAACTAAATCCACTCCCCATAGCTTCAAAAAATCCACCTTCCTTTGTGACCTTTTAGTTCTGCTACCATTTCTCTTCACCAGAAAACATATTCTCTTCTCAATATTCAAACTCTAACATCTTTTGAAACTCTTCTTCTATTGAATAATCTTGAATTCCTTTCCATCCATACCTGATAGTGTATGCTGCACAAGCAATATCAAAAGTTTGATCATTTTCTTTAAACACATTCATAATTTGATCAGCAATACTAGCCAAAGAACATTCTTCAAGGGCAGTAATACCCAACTTCAAGGATATTGAGCACCATATATGCCAAGCATATTCACAAGAAAAAATAAATGATTTGCAGATTCTTCATGATACCCACATAGTAGGCAACCTGTATCATCAGTCATACCAAAACTTCTTAGTCTATCTGCTAAATAGGTAATGAAAGACATTCTCCTCGCGTTCTTGCTATGCCAAATTACTTCATAACAACTCAAACAAGATTGCTTCTCTCTGATTTTATCCCATGCTTTATGAAAGAAAACTCCTATGCCAAATTACTTTATAACAACTCAAACAAGATTGCTTCTCTCTGATTTTATCCCATGCTTTATGAAAGAAAACTCCCCACCGTCGCACCAAACATAATGATCATCAATGAACATGTTATTAAGATTTACATCATTCACCTATTGTTGAACTTCTCAAGTGCCTGCATGCATATTACCATTTATTTTTCCATCAACTACTATCGATGAAACCAATTCATTCTGACTACCTATGGCTCGAAATCTGGATAATCCAATCATATCCACAAGACACTTACAATTTATCTATGGCTCGAACCAAAGAAAAGTAGAAGTGCCAGAAGCTAAAGCTTTATTAAATAATTGCATACCTGAAGTTCTCGATCTTAGCATTGCTTTCCAAGTACTAGAAGCATTGTTATCAATCTTCGTATTCCAGAATAGTTTGCCATTACAATATTTACCATGCATCCACTGACTCTACATAGATGAATTAGATAAAAACTTCCACAAAAGTTTGATACAGGCTGCTTTCTTCAAATCAGATAGAAGTTTTAGACTAATACCTCCTTCAACTTTAGGAAAACATAACTTTTTCCAACTAACCTTATGAGCTGCTCCACCCCAAAAGAAATCTACATATATAGTGTGTAATTTGTCTAAAATATGCTCTAGCAGTTGGTAAACAAACCGATAGGGAACGCAGAATGTGGATCTTAAGGCAAAACTAACACTAGAGGGGGGGGGGGGGTGAATAGTATTTTTAAGGAATTTAAGAAAATCTATAACTTATACGATCTAATATACAAATCACACACAATAGAGATGATCACAAACACAGAATTAATAACAAACACAGAAATAAACAAAAACAAAATGCAGAAAAGGGAAGAACACACCGGATTTTATACTGGTTCGGATTACTCCAACGTTCAGTCCCACACAACGCTGGATTGCGTAGAGTTTCATTACTATATCAATATCAAGTACAATCCCTTTGATTTTCCGGCTATAAGGTTAACCCGCTCCAAACATCCTTGGTTTCACAGCTACAAGGTTAATACTGATTCCTTTCCTTGATTTCAGGGCTACAAGGAACACAACCTTTCCCAAAGAATCCCAAATGATTACAACAACCCTATAACCCTTCAATAACACTTCAATTCAGAGAGTAACGAGTAGAGAGTGAGAAAAGAAGAAGTTTTATGTATTTAGAATAGGAATCGGCAGAGTAGAAGTGTAGAAATCAATAAAATATGAAATAATAATAGAGGGATGAGAAGGGGGTGAAGATGGAGAAGAAAAATGGCTAAAAATTCGAATTCAACCCTTATTTACAAGATTTGAAAGGTTGCAACGCTTCTGAAACGTTACAAATAGTGAAAAGACACTTCCTTTCAAAATTGAAAAAGTGATGGTTATATGTCAACATATGTATATATGTATGTCAACCTATAGGTACTGAAAATTTGAATTTTGAATATTTTCAAGTGTTCAACTATATATATAATTCTAGAAATTCTTGAATTAAAACATAGTGATATAAATGAGTATTATAAAGTATAAAATCATAGAAAACATAAATATAAATTATATAAACATATTTATAAAATCATAAAGTGTAAAATTATATAAATATAAAATTATAAAAGTATACAACTATATAAATGTATAAAAACTTATAAACTTTAAAACTTAAGTTTGAAATCAAAGGTAAAACAGAAAAACTAATTAAAATTAGAATTTGAATTTTGAAAAACAGAATTTGAAAATCAGAATTTGAAAAATAGAATTTGAATTTGAACCTGGAGTGTTATTCAGAGTCTTACATATAAACTAGATTCTATTACTATATTTATCTTGAACTCTTAATTTCTTAATTACTCATGAGTCTTGAATCTTCTTTGAATTCTGAATCTCTTGAATCTCCAAAACTGCACAGTCTTCGGTATTAATTCCTGTATACAAATCCTGCATATATGTGTATATTTATATATTCTAGATAGAGATGTTAGTATATATTTTATAATCAATTAATATTGAAATTAGGTGAGACGACCCAAACTTCCCCGTAAAGGAAAGCCCGGATTGCTTTGAGAACAAGACGAATCAGAACACAAACAGAAGAACATTTCATTGCTTATTACAATAATTCCATCGGAATACAGGAATATTCCAGAGTATGAATAAACAATATATGTTAGAAAAATATTAGAGATTAATTTACAATGCAGTGGAAAAATAATACATAACACAACTGAAAGGAATACACGGATACAGAGCTTTCCGAGTATAGTTCCAGCTGTAAACCAGGATCCTGTGAATATAAATCTGCAAAGCCAAAACTCCTAGCTACCCGTGTGGAAAATAGGGGCACCCAGAGTTTAGGTTAAAACAATAAACTCTAAGTCAGTCATGTGAATGGTGTGAGAACTAAAACAATTATTAATTTGATTTTAAAGTTAGGTAAATCAAGGGACCACGCCGTATAGCACGGAACAGGTTTCCTCCCAAGAATACGAGTGCATAAAACAAATAGCGCAATGCTAAATAAAGAACAATGAAGCTATTATAAGACTCAGATCCCATCACACAATGCAACGCAAGCCGGAGGATAGAGTTTTACCTTATAATAGCCAAACATGCTTGGTACGTTTAAAATAAATCATTTTGATACTAATATAGTGTAAAGTGTATGAAAACAACTTCAAACATAAATGTGTCAATCATAGACGATATAGTGCCCCATCCCACTATGTCGCCAATATGAGGCTATACAATCAAAACCGCAATTGTCACGTATTGGAAGTTGGATTTCCATTTGTGAACCAAGGCAAAGGATCGTCCTTACCGCTTCGAGACAATCTAGCCCATGCCTCAGGACCCAGACACAGGTTGGCCATTGGATCGTCAGGGCCGGTCCACACTGAGTGGATTAAAATGCCTGAACAATGCGTTTCCCCGCCATATGGGGGTAAATTGGTCATATCCCGACCAAACCATCGGCCCCGTAGTGACCGATATATCCGAGGCGCCTCGCTATCCATCATCCACATAAGTAAAACATCTAGGCGTGCAAAACCCAGACACCACTCCTAGCTAGAAGGAAACCCATGTCTTCAACCGCCGTATTCATCCTCGACATATCATCAAATCAGTTATTCAGAATGGGATAAACCCGGTCTTTCTGAATAACTCGCATATATAATAAACAAGTGCTATAAAAACACAACATACGCCTCATTCCAATCTAGAATATTCCTTCATTCAAATATTCTTATATTTTGGGAAAGGTTCCCATTAATTTTATCAAAGATAAATTCTTTAAATTTATTCTTTAATCTTACTTTGGATATCAATTCAAATCAAATTATGGTTTATCCAAACTAGTCGAGATTAGCGAACATTACCGAAGTAATCATTTGTTTAATTTCACAATCCCAACCTATTCATCCCATGAAGTAAAACTGGTAATACTTCATATCTAACACCACGGTGTTATCGGTAAAATTAATTACCGTTTCACGTTCAAATCTAATTAAAGATTTAACTAACGCTTGGAGCAACGCTGGTGATACTCCATTCTTGATCATTTTAGTTATCAAATTCACCTTTCAATTGATTTAAATATTCATTAAAACTCTACTTCAGTTTTAATTTCCAAAAATCATTACTTAATGGTTATTCAAAGTTAAGAAATTAATCTTATCTTTAACTGGGTTAAAGAACTAATGTCATTTAAAACACAACTCATGATAAACCCAAAATCTCATTCCATTAACAATGGAATTTTCATAGAAAACAGATCGATATATATATACTATCGATATAAACTTTCATATCTAACCGATAATATAAATGGAATAACAGCAAAGCCTTTTAAATTCCATATATATTAACAGTCTTCCTCTACAGAAGCCCACTTTGATTGTTACCAAATCGAATTCCATTCAATTCCAATTTAATATGTTAAATTGGAAAACTTTACTTTGGAAAATCACCTTTAAATCTTAACAAAAGATTTATAAATTCCAAATCACATTTCATCGTAAATCGGGTTAAAGAACGAATGTCGTTAAAAACACAGTTCACAATAAACCCAATTCACCTTCCATTTCAAATCCAATTAAATGTTAACTAATTGGTAATTCTTCTCTACATCTTAATTAAAAAGATTTATTCTTTTTACATGGGGTTTAAGAACAGTGTTACTAAAGACCCCATCCCAGCAGTCTCTAACCGTAAATTAGTAAGAGAACAATTCCCTAAGTACTATTCCCAAAGGTCGAAACCAACATTAGATCAATACCCAGGAAACAATTCCACTTAGCTAATCTCCATTTAGTTTCTAATTTTCTTAACTCCATTGGGTTTAAGAACAGTATTATTAAAGATACCATTCACGACAAACCCCAAAATCCAATTTGATATTAGATACAAGGCCCTGAATAGAAAATATATCGGCTTATATTCAATATCAAATTCTGAAATCAACAAATATCGTATTGGGAATAACGATATATATATCTTCCAAATTCCTCCACAATATCCGTATAATCATGGAATCCAATATCGAAATATCCCAAAAATAATTTCGATTCAAACCCATTCCAATTTATATATTGGAAATTCTGGTTATTTTTAAAACCATTTCAAATCCAATTCATTTTATTTAAAAATGTTGGATTTACAATTCTAGTTCATAACCAGTTCATTTCGATAAAAATATATTTTTATCTTTTCAAATATGACATTTTTCACCCTAATACTTTCCAAATCATTTATTATGATTTTACACAAATTATTGATATTTTTAATAATTTTATCAAGGCTCGTACAGTCTATTTCCATAAACGGCCATCGAACTGCACTTACAGCGACCTTTTTCCAAATTTGATTTGGACATAAATCCAAATCCATCCGTTAGATTTCAAATCTCTAATATTCATTGGAAAGCTCTTTTCGATACGAACCCGAGGTTCCGGTTTTAGGAGGATCCGACGGTCGGATCTCCCGTAATGTGCCTTCGAAGTTGATGGTCGAAATTCGTGAATTGTTGCAGCGCGGTGCGTTCTATTCAGGCCATTATATTATATATAATATATATAATATACATTTCATCGATTTCCATTTAAAACATATTTTATAAATCGTTTTAAATTCGTTTTCAAAACGATTTCAACTTCATATTCAATTTCAACTCAAAATTGAATATTCCATATCATTAATATATAAATGATAATATTTTCAAAACATTAGATTGTGAAATCACTTCCATTTCAATATTCATTATAAAATGAATAAAATTGATATAAATATCGTTCACGTCAAAATGGCGTTAATCTAATCAACACGAATTTATATATTTAAATATATTCGTGCCCATCCCAAATCAGACATCAAAATCATATTTTGATTCTTTTCTGAATATTATTTTAAAATGTTCATTATTTGAAAATATTCGTTATTTTAAAATATTTGTTCGTTTTGAATTGGAATCAGACGCAGTCAATTACCATATAATGTTGTTTATATGGATTTCATATAATACACGTATATAACAACCATAATCAACAATCATCCATCATCCAGAGTGCATTCTACACTGTATAAGCATTAAATATAGATATTTAATGCTTAACAGTCTATCAACCAATCGATTGACATACAACTAAACTGTTGGGATTAGTGTATGTCAAATATCATCCCAACACTTGTGTGAGGTTTCAATCCACAAACACAGATTTTATTTGTGTTGTTGGGCGACGTGTAAAATTTATATTTCCAATCCATATCAGTCCAATGTATGTACATAAACAAATCATCCGATTTGTAAATGAATATTTATTTGATTCATATACCCGTTAAAAATATAATTTTTAATGATAAAATATTTTATTCGACACATGAATATTATTTACAGTTCATGAATTCAACAAAAATGATATTTTTATTACTCATATACTTTATTCAACACATGAACATTTTATATAGTCCATTTCACATCAAAAACAATTTTCATAACACAATCAAACAAACATGTCGTCTATGGTCTGTGGACGACGGGGAGCAGTTCATATATGCAGTTATAAAATAAATAACTGTACAAAGAAAATTATAGTAAGGTGTTCTCACCTTGGGGATCCACTCCTCCATTCTCTACTTCTGAATGGTTCGGATTTGCCCATAATTCCAATGCGATCTTTTCCCGCTGTTCATAGTAAAAATCGCATTTTTAATATGATATTTATTTTAAAAAATCACATTTTTATAATGGCACTTCATATATAAAAATCATATATTTTTACAAAGCTTCTTTCTATATAAAAATTATTTTTTTATATCTCTACTTCTTTTATAAAGATCGAATTTTTATCGCTACTTCTTATATATAAAAATCGAATTTTTATATCGTTATTCATATTATAAAAATCATATTTTTCTCTCGCCATTCTCTATATAAAAACCACATTTTTATATATAAAGATCGTATTTTTATATCTCTACTACATATGTAAAGATCATATTTTTGTCCTATAATCATTTCTATAAAAATCATATTTTCATACTAATGGCTTATATAATTAAAATTCAGATTTTTACATAATTAAAAATCCTATCTTTTTATAATAAAAAATCCAATCTTTACATCGCTAAAAATCTTGTCTGTACATCATTAAAAACCTAATCTTTTCTTTGTTAAAAATCTAATCTTTTCACATAGAAAAAATATATAATCTTTTTAATTATAAAATGTAATCTTTTTACATAGAAAAATCTATTCTTTATATAAATAAAAATCAAAACTCTATAAATATAAAAAATAAAACTTGTTCATAAAAAGAAAATCATACATTGTCATATATAAACTGATTTTTCATTTAAAGCTACATATATATTAAAAACTGATTTTTTTATTTTTTATTTAAAGCTATTATATTTTAAAAACATTGTTATATATAAAAAAATATAAAATTCAGATTTTTACAACATGTAATATAGAAAAAAAAAATGACCTTTCACTGTTTAATTCATCTTCCCTTAATTGATTTCAACGTTGGCCTCTTCTTCCTTTACTGTCGTTACTTCCCTGGACAAACCCGAACCTCGATCCCCTTTCACCCCCGTCGCACACACCACCCGACCATTGGTGGCCGATCGCCCAACGGCATGCCAGTTACCAGAAGCTCCTCTCCCATCTCCAGCCGTGGCTTCGAATACGAAGCCCCTATCGCATCGAAAAACGCGCTGAACCAGTAGCGCTTTACATGCAAACTTCATACAAAATACTTCACTACATCCATTCAATTCCATACCATCTTGAAGGCCGAAGAAATCCCTTTAGTTTTTGCGTTGGAAGTTTTGAAATTTAATTCGTAGATTGAAAGAAAATAAGGAAACAAAATGGGATTGTTTCGATCGTCGTTTGAAGAGTAGCGGCTGCCTCTAGGAGTTGACCACGGATTTCTTAGTTTGATGGGATAACTTAGGGTTTGAATGAAAGGGTTATATAACATATTTAATATTATTATCCTTTCATCCAAACTCCAAATCAAACCCAACGACTATCGCCTCTAGCTAATTACCCCCATTTCGGACACAATGGAATATGTTTCGTAAGCCCATTCGACTGTTTCAATCTGTTTTTGTTTAAATTAAAATTGAATTTGAATGTACATTTTAATTTACCGGGGTCACATACTGACTCTAAAAACTCCAAAAAAATAAATCTGGCTATGTTTAGACGATACGGTCCTAACAAAACTAATTTCATCGATTTGAAGACCGTTTGAAAAATGGTCATTTTCTAGTCAATCCAATTCAACTGAAATTGACAAAATACGTTTTTCTTTTGCCACGCTCACATATTGATTTCAAAAACTATGAAAATTGGAATCTAGCAATAACTTGACATTCCGGTTCCAACAAAAGTGGTTTCGTCGAAAATGGAGGTCATTTGCAAAATGACTATTTTAAGGGTTATATATATAATTAAAATATATATAAATTCCACAACGACTTTTCTAAATTATTAACTAGACATAACTTACAATTTATAAAACAAAATCTCAGTTTCTTACATTCGTTAGAACGATATTGTTCATCAAATTCAAATATTTCTTGTTTCGTCCAATTCTAATTTATATGGAATTATGTATATTCAATGTGACGACTCCAAATCCCGTTCTGACGGAGACAAGGGTTATCTTTGGAATATAACACAGAAACAGATAATAGCTGGACAGAATAATTAAATACACCAGATAATGAACAATATAATATACTTGATAAACGTAATCATCAGAGTTACACAGTATACAGGATCTTACTTAGTACAAAGACAGTTCAGCTATACATAAATGTCTACAGAGGAAATAAACAAAATATGTACAATAGGAGCTGAACAGCGTAAAAGAGATAAATAATATAATCCATCTTCAGCTCCAGCTATCCAGAAAGAACCAGCTAAACTTGAATACAAGGCTGCCCGTGTAGAAAAGGAGCACCTGTAAAGACCCGCAAATCCCCGCCCTTTGAATCGACCATAAACCACACAGGTCTGATCCAAAAAGTGGAAACCTACGAATACTTTAACTTTGGGCATACAACACATTACAACAGATAACAGAAGACTTTTATAACACTATAATAAATGTTACATCAGAGTACATAATATACATATCAGAGTACATTGGAATATAATTACAGCGGGAGATAAATACAAAAAATGTAATATACTGCAACAGAAGAACACAGCGGAAGACTCTCTATCTCTGGACACAGCTTTAAGCTTCAACCCAGAATCCTGCTTAATATATCTGCAAAAATTGCTACTCGACTGCCCGTGTGGAAAATATGGGCACCCGAGTTTGCCAGTGGACAAACTACAGGTCAGTCATGGGACTGGTGTGAGAATTCTACCTAACCAATAAAATATAATAAGGCTAATCACAGGACCACGCCACTTTCGCGGAACAGGTTTTCTCCTATGGATTGCCAGTGCATGACTAAAGTAAATCGTCAAAATAACGCAATGCTTTTTAGAAAAATGAAACCATTATAAGATCCAAGTCCCATCACACAATGCAACACAAACCGGAGGATAGGGTTTTACCTTATAATGATCAAAAGATGCTTGATACGATAAACACGGTATTATATAATAATAGTGTGCAACCAATTTGAAATACATCAAAGTAAATGTATTAATCCTAGACGGCATGAGTGCCCCATCCCACTATGTCGCCATATATAGGTATACAATCAAAACCGCGTGATGTCGTATTGGAAATTTGGGTTTCCATCTGAGTCAAGGCTAGAGAGGAGATCCTTACCGATTCGAGACACTCTAGCAAATACCCCAGGATAGGTACTCTGTCCAACCCTTGGATCCTGCAGAGCCGGTCCATACGTTAACGCTTAATGGATTGGCAATTCCTGAACACACGCTCCCCGGTCCTTTTGGACCTATAATACGGCCAGTGGCGACCGCATAAACCGAGGCCTCGAAAAATCCAACAACCACAATGAATAAATGCCAGCGCTGGTAGGTCCCTGGCACCACTCTAGCTAGAGAGAAACGTGTGCTGTAACACCCCGTGTATTTTATAACTGTGAAAATCATAAATTAAACTATAACTAATTTTAAATCAAAGAATTAAGGGAAACGGGATACGCCATTGCGTTCGTCTCGGAATTCTGCTTGAGATAGAGTCTGAGTTTGCGTAAAACGGATATCGTATGAAGAAGATATGGACGAACGAAGTTGGGCAAAAAACCAGAAAACGGGTCAGAATGCATTGGCGCACTTGGGAAGTGCGCCAGAACAAAAATGAACTGGCGCACTTGGGAAGTGCGCCAGTACATTTTTGACCTGGCGCACCTGCCAAGTGCGCCCAAGTCAAAAATGACCTGCTGGTCAGGTCTGGTCAAGTCCTGGCTGGCCAGGTCTGTGTTTGGTCGATTTTCTGAGCCTTGCCTTGTCACTAGGGCTAGGTGTCAGCTCCTGGTTGGTATCTCCT
Source organism: Allium sativum (assembly GCA_030737875.1). Lineage (NCBI taxonomy): Eukaryota > Viridiplantae > Streptophyta > Magnoliopsida > Asparagales > Amaryllidaceae > Allium > Allium sativum. The sequence goes on along the minus strand of CM060916.1, from coordinate 784,278,826 downwards.
TCAAACGAACGGCTATTATTGAACCAAGCTTCATCGACGGTCTAAATCAACTCACAAACTCTATAAAAAGGACCTAAGGCTAACCCTAATTCACATAAACTAAAATGGAGATGAGACCGTCATGCTGCTGAGGAGAGACAGAGGATAGCCGTCAGAAATAGAGAGACAACTAGGAGATAATTCAAAGCTTAAAGCAACGTTAATCAAATCAAAGCAACGCCTACAACAAAGGATAGCATCTCCAAATTCAGAATTCAGATTCCTGAATTGAAGATTCGTCATACGTTGTAAGTAGAGTGCTATTCCGATATGAATTAAATAATTGCGTTGATTTGTGTAACGAAAGAAATGGAATTGTGGCGATAATAATCTATATTTGTATGTTGCTTTGATGCTAAACGATTTGGGAATATTGTGGTATACGATTGGATATTTGCAAGTACGTGATTTGCGAAATGGAATTAATGTGGCGATAATAATCTATATTTGTATGTTATTTTGATTCTAAACGATTTGGCAATACTATGGTGTACGATTGGATTCATGCAAGTATATGATTTATTGTTATGCCAACATGATGTATAATTCTATGGTCATCTTTAGTGTAATTTGATCCACTTAAGTATTATGATTCATATGAAGGTTATGTTGGAATTGGCATCATAGTTCAAGTATAAAAATCATGATTTTGTGATAGTGACAAAAGCAAGCGTCTTTGTAAGTTTGCATTAATTTTATGAACATGACTAAACTATGTTCGTTATTATGCCCAATTGAAAAACATGTTTTTAGGCTTATGTTGTTATCATAATCATATGATAATATATTTGACACATAAGTTACATTAGAATTACACTAGAATTACATTCCACTTACAAGTTACATAGATAGGATAAAAACCATGATTATATGAATAGTAGAATTCATGTTCAATTATGTTTATGCCATGACTATATGAATAGAAGGACTCATGTTCAATTATGATTATGCCATAATTATATGATTAGAATGGTTCATGTTTAAGTATTATTTATGCCATGACTACATGAATAGAATGGTTCATGTTTTGTTTATACCATGATTATGTGAATAGAATGATTCATGTTTAAGTATTGCTTATATTATATGTTGTTAAAATTGCAAGTTCACATGTGCCTACCTTATGTTAATTGAATCGTTATGTTGCAAGTTCATGCATTCACACTCCCCTTTCTATGTTACCTTATAAACACCATGTTATAAGCCTCCCCTTTTCATATGGCTAAATTGGGTTTAAGTGTTAAACCCAACACACCTTACATTGGAGCGAACGTATAAAACGGGGGTAATGACGTTTGGGCTAAAATATAGAACATATGTGTTGGCATGTTTGACGCATGCCAACAACCTTGAAAAACAATTAAGTGGCATAAATAAATCTTAATCAATAAAGATGAATTTGAATAATGGGCCGCAAATATTTACATATAAAAAGAAAAGAGACAAAATATGTAAATGTAGAAAAATACGATGTGTTTAACCCGAGGTTGGATTGAGTTGTGATGTAAACCTGCCCGGAACCGCCCGGTTGTCCAGTAGTCACAACAATACCTATCCAATGTGGGTGGTTAAACACGGAGCCCAATAAGGACCCGAGGTTAGACTGAGTTGTGGCGTAAGACTGCCCGGACCCAACCGGCAACAGGCAGCCACAACAATACCTGTCTAATGTGAGAGGTCAAGGCTTTAATAAGACAATTAAGGCTGAGTCAGGATTGATAGGATTAAGTAAATTATATTAATACTTAATCAAAATGGAACATGCTAAACTAAACAGATTGATTGGGGGTTAGGTTTATAAAACACTTAACCAACTTAGCATGTTGGCTAGAAATAGAAAACCTAGTAGCGGGGGACCCTTTTCAGCAGTAACCCTATAAGGTGTATCAGGATACCCTAAAACTAGGCAGGGTGGGGCACGGTTACTGGGCTGACTGTAAGAGGTCAAATCGACGGCGGTGGTGCAGCAGTGTAGGTTCTAACGGGGTGCGGGCGTGCACACACTCCGGCGCAGAAAAATAAGGCACTGGGCACCAGTAGCATACCTGTGCATTCTAGGATTGTGTCGGGCCGCCACCATGGGACTTGATACACCCCATGGTGGGACCAGCATAGGTAACTACAACATCGGGGGCCGTAAGACACATGTAACTATGCGAGTAGGAGCCGATCATCATAAAATGGATCACTTCACCCTGATTATGGGGTGCCCGTTGGGAACTAGTTTATATGGGTACAGAGATTAATATGGGGGACGATAGTATATTCGACCCTAGACAACTTAACTAAGTTTATGGTGCTTTCCCATTTCTAGTTTATACTTATCATACCCAGTTCTTTATTCATAGACTGAATAGTCCTAGACTTACTCAGGCTTTATGTCTGACTCTACTTTTCTTTCGTCTTCTTTTCTTCCGTTTCCCCCCCCAGGTCCACAGGGAGGGAATACCGCAGCTTGACCAGCCTTCATATCCAGCTTGAAGAGAAAGAATGTATTGCTTGGATCTTTTCGTTTTGGACTATGATTTTGGACAGCAACTATGGGACTTTTGCAGTTTAATTATGTTTTCTTTATGCTTCTTTAAATAATGTAATCAAGACAGTTATGAAGATGTTATGTTTTTGGAAGTATTGTAAGACAATTATGGTATGGTTGGTGTAACACGTATTTTAATGAAATAAAAGTTGTTGTTTTCCGCTGTTCAGAAATATGTGTTCTTATATCTGTCTTGTATATCTGTGACTTATACTTATAAACCTCCACCAAAATTAGGGCATTCCCTTTGAGAGTGACCCTAACGGAGGTGGGGTGTTTCACTTGGTATCAGAGCATAGGTTTACCAGATAAGATAAAAAAAAATTGAAAATTTATTTTCAAAAAGGAAATTTAAAGAAGCATTTTTAAGATAAAATATTATTTTATTTTAAAAGGCAAAGTCCCCCCAAAGCCATAGGTACTATCTCTTATCCTTCGTTTTGAATCTATCCTTTTTGTTTCAGCATGGCCGAAGAACTTAACTTGCCAGAGGGTGTACCAATACCTGGTTGGTTTAGACGATTCTTAGAAGCAAGGGCCACTCAGCCAGGCCCTACCGTTCCTCCTCCCCCAGCTGCAGGAAATCATCCAGCTGCAGCAGCACCTCTTCCTCCACCTCCTCCGCGGGGAAACACCTTTGCTAAGATATGTAAAGATTTTAAAGCTATGGAAGGAAAGGATTTTCATGGAACTGAGTCCTTCGTGGCAGCTAGAAATTGGCTGAAAGAAACCGAGGACTTATTCATCATCTTTGAGGTAGAAGATAGACAGAAAGTACAACTGGCAGTATGGCTACTAAAGGGCGAGGCTTCCTACTGGTGGGAAGTCACTAATGCAGAAAGACCAGTGGAAACATGGGAGGACTTTAGGGCAAGGTTTGAGGCTAAATTTCTCTCAGACGCAGAAAGGAGTTTGCAGTTGGAAAAATTCTTATTTCTTAAGCAAGGGAACAAGACAGTCAAAGAGTATGTTAATCAGTTCGATGAGTTGGCTAGGTTTGGACTGGACCTAGTCAACACCCCGCACAAGAAGGCTCTCCGTTTTGTCAAAGGGTTGAATGAGCCATTACACAGTTTGGCCATGACCCATATACCCATGGGAGCTACGTATGAAAGATTGGTACAGATGGCATTGCTGAACGAAGAGGATAAGGGCAAAAAGGAGACAAAGGCAGAAAGCTCTCAAGGGAAGAAAGAGGGTTTGCAGCCTAAGAAGACGGACTTTAAAAAGGGCGGGAAAGGCAATAAAGAGAAGAGGAAGTGTAATTTCTGTGGCAAAGTGGGGCACTTAGTAAAAGATTGCCGGAAAAAGAAGGCTAAGATGAATGGTGGGTGCTTTTCTTGCGGTGAGACATGCCACATGGCTAAGGACTGCCCAAAGAAACGAGGACAGGGGCTGGATCCACCTCGGGGGCGCAGGTTCATGTGCTAGAAGCGCCACCTCTGCAACAGCGAGGTATAAATACTTCTGTAGAAAGTGTAGTTTATCTTTATGATCACCCCGTTCACACTTTATTTGATTCTGGCGCATCACACTCCTTTATCTCGTCTGCTTTAGTAGAATCTCTGCACCTAAAAACTAGTATGGTAGAGGACCCCTTAATTGTTTCAAACCCAATTGGGGGCCCAGCTCATTTGTCTATGATCTGTTTGGGATTGAAAATTTCTATTCTAAGCATAGAATTTCAATGTAGTGCCTTTGTTTTGGGCTTTTCGGGATATGGTTTGATTTTGGGCATGGATTGGCTATCCAGTAATGGGGCCATCCTTGATTGTGAGAAAAGGGTTGTCAGGCTCCTAACCCAGCTCGGTAACACTTTGGAAATTTCTTGTAATCCCTCGTATGCGGTTATGCTTAGTTATCTTGAATCGCTAGATGCCTCTGTTGAAAATTTGCAATCAGTTAGAGTGGTCCGGGAATATCCGGATGTCTTCGAAGAGGTGAAGGGCTTGCCTCCGAAGCAGGAGATAGACTTCCGCATATACCTTGTAGATAATGCAAAGCCCGTTGCGTTGCCCGTTAGACACATGGCTCCACGGGAAAGGAAAGAGCTCAGTAAACAGATTAAAGAGCTTCTAGAAAAGGGGTTCATTAGGAGGAGCATTTCAGAATGGGGCGCTCCAGTGGTGTTCGCTACAAAGGCGGATGGTTCACTCCGTCTATGTGTTGACTATAGGGAGCTCAACAAGCTAACGAAAAAGAATAGTCACCCTCTCCCCAGAATTGACGATTTGTTTGATCTGCTTGTAGGAGCGTCTGTTTTCTCCCAACTCGATTTAGCAACCGGTTTTCATCAGCTAAGGGTGGCTGAAGATAGTATCGATAAAACGGCATTCAGAACCCCAGACGGCTTCTTTGAATGGCTTGTCATGCCTTTCGGCTTAACAAATGCGCCTTCTTACTTCGTGGACCTGATGAGTAGGGTATTCAGAGATTTCCTCAATAAGTTCGTAGTGGTGTTCGTAGACGATATCCTTATCTTCTCAAAGAGTGAAGAGGAACATGCTCAGCACTTAAGGGCAATCATGGAAACTCTGCGAGTTCATCAACTAAAAGCCAAATTCTCCAAATGCCACTTTTGGAGAGAAGAAGTGAGGTTCCTTGGGCACATAGTATCCAAACAAGGGTTAGCAGTGGACCTTGCTAAGGTAGTGGCGGTACAGGATTGGAAGACACCAAGGAATGCAACTGAGGTCCGAAGTTTTCTAGGACTAGCAGGTTTCTATCGAAAGTTCATAAGGGATTTTGCGAAAATCTCAGCTCCGCTCACAAAGTTGACCAAGAAGAATCTAGTGTTCAATTGGGACTTGGATTGCGAGTTTGCTTTCCAGCGACTGAAAAGGGCTCTTACAACAACCCCAGTTTTGACGTTGCCAGATGGAAGCAAGATGTTCACCGTTTATACAGATGCATGTGGGACAGGGTTAGGCGCCGTCTTAATGCAAGAAGGAAGAGTAGTAGCTTATGGCGGGAGACAATTGAAAGTGCACGAAAAGAACTACCCGACCCACGATCTTGAGTTAGCTGCCATCGTCTTTGCACTCAAGTCTTGGCGACACTATCTCCTAGGTGAGAAGTTCGAACTTTACACTGACCATAAATCGTTGAAATATCTTTTCTCGCAGAAAGATCTTAACTTGAGGCAACAGAGATGGATGGAGTTTCTTTCCTCGTACGATTTCGAGATCTCCTACACTCCGGGCAAAGGCAACGTAGTGGCAGACGCGTTGAGCCGAAAGAAACTGACCCTAAGCCCGCTGTTTGTTGAAAGACAAAGCCTAGAGTTTATAGCCAGCTTCGACTTTAGGCCTTCCTCCGATTTTGTACCAGGCTTGCTAGCATCTCTCGAGGTACGCCCGACTTTAGTGGACTCGATAGGGACAACACAACGCGAGGACCCTCAGCTTGTGGAGACGATTGATAGGCTAATTAGGGGTGAGACTTCAAGTCACCTCAACAGATACTCCATCGACGATAAGGGTTGGCTAAGGCGAGACGGAAGACTATGCGTCCCACAGGCAAGGGATTTAGTGAAGACGGTTCTCGAGGAAGCACATCACTCCAAGATGACAATACACCCAGGCGGAGATAAAATGTACAAGGACATAAAAAGAACTTTCTTTTGGAACGGCATGAAGAAGGACGTGGCAGAATTCGTTTCTAAGTGTATGGTGTGCCAAAAGGTTAAGGCGGAATAGAAAAAGCCTGGCGGTCTGCTACATCCTCTAGAGGTCCCACAGTGGAAGTGGGATAGCATCTCAATGGACTTCGTTGATGGGCTGCCTAGGTCTAGGAGAGGCAACACTAGCATATGGGTAATAGTGGATAGGCTTACTAAAAGCGCCCACTTTTTACCTGTCAAAAGTAAAAGAACTGCCTCATCCCTAGCATCTCTTTACCTCAAGGAAATCGTTCGACTCCATGGAATACCATCCAGCATCGTTAGTGACCGAGACCCTATCTTCACCAGTGAGTTTTGGCGGAGTCTGCAAGAAGCAGTAGGAACACAGTTATGCTTGAGCATAGCCTATCATCCCCAAACCGACGGCCAAACAGAAAGAGTGAACAGAGTTTTGGAGGACCTTTTAAGACTGTGCATCCTTGACTTCGGAGGGACGTGGGAGGACCATATTCCTTTGGTGGAATTTGCCTACAACAACAGCTATCAAGCAACCATCGGAATGGCGCCCTTCGAAGCTTTATATGGAAGACCTTGTCGATCGCCCACTTGTTGGTGGGAGTCTACTGATAAGCTCATACTTGGACCAGATATGATCCGAGAAACTTCAGAGAAAGTAGACTTAATACGAAGAAGGATGAAGACGACCCAAGACAAACAAAAGTCCTACGTCGACAAGAGGAGAACCGACCTTGAATTTGAGGTTGGGGACAGAGTTTTTCTTAAGGTATCTCCGCTAAGGAACGTTGTTCGTTTTGGAACCACAGGAAAGCTAGCAACAAGGTTCGTAGGGCCATTCCCTATCATCGAGAAAATTGGGAAAATGGCCTATAGATTAGAGCTACCCGAAAAGCTGGCCGGAGTTCACAACGTTTTTCATGTTTCACATCTCCAAAAATGTCTACATGAGTCTGCTGAGGTGGTAGAGCCAAATATCCTAGAAGAAGCTGAAGTGGAACGCGAAGCAACCGTGAGGAAAGTTCCAACCCGCATATTAGGAACAGAAGTGAAGAAGCTACGCAACCGCGAAGTCAAGCTCGTCAAAGTTCAGTGGAGCGACACCGAGGAAGATGCAACTTGGGAAACTGAAGCTAGAATACGCGCTGCCTACCCTTTTCTTTTCGAGGGTACATCCTTGATCTTTCTTTTTCCTTAAGTTGCGCTTTTATCTATCTTTTTAGGTATATCTCCTCGACCTTATCTTTTAGGTAGAAACCCTTTGGATGAAAACATGTAATTGAAACATGTTATGGATGATGATTGCAAGTGGTTGCAAGTGATTGCTAGTGGTTGCTTGTGGTTGCATATACACACACAATCTAGGTTTTAGATCGGCTCAATAAATTCATATTGCATATGCATATATGTTTGCATTCGTATATGGTTGAAGTTTAATATGTTGTCATATGGATGTTGCATTTGTATGAATGATTGTGCACTCATGTAGAATCATGAATAGGAGGATTTGCATACATAATGGATTCATAGCACTTACATAATTCGCATTAAGGAGGTCAACTGAATCAGTAGACCGCCTGATTTTGCATTAGATAAGTACATGTACACACACACTTCGCATATGATCATGAAGCATTAGAAGTCTTTTAAGGACAATGGATGCTCGTGTTTGATGGATGAGTAGATGGATGTTTGGATGTTAGGATGTACATTCTGCCTGAACTTGAAGATTTCGGGGACGAAATCCTTTTAAGTGGGGGAGAATGTAACACCCCGTGTATTTTATAACTGTGAAATTCATAAATTAAACTATAACTAATTTTAAATCAAAGAATTAAGGGAAACGGGATACGCCATTGCGTTCGTCTCGGAATTCTGCTTGAGATAGAGTCTGAGTTTGCGTAAAACGGATATCGTATGAAGAAGATATGGACGAACGAAGTTGGGCGAAAAACCAGAAAACGGGTCAGAATGCACTGGCGCACTTGGGAAGTGCGCCAGAACAAAAATGAACTGGCGCACTTGGGAAGTGCGCCAGTACATTTTTGACCTGGCGCACCTGCCAAGTGCGCCCAGGTCAAAAATGACCTGCTGGTCAGGTCTGGTCAAGTCCTGGCTGGCCAGGTCTGTGTTTGGTCGATTTTCTGAGCCTTGCCTTGTCACTAGGGCTAGGTGTCAGCTCCTGGTTGGTCTCTCCTTCAAACGAACGGCTATTATTGAACCAAGCTTCATCGACGGTCTAAATCAACTCATAAACTCTATAAAAAGGACCTAAGGCTAACCCTAATTCACATAAACTAAAATGGAGATGAGACCGTCATGCTGCTGAGGAGAGACTGAGGATAGCCGTCAGAAATAGAGAGACAACTAGGAGATAATTCAAAGCTTAAAGCAATGTTAATCAAATCAAAGCAACGCCTACAACAAAGGATAGCATCTCCAAATTTAGAATTCAGATTCCTGAATTGAAGATTCGTCATACGTTGTAAGTAGAGTGCTATTCCGATATGAATTAAATAATTGCGTTGATTTGTGTAACGAAAGAAATGGAATTGTGGCGATAATAATCTATATTTGTATGTTGCTTTGATGCTAAACGATTTGGGAATATTGTGGTATACGATTGGATATTTGCAAGTACGTGATTTGCGAAATGGAATTGTGGCGAAAATAATCTATATTTGTATGTTATTTTGATTCTAAACGATTTGGCAATACTATGGTGTACGATTGGATTCATGCAAGTATATGATTTATGTTGACAACCACATGTTGTGGAATTTTAATTGGGATTCATGCAAGCATATGATTCATATTGAAAACTACATGTTTGTGGTAGTTATTTACAACACTCATGGGATAATTGTAAGTATATGATTCATGTTAAAAGTAACAACTATATGTTGTAATAGTTTATTTGAGATTCATGCAAGTATATGATTTATTGTTATGCCAACATGATGTATAATTCTATGGTCATCTTTAGTGTAATTTGATCCACTTAAGTATTATGATTCATATGAAGGTTATGTTGGAATTGGCATCATAGTTCAAGTATAAAAATCATAATTTTGTGATAGTGACAAAAGCAAGCGTCTTTGTAAGTTTGCATTAATTTTATGAACATGACTAAACTATGTTCGTTATTATGCCCAATTGAAAAACATGTTTTTAGGCTTATGTTGTTATCTTAATCATATGATAATATATTTGACACATAAGTTACATTAGAATTACACTAGAATTACATTCCACTTACAAGTTACATAGATAGGATAAAAACCATGATTATATGAATAGTAGAATTCATGTTCAATTATGTTTATGCCATGACTATATGAACAAAGGACTCATGTTCAATTATGATTATGCCATAATTATATGATTAGAATGGTTCATGTTTAAGTATTATTTATGCCATGACTACATGAATAGAATGGTTCATGTTTTGTTTATACCATGATTATGTGAATAGAATGATTCATGTTTAAGTATTGCTTATATTATATGTTGTTAAAATTGCAAGTTCACATGTGCCTACCTTATGTTAATTGAATCGTTATGTTGCAAGTTCATGCGTTCACACTCCCCTTTCTATGTTACCTTATAAACACCATGTTATAAGCCTCCCCTTTTCATATGGCTAAATTGGGTTTAAGTGTTAAACCCAACACACCTTACATTGGAGCGAACGTATAAAACGGGGGTAATGACGTTTGGGCTAAAATATAGAACATATGTGTTGGCATGTTTGACGCATGCCAACAACCTTGAAAAACAATTAAGTGGCATAAATAAATCTTAATCAATAAAGATGAATTTGAATAATGGGCCGCAAATATTTACATATAAAAAGAAAAGAGACAAAATATGTAAATGTAGAAAAATACGATGTGTTTAACCCGAGGTTGGATTGAGTTGTGATGTAAACCTGCCCGGAACCGCCCGGCTGTCCAGTAGTCACAACAATACCTATCCAATGTGGGTGGTTAAACACGGAGCCCAATAAGGACCCGAGGTTAGACTGAGTTGTGGCGTAAGACTGCCCGGACCCAACCGGTAACAGGCAGCCACAACAATACCTGTCTAATGTGAGAGGTCAAGGCTTTAATAAGACAATTAAGGCTGAGTCAGGATTGATAGGATTAAGTAAATTATATTAATACTTAATCAAAATGGAACATGCTAAACTAAACAGACTGATTGGGGGTTAGGTTTATAAAACACTTAACCAACTTAGCATGTTGGCTAGAAATAGAAAACCTAGTAGCGGGGGACCCTTTTCAGCAGTAACCCTATAAGGTGTATCAGGATACCCTGAAACTAGGCAGGGTGGGGCACGATTACTGGGCTGACTGTAAGAGGTCAAATCGACGGCGGTGGTGCAGCAGTGTAGGTTCTAACGGGGTGCGGGCGTGCACACACTCCGGCGCAGAAAAATAAGGCACTGGGCACCAGTAGCATACCTGTGCATTCTAGGATTGTGTCGGGCCGCCACCATGGGACTTGATACACCCCATGGTGGGACCAGCATAGGTAACTACAACATCGGGGGTCGTAAGACACATGTAACTATGCGAGTAGGAGCCGATCATCATAAAATGGATCACTTCACCCTGATTATGGGGTGCCCGTTGGGAACTAGTTTATATGGGTACAGAGATTAATATGGGGGACGATAGTATATTCGACCCTAGACAACTTAACTAAGTTTATGGTGCTTTCCCATTTCTAGTTTATACTTATCATACCCAGTTCTTTATTCATAGACTGAATAGTCCTAGACTTACTCAGGCTTTATGTCTGACTCTACTTTTCTTTCGTCTTCTTTTCTTCCGTTCCCCCCCAGGTCCACAGGGAGGGAATACCGCAGCTTGACCAGCCTTCATATCCAGCTTGAAGAGAAAGAATGTATTGCTTGGATCTTTTCGTTTTGGACTATGATTTTGGACAGCAACTATGGGACTTTTGCAGTTTAATTATGTTTTCTTTATGCTTCTTTAAATAATGTAATCAAGACAGTTATGAAGATGTTATGTTTTTGGAAGTATTGTAAGACAATTATGGTATGGTTGGTGTAACACGTATTTTAATGAAATAAAAGTTATTGTTTTCCGCTGTTCAAAAATATGTGTTCTTATATCTGTCTTGTATATCTGTGACTTATACTTATAAACCCCCACCAAAATTAGGGCATTCCCTTTGAGAGTGACCCTAACGGAGGTGGGGTGTTTCATGTGCACTCCCTGCGTTCCCTTCTCCCGTTTTAGACTCTACCGGGCTGTGAGGCTCGCGAAGTCATGATTTACACAAAGCTATGCCTAAATAGACTGTGCTTTGATCATCAACCACAAGGCCTGCTTTTCAACAAAGCCTTGATCGATTGCATCTTAGCATGCCACATTGTCAGACTCTACCATATCATTGATCATCTACCAATATATATATAACCTCTAAGCTCATACGTCTTAGAGAAGGGGGTTAAGTGAAGAATAAATTCTCCACCACCAAACAGAAATATATAATCAGTAGCGTTCAACAAATACAGTAGCAAAGAATACAATGTCAGACACGCAATCCATTTGCAAGTCCGCTCTGGGTCTGAGCGAAACAACGTGTCCGTCGATCTCCAAATACGTTTGGACGATCATTACCAAATACCTTGCCTTGGAATGTACTGTCCCAATTCAAGATACCAGTCATCATCATCCCAACGATGTGAAAACCTTCGGTCTTCTACCACCGTCTTCATCTTCGACTCTTGATCGTCGTGATGATTATTCAGAATGGGTTAAACCCGGTCTTTCTGAATAACTCGCGTATTTTGTGATTAAAAATCAAATATTGGAAAATCGCACATTATGTCACATTCCGACCCCGAATATTCTTTTAATAAGATATTCATATTAAAAGATTTTCATAAATTTTATCAAAGATAAATTAATAAATTAAATCATAAATCTTCCTTAAAAGATTTATTAAGAATTCTGAATTTGATTTAATATCAAAAATCATTTTCACAGATCATTTATTTTAAAGAATAAATCTTCTTTTAAACGGGTTAAAGAACTCGTGTCATTTAAAACACAGTTCACGATAAACCCACAAATCAATTTCCTAAATATGGAATTCCACAGAAATCAATCAGTACATAATCGATATAAATTTCTGTATCGGACTAACAATATACATGGAATAACGACAAAGCCTCTTAAATTCCATATATAATATCGGTCTTCTATTACAGAAGCCCGTCTCGATTATTACCAATCAAATTTCCACTTAATTCCAATTTATTTTATTAAATTGGAAAACTAGATTTTTAGAAAATGCCTTTAAATCTATGAAATAGATTTATAAATTCCCAACAATGATTTCGATGTAAATTGGATTAAAGGACAAATGTCATTTAAAAGCACCGTCCACGATAAATCCACTTCACATCTCAATGTATCTCATATCATGAAATATAATCTTAATTAAAGGATTTCCCTTTAAATATTAATTCGTTATAAAAAATATATATTTTAAAATAATCATTAAAATACTCTTTATACAAAAGATTCTAATTGGAAAGTATTCTTCATATTACATATTCTTTATCTTAAAAATATATTCTTTATCTTAAAAATATATTTAACTAAAATATCCTTTTTATGAAAATATATCCTTTATAAAAAGAATTTCTAGTGTAAGAATATTCTTATTTAAAAGATCATCTGAATCGAAATGCGACTCAATCATTTACCATATAATTTGGATTATATGGATTTCACATACATCATATATATGACAATAACAATATAATCATCAAATCATCCATTTCATCCAAAGTGTAAATTCCACTGCGTAAGCGTTAAAATTAAATAATAACGCTCATCGCAGCCTGTCGATCTAACGATCAACATACAACTAAATATTGAGATTAGTGTATGTTAATTTTCATCCCAACACCCGTGTGGGGTTTCAACCAACAAACAAATAATAAATTATTTGTGCACTTGGGCGATGTGTGAAAATTATCGACCCAATCACATAAACAAGTCAGGTAACTTGCCTATGGCAGTGTAATACACAATATATAACACGATGATAAAAATATCTCTTTTATTCCTGTTCTTTCTATCGCATGTAAAATGTCAATAAAAATGTAATCTTTATTTCTATTCTTTTATCGCATCAAAAATGATGATAAAAATATAATCTTTATTTCAATTCCTTTCATTGTAAATAAATGAAAAGAAAAATGTAATCTTTTAATTCCATTCGTAATAGGGGATATAAATAATAACACAAAATATAACTATTCATTTCATGCTTTATTTGCAATAGAGAATGCAAATAAAGATTCAACCTTTTTATTTGATGTTTATTTACATAGAGGAATGTAAATAAAAAAATTGTAACTTTTTCATTTCATAATTTATTTGCATTAAGGATTGCAAATGAAAATATTTCTTTTATTCTCCTGTTTTATTTGCGTTGAATAAAGCAAATAAAAGTGTAATATTAAATTTCTAGTTTTATTTACATCAAGAAATGTAAATAAAAGAACAACTCTTTATTTTATGTTTATTTACATCAAGTGAAGTAAATAAATAATTAAAAATGTAACTTTTATTTTAATGCTTTGTTCACATTTAAAACATGCAACAAAAATGTATCTTTTGTTTTTAATAAATTTGTTTGCATCTAAATTTGCAACAAAATGTAATTTTTATTTCTTGTTTGTTTGCAACCAAAGTTGCAAACAAAAATGTAATTTTATCTCCTTTGTTTTATTTGCATAATAGAATGCAAATAAAAATGCATATTCTATTTTCTACATTTCGTTTGCATTGTAGAATGCAAACAAAAATGTAATTTTTTTTTCTTGTATTGTTTACATTATGAAATGTTAACAAAAATGTGAATTTTTGATTTCATGAAATATTTGTGTTGAAAATGCAAATAAAAATAAAAATGTACTACTTTAAAATCATGTTATATTTGTGTTGGAGTACACAAAAAAATGTTCTTTTATTTTTAATGTTTTATTTGTGTTTAAGAACACGAATAAAAAGACCATTTTAATTTTCTATGTTATATTTGTGTTTGAGAACACAAACACAAAGGATCATTCATTTTCTATAATGTATTTGTGTTTGGGAACACAAATAAAAAGGTTCGTTCATTTTTCAAAATGTATTTGCATAAGTGAATGCAAATAAAAGAATAAATTTTACTTTAATATATATATTTGTATTCGTAAATACAAATAAGAGAACAAGTTTCATTTTTAAATATATATTTGCATTTTTAGATGCAAACAAAAGAACAAGTTTATTTTTAATGTATATTTACATTGGTAAATGCAAATAAAAGAATAATTTTATTTTCAATATACCTTTGCATTGGTGAATGCAAAATAAAGAACAACTTTTTATTTACAAAATATATTTACAAATATAATGTAACTTCTGAAAATAATTTCTTATTTACATATAAAAATGTAAACAAACATTGTGATTTCCAAAACATGTCTTTTTTTTTATTTACATAAAAAGGTAAACAAAAGTTTTACTTCTAAAATGAATTTTAATTTACATATGATATGTAAACCAAAATGTGATTCTTAATCTTTGATTACATTAAAAATGTAATCCTTTTCTGTTCATTTTCATTACATATAAATGTACCCCCTTTTTTTTCTCTCATTACACATATGGATGCGATCTTTTCTATTCATTACAATGAACAAAATTTCTATAAAAATGCAATTTTAATTTATAAACTTTCCATTGCCAAAAATGAAAATAAAAATAAAAATAAAATCCATTTTATCTTCATCTTTACAATGAAATCTAAATCACATTAAAAATGTGATTTTTTTATGCAAAGTCTTTCTATTGAAAACAATGGACACATAAAAATATGATCTTTTTACGTTGCTTCTTTTAATTGAAAACACTTATTACATTAAAAATGAAATTTTAATGTTACTACATTTATTGAAAACAATATAACATAAAAATGAGATTTATAATGTTGCAACTTTTATTGAACATCAAAGTGACAAATAAATTATGACTTTTGATTGAAAACCATTTTTATATAGGAAAAATGAAATCCTTTGTTTTCATTCTTTTTAATGAAACAACCTCATATCAAAAAAAAACATTCTCTTTAATGTAAACCCGTAAAGATATATTTTATTCGTTGTGCCAATTTCTATTATAAAATAAAAAAAAAAAAAAAATGTCGACCAAATTCCATTGTTAAATCAACAAATAAAAATAAATATTTATTTGTCGATCAATTTCTATTGTTAAATTCAGAATAATAAAAATATTATTTTAATAACATAAAATAAACTTTTCCAACTAGATCTGAATAAATGGTTTATTTCTTCTTTTGAATAAAATATGTTTTGATCTAATTTTAGATCCCATTTTCCAACCGCAGATAAAATATATACAATTCAAAGCGGATTTAGCATATCATGAACAACAAGCATTCAACAAGCAACAATTATCAATCCAAACCACACATGACATCCAGATCTGAATTTATATGACAATACAATTTTCTTTAATTCGAGAAAATAATTAATAATTAATTAAATGATTAAAATTAGAATTCTCACTTTGAAATTTGGCTGAAATTCGACTGTCTCCTTTTCAGCTGCGGTCTGCGCCATCGCGAAGCTCTCGAGAAGACGAGTCCAACGCAACTTACGGTTTGTGAAACGGACCTCGTATGAGAGAGTTACGGATTTTTAAAGATCGAACAAATTAAATAATTAAATAATAAAAAAGAAGACGCAACCTTTCTTCTTCCTCACGGCCGAACCCATCTTGCTTCTCCTTCCTTCTACACGCACGCCACCACAAGCACCCGGACCACGATCAGAAGCCACCACCTCGTCGGCCACCTCGAGACACACCTGCGCCGAGACCCGGGCCCTACTCGCACCCCCCTAGGACCCACAAATAACCCATAAACGCAGCACCTTCACAGCCAAAATCCGCAAAATCCGTGCACCAAAACCCGATCTTAACCGTATAGATTTGTAGCTCTCTGAATTCTCTTCGATTTGGTAGGTCATACGACAATTTTCGTTGAACGGATTGAGAGATATTAGCATTTGAATTTGGGTGATTTCTGGCCTTCGGTTTGGACATGGCGGCTGGCCAAATTAGGGTTAGGGTTTTCGGATTTAATAATATTTTAATATTTAATTCCGAATTTCATGAAATAAAGTGGATTTTTGGACTTTCTCGGATTTGGGCCTGCTTACTGTCGATCTTAACGTTTTGAGGCCTTCTGAACGCGATGGGCTATGTCCCAAGGTCCAATTCCGAAATATACAGCATTTTTTTTCGGTTTTACTTGAAAATACAATATTAAATTAATTATTTAATTCCTACCATACATTTAAATATGCCGGGGTCACATACGACCTCAGAAAATTCTAAAAAAAATATTTTTAGCTTTCTTATGACGATACGAATCCAACAAAATTATTTTCGTCGAATTCTGAGACTGTTTGAAAAATGGCTATTTTTAAGGCGTTCAAATTTAACTATAACAGGATATTCGGCTGAGGGAAAAACACAAGCTTGCTTTTGGAACGAAGGACGCGACTTTATTTTTTTCTTGATAAGGACCCGCTTTTTCTATTTTAGCCTAAAGGAAATTGTTTTACAAAAAATTATATTCCACGGATCTCGTTTTCAAATCAGAAGAATACATGATGGCATCACGTGTCACGGCATCACAAGTGGCAGCATCAGCGGTGAAAGCACAGGCGACGGTGGATCGAGCTCATTCAAGTGAAGGTGGTGGAGTGCAGGAGGTGGCGACATGGACAACGGTCGATGACTTGCGCGACTTCGATGATGATCTTAACTTCACCAGCAACTTCGATGGCTACATTCAAATGAGAGACGGAGGAGTGAAGGCAGAAGTTTGCTGGATGTGTTGAAGGTTGAAGAAGATGATTAGCTGTGTTAAAATGGACTAGGAAAAAGAATGCTATATGAACTTATCATTATAGCATCAATTTCTTTTTTACTTGTTTTTCTGAGTTGTTGAATTTATTTTGAACATTGTAGATATCATAAATAAAATGGTACCACTTGTAAAAATGCTAGTGTACTCCATAATAAAATGGTACTACTTGTTTTTTTGAGTTGCTGACTTTATTTTGAATATTAAACTATTTTTTAAAGTGAACTAGTACGTGTATAGTTTGCTAAATAATGATTGAATATAGCATTGTATTTGTAAAATGAACTAGCATGTACAGTATATAATAAATGATAGCTAAATTTATCATTTTATTTTTTAAAGTGAATTGGAATGTGTAGAATATGCCAAATGAGAGTCGAATATAGCATTGTATTTTTAAAGTGAACAACATGTATAAAATATGAAAAATGATAGTTGTATATAGCATTGTATTTGTAAAGAGCGAACTAGCACGTACAAAATATGATAAATGATAGTTGAATTTAGCATTGTATTTTTTAAAGTGAACTAGTTGTATATAATATGTTAAATGATAGTTGAATATAACATTTGTATTTTTAAAGTGAACTACCATGTATAAAAGATGAAAAATGATAGCTGATTTTATCATTGTATTTTTTAAAGTGAACTAGTACGTGTATAGTTTGCTAAATAATGATTGAATATAGCATTGTATTTGTAAAATGAACTAGCATGTACAGTATATAATAAATGATAGCTAAATTTATCATTTTATTTTTTAAAGTGAATTGGAATGTGTAGAATATGCCAAATGAGAGTCGAATATAGCATTGTATTTTTAAAGTGAACAACATGTATAAAATATGAAAAATGATAGTTGTATATAGCATTGTATTTGTAAAGAGCAAACTAGCACGTACAAAATATGATAAATGGCAGTTGAATTTAGCATTGTATTTTTTAAAGTGAACTAGCTGTATATAATATGCTAAATGATAGTTGAATATAACATTTGTATTTTTAAAGTGAACTACCATGTATAAAAGATGAAAAATGATAACTGATTTTATCATTGTATTTTTTAAAGTGAACTAGTACGTGTATAGTTTGCTAAATAATGATTGAATATAGCATTGTATTTGTAAAATGAACTAGCATGTACAGAATATAATAAATGATAGCTGAATTTAGCATTTTATTTTTTAAATGCAGTAGCATGATTGCAAATACAGAACAATACCTGAATATAGCATTTGAAAATTTTGAAATACAGCAGGATGCGTTGCACATGTAGAATGATAGCAGAATATAACATAACAATTTTTCAAAAAAAAAAAAATAGCATTTCTTATGTAATATGATAGTAGAATGCATTGCATATGCATATGCATATGCATAATAATAGCTGAATATAACATAACTTTCTTGAAGTACAGTGTATAATTTTTGCATTACAATTTGTACAGAACTCAAAAAACATAATAACAAAGAAGAAGAAAAATATCTGCTTCTCCCTTTGTTTCATATTTTTCTTCAAGTACAGTGTATAATTTTTCATAAAAAAGTCACAAGATTTCTGATTGACGACGGTACCTTGAACGGCGGCGATGGGAAGAGAATTTTTTGTAAACGACAAGAGAGATGTTGGACGATGGTGATTGGACAACAACGGCTTGGAGTATGACAACCTAGACGGCGATGGCTAGGGCTAGGGTGGCGGCGGCTTGGTCTAGAACAACCTGGGCGACAGCGGCTAGGGCGGCGGCGACTATGGCAGGCTTCAGAGGATTGAGGAAGCAGTTGACTTCGGTTGAAGAAAAACGTTGCTGTCCTTGCGTCTAATTTTTAAAAGTTGCGTCTTATATTTAAACATCAATATGAAGTTTTTCCTTTAAACTAATTACCTGTAACTATAAATAGTCAAAACACATTTTATTTCGCCACGCTCACATATTAATTCGAAAAAATTCTGAAAATTGAAACCTAGCAATAATTTGACATTCCGGTTCCAACAAAAGTGATTTCGTCGAAAACCGAGGTCGTTTGAAAAATGACTATTTTTAAGGCCAATATATTTAATATTAAAAATATATTTTTAAACAAATAAATCCCGAAACTCAAAATATATAAGTATTTACTGTTTTTCAATGTAGAAACATCATTCTGAACTCAATGGAAGTGGTTTCGAGTTCAAATTCCTTCGTATGCAAAAAGTAGCATTTTGACCTTTATAAATTTCATAGCGACCTTTCTAAATATTGAATTGGCCATAACTTTTGATTTCCGCTATGAAATTTCAATTTTTCAGATTCGTTTGAAAGATATTTTTAAATAGATTCTAATATTTTTGGTTTCACTAAAATCCGTTAAATTTTGCATCCTGTACGGTCAGTCAAAGTTCAAGTTTGACTTTTCAAACTACCGCACTATTTCTAGCTCTTTTGTTAATTAAAATTAAATCATTCATTCTAACTTCGATTTAAATCAAATTTTTGATCATTATTATTTAAATAAATTATTTTATATTGTCAAAATTCATTAAAATTTCCTAAAATAAAAATTTTAAATTGGTCCTGATTTTTGCGGGTTGTTACAGCAGCCGAGTTTGAAAGTGAAACAAACTACGAGTCAGTCATGGGACTGGTATGAGATATCTACTCAACACATATATAATTTGGCTAATCACAGGACCACGCCACTTTCGTGGAACGGGTTTACTCCATTGGATTGCCAGTGCTTTAAAACAAACATTTCTTTTAAACATCGCAATGCTTTTTATAAAAATGAAGCCATTATAAGACTCAGTTCCCATCACACAATGCAACGCAAACCGGAGGATAGAGTTTTACCTTATAATGGCCAAAATATGATTGATACGAATAAAACAAAAGCATTTGATATTACTACTAGTGTTTATATGTTTCAAAAACAATTTCAATCATAACTATCAATCATAGACGGCATGGGTACCATATATCATGTCGCCATATATATATACAATCAAAACCGCACAGTCATGTATTTGCAAATTGGATTTCCGTCATGAACCAAGGCAAAAGATAGTCCTTACCGAATTCGAGACAATCTAGCCCATGTCTCAAGAACAGCCGCAACTGCCCCTTGGATCGTCAGGGCCGGTCCACCGATGTGGATTATTATGCCTGAACAATACGTTTTCCCGCCCTTTGGGGCGTAAACGAGCCAACGAATGACTTCATCGGACCCGGATCGTCCGATCAAACCGAGGCGCCTCGCAACAGCAACAACCACATAGGTGAAAAGTATATAAATGTCAGGGCTGGTAGGTCACTGACACCACCCTAGCTAGAAAGAAACGCATGCCCTCCCTGAGGTCCCTCTCCCGTTTCTAGTTCATACCGGGGTGTGAGGCTCGCGAATTCACGTCATACAGAAAGCTACGCCACACAGGCGGTGCTTTGATCATCACCACAAGACTTTGCTTTTCAACAGAAGCCCTGATCATTTGCCACTTAGGCATGCCACACTAGCAATTCATGCCATGCGGCTGATGTCCATCGATATACAACCTCTGAGCTCGTGCGTCTCAGAGAAGGGCGTTAAGCAAAAGAATAAATTCTCCGCCGCTAAACAGATGTATATTTAATAGAGATCAATCAACACAGAATAAAATCCAATGTCAGACACACAGTCCATTTACAAGTCCGTTCTGGGTCTGAACGAAACCGGAGGCACTAAATACCTCGCAAACCCATCGATCACCACGTACGTCTGGACGATCACCACTCATTATCCATATTTCGGGATGCCTCCCAATCAGGACCTCGGTTACCATCCAAACGAGGTGAAGATCTCCGGTCTTCGACCATCATCTTCATCTTTGACTTTCAATCGTCGGTCAATTATTTGAAATGAGAATTAACTCGGCCTTTTCAAATAATTCACGTATATTTAGAATTTCAAATCAATTTATTTCAATGGTTAAATCATTCGACAACACCAATTTTGTTCTTTAATGTAATTTTCACACCAAACACATTCAACCATCAAATACTACATAAATCGAGCAAATTCAGTTTATTTCTATTCCATATCGTTTATGATATTTTATAACGATTTATCGCTATTTTTATTTATTTTAAAATAGCCAATTTATTCAAAACAACGCTTCGGGCCATAACGCGGCCGTGGCGCTGTTTTTCTTCAGATTTGATTTACACATATCGGAAAATCTAACCGTTGGATCTTCACACAATTTACATCATTAGAAAGGTCTTTTCAAAACGAATCCAACGGTTCCGGTTTCGGGAAAATCCGACGGTCGGATCTCCCGGTACAATCGTTTGAAGTTTCGATTTCAAAATACGAACTGCAGCGTCGTTATTCGATTAAATATAATTATATTTATATATATATATAAATATAATCGTTTCTGGTGCTGTTTTTCTTCAGATTTGAATTAAACATTCCAGACAATCCAACCGTTGGATTTTTACAAAGTTGGTGCCGTTGGAAAGATATTTCCAAGGAGAACCCAACGGTTGCGGTTTCGGGAAAATCCAATGGTCGGATTTCCCGCACTAGTTGTTTGAAATCACGGTTTCAAAACACGAACTGCACGGCCATGTTTCGTTTAAATTCTATTTATATTTATATATTTATATAAATATAGTTCATTCAACAATTTCAATATCGTTTTCACTTCAAATATTTCACTAACGCCTTTAAATTTTAGAAAATTTCGCCATAACCTCCTTTGTACGGGAGGGGCTGGGAAAATTCCCAAATAGCCACACGG
Organism: Allium sativum; assembly: GCA_030737875.1. Classification (NCBI taxonomy): domain Eukaryota; kingdom Viridiplantae; phylum Streptophyta; class Magnoliopsida; order Asparagales; family Amaryllidaceae; genus Allium; species Allium sativum. The sequence goes on along the minus strand of CM060916.1, from coordinate 784,256,863 downwards.
GCATCTCATGTCAAAAAGAAAAAGCCAAGCAGCTAGCCAACAGGCTCATAAAATCATCATCCAAACAAAACAGTAAATGTGTACCTATTGGTCGGGCACAAAATTTTATTCCTCTTCTCTAGCCCCTTTGCTATAACCTATTCAATAAATATGCATGTACATATATACAGTTCTTATCATTTATCATTTCCCATTCAACTTCATATTTGATTCCATCTGGTTTAAAAACACCATTCGTTCTAATGTTGCATGCATAGGCAAAAATCATATCATTAGCTAATTAATAAATATTTCGACTCATGCATATTTATTTGAACGAGTTGCTATTTTTAACACTTCACATTTCAACAATTCATGTATATAATAAAAATATGATTTTTTTTGTAAAACAATTTATTTCAAAACACTATTATTTTATACATTTCATATACTTGATAAAAGGTGATTTTTACTATGAGACAATTTATTTCAAAATATGAATACCTTTCAACACATGAATTTCTAATCAACGAATGAATATCGATTCAACACATGAAGGTTTTCTATAGTTTCTGTATATAGATAAAAATGTGATTTTTATATTTAAAACACGAATACCATTCAACACATGAATTTCCAATCAACGAATGAATATCGATTCAACACATGAAGGTTTTCTATAGTTTCTATATATAGATAAAAATGTGATTTTTATATTAAAAACACGAATACCATTCAACACATGAATTTCTAATCAATGAATGAATATCGATTCAACACATGAAGGTTTTCTATTCAATGAATAAATATAGTTTCAGCAAATGAAAATAATTCAAACACATGAATATTATTCAAAATTTCGGTAGCATAACGGCAGGGTAGTTAAAACCGGGACCGTCCCTAGTACGGCTCCTCGCTCTACCTTAAAACCTCGCGGTTTTTGACAATGGGGATCATGCATCTAATTCGCACGTAGGCGGCATGTATATATTTATTTCATTTCCACAAACTAATCCTATGTGGTTTCAACCAAATATTTCTCAACCACAAATGGGTATTTTTCAACCACAATCAATCAATATCAACCACAAACAATCCCAAACAACCATTCGCTATCAATCAATTTTCACACCAATCACAATCAATAAATATCGTCCATGGTTTGTGGACGAGGGGCGTATATATATATATTTATATATAGCAATTCACTTCTATTTCAACACATATATAATTTTTACAACGCATATATAACTTATACATCGAACATACAACTTATACAACGCTTATACAAGAGGTGTACAACGCTTATATAACTCATACATCGACTATATAATTTATACATCGTCGTTTTCCATATCGTTTATAAATTAGAAATATCACATTGGGTTCGACTCCACCAAAAATAGCAGAAGGCTCAGAAAAATATGCGGTCTCTTCTAAAATGTAGAAGGCGTCCACACGGTCACGATGTTTCCTGTTTCATCGAATTTCGTTAACGAAGGAAAAAGATATGATTTTTCAAAGTTTGCAACGGTTTAAAGGTGTTAAAACAGCTGAAAATAAATTAAAGCCGTTACCTTCAATAAATGTTCAAAACTAGGTTTGATTCTTGCTCTCAATCCGTTGCACGATACGAAGATCGGGTTGTACCACGTCGAAGAGCTTGGAGTCCCGCACCAGGGGGTGCCTTTCCTGATGAACTCGTGCGCGCCTAGGGGATGGTAGAGGGCTTCGAACGGCGCCCCTTTCGAAGGGAATAACTCGAGGTAGGAGCGACGGTGGTGGGTGCTCCAGGTACGGATTTGAAGAGCTCGGAGGGATCTACAAAAAGTTCAATTGGACCATGGCGTTTCGGGGATCGGAGCGGCCAGAAAAGAGGAGAGAAGGTGGCGAAGGGGTTCCGCCTGTTAACGGATGTCGGGGAGAGAGAAAATTAAAGGATTTTTTTTATAAAAATTTTGATTGGCCGATGGGTTTTAAAGGGGTTTTCTGACGCGACCACCAATCCAAACCCAACGACTGTCGTCCCTAGCGTTTTACCCCCATTCCGAACACAATGAGATATGTTTCGAAGGCCCATTCGAATGTTTCAGTCATTTTTCCTTCAAATTAAAAATATAAAACATTCAATATTTAATTTGAACGTACATTTCTATTTGCCAGGGCCACAAACTGATTCAAAAAATTCCAAAAAAATAAATCTAGCTATGTTTTGACGATACAGTCCCACCAAAACTAGTTTCGTCGAACTCTGAGACCGTTTGCAAAAAAGCCCATTTTTGGTCGATCCAATTTAACTATAATTGGCCAAAACACGTTTTCTTTTGCCACGCTCGCATATTAGCTTCAAAAATTATGAAATTTGAAACCTAGCAATAAATTCACATCCCGGATCCAACAAAAGTGGTTTCGTCGAATTCCGAGGTCGTATGCAAAATGGCCTATTTCACGGGCTATATAAATTCCATAGCGACCTTTCTGAAAATTCATTCGGCCATAACTTTTGCTTTCCGCTATGAAAATTCGATTTTTCAGATTCGTTAGAAAGGTATTCACTAACAGATTTAAATATTTTTGGTTTCACTAAAATCCGTTTTGTTTTGCACCCGGTACAGTCTGACAAAGTTTGAATTCAATTTTTGAAACTGCAGCGCCATTTCAATATAATTATAATTAATTATATTCGTTTTCAATTGTCGATTCAAACTCACTTTTCATTGCCATTAGCTAAAATATTTATTTTAAATATTTAAAATCCATTATTTTAGCCAATTTAAAATTTTTAAACTAGTTCAGATTTTCTGGGTCGTTACATTCAATTGAAATTTGAAATCGAATTTTCAAACTGCCGCGCCATTTCAAGCTCGTTATATAATTAAAATATTTTTTTTCGTTTTAACTTCATCGAAAATAAATTTTTGGTTGTTATTATTTAAAATAAATCATTTTAAATATTCAAAATTCATTAAAATAGCCAAAATAAAAATTTTAAATTGGTTCTGATTTTCCGGGTTGTTACAATCTCCCCCACTTAAAATCTTTTCATCCTCGAAAAGGAACGGAGCTGAAAGTTGTTTAACTAATCAACTCAACTTTCATTCTGGCTTTCATTCTTCAACTTTTCAGTTTCTAAGAAATTTCTAATTCTTCGAAAATTTGGCTAACACCCTAAATTAAAATTTTCGCCATAACCTCCTTTGTACGGGGAGCACCGGGAAAATCCCCAAACTACCATACATACCCTCTCATCTCAAAAAGAAAAAGAAAACGCCAAGCGGCTAGCCAGTCGGCTCATAAAATCATCCAAACCCAATAAATTGTAAACATGTACCTATTTATCGGGCATACAATTTTATTCCCCTTCTCTAGCCTCCTTGCTATGACCTGTTCGATGTACATACATGTATATGCATGCAATTTCAACCAATTTTTAAATCAGTCTAAAATTCGATACAATTTGGCTAAATGGTTCAAATTTTAATTAATCAACCAATAATCAAACAACACAACCAGCAATCAATTAGTTGATTATCATTTCAAATTCATAATTTTTTTTATATATAAAAATTCATTTTTGATGCCAAATCACAACAATAGACCTTATCTAGTTTTGGTTCTCACACCAGTCTAATGGAAATACATAGATATCCCACTTTCGAAGTTCGAACATAACTGATGATGAAGCATTAAGCATCAGAATTATGCCCGGACGACTAGAGTGTGATTCCATATCCATCCCGTATATTCGAGGCTTCATTTACACGTGGATCAGATGTATATTAAAATCTCTATATACCCGACAGTCCAAATCAATTTAAAATAAATTATTCAAAGACGTTTAATTAGGTTTAAATTTTCAAAACAAAATTCGTTTTCATTTTTATTTTAAAAATTACACACTTCTCACTCGTTCTAGGATACTACTGATCCTATCTCTAACGAGTCATTCTTATTGGATATTACTAATCCAATCTCTGATAAATTCTTTTGTTCGGTTCTATTGTATCTTGTTCTCGAGCTCTGTAAACCAAAGCTTTGATACCAAATGAGACGACCCAAACTTCCCCGTAAAGGAAAACCCAGATTGCTTTGAGAACAAGACGAATCAGAACACAAACAGAAGAACATTTCACTGCTTATTACAACAATTCCATCAAAATACAAGAATATTCTAGAGTATGAATAAACAATATACGTCAGAAAAATATCAGAGATTAATTTACAATACAGCAGAAAAATAATACATAACACAACTGAAAGGAATACATGGATACAGAGCTTTCCGGGTATAGTTCCAGTTGTAAACCAGGATCCTGTGAATATAAATCTGCAAAACCAAAACTCCTGGCTGCCCGTATGGAAAATAGAGGCACCCAGAGTTTTGGTTAAAACAATAAACTCTAGGTCAGTCATGTGACAGGTGTGAGAACTAAAACAATTATTAATTTGATTTTAAAGTTAGGTAAATCAAGGGACCACACCGTATAGCACGGAACGGGTTTCCTCCCAAGAATACCAGTGCAAAAAACAAACAGCGCAATTCTAAATAAAGAATAATGAAGCTATTATAAGACTCAGGTCCCATCACACAATGCATCACACAATGCAACGCAAGCCGGAGGATAGAGTTTTACCTTATAATAGCCAAATATGCTTGTTACGTTTAAAACAAATCATTTTTATACTATTATAGTGTAAAATGTATGAAAACAACTTCAAATATAAATGTATCAATCATAGACGGCATAGTGCCCCATCCCACTATGTCGCCAATACTAGGCTATATAATCAAAACCGCAATTGTCACGTATTGGAAGTTGGATTTCCATCAGTGAACCAAGGCAAGGGATTGTCCTTACCGCTTCGAGACAATCTAGCCAATGTCTCAGGACCCAGACACAGGTGGGCCCTTGGATCGTCAGGGCCGGTCCACACGGATTGGATTAAAATGCCTGAACAATGCGTTTTCCCGCCCTATGCGGCGTAAACTGGTCATATCCCGACCAAACCATCGGCCCCGTAGTGACCGATATATTCGGGGCGCCTCGCTATCCATCATCCACATAAGTAAAACATCTGGGCGTGCAAAACCCAAACACTACTCCTAGCTAGAAGGAAACGCATGTCCTTCCTGAGGTCCTCTCCCGTTTCTGGTTCACACCGAGGTGTGAGGTTCACGAATTAACGCTACACAAAGCTATGCTATATTAAAGCCATGCTTTGATCATCAACCACAAGACTCTGCTTTTCAACAGAAGCCTTGATCATTTGCATCTCAGCATGCCACACAAACAATTCACGCTATGCAACCGATATCTATCAATCGCACAGAATGAAATACAATGTCAGACACACAGTCCATTTACAAGTTCGTTCTGGGTCTGAACAAAACCGGAGGCACCTTATTCGTTGTCCCATATGTCCAGTACAGGAGAGAGGTCCTCGCATATCCGGTCGATCTCTAAGTACGTCTGGACAATCACCACTTATTACCTCGTCTTAGGTGTACAGCCCAATCAAGACATCAGTAAGCATCCAAACGATGTGAAGACCTCCGGTCTTCAACCGCCGTCTTCATCCTTGACATATCGTCGAATCAGTTATTCAGAATGGGATAAACCCGGTCTTTCCGAATAACTCGCATATATAATAAACAAGTGCTATAACAACACAACATACGCCTCATTCCAATCTAGAATATTCCTTTATTCAAATATTCTTATACTTTGGGAAATGTTCCCATTAATTTTATCAAATATAACTTCTTTAAATTTATTCTTTAATCTTCCTTTGGATATCAATTCAAACCAAATTATGGTTTATCCAAACTAGTCGGGATTAGCGAACTTTACCGAAGTAATTAATTATTTAATTTCCTAATCCCAACCTGTTCATCCCATGAAGTAAAACTGGTAATACTTCATATCTAACACCATGGTGTTATTGGTAAAATTAATTACCATTTCACGTTCAAATCTAATTAAAGATTTAACTAACGCTTGGAGCAAAACTGGTGATACTCCATTCTCGATCATTTCTTGAATTTGATAATTTTAGTTATCAAATTCACCTTTCAATCTATTTAAAGATCCATTAAAACTCTACTTCAGTTTTAATTTCGAAAAATCATTACTTAATGGTTGTTCAAAGTTAAGAAATTAATCTTATCTTTAACTATGTTAAAGAACTAATGTCATTAAAAACATAGCTCACCATAAACCCAAAATCTCATTCCATTAACAATGGAATTTTCACGGAAAACTGATCGATATATATACAATCGATATAAACTTCCATATCCAACCGATAATATAAATGGAATAATGGCAAAGCCTTCTAAATTCCATATATATATTAACAGACTTCCTCTACAAAAACTCACTTCAATTGTTACCAAATTGAATTCCATTCAATTCCAATTTAATATGTTAAATTGGAAAACTTTACTTTGGAAAATCTCCTTTAAATCTTAACGAACGATTTGTAAATTCCAAATCACATTTCACAGTAAATCGGGTTAAAGAAAGAATGTCGTTAAAAACGTAGTTCATAAACCCACTTCACCTATTATTTCAAATCCAATTAAATGTTAATTAATTGGTAATTCTTCTCTACATCTTAATTAAAAGATTTATTCTTTTCACACGGGGTTTAAGAACAATGTTACGAAAGACCCCATCCCATCAGTCTCTAACCGTAAATTAGTAAGAGAACAATTCATTAAGTATTAATCCCGAAGGCCGAAACCAACGTCAGATCAATACATAGTAAACCATTCCACTTAGCTAATCTCCAGTTAGTTTCTAATTTTCTTAACTCCATTGGGTTTAAGAATAGTATTATTAAAGATACCATTCACGACAAACCCCAAAATCCAATTTGATATTAGATATAAGGATATAAATAGACAATATATCGGCTTATATTCAATATCAAATTCTAAAATAAAAAAAATATCGTATTAGGAATAACGATATATATATATATATATATATATCTTCCAAATTCCTCCACAATATCCGTATAATCATGGAATCCAATATCCAAATATCCCGAAGATAATTTCGATTCAAATCCATTCCAATTTATATATTGGAAATTCTGGTTATTTTTAAAACCATTTCAAATCCAATTCATTTTATTTAAAAATATTGGATTTATAATTCTAGTTAATAACTAGTTCATTTCGATAAAAATATATTTTTGTCTTTTCAAATATGGGATTTTTCACCCCAATTCTTTCCAAATCATTTAATATGATTTTACACAAATTATTGATATTTTTAATAATTTTATCAAAGCTCGTACAGTCGATTTCCATAAATGGCCATCGAACTGCACTTACAACGACCTTTTTCCAAATTTGATTTGGACATAAATCTAAATTCTACCGTTAGATTTCAAATCTCTGATATTCGTTGGAAAGCCCTTTTCGATACGAACCCAACGGTTCCGGTTATAGGAGGATCCGACGGTCGGATCTCCCGTAATGTCCCTTCGAAGTCAATGGAAGAAATTTGCGAACTGCCGCGGCGCTGCGCATTCTATTCAGGCCATTATATTATATAATATATATATATATATATATATAATATAATTCATCGGTTTCCATTTAAAAGTATTTTATAAATTGTTTTAAATTCGTTTTGAAAACGATTTCAACTTCATATTCAATTTCAACTCAAAATTGAATATTCTATATCATTAATATATAAATGATAATATTTTCAAAACGTTAGATTTTGAAATCACTTCCTTTTCAATATTCTTTATAAAATGAATAAAATCGATATAAATATCGTTCACATCAAAATGGCGTTAATCTAATCAACACGGCTTATATATTTAAATATATTCATGTCCATCCCAAATCGGACATCAAAATCATATTTTGATTCTTTTCTGAATATTATTATAAAATATTCATTATTTGAAATTATTCATTATTTTAAAATATTCGTTTGTTCTGAATTGGAACCAGACACAGTCAATTACCATATAATGTTGTTTATATGGATTTCATACAACATACGTATATAACAACCATAATCAACAATCATCCATCATCCAGAGTGCATTCTACTCTGTATAAGCATTAAATATAGATATTTAACGCTTACAACAGTCTGTCAAACAATCGATTGACATACAACTAAACTGTTGGGATTAATGTACATCAAATATCATCCTAACACCCGTGTTGGGTTTCAATCCACAAACACAGATTTTATTTGTGCAGTTGGGCGACGTGTAAAATTTATCGTCCCAATCCATATCAGTCCAATGTGTGTACATAAGCAAATCGTCCGATTTGTAAATGAATATTTATTTTATTCATATACCCGTTAAAAATTATAATTTTAACGATAAGATATTTTATTCGACACATGAATATTATTTACAGTTCATGAATTCAATAAAAATGATATTTTTATTATTCATATACTTTATTCAACAAATGAATATTTTATATAGTCCATTTCACATCACAAAAAATTTTCATAACACAATCAAACAAACAAGTTGTCCATGGTCTGTGGATGACGGGGAGCAGTTCATATATGCAGTTAAAAAATAAATAAATGTACAAAGAAAATTATAGTGAGGAGGTCTCACCTTGGGGATCCACTCCTCCATTCTCCATTTCAAAACGGTTCGAATTTTCCCAAAATTCCAATGCGATCTTTTCGCGCTGTACATAGTAAAAATCGCATTTTTAATATGATGTTTATTTTAAAAAATCACATTTTTATAATGTCACTTCATATATAAAAATCACATATTTTTACAACGCTTCTTTCTATATAAAAATTATATTTTTATATCTCTACTTCTTATATAAAGATTGAATTTTTATATCGTTATTCATATAATAAAAATTATATTTTTCTCTCACCATTCTCTATATAAAAATCACATTTTTATATATAAAGATCGTATTTTTATATTTCTACTATGTTGTAAAGATCATATTTTTGTTCTATAATCATTTCTATAAAAATCATGTTTTCATACTAATGGCTTGTATAATTTAAAATCAGATTTTTACAAAATTAAAAATCCTATCTTTTTCTATTTAAAAATCCAATCTTTACATCACTAAAAATCTCGTCTTTACGTCGTTAAAAATCTAATCTTTTCACATAGAAAAAAATATAATCTTTTCATTATAAAAATGTAATCTTTTTACATAGAAAAATCTATTCTTTATATAAACAAAAATCAAAACTTTATAAATATAAAAATCAAAACCTGTTCATAAAAGGAAAATCATACTTTGTCATTTATAAACCGATTTTTCATTTAAAGCTACATATATATTAAAAACTGTTTTTTTTATTTAAAGTTATGGTATTTTAAAAACATTGTTATATATAAATATATATATATATATATATAATTCGTATTTTTACAACATGTAATATAGTAAAAAAAAATGACCTTTCACTATTTAATTCTTCTTCCCTTAATTGATTTCAACGTTGGCCTCTTCTTCCTTTACTGTCGTTACTTCCCTGGACAAACCCAAACCTCGATCCCCTTTCACCCCCGTCGCATGCACCACCAGACCATCGATGGCCGATCGCCCGACGCCACGCCAGTCGCCAGAAGCTACTCTCCCATCTCCAGCCGTGGCTTCGAATTCGAAGCCCCTATCATGTCGAAAAACGCGCTGAACCGGTAGCGCTTTCCACGCTAAATTCATACAAAATACTTCACTACATCCGATCAATTCCATACCATCTTGAAGACCGAAGAAATCACTTTAGTTTTTGCGTTGGAAGTTTTGAAATTTATTCCATAGATTGAAAGAAAATAAGGAAACAAAATGGTATTGTTTCGATCGTCGTTTGAAGAGTAGCGGCTGCCTCCAGGAGTTGACCATGGATTTTATAGTTTGACCAGATAACTTAGGGTTTGAATGAAAGGGTTATATAATATATTTAATAATATCAATTTCTCTAATTAATTTCCTTTCATCCAAACACCAAATCAAACCCAATGACTGTCGCCCCTAGCTAATTACCCCCATTCCGAACACAATGGAATATGTTTTGTAAGCCTATTCGATTGTTTCGAAATCAGTTTTTGTTTAAATTAAAATTTAAATCAATTAAAATTCAATTTGAACATACATTTTAATTTTTTGGGGCCACATACTAACTCTAAAAATTCCAGAAAAATAAATCTAGCTAGGTTTAAACGATACGGTCCTAACAAAACTAATTTCATCGAATTTGAAGATCGTTTGAAAAATGGCCATTTTCTGGTTGATCCAATTCAACTGAAATTGAAAAAAACGTTTTCTTTTGCCATGCTCACATATTGATTTCAAAAATTATGAAAATGGAATCTAGGAATAACTTGACATTCTGGTTCCAACAAAAGTGGTTTCATCGAAAACGGAGATCATTTGCAAAATGGCTATTTTTAAGGGCTATATGTATAATTAAAATCTATATAAATTCCACAGTGACTTTTCTGAATTTTAAACTAGACTTAACTTACAATTTATAAAACAAAATCTCAGTTTCTTACATTCGTTAGAAAGATATTGTTCATCAGATTCAAATATTTCTTGTTTCGTCCAATTCTGATTTATATTGAATTATGTATATTCAATTGAAACTGGAATCGAATTTTCAAACTACTACGCCATTTCAGGCTCGTTATATAATTAAAATAAATTTATCCATTTTAACTTCGTCGAAAATAATTTTTCTGTCATTATTATTTAAAATAAATCATTTTAAATATTCAAAATTCATTAAAATCGCCAAAATAAAAATTTTAAATTGGTTCTGATTTTCCGGGTTGTTGTCATCAAAACTCCATTTTCCAACAATCTCCCCCTTTTGATGATGCAACTTTTGTTTATAAAATATTCATACATGTTCATCCTGTTGATGCTGATCTTTCTTATACTCCCCCTGTCAATATGAATCTTATATACTCTACTTAAACTAAGTCCATATTTTATAATTTCTTCCCTTTTGGCATTATCAAAAAGAAATTCTAAAAATACTCCCCCTAAATTCTATATCTATCTAAAATTATTCTATGGTTTATAATATTTGGTTCTATATACTTAATGTATATATGACTCCCCCTACACACATGCCTACTTAACAAACTATTTAAATGCTTAAACACGCGTTAAATTAACCATAGTTTTTAATACAAACGATACACATCAAAGCAAATTACATGAACAACTATACATGTACTATACCGAATAAATGAGAAAGAATCCTATCTCCTAGTGATTCTTTGCAATAGGAGATTTATGGATTGGACAATTGGGGTAACGGAGACAAAAATCCCCATTTCGTTCAATTATATTTCCATGCTGATTGAATGAGACTTCACAAACGCATACAACTTGATCATCCTCATTCATGACTTCTTGTTGTGCCTCTTCTGATTCCTCTTCTTCCATTATTCCTTCCTCCTCCTCCTCTTCCTCTACTTCTTCTTCCATTGTTGGATTACCATCTTCGATGATGATTGGATTCGCTTGATTATCCATTTCAAACAAATGGAGATTCTGCATCATCTTTCCTTGTTTAATTTGCTCTTGATTCATGCATATTTGAATTATTGAATCTCAATGACAATTTGGAGAGCATAATCCATTTTCTCTTCCAATTTGATTACACAAGAGTGGGTAGAACGTTGGAATGGACCTTCGGATGGTCCAGCGGATGACGGGGTTAAATTTGGTTATTATAATTAGTGGAGGCCATGATTTATTTTGGTTCTGAGTTTTTATAGAAGTGAAATAGGAGAGTGAAGAAGAAAATTCAAAGTTGAGAGTTTAAATGGTTATTGTAAATAAATTTTGGTGGGAATTAATTTTTAAAATCTAACAGTTATATGTCGACATAAGCTTATATATATGTTGACATACATGCAATTTTGATTTTAATTTTCTGATTTTTAATGTTATTCTTATATATATTAATATATTTAATTATTCTAATTCACTTAATGAACAAACACCTAATTCTCTTCTAAATTTAGTAAACGTTGCTTCATTTAATGGTTTTGTTAATATATCTGCTATTTGTTTATCTGTTTTTATAAATTCGAGTGAAAATTTCTCTCTACTTACATTATCTCTTAGAAAATATGTTTAGTTCTTGAGTGATAAGTTGGATTTTTAGATATATTTATACCACTCGTATTATCACAGTATATTGGTGATTTATTTATTTTTATTCCAAAATCATTTAGAGTTTGTTGCATATATATTACTTGTGAACAAGCTAAAGCAGCAGAGATATATTCTGCTTCAATTTATGACAAAGATACAGCATTTTTTTTAATTAAACCACGAGACTAGTGAATGTCCTAAGAAATGACATGTTCCACTAGTGCTTTTACGATCGGATTTACATCCTGCATAATCAGCATCACAATAAGAAATTAAATCGATTGAATCATCCTTAGGATAAAATAATCTAAAATCTGATGTATGTTTTACATGTCTTAGAATACGTTTTACAACTTATAAATGTGTTTTCTTAGGTTGCGATTGATATCTTACACAAAGACATACACTATGCATTATATCTGGTCTACTAGCTGTTATATACAATAACGATATTATCATTAGTTGCCATTGGTGGTTGTCTCCCATTAGTTGTTGTCTCCCATTAGTTGTATACAATAACGATATTATCATTAGTTGTTGTTAAATATGTTTATTAATTAAATCTCTTGCGTATTTTTCTTGATTAATAAGTATTACACTCTTTAATTGACGAACTTGTAAGCATAAGAAGAATGCTAGTTCTCCTATACGACTCATCTCAAATTCTTGGGTCATAATATCTGGATTCTTTTATTCATCTTATTATTTGTTGATCCAAAAATTATCTTCAACATATATTTGCACTAATTGTATATCTTTATTATTTCTTTTAATAAACAATGTATTATCTAGTTTTCTTGTTTTGAAGTTAGATTGTAATAAATAATTTCTTAATCTATCATACCAAGCCCTAGGAGCCTGTTTTAATCCATATAACACTTTCTTTAACTTGTATACGTGATTTAATAATTTTTCATCTTCAACAAGAGGTGGTTGCTCTACATATACGTCTTATTTAACAAATACGTTTAGAAAATCACTTTTAGCATCCATTTGATATAATTTGAAATTATTATGGTTTGCAAAGGCTAGTAATATTCTAATTGCTTCTAATCTAGTTACGGGGGCAAACGTTTCATAGTAATCTATTCCTTCTTATTGAGTATTACCTTACACTACTAATCGTGCCTTATTTCTTATGACCTCACCATGTTCATTCATTTTATTTTTATAAACCCATTTAGTTCCTATTATAGTTTTATCCTCTGGCCTAAGAACAAGTTCCCATACATCATTTCTAGTAAACTGATACAATTCTTCTTGCATGGCAAGGATCCATGAATCATTGGATGATGCTTCCTTTGGATTCTTAGGTTCAATAGTTGAAATAAATGTAGAATTACTCATATTATTTAATTGATTACGAGTCCTAACGACGGATTCAATATCTCCTAAGATATTTTCTACATATGATCTCTTAGTAATCTAATTCTTTTATTTGGTTGACTATCTTCATTATTTGTTTCATTAACTTCATTTTCACATTCATCTTCGTTGTGTTGTGTTATATTTTTACAATTTTCGTCAAAGGATACGTTTAAGGTTTCTTCTATAATATTGGTTCTTGAATTGGAAACTCTATATGCCTTACTTCTCTCTGAATATCCAATAAATATTCCTTTATCGGATTTCGAGTCAAATTTATCTAAATTTTCTTTAGTATTAAGTATAAAACATTTGCTTCCAAATATTTTAAAATATGATACTTTTGGTTTCTTATTATACAAAAGTTCATATGGTATTTTATGAGTTAAGGGTTTGATTGAAATTCTATTTAAATAGCAAGTTGTTGCAATTGCCTCAGCCCAAATATTTCTTGGTAAATTACTATCGGATGACATAGTTCTCATACACTCTTGTATTGTCCTATTTTTACGTTCAAATACTCTGTTTTGTTGAGGGGTTCTAGGGAAAGAGAAATTATGGGCTATCCCCTTTTTATTACAAATTTTTTCAAATTTCTCATTTTCGAATTCTCCACCGTAGTCACTACGTATTGTTTTGATTTTAAAGATAATAAGTTTTGAATTCTTATAGCAAAAGTCTTAAATTGATCAAAAGCATCACTTTTATTTTTGTGATTAAAGTAACTATGAAATTATGTATATAATAAAATATCAGACGCCATTTTTCTTCTTTATTATTTCATTAGGGTTTAATGTAAAGGAGGCAAATACATATAAATACTGATGTGGCTTGAAACAAATGAGCGGGCTTAACCCACGAGATTGGGCTACCCGAAACAATTGGCACATTACGCTAATAATTAAATAATGAATGCCTAACATACATAACCAAGCAATATAATATGAACTAAATATCACTCTTTCATAACACTCCCCTTCAAGTTAGAGAATAGATATTCTTCATTCCCAACTTGCTGCACAGATATTTCACTCGTGAACCATTTAATGCCTTCACGAATAAATCTGCAACTTGTTCTCCAGTTCGAACAAACCCTGTCTCAACCACACCTTCTTGAATTTTGTCTCTAATAAAATGGCAATCCTCTTCTATATGTTTAGTTCTTTCATGAAAAACAGGATTCGATGCAATGTATATTGCAGCTTGGTTATCACACCATAATTTTGCTGGTTTTTTTGAATGCATACCAAATTCCTTCATTAAATGAATAATCCACATTACTTCACATACAGTGTTGTCCATGGCACGATACTCTGACTCAGCACTGGACCAAGACACCACTGGCTGCTTCTTACTTTTCCATGATACAAGATTACCTCCTACAAATACACAAAATCTAGACGTTGACCTTCTATATTCTTTCAAACCAGCCTAGTCTACATCACTAAAACATTCAATATCAAGATGATCATTATTTTTGTACATAAGTCCTTGACTTGCTGTACCCTTTAGATAGCACAAGATTTGATCCAGTGCATCCCATTGTTGCGTGGCTGGTTGTGTCATAAATTGACTCACCACACCAACTGGATATGAAATATCGGGCCTTGTAACACATAAATAGTTCAACTTGCCTACAAGATGCCTGAGTCTATCTGCATTTTCCACACACTCACCGTATTTACTTAACTTTTTGGTTTGGAATCATTGCAGCACTACACGGCTTTTCTGCAAGCTTACCAGTCTCACTAAATAAATCTAGAGTGTATTTCCTTTGCAACAAGTATATACCTTCCTTGTTTCTTGAAATCACAACACCCAAGAAATACTTGAGTTCACCTATGTCTTTAGTTTGAAACTGAGTTTGTATAAAGTGTTTTAATCAACGAATGCCATCTTTATCACTCCCCGTGATAACTATATCATCTACGTACACTACCAGTAGTATGATCCCTCCATTAGTTCGCTTATAAAACACAGAATGATCGGATTTGCTTTTCATGACTCCAAGATTCTTTATAGCTAAACTAAACTTGCTGAACCAGGCTCTTGGACTTTGCTTGAGTCTGTACAATGATTTGTTTAGTTTACACACTAAGTTCATCTCCCCCTGAGCAACAAAACCAGGAGGTTGCTCCATGTATACTTCTTCTGTTAAATCACTATGTAAAAACACATTTTTTATATCTATTTGATGAAGTTTCCAATTATACCTGGACTTCATGGAGATGAACAATATGATAGAGGACATTTTGGCTACAAACGTCTCTGAATAATCAATGTCGTATGTTTGTGCATATCCCTTAGCCACTAAGCGAGCCTTGTACCGTGCTACACTCACGTCTGCATTCATTTTAATTGAGAAAACCCATTTATACCTTATTGTCTTCTTGGTTGGTGGTAGCTCGACCAAGTTCCATGTTTTATTCTGTTCTAAGGCATTCATCTCCTCTATCATAGCTTCACGCCATTTTGGTGAACTAATTGCTTCACCAACTGTTTTCGGTATGGTAATTGAATCCAGCGCTGATATAAATGCATGAGATTTATGTGGCAGCTTATCATAAGTTACAAATGAGGAAATGGGATAAGTACATTGCCTCTTTCCTTTTCTAAGTGCAATGGGCAAGTCTAGATCACCATCATTCTCAGGTTGTTGTGTACTTCCTATGTTACTCTTCTGCAGGCATGTTATTCACATTTTCCTCGCTCAAAGGTTCGTTGGGTAAAATTGAGCAAACCAGAAATTCTTCATTATCTTCATGGACTTGTGTTGTGCTTGTTTGGTCAAAAGGTGAGTTTTCCATGAATGTTACATCGATTGAGACAATATACTTTTGCAAGCTGGGACAATAATATCTGTATCCCTTCTGCATTCTTAGTATCCAACAAAAATACACTTCAAGGATTTATGGTCAAGTTTGCTCAACTATTGGCTTCATCTCTTACAAAACAGGTGCACCCAAACATTCTCGGCTTAATGGGGAACAAAGCTTTATTTGGTTGTAGAACTTGATGAGAATTTCACTATTAAGAACTGTAGATGGCATCTTGTTAATGAGGAAATACGAAGTTGCCACTACATCGGCCCAGAAAGTCTTTGGCACATTCATCTGAAAGAGTAGTGCTCTAGCTATCTCCAATAAATGTCGATTTTTTCTCTCTGCAACACCATTTTGAGATGGAGTGTCAACACATGATGTTTCATGCAAAATACCATTTTGTGCCAAATAATCACTAAAAATAGTAGACACATATTCCTTAGCATTGTCACTACGCAGAGTTTTAATGCAAGTGTTAAATTGTGTCTTAACTTCAGTATTGAATTTATAGAAAATAGAAAACAGTTCAGTTTGAGATTTCATCAAGAACAACCATGTTAACTGAGTATGATCGTCAACAAATATCACAAAATACTTCTAACCAGATTTAGATACGGTAGAAGAAGGTCCCCCAAATGTTAGAATGAATTAAAGCAAATGGTTCATTTACACGCTTATTAATTCTCGGTAATGAATTACTTCTATGGTGTTTTGCATATTGGCAGGCTTCATAGTTGAGACTAGACAGACTTAAACCGAGGGCACAACTACTTGAATAATGTAAGAGAAGGATGATCTAACTGACAATGAACTTTAAAAGCAGTATCCATTGAAGAACATGTTATTGGTTTGGAAGGTGTATCTAGTGTGTAAAGTCCACCAAACTCACTTCCACTACCAATAGTCTACTTCGTCACAAGATCCTGAATCACACAATGATAAGGAAAGAAGGTAACACTACAATTCAAACTTTGTGTGATTTGTCTAACAGATAGGAGATTAAAGGATAGTAACGGTAGGTACAAAAAAGATTCCATATGTAGTGATGATTGTGGACTTACTTCACCAGTACCTTTAACTATAGCTTATGACCCATTGGCTAAAGTAACAGTATGATAGGCATTACTTGCTATCAAAATTGTAAACAGAGTTTGATTACCTGTCATGTGGTCTGATGCACCAGAATCAATGATCCATTTTGAGGATATTGGTCCAGTACTTATATTTGCAGTAGAAGAAGCAACTGAATCAGGTACTGTGTTAGATGAACCGTTTTGCATTGAATTCTGGAACTTGGAGTATTTATCATATTCCTCTGCAGTCATCAACATGGTTTTAAGATTGGATGAATATGCGTTTCTTTGATTCCATTGAAGGCTTCTACATTCAGAAATCACATGGCTAATACGCTTACAATAATTGCAGAATTTATTTTGGTTCAGTGGTGGTCTCCATGATGGTCTCTGAGCTCTACCTGCTTGCCTTGGTGATGATCTCCATCCTTGAGCATTAGGAGACCGTGATGGTCTCCATGTCTGTGCAGGTTGGTGTAAGTTTTCTCTCACCATATCAGATTGATTGTTTGATGGAATGCTTCCCGTGTTTCAAGTAAATGCACTACTTCCTGCATTAGTATTAAAATCGCCACTATTTGATCCTTCGGTTCTAAGAAATCGACTATAAACTTCATGCAAGCTAGTAATATCAGGATTTGCGATAATCTGAGATTTAACTCCATTGAATTCATGTGATAATCCCGCCAGAAAACTCGTTATGGCCATCTGTTCTCGTTGCTTTTGTTGAACTTTGATGTCGTTGCTCATTGGTAACAACATATTAAATTCCTCGTATGTTTGTTTAAACTTCATGAAGTAGTTCATAAGGCCCATATCCTTCTTTTTAGCTCGATAAAATCCTTGACAAACATCATACATTCGAGTTAGATTACCATTTTTTGAATACAAAAACTCTAAATAATCCACCAACTCCTTCACTGTCTCACAATGATTAATCAGACCAATTACTTCATTTTCAATAGAATTTCGAATGTACATAAATAATCTAGCGTCCTCTCGACGCCAATTTTGATCCTTTTTTCTTTCGAATCTGATTCTGGTGTCTCACTAATTAGATGATCGTTCTTATCTATACTTGTGATGTATAATCGAATAGTTTTACTCCAATCATGATAGTTTGCGCCATTCAGCTTCCGACATGTAATTCTTGGCATCATCAACATCACATCAACCCCTTTTTGATCCATCGTGGATCATGAATTAACTCCAGATAATAAAAAAAACTTGTGGAGAAAATAATATAGTTGAGATTCTCTAATTATCAAAATCTTTGATCAATAGCTCTGATACCATGTAATTAAAGTAACTACGAAATTAAGTATACACAAATATATCAGATGCCATTTTTCTTCTTTATTATTTCATTAGGGTTTAATGCAAAGGAGGGAAATACATATAAATACTAATGTGGCTTGAAACAAATGAGTGGGCTTAACCCACGAGATTAGGCTACCTGAAACAATCATCCCATTACGCTAATAATAAAACAATGAATGCCTAACATACATAACCGAGAAATATAATATGAACTAAATATTTTTTTAAGAAATAAAGTCCAAGTAAATCTAGAAAAATTGTTGACTATTACGTAAACATATTTATTATGGTTTATCGACTGGGTTTGAGATGGACCAAATAAATCCATATGAATTAACTCTAATGGTTTCGAGATTGTAATTTCCTCTTTTGATTTAAATGAACTTCTTTTTAATTTTCCAAACCGACAAGCATCACATAAATTATTAACTTTAAACTTCATTTTGGGTAATCCCCTAATTGAATATAATTTAGATATCCTAGAGATGTGTTTGAAATTTATATAACCAAATCTCTTATGCCATATCTAAGGGATACTTGTATTGGCCATAAGACATAGATTATCGTTGGAGATTTTCATACTCAATATATAGATATTTTTCTTTCTATCTCCTTCGAATATTACTTTTGAATTCCTATCTTCTATAAAACATTTTTCTTTCTCAAAGTTTATTTTATAGCCCTTATCACACAGTTGACTTATACTTAGTAAATTATGTTTTAGATTCCTAACTAATAAAACATCAGAAATAGTAGGAGTTTCAGAATTACTGACATTGTCGATGCCAATAATATATCCTTTAGAGTTATCTCCGAAGTTCACCATTCCACCATCTTCATAGACTAGATTATTTAGTATTTCAGGATTTCCCATCATATGTCTCCAATGGCCACAATTCAATATCCATTTGTCTTTTTTGATTTCCACTATTTGTTCACCAGAATTTGGATTCTCGACAGCCATGTAACACACCATTTCAGAATTTGAATTTTCAACAGCCACTTCACCCATCTTTTCAGATTTTGATGTCCCAATAGCCATATAACACATCTTTTCTTGTGTTGGACAAAATTTTAGTAGACCACTTGAATTTTTAACATAATTATATGTAGACTCTTTCAACATTGATGTAATGCATGAATTGACACTAGTGTTAACAATCATTTCAAAATTTGTCATTTAGTATTTAAAAAAATATATTATATTATGAACTTTTCGAAAAACCTTGCTCTGATACCAATTGTTACAAACACAGAAATAAACAAAAATAAAATGCAGAAAATGAAAGAACACACTGAATTTTATATTGGTTCGGATTACTCCTACATACAGTCCCATGCAATGTTGGATTGCGCAAAGTTTTATTACTATATCAATATCCAAGTACAATTCCCTTGATTTCCCGGCTATAAGGTTAACACCGCTCCAAACACCCTTGATTTCACGGCTACAAGGTTAACACCAGTTCCTTTCCATGATTTCAAGGCTACGAGGAACACACCCTTTCCCAAACAATCCCAAATGAATACAACAGCCTTATAACCCTTCAATAGCACTTCAAGTAAGAGAGTAAAGAGTAGAGAGTGAAAAGAGAAGAAGTTTTATGTATTTAGAATAGAAATGGATAGAGTAGAAGTGTAGAATCAATAAAATATGAAATAATAATAATGGAGTAATGAAAAGGGATGAAGACGGAGAAGAAGAATGGTTAAAAAATTCGAATTCAACCCCTATTTATAAGATTTGAATGGTTGCAATGCTTCTGGAATGTTACAAATAGTGGAAAAACACTTCCTTTCAAAATTGAAATGTGACAGTTGTATGTCGACATATAGGTAATGAAATTTTGAATTTTGAATATTTTCAAGTGTTTAGCTATACATATAATTTTGGAAATTCTTGAATTAAAACATAGCGATGTAAATGAGTATTATAAAGTATAAAATCATATGAAAACATAAATATAAATTATATAAACATATTTATAAAATTATAAAGTTTAAAACTATATAAATATAAAATTATAAAATTATAAAAGTATACAATTATATAAGTATATATAAACTTTAAAAATTAAGTTTGAAATCAAAGGTAAAATAGAAAAACTAATTAAAATTAGAATTTGAATTTTGAAAAACAAATTTTGAAATTTGAAAACCAAATTTGAAATTTGAAAATCAGAATTTGAAAAACAGAATTTGAATTTAAACCTAGAGTGCTATTCAGAGCCTTACATATTAACTATACTCTATTACTATATTAAGCTTGAACTCTTGAGCTCTCGATTTCTTGATTACTCGTGAGTCTTGAATCTTCTCCGAATTCTGAATCTCTTGAATCTCTAAAACTATATAGTCTTCAGTATTAATTCCTGTATACAAATCCTGCATATATATATATATATATATGTGTGTGTGTGTGTGTGTGTGTGTGTGTGTGTGTTCATGATAGAGATGTTACTATATATTTTATATTCAACTAATATTGAAGCAAGGTTGTTATCATCAAAACTCTATTTTCCAACACAAACAACCAATATAAAATAGTAGGTGTTATAACAGATTGTATAAGCTCTGCCCTATCTGCAAAGCTAAAAAACTTTGTGTCCTAAGCCTTAATTTTTGAATGAATTCTATGCAATAAATCTTGACAGTCATGATAATGAATATGTTTAGAAGATACAGGGACTCCCAAATATTTCACAGGCAGCTGGTCAGATTAAAAGTCCAAAATGGAAGAAATCTCATCAATATTGTGTGCATAAGAGCTGAAATACACTTTAGTTTCAAGATACTTAATGTTAACCCACTGTAATACCTTAGTTTTCCAAAAATTTCTTTCAAAGCCATAGCACTTGCAGTGTTACATTTATAAATACCATATGGTCGTCAGCGCATAATAAATGTGACACTATTGGATCAAAATTATTAACAGGAAAAAAATTTCTTTGAAGATATGCTTCATTCATGCAATAGGTGAAAAATTCCATGGCCATTGAAAACAAATTTGAAGAAAATGGATCCCCTTGCCGAATTCCCCTGTTTGAAGAAATATATCCTTTTGGAACCCCTTGAATTAAGATGGAGAATGTGGGGTTTGATATGCATTCATATACTATATTTATAAAATGAATTGGAAACCCTATCTTCATCATAATGCGGCACATAAACTCTCTACTTATCATATCACATGCCTTATGCAAATCAACCTTAACACAAAACTTATTAACCCCTTGTTTCTTAAAATCTCTAAGTAGATCATGAGCAATAAGAATATTATATCCAGTTGATCTAGATGGAATGAATGCACACTGATTTGGAGATATCAAAGTGTGGCAGAAAACATTTAATTCCATTGCATAATATCTTGCTGAAAATCTTATAATATAAATTACAACAAGTTATTGGTCGAAAATGAGAGATTTCAGAAGGCCTCTCAATTTTTGGAATTAATGTAATAAACATATGATTTATGCTTTTGGGAAGTTTAGCAGCATTAAACATATCTTGAAGTGCATCTAGTAATTTTAGTTTAATTCTTCCCAATGTATCTTGTAGAACTTAGAATTGAAATCATCAGGCCCCTGGCTTGAATCATCATGAACAAAAAAAATAACATTTTTTAACTTCTCCAAGATATAAAGGTGAAAGCAATACCTATTGACTATGTGCATTGATCACTGAAATTGATTGGAATGAAGGGAACTCTAAATTAATATCTCCGCTGAACAAAACATTGCAGTAATCTATTGCCTCTTTTGCCACTTCATCAGATTTATAAATCAATTCCCCATTAGAATCTATCAAAGCCTTTAAATGATTAGTGAATTTTCTGGTTGACATTTTCGAATGAAAGAACTTTGAATTCATATCCCCATCTTGTAGCCATGAGACTATTGCCTTTTGTTTAAAACTCCAAAATCTAATTTGCTTTTGCACCATCAAACTTTGCTTTGCTTCCACCATACTTTCATATAATTCCAGGTTTTCAGGTTCTAAATCAAATGCTATTTCCTTTTCTCTAAAATTAGCTTCGGCTTCCAAAAACATTGCATGATCTTTTGGTTTGACTTTATTCTAGTACTTTAGCTTTGCATGCCTTTAATTTCTACATAAAAACATAACAAGGAATTCCCTATCCACTTGATTGAAGCCCTCTCATTATACATTCACCATAACCTTCCTTGAACTTCCACTTGTTAGAATATCTAAAAGGAAATCCTTTTGATGTAGAGGTAGGAATTAGATCTAAAAGCAATGGATTATGATCACTTGATTATTGAGAAAGAGATAAACCTTTCATGTCAGTGAATTTTTGTACACACAAATGATTTACAAAAATATTATCAATATTATTAGCTATGCCTCTACATCTCCATGTGTAATCAAATCTAATTGCCTTAATTTCTATCAAACCTGATCAAATCATGCAATTGTTTATAGCTCGAGTCTGCTGAAAAGGCACAGGTAGCCCTCCTTTCTTGTCTAAATGAGAAGTGCAATTTTTATAATTTCCCATGAGCACCCATTCTACATTTAAATTTTTTGCCTCATGAATAGAGTGCTGCCACAATATTTGCCTTTCCTGAAAACTGTTGCTGGCATAAACTATAGAAAGAAATATAGGAAAACCCCCTTTATTCTTCTCTTGTACTACTAAATGGTGATTTGAAGAAGAAATCAATAGACCAAATACTAGTATTCCATAATAATAATATTCTTCCTGAATATGGAGTATAATCATGAGGTATACACTTCCACATACTTGGAATCATTCTATTATACACTTTAATATTGACATTATTCAATTTATTTTCCACCAAACCAACAAAGTTTTTTTGAATTTTGTCAGAAGGGATAATAGATCACACATTCTCTGTGGTGTATTCATCAATGTCATTTAACAGAACAATTGCTCCTTAAATGCCTTTTAGGAGGAGCAATATCAGATATAACTTTTTTACCTTTCAGATTAGCCAGATAATTTGCATTAGCAGTCACTCCTTCGGATACATATGAACAACATCCACTTGAGGATTCTCTATCAAATTATCTTCTACATGACTTAAATCTTCAGGAAGAATATCATGTGGTAAATCAGAGTTCAGAAAGTCCAGATCTACACCATAATCATCCTTATCAACATTAGAACAATTCTCATTACCTTCTGCCTGACTATCCATGAATGAGGAGCTTGCTTTGTCCACTGGTTTAGAAGTCCAAAACAGGCTCTTTAGACAATTCATGAATCAACGTTTTATGTCCAAACTTCTTACACTTATCGCATCGAGAGGGAACAAATACATACTCAACCCCTACCTCCTTTGCCAAATCATAACAAGAATTTTATCAACTAACTTACTCTCAACATCAATGCTAATAAGGGTCCTTGCATATTTAGTAATTTTCTTATTAGCTATATTTTCATCAGAATGAATTGTATTTCCAATATAGCTAGCAATCATAGAAAAATCCTTACCCGACCATATTTCCATCTCCAGATTAAACAATCTAATCCAGATCTGAACTCTATTTGAATTTACCTTATCAAATTCATAACCGGGAAACCACTTAAATACCAACATTAACCTTCCAAATTAAGATTAAGTCAAAGTTCTTAACACTGATATAGAATCCAAAAAATCCTCAAATTGCATAGTGTAGTAAAATACAGGTGCTATATGAACCAAAAATTTACCTCTCGACTTCCATACTTTTGAGAAGTATTCCTTCAGCTTAATCACCAAAAGCTTAAATTCCACTGGATGAAGAGCAATTGTATTCTACCACGAATCTCCAGAAGATTATCAGCATCAACCTGAACGGATTCAGGCACCGTTGATGATGAAGATGGATTAATCGGTGATTTAAACGATGTTTTAGGCGGGACAGAGTCCGCCATTTTAGGAAAAAAATCTACCGATATATATATATATTACTGTTTAAGGGTTTAGTTTCAAGAAAATATATAGTTCAACAACTTTCTTGTATATTGTGATGGTCCGCTCCGGACCAGCCGACATTTCCCCGAAATGCGTTGTGCTAATGCCCGACTAGCTCGGGACGGTCGTCAAAGGAAAAGGGTTTTGAAACTATGAATCACCAAGAACCTATATTATATCTCACAGCACATGGAATAAAATATAATAATAACATACTTGACATGTAACAGGCGAGACAACGCATAAGATGAAAATTAAACCATCATAGCAACGAAATCCAGAATACTGCTTATGATCCAAACCATCATTATTACAACTTCAAAATACTGTCTCTAAAGCGAAATAGAAAAGGTACACTACTAATACACAAAGCAGTGATCAACAACAACACAGGGAGAATATATGTAAATAGTACGTGAAAGCCTCCTGCTCGTCTCCGGACAACTACTCGCGCATAACCACCTAACCTGTCTCTAGTCTGCTCATCTAGGAGCACCCAGAGTAATAAGAAGAGACATAAAACTATGGGTCAGAAAAAAGTCTGGTATAAGCGATAGCAGCAAAATAGAACAATAATAGGTATAAATAATTATACATGAACATTGACCTGCAACCAAAGAGTTAGCGCAATAAGATGTACAGTACTCTAAGGTAACACTAACATAAAGTGTAAAGTGGAAGTTGTAACATCCCACCTCCATTAAGGTCACTCACAAAGGGAATGCCTTAACTTTGGTGGAGCGTTTTAGTAGACAGAACAGAAATTAACAAGCCAGATAAACAATACTTGAGAAATTATAACTTTATTACGGCGGAAAACAGAAATCAGTTTGGTCACATCTTTCCCAAAAACTCAAGTACAAAAATATCAGCCTTGTTCAGAAAATCATCAGAGTACAAAACTTTAAAATCATAATCCCCACAAAAGCTGCCATAAGGAGCCAAGCCATACTTTAAGCACTCTAAGTACTTCAAGCAGAATAAATCCGGATCAAGCTAAAGTATTCCTTCCTTGGAAAACTTTGGGGGGGGGGGAAACGGAAGAAAAAGGGGCGAAAACAAGCAAGGTCAGACATAATGTCGGGCAAGTCCAGTGACTTTCAGCGTATGAACAGATAATAATAATAATCATGGCATGCAAATAAACTGGATGAGAGATAACAGTAACAGGAGCAGCAGATGTACTTAGGTTAAACAAAAGGAATAGAATAATATTACTTTTCATTTCTCTGCACTAATACTAGTATAACAGGATTAGGTGTCACCCTAATGTCTAAACTGAAGCAGAAAACAGGAACAGAATAATTTCCACAGAAACAGAAAGCTAATAATGGGCCTTTACCACCCAAACAGAAACAGATAGAAGCAGAATGCTGATAATGGGCCTTTACCACCCGAACAGAAACAGACAGAAATAGAATATTAATAATGGGCCTTTACCATCCGAACCGAAATAGTCAGATTAATCCCTACGGAAATAGAATGTAGAATTAGGTGTACACTAGTAAATGGGCCTTTACTACCCGAACAGACGGTACCACACAGACAGGTGTTGCCACCCAACAGAAATAGACGGTACCAACAGAAACAGACAGAACTAAGTGTACCCTAAAACCCTACCCCAAGCGATCGGCTCCCTAAACATAAATACCCTGTGTCGGCTCCACAATAGAGTGTATCACTCCCTAAAGTGACAACCAATTGGCACAGGCCTATTTACAGATGTCACGGCGTCTTACATCCTCAGAGGCAGACCGGGATCCATGCACGCACATGACCCGGTTGGAATGCACCATCAACACCCCTCGCCATTATCAGAATGAACCACTTATAATTAGTTCAGTAAGCGTGCCCGAACCCTACCTACTGTTGGGTCAAAGTTTTGATACTAGAAAGGGTTACTAACTAATATGGGTCCCAAACAACAGATGACACAAGCAATTTCCCTCCTAATCTTGTGTCCCCCAGACTAACCGATTTCAGATTAACTTGTTTACAAGTTCATACATACAGAGTTCAGATAAACTTGTTCATAGATCAGACAAGTTTTCAGACTAACGGATCAGATATACAGATTTAACAGATTTACAGATTTGTCTAACTTTGCAATTGGGCCTACAGATTCACGAAACGGGTTTGTCAAATTCATTAGTCCAATTGGTTTAACCCTATCCACCCAACACGATTTAGACATCCTATTCATATTTCCATTAATTAAATATTAATGCCCAGACCTCTCACATTAGACTGACAGTTTGCGGCTACTGGTTAGGCCGGTTGGCTCCGGGCAGGTTTCTGCCACAAACTGCGTCTAACCTCGGGTTTCAAGCACGTTATGACTAACTTCTCACATTAGAACCTATTGTTTGCAGCCACTGGATGTGCCGGGCGTTTCCGGGCAGGATTACGCCGCAAACTCATTCTAACCTCGAGTTAGCCATGTTTAATTTTCGGCCAATTGATTAGTAATTTACCATTTATGCCCATGCCTAATATACATGTCAAGTATTCATAACTATAGCCAATTCAGATTATGTCAATAACAGATTAAATATATCAACTCAACAGATATAGCAGATAACAGATTTCGCAGATTACGCGACTTAACGGATTTAGCAGACTAAGCAATTTAGCAGATTTAGTATATAACATATTAGGCATTTTCAGCAGACGTAGCAAATGACAGATTTAGCAGATAAACAGATCTGGCAGACTAGGCAATATAGCAGAACTTGCAAATTAGGCAATATAACAGAACTAGCAGATTAGGCAATATAACAAAACTAGCAGATTAGGCAATATAACAGAACTAGCAGATTAGGCAATATAACAGAACTAGCAGATTAGGCAATATAACAGAACTAGCAGATTAGGCAATATAACAGATTTAATCATTCCTTAAAGTTTCATCAACATATCTTGCCTAATTGTAAATTTGGCCTAAGTTTGCATGCTTAAATAGTTGTCATGATTCACAATGTGATCATATGCCCCACGTTTGCATTGAATTTACATGGCACAGATTATGGTCATAATTCACCATATTACACATGTCTCAAATTTAGTTAAACTTGCCCAGTACAAGAGATTCACATATAAATTATACCAAATATAGCCATCGATTTCAATGCATGTCATATATTCAAAAATCTCCCACTTAGGTGTTATTCACATTTTACAGTCATCATATCTTAATATAGACCTTCACACCTAAGTCATATTCTCTTTTTATCTCAAGTCATGAATTGTTATATAAACAATATGCCCAACAATCTAGAACTTTAAATTATAACAAATCTTAGTTCAAAATATGCGTTATGTCCAATGTCTCAAGTCACATGTTAACATACAATGGTTCCTCTTCTTCCAATTCACAGAATATGCATAGATCTAAATCCAATTTACAACCTATGTTCTTTTAGTCACAGATTAGCTATGTCCAATTATGCCATCTTTCGTTATTTTTCCCAAAGTTTAGCGTTTATGCGTTAATCTTTTATGAGATTTGGCGCAGGCTCGTGGTAGCCTGGCTATAGAACAGAAAGAAGAAAGAGATACAGAATAAAATAGATCAGAACAGAACATACACAACCTCAAATTCAGATTTACAATCATGCCACAATCACAATTAAAGTTTATAGCGGAAAATAAAAGTACTTGCCTTGATTGGATTAAAGAAGAAGAAGAGTTGCAGTTGTTCTCTTTATAATTTTTATTCAGTTTGGAAGAAGATGCTTTAGTCCTAGTTCCAGTTCAGATCTCAGCAGAGTAGCGACGCCATTTTTATTTTTTTATTTAGAACAGAGGAGAATATAGACAGAATGAATTGGTGTGGAGAGAATGAGGCTAGGGGGATGTTTATATAGGATTAGGAGGATGAATTTAGACAGAAAACGAGTCTAAATACTAAAGAATGCATCAGGTTCAGAAAGTGGGTTTCGGGAGCAGGTCGACCCCCAGGTCGACACTATGGTCGACCTGGTCTGGGGGAGGTCGACTACCCAGTCGACCTGGTCAGGGGTAGGTCGACTACCCAGTCGACCACCCGGTTGACCTGGGTCCTGGGCGGGAAATTTCCCGCCCAGTCCGCTTTTGGGTTTGAATTTGAATTCGAATTTTCGAGCTGTTTTCGATTCGGAAATTTTCTGAAACTTCGGAGGGCTATATCTCCCTCATACGGACTCCGTTTCTCGAAAACTCGGACTTGTTTCCAAGCAGAATTTCGAGACGAACACAATGGCGTAACCCATTTCCCTTGATTCTTATTTTATAATTTAATTATTCTCTGATTTGTTACTTATACGATTACAGAAAATACGGGGTGTTACATTCTCCCCTCCTTAAAGGATTTCATCCCCGAAATCTTCAAGTTGAGAAGAATGTGCCGTACCATCCAGTCATCCATCTACTCAACCATCATCCACAAGCATCCATTGTCCTTAGAAAACTTCTAATGTTGTATGAACATATGCAAAAGTGTGTGTATATGTTCCTTATCTAATGCAAAGATCAGGCGGTCCACTGATTCAGTTGACCTCCTTAATGCGAATTATGTTAGTGCCATGAGTCCAACATGTATGCAATTTTCCTATTTGATACATATCATTCTTATATGAGTGACAACCATTCATTCATATGCAACATCCATGTGATGAGTCAATCATTTTGCATCCACAAAAATTGAAAATGCTCACACATCCATATGCAGTATGAGTGTTTTTGAGCCGATCTAGTGCCTGGTGTGTGTGTATGCATCCACGAGCAACTACTAGCAACCATTTGCATCCACTTGCAACCATCAAGCATAACATGTCTCAAACACATGTTTACATCCATAGGATTCCTATCTATAGGTCGAAGACTCGATCGATAGGATACAGTTGAGTGATGGGAGCGAGTGTAGATAAACAAAAACTTGGTTTCCATTAGACCTTGGTTGAGAGACAAATTCCCCTAAGTATCAACCCCGAAGACCAAAATAAGATTGACACCCAGAGGATTACCCTCCTTAGACAATGTCAAAACCGGAAATCTCAACCTTATTAGAAATATTCAGATATTTACGGATTACCGGTACAGATCAAATTAATAAATGAAAGCATGATAAAACCCAGAATGTATGCGTCCTACTTGACGCCTAACACAGATATCTCTCAAACCCCCAATCTATCACAAGCAGATGAGTCGTAACCCTTACGGGTTTGAGCCTACAGTGGAATCAAAAACAATACTAGTATTAAAGTGCAGAGTATCGGTTACAGAATCAAAATGCCAGAATCAGAAAGAGTTTCAACTTAACAATCAGATAAATAAATTAAACCTCCCACAGAAAGTTTTCCTAATTCTATCCTATCCACTAGCCTCGAGAGTGTTTGCCTCCCTTCCAGAAGTTGGTCCTGCCCTCTGCCCTTGCCCTTGTTTCTTCGGACAGTCCCTAGTGAAGTGCCCCATCTCACCACAGTTGAAGCAAGTGCCCTTTCTTTTTCTGCAATCCTTGTCCAGATGAGTCGATCTTCCACAAGTAAAGCACTTTTTCTCCTTCTTATCTTCAGACTTTTCACCCTTCTTTTGTGTTTCCTTTTTGGGCCATGCTTTCTTGTTCTGTGGTTCTTCCTTCTTTGCCTCCTTCTTGTCATTGTCTTCCTCGTGCAGTAGTGCCATATCCACCAAACTCTCGTAAGTAGCTCCTATGGGTACATGGGTCATGGCTAGGCTGTGCAGTGGCTCGTTCAATCCCTTAACAAAGCGGAGAGCCTTTTTATGCTGTGTGTTGACTAAATCTAGCCCGAACCTAGCTAGTTGGTTGAACTGATTGACGTATTCCCTGACCGTCATACTTCCTTGCTTAAGAGATAAGAACTTTCCCAGTTGTAGACTTCGTTCAGCTTGCGAGAGGAATTTCGTCTCAAACCTTGTTCTGAAATTCATCCATGTTTCAACCGGCCTCTCGGCTTTAGTGACCTCCCATCAATAGGAAGCTTCGTCTTTGAGCAACCATACCGCCAACTGTACCTTTTGCCTATCGTCCACCTCGAAGATAACGAACAGATCCTCAGTTTCTTTGAGCCAGTTCCTCGCTTCTACGAATGATTCAGTTC
Source organism: Allium sativum (assembly GCA_030737875.1). Classification (NCBI taxonomy): domain Eukaryota; kingdom Viridiplantae; phylum Streptophyta; class Magnoliopsida; order Asparagales; family Amaryllidaceae; genus Allium; species Allium sativum. The sequence continues at coordinate 784,226,107 of CM060916.1, read as the reverse complement.
CCTTAAAATCCTTTCCACCCATGGCCCTAAAATCTTTACAGATCTTTGAAAAAGCAATTGCACGAGGAGGGGGAGGGGGATCATTTGCTGGACCTGCGGCGGTGGTCCAAGCCTCAAGATATTGACGAAACCAACTGGGTACATGAACACCCTCTGGTATCTCAGATGCTTCAGACATGCTGAAACGAAAAAAAGGAAAGATTCAATACAAAAAGGACTGAAGGAAAGATATATGGCTCTTGGGGATTATGTTTTTCAAAATAAGTTTTTTTTTTGAAAATATTTCCTTTCAAAACCTTTTTGAAAATATTTTTTCAAAACTTTTTTATCAAATCCGGTAACCTTCGGCTCTGATACCAAGTGTAACACCCCACCTCCATTAAGGTCACTCACAAAGGGAATGCCTTAACTTTGGTGGAGCGTTTTAGTAGACAGAACAGAAATTTACAAGACAGATAAACAATACTTGAGAAATTATAAATTTATTACGGTGGAAAACAGAAATCAGTTTGGTTACATCTTTCCCAAAAACTCAAGTACAAAAATATCAGCCTTGTTCAGAAAATCATCAGAGTACAAAACTTTAAAATCATAATCCCCACAAAAGCTGCCATAAGGAGCCAAACCATACTTTTAGCACTCTAAGTACTTCAAGCAGAAGAAATCTGGATCAAGCTAAAGTATTCCTTCCTTGGAAAACCTTGGGGGGGGGGGGAACAGAAGAAAAAGGGGCGAAAACAAGCAAGGTCAGACATAAAGTCTGGCAAGTCCAGTGACTTTCAGCATATGAACAGATAATAATAATCATGGCATGCAAATAAATCTGGATGAGAGATAACAGTAACAGGAGCAGCAGATGTACTTAGGTTAAACAGAAGGAATAGAATAATATTACTTTTCATTTCTCTGCACTAATACTAGTATAACAGGATTAGGTGTCACCCTAATGTCTAAACTGAAGCAGAAAACAGGAACAGAATAATTTCCAAAGAAACATAAAGCTAATAATGGGCCTTTACCACCCGAACAGAAACAGATAGAAGCAGAATGCCGATAATGGGCCTTTACCACCCGAACAGAAACAGACAGAAACAGAATATTAATAATGGGCCTTTACCACCCGAACCGAAATAGTCAGATTAATCCCTACGGAAACAGAATGTAGAATTAGGTGTACACTAGTAAATGGGCCTTTACTACCCGAACAGACGGTACCACGCAGACAGGTGTTGCCACCCAACAGAAACAGACGGTACTAACAGAAACAGACAGAACTAAGTGTACCCTAAAACCCTACCCCAAGCGATCGTCTCCCTAAACATAAATACCCTATGTCGGCTCCACAATAGGGTGTATCACTCCCTAAAGTGACAACCAATTGGCACAGGCCTATTTACAGATGTCACAGCGTCTTACATCCTCAGAGGCAGACCGGGATCCATGCACGCACATGACCCGGTTGGAATGCACCATCAACACCCCTCGCCATTATCAGAATGAACCACTTATAATTAGTTCAGTAAGCGTGCCCGGACCCTACCTACTGTTGGGTCAAAGTTTTGATACCAGAAAGGGTTACTGACTAATATGGGTCCCAAACAACAGATGACACAAGTAATTTCCCTCCTAATCTTGTGTCCCCCAGACTAACAGATTTCAGATTAACTTGTTTACAAGTTCAGACATACAAAGTTCAGATCAACTAGTTCACAGATCAGACAAGTTTTCAGACTAACGGATCAGATATACAGATTTAACAGATTTACAAATTTGTCTAACTTTGTAATTGGGCCTACAGATTCATGAAACGGGTTTGTCAAATTCATTAGTCCAATTGGTTTAACCCTATCCACCCAACACGATTTAGACATCCTATTCAGATTTCCATTAATTAAATATTAATGCCCAGACCTCTCACATTAGACTGACAGTTTGCGGCTACTGGTTAGGACGGTTGGTTCCGGGCAGGTTTCTGCCACAAACTACGTCTAACCTCGGGTTTCAAGCACGTTATGACTAACTTCTCACATTAGAACCTATTATTTGCGGCCACTGGATGTGCCGGGCGGTTCCGGGCAGGATTACGCCGCAAACTCATTCTAACCTCGAGTTAGCCATGTTTATTTTTCGGCCAATTGATTAGTAATTTACCATTTATGCCCATGCCTAATATACATGTCAAGTATTCATAACTATAGCCAATTCAGATTATGTCAATAACAGACTAAATATATCAACTCAACAGATATAGCAGATAACAGATTTCGCAGATTACGCGACTTAACGGATTTAGCAGACTAAGCAATTTAGCAGATTTAGTATATAACATATTAGGCATTTTCAGCAGACGTAGCAAATGACAGATTTAGCAGATAAACAGATCTGGCAGACTAGGCAATATAGCAGAACTTGCAAATTAGGCAATATAACAGAACTAGCAGATTAGGCAATATAACAAAACTAGCAGATTAGGCAATATAACAGAACTAGCAGATTAGGCAATATAACAGAACTAGCAGATTAGGCAATATAACAGAACTAGCAGATTAGGCAATATAACAGATTTAATCATTCCTTAAAGTTTCATCAACATATCTTGCCTAATTGTAAATTTGGCCTAAGTTTGCATGCTTAAATAGTTGTCATGATTCACAATGTGATCATATGCTCCACGTTTGCATTGAATTTACATGGCACAGATTATGGTCATAATTCACCATATTACACATGTCTCAAATTTAGTTAAACTTGCCTAGTACAAGAGATTCACATATAAATTATACCAAATATAGCCATCGATTTCAATGCATGTCATATATTCAAAAATCTCCCACTTAGGTGTTATTCACATTTAATAGTCATCAAACCTTAATATAGACCTTCACACCTAAGTCATATTCTCTTTTTATCTCAAGTCATGAATTGTTATATAAACAATATGCCCAACAATCTAGAACTTTAAATTATAACAGATCTTAGTTCAAAATATGCGTTATGTCCAATGTCTCAAGTCACATGTTAACATACAATGGTTCCTCTTCTTCCAATTCACAGAATATGCATAGATCTAAATCTAGTTTACAACCTATGTTCTTTTAGTCACAGATTAGCTTTGTCCAATTATGCCATCTTTCATTATTTGTCCCAAAGTTTAGCGTTTATGCGTTAATCTCTTATGAGATTTGGCGCAGGCTCGTGGTAGCCTGGCTATAGAACAGAAAGAAGAAAGAGATACAGAATAAAATAGATCAGAACAGAACATACACAACCTCAAATTCAGATTTACAATCATGCCACAATCACAATTAAAGTTTATAGCGGAAAATAACTGTACTTGCCTTGATTGGATTAAAGAAGAAGAAGAGTGGCAGTTGTTCTCTTTTTAATTTTTATTCATTTTTGAAGAAGATGCTTTAGTCCTAGTTCCAGTTCAGATCTCAGCAGAGTAGCGACGCCATTTTTATTTTTATATTATTTAGAACAGAGGCAGAATATAGACAGAATGAATTGGTGTGGAGAGAATGAGGCTAGGGGGCTGTTTATATAGGATTAGGCGGACGAATCTAGACAGAAAATGAGTCTAAATACATCAGAATGCATCAGGTTTAGAAAGTGGGTTTTGGGAGCAGGTCGACCCCCAAGTCGACATTATGATCGACCTGGTCTGGGGGAGGTCGACTACCCAGTCGACCTAGTCAGGGGTAGGTCGACTACCCAATCGACCACCCAGTCGACCTGGGTCCTGGGTGGGAAATTTCCCGCCTAGCCCGCTTCTGGGTTTGAATTTGAATTTTTGAGCTGTTTTCGATTCGGAAATTTTCTGAAACTTCGGAGGGCCATATCTCCCTCATACAGACTCTGTTTCTCGAAAACTCGGACTCGTTTCCAAGCAGAATTTCGAGGCGAATGCAATGGCGCAACCCGTTTCCCTTGATTCTTATTTTATAATTTAATTATTCTCTGATTTGTTACTTATACTATTACAGAAAATACGGGGTGTTACAGAAGTGCACATGTCATGGTGATAACAAACATCAAACATAGCAATCATTCTCCCATCTCTCACTTAGTGCGTAAAGCATATGATATCCACCGCTTTGATCACCAAATCTATTGGGGCCATGATGGCAACTCCGTACAACTATTGCTATGACCATACTTCCCTTGTATGTCATCAATAACCCTACCCGGTCCACACATCCCTGGCTCCAGGTTAAGGGCCAACCAGTCCACACTTCCCTGGCTCTGGTTCGTCTACATGCCCCCTCTCTTCAATGGTGAACCAAAGTTAAACCCCTTTTCACACGTCCCACAGCAAAGCCCAACTCTAGAAGTTCGCTCGTCGGTCCCCGTTTGGATCCTGAGTAATAACTTATCATTTGGAAATCCTCTGTATCTCGGGTTTCGGTTGAATCGTAGTTAATCTTCAGAAGAGTTCACAATTGTCGTCGCGTGGCAGAAGTTTGAATCTGGTTCGGTTTGGAGTCATCATCTTGGTTAGCGTCGTAGTCGGGGTCCTCGTCAGGGTCGGTTCATGGCTCGTGATCCCCTCCCCCCCGGTTCGTGACCATCATCATGGAGCGGTTCATGACCATCATGTTGGAGCGGTTTGTGAGATATACCCCCTTCAGGAACCGGTTTTCTGAACCTTTTCTAGCAAGCTAATTTCGCCAAACGACGGCGTTTTCAACCATTCTGACCTTAGTATGAAGTCACAAAACATACCAAACAGTAGTAGTAATATGTAGAATTAACCAAAAACACCAAAATACCAATCACATGAAATATTTTAAATCAAACATACCCAAAAAGCATGATTTTCCCCTTAATCCCCTTAAGCTTGTTTTAACTATAAGATTAGCAAACCTAATCAAAATTAACCCAAAATTTCACCAATAACATAAAATAATATTTTAGAATTTCTTCATATTTTTCCATATTTTTCTAATGTGTAAGTTCGCTAACTATCACTAATCACCCCTACTTAGCCGTAATTAGCGTATAAAAGTACAAATCACTCACCTTAGCCACAAATGAAATCTTAGATCTGAAACTTTACTGTTATGGCACGAATTCCAATGTATAGGAACCGCTCTATCTCTGATTTGATGCTAATTTCCTTTGATTTGACATAGTTTTTCTCAATTAGTGGTTAAAAAGCGATTAGAATGAGATTTGGAAGATAGAGGCCATTGTTAGGGTTCAAGGAATGTTTGTGGCGGCTAGAAAACTGAAATGAAATGTTTTCCCAAACCCTTTCAGCCCTTCCATAACCCTAATCCCGAAATGGGTTATGAGCCTAGCTGCTAATTACCCTGTTAATCCCGATTGTGTTGTTTTTCATCTTCCAAACCTTATTTCAGTCATATCTCCCAAATGGTAAATTCGTTTGATTAATATGACCACTCTACGGAAAGATAAACCATCATCTGAATCCAATGGAAGTGGTTTCAGTTCAAAGCTCCTTATCAAACAAAAGTTATAGGCAAAACATGACTCGTTAGGGGCAAAATGGTCATTTAAAATTCAGAAAAAATCATCAACATGGGAAATGACCCCACTAGTCGCTTCCCAAAGTTACACGACCATATAACTTCTTATGTGAATGAAACAACTATTCTACAATCCTCTGATGCATAGAATGTGGATCGTTACACTCTCCTGCCCTTAAGAAATTTCGCCCCCGGAATTCCTTAACCAAAACATATAATGATGGCCCGCGTGCCTATCAACCATTTACAAACAATCAAACATGCATAATAACATCACAAGCCTATCCTAGCATGCAGTTTTACTAACAAAGGAATAACTATACCGCGATTAAAATCTTACCAGGCAAAGAGCTCTGGATATGACTTCCTTATGCTTTCCTCGGTTTCCCAAATACAGTCTTTCTCATTATCGCCCCACTGGACCTTGACCAGTTTCACTATCTTCCTTCGAAGTTGCTTCGTATCATGTCCGATAATACGAATCATTCTGTAGCACCCAACTGCCTCATATTCCACTTCGATATCATCCAACTGATATGGTTAAATAGTCATATCAGAATCGTGCACGAACTTCCTTAACCGAGAAACGTGAAATATGTTGTGCACTCCCGCCATCTTGTCTAGTAATCTAACTTTATACGCCAAATTTCCAATTTGTTCGAGAATTGGAAATGGACCAACAAACCTTGGTGCTAATTTACCTCTCCTACCAAATCGAATCACGCTCTTTAACTGAGAAATTTTGACGAATACCAAGTAACCAACGGAGAATTTCAATTCTCTTCGTCTTTTATCAGCATAAATCTTCTGCCTATGTTGGGCAGCCTTCATTCGCTGTTGAATAAGCTTGATCTTATCTAAAGTTTCTCTTATTACATCCGATCCAATCACAAAATTCTCACCGATCTCCAACCAACATGAAGGTGAGTTGCACGGTCTTCCATACAAAGCTTCAAATGGAGCTATACCAATACTGGATTGATAACTATTATTATTTGCGAATTCAACCAGATGTAAATGGTCATCCTATGGTCCTCCAAAGTCCAGTATACAAGCCCTTAACAGATCCTCTAATACATGATTCACTCTCTCTGGTTGACCGTCGGTTTAAGGATGATACGTGGTACTGAGATGTAATTATGATCCCAAAGCCTCTTGTAAGCTCTTCCAAAACCCACTAGTAAATAATGGATCTTGGTCACTCACAATACCTCTAGGTACTCCATGAAATCTCACTATCCACTTCATATATAATTCTGCTAACTTAGCTGCCGTTCTATTCGACTTGACCGGGTATAAACCTTGCACTTTTGGTCAATCGATCCCCAATCACCCAAATACTATCATGACCCGATCTAGTCCTTGGTAAACCATCAATGAAATCCATTGAGACTTGTTCCCATTTCCATTTGGGAATTTCCAGCAGTTGTAACAAACCACTTAGCTTCTTTTGCTTGGCTTTAACTAACTGGCAATTCATGCACTTGGATATAAACTTCCATACGTCTCTCTTCATCCCTTCGCAGTAGTAGGTATGCTTCATGTTTCGACACATTTTGTTACCACCGAGATGTATAGTCAGTCTCTAGTGAAGACACCCTCTAAGTAGTTCATATCTCAATCCATTAACGTTGGGTACGACCAGTTTCCCGTTCTTTCGAAGCCATCCTTCTCTATCAAGTCCATACTTATTCATCTCCTCTCCGTCAATACTCATTTCTACCTTGGAGATGATTTCGAATAGATTAGGATCGTCCCTCTGGCTAGAACCGATCCGCTCAATCAAGGTGGGTCTGATCGTCAAACTTGCTAACATCTCCAGATCCAGTTCGCACTTAGGCCTAAAATCATATCATGCGATATACTCCAGTTGCTTCCATTCCAGAAACATAGCCCCCAAACTGGCATGTCTCCTACTCAATGCATCAGCTACCGCATTTCCCTTCCCGGGTGTGTATGCAATATTGAAACCATATGAAGCCAAGAACTCTAACCATCTCTGTTGACGAAGATTTAAATTGCTCTGAGAGAAAAGATACTTTAATGACTTATGATCGGTAAACAACACGAATCCTTCTCCCAAGAGATTGTGCCTCCACATCTTTAACGCGAACACGATCGCCGCTAATTCCAAATCATGGGTAGGATATCTTTTCTCATGCGGTTTCAGTTGCCGACTAGCAAAAGCTACAACCCTACCTCCTTGCATCAGTACATCACATAGTCCGGTACCACAAGCATCCGTGTGTACCGTCATCTCTTCGTTCCCTTTAGGAATAACTAACACTGGTGCATACGTTAACTTTTCCTTTAGCCTCTTAAATGCATTCTCACACCTTTCGTCCCAAAGGAAAGCTTGATTCTTGTTGGTCAACTGAGTTAACGGTGCTGCTATCTTGGATAAGTCTTGGATAAACTTATGATAGTATCCAACTAACCCCAAGAAACTTCTCATGTCCATTGCATTCTCGGGCGAGACCAATCTTGTACCATAGCCACCTTTGCAGGATCTACGATAATATCATTCTTTGAGACAACATGGCCCAAGAATCTCACTTCCCTCCTCCAGAAGTGACACTTAGAGAAAATTTTGCTTTCAATTGGTGTTTCCTCAACACCTCCATCACTATCCTCAAATGTTCCTTGTGTTATTCCTCTGCCCTTGAGTAAACCAAGATATCATCCACAAACACAAGAACAAACTTATTTAATTGATCTCTGAAAACTCTATTCATAAGATCCACAAAATATGCGGGTGCATTGGTACCCCCGAATGACATGACCAACCACTCATAGAATCCAAACGGCGTCCGAAATGCTGTTTTAGGTATACTCTCAACTGCTACCCAGAGATGATAAAAACCTGTCGTGAGATCCAACTGGGAAAATACTCTTGCTCTATTCAGTTGATCAAACCAATCATCTATCCGTGGAAGAGGATACTTATTCTTCCTTGTCACCTTGTTCATCTCACGGTAGTCTACACATAAGCGAAGGGAACCATTGGCCTTGGTAGCAAATACAACTGGTGCTCCCCACTCGGAAACACTCCTTCGGATAAATCCTTTCTTTAAAAGATCACCCACTTGCACCTCGAGCTCTTGCTGCTCCCTTGACGCCGTACGACGAAGAGGCATCACTATAGGTCTGGCATCTTTCACTAAATCAATCCGAAACTCAATCTCTCAGTGTGGTGCAAGTCCGGTCACTTCCTCGAAGATGTTCGGATACTCGCCAGCAATAGACACATCTGATAACTCATCCTACAGGATGTCGAGGGAATGTAGAAAACTAGCCATCACCTCATCACTAGGTAGACAACCCAACACCACCCTCCGCCCATCACCCGCTCTAATGGTCACCGAAGACCCCTCACAGTCTACCACCACTCCATATCTTTGGAACCAATCGACTCCCAAAATAACGCCAAAACCAGTAAAGCCCAAAACAAAGCAATCACAAGAAAACATGCATCCATGACTCGATAAGACCAAATTACGACAAATCATTCAAAGGCTAGTCGAACCATCGCTCGGGTTCGTCACAACTAAAGGTCTATTGACAATCTCGGGTTCCAATTCCAACCTATCTACGAGGTCACTAGATACGAAGGAATGGGAAGCCTCGGTATCGAACATTACTCAAAGAGGAACATCATAAATAGAAAGCATACCTTGAATAACGACACCCTTTTCCCTTCTGTGCCGCAGTTGGACCATTCGACGAAGAAGGAACAACGCTGATAGCATATGCTCTCATGATCTGCTTCTCTTTAGGAGGTTGTAGAAATTTATCCTTGAAGTGTCCCACTTGAAGCACCTCTTTTCCCTTGGCTTTGCTTGACAATCTTTGGCATAGTGACCCTTCTTGCCACAAATATAGCACTCTGTATCTTTCTTATTCTTCTTTTTCTGACCATCCTTGGTCTGATTTTGTTTCCTCTTATTCTGCAAATTATTCTAGCCTCCACTGCTTGCCTGCGGCTTTGGCTCCTCTATAGATGTAACAACACCCTCGGTTTTTGACTTAGGGTAAAGGCTCTCAGACCTCAATGCCTTTCCTGCAATAGATTTGAATGTCTCATCGATATGGTTTATGAGTCTTTCCCCCAAGTACTCATCTAGGCCAGTTATGAACTTCTCGTTCTTCTTCTCAACAATATCGATAAGGGACAATCCATATTTCGATAAGGTATCAAATTCAGTAATACACTCCAAGACTGCCCTACCATTCTGCCTAAGCTCCAAAAACTTTCTGAACAATTCTGATTTCTGAGCAGCTGGAATAAACTTATCACCGAATCGGATCTTAAATTGATTCCAAGTAACTTGATCCTCGGGAGTAGCCGCTTTGATAACATTCACCAATTCATTGCTCGTCCTTGAAGTTGACGCGATGCTAGCTGCCTCTTTATCGCATCATCGATTCCCAAATCCTCGAAGATGTGCTCACAACTATCAAGCCAATCTTGAACATCCGTAGCTGATTCTGTTCCATAGAACGGCTTCCCACCAAGACTACCATAATCATTGTAGATCTTGGCGAAATTGTCCCTAGGCACCTGCACTACTGCACCACCACCGTTAGCAGCATTAGGAGCTGCTCCCTGAACATCCCTAAGCATCTCCCTCATGAAGGTGGTAAACATCGTCCTCATATCAAGGGCATTCCTATCATTAGCCCCTGAACCCGTACTCCTCATATTTCAGCTCATCTTCAAATCTGTAAAGAAAAAACGATTAACCATGTCCTTAGTGGTGTCCATGCAGCGCGACTTCTTCCTTAGATATAACAGTAGTATATATATACATAGCTTTTGAAAACCAAAATATCACAAATACGCGCTCTCATATACGTATACTATCTCTCCCTAATGTCTTCCCTTAGGTTAACTACGCAACCTAGGCTCTGATACCAAGTGTGACAGCCCGCCTCGGACCAATCGACCTTTCCTCGAAGTGCACTGTGCTAATGCCCGACTAGCACGGGGTAGTCGTCAAAGGAAAAGGGTTTTGAAATTATGAATCATTAAAAGCCTGTAGTATATCTCACAGCGTATGGAATAAAATATAATAATAACATACTTGACATAAAACAGGCGAGACAGTGCAAAAGCTGAAAACTAAACCATCATAGCAGCGGAATCCAAAATACAACTTATGATCCAAACCATAATTATTACAACTTCAAAATACTGTCTCTAAAGCAAAATAGGAAAGGTACACTACTAATGCCCAAAGCAGTGACCAACAACAACACAGGGAGAATATATGTAAATAGTACGTAAAAGCCTCTTGCTCGTCTCCAGACAGCTACTCGCGCATAACCACCTAACCTGTCTCTAGTCTGCTCGTTTAGGAGCACCCAGAGTAATAAGAAATGACATAAAACTCTGGGTCAGACAAAATTCTGGTATGAGCGATAGCAGCAAAATAGAACAATAACAGGTATAAATAATCATACCTGAACCTGGACCTGCAACAAAAGAGTTAGCACAACAAGATGTGCAGTACTCTAAGGCAACACTAACATAAAGTGTAAAGTGAAAGTGCACATGTCATGGTGATAGCAAACATCAAGCATAGCAATCATTCTTCCATCTCTCACTCAGTGCGTAAAACATACGATATCCACCGCTTTGATCACCAAATCTATTGAGGCCATGACGGCAACTCCGTACAACTATTGCTATGACTATACTTCCCTGGTCTCTAGTCAATAGCCCTACCCAGTCTACACATCCCTAGCTCTAGGTTAAGGGCCAACCGGTCCACACTTCCCTAGCTCTGGTTCGTCCACATGCCCCCTCTCTTCAATGGTGAACCAAAGTTATGGATATCGATAACCCCTTTGCATATGTCCCGCAGCAAAGCCCAACTCTAAAAGTTAGCTCGTCAGTTCCCATCTGGATCTTGAGTAATAACTTCTCATTTGTACTTCCTTTGCATCTCGGATTTTGGTTGAATTGTAGTTAATCTTCATAAGAGTACACAATTATCGTCGCGTGACAGAAGTTTTGAATCTGGTTCGGTTTGGAGTCATCATCTTGGTTCGGGTCATGGTCCGGGTCCTCATCAGGGTCTGTTTGTGACTCGTGACCCACCTGGTTCATGACTACCCCCTCGATTCGTGACCACCCCCCCGGTTCATGAGACATACCCCTTTAGGAACCGATTTTCTGAAGTTTTTCCAGCAAGCTAATTTCGCCAAGTGACGACGTTTTCAACCAATCTAACCTTACTATGAAGTCACAAAACATACCAAATAACAGTAGTAACATGTAAAATCAACCAAAAGCACCAAAATATCAATCACATGAAATATTTTAGATCAAACATACCCAAAAAGCATGATTTTTCCCTTAATCCCCTTAAGCATGTTTTAACTGTAAGAGTAGCAAACTTAACCCAAATTAACCCAAATTTTCACCAGTGACATAAAATAATATTTTAGAATTTCTACATATTTTTCCATATTTTTCCGATGTGTAATTTCGCTAATTATCACTAATCACCCCTAATTAGCTATAATTAGCATATAAAAGTGCAAATCACTCACCCTAGCTACAAATGAAATTTTAGGTCTGAAACTTCACTGTTATGGCACGAATTCTAATGTATAGCAGCCGCTTTATCTCTGATTTGATGCTAATTTCCCTTGATTTGACGTAGTTTTGCTCAATTAGTGGTTAAAAAGCGATTAGGAAGCGTTTAGAATGAGATTTGGAAGATGGAAGCCATTGCTAGGGTTCAAGGAATGTTTGTGGAGGCTAGAAAACTGAAATGAAATGTTTTCCCAAACCCTTTTATCCTTCCCATAAAGCTAATCCCTAAATGGGTTATGAGCCTAGCTGCTAAATACCCTGTTAAGCCCAATTATGTTGTTTTTCATCATCCAAGCCTTATTTCAGCCATATCTCCCAAACGACAAGTCCATTTGATTAATGTGACCACTCTACAGAAAGGTAAACCATCATCCGAATCCAATGGAAGTGGTTTTAGGTCGAGTATCCTTACCAATCAAAAGTTATAGGCGAAATAAGATTTGCTAGAGGCAAAACGGTCATTTAAAATTCAGCAAAAATCATGAACATGGGAAATGACCCCAATAGCCGCTTCCCAAAGTTACACGACCATACGACTTCGTATGTGAATGAAACAAATATTCTACGATTCTCCGATGCGTAGAATGCGGGTTGTCACATATATTTCATAAAATCCCTTTTGTGTGTTACCCTTAAATTTTAGAATGATGTAACTAATGTTTTCCACGTTTTGGAACTAACATCCATGAAGAGCATGCATGTTGACAAGGAAAATACAATTGACATATAATGCACTCATGAGTTAATGCAAAAAACATATACGGAAGAATTTCAGGTGCAAGGGATATGGGAAAGAGACCATACTTCCAAGCAAGCTCAACATATTCCCACAAGGAGATCGGGGAAAACTTATGAGTCACTGAACAATTATGCCGTATATGTTGGCATCCTATAATTTTTTGTTACACATTGGCATGTTACGTTCTCTTCACCGAAGTATATGACTATATACTAGTAAGTCATGCTGATGTACTATTTAGAAATAACTGTTGTCAAGAATATATACTAGTAAGTCATGCTGATGTACTATTTAGAAACAACTATTGTCAATAATATTAGTCTAAGATATAGTTTGTGCACTTAAATGTTACTTTGCTAGTTTTCTTAGAAGCACAATGATTGAATACCTTCATTGCTTTAATCACACCAGAGATAAAGAGTTTGTATCTTGATTCTCCTTCAGAATATCTTCCTACAAATTTGAACCTTGTTCATCAAATTGTGAAGTCATATTCGTAGTGTGCGTGAAGGAAGCATTTGTATTCTAACCTCAAAAAGATTTATACATGCATCCGATGGTCCTCCATAAGGCAATAAATACTTTCCTGATAGTATACCCATTGCAATAGCACTGTATGCAATCAAACTGATTCTGCAAATCTTTGGGCGTTAAATATCAACAACAACAAGAATGTTTCAAGTTTCAGTGCACAAGTAAACAATTGAAAATATGAGTTCAAAAGGTATTTTTTTACAGCACATGCATATTTGCTTATATACAAATAGAATTCTACATAGCGACTAACATTCAATATTGTAACACAATAATAAAGTTTATGCATACAGTAAAAATGCATGCAGATTAATGAAAAACCAACATCATGTATTTCACGATGGCGGCACCTAGCTAGCCCAATATCAAAATTTCAACATAACAAGTTGTAGAAGTTCTGCAAATGTTTGTGTAAACGCTAGTACAAATTAAGCTAGTTTAGTTGCAATAAAAGAATTAAAAATAAAACGGGAAAAAATAGGGTTACCTGTAGAGTCAACATTTTATCCTCAATACAAGTATTTTTAGCAAGATGGCGGAATTTCATAACTCTATAAGGTGCCTCATTGCTTAAACTGGTGTATCTAATCTAGCAACATAATAATATTTTGGTATTAGAAATTTTCATACCAATATTATTGGACGGATAGGCAGTAATATACCTTACCAGTATCAATAGCACTTTCAAGAGCATGGAGTTGTTCCTCCATACCTACAGATGCATACTACCAACTAAGATCATATTATATTTCTCTAAATAGCTTAGATATCCAATATAACAAAAATATATGTGATGATTCAACTTAATTGAAATCAGTATGAACTAATTATGTATGTGTATAACATGGTCATGCCAATGGATTCGATAGGGGCCAATGTAATCGGTGGACATTCTCATTAGGTTGCTTGTCATGGAAATAGAAAATAAAGTTACCTCTCTTAATCCAAAATCAATACCATCCACCTCTACACTTATTCAACATGTACAATAGTCATCAAAAAAGAAAATATGGTTACCCCCTCATTTCTTTTAATTCTCGTCATTATTTTTATACTGTTAGCCTTAGTATCATCGACATTATCGAACTCAAACTTTATTTGCTTCAAAAACGACTCAACTCAAAAGCAATACTAAAGTAGCAGAAATTTTTCGATAGTTCTCCAACATTACCCAGTTGTAAAGAACCAACTGATGACTCGCTTAGCAAGGAATTGAATGTTAGCCTTATGTAAAAGGCAATGTAATGGAACGAACTCTAAATTTCATTGACATATTTGGAATAATCTCATCATCTATTGGGAAAATCAATGAAATCAATAAGCTAACAATTGTGGTATACCAAGATCTCACTGGTACAATTCCAATATCCATTGGAAACCTTAAGAATCTAACATATCTTGATATCTAACAAAATAATTTCCTTTTTGGTCACATACCTATATATATATATGTGTGTGTGCAAAATTTCTAGACTAGATTGCCTGGCTAATCCTTACCGCCTACATGGAAAACTAGTTACTATCTTGCTAGGCATTAACCAATTAACTGACCCCATTCATGCTTCTTTTCTAAGTAAATGAACCAAAAATGACACTATACTGAATTTGTCTATCAATGGAAATCACCGTACCAGTGTTATACCTGCATCTACTAGTAATATTGAACCTAACCAGTTTACTGATGCATCAACTTTGTTTGGAGAGAAAAGGAATTTTACATACATGACATTAAGCCACAACAGGCTAGCTTTGAATTTATCTAATGTCGAGTTTTCATCAATTCTTATGGGGCCCCGGTTGGACCATTACATAGTATATGGTTGCTTCCTTGTAACAACCCGTATTTTCAATAACCTGTAATGATGTAAATCGAGGCAGAATTTAATTCTAAAATCTGAATCAAGGGAAACGGGCTATACCATTACGTTCGTCTCGGAAAAATACGCGAAATAGAGTCCGAGTTTTCGAAAATCGGAGTCCGTATGACCCGATTAAGGCCCAACAAAGTTTTCATAAAATTCCAAAGCAAAAACAGATTTCAAATTCAAGTTTGAATTTGAAAATTTGGGCCAGTTTGGGCCAGGCGGGAGATCTCCCGCCAGAACACCCAAGTCGACAGCCCTGTCGACTTGGGAGTCGACTTGGTTGGACCCAAGTCGACAGCCCTGTCGACTTGGCTGTCGACTTGGTCCAGCTGGGCTGTTTAGCCTGGTGCACCATTTGGAGATTGTGTTGAGCTTGGGGGCCATATTCGGTTTTAAGGGCTAAGATTGCAACTAGGGTTTAATCCTATGGCCTAAAACACTTGCCTAATCTATAAATAAGACCCTAACCTAGCCCTAAATCATCATTATTCATTCTAGTAACTAAACTATGGCAAAATCAATCCTCTCATGGCCTCCACTCTCTTCATAAAATTCCTAAATAAATTTCTATGAGATTTTCCATGCATACAAGTGTTTTCAAGCTTGTATGAGCATCATTAGCTTGCATTCAAGTCAAGTTTCTATATTTGCATCATAAAGGAAGAGTTTTGATCATTTTGGCTCAAGGGTTTTGCTTGCATTTTGGGTTTAATTGATTTCATAAAGGCTTTGTCATATTTTTGTGACTTCTTAAGCATTGTAAGCCCTATTCTACTTTCATACTTAAACTCTAAAGTTAAATGTATGATATGCAAGTTTATCATGTTGTAATATGCAAGTTTATCATGTTGTAATATGCAAGTTTATATGCAAGTTTACTATGCTATGATATGCAAGTTTATCATGTTGTAATATGCAAGTTTATATGCAAGTATGTCATGTTATGATATACAAGTTTATATGCAAGTATGCCATGCTATGATATGCAAGTTCATCATGTCATGTTATGCAAGTTTACCATGTTATGCTATGCAAGTATGCCATGTTATGATATGCAAGTATGTTATGCAAGTTTGGGATGATCATCTTGTTCATGTTATCATGTTATGCAAGCTTATCTTGAGTATGTGAACATAAAGCTTCAAGCTTTATGCTAAAGGTTGCATTTTGGCAACATGTAAGTTATCATATCTCTTATGATAACTTGCATGTGAGGCTAAATGCGAACTTATGGCCATTTCTACATGTCATTTAGCACCATGTATCACCAATATGCTAAGTTTGGTTTTATGCATGCTTTTGGGGCCTAAAAATGTAATATGCAAGGGTATGAACACATGAACATTTCATATGCCACCATGTTAAACTTGTGGCTTCAATACCTTTATGTCATGATTATGCCAAGTTCCCTCTTTCTATCCTTTATGCGCTATTGCGATATGTAAGCGATGGGATTGCGTTTGGGGTTGGGTAAACTTAAAAGACATAAAAACATAAGCTTGGGAATTTACCTATTAAGTTAGGTCTACCCATTGGGAATTTACCTATTAAGTTAGGTCTACCCAATTGCTTGAAAATTTGTAACATGTTTTGGAAACATGATGGACATGACACTTAGAAAAGATAAGTGTGACCAACTCGAGGTTGGGTTGAGTTTGTAGCGTAAACCTACCCGGAACCGACCGGCTTAACTAGTTGCTACAAACAATAGGACCCAATGTGAGAAGTTGGCCATGTTGTACCTTGAACCCGAGGTTAGACCAAGTTGTGGTGTAAAGCTACCCGGAACCGACCGGCTTAACTAGTGACCACAACGAGGTCTAATGTGAGAGGTTAAGGCGCATTAAATTAATTAATGCCTCGTGATTAGGGTTAAGTCATGGTCCACTTAATACTTAACCAATTTGGGCTTGGTAGATTAATCAGGGTTAAGTCGTGAACTCATCGTTACACTTAACCGAGTTAATCCATGATTAGCAAGAGGGTTAAACCGTACTTAACTCACTAGAAAATCCTAGCAATGGGGGCCCACTCCGCAGTAATCCCCAAAAATTGGTATCATTAAGGCCCTAGGGACTAGGCTAGGGAGGGGGCACGATTACTGGGCTGGAGGTAAGCGACCAATAAACGACGGCCGGGTGGTACGCCGATGTAGTTCCGGACGGACTATGGTCGTGCACGTAGTCCGTATTTGGAGAAGTCACCCATGGGTACCAGTAGATCGAGACTGTGCACTCATGTTTATGGTGTCCAGGGGTTGGCACCCTAGGGCTTGATACACCCGAAGGGTGGACCCGGCACAGTTCGACTACAATTATGTTTGGGCCGTATTGACACCAACACGTGACGAGTTAGGCTTAGGGAGCCGATCGACTAGACCGTTTGGTTGAACCCAGTATTAGGGTCACTTCATGTTATTGGACCTCGTGTTAGGGTCACTTCATGTTATTGGACCTCGTGTTAGGGTCACTTCATGTTATTGGGCCAAGGGATCAATACTTGTTTATTCCAGTCATGTTAGTTTGCTAGTACACCTGTGGTGCAAAACCTTAAACCTGATTATGCGATGACACCTTATCTACCTTGTTAGTTAATCATCATGCTAGTACGTTGTTATCCTTATGATTATACCTGCTTCTCATGCCAGTTAACTTTATCAGTTTACATTGATTGTAGTAGGGCTTACTCAGTCTTTTTGACTGACCTGTTTTCTTTCGCCTCTTTTCTTCCGTCCCCCCCCAGGTTCTCAGGGAGGGAATATTGGAGCTTAGCTGGATTTCTGATCACTTGCTTGTGGGATCTTAGCTCATGTACGGTCTTGACATGAAGCTAGCTATGGTTATCATTAATTTTGGGGATAGTACTTATGTATTTTAGTTTTCAGTGATGTGGTTTTTATCTAGACTTGTTTATTTGGAAAGTTGACATTATGTTGTACCAGACTTGTTTTGAAATGGTTTGAAATCTTCCGCTGTTTTATCTATGTTATTTACTCTGTTTACATATATACATATGTTCTTGTTCTGCCTTGATATATCATTATGCATGTTTACCTGATTCAAACGCCCCTCCAAAGTCAGAGTGCTTGCAAGAGCCACCCTGGCGGAGGTGGGGTGTTACATTCCTAGAACAAACAAAAGATTTGGTTAAACCATATTTTTACATGCAAATGATAACTGATCGTTCAGGGCATTACAAGGGAATTAACGGAGTTACCAAGACTATAGGAATCCAATGATAACATTTACAATTTTTTTGGGGAAACACCACAAAAATGATGAAACAATTATCATACTTATTGGACATAGATTAACCCTAAAGGGGGGTGAATAGGGTTTATTGGATTTTTACGCGATATTAAAAATTATCACAAGACAGATTATAACAGAGGAAATAAATGCAGAACGTAAATAACAAAGATTTTACCTAGCTTCGGCAAATCCTTCCTACTGCTGCATTCCCAAGATTTCTACTAGGTATTACAACAGATCCCGCTTACAAAACCACGAAAACTTTCAAACCTTGCTCTTGTTTTAATCCTATGCTCAAAACCCTAGACTGGTCTTTATACCCAAGATCAGATTTTCCTCGAATTACAAACCCATAACCCATAAACCCTAACTATAAATCCTATAGCTAGTAAACCCTACTTTTACAGACAAACTAGAAAAATCTAGTTTTACAGATAAACTAGAAAACTGATAGAAAAATACAATTGAAGAATAAAAAAAACAATAAAATAAATGTAAAACCCCCCTTATAACAAAATATATAACCGACCCCTTTTATTTCCTTTGTAAAAGCTTTGTCTTCATAATGTCGTCCGATCTGAAAGATTTGGGGTTTCAATGTTCTCCCCAAATCACGATTTCTGGAAATTTAAAGAAATCATTCCTCTGATGCTTTGATTCTTTTTGATGCTCTTGATCAGTGATGTGGGCTCTCGATCGAAAACGTGAGTTCTCTGGATTTATTTTTCTTCCGAATTGTTGATTCTTGGTTTTCGATAGATCGCCTATGATGAAAAGGTGTAGTATTTACAGGATTTTAAATCCTAAATACATTCTCTGATTTCACTTATATGATTAGTCTGAATGTTGTGTGAATGTTGCCAAATTTATGCTCTGCTGTGATTTTCTGAAATCAAATTTTTGTCATGAGCCCTTGGTTGATTTCTGCAATGTTTTGAATTGTTTCCTTTCTTAAAAAACATTGCAAATTTCTGGAAATCTTGATTTGATTTCTTGCCAAATTGAAGAACTTGCCTATATTTTTTGTTTGCTCGTTATACACAGCAAATTTTCTTGCTTTGGTTTCTTTTTGCAATTATTGAAACACTTGCCATATTCTTGCTTTGAGTATACACAGTATTTAAAAAATTAGCTTGCCATATATGTTGATTGCATTTGAAATTTCCCTATTTAAAACTTGCTGCACCATGCTTATATAGGTTTTTACATTTGCATATAAATATTTATGTTGCACTTGTCTTGGTTGCATGCATCTGCATGATGTTCACTTGTCACATAAAAGCTTTGCCATATATATATATATATATATATATATATATATATATACACACACAACATATTGAATATGTCACCAACTTTGAATTATCTGCATGATTCAATATGCTATACATGCTTATCAACCAGTTTCTGCTATGTTTGTGCACCTGATTGCACCATGCTTGAAACTTGCTTTCTGACTTGTTCATTGTTGTACCATTTTCTTACTCGGCTTGTATGCTTGCACCTTTCTTTTAAACACCATGTACATTTCATTTTGTACTTGCTCCTTGAATCATCCCTTGATTGTGTATGCACTCGACCATATGTGTGCACTTGAACTTGTATGATATCTGGACAATGCACTTATTTATTGTGTTGTTTGGCTTTTGACACTTGACCACCTAAATTTTACTTGAATGGATTTGTACTATTTGCTCTGTTTGTGTTACTTCTAGGTCTTGGTTCTTGAGAATGTTTTGTATACATCGCCTGAAATTTGTGAACATGCTTTGGTTGACTTGATGCAATTTTCCATTTCAGTTGTACACTTTAGTACTTGATCATTTTTGTTATGCAGCCATGTCTTGTGCTCGAACCTGCTTGTGCACTTGAGCAGTACTTCTGTTCTTGAAATCTGGACCTGATTCTTGTATTGACATTACTTCCATATGTCCTTGATCATCATGTCTGGCCTTTGGTTGCTGTTTCGACCATGATGGATTGAGACATGACCCAGCTTTGAGCTTTGTCTTGATCCATGTATACTAACCTTATTATTTTGTACTTGACATACTTGCTGTGTCCATGCTTTTTCAATTTGATATATGACCTTGCTTTCTCTAACCATTGAACTTGAACCATGTTCCTGAACACATGCACGTAATTGAATTGTGGTCTTTGGACTTATGCACGCTTATTACATACATGTGTATATATATATATAGTTTTGTATATGTGTGTGTTGTTCCATTTGCAATTGCCATGTCTTGCTGCACCAATTTGTTGAGATTGTATTCGGGTTTGATGCACCCAAATGCATGACTTGACTATGTTGGCCTGAAATGCTATTGCATGATCAAACGGCGGCCACGCCAATGTGTACATTTGCTTGCGCTGTCTTGTTGTATATGTTGTGCCACTTGAATATGTTGAGCTTGTTGTTTTGTTGCACTCTGTAGCCGTTTTGATTTTGTTGAACCATTGTTTCTTCTATATATATACATATATATATACACACACACACAGAGATGTATATATATGTATATGTGTTTGTGTCTGCTTTGAATTTCTTGATTCATACCCACTCACTGATATTTGACCGTATTGCCCCTGCACAGAAAAATGTGTGTATATGCATACACGTATGTGTATACATGTATTGTTCATAGGTCTTTTATATATGTGAGCACTAGAGGATTTGTCTAGCTACCTTGTGGTATTTACAGTGAATCACTATGAATATCACAAGCCTTGTAGACACATATGGAAACATATACAAATCAGATCAAGTCATGAAAAATGATGAGAAACACATCAAAAATCCGAGGCAAATAAATTTTAAAGTAAAATTATATATGCTAGAATTTAAAAGTATTTTAGTTCTATTTTATTCTGTGTATGTTCCTGTGACAGGTAAGTAGAAGACTGGACATGCAGTGAAGCAGTGAAGATAAGTATTGAGTGTTAGTGAGTATAAGAAAATCTATAGCTGAGTGATAGAGAGAAATGTAGCGAGGCAACAGTGTATATGAATGAGTGACTGTATAACTGAGTGTTGTAGTGAGGACATGTAACAAATGAAATTGAATTTGAAATCGAATGATTGTATTACAGTGAGATGTACAAATAGTGGAGTTATAAATTTGTACTTTTCAAATGTAGAAATAAATATTATATTTAAATAAAATATTGTTTGAATATTTAAACTCTTGTAAAGTAGTATTCTGTTTAAATATAAATATTTAATTATATTTGTGATGTAGTGGAATAGTACAATAGAAAACACATTTATATTATTATATGTTTGTTTGTTATCATCAAACAAAAATCATAGAACTGTTATATACAACAATCTCCCCTTTTTGATGATCAAACATATAATAAGATTTTGAATATAATAAATGTGTTTGACAGTGAGTTGTTGAACTCCCCCCTATATTTATGCTCCCCCTACAACAAAACTCCCCCTAGATATGTGCATGAGTGAAAAGAAAAAATTACAATTGAAACTTCTATATTAAAATATTCAAGGAATATTCACTCATCGATCAAAATCTTAACCCATTCTCCCCCTTTTGTTATCATCAAAAGGGTACAAAAAATAAAAATAGTGATGAAAAAATTGACTAGAAATATAAAATCACTTAAGAGAGAGAGTATTCATCATAAATGTCATTCAATCAAACAAAAATCATAATATTCTAAGAACTAGATGCAAATTTCACATTCTGGAATGACGAATTTAAGATGAAATTTAAAGAAACGAAGAGAGTTTTAAAACAAACGATTTCCAATTATTTTCAATTTTTTTAAAAAATGAGCACAAAACAGTGATGAATTTGGACTGCGGTTATATATTCAAATTAAGTGACGCAATTAAATAATCTCAAATCTCAGTAGCTATCAATCAACAAATCATTATATATCATAAAATATTAACACTTTTCACAAATTAAAAAATGGATTGATAGGCTGGTTTTTACACACCAAGGAGAAATTCATATTTTTTTCATCTATATCAAATTATTTTCCTTTTCTTTTCATTTAGGAGGACACTGACCACGCATAACCAGATCTTGGATTTTTAAATGAGGTTGGTTGCAACTTAAATTATAAGTAATCTCTTAACAACGCATGACCAGATCTTGGCTTTTTAAATGAGGTTAGAGAAACACTTATGTATGTTATATATTTATCATTTTCCCTTTTAAAAAAATCCTCAATATATAAAACCAAAATGGATGATAGAAATATGGTAGGTACAAAAATGATTATGAAAAAAATTTCTAAATTAATCACATTATAAAATATGCTTAACTGTACAGGGATTCTTTGAAATTTTTTATTTATCTCTTTTTCTGAAAAATAATACAGTTACATTTCCATCACAAATTTTGAAGCAGTATATTCATTAATATTTAAAAAGAAAAAACTAAACTCTCCATATTAATATAAAATCATGATGGATGACAAAAGGATGATAGTAAAAAAAGATGGCCATGAAATAAACTGCAATTCAAAGATATTATAAAAACTATTCAAAACATCATGAAAATTTAAATAAAAATTTCCTTTTGTTGTGAAATATACTATAGTCACAACTCATCACAATTTCAAAATTATGATAATAATTTTGATGAGTTCTAAATATAGTTCAATTTTGGTTATTGATTTCAATTTCTGAATAAATAATCAATAAATGATTTTAAAATTGAAAATCAATTACAAGAGGTATTTAGAAGGATCTATACAAAAGATGAGAAACATTTTAAGAACAACTGAAACAGTTGAATAAGAAAATTTTCAAACACTTCTAGAACTGATAACACTTGTTATTGTTGGAGAATGGAGTTACAACAACCTTATTTCAATTATCATTATTAATTGATTATAAAATATATACTAACATCTCTATCTAGAATATATATATTAAGGATTTTTACATAGGACTTAAATACTGAAGACTATGCAGTTTTAGAGTTCCAAGGGATTCAGAATTCAAGAGAGATTCAAGACTCATGAGATTAAGTTTTCGAGAGTTCAAGACAAATATAGTAATAGAGTCTAGTTTATATGTAAGACTCTGAATAGCACTCTAGGTTCAAATTCTATTTTTCAAATTTCAATTTCTGATTTTCAAAATTCAAATTCTAATTTCAAATTGTTTTTTTTATCTTATGTGTAATTTCAAATATAAGTTTTAAGTTTATATAAGTTTATATAGTTATATATAATTTTATAGTTTTAAACCTTATAATTTTATAAATATGTTTATATAATATATTATTATTTTTTCATATGATTTTACACTTTAGAATAATCACTTATATCACTAAGTTTTAATTTAAGAATTTCCAGAATAATATATATATACATATATATATATATATTTAAACAGTTGAAAAAGTTCAAAATTCAAATTTTCAACATACATTGGAGCCTATGTTGACATACAACTGTCAGAAATTCAATTTTCAAAGGAAGTGTCTTTTCACTATTTGTAACGTTCCAGAAATGTTGCAACCTTTCAAATCTTATAAATAAGAGTTGATTTTGAATTTTTCGGTATATCTTCTTCTCCATCTTCACCCCTCTTCATCCCACCATTAATATTTCATCTTTTATTGATTTCTGCACTTCTACTTTGTCGATTTCTACTCTAATTATATAAAACTTTTTCTGTTCTCACTTTCTATCCATTACTCTCTGAATTCAAGTGCTATTCAAGAGTTATAAGGCTGCTGTAACCATTTGGGAAGCATTTAGGAAAGGGTGTGTTCCTTGTAGCCCTGAAATCAAGGAAAGTGAGCGGTGTTAACATTGTAGCCGTAGAATCATGAGTGTTTGGAAGCGGTGTTAACCTTGTAGCTGTGAAATCAAGGGGATTGTACTTGGATATTGATAATAATAAAACTCTGCGCAATCCAGCGTTTCATGGGATTGGACATAGGACTAATCCGAACCAGTATAAAATCCGGTGTGTTCTTTCCTTTTCTGCATTTTATATTTATCTGTTTCTGTGTTTGTGTTTGATTCTGTGTCTGTGATTATCTCTGTTGTGCTTAATTCATATAGTAGATCATATATGTTTAAGTTTTTCATAAATTCTTTGTAAACACTATTCACCCCCTATAGTGTTAGTCTTGCCTTAAGATTCGCATGATGCGTTCCCTAACAATTGGTATAGGAGCATAGGTTTTCAAAAAGTTTACAATATGATTTTTGAAAATATTACATGGAAACCAACACTGGTAATAATAGTTCTTTTGTAGAGCGTCAGACCACTGCTAGGCCGCCACTGTTTAATGGCAGTAATTATTCATATTGGTCGTGTAGATGAAAATATATTTACAATAAGTAGGATTAGACATATGGAATAGTACACAGACTGAATATGTCGAATCCACTACTAATTTTGCACAATGGACTAATGAACAAAAGGCTGCTGCACAAAGCAATTCTAAAGCCATGAATATGTTGTTCTGTTCATTAGATAGAAATCAGTTTAATAGAGTGTTAGTTTGTAATCTGCTTGTGAAATATGGAGAACTTTAAAAGTCACTCATAAAGGAAACAATGAAGATAAACAGACAAAGATATCAATGCTAATTAATCAGTTTGAGTCACTCAAATTGGACAAGAATGAATCTATCTCCGATATATATTGCAGTTTCCAAGAGATCCTGCATTCATCAATAGCATTGGAAAAAACTTATTCATAAGAAGACCAAGTCAGAAAAATACTAAGTTTATTGACTCCAGAACGGGATCAGAAAACTTTGGCAATCGAAGAAGCCAATAATGTCGGCGAAATGAAGATTGAGGAGTTAATAGGGAATTCGATGTCGTTTGAAGTCCAATTACAGAAAAGAAAGGAAAATTAGCCCATTAAAAAAAATTAATGCATTCAAAGCGAAAATAAATGGTTCTGACTCAAGCAGTGAAGACGATGAAGAAATTTTCTTAACGATAAGAAATTTTAGAAAATTCTTGAGACACAAACGGAGAAATAATTTTATAAAAAATAATCATGGAAGTTCGGGAAGAAATGATGATCGATGCTATAACAACAACAAACCAGGCCATATTAAAAGAATGTGTCCATATCCAGATAAATCAAATCAATGGATGGGCAATAGTAATTCGTCAAAGAAAAAAAAGAGGGCATACACAACAAATAATAATAATAATAATAAATTTGAATTTTGAAATTCAAAATAATAATAATAAAATAATAAATAGTAAAATAATAAAATAAAATTTGAATGTTTACTGGAATTAATATTATTTTAGGCCATAATAAAATCTGAAAATAAATTGATAATATAATAAAACCAAAGAAGTCTAAACAACATGTCCTTTGAAAATCCGCATGTATGTCGACATACATAAATGGTCATGTCTACATAGAGACCAGAAAATGAAATTCAAATTTTGAATTTCAAAAGATTAAACTTTCAAACTTCCATCCAACTTTTCACCAACTCCCAAGATCCGAAAAGGTGTCATTGATTTTAGAAAAGTTGTGCCCACGCAATCTCTATTTATATATCTATTCAATCTTATTCTCTCTACCTTTCATTCAAAAATTCAAACAACTCTCTTCATATCTATACTCTTCAAAAACTCTCTAATGGATTCCACTAACACTTCTCAAACAATAAGATTATCCCCATCAAAGGATATCTCTACAATGATAGAGAAGAAATCAACACCTATGTTGACTACATAGAAAATGCAAAAGTCAATATGGGAGCTTTCGCCATCCTTGGAGATTTTCCATCTTACGATCTTCCTTCTCTTTACAATCATAATGAAGTCTTAAGCTTGATTGACACTTGGGATAACAATGAAGTATGTTACCCTAAACTCATCAAAATGTTCTATGCAAACCTTAATCGTGGCTTTTACGAAGGAGAAGAAAATCAAATATGGAGTAGCATAAAAGGCACTCAAATCATTATAGATCGTGAAATATTAGGTATTATCTTGAATTGCAAGAGTATGGGCACAAAATTTTCGGAATTCGAAATCGATGAAACAGATTTGGAAACCTTTCATCACATATTTGAAAGCGATTGAAACGACCCGAAATCCCCATCCGGCCTAGACCGAACGAGAAGGCGGACCGCGTGAGAACACGACGCATCAGAACACAAACATGAGAAAAATTCATTGCTATTACAACAATTTATATCAGAGTACAAATAAATAGTTTACAAAGGAAAAATATCAAAGATTTAAATTACATTTAAATACATAAACATAATGCATAGCGGAAAACATCAACCTCCACAAATGAAAGAAATACACGGATACAAAGCATTCCGAATATAGAACCAGTTGTAATCCAGGATCCCGTGAAAAGAAATATATGTGAAAACCAAAACTACTAGCTGCCCATGTGAAAAATATAGGCACCTAGAGTTTAGGTGGGAAACAATAAACTCCGAGTCAGTCATGGGACTAGTGTGAGAACTAAAACAGTTATTAACTTTATTTTAAAGTTGGGTAAATCAAGGGACCACGCCGTATAACACGGAACGTGGTTTTTTCCCAAGAATACCACAAAACAAACAATGCAATGCTAAAAAAGGAAAAATGAAGCCATTATATGACTCAGGTCCCATCACACAATGCAAACGCAAACCAGAGGATAGAGTTTTACCTTATAATGGACAAAAATGCTTGGTACGTGAAATTTTATCTTTTATTATTATTATAAATGAAGAATCAACTTCAAATGTAAATGTATCAATCATAGACAACATAGTACCCCATCCTACTATGTCGCCATATAGGTTTACAACAAAAACCGAAAATTCGCGTATTGGAAATTGGATTTCTGTCATAATTCAAGGCAAGGGATGGACTCTTGATCGATTCAGATCACCTCTAGCAAGATGACCCAGGATTCAGACTTTGGTGAGACCTTGGATCCTACAGGGTCGGTCCTCTCTTACTTTTGAGGATTGGTTATTCTTGAACAATATGTTTCCCGGTCTTATCAGACCTCCAAAATGGTAGTACGTCGACCAATATAGAGCCATTGGAGAGTCATATCAAATCCGAGGTGCCTCGCTATCCATCATCCACATATGTAAAAATGTTTGGGCTCCATACTAGGACACCAATTCTGGCTAGAAAGAAAAGTATGCACTCCCTGCATCCCTTATCCTATTTTAGACTCATACTGAAGTGTGAGGCTCGCGAATTAACACTATACGCAAAGATGTACTAATTAAAGTCGTGCTTTGATCATCAACCACAAGACCTTGCTTTTCAACAAAAGCCTTGATCATTGCATCTAAGCATGTCACATTATCAATCCATACCATACCATTGATTTCCACCAATATATAACCTCTAAGCTCGTATGTCTCAGAGAAGGGTGATAAGAAAGAGAATAAATGCTTCGCCACCAAACAGATACATATTCAGCAGAGATCAGCGAATATAGCACATAATACAATGTCATACATACAATCCATTTACAAGTTCATTCTGGGTCTGAACAAAACCGGAGGCACCTTATTCTTCGTCCCATATGTCCAATACAGGAGAAAGGTCCTCACATATCCAGTCGATCTCCAAGTACGTCTGGACGATCACCACTTTGATGTGAAGATCTCCGGTTTCAACCACCGTCTTCATCGTCGACTTTTAATTGTCATATTAGTTATTCAGAATGGGTTAAACCCGGTCTTTCCGAATAACTCACGTGTCTTATAATCAAGTGCTATAATAACACATCATACGCCTCATTCCAATCTAGAATATTCTTTTATCCAAATATTCATTACATTAGGAATCATTCCCATAAATCTTATCAAAGATTTTATTCATTTAAACCTCTTCTTTAAATCTTTCTTTAAAAACCATTGCAAAAGATTTAGTATTATCCTTTAAAAATCTTAAACCAAATTAAGGTTTATCAAACTAGTCGGGATTACAAGCCTTACCGAAGTAATCATTTTTTCCAATCCTAACCTAATCATTCCATGGAGCAAAACTGGTAGTACTTCATATCCAACACCCACTGTGTTGTCCGTAAATTTAATTACCATTTCCTGTTTCAAATATAATTAAAGATTTAACCATCGCATGGAGTAAAACTGGTGGTACTCCATTCTCGATCATTTCTTGAATTCGGTAAATTTAATTACCTCATTCACATTCCAATCTAATTAAAGATTCATTAAAACTCCAACTTGGTTTTAATCTGTAAAATCATTACTTAATGATTATTAAACTTTAAGAAATTAATTTTGTCTTTAACTGGGTTAAAGAGCCAATGTCATTTAAAACAAAGTTCACGACAAACCCAAAATCCTCTTACATCAAAATGGAATCTTCACGGAAATCTAATCTGTATATAGTTGATATAAATTTCCGTATCAAACTAATACAATAAATGGAATAACGACAAAGTCTTTTAAATTCCATAAATAGTAACGACCTTCCTTAACAGAAGCTTATCTCGATTATTAGTAAATCGAATTCCACTCAATTCCAATTTAATGTATTAAATTGGAAAACTTTACTTTGGAAAATTTCCATCAAATATTAATAAAAAGATTTCTAAATTCCAAATCATTTCTTCATGTTAATTGGGTTTTAAGAACAAATGGTATTTAAAACATCATTCACAAGGAACCCAAAATCAACTTCCATTTAATTCCAATTATATGTATTAATTAGAAAACTTCATTAATCTTAATTAAAAGATTTATTCCTTTCTCAACTGGGTTTAAGAATAGTATTATTAAAGATACCATTCATTACAAACCCAAAATCCAATTTGATATTAAATACAAGGCTCTGAATAGAAATTATATCGACTTATATTCAATATCAAATTCTGAAACTAACAGATATCGTATCGGGAATAACGATATCTGTATCTTCCAAATTCATCAACAACAACCATATAATCACGGAATCCAATATCTAAATATTCCGAAGATTATTTCCATTCAAATCATTTCCAATTTATGCATTGGAAATTCTGATTATATTAAAACCATAAGATTCTTTCAGTTCTTTACTCAATTGATAAACAACTCATTCAAATGAAAATATATTTTATCTTTACAAACTTGGAATATTTCATCCAAAATCATTTCAAATCATTTATTATGATTTTACATGATTTATTCATATTTTTAATAATTTTAATAAGGCCCTTACAGTCGGTTTCCAATATCGGCCACTGAACTGCATCCATAACAACCTTTTTCAAAACTGATTTGGACATATCTGAAAGTCTAACCGTTAGATTTCAAATCTCTTATCATCATTTGAAAGGTATTTTCAATGCGAACCCAATGGTTCCGGTTTCAGGAGAATCCGATGGTCGAATCTTCCATTACGTCAATTCGAAGTTCATGGTCGAAATTCGCGAACGGTCGCTGCGCGACACGTTCTGTTCTAGCCATTTAAATATATATAATATATTACGTCGATTTCCATTTAAACCGTATTTTATAAAACATTTATTAATTCGTTTTAAAAACGATTCCGACTTCCATTTTAATTTTAAATCAAAACTGAATATTCCATCTCATAATAATATTAAAATGATAATATTTTCAAAATATGTGATTTTGAAATCAAACTTTTCGATATTCATTATAAAAATGAGTAAAATTGACAGAAAATTCCATTCAAGTTAAAATGGTGTATATTTACTTTACTCGGCTTCATATTCATTTCAGTAATGAATATTTCAATATTTCGTATCCATCCAAAATCGGACATCAAAATCATATTTTGATTCTTACTGAATATTATTTTAAAATATTCGTTATTTCTGAATTGGAATTAGACTCAATTAGTTACCATTTAATTTTGTTTATATGGTTTCCATACATCCCATGTATTCAAAAATAGTGATAAACAATTATTATACATTTTATTCACATCCAGAGTGCAATTTACAACTGTATAAGCATTAAATAATTAAATAATGCTTATCACAGTCTGTTAATCAATCAGTTGACATACAATTAAATTCAAGGGAGATGTGAATCAATTATCATCCCCAGACCCGTGTGGGGTTTTCAACCGTCAATAAATAATTAGGCGATGTGTAAAATTATTGTCCCAATACCTGTGTGGCGTTTACATCTCAGTCCATGTGAACCTAATTCATAATATAAACTTTTTATTTATAATCACAATTTAGTAATGATAACATTAAAACTATAAACAACCATCGATCACCAAACAAATTTTGCAGTCACAGGCAATCAACATATATTCAGTTATAAAAATAATTAACTGTACAAATGTAACGACCCAGAAAATCTGAACCAATTTAAAAATTTTAAATTGGCTAAAATAATGGATTTTAAATATTTAAAATAAATATTTTAAATAATGGCGATGAAAACTGAGTTGAATCGACATTTGAAAACGAATATAATTAATTATAATTATATATAGAATTGAAAATAGTGCGGTAGTTCGATAATTCGATTTCAAACTTCAATTGAATATACCGGGTGCAAAACAATCCGGATTTTAGTGAAACCAAAAATAATGGAATCTAATTGGTAATATCTTTCTAACGAATCCGACCAATCGAAATTTGATAGCGGGAATCAAAAGATATGTCCAGTTGAAAATTCTGAATAGTCGCTATAGAATTCAGGCCCTTAAAAATGGACATTTTGCAAATGACCTCGGAATTCGACGAAACCACTTTTGTTGGGTCCGGGATGTCAAACTATTGCTAGGTTTCGAATTTCATAATTTTTCGAATCAATATGTGAGCGTGGCAAAGGAAAACGCGTTTGACCAGTTTCTGTTGAATTTAATCGACTGGAAATTGGCCATTTTTCAAACGGTCTCAGAATTCGATGAAACTAGTTTTGTTAGGACCGTATCGTCAATACGAAACTAGAAAATATTTTTCTGAAATTTTTCTAGTTAATATGTGACCCCGGTAATTTGAAATGTACGTTTAAAATTCAATATAAGGATTTAAATGTAAATTCAACGGAAACTGATTGTAACGATCAAACTAGCTTACGATACATATCCCATTGTGTTCGGAATGGGGGTAAAACGCTATGGACGACAGGCGGTAGGCCTCGTTTCGAGGTCGTATGTAAAAGTCAACCTTTTTACCAAAATTAAATAATTAATTAATAAAAAAATATATATTATTTTAATTTTCTCCACCCTTTTTCTTCTTCATTGGCCCCCCCGATTCATTATTCAGAAAAAAAAAAGAGAAAACCTAAATCAATCGAGCCGCCGCCCCCCCTCGAGACATCGTCGAAGCCCTCGAACACCCTGCCGCCTCGTCTCGAAGTCGCGACGCAATCGAAGCAGCACCCCGCCCTCATCTCGAAGCCGACAACCCAGCGAACATCACCTCGAAGCCGCCGCGACACCTCCGAACGCCACCAACGAGCCGCCGACGCCCTCTTCTTCCCTCCACTTCGAAATCTACGGTGAGCTTTTAGTTATTTTATTTTTATTTTTATTTTTGTTTTATAAAAACTGATTTATAAAATGATTTATAAACTAAAAACTGTATTTTTAAAGAAATTTAAAAACTGATTTTTTTAGGTTTCAAAAACTGATTTTTTTAAAAGATTTAAGAACTGAATTTTTTA
The DNA here is from genome assembly GCA_030737875.1 of Allium sativum. NCBI lineage: Eukaryota > Viridiplantae > Streptophyta > Magnoliopsida > Asparagales > Amaryllidaceae > Allium > Allium sativum. Next base: position 784,194,015 of record CM060916.1, on the reverse strand, counting down.
AGAATATTAAAAACTGTTTTTTTAAGATGCATAAACTGATTTTTAAAAGAACATAAAAACTGATTTTAATTAGATTTATAAACTGATTTTAAATGCAAAGAAAAACTGTTTTTTTTATAAAAATAAAAACTGATTTTGTTTTAAAAATAAAAACTGATTTTGTTTTAAAAATAAAAACTGATTTTGTTTTAAAAAGAAAAACTGATTTTGTTTTAAAAATAAAAACTGATTTTGTTTTAAAAAGAAAAACTGATTTTGTTTTAAAAATAAAAACTGATTTTGTTTTAAAAAGAAAAACTGATTTTGTTTTAAAAGAAAAACTGATTTTGTTTTAAAAGTAAAAACTGATTTTGTTTAAAAGTAAAAACTAATTTTAGTTTAAAAGTAAAAACTTTAAATAGGAAAAAGGTTTAATCTTTAAAGAGAAAAAGGATTTGAACTTTAAGAAGTAAAAATCAGATTTTTAGATATTGAAAGTCGAAGTAAAAATCATATTTTTATATATTGAATAGCATCGTAAAAATTGGATTTTTACATATGTAGAGAATACGGGTGAAAGCGACAAAAAGGCGAAGATTTCTCTAAAGGAAGTGTCGTGCAGTTGGATAGCTATTGGTGAGATTTCTGATTTAAAAATTATATATATGTGTGAAAATAAAAGTGAATTGCTATATATATATATATATATATATATATATATATATATATACGCCCCTCGTCCACAAACCATGGACGATATTTATTGGTTGAAATTGTTGTGAAAATTGATTGATAGCGAATGATTGTTTGGGATTGTTTGTGATTGATATTGGTTGATTGCGGTTGAAAAATACCCGTTTGTGGTTGAAAAATATTTGGTTGAAACCACATAGGATTAGTTGTGGAAATGAAATAAATATATACATGCCGCCTGCGTGCGAACTAGATGCATGATCCCCATTGTCAAAAACCGCGAGGTTTTAAGGTAGAGCGAGGAGCCGTACTAGGGACGGTGCCGGTTTAACTACCCTGCCGTTATGCTGCCGAAATTTTGAATAATATTCGTATGTTTGAATTATTTCCATCTGCTTAAACTATATTTATTCATTGTATAGAAAACATTCATGTGTTGAATTGATATTCATTCGTTGTTTAGAAATTCATGTGTTGAATGGTATTCATATTTTGAAATAAATTGTTCGATAATAAAAATCACATTTTTATCTATATATAGAAACTATAGAAAACATTCATGTGTTGAATTGATATTCATTCGTTGTTTAGAAATTCATGTGTTGAATGGTATTCATATTTTGAAATAAATTGTTCGATAATAAAAATCACATTTTTATCTATATATAGAAACTATAGAAAACATTCATGTGTTGAATTGATATTCATTCGTTGTTTAGAAATTCATGTGTTGAATGGTATTCATATTTTGAAATAAATTGTTCGATAATAAAAATCACATTTTTATCTATATATAGAAACTATAGAAAACATTCATGTGTTGAATTGATATTCATTCGTTGTTTAGAAATTCATGTGTTGAATGGTATTCATATTTTGAAATAAATTGTTCGATAATAAAAATCACATTTTTATCTATATATAGAAACTATAGAAAACATTCATGTGTTGAATTGATATTCATTCGTTGTTTAGAAATTCATGTGTTGAATGGTATTCATATTTTGAAATAAATTGTTTGATAATAAAAAATCGCCTTTTATCGACTATATGAACTGTGTAAAATAATCTCGTTTTAAAAAAAGAAATTGTTTTATGATAAAAATCCTATTTTGTCACCTATATGAACTATATAGAAAAATAGTGTTTTGAAATGAATTGTTTTACAATAAAAATCACATTTTTATTGTATGCATAAATCGTTGAAATGTGAAGTGTTAAGAATAGCCACTTGTTCAAAATAAACATATATGAGTTGAAATATTCATTAATTAGCTAATGAAATGATTTGCACCTATTTATGTAACATTAGAATGAATGGAGTTTTTAAACCAAATAGAAATCAAATATGAAGTCGAATAGAAATTGATAAATGATAAGAACTGTATATATATGTACATGCAATATTCATTGAACAGGTTATAGCAAAGGGGCTAGAGAAGAGGAATAAAATTTTTTGCCCGACAAATAGGTACACATTTACTGATTTGTTTGGGTGATGATTTTGAGCCTGTTGGCTAGCCGCTTGGCTTCTTCTTTTTCTTTTTGAGATTAGAAGGACCGGGAACGCTATTTGCGATTTCCCGATGCTCCCGGTGCAGGGGAGGTTATGGCGAAATTTTTCCAAAATTTAAGGCGTTAGAAAAATATTTGAAGTGAAAACGATATTGAAATTGTTGAATGAACTATATTTATATAAATATATAAATATAAATAGAATTAAAACGAAACGAGGCCGTGCAGTTCGTATTTCGAAACCGTGATTTCAAACGACTAGTACGGGAGATCCGACCGTTGGATTTTCCCGAAACCTCAACCGTCGGGTTCGCCTTGGAATAATCTTTCCAACGGCACCAACCTTGTAAAAATCCAACGGTTGGATTGTCTGGAATGTTTAATTATATATTAAATCGAATAACGACGCTGCAGTTCGTATTTTGAAATCGAAACTTCAAACGATTGTACCGGGAGATCCGACCGTCGGATTTTCCCGAAACTGGAACCGTTGGATTCGTTTTGAAAAGACCTTTCTAATGAAGTAAATTTTGTGAAGATCCAACGGTTAGATTTTCAGATATGTGTAAATCAAATCTGAAGAAAAACAGCGCCACGGCCGCTTTATGGCCCGAAGCGTCGTTTTGAATATATGGGCTATTTTAAAATAAATAAAAATAGCGATAAATCGTCATAAAATATTATAAACGATATGGAATGGAAATAAACGGAATTTGCTTGATTTATGTGGCTTTTGATGGTTGAATGTGTTTGGTGTGAAAATTACATTAAGGAACAATATTGGTGTTGTCGAATAATTTAACCATTTAAATAAATTGATTTGAAATTCTAAATATACGTGAATTATTTGAAAAAGCCGAGTTAATTCTCATTTCAAATAATTGATCGACGATTGAAAGTCGAAGATGAAGACGATGGTCGAAGACCGGAGATCTTCACCTCGTTTGGACGGTAACCGAGGTCCTGATTGGGAGGCATCCCGAAATATGGATAATGAGTGGTGATCGTCCAGACGTACGTGGTGATCGATGGGTTTGCGAGGTATTTAGTGCCTCCGGTTTCGTTCAGACCCAGAACGGACTTGTAAATGGACTGTGTGTCTGACATAGGATTTATTCTGTGTGGCATGCTAAGATGCAGTGATCAGGGCTTCTGTTGAAAAGCAAAGTCTTGTGGTGATGATCAAAGCACCGCCTGTGTGGCGTAGCTTTGTGTATAACGTGAATTCGCGAGCCTCACACCCCGGTATGAACCTAAAACGGGAGAACGGACCTCAGGGAGGGCCTACGTTTCCTCCTAGCTAAAAGTGGCGTCAGTGGTTTTACACGCCCTGACGAGTTTGACTTATGTGGTTGTTGCTGTTGCGAGGCGCCTCGGTTAGATCGGACGATCCGGGTCCGATGGAGTCACTTGTTGGCTCGCTTACGCCCCAAAGGGCGGCGAAACGTAGTGCTCAGGCATTTTTAATCCACTCCGTGTGGACCGGCCCTGACGATCCAAGGATCGATGCGTTCTGATCCTGAGACTCGGGCTAGGCAGTCTCGAATTCGGTAAGGACTATCTTTTGCCTTGGTTCATGACGGAAATCCAATTTCCAAATACGACATCGTGCGGTTTTGATTGTATATATATATGGCGACATGATATATGGTACCCATGCCGTCTATGATTGATAGTTATGATTTGAAAGTGTTTTCAAAACATATAGACACTAGCAATAATATCAATTGCCTTTGTTTTATTCGTATCAATCATATTTTGGCCATTATAAGGTAAAACTCTATCCTCCGGTTTGCGTTGCATTGTGTGATGGGAACTGAGTCTTATAACGACTTCATTTTTATAAAAAGCATAGCGATGTTTAAAAGAAAGATTTGATTTAAAGCACTGGCAATCCAATGGAGTAAACCCGTTCCACGAAAGTGGCGTGGTCCTGTGATTTGCCATATTATATATGTGTTGAGTAGATTTCTCATACCAGTCCCATGACTGACTCGTAGTTTGTTTCACTCTCAAACTCGGGTGCCCCTTTTTCTACACGGGCAGCCTTGTATTCAGGTTTAGCTGGTTCCTTCTGGATAGCTGGAGCTGAAGATGGATTCTATCATTTATTCTTTTATGTTGTTCAGCTCCTATTGTACATATTTTGTTTATTTCCGCTGTAGACATTTATGTATAGCTGAACTGTATTTGTACTAAGTAAGATCCTGTATACTGTGTAACTCTGATGATTACTTTTATCCAGTATATGTAACGACCCAGAAAATCTGAACCAATTTAAAATTTTTAAATTGGCTAAAATAATGGATTTTAAATATTTAAAATAAATATTTTAGCTAATGGCGATGAAAACTGAGTTCGAATCGACAATGGAAAACGAATATAATTAATTATAATTATATATAGAATTGAAAATGGCGCGGTAGTTCGATAATTCGATTTCAAACTTCAATTGAATATACCGGGTGCAAAACAATCCGTATTTTAGTGAAACCAAAAATAATGGAATCTAATTGGTAATATCTTTCTAACGAATCCGACCAATCGAAATTTGATAGCGGGAATCAAAAGATATGTCCAGTTGAAAATTCTGAATAGTCGCTATGGAATTCAGGCCCTTAAAAATGGACATTTTGCAAATGACCTCGGATTTCGACGAAACCACTTTTGTTGGATCCGCAGTGTCAAGTTATTGCTAGGTTTCAAATTTCATAATTTTTCGAATCAATATGTGAGCGTGGCAAAGGAAAACGCGTTTGACCAGTTTCTGTTGAATTTAATCGACTGGAAATTGGCCATTTTGCAAACGGTCTCAGAATTCGACGAAACTAGTTTTGTTAGGACCGTATCGTCAATACGAAGCTAGAAAATATTTTTCTGGAATTTTTCTAGTTAGTATGTGACCCCGGTAATTTGAAATGTACGTTTAAATTCAATATAGTGATTTAAAATGTAAATTCAACGGAAACTGATTGTAACGATCAAATCAGCTTACGATACATATCCCATTGTGTTCGGAATGGGGGTGAAACGCTATGGGCGACAGGCGGTGGGCCTCGTTTCGAGGTCGTATGTAAAAGTCAACCTTTTTGCGAAATTAAATAATTAAAATAATTAAATAATAAAATAATTTTAATTTCCCCCCCTTTACCTTTCTTCCTGGCCCCCCCCGTTCATTTCGATATCAGACAGGAAGCAAAAGAAAAAAAAAGAAACCCTAAAGCCCTCGCGACGCTATCGCCAGCCCCCCCCTCGAGCGCACGCCTCCGACGATCTGCGCAAACCCCTCCGTCCAGCCTTCTCCTCCCGTTGACGAAACCCCCAAAGCGTCGCGACGCCACCAGACCCAAGCCGCCGCCTCGAAGTCAGAAGCCGCCGACGCCTTTTCCCCCCTGTAAGTATTTTGTTTAGTTATTTTTTTTTTAATGATTTTTTTTAAAAGTAAATACTGAGTTTTTTTTATTTTTAAACTGAATTTTAAAAACAGATTTAGAAAAAGGGTTTTAAAAAAACTGAACTGATATTTTTAAAAGAATTAAAAACTGAAATTTTTAAAAAGAAGAAAAACTGATATTTATAACAGAATTTAAAACTGAAATTTTTAAACAGTATTAAACCTGAAATTTTTAAAAGGTATAAAACTGAATTTTTAAAAGAGTAAAAACTGAATTTTTAAAAGAGTAAAAAACTGATTTTTAGAAAAGTTAAAAACTGATTATTTAAAAGATTTAAAAACTGCTTTTTTAAAGATTTTAAAAACTGTTTTAAAAGCAATTAAAAACTGATTTAAAGATTTTATAAAACTGCTTTTTTTAAAGATTTTAAAAAAACTGATTTTATAGAAAGAGTAAAACTGATTTTCTTTAAAAGATTAAAACTGATTTTATAAAAAGGTTAAACTGATTTTATAAAAAGAAGGTTAAACTGATTTTAAAAAGAATTTTAAACTGATTTTAAAAAGAATTTTAAAAGAATTTTTAAACTGATTTTAAAAGCATTTTTAAACTGATTTTATAAGCATTTTTAAACTGATTTTATAAGCATTTTTAAACTGATTTTAAAATGATTTATAAACTAGAAGGAGATTAGGAATTTAAAAGTAAAAATCATATTTTTATATATATATATATATTTATATATATCGAAAGTCGAAGTAAAAATCATATTTTTATATATTGAAAGCCGAAGTAAAAATCATATTTTTATATATTGAAAGTCAAAGTAAAAATCATATATTTATATATTGAATAGCATCGTAAAAATTCGATTTTTACATGTGTAGAGAATACGGGCGAAAGCGACAAAAGGCGAAGATTTTATACAAGGAAGTGTCGTGAAGTTGGATAGCTATTGGTGAGATTTCTGATTTAAAAATATTATATATATATGTGTGATATGAAAGTGAATAGCTATATATAAATTGCTATATATAAATATATATATATATATATATATATATATACGCCCCTCGTCCACAAACCATGGACGATATTTATTGGTTGAAATCGTTGTGAAAATTGATTGATGGCAATTGATTGTTTGGGATTGTTTGTGATTGATATTGGTTGAAAAATACCCATTTGTGGTTGTGAAATATTTGGTTGAAACCACATAGGATTAGTTTGTGGAAATGAAATAAATATATACATGCCGCCTGCGTGCGAACTAGATGCATGATCCCCATTGTCAAAAACCGCGAGGTTTTAAGGTAGAGCGAGGAGCCGTACTAGGGACGGTGCCGGTGTAACTACCCTGCCGTTATGCTGCCGAAATTTTGAATAATATTTGTGTGTTTGAATTATTTTCATATGCTTAAATTATATTTATTCATTGTATAGAAAACATTCATGTGTTGAATTGATATTCATTCGTTGTTTAGAAATTCATGTGTTGAATGGTATTCATATTTTGAAATAAATTGTTCGATAATAAAAATCACATTTTTATCTATATATAGAAACTATTGAAAACATTCATGTGTTGAATTGATATTCATTCGTTGTTTAGAAATTCATGTGTTGAATGGTATTCATATTTTGAAATAAATTGTTCGATAATAAAAATCACATTTTTATCTATATATAGAAACTATTGAAAACATTCATGTGTTGAATTGATATTCATTCGTTGTTTAGAAATTCATGTGTTGAATGGTATTCATATTTTGAAATAAATTGTTCGATAATAAAAATCACATTTTTATCTATATATAAAAACTATTGAAAACATTCATGTGTTGAATTGATATTCATTCGTTGATTAGAAATTCATGTGTTGAATGGTATTCATATTTTGAAATAAATTGTTTTATGATAAAAATCCCATTTTTATCACCAACTTGAACTATATAGAAAAATAGTGTTTTGAAATGAATTGTTTTACAATAAAAATCACATTTTTATTGTATGCATAAATCGTTGAAATGTGAAGTGTTAAAAATAGCCACTTGTTCAAAATAAACATATATGAGATGAAATATTCATTAATTAGCTAATGAAATGATTTGCACCTATTTATGTAACATTAGAATGAATGGAGTTTTTAAACCAAATAGAAATCAAATATGAAGTCGAATAGAAATTGATAAATGATAAGAACTGTATATATATATATGTACATGCAATATTCATTGAACAGGTTATAGCAAAGGGGCTAGAGAAGAGGAATAAAATTTTGTGCCCGACAAATAGGTACACATTTACTGATTTGTTTGGGTGATGATTTTGAGCCTGTTGGCTAGCCGCTTGGCTTTTTCCTTTTCTTTTTGAGATTAGAAGGACCGGGAACGCTATTTGCGATTTCCCGATGCTCCCGGTGCAGGGGAGGTTATGGCGAAATTTTTCCAAAATTTAAGGTGTTAGAAAAATATTTGAAGTGAAAACGATATTGAAATTGTTGAATGAACTATATTTATATAAATATATAAATATAAATAAAATTAAAACGAAACGAGGCCGTGCAGTTCGTATTTTGAAACCGTGATTTCAAACGACTAGTGCGGGAAATCCGACCATTGGATTTTCCCGAAACCTCAACCGTCGGGTTCGCCTTGGAATAATCTTTCCAACGGCACCAACCTTGTTAAAATCCAACGGTTGGATTGTCTGGAATGTTTAATTCAATTCTGAAGAAAAACAGCGCCAGAAACGATTATATTTATTTATATATATAAATATAATTATATTTAATCGAATAACGACGCTGCAGTTCGTATTTTGAAATCGAAATTTCAAACGATTGTACCGGGAGATCCGACCGTCGGATTTTCCCGAAACTGGAACCGTTGGGTTCGTTTTGAAAAGACCTTTCTAATGATGTAAATTTTGTGAAGATCCAACGGTTAGATTTTCAGATATGTGTAAATCAAATCTGAAGAAAAACAGCGCCACGGCCGCCTTATGGCCCGAAGCGTCGTTTTGAATAAATTAGCTATTTTAAAATAAATAAAAATAGCGATAAATAGTTATAAAATATCATAAGCGATATGGAATGGAAATAAACTGAATTTGCTTGATTTATGTGATATTTGATGGTTGAATGTGTTTGGTGTGAAAATTACATTAAAGAACAAAATCGGTGTTGTCGAATAATTTAACCATTGAAATAAATCGATTTGAAATTCTAAATATACGTGAATTATTTGAAAAGGCCGAGTTAATTCTCATTTCGAATAATCGACCGACGATTGAAATTCGAAGATGAAGACGATGGTCGAAGACCGGAGATCTTCACCTTGTTTGGATGGTAACCGAGGTCCTGATTGGGAGGCATCCCGAAATATGGATAATGAGTGGTGATCGTTCAGACGTACGTGTTGATCGAAGGGTTTGCGAGGTATTTAGTGCCTCCGGTTTCGTTCAGACCCAGAACGGACTTGTAAATGGACTGTGTGTCCGACATTGGAATTTGTTCTGTGTGATTGATAGCCATCAGTTGCACGGTGTGAATTGCCTGTGTGGCATGCTAAGATGCAGTGATCAGGGCTTCTGTTGAAAAGCAAAGTCTTGTGATGATGATCAAAGCACCGCCTGTGTGGCGTAGCTTTGTGTATAACGTAAATTCGCGAGCCTCACACCCCGGTATGAACCTAAAACGGGAGAAAGGACCTCAGGGAGGACATGCGTTTTCTTCTAGCTAGGGTGGTGTCAGTGACCTACCAGCCCTGACATTTATATACTTTTCACCTATGTGGTTGTTGCTGTTGCGAGGCGCCTCGGTTTGATCGGACGATCCGGGTCCGATGGAGTCATTCGTTGGCTCGTTTACACCCCAAAGGGCGGAGAAACGCAGTGTTCAGGAATTTTAATCCACTTCGGTGGACCGGCCCTGACGATCCAAGGGCCCACCTGTGTCTGGGTCCTGGGACACGGGCTAGAGCGTCTCGAATTCGGTAAGGACTATCTTTTGCCTTGGTTCATGACGGAAAACCAATTTCCAAATACGTGACTGTGCGGTTTTGATTGTATACCTATATATGGCGACATAGTGGTATGGGGCATTAATGCCGTCTATGATTGATAGTTATGATTTGAAATTGCTTTCAAAACATATAAACACTAGCAATAATATCAAATGCCTTTGTTTTATTCGTATCAAGCATATCTTGGCCGTTATAAGGTAAAAACTCTGTCCTCCGGTTTGCGTTGCATTGTGTGATGGGAACTGAGTCTTATAACGGCTTCATTTTTATAAAAAGCATAGCGATGTTTAAAAGAAAGATTTGTTTTAAAGCACTGGCAATCCAATGGAGTAAACCCGTTCCACGAAAGTGGCGTGGTCCTGTGATTAGCCAAACTATATATGTGTTGAGTAGATTTCTCATACCAGTCCCATGACTGACTAGTAGTTTGTTTCACTCTCAAACTCGGGTGCCCTTTTTTCCACACGGGCAGCCTTGTATTCAGGTTTAGCTGGTTCTTTCTGGATAGCTGGAGCTGAAGATGGATTCTATCATTTATTTCTTTTTTATGCTGTTCAGCTCCTATTGTACATATTTTGTTTATTTCCGCTGTAGACATTTATGTATAGCTGAACTGTATTTGTACTAAGTAAGATCCTGTACACTGTGTAACTCTGATGATTACTTTTATCCAGTATATTTTGTTGTTCATTATCTGGTGTATTTATTTAATTCTGTTCTGCTATTATCTGTTTCTGTGTTATATTCCAAAGATAACCTTGTTTCCGTGAGAACGGGAAATCGGGTCGTCTCATCGTGGTATCAGAGCTTTGGTTAAGCTTAGTTCTGGAATATAACATTTGAACGAACTCGTCAGAAATAGAACCAGTAGTGTTCTAGGACGGGTAACTCTATACAGATAGGATTAGTAATATCCTAGTATGAGTAAAGCAGAATGAAATTACACCTCGATAGACACATTTACACTTGAAGTATATGTTTCTATGTTTTAAAATACCTTTTCTGTGACCTGACACTTGATCTGCTAATTGCAGAAGTACTAGAAAAATGAGTGCCAGAAACAGAAGGAATACAGAACCCGATCTAGAGGCTCTATTAAAGAAATATCGAAATCTGGGTGGAGCACAATTCTCGGGCAATGAATCTATTATTCAAACCCAAGCTTGGATGAGTTCTGTCGAAAGAATCTTTGAGCATATCCAGCTGAGAGATGACCAGAAACAGTTAGTAGCATCTTGGGCGCTCAAAGAAGAAGCTTTAATCTGGTGGGAATCAATCATCAGAAATAATCCAGAAGGTGATATCACCTGGGACAGATTCAAAGTGATTTTCTTAGAAAGATTTACTCCTCCCGAAGTAACCGAGAGATTATGTGATGAATTTTCTTATCTAATACAAGGTGATATGACCATTCCCGAATATCATAAGAAATTCAATGAACTTTCTCACTTTGCCCCTCATCTAATTGAAAATCCGAAGAGGAAAAATCTGAGATTTATTCACGGACTTCAAAGGAAATACCAGAATAAAGTATTGGGGCATGTGAAGCTTCCTTTTTCTGAAATGATATATATGGCCTATCAGTATGAAGATCTCCATAAGAAAGGAATGTTATGCGACGAAGAAGAAGTTAGTTCTAGTGTCGTAGCAAAGTCGGAAACTGATATTCCTGAAGCCAGTATGAGGTTTGAGGACAGTAAAGAGCTTAAGGTAGATCGAAAAAGGGCTAGATCTGAAAAAGAACCTGTCACAACTGCCGTATGCAATAACTGCCATCAAAAGGGGCATTTGTCGATAAATTGTGGGCCCTTAAAGAAACGAAGCAAGGGTGGATTCAAATCCGGTGGGAAGGCTCGGGAAAGTAGGAAATGCCGGAAGTGCCATCAAGCTGGTCATATTGAGAAAAACTGCCCGCTATCTCAGAAATCTGAAACGGTACAGGTAAACGAAGTAGCAGAAACTTCTGAGCCCTCAGCTAATCAAGAAAGGCCCGATGTTTTAGAAGGCACGCTTACTGTCAAAAACATTCCAGTCAAAGTACTGTTTGACACAGGCGCGTCACGAAGCTTCATTTCCAAAGATGCAGCTAAGAAACTGGATTTGAATTTGAAGAAGCTCAAGGAACCAATGACTGTCCAGAATCCAGTTGGGGGTTCCATTGATCTCAGTTGGATTTGTGGAGTGCCGGTTTCTTTCTCTCGTTATCGGTTTCCTACCATCGCAGTCGTTATGAATTTTAAAGAGTTTGATCTTATCTTAGGGTTAGATTGGTTGACTAAATATGAAGCTGAGGTTAAATGCGCCGACAGAGTCGTAAAGGCGAAGATTAAATCAGGCGATTATATAACCATTCCCTGTGAAGGTCAGAATGCTAATAGAAAAGACTTCTGGGCAGCTTTGAATGTTTCTCCAGCCCAAATAGAAAATATCCCTGAGATCACTGAGAATATTCCTGACCTCATTAAAGATATTCCTGTCGTCAAGAACTATGCGGATGTGTTCGAAGAAGTTGTTCGCTTACCTCCGCAAAGAGAAATAGATTTCAAGATTGCTTTGATTCCCAATGCAAGGCCGGTAGTTCACGCTATTCGAAGAATGTCCTTGAAAGAGAAGGAGGAATTAGACAATCAAACAAGACAGCTAGTATGGAAAGGTCTGATCAGGCCTAGTTTCTCTGATTGGGGTGCAGCAGTGGTTTTTGTCCCAAAATCTGACGGTACTCTACGTCTATGCGTGGACTATCGTGATTTGAACAAGCAGACTATAAAGAACAAATATCCATTGCCGCAGATTGATGATCTGTTGGATCGATTAAATGGAGCACAAGTATTCTCAAGAATGGACCTAGCTACGGGTTTCCATCAACTTCGAATTGCCGAAGAGTGTGTTCCAATGACAGCGTTCAGAGGCCCCGACTTATTCTACGAGTGGTTAGTAATGCCGTTCGGCTTATGTAACGCTCCCGCTTACTTCGTCGATCTAATGAACAGAGTATTTAGAGGAGTATTGAATAAATTTGTTCTGGTTTTTATTGATGATATTCTAATCTTCTCTAAATCAAAGGCCGAACATGAAAAGCATCTGGAACAAGTGTTAGAAATTCTCAGACGGAATGTATTAAAAGCCAAGTTTTCCAAATGTATATTCTGGCAAGATGAAGTGAAATTTCTGGGCCATGTCGTATCGAAAGATGGAATCGCTGTGGATCCAAGCAAAATCACAGCTATTCAGAATTGGAAACAGCCCAGTACTCCCACTGAAGTCCGCAGTTTTCTCGGATTGGCTAGCTATTACCGAAAGTTCGTTAAAGACTTTTCGAAGATATCTGGTCACTTAACGAAGCTTACAAAGAAGCATTCTAAGTTCAAATGGACTCAAGAGAGTGAGGAGGCTTTCGAAGAGCTAAAGTTGAGATTAACCACAGCTCCAGTGTTAACCATCATCGATGGCAACCAAGATCTAAAAGTCTGGACTGATGCGTCTAGAGAAGGCCTTGGAGCAGTGTTAATGCAAAGAGGCCAAGTAATTGCTTATGCTAGCCGTCAACTTAAGCCACACGAGAAAAACTATGTAACTCATGATCTTGAATTATTGGCTATCATATTCTCTTTGAAAATCTGGAGACACTATCTTCTGGGTGAGAGATTCGAACTGTTTACAGATCATCAGTCGTTAAAGTATCTGTTCACTCAGAAGGACTTAAATTTGAGGCAGCAACGTTGGCTAGAGTTTCTTGCAGCATACGACTTTGAAATTATATATACTCCAGGAAAAGCCAACGTCGTGGCCGATGCTCTGAGCCGAAAGAATGTAATGATTGCCAGCTTTATTATCACGACTTCCTTGATGGACAAAATATCTATTCTTCAGAAGGAGGATAACTTTATTAAGGATATGATTAAAAGGATTCAAAAAGGCGAACCCTCGTGTTTTCAAATAGATAACGACGAGACCTTGAGGTTAAAAGGAAGGATTTGTGTTCCTGACGTTCCTGAGCTAAAAAGGGAAGTGTTAGACGAGTGTCACAAGTCCAAGCTGAGTATCCATCCTGGCGTGGCCAAAATGTATAACGATCTCAAAAGAACGTTCTGGTGGAAGGCTATGAAGAGAGACGTTTCAATATACGTTAGCCGATGCCCTACTTGCCAGCTAGTTAAAAGCGACCAACAGAAACTAGCTGGGTTATTACAACCGCTAGAAGTTCCTGGCTGGAAGTGGGAACATATTTCTATGGATTTCATCGATGGTCTGCCCAGAACCAGGAAAGGAAATGACAGTATTTGGGTGATCGTAGATCGTTTCACGAAGACCGCCCATTTCATACCTGTCAAATCAAATAGAACCGCTCAGAGTCTGGCGCAGATATACTTCAGGGAAATAGTTAGACTGCATGGAGTGCCGCTCAGTATAGTAAGTGATAGAGATACAATATTCACTAGCAAATTCTGGGAAGCATTTCAAGATGAGCTAGGAACGAAGTTAAACTTGAGCACCGCTTATCATCCTCAGACTGACGGTCAGACTGAGAGGGTGAATCGCATTTTAGAAGATCTATTGCGGGCTTGTGTTATAAATTTTGGTGGATCATGGGAAGACAATCTGCATTTGGCTGAATTCTCTTATAACAACAGCTACCAGGCGAGTCTGACAATGTCGCCATTCGAAGCATTGTATGGTAGACCGTGCCGATCTCCTGCTTGTTGGGTCGAGCCAGGTAATAGACTTGTGTTGGGTCCTGATATGATTCGAGAAGCTGCCGACAAAGTCGATTTTATTAAGAAGCGATTACTCGCCGCTCAAAGCCGACAAAAGAGCTATGCCGATAGAAGAAGAAGAGATATATCCTTTGAAGTTGGCGACTATGTATATTTGAAAGTATCGCCGATGAGAGGAGTTATCCGGTTCGGTAAAACTGGAAAGTTGGCACCCAAATTTATTGGTCCGTTTCCTATTCTGGAACGGATCGGAACTCTCGCTTCCCGGGTCAAACTTCCTGATTGGTTGCCTGGAGTTCATGATGTATTTCATATATCTCAACTTCGAAAGCACGTTCATGATCCAGACTTGATCGTGGAAGAAGCAGCTCAGCAGGATATTGAAATTACTCCAGAATTAGCTGTGAGGCGAGAGCCGCTAAAGATTATCGGCAAAGAAACCAAAGAGCTGAGAAACAAGAAGGTTCACTTAGTCAAAGTGCAATGGAGTGGAGATCCACGCGATTGTACTTGGGAAACTGAGGAGAGCATTCAGAAAGCTTATCCTAGATGCCGAGTAGATATCTCTGATTGACTCCGGTGCAAGGTACATTTACCCTACTTTGCATTACCATTTAATTCTCTATTCTGTTGCTATTTTCTTCCCATGGATGTGCATTGTTTATCCTATACTCTGAATATTAGAAACAAATTGGTTGTTGTGTTGTGTGATTGTAGATATATCAAACCACTTTCGACTTTATTCCTTTTCGGGGACGAAAAGTTTTAAGTGGGGGAGATTGTAACGACCCAGAAAATCTGAACCAATTTAAAAATTTTAAATTGGCTAAATTAATGGATTTTAAATATTTAAAATAAATATTTTAGCTAATGGCGATGAAAACTGAGTTCGAATCGACAATGGAAAACGAATATAATTAATTATAATTATATATAGAATTGAAAATGGCGCGGTAGTTCGATAATTCGATTTCAAACTTCAATTGAATATACCGGGTGCAAAACAATCCGTATTTTAGTGAAACCAAAAATAATGGAATCTAATTGGTAATATCTTTCTAACGAATCCGACCAATCGAAATTTGATAGCGGGAATCAAAAGATATGTCCAGTTGAAAATTCTGAATAGTCGCTATGGAATTAAGGCCCTTAAAAATGGACATTTTGCAAATGACCTCGGATTTCGACGAAACCACTTTTGTTGGATCCGCAGTGTCAAGTTATTGCTAGGTTTCAAATTTAATAATTTTTCGAATCAATATGTGAGCGTGGCAAAGGAAAACGCGTTTGACCAGTTTCTGTTGAATTTAATCGACTGGAAATTGGCCATTTTGCAAACGGTCTCAGAATTCGACGAAACTAGTTTTGTTAGGACCGTATCGTCAATACGAAGCTAGAAAATATTTTTCTGGAATTTTTCTAGTTAGTATGTGACCCCGGTAATTTGAAATGTACGTTTAAATTCAATATAGTGATTTAAAATGTAAATTCAACGGAAACTGATTGTAACGATCAAATCAGCTTACGATACATATCCCATTGTGTTCGGAATGGGGGTGAAACGCTATGGGCGACAGGCGGTGGGCCTCGTTTCGAGGTCGTATGTAAAAGTCAACCTTTTTGCGAAATTAAATAATTAAAATAATTAAATAATTAAATACTTTTAATTTCCCCCCCTTTACCTTTCTTCCTGGCCCCCCCCGTTCATTTCGATATCAGACAGGAAGCAAAAAAAAAAAAAAAAGAAACCCTAAAGCCCTCGCGACGCTATCGCCAGCCCCCCCCTCGAGCGCACGCCTCCGACGATCTGCGCAAACCCCTCCGTCCAGCCTTCTCCTCCCGTTGACGAAACCCCCAAAGCGTCGCGACGCTACCAGACCCAAGCCGCCGCCTCGAAGTCAGAAGCCGCCGACGCCTTTTCCCCCCCTGTAAGTATTTTGTTTAGTTATTTTTTTTTACTGATTTTTTTTAAAAGTAAATACTGAGTTTTTTTTGATTTTTAAACTGAATTTTAAAAACAGATTTAGAAAAAGGGTTTTAAAAAAACTGAACTGATATTTTTAAAAGAATTAAAAACTGAAATTTTTAAAAAGAAGAAAAACTGATATTTATAACAGAATTTAAAACTGAAATTTTTAAACAGTATTAAACCTGAAATTTTTAAAAGGTATAAAACTGAATTTTTAAAAGAGTAAAAACTGAATTTTTAAAAGAGTAAAAAACTGATTTTTAGAAAAGTTAAAAACTGATTATTTAAAAGATTTAAAAACTGCTTTTTTAAAGATTTTAAAAACTGTTTTAAAAGCAATTAAAAATTGATTTAAAGATTTTATAAAACTGCTTTTTTTAAAGATTTTAAAAAAACTGATTTTATAGAAAGAGTAAAACTGATTTTCTTTAAAAGATTAAAACTGATTTTATAAAAAGGTTAAACTGATTTTATAAAAAGAAGGTTAAACTGATTTTAAAAAGAATTTTAAACTGATTTTAAAAAGAATTTTAAACTGATTTTAAAAGAATTTTTAAACTGATTTTAAAAGCATTTTTAAACTGATTTTATAAGCATTTTTAAACTGATTTTATAAGCATTTTTAAACTGATTTTAAAATGATTTATAAACTAGAAGGAGATTAGGAATTTAAAAGTAAAAATCATATTTTTATATATATATATATATATTTTTATATATCGAAAGTCGAAGTAAAAATCATATTTTTATATATTGAAAGCCGAAGTAAAAATCATATTTTTATATATTGAAAGTCAAAGTAAAAATCATATATTTATATATTGAATAGCATCGTAAAAATTCGATTTTTACATGTGTAGAGAATACGGGCGAAAGCGACAAAAGGCGAAGATTTTATACAAGGAAGTGTCGTGAAGTTGGATAGCTATTGGTGAGATTTCTGATTTAAAAATATTATATATATGTGTGATATGAAAGTGAATAGCTATATATAAATTGCTATATATAAATATATATATATATATATATACGCCCCTCGTCCACAAACCATGGACGATATTTATTGGTTGAAATCGTTGTGAAAATTGATTGATGGCAATTGATTGTTTGGGATTGTTTGTGATTGATATTGGTTGAAAAATACCCATTTGTGGTTATGAAATATTTGGTTGAAACCACATAGGATTAGTTTGTGGAAATGAAATAAATATATACATGCCGCCTGCGTGCGAACTAGATGCATGATCCCCATTGTCAAAAACCGCGAGGTTTTAAGGTAGAGCGAGGAGCCGTACTAGGGACGGTGCCGGTGTAACTACCCTGCCGTTATGCTGCCGAAATTTTGAATAATATTTGTGTGTTTGAATTATTTTCATATGCTTAAATTATATTTATTCATTGTATAGAAAACATTCATGTGTTGAATTGATATTCATTCGTTGTTTAGAAATTCATGTGTTGAATGGTATTCATATTTTGAAATAAATTGTTCGATAATAAAAATCACATTTTTATCTATATATAGAAACTATTGAAAACATTCATGTGTTGAATTGATATTCATTCGTTGTTTAGAAATTCATGTGTTGAATGGTATTCATATTTTGAAATAAATTGTTCGATAATAAAAATCACATTTTTATCTATATATAGAAACTATTGAAAACATTCATGTGTTGAATTGATATTCATTCGTTGTTTAGAAATTCATGTGTTGAATGGTATTCATATTTTGAAATAAATTGTTCGATAATAAAAATCACATTTTTATCTATATATAAAAACTATTGAAAACATTCATGTGTTGAATTGATATTCATTCGTTGATTAGAAATTCATGTGTTGAATGGTATTCATATTTTGAAATAAATTGTTTTATGATAAAAATCCCATTTTTATCACCAACTTGAACTATATAGAAAAATAGTGTTTTGAAATGAATTGTTTTACAATAAAAATCACATTTTTATTGTATGCATAAATCGTTGAAATGTGAAGTGTTAAAAATAGCCACTTGTTCAAAATAAACATATATGAGATGAAATATTCATTAATTAGCTAATGAAATGATTTGCACCTATTTATGTAACATTAGAATGAATGGAGTTTTTAAACCAAATAGAAATCAAATATG
Source organism: Allium sativum (assembly GCA_030737875.1). Classification (NCBI taxonomy): domain Eukaryota; kingdom Viridiplantae; phylum Streptophyta; class Magnoliopsida; order Asparagales; family Amaryllidaceae; genus Allium; species Allium sativum. The sequence continues at coordinate 784,175,590 of CM060916.1, read as the reverse complement.
AAGTCGAATAGAAATTGATAAATGATAAGAACTGTATATATATATATGTACATGCAATATTCATTGAACAGGTTATAGCAAAGGGGCTAGAGAAGAGGAATAAAATTTTGTGCCCGACAAATAGGTACACATTTACTGATTTGTTTGGGTGATGATTTTGAGCCTGTTGGCTAGCCGCTTGGCTTTTTCTTTTTCTTTTTGAGATTAGAAGGACCGGGAACGCTATTTACGATTTCCCGATTCTCCCGGTGCAGGGGAGGTTATGGCGAAATTTTTCCAAAATTTAAGGTGTTAGAAAAATATTTGAAGTGAAAACGATATTGAAATTGTTGAATGAACTATATTTATATAAATATATAAATATAAATAAAATTAAAACAAAACGAGGCCGTGCAGTTCGTATTTTGAAACCGTGATTTCAAACGACTAGTGCGGGAAATCCGACCATTGGATTTTCCCGAAACCTCAACTGTCGGGTTCGCCTTGGAATAATCTTTCCAACGGCACCAACCTTGTTAAAATCCAACGGTTGGATTGTCTGGAATGTTTAATTCAATTCTGAAGAAAAACAGCGCCAGAAACGATTATATTTATTTATATATAAAAATATAATTATATTTAATCGAATAACGACGCTGCAGTTCGTATTTTGAAATCGAAATTTCAAACGATTGTACCGGGAGATCCGACCGTCGAATTTTCCCGAAACTGGAACCGTTGGGTTCGTTTTGAAAAGACCTTTCTAATGATGTAAATTTTGTGAAGATCCAACGGTTAGATTTTCAGATATGTGTAAATCAAATCTGAAGAAAAACAGCGCCACGGCCGCCTTATGGCCCGAAGCGTCGTTTTGAATAAATTAGCTATTTTAAAATAAATAAAAATAGCGATAAATAGTTATAAAATATCATAAGCGATATGGAATGGAAATAAACTGAATTTGCTTGATTTATGTGATATTTGATGGTTGAATGTGTTTGGTGTGAAAATTACATTAAAGAACAAAATCGGTGTTGTCGAATAATTTAACCATTGAAATAAATCGATTTGAAATTCTAAATATACGTGAATTATTTGAAAAGGCCGAGTTAATTCTCATTTCGAATAATCGACCGACGATTGAAATTCGAAGATGAAGACGATGGTCGAAGACCGGTGATCTTCACCTCGTTTGGATGGTAACCGAGGTCCTGATTGGGAGGCATCCCGAAATATGGATAATGAGTGGTGATCGTTCAGACGTACGTGTTGATCGAAGGGTTTGCGAGGTATTTAGTGCCTCCGGTTTCGTTCAGACCCAGAATGGACTTGTAAATGGACTGTGTGTCCGACATTGGAATTTGTTCTGTGTGATTGATAGCCATCAGTTGCACGGTGTGAATTGCCTGTGTGGCATGCTAAGATGCAGTGATCAGGGCTTCTGTTGAAAAGCAAAGTCTTGTGATGATGATCAAAGCACCGCCTGTGTGGCGTAGCTTTGTGTATAACGTAAATTCGCGAGCCTCACACCCCGGTATGAACCTAAAACGGGAGAAAGGACCTCAGGGAGGACATGCGTTTTCTTCTAGCTAGGGTGGTGTCAGTGACCTACCAGCCCTGACATTTATATACTTTTCACCTATGTGGTTGTTGCTGTTGCGAGGCGCCTCGGTTTGATCGGACGATCCGGGTCCGATGGAGTCATTCGTTGGCTCGTTTATGCCCCAAAGGGCGGGGAAACGCAGTGTTCAGGAATTTTAATCCACATCGGTGGACCGGCCCTGACGATCCAAGGGCCCACCTGTGTCTGGGTCCTGGGACACGGGCTAGAGCGTCTCGAATTCGGTAAGGACTATCTTTTGCCTTGGTTCATGACGGAAAACCAATTTCCAAATACGTGACTGTGCGGTTTTGATTGTATACCTATATATGGCGACATAGTGGTATGGGGCATTAATGCCGTCTATGATTGATAGTTATGATTTGAAATTGCTTTCAAAACATATAAACACTAGCAATAATATCAAATGCCTTTGTTTTATTCGTATCAAGCATATCTTGGCCGTTATAAGGTAAAAACTCTATCCTCCGGTTTGCGTTGCATTGTGTGATGGGAACTGAGTCTTATAACGGCTTCATTTTTATAAAAAGCATAGCGATGTTTAAAAGAAAGATTTGTTTTAAAGCACTGGCAATCCAATGGAGTAAACCCGTTCCACGAAAGTGGCGTGGTCCTGTGATTAGCCAAACTATATATGTGTTGAGTAGATTTCTCATACTAGTCCCATGACTGACTAGTAGTTTGTTTCACTCTCAAACTCGGGTGCCCTTTTTTCCACACGGGCAGCCTTGTATTCAGGTTTAGCTGGTTCTTTCTGGATAGCTGGAGCTGAAGATGGATTCTATCATTTATTTCTTTTTTATGCTGTTCAGCTCCTATTGTACATATTTTGTTTATTTCCGCTGTAGACATTTATGTATAGCTGAACTGTATTTGTACTAAGTAAGATCCTGTATACTGTGTAACTCTGATGATTACTTTTATCCAGTATATTTTGTTGTTCATTATCTGGTGTATTTATTTAATTCTGTTATGCTATTATCTGTTTCTGTATTATATTCCAAAGATAACCTTGTTTCCGTGAGAACGGGAAATCGGGTCGTCTCAGTATATTTTGTTGTTCATTCTGGTGTATTTATTTAATTCTGTTCTGCTATTATATGTTTCTGTGTTATATTCCAAAGATAACCTTGTTTCCGTGTGAACGGGAAATCGGGTCGTCTCAACAAATAATTTGAGTGAGAGAGTTCTCGCAATTGGTTTCCACTCCTCCAGTCTTTCATTGACGATTTATTTTTAAACTAAATTAAATGGACATTTAATTTAGCTTAAAGTTCAACTCCATTTCTGTCTAAATTTGTTTCTTGGCGTGGTGCTTGTTGACACGATTCTAACGAAGTTAGTTTCGTTCAATTCCGTCTCTGTTTGCATAAGATATGATATTGTAAACATTTAATTACTTAAATAATTTAATTACAATAATTAAGGTTATAATTAACCTTACGTAAAAAAATTAGGCCGCTTGCATTCGTTACTCATCATCTTTCTTCAATAGCTTCACCAAAAATACTCGCTCTGTCCATTCTCGAAACACGCACTACCCAGGCCACCAGACCCTGATCGTCGACCTCCACGCCATCGCCTGTTGTGCCATCTTCCCACGCCTCCACCAGCGTCCAACTCGCACCCACCCTTGCCGCAAGAAACGACCATGAACATGTGCACTTTGAGCCACGAAATCCAACAATTAACTTCACTAAAGTCGATCATCCCCATATCAATTGAAAGATCTCGAAAATCTCTATCATTTTTGCTTTAGAACCATGATTTAATTTGAAATATCTTGAAAGAAATTAAAGATTAAAAATCGCTCATTCCTGGCCATTAATTTAATAAGGCGGCAGCTGTTACTAGTGATTAGGGTTAGGGCACAACTTTAGTGCATTTATACCCATTTAATAATAAAATATAACTCTATTATTTCTGGACATGGAAGTTTAAAGCTCTGAACTCCAAATGAACCCCAACGATTGTTGCCCCTAATGAAATACCCCCATTATGGACACAATAGGATATGTTTCGTAAGCCGATTCGATCATTTTGATTAGTTTTCATCAAAATTAAAATTTAAATTAATATAACTTCAATATTGAATTTCAACGTATATTTTAATTTACCTGGTTCACAAACTGACTCCAAAAACTATGAAATTTGAAATCTAGCTATGTTTTGATGTTGCAGTCTTAACAAAATTAATTTCACCGAATTTGGAGACCGTTTGAAAAATGACTTTTTTACTAGCTTATTAAATTCAACTAATTTTACCATATGCGTTCAAATTTACTATGCTTACATACTAATTCCAAATGACTTGAAATTTTAAATCTAACAATAATTTGACGTTCCAGATCCAACAAAATTAATTTCGTTGAAAACGGAGGTTGTTTGCAAAATGGCTATTTTTAAGGGCTTAAATATAATTAAAAATATACAAATTCCATAGCGACTATTTGAAATTTTAATCTGGACATAACTTACAATTTATAATACTTTAAATTTGTTAGGAAGATATTGTTAAATAGATCCTAACATTTCTTATTCCATCAAATTTTGATTTATAATGAATTTTGTATATTCATTTAAAGTTTAAAATCGAATTTTCAAACTACCATGCCATTTCGAGTTCGTTTTAATTAAATTTTAAATTTATACGTTCAAACTTTGATTTAAATAAATTTTAAATCGTTAATTCTCCAAAAAAATCACTAAATATATTTAATTTCTATTAAAATCAATTAAAAATAAATTTTAAATTGGTTCAAAAAATACGGGTTGTTACAATTTCCCCCACTTAAAACTTTTTTGTCCTCGAAAAAGAACGTAGTTGAAAGTTGTTTAACTAACCAACTCAACTTTCATTCTAGCTCGATTTCTTCAACATTTCAGTTTTTAAGAACTTTCTAAATTTCTCTGAAATTTGGCTAACACCTTAAATTTTTGAAAAATTTCGCCATAACCTCCTTATTACAGGTATTAGGCACTAATAAATCAATATATCACATACAAATCAAATGTGAGTTATCTATGCTCAAGGGAGATGTGAACACAAATCATTCCTTGACTCAGTGATGGGAATTAGTCATAATTCATGTGTCGTATCAAAAACAAGAGAGACGTGTACATTTTTGTAATCTTAAGACCTCTGTAGGGTTTGTTATTAAATTCTACAATTTACCGTTATGTGTTATTAAGTCTATAATCAGTCTTCGGTTCGACCTGTAGTTCAGTCATCGCCATACAAGCATCTCGCTCATATGGTAATCCAAACCTCGTCATATAAGTGCCAAATGCTTATATGGAATATGATATGATATGCCATCTTCCGTAGTATGTTATGCGGTGTAGTCCATAATTTATTTGTTACTATCCTATGGCGTATGTTTTAATTTCACACAGAACAACCATCATAGCGCATCCAAATCATTCACAGTAGTTTAAGGTAATAATAAAATCGCGCAACCAACTCATTAAGGTGCACCTGTTTGTCGGGCACGCAAATTTATATCTCTACTCAACGCTAAGCCATTAACCGACTTAACAAATATATGTATATGTATATGTATCCAATTCCAATCAATTTTCAATTCAGTTCAATATTAAATTCGATTTGGCAAAATTTTACCCTTTCATTTCCACATTGGTTTTACTATTCCAATATTTTAATTAGTTAAACTAATTATCAAACATCGCAACTAGCAATCAATTAGTTGATTAAAAGTTCAAATATATAACTTTTATATATTCTCAAAATCATATTCTTAATGCCAAATCAAAACAAAAAACTCTAACTAAGTTTTGGTTCTCACACCCGTCAATTGGAATCATATAGATATCCCACTTTCGAAACTCGAAAATAAATACTGATGATTACCGATCTATCACTAGAATCACCCCCTGGCGACTAGAGTGTGATTCTATATCTACCTAGTATATTTGAGACTTTGTATACACATTTGCAAGGCGTATATGCTGAATCTTCTTATATTCGATAGTCCAAAATCAAATAAAATATTTAAATCTTTATAATAAAATATTATTTTCAAAACTAAATTCATTTTTAATAAATAACATTCTTCAAACTCATTCTAGGGTATTACTATCCCTATCTCTAACAAGTTATACTTATAGGATATTACTAATCCTATCTCTGATGAATTCTTTCATTTGGTTCTAATGTGTTTTGTTCTCGAGCTTTGTAAACCAAAGCTCTGATACCAAGCTGACATGACCCGAATTCCCTAGCCGGCCTAGACCGAACGAGAAGGCGGACTGCATGAGAACATGATGCATCAGAACACAAACATGAGAACAATTCGTTGCTATTAAAATAATTTACATCAGAGTACAAATAAGTAATTTACAACGGAAAAATATTAGAGATTTAAATTACATTTAAATACATAAACATAATGCATAGAAGAAAAACATTAACTTCCACGACTGAAAGAAATACACGGATACAAACTATTCCGAATATAGCACTAGTTGTAACCCAGGATCCTATGAAAAGAAATATTTGCGAAAAGCAAAACTAGTAGCTGCCCATGTGGAAAATATGGGCACCCAGAGTTTAGGTGGGAAACAATAAACTCCGAGTCAGTCATGGGACTGATGTGAGAACTAAAACAATTATTAACTTTATTTTAAAATTGGGTAAATCAAGGGACCACGCCATATAACACAGAACGGGTTTTCTCCCAAGAATCCCACAAAACAAACGACGCAATTCTAAAAAAGGAAAAATGAAGCCATTATAGGACTCAGGTCCCATCACACAATGCAAATACAAACTAGAGGATAGAGTTTAACCTTATAATGGCCAAAAATGCTTGGTACACGAAATTTTACCTTTTATTATTATTAAAAGTGAAGAATCAACTTCAAATATAAATGTATTAATCATAGACGACATAATACCTATGACACCCCACGTTCGTTACTCTTTATCAGAATACATTACGTTTCATGAAGCGTTATAGGTAAAAGGAAACAGAAACATTACAAGACAGATATAAAATAACAGCGGAATTTAAAACTTTATTAAATAGAAAACATCATGGTCCAAAATATAGTTACATCATAAGTCTGAAATACTGAAAACATAAAACTTCTGCCTTGTACAACAATCATCATCAGAGTACAATAATACATAAAAGAGCATAATCCCCAAATTATAGCCATAATAGAGCCAATACGAAATCAAGCAATACATCTAAGTAGAGAATGAAAGAAGAATCCTGATCAAGCTTGAGTATTCATACCCTGAGAACTTGAGGGGGGTAACGGAAGAGAAAGAAGAGGAAACAAAATGGGTCAGACATAAAGTCTGGCGAGTCCAGTTACTTTTAGCATATAAATAAGTAAAAGCATCATGACAGGCATATAAGTTGGAAAGAGATAACAGTGTCATAAGGCAGGTATAATAAGGTAAACATGATAAACAGAACAAAATATGCATTGCGCTTCTATAATACTTTTCTCTGCACCAATACTAGTATAACAAGAACAAGATGATCCCAACAAGTACAAGATGGTAGACTTAGGTGTACTTTTAGTGAGAGATTTTACCCCATACAATAACAGGTAGCCCAATAGAACTGATAGGTGTTAACCCCCAACGACAATAACGGGCTCCTAAAGAAGCAAGACTAGATGTACCCTAATTACTATCCCCAATCGATCGGATCCCTAACTCGTAGATTCCCTGTGCTGGCCCCACAGTAGGATGTATCACTTCCTAAACTGGCAACCCTTTGCTTACAAGATGTGCACAAACCATATCTACAGATGTCACAACATTTTATCTTCCCTAGCAAGCGGACCCATGCATGAACATGACTCCGTTGGAACGCACCGTCAACACGCTCACTCAAGTGACCTCTTATAATCAGTTCAGTAAGCATGCCCAGATCCTGACCTAGTTCAGGGTTCCCAGCTTGATACCAAGATGGGTTACTGACTAAAACGGGTCCCACACGATGGATGATACAAGCTACCCTTAGGCTTGCATCCCCACTATTAAGATTTCAACAGGTTATGCCTACTGGTTTAACAAGATTTCATAACCCCAACAGGTTAAGTTTATCGGGTTCATATGTATAATCCATCCCCACATGTTTAACAAGATTAACTTAACCTTCCCATTGATTCAAGCAAGTTTACTTAACCTCTACTCAAGTTAACATGTTCATGTAATCTTTATGGATACAAATATGTTAAGTATTACAAGTTCATTACCATTCATTCATTTATGGTTATAATGCGCTAGACCTCCCTCATTAAGTCTATCACTTGTGGATGCTGGATATGCCGATTGGGTCCAGGCAGACTTCTTCCAAAAAGTTAGATTTAACCTCATGTCTTAGCACCGTCATGCGTACGTTTATGCACTTAAATCCCTCACATTAGATTCACCACTTGTGGATGCTGGATGTGCCGGGCGGTTCCGGGCAGACTTCTACCACAAGTGTAATCTAACCTCGTGTCTAAGCGTGTTTACAGTTTCTAATTACTGTAAATCTAGGCATTTTCATTACTAATCAATTATCATGTTTATTATGCCCCAAATCCCCGTCTGATCTATGATACAAGTTATGCCCCCGATTTAGGTTTAGATCAAGATATAAATTATGCCCCCAAATCCCAAGTTTTGGGTCAAGGTACAATTTATGCCCAAAATTCCCAATCATGTTTCAATATGAATTATGCCCCAAAATAATCATTCCCAATCGTTCCCAAATTCGTGCGTTCGCGCATTCAGCAATAGGCCAAGGCTCGAAGGTAGCCTGGCTATAAAAACAAAAAGGGAAAGAGGGAGAGAAGAGAACAAGAATATGCATAGTAAATAAAACTGGCATATGATGACATAATTAAGCAAACTAACATAATAGGCATAAAATGACATGATTAGGCAAACTAACAGAATAGTGATATCATGAATAGGCATATAGGCACTAATCAATTGATCAGGTGTACTAGTAATGGCAGATTTGATATGATTCAGGTTACAAAGAGGCATAGGCTTAGATCCAAACTTGTTAAACATGTCAAGACTACATTTTAGGTGTTTATATCTAAAAGCAACATAAACTCGTAGTGATTGGATCTAAAGAACAGAAGATTGATTGCAGAAGTCGTAGCACAGATCATATCACTTGTTGTTGAAGAAGAATAGGCTAGATCAAACTAAATTAGGGAAGCAACTCGTTGTCTATGTTGTTTTTGGTGAATAAAAGCAATAAGAATGAGATCCTATTTATAGCCTAAGGTTAATGAATCTAGTCAAGAAACTACTCCACATTCAAAAGCTGAATTCTGCCCAGATCTCGGGGAGGGGGTGGACATAGGGGTCGATATGGGTGTCGACACCCCTGTGTTGGTGTCGACCCATGGGTCGACACCCTTAGGGCTGGGGTCGACCCCTAACGGGCCAATTTCCCCCAATTTTCCCGCTTCTGATTTTGATTTACTAGAAATTATATATATATAAATGGCTTATATGTATATAAACTTTAAACCTTAATATCTTCTTTATACGATGTCCGTTTTATGCAAACTCAGAGTCTATCTTAAGCATAATTCTGAGACGAACGCAATGACGCAGTCCATTTTACTTAATTCCAAATATTTAATTAAGTATTCTTTAGTTTATCACTTTAATGTGTTGTAAAAATTACAAGGTGTTACATTCTCCCCTTCTTAAAGGTTTTCGCCCCCGAAATCTCCAAGTTAAGAAGAATGCATATCCTAACATCCATCACCCATCTACTCATCCATCAATCATAAGCGTCCATTGTCCTTAAAAGATTTCTAATGCTTATATGAACATATGAAAAGATGCGTGTATATGTCCCAATACTAATGCGAAAGATCAGGCGGTCCACTGATTCAGTTGACCTCCTTAATGCAATGTATGTTAGTGCCATGAATCCAACATGAATGCAAATAATCCTAATATATCATGTAAAGGCTATATGCATGCACAATCATCCATTAAAATGCAACATCCATATGATGATACACCCATTTCCATTCATTAGAAGAAGAAAAATATGCACATGCATCCATATGCAGTATGCGAGTGATTTCGATCTTGTGCCTAATGTGTGTGTATATGCATCCACGAGAAACCACTAGCAACCACTTGCATCCATCAAACATAACATGTCTCAAACACATGTCTACATCCATGGGATTCCTATCTAAAGGTCGAAGATTTGATCGATAGGATATACTTAAATGATAGAAACTAGCATAAATAAAGCTTTGGAAAAGGAAGCTAAGAAAATACCCCTGAAAAGAAAGAGGTACAAAGTGAGAATCTTGTCTCCAGTCTCCCAAGTTGCATCCTCTTGATTATCTCCCTAGTGTACTTTCATCAACTTGACCTCTTGGTTACGTAGCTTCTTAACTTTTGATCTAAGAATACGGGTAGGAACTCATCTAACTGTTGCGTCCCATTACACCTCAACTTCCTCAAGCATACTCAACCCAACTACTTCTGTGGTAAACATCATGAACGCCGGACAGTCTCTCTGGTAGCTTTACTCTATAGTCCATTTGGCCAATCCTTTCTATTATGGTGAATGGCCCTACAAACCTTGGTGCCAATTTCCCTATGGATCCAAAATGAACTACATTACTCAAAGGTGATACCTTGATGAAAACCATGTCTCCTACCTCAAACTCATTGTCAGTCCTTCTTCTATCTGCGTAGGACTTCTTCTTGTCCTGAGCTGTCTTCATGCGCCTAAAGATAAGATCAATCTTTTCTGAAGTTTCTCTAACCATCTCAGGTCTAAGTAGAAGTCTTTCTGTAGATTCCCACCAACAAGTCAGTGATCTACAAGGTCGTCCGTACAATTCTTCGAAGGGTGCCATGCCAATACTAGCCTGGTAACTGTTGTTGTAGGCGAACTCTACTAAAGGAAGATGCTCTTCCCAAGTCCCCCTGAAGTCTAGGATATACAGCCTTAAAAGATCCTCAAGAACTCTATTCACCCTTTCCGTCTATCCATCGGTCTGAGGGTGATAAGCGGTGCTCAAACGCAAATGTGTACCTAATGCTTCTTGCAAACTCCTCCAAAACTCACTGGTAAATATGGGGCCACAATCACTCACAATACTGGAAGGTACTCCATGCAGATGGACTATCTCACGAAGATAAACTGCTGCCAACCATGCTGCTATCCTCTTACTCTTAACAAGGATGAAACGAGCGCTCTTAGTAAGCCTGTCGACTACAAGATTGTTACTTAGCTTCAATTTGTTTTTAGTCTCAGGGTCCGCATGCAACAAAAGAAATTGGATTAGCCCTAAATACTGGTGTTGCCTTTCCTTGATCTAGGAAAACCATCAATGCAATCCATATAGATGCTCTCCTACTTCCAGTATGGGATTTCTAAAGGATGAAGTAAACCGCCGGGCTTGTTTTGCTCAGCTTTGACTTGCTGGCAAATCAAACATCGAGAAACAAACTCCGCCACATCTTTCTTCATCCCATCCAAAAAGAAAACCCCCTTCATATCCCTATACATCTTATCACCGCTTGCATGAATAGTCATCCTAGAATGATGGGCTTCCTCAAGGACTGTCTTCAACAAACTTCCAGCTTGAGGAACACAAAGCCTTCCATCTCATCGCAACCACCCTCTATCATCCGTGGAATATCTACTGAGGTGACTAGAAGTCTCCCCTTTACTGAGCCTATCCAAGATAACTGCTAGCTGTGGGTCCTCTCGTTGCGAAGTCCCTATCTAGTCCAATATAGTAGGTCACACCTCCAATGATGCCAATAAACCAGGTGTAAACTCGGTGGAGGGTCTAAAATCAAAAGTCGATATAAACTCCAAGCTTTTCCTCTCCACAAACAAAGGACTACATGTCGTCCTCTGCCTTGCATCTGCCATCACATTACCCTTTCCAGGGGTATAAGCAATCTCAAAGTCATAGGACACTAGGAACTCCATCCATCTTTGTTTCCTTAAATTTAGATCCTTCTACGAGAACAAGTAATTGAGAGATTTATGATCGGTGTACAACTCGAACCTCTCTCCTAGCAGATAATGGCACCAAGTCTTCAGCGCGAATACAATGGCAACTAACTCTAAGTTGTGGGTAAGGTAGTTCTTCTCATGAACTCTTAGCGTCTACCTCAATAACATACTACCCTTCCCTCTTGCATCAGAACCACACCAAGCCCTGTACCACATGCATTAGTGTATATTGTGAACACTTTGTTCCCGTCAGGAAAAGTCAAGGCTGGGGTTGTTGTCAGAGCCCACTTTAATCGCTGAAAAGCATTGTCACAGTCTATATCTCAAGAAAATGTCAAATTCTTTTTCGTCAGTCTGGTGAGTGGGGCTGATATATTTGCGAAGTCCTTAATGAACTTCCTATAATAGTCCGCTAACCCAAGAAAACTTTTCACCTCCGTTGCATTCTTTGGGATCTTTCAATCTTGAATTGCAACTACCATCGCAAGATCTACAACTATCCCATCTTTAGAGACTACAACCCTAGAAATCTCATTTCTTTTCTCCAAAAATGACATTTGGAGAATTTCGCCTTAAGCTTGTGCGCATAGAGAGTTTTCATAACCTCCCTCAAATGTCGGGCATGCTCTTCCTCGCTTTTCGAGAAAATCAAGATGTCATCAACAACGACCACAACAAAGTTATTTAGAAACTCCTGAAACACCGTACTCATTAGTTCAAAAAAATAGGCGTGTGCATTCGTCAACCCAAAAGGCATGACGAGCCACTCGAAGAAACCATCTGGAGTTCTAAAAGCGGTCTTGTCTATATTTCCTCGACCACCCTCAACTGATGAGACCCCGTGGCTAAGTCTAACAGAGAGAAAACAGAAGTACCAACAAGCTGGTCAAGCAGATCATCTGTCCTCGGATGTGGGTGCCTATTTTTCTTAATGAGTTTATTCAACTCTCTATAATCCACACATAAGCGAAGTGAACCATCCGCCTTAATGGCGAATACTACTAGAGCACTCCATTTAGATATGCTTCGCCTAATAAACCCTTTCTCAAGTAGCTCCCTTACTTGCTTGCTGAGCTCCCTCCTTTCTCTTGGAGCCATATGGCGCATAGGCAATGCAACTGGCTTTGCATTGTCCACCAAGTATATAAAAAAATCAATTTCGTGCCTCAGAGGTAAGTGAACCTCCTCAAAAACATCAGGATACTCACAGACTACTGGTACAGATCATAGATATCAATAGATGCATCAAGCAACTCTAGGAAACTAAGCATGACAGTCCCTTTAGGGTCACAAGAAATCTCGAGGGTCCTCCCACGGCAAGTTAAAAGTCTAACAACCCTCCTCTTATAATCCAGAATGGCACCATACATGGCTAGCCAGTCCATTCTTAGAATCAAACCATAGCCCATGAAACCAAGCACATATGCGTCGCATTCAAACTCGATGCCCAACGCGGATATTCTCAAACCCTGACAAATCATAGACAGATGAGCCGTACTCCCAATGGGGTTTGATACAACAACGGGATCCAAAACCGTACTAGTACTAAGGTGTAGAGACTCAACCACAGAATCATATATAAAAGAATGTCAAGCGACAAAATCAAAAAGAGTTCTAACGGGATGATTAGAAAGAGTAATCAAACCTTCAACGTAAACTTTCCTACCTCTGTATGGCGCACTGGCCACGACAGCATGCACCTGCCCTCTAGAAGATCCCGCCCTTTGGCCCTGTCCTTGCCTCTTTGGGGAATCCTTAACAAGATGTCCGACTTCTCCACAATGAAAAAAGCGTTCTTTCTTTTCTTGCAATCCTTGATCACATGACCCTCACTCTCGCAACGATGACAATTCCTCTTATCTCGAGCTTTGCTGGTCTTACCGCCCTTCTTTTGTTGCTGTTATTCCGTCTCTGGCCACACTTTCTTGTTTTGTGTTTCTTCAATCTTAGCCTCTTTCTTTTCACCTTTATCTTCCTCATGCATTAATGCTACTTCTCAAAAGTTGCTCCCATCGGAGTATGAGACTTTGCCAACCCATGGAGGGGTTCATTAAATCCTCTAGCAAACCTCAAAGCTTTCTTATGCGGGGTATCTACTAGTTCCAAACAAAACCTCATCAATTGATTAAACTTATTAACATACTCTCTAGTAGACATGCCTCCTTGCTTAAGCACCAAAAATCTTTCCATTTGCATACTTTGCTCGGCTTGAGAAAGAAAATTCATCTCGAATCTCTGTCGGAAATAATCCCAAGTCTCGACTGGTTGCCCTGCTTGCGTCACTTCCCACCAGAATGAAGCCTCATCTTTCAGTTGCCAAATGGCTAACTGAATCTTCCTACAATCGTCAACTTCGAAAATCCCAAACAAATCCTTCGTCTCTTTGAGCCAATTACTTGCTTCTACAAAAGTATTAGTTCCTCGGAATGGCATTCCTCCCATAACAGAATTTTTTTTGCATATCTTTGAGAAATTATAAGCACACGGAGGAGGAGGAGTAACAACGGCTACAGCTGGGGGAGGGGAGTCTGCCCGGCCTTCGGCAGGTGCCGTAGCCTCCAAATACCTACGGAACCAATCCAGTATATGAATGCCCTCAGTAATATTAGATTCCCCGGATATGCTGAAAAGAAAAGGATAAAGGGATTCAAACAAAGAACCGAAAGATATTTCATATGGCTTTGGGGAATATATTTTTCAAAACAGAATTTTCTTTTGAAAATTCTTTCATTTAAAACCTTTTTGAAAACAATTGTCAAAATCTTTTATCCGATCGGGTAACCTTCAGCTCTGATACCAAATGTGGCACCCCACGTTTGTTAATGTCACTCTTTATCAAAATGCATTAAGTTTCATGAAGTGATATAGGTAAACAGAAACATTACAAGACAGATATAAAATAACAGCGGAATTTAAAACTTTATTAAACAGAAAACATCGTCGTCCAAAACATGGTTACATCATAAGTCTGAAATACTGAAAACATAAAACTTCTGCCTTGTACAAAAATCATCATCGTAGTACAATAGTACATAAAAGAGCATAATGCCTAAATTATATCCATAGTAGAGCCAATACGAAATCGAGCAATATATCTAAGCAGCTCCAAGCAGATTGAAAGAAGAATCCTGATCAAGCTTTAGTATTCCCACCCCGAGAACCCGAGGGGAGGGGAATAATAGAGAAAGAAGAGGAAACAAAATGGGTCAGATATAAAGTCTGGCGAGTCTAGTTACTTTTAGCATATAAATAAGTAAAAGCATCATGACAGGTATATAAGTTGGGGAAAGATAACAGTGTCATAAGGCAGGTATAACAAGGTAAATAGGATAAATAGAACAGATCATGCATTGCGCTTCTCTAATACTTTTCTCTGTGCCAATACTAGTATAACAAGAACAAGATGGTCCCAACAAGTAGAAGATGGTAGACTTAGGTGTACTTCTAGCGGGAGGTTTTACCCCATACAATAACAGGTAGCCTAATAGAACTAACAGGTTTTAATCCCCAACGACAATAACGGGCTACTAAACAGGCAAGACTAGATGTACCCTAAATAGTACCTCCTAATCGATCAACTCCCTAACTCGTAGATACCCTGTGCTGGCCCCATAGTAGGATGTATCATTTCCTAAAGTGGCAGCCCTTTGCTTACAAGATGTGCCCAAACCATATCTCCAGATGTTACAGTGTCTTATCTTCCCTAGCAAGTGGACCCATATATGCACGCACATGACTCCGTTGGAACGCGACGTCAATACCCTAACTCAAGTGGCCTCTTATAATTAGCTCAATAAGCATGCCCAGACCCCCGACATAGTTCGGGGTTCCTCGTTTGATACCAAGATGGGTTACTGACTGAAACGGGTCGCACATGACAGATGATACAAGCTTCCCCCTAGGCTTGCATCCCCGCTACTAGGATTTCAACAGGTTATGCCTACTGGTTTAACATGATTGTTGTAATGACATGGATTTCACTCGGACCTAATAGATCGCTAAATTGACTAGGACCGTTCGAATCCCGCATACGCTAACTCTGGGCATACAAAACATCAGAACAAATAACAGAAGACTTTTATAAACATCATAATAATGTTACATCATAGTAAAAAATATATCAGAGTACATCGAAATATAATACAGTGGAAGATTAATTTACAATAGATATAATACAATGCAGCGTAACTAATAAACTAACATAGCGGAAGACTATCATTGCCCTGGACACAACTTTAAGCTTTGATCCAGAATCCTGCTCAATATATCTGCAAAATAAGCTACTCGACTGCCCATGTGGAAAATATGGGCATCCGAGTTTGCAAGTGAAACAAACTACGAGTCAATCATGGGACTGATATGAGAAATCTTACTTAACTTATCTAATATTAAGGCTAATCACAGGACCATGCCGCTAATGCAGAATAGGTTTACTCTGTTGGATTGCCAGTGCATAAATAAATTAAATCGTTAAACAATGCCATGCTTTTTAGAAAAGTGAAACCATTATAAGACTCAAGTCCCATCACACAATGCAACGCAAACCGGAGGATAGAGTTTTACATTATAATGGTCAAAACTGCTTGATACGATAAATGGAGTTGATATTATTAGTGTAACACCCCATGCCCATTAATGTCACCCACAAAGGGAATGCATTAACTTTCATAGAGCATTTTAAGTGTGTATAGAACAAAAACTTAATAATAAGACAGATATAAATAGTACTAAAACTTTAAAACTTTATTTCATTGCAGCGGAAAATACATAAGTTTGGTTACATCATCAAAACCAGAGTCAAAGTACATAATATCCATCTTGACCAACTTAAAGTACATAAATTGAAAGACATAATCCCCAATACAAAATAGCCATAATTAAGAGAGGCTGAACTTTACTTCAGCGATCCAAGCAACTTCTGAAAGCAGAGATACAACTATCCAAAATCAAGCTCCACTGGTGCTAGTTCCAACCTGAGCACCGGAGGGGGGGCGAGGGGGGGAGGGGGGGGGGGGGGAGGGGAGGGAGGAAGAAAAGAGGAGGAAACAAAGGGAGTCAGACATAAAGTCTGGCGAGTGCGATAACTTTAGCAATATAATTATCCAAAATAACTAGGCCAAGGCATAAGTTGGAAAATATGGAAATGACTGTGAGCAATTGAGTATGACAGAGTAAACAAGGAAACAAGGTTGAACTAAGATAACGTTAAAGTGCACCTAAACCACTATAAGATAATTACTATACTGCACCACCACTACTATATTGCACCACCACTATAAGGTAATTGCTATACTGCACTACCACTAGTCACCCTAAGGTTGATCCCGCCTACAAAACTTAATAATGATAATGGTAGTTTCGTGCACCCCTAGTTGCCTTCATAGGTGCCGCCTGCCCCTATCTCCACTAGGTGTACCCACTACCCCCAAGCGATCAGCTCCCTAACTCGTAGATACCCGTGCTGGCCCCACAGTGGGGTGTATCACTCCCCAAAGTGGCAACCCGATACCACCAATGAAGCACGGCTTATACCTACATGATGCAACAACGTCTTACCTACCAGCCCGGGTCCACACACGCATATGAACCCGTGGGACTTGCATTGCCACCGCTAACTCGGTTTGGCCTCTTATAGTCACGCCCAGTATGCGTGTCCCATCCTCGATTTGGGTCGAGCCCACAAAGATACGTATGGGTTACTGGTTGAACCGAGCCCCCATTACTTGACACAATCTATCCACATAAGCTTGGTCCCCTCTAGTACATCCCACTTAACCCTCTTCTTATTCATATTCACTTACATGTTTCAATTTTTGAAACACCCCACCTCCGTTAGGGTCACTCTCAAAGGGAATGCCCTAATTTTGGTGGAGGTTTATAAGTATAAGTCACAGATACATAAGGCATATATAAATACACATATTTTTGAACAGCGGAAAACAACAGCAAATTTTTATTTCAACAAAATACGTGTTACACAAACCATGTCATAATTGTCTTACAATACTTCCAAAAACCATTACATTTTCATAACTGTCTTGATTTCATAACTTAAAGAAGCATAAAAACAAAAGTAAACTGCATAAGTCCCCATAGTTGCAATCCAAAGCCATAGTCCAAAACGAAAGAGATCCAAGCAATACATTCTTTCTCTTCAAGCTGGATGTGAAAACTGGTCAAGCTGCGGTATTCCCACCCTGTGGACCTGGGGGGGGGGGGGGGGGAACGAAAGAAAAGTAGAGTCAGACATAAAGCCTGAGTAAGTCTAGGACTATTCAGTCTATGAATAAAGAACTGGGCATGATAGGTATAAACCGGAAATGGGAAAGCACTATAAACTAAGTTAAGTTGTCTAGAGTCGAATATACTATCGTACCCCATATTAATCTCTGCATCCATATAAACTAGTTCCCAACAGGCACCCCATAATCAGGGTGAAGTGATCCGTTTCTAATGATCGGCTCCTACTTGCAGAGTTACATGTGTCTTACGGCCCCCGATGTTGTAGTTACCTATGCTGGTCCCACCATGGGGTGTACCAAGTCCCATGGTGGCGGCCCGACACAATTCTAGAATGCACAGGTATACTACTGGTGCCCAGTGCCTTATTTTTCTGCGCCGGAGTGTGTGCACGCCCGCACCCCGTTAGAACCTACACTGCTGCACCACCGCCGTCGATTCGACCTCTTACAGTCAGCCCAGTAATCGTGCCCCACCCTGCCTAGTTCAGGGTATCCTAATACACCTTGTAGGGTTACTGCTGAAAAGCGTCCCCCGCTACTAGGTTTTCTATTTCTAGCCAACATGCTAAGTTGGTTAAGTGTTTTGTAAACCTAACCCCCAATCAGTCTGTATAGTTTAGCATGTTCCATTTTGATTAAGTACTAATTCAATCTACTTAATCCTATCAATCCTGACTCAGCCTTAATTGTCTTATTAAAGCCTCGACCTCTCACATTAGACAGGTATTGTTGTGACTGCCTGTTGCCGGTTGGTTCCGGGCAGTATTACGTCACAACTCAGTCTAACCTCGGGTCTTTATTAGGCTCAATGTTTAACCACCCACATTGGATAGGTATTGTTGTGACTACTGGACAGTCGGGCGGTTTCGGGCAGATTTACATCACAACTCAATCCAACCTTGGGTTAAACACATCGTATTTTCTAAATTTACATATTTTGTCTCTTTTCTTTTTATATGTAAATATTTGCGGCCCATTATTCAAATTCATCTTTATTGGGTAAAATTAATTTATACCACTTAATTGTTTTCAAGGTCGTTGGCATGCGTTAAACATGCCAACACATATGTTTTATATTTTAACCCAAACGTCATTACCCCCATTTTATACATTCGCTACAATATAATATATGTTGGGTTTAACATTTAAACCCAACTTAGCCACATGAAAAAGGGGAGGCTTAGAACATGGTGTTTATATATTCTAAGTAACATCAAAAGGGGAGTGTGAATGCATGAACTTGCAACATAGAGAACTAATTAACATAAATTAGGCACTTGTGAACTTGCATTGTAATAGCATATATTCATGGCATAAACATACCTAAACATGAATCATGGTTTTTAATATATTCATGTAAACTTGCAAGTGGAATGTAAATTTAACTTAATTATGTGTCACATATATTATCATATGATTTTGATAACAACATAGGCCTAAAACATGTTTTCAATTAGGCATAACACCAAACATAGTTTAGTCATGTTCATAGAGTAAACACAAGTTCACAAAGATGCTTACTTTTGTCTCTAATACAAAAGTATGGTTTTACACTTGAATCATGATGTCAATTCCAACATAAGTTCATATGAGTCATAATACCCAAATGGATCCAACTACACTAAAAGTGATTATATATTATGTTGGCATAATAGTGAACCATATACTTGCATGAATCACAAATAAACAAGCATATAGTCGTTACTTTCAACATGAATCATATACTTGCAATTATCCAATAGGTGTTGTAATAAACTACCACAAACATGTAATTGTTAATTTTCAACATGAATCACATACTTGCAAATATCCAATCGTTATACCACAACATCCCAAATCGATTAGAATCATAGCAACATACAATTATGAATTATTATCACCACAAATTAAGTACAATTCTATTTCTCATTTTTACACAAATCAAAACACAATTATTTATTCACATCGGAATAGCACTCTACTTACAACGTATGACGAATCTTCAATTCAGGAATCTGAATTCTGAATTTGGAGATGCTATCCTTTGTTGTAGGCGTTGTTTTGATTTAGTTGTCGTTGCTTTAAGCTTTTGAATTGTCTCCTAATCGTCTCTCTATTTTGACGGCTATTCCTAGTCTTTCCTCAGCAGCATGACAAACTCATTCTCATTTTTATTTGTATGAATTAGGTAGAGTCTTAGGTCCTTTTTATATAGTTGTGAATTGATTAGGACCATCAATGGAGCTTGGATTAATATTAGCCATTCATTTGAAGGAGAGACCAATCAGGAGCTGACACCAAGCCCTAGTGACAAGGCAAGGCTCAGGAATTCGGCTAAGCACAAACCAGGCCAGCCAGGGGGGGCTGTGTTCGACCTGGCTCAGGGGCCAGGTCGACTACCCAGTCGACCCCCAGGTCGACTATGTAGTCGACCTGGGTAGCCCAGGTCGACTACCCAGTCGACTTGGGTGCCTTGGGTGGGAAAATTCCCGCCCTGACAATCTGGCCCGATTTTTGAATTGGTTTTCTGAGCTGTTTGAATTTTAAACTGAATTCTGAAACTTCTGGAGGCCATATCTTCTTCATACGGAGTCCGTTTTACGCAAACTCGAACTCTATCCCAAGCAGAATTCCGAGACGAACGCAATGGCGTATCCCATTTCCATTAATTCTTTGATTTGAAATTAATTATACTTTAATTTGTGAGTTTCACTGTTATAGAATACACGGGGTGTTACATTCTCCCCCACTTAAAAGGATTTGGTCCCCGAAATCTTCAAGTTCAGGAAGAATGTACGTCCTAACATCCAAACATCCATCCACTCATCCATCAAACACGAGCATCCATTGTCCTTAAAAGACTTCTAATGCTCCATGATCATATGCAAAGTGTGTGTACATGTACTTATCTAATGCAAAATCAGGCGGCCTACTGATTCAGTTGACCTCCTTAATGCAAATTATGTAAGTGTCATGAATCCATTATGTATGCAAATTTTCCTATTCATGATTCTACATGAGTGCACAATCATTCATATATAAATGCAACATCCATATGGCAACACATTAAACTTCAACCATATACAAATATAAATAATATGCATATGCAATATGAAGTGATTGAGCCGATCTAAAACCTAAATTGTGTGTGTATATGTAACCACGAGCAACCACTAGCAATCACTTGCAACCACTTGCAACCATCATCCATAACATGTTTCAAATACACGTTTTCATCCAAAGGGTTTCTTCCTAAAAGGTAAGGTCGAGGAGATATACCTAAAAAGATAGATAAAAGCGCGACTTAAGGAAAAGAAAGATCAAAAATGTACCCTCGAAAGGAAAAGGGTAGGCTGCGCGTATTCTAGCTTCAGTTTCCCAAGTTGCATCCTCCTCGGCCTCGCTCCACTGAGCTTTGACGAGCTGGACTTCGCGGTTGCGTAGCTTTTTCACTTCAGTCCCTAAGATGCGGGTTGGAACTTTCCTCACGGTTGCTTCGCGTTCCACTTCAGCTTCTTCTAGGATGCTTGGCTCTACCACTTCAG
Source organism: Allium sativum (assembly GCA_030737875.1). NCBI lineage: Eukaryota > Viridiplantae > Streptophyta > Magnoliopsida > Asparagales > Amaryllidaceae > Allium > Allium sativum. The sequence goes on along the minus strand of CM060916.1, from coordinate 784,154,229 downwards.
CAGATTCATGTAGACATTTTCGGAGGTGCGAAACATGAAAAACGTTGTGAACTCCGGCCAGCTTTTCGGGTAGCTCTAATCTATATGCCATTTTCCCAATTTTCTCGATAATAGGAAACGGTCCTACGAACTTTGGTGCTAGCTTTCCTGTGGTTCTAAAACGAACAACGTTCCTTAGCGGAGATACCTTAAGAAAAACTCTGTCCCCAACCTCAAATTCAAGGTCGGTCCTCCTCTTGTCGGCGTAGGATTTTTGTCTGTCTTGGGCTGTCTTCATTCTTCTCCGTATTAAGTCTACTTTTTCTGAAGTCTCTCGGATCATATCTGGTCAAAGTATGAGCTTGTCAGTAGACTCCCACCAACAAGTGGGCGATCGGCACGGTCTTCCATATAAAGCTTCGAAGGGCGCCATTCCGATGGTGGCTTGGTAGGTGTTGTTGTAGGCAAATTCCACCAAAGGAAGATGGTCTTCCCACGTCCCTCCGAAGTCAAGGACGCACAGTCTTAAAAGGTCCTCCAAAACTCTGTTCACTCTTTCCGTCTGGCCGTCGGTTTGGGGATGATAGGCTGTGCTCAAGCATAACTGTGTGCCTACCGCTTCTTGCAGACTTCGCCAAAACTCACTTGTGAAGATAGGGTCTCGGTCACTAACAATGCTGGATGGTATTCCATGGAGTCGAACAATTTCCTTGAGATAAAGAGATGCTACGGATGAGGTAGTTCTTTTACTCTTGACAGGTAAAAAGTGGGTGCTTTTAGTAAGCCTATCCACTATTACCCAAATGCTAGTGTTGCCTCTTCTAGACCTAGGCAGCCCATCAACGAAGTCCATTGAGATGCTATCCCACTTCCACTGCGGGACCTCTAGAGGATGGAGCAGACCGCCAGCCTTTTTCTGTTCCGCTTTAACCTCTTGGCACACCATACACTTAGAAACGAACTCTGCCACGTCCTTCTTCATGCCGTTCCAAAAGAAAGTTCTCTTTATGTCCTTGTATATTTTATCTCTGCCTGGGTGTATCGTCGTCTTGGAGTGATGTGCTTCCTCGAGAACCGTCTTTACCAAATCCCTTGTCTGTGGGATGCATAGTCTTCCGTCTCGCCTTAGCCAACCCTTATCGTCGATGTAGTATCTGTTGAGGTGACTTGAAGTCTCACCCCTAATTAGCCTATCAATCGTCTCCACAAGCTGAGGGTCTTCGCGTTGTGCTGTCCCTATTTAGTCCACTAAAGTCGGGCGTACTTCGAGAGATGCTAGCAGGCCCGGTACAAAATCGGAGGAGGGCCTAAAGTTAAAACTGGCTATAAACTCTAGGCTTTGCCTTTCAACAAACAGCGGGCTTAGGGTCAGTTTCTTTTGGCTCAACGCGTCTGCCACTATGTTGCCTTTGCCCGGAGTGTAGGAGATCTCGAAATCGTACGAGGCAAGAAACTCCATCCACCTCTGTTGCCTCAAGTTAAGATCTTTCTGCGAGAAAAGATATTCAACGATTTATGGTCAGTGTAAAGTTCAAACTTCTCACCTAGGAGGCAGTGTCGCCAAGAATTGAGGGCAAAGACGATGGCGGCTAACTCAAGATCGTGGGTCGGGTAGTTCTTTTCATGAACTTTCAATTGCCTTTCACCATAAGCTACTACCCTCCCTTCTTGCATCAAGACAGCGCCTAGCCCTGTCCTACATGCATCTGTATAAACTGTGAACATCTTGCTTCCATCTGGCAACGTCAAAACTGGGGCTGTTGTAAGAGTCCTTTTCAGTTGTTGGAAAGCAAATTCGCAATCCAAGTCCCAATTGAACACTAGATTCTTCTTTGTCAGCCTTGTGAGCGGAGCTGATATTTTCGCAAAATCCCTTATGAATTTTCGGTAGAAACCTGCTAGCCCTAGAAAACTTCGGACCTCAGTTGCGTTTCTTGGTGTCTTCCAATCCTGCACCGCTACTACTTTAGCAGGGTCCACAGCTAACCCATTTTTGGATACTATATGCCCAAGAAATCTTACTTCCTCTCTCCAAAAGTGGCATTTGGAGAATTTGGCTTTTAATCGATGGACTCGCAGAGTTTCCATGATTGCCCTTAGGTGTTGAGCATGCTCTTCTTCACTCTTTGAGAAGATCAAGATATCGTCTACGAAGACCACTACGAACTTATTGAGGAAATCTCTGAACACCCTACTCATTAGGTCCACGAAGTAAGCGGGTGCGTTTGTCAAGCCAAAAGGCATGACAAGCCATTCAAAGAAGCCGTATGGGGTTCTGAATGCTGTCTTATCGATATTATCTTCAACCACCCTTAGCTGATGAAATCCGGTCGCTAAATCGAGTTGGGAGAAAACAAACGCTCCTACAAGCTGATCAAACAGATCATCAATTCTGGGAGAGGGTGCCTATTCTTTTTCGTTAGCTTGTTGAGCTCCCTATAGTCAACACATAGACGGAGTGAACCATCTGCCTTTGTAGCGAACACCACTGGAGCGCCCCATTCTGAAATACTCCTCCTAATGAACCCTTTCTCTAGAAGCTCTTTAATCTGTTTACTGAGCTCTTTCCTTTCCCGTGGAGCCATGTGTCTAACATGCAACACAACGGGCTTTGCATTATCTACAAGATATATGCGGAAGTCTATCTCCCGCTTCGGAGGTAAGCCCTTCACCTCTTCGAAGTCATCCGGATATTCCTGGACCACCCTAACCGATTGCAAACTTTCAACAGAAGCATCTAGCGATTCAAAATAACTAAGCATAACTGCATACGAGGGGTTACAAGTAATTTCCAGAGTGTTACCGAGTTGGGTCAGAAGCCTAACCACCCTTTTCTCACAATCCAGGATGGCCCCATTACTGGATAGCCAATTCATGCCCAAAACCAAACCATATCCCGAAAAGCCCAAAACAAAGGCACTACATCTAAATTCTACGCTTAGAATAGAAATTTTCAATCCCACACAGATCATAGACAAATGAGCTGGGCCCCCAATTCGATTTGAAACAATTAAGGGGTCCTCTGCCATACTAGTTTCTAGGTGCAGAAATTCTACTAAAGCAGATGAAATAAAGGAGTGTGATGCGCCAGTGCGAACTGGGTGATCATAAAGATAAACTACACTTTCTACAGAAGTATTTATACCTCGCTGTTGCAGAGGTGGCGCTCCTAGAACATGAACATGTGCCCCTGAGGTGGATCCAGCCCTCTGCCCCTGTCCTCGTTTCTTTGGGCAATCCTTAGCCATGTGGCCTGTTTCACCGCAAGAAAAGCACCCACCATTCATCTTGGCCTTCTTTTTCCGGCAATCTTTCACTAAGTGCCCCACTTTGCCACATAAATTACACTTCCTCTTCTCTTGGTTGTCTTTCCCGCCCTTCTTAAAGTCTGTCTTCTTAGGCTGTAAACCCTCTTTCTTTCCTTGAGAGCTTTCTGCCTTTGTCTCCTTCTTGCCCTTATTCTCTTCGTTCAGCAATGCCATCTGCACCAACCTTTCTACAGAAATATTACTACCTCGTTCCTGTGGAGGTGCTGCCAGAGCATGAACTTGACCTCCTGAAGTATATCCAGTTTCCTATCCCTTTCCTTTCTTCTTTGGGCAGTCCCTAGCCCAGTGGCCTGTCTCCCTACACTGAAAGCAAGTAGCACTCATCCTCCTCTTCTTCTTCCTGCAGTCTCCCTCCAAATGTCCAAGAATTCTGCAGAAACAACATTTCCTTTTTTCACGTTTCTTTTCATTACTGTTACGATCCTTTCTTCTTTGACTATTATTCGCCTTCCTGTTCTGGGACTCTTCCGCTTGCCGGTTCACGTAGAGGAGGAGGAGTGAAAGCGTCAGTAGCTGGGGAGTAAGGTCTCCAGACATGCTGAAACAGAAAGGAGAGATTCAAAACGAAGGATAGAGAGAGATAGTACCTATGGCTTTGGGGGGGGGGCTATGCCTTTTTAAAATAAAATAACATTTTATCTTTAAAATGCTTCTTTAAATTTTCTTTTGAAAATGAATTTTTAAAACTTTTTATCTTATCTGGTAAATCTATGCTCTGATATCAAGTGAAACACCCCACCTCCGTTAGGGTCACTCTCAAAGGGAATGCCCTAATTTTGGTGGAGGTTTATAAGTATAAGTCACAGATACACAAGAAAGATATAAATACACATATTTTTGAACAACGGAAAACAACAGCAAATTTTTATTTCAACAAAATACGTGTTACACAAACCATGTCATAATTGTCTTACAATACTTCCAAAAACCATTACATTTTCATAACTGTCTTGATTTCATAACTTAAAGAAGCATAAAAACAAAAGTAAACTGCATAAGTCCCCATAGTTGCAATCCAAAGCCATAGTCCAAAACGAAAGAGATCCAAGCAATACATTCTTTCTCTTCAAGATGGATGTGAAAACTGGTCAAGCTGGTATTCCCTCCCTGTGGACTTGGGGGGGGGGAACGAAAGAAAAGAAGACGAAAGAAAAGTAGAGTCAGACATAAAGCCTGAGTAAGTCTAGGACTATTCAGTCTATGAATAAAGAACTGGGCATTATAGGTATAAACTGGAAATGGGAAAGCACTATAAACTAAGTTAAGTTGTCTAGAGTCGAATATACTATCGTACCCCATATTAATCTCTGCATCCATATAAACTAGTTCCTAACAGGCACCCCATAATCAGGGTGAAGTGATCCGTTTCTAATGATCGGCTCCTACTCGCATAGTTACATGTGTCTTACGGCCTCCGATGTTGTATTTACCTATGCTGGTCCCACCATGGGGTGTATCAAGTCCCATGGTGGCGGCCCGACACAATTCTAGAATGCACAGGTATACTACTGGTGCCCAGTGCCTTATTTTTCTGCGCCGGAGTGTGTACACCCCCGCACCCCGTTAGAACCTACACTGCTGCACCACCGCCGTCGATTTGACCTCTTACAGTCAGCCCAGTAATCATGCCTCACCCTGCCTAGTTCAGGGTATCCTGATACACCTTGTAGGGTTACTGCTGAAAAGGGTCCCCCACTACTAGGTTTTCTATTTCTAGCCAACATGCTAAGTTGGTTAAGTGTTTTGTAAACCTAACCCCCAATCAGTCTGTATAGTTTAGCATGTTCCATTTTGATTTAGTATTAATTCAATCTACTTAATCCTATCAATCCTGACTCAGCCTTAATTGTCTTATTAAAGCCTCGACCTCTCACATTAGACATGTATTGTTGTGACTGCCTGTTGCCGGTTGGTTCCGGGCAGTCTTACGTCACAACTCAGTCTAACCTCGGGTCTTTATTGGGCTCAATGTTTAACCACCCACATTGGATAGGTATTGTTGTGACTACTGGACAGTCGGGCGGTTCCGGGCAGATTTACATCACAACTCAATCCAACCTCGGGTTAAACACATCGTATTTTCTAAATTTACATATTTTGTCTCTTTTCTTTTTATATGTAAATATTTGCAGCCCATTATTCAAATTCATCTTTATTGGGTAAAATTAATTTATACCACTTAATTTTTTTCAAGGTCATTGGCATGCGTCAAACATGCCAACACATATGTTTTATATTTTAATCCAAACGTCATTACCCCCGTTTTATACGTTCGCTACAATATAACATATGTTGGGTTTAACATTTAAACCCAACTTAGCCACATGAAAAAGGGGAGGCTTAGAACATGGTGTTTATATATTCTAAGTAACATCAAAAGGGGAGTGTGAACGCATGAACTTGCAACATAGCGAACTAATTAACATAAATTAGGCACTTGTGAACTTGCATTGTAATAGCATATATTCATGGCATAAACATACCTAAACATGAATCATGGTTTTTAATCTATTCATGTAAACTTGCAAGTGGAATGTAAATCTAACTTAATTATGTGTCACATATATTATCATATGATTATGATAACAACATAGGCCTAAAACATGTTTTCAATTAGGCATAACACCAAACATAGTTTAGTCATGTTCATAGAGTAAACACAAGTTCACAAAGATGCTTACTTTTGTCTCTAATACAAAAGTATGGTTTTACACTTGAATCATGATGTCAATTCCAACATAAGTTCATATGAGTCATAATACCCAAACGGATCCAACTACACTAAAAGTGATTATATATTATGTTGGCATAATAGTAAACCATATACTTGCATGAATCACAAATAAACAAGCATATAGTCGTTACTTTCAACATGAATCATATACTTGCAATTATCCAATAGGTGTTGTAATAAACTACCACAAACATGTAGTTGTTAATTTTCAACATGAATCACATACTTGCAAATATCCAATCATTATACCATAACATCCCAAATCGATTAGAATCATAGCAACATACAATTATGAATTATTATCACCACAAATTAAGTACAATTCTATTTCTCATTTTTACACAAATCAAAACACAATTATTTATTCACATTGGAATAGCACTCTACTTACAACGTATGACGAATCTTCAATTCAGGAATCTCAATTCTGAATTTGGAGATGCTATCCTTTGTTGTAGGCGTTGTTTTGATTTAGTTGTCGTTGCTTTAAGCTTTTGAATTGTCTCCTAATCGTCTCTCTATTTTGACGGCTATTCCTAGTCTTTCCTCAGCAGCATGACGGTCTCATTCTCATTTTTATTTGTATGAATTAGGTGGAGTCTTAGGCCCTTTTATAGAGTTTATGAATTGATTAGGACCGTCGATGGAGCTTGGATTAATATTAGCCATTCATTTGAAGGAGAGACCAATCAGGAGCTGACACCTAGCCCTAGTGACAAGGCAAGGCTTAGGAATTCGGCTAAGCACAGACCAGGCCAGCCAGGGGGGCCTGGGTTCGACCTGGCTCAGGGGCTAGGTCGACTACCTAGTCGACCCCCAGGTCGACTATATAGTCGACCGGGGTGCTCCAGGTCGATTACCCAGTCGACCTGGGTGCCTTGGGCGGGAAAATTCCCGCCCTGGCCAATCTGGCCCGATTTTTGAATTTTGAATTGGTTTTCTGAGCTGTTTGAATTTTAAACTGAATTCTGAAAATTCCGGAGGCCATATCTTCTTCATACGGAGTCCGTTTTACGCAAACTCCGACTCTATCCCAAGCAGAATTCCGAGACGAACGCAATGGTGTATCCCGTTTCCCTTAATTCTTTGATTTGAAATTAATTATACTTTAATTTGTGAGTTTCACTATTATAAAATACACGGGGTGTTACAATTTTGGTTAAAGTGTTTCTAATCGTATTTCAAATGCCACCCAAGGCACCCACTAGATTCCACATGCCACCTCACGGCACCCACCTAACCCCCTCATGTTCCACTACATGTTTATCCGGTTAAGTGTTTCTTAATTCATTAAGACCGTTACCTCATAAAGACCTCTCACATTAGACTGGCATTTATGGCAGCCGAATTTGCCGGGCAGGTCCGGGCGTCTTACACCACAAACGAGCCTAATCTCGTGTCTTTACAACTGTTACACATTTAGTTTATGCCTAAGACCTCCCACATTAGACTGGCAATTGTGGCAGCTGGATTTTCCAGGCGGGTCCGGGCAGTCTTACACCACAAAAGAGCCTAACCTCGTGTCTTAGACGATTAATTACTCCTAGTTAATAATTCCCCAATTTGAATTACTTTCCCTATTCAAATTATCAATCAATTCCAAATTTAACTATGGCCATAATTGACACAATTATGTCCATCCGTTTATGGTATGCAAAATCATACCAATTTTCATTACAATTTTATTTTATGCCATTTAAGGCATTTATGACAATTCTTAATATTAAATCTTTTTAATATTATCCCATTGCCCCACGTTGTACGTTCGTTTGTTTAACGTAAAATATACGTTAGACTCGAATAGTCTAACTCATGGAATAAAGAGAAAACATCACAACATACATATAGATAAAACTAGATCTAATCATAAGGGTGAACTTGCATGTGTGAATGATGTTCTACATCTAAAACTTGCATAGGCCAAAGTTACAACTTGCATAAAACTACATATGTCATAGATCCAAATCTAAAGGTGTAAATTTATTTAGATAATGGTCACAAACTTGCATAAATCATGTATGTCATGGATCTACATCTAAAGGTGTAAACTTGCATAAGCAATAACCACAAACTTGCATAACATGATTCATATTCCAAACTCGTATATTTATATAAACTTGCATATGTGATTTATGCAACAAAACAATCATGTAAACTTACATCTAAACATGTAAACTAGCATGTAGAATTTATCATAGAACTCACACATGTCATAGCCTAACTTTAGATCAAATTTTCACATAAATTAGATGTCATGAAACATGTAAGGTTGCATATAATTTTCCCCAATTTTCATATGATTCATGTCTAAATCAAAATTAAACTTGCATACATACATATGATTTATCATATGAATTAGCATAACCAAACTAGCATATGAACAACATGATGATTTGATTATACATAAGCCAATCATAGAATTGCAACATAAATGATAGCATTATAACTTTACAACATAGATGATCACAACATAACATCATAGAATTTACAACATGTATGATAACATCACAATTTTACAACATAAATAAAAACATGCGGTCAATTATTCACATCATATCCAAATATTCCACATCATAACTCAATCCAATTAAATTGCTAATTATTTTATTAAAGAAATCAAAGTCACAACTCAAAGAAGGTCTTGAGTTCTGAATTTTGAGTTCTGAAGTTGTATTAGCTTTCCTTTGAAGAAGATTCGTTGTTAGAGTTGAATATAATTGTATTTGACTAGCTTACTTCCTCTCTAATTGGTGGCTGCTATTCTGAGTTGCAAGGTGACGGCATGGAGGCCATGAGTCTAATTTTATTTTGATTTTAGATTTTGAGTCTATAGGTGTTTTTATAGAGTTTAGGATTAGTTTAGGCCGTCCGATCAACCCAGAATTAATCCTAGCCAATCAGAGCAGATCAGAAACCCTAATGAGTCAGCACACAGTCACACATAGGTCATCAATCAAATCTTCCCGGGGGAGGCAGGTTGACCCCTAGGTCGACACCCAGGTCGACCATATGGTCGACCTGGTCAGGGTAGATCGACCCCCAGGTCGACCCTATGGTCGACCTGGCCCTGCGGGAAATTTCCCGCCTAGCCCATCTGACTCTGAAATTTGAATTTTTCGAAATTTGTTTTGAATTTTCTGAAACTTCCGATGGCCATAACTTCTTCATACGAAGTCCAATTCACGCAAACTCGGACTCTGTCTCAACCAGAATTCCGAGACGAACACATTGGCGCAACCCATTTCCCTTAATTCTCACATGTGAGATTAGTTATTCTTTAATTTGTGAATATTAATATTAACAGAAATACGGGGTGTTACATTCTCCCCTCCTTAAAGGATTTCACCCCCGAAATCGCCAAGTTAAGGAGAATGCATATCCTAACATCCAAACAACCATCTGCTCAACCATCAAACACAGGTGTCCATTGTCCTTATAAAATTCCTAATGCTGTATGAACATATACAAGAAGTGTGTGTATATGCTCACTATATAATGCAAAATCAGGCGGTCTACTGATTCAATTGACCTCCGTAAGGCAAACCATGATAGTGCCATGCGTCCATTATGTATGCGAAAGAATCCTATCGATACATATTATTTCTACATGTGTGCACAACCATTCACCAAAATGCAGCATCCATATGATAACACAACCATTATACATCCATTAACTTAGATATGCACACACATTTATATGCAATATGCAATATGAAGTTTCTGAGCCGATCTAGTGCCTAAAGTGTGTGTATATGCATCCACGAGCAACCACTAGCAAATACTTGCATCCACATGCATCTATCATACATAACATGTCTCAAAGACATGTCTCAACCATAGGACTACCCTATCTAAAGGTCAAAGATACTAGCGAGAGGACATACTAAAGATAAAACAAGTACAAGCTAAGAGATAAAGGAGAAATTAAAAGATATACCCTCGAAAAGAAAAGGGTACAATGAACGCATCTTCTCTTCCGTCTCCCAAGTAGTGTTGCTCTCGTCATCTCCGCATTGCACTTTGACTAGCTTGACCTCTCGATTCCTCAACTTCTTAATCTCCGACCCAAGAATGCACGTAGGAGCTCGTCGAATCGTCGCATCACGCTCGATCTCCACCTCTCTAAGCAAGCTCGGCTCCACGACTTCTGCGGTCTCGTGCAGGCACTTCCTCAAATGTGATACATGGAATACGTCGTGTAAACCACTAAGTCTCTCGGGCAACTCCACTCTATACACCATCTGTCAAATCCTCTCCTTAATAGGAAACAGCCCTACGAACCTTGGTGCTAACTTCCCAACGGACCCAAAGCGAACCACATTCCGTAATGGAGACACCTTTACAAAGACCATGTCCTCAATATCAAACTCAAGATCTGTCCTCCTCTTGTCCGCATAAGATTTCTGCCTATCTTGCGCCATCTTCATCCTTCTTCGAATCAAATTGATCTTTTCTGAAGTCTCTCTAATCATATCGAGCCCAAGCAAGATCTTATCTGTAGACTCCCACCAACATGTAGGCGAACGACACGACCATCCATAAAGAGCCTCGAAAGGGGCCATGCCGATGCTAGACTGAAAGCTATTATTATATGCAAACTCCACCAACGGAAGATGTTCCTCCCATGTAACTCCGAAGTCTAAGACACATAGCCTCAAAAGGTCCTCTAGAATACGATTCACCCTCTCAGTATGGCCGTCCGTCTGAGGATGATATGCGGTGCTCAAACATAACTGAGTCCCTACCGCCTCTTGCAAGCTTTTCCAAAATTCGCTAGTAAAGATAGGATCGCGGTCGCTCACTATGCTAGAAGGACCACCGTGCAAATGAACTATTTCTTGAATGTATACGGAGGCTAACCATGGAGCAATCCTCTTACTCTTCACGGGAATGAAATGGGCGCTCTTAGTAAGTCTGTCTACCATGACCCAAATTCCCGTATTACCCTTCCTCGATCTCGATAACCCATCAATAAAGTCCATCGAGACACTTTCCCATTTTCATTATGGGACCTCCAATGGGTGAAGCAATCCACCGGGCTTCTTTCGCTCTGCCTTCACTTGTTGGCACACCAAGCATCTAACGACAAATTCAATCCCTCTTCATGCCGGCCCAAAAGTAAACTCGCTCATGTCCATGTACATCTTGTCCCCGCCGGGATGGATGGTCATCTTCGAACGATGTGCATCATCAAGAATGGTCTTCCTCAAATTCTCGTCCCGTGGTACACAAAGTCTACCGTCCCTACGTAACCAACCCTTATCATCTAGGGTATACCTACTGAGATGGCTCGATGACTCCCCTCTTTTGTGCTTCTCTACTAACTCAACCAACTGTGGGTCATCTCGCTGTGCCTCACCAATCTGTCCCAAAAGTGTAGGTATGACCTCTAAGGATGCTAGCCAACCGGGTACAAAGTCAATGGAAGGTCTAAAGTCAAACGTAGAGATGAACTTTAAGCTTCGCCACTCAACAAATAACAGACTCAAGGATAACCTTTTCCTACTTAAGGCGTCTACCACCACGTTACCCTTGCCAGGGGTATAAGCTATCTCGAAGTCGTAGGACGCTAAGAATTCCATCCACCTTTGCTGCCTTAAGTTCAAGTCCTTCTGAGAGAACAAGTATTTTAGCGATTTGTTGTCAGTGAACAATTCGAATTTCTCGCCAAGAAGATAATGGCGCCAAGACTTAAGCGCGAAACAATAGCGGCCAAATCTAGGTCATGTGTAGGGTAATTTCTCTCATGCATTCTCAACTGCCTTCCACCATAGGCTATTACCCTTCCCTCTTGCATTAAGACTGCGCCTAGTCCTGTCCCACAAGCATTGGTATAAACGGTAAATGGCTTACTCCCATCTGGCAACACTAAGACTGGGGCTGTAGTCAAAGCTCTCTTTAAACGTTGGAACGCATCATCACAATCTACATCCCATGCGAAAACTAAGTTCTTCTTTGTCAAGCGTGTTAATGGGGTTGATATCTTTGCAAAGTCTTTGATAAACTTCCTATAGTAGCCAACCAACCCTAAGAAACTCCTCACCTCGGTAGCATTTTTAGGGACCTTCCAATCTTGGATGGCCACTACCTTCGCCGGATCCACAGCTATCCCTTCTTTGGAAACCACGAGCCCTAAGAGTCGCACTTCCTTTCTCCAAAAGTTACATTTAGAAAATTTAGCTTTAAGGCTATGCGTTCGAAGGGTCTCCAACACTTCCCTAAGATGTAGGGTATGATCTTCCTCGTTCTTAGAAAAGATCAAGATGTCGTCCGCAAAGACTACCACGAATTTATTAAGGTACTCCCTAAACACCCTACTCATCAAGTCAACAAAGTATGCGGGGGCGTTTGTCAAACTGAAGGGCATTACAAGCCACTCAAAAATGCCGTCTGAAGTCCTAAAGGCAGTCTTGTCTATGCTATCCTCAGCCACTCTCAACTGATGGAAACCCGTGGCTAAGTCCAACTGCGAAAATACTGAGGCGCCAACTAACTGATCGAAGAGAACGTCAATCCTCGGTAGTGGGTGTCTATTCTTCTTAGTAGGCTTATTAAGTTCTCTATAGTCCACACAAAGTCTAAGGGACCCATCCGCCTTCGTGGAAAATACTATTGGAGCACCCCACTCCGATATACTACGTCTGATGAACCCCTTCTCAAGGAACTCCTTCACTTGCTTACTGAGTTCTCTTCTCTCTCTTGGAGCCATGTGGCGCACTGGCAATGCAACTGGCTTTGCATTATCTACTGGATATATTCGAAAGTCTCTCTCACGTTTTGGGGGTAAACCCCTTACCTCATCAAAGACATCAACATATTTACGGACTATACGAACAGAATGTAAGTCATCATCGGATGCGTCAAGGGATTCTAGGTAGCTAAGCATTACTGGACCTCTAGAGTCACAAGAAATATCAAGGGTCTTTCCACAACGAGTCAACAATCTAACTAACCTTCTTTCACAATCTAGGATGGCTCCGTATCTAGTTAGCCAATCCATACTAGAATTAAATTGTAGCCCATGAAACCAAGAACAAAGGCGTTGCATTCAAACTCAACGCCCAAGATAAACACTCTCAAATCCCGACAAATCATAGAAAGATGAGCCGAACCACCAATAGGATTTGAGACTACTAAGGGATCCGTAACTAGACTAGTATCTAGGTGTAGTGTTTCAACTAATGATGTAGAGATAAACGAATGTGACGCGCCAGAATCGAATAAAGTACGAACAGGATGATCAAATAGAAAAACAAAACTTTCAATGGAAATTGCTCTACCTCGTTCTTGCAGTTGTGGGACCACGAGAGCCTGAACTTGCCCCCTTGCCTGCCCTGGTGCCATAAGAGTCTGTACCTGTCCTCCCGAGGTAGACCCTGCCCTCTGCCCTTTCATTGCGCAGTCCTTAATCAGATGTCCCGCTTCGCCAAAGTGGAAACAACCAGTCTTCTTTTTCTTCCTACAATCTTTGCTTAGATGGCCTGGTGTCCCACAATTAAAACATCTCTTCTTCCCCTTACCATTGTTGCCTTTACCACCTTTCTTGTTCTGTTGTTGCTGTTGCGATTTCTTTTGATCCCCTTTCTTCTTGGGTGCCTTATTAGCATTGGCGCCCTTCTCTTCTTCATGCATAAGTGCCATGTCAACTAGTCTCTCAAAGGTAGCCCCTATAGGGATGTGGGTCATAGCTAACCCATGAAGCGGCTCGTTCAAACCCTTAACAAATTTCAGGGCCTTCTTTTCTGGTGTATTCACCAAGTCCAAGCCAAATCTCACCAACTGATTGAATTTGTTGACGTATTCTTTCACCGATAGATTCCCTTGCTTCAATGCCAAAAATCTTTCCATGTATAAATTCTCTTTAGCCCGTGAGAGAAACTTCGCCTCAAACCTCCGCCTAAAGTCTAGCCATGTATCAACTGGACGCTCCCCATTAGTGACCTCCCACCAAAACGAGGCCTCATCCTTCATTAGCCAGGCAGCTAACTGGACCTTTCTTCCATCATCCACTTCAAAGATTCCAAACAATTCTTCCACCTCCTTTAGCCAATTACGAGCTTCAACAAATGTCTTTGTCCCGTGAAAAGGTTTTCCACCCATTGCCCTAAAGTCCTTACATATCTTAGCAAAAGTATCGACACGAGGAGGAGGAGGAGGAGCATTTGCTGGACCTGCGGTGGTGGCCCTAGTCTCCAAATAACTCCTAAACCATCCTAGTATCGTTATCCCCTCGGGTATCTCGGGAATTCCATACGTGCTGAAACGAAAAAGGAAAGATTCAATACAAAAGAACCGAAGGAAAGATATATGGCTCTTGGGGTTATGCTTTCTAAAATAAGCTTTTCTCTTGAAAATACTTTCCTTAAAACATACTTTTGAAGGTACTTCTTTATAAAAGTTGTTTTTCAAAAACAATTTTCAAAATTCATATCTGTTCTGGTAACCTTCAGCTTTGATACCACGTGTAACACCCCACGTCCATTAATGTCACTGACAAAGGGAATGCATTAACTTTCATGGAGCATTTTAAGTGTGTATAGAACAGAAACTTAACAACAAGACAAACATAAACAGTACTATAACTTTAAAACTTTATTTCATTGCAGCGGAAAATACATAAGTTTGGTTACATCATCAAAACCAGAGTCAAAGTACATGATATCCATATTGACCAACTCAAAGTACATAAATTGAAAGACATAATCCCCAATACAAAATAGCCATAAATAAGAGAGGCAGAACTTTACTTCAGCGATCCAAGCAACTTCTAAAAGCAGAGATACAGCTATCCAAAATCAAGCTCCACTGGTGCTAGGTCCAACCTGAGCACCTTGGGGGGGGGGAGGGTGAGGAAGAAAAGAGGAGGAAACAAAGGGGGTTAGGCATAAAGCCTGGCGAGTGCGACAACTTTAACAATATAATTACCCAAAATAACTAGGCCAAGGCATAAGTTGGAAAATATGGAAATGACTGTGAACAATTGAGTATGATAGAGTAAACAAGAAAATAAGGTTGAACTAAGATAACGTTAAAGCACACCTAAACCACTATAAGATAATTACTATACTGCACCACCACTACTATACTGCACCACCACTATAAGGTAATTGCTATACTGCACTACCACTAGTCTCCCTAAGGTTGATCCCGCCTACAAAACTTAATAATGATAATGGTAGTTTCGTGCATCCCTAGTTGCCTTCATAGGTGCCGCCTGCCCCTATCTCCACTAGGTGTACCCACTACCCCCAAGCGATCGGCTCCCTAACTCGTAGATACTCGTGCTGGCCCCACAGTGTGGTGTATCACTCCCCAAAGTGGCAACCCGATACCACCAATGATGCACAGCTTATACCTACACGATGCAACAACGTCTTACCTACCAGCCCGGGCCCACACACGCATATGAACCCGTTGGACTTGAACCCGGTTTGGCCTCTTACAGTCAAGCCCAGTATGCATGTTCCTTCCTCGACTTGGATCGAGTCCACAAAGATACGTATGGGTTACTGGTTGAAAGGGCCCCCCATTACTTGACACAAGCTATCCACCTAAGCTTGGTCCCCTCTAGTACATCCCACTTAACCCTTTTCTTATTCATGCTCACTTACACGTTTCAATTTTGGTTAAGTGTTTCTAATCGTATTTCAAATGCCACCCAAGGCACCCACTAGATTCCACATGCCATCCAAGGCACCCACTTAACCCCCTCATGTCCCACTACATGTTTATCTGGTTAAGTGTTTCTTAATTCATTAAGATCGTAACTTCATAAAGACTTCTCACATTAGACTGGCATTTGTGGCAGTTGGATTTGCCGGGCGGGTCCGGGCAGTCTTACACCACAAACGAGCCTAACCTCGTGTCTTTACAACTGTTACGCATTTAGTTTATGCCTAAGACCTCCCACATTAGACTGGCATTTGTGGCAGCTGGATTTGCAGGGCAGGTCCGGGCAGTCTTACACCACAAAAGAGCCAAACCTCGTGTCTTAGACGATTAATTACTCCTAATTAATAATTCCCCAATTTGAATTACTTTCCCTATTCAAATTATCAATCAATTCCAAATTTAACTATGGCCATAATTAACTCAATTATGTCCATCCATTTTTTGGTATGCAAAATCATACCAATTTTCATCACAAATTTATTTTATGCCATTTAAGGCATTTATGCCAATTCTTAATATTAAATCTTTTTAATATTATCCCATTGCCCCACGTCGTACGTTCTTTCGTTTAACATAAAATATACGTTAGACTCGAATAGTCTAATTCATGGAATAAAGAGAAAACATCACAACATACATATAGATAAAACTAGATCTAATCATAAGGGTGAACTTGCATGTGTGAATGATGTTCTACATCTAAAACTTGCATAGGCCAAAGTTACAACTTGCATAAAACTACATATGTCATAGATCCAAATCTAAAGGTGTAAACTTGTTTAGATAATGGTAACAAACTTGCATAAATCATGTATGTCATGGATCTACATCTAAAGGTGTAAACTTTCATAGGCAATAACCACAAAACTTGCATAACATGATTCATATTCCAAACTCATATATTTATATAAACTTGCATATGTGATTTATGCAACATAACAATGGTGTAAACTTACATCCAAACATTTAAACTAGCATGTAGAATTTATCATAGAACTCACACATGTCATAGCCTAACTTTAGATCATATTTTCACATAAACTAGATGTCATGAAACATGTAAGGTTACATATAATTTTCCCCAATTTTCATATGATTCATGTCTAAATCAAAATCTAAACTTGCATACATACATATGGTTTATCATATGAATCAACATAACCAAACTAGCATATGAACAACATGATGATTTGATTATACATAAGCTAATCATAGAATTGCAACATAGATGATAACATCGTAACTTTACAACATAGATGATCACAACATAACATCATAGAATTTACAACATGTATGATAACATCACAATTTTACAACATAAATAATAACATGCGGTCAATTATTCACATCATATCCTAATAATCCACATCATAACTCAATCCAACTAAATTGCTAATTATTTTATTAAAGAAATCAAACTCACAACTCAAAGAAGGTCTTCAGTTCCGAATTCTGAGTTCAGAAGTTGTATTAGCTTTCCTTTGAAGAAGATTCGTTGTTAGAGTTGAATAGAATTGAATTCGACTAGCTTTCTTCCTCTCTAATTGGCGGCGGCTATTCTGAGTTGCAAGGTGACGGCATGGAGGCCATGAGTCTATTTTTTTTTTTTGATTTTAGGGTTTGAGTCTATAGGTGTTTTTATAGAGTTTAGGATTAGTTTAGGCCGTTCGAAAAACCCAGAATTAATCCTAGCCAATCAGAGTAGATCAGAAACCTTAATGAGTCAGCACACAGTCACACACAGGTCATCAATCAAATCTGCCCTGGAGGGGGGGAGGGGGTGGGGGGAGGGGCAGGTCGACCCTATGGTCGGGGTAGGTCGACCTCCAGGTCGACCTGGTCCTAGCGGGAAATTTCTTTCCTAGCCCATCTGACTCTAAAATTTGAATTTTTAGAAATCTGCTTTGAATTTTCTGAAACTTCCGATGGCCATAACTTCTTCATACGAAGTCCAATTCACGCAAACTCGGATCTATCTTAACCAGAATTCCGAGACGAACACATTGGCGTAACCCATTTCCCTTAATTCTCACATCTGAGATTAGTTATTCTTTAATTTATGAATATTAATATTAAAAGAAATACGGGCTGTTACAATTAGTGTCTAGTCAGTTTAAAATATTTTCAATGTAAATGTATCAATTCTAGATGGCATAGTACCCCATCCTACTACGTCGTCATATATAGGTTTACAATCAAAACCGTAATGTCATATTGGAAATTGGGTTTTCATCATGAATCTAGGGTAGGGATGGTCTTCTTACCGATTCGAGACACTCAAGCAAATGTCTTAGGATCACACTTACGCGCAACCCTTAGATCCTGCAGGACCAGTCCAAAAATACTTTAGTGGATTAGTTATGCCTGAACACAAGTTTCCCGATCCTATTGGATCTATCAATTGTCCATTATCGACCAATATATCCGAGGCGCCTCATTGCATCATCCACATAAGTAAAAATGTATGGGCTCCATGCCAGGACACCACTTCTAGCTAGAAAGAAACATGCTCTTATCCCGTTTTTGATTCATACCAGGGTGTGAGGTTCATGAAGTAACGCGATTCACAAAGCTATGCCTAAATTGGCTGTGCTTTGATCATCAACCACAAAGCTCTACTTTTCAACAAAAGCCTTGATCATTTGTATCTTGGTATGTCACATTGGCAATCCACGTCATGCTACCGGTAACTATCAATATATAACCTCTAAGCTCATACGTCTCAGAGAAGGGTGTTAAGCAAGAGAATAAATTCTCCGCCACCAAACAGACATATATTAAATAGAAATCAATTTACATGGAATGAAATCCAATGTCAGACACACATCCATTTACAGGTCCGTTCTGGGTCCGAACGAAACCGGAGACACCTTATTCCTCGTCCCGTATGTCCAATATGGAAGAGAGGTGCTCGCTTATCCAAACAATCAACAAGTACGCCCGGACAACTACCACTGTTACCCTTTCCTAGGGGAAAATCAGTCCAAGGCATCAGTAGTTATCCATTTGTTGTGAAGATCACCGGTCTTCAACCACCGTCTTCAATGTCTTCGACTTAAATCGTCGTATAATTATTTGAAATGAGATTGAACCCAATATTTTCAAATAATTCTTGAATAATTTTAATTTAAATCATTTCATATCGTTAATATTATTTTATAACGATTTATCGTTATTTTTATTTATATAAAAATACTCCAATTTAATTCGACGACGCTTCGGGTCAATGGGCGGCCCTGGCGCTGTTTTTACTCAAATTTGATTTGCACATTTCTCGAAATCTAACCATTGGATTTAACAAATTTTATATCGTTGGAAAGATCTTCCCAAAGCGAACCTAATGGTTTCATTTTTGGGGAAATCCGACGGTCAGATCTTCCGGTATAATCATTTAAATTTACGATTCCGAAAAGCGAACTACCGCGCGCGATTCGTTTAATTTTAATTTATATTTATTTATATAAAATTTTATATAAATATAAATCATTCGACGATTCCACTAACGTGTTTAACATGCCAAATAAAAGAATTATTCATTTTTGCATATCCATTTAAATGTTTCAAATGATACATTAAAAATGGATATTGTATTTGCAAACAAATTCCTATATTTTCTAATGTCAAATAAAAGAGAAGTTTTATTTGTATATATTCCCAATATTTTCTAATGCCAAATACAAGGAGAACTTTTATTTGCATGGCTTTCTACATGTTTTCCAATGTCAAATAAAAATGTATTTTTTTTTGCATAACCTTTCTATATGATTCTAATGTCAAGTAAAAATGTATTTTATTTGCATACATTCCCTACATGTTTCTAATGCCAAATAAAATGTAATTTATTTGCATATATCACTACATGCTTTCTAAAATCAAATAAAATGTAATTTATTTGCATATATGTCGCTAATGACAAATAAAAGATAATTTTTATTTTTATTATTATGTATGTGATTTCTATTTTTAACTTTCACAAATAAAAAGAAATATTTTTTATTTGCATATAATTTCAATGTATAACATGACACATAAAAATGATTGTTTTAATTTGTATACAAATTCTATGTATAAACAAAAGATAAAAATGTTTGTTTTAATTTGTATACAAATTCTATGTATAAAATAACAAATGAAAATGTATGTTAGTTTTATACAAATTCTAATGACAATAAACATGTCTCTTTTAAATTGTATACAATTCTAGTTTAACAAAACAATTAAAAATGATAACTCTATTTTATTGACAATTCTATTTCAACAAAATGATAAAAAAATGATGACTTTGTTTTGTCGATAATTCTATTTCAACAAAACAATAAAAATGATAACTTTGTTTTGTCGACAATTCTATTTCAACAAAACGATTAAAAAGATTCTTTCAGTTTTGTTGACAATTCTATTTCAACAAAATGATTAAAATTGATTCTTTCATTTTTGTTGACAATTCTATTTCAACAAAATGATTAAAATCGATTCTTTCATTTTTGTTGACAATTCTATTTCAACAAAATGAATAAAAATGATTCTTTCTGACAATTCTATTTCGACAAAATAAATAAAAATGATAACTTTATTTTATTTACAATTCCATTTCAACAAAATGAATAAAAAGGATAACTTCATTTTGTTAACAATTCTACTTTAACAAAATAAATAATAGTGACAACTTCATTTTGTTAACAATTCTATTTTAACAAAATGAATAAAAATGATAACTTCATATTGTTAACCATTTCATTTTAACAAAATGAATAAAAGTGACAACTTCATTTTGTTTAACAATTTTATTTTAACAAAATGAATAAAAATGATAACTTCATATTGTTGAAATAATCTAATTCAACAAAAATGATATTTTTGTTTTAACACAAATCTATTTAACAAAAATGTTATTTTTGTTTTAACACAAATCTATTTAACAAAAATGTTATTTTCGTTTTTAACACAAATCTATTTAACAGAATTGTTATTTTTGTTTTGACTGTTTCATTTCACCAAAATTGATATTTTGGTTTCATCTATTTTATTTCAACAAAAATGATTCATTTTGTTTCAACTATTTTATTTCAACTAAAATGTAAGTTTTGTTTCAACTATTTTATTTCAACAAAAATGTAAATTTTTACAACAAAAATGACATTTTATTTTGTCAATTCTAATTCAACAAAAAATGACAATTTCTATTTTGACATTTCTAATTCAATAAAAATGACAATTTCTATTTTGACAATTCTAATTCAATAAAAATGACAATTTCTATTTTGACAATTCTAATTCAATAAAAATGACAATTTCTATTTTGACAATTCTAATTCAACAAAACAAATAAAAGTGATATGTTTGTTTTGTCGACAATTCTAATTCAACAAAACAAATAAAAGTGATACGTTTGTTTTGTCGACAATTCTAATTCAACAAAACAAATAAAAGTAAAATGTTTGTTTTGTCGACAATTCTACTTCAACAAAACAAATAAAAGTGATATATTTGTTTTGTCAACAATTCTAATTCAACAAAACAAATAAAAGTGATATCTTTGTTTTGTCGACAACTCTAATTCAACAAAACAATAAAAATGATATGTTTATTTTGTTGACATCTACTTTGTTGACACATTTTGTTTCAACCAAACATATAAAAATGACATTCCAATTTCAACAAAAATGATATTTTTATATATGGCAATTCTAATACATCAAAAATGACCATTTTATTTTGTCGATTCTAATTTCAACGAAAATGACAATTTTATATTGTCAATTATAATTTCAAAAAAAAGGACAATTTTATATTGTCAATTCCAATTTCAAAAAAAAGGACAATTTTGTTATAACACAAATCTAGTTAACAAAAGTGATATTTTTGTTATAACACAATCTATTTAACAAAAGGGTTATTTTTGTTTTTAACTCAAATCTATTTAACAAAAATGTAATTTGTGTTTTGACTCAAATCTATTTAACAAAAATGTAATTTGGGTTTTGACTCTAATCTATTTAACAAAAATGTAATTTGGGTTTTGACTCAAATCTATTTAACAAAAGTGTCATTTTTGTTTTGACTATTTAATTTCAACAACAATGATATTTTTGTTTGACAAGTTTTATTTTGACAAAAATGTAAATTTTGTTTCAACTATTTACATTTTGACAAAAATGTAAATTTTGTCTCAACAAATTATATTCCTTTTTTAACTATTTTATTCAACAAAAATTGATATTTTTGTTTCACTATTTTATTCAACAAAAATTGATATTTTTGTTTCACTGTTTTATTCAACAAAAAATGATATTTTTGTTTCAACAATTTTATTCAATAAAAATTGATATTTTTGTTTCAACAATTTTGTTTCAACACAACAATCATCAAATCAATAGATCCACATAATAACGTCAATCCCAGATCAAATCAACCAATTCCCATTTTTGACTCGTACTGGGGTGTGAGGCTCGCGAAGTAACGCTATACACAAAGCTATGCCTAAATGAGCTGTGCTTTGATCATCAACCACAAGGCTCTGCTTTTCAACAAAAGCCTTGATCATTTGCATCTTGGTATGCCACATTGACAATCCACATCATGTGATCGATAACTATCAATATATAACCTCTGAGCTCGTACGCCTCAAAGAAGGGTGTTAAGCAAGAGAATAAATTCTCCGCCACCAAATAGATATATATTGAATAGAAATCAATTTACATGGAATGAAACCTAATGTAAGACACACATCCATTTACAAGTCCAATCTGGGTCTGAACGAAACTGGAGACACCTTATTCCTCGTTCCGTGTATCCAATATGGAAGAGAGGTGCTCGCTTATCCGGACAATCAACAAGTACGCACGGACAACTACCATTGTAACCCTTTCTTGGGAGCAAATCAGTCCAGGGCATCAGTAGTCATCCATTTGATGTGAAGATCACCGGTCTTCAACCACCATCTTCAATGTCTTCGACTTAAATCGTTGTATAATTATTTGAAATGAGATTGAACTCGGTCTTTTCAAATAATTCTCGAATAATTATAATTTAAATCATTTCATATCATTAATATTGTTTTATAATGACTTATCGCTATTTTTATTATATAAAAATAGCCTAATTTAATTCAACAACGCTTCGGGTCAATGGGCGGCCTTAGCGCTGTTTTTACTCAAATTTGATTTACACATTTCTCGAAATCTAACCGTTGGATTTTAACAAATTTTATATCTTGGAAAGATCTTCCCAAAGCGGACCTAATGGTTTCAGCCTTGGGGAAATCCGACGGTTGGATCTTTTGGTATAATCGTTTAAAATTACGATTCCGAAACACGAACTACCGCGCGCGATTCGATGAATTTTAATTTATATATATATATATAATTATATATAAATATAAATCATTCGAGGATTTCACTAACGTGTTTAACATGTCAAATAAAAGAATGTTTCATTTTTCATAACAATTTAAATGTTTTTAATGGTACATTAAAAACATATTGTATTTGCAAACAAATTCCTATATTTTCTAATGTCAAATAAAAGAGAAGTTTTATTTGTATATATTCCCAATATTTTCTAATGTCAAATGTAAGGAGAAGTTTATTTGCATGGCATTCTACATGTTTTCTAATGTCAAATAAAAATGTATTTTTTTTTGCATAACCTTTCTATATGATTCTAATGTCAAATAAAAATGTAATTTATTTGCATACATTCCCTACATGTTTTCTAATGTCAAATAAAATGTAATTTATTTGCATATAGTTCGCTAATGACAAATAAGAAATAATTTTTATTTTTATTAATATGTATGCAATTTCTATTTTTAACTTTAACAAATAAAAAGAATTTTTTTTTATTTTCATATAATTTCAATGTATAACATGACACATAAAAATGTTTGTTTAAAGTTGTGTACAAATTCTCTGTATAAACTGACGATAAAAATATTTGTTTTAATTTGTATACAAATTCTATATATAAAATGACAAATAAAAATGTATGTTAATTTGTATACAAATTCTAATGATGGTAAACATGTCTTTTTTAAATTGTATACAATTCTAATTTAACAAACAATTAAAATGTAATAACCCGGAAATCCGAGCCAAAAAAAATTTTTATTTTGGCAATTTTAGTGAATTTGAATATTTAAAATGAATTATTTTAAATAATAACGAGAGAAATTTATTTTGAATAGAATTAGAACGTATATATTTATATACGTCGTCGTTAGAATATAAATATTTATTTATATATATAAAAGGAATTGAAAATGGCGCGGTAGTTCGATAATTCGATTTCAAATTTCAATTGAATGTACCAGGTGCAAAATAAACCAGGTTTTAGTGAAACCAAAAATATTAGAATCTATTTGAGAATATCTTTCCAACGAATCCGAAAAATCGAAATTTCATAGTGGGAATCAAAAGATAGGCCCAGTTGAAAATTCTGAATAGTCGCTATGGAATTCAGGCCCTTAAAAATGGAAATTTTGCAAACGACCTCGGATTTCGACGAAACCACTTTCGTTGGGTTCGTGATGTCAAGTTATTGCTAGATTCCAAATTTCATAATTTTTCGAATCAATATGTGAGCGTGGAAAAGGAAAACGCATTTGACCAGTTTAAGTTGATTTCAATCGACTGGAAAATGACCATTTTTTAAACGGTCTCAGAATTCGATGAAATTGGCTTTGTTAGGACCGTATCGTCAGTACGAAGCTAGAAAATATTTTTCTGGGATTTTTCGAGTTAGTATGTGGCCCCGGTAAATTGAAATGCGCGTTCAAATTCAATATATAGAGTTATATGTTGATTTTGACAAAAATTGATCGAAATAGTCGAATCAATCTGCGATACATATCCCATTGTGTTCGGAATGGGGGTAATTAGCTATGGACAACAGGCGGTGGGTCTCATTTAGAGGTCGAAAATAAAAGTTGCTTTTTGAGAAATAAAAATAATAATTAATAATAATAATAATATATATATACCCCCTTCTTTCCCTTTACCCCCTCCTCTTCCACACTCTCTCAATCGATTATAGAAATAAAAAGTAAAAGAAAAAAAAAGGATTGCGCGCCGCCCGCCCCCCTGTTGGAGCCGCCACCGCCGTTGCTACCCCCCCTCCACCTGCGCGACGCGCTGCTACCCCCCCCACCTGCGCGACGCGCTGCTACCCCCCTCCACCTGCGCAACGCGCTGCTACCCCCCACCTACCGTGACGCGCTGCTACCCCCTCCCTTCCTTTTTTGCCTGACGACGTGAGCACCGACCCTGACCCCCTCCTCCTCTTCGCTGTGAGTTATTTTTATTATTTGTTTTTTTTAAATTTACTTTAATAATCAGTTTCAAATGGTTATAAAGGAAAAGATTAGATTTTGCTAATGAAAAATATTAGATTTTTTATTATAGAAAAGATGGGATTTTTATTGATGAAAGCTATAATTTTTAACATAATAAAGATTAGATTTTTATCAATATGAAGTTTAGATTTTTAATGAAGTAAAGACGTGATTTTTAATGAAGTAAAGACGAGAATTTTAGCATATGAAAGATGAGATTTTTGAAATAGAAAAGAATAAATTTTTAACTATATAATAGCTATGTAAAAATAGAATTTTTATCTATGTAATAGCGATGTAAAAATAGAATTTTTATCTATATAGTAGCGATGTAAAAATAGAATTTTTATCTATATAGTAGCAGTGCAAAAATAGGATTTTTATCCATATAGCATGGTTATAAAAATGTGATTTTTATATACATGGCAACAATATAAAAAGGCGATTTTTATATATGTAGTGGATGCGGACAACGAAAGTGACGGAAGAAAACACGATGAAGATTTCCTACATAAGAAGAGTCGTGGCGTTGGATTAGCTAGTCGGTGAGAACTTCTCACTTTTAATTTAATTTTCTAATTAAAATATATACTAGGATGCAGACGGTGTTTAGTAGCACCCGACACCCATCGTCCACAGACCATGGACGGCTTGTATGCTTATTTGTTTGATTGTGATGTGTAGTTGATTGTGTGATGTGATGTGAAATGAAATAAAATATTCATATAGTTAAAAATATTTTATAGTTGAAAATAGAATTTTTAACTATTTAAAATGAAATAAATATAAACAAATAGGACGATTTGTTTATATACACACATTTGACTGATATTGATTGGGACGATAAATTTTACTCATCGCCCAACGGCACAAATAAAATCTGTGTATGATTGTTTGAAACCCCACACGGGTATTGGGAAGATATATGACATACACTAATCCCAATAATTAGTCGTATGTCGATCAATTGATTGACAAACTGTTATAAGCGTTGAATATTTATATTTGATGCTTATACAGTGTAGAATGCACTTTGGATGATGGTTGATTATTTGTCATTGTTGATATATATACATGTGTTGTAGAAAATCCATATAATTAACACTATATGGTAATTGATTGGGCCTCATTTCAATTTGGAAAGTAAGAAAATAATTTCATGTGTTGAATAAAAGCCGTGTTGATTAAATTGACACCATTTTGATGTGAACGATATTTACATCGATTTTATTCATTTTTCAATGAATATTGAAAGTGATTTGAAATTCGAATTAAATTGAAATGAATTGAAATTCAAATTAAATTGAAATGAATTGAAATTCGAATTGAATTGAATTGAAATTCGAATCAAATTGAAATGAATTGAAATTCGAATTAAATTGAAATTGAATTGAAATCGATTTGAAACGAAATTAAAATGAAATTATATTGAAAAATTCAATTTTGATTTGAATTTGAAAATGAAGATGAAATCATTTTGAAAACGAATTTAAAACGATACATAAAATACGTTTTAAAAGGAAATCGACGAAGTATATATTATATATAATATAATGGCCTGAATAGAACGCGCCATGCTGCGGCAGTTCGCGAATTTCGACCATTGACTTCGAATTGACGTTGCGGGAGATCCGACTGTCGGATTCTCCTAAAACTGGAACCATTCGGTTCGTATCAAAAAGAGCTTTCTAACGAATATTATAAATTAGAAATCTAACGGTTGGATTTGGAATTATGTCCAAATCAAATTTGGAAAAGGTCGCTGTAAGTGCAGTTCGATGGCCGTTGATGGAAATCAACTGTACGGGCCTTGATAAAATTATTAAAAATAGTAATAATTTGTGTAAAATCGTAAGAAATGATTTGTGAAGAACTGAGATGAAAAACTCCATATTTGCAAAGATAAAAATAGATTTTTATTGAAATGAACTAGTTTTGAACTAGAATTATAATTCTATTTATTTTTAAATAAATAAATTGAATTTGCAATGGTTTTGAAATATAACCAGAATTTCCAATAATTGAATTGGAATGGATTTGAATCGAAATTGCCTTTGGAATATTTCGATGTTGGGTTTCGTGATGATACATATATTGTTATGGGAATTTGAAAGATATATTTATATCGTTATTTCCAATACGTTATTTGTTGGTCGTAGAATTTGATATTGACTATAAGCCGATATATTTTCTATTCAGAGCCTTGTATTTAATATCAAATATGAAATGGGTTTGTCGTGAATGGTGTCTTCAATAACACTGTTCTTAAACCCAGGGGAGAAAAAGATTAAATCTTTTCATTTGGATTTAATGAAGTGTACCAATTAAATGGTATTTAATTGGAATTGAACTGGTATTGATTTTTGGGTTTATCGTGAACCGTGTTTTAATTGACATTGGTTCTTTAACCCAGTTGAAGGCAGGATATTGATTTCTATGGAGATTAAAACTAAGTGGGGTTTTAATGAATCTTTAATTAGATTGAAATGATCTAGAATGGAGTATCACCAGTTTTGCTCCAGGCGATAGTTAAATCTTTAATTAGATTTGAACGTGAAATGGTAATTGAATTTACCGATAACACCGTGGTGTTAGATATGAAGTATTACCGGTTTTACTTCATGGGATGAATAGGTTGGGATTGGGAAATAAATGATTACTCCGGTGTGGTTCGCTAATCCCGATTAGTTTGAATTGATATTCAAAGAAGATTAAAGAATAAATTTAAAGAATTTATTTTTGATAAAATTAATGGGAACTTTCCTAAAGTATAAGAATATTTAAATAAAAGAATATTCTGAATTGGAATGAGGCGTATGTTGTGTTCGTGTAACACTTATTTATTATATACGCGAGTTATTATGAAAGACCGGGTTTATCCCATTCTGAATAACTGATTCGACGTGGTGTCAAGGATGAAGACGGTGGTCGAAGACCGGAGGTCTTCACATCGTTTGGGTGATTACTGATGATCTTGATTGGGTTGTACACCCAAGAGGAGGGAATCAGTTAGTGATCGTCCAGACGTACTTGGAGATCGATGGATATGCGAAGTACAAGGTGCCTCCGGTTTCGTTCAGACCCAGAACGAACTTGTAAATGGACTGTGTGTCTGACATTGGATTTTAGTCTGTGTGATTGATTTCTATTAAATATATATCTGTTTGGCGGCGGAGAATTTATTCTCTTGCTTAACGCCCTTCTCTGAGACGTACGAGCTCAGGGGTTATATATTGATGGATATCAAACGCATGGAGTGAATTGCCTGTGTGGCATGCCTAAGTGGCAATATGATCAAGGCTTCTGTTGAAAAGCAAAGTCTTGTGGTTGATGATCAAAGCACGGACTGTGTGGCATAGCTTTGTGTTGCGTTGATTCGCGAGCCTCACACCCCGGTTATGAACCAAAAATGGGAGAAGGATCCAGGGAGGGCATGCGTTTCTTTCTAGCTAGTGGTGGTGTCAGTGCTTAAACTGGCTGACATTTATATACTTTTCACCTGTGTGGTTGTTGCTGTTGCGAGGTGCCTCGGATATATCGGTCGATCCGGGACCTATGGAGTCATTGGACTCATTTACGCCCCAAAGGGCGGGGAAACGTAGTGTTCAGGCATTTTAATCCACATCGGTGGACCGGCCCTGTGGCTCCTAAGGCTTGACGGAGTACTTGCCTGAGGCTCGGGCTAGAGAGTCTCGAATTCGGTAGAGGACTATCTTTTGCCTCGGTTCACAGATGGAAATCCAATTTCCAAATACGTGACTTTGCGGTTTTGATTGTAGAGCCTAGTATGGCGACATAGTGGTATGGGGCACTTATGCCGTCTATGATTGATACTTATGATTTGAAGTTGTTTTATACACTATGCACTTATAATAGTATCAAATGATCTGTTTTAAACGTACCAAGCATTCTTGGCTATTATAAGGTAAAAACCCTATCCTATGGCTTGTGTTGCATTGTGTGATGGGACCTGAGTCTTATAATAGCTTCATTGTTCTTTATTTAGCATTGCGCTGTTGTTTTATGCACTGGTGTTCTTGGGAGGAAACCCGTTCTGTGTTATACGGCGTGGTCCCTTGATTTACCTAACTTTAAAAATAAAGATTAATAACTGTTTTAGTTCTCACACCTGTCCCATGACTGACCTGGAGTTTATTGTTTTAACTTAAACTCTGGGTGCCTCTATTTTGACACGGGCAGCTAGTAGTTTTGGTTTTGCAGATTTATATTCACATGATCATGGTTTACAGCTGGAGCGATACCCGGAAAGCTCTGTATCCGTGTATTACTTCTAGTTGTGCTTTGTATTATTTTCCGCTGCGATGTATTTAAATGTAATTTAAATCTCTGATATTTTCTGTATAATATTTATTCATACTCTGTATATTCTTGTATTCTGATGGAATTGTTGTAATATACAATGAAATGTTCTTCTGTTTGCGTTCTAATTTGTCGTGTTCTCAAAACAATCAGGCATTTCGAATGGTCTTGATCGGTTTAGCGACTGATTTGGATCGAGCGAAATTCCCGGTCGTTACATCGTGGTATCAGAGCTTTGGTTTACAAAGCTCAGGGAACAAGGCACATTAGAACCATACGAAAGAATTCATCAGAAATTGGATTAGTAATATCCAATGGGAATGACTCGTTAGAGATGGGATCAGCAGTATCCTAGAACGAGTGTGAATAGTATATTTATAAAGTGAAAACAAATTTTGCTTTGAAAATTTAAATCAATTATTCGTATTTGATTATTTATTTATATTGATTTGGACAATCCAGTATATAAAGATTTTGCATACACGTCTGATCCACGGGTATTCGAGATTTTAATATACTGGATAAATATAGAATCACGCTCTAGTCGCCCGGAGATGGTTCTGATGATTGAAGCTTCATCATCAGAATTAGTGTTCGAGTGTCGAAAGTTAGATATCTATATATTTCCATTAGACTGTTGTGAGAACCAAAACTAGATATGGCCTATTGTTGTGATTTGGCATCAAAAATGTGATTTTTGACTATATAACAAAATTATGTGTCTGAAATGTTAATCAACTAATTGATTGATGGTTGTGTTGTTTGATTATTGTTTGATTAATTAAAATTTGAACCATTTAGTCAAATTGTACCAAAAAGTGAATTGTATTGAAAATTTGTCGTATTTGCTTGCATATACATGTACTTACATTGAACAGGTCATTGCAAGGAGGCTAGAGCAGAGAATAAAATTGTTTGCCCGACAAATAGGTACATGTTTACCATAATTTACTGTTTTGTTTGTTGATGATGATTTTATGAGCCGATTGGCTTTTTCTTTTTCTTTTTGATTGAAGAAGACCATGGAAGGCTATATGAAATATCCCGTAGTCCCCGGTGAAGGGGAGGTTATGGCGAAATTTTTCGAAAATTTAGGGTGTTAGCCAAATTTTAGAAAAATTTGAAAAGTTCTTAGAAACTGAAAAGTTGAAGAACTTAAGCCATGAAGAAAATAATGGAAGTTGAGTAGATTAGTCAAACAACTTTCGGGGGGATATTGTAATAACCTGGAAATCCGAGCCAATTTAAAATTTTTATTTTGGCAATTTTAGTGAATTTTGAATATTTAAAATGAATTATTTTAAATAATAACGACGAGAAATTTATTTTGAATAGAATTAGAACGTATATATTTATATACGTCGTCGTTAGAATATAAATATTTATTTATATATATAAAAAGAATTGAAAATGGCGCGGTAGTTCGATAATTCGATTTCAAATTTCAATTGAATGTACCAGGTGCAAAATAAACCGGATTTTAGTGAAACCAAAAATATTAGAATCTGTTTGAGAATATCATTCCAACGAATCCGAAAAATCAAAATTTCATAGTGGGAATCAAAAGGATAGGCCCAGCTGAAAATTCTGAATAGTCGCTATGGAATTCAGGCCCTTAAAAATGGAAATTTTGCAAACGACCTCGGATTTCAACGAAACCACTTTTGTTGGATTCGTGATGTCAAGTTATTACTAGATTCCAAATTTCATAATTTTTCGAATCAATATGTGAGCGTGGCAAAGGAAAACGCATTTGACCAGTTTTAGTTGATTTTAATCGACTGGAAAATGACCATTTTTCAAATGGTCTCAGAATTCGATGAAACTGGCTTTGTTAGGACCGTATCATCAGTACGAAGCTAGAAAATATTTTTCTGGGATTTTTCGAGTTAGTATGTGGCCCGGTAAATTGAAATGCGCGTTCAAATTCAATATATAGAGTTATATGTTGATTTTGACAAAAATTGATCGAAATAGTCGAATCAGTCTGCGATACGTATCCCATTGTGTTCGGAATGAGGGTAATTAGCTATGGACGATAGGCAGTGGGTCTCGTTTAGAGGTCGAAAATAAAAGTTGCTTTTTGAGAAATAAAAATAATAATTAAATAAAAAAAAATATATATACCCCCTTCTTTCTCTTTACCCCCCCCTTCCACACTATCTCAATCGATTACAGAAATAAAAAGAAAAAGAAAAAAAAGGATCGCGCGCCCCCCCTATTGGAGCCACCACCGCCGCTGCTACCCCCCCTCCACCTGCGCGACGCGCTGCTACCCCCCCCTCCACCTGCGCGACGCGCTGCTACCCCCCCTCCATGTAATAACCCGGAAATCTGGGCCAATTTAAAAATTTTATTTTGGCAATTTTAGCGAATTTTGATTATTTAAAATGAATTATTTTAATTAATATCGACGAGAAATTTATTTTGAATAGAATTAGAATGTATATATTTATATACGTCGTCGATAGAATATAAAATATTTATTTTAAATTATAAAAGGAATTGAAAATGGCACGTTAGTTCGATAATTCGATTTCAAATTTCAAATGAATGCACCGGTTGCAAAATAGGCGGATTTTAGTGAAACCAAAAATATCAGAATCTATTTGAGAATATCTTTCCAACGACTCCGAAAAATTAAAATTTCATAGGGGAATCAAAAGAAATGTTCAGTTGAAAATTCAGAATAGTCGCTATGGAATTCTGGCCCTTAAAAAATGGAAATTTTGCAAACGACCTCGGTTTTCGACGAAACCACTTTTGTTGGATCCGCGATATCAAACTATTTCTAGGTTTCAAATTTCATAATTTTTCGAATCAATATGTGAGCGTGGTGAAGGAAAACGTGTTTGACCAGTTTCAGTTGATTTTAATCGACTGGAAAATAGCCATTTTTCAAACGGTCTCAGAATTCGATGAAAATGCCTTTGTTAGGACTGTATCGTCAATACGAAGTTAGAAAATATTTTTTTGGGATTTTTCGAGTTAGTATGTGGCCCCAGTAAATTGAAATATGCGTTCAAATTCAATATATAGAGTTATATGTTGATTTTGACAAAAACTGATCGAAACGATTGAATCAGCTTATGATACATATCCCATTGTGTTCGGAATAGGGGTAATTAGCTAGGGGCGACAGTCGGTGGGTTCGATTTCGAGTTCGAAATAAAAAGTTACTTTTAGAGAAAATAAAATAATAATTAAATAATTTATAAAACCCTCTTTTTTGTCTCCTTCCCCCTTCAGAAACCCGATCCCCAAATAAAAAAAAACCCGTTCGATTCCTCCCGCCGCCTCCACCCTCCCTGGCGATCGCCGTCGCCACCGACCCCGCACCCACCGCGCATCCTCCTCCGGTTCCCCCTCCTAATCCGACCTTCCTCCCTCCACCCTCTTCAATCTCGAACCCAATACCCTAAACAGCCCCCACCTGCAATAGCCGTTGCCCCTGCTGCTGTTGCCACCAGCGACCCCCCTGCCAGCCTCCACCTCGCGAGACGACGACCTTCCCCCCTTCTTTCTTCAACCGTGAGTTTTTCTTGTTTTATTTATTTTATTATTCCTGTAGTTAAATCAGAAATTTAGCTGTGATTTTTATTTATAAGAATCACATATAAAGTTATGATCTTTGTATGGTAAAGGTATGATTATTGTTAAGAAAGATCTCGTTTTAAAAAAAGAAAGAATGAATTAAAAAAAAGAACGAATTTTAATATAGTGAAAGATCGAATTTTTATATAGTGAAAGATCGAATTTTTATATAGTGAAAGATCAAATTTTTATACAGAAGAAAGCGTTTTAAAAATATAATCTTTACAATATATGAAGTGAAAATAAAAATTCGATTTATATATATATGAAGTGAAGATAAAGATGTGATCTTTATAGAAGTAAAAATATGATTTTTATATTATAGAAAGAATAAAAATATGATTTTTATATTATAGAAAGAATAAAAATATGATTTTTATATTGGTAGATTATTAAAAATATGATTTTTAATGTATAGAACATCATATTAAAAATGTGATTTAAATATGAACAGCGTGGAGAAGACTACGTTGGAAGTACGGGCAAATCCAGATTGTTCTGAATCTCAGAAATTTCTATGGCGGAGTGGAACCCTCGGTGAGAACTACTCACTTTCAATTTAATTTTCTAGTTAAAATATATATTAGGATGTAGACGGTGTTTAGTAGCACCCGACACCCGTCGTCCACAGACCATGGACGGCTTGTATGCTTGTTTGTTTGATTTTGATGTGTAGTTGATTGAGTAATGTGATGTGAAATGAAATAAAATATTTATATAGTTAAAAATAGAATCTTTAACGTATATATGAAATGAAATAAATTAATATAAACAAATCGAACAATTTGTTTATATACATACATTTGACTGATATTGATTGGGACGATAAATTTTACACATCGCCCAACTGCGCAAATAAAATCTGTGTTTGATTGTTTGAAACCCCACACGGGTTTTGGGGTGATATAAGACATACACTAATCCCAATAATTAGTTGTATGTCAATCGATTGATTGACACACTGTTATAAGCGTTGAATATTTATATTTGATGCTTATACAGTGTAGAATGCACTTTGGATGATGGTTGATTATTTGTCATTGTGGATATATACGCCATAGAAATAAAATCTATGGTAATTGATTGGGCCTCATTCCAGTTTTGAATAGAAATATTTGAAAAAGAAATATTTGAAATAGAATATTTGAAAATAGAAATATTTGAAAAAGAAATATTTGAAATAGAATATTTGAAATAGAATATTTGAAATAGAATATTTGAAAATAGAAATATTTGAAAAATAAATATTTGAAATAGGATATTTGAAAATAGAAATATTTGAAAAAGAAATATTTGAAATAGAATATTTGAAAAAGAAATATTTGAAATAGGATATTTGAAAATAGAAATATATGAAGCCGTGTTGATTAGATTGACGCCATTTTGACGCAAACGATATTTATATCGTTATATTCATTTTTTTATAATGAATATTGAAAAGTGATTTCAAAATCGAATATTTTGAAAATAAATTTGAACCGAATTGAAATTGAATAGAAATCAATTTGAAATGAATTCGAATTGAATTTGAATAGATTTGGATTCGAATTGAAAATGAATTCGAATTGAAATTGAATAGAAATGAATTCGAATTGAAATTGAATTGAAAATGAACTGAAAGTGAAATAAAAATCGATTTGAATTGAAATCGTTTTGAAAACGAATTTAAAACGATTTATATAATATGTTTTAAAATGGATATCGACGAAGTATATATTATATATATTATATATATATATATAACATAATGGCCTGAATAGAACGCGCCGCGCTGCGGTAGTTCGTGAATTTCGACCATTGACTTCGAATGGATATTGCGGGAGATCCGACCATCGGATTCTCCTAAAACCAGAACCGTTGGGTTCGTATTGAAAAGAGCTTTCTAACGAATATTAGAGATTTGAAATCATTTGGAATTATGTCCAAATCAAATTTGGAAATGGTCGCTGTGAGTGCAGTTCGATGGCCGTTGATGGAAATCGACTGTACGGGCCTTGATATAATTATTAAAAATAGTAATAATTTGTGTAAAATCATAAGAAATGATTTGTGAAGAATTGGGATGAAAAACTCCATATTTGAAAAGATAAAAATAGATTTTTATCGAAATGAACTAGTTTTGAACTAGAATTATACTTCTATTTATTTTTTAATAAATAAATTGAATTTGAAAAGAGTTTTAAAAGTAACCAGAATTTCCAATATATTGAATTGGAATGGATTTGAATCAAAATTGTCTTTGGAATATTTCGATGTTGGATTTCGTGGTTATACAGATAGCGTGATGGAAATTTGAAAGATATGTAGATATCGTTATTTCCAATACAATATTTGTTGGTCGTAGAATTTGATATTGAATATAAGTCGATATATTTTCTATTCAGAGCCTTGTATTTAATATCAAATGTGATTTGGGTTTGTCGTGCATGGTGTCTTCATTAACACTGTTCTTTAGCCCAGTTGAGAAAAAAAGATTAAATCTTTTTATTTAGATTTAATGAAGCGTACCAATTAAATAATATTTAATTGGAATTGAATTGGTATTGATTTTTGGGTTTATCATGAACAGTGTTTTAAATAACACTTGTTCTTTGACCCGATAATTAATGGAATGTGATTTTGGGTTTATCGTGAACCGTGTTTTAAATGACACTGATTCTTTAACCTAGTTAAAGATTAAAACTAAGTGGAGTTTTAATGAATCTTTAATTAGATTGAAAAGATCGAGAATGGAGTATCACCAGTTTTACTCCAGGCGATAGTTAAATCTTTAATTAGATTTGAACGTGAAATGGTAATTGGATTTACCGATAACACCGTGGTGTTAGGTATGAAGTATTACCAGTTTTACTTCATGGGATGAATAGGTTGGGATTGGGAAATAAATGATTACTTCGGTGTGGTTCACTAATCCCGTCTAGTTTGAATTGATATTCAAAGAAGATTAAATAATAAATTTGAAGAATTTATCTTTGATAAAATTAATGGGAACCTTTCCCAAAGTATAATAATATTTGAATAAAGAATATTCTGAATTGGAATGAGGCGTATGTTGTGTTTGTGTAACACTTGTTTATTATATACGCGAGTTATTCAGAAAGACCGGGTCTATCACATTCTGAATAACTGATTCGACGTGGTGTCGAAGATGAAGACGGTGGTTGAAGATCGGAGGTCTTCACGTCGTTTAGATAATTACTGATGATCTTGATTGGGTCGTACACCCAAGAGGAGGGAATAAGTTAGTGGTCTTCCATATGTACTTGGATACCGATGGATATGCCGGGTACTAGGTGCCCCCGGTTTCATTCAGACCCATAACAGACTTGTAAATGGACTGTGTGTCTGACATTAGATTTTATTCTGTTGATTGATTTATATTGAATATATATCTGTTAGGCGGCGGAGAATTTATTCTCCTGCTTAACGCCCTTCTCTGAGATGTACGAGCTCAGAGGTTATATATTGATGGATATCAAACGCATGGAGTGAATTGCCTGTGTGGCATGCCTAAGTGGTAATTGATCGAGGCTTTTGTTGAAAAGCAAAGTCTTGTGGTTGATGATCAAAGCACCGCCTGTATGGCATAGCTTTGTGTAACGTGAATTCGCGAGCCTCACACCCCGGTTGTGAACCAGAAACGGGAGAGGACATCAGGGAGGGCATGCGTTTCCTTCTAGCTAGAAGTGGCGTCAGTGGTTTTACACGCCCTGACGAGTTTGACTTGTGTGGCTGTTGCTGTTACGAGGCGCCTCGGGTATATCTGTCGATCCGGGACTGATGGAGTCATTGGACTCATTTACGCCCCATAGGGTGGGGAGACGTAGTGCTCAGGCATTTTAATCCACATCGGTGGACCAGCCCTGACGATCCAAGGGCTCACCTGTGTTTGGGTCCTGAGACATGGGCTAGATTTTCTCGAATCGGTTGAGGACGATCCTTGGCCTCAGTTCGCAGATGGAAATCCAATTTCCAAATACGTGACTTTGAGGTTTTGATTGTAGAGCCTAATATGGCGACATGATATATGGTACCCATGCCGTCTATGATTGATACTTATGATTTGAAGTTGTTTTATACACTATGCACTTATAATAGTATCAAATGATTTGTTTTAAACGTATCAAGCATGCTTTGGCTATTATAAGGGAAAACCCTATCCTCTGGTTTGTGTCGCATTGTGTGATGGGACCTGGGTCTTATAGTAGCTTCATTTTTCTTTATTTAGCATTGCATTGTTGTTCTATGCACCTGTATTCTTGGGAGGAAACCCATTCCGTGTTATACGACGTGGTCCCTTGATTTACCTAACTTTAATATGAAGATTAATAACTATTTTAGTTCTCACACCAGTCACATGACTGACCCGGGGTTTATTGTTTTAACCTAAACTCTGGGTGCCCTTATTTTGACACGGGCAGCTAGTAGTTTTGGTTTTGCAGATTTATATTCACAGGATCCTGGTTTACAGCTGGAATGATATCCGGAAAGCTCTGTATCCGTATATCTCCTTCAGTTGTGTATTGTATTATTTTCCGCTGCTATGTAGTTTATTGTAATATCTGATATTTGGTAAATGTGTAATATTGATTTATACTCTGTATCTTCTTGTATTCTGATGGAATTGCTGTAATATACAATGAAATGTTCTTCCGTCTGCATTCTGTTGTGGCTTGTTCTCAACTCAATCCATGCTTTCCTGTAAGGGGGATTTCGGGTCGTTTCATTCTGGTATCATAGCTTTGGTTTACTAAGCTCAGAGAACAAGACACATTAGAACCATACGAAGGAATTCATCGGAAATTGGATTAGTAATATCCAATAAGAATGACTCGTTAGAGATGGGATCAGTTGTATCCTAGAACGAGTGTGAAGAGTATATTTTTAAAGTGAAAACAATCTTTGTTTTGAAAATTTAAATTAATTATTCGTATTTGATTATTTATTTGTATTGATTTGGACAGTCCAATATATAAATACTTTGCATATACGTCTGATCCACAGGTATTCGAAGTTTTAATATACTGGATAGATATAGAATCACACTCTAGTCGCCCGGAGTTGATCCTGATGATTACTCGAGTATCATCAGAATTTATATTCGAGTGACGAAAGTGAGATTTCTATTTATTTCCAATTTACGGGTGTGAGAACCCAAATTAGATAGGGCTTATTGTTGTGATTTGACATCAAAAATCTGATTTTTGACTATATATCAAAGTTATGAATTTGAAATGATAACCAACTAATTGATTAATAGTTGTGTTGTTTGATTATTGTTTGATTAATTAAATGTTGAACCTATAGCCAATTTGAACCAAATAGTAAATTGTATTGAAAATTTATCGCATTTGCATACATGTATTTACATTGAACATGTCATTGCAAAGAGGCTAGAGCAGAAGAATAAAATTGTTTGCCCGACAAAAGGTACGTGTTTACCATAATTTACTGTTTTGTTTGGGTGATGATGATTTTATGAGCCGATTGGCTTTTTCTTTTGGATTGAAGAAGGCCATGGGAGGCTATATGAAATATCTCGAAGTCCCCGGTGCAGGGGAGGTTATGGCAAATTTTTTCGAAAATTTAGGGTGTTAGCCAAAATTTTGAAGAATTTTAAAAGTTTTTAGAAACTGAAAAGTTGAAGAACTTAAGCCGTAATGAAAATACTGGGAGTTGAGTTGATTTGTGGAACAACTTTCGGCTTCGTTCCTTTTCGGGAATGAAAAGTTCTAAGTTGGGGAGATTGTAATAACCCGGAAATCTGGGCCAATTTAAAAATTTTATTTTGGTAATTTTAGCGAATTTTGATTATTTAAAATGAATTATTTTAAATAATATCGATGAGAAATTTATTTTGAATAGAATTAGAACGTATATATTTATATACGTTGTCGATCGAATATAAAATATTTATTTTAAATTATAAAAGGAATTGAAAATGGCGCGGTAGTTCGATAATTCGATTTCAAATTTCAAATGAATGTACCGGTTGCAAAATAAACCGGATTTTAGTAAAACCAAAAATATCAGAATCCATTTGAGAATATCTTTCCAACGACTCCGAAAAATTGAAATTTCATAGCGGGAATCAAAAGATATGTCCAGTTGAAAATTCAGAATAGTCGCTATGGAATTCTGGCCCTTAAAAAATGGAAATTTTGCAAACGTTCTCGGTTTTCGACGAAACCACTTTTGTTGGATCCGCGATATCAAATTATTGCTAGGTTTCAAATTTCATAATTTTTCGAATCAATATGTGAGCGTGGTGAAGGAAAACGCGTTTGACCAGTTTCAGTTGATTTTAATCGACTGGAAAATGGCCATTTTTCAAACGGTCTCAGAATTCGATGAAACTGGCTTTGTTAGGACCGCATCGTCAATACAAAGCTAGAAAATATTTTTCTGGGATTTTTCGAGTTAGTATGTGGCCCCAGTAAATTGAAATGTGCATTCAAATTCAATATATAGAGTTATATGTTGATTTTGATGAAAACTGATCGAAACGGTCGAATCAGCTTACAATACATATCCCATTGTGTTCGGAATAGGGGTAATTAGCTAGGGGCGACAGTCGGTGGGTTCGATTTCGAGTTCGAAATAAAAAGTTACTTTTAGAGAAAATAAAATAATAATTAAATAATTTATAAAATCCTCTTTTTTGTCTCCTACCCCCTTCAGAAACCCGATCCCCAAATAAATAAATAAAACCCGCTCGATTCCTCCCGCCGCCTCCACCCTCCCTAGCGATCGCCGTCGCCATCGACCCCGCACCCACCGCGCATCCTCCTCCGGTTCCCCACTCCTCGTCCCTGACCTTCCTCCCTCCACCCTCTTCAGTCTCGAACCCAATACCCTAAACAACCCCCACCTACAATAGCCGCCGCCCCTGCTGCTGTTGCCACCAGCGACCCCCCTGCCAGCCTCCACCTCGCGAGACGACGACCTTCCCCCCTTCCTTCTTCAACCGTGAGTTTTTCTTGTTTTATTTATTTATTTATTTTATTATTCTTCTAGTCAAATCAGAAATTTAGCAGTGATTTTTATTTATATGAATCGCATATAAAGTTATGATCTTTGTATGGTAAAGGTATGATTATTGTTAAGAAAGATCCCGTTTTAAAAAAAGAAAGAACGAATTTAAAAAAAAAAGAATGAACGAATTTTTATATAGTGAAAGATCGAATTTTTATATAGAAGAAAGCCTTTTAAAAATATAATCTTTACAATATATGAAGTGAAAATAAAAATTCGATTTTGATATATATGAAGTGAAGATAAAGATGTGATATTTATAGAAGTAGCAATATAAAAATATGATTTTTATATTATAGAAAGAATAAAAATATGATTTTTATATTATAGAAAGAATAAAAATATGATTTTTATATTGGTAGAGTATTAAAAATATGATTTTTAATGTATAGAACATCATATTAAAAATGTGATTTTAATATAAACAGCGTGGAGAAGACTACGTTGGAAGTACGGGCAAATCCAGACTATTCTGAATCTCAGAAATTTCTATGGAGGAGTGGAACCCTCGGTGAGAACTTCTCACTTTTAATTTAATTTTCTAGTTAAAATATATACTAGGATGCAAATGGTGTTTAGTAGTACCCGACACCCGTCGTCCACAGACCATGGACGGCTTGTATGCTTGTTTGTTCGATTTTGATGTGTAGTTGATTGAGTAATGTGATGTGAAATGAAATAAAATATTTATATAGTTAAAAATATTTTATAGTTAAAAATAGAATCTTTAACGTATATATGAAATGAAATAAATTAATATAAACAAATCGAACGATTTGTTTATATACACATTTGACTGATATTGATTGGGACGATAAATTTTACACATCGCCCAACTGCACAAATAAAATCTGTGTTTGATTGTTTGAAACCCCACACGGGTATTGGGGTGATATAAGACATACACTAATCCCAATAATTAGTTGTATGTCAATCGATTGATTGACAGACTGTTATAAGCGTTGAATATTTATATTTGATGCTTATACAGTGTAGAATACACTTTGGATGATGGTTGATTATTTATCAATGTGGATATATACGTGCGTTGTATGGAAATCCATAGAAATAAAATCTATGGAAACTGAATGGGCCTCATTCCAATTTTGAATAGAAATATTTGAAAAAGAAATATTTGAAATAGAATATTTGAAAATAGAAATACTTGTAAAAGAAATATTTGAAATAGAATATTTTAAAATAGAAATATTTGAAAAAGAAATATTTGAAACAGGATATTTGAAAATAGAAATATTTGAAAAAGAAATATTTGAAATAGAATATTTGAAAATAGAAATATTTGAAAAAGAAATATTTGAAATAGGATATTTGAAAATAGAAATATATGAAGCCGTGTTGATTAGATTGACGCCATTTTGACGCAAACGATATTTATATCGATTATATTCGTTTTTTTATAATGAATATTGAAAGTGATTTCAAAATCGAATATTTTGAAAATGAAATCGAATCTAATTGAAATTGAATGGAAATTAATTTGAAATGAATTCGAATTGAAACTGAATAGAATTGGATTCGAATTGAAATTGAATAGAAATGAATTCGAATTGAAATTGAATAGAAATGAATTCGAATTGAATTGAAAACGAATTGAAAGTGAATTAAAAGTCGATTTGAATTGAAATTGTTTTGAAAACGAATTCAAAACGATTTATATAATACGTTTTAAAAAGGAAATCGACGAAGTATATATTATATATATTATATATATATATATAATATAATGGCCTGAATAGAACGCGCCGCGCTGCGGTAGTTCGTGAATTTCGACCATTGACTTCGAATGGATATTGCGGGAGATCCGACCGTCGGATTCTCCTAAAACCGGAACCGTTGGGTTCGTATCGAAAAGAGCTTTCTAACGAATATTAGAGATTTGAAATCTAACGGTTGGATTTGGAATTATGTCCAAATCAAATTTGGAAAAGGTCGCTGTAAGTGCAGTTCGATGGCCGTTGATGGAAATCGAATACACGGGCCTTGATAAAATTATTAAAAATAGTAATAATTTGTGTAAAATCATAAGAAATGATTTGTGAAGAATTGGGACGAAAAACTCCATATTTGAAAAGATAAAAATAGATTTTTATCGAAATGAACTAGTTTTGAACTAGAATTATACTTCTATTTATTTTTAAATAAATAAATTGAATTTGAAAAGGGTTTTAAAAGTAACCAGAATTTTCAATATATTGAATTGGAATGGATTTGAATCGAAATTGTCTTTGGAATATTTCGATGTTGGATTTCGTGGTTGTACAGATAGCGTGATGGAAATTTGAAAGATATGTAGATATCGTTATTTCCAATACGATATTTGTTGGTCGTATAATTTGATATTGAATATAAGCCGATATATTTTCTATTCAGGGCCTTGTATTTAATATCAAATGTGATTTGGGTTTGTCGTGCATGGTGTCTTCATTAACACTGTTCTTTAGCCCAGTTGAGAAAAAAAGATTTAATCTTTTTATTTAGATTTAATGAAGTGTACCAATTAAATAATATTTAATTGGAATTGAATTGGTATTGATTTTTGGGTTTATCGTGAACAGTGTTTTAAATAACACTTGTTCATTGACCCGATAATTAATAGAATGTGATTTTGGGTTTATCGTGAACCGTGTTTTAAATGACACTGATTCTTTAACCCAGTTAAATATTAAAACTAAGTGGAGTTTTAATGAATCTTTAATTAGATTGAAAAGATCGAGAATGGAGTATCACCAGTTTTACTCCAGGCGATAGTTAAATCTTTAATTAGATTTGAACGTGAAATGGTAATTGAATTTACCGATAACACCGTGGTGTTAGGTATGAAATATTACCAGTTTTACTTCATGGGATAAATAGGTTGGGATTGAGAAATAAATGATTACTTCGGTGTGGTTCGCTAATCCCGTCTAGTTTGAATTGATATTCAAAGACGATTAAAGAATAAATTTGAAGAATTTATCTTTGATAAAATTAATGGGAACCTTTCCCAAAGTATTAGAATATTTGAATAAAAGAATATTCTGAATTGGAATGAGGTGTATGTTGTGTTTGTGTAACACTTGTTTATTATATACGCGAGTTATTCAGAAAGACCGGGTCTATCCCATTCTGAATAACTGATTCGACGTGGTGTCAAAGATGAAGACGGTGGTTGAAGACCGAAGGTCTTCACGTCGTTTGGATAATTACTGATGATCTTGATTGGGTCGTACACCCAAGAGGAGGGAATCAGTTAGTGGTCGTCCAGACGTACTTGGAGATCGATGGATATGCGAGGTACTAGGTGCCTCCGGTTTCGTTCAGACCCAGAACGGACTTGTAAATGGACTGTGTGTCTGACATTCGATTTTATTCTGTGTGATTGATTTCTATTGAATATATATTTGCTTGGCGGCGGAGAATTTATTCTCCTTCTTAATGCCCTTCTCTGAGACGTACGAGCTCAGAGGTTATATATTGATGGATATCAAACACATGGAGTGAATTGCCTGTGTGGCATGCCTAAGTGGCAATTGATCGAGGCTTCTGTTGAAAAGCAAAGTCTTGTGGTTGATGATCAAAGCACCGCCTATGTGGCATAGCTTTGTGTATCGTGAATTCGCGAGCCTCACACCCCGGTTGTGAACAAGAAATGGGAGAGGACATCAGGGAGGGCATGCGTTTCCTTCTAGCTAGAAGTGGCGTCAGTGGTTTTACATGCCCTGACGAGTTTGACTTATGTGGTTGTTGCTGTTACGAGGCGCCTCGGATATATCGGTCGATCCGGGACCGATGGAGTCATTGGACTCATTTACGTCCCATTGGGCGGGGAGACGTAGTGCTCAGGCATTTTAATCCACATCTGTGGACCGACCCTGACGATCCAAGGGCTCACCTGTGTCTGGGTCCTGAGACATGGGCTAGATTGTCTCGAATCAGTTGAGGACGATCCCTGGCCTCAGTTCGCAGATGGAAATCCAATTTCCAAATATGTGACTTTACGGTTTTGATTGTAGAGCCTAGTATGGAGACATAATATATGGTACCCATGCCGTATATGATTGATACTTATGATTTGAAGTTGTTTTATACACTATGCACTTAGAATAATATCAAATGATTTGTTTTAAATGTATCAAGCATGCTTTGGCTATTATAAGGGAAAACCCTGTCCTCTGGTTTGTGTTGCATTGTGTGATGGGACCTGGGTCTTATAATAGCTTCATTTTTCTTTATTTAGCATTGCGTTGTTGTTCTATGCACTAGTA
Source organism: Allium sativum (assembly GCA_030737875.1). Lineage (NCBI taxonomy): Eukaryota > Viridiplantae > Streptophyta > Magnoliopsida > Asparagales > Amaryllidaceae > Allium > Allium sativum. The sequence goes on along the minus strand of CM060916.1, from coordinate 784,109,970 downwards.
TTCTTGGGAGGAAACCCGTTCCGTGTTATACGGCATGGTCCCTTGATTTACCTAACTTTTAAATAAAGATTAATAACTGTTTTAGTTCTCACACCAGTCACATGACTGACCTGGGGTTTATTGTTTTAACCTAAACTCTGGGTGCCCTTATTTTGACACGGGCAGCTAGTAGTTTTGGTTTTGCAGATTTATATTCACAGGTTCCTGGTTTACAGCTGGAATGATATCCGGAAAGCTTTATATCCGTATATCTCCTTCAGTTGTGTATTGTATTATTTTCCGCTGCTATGTAGTTTATTGTAATATCTAATATTTGGTAAATGTGTAATATTGATTTATACTCTGTATATTCTTATATTCTGATGGAATTGTTGTAATATACAATGAAATGTTCTTCCGTCTGCGTGTTGTGGCTTGTTCTCAACTCAATCCGTGCTTTCCCGTAAGGGGGATTTCGGGTCGTTTCACTCCACCTGCGTGACGCGCTGCTACCCCCTTCCTTTTTTGCGTGACGACGTGAGCATCGACCCTGACCCCCTCCTCCTCTTTGCTGTGAGTTATTTTTATTATTTGTTTTAATTTATTTTGATAATCAGTTTCAAATGGTTATAAAGGAAAAAGATTAGATTTTGCTAAGAAAAAAAGATTAGATTTTGCTAATGAAAAAGATAAGATTTTTTATTATAGAAAAGATGGGATTTTTATTGAAGAAAGCTATGATTTTTAAAATAGTAAAGATTAGATTTTTATCAATATGAAGTTTAAATTTTTAGTGAAGTAAAGACATGATTTTTAATGAAGTAAAGATGAGATTTTTAGCATATGAAAGATGAGATTTTTGAAATAGAAAAGATTAAATTTTTATCTATATAATAGCGATGTAAAAATAGAATTTTTATCTATGTAATAGCGATGTAAAAATAGAATTTTTATCTATATAATAGCGATGTAAAAATCGAATTTTTATCTATATAGTAGCGGCGTAAAAATAGAATTTTTATCCATATAGCGTGGTTATAAAAATGTGATTTTTATATACATGGCAACAATATAAAAAGGCGATTTTTATATATGTAGTGGATGCGGACAATGAAAGTGACGAAGGAAAACACGATGAAGATTTCCTACATAAGAAGAGTCGTGGCGTTGGATTAGCTAGTCGGTGAGAACTTCTCACTTTTAATTTAATTTTCTAATTAAAATATATACTAGGATGCAGACGGTGTTTAGTAGCACCCGACACCCGTCGTCCACAGACCATGGACGGCTTGTATGCTTGTTTGTTTGATTGTGATGTGTAGTTGATTGTGTGATGTGATGTGAAATGAAATAAAATATTCATATAGTTTAAAATATTTTATAGTTGCAAATAGAATTTTTAACTATTTAAAATGAAATAAATATAAACAAATCGGACGATTTGTTTATATACACACATTTGACTGATATTGATTGTGACGATAAATTTTACACATCGTCCAACTACACAAATAAAATCTGTGTTTGATTGTTTGAAACCCCACACGGGTATTGGGAAGATATATGACATACACTAATCCCAATAATTAGCTGTATGTCGATCGATTGATTGACAGACTGTTATAAGCGTTGAATATTTATATTTGATGCTTATACAGTGTAGAATGCACTTTGGATGATGGTTGATTATTTGTCATTGTTGATATATATACATGTGTTGTAGAAAATCTATATAATTAACACTATACGGTAATTGATTGGGCCTCATTTCAATTTGGAAAATAAGAAAATAATTTCATGTGTTGAATAAAAGCCGTGTTGATTAGATTGACGCCATTTTGACGTAAACGATATTTACATCGATTTTATTCATTTTTCAATGAATATTGAAAGTGATTTGAAATTCGAATTAAATTGAAATGAATTGAAATTCGAATTAAATTGAAATGAATTGAAATTCGAATTAAATTGAAATGAATTGAAATTCGAATTGAGTTGAAATGAATTGAAATTCGAATCAAATTGAAATGAATTGAAATTCGAATTAAATTGAAATTGAATTGAAATCGATTTGAAACGAAATTAAAATGAAATTATATTGAAAAATTCAATTTTGATTTGAATTTGAAAATGAAGTTGAAATCATTTTGAAAACGAATTTAAAACGATTTATAAAATACGTTTCAAAAGGAAATTGATGAAGTATATATTATATATATTATACATATAATATAATGGCCTGAATAGAACGCGCCGCGCTGCGGCAGTTCGCGAATTTCGACCATTGACTTCGAATTGACGTTGCGGGAGATCCGACCGTCAGATTCTCCTAAAACCGAAACCGTTGGGCTCGTATCGAAAAGAGCTTTCTAACGATATTAGAAATTAGAAATCTAATGGTTGGATTTGGAATTATGTCCAAATCAAATTTGGAAAAGGTCGCTGTAAGTGCAGTTCGATGGCCGTTGATGGAAATCGACTGTACGGGCCTTGATAAAATTATTCAAAACAGTAATAATTTGTGTAAAATCATAAGAAATGATTTGTGAAGAACTGGGATGAAAAAATCCATATTTGAAAAGAAAAAAATAGTTTTTTTTATCGAAATGAACTAGTTTTGAACTAGAATTATTATTCTATTTATTTTTAAATAAATAAATTGAATTTGCAATGGTTTTGAAATATAACCAGAATTTCCAATAATTGAATTGGAATGGATTTGAACCGAAATTGTCTTTGGAATATTTCGATGTTGGGTTTTGTGATGATACAGATATTGTTATGGGAATTTGAAAGATATATTTATATCGTTATTTCCAATTGATAATTTTGCTTTAACACAAATCTATTTAATAAAAATGTTATTTTTGTTTTAACACAAATCTATTTAACAAAATTGTTATTTTTGTTTTTAACACAAATCTATTTAACAAAAATGTTATTTTTGTTTTGACTATTTCATTTCAACAAAAATTGATATTTTGGTTTCATCTATTTTGTTTCAACAAAAATGATTCATTTTGTTTCAACTATTTTATTTCAACAAAAATGTAAGTTTGTTTCAACTATTTTATTTCAACAAAAATGTAAATTTTGTTTCGTAAATTCTAATACAACAAAAATGACATTTTATTTTTTCCAATTCTAATTCAACAAAAATGAAAATTTCTATTTTGACAATTCTAATTCAATAAAAATGACAATTTCTATTTTGACAATTCTAATTCAATAAAAATGACAATTTCTTTTTTGACAATTCTAATTCAATAAAAATGACAATTTCTATTTGGACAATTCTAATTCAACAAAACAAATAAAAGTGATATGTTTGTTTTGTCGACAATTCTAATTCAACAAAACAAATAAAAGTGATATGTTTGTTTTGTCAACAATTCTAATTCAACAAAACAAATAAAAGTGATATCTTTGTTTTGTCGAAAATTCTAATTCAACCAAACAATAAAAATGATATGTTTATTTTATTGACATCTACTTTGTTGACAATTTTATTTCAACCAAACATATAAAAATGACATTCCTATTTCAACAAAAATGATATTTTTATATTTGGTAATTCTAATACATCAAAAATGACCATTTTATTTTGTCGATTCTAATTTCAACAAAAATGACAATTTTATATTGTCAATTCTAATTTCAACAAAAAGGACAATTTTATATTGTCAATTCCAATTTCAACAAAAAGGACAATTTTGTTATAACACAAATCTATTTAACAAAAGTGATATTTTTGTTATAACACAAATCTATTTAACAAAAGGGTTATTTTTGTTTTTAACTCAAATCTATTTAACAAAAATGTAATTTGGGTTTTGACTCAAATCTATTTAACAAAAGTGTCATTTTTGTTTTGACTATTTAATTTCAACAACAATGATATTTTTGTTTGACAAGTTTTATTTTGACAAAAATGTAAATTTTGTTTCAACTATTTATATTTTGACAAAAATGTAAGTTATGTCTCAACAAATTATATTCCTGTTTTAACTATTTTATTCAATAAAAATTGATATTTTTTGTTTCATTATTTTATTCAACAAAAATTGATATTTTTGTTTAACTATTTTATTCAACAAAAATTGATATTTTTGTTTCAACAATTTTATTCAATAAAAATTGATATTTTTGTTTCAACAATTTTGTTTCAACACAACAATCATCAAATCAATAGATCCACATAACAACATCAATCCCAGATCAAATCAACCAATAGAATTTAACAGCATATTGGAAATAACACAATCATAATTAATTAATTTTAATTATATATATATATATATATAATTATAATAGAACTCTCACCATGGTTTGTAATTCCTCAGAAATTATAGATCGCTCCAAATATGTTTCCATCTGTTCCATATTGTAGATCTTGATTTTACAGTTCCATTGCATCTGATTTCTTTCAATTTGGATAACATATGCACATGTTATTTATTTTACAAGATTCTATAATTAAAGATCATTAAATTAGTAATATAAATAATTAGTTAAACCTTAATCTCTTTGATTAGCTGGCTAAACCCACGTTTAAGTGCCTAAGCTTTCTTCCTCCACTACAACATAATGACCATATTACAATGGTGGAACACCGTTGTAATATACTTTTTACAACAGTGGTGCGACCGTCGCGTATTAAGAAGTTGTAATCGATAAATATCTTTCACAACTTTTTTGCACTTTGCAGCACCGTTGTAGTTCGTATATTTTACAATTGTTATTCATTGTTGTAATAAACTTTATTACAACTTTTATGAACAGTTGTAGTAAAACCTACTACAACTTTTATGCACCGTTGTAGTAATACCTACTAGAACTTTTATGCACAGTTGTGACTTCATTATTATTACAACTATTTATGTTGATTTGTAATACACTTTATTATAACTTTAACTGAATAAATTTTGCAAATACAATAAATGCTAAATAAACAGAAAACAAATTGATGTAAATTCAAAGCAATAGATCCATTCATACAAAAAAAAAACGTTATAACTTTATATTCAAAATACAAAACTAATGAATCATACATCATCATAGTAATATATCAATTCTTCATTAAAAATAATGATTACAAATCAGTACCATCCAAAAACTCTGCTTCAACTATCAGCCTGCTTCATCTTTGCACTTCCTCAAGATCCCTACCACCACAAGACACACTACCTGCACAATCACAAAACATGCATATACATAAACGTAACCTTTAGCTTGTTGTAAACAAAAAATGATGGATATGCACTTTTCTTCCAAGTTGGATGAGGAGTTGAAACTTCCTAAGATGGGAGTCTATTTTTGCAATGTCTAAACTATATAAACATAAATGTAAAAAAGAAGGGGGGGGGGAACGTTAACCAAACAACAGTCATTTCCAATAGCCTAGCTCAAAGATGCGAGGCAAAAGCTACGGAAGCGCTCTGATAGTTTGTCAATTCAACATTCTTCTAGTAGTGTCGTAGCTCTTGATGTACAGATCTGATAATGTATAGCAGTTGGCCTATTATCAAATATTCCAAAATTTATTTATAATCTTAGATAAACTAAGATAATTGTTACCAAATATTCCAGAATTCCATTTTGTTAAACCATAGTCTTATTGTAATAACCCGAAAATCTGGGCCAGTTTAAAATTTTTATTTTGGCAATTTTAGCGAATTTTGAATATTTAAAATGAATTATTTTAAATAATATAGATGGAAAATTCATTTTGAATATAATTCGAACGTATATATTATATACATTGTCGTTAGAATATAAATATTTATTTATAATTATAAAAGGAATTGAAAATGGCGCGGTAGTTCGATAATTCGATTTCAAACTTCAATTGGATGTACCAAGTGCAAAACAATCCGGATTTTAGCGAAACCAAAAACATCAGGATCTAATTGATAATATCTTTCCAACGAATCCGAAAAAAATCGAGATTTCATAGCGGGAATCAAAAGATATGTCCAGTTGAAAATTCTGAATAGTCGCTATGGAATTCAGGCCCTTAAAAATAGACATTTTGCAAATGACCTCGGATTTCGACGAAACCACTTTTGTTGGGTCCGTGATGTCAAATTATTGCTAGGTTTCTAATTTCATAATTTTTCGAATCAATATGTGAGCGTGACAAAGGAAAACGCGTTTGACCAATTTCAGTTGATTTTAATCGACTGGAAAATGGCTATTTTTCCAACGGTCTCAGAATTCGACGAAACTAGTTTTGTTAGGACCGTATCGTCAATAGGGAGCTAGGAATTATTTTTCTGGGATTTATAGAGTTCGTATGTGACCCCGGTAAATTGAAGTGCGCGTTCAAATTCAATATATAGAGTTATATGTTGATTTTACCAGAAACTGATCGAAACGGTCGAATCAGCTTACGATACCTATCCCATTGTGTTCGGAATGGGGGTATTACGCTATGGGCGACAGTCTTTGGGTCTTGTTTAGAATCCGAATGAAAAACCTACTTTTTTTGAGAATAAAATAATAATTAAATATAAAATTAACAAACCCCCTCCTTTCCTTTTCAAAGTCAACCCCCACGTTCATCCTTTTCAGATCGAGAAAAGAAATTTAAAAAAAAAACTCATGAGCGATTTCCAATCCGCCTCCTCCCCGTCGAACTCCCCCTCACCGCCGCCTTTCACTTTCAATCCCTCCCCCACTCGCCATCACCCCTCCGGCCAAACGCGAAGCCCTAGCCCCTCCGTACCCAATCGAAGACGACAGCCACCAGAAGGCTGCGCCGCCTCTCCACCCAACCTAGCGCCGCCCAGTCGCGCTAGCCCCCTCCCCCCCTGACCATTCGACGAACCCCTCCGCCTTGCCTCTCTCCTCCGTCCAGGGGAGCGCCCAATCCCCGAAACCCCTCTAACCGCGACCTCCCTCGGCCTCGCCACCGCCTGGGCAACCTCCGACGGCGACAGCCCTTCTTCCCCCTCTAATTTAACTGTAAGTTTTAAATTTCATTTTAGTTAGTTACTTATTTGTTTAATTTTCAGTAATTACTCTTTAAAAAAATGGAATTTTTATAAGCTAAAAGATTATATATATATATATATATAGAAAGGTTATATCTTTAACGTGAAAAAGATTACATCTTTACATTTAAAAGGATTTGATTTTTTTGAAAACTAAGAAGAGTGATTTTTATAGTGATGATTTTTTTAACATAGAAAAGATTAGATTTATAACATAGAAAAGATTAGATATTCAACATAGAAAAGATTAGATTTTTAACATAGAAAAGATTAGATTTTTAAAATAGAAAAGGCGAAATCTTTATAATAGAAAAAATTCGATTTTTATATATTGAATAGCGATTTATATATTGAATAGCGAAGTAAAAATTCGATTTTTATATATTGAATAGCGAAGTAAAAATTCGATTTTTATATATAGTGGCTACGGACGATGGAATAGGCGAAAGGCGAGCATGATGAAAATTTCTCTAAATGAAGTGTCGTGGAGTTAGGATAGCTTTCGGTGAGAACTTCTCACCTTTCAAATTTTCTTTTTCTAGTTATATATATATACTAGGATGCAGACAGTGTTTAGTAGCACCCGACACTCGCCATCCACAGACCATGGATGGCTTGTTTGTTTGATTGATATGTTGTGAAAATTTGTTTGTGAAATTGGTGTGAAATAGAAATATATATTCATGTGTGGAAAGGAAATAAAATATTTATATAGTTAAAAATATTTTATCGTTAAAAATATAATTTTTAATGTGAATGGAAGTAAATAAATAGTTATAAACAAATCGGCCGATTTGTTTATATACACTGATTTGACTGATATTGATTGGGTCGATAAATTTTACACATCGCCCAACTGCACAAATAAAATATGCGTTTGATTGTTTGAAACCCCACACGGGTATTGGGATAAAATACGACATACACTTATCCCAATAATTAGTTGTATGTTGATCGATTGATTGACAGGCTGTTATAAGCGTTAGATATCTATATTTAATGCTTACACAGTGTAGTGCACTTTGGATGATGGTTGATTATTTATCGCTGAAATTATATACATGTGTTGTATGGAATCCATATAGTTAACGCTATATGGTGATTGATTGGGCCTCATTCCAATTTAGAAAATAAAGAATATTATAAAATAAAGGTTCATGTGTTGACCGTACTCATCCGTTGAGATTAGTCATGTGTTGAACGAAATATTTTAATAATAAAATTTACATCTTTATCATATATAAAATTAGAAACTAACTGGAAAATAGATAAGATGAGTGGTCTCCTGGATATTAATCTGATGTTGGTTTCGGCCTTCGGGGTAAATATTCAGGGAATCGTTCTCTTACTAATTTACGGTTGGAGTCTGATTCTAAATCAAACGATAGATACCATAATTTTTATAAAATATATTAAATAACAAAAATAGTCACACATGGGCAGTACTCATTCGTTGAGATTAGTCGTGTGTTGACAAAGATATAGAGTCATGTATTGAAAGAAATATAGATCCATTTGTTGAATATAAAGCCGTGTTGATTAGAGATGCGCTATTTCGACGCGAGCGATATTTATATCGAGTATATTCGAATTGAATTTAATTTGAATAGAAAACCAATTTGAATTGAATATAAAACGATTTCGAAATGAATTGAATATAAAACGATTTCGAATTGAATTGAATAGAAAACAAATTTGATTTCAATTGAATATATAACGAATTTGATTTGAATTGAATAGAAAACCAATTTGAATTCGAATTGAATAGAAAACGAACTGAATTCAAATTGAATAGAAAACGAATTGAATTTAAATTGAATAGAAAACGAAATGAATTCGAATCGAATTAAAAATCGATTTGAATTGAAATCAAATAGAAATGAAAGTAAAAAGGATTTATAATAGGAAATTCAATTTTGATTTAATTTGAAATAAAGGTTGAAGTTGTTTTTGAAACAAATTTGAAACTATTTATAAAATTCATTTTAAATAGTAATCGACGAAATATATAATATATATATTATATATATAATATAATGGCCTGAATAGAACGCGCCGCGCCGCGGCAGTTCGTGAATTTCGACCATTTATTTCAAACGGACATTACGGGAGATCCGACCGTCGGATTCTCCTAAAACCGGAACCGTTGGGTTCGTATCAAAAAGAGCTTTCTAACGAATATTAGAAATTTGAAATCTAACGGTTGGATTTGGAGATATGTCCAATTCAAATTCAGAAAAGGTCGTTGTAAGTGCAGTTCGATGGCCGTTGATGGAAATCGACTGTACGGGCCTTGGTAAAATTATTAAAAATAGTAATAATTTGTGTAAAATCATAAGAAATGATTTAGGAAAAATTGGGATGAAAAACTCCATATTTGAAAAGATAAAAATAGATTTTTATCGAAATGAACTAGTTTTGAACTGAAATTAAAACCATTTATTTTTAAATAAATAAATTGGATTTGAAATGGGTTTAAATAGAATTGATTCATGGGTTTATCGTGAACGGTGTTTTAAATAATATTTGTTCTTTAACCCGATAATAAATAGAATGTGATTTGGGTTTGTCGTGAACTGTGTTTTAAATAACACTAGTTCTTTAACCCAGTAAAAAGAGTTTTAATGAATCTGCAATTAGATTGAAATGTGAATTGATAATCTAAATTATCAAATTTGGCAAATGAGCGAGAATGGAGTATCACCAGTTTTGCTCCAGAGCGATAGTTAAACCTTTAATTAGATTTGAACGTGAAATGGTAAATAATTTTACCGATAACACCGTGGTGTTAGATATGGAGTATTACCAGTTTTGCTTCATGGGATGAATAGGTTGGGATTGGGAAATAAAATAAATAATTACTTTGGTGTGGTTCGTTAATCCCGACTAGTTTGGAAAACCATAATTTGGTTTGAAATGACATCCATAGGAAGATTAAAGGATAAATTTTAAAGAATTTATCTTGGATAAAATTAATGGGAACCTTTCCATGAGAATAAAAATTGGAATGAGGCGTATGTTGTGTTTGTGTAACATTTGTTTTTAATATACGCGGGTTGTTCGGAAAGGCCGGGTTTATACCCATTCTGAATAACCGATTCGACGATATGTCGAAGATGAAGACGGTGGTCGAAGACCGGAAGTCTTCACATCGTTTGGATGATTACTGATGATCCTGATTGGGCTGTACACCCAAGAGGATGGAAATAGTTGGTGGTCGTCCAGACGTACTTGGAGATGGATGGATATGCGAGGAAAGTGCCTCCGGTTTCGTTCAGACCCAGAACGAACTTGTAAATGGATTGTGTGTCTGACATTGGATTTTATTCTGTGTTGATTGATTTCTGTTAAATATATATCTGTTTGGCGGCGGAGAATTTATTCTCTTGCTTAACGCCCTTCTCTGAGACGTACGAGCTTAGAGGTTATATATCGATAGATATCAATCGCATGGCATGAATTGCCTTTGTGGCACGCTGAGTTGCATGGATCAAGGTTTCTGTTGAAAAGCAAAGTCTTGTGGTTGATGATCAAAGCACGACCTACGTGGCAGCTTTGTGTATAGCGTGGATTCGCGAGCCTCACCCCTTGGTATGAGTTAAAAACGGGATACGGACCGTTGGGAGAACACGACGTTAGCTTTGGTGGTGTTAGTGACTTACCAACCCTGACATTTATATACTTCTCACCTTTGTGGTTGTTGAAATGAGGCGCCTCGATTATAGGTCTGTAAGGACCAGGAAACGTGTGTTCAGGAATAAATAATCCTCTAACGTAAGTGAGGACCGGCCCAACCGATCCAGGATTGCCCAGAGTGTGTAGTCCTGGGACATTTGCTAGAGTGTGTCGAATGCGGAGAGGAGCTTGCCCCTTGCCTCGACTCATGACGGAAATCCAATTTCCAATACGTGTATTGCGGTTTTAATTATAGAACTAGTATGGCGACATAGTAGACGGTAGCTATGCCGCCTATGATTGATATTTATGATTGAAATTGTTTTGACACTATACACCTATAATAGTATCAAATAATGTGTTTTAAACGTATCAAGCATGCTTTGGCTGTTATAAGGGAAAACCCTATCCTCCGGCTTGCGTTGCATTGTGTGATGGGACCTGGGTCTTATAACAGCTTCATTTTTCTTTATTTAGCATTGCGCTGTTTGTTCTATGCACTGGTATTCTTGGGAGGAAACCCGTTCCGTGTTATACGGCGTGGTCCCTTGATTTACCTAACTTTAAAACCAATATAAATAACTGTTTTAGTTCTCACACCAGTCACATGACTGACCTAGAGTTTATTGTTTTAACCTAAACTCTGGGTGCCCCTGTTTTCCGCACGGGCAGCTAGTAGTTTTGGTTTTGCAGATTTATATTCACAGGATCCTGATTTACAGCTGGAACGATGCTCGGAAAGCTCTGTATCCGTGTATTACTTCTAGTTGTGCTTTTGTATTATTTTCCGCTGCTATGTAATTTATTATAATCTCTGATATTTATCAAATGTAATTTATTCATTTATACTCTGTATATTCTTGTATTCTGATGGAATTGTTGTAATAACAATGAAATGTTCTTCCGTCTGCGTTCTATTGTGTGTTGTTCTCAATGTATCCGCTCTTTCCTTCACGGGGAAGTAACGTGTTCTTACAGTGGTATCAGAGCTTTGGTTTACAGAGCTCGAGAACAAGACGCATTAGAACCATACGAAAGAATTCATCAGATATTGGATTAGTAATATCTAATTAGAATGACTCGTTAGAGATAGGATCAGTAGTATCCTAGAACGAGTGTGAAGATTATATTTTTCAATTGAAAACAATTTTGTTTTGAAAATTTAAACCATTTTACATGTATTTGAATATTTATTTATTTTGAATTTGGACAATCCAATATATAAAGATTACGCGTATACGCATCATGAACGTATAGTCGAAGTTTTAATATACTGGATAGATATAGGATTACACTCTAGTCGCCCGGAGATGATGTTGATAATGACCATGGCATCATCAATATTTATGTTCGTGTTTCGAAGGTGTGATATCTATATATTTCCATTAGACTGGTGTGAGAACCAAAACTTATATAGATAAATTTATTTGTTGTGGATTGGCATCAAAAACAAGATTTTCAGTATATGTATCAAAATTATGAATTTGAAACCCTAATTCACTAGTTGATTGATGTTTGTGTTGTTTGTTTATTTGTTTGATAATTTTGAACCATTATGCCTAATAGAATCAAATATTGAACTATATTGAAAATTGGTCGCATTTGCTTGCATATACATGTACTTACATTGAATAGGCCATAGCAAGGAGGCTAGAGCAGAGAATAAAATTTGTTTGCCCGACAAATAGGTACATGTTTATCATAATTTACTGTTTTGTTTGGGTGATGATGATTTTATGAGCCGATTGGCTAGCCGCTTGGCTAGCCGCTTGGCTAGCCGCTTGGCTTTTTCTTTTTCTTTTTGAGATCAGAAGGCCTACATGGCAATTTCGGGATTTTCCCGTGGCTCTCGGTGCAGGGGAGGTTATGGCGAAATGTTTCGAAAATTTCGGGTGTTAGCCAAATTTTTGAAGAATTTGAAAATTCTCAGAAACTGAAAAGTTGGAGAATGGAAGCCAGATCGGACGTAGAGTTGATTAATCAAACCACTTTCGACTTCGTTCCTTTTCGGGGACGAAAAGTTTTAAGTGGGGGAGATTGTAAAAACCCGAAAATCTGGGTCAGTTTAAAATTTTTATTTTGGCAATTTTAGCGAATTTTGAATATTTAAAATGAATTATTTTAAACAATATAGACAGAAAATTCATTTTGAATATAATTCGAACGTATATATTATATACGTTGTCGTTAGAATATAAATATTTATTTATAATTATAAAAGGAATTGAAAATGGCGCGGTAGTTCGATAATTCGATTTCAAACTTCAATTGGATGTACCGGGTGCAAAACAATCCGGATTTTAGGGAAACCAAAAGCATTAGGATCTAATTGATAATATCTTTCCAACGAATCCGAAAAAAATCGAGATTTCATAGCGGGAATCAAAAGATATGTCCAGTTGAAAATTCTGAATAGTCGCTATGGAATTCAGGCCCTTAAAAATAGACATTTTGCAAACGACCTCGGATTTTGACGAAACCACTTTTGTTGGGTCCGTGATGTCAAATTATTGCTAGGTTTTAAATTTCATAATTTTTCGAATCAATATGTGAGCGTGACAAAGGAAAATGCGTTTGACCAATTTCAGTTGATTTTAATCGACTGGAAAATGGCCATTTTTCCAAAGGTCTCAGAATTCGACGAAACTAGTTTTGTTAGGACCGTATCGTCAATAGGAAGCTAGGAAATATTTTTGTGGGATTTATAGAGTTCGTATGTGACCCCGGTAAATTGAAGTGCGCGTTCAAATTCAATATATAGAATTATATGTTGATTTTAGCGGAAACTGATCGAAACGGTCGAATCAGCTTACGATACATATCCCATTGTGTTCGGAATGGGGGTATTACGCTATGGGCGACAGTCATTGGGTCTTGTTTAGAATCCGAATGAAAAACCTACTTTTTTTGAGAATAAAATTGTAATTAAATATAAAATTAACAACCCCCCTCCTTTCCTTTTCAAAGTCAACCCCCACGTTCATCCTTTTCAGATCGAGAAAAGAAATTTAAAAAAAAACCCTCACGAGCGATTTCCAATCAGCCTCCTCCCCGTCGAACTCCCCCTCACCGCCGCGTTTCGCCTTCGATCCCTCCCTCCCCCACTCGCCATCACCCCTCCGGCCAAACGCGAAGCCCTAGCCCCTCCATATCCAATCGAAGACGACAGCCACCAGAAGGCTGCGCCGCCTCTCCACCCAACCTAGCGCCGCCCAGTCGCGCTAGCCCCCTCCCCCCTGACCATTCGACGAACCCCTCCGCCTTGCCTCTCTCCTCCGTCCAGGGGAGCGCCCAATCCCCGAAACCCCTCTAACCGCGACCTCCCTCGGCCTCGCCACCGCCTGGGCAACCTCCGACCGCGACAGCCCTTCTTCCCCCTCTAATTTAATTGTAAATTTTAAATTTCATTTTAGTTAGTTACTTATTTGGTTAATTTTCAGTAATTACTCTTTTAAAAAAATGGAATTTTTATAAGCTAAAAGATTATATATATATATATAGAAAGGTTATATCTTTAACGTGAAAAAGGTTACATCTTTACATTTAAAAGGATTTGATTTTTTTGAAAACAAAGAAGAGTGATTTTTATAGTGATGATTTTTTTAACATAGAAAAGATTAGATTTTTAACATAGAAAAGATTAGATTTTTAACATAGAAAAGATTAGATTTTTAAAATAGAAAAGGCGAAATCTTTATAATAGAAAAAATTCGATTTTTATATATTGAATAGCGAAGTAAAATATTCAATTTTTATATATTGAATAGCAAAGTAAAAATTCGATTTTTATATATTGAATAGCGAAGTAAAAATTCGATTTTTATATATAGTGGCTACGGACGACGGAATAGGCAAAAGGCGAGCATGATGAAGATTTCTCTAAATGAAGTGTCGTGGAGTTAGGATAGCTTTCGGTGAGAACTTCTCACCTTTCAAAATTTCTTTTTCTAGTTATATATATATATATATACTAGGATGCAGACGGTGTTTAGTAGCACCCGACACCCGCCATCCACAGACCATGGATGGCTTGTTTGTTTGATTGATATGTTGTGAAAATTTGTTTGTGAAATTGGTGTGAAATAGAAATATATATTCATGTGTGGAAAGAAAATAAAATACTTATATAGTTAAAAATATTTTATCGTTAAAAATATAATTTTTAATGTGAATGGGAGTAAATAAATAGTTATAAACAAATCGGCCGATTTGTTTATATACACTGATTTGACTGATATTGATTGGGTCGATAAATTTTACACATCGCCCAACTGCACAAATAAAATATGCGTTTGATTGTTTGAAACCCCACACGGGTATTGGGATAAAATACGACATATACTTTTCCCAATAATTAGTTGTATGTTGATCGATTGATTGACAGGCTGTTATAAGCGTTAGATATCTATATTTAATGCTTATACAGTGTAGTGCACTTTGGATGATGGTTGATTATTTATCGCTGAAATTATATACATGTGTTGTATGGAATCCATATAGTTAACGCTATATGGTGATTTATTGGGCCTCATTCCAATTTAGAAAATAAAGAATATTATAAAATAAAGGTTCATGTGTTGACCGTACTCATCCGTTGAGATTAGTCATGTGTTGAACGAAATATTTTAATAATAAAATTTACATCTTTATCATATATAAAATTAGAAACTAACTGGAAAATAGATAAGATGAGTGGTCTCCTGGATATTAATCTGATGTTGGTTTCGGCCTTCAGGGTTAATATTCAGGGAATCGTTCTCTTACTAATTTACGGTTGGAGTCTGATTCTAAATCAAACGATAGATACCATAATTTTTATAAAATATATTAAATAACACAAATAGTCACACATGGACAGTACTCATTCATTGAGATTAGTCGTGTGTTAACAAAGATATAGAGTCATGTATTGAAAGAAATATAGATCCATTTGTTGAATATAAAGCCGTGTTGGTTAGAGATGCGCTATTTCGACGCGAGCGATATTTATATCGAGTATATTCGAATTGAATTTAATTTGAATAGAAAACCAATTTGAATTGAATATAAAACGATTTCGAAATGAGTTGAATATAAAACGATTTCGAAATGAATTGAATATAAAACGATTTCGAATTGAATTGAATAGAAAACAAATTTGATTTCAATTGAATATATAACGAATTTGATTTGAATTGAATAGAAAACCAATTTGAATTCGAATTGAATAGAAAACGAATTGAATTCAAATTGAATAGAAAACGAATTGAATTTAAATTTGAATAGAAAACGAAATGAATTTGAATCGAATTAAAAATCGATTTGAATTGAAATCAAATAGAAATGAAAGTAAAAAGGATTTATAATAGGAAATTCAATTTTGATTTGAATTTGAAATAAAGGTTGAAGTTGTTTTTGAAACAAAATTGAAACGATTTATAAAATTCGTTTTAAATAGTAATCGACGAAATATATAATATATATATTATATATATAATATAATGGCCTGAATAGAACGCGCCGCGCCACGGCAGTTCGTGAATTTCGACCATTTATTTCAAACGGACAGTACGGGAGATCCGACAGTCGGATTCTCCAAAAACCGGAACCGTTGGGTTCGTATCGAAAAGAGATTTCTAACGAATATTAGAAATTTGAAATCTAACGGTTGGATTTGGAGATATGTCCAAATCAAATTCAGAAAAGGTCGCTGTAAGTGCAGTTCGATGGCCGTTGATGGAAATCGACTGTACGGGCCTTGGTAAAATTATTAAAAATAGTAATAATTTGTGTAAAATCATAAGAAATGATTTGGGAAAAATTGGGAGGAAAAACTCCATATTTGAAAAGATAAAAATAGATTTTTATCGAAATGAACTAGTTTTGAACTGAAATTAAAACCATTTATTTTTAAATAAATAAATTGGATTTGAAATGGGTTTAAATAGAATTGATTCATGGGTTTATCGTGAACGGTGTATTAAATAACATTTGTTCTTTAACCCGATAATAAATAGAATGTGATTTGGGTTTGTCGTGAACTGTGTTTTAAATAACACTAGTTCTTTAACCCAGTAAAAAGAGTTTTAATGAATCTGCAATTAGATTGAAATGTGAATTGATAATCTAAATTATCAAATTTGGCAAATGAGCGAGAATGGAGTATCACCAGTTTTGCTCCAGAGCGATAGTTAAACCTTTAATTAGATTTGAACGTGAAATGGTAATTAATTTACCGATAACACCGTGGTGTTAGATATGGAGTATTACCAGTTTTGCTTCATGGGATGAATAAGTTGGGATTGGGAAATAAAATAAATAATTACTTCGGTGTGGTTCGTTAATCCTGACTAGTTTGGAAAACCATAATTTGGTTTGAAATGACATCCAAAGGAAGATTAAAAGATAAACTTTAAAGAATTTATCTTGGACAAAATTAATGGGAACCTTTCCCTGAGAATAAAAATTGGAATGAGGCGTATGTTGTGTTTGTGTAACATTTGTTTTTAATATACGCGGGTTGTTCGGAAAGGCCGGGTTTATACCCATTCTGAATAACCGATTCGACGATATGTCGAAGATGAAGACGGTGGTCGAAGACCGGAAGTCTTCACATTGTTTGGATGATTACTGATGATCCTGATTGGGCTGTACACCCAAGAGGATGGAAATAGTTGGTGGTCGTCCAGACGTACTTGGAGATGGATGGATATGCGAGGAAAGTGCCTCCGGTTTCGTTCAGACCCAGAACGAACTTGTAAATGGATTGTGTGTCTGACATTGGATTTTATTCTGTGTTGATTGATTTCTGTTAAATATATATCTGTTTGGCGGCGGAGAATTTATTCTCTTGCTTAATGCCCTTCTCTGAGACATACGAGCTTAGAGGTTATATATCGATAGATATCAATCGCATGGCATGAATTGCCTGTGTGGCACGCTGAGTTGCATGGATCAAAGTTTCTGTTGAAAGCAAAGTCTTGTGGTTGATGATCAAAGCACGACCTACGTGGCAGCTTTGTGTATAGCGTGGATTCGCGAGCCTCACACCTCGGTATGAGTTAAAAACGGGATACGGACCGTTGGGAGAACACGACGTTTCTTTCTAGCTTTGGTGGTGTCAGTGACTTACCAGCCCTGACATTTATATACTTTTCACCTTTGTGGTTGTTGGAATGAGGCGCCTCGATTATAGGTCTGTAAGGACCGGGAAACGTGTGTTCAGGAATAAATAATCCTCTAACGTAAGTGAGGACCGACCCAACCGATCCAGGATTGCCCAGAGTGTGTAGTCCTGGGACATTTGCTAGAGTGTCTTGAACGCGGAGAGGAGCTTGCCCCTTGCCTCGACTCATGACGGAAATCCAATTTCCAATACGTGTATTGCGGTTTTAATTGTAGAACTAGTATGGCGACATAGTAGATGGTAGCTATGCCGCCTATGATTGATATTTATGATTGAAATTGTTTTGACACTATACACCTATAATAGTATCAAATAATGTGTTTTAAACGTATCAAGCATGCTTTGGCTGTTATAAGGGAAAACGCTATCCTCCGGCTTGCGTTGCATTGTGTGATGGGACCTGGGTCTTATAACAACTTCATTTTTCTTTATTTACCATTGCGCTGTTTGTTCTATGCACTGGTATTCTTGGGAGGAAACCCGTTCCGTGTTATACGGCGTGGTCCCTTGATTTACCTAACTTTAAAACCAATATAAATAACTGTTTTAGTTCTCACACCAGTCACATGACTGACCTGGAGTTTATTGTTTTAACCTAAACTCTGGGTGCCCCTATTTTCTGCATGGGCAGCTAGTAGTTTTGGTTTTGCAGATTTATATTCACAGGATCCTGATTTACAGCTGGAACGATGCTCGGAAAGCTCTGTATCCGTGTATTACTTCTAGTTGTTCTTTTGTATTATTTTCCGTTGCTATGTAATTTATTATAATCTCTGATATTTATCGAATGTAATTTATTCATTTATACTCTGTATATTCTTGTATTCTGATGGAATTGTTGTAATAACAATGAAATGTTCTTCTGTCTGCGTTCTATTGTGTGTTGTTCTCAAAGTATCCGCTCTTTCCTTCACGGGGAAGTAACGGGTTCTTACACTTATAGATCTGCATTCCATCATATGTATTTATAAACTATATTTGACATTCAACTCCAAATCAGATAAGAACTTGCATGAACTGGGAGACGAACTGGTAACCAAACTAAAATCGCCTAAAATCATGGTCAAAATTAAGTCGCCTGATTCAAATTACCTAAAGTCAAGGCTGAGTATCACTAGAAGGAGTGGCGGATCGCTCGCATGAAGGTGGGAGGCCGAACTTGCATCAGATGGAGGCTGATATTAAATCGTCCGGCAAGGAAAAAATTGTAACTGTGACTGCAATTGAAGCTTCATCTCCAATCAACGGCGACGATGGCCTTAGTTTCACCATCGGAGCAGTCGAAACTTGAGATAGGGCGACGGTGGCCTTAGTTTTACCATCGACACTGTTTTTCACACCGTGAGGAACAATAGAAAGAGTCGAAGCTTCAGATCTCGGCTCCTACAGATAGACATTACGAGATTGATCTGTGAAATGAATAAAAAGAAAACGCAGAATAAGAAAGGAGGCGGCGAAATGAAGAGTGTGAAACCCTAGATGTAGAAGCATGTAATTATTGGGTAGATTGATCTACGAAGTGGGTGGGTATTCTTTGCAGACCGTATAAGCTTTGATGCTTGCATCCTAGGCCCAAGGAACCATCCTATCTCTGATTATTATATTCGGACAAGGGGATGTTGCCAATATACCATCGCAGCCACTATTAATTAATAACAATTAGAATTTAATTACTACGTATTACATCTTAATTGTTAAGTATTGGCTATTGATTATATATTAAAATTGAAACATTAATTGGTAAATATTTATTAATTATTAAACGTAATTAATAAATATAAACTGTAATTTGCTGATTATTAATAATTACATTAATAAATATTTATATTAATTAAGTTTTGCCTATTATAATAATTATTATTAAGTACCAGTCTTAATTTTTACGTAATTTTCAGAAATTAATTATTTAGTAGCGATTATTAATTAGTAAATAATAAATATTACTTGTTAATTATTAAATGTAAAACATTAAACATTAATTATTAAATATTGATTATTTTTTGTTCAATATTAAACGTAATCAAATAATATTATTTATATTTTACGAATTATTAATAACTAACTACAATAAATTATAATATAAAATAATCTTTATCAATTGTTTACAATAGTTATTAATTATGATAATAAAAACTAATTGTTTAATAGTAATTAGTAAAAGGTAATTATTAAATATTAGATACTACTTCTTAATTATTAAACTTACAAATTGTAAATAAAATGTTAAACATTAATTATTGAATATTTATTTTTAATTAATTAACATTAGTTATTAAATTATTTATTACTTATTGAATAAATTATTAAATATTAATTATAATTTTATAGTTGATTATTTATGAAAAAAATACATTATATATTTAATTATTCTTCTTAATTGCTAAGTATTAAATATACAGATTGATTATTAATTATTAATTCCTAATTGATTATTAGTAGTAGTTATTAATTATTAATTATAAATAATCAATATAAATGTGTTAAATATTAATTATTAGTTGTTAATTATATTAAAATATAGTCATATATTACAACGGTCGAAAAATAAAAGTTGTGATAGGCTTTTATTACAATGTCAAAATAACACAGTTGTTAAAAATAAGTTTATTACAACTTTTCTAGAAAAAAGTTGTAAAAAAACATTTATTACATTGGTGCTTTTACCACCGTTGTAAAATTAAAGTTGTACTATGGTGTTTTTGTTGTAGTGCCTGTTGCCCTTTCCAGGCAATTTCAAAACCCACCATCGAGTTCGACATTCCCTTCCTCACGCCATCAACACTCAACCGGATAACGATCAGACTTTGCACCTCCAACTGCCTCTATGTCGACATCCGGCGCCACCAACAAGGTCGAACTCGAGGGCCCCATGCTCGCAAAAAACTGCTTTGAGCGATGCGGTTTTTAGCCTCTAATTCGAACAAAATACCGTACTAAAAACGATCACTCCCTTATGAAATCAAAGTTCTTGAAGAGCTCTAGAATCTTCATATAATAAGGGTTTGCTAATTGTTTGCGGATTGGGAAATAATGAGGAATGATTTTGAACAGTTTCAGCCATTGAAATGATAAGTGCGGCTTGTTCCTGATAGTGGATTAGGGTTTGCAATTTCTAGCCTTATATATATTATAATAATATTAATATTTAATTTATTCATTTTCTTTATAGGGAAGTTTTACATCAGATCTCCAAATAATTCACAAGGACCATCACCCTAGCCAAATACCCCCATTCGGGATACGATGGAATATGTTTCGTAACCCGATTCGGCTGTTATGATCAGTTTTTATCAATATTAAAATATATATCAATGTATATTAAATTTAAACATACATTTTAATTTACTAGGGCCACATACTAACTCAAAAAATTCCCGAAAAATAAATCTAACTATGTTTTGACGATACAGTCCTAAAAAAATCAATTTCATCAAATTTGGAGACGGTTTGAAAAATGTTCAATTTCTGGTCGATCCAATTTAAATTTAAATGCCAAACACATTAGAATTTTCCATGCTCGCATATTAATTCCAAAAATTATGAAAATTGGAATCTTGCAACAATTTGACCATCCGGATCTAACCAAAATGGTTTCGTCGAAAACGGAGGTCGTTTGCAAAATGCCTATTTATTATATATATATATATATATATATAAATTCCATTGCGACTATTTTGAATATTCAACTGGCCATAACTTTTTATTCCCGCTATGAAATTTCAATTTTTCAGATTCGTTAGAAAGACATAATTAAACAGATTTAAATATTTTTGGTTTTACTGAAATCCGAGAAAATTTGAATCCTGTACATTCAGTCAAAGTTCAAATTTTCAAACTACCGCGCCATTTCTAACTCCTTTTATAATTAAATTAAATTTTTTTGTTATAACTTCGATTAAAATAAATTTTTCATTGTTATTATTTAAAATAAATTATTTTAAATATTAAAATCCATTAAAATTACTAAAATAAATTCTTAAATTGGTTCCGATTTTCCGGGTTGTTACAATTACATACCCCCAACATGTTAAGTTTATCGGGTTCATATGTATAACCCGTCCCTACATGTTTAACAAGATTAACTTAACCCTCCCACTGATTCAACCAAGTCTACTTAACCCCTACTCAATTTAACAGGTTCATGTAATCCTTATGGATTCAAACAGGTTAAGTATTACAAGCTCATCACCAATCATTCCTTTATGGTATAATGCGCTAGACCTCCCACATTAAGTCTATCACTTGTGGATGCTGGATATGCCGGTTGGGTCCGGGCAGACTTCTTCCACAAGTAGGACTTAATCTGTGTCTTAGCACCGTCATGTGTACATTTATGCACTTAGACCCCCCACATTAGATTCACCACTTGTAGATGCTGGATGTGCCAGGTGCTTCCGTGCAGACTTATACCACAAGTGTAATGTAACCACGTGTCTAAGCGAAGTTACAGTAACTAATTATTGTAAATCTAGGAATTTTCATTACTAATCAATTATCATGTTTATTATGCCCTAAATCCCCGTCCATTCTACGATACAAGTCATGCCCTCGATTATGATTTAGATCAGGATATAGATTATGGCCCCAAATCCCAAGTTTTGGCTCAAGGTACAATCTATGCCCAAAATTCCCAATCATGTTTACAATATGAATTATGCCCCAAATTAATCATTCCCAATCGTTCCCAAATTTGTGCGTTCGCGTATTTCAGCGATAGGCCTAGGCTCGAAGGTAGCCTGGCTATAAAAACAAAAAGTGAAAGAGGGAGAGAAGAGAACAAGAATAGGCATAGTAAATAATATTGTCATATGATGCATAGTTAGGAAAACTAACATAATAGGCATAAGATGACATGATTAGGCAAATTAAAAGAATAGGGATATCATGAATATGCATATATGCACTTACCAATAGATCAAGTGTACAAGTAATGGTAGATCTGATATGATTCAGGTTACTAACAGGCATAGGCTTAGATCCAAACTTATTAAACATGTCAAGATTACATTTTAGTTGTTTACATCTAAAAGCAACATAAACTCACAGTGATTGTATCTAAAGAACAAAAGATTGATTGTAGATGTCGTAGCACTGATCATATAACTTGTTGTTGAAGAAGAATGAGCTAGATCAAATTAATTTGGGGGCAACACCTCATTGTCTCCATTGTTTTTGGTGAATAAAAACAATGAGAATGATGTCCTATTTATACCTAAGGTCAATGAATCTAGTCAAGAAATGAGTCCATGTTCAGAAGCCGAATTCTACTTAGATTTAGGGAGGGAGGGGAGGGGGTGACATGAGGGTCGACATGGGTGTCGACACCCTTGTGTTGGTGTTGACCCATGGGTCGACTCCCTTAGAGCTGGGGTTGACCCTTAACGGGCCGATTTCCCCTATTTTCCTACTTCTGATTTTCTAGAATTGTTTTATATATATATATATATAAATGGCTTATATGTATATAAACTTCAAACCTTAATATCGTCTTCATACAATGTCCATTTTACGCAAACACGGAGTCTATTTTAAGCAGAACGCCAAATCGAATGCAATGGCACAATACATTTTACTTAATTACAAATATTCAATTAAGTATTTTTAGTTTATCACTTTAATGTGTTGTAAAAATTACGAGGTGTTACATTATGCCATCCTACTATGTCGCCATATAGGTTTAGAACTAAAACCGAAAAGTCACATACTGGAAATTGGATTTCCATCATGAGTCAAGGCAAGGGATGGTCTCCTAACCGATTTGGATCATCTCTAGCAAGATGACCGAGGATTCAGACTCTGGTGAGCCCTTGGATCCTACAGGGCCGGTCCTCTCTTACTTTTTAGGATTGGTTATTCGTGAGCAATACATTTTCTGGTCCTATCGGACCTCCAAAATGGTCAATACGTCGACCAATCAAGAGCCAATGGAGACTTATATCAAATCTGAGGCGCCTCACTATCCATCATCCATATAAGTAAAAGTCTGGGCTCCATGCCATGACACTACTTCTAGCTAGAAAGAAACGTATGCACTCCCTGCGTCCCTTATCCCGTTTTAGACTCATACCAGAGTGTGAGGCTCGCGAATCAACGCTATACACAAAGCTATTCTAATTAAAGCCGTGCTTTGATCATCAACCACAAGACCCTGCTTTTCAGCAAAAGCCTTGATCATTGCATCTTAGCAAGCCACATTATCAATCCATACCATACCAATGATTTCCACCAATATATAACCTCTAAGCTCGTATGTCTCAGAGAAGGGTATTAAGCAAGAGAATAAATTCTCCGCCACCAAACAGATACATATTCAGCAGAGATCAGCGAATACAGCACATAATACAATGTTAGTCATACAATCCATATACACTTTCGTTTTGGGACTGAACGAAACCGGAGTCACCTTATTACTCGTCCCATATGTCCAATATAGGAGAGATGTCCTCGCATATCCTGTCGATCACCAAGTACGTCTGGACGATCAGCACTTATTACCTCATCTTGGGTGCACAGCCCAATTAAAACATCAATAATCATCGATCGATGTGAAGATCTCCGATCTTCAACCACCGTCTTCATCTCGACTTTTAATCGTGGTATCAGTTATTCATAATGGGTTAAACTCAGTCTTTCCGAATAACTCGCGTATCTTATAATCAAGTGCTATAATAACGCATCATACGCCTCACTCCAATCCAGAATATTCTTTTATTCAAATATTCATTACATTAGGAATCGTTCTAATAAATATTATCAAAGATTTAATTCATTTAAACCACTTGTTTAAATTTTTCTTTGAAAACCATTGCAAAAGATTTTGTATTATCCTTTAACAATCTTAAACCAAATTAAGGTTTAACAAACTAGTCGGGATTATTGAGCCTTGTCGAATCCCATGGAGCAAAACTGGTAGTACTCTATATCTAACACCCAATGTGTTATCAGTAAATTAATTACCATTTCCCGTTTCTAAATAATTAAAGATTTAACCATCGCATGGAGTAAAACTGGTGGTACTCCATTCTCGATCATTTCTTGAATTCAGTAAATTTAATTACCTCATTCACATTCCAATCTAATTAAAGATTCATTAAAACTCCAACTTGGATTTAATCTCAAAAATCATTACTTAATGATTATTCAACCTTAAGAAATTAATCTTGTCTTTAACTGGGTTAAAGAACCAATGTCATTAAAACAAAATTCACAATAAACCCAAATCCTCTTCCATTAAAATGGAATCTTCACGGAAATCTAATCAGTATATAGTTGATATAAATTTCCATAACAGACTAATAATATAAATGGAATAACGACAAAGCCTTTTAAATTCCATAAATAGTAATGGCCTTCCTTCGCATAAGCTTATCTCGATTATTAGTAAATCGAATTCCACTCAATTCCAATTTAATGTATTAAACTAGAAAACTTTACTTTGGAAAATTTCCATTAAATCTTAAGAAAAAGCTTTACAAATTCCAAATCATATCTTCACTGTTAATTGGGTTTTAAGAAAAAATGGTATTTAAAACATCGTTCACAAGGAATCCAAAATCAACTTCCATTTAATTCCAATTATATGTATTAATTGGAAAACTTCATTAATCTTAACTAAAATATTTATTCCTTTCTCAGCTGGGTTTAAGGATAGTATTATAAAAGATACCATTCACGACAAACCCAAAATCCAATTTGATATTAAATATAAGGCTCTGAATAGAAATTATATCGACTTATATTCAATATCCAATCTTGAAACTAACAGATAACGTATCGGGAATAATGACATCTGTACTTCCTAATTCATCAACAACATCCATATAATCACGGAATCCAATATCGAAATATTTTGAAGATTATTTCCATTCAAATCATTTCCAATTTATACGTTGGAAATTCTGGTTATATAAAAACCATATAATTTCTTTTAGTTCTTTACTCAATTGATAAACAACTCATTCAGATAAAAAAAATATTTTATCTTTACAAACTTGGAATATTTCATCCAAAATCATTTATTATGCTTTTACATAATTTAGTCATAATTTTAATAAGGTCCTTATAGTTGGTGTCCAATATCAGCCACCGAACTACATCCATAACGACCTTTTCCAAAACTGATTTGGACATATCTTAAAATCTAACCATTAGATTTAAAATCTCTTATCATCATTTGAAAGCTCTTTTCGATGCGAACCCAAGGTTCTGATTTCAGGAGAATCCGACGGTCGGAACACCCGTTACATCAATTCGAAGTTCACGGCCGAAATTCGCGAACGGTCGCTGCGCAGCACATTCTATTCAAGCCATTTAAATATATATAATATATTTCATCGATTTCCATTTAAAACGTATTTTATAAAACGTTTGTAAATTCATTTTAAAAATGACTCTGATTTCTATTTCAATTTTAAATCAAATTTGAATATTCCATCTCATTATAATATTAAAATGATAATATTTTCAATTGATATTGGAAATATTTTTGCGCTTTATCACCAAAAAGAGGTTTTTCTGTTGCTTCAGTGTATAATTATTTGAATTTCTCTGGAAGGTTATTCTCTTTTTCCAGAATCTGGAAAATTCCTCTTCCTCCAAAGGTCCTTTTCTTCAATTGGTGTTTGATTCATGGCAAAATCAATACAAGAGCTAAATTGTATAGACTTAACTTGATCGAGGATTCCCGTTGTGCTCTTTGCTCTAACCATATGGAGACTATTGATCATCTTTTCTTTGATTGTGAATACTCTTTCCCTGTACTTGCAGCCATTGGTTCCTATCTACTTGGTTTTGTGCCCGAAATTTATTCAGCGTTTGATCATTGGGAGTTTAATGATGCAAATGCTGCACTGGGCTCCTTTTTAGCAATATTTTGTTGGTGTATTTGGAAAGAAAGGAATGCAGTGATATTTAATAAACCTCTGAAGAGATTTAAGGGATTATGCAATCTCATAATATTCTGTTTTAACTCATGGTCAGGTCTGGCTTCTTCTTCTGCCAGCTTTCTTGCAAATCTAAAAGAAAAATATAATCATAACTATTTTCCTGTGTGTTTGTGGGTAGGTTGACCATCGTGAGACCTTTCCATCTTGGAGCGAAGTGGTACCAGAAAAAGAGGTGAAACGACCCGAAATCCCCCTTATGGGAAATCATGGATTGAGTCGAGAACAAGCCACAACAGAACACAGACGGAAGAACATTTCATTGTATATTACAACAATTCATCAGAATACAAGAATATACAGAGTATAAATAAATATTACAGTTCATAAAATATCAGAGATTACAATAAATTACATAGCAGCGGAAAATAATACAATACACAACTAGAAGAGATATACAGATACAAAGCTTTCCGGATATCATTCCAGCTGTAAACCAGGATCCTGTGAATATAAATCTGCAAAACCAAAACTACTAGCTGCCCGTGTCAAAATAAGGGCACCCAGAGTTTAAGGTAAAACAATAAACTTCAGGTCAGTCATGGGACTGGTGTGAGAACTGAAACAGTTATTAATCTTTACTTTAAATCAGATATATCAAGGGACCACGCCGTATAACACAGAATGGGTTTCCTCCCAAGAATACCAGTGCATGTAACAAAACAGCGCAATGCTTTTCGAAAAAATGAAGCTATTATAAGACCCAGGTCCTATCACACAATGCGACGCAAGCCGGGGGATAGGGTTTTCCCTTATAATAGCCAAACATGCTTAGTACGTTTAAAACAAATCATTTGATACTACTATAAGTGCATAGTGTATAAAACAACTTCAAATCATAAGTATCAATCATAGACGGCATGGGTACCGTATATCATGTCGCCATACTAGTTCTACAATTAAAACCGCAAATGTCACGTATCTGGATATTGGATTTCCGTCTGTGAACTGAGGCAAAAGATAGTCCTCTACCGATTCGAGACGCTCTAGCCCATGTCTTAGGAACAGAACGCATCGTCCTTGGGAGCGACAGGGCCAGTCCACCGATGTGGATTAGACGAAATCCTGAACACTGCGTTTCCCCGCCCTTTGGGGCGTAGGTGAGCCAACTAAATGACTCCATCGGTTCGAGAACGACCGATACATCCCAGGCGCCTCGCAACAGCAACAACCACATAAGTAAAACTCGTCAGGGTGTGTAAAACCACTGACGCCACTTTTAGCTAGAAGAAAACGCATGTCCTCCCTGAGGTTCGTCTCCCGTTTTTGGTTCACCTCGGGGTGTGAGGCTCGCGAATCAACGCTACACAAAGCTACGCCACAAAGGTCGTGCTTTGATCATCAACCACAAGACTTTGCTTTTCAACAGAAGCCTTGATCAATTGCCACTTAGGCATGCCACACAGGTAATTCATTCCATGCGATGGATATCCATCAATATATAACCCCTGAGCTCCTACGTCTCAGAGAAGGGCGTTAAGCAAGAGAATAAATTCTCCGCCACCAAACAAATATATATTTAATAGAAATCAATCACACAGACTGAAATCCAATGTCATACACACAGTCCATTTACAAGTTCGTTCTGGGTCTGAACGAAACCGGAGGCACCTAGTACCACGCACCTCCATCGATCTCCAAATACGTCTGGACGATCACCAACTGTTTCCATCTTCTTGGGTGTACATCCCAATCAAGATCTTCAGTAACCACCCAAACGACGTGAAGACCTCCGGTCTTCGACCACTGTCTTCATCTTCGACTTATCGTCGTATCAGTTATTCAGAATGGGATAAACCCGGTCTTCCCGAATAACTCGCGTATATAATAAACATGTGTTACACAAACACAACATACGCCTCATTCCAATTCATCAGTCACTAAATTAATCAAGAGAATAATCCCCCAAATATTAACCCCGAAGGTCGAAACCAACATCAGATCAATACCCAGGAAATCACTCTTCTTATCCAACCTACAGTTAGTTTCTAAATTTCACATTCTTAGGGAAAGGTTCCCCTTAATTTTATCAAAGATAAATTCTTTTAAATTTATTCTTTAATCTTCTTTTGAATATCAATTCAAACTAGTCGGGATTAACGAACCTTACCGAAGTAATCATTTGTTTTAATTTCCCAATCCCAACCTATTCATCCCATGAAGTAAAACTGGTAATACTTCATATCTAACACCATGGTGTTATCGGTAAATTCAATTATCATTTCACGCTTAAATCTAATTAAAGATTGAACTATTGCCTCAGCAAAACTGGTGATACTCCATTCTCAATCATTTCAATCTAATTAAAGATTCATTAAAACTCCACTTAGTTTTAATCTGTGACTGGGTTAAAGAATCAGTGTCATTTAAAAACACGGTTCACTATAAACCCCAAAATCACATCACATTTCAATCAGTCCCTAACTGTAAATTAGCAAGTGAGCAATTCTCTAAGTATTAACCCCGAAGGCCGAAACCAACATCAGATCAATACCTCTGAAACCATTCAACTTAACTAATCTCCAGTTAGTTTCTGATTTCCTTAACTCCGTGGGTCTAAGAACAGTATTATTGAAGATACAGTTCACGACAACCCAAAATCACATTCTATTAATTATAGAGTTAAAGAACGAGTGTTATTTAAAACACCATTCACGATAAACCCAAGAATCAATTCGAATTCAATTCCAATTAAATATTATTTAATTGGTACACTTCATTAAATCTAAATAAAAAGATTCAATCTTTTTCTCAACTGGGCTTAAGAACAATGTTAATGAAGACACCATTCACGACAAACCCAAATCACATTTGATATTAAATACAAGGCTCTTTATAGAAAATATATCGGCTTATATTCAATATCAAATTCTACGACCAACAAATATCGTATTGGAAATAACGATATTAATATATCTTTCAAATTTCCATAACAATAACTGTATAATCACGAAACCCAACATCGAAATATTCTGAAGACAATTTCGATTCAAATCCATTCCAATTCAATTATTGGAAATTCTGGTTACTTTAAAAACCCTTTTCAAATCCAATTTATTTATTTAAAAATAAATAGAATTATAGTTCTAGTTCAAAACTAGTTCATTTCGATAAAAATCTATTTTTATCTTTTCAAATATGGAGTTTTTCATCCCAATTTTTCCCAAATCATTTCTTATGATTTTACACAAATTATTACTATTTTTAATAATTTTATCAAGGCCCGTACAGTCGATTTCCATCAACGGCCATCGAACTACACTTACAGCGACCTTTTTCAAATTTGATTTGGACATAATTCCAAATCCAGCCGTTAGATTTCAAATTTCTAATATTCTTAGAAAGCTCTTTTTGATATGAACCCAATGTTTCCGGTTTTAGGAGAATCCGACGGTCGGATCTCCCGTAATATCCATTCGAAGTCAACGGTCGAAATTCGCGAACTGCCGCGGCGCAGCACGTTCTATTCAGGCCATTATATATTATATATATATATATATATATTATATATTTATTTCGTCGATTTTCTTTCAAAACGTATTTTATAAATCGTTTTAAATTCGTTTTCAAAACGATTTCAACTTCTATTTAAAATTCAAATCAAAATCGAATTTTTCAACATAAATTCATTTTAATTTCATTTCAAATCGATTTAATTCAAATTGATTTCTAATTCAATTTCAGTTCGTTTTCAATTCAATTCAATTTCAATTCGAATTCGTTTCTATTCAATTTCAATTTTAATTCATTTCTATTCAATTTCAGTTTGAATTTCAATTCTTTTCAAAATATCAGATTTTGAAATCACTTTCGATATTCATTATAAAATGAATAAAATCGATATAAATATCGTTCACGTCAAAATGGCGTCAATCTAATCTACACGGCTTCATATATTTCTATTTTCCAATATTCTATTCCAAATATTTCTATTTCAAATGTTTATTTTTCAAATATTTCTATTTCAAATGTTTATTTTTCAAATATTTCTATTTTCAAATGTTTCTTTTTCAAATATTTCTATTTTCAAATATTCTATTTCAAATATGGAATGAGGCCCAATCAATTACCATATAATGTTAATTATATGGATTTTCTACCACATGTATCTAACTACAACGATAAATCATCAACCATCATCCAAAGTGCGTTCTACACTGTATAAGCATCAAATATAAATATTTAACGCTTATAACAGTCTGTCAATCAATCGATCGACATACAACTAATTATTGGGATTAGTGTACGTCAAATATCATCCCAATACCCGTGTGGGGTTTCAAACAATCAAACACAGATTTTATTTGTGCAGTTGGGCGATGTGTAAAATTTATCGTCCCAATCAATATCAGTCAAATGTGTGTATATAAACAAATCGTCCGATTTGTTTATTTTTATTTCATTTCATATACACGTTAAAAATTCTATTTTTAACTATAAAATATTTTAACTATATAAATATTTTATTCCATTTCACACCACATCCCACAATCAACTACACCTCA
Organism: Allium sativum; assembly: GCA_030737875.1. Classification (NCBI taxonomy): domain Eukaryota; kingdom Viridiplantae; phylum Streptophyta; class Magnoliopsida; order Asparagales; family Amaryllidaceae; genus Allium; species Allium sativum. Next base: position 784,078,709 of record CM060916.1, on the reverse strand, counting down.
AAATCAAACAAACAAGCATACAAGCCGTCCATGGTCTGTGGACGACGGGTGTCGGGTGCTACTAAACACCGTCTGCATCCTAGTATATATTTATAACTAGAAAAATAAAATTAAAGGTGAGAAGTTCTCACAGATAGCTAAACCATACGCCACGACTCTTCATATGTAGAAACTCTTCGTCGTTTCTTCTTTCGTCACTTTCGTTGCCCGCTATCACTACATATATAAAAATCGAATTTTTACTTCGCTATTCAATATATAAAAATCGAATTTTTACTTCGCTTCAATATATAAAAATCGAATTTTTACTATGTTATTCAATATATAAAAATCGAATTTTTACTATGTTATTCAATATATAAAAATCGAATTTTTTACTTCGCTAATTTCTAAATAAAGATTTCGCCTTTCACTATATAAAGATTTTGCCTTTTACTATGTAAAGATTTCGCCTTTACACATTGAAAAATCTTATCCTTTATATGTTGAAAACCTGATTTTTCCTATGTTAAAAATCTGATTTTCCCTTACATAAAAATCTACTTTATATACGAGAAAAAAAAAGAAAAAAAAATATCTAAACTTTATAAACTCCAAAAATCAAAACTTTTGTTTATATTATGAATAATAAACAAAAGAAAAGAAAAGAAAATAAACAAAAATAAACAAGTGTAAACACTTACAGTTAATCAAAAGGAGAGGGGGGTGTGTCCACTGTCGGAGGGGTGCTCGACGGTGGCGCGGGGAACCAGGGTGGTCGGCGGCTAGGCATCAGAGGGCATGGGGTTGTGGGTTGGCTGTTCGGGCGTTGGTGGTTTGCGTGGCTGATTTGGGGGTGGAACGACGGAAGGGGAGATAGGAAGAAAAAGGGGGCGAGCTGCTGATGGAGGCGGCGGCACTGACAGGGGGGGGGGGGGGGTCCGCCGATCTGAGGTGCAGCGGCGTGGTGGGCGGGAATGACGAGTCTTCTTCCTTTTTTTTCTGATCGAAAAAGTAAGAGAGAGAGGAGGGAAAAGGAATTGGGGGGGTGTTATTAAAAATATATATATATATATATTAATATTTTATTTTCAAAAAGGGGTTGACTTTTTGTTCGGACTCGAAATCAAACCTGACGATTGTCGTCCATAGCGTAATACCCCCATTCCGAACACAATGGGATATGTATCGTAAGCTGATTCGATCGTTTCGATTAGTTTTCGTCAAAATCAACATATAACTCTATATTTTGAATTTGAACGCACATTTCAATTTACCGGGGTCACATACTAACTCCAAAAATTCCTAAAAAATATTTTCTACCTCATATTGACGATACGATCCTAACAAAACTAGTTTCATCAAATTCTGACACCGTTTGAAAAATGACCATTTTCCAGTCGATTAAAATCAACAAAAATTGGTCAAATGCGTTTTCCTTTGCCACGCTCACATATTGATTTGAAAAATTATGAAATTTGAAACCTAGCAATAACTTGACATCGCGGATCCAACAAAAGTGGTTTTGTCGAAATCCGAGGTCGTTTGCAAAATGGCCATTTTCAGGGGCTGAAATTCCATAGCGACTATTCTGAAATTTCAACTGGACATATCTTTTGATTCCCGCTATGAAATTCCAATCTTTCAGATTCGTTGGAAAGATATTCACAAATAGATTCTAATATTTTTGGTTTCAATAAAATCCAGTTTATTTTGCACTCGGTACATTCATTTGAATTTTGAAATTGAATTATCGAACTACCGCGCCATTTTCAATTCCTTCTATAATTATATATAAATATTTATATTCTAACGACGATCTATATAATATATACGTTTGAATTCCATTCAAAATAAATTTCTCGTCGATATTATTTAAAATAATTCATTTTAAATAATCAAAATTCGCTAAAACTGCCAAAATAAATTTTTTAAATTGGCACGGATTTCCGGGTTATTACAATCTCCCCCACTTAAAACTTTTCGTCCCCGAAAAGGAATGAAGCCGAAAGTTGTTTCATTAATCAACTCAACTTTCACTATTTTCTTTACGGCTTAAGTTCTTCAACTTTTCAGTTTCTAAGAACTTTTCAAATTTTTCAAAAATTTGGCTAACACCCTAAATTTTCGAATTTTTTTGCCATAACCTCCCCTGCATCGGGAGCACCGGGAAAATCCCGAAATTGCCATATATGCCCTCTGATCTCAAAAAGAAAAAGAAAAATCCAATCGGCTCATAAAATCATCATCACCCAAATAATACAGTAAATTATAGTAAACATGTACCTATTTGTCGAGCAAACAATTTTATTCTTCTGCTCTAGCCTCCTTGCTATGACCTGTTCAGTGTAAGTACATGTATATGCATGCAAATGCGACCAAATTTTCAATACAATTCACTATTTGTTACAATTTGGCTGAATGGTTCAACTTTTAACTAATCATCCAATAATCAAACAACACAATCAGCAATCAATTAGTGAATTATCATTTCAAATTCATAACTTTGATATATAGTCAAAAAATTAGATTTTTGATGCCAAATCACAACAATAGGCCCTATCTAATTTTGATTCTCACACCAGTCAATAAGAAATATATAGAAAGCCCACCTTCGTCACTCGAACATAAATACCGGTAATGTGATCACAATTATCAGTATCATCCCCGGGCGACTAGAGTGTGATTCTATATCTATCCAGTATATTAAAACTTCGAATACACATGGATCAGACGTATACGAAAAATCTTTATATACTGCATTGTCCAAATTCAATACAAATAAATATTCAAATACGTATAATTGAATTAAATTTTCAAAAAAAAATTGTTTTCATTTTAAAAATATACTCTTCACTCCCGTCCTAGGATACTACTGATCCCATCTCCAACGAGTCATCCCCATTGGATATTACTAATCCAATATCTGATGAATTCTTTCGTATGGTTCTAATATGTCTTGTTCTCTGAGCTTTGTAAACCAAAGCTCTGATACCACGCTGAAACGACACGAAATCCCCCTTATGGGAAATCACGGATTGAGTCGAGAACAAGGCACAACAGAACGCAGACGGAAGAACATTTCATTGTATATTACAACAATTCATCAGAATACAAGAATATACAGAGTATAAATAAATATTACAGTTCATAAAATATCAGAGATTACAATAAATTACATAGCAGCGGAAAATAATACAATACACAACTAAAAGAGATATACGGATACAAAACTTTCCGGATATCATTCCAGCTGTAAACCAGGATCCTGTGAATATAAATCTGCAAAACCAAAACTACTAGCTGCCCGTGTCAAAATAAGGGCACCCAGAGTTTAGGGTAAAACAATAAACTCCAGGTCAGTCATGGGACTGGTGTGAGAAATAAAACAGTTATTAATCTTTACTTTAAATCAGATATATCAAGGGACCACGCCGTATAACACGGAACGGGTTTCCTCCTAAGAACACCAGTGCATGTAACAAAACAGCGCAATGCTTTTCGAAAAAATGAAGCTATTATAAGACCCAGGTCCTATCACACAATGCAACGCAAGCCGGGGGATAGGGTTTTCCCTTATAATAGCCAAACATGCTTAGTACGTTTAAAACAAATCATTTGATACTACTATATGTGCATAGTGTATAAAACAACTTCAAATCATAAGTATCAATCATAGACGGCATGGGTACCATATATCATGTCGCCATACTAGTTCTACAATTAAAACCGCAAATGTCACGTATCCGGAAATGGGATTTCCGTCTGTGAACCGAGGCAAAAGATAGTCCTCTATCGATTCGAGACGCTCTAGCCCATGTCTTATGAACAGAACGCATCGTCCCTTGGAGCGACAGGGCCGGTCCACCGATGTGGATTAGACGAAATCATGAACACTGCGTTTCCCCGCCCTTTGGGGCGTAGGTGAGCCAACTAAATGACTCCATTGGTTCGAGAACGACCGATACATCCGAGGCACCTCGCAACAGAAACAACCACATAAGTCAAACTCGTCAGGGCGTGTAAAACCACTGACGCCACTTTTAGCTAGAAGAAAACGCATGTCCCCCCTGAGGTCCGTCCCCCGTTTTTGGTTCACCCCGGCGTGTAAGGCTCGCGAATCAACGCTACACAAAGCTATGCCACAAAGGCAGTGCTTTGATCATCAACCATAAGACTTTGCTTTTCAACAGAAGCCTTGATTAATTGCCACTTAGGCATGCCACACAGGCAATTCATTCCATGCGATGGATATCCATCAATATATAACCCCTGAGCTCCTACGTCTCAGAGAAGGGCGTTAAGCAAGAGAATAAATTCTCCGCCGCCAAACAAATATATATTTAATAGAAATCAATCACACAGACTGAAATCCAATGTCAGACACACAATCCATTTGCAAGTTCGTTCTGGGTTTGAACGAAACCGGAGGCACCTAGTACCCCGCACCTCCATCGATCTCCAAATACGTCTGGACGATCACCAACTGTTTCCATCTTCTTGGGTGTACATCCTAATCAAGATCATCAGTAATCACCCAAACGATGTGAAGACCTCCGGTCTTCGACCACCGTCTTCATCTTCGACTTATCGTCATATCAGTTATTCAGAATGGGATAAACCCGGTCTTCCCGAATAACTCGCGTATATAATAAACATGTGTTACACAAACACAACATACGCCTCATTCCAATTCATCATTCACTAACCGTAAATTAATAAAGAGAATAATCCCCCAAATATTAACCCTGAAGGCCGAAACCGACATCAGATCAATACCCAGGAAATCACTCTACTTAGCCAACCTACAGTTATTTTCTATATTTCACATTCTTAGGGAAAGGTTCCCCTTAATTTTATCAAAGATAAATTCTTTTAAATTTACTCTTTAATCTTCTTTTGAATATCAATTCAAACTAGTCGGGATTAACGAACCTTACCGAAGTAATCATTTGTTTTAATTTCCCAATCCCAACCTATTCATCCCATGAAGTAAAACTGGTAATACTTCATATCTAACACCATGGTGTTATAGGTAAATTCAATTACCATTTCACGTTTAAATCTAATTAAAGATTTAACTATCGCCTGGAGCAAAACTGGTGATACTCCATTCTCGATCATTTCAATCTAATTAAAGATTCATTAAAACTCCACTTAGTTTTAATCTATGAGTGGGTTAAAGAATCAGTGTCATTTAAAAACACGATTCACTATAAACCCCAAAATCACATCACATTTCAATCAGTCCCTAACCGTAAATTAGCAAGTGAGCAAGTCCCTAAGTATTAACCCCGAAGGCCGAAACCAACATCAGATCAATACCTCTGAAACCATACAACTTAACTAATCTCCAGTTAGTTTTTGATTTCCTTAACTCCGTGGGTCTAAAAACAGTATTATTGAAGATACCGTTCACGACAACCCAAAATCACATTCTATTAATTATCGGGTTAAAGAACGAGTGTTACTTAAAACACCATTCACGATAAACCCAAGAATCAATTCGAATTCAATTCCAATTAAATATTATTTAATTGGTACACTTCATTAAATCTAAATAAAAAGATTCAATCTTTTTCTCAATTGGGCTTAAGAACAGTGTTAATGAAGACAACATTCACGACAAACCCAAATCACATTTGATATTAAATACAAGGCTCTTTATAGAAAATATATCGGCTTATATTCAATATCAAATTCTACGACCAACAAATATCGTATTGGAAATAACGATATTAATATATCTTTCAAATTTCAATAACAATAACTGTATAATCACGAAACCCAACATCGAAATATTCCGAAGACAATTTTGATTCAAATCCATTCCAATTCAATTATTGGAAATTCTGGTTACTTTAAAAACTGTGACGGCCCGCCCCGCACCAGCCTGCATTTCCTCCGAAAGTGCGCTGTACACATGCCCGACTAGCACGGGACGGTCGTCAGAAGAAAGGAAAGAAGGGAATCAACTAACGAGGAACCTGTAGAATGTCTCACAGCGCATGGAATAAAATATAATAATAACATACTTGACATAAAACAGGTGAGACAGTGCATAAGCTGATAACTAAAATCAACATCAACATCAGAGCAGCGGAAATCCAAGTACAGCTTATTACAACTTTTCTAAATTTACCGTCTCTAAAACAAAAGAAAGCTTAAAATAGAAGATGCATTACTAATGCCCAAGCAGCGATCTTCAACAACACAGGGAGAATGCTATATATACATTACGTGGAAGCCTCCTGCTCGTCTCCGGATCATCTACCCGTGCATCACCAGCTAACCTGTCTCTAGTCTGCTCGTGTGAGCACCCAGAGTAATAAGAAGAGACATAAAACTCTGGGTCAGACATAAAGCCTGGTATGAGCGATAAGCATCTAAACAGAACAATAACAGGTATACTATACCATACCTGAACCTGGACCTGCAACCAAAGAGTTAGTACCACGTACCGTACAATACTCTAAGGTGCCATAATAAATAGTGTAAGAATACGGGGGTAGGGTGTGCATGTCATAATGATGGCAAACAAATCATCCATAGCAACCATCCTCACGTCTCTCACTCAGTGCGTAAAGCGTACGATGTCCACCACTGTCAATCACTAGACCCATCGAAGTAGTGACGGTGTTCAACTTGTACAACTACCGCTACTACCAAGCTTACCACATGGAGTCATGACCAAATCTTTACAAATGACCATACTTCATTGGTTTATAGTCCTTTAGTCGTACCTAGGCCACTGTGGCCCTTAATCCGATCACGTACTTCCCATACATAGTGATCCAAAGTCATAGACATCGATAGCCCCTTGGCACACGTCCCGCAGCAAAGCCCAATCATGAAGCGAACTCATTGGTTCCCAACTGGATCCTGAGCTCTAACTTCCCATATTGGACTACCTTTGCATCTCGGGTTATTGGTCATTACTGGGTCGGGTCGGGTTCTCCTTCTAGCCATCGGTTCGGGTCGGGTCCTCTACTTCGGGTCGGTTCGTAGTCTTCTCCTGTAGCGGTCCGGTTCGGGTCCACAGCGTCGCATCGGTTCGGGTCCACAACGTCGCATCGGTTTGGGTCAACAGCGTCGCATCGGTTCGGGTCCACAGCGTCGCATCGGTTCAGGTCGGGTGCCCCACTCCGGGTCGGGTCGGGTTGCCATCTCCCATCCAGTCCGTGCTTCCGCTCCGATCAGCTCCCTCGTTCTTCACATGCTCCGATCTGATCTCTCCTCCTCTATCCGATCCGATCCTAGTTCAATTAGCGTGGCCTTCCTTTTTTCCAGTTTTCTCAAGTGTCAAGTTCCGATCCGATCGAATCCCTTGCCCAGTTCAACTTATCCGATCCGAGCCCCCCCATATCTGATCCGATCCGGTCCAGAATCTGCACTTTTCCTGCAACTCTTCCAGCAAGTGTTTTACGCCATTCGACGATGTTTTCGACCAATATAACTATTCTAATCAATCACAAAACATGTCAAACAGTCATAGCAACATAGCAAATTGACCACAAACACCAAAATAATGAATTTACATGTCAAAATGGATCAAATATACCCAAAACCCTATATTTTCCCTTAAGCATGTTTAAGCAAAACTAATCATAGGGTTAACAAAACTTAATCAAATTAAACCAAATTTCTACCAGAGGCATAAAATATTATTTTCGAATTTATGGATATTTTTCCAGAATTTATTAGTGTATAAATTCGCTAATCTTCACTAATTACCCTTAATTAACTGTAATTAGTGTCAAAACAATGCTAATCACTCACCTTGGCCACAAATAAAATTCTCAGAACTGAAATCTTGCTAATTTGGGTGAATACTGATGTCTAACAGCAGCTCTAACCTTGCTTTCGTGTTTTCTCTCCTTAATTTGATGTAATTAAGCCAAAACTTGATTAGAAAGTGATTTGGGGATGTTTCTAGATGTTGGCAGCCATTGTTAGGGTTCGAGAATGAAAGTGGCGGCCGAAAGAAATGTTCTCTAACCCTAATCAACGCCTATACATCTCAAATCCCGAAATCCCCTTTGGGCCTAGCTGCTAATTACCCGATTAAGCCCAATTAAGCTGTTTTTCACTATCTACAACTTGTTTCTGCCATATCTCCCAAACGGTGAGTCCGTTTGGCTAATGTGACCATTCTACGGGATTGTAAACCATCATCCAGAGCCAATGGAAGTGGTTTCAGGTCAAAATCCCTTTCCAGTCAAAAGTTATGGCCAAAACAGTGCCAACTAGGGGTAAAATGGTCATTTAAAAATTGGGAAAAATCATGAACATGGGAAATGACCCCAATAGTCGTCTCCTAAAGTTACATGACCATACGACTTAGTAAGTGAAAGAAATAAATATTCCACGATCTTATGATACGTAGAATGCGGGTCGTTACACTCTCACCCCCTTAAGAAATTTCGTCCCCGAAATTCCTTAACCCAAAACATACAAAAGATCCCGCATGCCTAACAGCCACATACAACAATAAAACATGCAAAAAAAAGCAAACAAGCCTATCCTAGCATGCGGAAAACTAAATCGAAGTCAAAATCTTACCAGGCAAAGAGTTCTGGATATGTCTTCCTAACGTTCTCCTCTGTCTCCCAAGTGCAATCATTCTCGTCCTCGCCCCACTGAACCTTGACTAGCCTCACCGCCTTCCTTCGAAGTTGCTTCGTATCGTGCTCGACCATACGGGTCGGCTTGCGGTTCCCAACCGCCTCGGGTTCTACTTCGAAGTCCTCTAATTGATCAGGTGAAATAGTCATATTTGGGTCGTGAACGAACTTCCTTAGTTGGGAAACATGAAATACGTTGTGAACTCCCGCCATCTCCTCTGGTAAGCCAACTCTATATGCCAAATTCCCGACTAGTTCAAGAACAGGGAATGGGCCGACAAATCTTGGTGCCAACTTGCCTCTCCTGCCAAATCGTATTACACTCTTCAACAGAGAAATCTTGACAAACACCAAGTCACCAACGGAGAATTTTAAGTCTCTTCTCCTCTTATCAGCATAACTCTTCTGCCTATCTTGGGCAGCCTTCATTCGTTGTTAAATGATTTTGATCTTATCTGAAGTTTCCCTCACCACATCTGGTCCAAGCATAAACTTCTCGCCAGTCTCTACCCAACATGATGGTGAGTTGCACGGTCTTCCGTACAAAGCTTCAAACGGAGCCATACCGATACTGGATTGGTAGCTATTGTTATATGCAAACTCTACTAGGTGCAAATGGTAATCCCATGATCCACCAAAATCCAATACACAAGCTCTCAAGAGATCTTCCAAAATACGATTCACCCTCTCCGTCTGACCATCGGTCTGAGGATGATATGCGGTACTGAGATGTAATTCTGACCCTAGAGCCTCTTGTAAGCTCTTCCAAAACCCACTAGTGAACAACGGGTCTCGGTCACTCACAATGCTTTTAGGTACTACATGAAATCTCACTACCCACTTCATATACAATTCTGCCAACTTGGCTGCTGTTCTGGTCGATTTGACTGGTATTAATCTTGCACTTTTAGTCAATCGATCCACAATTACCCAAATGCTATCATGTCCCGATCTAGTCCTTGGTAAACCATCAATGAAATCCATCGAGACTTGCTCCCATTTCCATTCGGGAATTTCTAATAGTTGCAATAACCCACTAGGCTTCTTTTGCTCGGCTTTAACTAGCTGGCAATTCATGCATTTGGATATAAACCTCCCAATGTCTCTTTTCATCCCTTCCCAGTAGTAGGTCTGCTTCATATCTCGGTACATCTTGTTACCACCGGGGTGTATAGTCAGTTTTGAGTGATGACATTCTCTAAGCACTTCATCTCTCAATCCATTGACATTGGGTATGACTAATCTTCCATCCTTTCTAAGCCATCCGTCTCGATCAAGCCCATATTTGTTCATCTCCTCATCGATACCCATCTCTAACTTGGAGATGATTTCAAATAGGTTAGGATCGTCCCTTTGACTAGAGCCGATCCGCTCAATCAAAGTGGGTCTGATCGTCAAACTTGCTAACATTTCTGGATCTAATTCGCATTTTGGTCTGAAATCATACCCAGCGATGTACTCCAGTTGCTTCCATTCTAGAAACATAGCCCCTAAACTGGCATGTCTCCTACTCAATGCATCAGCCACCGCATTGCCCTTTCCCGGTGTATATGCGATGTCAAAATCATAGGAAACCAAGAATTCTAACCACCTTTGTTGCCGGAGATTTAGATCCTTCTGGGAGAAGAGATACCTCAACGACTTATGATCTGTAAACAGCTCAAATCTTTCTCCCAAGAGATAGTGTCTCCACATCTTTAACGTGAACACGATCGCTGCCAATTCCAAATCATGGGTAGGGTATCTTCTCTTGTGTGGTTTCAATTGCCGACTTGCATAAGCTACAACCCTACCGTCTTGCATCAATACAGCACCCAGTCCGGTACCACAGGCATCCGCGTATACCGTCATCTCTTCATTCCTCTTAGGAGTGACTAACACTGGTGCGCATGTCAACTTGTCCTTTAGACTCTTGAATGCATTCTCGCACCTTTCATCCCAGACAAAAGCTCGATTCTTCTTGGTCAACTGGGTCAATGGTGCTGCTATCTTGGAGAAACCTTGGATAAACTTACGATAATATCCAGCTAACCCCAAGAAACTTCTTACATCTGTTGCATTCTTGGGCGTAGGCCAATCTTGTACCGTAGCCACCTTCGCAGGGTCCATGGCAATACCATTCTCGGAAACAACATGGCCCAAGAACCTCACTTCCCTCCTCCAGAAGTGACACTTAGAAAACTTTGCTTTCAATTGGTGTTTTCTCAACACCTCCATCACTATTCTTAAATGTTCCTTGTGTTCTTCCTCTGTCTTCGAATAGACCAAAATATCATCAACGAACACAAGGACAAACTTATTCAACTGATCTCTGAATACCCTATTCATAAGGTCCACAAAATATGCTGGGGCATTGGTCAGCCCAAATGGCATGACCAACCATTCATAAAATCCAGACGGCGTCCGAAATGCCGTTTTAGCTATACTCTCAGCTTCCACTCTAAGCTGATGAAAACCTGTCGCGAGATCCAACTGAGAAAATACTCTCGCGCCACTCAACTGATCGAACAAATCATCTATCCGCGGTAGAGGATATTTGTTCTTCCTCGTCACTTTATTCAACTCGCGGTAGTCTACACACAACCGAAGGGAACCATCCGCCTTGGTAGCAAACACAACTGGTGCTCCCCATTTAGAAACACTCCTTCTGATAAATCCCTTCTTCAAAAGATCGCTGCTTTGCACCTCGAGCTCTCGCTGCTCCCTTGGTGCCATATGACGAAGTGACATCACTATAGGTCTAGCATCTTTTACCAAATCAATACGGAACTCAATCTCTCGATGTGGTGGAAGCCCAGTCACTTCTCCGAAAACATCCGGATACTGGCCAACCACGGGCAAACCTGACAACTCACTATGCGGAGTATCGAGGGAGTTTAGAAAACTAGCCAATACCCCCTCAATGGGTAGACCACCAAACACTATCCTCCGTCCATCATCCGCTCTAGCTGTCACCAAAAAGCCCTCACAGTCTACCACCACCTCGTATCTTTGGTGCCAATCTACTCCCAAAATAATGCCAAACCCAGTAAAGCCCAAAACAATGCAATCACAAACAAACATGCATCCATGACTCGATAAGACCACATTACGACAAATCATGCTAAGGATAGTCGAACCACCAATCGGGTTCATCACTACTAAAGGTCTATCGACAATCTCGGGCTCCGATCCCAACCTATCTACCAGGTCACTAGATATGAAAAAACTGGAAGCTCCGGTATCAAACAAAACTCTAACAGGAACATCATAAAAAGAAAGCATACCTTGAATGACGACATTCTTTCCTTTCTCCGTCGCAGTTGGGGCATTCGATGAAGAAGGAATAGCATTAATGGCATATGCTTTCACCATTTGCTTTTCTTTGGGGGGTTGCAGACACTTGTCCTTGTGATGTCCCATTTGGCCACAGTTGAAGCACTTCCTATCCGCTGGTTTGGCCCGACAATTACTAGCATAATGGCCCTTCTTACCACAGCTGAAGCACTCAACATCTTGCTTATTCTTTTTCTTCTGGCCATCCTTAGTCTGATTCTGCTTTCTCTTATTCTGGGAACCACCCTTGCCTCCACCACTTGCTTGTGGATTTGGTTCATCTGCGGATGCAACCTCAGTCTTCGGCTTAGGGTAGAGACTTTCTGATCTCAATGCTTTCCCCACAATCGATTCAAACGTCTCATCGATGTGGTTAATAAGCCTTTCCCCCAAGTACTGATCCAAACCAGTTATGAATTTCTCATTCTTCTTCTCGGCAGTATCAATAAGAGATAACCCATATTTTGACAATGTGTCGAATTCAGCAATATACTCCGAGACAACTCTGCCATTCTGCTTGAGCTCCAAGAATTTCTTAAACAGCACTGACTTCTGAGCAGCTGGAATGAACATCTCGCTAAAGCGAACCTTAAACTGCTCCCAAGTAATCTGATATTCGGGAGTAGCTGCCTTTATAGCATTCCACCAATTCATTGCCCGCCCTTGCAGCTGACGGGACGCTAGCTTTCTCTTCATTGCATCCTCGACGCCCAAATCCTCGAAGATACGTTCGCAACTATTCAACCAATCCTGAACATCCGTAGCCGACTCCGTTCCGTGGAACGGCTTCCCGCCAAGGCTAGTATAATCCTTATTTAGCTTGGCGAAGTCGACCCTCGGCGCCTGCACTATTGGACCACAACCATTTCCACCATTGGGAGCCGCCCTCTGCACATCCCTAAGAATCTCTCTCATGAGGTCAGTTAACATCGTCCTCATGTCAGCAGCATTCCCATTATTGGCCCCTCTACCGGTACCTCTAACATATCGGCTCATCGTCAATCTGTAAAAGGAAACGATTAACGACCCCATAGTGGTGCTAGTGCAGTACGACTTCATACTTATACTAGTAATAGTATATATATATATATAGCTTTTGAAAACCAAAGTAATCACAAATACGCTCTCTCATATACGTATACTATCTCTCCCTGATAACTTCCCTAGGTTAACTACGCAACCTAGAGCTCTGATACCAAGTGTGACAGCCCGCTCCGCACCAGCCTGCATTTCCTCCGAAAGTGTGTTGTACACATGCCCGACTAGCACGGGACGGTCGTCAGAAGAAAGGAAAGAAGGGAATCAACTAACGAGGAACCTGTAGAATGTCTCACAGCGCATGGAATAAAATATAATAATAACATACTTGACGTAAAACAGGTGAGACAGTGCATAAGCTGATAACTAAAATCAACATCAACATCAGAGCAGCGGAAATCCAAGTACAGCTTATTACAACTTCTCCAAATTTACTGTCTCTAAAACAAAAGAAAGCTTAAAGTAGAAGATGCACTACTAATGCCCAAGCAGTGATCTTCAACAACAAAGGGAGAATGCTATATATACATTACGTGGAAGCCTCCTGCTCGTCTCCGGATCATCTACCTGTGCATCACCAGCTAACCTGTCTCTAGTCTGCTCGTGTGAGCACCCAGAGTAATAAGAAGAGACATAAAACTCTGGGTCAGACATAAACCCTGGTATGAGCGATAAGCATCTAAACAGAACAATAACAGGTATACTATACCATGCCTGAACCTGGACCTGCAACTAAAGAGTTAGTACCACATACCGTACAATACTCTAAGGTGCCATAATAAATAGTGTAAGAATACGGGGGTGGGGTGTGCATGTCATAATGATGGCAAACAAATCATCCGTAGCAACCATCCTCACGTCTCTCACTCAGTGCGTAAAGCGTACGATGTCCACCACTGTCAATCACTAGACCCATCGAAGTAGTGACGGTGTTCAACTTGTACAACTACTGCTACTACCAAGCTTACCACATGGAGTCATGACCAAATCTTTACAAATGACCCCACTTCATTGGTTTATAGCCCTTTAGTCGTGCCTAGGCCACTGTGGCCCTGAATCCGTTCACGTACTTCCCATACATAGTGATCCAAAGTCATAGACATCGATAGACCCTTGGCACACGTCCCGCAGCAAAGCCCAATCTTGAAGCGAACTCATTGGTTCCCAACTGGATCCTGTGCTCTAACTTCCCATATTGGACTACCTTTGCATCTCGAGTTATTGGTCAATACTGGGTCGGGTTCTCCTTCTAGCCATCGGTTCGGGTCGGGTCCTCTACTTTGGGTCGGTTCGTAGTCTTCTCCTGTAGCGGTTCGGTTCGGGTCCACAGCGTCGCATCGGTTCGGGTCCACAGCGTCGCATCGGTTCGGGTCGGGTGCCCCACTTCGGGTCGGGTCGGGTTGCCATCTCCCATCCAGTCCGTGCTTCCGCTCCGATCATCTCCCTCGTTCTTCACATGCTCCGATCCGATCGCTCCTCCTCTATCCGATCCGATCTCAGTTTAATTAGCGTGGCCTTCCTTTTTGCCAGTTTTCTCAAGTGTCAAGTTCCAATCCGGTTGAATCCCTTGCCCAGTTCAACTTATCCGATCCGAGCCCCCCATATCCGATCCGATCCGGTCCAGAATCTGCACTTTTCCTGCAACTCTTCCAGCAAGTGTTTTACGCCATTCGACGACGTTTTCGATCAATCTAACTATTCTAATCAATCACAAAACATGTCAAACAGTCATAGCAACATAACAAACTGACCACAAACACCAAAACAATGAATTTACATGTCAAAATGGTTCAAATATACCCAAAACCCTATATTTTCCCTTAAGCATGTTTAAGCAAAACTAATCATCGGGTTAACAAAACTTAATCAAATTAAACCAAATTTCTACCAGAGGCATAAAATATTATTTTCGAATTTATGGATATTTTTCCAGAATTTATTAGTGTATTAATTCGCTAATCTTCATTAATTACCCTTAATTAACTGTAATTAGTGTCAAAACAATGCTAATCACTCACCTTGGCCACAAATAAAATTCTCAGAACTGAAACCTTGCTAATTTGGGTGAATACTGATGTCTAACAGCAGCTCTAACCTTGCTTTCGTGTTTTCTCTCCTTAATTTGATGTAGATTAAGCCAAAACTTGATTAGAAAGTGAATTGGGGATGTTTCTAGATGTTGGCAGCCATTGTTAGGGTTCAAGAATGAAAGTGGCAGCTGAAAGAAATGTTCTCTAACCCTAATCAGCCCCTATACATCTCAAATCCCGAAATCCCCTTTGGGCCTAGCTGCTAATTACCCGATTAAGCCCAATTAAGCTGTTTTTCACTATCTGCAACTTGTTTCAGCCATATCTCCCAAACGGTGAGTCCGTTAGGCTAATGTGACCATTCTACGGGATTGTAAACCATCATCCGGAGCCAATGGAAGTGGTTTCAGGTCAAAATTCCTTTCCAGTCAAAAGTTATGCCCAAAACAGTGCCAACTAGGGGTAAAATGGTCATTTAAAAATTGGGAAAAATCATGAACATGGGAAATGACCCCAATAGTCGTCTCCCAAAGTTACATGACCATACGACTTCGTGAGTGAAAGAAATAAATATTCTACGATCCTATGATACGTAGAATGCGGGTCGTTACAAAAACCCTTTTCAAATCCAATTTATTTATTTAAAAATAAATAGAATTATAGTTCTAGTTCAAAACTAGTTCATTTCGATAAAAATCTATTTTTATCTTTTCAAATATGGAGTTTTTCATCCCAATTTTTCCCAAATCATTTCTTATGATTTTACACAAATTATTACTATTTTTAATAATTTTATCAAGGCCCGTACAGTCGATTTCCATCGACGGCCATTGAACTGCACTTACAGCGACCTTTTTCAAATTTGATTTGGACATAATTCCGAATCCAACCGTTAGATTTCAAATTTCTAATATTTGTTGGAAAGCTTTTTTCGATACGAACCCAATAGTTCCGGTTTTAGGAGAATCCGACGGTCAGATCTCCCGTAATATCCATTCGAAGTCAACGGTCGAAATTCGCGAACTGCCACAGCGCGACGCGTTCTATTCAGGCCATTATATATATTATATATATTTCGTCGATTTTCTTTCAAAACGTATTTTATAAATCGTTTTAAATTCGTTTTCAAAACGATTTCAACTTCTATTTCAAATTCAAATCAAAATCAAATTTTTCAACATAAATTCATTTTAATTTCATTTCAAATCGATTTGATTCATATTGATTTCTAATTCAATTTCAGTTCGTTTTCAATTCAATTCAATTTCAATTCGAATTCATTTCCATTCAATTTCAATTTGAATTCATTTCTATTCAATTTCTGTTTGAATTTCAATTCTTTTCAAAATATCAGATTTTGAAATCACTTTCGATATTCATTATAAAATGAATAAAATCGATATAAATATCGTTCACGTCAAAATGGCGTCAATCTTATCTACACGGCTTCATAAATTTCTATTTTCCAATATTCTATTTCAAATATTTCTATTTCAAATGTTTCTTTTTCAAATATTTCTATTTCAAATGTTTCTTTTTCAAATATTTCTATTTTCAGATGTTTCTTTTTCAAATATTTCTATTTTCAAATATTCTATTTCAAATATGGAATGAGGCCCAATCAATTACCATATAATGTTAATTATATGGATTTTCTACCACACGTATCTAACTACAACGATAAATCATTAACCATCATCCAAAGTGCGTTCTACACTGTATAAGCATCAAATATAAATATTTAACGCTTATAACAGTCTGTCAATCAATCGATCAACATACAACTAATTATTGGGATTAGTGTACGTCAAATATCATCCCAATACCCGTGTGGCGTTTCAAACAATCAAACACAGATTTTATTTGTGCAGTTGGGCGATGTGTAAAATTTATCGTCCCAATCAATATCAGTCAAATGTTGTATATAAACAAATCATCCGATTTGTTTATTTTTATTTCATTTCATATACACGTTAAAAATCTATTTTTAACTATAAAATATTTTAACTATATAAATATTTTATTCCATTTCACACTGCATCACACAATCAACTACACCTCAAAATCAAACAAACAAGCATACAAGCCATCCATGGTCCGTGGACGACGGGTGTCGGGTGCTACTAAACACCGTCTGCATCCTAGTATATATTTAAAACTAGAAAAATAAAATTAAAGGTGAGAAGTTCTCACAGATAGCTAAACCATATGCCACGACTCTTCATATGTAGAAACTCTTCGTCGTTTCTTCTTTCGTCACTTTCGTTGCCCGCTATCACTACATATATAAAAATCGAATTTTTACTTCTCTATTCAATATATAAAAATCGAATTTTTACTTTGCTATTCAATATATAAAAATCGAATTTTTACTATGTTATTCAATATATAAAAATCGAATTTTTACTATGTTATTCAATATATAAAAATCGAATTTTTACTTCGCTAATTTCTATATAAAGATTTCGCCTTTCACTATATAAAGATTTCGCCTTTTACTATGTAAAGATTTCGCCTTTACACATTGAAAAATCTTATCCTTTATATGTTGAAAACCTGATTTTCCTATGTTAAAAATCTGATTTTCCCTTACATAAAAATCTACTTTATATACGAGAAAAAAAAAGAAAAAAAAATCTAAACTTTATATACTCCAAAAATCAAAACTTTTGTTTATATTATGAATAATAAAGAAAAAAAACAGAAAAGAAAATAAACAAAAATAAACAAGTGTAAACACTTACAGTTAATCAAAAGGAGAGGAGGGGGGTGTGTCCACTGTCGGAGGGGTGCTCGACGGTGGCGCGGGGAACCAGGTGGTCGTCGGCTAGGCGTCAGAGGGCATGGGGGTGTGGGTTGGCTATTCGGGCGTTGGTGGTTTGCGTGGCCGATTTGGGGGTGGAACAACGGAAGGGGAGAAAGGAAGAAAAGGGGGGGGAGCTGCTGATGGAGGCGGCGACATTGACAGGGGGGGTCGGCCGATCTGAGGTGGAGCGGCGTGGTGGGCGGGATCGACGAGTCTTCTTCCTTTTTTTTCTGATCGAAAAAGTAAGAGAGAGAGGAGGGAAAAGGAATTAGGGGGGGTGTTATTAAAAATATATATATTAATATTTTATTTTCAAAAAGGGGTTGACTTTTTGTTCGGACTCGAAATCAAACCCGCTGACTGTCGTCCATAGCGTAATACCCCCATTCCGAACACAATGGGATATGTATCGTAAGCTAATTCGATCGTTTCGATTAGTTTTCGTCAAAATCAACATATAACTCTATATATTGAATTTGAGCGCACATTTCAATTTACCGGGGTCACATACTAACTCGAAAAATTCCAAAAAAATATTTTCTAGCCTCGTATTGACGATACGGTCCTAACAAAACTAGTTTCGTCAAATTTTGAGACCGTTTGAAAAATGACCATTTTCCAGTCGATTAAAACCAACTAAAATTGGTCAAACGCGTTTTCCTTTGCCACGCTCACATATTGATTCGAAAAATTATGAAATTTGAAACCTAGCAATAAATTGACATCGCGGATCCAACAAAAGTGGTTTCGTCGAAATCCGAGGTCGTTTGCAAAATGCCCATTTTCAGGGGCTGAAATTCCATAGCGACTATTCTGAAGTTTCAACTGGACATATCTTTTGATTCCCTCTATGAAATTCCAATCTTTCGCATTTGTTGGAAAGATATTCACAAATAGATTCTAATATTTTTGGTTTCACTAAAATCCAGTTTATTTTGTACTCGGTACATTCATTTGAATTTTGAAATCAAATTATCGAACTACCGCGCCATTTTCAATTCCTTTTATAATTATATATAAATATTTATATTCTAACGACGATCTATATAATATATACGTTTGAATTCCATTCAAAATAAATTTCTCGTCGATATTATTTAAAATAATTCATTTTAAATAATCAAAATTCGCTAAAATTGCCAAAATAAATTTTTTAAATTGACACAGATTTCCGGGTTATTACAAGAGGTTCCTTCCATGTCTCAGTAGAGGAAGATTCTAAACTATAATTTATCCATTAAACAGTTAACTGAGAGAATGAATGCTTTGAAAGGCCAGTTAGAAGAGAGAGATAGGACTATTCTTGGATTGAGGGCATACATATAGACCACACCCTCAATTGAGTTTAAGGATGAATCGAGGAGTTTACACCAATGTGTTGTCAACTTGGAAATTGATTTAAACAACGTAAACACAAAGTGCGAGACGTGGGAATATTACTTCAAGAATATTCCCATCATGACGGGATCTTTACCTTCTGGACTTGCATCCGCTCGCAAGTCCCCTGCCCTTCAGAATTATTATTACTTGAACAACCCTCCTTCTATGCTAAAGGAATCAGTCATTTTTGACTGGTGCAAAAGAGTGATGGCCAAGATGAAGGAGACTTATAACATGAAGTTAATTATGGATTCTCATGATCGTGTCATCAGGTATGTTGATCAAATTAGGCGTTTACAAGAAGAGAGGCATGATTTGTGCATGAATGTTTTTGAGTTAGGGAAAGAAAACAAATATCTTAGAGCTATGTGTAGGGCTTATAAGAGGGCATTGAAGCTTCAGCTTAAACCCTTCGACCATCTTGATGAAATGAGTAGAAAAGTGCAAAAGCTAAATAAGTTACTAAGCATCGCACTTCGTCATGCCATTAATCCTCCTTTACCTGAGGATAGAGAGGACCTAGATATTTGATGATATTTTGTAATAGTGAAATGAAATTATACCTCTATTTGGAATTGAGAATGTAGATTTTATGAAATGAAGTTATGTGTTGGCAATGTATATTATTTAAATAGCTGTAGATATGAGACATGAATAATAATTATTCGCATATAGATGGCTTAAGAAGTTTTCCTGGATAAGAAAAGAGATAACCCTTTTATTCGGAATTGTTTTGGTGAAGGGCTTCTTGTTTCCTTCCAAGTTTTGTTTTGTGGCCCTTCTTTTGTGAGTAGATATATGGTTGTTCCAATTTGAGACAATCACTTTGGCGCTCTTCTATTGGTCAATTATCACCTTTCGGATCCATTTCAAGTCAGGATCATTCAGATTTAGGTATTGGTGTAAGACCGGAAATTTTCTTCCAGCGCTTAGTGCAATCCGAATCAACCCAGATTCGGGTTATTTAGAGTAGGATGTCGAGAACCGCTTCCGGTCTTTTCTAAGGGTCGAGTCAACCTTGACTTGGATATGACACAGAGGACCTGAATCAACCTTGGTTCAGGTAATTAGAGATTGGGTATCGGAAGTCCACTTCCGGTATTAATAAAAGTCCTAAACTAACCCTTATTCGGGTAATTTGGCATTGAAAACCGAAAATCCCCTTTCAGCATTGTGAAGACCCGAATCAACCCAGATTCGGGCATTTAAAGTTAAGCCCCTTCCGGCATTTATGAAGAACTGAATCAACCCAAATTCGGGCATCTAAAGTTTGAAGACCGGAATCCCCTTCCAGCATTTATGAACAATCGAATCAACCTAGATTCGGGCATTTAAAGTTTGAAGACCGGAAGCCCCTTCTAACATTTGTGAAGAGCTGAATCAACCCAAATTCGTGCATTTAAAGTTTGAAGACTGGAAGCCACTTCCGGCGTGTGTGAAGAGCGGAATCAACCCAGATTCGGGCATTTGAAGTTTGAAGACCGGAAGCCTCTTCCAGCATTAATGTTTTGGCATCCCTTTGGATTTAATTCATGAAGCAAAGGTTGTATGTCCTTCTAGAGCCACTCCATGGGGTTTCATGTCAACATAGAGGATGTACGTGCTTTATTGGCCACTCTCTGGGCCTATGAGTCCGGTGCGCTCGGCTACACTACAACAAAAACAATATTTTACAACTATAGTTTTACAACTGTCACAAATTGATAGTTGTAATAAAAATATTTCAAACTAGTGGCGTTAAAAAAGTTGTAGTAAACCAAATTTTGCGTTGGCTCCAAAACAAAATTTTGGCTCTAGGTCTAATTTCATCGTTTAATTATCGCCGCATTTTATCCTCTCTCCGCAGTGACCTAAATTTTCTTTACGAAAGTAAATCGACTTTTCCATGTTCCCCAAAGTATTCCAAAAACATGTTTCTTTTCTTTTATTCGGAGACTTCATCACCCATCGACAACCAAAAAATGTCGGTCTAAAATCTTCCATCGCTATTATGGCTTCCTGTGCTAAAGCGATTGTTTTCGCAATCCTTGTCGAGTCCTAAAATCAAAGTTGAAACAAGTGAGTATTTATTATAGTAGATAATATAATTTTCTGTGGATTTAATCTGGTTTTCTATGGTCGAAACTTGTAGCTAAATTAGTTTTTTGTGCAAGATGTGTTCGATTTATTGAATATATTAGTTAGTATCTCTTTCAGTTAATTCACTGTTCATTCAAAACTTTTAATTTCGTTGCTTAAATCTTTGACTTTTGCTTTCCCATCTATAATCGATGCTCAATGATGATTTCATAGCTGATTGAGGTATTCTCAAACTATAAGAGTCAGATATCTAAGCAGCGTCCAGAATATTGTTTGCAGTATATATGATGGAATTTCAGCTAAAAGAGTTGATGCGTAAACAAATACAAGATGGAGAGACAGTATTATATGGTGCTTGAGAGAATAGGATGCGTAAACAATGTCAAGATGGAGAGACAATATTATTGGTGCATGCGTAAACGAAGTCAAGATGAAGGGACAGTATTATATAAAACTGCCATGGACGTATAGTTTAGTGTCCTGCTCGATCGTGGGAGCGCAGTTGTTTGTGACGCGTAAGCAATAGGACAACCACCAGGATCGACTGGGTTGAGAAGGAGTTGCGTGGCAAGCGACAATTTATTGGTGGCACGTGGGATATATGGTTTTGTTGGGAATAGGATAAAGCATGTGTAGGAAAAGCTTGGATTGGTGCTGACAATTTGGGGCGAGAGGTGAATATTTGCTATTTCAAGAAATCAACCATTTGTTTGGTGAATTTCTTATTCACATTACATCTACATCCTTATTACTACTTAAATACACATACCTCTTGACTCAATAATGTTGCCTGAATGTATAGTTGGTATTTATTGAAAATATTTGGTTAACTTTTAGGATTGAATTGCTTGAGTGATTGAGTTATTGAATTAAAATTGTTACTTGAGATTGATGTTGTTTCTTGATTGAAATAATTATTTGGTTGTGTGTTAACCATTTTTGATTATTGATATTGGGATTTTTAGAAGGTTGAATTGTTTGATAATTTTATTGGATTGAACGTAGAACAGTTCATGTGAACGTAGGACAATTTATTTGGGTTCTGAAGTGTAAAAGCATGACAGTTTAGTAGGTAATACTGATAACGGAGTAGGCAGTTCCTACTACCCCGAAGTTGAGCATGTTTGATAAGAGGAAATATCTTTAGAACCATGCAAATTTTGCTTATTATAACATGATGATATGTTTGATTATGTTGTTTTTCAATTTCCTACCTTATTTTGTATTTTTCTTCAATATTCCAATTTAAACTACATTCTTGTTTCTTTAGTATGCGTTTATGGCATTTCTTTGTTCCATTTTACTTTTCTGATTTGGTTGAACAAATTAATCAAGTATTTAATTAAACCATGCAACAACATGTTAGAAAATATAGGATAAAACTACTCCATCTATGAAGAAATTAGAACTATGGATTGGAATTATCAAAATTAAGTTATTGATTGGCAGAAATTAGTGGTGCATATGGACTCAGTTGACATTAGCGCTGAACATAAGAACAAAGATAAAAGTGAAGGGGGAACAATGAACTTATGAGGAGCTAAAAATGGATAGCGCGCAAATGGAGCTATAAAGATGTTGATATAGGATCCTGAATAAGTGTAAAGACCCAAAAATCCCCACCCTTTGAATCGACCATAAACCACACAGGCTGGCTCAAAAGTTAGAAATCTTCGAATATTTCAACTTTGGGAATACAACACATCAGAACAACAACATAAGACTTTTATAAAACATTATAATAATGTTACATCAGAGTACATAATATTAGAGTACGTCGAATAAATAATAATACAGCGGAAGGTAAATTACAATAAATCTAATACATTGCAGCGGAAGACTATCAATGCTCTGGACACAGCTTTAAGCTTCGATCCAGAATCCTGCTCAAAAGATAAGTATCTGCAAAACAAGCAACTCGACTTCCCGTGTGGAAAATATGGGCACCCGAGTTTGCCAGTGAAACAAACTACAGATCAGTCATGGGATTGGTACGAGAAATCTACTTAACCTATTTAATAATAAGGCTAATCACAGGACCACGCCGCTAACACGGAACGGGTTTATTCCATTGGATTGCTAGTGCATAAAGTAAATCGTTAAACAACGCAATGCTTTTTAGAAAAATGAATCCATTATAAGACTCAAGTCCCATCACACAATGCGACGCAACCGGAGGATAGAGTTTTATCTTATAATGGTCAAAAATGCTTGATACAATAAAAACAACTTTTGATATTATTATATATGTTTCAAAAACAATTTCAATCATAATGTATCAATCATAGACGGCATATGTACCATATACTATGTCGCCATACTAGTTCTACAATCAAAACCGCATGGTGTCGTATTGGAAATTGGGTTTCCATCATGAGTCGAGGATAGGGATCGTCCTCTTCAATTCGAGACACTCTAGCTAATGGCTCAGGATTCCCCGCAGTGAACCCTTGGATCTTCAGGGCCAGTCCACACATAACGTTACTGGATTGGCAATTCCTGAACACACGCTTCCCGGTTCTTTTGAACCTCTAATATGGCAACTAACAACCTATAAAACCCGAGGTACCTCACAATCCATCATCCACATAAGTAAAAATGTCATAGCTGGTAAGTCACTGATACCACTTCTTAGCTAGAAAGAAACATGTGCACTCCCTGCAGTCCAACTCCCGTTTTTGACTCATACCGGGTTGTGAGGCTCGTGAAGTCACGTTGAATACAAAGCTACACCTAAACAGGCTATGCGTTAATCATCTACCACAAGGCCTGCTTTTCAACAAAAGCCTTGATCATTCACATCTTGGCGTGCCACATTGACAATCCACGCCATGCGATTGATAACTAGAAATACATACCCTCTGAGGGTGTTAAGAATGAGAATAAATTCTCCACCACCAAACGGATATATATTAATAGAAATCAATTTAACTACATGGATTGAAATCCAATGTCAGACACACATCCATTTACAAGTCCGTTCTAGGTCTGAACAAAACCGGAGTCACCTTATTCCTCCCCGTATGTCCAATACGAAGGAGAGGCGCTCACAAATCCGGAGAATCAACAAGTACATCCGGACAAGCTACCACTATTAACCCTTTACTGGGAGCTACCCAATGCCGGGCATCAGTAGCCGTCTATTTGATGTGAAGATCACCGGTCTTTAATCACCGTCTTCAATATCTTCGACTTAAAACGTCGTATAATCAATTGAAATGAGATTGAACTCGATCTTTTCAAATGATTCTCGTATATATATAGTTTAAAAACCAGTTCATATCGTCCATATTATTTTATAATGATTTATCGCTATTTTTATTTATATAAAAATAGCTCAAATTAATTTAACGACGCTTCAGGTCGCTATCCAGCCTTCGCGCTGTTTTCATCAAAATTTGGTTTACACATATCTCGAAATCAAACTATTGGATTTTAACAAAATTTATATCGTCGGAAAGATCTTCCCAAAGCGGTCCTAACGGTTTCAGTTTAGGGAAAATCCGACGGTCAGATCATTCCATATAATCGTTTAAAGATACGATTTCGAAATGCGAACTACCATGCGTGATTCGTTTAATTTTAATTTTAATTTATATATATATATATATGTATAATTCGCTCGACGACTTCAAAACCATTAATTGATCGACTAATTTATTTCTACTATGCATTGTTCTAGCGAATCATACATTCAATAAAAATGTAATTTTTATTGATTAACTAATTTATTTCAACTATGCATATTTCTCATCATTTCCATATACAATAAAAATGTAAATTTTTATTGTTGAGCTTTTCTATTTCAACCAGTGATCATTTTACATGGATCTGGCTTTACATTAACATTGTAAATTTAATTGTTTCCACATTATTACCCAAACTATGAATACTTTACATAATTTCTTCTTTACATTAAAATTGTGAATTTTAATGTTTCAACCATTTTATCTATACAATGAATATTTACATATATTTTATCTTTACATTAAAAATGTAGTTTTTAATATTTCAAACATTTTGTCTTTACATATAAATCCTAATATATGCATTTACAATAAAAGTGATATTTTATACTTACATACATATTCTAATATATGTAAGTATAATAAAAGTGATATTTTATACCTGCATATTAATTCTAATATATGCATTTACAATAAAAGTGATGCTTTCCCTTTTGATGGCAATTCTAGTTTATTTTTGTTTCCTTCTTTTTAAATGATAAAATGAATATCTTTGTCATATTCTTCTTAAATGACAAAATGACTATATTTGTCTCATTCCTTTTAAATTGATAAAATGAATGTTTCTATTCTCATTCTATTACATTTGACAAAAATGAATGTTTTTACTCCATTCTTTTATATTTGGAAAAAATGAATACTTTTGTCATTCTTTTACGTTTGACAAAATTGAATATTTTTGTTTAACTACTCCATATTGACAAAAATGAATATTTTTATTATTCTATTTAATGAAAAAAATGTCTCTTTTTGTTTAATCAATTTTTATAAGCAAAAATGTTTCATCTTTTCTAATGAACAAAATGCATCTTTTTGTTTATTCATTTTTAATGAGCAAAAATGCCTCATTCTTTCTAATGAACAAAATATCTAATTCTAATGCAACTATTCTAATTTGAACAAAATGTTCATTTTGGTTTCAACAATTCTAATTTGACAAAAAGACCAATTTTGTTTTCAACTATTACATTTAACAAAATTGTTTTAACTCTTTTATTTAACAAGAATGTAGTTTTTGTTTTTAACACTTTTATTTTGACAAATTGTACATTTTGTTTTCAACTAATATAACACCTTTATTTCCATAACTTTTTCTTATGTAATTTAATGACAAATAAAAGAAGATTTTATTTGTTTACCTTTTCTATGTGTTCTAATAACATATAAAAGAATATTTTCCATGTGTTTACATTTTTCTATGCATTCGAAAAACACATAAAAGGATATTTTCCTATGTCAACATTTTTCTATGTATTCTAATATCATATAAAAGAATATTTTATATGTTAACATTTTTCTATGTTTTCTAATATCATATAAAAGAATATTTTATATGTTAACATTTTTCTATGTAAACTAATATCATATAAAAGGATATTTTTCTATGTTACATTTTTCTATGTAAACTAATATTATATAAAAGAATATTTTCCATGTTAACATTTTTCTATGTAAACTAATATCATATAAAAGGAAATTTTCCTATGTTAACATTTTCCTATGTAAACTAATATCATATAAAAGGATATTTTCCTATGTTAACATTTTTCTATGTAAACTAATATCATATAAAAGGATATTTTCCTATGTTAACATTTTTCTATGTAAACTAATATCATATAAAAGGATATTTTCCTATGTTAACATTTTTCTATGTAAACTAATTTAACACAAATGACAATTATATTCGTCAATTCTAATTTAACACAAATGTTAATTCTTGAATTAACAAATCTATCAAACACAACATAATGATTTTGTTTCACTATTTATCTAATTAACATAATTGTTAATTAACAAATCTAATCACACAATATGGTGATTTGGTTAAATACAATTACCAATTAACAAATCTAATAGCACAACAAGGTGATTTGGTTTAACAAAATTATCAATTAACAAATCTAATAACGCAACAATCATCGATCAAATCAAGTATGAAGATCCACAGAACAACATCAGTTCTAGATACGTTTCATGATTTCATAATTTTAATTACATATAAAAAAAAGAAATAGGATTTCTCACTTTGCTTTTTTTGCCTGAATTTTCAAAGTGTTCGTTTTTAGATCTGGTCAGTCCCATTCTGTAGATCGCGGAAATACGGTTCCAACACTTTTTATTTCCTCGAATTTTGATCTGTTTTGAGCAAGATATTACATTTTAAATTTTACATCTTTAATGACATAATTAATATAATTAAAATAGTTAATTATGCTCTAATTACATGGCCAAGCCGTCTTCTTCCTTATGTATGACATCGGCCGCGATTTCAAAGTCAGGTTCGATGCTTGGGTTTGATTTAGCCGCCCGATCATTGCGCTGGAGGAGGATCTGGAGTCACCACCCTGATGCCCGTTACATCGCCTCCAAACGCCACCAAAATGGTCCAACTTGAGGCTCTCAGGTAATCAGAAAAGGTGTGCGAACGATGGCCAGTTGAGCTGCAAATTCTTGCATCACACGCTGTTGTTTTTGATCATATCCGTATAGAATCGAAGAGGGAGAGATTCTCTTCAATGTTGGGTTTGAATTCATGTTTTAATTCACTTTTGTTTGGAAGAATTTGTGGATCAGATATAGAAGAACGAAAGCCATTTATTTAACAAGGCGGCGGCTTCTTAGGGTTTTGAGGAATACGCGGTACATATGGTGTATATAGGTGTATTTATAATAAATAGTATATTCTAATTTAGTTAATTATTTAATTCAGAAATAAATGGTTAAACCATCAATACTCCAAACGACATCCAAAAAATGTCGCCTCCAGCTAAATACCCCCATCCCGGACACAATGAAATATATTTCGTAACCCAGTTCGGCTGTTAAGATATGTTTTTCTTTAAATTAAAATATAATTCATTTATTTATTTAATTTGATCATACATTTAAATTTACTGGGGCCACATGCTAATTTTAAAAATTCCAGAAAAAATATTTCTAGTTATGTTTTGATGATACGGCCCTAAAAAAACTAATTTCGTCGAATTCTGAGATCGTTTGAAAAATGGCCATTTTCTGGTCGATCGAAATTGACTGAAATTGACAAAACACATTTTCTTTTTCCATGCTTACATATTAATTCGAAAAATTGTGAAAATTGAATCCTAGCAATAATTTGACATTCCGGTTCCAACAAAAGTTGTTTCATCGAAAATGGAGATCGTTTGAAAAATGGCTATTTTTAAGGGCTATATATTATATTAATATATATATAAATTCTACAGCGACTATTCTAAATTTTAAACTGGACCTAACTTTTAAATTTCAAAGTCAAATTTCAGTTTTTCAGATTCGTTAGAAAGATATGGTTAAACATATTTAAATATTTTTGGTTTTACTGAAATCCGATTTATTTTGCATCCTGTACAGTCTGTCAAAGTTCAAAATCAAATTTTCAAACTGTCGCTCTATTTCCAACTCCTTTTATAATGAAAATAAATATATTCGTTTTAGCCTTGATTAAAATAAATTTTTAGTTGTTATTATTTAAAATAAATCATTTTAAATATTCAGAATCCTTTAAGATTTCTAAAATAAAAATTTTAAATTGGTTCAAAATTTTCGGGTTGTTACAATCTCCTCCACTTAAAATCTTTTCGTCCTCGAAAAGGAACGAAGATAAAGGTTATCTAGTTAACCAAATCAACTTTCATTCTATTATTGGTTTCAATAATTTTATTAGTTGATTAACTTTTTAAAATATATAACCTTTAAATATTCAAAAATAATATTTTCTAAGATAGGATTATAGAAATACATTAATTATAAACTTGTCACCCTCAACTCATTCTAGGGCATTTCTAACCCTATCTCTAACGAGTTTTCTCATTCTAGGATATTACTAATCCTATCTCTAATGAGTATTCTTATTGGATATTACTAATCCAATTCTCTGATGAGTCTTTTGTTTAGTTCTAACGATTTGTACCCCAAAGATTTGAGCTAACCGGAGCTCTGATACCGAATGTAAAGACCCGAAAATCCCCACCCTTTGAATTGACCATAAACCACATAAGTCAGACTCAAAAGATGGAAATCTTCGAATACTTTATCTTTGGGAAAGCAACACATCAGAACAACAACATAAGACTTTTATAAAACATTATAATAATGTTACATCAGAGTACAGAATATCAGAGTACATCGAATAAATAATAATACAGCGGAAGATAAATTACAATAAATTTAATACATTGCAGCGGAAGACTATCAATGCTCTGGACACAACTTTAAGCTTCGATCCAGAATCCTGCTCAAAAGATAAATATCTGCAAAACAAGCTACTCGACTGCCCATGTGGAGAATATGGGTACCCGAGTTTTCCAATGAAACAAACTACAGGTCAGTCATGGGACTGGTATGAAAAATCTACTTAACCTATTTAATAATAAGGCTAATCACAGGACCATGCCACTAACACGGAACGGGTTTACTCCATTGGATTGCCAGTGCTTTAAGTAAATCGTTAAACAATTGCTTTTTAGAAAAATGAAACCATTATAAGACTCAAGTCCCATCACACAATGCAACACATACCGGAGGATAGAGTTTTACCTTATAATGGTCAAAAATACTTGATACGATAAAAACGAATTTTGATATTATTATTAGTGTATATATATTTCAAAAACAATTTCAGCCATAATGTATCAATCATAGACGGCATAGGTACCATATACTATGTCGCCATACTAGTTCTACAATCAAAACCGCATGGTGTCGTATTGGAAATTGGGTTTCCATCATGAGTCGAGGCTAGGGATCGTCCTCTCCGATTTGAGACACTCTAGCAAATGGCTCAGGATTCCCCGTAGTGAACTCTTCGATCTTCAAGGCCGGTCTACACATAACGTTAGCGGATTGGTAATTCCTGAACACATGCTTCTCGGTTCGTTTGAACCTCTAATATGGCCACTAACAACCTATAAAACCCGAGGTACCTCATAATCCATCATCCACATAAGTAAAAATGTCAGGGCTGGTGGGTCCCTGACACCACTTCTTAGATAGAAAGAAACGTGTGCACTCCCTACAGTCTAACTCCCGTTTTTGACTCATACCGGGGTGTGAGGCTCGTGAAGTCACGTTAAACACAAAGCTACGCCCAAACAAGCTATGCTTTGATCATCTACCACAAGGCCTGCTTTTCAACAAAAGCCTTGATCATTCGCATCTTGGCGTGCCACATTGACAGTCCATGACTTTCGATCGATAACTAATAATACATACCCTCTGAGGGTGTTAAGCAAGAGAATAAATTCTGTACCACCAGACGGATATATATTAATAGAAATAAATTTAATTACATGGAATGAAATCTAATGTCAGACACACATCCATTTACAATTCCGTTCTGGGTCTGAACGAAACCAGAGTCACCTTATTCCTCCTTGTGTTTCCAATAAGAAGGAGAGGCGCTCGCAAATTCGGGCAATCAACAAGTACGTCCAGACAAGCTTCCACTATTAACCCTTTACTGGGAGCAACCCAATGTCGGGCATCAGTAGTCGTCTATTCGATGTGAAGATTGCCAGTCTTCAATCACCGTCTTCAATATCTTCGACTTAAAACATCGTATAATCATTTAAAATGAGATTGAACTCAGTCTTTTCAAATGATTCTCATATATGTATAGTTTAAAAACCAATTCATATCTTCCATATTATTTTATAACGATTTATCGCTATTTTTATTTATATAAAAATAGCTCAAATTAATTTAACGACGCTTCAGGTCGCTATGCAGCCTTGGCACTGTTTTTATAAAAAAATGGTTTACACATATCTCGAAATCTAACTGTTAGATTTTAACAAATTTTATATCGTCGAAAAGAGCTTCCCAAAGCGGTCCTAACGATTGCAGTTTTGGGAAAATTCGACGGTCGGGTCGTTCAGTATCATCGTTTAAAGATACAATTTTGAAACGCAAACTACCGTGCGTGATTCATTTAATTTTAATATATATTTATATATATATATATATATATATATAATTCGCTTGACGACTTCAAAACCATTAATTGGTCGACTAATTTATTTCTACTATGCATCGTTCTAGCGAATCATACATTCAATAAAAATGTAATTTTTATCGAGCATATTTCTCATCATTTCTATATACAATAGAAATGCAAATTTTTATTGTTAAACATTTCTATTTCAACCAGTGATCATTTTACATGAATCAGGCTTTACATTAACAATGTAAATTTAAGTGTTTCCACATTATTATCCAAACTATGAATACTTTACATAATTTCTTCTTTACATTAAAATTGTGAATTTTAATGTTTCAACCATTTTATCTATACAACGAATATTTACATATATTTTATCTTAACATTAAAAATGCAGTTTTTAATGTTTCAAACATTTTATCTTTACATATAGATCATAATATATGCATTTACAATAAAAGTGATATTTTATACTTACATATAAATTCCAATATATGTAAGTACAATAAAAGTGATAATTTATACTTGCATATAAATTCTAATATATGCATTTACAATAAAAGTGATGCTTTCCCTTTTGATGACAATTCTATTTTATTTTTGTTTCCCTCTTTTTAAATGACAAAATGAATATCTTTGTCATATTCTTCTTAAATGACAAAATGGCTATATTGGTCTCATTCCTTTTAAAATGATAAAATGAATGTTTCTATTCTCATTCTATTACATTTGACAAAAATGAATGTTTTTATTCCATTCTTTTATATTTGACAAAAATGAATACTTTTGTCACTCTTTAACGTTTGACAAAATTGAATATTTTTGTTTAACTACTCCATATTGACAAAAATGAATATTTTTATTATTCTATTTAATGAACAAAATGTCTTTTTTTGTTTTATCATTTTTAATGAGCAAAAAATGTTTCATATTTTCTAATGAACAAAATTTATCTTTTTGTTTAATCATTTTTAATGAGCAAAAATGTCTCATTCTTTTTAATGAACACAATGTCTGATTCTAATGCAACTATTCTAATTTGACCAAAATGTTCATTTTGGTTTCAATAATTCCAATTTGACAAAAAAGCCAATTTTGTTTTCAACTATTACATTTGACAAAATTGTTTTAACTCTTTTATTTAACAAAAATGTAGTTTTTGTTTTGTGGAAAGGGGATTTTTGCCACAAGGACAAAAACGCAAAAAGTTTGCTCAAAATGACAACACCCAAAAAATTTGCCCAAAAGGACATTTTCTCGTTTAAATGGTAGAATTCAGGGGGCTCCCCTTGTTTTTCCACTTTACACTAAAAGTTGGCCTTTTGAGCAAAATTTTTTGCTCTTGTCCTTTTGAGCAAACTTTTTGCTTTTTTTTTCCTTCACACAAGTTTCCTGTTGTGGAAAATAGGCATAAGGACAAACTTTGAAAAAAAAATTAGTTTGAAGGACGTCAAGTTTTATTTTTAGGCTGAAGGACAAACTTTGAAAAAATATTAGGCTAAAGGACAATGCTAAATATAATTAGCATTTTCTGCAGTGTAATAATGATAGTTAAAACTAGCATTTTCATGTAGTATAAAAAACTGAATATAATGCTAATTACATTTAGTATTTTCCTTCAGCTTAATTTTGGTTTAAAGTTTGTCCTTCAGACTAAAATTAAAAATTGGTGTCCTTCAGCCTAATTTTTCGGCAGAGTTTGTCCTTCTCCCTAATTACCTCTTTTGTTTTTAACTCTTTTATTTTGACAAATTGTACATTTTTTTTCAACTAATATAACACCTTTATTTCCATAACTTTTTCTTATGTACTTTAATGACAAATAAAAGAAGATTTTATTTGTTTACCTTTTCTATGTGTTCTAATAACATATAAAAGAATATTTTCCATGTGTTTACATTTTTCTATGTATTCTAATAACACATAAAAGGATATTTTCCTATGTCAACATTTTTCTATGTATTCTAATATCATATAAAAGAATATTTTATATGTTAACATTTTTCTATGTTTTCTAATATCATATAAAAGAATATTTTATATGTTAACATTTTTCTATGTAAACTAATATTATATAAAAGGATATTTTCCTATGTTAACATTTTTCTATGAAAACCAATATCATATAAAAGAATATTTTCCATGTTAACATTTTTCTATGTAAACTAATATCATATAAAAGGATATTTTCCTATGTTAACATTTTCCGATGTAAACTAATATCATATAAAAGGATATTTTCCTATGTTAACATTTTTCTATGTAAACTAATATCATATAAAAGGATATTTTCCTATGTTAACATTTTTCTATGTAAACTAATATCATATAAATGGATATTTTCGTATGTTAACATTTTTCTATGTAATCTAATTTAACACAAATGACAATTATATTTGTGAATTCTAATTTAACACAAATGTTAATTCTTGAATTAACAAATCTAACAAACACAACATAATGATTTTGTTTCACTATTTATCTAATTAACATAATTGTTAATTAACAAATCTAATCACACAACATGGTGATTTGGTTTAATACAATTATCAATTAACACATCTAATTACACAACAAGGTGATTTGGTTTAACACAATCATCAATTAACAAATCTAATAACACAACAATCATGGATCAAATCAAGTATGAAGATCCACAGAACAACATCAGTTCTAGATACGTTTCATGATTTCGTAATTTTTATTAACATATAAAAAGAAAAAAAAGAAATAGGATTTCTCAATTTGCTTTTTTTGCCTGAATTTTCAAAGTGTTCGTTTTCAGATCTGGTCAGTCCCATTCTGTAGATCGCGGAAATACGGTTCCAACGCTTTTTATTTCATCGAATTCTGATCTGTTTTGAGCAAGATATTACATTTAAAATTTTACATCTTTAATAACATAATCAATATAGTTAAAATAGTTAAATATGCTCTAATTACATGGCCAAGCTGCCTTCTTCCTCACGCATAACATCGGCCGCGGTTTCAAAGTCAGGTTCAACGCTAGGGTTTGAATTAGCCGCCCAATCATTGCGCTGGAGGAGGATCTGGAGTCGCCACCCTAACGCCCGTTGCATCGCCTCCTAACACCACCAAAATGGCCCAACTCGTGCCTCTCAGGTGATAAGAAAAGGTGTGTGAACGGTGGCTAGTTGAGCTGCAAATTCTTGCATCACACGCTATTGTTTTCGATCATATCCGTGTAGAATCGAAGAGGGAGAGATTCTCATCAATGTTGTGTTTGAATTCATGTTTTAGTTCACTTTTGTTTGGAAGAATTTGTGGATCAGAAATAGAAGAACAAGATCCATTTATTTAACAAGGCGGCGATTTCTTAGGAATTCGAGGAATATGCGGTACATACGGTGTATATAGGTGTATTTATAATAAACAGTATATTCTAATTTATTTAATTATTTAATTCAAAAGTAAATGGTTAAACCATCAAAACTCCAAACGAGACCCAACGAATGTCGCCCGCAGCTAAATAACCCCATCCCGGACACAATGAAATATATTTCGTAACCCAGTTCGGCTGTTACGATATGTTTTTATTTAAATTAAATTATAATTTATTTATTTAATTTGATCGTACATTTAAATTTACTGGGGCCACATTCTAACTTTAAAAATTCCAAAAAAATTATTTCCATTTATATTTTGACAATACGACCCTAACAAAACTAATTTCGTCGAATTATGAGACCGTATGAAAAATATCCATTTTCTGGTCGATCGAAATTGACTGAAATTGACAAAACACATTCTCTTTTGCTATGCTCACATAGTAATTCGAAAATTTGTGAAAATTAAAACCTAGTAATAATTTGACATTCCGGTTCCAAAAAAAGTGGTTTTGTCGAAAACGGAGGTCGTTTGAAAATTGGCTATTTTTAAGGGCCATATATTATATTAGAATATATATAAATTCTATAGCGACTTTTCTAAATTTTAAACTGGACCTAACTTTTAAGTTTCAAAGTGAAATTTCAGTTTTTCAGATTCGTTAGAAAGATATGGTCAAACAGATTTAAATATTTTTTTTTATTGAAATCCGATTTATTTTGCATCATGTACAGTCAGTCAAAGTTCAAATTCAAATTTTCAAACTGTCGCACTATTTCTAACTCCTTCTATAATGAAAATAAATAGATTCGTTTTAACTTCGATTAAAATAAATTTTTAGTCATTATTATTTAAAATAAATCATTTTAAATATTCAAAATCCTTTAAAATTTGTAAAATAAAATTTTAAATTTGTTCAGAATTTCCAGGTTGTTACAACAAGCTTTAAAGATGCTTGAATATCTAGAAAGAATTCAACTAGAAGCCGACTGCAAAGATATTAAGAGGTATATGTTCATGTCAAATTCAGTGGAAGTTAACTCAAGAGTGAAGACCATTGCAAGACCAGCAGAATTGCGAGAAAATCTCAATTTCATTATATTTGTATTACTCCTAGTGATGTACATTTATGAAAGATGACTTCAAGTCATTTGGATTTTGGAGTCTTGGATAATGGACTTTGTATTTGTTTTATGTACTTGATATACTTGTATGATTTATAAAAAAAATATGCAAGTTTGAAAATTCTAATATATTGTTTTAATTCGTGTTTTAATTTTGCTTGATATCTTCAGCTTTGTAGATAGTATGTTCTGAAATGAATTCTTTTATTAGTAGTATGTATATAATTTGTTCATATATCGCAACTGTAAAATAATACTTTTAATAAAAAATATTATAACAGTTATAAACAGTGTTAATAATGTTTATTACAATGGTGGCAACTGTGTCACAACGGTGCAAAACAGTTGTAAAAGATTTTAGTCTATTACAACTTCTTAATAGACGACGGCTGCCCCACCTTGTAAAAAGTCTTTTACAACTTTTTTCCATGGTTGTAATATGGACAAATTGTTGTAGTGCTAGCTCATCCACAAGCAGGGCCCAAGGACTTACGCGACCTCCCTCCAGGAGGTGCCTTATCCTGACCATTGTAAGTGATGATAATGTCTTAGAAACTTAGACGGGGACATCGTAGGCATAGAACTAAGGTTTACTCTTTTCATCCTCTATAACGACCATCGTAGGTACTGATAAAGGCTTACACACCACCCCCTTCGAGGGGTGCCCTATCCTGACCATCATAGGTGATAATAGGGGTTTGTGTTACCTCCTACAAGTAATGCAGAACATAAGCTGAGGTAAGGCGTGCTCTTTTGCGAGCAGAGGTAGGATGTGCTTAGTTCTAGTTGAGGCAGGGCATACTCTTCTACAAGCAGAGGCAGGGCGTGCTAATTTTTAGATGCACCGTCACGACCATTTCTAGTATGAATTGACGGCTTGCGCTTTTGATGCTTTAACCTAGCCCCCTCTGATTTGGGCATGGAGAAAGACTAACATCCCCTTTTCGGGGGATGCCTCATCCCGACCAATTTGGTGATGATGAGGTTTTTTTCTTTTATCCATTTGTTGTTTGACCTGTCCTTGGTCATCTTCGGCTTATGGGGATTTCCTCCCTTGCAAACATGTGGATAACCTTTTTCCTCTCTTAAAGATTTTATCGGCGTAACTCTCTATGCTTTCTTTACATATTTTTGTAGTTTTCCTTGGCCTAAGAAGTTGATGATCGTTCCCACTAAAACTCTGCAATTATTTGTTTCGTGTCTGTTTACCATATGGTAGTAGCAATATGGCCCTTCCAACTTAACCTCGTTCTTGGGTTTCTTTTTTAACGACGACCAAAAGCTTAACTCATGCCTAGTTATAAAATAAATTCCCTCAATTTACATTGTGAGCTTACAATCTTTTTGCAACCTTGAATCAAAAGCCTTCTTTAGCTGCTGTATTTTGGTCCTTTTATCACTTGACTTTGTTATTCCATCTTCGTTCCTAAACTTCCTTTTAACTGCCTTTCAACAAGGGGATATGGCTCTTTCATACCATTTATTGGTGAGAGGAGTGGCAGCCTTCTCACCCTTACGTTCGAATATGGTTCCCTTAGCCTGTGTTAAGATAACTTCTTTGATATGGAGGAAGGAGTTATATCTTTTTGTCGAATACTGATTCAGGGCAAAAATCGAAGGTCCTAAGCGGAAGGGGTTAATGCTCCATCGATTAGGGTCATAAGGCTCTACATATTTCTCTTTCTCTTGGATACATAGTGTTCCTAATTTGAGCCTTTCGGTCGCCCACGGCTCGTCAATACTTGTCCCAACCATGGGAAACCCATTAGTAACTGGTAGAAATGTTTTGTTCATAATGTTCGTCTTTTCAAGGTCTAGTCCAATCTAGGACGGAACAACACAAGTAGATATGTGGTAAGGTTAACCAAAGGGTCGGAGGTTCATGCCCTCCTTCTAGCGCCAAAATGTTAACGATAATTTTCGTCAGCACCGGAGATAGGTTAATGGGAATGTACCTAAGGGAGGAATGGATCGTTTATCCTTCATGAGTTTGAATCAGATCATTGTCCCTAGGAATCAGGACAAAACTTACCAAGAAATCCGAACTCATGGATAGGGCTTAAACTTGCAGGAAGGATCTAAGCAGACAAAAAGTGGGGGATTCCTCTAATCATAGGTATAGATTTGGACAAGAATCCATGCATATATAGGGAGCAAATAGTAAATTGTAACAACAATAGCTAAGAATTAGTATGATAAACTCACACAAAATACCATAGGTGTAGATTTGCTCTTTATTAACTTTTGTCTTTGCGTACATGAACATAATCGATGTGATTCTCAAATTAATTTCAATACTGGGGTTTTAAGAGGAAGAGTACAAGAATTCAAGTCATTCCCCCAAAATGTGAACCCTGGGGTCTTATTTATAGAGAACTTGGAGCCCTTTCTACTGTTGGACCGTTGGGCTTTCAAGAGCCTTTGTCAGCCACCTTTTTCCTTGGTTTCAGATGTTTTTGCTTCCAGCCGCTTTGTGGTGCTAATTATGGCTTCCACAATGAAGGTTTCAGCTACTCGGGAGCCTCTTTGAGATTAATATGGGCTTGATGCTGTGGTAACTCTTTGGAAGGTACTTTGAGTTTCCGGTTGTATGCTCTCGATCATAGTCTTTCAGATATAGGCTTATGGTTTTCCCTACATACTTAGAGGAGCTTGCCCTCATTATGTATGTGGATAGCTGCCGGTTCAGAATCACTGTCGGTATCTGTGCTAAGTAGACTAGTGTGGATATCTTGTATCCCTTCCGGGGTTCCGGTCTGCTTTTCGATGGGATTTCCAGGTATAGCTTGATGCTTCAGAAGGTTTGACTTGTCTGCTGTTCACCAATACGGCCTCTCGGCACCTATATAGTGGGTGCTTCGGAAACTGGTTCCAGATGATCTTTATGTGTTCCTGGCTTGATGCTCTTGGTGTTTTAGCCTCTTGACGTATTGGTATTAGGCGGGTTAATACCGAAGGTCCTTTCAGACCCCAACTTACGGATCTTTTGCCTTTATCAATCTTGCTTTCTGGCTCAATGACTTTCCGCCGTAGAACCCCCTGACGGGTTGACGCTGTTGGAAGGATTCTGTCAGACTGACCTTGTCGGATAGATCCCGTTGGTTAGATCCTGTAACTTTTACGATCCTTTCTTCAAGGAAGGTCTTGATTGATGCAACTTTTGGACCATTTCTCCATGCTCTTGACCCCTCCTAGTATTTGACCCTGCTTTCTAAAGGATTCCCATGAGCCTGCGGTCATCAGATACCCCTTCACCGTCATCCTATTTCATTGTTAATTTAGTAGTAACAACCGTTGTAATATAAAATGAATGATTGGATGTTATGAGTGCTTATTGGTTGTTAGTTGTTTATTGATTGTCAATATTATAAGCACATCATTAAATATATTAGATTAAAATATTTATTCCACATACAGTTATTAAATGTTATTATGAGCAGCGTTGCAGGAAAAAACAGGTTATAGGAATCATGTTAGGGACTGCGGAATGGATTGTTCAGGTAAAGCAAACACTAGAGAGGGGTGAATAGTGTTTGTAAGAATTTAAACAAAACTAAAAACTAGAGAGAACTTTGGGATGAATCAAAGACTACAAACACAAACATAAACACAAACACAAACCCAGATTCTAACACAAAAGAAAAATAAATAAAAAAATAAAAAGTGCAGAAAAGGAAAGAACACACCTGATTTTATACTGGTTCGGATTACTCCTACGTCCAGTCCCACACAACGCTGGGTTGTGCAGAGTTTTATTACTCTTTCAGTAGTCAATTACACCCTCCTTGATTTCACGGCTCAACAAGGAGACATCGATTCCTACTTTCTTGATTTCACAGCTCATAAGAATGCATCGACTCCTATTTCCTTGATTTCACGGCTCATAAGGACACACTGACTCCTCTTTGAATCCCAACAATGTTTATTCAACCCAACCTTTCATAAAACAACCCTATAACTCTTCAATAGCACTTGATTCAGAGAGTAGAGAGTGGAGAGTGTAGAGAGAAGAAATTTGGTCAATTTAGAAGTGAATTCGGTAGAGTATAAGTGTAAAATCCATAGAAATGATTTAGAATAATGGTAGGATGAAAGAGGATGAAGATGGAGAAGAAAAGACGTTAAAAAAATTCGGTTTTAACCTCTTTTTATAGGGTATGAAAGGTTGCAACGGTTCTGAAGCGTTTCAAATAGTGAAAAGACACTTCACTTCAAATTTAGAAAAATAGCTGTTATATGTTGACATACATATTTTGCTATGTCGACATAGCCATGTGTAAATTTTATTTTCAAAGCATTTTTCAAGTATTTTGATATAAAATTTTATAAATTCTTGAATAAAATTCTGATGTTGTAAATCAATATTACATGATACAAAAACATATGAAAATATATTTTTAAACTATATAAATGTATTTATAAAATTATAAGTTTTTAAACTATATAAAATATAAATGAAGTATATATTTAAATCTTAAGTTTGAAAATCAAAGAAGAATTAAAATAGAATTAAATAGAAAAACAAAATAGATAAGATTGAGGACAAAAAGAAAAACAAAAATAGAGAGGATTGAGGATAAAATTGAAAATCAAAATTTGAATTTGAGTTTGAATTTGAATTTGATCCTAGAGTGCTATTTGGAGTCTTACAAAATCTAGACTCTGTAAATATATTATTCCTACACTCTTGAAGTCTTGATTACTCATGAATCTTGAATCTGTTACGACCCGAACTTCCCCGTGAAGGAAAGTACAGATTGAGTTGAGAACAAGCCACATCCGAACACAAACAAAAGAACGTTTCATTGCTTATTACAACAATTCCATCAGAATACAAGAATATACAGAGTGTGAGTAAATACTATACATCAAAAAAATATCAGAGATTTAAATTACATTACATAGGAGCAGAAAATAATACAAAACACAACTGAAGGAGATATACGGATACAGAGCTTTTCGGATATCATTCCAGTTGTAAACCAGGATCCTGTGAATATAAATCTACAAAACCAAAACTACTAGCTGCCCGTAGAAAATAGGGGCACCCAGATTTTAGGTTAAAACAATAAACTCCAAGTCAGTCATGTGACTGGTGTGAGAACTAAAACAATTATTAATCTTCATTTTAAAGTTCCGTAAATCAAGGGACCACGCCGTATGACACGGAACGGGTTTCCTCCCAAGAATAGCAGTGCATAAAACAACAACGCAATGCTAAATAAAGAACAATGATGCTATTATAAGACCCAGGTCTCATCACACAATGCAACACAAGCCGGAGGATAGGGTTTTACCTTATAATAGCCAAAGCATGCTTGATACGCTAAATTTCATGTCTTATTATTACTATAAGTGTATAGTGTCAAAACAATTTCAATCATAAGTATTAATCGTAGACGGCATGGGTACCATATATCATGTCGCCAATACTAGGCTCTACAATCAAAACCGCAAATGTCACGTATTGGAAGTTGGATTTCCATTTGTGAACCAAGGCAAGGGATTGTCCTTACCACTTTGAGACGCTCTAGCCCGTATCTTAGGAACAGAACGCATCGTCCCTTAGGAGCCACA
The DNA here is from genome assembly GCA_030737875.1 of Allium sativum. Lineage (NCBI taxonomy): Eukaryota > Viridiplantae > Streptophyta > Magnoliopsida > Asparagales > Amaryllidaceae > Allium > Allium sativum. The sequence goes on along the minus strand of CM060916.1, from coordinate 784,037,704 downwards.
GGGCCGGTCCACTCGATGTGGATTATAATGCTTGAACACTGCATTTCCCCACCCTATGGGGCGTCAATGAGTCCAATGACTCCATCGGTCCCTGATCGACCAATATATCCGAGGCGCCTCACATTCCAACAACCACATAAGCCAAACTCGTCAGGGCGTGTAAAACCACTGACGTCGCTTCTAGCTAGAAGGAAACGCATGTCCTCCCTGGATCCTTCTCCCGTTTCTGGTTCATACCGGGGTGTGAGGCTCGCGAATCAACGCTACACCACATAGGCTGTGCTTTGATCATCAACCACAAGACTTTTCTTTTCAACAAAAGCCTTAATCATTTGCATCTCAGCATGCCACACAGGCAAACCACTCCATGCAATCGATATCCATCAATCACACAGAATGATATCCAATGTCAGACACACAGTCCATTTACAAGTTCGTTCTAGGTCTGAACGAAACCGGAGGAACCTTATTCCTCCCATATCCATTGATCTCCAAATATGTCTGCACGATCACCAACTGATTCCCTCTTCTTGGGTGTACGACCCAATCAAGATCATCAGTAATTATCCAAACGATGTGAAGACCTCTGGTCTTCGACCACCGTCTTCCTCCTCGACACCTCGTCGAATCAGTTATTCAGAATAGGATAAACCCGGTCTTTCTGAATAACTCGCGTACATAATAAACAAGTGTTACACAAACACAACATACGCCTCATTCCAATTCAGAATATTATTTTATTCAAATATTCTTATACTTTGGGAAAGGTTCCCATGAATTTTATCAAAGATAAATTCTTTAAATTTATTCTTTAATCTTCTTTTGAATATCAATTCAGACCAAATTATAGTTTATCCAAACTAGTCGGGATTAACGAACCTTCCCGAAGTAATCATTTGTTTTAATTTCTCAATCCCAACCTATTCATCCCATGAAGTAAAACCGGTAATACTTCATATCTAACACCACGGTGTTATCGGTAAATTCAATTACCAATTCACGTTCAAATCTAATTAAAGATTTAACAATCGCCTGGAGCAAAACTGGTGATACTCCATTCTCGATCATTTCAATCTAATTAAAGATTCATTAAAACTCCACTTGGTTTTAATCTTCCCAAAAATTAATATTAATGATTGTTTAACTTGGGAAATCATATCCTGTCTTTAACTGGGTTAAAGAACCAATGTCATTTAAAACACGTTCACTATAAACCCAAAATCACATTCCATTCCATCAGCCTTTAACCGTAAATTAGCAAGTGAACAATTCCCTAAGTATTAACCCCGAAGGCCGAAACCAACATCAGATCAATAACCAAGAAACCATTTAACTTAACTAATCTCCAGTTAGTTTCTGATTTTCTTAAATCCGTTGGGTCTAAGAACGGTATTATTAAAGATACCGTTCATGACAACCCAAATCACATTCCATTTACAATGGAATCTTAATGGAAAACAAATCGATATATATATATATATATATAACCAATATAAACTTCCATATCTGACTAATAATATAGATGGAATAACGACAAAGCCTTTTAAATTTCAGATATATTAGAAGTCTTCCTCCACAAAAATTCACTTCGATTATTACCAAATCGATTTCCATTCCATTCCAATTTATTTTATTAAATTGGAAAACTCTAATTTGGAAAATCTACTTTAAATCTTATCAAAAAGATTTATAAATTTAGAATCCCATTTCATTGTGAATTGGGTTAAAAAACGAATGTCGCTAAAACACAGTTCACGATAAACCCAAATCCCATTTGATATTAAATACAAGGCTCTAAATAGAAAATATATTGGCTTATATTCAATATCAAATTCTACGACCAACAAATATCGTATTGGAAATAACGATATAAATATATCTTTCAAATTTCCATAACAATATCTGTATAATCATGAAATCCAACATCAAAATATTCCAAAGACAATTTAGATTCAAATCCATTCCAATTCAATTATTTTAAATTCTGGTTACTCTTAAAACCCTTTCAAATCCAATTTATTTACTTCAAAAATGAATGGATTATAATTCTTGTTCAAAACTAGTTCATTTCGATAAAAATCTATTTTTATCTTTTCAAATATGGAATTTTTCATCCCAATTCTTTCCAAATCATTTCTTATGATTTTACTCAAATTATTACTATTTTTAATAATTTTTTCAATGCTCGTACAGTCGATTTCCATCAACGACCATCGAACTGCACTTACAGCGACCTTTTCCAAATTTGATTTGAACATAATTCCAAATCTAACCGTTAGATTTCAAATCTCTAATATTCGTTAGAAATCCCTTTTCGATATGAACCCAACGGTTCCGGTTTTAGGAGAATCCGACGGTCGGATCTCCCGTAGTGTCCATTCGAAGTCATTGATCGAAATTCGCGAACTGCCACAGCGCGGCGCGTTCTATTCAAGTCATTATATATATATATAATATTATATATATTACGTCGATTTCCTTTCAAAACGTATTTTATAAATCGTTTTAAATTCGTTTTCAAAACGATTTCAACTTCATATTCAATTTCAGATCAAAATTGAATATTCCATATCGTTAATATATAAATGATAATATTTTCAAATCGTTATATTTTGAAATCACTTCCTTTACTATATTCATTATAGAAATGAATATAATCGATATAAATATCGTTTGCGTCAAAATGGCGCATATCTAATCAATACGGCTTTATATATTTCAATATCTTCGTTATTCTATTCAACAAATGAATATTTTCTTCAACATATAAAGATATATTTTATTCAACACATTAATTTTCTTTTATTCAACACATGAATATATTCTTTTATTCAACACATGAATTTTCATTTTATAATATTCTTTATTTTCCAAATTGGAATGAGGCCCAATCAATTACCATATATAATGTTAATTATATGGATTCCCTGCAACACATGTATATAATGGCAACGATTAATAATCAACCATCATCCAGAGTGCACCACACAACGACATAAGCATTAAATATAATTAATTAATGCTTACACAGTCTGTCAACCAATCGATCGACATACAATTAAATAATTGGGATTAGTGTATGCCAAATATCATCCCAACACTCGTGTAGGGTATCAAATCAACAAACACAGATTTTTATTTGTGCAGTTGGGCGGTGTGTAAAATTTATCGTCCCAACCAATATCAGTCAAATGGGTGTACAAATTGTCCAATTTGTTTATTCATATTTATTTTATATACACATTAAAAATTATATTTTTAACTATAAAATATTTATTCATTCCATCTCACAATCAATTTTTCACAACACATCAATCAAACAACTAAGTCATCCATGGTCTATGGACGACGGGTGTCGGGTGCTGCTAAGCACCGTCTGCATCCTAGTATATACTTCAAACTAAAAATTGAAATAAAAGTGAAAAGTTTTCACCTTAGGGTTCCACTCCGCCATGCTTTATTCGTCGATCTTAAATTTTACCCCTCGCACATATAATCTGAAAATCATATATTTTTTTTATATCAAATTAAAAGTTATTCCATAGTATGACTATTCTATATATCGTGTATATGTTCTGAAAACAATATTTTTAGCTTTCTAAAATATTTACACAATTTAACTATTTTAATGATAGTATACGTTCGATAAAAATCATATTTTTATTTTGATAAAAATCACATCTTTATGTTGATAAAAATCACACCTTTTATGTAGATAAAAATTATAACTTCGATGTATATAAAAATCAAATCTTTATTCTGCTACTTCATATTTAAAAATGGAATTTTTACTTCGCTTTCATGATAATAAAAATCTTACCTTTTCAAAAATAAAAATCATATATTTTTAAATATAAAAATCACATCTTTTTAAATATAAAAATCACATCTTTATCCTAATGTATAAAGTAAAAATCATATCTTTCTAATGCTACTACATATATAAAGAATATATTTTATTTCAAATCTATGCATATAAAAATCGTATTTTTATTTCGCTTCATACATATAAAAGATTGCATTTTTACACACTACATACTTATATAATAATCTTATTTTTTATATAAATTAAAAATCCTAACTTTATTTAACTATATATGTAAAAAAAAAAATTGATTTTTTTCTCTTAACAACAATGCTTTTTACTTAAATTAAACCAATTAAAATAAGTTAAAGTAAACACTTACAAGCTTCGGATAGGGAGGAAGAGGCTCGGAGGAGGAGGGCGTTCGCTGAGGTGGTGCAGTGGTCGTGGTCAGGCGGTGGAGGTGGCGGCTAGGCGGTGGGTGGTGGTTGGGGTCCACAGTGACGGGATTGGGGGAGGGCGTGGGGTTTTTAGGCATTTTGAATTGGAAAGGGTAGGCAAGAGGAGATCGGAGGAGGTGAGTGTCTTAGTGGAGGCGGCGCGCTGAGGGGGGGGGGGACTTGGACGTGGCGGCGGCGGTCTCGGAGGAGGCGGCGTCGGGCTTCAGCATCGCGACTCTCTCTTTTTTTTGAAAGAAATTGAACTGGGAAAGAGAAAGGTGGGAGGGGGTTTAGGGAATAAAAGGGGGGTTTTATTTAATTATTTTATTTTATTTTATATTTCAAATAGTAACTTTTTCCTTCGAAACCCGAATCGAACCCAATGACAGTCGTCCCTAGCGTATTACCCCCATTCCGAACACAATGGGATATATATCGTAGGCCAATTCGACCATTATGATCAGGTTTCGTTGAATTTAAAATACAAATCTTTATATATTCAATTTAAACACACATTTTAATTTACCAGGTCCACATATAGTCTCTAAAAATTCCCGAAAAATATTATCTTGCTTCTTGCTGACGATACGGTCCTAAAACAACTAATTTCGTCAAATTTGAAGACCGTTTGAAAAATGGTCATTTTCTGGTTGATCGAAATTGACTGAAACTGTTAGAACACGTTTTACTTTGCCACACTCACATATTGATTTAGAAAATTACGAATTTTGGAATCTAGCTATAACTTGACATCGCTGATACAACAAAAGTGGTTTCGTCGAAAACAGAGATCGTTTGCAAAATTTCCTTTTTTAAGGGCCAAAATTCCATAGCGACTATTCTGAATTTTCAATTGGGCATAACTTTTTATTCCCGCTATGAAATTTCAATTTTTCGGATTCCCTGGAAAGATATTCTCAAATAAATTCTAATATTTTTGGTTTCGCCCAAATCCGGTTTATTTTGAATCCTGTACATTCATTTGAAATTTGAAATCGAATTTTTCAAACTACCGCTCCATTTTCAATTCCTTTTATAATTAAAAATAAATATTTATATTCTAACGCCGATTCAAATAAATATATACATTCTAATTCTATTCAAAATAAATTTCTCGTCATTATTATTTAAAATAATTCATTTTAAATATTCAAAATTCATCAAAATTGCCAAAATAAATTTTTTAATTAGCTTGGATTTCCGGGTTGTTACAATCTCCCCCACTTAGAACTTTTCGTCCCCGAAAAGGAACGAAGCTGAAAGTTGTTTTACTAATCAACTCAACTTTCATTATTTTCATTACGGCTTAAGTTCTTCAACTTTACAATTTCTAAGAACTTTTCAAATTTTTCAAAAATTTGGCTAACACTCTAAATTTTCGAAAAATTTCGTCATAATCTACCCTGCACGGGAGCACCGGGAAAATCCAGAAATTGCCATACAGGCCTTTCCAATCCAAAAAGAAACAGCCAAGCAGCTAGCCATCGGCTCATAAAATCATCAAAACCCCCAAGAAATACAATAAACATGTAACCTATTTGTCGGGCAAACAATTTTATTCTTCTGCTCGAGCCTCCTTGCCATGACCTGTTCAATGTATATACATATACATGCATGCAAATGCGACTAATTTTCAATACAACTCACTATTTGGTTCAGTTTGGCTAAATGGTTCAAATTTTAGTTAATCAAACAACGCAATCAGCAGTCAATTAGTTGATTAGCTTTTCAAATTCATAACTTTGATACATAGTCCAAAAATCAGATTTTTGATGCCAGATCACAACAATAGACCCTATCTTGTTTTGGTTCTCACGCCATTCAATTGGAATCATATAGAAATCCCACTTTCGGCACTCGAACATGAATACTTATGACGACTAGTCAATCATCAGAATCATCTCCGGGCAACTAGAGTGTGATTCTATATCTATCCAGTATATTAAAACTTCGAATACACGTGGATCAGACGTATACACAAAATCTTTATATACTGGATTGTCCAAATTCAATATAAAATAAATAATCAAATACGAATAATTGATTTAAATTTTCAAAAAAATAATTATTTTCATTTATAATTTTAAAAACATCACTCTTCACACTCGTTCTAGGATAATACTGATCCCATCTCTAACGAGTCATTCTCATTGGATATTATTAATCCAATCTCTGATGAATTCTTTCGTATGGTTCTAATGTGTCTTGTTCTCGAGCTCTGTAAACCAAAGCTCTGATACCAAGCTGTTACGACCCGAACTTCCCCGTAAAGGAAAGCACGGATTGAGTTGAGAACAAGCCACATCCAAACACAAACAGAAGAACATTTCATTGCTTATTACAACAATTCCATCAGAATACAAGAATATACAGAGTATGAACAAATACTATACATCAGAAAAATATCAGAGATTTAAATTACATTACATAGCAGCGGAAAATAATACAAAACACAACTGAAGGAGACATATAGATACAAAGCTTTCCGGATATCATTCCAGCTGTAAACTAAGATCCTGTGAATATAAATCTGCAAAACCAAAACTAGTAGCCGCCTGTGGAATATAGGGACACCCAGAGTTTAGTTTAAAACAATAAACTCTAGGTCAGTCACGTGAATGGTGTAAGAACTAAAACAGTAATTAATCTTCATTTTAAAGTTCGGTAAATCAAGGGACCACGCCGTATGACACGGAACGGGTTTCCTCCCAAGAATATCAGTGCATAAAACAACAGCGCAATGCTAAATAAAGAACAATGAAGCTATTATAAGACCCAGGTCCCATCACATAATGCCGGAGGATAGGGTTTTACCTTATAATAGCCAAAGCATGCTTGATACGCTAAATTTCATGTTTTATTATTACTATAAGTGTATAGTGTCAAAACAATTTCAATCATAAGTATTAATCATAAATGGCATGGGTACCATATATCATGTCACCAATACTAGGCTCTACAATCAAAACCGCAAATGTCACGTATTGGAAGTTGGATTTCCATCTGTGAACCAAGGCAAGGGATCGTCCATACCGCTTCGAGACGCTCTTTCCCATGTCTCAGGAACAGAACGCATCGTCCCTTAGGAGCCACAGGGCTGGTCCACTCGATGTGGATTATAATGCCTGAACACTGTGTTTCCCCGCCCTATGGGGCGTCAATGTGTCCAATGACTCCATCGGTGCTGGATCGACCGATATATCCGAGGAGCCTCGCATTCCAACAACCACTTAAGTCAAACTCGTCAAGGCATGTAAAACCACAGATGACACTTCTAGCTAGAAGAAAACGCATGTCCTCCCTGGATCCTTCTCCCATTTCTGGTTCACACCGGGGTGTGAGGCTCGCGAATCAACGCTACACAAAGCGATGCCACATAGGCCACGCTTTGATCATCAACCACAAGACTTAGCTTTTCAACAAAAGCCTTGATCATTTGCATCTCAGCATGCCACACAGGAAAACCACTCCATGCAACCGATATCCATCAATCACACAGAATGATATCCAATGTCAGACACACAGTCCATTTACAAGTTCGTTCTGGGTCTGAACGAAAATGGAGGAACCTTATTCCTCGCATATCCATTGATCTCCAAATACGTCTGCACGATCACCAACTGGTTCCCTTCTCTTGGGTGTACGACCCAATCAAGATCATCGGTAATTATCCAAACGATGTGAAGACCTCCGGTCTTCGACCACCGTCTTCATCCTTGACACCTCGTCGAATCAGTTATTCAGAATGAGATAAACCCGGTCTTTCTGAATAACTCGCGTATATAATAAACAAGTGTTACACAAACACAACATATGCCTCATTCCAATTCAGAATATTCTTTTATTCAAATATTCTTATACTTTAGGAAAGGTTCCCATTAATTTCATCAAAGATAAATTCTTTAAATTTATTCTTTAATCTTCTTTTGAATATCAATTCAAACCAAATTATGGTTTATCCAAACTAGTCGGGATTAGCGAACCTTACCGAAGTAATCATTTGTTTTAATTTCCCAATCCTAACCTATTCGTCCCATGAAGTAAAACTGGTAATACTTCATATCTAACACCACGGTGTTATCAGTAAATTCAATTACCATTTCACGTTCAAATCTAATTAAAGATTTAACTATCGCCTGGAGCAAAACTGGTGATACTCCATTCTCGATCATTTCAATCTAATTAAAGATTCATTAAAACTCCACTTGGTTTTAATCTTCCCAAAAATCAATATTAATGATTGTTTAACTTGGGAAATCATATCCTGTCTTTAACTGGGTTAAAGAACCGATTTCATTTAAAACACGGTTCACTATAAACCCAAAATCACATTCCATTCCATCAGCCTTTAACCGTAAATTAGCAAGTGAACAATTCCCTAAGTATTAACCCTGAAGGCCGAAACTAACATCAAATCAATACCCAAGAAACCATTCAACTTAACTGATCTCCCGTTAGTTTCTGATTTTCTTAACTCCGTTGGTTCTAAGAACAGTATTATTAAACATACCGTTCACGACAACCCAAAATCACATTGAATTTACAATGGAATCTTCATGGAAAACAAATCGATATATATAATCGATATAAACTTCCATATCCGACCATTAATATAGATGGAATAACGACAATGCCTTTTAAATTCCAGATATAATTAGCAGTCTTCCTCCACAGAAATTCACTTCGATTATTACCAAATCGAATTCCATTCCATTTCAATTTATTTTGTTAAATTGGAAAACTTTACTTTGGAAAATCTCCTTTAAATCCTATCAAAAAGATTTATAAATTCCAATTCCCATTTCACTGTAAATCGGGTTAAAGAACGAATGTCGTTAAAACACAGTTCACGATTAACCCAAATCCCATTTGATATTAAATACAAGGCTTTGAATAGAAAATATATCGGCTTATATTCAATATCAAATTCTATGACCAACAAATATCGTATTAGAAATAACGATATAAATATATCTTTCAAATTTCCATAACAATATTCGTATAATCACGAAATCCAACATCGAAATATTCCAAAGATAATTACGATTCAAATCTATTCCAATTCAATTATTGGAAATTCTGGTTACTCTTAAAACCCTTTCAAATCCAATTTATTTATTTCAAAAATGAATGGATTATAATTCTAGTTCAAAACTAGTTTATTTCGATAAAAATCTATTTTTATCTTTTCATATGGAATTTTTCATCCCAATTCTTTCCAAATCATTTATTATGATTTTACACAAATTATTACTATTTTTAATAATTTTATCAAGGCCCGTACAGTCAATTTCCATCAATGGCCATCGAACTGCACTTACAGCGACCTTTTCCAAATTTGATTTGGACATAATTCCAAATCTAACCACTAGATTTCAAATCTCTAATATTGTTAGAAATATCTTTTCGATACGAACCCAACGGTTTTGGTTTTAGAAGAATTCGACGGTCGGATCTCCCGTAGTGTCCATTCGAAGTCAATGGTCGAAATTCGCGAACTGCCGCAGCGCGACGCATTCTATTCAGGCCATTATATATATAATATATATATTACGTCGATTTCCTTTCAAAATGTATTTTATAAATCGTTTTAAATTCGTTTTCAAAATGATTTCAACTTCATATTCAATTTCAGATCAAAATTGAATATTCCATATCATTAATATATAAATAATAATATTTTCAAAACGTTATATTTTGAAATCATTTCCTTTTCTATATTCATTATAAAAATGAATACAATCGATATAAATATCGTTCGCGTCAAAATTGCGCATTTCTAATCAACACGGCTTTATATATTTCAATAAATTCGTTATTCTATTCAACAAATGAATATTTTCTTCAACACATGAATATATATTTTATTCAAAACATGAATTTTATTTTATTCAACACATGAATATATTCTTTTATTCAACACATGAATTTTCATTTTATAATATTCTTTATTTTCCAAATTGGAATGTGGCCCAATCAATTACCATATAATGTTAATTATATGGATTCCCTGCAACACATGTATATAATGACAACGATAAATAATCAACCATCATCCAGAGTGTACCACACAACGGCATAAGCATTAAATATAATTAATTAACGCTTACACAGTCTGTCAACCAATCGGTTGACATACAATTAAATAATTGGGATTAGTGTATGCCAAATATCATCCCAACACCCGTGTGGGGTTTCAAATCAACAAACACAGATTTTTATTTGTGCAGTTGGGCGATGTGTAAAATTTATCGTCCCAATCAATATCAGTCAAATGGGTGTACATAAACAAATCGTCCGATTTTTTTATTCATATTTATTTTATATGCATGTTAAAAATTATTTTTAACTATAAAATATTTATTTATTCCATCTCACATCACACAATCAATTTTTCACAACATATCAATCAAATAACCAAGTCATCCATGGTTTGTGGACGATGGGTGTCGGGTGGTGCTAAGCACCGTCTGCATCCTAGTATATACTTCAAACTAGAAATTAAAATAAAAGTGAGAAGTTCTAACCTTGGGGTTCCACTCCGCCATGCTTTATTTGTCGATCTTAAATTTTACCCCTCGCCGACATAATCTGAAAATCATATTTTTTTTATATCAAATTAAAAGTTATTCCATAGTATGACTATTCTATATATAGCGTATATGTTCTGAAAACCATATTTTTAGCTTTCTAAAATATTTACACAGCTTAACTATTTTAATGATAGTATACGTTCGATAAAGATCATATTTTTATTTTGATAAAATTCACATCTTTATGTTGATAAAAATTACACCTTTTATGTTGATAAAAATTATAACTTCAATGTATATAAAAGTCGAATCTTTATTCCGCTACTTCATATATAAAAATCGAATTTTTACTTCGCTTTCATGATAATAAAAATCTTATCTTTTCAAAAATAAAAATCATATCTTTTTAAATATAAAAATCACATCTTTTTAAATATAAAAATCTCATCTTTATCCTAATGTATAAAGTAAAAATCATATCTTTCTAACGCTACTGCATATATAAAGAATATATTTTATTTCAAATCTATACATATAAAAATCGTATTTTTATACCGCTTCATACATATAAAAGATCACATTTTTACACGCTACGTACTTATATAAAAAACTTATTTTTATATAAATTAAAAATCCTAGCTTTATTTAACTATATATATATAAAAAAACCTGATCATTTTCTCTTAACAACAATGCTTTTTACTTATAAACCAATTAAAATAAATTAAAGTAAACACTTACAAGCTTCGGAGAGGGAGGAAGAGGCTCGGAGGAGGAGGGTGTTCGCTGAGGTGGCGTAGGGGTCGTGGTCAGGCGGAGGAGGTGGCGGCTGGTAGTGGTTGGGGGTCCACAGCGACGGGATTGGGGAAGGGCGTGGGGTTTTTTGGCGTTTTGAACCGGAAAGGGTAGGCAAGAGGAGATCGGAGGAGGGGAGTGTCTTGTTGGAGGCGGCGTGTTGAGGAAGGGGGGGCTTGGACGCGGCGGTCTCGGTGGAGGCAGCATCGGGCTTCAGCATCACGACTCTCTCTTTTTATTTTTTCTTCTAAAAGAAATCGAACTGGGAAAGATAAAGGTGGGATGGGGTTTAGTGAATAAAAGGGGGGTTATATTTAATTATTTTATTTTATATTTCAAAAAGTAACTTTTTCCTTCGAAACCCGAATCGAACCCAATGACTATCGTCCTTAGCGTATTACCCCCATTCCGAACACTATGGGATATGTATCGCAGGCCAATTCGACCATTATGATCAGTTTCCATTGAATTTAAAATATAGATCTTTATATACTCAATTTAAGCGCACATTTCAATTTACCGGAGCCACATATAGTCTCTAAAAATTCCCGAAATATATTTTCTATCTTTGTGCTGACGATACGGTCCTAACACAACTAATTTCGTCAAAGTTGAAGGCCGTTTGAAAAATGGCCATTTTCTGGTTGATCGAAATTGACTGAAATTGTTAGAACACGTTTTACTTCGCCACGCTCACATATTGATTCAGAAAATTACGAATTTTGGAATCTAGCAATAACTTGACATCGCGTATCCAACAAAAGCTGTTTCATCGAAAACAGAGGCCGTTTGCAAAATTTCCATTTTTAAGGGCTAAAATTCCATAGCGACTATTCTGAATTTTCAATTGGGCATAACTTTTTATTCCCGCTACGAAATTTCAATTTTTCGGATTCGTTGGAAAGATATTCTCAAATAGATTCTAATATTTTTGGTTTGGCCAAAATACGGTTTATTTTGAATCCTGTACGTTCATTTCAAATTTGAAATCGAATTTTTCAAACTATCGCGCCATTTTCAATTCCTTTTGTAATTAAAAATAAATATTTATATACTAACGGCGATTCAAATAAATATATACATTCTAATTCTATTCAAAATAAATCTCTCATCATTATTATTTAAAATAATTCATTTTAAATATTCAAAATTCATCAAAATTGCCAAAATAAAATTTTAAATTATCTCGGATTTCCGGGTTGTTACAGAATCTATTCTAAATTTTGAATCTCTAAAATCTCTTAAGCTATATAGTCTTCAGTATTGATTCCTATATACAAATCCTGCATATATATATATGTGTGTGTTTGTGTATATATATGTATATATATTCTAGATAAAGATGTTAGTATATATTTTATAATCAGTGATAATTTAAATAAGGTTGTTGTCATCAAAACTCCATTCTCCAACAGTCCCCCCTTTTTTATGATGGCAACCTTAGTTTACAAAAAATCATGCCTGTATATACCTGTTTGATGATGATCTTATTATACTCCCCCTGTCTGTAAGAATTCTATAAAACTATGCCTATATTTTATAATTTCTCCCCGTTTGGCATTATTAAAAAGAAATTCTAAAAGTACTCCCCCTAAATCCTAGAACTATCTAAATAATCCCCATACTAAAGTAATGTACTCCCCCTGAATCCTAATTCTATCTATAACTTATAAAATACTCCCCATAAATTTATGCCTATATAATATTCTAATTCTATATAACTTCCCTTATATCAATAACTCTTCCTTAATGAATAATTCTCTATAAATTTCTATAACTCCCCTAAATATATGACTATGCTTGTCTAATAGAATAAATAGAAGGATAATAAACTAAGCAAACCAATCAATTCAAACGAGCAAATTAATCCAAACAAGCAATTCAAACAAATAATTCAAATAAACAATTCAAGCAAACAAGCAATTCAAACAAATAATTCAAGCAAACAAGCAATTATCAATTCAAACAATCCATCTAAATAATTAAATTAACCAAAGTACTCTAGAACCTTCAATTAATCCTTAGAAACTCTAAAACTCCCCCTTAATTTAATACAAGACTAAACCTATCCTTAAGTTAAATAAAGTAGTTTAATCCAAACAATCAACCAAATTAAGTTTTGTTGTCATAAAACATTAAAAATTTCTTGTAACTTCTATTTATCCTAAAACCTATAAAGCTCCCACCAACTATAAATGCACAAGTATATTTCTAACAAACCTATCAACTATTAATGAAATTTAATCATGTCAAGTAATTCAATCAAGTTATTTAAACAAATCAAACAAACCAAATAAGTCAATCAATTCAATGAAGCCAATCAATTCAACGAAGCCAAACAAATCAATCAAGTTAATCAAGACAAAGTAAATATGTTATGTATTTAGTTAATAATCCTATATTTCTACTTAGATAAAAACTTTTCATACCATATACTTGTTATATGTGGAGTTAAAGTTAACATGTAATGTAGTGTGTTGGTTATAATGCAATATGTTGTATGCAAATTTACATGAAGTGATACATTGAACGAAATGCAGCTTGTGAATGATTTTAATTTGAGATGCACTGTAATGATATATGATACGAAATAAGATGTGTAATGATAGTATGTAGAATGATTGGGTGATGATATCTATTTTGGTAAAATATATTCAAAGTACTATCCAACTATTATGCATATATATTATAAATTATTTGGATCAAACAAAGATAATGTTAATTTTTAGACTTAGGTTGATTAAACTAATGAAAGTGGTTGAAAAATATTAAAGATAAGAGTTTAATTAAAAAAAATCATGATAAGTAGTAAAATATTCAAAGTAATTATGGAGTTAAATAATATTAGTAGGGTAAATATAGTAAGAATTGAAGATCTGTTTAGAGAGAATATAAAATCATATAAAGTAGACTAAAAACATATATTCATAATATTATACCAGTACGGAGGCACGCCCGATGGGCGTGTGCACAGATGCATTTGGCCAAACTAGTTGTTGAAGTGCAGAATAAGCATGTCATAAAGGTTTGTAAATGTACTGGTATCATGCACTGTAAAATAAGGTATAAAAAAGAGAAAGTAGTGTGCAGTATAAAAAACGCACAGGTTTATAAGCAGAAAAAAGAAATGCAGCGTCATTAAGTACATTGAAGTTCGGATGAGATACATCAGCAAATAAAGATACATGCAGTAAACGTGAACAATGTAGTTCTGAGCAGGTACAAATACTTATTATGCAGGAAAAACTGTCCGAAGGACAGAAGGTTGAAGCAAATAAAAACAAACAGGAAGGTAAAAAATGGATAGCAAAAGAAGCGTCAGTAGAAGCATTAGCGTGATCGTGAATGGCTTTCTAGCTCGGCAAAAACTCTATCAATTTCTGCAAGTTGCAGGTATTAGTAGATGCAGTTAGAATTTCGGTGTGGGAAATATTAAGAAGAAAAAAATAGGAGAATTATAAGAGTTTGAAAATTAACTGACCACTGCCGGATCATTCCAGTTAGTATCATCGTCCCAGTCAGCATTTGCAATGTGAAGAACATTGTTGGAAGTGCCAGCATCGTGAGTAATGGTGGTACCGTTATGTGTGTCAAGCTGACTGCAGTTGGGGTCCGAGTGTGCAGGTATTTCAGATGGTGTTTCATAGCTTGCAGAACTAAGTTGTTTTGTAATTCGGGAGCTCTTACGTGTCAGCTTTTTAGCAGGAGGCATAGCAGACTCCTTGCCTTTAGATGAACTTTTGGGCTGTGTGTGTAAGAGTAGTAGGTGAAAATTTCAAAGTTGGGAGAAAAAAAAAGTGAATGAAACAGGAAATGCAGAATGTTAGAGTAGAAAGAAAATGGTAGTACCTTTGTCATTAAATGAGTAGCAAAGTGTAACAATTAGGAATGAAATTGAAGTAGAGTAAGATAGGACAATAGTAGTGTAGGTGGGAGATATAAATAGCAGTACAACATTGAAGTGGTGTAGGTAAATGATAGGTGTAAGAAAGATGACAAAAGCAAAGGAGAAAAAAAAGGAGACCAGGAGGGAAGTGGTAATGAATTGGTAAATTGTGGAGGAAAGGTAGGATGAAAAGGTGGGAAAAAAAGGATAATTTGTGCGGGTTATGTGTGTGTCTGTGATCCGTGTAAAGGGGAAGGAGTATTTGTGAAATGAATAAAAAATACATGGAGTTGGAAATTGAAAATGTGGATGTGATGTGGTGAATCCAGGTATAGAGAACCGTTGTCGATTAAAATAAGCAGTAGTTAAAAAAATATGAAGAGTTTGTATGCGAAATAGTTCGTATTGAAGAAAGCTGGTAATAAAAAACATATGAAGAATATGTACAGCTAGATAATAATGCGTTAGAATCGGTAGAAATAATCAAAAAATAGAGAAGTGTTTAAAATATATTAGTAATGGTGAAATGCAGAAATGAAAAATAAGAACAGTTAATCTTACTTTCAAAATATTTGGAGGGTAAAGCAGCAAAATACATTGTGGTAAAATAAATGAAAATAGAATTGACATACAATTTTAAACTGGTGGAAGATTGTAAACAGTGTATATTTGGTGCACCAAGTGTAGTGAATTTGAGATATGACTAAAGATGAAGTTTGTGTGAAGGTAACGGAACGAAGTAATATGAATAGAATATGAAAAAACACTGTAAGATACATTTTTAAAAAATGGCGAAGACAAATGTAGTAATATGATAGGTGTGGAAGACAAATGTGTGTGCAGGTTGAAGTATTATATGAACATATTATATTATGTTAGGGTATATTATTTCATATATCGTTTTACTTTTATAGCACTTGGACAAAAATAAAATAAGCATAAATATAAAGAAATTGACATAAACAAAAAGTTAGATCAGTTTACCTTATCCCGACTGCAATTTTCTCGCACATGCATAATTTTCAGCCTTGTGACCTGAGATGGCAAGGTGGAATTAAACACCATAATTAGCAATACTCGATTCAAAAGCCAATAAATGATCATATTATGAGATCATGTAAATGCAATGAATTCAGAGTTCGTCCACTGAAATTTATAGGTCAACCATGTTAGATGTTACAAAATTAAATGTGCAAAGAACTATATGTTAGTAGCTGTCATTCTAACAGTTAGTAGTTTCATATGTAGCATATGAATTGCAGCAATAAAAACATTGTGGAAGTTTAACATCCTGCAGGTGTTATGAATGAGTTCGAGCAGCCTATCTCTGGTGTTTTTAATGCTGCGTCAGGTTGTATGTCTGTCGCTCCCGTTGTCGCTCCAAGATGGGCAATCTTCCCCGCTATTTACTATGCTATGGTGTGTACAGTGCGCGATCACCCTGATGCACTTTGCAAGATCCCCTACTCGTGCTTGTGCCTCTGCTCCAAATTTATCTGCTGCAGTGTACTTTTTTGGTCGCCTTTGTTCATGCCTCCCTTGGTTGGTAATGCTATCACGTTCTATCAATTCTCGCTCTCCCCAGACCACTCATGCCTACCCACCTCCACTCCCTCACCGACTTTACATTCTCTTGCCTCGTAGAGTCTCAAGTTGTTGCCCTTCCGTCAAACACTACCCTTCTCTATGCTAATGGTGTGCAGGTCATTCCGGCGCAAACACAAACACCACCATCAGATGTGGTTATAGTACTGCAGCACGAAAATCCATTAAACTTAATTTAAGTACCTAACAATATTTGGTCTAAAAATTGATATGAAAAGTATAGCATAGTTAGAGACAAGTCATTTCGAAAGATGAAATTTCATTGCAATGCTATAAAACAGTAAAATGAGGGGAGTGAACATATTTATGTAGCACACATAAAAGAGCTTTACACCAATCTCTAGTTTACATCCATATTTTAAAAAAAAAACTGGTATACAAAGAAATCCAGAAAGGCTATTATAGTAGGTACTAAAGAAAAGCATTCATATAAACAAATTGCTGGAGGAAGTATAAAATTTTAAACTATGTATACCCTGTGGCTATTTCCTTAGGTTTAAAGATTCACAACACTGGATATATTACCTTGCATATCTAACACTGACCGAATAAATGGGGGAGATGGAGTTTGAAGCCATAAACGTATAAGCATGCAAAAATGAAAATTGGGATATAATGTAAATACAGTTCAAGAAAATATATGATATAACCTGATATATATTTATTTGTAAGTGTCACCGCATATATGGATAATTGTGTGGTACTAATAAGCTATCTATGATAATTAGAGAATGCGAGTTAGTACTCGTAATTGTTCGGACCGTTGCTGAAAATTAACATTGATGTTCAAATTTCAGTAGAAAATGACTAAAATTTAAATTTGAGTTAATGTAAATTTGTTATCATCTTCAATTAAGTGGTGAAATTATGTTAGTTTTGTTTGATAAGGCATCTTGATGGCATTCAATAGAGATTTCAGTTAAAAAAATATATTATATCGAACAATAAGTATGAAATTAGTAGACTCAGCTTGTTGAAAGTATTGTAAATTGTAATCCTAATATGAGTGAATTTGTTGGAAAGATAGAGGAAAGGAAGTAGGATTGGGCTTAACTCTTGTCTGCACGTGGAAGTTAACATATATTCTGCTAACGTGTCAAACCGAATAACTATTGGATTTATAACATCATTAGATCATAGTCATTCTTTGTCTTTTGTACAACGTGATTAAATCATGGTCATTCTTTTTTTTTACTTTGTCCCAATCAACAAAGATGCACTGTATTATAAAGATATCAAATTTTACATGCATGCAAAATGTCCGTAAAGCCAAACATTCGTGAAGTTCCATATGCATATATGGAACCTGAAACAGTTAGTG
This sequence comes from Allium sativum, assembly GCA_030737875.1. Lineage (NCBI taxonomy): Eukaryota > Viridiplantae > Streptophyta > Magnoliopsida > Asparagales > Amaryllidaceae > Allium > Allium sativum. The sequence continues at coordinate 784,019,319 of CM060916.1, read as the reverse complement.
AATTTGGAAATGAGATACAGTACATATGGAACCTGAAACTATGATGGTTAAGGATAAAAATGCTTATATACCGTTTAATTATTTGGTAAGAATCCATTATCATAAGATTATCATAAGATAAAAACCTCAAGCATGTAAACATAAAAGGACAAAACATTAAGCAATCAATTTTTTTGAGAAGATTTTCTTTTTCTTTTTTGCATAGATATTAATTTAATTGGGAAATAAATTAAGATTTGTAATTACAAATTAGCATAAACTTTAAGTAAATGCAGCCATCTTTGAAAGGAAATAATCAAAATTGGAAGTAAATTAAATGAGTATGTAGTTATGTATGGATAGAATAATAGTATTATGAAAATAAGCGTTAGGGTACATCCATTTTATAAGTATGATGCACATAATTGGAAATGGGAATATCTAGTTGATATGGACTGTGGAAAACAAATAGTGAGTGATATAAAGGGAAATTAATGAAAATGGAAATGATGAATATTTACCATAGTTGCTTACTTTATGCAGCATACATGACAAAAATTTACCAAAAGTTAATGCCGATATCATTTTGTAAACCATATATACAGTTAGTTTGTGACAACTTTAAAGGTATGTACCATTTGATGCAATGACCATACTCGAGGGAGTCCGAAATCAGGACAATTTAAGGGATATGATGCAATCCTGGGATTTATTTGCGAGTTTATTCTCCATAATGCAGAAAACCAAGTCACTTAACCATTACTCATATATAATTAAAAAACTAAATATCATATACCTATTCCAAACAGTGCAACGATAATATAAATGAACTCACATTTTTAGTATATGCTGATGTTGAAAAGGCTTTAACTCTATCAAATGGAACCCGCATTTCATCCTCAGCTTGTTTTTTTTCTGTACTAAAATGCAAAGTGAATTCGTAAGTGATGTATGTTTTCAATCTTTTGACTTGAAAAATAAAAGATATTGTGGATTACAGATTACCTTTCATGTCTTTCCTTCGTTTTGAACTGACAGACAATCTATTTCTCAATAGCTATCGATTTAAGAAGTATTCACTCTTTGCTTGTAGTTGACATAAAATATAACACAAACAAAATAAGATACTATCATTCATGTGAATTATATCGTAGTGAAGCTGTAAATTTGGTGGAAAACTGAGGACAACCTGAACAGAAATCTGTATATGTGTTCGACCCGAGGTGCTCTTCGTTGAAGCAGAAAGAGCAAGCTGATAGATGCACAAATTCACAGTCGGAAAGTTCATCACACGCAATGCACAATTTAATCTTATCTGAATCCAAAGGTAATGTCAATCAATTAAAAGTATATGACCAATTACCAAAAAGCTACATTATCAGTATAACTAAAAAAATTAAAACAACCAAGATGAAAAAAAATGTAGTATGCATATCAGAAAAGATAATAAAGTAACCCATACAGTCATAAACTACGAACAAAAGTAGACTGATATGGTAGTATTAAGTGAGTGAATAAAATTAATAATCGTGTAAATGAAATTAAAAAAAATGTCCGAACACATAAATTTTCCACAAATTCAACCGGATTGATATAAAAAGCATATCAATAGCTGTGCTGTATCAAAATTTGTTGTAAATGTCAGAAAGTTCATCAGACACATTCATCAACAGTTTACATTTGTATAAGGTAGATAAAATACAAAAATAAGCACAGTAAGACGTTAACAAACCTATAACGTCAAGTGTCCGGTAATTAGAATGTCAGATCTGAAGAACGAAGCATCTATTCTGGTGGTAAAGCGTGACCTATAACAGTTACAACGAATTAGTAATAAGAAATAGCAAGGAGTTTGGAAGTATAAAACAATTTTACCTCAGATGTCGTCGTGGAGGAGGAAATATGGAGTCGTGTACTGCCAGATCTGAAGAGTATTTCGGTGGTAAAGCGTACACAATTTAACCGCTGATGTCGTTGTTGATGTGGAACACGGTTCATCGACTGGCAGATGTGAGGAGGAGCGGCAGATGTGAGGAAAAGCGGCAATTGAACGGGATGTGGAAAACAACAGTGTGTTACAGACCTGGATAGAAAAATGTGCATCCTTAGGGTTGATTTCATTTTTGTTTTTTTTAATATCTGGACATTCAGATCGTACCAAATGTGTTACAGCAGTGTGTGTTTGAACAGCCTGAGGAACATTTAGCACGCTTAGAAAAGTGAATGAAGTAAAGTTGGAGTAATGTTTTGAAGAGAAATTGGATATGTAACATACCTACCAATGTAAAAAGTGAGATAAGGCGACATTAGGATGGGAAGAAAGCCAACGACAGCTGCAAAACTGGATTAAGGGGAATAAAATAAAATATGGCAGTAAAAATGGTAGTGTAGTAAAATTGAAAAAATAACCTGATTCCCATGACAATGCAGGGGTGTATAGACATGTGCTCCAGGTTGTAGGTTACGTGGCATATAACGGGGTCATGCATGTCCAATAGTTAACATGAAGTGGAAAAGAATTAAAAAATTTGTAAGAGTAGTAGGAGATATAAGTGGTAAATGAAAATGTGCAGGTGAAAGTGAGTAAAATATATAAATTACCCGTAGTGATGTGAAATAAAACATTTTCTCTCCTCCTTTTCCGGGCTTGAGACCGGCATCAAATATTGAGACAGTTGATGGCGGAGTTAAAAGTGTGTTTTTTTTGGGACTTTAATTTACGTTGAAATTTTTTGTTTAAGTAGTTTGTGGGGTAAATCATTGCAAAAAAAGAAACAGTGGGATACTTATTATTGTCTGACCGAGTAATGGACGTAATTTGAATAGGACATGTAAATTGTTTAGGTGTTGATACAGTAGGTAAGGACAGGTCAGTTAATGTGTGTAGCACATTCTACTAAAACATCGTTGTAAACAACATTTCTAGTATGCGTACCGGTTTTCCGTTCTATTGTTCCGTTTTGTACCAAAATTCTTGTTGTATGACGTCCAACTCCTCTAGATAAAGCAACGTATAATTGACCATGGCTGAAAACATGTAGAGGTAGATATATGCCGACGTTTGGAATGGTTTGTCCTTGTGATTTGTTAATTGTTAAAGCAAAAGCTAGTTTAACAGGAAATTGTTTTCTAGTTAAAACAAACGGCATAGAAACATTTTCTGATGGTTTCAATGGGATGCAAGGAATAAAAACTCGTGTACCACGGAAATGACCAACAGCAATTTCTGCATCAATAAGATTTCTATGGAAAACACGACAAATTAACCTAATGCCATTACATAAACCAATTTTGGGGTCAATATTCCTAAGTAGCATTATGGGAGATCCAATTTTAAGAGTGAGCTTATGCGGAGGTAAACCTCCGGGCGAAAGTGAGTTGAGGAATTCATGTTGATACAAATGCCATGTATCATCCTCAACAGAATCAAATGAGTAATAAGTATATTCAGCACCCGTGAACATGTTTATAACAGTATTGTTGATGATGTCGACGGTATCATTAGTTGGGGCCAAAATGGCTCTATTCATAACATAATCAGCAGCATATAAACATTCATTAAGTGCTGGAAATACATGATCTATCAAAGTAAAAATAGAGTTTGGACCACTCCAAGAGATAGTAATATCGTCCGGGAGTTTGATCATGTCTTCTTGCACGTATGGTTCGTCACCATTTCCAATACGTAGTAGAAAGTCAGCATATGTAGGATCATTAATAGCACGCATATTTTGGGTTAAGTGAAAAACAGTAACATATGACCACAAATATGATCTAATTATACACACGTCAACAGTTTGGGCCCTAGTACCATTTGACACGATAGGCAGAACTTGACGGAAATCACCGCCTAAAATAACTACTTTTCCCCCAAAAGGTATGTCAATATTAGTTAAATCTCGTAATGTTTTATCTAAAGCCTCAAAAGCGTGACGATGAGCCATTGTTGCTTCATCCCATAAAATTACCCTTGTTTCAATTAGTAGTTTTGCAAGATCACTTTGTTTGGGAATGCGGCAGGTGGATGAGGAATCAAGTGCAATAGGGATTTTAAATCGAGAATGGGCAGTTCTACCCCCGGGTAATGCTATTGTAGCAATTCCTGATGTGGCAACTGCGAGTGAAATATGGCCTTTACTACGTGAGTGCGCTAAAATAGCGCGGTATACATATGTTTTTCCTGTTCCACCTGGACCGTCGATGAAAAAAACAGAAAATTTATTTTCATAAATTGACTTCATGACAGCATCAAATGCTGTTCGCTATTGTAAATTTAAGGAATGAATTGAATCAATGTCATCTCGGGGTATGTTTACAGACTTTTCAGACAAAATAAGAGTTGACATATTGCGATTATTGTGTAATGTAACATTAGTAAGAGGGAAATCAAAGTCAGAAAGCGTTTTGTTGTATTGTCGGAGTAAATTGTCGAGGTCTGACAGGCAAAGTTCAATGAAAAATGTGGTGTCATTAACAGAATATTTTTGCTGATAATCTTCTATCACGTATGCATAAAACTGTTCCCAAATTTGGCGGACATTAATTGGTTTGCAATATACTAAAATCGTAATGAACAGCCTTCGTAGGGCAGCAGGCATAAGTGTATTAGAAGCAGCTCGTAAGCAATCATAAATAGCATCATCATTTTCCAATAAACCTCTATGTTCAGCTGCTTCTTTAAATGTGTCATACTGTTGACCATCGACGGTAAGCAAGTCATTAAATGATAAGGGTCCTCTAACATGAGTTAGCAGTAACCTCAAAAAATAACGTTCACCCTCAATAGGGGAAACGGTATAAATTCTGCCTAATACTCTAAGGTTATTTCGTCTATGAATCCACAACTTATGTTTTTTTCCCACCAATACTTCTCTGGGAACTAATGATAAAAGTATTGTCTTGCCTCTTCATCGTTTACATTAGTGCTGAAAAATTCAGTAAGCATAGTTTTAGTTCTATTATCGTCAGTCAACACGTCACTCAGCTGTTTGGAAGAAGAAAAATGTAGTTGTTGTTGGTTTGGAAGATGGATTTGTAGACCAATAACAGACGGTGTAATGTTATTAAGTGAAAATTTAAATATTCTCCACAAAGCCTCTAGTGCACAAATCCATCTAGCATTAGCATAATTAGAAATTTCATCGTCATTGGTTGACGCAGAAACCCCAACTGAAACGCGGTCAGATCCCTTATAAACGTACTTATAAAGATATTTTACAGATTTTATACTTGAACAAATTTCAACATTTATATGGCAGTCATATTTAATTAGTAAATAAGGGTTGTATGGCACTACCCAACGATTGTCAATTGTGGGTCCCGTTGTTTGAGTCAGTGTTATGTTATCACGTCGTCTATATATTGCATATGAGTCGTTTCCTTGTAAAGTAACGGGAGCAAATTGTTTGGGGAAGTCTCTCTTACATTCACCATTTTTCATGCAAGTGGCATTAGGATTAAAACGACCACATGGATGATGAATCATGTGTTTGAGTACAGCTATATGTAAATCAGGTTCTAAATTATTACATGGTATTTCAGCTCTAACCACGGCATCGTACTCATCAGGAGAATTTATTTTATTGTTGTCAGCTAGAATGAGTAACATGTGCGCATGCGGCAAACCTCTTTTTTGAAATTCAATGACATGTACATGCGCAATAACTTTTCCTAAAACGCCGTTGTCAAACAAATCAGTTTTTAATTGGGTTAATTTTGCTCGAAAAATTCTACGTGTTAAGTCTGGTCTGTCTTGCGGTTGTTGGCCGGGAAGTAGTTCTGCAGTAATCTCAGGCCATTTCGTGTTACATGTAATAGTAATAAAAAAATCAGGTTTTCCATACCTTTGAACTACTGCCATTGCATCCTGGTACCGGTGGTGCATATCTCGAGGACTGCCCATATGAGACGCAGGTAGAATTTTTTTTACACCAACATTGGCTGAAATAGTGGAATGTGTAAGTAAGAAAATTCAGCATTTAAGATGAAAAGTAATAAAATTGATATTTGAAATAGGAAAGTAGGTAACAAACCTGCTAAAGTTTCTCCTGCAGTCAACGCGTCGTGCAAACCCTGGTATAACTCAGCCCTGATTGTTTCTTGATTGTTACGAAGAAATCTAAGTCTTTGGGTTTCAATTTTGATGAACATATCAACAGCATATTGCTGAAAAAGACGTCCACCGAGTAGGAGAAGTGATGTCTCTCCTGGTCGAATCTGTAAAAAGAAGTTAGATGCATTAATTAAAAATAAAGCAGAGTACAGCAAAGGAGAACGGTGTGCAATGTAAGTCGATATGGACATGGTGGTAACGGTATGAAGTAAAAGCATGCAGAAAAAAACATAGTTAGGTACCTGTATAAAGTTCGAGTAGTAGGATGCACAGCTAAGTTGGCTGTCCCCGTTATCATGAATGTTCAAATTCCAACCATGTTCTCCATACGGTAGCAATAGTGGATACTGAAATGGATCGTAAAATCCAGCCGTATCAGGAACGCGCTGGAAGTTTCCACTATTTGTTTGAACAATTATGTCTCTACCGTGCAAGTCATCGGATTCGTCACCAACGATTATGCCAGCAACTTGTGATTTCTTTGATTTTTATTCTGCAATTGTGAACATCGGAACGCTGTCCCAACTGACGTAGGACGGATACAAATGGGTTAATTGAATCCAATACTTCCTTTATAATCAGCAGTATATCAGGTCTCAAATTTGGAGTATCCAAATGTCGATTTTCGGTCTCATGCTCTGTGTCGTAAATGTAAAGTTGTAAATACCGAGGTCGGTTACCATCAGCAGGTAGAACACTGCCTATACGGTGGTAAATAGTCCCCTGAGCACGATACGAATAATCGCCACTTGTTGCATTTGCCAAATCTTGGTCAATATTTGCACCCATTGAGGTAAAAGCAAAAGCATTGTTATACGACCTGATATTACTTCTGAAGTGGTTGCCTATTTCAGATTGATCAACAAATAGATCGAGTAGTTGTTGTGGAGCGGGAGGACGGAAAATATGAAATTTACCATTTGAACAGCAGGTTTGGGTATTTTCCTGATCAAATCTTTTTGCAGAGCAAAATGGGCAGAAACTTGGTGGTGGAAGCATATGCCTACGATGTCTAATGTTTGCTACAAAATTTATTGCAGATTTATGAGAACTGGTAAATGTAGGAAGAACCTGAGCATTGTTATTTTGGACTGATTGTGTATTTTGCTCAGCAGCTAATGCTTGAAGTCGTTGCGAACGGCGACGATCTCGGCGGCTTGCCAACTGGGTTTCATGTTGTTCAGTTGACATCCTAGCACGTCGAGCTCGTTGAGCCAGACGGCGATTTTCGCGCTGCTGAGCATCCATATAGTTATAGAAGACGGGAGTGAAAAAGGTGAAGGTGAATAAGCTCGAACGATTAAGTGTGAAGCAGAAATGGATGAATGATAAAAGTAGATGAGCAGAAAGAAATATGGAAGATGAGAAGAGGTAGTACGTAAGTTAGTAGTGGTAACAAAGTAAAAAAAATCAGCATATAAGGAGGAGGAAAAGGGGGAGTGGTAGGAAATATTTGAATAAGTCATGTAGGAGTTGGTAAATAGGAATGAAGCGATAATAGGTCAAAGATTAATTCGAAAAGATCAGGGAAAGAAAATAGGGATAAAGGTAGGGAATAAGTAACTTATACAAACTTGTGAATATATTTCTACTTCTGATTTATAAAATAAAAATATATTTTATAATACCATTTCTTTTATTTCGTATAGAAAGCACACAGTATGGACATCACAAAATATTAAATGTACAAATTATACTTCAACATGAAGCATGTACATGGAAAAAAGAAATTGACTATGTAGGAGGAAGAGGTTGAAATGGAGGTAATTTTGTTAATATACCAACGGGAGTTGTTGTAGGTAAACAGTAGTAATTTTGGTGCAGAATTTTTTTTTACATTAATAGGTTGTCAACAAAACATGAAGTTAAATAATTGGAAACGTGTGGGAATAAATGGAGACATATCTAAATTGAAATTTGATTAATTTAAAAGATAACCACATTTTGTACAACCGAGCAAAACTCGAAAATTAATGTTTAATAATAAAATTAAACGTGATTCAGTTGTTTAAAATGTATAAGTGAAACATAGCAAATAATAAAAGCATAATTTATCAGGTAGAAAGTACGATGTCTACAGTCAAAGATTGTGCAGTAATCCACATTTTCAATATGAATGCACGACAAATATAGGAAATGGTAAATTATCCAGTTAACAAATAGTAAACATCATATTTACACTGCAGTTGTATAGGTACCCAATTAAAACAAAGTTGATGTGTGTTTTGTCGTTTTTGCTAACATAGAGTAATTTCAGCGTACTACTTACTTAACAGCATTTGTAAATGTGGCCAAAACCGTATTTACACAATCCAACATATTTCATTACTGAAATCTGTTGTACTGCGTAAGTACAGATACGCACAGTATACATGCACTGGTACATAATTAGTACGCTGAAATTACTGTGTGTTAGTAAAAACGACGAAAAACACATGACAAACGGACAGTTCAGAGCTTGTGCCTAATTTTCAGCTCCTGTTTTCAATTCTTCCCTAAATTTCTAACAATTAGGCTTAATTTTAACAGGTAGGAATATGTGTAGAACAAAAATAAAACTAAAGATGACTATTTGCTATTTAAATAGCATTTTGACATCAGACCTCAATTTACCATTTTTATTATTTTGAAATGCATAATCACGCAGTTCTGAAATTCAACCCATTTCTAAGAAAAAATAGTCACTAAAACTTGGTATAACATAAGAAATAGGACCTAAGTATTTTTTTTTTTGCTTAGTACAATAATCTGTAATATCAAAGTGTCCAAACCTTATTTGTTTGCGTACGCAAATTTTTGTAATAAAGTATAAACTATATTACAGTCGGAATTGTAAACAAAAACATTTAGTAAAAAATAAATGGCAGTTCTCAGGTTTAGTGTGTATAACAGCAACAATTTTCAGGTGCAGTATGTGTAACAACAATTTTCAGGTTCAATGTGTAAAAGCAACAGTGTGAAAGTGAAGATAAAGTAAAGCGCTTTGAATAAAACCTGTAAACAAAGACCTTTGCTAATATATGGCTAACACCTTTTATGTTGTGTTAGCATCGTAGTGATGAATTAATGATATACGGGTAACAAATGTAGACGCTAATAATAAGTAAATAACAGCAGCAAATGCTTTATCCTTCCCAATATCATGTGTCAATACATCTTTTCTAATATATCAATTGCCAATGCGCCATTTTATTTTATTTTTTATACTTGTAAGCTATCGCAGGCTCTTCGTAATAATAAATAGAAATCAGACTTTAAAAGCTATAATCATTTGTTTTAAAAAGCCAAACATACTGTGTCATAATTTTGAACTTAAAACATTTTTCGCAATATACACATACCTGAAACACAACCATACTGCCCAAAAATATTGCTTGGTCAAAACTTATTTTGCTTGGTCAAAAAGAAAAGCTACCTAATTCCATGTCAAAGCTCTCCATGCTTTAGTAATCAGCTTGAGTAGATCTGGGTAAATTATAATCAGATGTACATGAAGAATGAAACTGGGTAAATTATAATGTTAAAACAATTAATTGAACATTAGGTTTCTTTGAATATACTGTTATTACGTAGACAAATGAATACCTGAGTAGATCTGGACGAAACAACCGGCATTACAGTTGAAGCAATGACAGATCTGACGGTTAAGAGGCAGAATCTACAAATTTTGGAATAAGTCGTAAGAAACAGGTCGTAACAGGTAAGAAGTACACAAATCTTGCTGTTTAAGATTACCTTTCAACCGACATAGGTGTATCAAGTTAAAAATTGTATACCTGAGTAGATCTGGACGATACAACCGGAAATAGACTTGTAGCAGTGGCAGATGTCACCGTTAGTAGGCGAAATCTATAAATTTTGGTACTGAGTTGTTGGAAATAGGAAGAAGCAGGTAATAAGTACAAAAATATAGTTGTTATCACATCGATTACCTGCTAATTTGCTAATCGAACGACGTAATCTGAACGGCGCGACGTGGTTGGACATATTTGCCATAACGGAAATCAATTTTAGGTGTGTGTGGAGGTGGAGCTGTAGGAGAAGGCGGTACGTAGTTGTAAGAAAGTAGATCGAGAAAAGATTTCCGAATTAATCGGGTACGGTTGACGAACTGGGAAGACATAGATGGGAACTCAGAAGAAACGGAGATAAGTGGGTGCGAAATGCATGGAAGAAAAGAAATCGTGTGGAGACGGTTGACTGCGTTGATCGTGGTGGAAAAGAGATAATAAATGGGAAGGCAGATGACCGAAATAGCCTTCAAACCCTATTTTTTTCCTGACGTTAAATTGTAGAAGGTTAAGGGGGTATTCCAGGAAGTGAATAAAAGCTTCACCATCCTTAAATGATTTCCTTTATTAGTAGAGATAAAGACTAGTTTTGAAAAGAACTTAAAATTTATTATGAGATATACAATAATCTTCTTGATATAAATTAATTTTAAATTCAAACTTTTAGAAATCCAAACATATTTATTTGCTTAAAAAACCATTTATACTTTAGAAGGAAACATTATAAAGTAATCCATAAAACTTCTTATTTTTAACTACTTAAAAAAATCATGTATATATATATATATATATTTCTTTTAAGTTAAACATACATGTTTTATAAATCTTAATAGGAAGTCAAAATAAGTATTGAGTTACAAATAGTATTTGTGATAATGTAACCCAAAATTGTTATGAAATCATAAGAATAATGCATAAGTTGAACTATGCATGTTTAAACTATATAAAAGATGAATAAATTTATATTTTATAACAATATCAAAAAGTTTATATTAACTCTGTATATCATATGAACATGTTTATATAATTTTATTAATTTATATATTTTAATATATATATTTTGAAATGAGACATAAGAAAATAAGTATACAGATAAATTTAATAATTACGATGTTAACTGGCATTTTCTAATTGAAAAAGATGGAGGGAATTTTGAAAGTTTAAATTTTTGAGATAAAAAATTTGAATTTCATTCTATAGTCTGATATGTTAACATATATATATATATATATATATATATTGACATATATGTATTATTTCAAAGAGAATATGGTTTTGTGACTATGGTTTTAAAATATCGATTTATATTTCAGGTTTAACTATTTCCTGACATAATTCTAATCCTAACAAACATCCAAAATTTATTTTATTATTATATTAATTTTATTATAATTATTTTTGAATTTTAAATTTCAAAATTGAATTTTAAAGTTTAAATTTTAAATTTAAAACAAAGCAAAGTAAGCAAAACATCAATTCAACCAAAAATTAATTAAGGCGTACCCAGTTTTTAGATCCATTTCTTTGATATTCTCTAAATTCTGAATTGATCTTATGGAACTTGATGATGAGATCTGCTCTACTGCAACAGGCTCATTTTTTTTATCAGGATAGTGTATTCATTTGCTGAATTTGAATACCGTATGAGAAAGATATTGAAGATTTAGTAATTCAACCAACTTGGTGCCAAAAATTGAATTTGAGTTTTGAATTTTGAATGAATGAACACTTCAACTACTATATAAAGGCCAAAAAGTCATGTCTCTCCATAACTACTCCTCCTCTTCTCCTTCCTCTCATTTTTCACTTTTAATCAAACTTTCAGGAGGCATGTGGACGAAATCAGCGGAAAATCAAAGAGAAATTCAAGGACTATGATCTATTGAGAGTTTGGGGTTGAATTCATATGGTATTGGGGTGCAGCAAGTCGAAACAGTAAGAGATATGCATAAAATTCCGTAACAGTTTTTAGTTTTGAGTCGCCAACTTCAAACTGCCATATCTCACTCAATTTTGATCGGAATTTTACGATCTACCCATCAAATAGACCGCGAGAACGAGAACTACAATCTGGAAAAGGATTTAGGAAAACATAGCCAAACTTGTGAATGCAATTTGAAGGTCTTTGTCGACAGTTTTGGTTCCCTTTTCTCTTTATTCACCAAAACTTCATTTGATCGTTACTTGATCAATTCTAGACGGAATCTCATGAAATCAGCGTCATTATGAAGCAAATGAAGAGAAGTACAGCATGAAGATAAGTTGTAGATGTAAATCAAAAGTTGTAAATTGATTTGGTACTCATTTCTTTTCTAATTTACATTATATATATATTCAATTCTTCTTGATGTCTCTTCACTAACCGCCGTAACTCTTTTCCTCTTTTTGATTTCTTTTCAGAGTTTGAATTTTCAATAGCCACCATTTTGGAATTTGAATTACCAACAACCACGACACCCATCTTTTCAGAATTTGAATATCCAATAGCCATATAGCACATCTTTTCCTGTAAAACAACACAACTTTTCAAATAATCAAATAACTTTTCAAATAATTCGAATGTCTTTTAAAATATTCAAATGACTTTTCTAATAATCAAATGACTTTTCAAATAATCAAATGACTTTTCAAAATAACTAACTGCAATAATATCATGAAGGTTTTGTAACATATTCATAGATCAAAAATTTCAAAATTTAATAACATTTCAAATTTTAAAATTTCAAATTACAAAAATCAAATCATAGTAACTTGATTTTTCAATAAAATTGAATGCAAACTCATCTAATTCTTGATGAGATACATGAATTAAAACTAGTGTTAAAAAATTTCCATTTTCCATTTTCAAAAATCAGATTATGAACTTTTTGAAAGACCTTGCTCTGATGCCAATTGTTAGGGACTGCGAAATGGATCATTCAGGCAAAGCAAGCACTATAGGGGGATGAATAGTGTTTGTAAGAATTTAAACAAAAATAAAAACTAGAGAGAACTATGGGATGAATCAAACACTACAAACATAAACACAGACACAGATTCAAACATAGAAGAAAAATAAACAAAAACAAAAAATGCAGAAAAGGAAAGAACACACAATAACACCTATTTCCTTGATTTCACGACTCACAAGGACACACCGATTCCTCTTTGACTCACAATATGGTTTATTCAACCCATCCAATTAGAAAACATCCCTATAACTCTTCAATAGCACTTGATTCAGAGAGTAGAGAGTGTAGAAAGAAAATTTTTGATCAATTTAGAAGTGAATTTGGCAGAGTATAAGTGTAAAAACAGTAAAAATGATTAAGAATAATGGTAGGATGAAAGAGGATGGAGATGAAGAAGAAAAGATGTTAGAAAATTCGGTTTTAACCTCTTTTTATAGGTATGAAGGGTTGCAACGGTTCTGTAGCGTTTCAAATAGTGAAAAGACACTTCCCTTCAAATTTAGAAAAATAGCTGTTATATGTCGACATACATATTTTGCTATGTCAACATAGACATGTGTAAATTTTATTTTCAAAGCATTTTTCAAGTATTTTGATATATAATTAACTCTGGAAATTCTTGAATAAAATTCTAATGTTGTAAATCAATATTATATGATAGAAAAACATATGAGAATATATTTTTAAACTATATAAATATATTTATAAAATTATAAGGTTTTAGACTATATAAAGTATAAATAAAATATATATTTAAAACTTAAGTTTGAAATTCAAATAATGAAAATAGAATTAAATAGAAAAACAAATTAAATAAGACTGAGGATAAAAAGAAAAACAAAAATAGAGAGGGATGAGGATACAATTGAAAATCAAAATTTGAATTTGAATTTGAACCTGAAGTGCTATTTGGAGTCTTAAAAATCTAGATTCTACAAATATATTAATCTTTAACTCTTGAAATCTTGATTACTCATGAGTCTTGAATCTATTCTGAATTTTGAATCTCTAAAAGCTCTTAAACTACACAGTCTTCAGTATTAATTCCTGTATACAAATCCTGCATATGTGTGTATATATATATATTCTAGATAAAGATGTTTGTATATATTTTATAATCAATGATAATTGAAATAAGGTTATTGTCATCAAAACTCCATTCTCCAACAAATCCAACTGGATTCCTAAGACATTGTTTGTTATTTATTTTCGTTGTGTTTATATATGAACAGTTTAACCCCAATGACTTAAAAACCTATTTGGATGTTAAACATTGAATTGAAATTCAACGTTGTGATGTTCTTAATCAATAGACAATATTGATGAAGTGGGTGTTAGCAAATGCTAAAAACCATGTTTTTAAAGCGTTAATTCGCCATCAGGAGAATCGATGTATTTGAAGTTATAAAATTATTTTTATAATTGAAACGAAGTTTTAAATTATATTTTATAATAAAATGGAAGTTTTATAAACAAATCGATATATATATATATAAGTATGTTTTTACAAAAGTAGTTATAAAATGCTATGTATATCAATTTTGATGATTTAATAATTTTATAAGCAAGTAAGTCAAATCCTGACCGAAAGGATAATAATTTGGTGTGATTGTTTTATAAAACGATTAAGCGATATTATCGGAATAATTCTATTAATCTAATGGAAAGAAGTAACTGAAACTAGTTAACAAGTTTACTAATTGTTTCAAGTTGACTAGGTCAACAAATTTTTGAAAGTGGTTATTAGACTAAATTGTTTTCAATTAATCTAATAAAATAGTTTAACAAATTAGTTGTTTAATTTAATAAGATTTCTTAAATGTAATTCACTTTTTAAGTTAACAATGTTTAAAAATGATTATCAATTGATAATAATAAATGAAGTAATATTGTTAAATAATTTCATTTAGTGATTAACTAACCTATTTTAGTTAATTATGGTGTAAACTACTTTCACTTCAATAAATGATGAAGTTTAGTGTTATTTTATTTAATAATAATTAAAGTGATTACTTTATGAATAAAATTCGTTAAGAAGATAATCATGTTCAAAATGGAATTTAATTGAATATCGAAGGTGTATTATAAAAAGGGGATTTCTAATTACCTAAGTTTTATAAAAAAGATTATAAAAGAAGTTTTAAGACTAATTAGATAATTTAAATGAACGTGTACTTGATGAATTAAATTAAGTAAAATGATTATAGTTGATAGAAGATGTTCAAATGCAAAAGCAAAAGAAGTTAAATAAGATTGCTATAAAAGAATTGGTTAAGCGAATTTAAGGGTTAAAATCTAAATTAAACTATATAATGAGATTTTAGGATAAACGACTTGGTAATAAATCTGAATTATAAAATATATTGTTAAAGGAGTTTAAAGCTAAAAGTTTGTGTTAAGTAAGAATTTTCCTTAATTGACGAATTAAGCGAAAATGGATATAATTGAGAAGGAGATTTTCCAAAGTAAGTACGGTTTTTAAAACCATATTTTTATGAAATAGAAGATGAGATTTTAATTAGTATCAATTTTTAAGTTATGAACTTTTATCTATCTTAAGATGAAAACGTTGTTGATCAAGGTCTGATAGGTAATTAAAGTACTCCAACTTGAACGATTTCACTATTACCAATGGATGGTATTAGTTTGTAATGGTAAAGGATGTTGAAACTAGTTTATTACTTTCATAAGAGGAATATTACAATGTTATCTACAAGATTTTGAAATGTAATTTAAACGACTGGAATTTACAGTAAACAGTGTATAATTTGTTTGCCCAGTTTTGAGGTATAATTATATTTTTTACCATTTGGTAAAAAATATACCCCTATCTTCTAGATAATGGAAATAATATGGTTTGAATACACTTATTTTGGCAAGGCCGACGGGGTTGAGTGGACCCCTACCATTTTATTAATGTACCGGAGATAAAAAAAAGAGTTACAACACACATAAGGAAATGTAGAAACACGGTACATTAACATAAGACGAACAACACAAAACACATACAAACATTTTGATGTCAATGTAGCCTTTGCCAGATTCCAGGGTCAAAAGTAAAGTTTAACATCTTCAAACCATTCCTAATATCCCTTCTAATTGTCGCCTTGGGCATAGTGTTACTTTTTGCTTGATTAGGACTAAATATCCTGCAATTTCTTTCTTTCCATATGTTACTGATGAATTTTTTCAGAGTGTAATTAAGCAATCTACCTCTTATCGACTTCCTACCGACCACTCTATCAATGTTTTTCCATTCATTTTGGCTAGTTCTAACTGCTCCATTCTCCCCAATTTTATATTTCATTTCATCCTATGCAGAAAATACAAAATTGCAATCAAAGAAGAGGCGTTCAAGGCTTTCATCATGTGTATTACAAAAACCACACTTCTTATCAATATCCATACCTCTAGCAGAAAGCACGTCTTTTGTAATAATAGCTTTGTTAATTATTTTCCAGAGCATTAAATTCTCCTTACCACTATTATCTTTCACCCATATCCTCTTCTTTGATTGCAATGTTATATTTTCTGCATGGGATGAAATATAAAATTGAATACACTTATTCGATGTAATAAGTAAACGGTTATGGTTTTTACGAAGAAATGGAAAAGGGTTATACTGGTTGGGAAATGGAATTGAATATTTGAAATTTGATTATATATTTCCATAAGGGTTATTATTAAATTGTAATCTTCAAAGTTGAAATTAAATAAAAGCCGTTAAAAAAATATCCATTTTGAATTCAAAAAGCTTTGTATGTGTGAATGACTGTAAAGGGCAATAAGGTCATTTCTTTCCCTCTTTTCGTTTATTCTTGCATCTGCAAATTCTTTCCTTTCTATATCTTCCGTGTCTACAATTCTCTAATTCTTTTGACCTTATTTTCATTATCTGTGGAAGCTCCCTCATACGCCGCTTTAACTTTTCTTGATATAAGCTTTAATCTATGAAATCTGCTCTGTGCTTTGGTATTGGCCCGTTTTTTCAGTCTCATCTCTGCAACCATTTTCCTTCTTGTTATCACTTCTGACTATACTCTATTCTACTTGCGGTAGCAATTTCAGGCAACTCCTTGACTTTATAGGGTCTTCAACTGGTGGCTACAGCAATGGTTTGGATTTGACGCTAACGCGGAATCACGAGGTTAGTAGTAACTCCATGCTGGTTGAATTGATTTCGTGTCTCGGCTATTTGGTATGTGATGGGTCTTTTTGCCAAATTGGGTCTTCAATGTTTAATCATGTGTTCGTCTTGTTTGGTAGCTCATGTGTATCTGTTGTATGGTCTGGTTGAAAATCTTTGTTGAGGTGTTTGGTTACAACTCTAGTAATTAGGAGTGTGGAGGCTATATAAGTTTTGCTGTTGTCTGCTTGATCTTACTTTGTTTGGTATTGTTCATTTGGGTCCTATTCGTCGATGGATGGGTATACAATAAAGCCTCAATGGCTCTGAACTTAGCTATGTTATCGGTGGTGGATTCTGAGCATGCTACGATTAGAGTAGATTATGTGGTGGTACTTAGGAAAGTTCGAATGAAATTCAGTCTCTATCTAGAGTTTTTAGATCTGGTAATGGTGTTAGTTAGCGGTGTGCCAGTCAACATCGTCCTTAGGCAACTGGTGAAGCGCTACTCTCGAATGCTTGGTTGATTTTTCTTTTCCACCTGCTACTATACTTTACTAATCTTACTTGCTCTCGAGGCTCATGTCAATTCGACTACAATGCATGGTGATGGAAATTTACTGTGTAGCCTAGAAGAGATGTATGCGGTATGGTCCCCTGTTGCACACACTAGGATGTGATGTTTGGCTATATTAGACGATGTGGCTAGGTGATGTTAAGTGTCTCCTAATACTAGGAAACGAGTATTACCGATCAAGGCATGGGAAGTAGTGACTGTTTGTATTTATTTGCCACCATATTGTTAATTTCTCTCTGCGCGTAGAATTAAATGTTTTATAGTAGTCTAGTGCAATAGCTAGCTCCAGTACTATAATCTTGTATAAATTCTATAGAGGACCCACAATAAATGTCGTAGGCGGTGGACAGACTACCTAAAAAACCGAATTGCAATAGGTTGGCTACCACCACCCTCCTGTTATAGTTGTATTTATTATTGGTTATAATAAAATTGTTTGCGGTCACTATAAAAACCGGTCGGATTTGCCAAAAAAATAAAGTCGTTGGGTTTGTAGTAAAGAATATGTCAGGCGACATTGTTTTAACCCATAAAGGTTTTGGTAATGAATCTTATACCAGTTGGTAAGTTATTTATAGGGACATTTTCCAATGTAAAGGAAATAAAAAGATTTTTTATGGATATTTTTCCAAAGTAAAGGATATAGAAATGGGTTTTGGAAATTATAACGATGTTTTTTGAATAGAGAAATATAAAGAAGGGGTTGGTGAATACATTTATTCTAAAGGAATACTTTTTGGTTAATGTTTTCAAAGTAATGAAAACAGGAGAGTTTTGTTGAGATGAATTTAGAGGTCGATTTTTAATAATTAATGAAATGATTTTAATGAATGATTTTAAATAATAAGGGTCTGATCTGTCAATGTACTTGATCATACTGTTTGAATTGGTAGTCAACAAAACCGACTATCAATGAAATGTTGTTGTTGGATTTTGACGTGCTGTTTCGAAGAGATTGGGATGGGAACTAGACCCAAAACCACTTCAAACCAACATTGTGTATGAAACTAACTTGTAGGGCATAAAGATGGAGCATTGAAGACCATAGATTTTCATGAAATAGAAGAGCTACTTATAATCCGTGATTATCTCCCAAAGATACATTGTGATTCTATCGTGGTTGAAATCTACTGATTACAAAGACCACTCGCTACTGATCCTTGCGGTGATTTGTATATCGGATGCAGTAGGAGGGTACCTTTGGTTCATCATGTTCCTGGATGACTTGTATGAATGAATGTCTAACAGAGTATTTCCTAAGGGTCACGTTTAAAAATATACCAAGTTTGGTGGTGGAGAAGGAAAGTTCTCTTAGCTTAACTATAACAGCCCGCATTTTACGTATCAGAAGATCGTAAAATATTTTTATTTTATTCCCTGAGGGTTGGATCATTCTCATCTTTTAATGATTTGCTTATGGGGATGTGGGAATGTCCATAATTTTTACCGATTTTGTTTGTGACCATTTTCCCCCTGTCAGTGTTGAACAGGAAATAACTTTTGACTTAGGTCGAATCAGAGGGTGAGTCATCTGCCATTGGAAAGGAATTGATGTTTGCTTTCCGTAGATTGGTTACATTAAAGATTTGACTCACCGGTTTGGGAGGAATCACTATTTTAAGGTTTTTAGTTGGCTATACAGGTTTGGTAAGCCATAATAGGCTGAATTGGAGAGACCCATTAGTGGGCTGATGGGAGGGTATAAATAGGGGGTGAGGGATATGGGAAATGGTTTATTTTTTCATTTCCTCGTTGGATGGCCTTGTGCTCTTCCTTCCTCTTACACCTTTCCACCATTAAAAATCTAAATCCAAGGAGGGAAATCATAGTTCTACACCATTGGAGGCTAGATCTACATCATTTCAAGGGCGAATTCATTGGATCGAGGAGTTTGGTTTGAATTCCTCGCTGTCCGGATTCCTAATTCTATCATTTTAGCTTGTTTTGGAGAATCAATGTGCGATTTACATCTCTCACATGGATTCAATGAAGTGTATGGTGTTTGATTATGTTTTTCATCATATTCAATCATTTTCCCCTAGATCTATGCCATATTAAGTCCATTTTCATATAAATCACCTATGATATGTTTTAGTAAGTTTAGATAGGTAATTTCCTTGATATTTCATATTCT
Organism: Allium sativum; assembly: GCA_030737875.1. Classification (NCBI taxonomy): domain Eukaryota; kingdom Viridiplantae; phylum Streptophyta; class Magnoliopsida; order Asparagales; family Amaryllidaceae; genus Allium; species Allium sativum. The sequence continues at coordinate 783,999,649 of CM060916.1, read as the reverse complement.
TATGCAAGTTAGACCTATAGTTTGTTCATATGATCAATTTTCATTATTTGATGTGGTTTGCATACTTTGGGTGAAAATCGTTGTATTCATGTTGATGATGGTTTCATAACATGTTTCTGGTCATATTGGATGAATTAGATGAGTTGGTTTCGTCGAACCTATCATTAGGCGAAGTTTTGGTCGGAATCGGAGCTGAATTGCAATATGCAGGTTTTGGGTCGGCCTAAAGTTGGGTCAGCACAAACTTAGGTCATCATTAAGTTGGTTAGGCATAGAGTTGGGTCGACCTAAAGTGGGTCGACATAGGTTTGGGTCAGCCTGAAGTTGGGTTGGCACAAACTTGGGTCAGCACTAAGTGGGTCAGCACTAAGTTGGGTAGGCATAGAGTTGGGTTGGCCTAAAGTGGGTGAGCATAGAGTTGAGTCGGCATAAAGTTGGATTGGCACAAACTTAGGTCAGCACTAAGTGGGTCAGCACTAAGTTGGGTAGGCATAAAGTTGGGTTGGCCTAAAGTTGGGTCGGCATAAAGTAGGGTCGGCCTAAAGTTGGGTCAACATAAAGTCGGTCGGCATAAAGTGGGTCGACATAAAGTTCGGTCGGCCTATTCTTGTCAGCCATTTCTGTTCTGGTCGGCTATTTTTGGTCGGACATTTCCGGTGATGATGTGACTTCAAAGTGAATTCAATTAGGAAGTTTGGAAGTGTTGAAAAGTGTTCGTTGATCGAGGTGGAACAACGAATGGTATGACCACTCAAAGATGTCCTAAGGGGGGTGATGATGCTATAGACTATATTGAACCTTATGTTGAAGTTGTTTGGTTTGATGGTGATTGTAGCCTCCGAAGAGAGTCCAGATGAAGATGTCTGAAGTGATGTGATTTGTTCGTTGTTCGTTGTATACGACGAATGTGAGAATGACTCAAGGATGTATTGAGTTCATGTGAAAGAATGACTCAAGGATGTATTGAGTTCATGGGAAAGAACGACTCAAGGATGTATTGAGTTTGTGGGTAATGGCTGCTCTAAGCGATTATGAGCTAATGGATAGTTGCAAGGGATGATGACTAAAGATGTAAAGGTTGAGGATTATCGTGTCGTATGTTCTAGCGGGCCCAAAACAGGGGTATAATAGAGGCACCTAAAAGACCGGATGTAGGTCGAGTACCCTGGTTATCATTAAAAAGGCTTAGGTACGTATCTATGCAAATACGTATGGGGTTTTGCTAGGATCGGGGTTGCCATTAGCCCTTGACGGATGGCAGTGTGGGCCAGTCATACGATTACGATGGTTCCATAGCAGGATTGGCGGTGGTAGCCAGAGTCAGTCATGGATCATTGGTTGTTCTGTTTGTACCATCTCACATGGATTATCCAAAGTCGAGGGAGATGTTCTTTGAGTGCTTGACTGATATTGGTTTAGGCTTCTGGGGAGAGTGCTTGACGGATGTTAAACTCAATTAGGATTGTCTACGTGATACCTAAGTAATCTGGATGCTATAAGTGTTATCGATGGCTGTTCTGATTGCCATGGATGAATTGTTGTTACGTTGTCCGATGTGGGGGAAGATGGGAGTTGTGTTCTTCTCTGGTGTTTGGTAGATTGGTTTGTCAATCTACCTATTCTCATATACTTTGTTGTTGAAGTTTGTTAGTTGTTTTATCGCTCACTAAGACTATTGTCTAACTCAAGGTTTTATGTCTCCACTTATTACCTTGGGTTGTTCATCCGGTTGTGAATGGGTAGACAAAGTAGCAGGTGACAGGTGATGCTTTAGTAAGGATGATGATGTTGATCGATGGCAAGCAGGAGGCTAGCATACTATCTCTTACTATATAGTATTTGAGTTTCCGCTGTTGGTTACTCTACTGTGAGTGTTGTAGTGAGGCAAATTTGTGCAGACATATGTTGCAATCCTAGTTTAAGGACATATTTTCTTGTTCTTTTGAAAATTTGAGATTTCTGCTCAAATGGGCTTCACTAATATTACCTATTTTATATGTTCTATTATATTTTATCCTTGTGTTGTGAGATTTACGACAGGTTTCTCTTATGTACCATACCTTGATGATCGTCCATAGTTTCCTGGCACACCTTTCAGCGCATTATTTCTCCTGTATAGTGCGGGGGCTATGGGCGGTCGTCACATTTGGTATCATAGCTCTGATTAACTATTTTAGCCAAAGTTCAAAGACTTAATTACGTATTAGAGACGTATTTGTAGATTTCAGTTGGATATCTACTATATATTAGCATATATAGTAGTAGCGTTTGTACTTCTTTATAGTTTATCTTGTGAGTGGACTAATCATTCTATTTTGGATTTAGAATGATTTGTCAAACCTCTAAGAGTGAGTTTGGAACTGGAGGAGTAGGAGATGGAAGCCAATTGGGAGCTTTAGCAGTTGCACCGGAATACCTGGTTATGGTTGGGGCGGCCATGATGGCAACGACTATGTTAAGGACACCGGTTCCAGAAGCGACAATGGAGCATGATGTTCCTGTGCAAGTACCCAGAAGGGATTCTGCTAAGAGATAGAAAGATTATTCTCCTACAGATGAAGAAGATGAGTTAAGAAGAAGTAGGGCTTTGGAGCAACTTCGGCGTCATGTTAAGGAGCGAGAAGAAAGAATTAGTGCTGCCCGGGATGAGGCTCTTGGAACCAGACATAAGCCTCAGGAAGAAACTTTTTCTGGCACCAAAGCTGGGAAGAAACTGAATAAGAAGAAGAAGAAGAAGGGAAAGGTGACTTGCTTTAACTGCTGGCAGAAGGGCCATTTTTCCAAAGATTGTAAGAACCCCAGAGTTGAGAAGAAGTGCTTCAAGTGTAAAAAGCCTGGGCATGAGAAAATGGATTGTCCTAATTTTTTGAAGAATAAGAAACCAGGGAAAGCATGTGTTATGGAAGCAATTCTGATTTCTTATTACCTTCCTGATGGGAATTAGAAGAGGATGTTGTTTTGGATATATACTTTCTGCCAAGGGAGTTGTTGAGTTCTATTTGGTACTTGAGTATCGCTTTCATTTACCTACAATATGATTATATGCGAATAAGCTTGGAACCTGAAGTTGTAATAGACCTTTATGGGTTCATCTTCTCTTGGCATACTTTGTGGATCTAGTATCGTTTGATTAAAGATGCTTATTTATGAATGGATTCTTAGTGTGACTTCCGCTGATTTTAGGATCATCTTGGGCGTGGATTGGCCCAAGAGGTATGCGGCAAGTTTGAATTGCAAAAAGCTAGAGGTGAAAGTCGGAAATGTGGATGGGAGAAAGGTGTTGGTTCGGGGTAAATAGGAGAATGGTGTCTTTATGAGTTGTTATATTCGCTTGTGATTCCACAAGAAGACCTGTCATCTATGATGATCGCTAATGAGTATGAGGATGTCTTTGACAAAGTCAAAGAGTTGCTGCCACATCATGAGATCGAGGTTAGAATTCAGTTGCTTGAGGGAGCTAGACCGATCGTAACACTTCTTATGCGGGTGTGGCCTAAGAAATAGCAAGAGTTGGAGGTGCGAGTTCGAGACCTTTTAGGGAAGGGATTCATTCAGAGAAGTGTTTTTGAATAGGGTGCAACAGTCTTGTTTGCAACTAAGGCAGATGGCTCGTTAAGATGTGAGTGGGCCATTGTGAGCTGATCTAGGTGACTAAGAAAAACAAGTATCTGTTACCAAGGATGGATGACTTTTTCGATTAGCTACATGAAGCTAGAGTGTTTTCTCAGATGGTTCGGACAATGGGATTCCACTAGTAGAGGGAAGTGAAGGATAAGGTTGTGGCTTACGTGAGTCGACAGCTAAGCCGCATGAGAAAAAGCATCCAACTCATGACTTGGAGTTGGCGGCGATTGTGTTTTCTTTATAGGTGTGGAGACATTACCTATTGGGAGTTCGATTCGAGTTGGTAACAGACCACAAGTCGTTGAAGTATTTTTTCACCCAAAAGGATTTGAACCTTCAGCAGCAACGATGGTTAGAGTTTCTGGCATCATATGACTTTGTTACAGCCTATACTTCGGGCAAAGGTAACGAAGTTGCAGATGATTTGAGTCAAAGACACGCAAGTTTGGGAGCGATGTTTTCGGAATGGAAGAGCCTCGAGTATTTGGCAAGGTTTGATTTCAGGCCAAGGTATGACTTGGAACCTAAAATGTTTTCTAGCTTATCGAGAGGACACACTCTTATTGTAAAGATTGGCGAGAGCCAAAAGCAAGATACAAAGCTTGTCGATTTTATCCAGAAGATGGAACCAGAAGATAAAGAATTTGAAGTTGATCGAGAAGGTTGGCTTCAAAAGCAAGGACGATTAGTTATTCATTTTATCAGTGGACTAGGAGATGAGGTTTTAAGAGAATGTCATCACTCAAAGTTGACAATCCATCTCGGTGGTAATAATATGTATCAGGGCATGAAGAGAATTTACTACTGAGAGGGGATGAAGCGAGATATTGGAAAGTTCATTTCCAAGTGCATAAATAGTCAGTTGGTGAAAGCTGAACAGAAGAAGCCGAGTGGGTTTCTTCAGCCATTGGAAGTTCCTATATGGAAGTGGGAGCAAGTATCGAAGGATTTTATTGATAGACTACCTAGAATCAAGCCAGGAAATGGGTCAGTCAAACTTTTGGGTCAGGTCCGTCCATTCTGATCAGGTTGGTTGTCCTTTGGGTCGGCCGGGATGGAACTGTGTGAAGGCATCAGGTCGGGTCGCACATAACCGGGTCGGGAGGATCTGGGGTTGGATACAGCTGGCCGGGTCAGCGAGTTAAAAGGCACGGGTTGGTCGGGTCCAAGTGGGTCAGTTGGTTGGGTATTCTGGCCGATCGGTCAAGTTGAAGGAGTTTTCTGCAGCGCTTCTTAATGCTATGGTGGGTGGCTTAAGTGTTATGGGTTGTTGGACCGTTTCCGATAGACGAGCAAATCAGAAAGCTAGCGTATAGAGTGACTTTACGCGAGAGATGTAATGTGTGCACAATGTTTTTGTGAATCATTTTTGCGAAGATATCTGCATGGTCTGGATGTGGTAGCACCTCCGGAGTAGTACGTCGACCTTATAGTTGAGTTCGTAGTTATGTAATCTTGTAAGTCACTTCGTGTTATCGCAAATGACACTAAACAACTTAGGGAAAAGACGTTTAATTTAGTTAAGGTATAATGGAGCGGGTAGGGTGACGATGTTACGTGGGAGACGGGGGAGAGTATAAAGATGACCCATCCAAAACTCTTCATCCGTATGACCCATTAATATCGCGTCATCATTATTACTTGTTGATTTTGTTGTTATCTTTGTTGTTGTTTGATAGAATTCCACGTGCTAGGATAAGTCTATGGAAGCATGGCTTGATGGTTGCTAGTTTGGGTGATAGAATTAGCTTCTAATGGATGATAGGCATGCGGAATTGTTGTGACTACTTGAGTTTGCTTGAAATTTCGGGGCCGAAATTCTTAAGGGGGGAGAATGTAACAACCCGCATTTTATTTATTGGAAGATCATAAAATATTTTTATTTTATTCCCTGAGGGTTGGATCATTCTCATCTTTTAATATGTTGCTTATGGGGATGTGAGACATGCCCAAAATTTTTACCAATTTTGTTTTGACCATTTTTTTCTTGTCATTCTTGAACATGGAATAACTTTTGACTTAGGTCGAATCAGAGGGTAAGACCTATGCCATTGGAAAGGAATTGATGTTTGCCTTTACGTAAAGTGGTTACATTAAAGAATTGGCTTAGCGGTTTGGGAGGAATCCTTGTTTTAAAGTTTTTCAGTTGGATATCCAGGTTTGGTAAGCCATAATGGGTTGAATTGGAGAGGCCCATTAGTGGGCTGATGGGAAGGTATAAATAGGGGGTGAGGGATATCAGAAATGATTTAGTTTTTCATTTCCTCATTCGATGGCCTTGTGCTCCTCCTTCCTCTAACACCATTCCACCATTAAAAATCCCAATCCAAGGAGGGAAATCATAGATCTATACCATTGGAGGCTAGATTTACATATTTCATGGGTGAATTCATCCGATCGAGGAGTTTGGTTTGAATTGCTCGTTGTCTAGATACATAATTCTATCATTTTAGAATATTTTGGAGAATCAGTGAGTGATTTACATCTCTCACATGGATTCAATGAAATGTATGAGTGTTTGATTATATTTTTCATCATATTCAATCATTTTTTCATATATATATGCCATATTAAGTCCATTTTCATATAAATCACCCTATGATATGATTTAGTAAGTTTAGATAGGTAATTTCCATGATATTTCATATGCTTATGCAAGTTAGATCTACAATTTTGTTCATAGGATCATTTTTCATGGTTTGAAGTGATTTGCATAATTTTGGTGAAAATCGTTGAATTCATGTTGATGATGGTTTCATAACATGCTTGTGGTCATGTTGGATGAATTAAATAAGTTGGTTTCATCGAATCTATCATTTGGCAAAGTTTTCGTCGAACTGGGAGTTGAATTGCAATATGCAGGTTTTAAGTCGGCCTGAGTTGGGCCAGCATAAAGTTGGGTCGACACAAACTTAGGTCAGCACTAAGTAGGCCAGCACTAAGTTGGGTAGGCATAGAGTTGGGTCGGCCTAATGTGGGTCGGCATAAAGTTGGGTCGGCCTGAAGTTGGGTCGGCACGAACTTAGTTCAGCACTAAGTGGGTCAGCACTATGTCGGGTAGGCATAGAGTTGGGTCGGCATAAAGTTGGGTCAGCACAAACTTAGGTCAGAACTAAGTGGGTCAGCACTAAGTTGTGCAGGCATAGAGTTGGGTCGGCCTAAAGTGGGTCGGCATAGAGTTGGGTCGGCCTAAAGTGGGTCGGCATAGATTGGGTTGGCCTGAAGTTGGGTCAGCGTAAAATTGGGTCGGCACAAACATAGGTCAGCAGTAAGTGGGTCAGCACTAAGTTGGGTTAGCATAGAGTTTGGTCGGCTAAAGTGGGTCGGCAAAGATTTGGGTCGGCCTGAAGTTGGGTCGACATAAAGTTGGGTCGGCATAAAGTTGGATCGGCACAAATTTAGGTCAGCACTAAGTTGGGTAGGCAAAAAGTTGGGTCGGCCTAAAGTTGGGTCGACATAAAGTGGATCGGCCTAAAGTTGGGTCGACATAAAGTTGGGTGGCCTAAAGTTGGGTCGGCCATTTCTGCCATTTCTTATCGGCTATTTCTGGTCAGACATTTCCAGTGATGATGTGACTTCAAAGTGAATTCAATTGGGAAGTTTGGAAGTGTTGAAAAGTGTTCGTTGATCTGGGTGGAACAACGAATGGTATGACCACTCAAAGGTGTCCTGAGGGGGGTGATACTGTTATAGACTATATTGAACTTTATATTGAAGTTGTTTGGTTTGATGGTGATGGTGGCTTCGATGAGAGTCTAGATGACGATGTTCGAAGTGATGTGATTTGCTCGTTGTTCGTTGTTTACAACAAATGTGAGAATGACTCAAGGATGTATTGAGTTCATGTGAAAGAATGACTCAAGAATGTATTGAGTTCATGGGAAAGAACGACTCAAGGATGTATTGAGTTCGTGGGAATAGGCTGCTCTAAGGTGTTATGAGCTAATGGATAGTTGCAAGGGATGATGACTAAAGATGTGAAGGCCGATGAATTATCGTGTCGTAGGTCCTAGCGGGCCCAAAACAGGGGTATAATAGGGGCACCTAAAAGACCGGATGTAGGTCGTGCACCCTGGGTATCGTTGAAAAGGCCTAGCTACGTATCTATGCTAATACGTACAGGGTTTTGCTAGTACCGGTATAGCCATTAGCCCTTGATGGATTGCAGTATGGTCCAGTCATACGATTACGATGGTTCCAAAGCAGGATTGGCGGTGGTAGCCAGAGTCAGTCATGGATGATTGGTTGTTCTGTTTGTACCATCTCACGTGGATTATCCCAAGTCGAGGAAGATGTTCCTTGATTGCTTGACTGATATTGGTTTAGGCGTCTGGGGAGAGTGCTTGAGGGATGTTAAACACGATTAGGATTGTCTACGTAAGACCTAAGTAATCTGGATTCTATGAGTGTTATCGATGGTTTTTCTAATTGCCATGGATGAATTGTTGTTACCGTGGGTGTTATGGATTGTAAAGGCTATCACTGTCCGATGAAGGGGAAGATGGGAGTTGTGTTCTTCTCTGGTGTCTGGTAGATTGGTTTGTCAATCTACCTATTCTCATATACTTTGTTGTTGAAGTTTGTTAGCTGTTTTATTGCTCACTAAGACTACTGTCTAACTCAAGGTTTTATGTCTCCTCTTATTACCTTGGGCTGTTCATCTGGTTGTGGATGGTCAGACTAAGTAGCAGGTGACAAGTGATGCTTTAGTAAGGACGATGACGTTGATTAATGGTGAGCAGGAGGCTAGCGTACCATCTCATACTATGTAGTATTTGGGTTTTCGCTGTTGGTTACTCTACTCTGATTGTTGTAGTGAGGCAAATTTGTACAGGCATATGTTGCAATCCTAGTGTAAGGATATATTTTCTTGTTGTTTTGAAAATTTGAGATTTCTGCTCAAATGTGCTTCACTATTATTACCTATTGTATATGTTCTATTATATTTTATCCTTACACTGTGAGATATACAACTGGTTTCGCTTATGTACCATACCTTGATGATCATCCGTAGTTGCCTGGCACACCTTTCAACGCATTATTTCTCCTGTATTGTGCGGGGACTGTGGGCGATCATCACATTAACATCCAGAGTGTATTTATGGACCTCAAATAGTGATTTGATGGATCTGACGACGTGACATTCAAAGAATTGATGTGATATTATTTGAAAGGTAAATCATGACCTCAACCTTCATGAACTGGAAAATGACATAAATCGAGAAGGCAGCATGACTATGTGGATCATTTATTGTGATGATGTGACATTCAAAGAATTGATGTGATGTTCTTTGAAAGGTAAATTGTGACCTCAAGCCTCAGCAACTGGGAAATGACATAAATCGAAAAGGCAGCATGGCTTTATGGATCATTCTCATTAGGGTGTATTGTTGCCATCTAGAAAAATTTCATTTGTTCTTCTGTCATTTCTGTATCTTACGGAATACGGTTTGGGCTCGCGACCAACCGGGTGATAATATATTCGATATTCTCAAGTTGAATGAGTGGTCGGTCATGTTTGGGAGGGTTGCATGATGTTCTTGTTGAACCCTATTGTATTGTCTCTAGAGGTACACTGATCAAGAGGTGGTCCCATGCCTTGTCATGTTGGAAATCCAAACTTCAATACGAGACATACGTTTTTAGTTGTATACCAACTATATTGGAAAGTGAGATGCAAGCTTTTTGGTTATATTCCTATTTATTTGTTGTTTGATAGGAATTATTATAATATCACCGGATATTGATATTTAAAATTGTTTTGGTTATCGTAAGGTAAAAACATGTGTCATGTTTATGTGTTGTCGAGTCTTACGAGAGTTTCATTCTTTCAGAAAGGATTTTCCAAAGTTAAGCAAGTTGTTTGTGTTAGGAATTTATCACTGAAAGTATTCTAGACTGATCCGGGTAGATTTTGCTTTGCTTCAAATGTAGTCGAATCAGACCGAGTATATTCCTAGGTTAGGTTTCGCTAGAATCTTCAAAAGAGAAGCTGGAGTTGAGACATATACCCGTATTTTCTGGTAATAAATATTTCCACTGTGTGCGTAGTATTGACTTGTTGTGTACTCTGATGTTGTATAATCAGACATTTACAATTTTATATTGAGTAAATAATTTTGATATATTATATTTTGTCCATTTCGCTATGAGGTTCTATTTCTACCCTATTTTGTGATGTTGCGCTTCGTGTTCTTCTATTCTAGTATTCTTTCTTTTCTCACCCTCTGATTTCTTTCTATTGACTATCCAGGTTTTTGGTACTTGGGTTTTGGCAAGTAATACAGGTTTTAAGTATTATTGCCGAAATTCGAGCATCGAATTTTAACTGGGTCATTACACTAATTAACTTCCTCCCCGAATAGAACACATGGTCCTGAATCGGCACTGATCCGGGATGCAAAATATAAATCTAGATCATTAACCGACCTGTATCCCAAAAAGGGCCTCGGAGAAAGAAAACATATTCAAATGAATGGTGATGGCATAAACAATGAAATTGATTTAAGTACATACTTGGCATGTAGCTGCTTTGTTCGGCAAAGACCTAACAATGATTTACACATATAAGAGCCTACAACTCGACACGTAGGACCAAACAGAAGGGCTAACTTAATTGACTGACTCAACGGGGTTTGGGTGATTACTTGTAATTTCTATGGATTTTCAACCCGGGATGCTCAGTTTGACTGAACCAAACCACGATAAAGCCGTAGAAAGTGCAACTAACTATTTATATAAGCTAGGGTCAATCAAGCATTATAGCAATTCAAGAGGACATGACTATTCTTTGGAATGACTTCCAAAAACATCACGACCATTTTGGAATTGTCTTCAATTGGTGCTGGACTTCAACTAATACAAAAGCACGTCTCGTTTGAAACACGACATTTTTTAGGGGGAAAGAGTTACCTTATCTTTGGACATGGCAACTTTATAATGCCCGATGATCGACAAGACTCGATAATGCAACGATGTTGGATACTCAAAGCCATTTCATTGACAGGATTATCCCGATCAGCCTATTACGGATTGACCTCTTCAACACACATCTCATGCGATTCCAAATCAACCAAGCCTTGGATCGAAATAGGTCAATCCGGATCAACCTACAACAATGCTTGATTAGTCCTTGCGCTGGTTGGAACATGGACTCACTTTGTAAAGCAAGAATGGGAAAGCTTTCCCAAGTTTGGACTTAGATCAACTCACTCACATATGGACATCGAATACAGACCAGGTCAAGGCATGACATCAAATCAATTTTTCCAGGCTTGGGTGAACTCATATCGACCCCAATCTAGACTACCCGAAATCGACCTCTTATCGATACCTAATACTTAGGGATTTAACTCAAACTTATAAGAAATGGTCCTACCATCTTCCTACTTTTTCTCCTAGATTTCCGACAGATTCGAGCCTGAAATGCTGTACTGTTAGAACCTCTATTCTCGAGCTATATTTAGATTATGACAACTATATGTTGACAATATCATACACTAACATTTATTACATATAAAAATTGAAGAATATAATTAAAATACAAGAAGATTCGAAGACATGATTAATTGGTACATTGCTGTTATATTTGAGTCAGTGTTTTAGTTAGAATTAATGTTAAAATATCTCTTGATATATATATATATATATAATTTGTATACAATAAGGGTGCGTACATAATACGCAATGCATGTGCAAAACAATCGGTTGAATCATGAATTTAGTCGGCTGATTGATCAATGTTTAATATATAACATATGAACATTCAGCCGATTGAATTCATGATTCAGCCGGATTAATGTTATGTTTATTTGCACATGCACACATTTTTAAATACTAACCATTTTTTTAGCTAGCTGAATCGAAGGATTGCGACTTATTAAGAAAACATAATTCTTTAATTAAAGAGTTATGTCCACCTCTTGTGATTAAAACTATTTACTAATGAATGTAACCTTTTATTCACCGTAAATAAACTCCAGAATTACTTGTTTTAAATCATTAAGCGTTCTTGATTCTAATATTCTCTGATTCTGAAAATATTTCTAGAATATTCTCATGTGCTCTCATTTTGATATTTTGTGATTATAAATAATAACTTTCCTTCTTAATTCTTTATATACTTATCACTATATATATTCTAAGGAGAAGATTATAGGAAGGGTATACTGTAAAGTGACTTATCCATGTTATTTAGAACACAAATGTAGTTAATCAAACTTTTGTATTAGTTTAAATCTCGTTTCGTTGCTCAGGCACCATAAGTCCTCTTCGGCTGTTGAGGTGAAATCCTGTTCTATTACTCAGGTCTTGTTTTGCTACTCGGGTGTAGTAATACCTATACCTTCGGTTTACGTGAGGGATGTTGATTAGTCAAAATTCCAGAAGGAGTCTGGTGTGGACGCAAGACTGTGCTCTGAACCAGTATAAAAATCTCTATTGTCATTTGTTTTTATTTACTACATATATATTATTATCTACTATATCTTCCGCACTTCGTGTATTACAAGTATTTCCGTATTACATGATCCAACTTGCTTTTTCATTTGGTATTAGTGCAAGGACATCTTATAACCATAAAACAGTTATCTGATATCTTGATAATATGGAAAATAATAATACAGTAGTTTTACGCAGGGTGAATCCACTACACGACCACCTCTATTTGATGGCACGACTTACAATTATTGGGCTATACGTATGAGAATATATATATATGTAAGCAAATGGTTTTGATTCACAGACCATCACACAAATTGAATATCACATTCCTACTATAGAATATTCTTCATTGTCAAATTCACAAAAATTAGATTCTACTGCAAATCATAAAGCTACTAATATGTTGCATTGCGCATAGGATAGAAATGAATTTAACTGCATTAACATATGAAACAATACACATAAAATATGGTGAAAAATTAAAGTTACTCACTGAAGAACTAACAAGGTGAAGCAAAGCAAGATATCCATGCTTAAAATTCAATTTTAGAATTGTAGAATGAAACAAGACGAGTTCAAAAACTAAGAAAGGATTGAGAGCGTACTATCAAAAAGAAATGGAAAAGATGGGTGAATCCTCTCCTCGGGTTCCCATGTCGCCTCATTGTTGTCCTTTCCCCACTAAATCTTGACAAGCTTAATATCCTTGTTCCTTAACTTCTTTACTTCAGATCCCAAAATCCTTGTAGGAACCCGTCTAACAAATGCCTCTTTCTCAACCACAACCTCCTTTAAGGTATTAGGATCTACTACCACCACCGAACCATGTAAGCACTTCCGTAAATGCAAGATGTAAAATACATCATGAACACCTGATAGTCTCCCCAGTAACCGAACCCTATGGGGCATATGACCAACCAACTACACTATAGGAAACCCCCAACAAATCTCGGTGCTAACTTCCAAACCGAGCCAAACCACACCACCTTCCTTAGGGGCAATATCTTAATGAAAACCATGTCCCCTACACTGAAATCAAAATCTGTTATCCTCTTATCCGTTTATGATTTTTTTTCTTGCCCTAGGCTTCCTTCATCCTATTCCGAATCAAAACAATCTTATCCGAGGTTTCCCTAATCATCTCTAGTCCAAGAAGAAGCCTATCTATGGCCTCCCACCAACAAGATGGTGATTTGTAGGTTCATCCATACAATGCTTCGGAAGGTGCCATGCCAATGCTCGTTTGATAACTATTGTTATAAGAAAACTATACTAAGGGAAGATGCTTCTCCCAAGTCCCTCCGAAGTCCAAATGCATTGCCGGAATAAATCTTCAAGAATCTGATTAATCATCTCGATCAGTCCATTTGTTTGAGGGTGGTATGCAGTACAAAGTCTCGGTTGTGTCCCTAATGCCTCATGTATACTCTTCCAAAACTCGCTAATAAAGATGGGGTCTCTGTCATTAATGATGATTGTGGGAACTCCATGAAGTCGGATAGTCTCCCTCAAATATATCGAAGCCAACCAGTTGGGGTTCTCTTACTCTTAACTGGGATGAAATGAGAGCTCTTAGTCAATCTATCTACGATCACCCAAGTACGTATTGCCTTTCCTTGATCTAAGCGGACTGTCTATGAAATCCACCAAGATGGTCTCCCACTTCCACGGTGGCACATCAAGAGGCTGTAGCAACCCATAGGCTTCCTTTTCTTAGCCTTAACTCCCTGACATGGCATGCATCTTGCCACAGTCGATCTCTTCCTTCTTTATCCATATCCAATAAAAGATCATTTTCATATCCATATACATCTTATCTCCTCCCGGATGGATGGTCATCTGAAAGTGATGGGCCTCACACAATATCGCACTCATCACATCTCCCATGCGAGGTACACATAACCTACCATAACGACATAGCCGTCCTCTCTCACCAATAGAGTATCTAGAAAGATGCTTAGAGATCTCGCCTCTACCAAGTTGGTCCAAAATATCTGTTAGCTATTGGTCATCACGCTGGCTAGATCCAATAAGTTCCAATAGAGAAGATTGCACCTCAAGCAATGCTAACAATACTGGTACATAATCCATAGATGGTCTGCAATCAAAAGATAAGATAAACTCCAAACTCTACGACTCTGTAAACAATGGACTCAAAGTCATCCTCTGTCTGCTCAAAGTATCCGCCACTACACTCCCCTTCCAGGGGTATATTAAACCTCAAAGTCATAGGATACAAGAAAATCCATTCAATGCTGTTGTTTCAAGTTAAGATCCTTCCGTGAAAATAAATACTTGATAGACTTATAATCAGTATACAACTCAAACCTCTCACCCAATAAGTAATGCCTCCAAGACTTAAGGGCGAAAACAATAGCTGCTAGCTCTAAATCATGAGTAAGGTAATTTCTCTCATGTACCCTGAGTTGTCTGCTCCCATAACAAACAAACCTACCCTCCTGCATCAGGACCGATCCCAATCCAATGTCGTAAGCATATGTATTCACTGTGAACATCTTAGATCCGTCTTGAAGAGTCAACACTGGAGCAGTCATGAGTGTCTTCTTTAATCTCATAAAGGAATCCTTGCAATCCACGTCCCATGAGAATACCAAATTCTTCTTAGTAAGGCGGGTAAGCAAAACTAAAATTCATGCATCCTCAATGAATTTTCGATAATACCCCGCCAAATCTAGAAAGTTTCTTACCTCGATCGCATTATTGGGGGATTTCTAGTCCTGCACAGCAATAACCGTAGCGGGATCCACTGCTATGCCATCTTTCAAAACTATATGCCCCAAGAATCTCACCCCCTTATGCCAAAAGTGGCACTTCGAAAATTTTGCCTTCAACTGATGGGCATGAAGAATATGAGAAACCTCTCCTAAATGCAAAGCATGTTCATCCTTATCTCTCGAGAACACCAAAATGTCATCCACAAACACTACCACAAACTTATTCAGGAACTCCCTAAATACTCAACTCATCAAATCAACAAAATATACCAGAGCATTGGTTATCCTAAAGGGCATAACCAGCCACTCAAAAAATCAATTTAGAGTCCCAAAAGCAATCTTACCCACATTATCATCTGCAACTCGAAGCTGATGAAACCCAACCGCCAAATCTATTTGAGAGAAAACAGATGCATCTACCAACTGATCAAATAAATCATCTATCTGAAGGAGTGGATGCCGATTCTTCTTCGTGAGCTTGTTCAATTCACTATAATCCACACATAGACAAAGAGAGACATTTGCCTTAGTAGCGAAAATGATTGGTGCTCCCCACTCAATACACTACGTCTAATAAAAACCTTCCTCTAATAGTTCAACCACCTCCTTACTCTGTTCCTTTTCCCTCGGAGCCATATAGTGCACTGGTAATGCAACAAGCTCAGTGTTCTTTATCAAATAGTCCAGGAAGTCATTCTCCCATCTCGGAGGTAGCCCTCTAACCTCCTTAAACACATTCAGAAACTCTCTCACCCCAATTACCAAGCTATGATCATCAATAGAAGTATACAGGGACTCTATGAAGCTTAACATGACTTGCCAAAGTGGGTCTTACCATGACAAGCCATCAATCTCACTACCCTCCTCTCACAGTCAAGAATCGAAATGTACATGGCCATCCAATCCATCCCCAGAATGATACCATACCTCCAAAACCCCCAGTATATAGGCGTCACAATCAAACCCGACACCTAATATAGAAAGTCTCAAACCCTTACACATCATAGACAAGTGAGTCGAACCCCCAATAGGGTTTGAAACTACTAATGGATCAGAAACAATGGATATACTAAGGTGCAGAAAATCGACTGACGAAGTAGAAATCAATGAATGAGAAGCGCCAGAATCAAATAATGTCCTAATTGGAAAGTCATAAAGAGAGATCAAACCTTCCGCTGTGAGATTCCTGCCTTTATCCTGACTGACACTGGCCTATGTTGCCTCCAATACATGCATCTGCGCTCTAGATGAACTAGCTCCTTCCCTTATTTCTAAGGATGTTGCTTACTATAATGATCTGGATGTCTACAATTAAAGAAACTCCCTCTCTTAGCAGTCTTCTAGCAGTCCTTCACAAAATGGCCTATCATGCCGCACCCATGGTACCTAATGCCTTTCTTTATCTGATCTTTCTATGGCCTCTCGCTCTTCTTCTTATTAACCTTCTTATGCTACCATTTCTTCTTTTCAAATCCGTCTTTTGCCACCCTAACTTTACCTTCCTTAGAATCACCTTTTCCTTCCTCATGCATAAGTGCCCTCTCAACAAGATTCTTGAACGTAGTACCCATCGGAATATGAGTCAAAGAAAGTCCTTATAGGGATTGATTTAGAATCTTAGCAAATTCACAACCTTCTTATGAGCCATATTCACCAGATCCATCCCGTACCTAGCAAGCTCATTAAACCGATTAACATATTCCTTCACCGATATATCACCCTATATTAATCCAAGAAATTTCTCCAATTTCATACCTTCTTCTACCTGAGATAAAAACTTCCTTTCAAACCTCTCCTTAAACTCATGCCATGTTTCAAAACAACGCTCTGTCTCTGCCATCTCCCACCAATAAGAAGCCTCACCCTTCAATTGCCATGCAACCAACTGAACTCTCCTCCTATCATCAAGCTCCAAAAGTCCAAATATGCGCTCGGTATTCCTGAACAAAAGTCTCTGAACCAAGGAAGGTCTTGCTGACAAGAGCAGTGAAATCTTTGCAAAGTTTAGAGATATCAGCCGCTAGTAAGAAGCCACCACTACTGAAGCGTGAGCTTAAGCATTCTCTTGCCCTCCGGTTGGTGCTGTAGCTTCCACGTACATACGGAACCAAGTCAGAATGGGTATACCCTCTGGAAATTTTCGAACCCCAGACATGATGCGAAAGGAAAAGAATTAAGAAATCAGGAAAGGAATCAAGGAAATATTGTAATTTACTTGAGGGGATGTTTTTTAAAACCAAATTTTATCTAAAAAAACACATTTTCTTTTAAAACATTTTTTTTATCTAATCTTGATACCGAAGGTTCTAATACCAAATGTAACAACCCATATCCCTTAACATCATCCATATGATGGATTTTGCTAAGGTATATGAAGCGTATATGTAGAAAATAACATAATAGAGACCAAAATTCATATGACATTATATGAAAACACATCGAAAGTTTTAAAATCTTTATTTAAACCAGAAAATAGGTGTCACTACATCATAAAATGTACTTCAATCATAAACCCACAACTGTCTTATGGAAAAGCAACATAATCAATGTACAAAATAAAAATAATCCCTATCAACAACAAATATAGTCATAGATCAAACGTGGAACGGTACATGATAAAGTAGAGACTAAGACAAGTAGAAATCTCCAACAAGCTAAGCTGGATCAGAACTTTATCAGCTACTAGATCCTTCACCCTGAGAACCTGAGAGGGAAGGAAGGAAGAAGAAAGAAAACAGTCAAATATAAATCCTGGTAAGATCTATAATTACTAATATGAGTGATAAAATAGAAAATCTAGACATGATGATAGTTTAAAGCAAGATAACAGTAAATAAGACAATAGAAATATAAGCAAGGATATAGGCAATTATCGTCTCATTCCAAACACTTAATTTCTGCACCAGTTACTATAACTCATAATTAGGATGTGACGTAGTTCTACCCATCGATCGGGTCTTATATAATAATTGCGATAACCTATGTCGAGTACGGTCTTAGGTTTATCAGGCCTGATCCATTAGCCCTAAAGGATCTAGCGTTAATCACAGGCATTACAAAGTCTTATTCTCCAATCGGCGCGATATACGCTCATCACCCTACCAGAATGCCCTCGTACCAACCTTATTTAGACCTCTTACTTCCCAGTACAGTATAAGCATGCCCTTTCCTCCTCGTGAGACCTCCATAGTGTGATAAATGAAATACTGCCTGATACAGATCCCTAACTAAAAAGGAAATTTGACTAAAGTTACCCCTAGACTTAGTCCCAAGTTTAAGTTATTTTCGCCAAGCCCACCATAGAATTATTGTCGTCCGCCTAGATATGCTAGACTCCCATAGAATTGTCAACAAATACCTGGCCATTATAAATTGTTTATTTTAGTTGACCGCTTATTTTTCCTTATCAGCCTACCCCTGCTGTTGGAACGGACCACAACTACGAGCCGCTTATTTTTTTTCTAATTAGTCGTTGCTGCTGAAATAGACTCCCAGTATACGTCTTCTTAATAAGCCGCTTATTTTCCTTAATCGGCTTATGCTGTTGGAATGGTCCCTTATTAATTTGTTTATATTAAAACTAACACCCATTTTTAAGTTTATTAATGAGCCTACATGTTCTATATAACTACTTGTTATATTTTGGTTGCATTTAAAATTGTCATGTTTACATCATTATACAACCCAACCCCCGATATTTAACGTTTATTCAAATTTCCAATTATTCTTTTAACCAATGATTACAGTTTAATTATCTATTATTGCATCACTCTAATAAAACCCAATTAATCCTTTTTCACTTCATTCATATTTTTCCCAATTATGCGCTTTTACAATCAAATTCATGAATTTACCTAAACTGCGTAGAAACAAAAAGGAATAATTGTTTAGGCTCTTTGAAGGCCTAAACTGAAACACCCCACCTCCGTTAAGGTCACTCTCAAAGGGAATGCTTTAATTTCGGTGGAGCATTATAGGTAAAAGTGCAGATAAATTACAAGACAGACAATTAAAGCAGCGGCAAATAAATAAAACTTTATTTCATTGATAAACTTCTTGTACAAAGATTGTTTTACAATAACAAAGTATCCTGTCTTGTTTACAAAAATAAAGAAGCATAAAATGATTTCCCCAAATAAAGCATTAGCCAGCCATAGCAGTAGAAGAGAGAGTCCAAGGCAACACGTCAAAGAGTCTTCAAGCTTGAAAAGAGCAATGTTCCAAACAAACCTGAGCTATTCCCCCCTGACTACCTAGGGGGGAAAATGGAAGAAAAGAGGCAAAAGCAAACTAGGTCAGACCTAAAGTCTGGTAAGTCCAGTGATTCTAAGTATTTAAATGAGGAAAAGGTTCATGACATGAATAAACTAAATATAAGACTAAACCATAGCAAAAAGATAATATGGGATATGGCAAGATAAACTGAATGTACTGATAAACTGAATGTACTGATAAACTGAATGCGCTTCTACTTCTTCTCTGCTTTGCAACTACCCTATTTATACTGATTTCTATATCTCTGTACTACCTAACTGGTGTCCAAACTAATAATCTATGATCATATGATAACGTGGTCCCAATCCCTGTATTTGCGGTTGCCTTTAAGTGTACATCTATTATGGGGATTCCGTTTATTACCTAGATCTAATCTAGAGTTTACTATCGAGTGCTTACTATATTCAACCAGGGTTTACGCTACCCAGGGCCACTGGGGTTTATGCTACCTATTGAACGCTTCTCGGATTCAAGGTTTACGCGACCTAGGTCCAACTAGGGATTATGCTACCTACTTGTATTAATTTTCCATGTGTCTGTGTCAGTCGGCCCTCTCTTGCGTGTAGATACTCTGTGTTGGCCACACCATAAGGTGTATCAAGCCTTATGATAGCGACCTGACACGATTCAAGATGCACAGTGTATAACTACTGGTACCCAGTGCCTGCTTTTTCCACTCCGGAGTACGTGCACGCCTGTAAACCGCCGGAACCTACACTGATGTACCTCCTACCGCTATTTTTGACCGCTTATAATCAACCCAGTAATCGTGCCCCACCCTGCCTAGTTTCAGGGTACGACAGTTAAATGTTCTGAATTTACTTAACCTCACCCTATCATCTGCTTAATTAACATGTTACAACGGTTAAGTGTTCTAAATTTACTTAACCTCACCCACTTGTCTAATTAACATGTTGTAACGGTTAAGTGTTCTAATTTTACTTAACCTCACTCACATGCCTAGTTAACATGTTATTACGGTTAAGTGTTTCCCTAATTATTTAACCTCACCAATTCTAGCTTGATTTATTCACGAGCCTTAATTAATTAATTAAAGCACCAAGCACTCACATTAGATAGATATTGTTGTGGTTACTGGATGTTTCGGTCGGTTCCGGGCATGTTTACACCATAACTCAGTCCAACCTCGGGTCTTTCCAGGCTTGATGCACTAACCACACACATTAGATAGGTATTGTTGTGGTCACTGGATGTGTCGGTCGGTTTCGGGTAGTTTTACACCACAGCTCGGTCTAACCTCAGGTTAGGCATACTAAATTTACATATTTACTATTTATGTAAATTTTCCGTAAATCAGTTTAGCCTAGATCATATTCATTTGTCATGCAAATTAGCATTTTTATATTCTGTGCCCAAAACTTGATTTACAATCAATCAGCCCAACTTGTAGTTTATACCAATTTAGATTTAATATTCCCCTTTTTCAATTCATGCCTAATCTAGATTAATGTTCCAATTTACAGTTCATGTCAAAACTAGAATTAGTATTCTAGTTTACCGTTTATGTCCAAAACTTGGTTTACACGCCAATTACACACTTTGTGGCCAATTAAATTTATCAATTTATGCCCAAGTCTAATATGCATGTAAATCATTCACTATTATAGAAAATTTAGATTATGCCAACATGTTTATTATGCCAAACTGACTTAATTAAGGTACGCCCAATCCTCGCATCATAATCGTACATATAACATGATTTAACAAGTTTTCTATGTACTCATGAAATGGCACTAATCAAAAGGAATAGGGGTTAAGCACAAGAATTGATATAAAAGATTAGACAGTACAAAAATAATGGCTCCAACGGGTTTGATGTACATAATAGTGAATAGGAATAAACTATCCAAGTTACACACTAAATATGAGATCCACATGATCAAGGGAATGGGCATAGGTGATTTGATCCAACATAATGCCAGTTCAAAGTACAACATGATCGGTTATTTGTAACAATGGGAATAGTCATAAGCAACTAACTACAATAGTCATAGGCAATTAACCACAATAGTCATGGGCGACTAATCACGATAATTTCATAACCAATGTCATAGGCAATAGTCTCATAGTTATGATTCATAGTTGTAGGCAATAATTTCATAGGCGATAGTTCATGGCCATAGGCTTAGACAAAGGTCTCATAGTCATAGGCAATAGCTTTATAGGCAATAGTTTCATAGTCATAGTCTTAGGAAAATTTCTCATAGTCATAGTCGTAAATCAGATCCAAAGGCATAGATAACTTTCGATTTGACATAAGCACGAATCAAAGATAATTAACTTGAAAATTGGTATAGTTCTATATTTTGATTCATTACATTCACAATTCCAATTATATGTTCAAATCTAAGGAATAACCGAACTTACAGTGATCGGTTTAGAAAAGGCGATTTGCTATGATTCGAGTGACGTTGCTTGAAGCGGAATTCCTATGGTCCAATTTGAAGCTTTACCTTGATTTGTATCTCCAATTTGAAGAAGAACTATAACTTGTTTTAATGGAGAATAAGATTTATTTTAATTAGGATTGAGACAGAGTATAGGCGTAATGAAGTTGTGTGGAAAAAGTGAAGTTTGGGTGCGTTTATATAGCGTAGAACTTATGAAGTTAGTTCAGAAATCAGCCCGGATACATAAAAATGAATTCTGCCTCGGATCTGGAAAAACAAGGTAGGTCGACCCCCAGGTCGACCTATAGAGGGCAGGTCGACTCCCTGGTTGACCCCCTGGTTGACCTGGTTCCTGGGCGGAAAATTTCCTGCCCAGCCCGCTTCTTGGTTCAATTTTGAATTTTGAATTCAGTTTCGAGCTGTTTTTAAATTTGAGCTGAAACTTCCGAAGGCCATAACTTCTTCATACAAAGTCCGATTCACGCAAAATCAGACTCTATCTCAAGCAGAATTCCAAGAAGAATGCAATGGCATAACCTGTTTCCCTCAATTCTTCTCTTAAAAATTAATTGTACTTTGATTTGCTACATTAACGTTTACAGAAAATACGGGGTGTTACATTCTCTCCTCCTTAAAGGATATCGTCCCCGAAATCTTCAAGTTAAGAAGAATGTATCCTAACATCCAGCATCCATCTACTCAACCATTCAATCACATACATCCATTGTCCCTAAAAGGATTTCTAATGCTTTCATGATTCTATGCATAGTGTGTGTACATGTCCTTATCTAATGTAAAATCAGGCGGTCTACTGATTCAGTTGACCTCCTTAATGCGAATTATGTCAGTGCCATGAGTCCATCATGTGTGCAATTATCCCTAGTCATGTAAGTACTATATGCGTACATATTCATTCATCCATATGCAACATCCATATGATAACACATCAAGTTTTAATCCATCTACAAATACATATATGCATATGCAAACATGAAAGTGACTGAGCCGATCTAGTGCCTAATGTCTGTATATGCATCCACGAGCAACCACTTGCAACCATCAATCATAACATGTTTCAAATACATGTTTATATCCATTGGTTTCTACCTAAGGATCATGAAGATAGGACCTAGAGGATATACTTAAAAAGATGGAAACAAGGATGCCTAAAATTCCTAGCAAAAGAGATCAGGGATATACCCTCAAGAAAGAGGGTATGATGCGCGTATCTAGTCTTTCGTCTTCGAAGTCGCATCTTCTTGAGTGTCAATCCACTGTACCTTAACTAATTTAACTCCATGATTGCGAAGCTTCTTGGCCTCCATTTCCAAAACCCACAAGTAAAGATAGGACCTCGCTTACTTACTATGCTAGAGGGTATCCAATGTAGTCGAACTACCCTATTGAGAAAAACATATGTTAATCATGATACCAAGTGTTAATACCTAAGATGATTAGAGGTCTCTCCTCTACTTAGCCTATCCATCATGCTGCAAATCTGAGGGTCTAAAGCTAATGGTTAATATGTGCTTATTACCTCTCTTAAGCTCAATCTAACATAGGGTGCCAGCCCCCAACCATTTATTTCTCACGCAAACCATCCTAGTCAAACTCGACATCCCTCAAGTACAAGCCCCAAAGTCCTAAACCAATATCAGACAAGCACCCAAGGGATACCTCCTTCGAATTTGGACGATCTATGTGAGATGATACTAATAAAACAACCAAACAATTGAGCACTTTACCGACTCTGGCTATCCTTGCCAATTTTGCTCCAGAATTATCGTTGATCGCATAACTGGCTTTGTAGTGTCATCTAGATACATGCGGAAGTCTATCTCGAATTTTTAAGGGAAAACCCCTACCCTAGTCAAAACATCTTGCGTACTCATGGACTACCACAACGGATCGAAAATCGTCGATAGATAAGTAAAGTGATTCTAGGTAGCTAAGACAAACTGATCTCTTAGGATCGTATGAAATCTCAAGGGTATTCTCGAGGAAAGTCGAAAGTCTAACTACCCTTGTTTCATAATTACTAGCTAACCAATCAATGCCTAGAATAAACCCATAACCCAAAAACATAAGCATAAATATAGTTATTCTCAAATCCTCACAAGTCAAAGATAAATGGGTCGAACCGGCAATTGGATTTGAGACAATAATTGGATCCTCTACTACACAATATCAAGGGTGCAGAGACTCAATGTGACGGCCCGCCTCGCACCAGCCTGCATTTCCTCCAAAAGTGCGTTGTACACATGCCCGACTAGCACAAGACGGTCGTCAGAAGAAAGGAAAGAAGGGAACGAACTAATCAAAGGACCTGTAGAATGTCTCACAGCGCATGGAATAAAATATAATAATAACATACTTGACATAAAACAGGCGAGACAGTGCATAAGCTGATAACTAAAACCAACATCAATCTCAAAGCAGCGGAAATCCAAATACAGCTTATTACAACTTTCCAAATTTACTGTCTCTAAACAAAAGAAAGCTAAAATAGAAGATACACCAACAATGCCCAAGCAGTGATCTTCAACAACACAGGGAGAATATTATGTATATAGTACGTGGAAGCCTCCTGCTCGTCTCCGGATCATCTACCCGTGCATCACCAGCTAACCTGTCTCTAGTCTGCTCGTGTGAGCACCCAGAGTAATAAGAAGAGACATAAAACTCTGGGTCAGACATAAAGCCTGGTATGAGCGATAAGCATCTAAACAGAATAATAACAGGTATACTAAGCCATACCTGAACCTGAACCTGCAACCAAAGAGTTAGTACCACATACCGTACAATACTCCAAGGTGCCATAATAAATAGTGTAAGCATACGGGGGTGGGGTGTGCATGTCACAATGATAGCAACAAATCATCCATAGCAACCATCCTCACACCTCTCACTTAGTGCCTAAAGCGTACGACATCTACCACTTTGGAACACTAGACAAACTGAGGCAACGACGAATCCCGACTTGTAGAAACCCTGCTGTGACCAAGCCAAACACTTGGAGTCATGACCAAACATTTCAATGACCCACTTCATTGGTCATAGCCCTTGGTTCTACCAATGCCATAATGGCCCTGAATCCGCCTTCGTACCTCCCACCATAGTGGTCCAAAGCTATAGGTGTCGATAACTCCTTAGCACGCGTCCCGCAGCAAAGCCCAATCATGAAGTGAACTCGTTGATTCCCATCTGAATCTTAAGCTCTAACTTCTCATTTGGACTTCCTTTGCATCTCGGGTTTGGTTGAATTGGAGTGGGTCTTCAGAAAAGTTGTCGTGCAGTAGCAGCTCTAGAATTCGGTTCGGTTCAGTCACCCATGCTCGGTTCGGTTCGGTCACCCATGCTCGGTTCGGTTCGGTCACCCATGCTCTGGGTTCGAGTCCTTCTCCTTGTCTTTTCGGGTCGGGCACATCGCTCCGGGTCGGGTCGGGGTCCTCCTCCAGGTCGGTTCGGGTGTCCTTCCCTCCAGCGCTCCAATCCCTAGCTTATTTCTTCTTTGCTTCCGATCCGAGCCCTGCATCTCCAAGTCGATCCGATCTGGCCTCCAATCACTCTTCCGATCCGATCCGCTCCGCTCCCTAGCTTACTCCGATCCGATCCGCTCCATCGCTCCGATCCGATCTTCTGTCCAACTCCAACTCTAAGCAATGGCCTTCCTTCCTGCCAAACTTCTTCCAGTGGCAAGTCCTCATCCAGTTCGGATTCCCTTGGTCAGTTCCCTAGTCCGATCCGACCCCTTTCTCCGATCCGAACCGGTTCGGAGCCTGCACACTTCTGCAACTTTCCAGCAAGCTTTCTACGCCATTCGACGACGTTTTCGAGCAATTTAACTATTCTAATCAATCATGAAACATACCATAGAGTCATAGTAACATGTAATAGCAACCACAAACAACAAACAACAATTTAAATGAATCAAAATGGATCAAAAGGGGCCAAAACCTCACATTTTCTTATAATCCCTCCTAATCATGTTTAAGCATACGATTAGCAAAACACATCGAAATTAACCCAAATTTCTAACAGAGCCTTAAAACATTATTTTAAAATTTTAAGAATTTTTCCAGAATTTATTTACGTATAAATTCGCTAATCCTTACTAATTACCCTTAATTAACCGTAATTAGTGTCAAAATGATGCTATCACTCACCTTGGCCACAAATGAAATTCTCAGAACTGAAACTCCTCTGATTTGGGGCGAATACTGATGTCTAACAGCAGTTCCAACCTTGCTTTGGTGCTTTTTCTCCTTAATTTGGTGTTGCTAAGCCTAATCTTCAATTAGAGAGTGATTTGGGGTGTTTTAGATGTAGGAAGCCATTACTAAGGTCTCAAGGAGGTTTGTGGCTGCTCAAAACTGAAATGAAAGTGATAACCTAACCCTAATCAGACCTCCTATACCTCTAAACCCGAAATTCCCCTTGGGCCTAGCTGCTAATCACCCGGTTAAGCCCAATTAAGCTGTTTTTCTCCATCTGAAACTTGTTTCAGCCATATCTCCCAAACGGTAAGTCCGTTTGGCTAATGTGACCACTCTACGGAAAGAGAAACCATCATCCGAAGCCAATGGAAGTGGTTTCAGGTCAAAATTCCTTTCCAGTCAAAAGTTATGGCCAAAACAGTGCCAACTAGGGGTAAAATGGTCATTTAAAAATCGGGAAAAATCATGAACATGGGAAATGACCCCAATAG
Source organism: Allium sativum (assembly GCA_030737875.1). Classification (NCBI taxonomy): domain Eukaryota; kingdom Viridiplantae; phylum Streptophyta; class Magnoliopsida; order Asparagales; family Amaryllidaceae; genus Allium; species Allium sativum. Next base: position 783,973,454 of record CM060916.1, on the reverse strand, counting down.
TCGTCTCCCAAAGTTACATGACCATACGACTTCGTATGTAAAAGAAATAAATACTCTACGATCCTATGATGCGTAGAATGCGGGTCGTTACACTCCCCCCCCCCCCCCCCCCTTAAGAAATTTCGTCCCCGAAATTACTTAACCCAAAACATACAAAGGATCCCGCATGCCTAACAACCACATATAACAATCAAACATGCAAAACAAGCAAACAAGCCTATCCTAGCATGCGGAAAAACTAAATCGAAGTCAAAATCTTACCAGACAAAGAGTTCTGGATACTTCTTCCTTATGTCCTCCTCTGTTTCCCAAGTACAATCACTCTCGTCCTCGCTCCACTGTACCTTGACTAGCTTCACCGCCTTCCTTCGAAGTTGTTTCATGTCGTACTCGACAATACGGGCCGGCTTGCGGTTCCCAACCGCCTCGGGTTCTACTTCGAAGTCCTCTAACTGATCAGGTGGAATAGTCATATCTGAGTCGTGAACGAACTTCCTTAGTTGGGAAACATGAAATACGTTATGAACTCCCGCCATCTTCTCTGGTAAGTCAATCCTATATGCCAAATTCCCGACTAGTTCAAGAACAGGGAATGGGCCAACAAATCTTGGTGCCAACTTGCCTCTCCTGCCAAATCGTATTACGCTCTTCAACGGAGAAATCTTGACAAACACCAAGTCGCCAACGGAGAATTTTAAGTCTCTTCGCCTCTTATCAGCATAACTCTTCTGCCTATCTTGGGCTGCCTTCATTCGTTGCTGAATGATCTTGATCTTATCTGAAGTTTCCCTCACCATATCTGGTCCAAGCATAAACTTCTCGCCAGTCACTATCCAACATGATGGTGAGTTACATGGCCTTCCGTACAAAGCTTCAAACGGAGCCATACCGATACTGGATTGGTAGCTATTATTATATGCAAACTCTACTAGATGCAAATGGTCATCCCATGATCCTCCAAAATCCAATATACATGCTCTCAAGAGATCTTCCAAAATACGGTTCACCCTCTCCGTCTGACCGTCGGTCTGAGGATGATATGCGGTACTGAGATGTAACTCTGACCCTAGAGCCTCTTGTAAGCTCTTCCAAAACCCACTAGTAAACAACGGGTCTCGGTCGCTCACAATGCTTTTAGGTACTCCATGAAATCTCACTATCCACTTCATATACAATTCTGCTAACTTAGTTGCCGTTCTGGTCGATTTGACTGGTATAAACCTTGCACTTTTAGTTAGTCGATCCACAATTACCCAAATGCTATCATATCCCGATCTAGTCCTTGGTAATCCATCGATGAAATCCATCGAGACTTGCTCCCATTTCCATTCGGGAATTTCCAAGGGCTGTAACAACCCACTAGGCTTCTTTTGCTCGGCTTTAACTAGCTGGCAATTCATGCACTTGGATATAAACTTCCCAACGTCTCGTTTCATTCCTTCCCAGTAGTAAGTCTGCTTCATATCTCGATACATCTTATTACCACCGGGGTGTATAGTCAGCTTTGAGTGATGACATTCTCTAAGCACTTCATCTCTCAATCCATTGACATTGGGTACAACAAGCTTTCCATCCTTTCTAAGCCATCTATCTCGATCAAGCCCATACTTGTTCATCTCCTCATCGATACCCATCTCTAACTTGGAGATGATTTCCAATAGGTTAGGATCGTCCCTCTGACTAGAGCCGATTCGTTCAATCAAAGTGGGTCTGATCGTCAAACTTGCTAACATTTCTGGATCCAATTCGCACTTTGGTCTGAAATCAAACCCCGCGATAAACTCCAGTTGCTTCCATTCAAGGAACATAGCCCCTAAGCTGGCATGTCTTCTACTCAATGCATCAGCCACCGCATTGCCCTTTCCTGGTGTGTATGCGATGTCAAAATCATAGGAAGCTAAGAACTCTAACCATCTCTGCTGACGGAGATTTAAATCCTTCTGGGAGAATAGATACTTTAACGACTTATGATCTGTAAACAGCTCAAACTTTTCTCCCAAGAGATAGTGTCTCCACATCTTTAACGCGAACACGATTGCTGCCAATTCTAAATCATGGGTAGGGTATCTCCTCTCGTGTGGTTTCAATTGCCGATTTGCATAAGCTACAACCCTACCGCCTTGCATCAATACAGCACCCAGTCCGGTACCACAGGCATCCGTGTATACCGTCATCTCTTCATCCCCCTTAGGAATGACTAACACTGGTGCGCTTGTCAACTTGTCCTTTAGACTTCTGAATGCATTCTCGCACCTTTCATCCCAGACAAAAGCTTGATTTTTCTTGGTCAACTGGGTCAATGATGCTGCTATCTTGGAGAAACCTTGGATAAACTTACGATAATATCCCGCTAATCCCAAGAAACTTCTTACATCTGTTGCGTTCTTGGGCGTAGGCCAATCTTGTACCGTAGCCACCTTCGCTGGGTCCACGGCAATACCATTCTCTGATACAACATGGCCCAAGAACCTCACTTCCCTCTTCCAGAAGTGACACTTAGAAAACTTTGCTTTCAATTGGTGTTTTCTCAACACCTCCATCGCTACCCTTAAATGTTCCTTGTGTTCTTCCTCTGTCCTCGAATAGACCAAAATATCATCAACGAACACAAGGACAGACTTATTCAGCTGATCTCTGAATACCCTATTCATAAGGTCCACAAAATATGCCGGGGCATTAGTCAGCCCAAATGGCATAACCAACCATTCATAAAATCCAGACGGTGTTCGAAATGCCGTTTTTGCTATACTCTCAGCTTCCACTCTAAGCTGATGAAAACCTGTCGCGAGATCCAACTGAGAAAATACTCTCGCGCCACTCAACTGATCAAACAAATCATCTATCCGCGGTAGAGGATACTTGTTCTTCCTCGTCACTTTATTCAACTCGCGGTAGTCTACACACAAACGAAGGGAACCATCCGCCTTGGTAGCAAACACAACTGGTGCTCCCCATTCAGAAACACTCCTTCTGATAAATCCCTTCTTCAAAAGATCGCTGACTTGCACCTCGAGCTCTCGCTGCTCTCTTGGTGCCATTCGACGAAGTGGCATCACTATAGGCCTGGCATCTTTTACCAAATCAATACGAAATTCAATCTCTCGGTGTGGTGGAAGTCCGGTCACTTCTTCGAAAACATCCGGATACTGGCCAACCACGGGCAAACCTGACAACTCACTATGCGGAATGTCGAGGGAGTTTAGAAAACTAGCCAATACCCCCTTACTGGGTAGACCACCAAACACTATCCTCCGCCCATCATCCGCTCTAGCTGTCACCAACAAGCCCTCACAGTCTACCACCACCCCGTATCTTTGGAGCCAATCTACTCCCAAAATAATGCCAAACCCAGTAAAGCCCAAAACAAAGCAATCACAAACAAACATGCATCCATGACTCGATAGAACCACATTACGACAAATCATGCTAAGACTAGTCGAACCACCAATCGGGTTCGTCACTACTAAAGGTCTATCGACAATCTCGGGCTCCAATCCCAATCTATCTACCAGGTCACTAGATATGAAAGAACTGGAAGCTCCGGTATCAAACAAAACTCTAACAGGAACATCATAAACAGAAAGCATACCTTGAATGACGACATTCTTTCCCTTCTCCGCCGCAGTTGGGGCATTCGACGAAGAAGGAATAGCATTAAGAGCATATGCTTTCACCATTTGCTTTTCCTTAGGGGGTTGCGGACACTTGTCCTTGTGATGTCCCAATTGGCCACAATTGAAGCACTTCCTATCCGCTGGCTTGGCCCGACAATTACTAGCATAATGGCCCTTCTTACCACAGCTGAAGCACTCCACATCTTGCTTATTCTTTTTCTTCTGGCCATCCTTAGCCTGATTCTGCTTTCTCTTATTCTGAGAACCACCTTTGCCTCCACCACTAGCTTGTGGCTTTGGCTCTTCTGCGGATGCAACTTCAGTCTTCGGCTTAGGGTAGAGACTTTCTGATCTTAATGCTTTCCCCACAATCGATTCAAACGTCTCATCGATGTGGTTAATAAGTTTTTCCCCCAAGTACTGATCCAAACCAGTTATAAATTTCTCATTCTTTTTCTCGGCAGTATCAATAAGAGATAACCCATATTTTGACAAAGTGTCAAATTCAGCAATATACTCCGAGACAGCTCTGCCATTCTGCTTGAGCTCCAAGAATTTCTTAAACAACATTGACTTCTGAGCAGCTGGAATGAACTTCTCACTAAAGCGAGCCTTAAACTGCTCCCAAGTAATCTGGTCTTCGGGAGTAGCTGCCTTTATAGCATTCCACCAATTCATTGCCCGCCCTTGCAGCTGACGGGACGCTAGCTTTCTCTTCATCGCATCCTCGATACCCAAATCCTCGAAGATACGCTCGCAACTATCCAACCAATCCTGAACGTCCGTAGCCGACTCCGTTCCATGGAATGACTTCCCACCAAGACTAGTATAATCCTTATTCAGCTTGGCGAAGTCGACTCTTGGCGCCTGCACTATTGGACCACCACCATTTCCACCATTGGGAGCTGCCCTCTGCACATCTCTAAGCATCTCTCTCATGAGGTCAGTAAACATCGTCCTCATGTCGGCAGCAATCCCATTATTGGCTCCCCTACCAGCACCTCTAGTATCTCGGCTCATCGTAAATCTGAAAAAGGAAACGATTAACGACTCCATAGTGGTGCTAGTGTAGTACAACTTCATCCTTATACTACTAATAGTATATATATACAGCTTTTAAAAACCAAAGTAATCACAAATACGCTCTCTCGTATACGTATAATATCTCTCCCTGATAACTTCCCTAGGTTAACTACGCAACCTAGAGCTCTGATACCAAGTGTGACGGCCCGCCTCGCACCAGCCTGCATTTCCTCCAAAAGTGCGCTGTACACATGCCCGACTAGCACAAGACGGTCGTCAGAAGAAAGGAAAGAAGGGAACGAACTAATCAAAGGACCTGTAGAATGTCTCACATCGCATGGAATAAAATATAATAATAACATACTTGACATAAAACAGGCGAGACAGTGCATAAGCTGATAACTAAAACCAACATCAATCTCAAAGCAGCGGAAATCCAAATACAGCTTATTACAACTTTCCAAATTTACTGTCTCTAAACAAAAGAAAGCTAAAATAGAAGATACACCAACAATGCCCAAGCAGTGATCTTCAACAACACAGGGAGAATATTATGTATATAGTACGTGGAAGCCTCCTGCTCGTCTCCGGATCATCTACCCGTGCATCACCAGCTAACCTGTCTCTAGTCTGCTCGTGTGAGCACCCAGAGTAATAAGAAGAGACATAAAACTCTGGGTCAGACATAAAGCCTGGTATGAGCGATAAGCATCTAAACAGAATAATAACAGGTATACTAAGCCATACCTGAACCTGAACCTGCAACCAAAGAGTTAGTACCACATACCGTACAATACTCCAAGGTGCCATAATAAATAGTGTAAGCATACGGGGGTGGGGTGTGCATGTCACAATGATAGCAACAAATCATCCATAGCAACCATCCTCACACCTCTCACTTAGTGCCTAAAGCGTACGACATCTACCACTTTGGAACACTAGACAAACTGAGGCAACGACGAATCCCGACTTGTAGAAACCCTGCTGTGACCAAGCCAAACACTTGGAGTCATGACCAAACATTTCAATGACCCACTTCATTGGTCATAGCCCTTGGTTCTACCAATGCCATAATGGCCCTGAATCCGCCTTCGTACCTCCCACCATAGTGGTCCAAAGCTATAGGTGTCGATAACTCCTTAGCACGCGTCCCGCAGCAAAGCCCAATCATGAAGTGAACTCGTTGATTCCCATCTGAATCTTAAGCTCTAACTTCTCATTTGGACTTCCTTTGCATCTCGGGTTTGGTTGAATTGGAGTGGGTCTTCAGAAAAGTTGTCGTGCAGTAGCAGCTCTAGAATTCGGTTCGGTTCAGTCACCCATGCTCGGTTCGGTTCGGTCACCCATGCTCGGTTCGGTTCGGTCACCCATGCTCTGGGTTCGAGTCCTTCTCCTTGTCTTTTCGGGTCGGGCACATCGCTCCGGGTTGGGTCGGGGTCCTCCTCCAGGTCGGTTCGGGTGTCCTTCCCTCCAGCGCTCCAATCCCTAGCTTATTTCTTCTTTGCTTCCGATCCGAGCCCTGCATCTCCAAGTCGATCCGATCTGGCCTCCAATCACTCTTCCGATCCGATCCGCTCCGCTCCCTAGCTTACTCCGATCCGATCCGCTCCATCGCTCCGATCCGATCTTCTGTCCAACTCCAACTCTAAGCAATGGCCTTCCTTCCTGCCAAACTTCTTCCAGTGGCAAGTCCTCATCCAGTTCGGATTCCCTTGGTCAGTTCCCTAGTCCGATCCGACCCCTTTCTCCGATCCGAACCGGTTCGGAGCCTGCACACTTCTGCAACTTTCCAGCAAGCTTTCTACGCCATTCGACGACGTTTTCGAGCAATTTAACTATTCTAATCAATCATGAAACATACCATAGAGTCATAGTAACATGTAATAGCAACCACAAACAACAAACAACAATTTAAATGAATCAAAATGGATCAAAAGGGGCCAAAACCTCACATTTTCTTATAATCCCTCCTAATCATGTTTAAGCATACGATTAGCAAAACACATCGAAATTAACCCAAATTTCTAACAGAGCCTTAAAACATTATTTTAAAATTTTAAGAATTTTTCCAGAATTTATTTACGTATAAATTCGCTAATCCTTACTAATTACCCTTAATTAACCGTAATTAGTGTCAAAATGATGCTATCACTCACCTTGGCCACAAATGAAATTCTCAGAACTGAAACTCCTCTGATTTGGGGCGAATACTGATGTCTAACAGCAGTTCCAACCTTGCTTTGGTGCTTTTTCTCCTTAATTTGGTGTTGCTAAGCCTAATCTTCAATTAGAGAGTGATTTGGGGTGTTTTAGATGTAGGAAGCCATTACTAAGGTCTCAAGGAGGTTTGTGGCTGCTCAAAACTGAAATGAAAGTGATAACCTAACCCTAATCAGACCTCCTATACCTCTAAATCCGAAATTCCCCTTGGGCCTAGCTGCTAATCACCCGGTTAAGCCCAATTAAGCTGTTTTTCTCCATCTGAAACTTGTTTCAGCCATATCTCCCAAACGGTAAGTCCGTTTGGCTAATGTGACCACTCTACGGAAAGAGAAACCATCATCCGAAGCCAATGGAAGTGGTTTCAGGTCAAAATTCCTTTCCAGTCAAAAGTTATGGCCAAAACAGTGCCAACTAGGGGTAAAATGGTCATTTAAAAATCGGGAAAAATCATGAACATGGGAAATGACCCCAATAGTCGTCTCCCAAAGTTACATGACCATACGACTTCGTATGTAAAAGAAATAAATACTCTACGATCCTATGATGCGTAGAATGCGGGTCGTTACACTCAACTATGGAAGCAGATATATATACGGATGTGAAGCGCTAAAATCGGAAGGAGTACTAACAGGACAATAAAAAAGAAAGAACCCTTTCAACCAAAATCTTACTGCCTCTTTCTCTCAGGTGGTGAGAGCATGCACTCGCCTTCCGTAAAATCATGTCCCTTGTTCTTTCCTTTGCCCTTAATTATACGGCCCGTTATACCAAACTAAAGATACTTCCTCTTGTCTTTCCTCCCCTCCTTTGTGGACCAAGTCCATATCCATGGGTTCTTCATTCTTGTGTTGTGCTCCATAGCCAAACTCCCTTATTCTCAACTTTGCCGCCCTTGTGTAACTTGTTGACATGTCTCTCGGAAGCTGCCTCCATCGCATGGAGAATCCTACAAAGCTCGAAAGAAAATTACGGCTACAGATGGAAGTTAGGCACTTATTTGCCCTTTGACAAGTGTCATAGTCTCATCAAGCCTACGGAACAATGTCGCGACGACGTTACCTCCCAGAAAGCCAGGAGCACCGGAGACTCAGGAATGAAGGAAACAAGGACTCAAACAGAGGATCAAAAGATAATGCATATGGCTTTGGGGAATATTCCTTTAAAACAAAACTTTTCTTTTGAAAATGCTTCTTTTAAAATCGTTTGAAAATAATTTTCAAATCTTTTTAACTAATCCGGTAACCTTAAGCTCTGATACCAAGTGAAACACCCCACCTCCGTTAAGGTCACTCTCAAAGGGAATGCCTTAATTTTGGTGGAGCATTATCGGTAAAAGATGCAAATAAATTACAAGACAGACAATTAAAGCAACGACAAATAAATAAAACTTTATTTCATTGATAAACAGCTTGTACAAAGATTGTTTTACAATACCAATGTATCCTGTCTTGTTTACAAAAATAAAGAAGCATAAAATGATTTCCCCATATAAAGCATGAGCCAGCCATAGCAGTAGAAGAGAGAGTCCAAGGAAACACATCAAAGAGTCTTCAAGCTTGGAAAGAGTAACGGTCCAAACAAACCTGAGCTATTCCCTCCCTGACTACCTGTATGGGGTTGGGGGGGGGACGAAAGAAAAGAGGCGAAAGCAAACTAGGTCAGACATAAAGTCTAAACCATAATAACAAGATAATATAGGATAAGTATGGGATATGGCAAGATAAACTGAATGTACCGATAAACTGAATGTACAGATAAACTGAATGTACTGATAAACGGAATGCGCTTCTACTGCTTCTCTGCTTCGCAACTACCCTATTTATACTGATTTCTATATCTCTGCACTACCTAACTGGTGTCCAAACTAGTAATCTATGATTATATGATAACGTGATCCCAATCCCCGTATTTGCGGTTGCCTTCAGGTGTACATCTATTATGGGGATTCCGTTTATTACCTAGATCTAATCTAGGGTTTACTATCGAGTGCTTACTAGATTCAACAAGGGTTTACGCTACACAGGGCCACTGGGGTTTATGCTACCTATTGAACGCTTCTCGGATTCAGGGTTTACGCGACCTAGGTCCAACCAAGCCTTATGATGGAGACCTGACACGATTCAAGATGCACAGTGTATAACTACTGGTACCCAGTGCCTGCTTTTTCCACTCCAGAGTACGTGCATGACCGTAAACCGTCGGAACCTACATTGACGTACCCCCTTCCGCTATTTTTCACCGCTTATAATCAGCCCAGTAATCGTGCCCCACCATGCCTAGTTTCAGGGTACCATGATACATCTATGTGGGTTACTGCTGAAATGGGTCCCGCTACTAGGGTTAAGTTTGTGGGCCTATATATACATATATTACCCACCTACGTGAGATGTACTTGAACCCTCCCACTGATTCTAGCATGTTTTCTTAACGGTTAAGTTTTGTGGGCCTATATTTACTAATATTACCGACCAACCCGACGTGCACTTAACCTTCCCATGGATTTAAGCATGTTTATTTAATGGTTAAGTTTTGTGGGCCTATATTTACTAATATTACCCACCTACCCGACGTGTACTTATCCTCCTACTCGTCAAGTCGTGTTGGTTAAGTGGTTCTTATTAACTTAACCTTTCTTGCTTATCATGTTGGATTGGTTAAGTGGTTCTTATTAACTTAACCTCATTCGCTCATCAAGTTATATTGGTCAAGTGTCATTAATCAATTTAAGTTGACTTAACCCATCCACCCGTCACGTCATGTTGGTTAAGTGTTTCCTTCTGGTGTTGATTTGACCCTACCCCAATTCATGTTATATAATTGGTTAAGTGTTTTCTTCTTGTATTGCTTAACCCCACCACATGTCATTATATATTTTGGTTAAGTGTTACCTTAGTTAACTTAACCCTATCATCTGCTTAATTAACATGTTACAACGGTCAAGTGTTCTAAATTTACATAACCTTACCCACTTGTCTAATTAACATGCTGTAACGGTTAAGTGTTCTAATTTTACTTAACCTCACCCACTTGCCTAGTTAACATGTTATTACGGTTAAGTGTTTCCCTAATTACTTAACCTCACCAATTCTAGCTTGATTTATTCATGAGCCTTAATTAATTAATTAAAGCACCAACAACTCACATTAGATAGATATTGTTGTGGTTACTGGATGTGCCGGCCGATTCCGGGCAAGTTTACACCATAACTCAGTCTAACTTCGGGTCTTTCTGGGCTTGATGCACTAACCACCCACATTAGACAGGTATTGTTGTGGTCACTGGATGTGCCGGTCGGTTTCGGGCAGTTTTACACCACAACTTAGTCTAAGCTCAGGTTGGGCATACTAAATTTACATATTTACTATTTATGCAAATTTTCCGTAAATCAATTTAGCCTAGATCATATTCATTTGTCATGCAAATTAGCATATTTATATTCTATGCCCAAAACTTGATTTACCTATCAATCAGCCCAACTTGCAATTTATACCAATTTATATTTAATATCCCCTTTTTCAATTCATGCCTAATCTAGATTAATATTCCAATTTATGGTTCTTGTCAAAACTAGATTTAATATTCTAGTTTACCGTTAATGTCCAAAACTTGGTTTACACGCCAATTACACACTTTGCGGCCAATTAAATTTATCAATTTATGCCCAAATCTAATATGCATGTAAATCATTCAATATTATAGCAAATTTAGATTATGCCAACATATTTATTATGCCAAACTGACTTAATTAAGCTACGCCCAATCCCAAGCTCTTGTTCGTTTAGAAAATTCGATTCGAGGAACTATATGTGGAGCAATCCGACATAAATTGATACCGACTCCTCAAAATTTGGTAACTTCAACTTCATTAACAACCACTTATGAATCGCATCATAATCGTACGTATAACATGATTTCACAAGTTTTCTTTGTATTTATGAAATGTTACTAATCAAAAGGAATAGGGGATAAGCACAAGAATTAATATAAAAGATTAGGCAGTACAAAAATAACGGCTCCAACAGGTTCGATGTACATAATAGTGAATAGGAATAAACTAGCCAAGTTACACACTAAATATGAGATCCACATGATCAAGGGAATGGGCATAGGTTATTTGGTCCAACATAATGTCAGTTCAAGGTACGACATGATCGATTATTTGTAACAATGGGAATAGGCATAAGCAACTAACTACAATAATCATAGGCAATTAACCACAATAGTCATGGGCGACTAATCACAATAATTTCTTAACCAATGTCATAGGAAATAGTCTCATAGTTATGATTTATAGTCGTAGGCAATAATTTCATAGGCGACAGTTCATGGCCATAGTCTTAGACAAAGGCCTCATAGTCATAGTCATAGGCAATAGCTTTATAGGCAATAGTTTCATAGTCATAGTCTTATGCAAAAGACTCATAATCATAGTCGTAAATCAGATCCAAAGGCATAGATAACTTTCGATTTGACATAAGCATGAATCAAAGATAATTAACTTGCAAATTGGTATGGTTCTATATTTTGATTCATTACATTCACAATTCCAATTACACGTTCAAATCTAAGGAATAACCGAACTTACAGTGATCGGTTTAGAAAAAGCGATTTGTTATGATTCGAGTGACATTGCTTGAAGCGGAATGCCTATGGTCCGACTTGAATCTTTATTATGATTTGAATCTCCAATTTGAAGAAGAACTATAACTTGTTTTAATGGAGAATATGACTTATTTTAATTAGGATTAAGGCAGAGTATAGGCGTAATGAAGTTGTGTGGAGAAAGTGAAGTTTGGGGGCGTTTATATAGCGTAGAACTCATGAATTTGGTCCAGAAATCAGCCCGGATACATAAAAATGAATTCTGCCTCGGATCTGGAAAAACAGGGCAGGTCGAACCCTAGGTCAACCTGGGTCCTGGGCGGGAAATTTCACGCCCAGCCCGCTTCTGGGTTCTGTTTTGAATTTTGAATTAAATTTCGAGCTATTTTTAAATTTTATCTGAAACTTCCGAAGGCCATAACTTCTTCATACGAAGTCTGATTCACGCAAACTTGGACTCTATCTCAAGCAGAATTCCGAGACGAACGTAATATGCATAACCTGTTTCCCTTAATTCTTCTATTAAAAATTAAGTATACTTTGATTTGTTACATTAACTTTTACAGAAAATACGGGGTGTTACATAAACTCAACTTGAATTAAGAAGGTAAAGGCCTGGGATCTCGCATGGTCTAGGCTCAAATAAATAAGAAATAAAATAGGATAGAATCTGAACTGTACATAAAATAATTTACTGTGGAAGAGGTAGAAATAAATTGAATGATTTACAATAAAATAATATACTACTGAAATAGAATGACATAGGGATATAAGCAGCAATCAGATATACAAGAATTATTTACAGAAAAGAAACACTGAAATTTGTAAATTAACAACTATTACACTATCCAAATAATCCCCATATTTCCTTACCAAAAATAATAATCCCTAAATTTATATTGACTTGTAATCACAGAAAATACTCACAGATGTATGATATCTAATAGGCCCTGGTAGGAATCCTCTAGGTCTACATATAATTATCCTCAAATTTATGTTTATAGATATCTAAACCTAAATCTCAGAACTCAATTATTTTTAAAAGAAGAAATTTTGCATGGTGAAGGCAGAAAATGGGGAATGGAGTAAGGAGAAATAGGGTTATGTTAGAGCTATATTTATATTAGAACTAGGGGACTTAGGATCATTAGATATTAGGTCTAAAATATAGTCCATCAAATCATAAGAAGGCTCCAGAAATCGTCCAAACATTTGAAATTTGCTTCCTATAACGTGCTACAAGTTATAGGAGATGGGTCGACCCATCCTATAGGTAGGACAACCTACTTGGGGTCTGGTCGACCCAGCTTAGGACTGGGTCGCCCCAGTTCCACTTGATTTTTGTTTGTTTAAATTTCAAATTCGAATTTCAAACTTCTTTTCTTCATAATTTCTTTGTTTTGAGTCTGATTTCTGCAAACCAAATGTCTATCTTAAACAGAATTTCGTAACGAACGCAATGGAGTAACCCTCGTGTCCAACTCTCAATATTTTTATTACCAATGCTTATTTTATTAATCTTTTACTTGAATAGCTTTATTTAAACTTTAGGTTGTTACATTTCGTTATGGCACAAAAGATTATATCATATAAATTTTAAAACTATAAATAAAATTTTTAAAAATGAATTAGTAAAAGGATTACCAAAAATGAATTTCAAAGTTAACAACTTTTATGATACATTTCAATTAGGAAATTAACTAAATCATCATTTAAATCTAAGAAAGTCATTTCAACATCACAACTGTTAGAATTACTACATATGGATATATATAGTCCAACCCAAGTTCAATCCATAAATCATAATAGTATGTATTTGTAATTACTGATGATTTAATTTGATACACTTGGATATTTTTATGAAAAATAAAAGTGATATGTTCGAACATTTGTTAAAAGAATTCAAAATCTATAAGGATTTAATATAGAAAAATATAGGAAGCAATCATAGAGAAGAATTCGAAAACGAAATTTTCGATCAATATTGTAAAAAGAAAGAAATTTTTCATAATTTTTCATTTCCTAAAACTCCACTCGTTTTCAATCAATACTGTAAGAAGAAAGAAATTTTTCATAATTTTTCGTTTCCTAAAACTCCACAAAAAATGGATTTGAAGAATGAAAAAACAGAACACCACAAGAGTGTGTTAGAACATTACTAAACGGAAGCACATAAAACATTTCTGGGAAGAAGCTATTGCAACGACCTGTTGTGCATTGAACTGTGTTCTATTCACCCTCTTACGAGCTTTTTAATGGAAGAGAACCCAATATTTTTTATTTTAAAATCTTTGGCTCAAAATGTTTTGTTTTAAACACAAGAGATCAGCTTGGAAATTTCGATTTGAAATCAAATGAAGGATTTTCCTAGGATATTCGGACCAAAGCGAAGCTTATCAAATTTTTAATAAAAGAACAAATATGATTGAAGAAACTCTTCTCGTATCCTTCGATGACAATTTTAATCAAATATCATATGATAAAAATAATAAAGAATTTATGAATAATGCTAGAGAAGATGAAAACATTTTTCATAATAATAGAGAAGATGAAAACATTATTCATAATGATAGAGAAGATGAAAATATTATTCATAATACTAGAGAAGATGAAAACACTATTCATAATACTAGAGAAGATGAAAACTCCATTCATAATACTAGAGATAATGAAAACACTATTCATAATACTAGAGAAGATGAAAACACATAATACTAGAGATCATAATACTAGAGAAGAAGAAAACAATGTTCATAATAATAATGAGTTAAGATCTCCACCAAAATTATTCAGGGATCATCTTTTTCAAAATATCATTGGAGAAATTAATTCAAACGTGCGAACTAGAATCATTAAATTTAATGGGTCGCATAGCTTTTCTGTCTAACATAAAACTTAAAAATACAAACGAAGCCTCTACTGTGTACAATTGGATTATAGCTATGCAAGAAGAGCTAAAACAATTTGAATGCAATGAAGTATGGGAACTATTTCGTAGACCGATTGATCAAGCAATCAATGGTACAAAATGGGCTTTTAAATACAAAGCCGAAGAATCATGTAATACAACTAGAAAATAAAGCTAGACTAGTAGCATAATAATACAATCAAGAAAAAGGAATATGATACGAAGAATCGTTTACTCCAATCTCCATACTAGTAGCAATACCTATCTTACTAGCCTATGCTTGTTTTCATAATTTCAAACTTTATCAAATGGATGTAATAAGCACATTTCAAAAGGATACGTAAATGAAAATGTATACATTGAACAACCTCCCTTATTTACACATGAAAAAATTTCGGAGCACGTATATAATTAAAAAATGCTTTATATGGGTTAAAACAAGCAACCCCGTGCATGGTATAAACGCCTTAAGAATTACCTTATTAATTAAGGTTTTCAAATCAGAAAATTTGATCAAACACATTTTATAAAACATATAAAAAGATATATTAATAACAAATATACGTGGATGATATTATTTTTGGTTCCATCAATGAAAAAACGATGTTAAGAATTCTCAAAAATAATGACTATGGAATTTAAATGTCCCAATAGAAGAATTAACTTTTTTTTTGGTCTAAAAATAAAACAACTACCATGGAATTTTCGTAAATTACGAAAAATACCATAATAGTTTAATTAAACGATTAGGAATGGAAAACACTTCTGCTAAACGAACTCCTATTAGTACAACAAAACGTCTCGATAGAGATGAAAATAGCAAAAGTGTCAACCAGAAACTATATCGTAGTATGATAGGATCAATATTATATTTAACCGCAGGTCGACCATATATAAAGGAATCACATTTATGAGCTGTAAAACATATATTGCGTTATCAAAGCAATACCAAAGACTTCAGACTTTTCTATCTGAAAGATTGTTCTTTCAAATTAGTATCCTTCAGTGATGTTAATTTCGAAGGATCACAGACGGATCAAAAAAGTACAAGAGGTACATATCATTTTATTGGCAATTCACTGGTCTTTTGGTTTAGTAAGAAACAAAATTGTGTTTCACTATCAACATGTGAAGACGAATATACATCAACAGTTTTGGCTTATGCTCAAGTCATTTACATGCAATAAACACTTAAAGATTTTGGAATAAACCTATCAAAATCTACTATTTATTGTGCTAATACTAGTGCAATAAATTTATCTAAAACATATAAACATTCGTCGTCATTTTCTTCACGATAATATCAAAAAGGAAATAATAAATTTGGATTTAGTTTCTTTTAAAAATCAACTAGCAGATATTTTTACAAAACTGTTACTTGAAAATGTATTTATCAAATTAAGACGTGAACTTGAAATTGTATCATTTAAAAATATATAAGTTTTAATTTTTTTAACAAAAACAAAATTTCAATTTTGATGAGTGTTGATTACTCTCATATAACATCATGTACCATATAACTATATATGTATATTACGTCTTGTTTAAGTTTCATTAAACCTTATTCTCGTATATATAAGACAAATACTATGTAGATCATAAAATATAGTTTAAATTAAAGTGAAACATACTTTCTTATTATAGTATTTTTACTTCAAGTGATATAAGTCAAGAGCTATATGCAAAAATATGCATATACATAACTCATGATATTAAGATGTTGAAATTCATCCATATGACAAGTATTAGTTCATATTATCGTACTTATCAGCTATTACTCCATTTTGTCGATGACAAAGGGGAAGAAAAATTAGAATATAGCTTATAGACAGGGGGAGCACTTGTAGAAATATAATTTATTTTATTTATTATTTTATATATATGCAAGTCGTATATAGTTGTCATCATAAAAAAAAGGGAAGATTATTGGAACCTTTATTCTCGAGCTATATTTTGACTATGATAACTATATTTCGAGAATATCATATACTAACATTTATTACAAAAGAAAATTTGAAGAATATAATTCAAATACAAGAAGATTCGAAGACGGGATTAATTATATATTATTGTTGTATTTGAGACAGTATTTTAGTTAGATTTAATGTTAAAATCTCTCATGAAATATATACACATATGTATAGTTTTATACAATAAGGTTGTGCATATAATACACAATACATGTGCAAAGCAGCTGGCTGAATCATGAATTCAGCCGACTAATTGTTGTATGTTCATTATATAACATATGAACATTCAGCCGACTGAATTCATGATTCAATCGGTCGAATATTATGTTTTTTGCGCACATGCACACATTTTTAAATACTAGCTGTTTTTTAGCCAACTGAAATCTATTTTCAGTCATCTGAACCAAAGGGTTGTGATTTTTAAAGAGAAATAACTCTTTAATAAAAGAGTTATGTCCATATCTTTTGATTAAAACTATTTACAAATGAATGCAACCTTTTATTCACTATAAGTAAACTCCAGAATCACTTGTTTCAAATCACCAAACTATCTTGATTTGAATATTCTAAAAATATTTTTAAAATATTCTCTTATGCTCTCATTTTGATATTTTATGATTATAAATGATCACTTTCCTTTTTAATTCTTCTTATACTTATCACTATATATATTCTAAGGAGAAGATTATAGGAAGAGTGTATTGTAAAGTGACTTATCCATGTTATTTAGAACACAAATATAGTCAATCAAACTTTTGTATTAGTTTAAGTCTTGTTCTACTACTCAGGCACGTTAAGTCCTTTTCGACTGCTGAGGTGAAATCATGTTCTACTACTCTGGTGTTGTAATACTTATTCCTCCAGGTTAAGTGATGGTTGTTGATTAGTCGAAATTCCAGAATGAGCCTGCGACGTAGGACGGTGCTCCTAACCAATATAAAAATCCTTGGTGTCATTTATTTTTATTTACTACATATATATTATTTACTATGTCTTCCGCACTTGTCTATTACATGTATATCCACATCACAAAATCCTACACACTTTTCATCTATAAGTACGAGGTACATGGGAAATCTAAGGATCTTTTGGCTCTTTGTGCATTTTTCCGCCATTATTGTCATTGCACTCAAGGTTATTTCGACCTGAAACCATGTAAACTTCAATAATTTGTCAATAAAGAGTTTAAATTAAAAGTGGACGTAGGCCAATCATTGCTGAACCACTTTAAATCGTGTGTCTTGATTTATTTCTCATTTTTTTGAAACATAATGGTACTTGTAATGCATAGAAAAGTAAATACAAAGATAGGATTGAGCTGTTAACAAAATGCAACAACACATGAAACGAATACTATACATAACAAGCTAAGAAACAGCTCGATCCAATAACACATACTACACAGAAGCAAAAGACACAAAAGACCCACACTAATACACATAAACACTGAACAAACAGATGACGACTACAAAGAAAGCAACAAAATACAATCCAACAGAAGCATCCAAGCCCACAAACTCAGAAGAAAGCCTATCCAACATTACAACTGATCAAGCAAAGTTGCACAAATGAAACAATGTCGCTAGAAGGCAAATTCCGGCAAACAGCTACCCAAGGTTCAACGACACCGAGAAGCTAATAGAACCATAATATAAAGACCAAACCAGAAGAAAAGAGAACAACTAATTTCAATTTAGAAAGCCCAACAAGCACTTAAATGATTCAACTTAATACTTAAGAGTGCCACCCAAAGAAACTAGCAGAGAAGAAACAGGAAGCAAATAAAATGATGGCTTAAAACCTGTAAATGAAATAACAGACCAGGCAAATCACTTTTTAATGATTCCTCCACCATCACTCCCGCACTACCCCCATTTCTTTTGCCTTCTTTGCCCTGGAACTTCATTTGAATCAGAGACATCAATTTTACCCACTCAGGGTTGGTCTCGACCAAAGGCCCATCAAACAAAATACTACCCTTTCCTTTTGATTTTCCAGTTTTATATTTAACTTTCTTCCTTTTAAAATTGCTGAAAGAACTATCGGAATCATATCCTCGAAGTAAATAAGACAGAGAAACCCGTCATGTTAGCTCACTTCATCCATTAGGCGTAGCCCAGAAGGAACCCGAGATGACTAAACCTGATCAATTATGATGTGTTCATTTAAGCCCGAAAAGCCAGCCTAAAGAATAGCTCATTTCAGAACCCTTTCATTCAAATTGTTCAAAGCAGCTGAATCACAAGCTATTTCACACTAGATATTTGGGATGGAATACCGAATCTTCAGCGGATATTGATTCGTTCAGCCGCAGCTATTCCTCTGGATCTAATGACACGTGCTGATAACGGCCAAGTACTGTATCACCTATAAATACTTACGTTTCAGTTCAAAAAAGGGGACGTAAGAAAAAAGGAGAGAATTATTGTAATCTTTTTAGTTGATCATAAATAAAGATTATAAAGTGGACGTAGGCTCATTAACGCCGAACCACTATAAATTTATGTGTGATTCTTTCTAATTTCTTTGCATTACTTACGATTGTTTATCTTCACTTTTTCTCTACAAAGTTCTTCTTTTCAGATGTTGAACTAGTTTTTGGTGTCAATATTTTAGCGCTTTCATTGAGAGCTAATTTTCTTAGATCAATCCAGGTTTTTGTTCTACTTTTGGATCATCAAGTCCAAGACAAAAATCTCGTTTTTATTGCAGCATTGATTTAGCAATGGCTAGAAAAACAGCTCGCAATACCCGAAAAAATCCGCAAATTGGAACATCTATGGAAGCAGCTAGCAGGACAGTCGTTCCTGAAGCTACTTCAGATCAGCCTACATTACCCTCTGGAGGGGATTTAGCCCCATCTTCTGCCTTCGCCACCCGAGACAAGTTCATGGCTGTGGTAAATCGGCTTAAGGAAACCACCGATGCCCTAAGGGCCTATTCTCAAGAGAACGCCGCCATGCGTGAAGACATGACTCGCATAGCGAGGCAATGGGAGGAATTCAGAAATCAAGCTCAGGAGGCCCGGGGCCATCGACTCCCTTCTCCTCAGCTAGATCAAGTGTCAGAAAGCTCCTCTTCATCGGAGGAAGGCAAAGACCCACGTCGACCTCGACGTCCGTTAGAAAGAGATGATAATGTCCGACAACCACACATAGAGGAACACCAGAATCCACCAGATGAACGCGACCAAGAGCATGCTGATCAGGTCGATTTAGAGATTGTCGATCCCATAGCACCGCGCCATCGGGAGGCATCCCCTCCTGTAAATCGAAATACTGGTCGAAGAGATCGGGCCTGCGTACATCCTCCCCGGAATCTTGTGATTGACCAAGAAAACCGTAGGAGAAGAAGAAACGCCCGGACGACATTTCCTGATGATGGGGCTAGAAGAACTCCATCGGTTGATGAGGTCGACCCGGACACGGACGTTCCACCAAATTTAGCCGCTATGGTACGAAAAATTATGAATGATAGTCGTGGGCATAGGAACGAAGATTGGGGGGGTCGACCGAAGCCATACACTATTCACTGACGACATTTTGCAAGTGGAGTTTCCCCGGAGATTTAATATGCCCCAAATGAATCAGTACGATGGAACTTCAGACCCACAGCAACACCTGATGAGATACTCTTGGCACATGGAAGTAGCAGTTGCCCCGGACACAGTTAAATGCAAATATTTTCCAATTTTTTTAAGTGGGATAGCCCTTATGTGGTTTGTCCGTTTGCCTACAAAGTCAGTTCCTAGCTTTAAAGACCTGGGCGAAAAATTCCTGACTTAATTCTGTCTTCACGCTACCAAATCAAAACATGTCATGGCTTTGTCGGCAGTTAAGCAGGGGAAGTGGCGAATCCCTAAGGAATTATCTCAGTCAGTTCAATTAGGCGGCAACTGAAGTTAGCAACCCCAACCACGAAACCGCCTTGATGGCCATGGTCAATGGCATCGACAAGCGAAAAGAGATCGGAAAATATTCGATTGGAAATCCACCAACCACGATTGAGGCTTTCTATGAAAAGGCCCACATCCGATTGAGACAAGAAGATGCGCAGCTAGAAGATTAAGATGGTCTAAAAGACACTTTCAATCCGTCAACTTGAAATAATATCACGGTTAAACAATCTGGGGATAACGCAGGGAAAGTCGAAGTTAATGTTGAAAATCGTGGCAAACGTAGTGGCGAGGGGTCAAGAGGGAATAACGGGAGTTCGAAGCAAAGAGGAAGCTCCCGGAAGCGCCCCCGTTTTTAGGTGTTTGACACATATACTGCCTTAAATGATACATTAGAGAACATATATCTCGATACCTGCAATATAATGAAATATAAGAAACTGCCCCCACGAGAGCCTACGGAGAAGGAACGAGCAACTGGGAAGTATTGCCTATTCCACGACATTTATGGGCATACGACCAACGAGTGCTGACATCTTAGGGACATCATTGAAAAGTTAATTCGAGAAGGGAAACTTGACGAATATAGAACAACTCAAAGGGACAGGGGGCAAGGAACTTCGATGCCCAAGCCAAATCAACCTGCACCTCGCGCTGCCCTTCAAGAAAAGTGGAAATGGATTGTTATCAATGCCATTGTAGGAGGCCATCCGACGAGATATAGCATCAGGGCCATAGAACGATATGTTAATGCTGCGAAACACCTCGATGTTGAAGAAGTGAATCCCCATGAGGCCGCAAGTCCCATCAAACAAAGAAGGACAATGGGCGAGGAAATTGTCTTCCACGACCGCGAGCCAATTGGTATAGAAACCCCAACGCTCGATCCGTTGGTGATAACCGCTATCATTGGCCCAGCTACCGTCCGAAAAATTTTGGTTGACAACGGAAGTTCGTTGAACATCCTATTCAAACAGACCTACGACCAAATGAAACTAGAAATGAAGGACTTAGGGTTGTATGAAGGTTAAATATGTGGTTTCAATGGAGCTTCCAACGAACCCATAGGCCAGGTCAGGCTATCAGTGGAATTAGGAGATAAAGATCGACGAAGAGTTAGGATTCTACCATTTGTTGTAATGAATATCAACTCACACTATAATGCCTTCTTGGGACGACCTGCCTTGGTTGTGTTCCGAGCATGTATTGCCCCCTGGTGCTTGCTTCTGAAGTTTCCCACTGATAGTGGAATTGGAACTGTATGAGGGGACCAAGTACAGGTCGAGCATGATATCTGGCAGAATGGAAGGATTTGAAGTGCAGTGGTAATAAGGAGCCTGAAAAATCCTCTCCCCTTGGGGAGGGGAAGGAAGCATAGCAATTACAGAAAACATCCCGACCAGGACCGTCACCCTGTGAGGTTGAAGACATTGATCCACGAGATGACGATGAGCCGGGGTGCAGAAAGGCATCTCCGAATGAGGCCACCGTAGAGGTCCCGATCGACAATAATGATCCTACCAAGGTTCTAAAGATTGGGTCTCATCTTGATCCCCTCCGGATGAGGGAACTAAGTGAATTCCTTCGGGCGAATTTGGATGTATTTGCCTGGACCCACGCTGATATGTGTGGGATATCTCCATTTATTATAACCCATTCCCTCAGCATCGACCCAAAATACACTCCTGTAAAACAAAAAAGGAAAATGTTAGGCCCTGAAAGGTCGAGAGCCTTGAAGGAAGAAATCGGGAAGTTACAAGCCAATGGATTCATCCGGGATTCAACCTATCCCGGCTAGATAGCCAACCCGGTACTTGTGAAGAAGGCTAATGGGAAGTGGAGAACCTGCATTGATTTTTCCGATCTAAATAAGGCCTGCCCTAAGGACAGCTTCCCGTTGCCTAGGATCAATCAGTTAGTCGATTCGATTGCCGAGCACGAGTTACTTTCGTTCATGGACGCATATTCCGGGTACAATCAGATTGCCATGCACGTCCCTGACCAAGAACATTCCAGTTTCATTACTGACCTCGGATTGTACTGTTATCTAGTGATGCCCTTCAGTCTAAAGAATGCAGGAGCAACCTATCAAAGGCTAGTTAACTGGATGTTTTATGATCAAATAGGGAAGACATTGGAGGTATATGTAGATGACATGTTGGTAAACTCAAAACAATCATCCGAGCACGTGGGTGACCTATCGAGGATATTTAGCATTCTCCGGAAATACGGTATGAAACTGAACCCATTAAAATGTTCTTTTGGAGTAGCTTCGGGTAAGTTCCTTGGCTTCATCGTGATTTCCCGCGGAATCGAGATCAACCCTAATCAAATTGCAATCCTTAAGGGAATTCAGGAACCTCGTTGAATAAGGGATGTTCAGAGTTTAGCAGGAAAGGTAGCCGCAATGGGACGGTACATTTCGAAGGCTACTAATAAATGCCTGCCCTTCTTTGAATTAATAAAAAGAGGGAAATAGAACTTTGTCTGGACGCCCGACTGCGTCGAGGCTTTCCAAAATCTGCTCGACCATCTTGAAAAACCTCATATTCTCTCTAAGTCTGTCGACCATGAAGACTTATTTGTTTATTTAGTTGTATCCGCACATGCAATTAGCTTGGTCCTGGTCCGCGAAGAAGAGCGAGTACAACGTCCGGTTTATTATGTAAGTAAGAAATTAACCGAAGCTGAGCGTAATTATCCTAAGATCAAAAACTGGCTTACAACTTGTTAATTACATCGAGGAAGTTTCGGCATTATTTCAAAGCTCATCCAATTAAAATATTCACTGATCAACCTCTTTGCCAAATCCTGCAACGACCAGAAGCAAGCGGGAGGCTCCTGAAATGGAACATTGAATTGAGCCAGTTCGACTTAACATTCATTCCTCGAAAGTCAATTCGAGGACAGGCTTTAGCTGATTTCATAGCAGAATTTACAACCCCGGAAGATGAATGTCAAGACAGCAACCTTGAGCCTATGAAGGGCGGTCAGGAGCCAGTCATCTGGAAGCTTTACACGGACGGAGCCCGAAATAAACAACGCTCGGGAGCCGACATAGTACTTCTGTCCCCTGAAGGGCGCTCGGTTTATTATGCTTTGAGACTAGAATTTTTGGCTACCAACAATGACTCTAAGTATGAAGCCCTGATTGCCGAGCTCAAACTAGCGAAAGATCTGAAAATAACGACACTCGATGTCTATTGTGACACACAACTTATAGTATGCAAAGTTCGAAAGGAATTCATTACCCGGGGAGAACGACTGACCTCTTACCTCAAGGAGGTTGAGAGATTGCTAAGGAACTTCGACAGGTATATCATTTCTCATGTTCCCCGAAAGGAGAATCAGAAAGCAGATAGGCTGGCAAAACTAGCTAGCTTAGATCACCTGAGCGAAATAGAGATAGTTCCCATAGAAACCTTGAGAATACCAAGCATCGATCAGATGGGGGTCGACCAGACTGACGTCGAACCCGAAGAAGAATCGTGGATGACTCCCATTAAAAATTTCCTTCTCCATGGGAAGCTGCCCAAAAAGAAAAATGAGAAACGAGCCTTAGTACGGCAGGCTTCCAGGTACCTTATTCAGCAGGGCCAGCTCTACAGAAGAAGGTTTTCCGTTCCGATGTGTAGCCAACGATGACATCAGGAGGATAATGCTGGAAGTACATGAGGGGGACAGCGGGGCGCACACTGAGGGGCAAACCCGGGCCCAGAAAATACTACGCTATGGATACTTCTGGCCGACCGTCAACAAAGACGCTGCTAATTATGCCAAAAGATGCGATAAATGCCAGAGATTCGCGCAAATCCCACGAGCGCCTCCAACAAAGATTACTCAAATGACAAGTCTTTGGCCGTTCGCTGTATGGGGAATTGACATCATTGGAACCTTTCCCATTTCGAAAGGAGGTGCCAGGTACGCGATTGTGGCGGTAGACTACTTCACAAAGTAGGTGGAAGTCGAAAAGATGACCATGATTACAACAAAGAAGGTCATCAACTTTATCGTCCGGAACGTTATATGCCGATATGGAGTACGTCGAACCATTATCACAGATAATGGGACTCGGTTCGTCAGTCTGGAATTTCGAGATTTTTGTGGAAAATATCATATCGAGAAGAAATACACCATAGTCGCACATCCCCAATCCAATAGTCAAGTTGAAGCAGTTACCAAGATCATTAAAACCATTTTGAAGAAACGGTTAGAGTGCGCTAAAGGAAAATGGGTCGACGAATTGCCTCTGGCATTATGGGCTTATCGTACTACCCATAAAACCGCTACAGGACATACTCCCTTCGCTTTATCATACGGTTCCGAGGCAGTTCTCCCGATCGAGCTTGAAGTCCCGACTCACTGGAAGACCTACTAAGATCCCCTGACTAGTAAGGCACTTCTCCTGACATCATTGGACATGGTCGATGAAAAAAGAGAAGAGGCAAACCTTCGAGCCGCGGCCCGTAGGCAATGAGTCGCCCGGTATTACGATAAAAAAGTCTGGCCAAAGACTTTTGAAGTAGGAGGTTTGGTTCTGAAATGAGTCTTCTCGGTCCCCGTACACATGGGCCCGAGATGGGAAGGACCCTACGTCATTCAAAGAAAGCTCGATAATGGAAATTTTAGACTAATAACTGTGGATGGTGAACTGTTTCAAAGAGCATGGAACGCAGAGCACTTGCGACCTTATCTATCTTAGGCGTTAATTTTTTAATGTTTTTTCTCTCTTTTAGCATTTAGATTGTTAGTTTTTTATTCTGTTTTTGGCATTGTAATAAGCGATCTTCATTGGTCGCGATAGCGTACTAATAAGAACCTCTGTTCCTGCTCTGTCATGTTGTGGTTGTAAAGAGCTAATGATTGTAATCGACTGACTGATTTTTTGACTTCTGCCTTGGTTGACTCAAGAATAAAGTCGACGCCTATCC
Organism: Allium sativum; assembly: GCA_030737875.1. Classification (NCBI taxonomy): domain Eukaryota; kingdom Viridiplantae; phylum Streptophyta; class Magnoliopsida; order Asparagales; family Amaryllidaceae; genus Allium; species Allium sativum. The sequence goes on along the minus strand of CM060916.1, from coordinate 783,948,288 downwards.
AGACATACTGATTGACTATTAGGACTCAACTCCCAACCTCACTGACTTGAGGATGAGTATAAATGACAATAGAGCGTGAATGGTGCATCTTGACAAAAGACCGCTCAAGCAATAAAACTTTGCCCTTTACTGACTAAAGGGTAAGTATAAAAGCCTAGAGGTGCTCCCGCTCGACTGCATCCAACCCTTGGTTAAAGATGGGTCTGCTCGAGTTCGACAGGGGAGATCGCCACTCAAACATTTACCCCGACACCGGGGGCAAAAGAAATAGTTAGCACCCCCGACAAGGGTGAAGTGCGATTCACTATTAACACTGAAAACAAAACATAAGATTCACATGACATCTTTGTTACACGCGTTATCGTCATAAGTAGATTTCCATTTAAAATATCCTGACATCATCACAACTATTGCATGACAGGTACTGTTTAGACAACATCGTAGGGAATACATCATCATAAAATTACAAAGAAAAGAAAGGTCCTAAAAGGGAGGTGGCATCAGCCCTTGATCTACCATTTCAGCCATCTCTTTTTGCTTGATCATCTCCTGCATCTCTTCAGTGGTCATCCTGCGTCTCGACCCTCCAAGCGTGCTGCCAAAAGGATGAGGAGTTGAGGCAGAAGCTTGTGGAATAATGGGGGCAGCAGGACCTGAGGCTGATGAAAGAATAATCAAAGGAAGGAACTGGAGAGGTTTGATGCTCAGAGGATCTTCAGTAGGCTCAGGCTTCATGGCAGAAATTTCCTTGTCCTTCTGATCCTTGATCTCGACCATGGATGGGCGATCCTCTCTTTTGGACTACTTGACAATCTTGACGTTCCTATCTTTAGGAGATACCAAGTCAATCCTCTCCACTCCTGCAGTCTTATTTGCTTCTTCGGTGATACCCTTTTTCTCGACAGCAGGTCCTTCAGCCACCCTCTCAGCAACAAAAGAGATCCATACCGAAGAAAAGAAATGCATGCAAATTAGGAGGAGATAAGGAACTCAAACTCAACAAAAAAGCTTACCTTCAACATTGGAACCAATCACCTGCCCTTCCATGGCCTTGACTGAATCAGATGGAAAGGAAGAAGACGAGCCCCTTTCCATAACCATGTGTGCAGCAGATGCGGGAGCATAAGGCCGACTGCCACCTACTTCGGTTTCAGGAACCAATTTTCCCTTCATCCTGCGACGTTCTGCCACTGCTATTTTCTTTTCCTGGCTTTGCGCCTCTTCCACAATGGCTCGTTCTTTATCATTCAAGATTTGGGTCATCAACGATGCCTTATCCACTGGATGACCCTGTGTTGTTCTCTTTTTCTCCCATAAGACTACCTTCCATACGTCATCTAACGACCTGGGATATCCAGGCATCCAAGATAGATCCCTGTGACGAAGGAAATTTGCGCAAAACAAAGCAACCTGACGAGCATGCCCCTTTTTCAATTCAACTTTCTCTCGGGTAAGCTCAGCCTTAATGGTCTTGATCTCAATATCGTGTTGAAGCTTTAGATTGCTAGCAGACTCGACTATTGCAACGGCATTCTTTTCATCCTGATTCTTGGCTAGCTCGAACGAATGGAGGGTAGCCTTTAAATTCTGAATTTCATGATCGAGTTGAGCTCTATCCCTCTTCAAAGATTCAATCTCTTCCCTCATTAAATCACATTCCCAGCCTTTCTGTTGAACCTGACTGTTCAAGTCTTCGACCTCTCTCCCATACTTTTCTCTATTTGTCGCTGCCTGTAACCCTTGATTTTTGATTTTCTTCTCCAGAAATCCAAAGGTTTTTTATCATTGTCGATGTCTCTTTTTAAGCCAGCGATTTCGGCTAGCTTTCCCTTTAACGCTCCACTCACTAGCCCGGCGTATTCCCACATGGCGTCATATTGAGATAGGGCGTACTCAAGGTTATTGCGCATGCGGCGATGAAAGCTATGGTTCAGTGGTTGTATTTCGCGGACTGGTTCAATTTTTGGAAAAAAAAAGAGATCGGAGAAATCTCGTTCTAGTTCTCGGAATCGGTCGGCATAAGAAGTTCCTACCGCAGGACTGGAATGATTTATTGCTGTTCGAGAAAGCTCGACTCCTTCTCCCCTCTTGGACTTTGGAGATTTATCTCCCTTCCTTTTCTTGGGCATACTGCCCAACACTTCCGAATCTCCTGGCACTCGACCATGTTTTCTCAAGCGTCTCTTTTACTACCCATTTTTACCCTTGGGCAGATCACATTTCCTTCTTTTCTTGTTTCTCTATCTCTCCATTTCCTCTTGTCTTTCCTCGCATCCTCTGCTTCCTTCTTTCCATTATCATTGTCTTTGTCACTGCCTTCTTTTTCAGTACATGGAAAAATACAATCACCCAACCCAAGGTCCATTGGGAAGGAGGCGAACAAATTTCTGTAGAACTCTTCGTCAACACCTGCAAGGAAAGCAAAATAAAACAAGCAATCCTCAATTTATGCATGAAAAATTTGATGTTGTGACGTACAATAAACATCATAATCATGATGAGACCATACCTCCAATACCATCCTGTCTGTTTGAGAAGGACATTCCCTCAGATTGATTGGCAAAGAATCGATTTGGATCTAAGCTTTGTGGTGAGAGAATAATGTTAGGCATTTGTAGATTTTCTAATCCTAGAAGAGGGGAGGTGTCACACCCCTCATGTTGATCATGAGTTGAAGGAGAATCTTCCTCGACTCCCGAATCTTTCAGGTGAACCTCAGTAGGTTCTTCTTCATTTGTTTTCCCTTGCACCACCTTGGGAGCTCTCTTGGCCGGGACCTTTTCCCTCTGCCGTTGTCCGACCTCATCACGAGCAACTTCTAGAAACTTAACTTTTTGAACCCGTCTTTTGCAAACAGGCTGCCTTGGACCGGATTTTTCTTTCTTCCCAGGCAAGGGATGGCTAGAATACCTTTCGATCGAGCGCGTCGCCTGTTAATCTTCCGACTTCTTTGTGACTGGGGGCACCTCATCCTGAACCGTTGCTGTAGGATCAGGTCCTTCTTTTACTGATCCCCTCGTCCTACTTCAGTCGAGGAGAGCATATCGGTGCAAGTTTTCATCGGTCAGATAGTTCCAGAACGCTCATCGCTTCTTTTTTAACTCGATCAATCGCTTATGACGTTTTTTAAAAACTTCGTCCTCAAGTCTTACAGGGTCGTCCTCTATAAGAGATGATAATAATAATAAGGTAATCAGAGCAAGAGATTTTAATGGAAAAGGGGTATGTAAAGAAAAGAGAGGAACCCACCACATTTAAGCCAGTATCGAGCATACCCGGTATGCTGCTTAATCCAGAACCAGTCTCGCTTGTGATCACATGCCTTGCTTGGAACTTCCTCAATAATCTTCCAGCCCCTAATAGCCTCAAAGTAGAGCAAAGAAGGGGACTGCCTCTCATTGTGTCTAAAATTGAAGTGAAAGGCTATATCATCAATGGTCGGAGGGTAACCCAGATATTTCAGATATAGATAAAAGATTGACAGCAAATTGTTATAAGCTATCGGATGAAACTGCATCAGGGCCAAATTCATCCAGCGCAAAAAATCGACAATGACAGAAGGGAAAGGTGGAATGGCCCCCACATTACATATTGGAAGAGAAATTGCCATATAACCATCTGGAGGAAGATGGGGTCTAGCAGTTTCCTCAGGAACGAGGACGTCGTCAAAGGGAATGTTGTGCTTTGCTGTTAAATGTTGAAGTCGTTTAAGAGTGATGTTGGACTTTTCTGCTTCTAGAGGGTCCCTTAAAATCTCAGCACTTAGGAGCGGATCAAGTGCCAGAGAAATCGGCATTACTTCGGTTAGCTCGACTGCTGTGGGAGGAACAGGCAATGGATCCATCGACCGACTTCGAGGATCATTAACAAAAGTGGGTTCTGACTGACTCGAGGACTCTGAAGAACTGTCCACTCTAATAGAAAAAGGTATCTCTCCACCAAATTCTTGCTGATGGCTGTCACGCGTTCTGACCATTGGCGTACAAAGAACTTGCAGCACTAAAAAAAAGAGAAGGGTAAAAGGAATTTTACTTTTATAATGAAAAAGAAGAGTGGCCATTCAAATTAGGCTAATATGATTGGACCGAGCGGACGTGTGAAGAAGTTGGAGAGTTAAAGACCCGCTGGTGAGGTTGTAAGATAGGGAGGCGCATCATTATCTGAACTCGTTCATAATTTTGAAGCAATTGATGGGATTCAACGCAGCTTGCGATGTATATTAAATGAAAGTCAAAGTAACCGGTGGGACAAGCGGTGTGTAGAATTTGATTTAAGATATAAGACAACAAAGTACGCTTCTCATTAAGCGAATCATACTTTGGGGGGGCAAAGTATTGATGGGCCTTTCAGACCGCTCATTAAGGCAAGATAACGTGGTAGACCCGTACCTGAAATCCTCGAAGTAAATAAGATAGAGAAACCCATCATGTTAGTTCACTTCGTCCATTAGGCGCGGCCCAGAAGGAACCTGAGATGACTAAACCTGATCAACTATGATGTGTTCATTCAAAGCCCGAAAAGCCAGCCTAAAGAATAGCTCATTTCAGAACCCTTTCATTCAAATTGTTCAAAGCAGCCGAATCACAGGCTATTTCACACTAGATATTTGGGATGGAATACCGACTCTTCAGCGGATATCGATTCATTCAGCCACAGCTATTCCTCTTGATCCAATGACATGTGCTGATAACGACTAAGTACTGTATCACCTATAAATACTTACGTTTAAGTTCAGAAAAGGGGACATAAGAATAAAGGAGAGAATTATTGTAATCTTTTTAATTGATCATAAATAAAGATTATAAAGTGGACGTAGGCTCATTAACGCCGATCCACTATAAATTTGTGTGTGATTCTTTTCTAATTTATTTGCATTACTTATGATTGTTTATCTTCACTTTTTCTCTACAAAATTCTTCTTTTTAGGTGTTGAACCAGTTTTTGGTGTCAACACACACAATATGATACAAGCTCTCCCATTTTCTTGTATCCCCACTAGGTTTTCCACTGACTATGTATACCCTTTGGTGTCTTTCATTACATATCCCTAAATTAGTTATGCTTACCCTAAAGGGTGTCTTTAATTACATAACTGCATTACATTATCTATCGGTTATGTATACCACTAGGTGTCTTTAATTACATAACCTTATTGGGTTAAGTTCGTGGGCCTATATATAAATATTACCTACCCCCCTTTAATTTACTTAACCCACCCACTACCCATCCAATCTTATTTAACCCTAACTTATGTTCATGGTCATATTAAATTAGGTTATGTAGTCCATTTCATTACCATGTCCAATTATGGTTATAATGGGCTAGACCTCCCACATTAGGCCTACAACGTGTGGATGCTGGATATGTCGGTCGGGTCCGGGAAGTCTTATTCTGCAGTTGGGCCTAACCTCGTGTCTTAGCCCGATTCGTATTTGCGTACTTAGACCTCCCACATTAGGTTCAACATTAGTGGTTGCTGTATATGCCGGTCGGGTCCGGGCACACTTCCACCACTAATGTAACCTAACCTCGTGTCATAAGTACAATTTACAATTCCTAATTGTAAATTACTAAACATTCCAAATTAATCCAAATCTACCAATGTCATTATAGTAACTATTTCTAGGTTTTCCCCATTTGAATTACATGTCCCATTTCATATAAACATTACATAAATCATGCCAATTATAATCCCTTTTTCCCCGTTTCCTCTCTAACGTATTCGTACGTATTTTGGCGGCATCTAGGCTATAAAGTAGCCTAGCTATAACAATAAAAAGGGAATATGACAAGGGTGATAGTTTCAACATATCTTGGCATAAACTGGCATAATAACAAAGTGAATGGACATGTGATTTACATCATAATAAAGTGGAGATCAAACTGGTAACTTGTGACAATTACTATGATGTTCAAGCAAGTATAATGAGATCTAGATTAAACATTAGTTGTCCAATTACTTAGATTTAGCATAGTTAGGGTGACATAGTAACATGTTTAGATCTAAAGGTGGATTCACATGTCAAGTTTACAATATATCTCAGTGTATCACAATATGACAGGTGAAGGGTGATTAACATAAAGATCTAGATCCAAGTACTGTTATAATTGTCCAAATTAATAGATGTACGTCCACCATAACATGGTTACAAGTCAAGATCCACATAAGCAACATAATCGAATCACCGCAATTTTATTGGATCTAGGAAAATTGATCTGTTATGACATAGTATAGAATTTAACATTAACACAGAATCATTCTTTACAACATATCCAATTCATAGTCTTTCAAAGTATACTTTTATTTATCTAAACCTAAAAGTAATCTAGAAACTCATAGCGTTAGGTTTAGAGAATTTAGGAAGAACGGATCAAGAATTTTTGAATTGGATTTGTAGAATATGTTGTTGTAGAAAATGGTTCAGTTCACACTCCAACAGCATATGGCCTCCATGACTCCCAATGAAGAAAACATGAGAAATAGTACACGTTTATATAGCTGCCAGACCCCTTGAAACCGAATGCCACCTCAGCCCTAGGGGTGTCGACACCCATGTGGGTGGGCCAACCCCCTAGAGCGGGAATTTTACCGCTCAGAGGGATTTTTCGAATTTGAATCCTCTGGATAGAATTCTAACTCATCTCTGACTCATGCATATATATAAAATATTTTTGTGCATATACAAACTCAAAACCCTCATAACTTCTTCATACGGTGTCCGTTTTACGCAAACCAAATGTCTATCTTGACCAGAATTTCGAGACGGACGCAATGGTGCAGTCTGTTTCCTCTATTTCTAAATATTAAATTAATTATTATTTAATTTATTATATTTAATATCATTAAAAATTCTGGGTGGTACACTCTCCCACTTTAATAGTAGCACGTCTAATGGCTAGAGCAATCCACCTGGTTTTCGTTGCTCCGCCTTCACTCTATGACAGACCATGCACTTCACTACAAAATCAGCCACATCCTTCTTTATGTCAGTCCAATAGAAAATTCTCTTCATATCCCTATATGTTTTATCACCACGGGGATGGATGATCATCTTCAGCTGGTTCGACTCAACTAGCATTGCACTCACCAAACAACCAATGCACGGGACACAAAATCGTCCATCTCTATGCAGCCTTCCACTACTACCCACATAGTATGCTGATGATGTCTAGAGTTATCTCCGCTATTAATTCTACCTAAAATATCCATAAGATCGAGATCTTCTCACTATCTCAATCCAATCTTCTCTAACAATTTAGGATGTACCTCCAAAGACGCTAACAATCCGAGAGTATAATCAGCAATAGGTATAAAATCAAAAGTAGATATATACTCCAAGCTCCCTAACTCTATGAATAAAGGACTCAAATATGCCCTCTTTCTGCTTAAGGAATCTACGACAATATTCCCATTAGGGGAGTATAAGTTATCTCAATAATCATACGATGCCAAGAACGTAGCGATATAAAAATGTGATTTATATATATAGTAGCGATATGAAAATGTGAACTTTATATATATAGCATCTTTATAAAAATATGTTTTCTTAATGTAAATAGCGTTGTTTAAAAATGTGATTTTTAATATAAACTGCGTGAAACAGATTGCGTTGGAATCATGGTGAAGAACACTACGCGATGGAGCTGACTGAAAACAAAACGGAATCCAAACCGTCCAGTAAAGATTGATGGAGTGGACCCCAACGTGAGAACTCCTTCTCACTCTAATTATTTTACAGTTAAATATATCTAGGATGCAGACGGGGCTTTGAAGCCCCCGACATTATTTATTGTACAAACCATGGTAGGTTGTTTGTTTGGATTGTATTGTGGATTGTAATTGATTGATATTGTTGTATATAAAATTATTTATTTAAAAGTATCATGAAAATAAAATAAGTATTCATTTTCAAGACGGATGATTTTTTTATGTGCACCTATTTAACTAATGATGATTGAGATGGTAATATTTTACACATCACCCAACTGGACAAATAATATTCAGTATTTGTTAGTTGAAACCCCACAGGGTATTGGGATGATATTTGACATACATTAATCCCAATTGTTTAGTTGTATGTCAATTGATAGGTTGACAGACTGTTGTAAGCCTTAATTATTTATATTTAATGCTTATGCAGTTGTGTAATGCATTCTGGATGATGGTTGACTGTGTATAATTATTGTTGTGTACATGTGTGTATGAAATCCATATAGATAACATTATATGATAATTGACTGTGTCTGATTCCAATTTGGAAAAGAACGAATATTTTAGAAAGAACGAATATTTTAAAAATAACGAATATTTTAAAATAATGAATATTTTAAATTATCATTCAGTAAAGGATTAAAATATGATTTTGATGTCCGATTTGGGATGGACACGAAAATATTGAAATGTGTGAAGCCATTTGATTAGATTTGCGCCATTTAACGCAAACAATATTTATATCGATTTTATTTGTTTTTATAATGAATATCGAAAAGGAAATGATTTCAAAATCAAATATTTCGAAAATATTATCATTTAAATATAATAATGATAAAGAGTATTCAATTTTGATTTAAAATTGAAATGAAAGTGGGAATCATTTTAAAATGAATTTATAAAATACGTGTTAAATGGAAATCGAAGAAATATATAATTTATATATATTATATATTTAATAGCCTGAATAGAATGCGTGGCGCAGCGGCCGTTTGCAAATTTAGACCATTGACTTCGAATTCATATGGGAGATCCGACCATCGGATTCTGCTAAAACCGGAACCGTTGGGTTCGTATCGAAAAGAGCTTTCCAATATATATAATAGATTTGAAATCTAACGGTTAGATTTGGAGTTATGTCCAAATCAAATTTGGAAAAGGTCATTGTAAGTGCAGTTCGATGACCGTTTATGGAAATCAATTGAAAGGGCCTAAATAAAATTATTAAAAATATTAATAATTTGTGTAAAATCATAATAAATGATTTGGAAAGAATTGGGATGAAAAATTCCATGCTTGTAAAGATAAAAATATATTTTATCAAAATGAACTAGTTATTAACTAGAATACTAATCCAGTATTTTTAAAGAAACAAATTGGATTTGCAATGGTTTTGAAATATAACCAGAATTTTCCAATGTATGAACAGGAATGGATTTGAATGGAAAAAATCTTTGGTATATTTCGATATTGGATTCCGTGGTTATACGGATATTGTTAAGCGATTTTGGAAGATACAGATATCGTTATTCCCAATACAATATCCATTAGTTTCAGAATTTGATATTGAATATAAGACGATATAATTTCTATTCATAGCCTTGTGTTTAATATCAAATGGGATTTTGGGTTTGTCGTGAACGGTGTCTTAAATAACACTGTTCTTAAATCCAAGTGAGAAAAGAATAAATCTTTTAATTAAGATTTAGTGAAGTTTTCCAATTAATTAATATTTAATTGGAATTGAATAAAAGAATTGGATTTTGGGTTTGTTGTGAGTGGTGTCTTCAATAACACTATTCTTAAAACCCGTTGCGAAAAGAATACATCTTTTAATTAAGATTATTAGAGTTTCCAACTATATTTATTAATTGGAATTAAAATGGAATGTGAATTGTGTTTATTGTGAACTATGTTTTTAACGATATTCATTCTTTAACCCGATTAACAGTGAAATGTGATTTGGAATTTATAAATCTTTTTATTAAGATTTAATGGAAAATTTCCAATTTAATAAAATAAAGTGGGATTGAACAGAATTTGATTTGGTAATAATCAAAGTGAGTTTCTATGGAGGAAGACTATTACTATATATGGAATTTAAAAGGCTTTGCCCTTATTCCATTTATATTATTAGTCGGATACGGAAATTGATATCGTTTATATATATTGATCTGTTTTTCGTGAAGATTCCATAGTTAATGGAATGTGATTTTGGGTTTATCGTGAACTATGTTTAAATGATAATTCTTTAACACAGTTAAAGACAAGATTTCATGTCTAACATTGTATTTTGAACTGGATTGTTGACCTCTGCTAAATATATATCTGTTCGGTGGCAGAGAATTTATTCTCTTACTTAACACTCTTCTCTAAGACATACGAGATTAAAGATTATATATTAGCAGAAAACAATGGTATGGTAGATTGTTGATGCGGCATGTTTGGTTTCTGAAAGTTAAATAATCATTAATATTGATTTTTAGGAAGATTAAAACTAAGTGGAGTTTTAATGAATCTTTGATTAGATTAAAATTTGAATGTGATAATTTAAATTACCAAATTTTGGGGAATGATCAAGAATGGAGTACCACCAGTTTTCACTCCAAGCGGTAGTTAAATCTTTAATTAGATTTGAACGTGAAATGGTAATTAAATTTACCAATAATACCGTGGTGTTTGATATGGAGTATTACCAGTTTTGCTCCATGGGATGAATAGGTTGGGATTGGGAAATTAAACAAATGATTACTTCGGTAAGGTCCGCTAATCCTAACTAGATTGGATAAACCTTAATTTGGTTTGAATTGATATCTAAAGGAAGATTAAATAATAAATTTAAAGAATTTATCTTTGATAAAATTAATGAGAACCTTTCCCTCATGTTGTGAATATTTGATTAAAAGAATATTCTGAATTGGAACGAGGCGTACGTTGCGTTTGTGTAGCACTTATTTATAAAATATGCGGGTATTTGGGAAGACCCGGTTTATGCCCATTCTGAATAAGCGATTCGACGATAAGTCGACGATGAAGATGGTGGTTGAAGACCGGAGTTCTTCACATCGTTTGGATGATTACTGATGTCTTGATTGGGCTATACACCCAAGACAAGGTAATATGTGGTGATCGTCCAGACGTACTTGGAGATCGACCGGATATGCGAGGACCTCTCTCCTGTATTGGACATATGGGACGAGGAATAAGGTGCCTCCCATTTCGTTCAGACCCAGAACGAACTAGTGAATGGATGTGTGTTTGACATTGGATTTTATTCTGTATTGATTGATCTCCATTAAATATATATCTGTTTGGTGGTGGATAATTTATTCTCTTTCTTAACACCCTTCTCTGAGACGTACGAGCTTAGAGGTTATATTTCGATAGACATTAGTCGCATGGCGTGAATTGTCAGTGTGGCATGATGAGATGCAAATGATTAAGGCTTCTGTTGAAAAGCAAAGTCCTGTGGTTGATGATCAAAGCATGACTTTAAATAGCATAGCTTTGTGTATAGCGTTAATTCGCGAGCCTCACACCCAGTCTACACCCTAATTAAAGATTCATTAAAACTCCAATTCGTTTTAATCTTCCCAAAAATCAATATTAATGATTATTTCACTTTGGGAAACCAAACATGCCGCATCGACAATCTACACCGTACTATTGATTTCTGCATATATATATAACCTCTAAGCTCGTACGTCTTAGAGAAGGGTGTTAAACAAGAAAATAAATTTTCCCCCACTAAACAGATATATATATTTAGAAGAGATCAACCATACAGTTAGAAATACAATGATCGAAATGTAATTGTAACACCCTGCATTTTTTTAATACAATTAAAAATGTGCATGTAAATATGTGCATAAACATAATTAAGAACATGTTTTTTTAGAGAATACATTAATGTTAAAAATTAATGTGCAAACGAATTTACAATTAAAATAAAAAGAGATTAGTGCATAGAAATAAATACAGTACGTTGAAAATTGGTAATGTATCAGTGCAATGCATGCGATAAAAAGGTAATTGATTTCATGCAAAGGTATTAGGTTGCATGCAATGAATGTATTGCGTTAAAGGATATCATAATCAGTACATACTAATATGCAAACAAAAGAAAGGGGTGAATTAACACATGCAATTAATTACATGCATATGAATGTATGCATAATTAAGAATAAATTATGAAACTAATATTGTATTGTTTATGCATACAATAATTAAAACATACATATGCATGAACATAAATTAAAATAAAAGAGAAAAGAGTGCATAACTTAATATGCAAGCGGTAAAGAAAGAACTGATGTGTTAATGCATGCAATAAAAATAATAAATGCATATGCTAAATGCAATTAATTATATGAGAGAAAATGCATAGAATAATTAAAACATAAATACATAATGCGTTGAAGAAGAAAGAATTGAGCGTATAAAAGAAGAATACATTAATTGCAATAATAAATTAAGGATGGGAGGAAGAATGCATGTAAATATATTCAATTGCACAAGATAAAATAATACCAATTTCAAAATAAAGATTGCGCACAAAAAAAATGTATAGCAATCAGTGTAATCCAAGAAAAGAAACCACATGAAAAAAAGAGGAAAGATAATAACGAAAAGAAAGATTAATATAATTGATGCAATTAAAGGAAGGTTTAGAAAGAGAGAGTTGAGGAATTGATTGGAATGTATGAAATTCATACGTTGAGGAGAGAATAGAATGTATGAATATATATATATATATATATATATATATATATATATATATATAGGGAAACAAGCTATGAATTAACGAAGTAAATTGCAATGCAACATTGAAAATAAAAGTAGATGTAAATTTTGGCATTTAAAATTCAAAAGTAGTGAATTAATTGCATGTAATATGAAAGGATTAAGGCATGACATAAAACATGCAATTAATTAAGGGAAGAAAAAGAGGCACATCTAATTTAAAATAAAGGCAATTGAATGTTAAAAATAGAAAACAATGCAGCTAAATAAGTGCGCTTGGACCCAACTTGTTTCTGGGTGCATGCGTGCGTTTATGGTGCAGCATACCTAGGTTGGTCTAGCCTACTGTAGAACATTCTTTTCTTTAGCGAGGTGCAAGGTTTAGAACTATTTTAATACTAAGGCCCTAGTTGTTCTAAACTACCTATGAATAAAACTCTAAACCCAACCCTAAAATTCACAATCCCAAAGCTACGCTAAAGTTTTGCTTCTTCTTCCTCAAGAAATCCTCTTCTCCTCTAAAAATTAATGGTGACGTTGTAACACTGCTTCAACTCTAATTAAATTAATTATTCTTCTTCAACACAAGATAGATGAAGATCAAAGATTAGATTTAGAATTTTTTCTATTTCAAAATAAAGAGAAAAGGGATTTTGATCTACAATCTACGCCGCAAGAAAGGGAAGAACTTTGGATGCTAATCTAAATCAGACCTAGGAAAGCAAAAATCACTGTGAGTGGATTTAAATTACCCTTGTTGAATAATAGTAGATGTATCGTTTAGCAATTCCCCAAGTTAATTTGTTTAATTCAATTAAAATAATTCAGATTTTATTTCATGTGTATTCTGCTTTTCTTCTTCCCCTTTCCTTTTTATTTTTAAGATTAGGCTAACTTCGAGCCTAATCCAAATCTCATTCAAAAGCATGCGTACAAACAAAGATTGGAATAGTGAAAATGATGTTTGGGAATTTGGAAATAATTTGCGATTGGGAAATTGAAACAACTTATAAGATGAATTTTTGGGCATAACTAATGAATTGGGGAATTGTGAAATAACATATAACATTACCTGAGATTGGGAAATTAGGGGAAATTGGCACATATATTAACCTAGAACATGAAAGAAAATATGTGCGATTAAAATTGAGAACGATTAGATATGCTTGGGTATGTTGAATCAAGAATTTATGAATGAACTATATGTACATAAGAAAAGTTAGAATTGAAGATTTAGACATATGGGATTATAAATTGAATTGGGATTAATGCAAAAAGAATGAGGGTTGACATGAATTATTGATGACTTTAAAGAACAATTAATATGGGTATGATTAAGTAAAACTTATATACATGAAAAGTTGGCCATAACATATAATAAAGATTATTGGCATAACTACGTATATGTATCCAAACTAGATTGGAACAATAAATATGGAATTGGGTATAGAAGCGTGAACATGAATGATTGGATTGGGATAAATAGGCATATAAAACCTAGATTGAAATTGTATAGGTCAGTTAAAAGATGAACATGTCTAACCTGAGGTTAGATTGAGTTGCGGTGTAACCGGAACCGCCCGGCACATCCAGCAACTGCAACAACAGGTCTAATGTGAGAGGTTAGCGCATTAAGCCCAAAACCCGAGGTTTGAACAAGTTTGCGGTAGAAATCTGCCCGAAACCACCCGGCATATCCAGCAACCGCTAGCAACATGTTTAATGTGAGAGGTTGAGTGCATTAATAAAAAGATTAATGCTATGGAACAAACATGTTAAGCATGCTAAGGTTAAGTAAACAGAGGCTTATAGACAAACTTAACCACCGTAATAATGGGGAATGGTAGCAAACCTTAGTTAAGAAAACTAAGTAAATAATGATGGATTATGGCAACATCAACAGATACGAGTATAACTGAATGAGAAGATAAGAGGTAAGCTTATTACAAGACAAGTAAGAATTATAACGTAGGTTATAATGATCGATCCAAAGATGAAATAACTTATGAAAGAATGCAAGCCGTACATAATTGAAGATTAAGTAATCCGTGGGAACAGGAATAAAGCCACGAATAGGGAAAACATAAGTTATATAGGTTAGGGGGAAAACTTATTAGTAAACCTTAGTTAAGATGACTAGGTTAATAAGTAAATGATAAAGAGAATCTGTTAGTAAACCTTAGTTAAGAGAACTAAGTAAACAATCATGGAAAGTCATGTTGGTAAACCTTAGTTAAGAGGACTAAGTAAACAGTTACAGAAAGTCGTGTTTGAGCTTGTTAGTAAACCTTAGTTAAGAGAACTAAGTAAACAATTAAAAGATCGCGGCTACATAAGAATAGGGAAAGACTTATGAAAAAGAAACTTGGTAATTTAAGTTGAAAACTAATATAAATGAGATAACCAAGTTAAAAAGAAAACCTAATGAGATAAAGCAAACGCATAATTAGAAGATTAGACTTAAGGACTAATAACACGAAAGGGTAAGGCGCTTGGACCAGTCCATACGATAGGGGATGAATAACCAAACACGGTAGATCATCACGATGTCGTAGGGTGCAAGGGGGAGCGAACGTCCATCTGATAATGCAGAAGGCTCCAAGGGTCTGGGTTACGAAGCACGCGGCTTCTGGGGACGTGAGGGTACTCTTGGTATCCCTTTGTGAGTGGCAGATGATATGCATGTGCTCACATAGGTTAGGTCTGCATGGGAAGAACCAAGGAGTACGCCTTGATTGCAAAACAAGAGGCAATCAAAAGACTAAGATGGACCAGCGTTATTCGGCGAGACCAGTTAGTGTCCTGTGATAGCAACTCGCCGTTTACCTACCATCTTCAGTCAGTTCATGAAGCGGAAAGGCGGAGAACTCCAAAAGACCATATACTTTGCTATCTAGTTATGGGTGAGGTTGGCTGTAACACCCCGTATATTCTATGAACATAAAAGTAAAAAAACAAAGTATAATTAATTTTTAAAAGAAGAATTAAGGAAAATCGGTTATGCCATTGCGTTCATCTTAGAATTCTGCTTGAGATAGAGTCCGAGTTTGCGTCAATCGGACTCCGTATGAAGAAGTTATGGCACTTAGAAGTTTCAGGGATTTAGAAAAAGAACCAGCCCGAATTCAAAATTCAAAGTTCGAAATTCAAAACACACACCTGGGCTGGGCGGGTAATTTCCCGCCCAGGACCTAGGCTGACCAGGGAGTCGACCTAGGCAGAACAGGTTGACCATGAGGTCGACCAGGGGGTCGACCTTCCCCTTGTTTCCAGATCCGTAGACAAATTCGTTTTTCTGTATTTGGATGCCCGTTCTGACCAGATTCGTTGCTCCTAAGCTATTTAAACACCCCCAAACCTCACTTTCTCTCTACACAATTTCATTACGCCTATACTCTTCCCTAATTCATTTTAATATAAATCAATGGCGTCGTTACTCTGCTGAAACCTAAGCTAGGACAAGTGCTCCTTCTTCTTCCAATCTGAATAGGATTAAAAGAGAACAACTACAACCCTTTTTCTTTTATAATCCAACCAAGATGAGTACCGTTATTTTCAGATATGAAATTTAGTTATGATCTTGACATGGTTATAAATCTGAATTAGAGATTATGTATATTCTTGTTTACCAGATCTGTTTTTCTGTGTAAATCTATCTTATTCTTGTTTATCAGATCTGTTTTTCTGTGTAGAACTATCTTATTAATATTATTGTAACTATTCTATATCTCTTCCTTCAATCTGTTCTATAACCAGGCTACCACGAGCTTGAGCCAAATCTCATAAGAGATTGACGCACGAATGCTAAATTTGGGGAAAATAATGAATGATGCATAATTGGACATGAGTGATTTGTCACTGATTTAAGAAAAGGGCATATGTTGTAATTTAAGATCTAGATCTAGGCATACTATATATGACAGATTATGATTTGGAAGAAGGAGAATTATTGTATGACAGCAAATGACTTGTAATTTGGGGACACAATGCATGTTATAATTCAAGATCTGATTTTGAGGACATAATACATGTTGTAATTTAAGAACTAGATTTGTGGCCTATTTTATATGATGATCTATGACTTGGAAGAAAAGGATATGTGACTTAGGCCTGAAAAACCCACATTATAATAGGGATAATTGTAAATGTGAATACGCCTAATTCGGATTATTGATATTTGACATACGCGGTAATCAACGACTATAATTTGGCATAATTTATATTGTGCATCATGATTTGGGGATTTTAGAGAATATTCTGTATGGTGCAAATTTAACTAAAATTTTGGGGCATATGTTATGTTGTGAATTATGACCATAATTTAGGCATGTAAAATTAGGCTTAATTTTATGATTAAGCGAGGTATGTCAATGGAATTTTAAGGGATGATTAAATTTGTTAAATTGCCTAATCTGCTAAATTTGTTGAAACTGAATATGGTAATTTGGGGTATGAAAATCTGTAGGCTCAATCTAAAATTGAGCAAAACATGTTAATAGAACTTTGGATAATCTGTTGTAACTTGTAAAGAAGTTAATTTGATGAATTGACATAATTATTCTGATACTGGCATAATCTGTGAATGAATACTTTAGCTAAAATAAGAATGCTAAGACACGAGGTTAGACTCTGTTTGCGATAGAAGCCTGTCCGGACCCAACCGGTCTAACCAGCAACCGCAAACTGTCAGTCTAATGTGAGAGGTCGTAGGCGTAAAGATGCTTAGACACGAGGTTAGGTCTGTCTTGTGGCAGAAGTCTGCCAGGAACCGCCCGACACATCAAGCGGCCACAAGCTACCGACCTAATGTGAGAGGTCTGTGCATTAATATTTAATTAGTGCAAATCTACGATAAATGTGATACCGAAAACATGTTGGGTGGATAGGGTTAAAACAACTGGACTGATGAATCTAATAAACCCGTTTCGTAAATCTGTAGGCCCAATACAAGGTTAGGTGAAACAATCTGTAAGTCTGTTAATCTGTATATCTGATCCGTTAGTCTGAAAACTTGTTAACCTGTATGTCTGATTTGAGAACTAGTTAATCTGGACTTTGTACATCTGAAATCTATAAGAAAGTAAATCTGAAATCTGTTAGTCTGCGGACACAAGGTTAAGAGGGGCAATTTCTTATGTCATCTATTATTTGGGACCCATATTAGTCAGTAACCCTTTCTAGTATCAAAACTATGACCCAACACTAGGTAGGGGTCCAGGGCACGCTTACTGAACTAATTATAAGAGGTTCATTCTGATAATGGCGAGGGGTGTTGATGGTGCATTCCAACCGGGTCATGTGCGTGCATGGATCCGGTCTACTCTGAGGATGTAAGACGCCATGAAATCTGTAAATAGGTCTGTGTCTTTATGTAGGTTGCCACTTTAGGGAGTGATATACCCTTCTGTGGGAACGACACAGGGTATTTATGTATTATGGAGCCGATCGCTTGGGGTAGAATTTAGGGTACACTTAGTTCTATCTGTTTTATGTTGAGTTACCATCTGTTTCTATTGGGGTGGTAACACCTGTCTATTTGTGTGTGGTACCGTCTATTGGGGTGCTAAAGGCCCATTACTAGTGTACAGCTAATTCTATTATTCTGTTTCCGTAGGGATTATTCTGTTTCTGTCGCTGATTTCATTCCTGCTTTTGTTTCTGTACATCTGTCTCCATTAGGGTGGTAAAGGCCCATTACTAGCATTATATTTCTGAATGTCTGTCTCTGTTAGGGTGGTAAAGGCCCATTTCTAGCATCGTGTTTCTGAAGAGATCATTCTGTTTTCTGTTTAGACATTAGGACAACACCTAATTCTGTTATACTAGTATTAGTGCAGAGAAGTGAAAACCAAGTAAGAAGCTTAGTTTAACCTATATCATTCCGTCTCTTCTGTTAACCTGCTACTCCTGTTATGGTTATCTCTCATCCATTTTTATTTACATGTCATGATACTGTTATCTGTTTATATGCTGAAAGTCACTGGACTCACCAGTCTTATGTTTGACCAAGTTTGTTTCGCCTCTATTCTTCCGTTTCCCCCTCCGGTTCTCAGGATGGAAACATAGGAGCTTGATTCAGGTTCCAACTGCTTGAAGTGCTAGAAGTGCTTGAAATATTGCTTAGCTTTGATTCTACCTATTTATGGCATTCTCTATTGGGGATTATGGCTTTAAAATTATGCATTCTAAAGGATTTTGTATAAGACTGATATTTTTGTACTTGGGTTTTGGTATTGTGATGTAACAAAACTTATTTCTGTTTTTGTTGTAATAAAGCTATAAATTTTTCAAGTACTACTTTACATATATGTCTTGTAAATTTCTGTTCTGTTTACTTATAATGTTCCACCGAAGTTAAGGCATTCCCTTTGTGAGTGACCTTAACGAAAGTGGGGTGTTACACTTGGTATCAGAGCTAAAGGTTACCAGATTCGGTAAAAAGTTTTATTGAAAACTATTTTCAAAAACGTTTTAAAAAGGAAGTATTTTCAAAAGTAGAGTTTATTTTTGAAAACATAATCCCCAAGAGCCATATATCTTTCCTTTGATTCTCCATTTTGAATCTCTTCCTTTTTCTTTTCAGCATGTCTGGGGTACCCGAGATACCCGAGGGCATACCGATACCAACTTGGTTCAGAAGGTATCTGGAGGTTAGGGACACCGCCGCAGGCCCAGCAGATGTTCCTCCTCCTCCTCCTCCCCCCTCCCCGCATTGATACTTTTTCAAAGATACGAAAGGACTGTAAGGCAATGGGCGGGAAACCTTTTCATGGGTCAGAGACGTTTGTTAAAGCTCGAAATTGGCTTAAGAGGTGGAAGATTTGTTTGGTATCTTCGAGATAGAAGATGGAAGGAAGGTCCAATTAGCTACTTGGTTAATGAAGGACGAAGCCTCGTTTTGGTGGGAGGTCACGAATGGAGAGTGTCCAGTAGAGACATGGATGGATTTCAGGCATAGGTTCAAGATGAAATTCCTCTCACGAGCAAAAGAGAATTTATACATGGAGAGGTTCTTAGCATTGAAGCAAGGGAATTCGTCAGTGAAGGAGTACGTCAACAAGTTCAATCAGTTGGTGAGATTCGGCTTAGACTTGGTGAACACACCTGAGAAGAAGGCCCTGAGATTCGTTTAAGGTTTGAATGAGCTGCTACATGGGTTGGCTATGACCCACATTCCTTTGGGAGCTACCTTCGAGAAATTGGTTGACATGGCGTTAATGCATGAAGAGGAAGCCAAAAGTGAGAAAAAAAGAAGAAAAGCTCGAAGGACCATAGAACAAGAAAGAGTGGCCCAAAAAGGAAACACAAAAGAAGAATGAAAAGTCTGAAGATAAGAGGGAAAAAAAGTGCTTTAGTTATGGAAGCTTGACTCATCTGAACAAGGATTGCAGAAAGAGGAAGGGCGCTTGATTCAACTGTGGAGAAATGGGACACTTCACTAGGGACTGCCCGAAGAAACGTGGGCGAGGGCAGAGGCCAAAACCTATTCTAGAGGGCAGGAGAATGCTCTCGTGACTGGTGGATAGGGTAGAAATAGGAAAATTTCTGTAGAAGGTTTAATTTCATTATCTGATTATTGAGATAAAAATCTTTTTGATTCTGTCATTTTGATTCTGTAATTGGGACTCTGCATTTAAATACTAGTCTTGTTTTTGATCCCGCTATGGTCTCAAACCCCATAAGGGTTACGACTCATCTGTTTGATAAGTTGGGGTTTGAGGGTATCTGTGTTAGGCTTAAGTTGACTATGACGCATACATTCTGGCTATGTGGGATATAGTGGGGTTTTATCATGCTTAGTTTCCTAAGAATCATTTGATAACCTAATCTGTACCAGTAGTCTGTAAGTGTCTGAGTATTTCTCAAAAGGATAGGGGCTTTTACTCGAAGCGTAAAGTAAATTTCCAGTTTTGACATTGTTTAATGGGAGTAATTCTCTGAGTGTCAATCTGATGTTGATTTCGTCTTCGAGGTTGATACTTGGGGATTTAGTCTCTTAACCGATGTCTAATGGGAACAGAACTTTTGTACTAGCTTCTATCACTCGGCTGTATCCTATCGATCAATTCTTCGACCTTTAGGTAGAAACTAATAGGTGTAAACATGTGTTTGAGACATGTTATGTTTGATGGTTGCAAGTGGATGCAAGTGGTTGCTAGTGGATGCATACACACACACTAGGCACTAGATCGGCTCAAAAGCACTCTCATACTTCATATGGATGTGTGTGCAATTTCAATTTTTGTGGATGCAAAATGATTGACTCATCACATGAATGGTGCATTTGGATGAATGGTTATGCACTCATATAGAAATGATGTGTATCAAATAGGATTTCTTGTATACATAATTGGACTCATGGCACTAACATAATTCGCATTAAGGAGGTCAACTGAATCAGTGGACCAATAGATCTTTACATTAGATAAGAGACATATACACACACTTTTGCATATGTATATCCAACATTGGAAGTTTTATAAGGATAATGGATGCTTGTGGATGATGGTTGAGTAGATGGGTGATTGGATGGTAGGACACATTCTTCTTAACTTGAAGATTTCGGGGACGAAATCCTTTAAGGAGGGGAGAATGTAACACCCCGTATTTTCTATGAACATAAAAGTAACAAAACAAAGTAAAATTAATTTTTAAAAGAAAAATTAAGGAAAACGGGTTACGCCATTGTGTTCGTCTTGAAATTCTGCTTGAGATAGAGTCCGAGTTTGCGTAAATCGGACTCCGTATGAAGAAGTTATGGCACTTAGAAGTTTCAGGGATTTAGAATAAAAACCAGCCCGAATTCAAAATTCAAAGTTCGAAATTCAAAACACACACCCGGGTTGGGCGGGAAATTTCTCTCCTAGGACCCAGGTCGACCAGGGGGTCGACCTGGGGGTCGACCTAGATAGAACAGATTGACCTGGGGGTCGACCTCCCCCTATTTCCAGATCCGTGGACAGATTCTTTTTTCTGTATTTAGATGCCCGTTCTGACCAGATTCGTTACTCCTAAGCTATTTAAACACCCCCAAACCTCACATTCTCTCCATATGATTTCATTACGCCTATACTCTGCCCTAATTCATATTAATATAAATCAATGGTGTTGTTACTCTACTGAAACCTAAGCTAGAACAAGTGCTCCTTCTTCTTCCAATCTGAATAGGATTAAAAGAGAACAACTACAACCCTTTTTCTTTTAGAACCCAACCAAGGTAAGTACAATTATTTTCAGATATGAAATTTAATTATGATCTTGACATGGTTATATATATGTATTGGATATTATGCATATTCTTGTTTATCAGATCTGTTTTTCTGTGTAGATCTATCTTATTCTTATTTATCAGATCTGTTTTTCTATGTAGATCTATCTTATTAATATTATTGTAACTATTCTGTATCTCTTCCTTACTTCTGTTCTATAGCTAGGCTACCACGAGCCTCATCCAAATCTCATGAGAGATTGACGCATGAACGCTAAATTTGGGGAAAATAATGAATGATGCATAATTGAACATGACTGATTTGTGACTGATTTAAGAAAAGGGCATATGTTGTAATTTAAGATCTAGATCTAGGCATACTATATATGACGGTTTATGATTTGGAAGAAGGAGAATATCTGTATGATAGCTTATGTAATTTGGGGACACAATGCATGTTATAATTCAAGATCTGATTTTGAGGACATAATACATGTTGTAATTTAAGAACTAGATTTGGGGCGTATTTTATATGACAATCTATGACTTGGAAGAAAAGGATATGCAACTTAGGCCTGAAAAACCAATATTGTAATTGGGATAATTATCAATGTGAATACACCTAATTCGGATTTTTGGATATTTGACATACGCGGTAATCAACGGCTGTAATTTGGCATAATTTATATTGTGCATCATGATTTGGGGCTTTTAGAGAATATTCTGTATGGTGCAAATTTAACTAAAAATTTGGGGCATACGTTATATTGTGAATTATGACCATAATTTAAGCATGTAAAATTAGGCTTAATTTTATGATTAAGCGAGGTATGTCAATGGAATTTAAGGGATGATTAAATCCGTTGAAACCGAATACGGAAATTTGGGATATGAAAATCTGTAGGCTCGATCTAAAATTGAGCAAAACATGTTAATAGAACTTGGATAATCTGCTGTAACTTGTAAAGAAGTTAACTTGTTGAATTGGCATAATTATTCTGATATTGGCGTAATCTGTGAATGAACACTTTAGCTAAAATAAGAATGCTGAGACTTGAGGTTAGACTCTGTTTGCGGCAGAAGCCTGCCCGGACCCAACCGGCTTAACCAGGAACCGAAAACTGTCAGTCTAATGTGAGAGGTCCTTGGAATAAAGATGCTTAGACACGAGTTTAGGTCTGGCTTGTGGCAGAAGTCTGCCTGAAACCGCCCGGCTCATCCAGCGGCCACAAGCTACCAACCTAATGTGAGAGGTCTGTGCATTAATATTTGATTAATGCAGATCTAAGATAAATGTGATACCTAAAACGTATTGGGTGGATAGGGTTAAAACAACTGGACCGATGAATCTAATAAACCCGTTTCGTAAATCTGTAGGCCCAATACAAGGTTAGGTGAAACAATCTGTAAGTCTGTATATATGATCTGTTAGTCTGAAAACTTGTTAATTCTGTATATCTGATCCATTAGTCTGAAAACTTGTTAACCTGTATGTATGATTTGAGAACTAGTTAATCTGGGCTTTGTGCATCTGAAATCTATAAGCAAGTAAATCTGAAATCTGTTAGTCTGGGGACACAAGGTTAGGAGGGGTAATTACTTGTGTCATCTGTTGTTTGGGACCCATATTAGTCAGTAACCCTTTCTGGTATCAAAACTATGACCCAACACTAGGTAGGGGGTCCAGGGCACGCTTACTGAACTAATTATAAGAGGTTCATTTTGATAATGGCGAGGGGTGTTGTTGGTGCATTCCAACCGGGTAATGTGTGTGCGTGGATCCGGTCTGCTCCGAGGATGTAAGACGCTGTGACATCTGTAAATAGGTCTATGTCTTTATGTAGGTTGCCACTTTAGGGAGTGATACACCCTTCTACGGGGCCGGCACAGGGTATCTATGTATTAGTGAGCCGATCGCTTGGGGTAGAATTTAGGGTACACTTAGTTCTGTCTGTTTTCCTGTTGAGGTACCGTCTGTTTCTGTTGGGGTGGTAACACCTTTTTGTTTCTGTGTGGTATTGTCTGTTGGGGTGGTAAAGGCCCATTACTAGTGTACACCTAATTCTAATATTCCGTTTCCGAAGGGATTATTCTGTTTCCGTCGCTGATTTTGTTCCTGCTTCTGTTTCTGTACGTTTGTCTCTGTTAGGGTGGTAAAGGACCATTACTAGCATTCTGTTTCTGAACGTCTATCTTTGTTAGGGTGGTAAAGGCCTATTTCTAGCATCGTGTTTCTGAAGAGATCATTCTGTTTTCTGTTTAGACACTAGGACAACACCTAATTTTGTTATACTAGTATTAGTGCAAAGAAGTGAAAACCAAGTAAGAAGCTTAGTTTAGCCTATAACATTCTATCTCATCTGTTAACCTGCTACTCCTGTTATGGTTATCTCTCATCCAGTTTTATTTACATGTCATGATATTGTTATCTGTTTATATGCTGAAAGTCACTGGACTCACTAGTCATATGTCTGACCTAGTTTGTTTCGCCTCTTTTCTTCCATTCCCCCCGGTTCTCAGGGTGGAAATATAGGAGCTTGATTCAGGTTCCAACTGCTTGAAGTGCTGGAAGTGCTTGAAGTATTGCTTGCCTTTGATTCTACCCATTTATGGCATTCTCTGTTAGGGATTATGGCTTTAAAATTATGCATTCTAAAGGATTTTGTATAAGACTGATATTTGTGTACTTGGGTTTTGGTATTGTGATGTAACCAAACTTATTTCTGTTTCTGCTGTATTAAAGTTATAAATTTTTTCAAGTACTACTTTACATATATGTCTTGTAAATTTCTGTTCTGTTTACTTATGATGTTCCACCGAAGTTAAGGCATTCCCTTTGTGAGTGGCTTTACAGAAGTGGAGTGTTACATTGTCCAATAGGATTGAAGGGCATAGGGGGCCGGGGTAACAGTTCTCATTCTTGATATTCTTGGGTGCTTTTCATTAGTTAAGGGAGTGGTCTAGTGGGACCATAGCCACTATAAAAGCTGACCTTAGCATCTACATCGGCAGATATTTGAAAGCTCCCGACCGATTTCCATGTTTCTTGATTAGCCCTGCCACGGGACTCGGGCGCACATATAGAGAACATGTGTAAATAGACATCGAGTACGATTGACGATACGTACGTGGGGAAAGTCTAGGTACGCTCATGTCGCTCTTGGTGGTGTACCATGGACTAGAGGGCATTATTTGATGACATAATCTAGTAGGATCTAGAACGACAGTCCAAACGCTTTTGTAACATAGTGATGATAGTTTTATGCAAATGTAGCGTTGATATACATGCGACATTGGATAAGGGACTGCGTACATACGGTGGAGACCATGCGAGTAGAGCATACCTTAATTGGGGGTAGCTACATATACACTATATTAGATTAATCTACTACAGAGTAGATGGGTGCGATGTGTGTGTAAGCCTTGAGTGCTAATAACACAAATAACCTAATAAATAAGAAAATATAATTGAACGGTGTATGTAAGATTATCCAAGAAGTGTAGTTTAAATTCGTTCACATAGAACTTATGTTCTGACCCCCTCCTCATAACATTCGCAGGTTAGGTTCATGACATAGACTGTATAGCTTTGGATACTGGTTTAGTAGTATTATTATTAAGGTAAAGCTATGTTTCAACTACATTATATTTTATTCCTTAAAACACAGTTCATTATAAAACCAAAATCACATTCCATTGGAATCTTCATGGAAAAACAGATCAATATATAATCGATATCAATTTCCGTAACCGACTAATAATATAAATGGAATAATGATAAATCCTTTTAAATTCCATATATATTAACAGTCTTCCTCCATAGAAGTTCATTTTGATTATTATCAAATCGAATTCCATTCAATTCCAATTTAATATATTAAATTGGAAAACTTTACATTGGAAAATTTCCGTTAAATCTTGATAAAAAGATTTATAAATTCCAAATCACATTTCATTGTAAATCGAGTTAAAGAACAAATGTTGTTAAAAACACAGTTCACAATAAACCCAATTCACATTCCATTTTATTCCAATTAAATGTTAATTAACTGGAAATTCTAATAATCTTAATTAAAAGATTTATTCTTTTCACCCGGGGTTTAAAAACAGTGTTGTTTAAGACATCATTCAAGGCAAACACAAAATCCAATTCTTTTACTCAATTCCAACTAAATCTTAATTAATTGGTAAACTTCACTAAAACTTGACTAAAAGATTTATTCTTACATCAACTGGGTTTAAGAACAGTGTTAATGAAGACACCATTACGACAAACCCAAAATGCAATTCAATATTAAATACAAGGCTCTGAATAGAAATTATATCGGCTTATATTCAATGTCAAATTCTGAAATCAACAAATATCGTATTGAGAATAACGATATATATATATATATCTTCCAAATTTCTCTACAATATCCATATAATCACGGAATCCAATATCGAAATATTCCGAAGATAATTTCGATTCAAATCCATTCCAATTCATATATTGGAAATTCTGGTTATTTTAAAACCATTTCAAATCCAATTTATTTATTTAAAAATATTGGATTATAATTCTAGTTCATAACTAGTTCACCTTGATAAAAATATATTTTTATTTTTACAAACGTGGAATTTTTCATCCAAATTATTTATTATGATTTTACAAAAATTATTAATATGTTTAATAATTTTATCAAGGCATGTACAGTCGATTTCCATAAACGGTCATCGAACTGCACTTACTACGACCTTTTCCAAATTTGATTTGGACATAATTCCAAATCCAACCGTTAGATTTCAAATCTCTTCTATTCGTTGGAAAGATCTTTTCAATACGAACCCAATGGTTCCGGTTTTAGAAGAATCGGACGATCGGATCTCCCGTAATATCAATTTGAAGTCAATGGTTGAAATTCATGAACTGTCGCGGCACGGCGCTTTCTATTCAGGCCATTAAATATATATATTATATATATTTCATCGATTTCCATTCAAAACGTATTTTATAAATCGTTTTAAATTCGTTTTAAAAACGATTCGAACTTCTTTTTCAAATTTAAATCAAAATTGAATATTCCATATCATTATAATATACAAATGATAATATTTCCAAAATATCAGATTTTGAAATCATTTCCTTTTCGATATTCATTATAAAAATGAATAAAATCGATATAACTATGGTTCACATCAAAATGACGTTAATCTAATCAACACGGCTTCATATATTTCAATATTTTCATGTCCATCCCAAATCGGACATCAAAATCATATTTTGATCCATTACTGAATATTATTTTAAAATAGTAGTTATTTTAAAATATTCATTATTCGTCATTTTAAAATATTCGCTCTTTCCAAGTTGGAATCTGACACAGTCAATTACCATATAATTTTATTTATATGGATTTCATACACACATGTACACAACAATAATCAAACACAGTCAACCATCATCCAAAGTGCATTACACAACTGTACAAGCGTTAAATATAAATAATCAGCGCTTATAACAGCCTGTCAAAGAATCGATTGACATACAACTAAACAATTGGGATTAGTGTATGTAAAATATCATCCCAATACCCGTGTGGGGTTTCAACTAACAAATATTGAATATTATTTGTGTAGTAGGACGATGTGTAAAATTATCGTCCCAACCAATATCAGTCCAATGTGTGTACATAAACAGATCGTCCGATTTGTAAATGAATATTTATTTTCATTCATATACTCGTTAAAAATTATATTTTTAACGATAAAGTATTTATTTCAACACATGAATATTTTATATAGTTCATTTATACAATAAAAATGATATTTTTATTGTTCTAACATTTTTAGAAAATTTTTGCAGCGTAACAGCGCGATACTAGAACCGGAATAAGGTCTAGCCCTATAACTCTCCTAATAATGGCCCGCGCCATATACTAACCAAATTCTAATCAATTCAATTTACATCCCGAATCAAATTCAACCAATTTATCAATCTAAACAAACAACCAAACATCCGTGGTTTCAAACGAAGGTGTCGGGTGCTTTTAAACACCGTCTGCATCCTAGTATATATATTTAACTAGAAAATAAAATTAGACTGAGAAGTTCTCACCTTTAGGATCCACTCCGCCAGTTTTATTTCTGAATTTCGGAATAGATTGGATTTACCCGAAATTCCAACGCAACCCTTTTCACGTTGTTCATAGTAAAAATCACATTTTTTTAATGATGGTTATATATTTAAAAATCACATTTCTCAACCTTTCTATATATTAAAAATCATTTTTTTTTATTTCACTATTCATATAATGAAAATCATATTTTTATTTTGCTACTCTTATATAAAAATTATATTTTTATCTCGCTTTAATATATATAAAAATAAAATCTTTATTTTAAATCTACATTATAAAAATCACATCTTTATAGTGCTATCATTTATATAAAAATCACATTTTTATAGCGCCATTTCTATAATAAAAATCATATTTTTATCTCATTATTTCTATAATAAATATCATATTTTTATTTCAAATCTACATTATAAAATCAGACTTTTACAATGCTACTTTCTATACAAAAATTATATTTTTTATATTGCTACTTCATATAAAAAAAAGAATTTTTATATTGCTATTCATAGGATAAAAATCAATTTTTTATTTCGCTATTCAAATAATAAAAATCATAATTTTATTTTGCTAATCAAATAATAAAAATCATATTTTTATTCTAACATGATATATATGAAAATCATCTTTTGTTCTTTTACTAGGTTGGAACCCGTGCTTCACACACGGGCAGTTGGTGGGTTGTAATCTGCAAACAAAAGTGATGAATCTGTTTTATGTGTTTTGGGCACACCAATTATGTGTTGCGGAAGGTAATCTCAAAATTTGGAATGTGTTGTTAAGTGTATAGGAGATGTTTGATCATGATGTATAATGTTTTATTTGATACATGTCATAATATTTCTGTTGTTTTGATTTTTTTGGTCCAGTTGAACGATAAAATACAAAATTCCTGGTATTATAGCAATTATACATTAAATTGTATTGGTGCAAATATTATTTTGGACATATACTTGTAACTTGTATTAAAGGATGTGAGTATGAAATCTAAAATATTGTGTGTCGATGCTTTTCTGAAAAAATTTGTTATATGAAAGATTTTGTAATTGAAGCCCATCCCATATTATATATAGTAAAATGCGAGTAATGCTCTTATCATCGCATTTAAAGATTGGTTAAAGAAAATTATTGTACAGCTCATAAGTATAACAAAAGCCAATGTTATATATATATATATATGTATATATATATATATATACGGGAGATGCTATTTAGACGAGAAACTAGTGGACACACAATTTTAACCGTTAAATCTTTTTGTCTTTACATGGAAGAGTGAAATTCATAGGGTGATCCAATGGTGTAAATTCATTGTGACACCAATTGAGTCTAAATCTTGTGTCCAAATAGATTTTTCCTATATATATATATAAACAAACAAAAGGTAATGTTAATTAAGAACAGTTATAACAAGGTAGGCAAAATTGGCCTATTCTACTTTGTTGTGTGATTAAGTATATTGCAGTAACCTATCTTGTAACGGCTCGCCCCGCACCGGCCTGCATTTCCTCCGAAAGTGCGCTGCACACATGCCCGACTAGCACGGGACGGTCGTCAGGAGAAAAGGAAGAAGGGAATGAACTAAACGAGGAACCTGTAGAATGTCTCACAGCGCACTGGGATAAAATATAATAATAACATACTTGACATAAAACAGGCGAGACAGTGCATAAGCTGATAAATAATCAATGTCAACATCAGAGCAGCGGAAATCCAAATACAGCTTATTACAATTTTCCAAATTTACTGTCTCTAACAAAAGAAAACTAAAGTAGAAGATACACCAACAATGCCCAAGCAGTGATCTTCAACAACACAGGGAGAATATTATGTATATAGTACGTGGAAGCCTCCTGCTCGTCTCCGGATCATCTACCCGTGCATCACCAGCTAACCTGTCTCTAGTCTGCTCGTGTGAGCACCCAGAGTAATAAGAAGAGACATAAAACTCTGGGTCAGACATAAAGCCTGGTGTGAGCGATAAGCATCTAAACAGAATGATAACATGTATACTAAACCATACCTGAACCTGGACCTGCAACCAAAGAGTTAGTACCACATACCGTACAACACTCCAAGGTGCCATAATGAATAGTGTAACGAATACGGGGGTGGGACGTGTATGTCATAATGATAGCAAACAAACCATCCATAGCAACCATCCTCACATCTCTCACTCAGTGCGTAAAGCATACGACATCTACCACTTTGGAACACTAGACAAAATTGAGGTAACGACGAATCCCGTCTTGTAGAAACCCTGCTATGACCAAGCTAAACATATAGAGTCATGACCAAACATTTCAATGACCCACTTCATTGGTTGTAGCCCTTGGTTCTACCGATGCCATAATGGCCCTGAATCCGCCTTCGTACCTCCTACCATAGTGGTCCAAAGCTATAGACGTCGACAACCCCTTGGCACGCGTCCCGCAGCAAAACCCAACCATGAAGCGAACTCGTTGATTCCCATCTGAATCTTGAGCTCTAACTTCTCATTTGGGCTTCCTTTGCATCTCGGGTTTCAGTCATCACCGGATCGGTTCGGGTCCCCTCATTGCCATCAGTTCGGTTCGGCCTTTAGCTCCTCATCATCAACGCGGCGCGGCTCGTGGCGTCCATCTGGTAGCGGTTCGGATCGGCCTCCCCCAAGCACACCGGTTCGGGTCGCACCTTCTGCTCACGAGTGGTTCGGATCGTGGTCACCTCACTGGATCGGTTCGGGCTCCTCTTCGTGAAGCAACACGGATCGCCTCGCGAAGTCTTGATCGGATCGGATCGTATCGCGCCGTCGGATCGTATCGCGCCGTCGGATCGGAGTCTCCCACAAGAGCAGGTCAGATTGGAGTCTTCAAGCATCGACGGATCGGATCGGGTCGCACCATCGGATCGGGGTCTTCAGCCATCGGCGGATCGGGTCGCGCCATCGGATCGGATCGCCCTCACTCCCACCGATCCGGTTCGGATGATTTCCTGCAGTTCTTCCAGCGAGCAGTTTACGCCATTCGACGGCGTTTTCGACAAATCTAACACTTCTAATCAATCATAAAACACACCATAGAGTCATAGCAACATGTAATAGTAACTACAACAACAAACAACCATTCAAATGAATCAAAATGGATCAAAAGTGGCCAAAACTCCTTATTTTCCCTTAAGCATGTTTAAGTAAAACCGATCATAGGGTTAACAAAACTTAATCAAATCGAACCAAATTTCAACCAGAGGCATAAAACATTATTTAAGAATTTCTAAACATTTTTCCAGAATTTATTAGTGTATAAATTCGCTAATCTTCACTAATTACCCCTTAATTACCGTAATTAGTGCAAAAACTATGCAAATCACTCACCTTGGCCACAAAATAAAACACCAAATCTGAAATATCCTCTGTTTGGGTCGAATTCCTATGTATAGCAGCAGCTCCAACCTTGCTTTGTTGCTATTTGGCCTTGTTTTGATGTAGTTTAGGCTTAATCTTCACTAAAAATGTGTTTTGGAGTGGTTTTAGAGGATGGAGGCCATTACTAAGGTCTCAAGAAGGTTTGTGGCGGCTCAAAACTGAAATGAAAGTGATAACCTAACCCTAATCAGTCCTCCTATACCCCTAAACCCGAAATTCCCCTTGGGCCTAGCTGCTAATCACCCGGTTAAGCCCAATTAAGCTGTTTTTCACCATCTGAAACTTGTTTCAGCCATATCTCCCAAACGGTAAGTCCGTTTGGCTAATGTGACCACTCTACGGAAAGAGAAACCATCATCCGAAGCCCATGGAAGTGGTTTCAGGTCAAAATTCCTTTCCAGTCAAAAGTTATGGCCAAAACAGTGCCAACTAGGGGTAAAATGGTCATTTAAAAATCGAGAAAAATCATGAACATGGGAAATGACCCCAATAGTCGTCTCCCAAAGTTACATGACCATACGACTTCGTATGTGAAAGAAATAAATATCCTACGATCCTATGATGCGTAGAATACGGGTCGTTACACTCTCCCCCCCTTAAGAAATTTCGTCCCCGAAATTCCTTAACCCAAAACATACAAGGGATCCTGCATGCCTAACAACCATATACAACATTCAAATATGCAAAACAAGCAAACAAGCCTATCCTAGCATGCGGAAAACTAAATCGAAGTCAAAATCTTACCAGGTAAAGAGTTCTGGGTGTGTCTTCCTAATGTTCTCCTCTGTCTCCCAAGTACAATCATTCTCGTCCTCGCTCCACTGTACCTTGACTAGCTTCACCGCCTTCCTTCGAAGTTGCTTCATGTCGTGCGCGACAATACGGGCCGGCTTACGGTTCCCAACCGCCTCGGGTTCTACTTCGAAGTCCTCTAACTGATCAGGTGAAATAGTCATATCTGAGTCGTGAACGAACTTCCTTAGTTGGGAAACATGAAATACGTTGTGAACTCCCGCCATCTTCTCTGGTAAGTCAATTCTATATGCCAAATTCCCGACTAGTTCAAGAACAGGGAACGGGCCAACAAATCTTGGTGCCAACTTGCCTCTCCTGCCAAATCGTATTACACTCTTCAACGGAGAAATCTTGACAAACACCAAGTCGCCAACGGAGAATTTTAAGTCTCTTCTCCTCTTATCAGCATAACTCTTCTGCCTATCTTGGGCAGCCTTTATTCGTTGTTGAATGATCTTAATCTTATCTGAAGTTTCCCTCACCACATCTGGTCCAAGCATAAACTTCTCGCCAGTCTCTATCCAACATGATGGTGAGTTACACGGCCTTCCGTACAAAGCTTCAAACGGAGCCATACCGATACTGGATTAGTAGCTATTATTATATGCAAACTCTACTAGATGCAAATGGTCATCCCATGATCCACCAAAATCCAATATACATGCTCTCAAGAGGTCTTCCAAAATACGATTCACCCTCTCTGTCTGACCGTCGGTCTGAGGATGATATGCGGTACTGAGATGTAGCTATGACCCTAGAGCCTCTTGTAAGCTCTTCCAAAATCCACTAGTGAACAACGGGTCTCGGTCGCTCACAATGCTTTTAGGTACTCCATGAAATCTCACTATCCACTTCATATACAATTCTGCTAACTTAGCTGCCGTTCTAGTCGATTTGACTGGTATAAACCTTGCACTTTTAGTCAGTCGATCTACAATTACCCAAATGCTGTCATATCCCGATCTAGTCCTTGGTAAACCATCGATGAAATCCATCGAGACTTGCTCCCATTTCCATTCGGGAATTTCTAATGGTTGCAACAACCCACTAGGCTTCTTTTGCTCGGCTTTAACTAGCTGGCAATTCATGCACTTGGATATAAACTTCCCAACATCTCTTTTCATCCCTTCCCAGTAGTAAGTCTGCTTCATATCTCGATACATCTTATTACCACCGGGGTGTATAGTTAGCTTTGAGTGATGACATTCTCTAAGCACTTCATCTCTCAATCCATTGACATTGGGTACAACAAGCTTTCCATTCTTTCTAAGCCATCTATCTCGATCAAGCCCATACTTGTTCATCTCCTCATCGATACCCATCTCTAACTTGGAGATGATTTCCAATAGGTTAGGATCATCCCTTTGACTAGAGCCGATCCGTTCAATCAAAGTGGGTCTGATCGTCAAACTTGCTAACATTTCTGGATCCAATTCGCACTTTGGTCTGAAATCAAACCCCGCGATAAACTCCAGTTGCTTCCATTCAAGGAACATAGCCCCTAAGCTGGCATGTCTTCTACTCAATGCATCAGCCACCGCATTGCCCTTTCCCGGTGTATATGCGATGTCAAAATCATAGGAAGCTAAGAACTCTAACCATCTCTGCTGACGGAGATTTAAATCCTTCTGGGAGAAGAGATATTTTAACGACTTATGATCTGTAAACAGCTCAAATCTTTCTCCCAAGAGATAGTGTCTCCACATCTTTAACGCGAACACGATCGCTGCCAATTCTAAATCATGGGTAGGGTATCTTCTCTCGTGCGGTTTCAACTGCCGACTTGCGTAAGCTACAACCCTACCGCCTTGCATCAATACAGCACCCAGTCCGGTACCACATGCATCCGTGTATACCGTCATCTCTTCATCCCCCTTAGGAATGACTAACACCGGTGCGCTTGTCAACTTGTCCTTTAGACTCTTGAATGCATTCTCGCACCTTTCATCCCAGACAAAAGCTTGATTCTTCTTTGTCAACTGAGTCAACGGTGCTGCTATCTTGGAGAAGCCTTGGATAAACTTACGATAATATCCCGCTAATCCCAAGAAACTTCTTACATCTGTTGCGTTCTTGGGCGTAGGCCAATCCTGTACCGTAGCCACCTTTGCCGGGTCCACGGCAATACCATTCTCTGATACAACATGGCCCAAGAACCTCACTTCCCTCTTCCAGAAGTGACACTTAGAAAACTTTGCTTTCAATTGGTGTTTTCTCAACACCTCCATCACTACTCTTAAATGTTCCTTGTGTTCTTCCTCTGTCCTCGAATAGACCAAAATATCATCCACGAACACAAGAACAGACTTATTCAACTGATCTCTGCATACCCTATTCATAAGATCCACAAAATATGCCGGGGCATTAGTCAGCCCAAATGGCATAACCAACCATTCATAAAATCCAGACGGCGTTCGAAATGCCGTTTTAGCTATACTCTCAGCTTCCACTCTAAGCTGATGAAAACCTGTCGCGAGATCCAACTGAGAAAATATTCTCGCGCCACTCAACTGATCGAACAAATCATCTATCCGCGGTAGAGGATACTTGTTCTTCCTCGTCACTTTATTCAACTCGCGGTAGTCTACACACAAACGAAGGGAACCATCCGCCTTGGTAGCAAACACAACTGGTGCTCCCCATTCAGAAACACTCCTTCTGATAAATCCCTTCTTCAAAAGATCGCTGACTTGCACCTCGAGCTCACGCTGCTCTCTTGGTGCCATACGACGAAGTGGCATCACTATAGGTCTGGCATCTTTTACCAAATCAATACGGAACTCAATCTCTCGGTGTGGTGGAAGTCCGGTCACTTCTTCGAAAACATCCGGATACTGGCCAACCACGGGCAAACCTGACAACTCACTATGCGGAATGTCGAGGGAGTTTAGAAAACTAGCCAATACCCCCTTACTGGGTAGACCACCAAACACTATCCTCCGTCCATCATCCGCTCTAGCTGTCACCAACAAGCCCTCACAGTCTACCACCACCCCGTATCTTTGGAGCCAATCTACTCCCAAAATAATGCCAAACCCAGTAAAGCCCAAAACAAAGCAATCACAAACAAACATGCATCCATGACTCGATAAGACCACATTACGACAAATCATGCTAAGGCTAGTCGAACCACCAATCGGGTTCGTCACTACTAAAGGTCTATCGACAATCTCGGGCTCCAATCCCAACCTATCTACCAGGTCACTAGATATGAAAGAACTGGAAGCTCCGGTATCAAACAAAACTCTAACAGGAACATCGTAAACAGAAAGCATACCTTGAATGACGACATTCTTTCCCTTCTCCGCCGCTGTTGGGGCATTCGACGAAGAAGGAATAGCATTAAGAGCGTAGGCTTTCACCATTTGCTTTTCTTTAGGGGGCTGTGGACACTTGTCCTTGTGATGTCCCATTTGGCCACAGTTGAAGCACTTCCTATCCGCTGGCTTGGCCCGACAATTACTAGCATAATGGCCCTTCTTACCACAGCTGAAGCACTCAACATCTTGCTTATTCTTTTTCTGCTGGCCATCCTTAGCTTGGTTCTGCTTTCTCTTATTCTGGGAACCACCCTTGCCTCCACCACTTGCTTGTGGTTTTGGCTCTTCTGTAGATGCAACCTCAGTCTTCGACTTAGGGTAGAGACTTTCTGATCTTAATGCTTTCCCCACAATCGATTCAAACGTCTCATCGATGTGGTTAATAAGTTTTTCCCCCAAGTACTAATCCAAACCAGTTATGAATTTCTCATTCTTTTTCTCCGCAGTATCAATAAGAGATAACCCATATTTTGACAAAGTGTCAAATTCAGCAATATACTCCGTGACAGCTCTGCCATTCTGCTTGAGCTCCAAGAACTTCTTAAACAACATTGACTTCTGAGCAGCTGGAATGAACTTCTCACTAAAGCGAGCCTTAAACTGCTCACAAGTAATCTGATCTTCGGGAGTAGCTGCCTTTATAGCATTCCACCAATTCATTGCCCGCCCTTGCAGCTGACGGGACGCTAGCTTTCTCTTCATCGCATCCTCGATACCCAAATCCTCGAAGATACGTTCGCAACTATCCAACCAATCCTGAACATCCGTGGCCGGCTCCGTTCCGTGGAACGGCTTCCCACCAAGGCTAGTATAATCCTTATTCAGCTTGGCGAAGTCGACTCTTGGCGCCTGCACTATTGGACCACCACCATTTCCACCATTGGGAGCTGCCCTATGCACATCTCTAAGCATCTCTCTCATGAGGTCAGTAAACATCGTCCTCATGTCAGCAGCATTCCCATTATTGGCTCCTCTACCAGCACCTCTAGTATACCGGCTCATCGTCAATCTGAAAAAGGAAACGATTAACGACTCCATAGTGGTGCTAGTGCAGTACGACTTCATCCTTATACTAGTAATAGTATATATATATATAGCTTTTAAAAACCAAAGTAATCACAAATACGCTCTCTCGTATACGTATAATATCTCTCCCTGATAACTTCCCTAGGTTAACTACGCAACCTAGAGCTCTGATACCAAGTGTGAGGCCCGCCCCGCACCGGCCTGCATTTCCTCTGAAAGTGCGCTGCACACATGCCCGACTAGCACGGGACGGTCGTCAGGAGAAAAGGAAGAAGGGAATGAACTAAACGAGGAACCTGTAGAATGTCTCACAGCGCACTGGGATAAAATATAATAATAACATACTTGACATAAAACAGGCGAGACAGTGTATAAGCTGATAAATAATCAATGTCAACATCAGAGCAGCGGAAATCCAAATACAGCTTATTACAATTTTCCAAATTTACTGTCTCTAACAAAAGAAAACTAAAGTAGAAGATACACCAACAATGCCCAAGCAGTGATCTTCAACAACACAGGGAGAATATTATGTATATAGTACGTGGAAGCCTCTTGCTCGTCTCCGGATCATCTACCCGTGCATCACCAGCTAACCTGTCTCTAGTCTGCTCGTGTGAGCACCCAGAGTAATAAGAAGAGACATAAAACTCTGGGTCAGACATAAAGCCTGGTGTGAGCGATAAGCATCTAAACAGAATGATAACAGGTATACTAAACCATACCTGAACCTGGACCTGCAACCAAAGAGTTAGTACCACATACCGTACAACACTCCAAGGTGCCATAATGAATAGTGTAACGAATACGGAGGTGGGACGTGTATGTCATAATGATAGCAAACAAACCATCCATAGCAACCATCCTCACATCTCTCACTCAGTGCGTAAAGCATACGTCATCTACCACTTTGGAACACTAGACAAAATTGAGGTAACGACGAATCCCGTCTTGTAGAAACCCTGCTATGACCAAGCTAAACATATAGAGTCATGACCAAACATTTCAATGACCCACTTCATTGGTTGTAGCCCTTGGTTCTACCGATGCCATAATGGCCCTGAATCCGCCTTCGTACCTCCTACCATAGTGGTCCAAAGCTATAGACGTCGACAACCCCTTGGCACGCGTCCCGCAGCAAAACCCAACCATGAAGCGAACTCGTTGATTCCCATCTGAATCTTGAGCTCTAACTTCTCATTTGGGCTTCCTTTGCATCTCGGGTTTCAGTCATCACCGGATCGGTTCGGGTCCCCTCATTGCCATCAGTTCGGTTCGGCCTTTAGCTCCTCATCATCAACGCGGCGCGGCTCGTGGCGTCCATCTGGTAGCGGTTCGGATCGGCCTCCCCCAAGCACACCGGTTCGGGTCGCACCTTCTGCTCACGAGTGGTTCGGATCGTGGTCACCTCACTGGATCGGTTCGGGCTCCTCTTCGTGAAGCAACACGGATCGCCTCGCGAAGTCTTGATCGGATCGGATCGTATCGCGCCGTCGGATCAGAGTCTCCCACAAGAGCAGGTCAGATTGGAGTCTTCAAGCATCGACGGATCGGATCGGGTCGCACCATCGGATCGGGGTCTTCAGCCATCGGCGGATCGGGTCGCGCCATCGGATCGGATCGCCCTCACTCCCACCGATCCGGTTCGGATGATTTCCTGCAGTTCTTCCAGCGAGCAGTTTACGCCATTCGACGGCGTTTTCGACAAATCTAACACTTCTAATCAATCATAAAACACACCATAGAGTCATAGCAACATGTAATAGCAACTACAACAGCAAACAACCATTCAAATGAATCAAAATGGATCAAAAGTGGCCAAAACTCCTTATTTTCCCTTAAGCATGTTTAAGTAAAACCGATCATAGGGTTAACAAAACTTAATCAAATCGAACCAAATTTCAACCAGAGGCATAAAACATTATTTAAGAATTTCTAAACATTTTTCCAGAATTTATTAGTGTATAAATTCGCTAATCTTCACTAATTACCCCTTAATTACCGTAATTAGTGCAAAAACTATGCAAATCACTCACCTTGGCCACAAAATAAAACACCAAATCTGAAATATCCTCTGTTTGGGTCGAATTCCTATGTATAGCAGCAGCTCCAACCTTGCTTTGTTGCTATTTGGCCTTGTTTTGATGTAGTTTAGGCTTAATCTTCACTAAAAATGTGTTTTGGAGTGGTTTTAGAGGATGGAGGCCATTACTAAGGTCTCAAGAAGGTTTGTGGCGGCTCAAAACTGAAATGAAAGTGATAACCTAACCCTAATCAGTCCTCCTATACCCCTAAACCCGAAATTCCCCTTGGGCCTAGCTGCTAATCACCCGGTTAAGCCCAATTAAGCTGTTTTTCACCATCTGAAACTTGTTTCAGCCATATCTCCCAAACGGTAAGTCCGTTTGGCTAATGTGACCACTCTACGGAAAGAGAAACCATCATCCGAAGCCAATGGAAGTGGTTTCAGGTCAAAATTCCTTTCCAGTCAAAAGTTATGGCCAAAACAGTGCCAACTAGGGGTAAAATGGTCATTTAAAAATCGAGAAAAATCATGAACATGGGAAATGACCCCAATAGTCGTCTCCCAAAGTTACATGACCATACGACTTCGTATGTGAAAGAAATAAATATCCTACGATCCTATGATGCGTAGAATACGGGTCGTTACATATCTATATTTGAGAAATGAGCGCTTTTCTAAAATAATTCGTAAACTATCGTACAACATTAAAATCATGTAACTGTGGTCAAGAATAAGTCAGACACATATCTTAAACTAATTTGCGTAGATTCTAAAAGTAAAGCAAAAGATATTTGCATCTGGAATAAGTTGAAAAGTAGCATTTAAAACTAAAAAAACTAATGGATCCATGTTCGGTTATACACGTACGCTTCCATTATGATAGTTATGGAACATCTATCTTATTTCTATCCATACAGACAGGTTCAGTCACATGACACAAATTGTACAAAAATACAGTATATAAATTTTGCATGCAACAACTCCTTGATCTACAATGCCATATAGATTATTATTATTCAAACTATCATTGCAAAACTAAAGGCAAAGTTTAAAGTGAAAAGGAATAAATAAATTCACTGACCCCACAAAAAGACATGGCTGACACGGTATTAGGTTCGTAGAAGTCAGCAATTTAAAAATATTATGAAGAATGCTCATTCAATCTGAAAATCAAATATGTCTTC
This sequence comes from Allium sativum, assembly GCA_030737875.1. Classification (NCBI taxonomy): domain Eukaryota; kingdom Viridiplantae; phylum Streptophyta; class Magnoliopsida; order Asparagales; family Amaryllidaceae; genus Allium; species Allium sativum. The sequence goes on along the minus strand of CM060916.1, from coordinate 783,908,756 downwards.
CGTTTACATGTGCTTAAGTAATTTCACACTTATTATCCAAAAGTATTAAAGGGAAAAATATTCTATTGCCTACAGTAACTTGGAACGCCCTCTGAATTCGCTTGTTGAAGCATCTTTGTCATCAGTCTGTAACCAATGTTACATCACCAAGCTTCATGGCACTTCCAATCCCAAACGGATTCCCTACCCACAGCAGGTGTATATATATTCGGAAGTATTAGCTATAAATTACACTTGTAAACACAAACATTAAATAAAAAAATAAATTACTTTATTGATAATGATTGTCAATGGAAAACACATTTATCAGTGGAAATACTTTGTATGGTTATTAAAAATTGAAAGAATACAGTGTGGCTGGCATCTCTAAACTATTCATAGGTGGTTGGTTTAAGTCCCACTATTAAAGGAAAAAAAATTGAAGACAAATCAATTCAGATATAACAGATATACTCAATTCAGAGCAGAAGCTTAAGCTCTCTATCTCATTTCCTTGCTACGTGCTTAGCCTTCTCATCTGCAATTTGCACATGCTGTACATGATGATCATACAAATGCAGTCTTACATCCTTGCAAACTGATAGCTCAGTACCATGAAGCACCTCTATAAATTTGTCTTAAGTTTCGGATTACCTTTTGCTGTCTTATTTCCAATGCTCATGTGATGATTGAAGCTATTCATGGGGTTGCATTATCCTCACGTAATTCCTATTCTGCTGTAACCCAGCAGCCACAACCAATGCCTATAAAGATTGATATGCATACATACTATCTGCCTTCATACGCATATTGTTGCATGCTAACTATGCTTCTGAACCTATTGTTCATGTTGATCAGGTAATCAAGTACGGATGTTAAAAACTCAATTTATAGAACACATTGTGATAGTACAACAGAGTATTTATATACACAACACTATAAATATCAACTTGTTGCTATTTGGAGACATTATACTTTTTTTTACCAAATAATGGATTTTCCAAACGTTATCACAACATAGTAGATAATATATAAATATCCAAAAAAAAAACTTAATTGGTGAAAGCTAAAGTACAGCTGCAGGGTAAAAAGTATATGTTATAACGGAAATAGCTAGAATATGTCCAATGGTTTGTAAAACATTAAACTTAAATCATTTGTTCCCAAAAAGAGTTTACATATGATGGTAACATTAGCAGACCTGATAGCAGTTACAGGTAGAATTAGATAAAATATATTATTAAAACTTGACAGTAAATGTAGGCATCAAGTGGGTGTATATCATACGGTATGTAAGTGTAATATTGTAATGACCCGGAAATTTGGCGATCTTGGTTATCCGATATACAACACATATCGAACATCCAAGGATAGAAAATAACGGGTTATTAATGAAAGAAATTAGAGGGTGAGGAAAGATAAGATAGAAACTTCGAATAGAAGAAGAAGAACACAACATCAGAGTAACACGAACCTCACAGCGGAACGAATAACATATAATAGATAACATATCCTTGAAATAAAATCAGCATATGCATACAATAACATTATCAGAGTACAACACTTACAACACAGCGGAAATAAACTATAGCTATATGATCCTGAAGCCTCCTGCTCCAGCTCTTCAAGTATCTGTAAATCCCGACTACTTGACTGCCCGTACAAAATTGGGCACCCAAGAGTTTAGGGAAAACAAAACAAAATAAACTCCGGGTCAGTCATGGGACTGGTATGAGTAAAGTAGTTAAAACAGTTCGAACAAGTAATCGATATCTCATAAGACCACACCGTATAACGGAACGGGTTTTTCCCTTATGAGAATCCAAAATATCTTTATATCAAAAACCTTTTGATATTATAATAATGTCAATCAACCACAATATAATAATCATCTAGTAGAAACGCTTTCATCTCACGTTCTACATATATAGTATACAATCAAAACCGCAAGCACGTATTGGGTAATGGATTTCCAACTATTACAAGGTATGGAACCACCCTTCGCTAGTGTACCTCTAGAGAGGAATACACTGGGTTCAACAAGAACATCTTGCAACCCGGCCACACATGACCGACCACCCATTTCGCTTGAGATTATCGAATGTATATCACCAACAGTTGGGATCAGCAACCGTTTCCCTAATGGGACAACATCAACAATAGATTTTTTTAAAGTAAATGAAACTCTAGATCAGGTGATTATACACCCTACTTCGGAGCAACTGACTTAGCCATGCTGCCTGCCCGATTTCTGTCATTTACCGGTTGATGAGGCTTGAGGTTACGCTTTATCATCACATCAGATTCACTTCGAATGCCACATTGTCAGATCCATCGAAAATCACTAATTGACGTCTACAACAATACATTACGTGTTAGCTAAAGAAGTTCCTTCTCCGCTTCCACTCTTGGTACGGTTGAAGAAATCAATGTACGTGACCCTTCTGGAAATACTCTGTCAGACATTCATCCATACAAGTCATCCAGGAATAGGATGAACCGAAGGCACTATTCAGTACATCCATCTTAGGCACAGTTATCTAAGACTTATACAATAGCCCTTGCACTTTACACCGTCTTCAATTGTCTTTGGCATATATGATTTGCAACGCTTATGCCAATACAGAGTGGTTCTTTGGATAATAATCCAACCGGTCTCTCCATATTAACAACGTTAAAAAGGTCAAAACATTGATAGTCTGTGATTTAACTATCAAAGAAAAACACGTGTGCAAACAACGATATTATTTCCAAATGGAAATTATATCGATCAATCATCAACCATATATATATATATTTGTATTTCCTTATTTTCTACATTTAGAAAATATACGTTATTAACCCTAGAAAACATTTCAATGGCTTAATTACGTATCACTATTCTTCCACATCTATTAGACTCTAACTATAACTAACAAGAGAAAAACTTCCTAAGTATAAACCCCGAAGGCCGAAACCAACATCAAATTGATACTCAGGAAACCATTCAACTTATTAATCTCTAGTCAGTTTCCAATTTCTGTTTAACTCTATTTCGATTAACTCTAATTGAATAACTCTATTTGCTTAACTCTTATTCGAATAACTAATATTCGATTAACTCAACTTCGAATAACTAAATTCGATTAACTCTTTTATATCTCGTCAATTTCCTTTATTCTATTTCCTTTATTCTATTCTATTCGTTTTATCAACATTTTCCCCTTTTATAACACTTTATTCGTTTTATAAACATTTTCCTTTTATTTACTTTCGAAATATTTCCTTTTTATAAAATCTGTTGATTTTATAAAATCCCTTTATTTCAATATACATTGAAATAAATTCTTTTTACATCCCAGGGTCTTTTTATGATATTTAAAATATCGAATAACAAGGATCAATATCATTCTAACACACATAATCCATAACAGATTATATAACACATCATATATCACAATATATGAAAAACAGTAAAATAAATGTTGAGGAATCCAGTCGGATTCCTCCAACATGTTTCCCTGCATCACAGATGTTAAACAACACGAGTATAAAATATTCTGATAACAGAATCAATATTCGATTAACGATTTGATATATATCGTTATCTATAATTTTAATCAATACACAAACAATTCAACCAAACAATTAACACACAGCAATCGACAGATGATTAACAGTTCTAAAAATATGTTATAAAAATATAACTGTTCAGAGTTGGTGAGTTCTACTCACATTGGATGATTATCGTTAATAACGATAACCATCGCTCGATTTGATTTAGACGGACAATTTATTTTGAAATAAATTGTAACGAGCTCAGATTCACTCCCGGTCAGTCTCATTGTGTTGCTCCCATCCATACGATCCTAACGGATCCAGTTCCGCTGAATTTTGATTTCGTATGAATAAGTTATTATAATTTTAAGTCAATAAAGATTTAATATACACAACTATATTTACTTAACTTTATTGGGCTCACCCCATTTTCCCAAGGCCCAACACTACTTTAAACACCCAGGCCCGAAAATCCTTATCCCCCAATCAAGAAGAATCGCGACATGCTCCTCAACATACAGACATTGATGCGCAAGTTCCTCCCTTTCCCACTCCAATACACCATCGAATCAAACCCAAAACTCCACCATTATTCAACACTTTGATATCTCAATTCACCAGGTACCACTCCTGCAAACTCGCACGCCCCTCCCTGATTCCGTCGAACGACATTTTCATGAAACCTACAGTAAACTTGCGACGTCGACTATCACCGAACTCCCCAAAAATAGACACACGAGTCCCCTTTTATCCCCTCAATCCAAACATATCATCGAATCCAAACAGCGAAGCCTTAATCAACTCCATTTCCTAACCCTAGACTCGCTGTTCATAAACTGAGCATCGGCCAAAACTGATCGCACCCAGCAATGGACACATAGAATCGAAGAAGATCATCCCAAAAACACTAATATATAGATAGATTGATTTATATAATTTTTGTTGATTTTCTTTGATTTTTGAAGGATTGGATCCATTATGTTTTGAAGAAGAGGAATACTAAGGCCGGTTTCAAGTTTCAGTGGAAAATGGTTTTGGTTAAGAAGGAGGATTGGGGTATTTATAGAAGGCATAAATATCTAGATATTTAATTTAGATATTTTATTTTAGTCAACGTTCCTTTTTGCCGTCTTCTACAAATTCCTATGATCGTACACGATACCCAAAAATCACGAAACTGGACATACTGTTAGAGTTCGACATTACGGTCCCAACAAAACTGGTTTCGTCGATTTCCGACTTTATTTGCTCACACAGCGTATTTTTAACCGTCAAAATACTGACTGTTTCTTACTTAAAAAATCCGTACGACCACACAATGACTCTAAAAATCACGAAACTAGAAATCTAACAACTATTTGACATTGCGGATCCAACAAAATTAGTTTCATCAAATTCCGACTTCGTTTGCAAAAGTGGCTATTTTTAAAGCCCTAAATAGCCTATTTAAATATTTAAATATTATTAAATGTAATATTTAAAAATAAATATTATCGTCTATATTCACAACAGAATATCATACAGCTCTAGAATATTCCTATATGAATTTCTAACTTGATATTTCAATTCCCGATTAAATCGATATTCGATTTAAAATGAATTCCCTTTTAAAAATATAATTAATTCCTTTATAAATTATAACGGAATTCCATAGCGACTTTTCTAAAATTTGATTTGGACATAAATTAAAGTCTACACGATGAAGTCCCGATTTTTTTCTTCCACTATAAAGATATACTTCACCAGCTCCGAACGTTATTGTTTCACAGAAATCCGGCTTAAAACGAATCCTGTACATCCAGTTGAAGTTCGAATCGCCAAATTACGAACAGCAGCGCCATTTCAAGCTCGATTTTAATTATATTATAATTACACGTTCAAACTTCGTTCAAATAATATATTCGTTATTCAAATCAAATTCTAAACTGAATTAAATATTACAGATGATCCAATTCACACCATATTGTGAATTCTACTATTTCTGACCATTTCCGAAATTAAATATATTATTATATTATTTATTTTTAATTAAATATTCAATATTATTTAATTAACAACCATTTAGATTCTCTAAACCACTCTTTAAATAATTAAATTAATTAATTATTATACCGCTGATAATGCGGGTCATTACATTCTTCCCCAGTTAAAATAATTTCGTCCTCGAAATTGCTAAGGTAGAGAAAAACCCTATTAACTGGTTAGAACCTATTTGTTCACTTCTTATATTCAGTTTCAACTGAACCAATTTAATTGCAATTAAAATATTAATTAATTCTTATCAACGAAAATTTTCAAAAATCCTGAAAATTTTCTAACGCCTTAACTTTTCGAAATTTTTTGCCAGCACCTCCTTCATATTGGTCAATAGGTCAAACTCTAACTCGCCTCTCTGGGACTTCTCCAACCCAAACGAAAATCAAACAGCCAAGCGGCTTTCCAATTCGGCTCATAAATCTCATGCTTATATCGAATATAAACTTGTATCTTTTTGTCTGGCATATCAACTCTATCACTTTCACCTGTTATCAATTCAACATATACCAGTGTTATCCCAATCAAACTCCAATCTATTTTTATCCACAATCTCAACCATTCGCTTATACCTTAGTCGAATTTTATTTCAAATTCGAGTTCCATTCTCGAATTCAAACTCTTAACTTCCCAATCCAATTTTCATTTCAGATTCTTATCTCGACAATCCAATTATATTCAAGAACAAATTTTTCCTGATATCGTTCTATTTCCATTCAGTTTTCACTTAACTGTTTCTATTCAATTCCAGCTTACTTTCGCACATTTCTATTTAAATTTGTTCTTATTTCAAACAGTCTCTTCCTGGGAATTTTTAACAGCTTTGCTTTTCTCAAAACAATTCAAAAACAAAATCCTTTGGTAGTAATCCGTCACTTAGCAACTCGAAAATGAATACTGATGATGCAGCTGTCATCATCAGAATTTATTTTCCAGCGACCGAAGTGAGTTCAGTACTATAAAACCATTTCTAAACATTTCCACTTTGAAATTCATTTCAAAATATAATTCACACTGCATGTACAACAATTTAAAATCTCTCAGGATCTTAAATTTTCCTTATTTTTAATCCAAATCCATTTACAAACACTTATCCAAATTTTTCCAGAATTTTGATTCAATTTCTGGTTTAAATTTCAGATTTAAATCATCTGATTTCACGTATTTCACTTATATGAATTCTGTTTGGTTATTTACATAACCCTTTAATTTATAATCTTACTCAATTATAATAATAACCAATATATCCAATATGTTATAATTTTGATATATATATCTTCTCTATATCAAGATATACTTTGGGTAAACTTATTTTAATTTACCATATTTCAAAACATATCGTGTCGACCCATCGTATTCGAGTGTTTATAAACTCCTACCGATAAGTTGGATCAAACTGATCGACCAGAACTCATAAACAACTCAACCAAAGAATCTCCACAATATAAAACCACTTTATATAAAATTACAAATATGCACTCGTATATATACACTTAAACTCAATCTAGGGTATTACTAACCCTATCTCTACCGAGTCACGCCACAGAGCCAAGGTAATTCACTAAACTTAAGCTCTGATACCAACTGTAATGACCCGGAAATTTGGCGATCTTGGTTATCCGATATACAACACATATCGAACATCCAAGGATCGAAAATAACGAGTTATTAATGAAAGAAATTAGAGGGTGAGGAAACATAAGATAGAAACTTAGAATAGAAGAAGAAGAACACAACATCAGAGTAACACAAACCTCACAGCGGAACGAATAACATATAATAGACAACATATCCTTGAAATAAAATCAGTATATGTATACAATAACATTATCAGAGTACAACACTTACAACACAGTGGAAAATAAACTATAGCTATATGATCATGAAGCCTCCTGCTCCAGCTCTTCAAGTATCTGTAAATCCCGACTACTTGACTGCCCGTACAAAATTGGGCACCCAAGAGTTTAGGGAAAACAAAACAAAATAAACTCCGGGTCAGTCATGGGACTGGTATGAGTAAAACAGTTAAAATAGTTCAAAAAAGTAATCGATATCGCATAAGACCATGAAGTATAACAGAACGGGTTTTTCCCATATGAGAATCCAAAATATCTTTATATAAAAAACCTTTTGATATTATAATAATGTCTATCAACCACAATATAATAATAATCTAGCAGAAACGCTTTCATCTCACGTTCTACATATATAGTATACAATCAAAACCGGAAGCACGTATTGGGTAATGGATTTCCAACTATGACAAGGTATGGAACCACCCTTCGCTAGTGTACCTCTAGAGAGGAATACACTGGGTTCAACGAGAACATCTTGCAACCTGGCCACACATGACCGACCACACATTTCGCTTGAGTGTATCGAATGTATATCACCAATGGTTGGGATCAGCAACCGTTTCCCGAATGGGACAGCATCAACAATAGATTTTTTTGAAGTAAATGAAACTCAAGATCAGGTGATTATACACCCTACTTCGGAGCGACCGACTTAGCCATGTTGCCTGCCCGATTTCTATCATTTACCGGTTGATGAGGCTTGAGGTTACACTTTATCATCACATCAGATCCACTTCGAATGCCACATTGTCAGATCCATCGAAAATCACTAATTGACGTCTACAACAATACATTACGTGTTAGCTAAAGAAGTTTCCTTCTCCGCTTCCACTCTTGGTATGGTTGAAGAAATCAACGTACGTGACCCTTCTGGAATACTCTGTCTGACATTCATCCATACAAGTCATCCAGGAACAGGATGAACCGAAGGCACTATTCAGTACATCCATCTTAGGCACAGTTATCTAAGACTTATACAGTAGCCCTTGCACTTTACACTGTCTTCAATTATCTTTGGTATATATGATTTGCAATGCTTATGCCAATACAGAGTGGTTCTTTGGATAATAATCCAACTGGTCTCTCCATATTAACAACGTTAAACTGGTCAAAACATTGATAGTCTGTGATTTAACTATCAAAGAATAACACGTGTGCAAACAACGATATTATTTCCAAATGGAAATTATATCGATCAATCATCAACCATATATATATATATATATATTTGTATTTCCTTATTTTCTACATTTAGAAAATATACGTTATTAACCCTGGAAAACATTTCAATGGCTTAATTACGTATCACTATTCTTCCACATCTATTAGACTCTAACTATAACTGACAAGAGAACAACTTCCTAAGTATAAACCCCAAAGGCCGAAACCAACATCAGATCGATATTCTGGAAACCATTCAACTTATTAATCTCTAGTCAGTTTCCAATTTTTGTTTAACTCTATTTCGATTAACTCTAATTGAATAACTCTATTTGCTTAACTCTTATTCGAATAACTAATATTCGATTAGCTCAACTTCGAATAACTAAATTCGATTAACTCTTTTATATCTCGTCAATTTCCTTTATTCTATTTCCTTTATTTTATTCTATTCGTTTTATCAACATTTTTCCCTTTTATAACACTCTATTCGTTTTATAAACATTTTCCTTTTATTTACTTTTGAAATATTTCCTTTTTATAAAATCTGTTGATTTTATAAAATCCCTTTATCTCAATATACATTGAAATAAATTCTTTTTACATCCCAGGGTCTTTTTATGATATTTAAAATATCGAATAACAAGGATCAATATCATTCTAACACACATAATCCATAACAGATTATATAACACATCATATATCACAATATATGAAAAACAGTAAAATAAATGTTGAGGAATCCAGTCGGATTCCTCCAACCTGTTTCCCTGCATCACAGATGTTAAACAACACGAGTATAAAATATTATGATAACAAAATCAATATTTGATTAACGATTTGATATATATCGTTATCTATAATTTTAATCAATACACAAACAATTCAACCAAACAGTTAACACACAGCAATCAACAGATGATTAACAATTCTAAAAATACGTTATAAAAATATAATTGTTCAGAATTGGTGAGTTTTACTCACATTGGACGATCATCGTTAATAACGATAACCATCGCTCGATTTGATTCAGATGGACAATTTATTTTGAAATAAATTGTAACGAGCTCAGATTCACTCCCGGTCAGTCAGTGTTGCTCCCGTCCATATTATCCTAACGGATCCAGTTCCGCTGAATTTCGATTTCGTATGAATAAGTTATTATACTTTTAAGTCAATAAAGATTTAATATACACAACTATATTTACTTAACTTTATTGGGCTCACCCCATTTTCCCAAGGCCCAACACCGCTTTAAACACCCAGGCCTGAAACTCCTTCTCCCCCAATCAAGAAGAATCGCGACATGCTCCTCAACATACAGACATTGTTGCGCAAGTTCCTCCCTTTCCCACTCCAATACACCATCGAATCAAACCAAAAACTCCACCATTATTCAACACTTTGAAATCTCAATCCACCCGGTACCACCCCTGCAAATTCGCTCGCCCCTCCCTGATTCCGTCGAACGACATTTTCCTAAAACTTGCAGTAAACTTGCGACGTCGACTATCACCGAACTCCCCAAAAATAGACACACGAATCCCCTTTTATCCCATCAATCCAAACATATCATCGAATCCAAACATCGAAGCCTTAATCAACTCCATTTCCTAACCCTAGACTCATTGTTCATAAACTGAGCATCGGCCAAAAACTGATCGCACCCAGCAATGGACAAATAGAATCGAAGAAGAACATCCCAGGAACACTAATTTATAGATAGATTGATTTATAGAATTTTTGTTGATTTTCTTTTGATTTTTGAACGATTGGATCCTTCACATTTTGAAGAAGAGGAATAATGAGGCCGATTTCAAGTTTCAGTGGAAAATGGTTTTGGTTAAGAAGGAGGAATGGGTATTTATAGAAGGCATAAATATCTAGATATTTTATTTAGATATTTTATTTTAGTCAACGCTCCTTTTTTCCGTCTTCTACAAATTCCTATGATCGCACACGATACCCAAAAATCACGAAACTGGACATACTGCTAGAGTTCGACATTACGGTCCCAACAAAGCTGGTTTCGTCGAATTCCGACTCTGTTTGCTCACACAGCGTATTTTTAACCGTCAAAATACTGACTGTTTCTCACTCTAAAAATCCGTATGACCATAGAGTGACTCTAAAAATCACGAAACTGGATACCTAACAACTATTTGACATTGCGGATCCAACAAAATTAGTTTCATCAAATTCCGACTTCGTTTGCAAAAGTGGCTATTTTTAAAGCCCTAAATAGCCTATTTAAATATATAAATATATTTAAATATAATTAAATTTAATATTTAAAAATAAATATTATCGTCTATATTCACAACAGAATATCATACAGCTCTAGAATATTCCTATATGAATTTCTAACTTGATATTTCAATTCCCGATTAAATCGATATTCGATTTAAAATGAATTCCCTTTTAAAAATATAATTAATTCCTATAAAAATTATAATGGATTTTTATAGCGACTTTTCTAAAATTTGATTTGGACATAAATTAAAATCTACACGATGAAGTCTCGATTTTTCTCTTCCACTAGAAAGATATACTTCACCAGCTCTGAACGTTTCTTGGTTCACAGAAATCCAGCTTAAAACGAATCCTGTACATTCAATTGAAGTTCAAACCGCCAAATTACGAACTGCAGCGCCATTTCAAGCTCGATTTTAATTATAATATAATTACACGTTCAAACTTCATTCAAATAATATATTCGTTATTCAAATCAAATTCTAAACTGAATTAAATATTACAGATGATCCAATTCACGCCATATTGTGAATTCTACTATTTCTGACCATTTCAGAAATTAAATATATTATTATACAATTTATTTTTAATTAAATATTCAATATTATTTAATTAATGACCATTTAGATTCTCTAAACCACTCTTTAAATAATTAAATTAATTAATTATTATACCGCTGAAAATGCGGGTCATTACAAATATTAAATTTATTGTTAACCAATCAATTTCTGCAGTGATCAATTAAGTTTTTACCATTTTTTGCAATATTTTTATTTCGAAAGTTTAATTTGATATACATCCAAGTCATTGATTTTTATATCTAAACTTTGTTAATCTGCGCTCAGCTGCTTTGGTCAACATTGTTATTTCTATTCTCTTTCTGTATCTAGTTAGAACTATTTTTAATTCTATACACCTGAATACCTTATATAGTACATGACTACATTCATAACTATCTTTTCTGAGTCCTATTTATCTCATTAAAAATAAGACTAAAAAGAATATTCAAAGGCACTATAACAGGGCTGCATATTATTTCTTGCAAAGCTACAACTGCGTATTATTTCAAAATGCATAATAGATATAAATAAATAAAAATCAAGCAATACTTATATGTCGATGATTGCCTTGGAGTTCGGCAAGTAATATATAAACCATGCTTCCTTTGAGGAATTTATTAACAAAATAGGCTTGCATACAGAAAACGATTGAGATTAATAATTCCATTCCTGAACGTACGGGACCTTTAGATAATTTTATTAAGTGGTAACTGTGTTTATTACACTAATATCCTTAAAACTACATTAAAATCATCAAAGGTTTCCGGATAAAATAAAGGTTAACAAAACTAATTTTAGTAAAACTATCATGTAAAGGTATGATATTAAACTAAAAAAGATTTACTATAACCAAGATGACAAAAAATGAAGTTTAACGGTGGAATTATGAAGCCTGTATTTAATAACTACAGCAGGAATGAAAGTGAAGAGAGGTCATGATTAACAAATTAATTCTTAGTTAGATGACTTAAAATTAACTTACAATACTCATTATCTAAAAATAGCAAGCACATTATCAAATGATTTGGGAAAGCGAAACTTGCCTTGGATCTGTGAGTGGAATCTTTTATCAGTTACTTGTAAATCTCTGTGTATCTGTTTCAGCATAGCAGATATTACAGTCAACAACATATATAACCGTATACTACATAAATTTTAGTATTCATACTGTAAACTAATAGTTTGTGGTCAATCGATGATCAATAATGACTGGTTTGTTCATTTTTATGAAGGAAAAGTGCGCGATTATGTCGTTTCACTAATGTAGTTAACGTCGAAGTTAAGAAACAGTGAAAAAGTTGAAGAAATTGATTTTATAGTGTACCATGTACCTTCATCATACAAAATTCGTCGCAGAGTTGAATTCTGTTATATAGAACTTGTACAATATGATACGCTTCAAACATTTTCATTTACTGCTACCCAGATTGGCACATACAGCTCGAGCTTTCTTTCTAGTCTACCATATCGTTTATGCTTTAGCTCACCATTCCTGCAACACTGTTAACATCAATAAACAGCAAATCGAAAAAATTAACATAGTTTTGCTTTATGGATATAGTGTGTAAAATGATATGCTCACAAATAATATGATATTCTAATTGTCTTTGGGTAGAAAACATCAACAGCAGTGATTGAATTTTTTATTTATAAACTAATTAATTAACTAGTTCTACTTTAATCAACCGATAAACTATAAGAATTACAGTTAATTTCTGCAGATTATGCAGTCCGTTATAGGACACAGTCATGTGTATACGTACAACAATAGAAATTTGATGATTACATCCACCATAGATACAGTTAAAGGAAGTTGCATGAATTGTTATGTTTCCGTCGTGCTTAAGTTCATCTACAGTCAATGAAATAAGTGTATACAAATTTTTCTAACAAACTAAGTGTAATTTACATGTATATTTAACTTAACTGCTTCCACTGACAGTAGAAAAAGCATATTTATTGCAATTCATCCCTTCATCCTTATGTCAAAAAAAATTATACATCAAAGTACCCATTTGACATTTTTTTCGTACTTTTCTCCGATGGCAACGGATGCCTTCCTTTGTTAAATATTCCTATAAGGCTATAAACATAGGTGCCTATGAGGCTAACAACTGCTTTCAACTGTCACGTAAATAAGAAGCCTTCTTGTAGTCTAGCTTAATATTCAAAATCCAGTAGGCTATATAATGTTGCTTAATTTTCACTTCCCAAGCTTACACTGGATTTCTAGCACAACAGTAAAATCTTAAAATAAGACACAGTGGACACTAAAATGACTGAGCGATCCAAAAAGGTTGGATTAACTGTATGAATCAACACAACAGTTACAGTTATTATAAAAACGCAATAATTATTGATTTCCATAAACATCAATCAAACGAAAATTTAATGGAAACCTAGGCATGACAACTGCCACAGGCCACGTAATTGTAACAATCAGCAATTCAATAACAAAGTGTTATTTGGTCAGTACAAATACAAATTGTGGACAAATACTGTCATTAAAAAATAAGGATGATAAGGATGAAGCAGATAGAAATATCTGACCGTAGTTTGATGATGCTAACGATCAAATGGGAGGAGATATCCACAATCAATTTTACGATATTGACATTGCTCGATTACAAAAATTTAGTGGTCTTGCAGGATGGTAAGTACGTAAATTGATCACATGTAAGGATGATTAATCAATATTTTTGTCTAGTTGTGCATTTGATTCATATATAGTTCGCACTACATAGTAGAAAAAAGGGGTAGTAATTATTAAACCTTGCAACAGTGGTTGAACCACTACAATGCCTGCTTTCCAGTATAAAGAACAAAATTAAGAATTGTTAATACTGAATCAGTTATAAATCAAGCAGCGTGTGGAAGTTCAAGTTGAAATTGAAAAATAGTGAAATTCAATCATCACAAAGTACAAACAGGTATGATCAATGTGAAGGTCCACATCGTTGAAATACAGTTGTCATAAAACCAAAGATGGGGATAACAGAAGCACTAACCGAACAAATTTTATTTGGCGTTATGGTCACACATTCATGCTTGTAGTAGTACTGAAGGTGGAGGACATCAGTTTATATAATGAATGCGCAACCTAACGGTAAGATAACTCATTATTCTGTGAACCAACCATGGATACGATGGTGAACGTAATTTGCAAAAAGGATGGTTAATGTAAGAATGATGGGGCCATTAAAATCAACGTCAGCATATACAAAAGAAGGCACACAGTGAATAAAAAAACTAAAGTGTGAGGACGGTCAAAGAAACAGGGCTATCACAGAAAATAGGTAACTCAAGGAGGCGGTCAACTAAAGTTTGTACCACTTATGACCACAGTTGAAGTAGGGAATGGTGTCCTAGTCACACCAACACGCGATGACTATAAAACAGCAGAGAGAGCACGAAAATGATATAACAGGTGAAAAAATTATAATTCTAGTTATAGGGAATTCCAATTTTGGGTGTGGAAGAAGACAGCCTGGAAAAGTAGCGGCAAGGTTTTGTTATTGAAAAGGCGATTGAAAGTGGTTCCACTCACAATTCTTAATTCATGGTAAATGCTACACGTTGGATTTATGATAAAATATGGTGTGCCACATCAGCATTGTGTCTATTCTCCTTTCTATTATAGATAATAGATTTGTCTTTCAAAACAAATAAAAATAATTTTAAAATACAGCAGTGACGAAGATTAGTAACATGAGTTGGTAAACAGGAATATATGCACAAATTGCAAATTCTTTTGTTTACAGAAATATTAAGTAACAAACTGTTAACAATACTGAAAAGGAATAAGCTAATTAAAATTATCAATTACTGATGAAATTATAACTTGATAATTACTGTGAATCAATTAAAAATGGTAGGAACAAATTTTATTGAAATATAGCTAAAAATAAATCATATGTTTAAGTAAACAGTTCTAAAATTCAAAGATTAAAAAGACAATGGTTATGACTTGTACTTAAGATTGTAAAATAACATGTTTCTTGCATAAGAATGGATTCCATAAGCAAAAAACGTAGTCCCAACAAAACATGTGTTGGACACCTTATAGCACATGCTTTGAGCCTTATAAAAGAAGATAACATAACTATTGATAGGACAAATGAGCATATAATGTAACACCCCGTAATTTTCAATATTAATGTTCACAAATTAAAGAATAACTAATCTCAGATGTGAGAATTAAGGGAAACGGGTTGCGCCATTGTGTTCGTCTCGGAATTCTGGTTGAGAAAGAGTCCGAGTTTACGTGAATTGGACTTCATATGAAGAAGTTATAGCCATCGGGAGTTTCAGAAAATTCAAAACAGATTTCAAAAATTCAAATTTTAGAGTCAGATGGGCTAGGCGGGAAATTTCCCGCCAGGGCCAGGTCGACCATAGGGTCGGCCTGGGGTTGACCTGCCCCCTCCCCCGCCGGCCAGATTTGTTTGGTAACCTGTTAATGACTGTATGCTAACTCATTAGGGTTACTGATCTGCTCTGATCGGCTGGGATTAATTCTGGGTTGATCAGACGGCTTAAACTAATCCTAAACTCTATAAAAAGACATGTAGACTCAAATCCTAAAAGCAAATTATAAATTAGAGCCATGGTCTCCATGCCGTCACCTTGCAACCCAGAATAGCCGCCACCAATTAGAGAGGAAGAAAGCTAATCAAATTCAAATCTATTCAACTCGAATGTAATTCAAATTCAGAAGTCAGATTTAAGAACTGAAGACCTTCTTTGAGTTGTGAGTTCGATTTCTTAAATAAAATAATTAACAATTTAATTGGATTAAGTTATGATGCGGATTATATGGTTATGTTGTGAATTATTGACCGCATGTTATCATCTATGTTGTAAAATTGTGATGTTATCATTTATGTTGTAAATTCTATGATGTTATCATCTATGTTGTAAAGTTGTGATGTTACCATCCATGTTTTAATTTTATGATTATGTATTCATAGTGATGTTTCATATGCTAGTTTGGTTATGTTGATTCATATGATAAATCATACGTATGTTTGCAAGTTAGGATGTTAATTGAGACATAGATCATATGCAAGTTAGCGAAAATTTTATGCATAACCTTACATGTTTCATGACATCTATTTTAGATCTAAAGTTAGGCTATGCCATGTGTGAGTTATATGCTAAATTTTACATGCTAGTTTATATGTTTAGATGTAAGTTTACACCATCGTTATGTTGCATAAATCACATATGCAAGTTTATATAAATATATGTGTTTGGAGTATGAATCATGTTATGTAAGTTTGTGGTTATTACCTATGCAAGTTTACACCTTTAGATGTAGATCTATGACATACATGATTTATGCAAGTTTATGACTATTTCTTAAACAAGATCACACCTTTAGATTTGGATCTATGACATATGTAGTTTTATGCAAGTTTGTGACTTTGTGCTATGCAAATTTTAGATGTAGAACCTCATTCACACATGCAAGTTCACCCTTCATGTTTAGATCTAGTTTTATATGTATGTATGTTGTGATGTTTTCTCTTTATTCCATGAGTTAGACTATTCGAGTCTAACGTATATTTTACGTTAAACGAACAAACATACAACGTGGGGTAATGGGATAATATTAAAAGATTTAATATTGAGAATTTGGCATAAATGCCTTAAATGGCATAAAATAAATATGTGAAGATAATTGGTATGATTTTGCATACGATAAATAGATGGACATAATTGAGTCAATTATGGCCATAGTTAAATTTGGAATTGATTGATACATTGAATAGGGAAATTAATTCAAATTGGGGGACAATTATTTTTGTGTAATTAATCGTCTAAGACATGAGGTTAGACTCTTTTGTGGTGTAAGACTGCCCAGACCCGCTCTGCAAATCCAGTTGCCACAAGTGCCAGTCTAATGTAGGAGGTCTTAGGTATAAATTAAATGCGTAACAGTTGTAAAGACACGAGGTTAGGCTCGTTTGTGGTGTAAGACTGCCCGGACCCGCCCGACAAATCCAGCTGCCACAAATGCCAGTCTAATGTGAGAGGTCTTTACAAGGTTACGGTGTTAATGAATTAAGAAACACTTAACCAAATAAATATGTGGTGGGACATAGGGGTTAAGTGGGTGCCTTGGGTGGCATGTGGAATTTAGAGGATGCCTTGGGTGGCATTTGAAATACGATTAGAAACACTTAACCAAAAATTGGAAACATGTAAGTGAACATGAATAAGATGAGGGTTAAGTGGGATGTACTAGAGGGGACGAAGCTTAGGTGGATAGCTTGTGTCAGGTAATGGGGGCCCGTTTCAACCAGTAACCCATAAGTTTTTTTGTGGGCTCGACCCAAGTCGAGGACGGGACACGCGTACTGGGCTTAACTGTAAGAGGCCAAAACGGGTTAGCGGTGGCAACGCAAGTCCAAAGGGTTCATGTGCGTGTGTGGGCCCGGGCTGGTAGGTAAGACGTTGTTGCAACGTGTAGGTATAAGCCGTGCATTATTTGTGGTATCGGGTTGCCACTTTGGGGAGTGATACACCCCACTGTGGGGCCAGCACGGGTATCTACGAGTTAGGGAGCCGATCGCATGGGGGTAGTGGGTACACCTAGGGAAGATAGGGGCTGGCGGCACCTATGAAGGCAGCTATGGGTGCACGAAACTACCATTATCATTATTAAGTTCTATAGGCGGGATCAACCTTAGGGTGACTTGTGGTGGTGCAGTATAGTAATTATCTTGTAGTGGTTTAGGTTTCCCTTTAATGTTAACTTTGTTCAATCTTATTTCTTTGTTTACTTTGTCATACTCAATTGTTCACAGTCATTTCCTTATTTTCCGACTTATGCCTTAGCCTAGTTATTTTGGTAATTATGTTGTCAAAGTTATCGCACTCGCCGGACTTTATGTCTGACCCCCTTTGTTTCCACCTCTTTTCTTCCTCCCCCTCCCTCAGGTGCTCAAGTTGGAAATAGCACCAGTGGAGCTTGATTTTGGACAACTGTATCTCTTGCTTTTAGAAGTTGCTTGGATCGCTGAAGTAAAGTTCAGCCTCTCTTATTTATGGCTATTTTGTACTAGGGTTATGTCTTTCAATTTATGTACTTTGATTTAGTCAAGATGGATATTATGTACTTTGACTCTGGTTTTTTAATCAAACTTATGTGTTTACCGCTGCAATGAATAAGTTTTAAAGTTTTAAGTACTGTTCATATCTGTCTTGTTGTTAAGTTTCTGTTCTATACACACTTAAAATGCTCCATGGAAGTTAATGCATTCCCTTTGTGAGTGACATTAATGGACATGAGGTTAGGCTCGTTTGTGGTGTAAGACTGCCCGGACTCGCCCGGCAAATCCAGCTGCCACAAATGCCAGTCTAATGTGAGAGGTCTTTACAAGATTACAGTGTTAATGAATTAAGAAACACTTAACCAGATAAATATGTGGTGGGACATAAGGGTTAAGTGGGTGCCTTGGTTAGCCTGTGGAATTTAGAGGGTGCCATGGGTGGCATTTGAAATACGATTAGAAACACTTAACCAAAAATTGAAACATGTAAGTAACATGAATAAGAAGAGGGTTAAGTAAGATGTACTAGAGGGGACCAAGCTTAGGTGGATAGCTTGTGTCAAGTAATGGGGGCCCGTTTCAATCAGTAACCCATAAGTATCTTATGGGCTCGACCCAATCGAGGACGGGAAACGCGTACTGGGCTTGACTGTAAGAGGCCAAAACGGGTTAGCGGTGGCAATGCAAGTCCAATGGGTTCATGTGCGTGTGTGGGCCCGGGCTGGTAGGTAAGACGTTGTTACATCGTATAGGTATAAGCCATGCATTATTTGTGGTATCGGGTTGCCACTTTGGGGAGTGATACACCCCACTGTGGCGCCAGCACAGGTATCTACGAGTTAGGGAGCCGATCGCATGGGGGTAGTGGGTACACCTAGTGGAGATAGGGGCAGGTGGCACCTATGAAGGCAGCTAGGGGTGCACGAAACTACCATCATCATTATTAAGTTCGGTAGGCGGGATCAACCTTAGGGTGACTAGTGGTGGTGCAGTATAGTAATTATCTTATAGTGGTTTAAGTGTGCCTTTAACGTTATCTTTGTTCAATCTTATTTCCTTGTTTACTCTGCCATACTCAATTGTTCACAGTCATTTCCTTATTTTCCAACTTATGCCTTAGCCTAGTTATGTTGGTAATTGTATTGTTAAAGTTGCCGCATTCGTCAGACATTACGTCTGACCCCCTTTGTTTCCACCTCTTTTCTTCCTTTCCGCCACAGGTGCTCAGGTTGGAACTAGCACCAGTGGAGCTTGATTTTGGACAGCTTTATCTCTTGCTTTTAGAAGTTGCTTGGATCGCTGAAGTAAAGTTCAGTCTCTCTTATTTATGGCTATTTTGTACTGGGGTTATATCTTTCAATTTATGTACTTTGATTTAGTCAAGATGGATATTATGTACTTTGACTCTGGTTTTTGATGATGTAATCAAACTTATGTGTTTACCGCTGCAATGAATAAAGTTTTAAAGTTTTAGTACTGTTTATATCTGTCTTGTTGTTAAGTTTCTGTTCTATACACACTTAAAATGCTCCGTGGAAGTTAATGCATTCCCTTTGTGAGGGACATTAATGGACGTGGGGTGTTACACGTGGTATCAGAGCTGAAGGTTACCAGAACAGATATGAATTTTGAAAAACTGTTTTTGAAAAGCACTTTTATAAAGAAGTACCTTCAGAAATATGTTTTAAGGAAAGTATTTTCAAGAGAAAAGCTTATTTTAGAAAGCATAACCTAGAGAGCCATATATCTTTCCTTCGGTCCTTTTGTATTAAATCTTTCCTTTTTCGTTTCAGCATGTCTGGAATTCCCGAGAAACTTGAGGGAATACCGATACTAGGATGGTTTAGGAGGTATTTGGAGAATAGGGCCACCACCGCCGGTCCAACAAATGCTCCTCCTCCTCCCCCTCCTCCTCCTCCTCGTGTCGATACTTTTGCTAAGATGTAAGGACTTTCGGGCGATGGGTGGAAAACCTTTTCATGGGATGGAGACATTTGTTGAAGCTCGTAATTGGCTAAAGGAGGTGGAAGAATTGTTTGGGATCTTTGAAGTGGAAGATGGGAGAAAGTTCCAGTTAGCTGCCTGGCTAATGAAGGATGAGGCCTCTTTTTGGTGGGAGGTCACTAATGGAGAACGTCCAGTTGATACATGGCCAGATTTGAGGCGGAGGTTTGAGGCGAAGTTTCTCTCACGAGTTGAAGAGAATCTCTACATGGAAAGGTTTCTAGCATTGAAGCAGGGGAATTTAGCGATGAAAGAATACGTCAACAAATTCAATCAGTTGGCGAGATTTGGCTTGGACTTGGTGAATACACCAGAAAAGAAGGCCCTGAGATTTGTTAAGGGTTTGAACGAGCCGCTTCATGGGTTAGCTATGACCCACATCCCCATGGGGGCTACCTTTGAGAGACTAGTTGACATGGCGCTTATGCATGAAGAGGAGAAGGGCGCCAATGCTCATAAGGCACCCGAGAAGAAAGGGGATCAAAAGAAACCACAACAGCAACAACAGAACAAGAAAGGTGGTAAAGGCAACAATGGTAAGGGAAAGAAAAGATGCTTTAACTATGGGACACCAGGCCATCTAAGCAAAGATTGTAGGAAGAAAAGGAAGACTGGTTGTTTCCACTATGGCAAAGCGGGACATCTAATCAAGGACTGCCCAAGGAAAGGGCGGAGGACAGGTTTTACCTCGGGAGGACAGGTGCAAGCTCTTATGGCACCTGGGCAGGCAAGGGGACAAGTTCAGGCTCTCGTGGTCCCGCCGCTGCAAGAACGAGGTAGAGCAATTTCCGTTGAAAATTTAGTTTTTCTTTTTGATCATCATGTCCGTACTTTATTCGATTCTGGCACATCACATTCGTTTATCTCTACATCATTAGTTGAAACAATGCACCTAGATACTAGTCTAGTTACGGATCCCTTTGTAGTCTTAAATCTTGTTGGTGGTTCGGCTCATCTTTCTATGATTTGTCGGGATTTGAGAGTGTTTATCTTGGGCATTAGGTTTGAATGCAACGCCTTTGTTCTTGGTTTCATGGGCTATGGCTTGATTCTAGGTATGGATTGGCTAACTAGATATGGGGCCATCCTAGATTGTGAAAGAAGGGTAGTTAGACTGTTGACTCGTTGTGGAAAGACCCTTGATATTTCTTGTGAACCTAGAGGTCTAGTAATGCTTAGCTACCTAGAATCCCTTGACGCATCCGATGACGATTTATCGTATAGTCCACGAATATGTTGATGTCTTTGATGATGTGAGGGTTTACCCCTAAAACGTGAAATAGACTTTCGAATATATCTAGTAGATAATGCAAAGCCAGTTGCATTGCCAATGCGCCACATGGCTCCAAGAGAGAGAAGAGAACTCGGTAAGCAATTGAAAGAATTGCTTCAGAAGGGGTTCATCAGACGTAGTATATCGGAGTGGGGTGCTCTAGTAGTATTTGCCCCGAAGGCAGATGGGTCCCTTAGACTTTGTGTGAACTATAGAGAACTTAATAAGCTTACTAAGAAGAATAAGCACCCACTGCCGAGGATTGACGATCTCTTCGATTAGTTAGTTGGCGCCTCAGTGTTTTCGCAGTTGGACTTAGCCACGGGTTTCCACCAGTTGAGAGTGGCTGAGGATAGCATAGACAAGACTGCCTTTAGGATTCCAGATGGCTTCTTCGAGTGGCTTGTGATGCCCTTCGGTTTGACAAACGCCCCCGCATACTTTGTTTACTTGATGAGTAGGGTGTTTAGGGAGTACCTTAATAGATTCGTGGTAGTCTTTGTGGATGACATCTTGATCTTTTCTAAAAGCGAGGAAGAGCATGCCCTAATTCTTAGGGAAGTGTTGGAGACCCTTCGAGCGCATAGCCTTAATGCTAAATTTTCTAAATGTCACTTTTGGAGGAAGGAAGTGCGATTCTTAGGGCACATCGTTTCCAAAGAAGGGATAGCTCTGGATCCCACGAAGGTAGTGGCCATCCAAAATTGGAAGGTCCCTAAAAATGCTACCGAGGTGAGGAGTTTCTTAGGGTTGGCTGGCTACTATAGGAAGTTTATCAAAGACTTCGCAAAAATATCATCCCCATTAACATGCTTGATGAAGAAGAACCTAGTTTTCACATGGGACGTAGATTGTGATGGTGCGTTCCAACGTTTAAAAAGAGCTTTGACAACAACCCCAGTCTTAGTGTTGCCAGATGGGAGTAAGCCATTTACTGTTTATACCGATGCTTGTGGAATAGAACTAGGAACAATCTTAATGCAAGAGGGAAGGGTAATAGCCTATGGTGGAAGGCAGTTGAGAGTGCATGAGAGAAATTACCCTACGCATGACCTAGAGTTGGCCGCTATTGTTTTCGCGCTTAAGTCTTGGCGCCATTATCTTCTTGGCGAGAAATTCGAATTTTTCACTGACCACAAATCACTAAAATACTTATTCTCTCAGAAGAACTTGAACTTAAGGCAACAAAGGTGGATGGAATTCTTAGCGTCCTACGAGTTCGAGATAGCATATACCCCTGGCAAGGGTAACATAGTGGCAGACGCCTTAAGTAGGAAAAGGTTGTCCTTGAGTCCGTTGTTTGTTGAGCGACGAAGCTTAGAGTTCGTCTCTATGTTTGACTTTAGACCTTCCATTGACTTTGTACCCAGTTTACTAGCATCCTTAGAGGTCAGACCTACGCTTTTGGGACGGATCGGTGAGGCACAGCAAGATGACCCACAGTTGGTTGAGTTAGTAGAGAAGCTCAAAAGGGGGGAGTCATCGAGCCATCTCAGTAGGTATACCCTAGATGATAAGGGTTGGTTACGTAGGGACGGTAGACTTTGTGTACTACGGGACGATAATTTGAGGAGGTCCATTCTTGATGATGCACATCATTCGAAGATGACCATCCATCCTGGCGGGGACAAGATGTACATGGACATGAGACGAGTTTACTTTTGGGCCAGCATGAAGAAGGATGTGGCCGAGTTTGTCGCTAGATGCTTGGTGTGCCAACAAGTAAAAGCAGAGCAAAAGAAGCCCGGTGGATTGCTTCATCCATTGGAGATCTCACAATGGAAGTGGGAAAGTGTCTCGATGGACTTTATCGATGGGTTACCGAGATCAAGGAAGGGTAATAAGGGGATTTGGGTTATGGTAGAAAGACTTACTAAGAGCGCCCATTTCATTCCTGTGAAGAGTAAGATGACTTCTCCATGGTTAGCCTCCGTATACATTCGAGAGATAGTTCATTTGCACGGTGTTCCTTCTAGCATAGTGAGCGACCGCGATCCTATCTTTACTAGCGAGTTTTGGAAGATCTTGCAAGAGGCGGTAGGGACTCAGTTATGTTTGAGCACCACATATCATCCTCAGACGGACGGTCAGACCGAGAGGGTGAATCGTATTCTAGAGGACTTATTGAGGTTGTGTGTCATAGACTTCGGAGGTACAAGGGAGGAACATCTTCCGTTGGTGGAGTTCGCATATAATATTAGCTTTCAGTCTAGCATTGGCATGGCACCGTTCGAGGCTCTTTATGGACGGCCGTGTCGTTCGCCTACATGTTGGTGGGAATCTACAGACAAGATCTTGCTTGGACCCGATATGATTAGAGAGACTTCGGAAAAGATCAATTTGATTCGAAGGAGGATGAAGACGGCACAAGATAGGCAGAAATCTTATGCAGACAAGAGGAGGAAAGATCTTGAGTTTGATATTGGGGACATGGTCTTTGTCAAGGTGTCTCCATTATGGAACGTCGTTCTCTTTGGGTCCGTTGGGAAGTTAGCACCAAGGTTCGTAGGGCCGTTTCCTATTAAGGAGAGAATTGGACAGACGGCGTATAGAGTGGAGTTGCCCGAGAGACTTAGTGGTGTACACGATTTATTCCATGTATCGCATTTGAGGAAGTGCTTGCATGAGTCCACGGAAGTGGTAGAGCCGAGCTTGCTTAGAGAGGTGGAGATAGAGTGTGATGCGACGATTCGACGAGCTCCTACGTGCATTCTTGGGTCGGAGATTAAGAAGTTGAGGAATCGAGAGGTCAGGCTAGTCAAAGTGCAATGGGGAGATGATTAGAGCAATGCTACTTGGGAGACGGAAGAGAAGATGCGTTCATTGTACCCTTTTCTTTTCGAGGGTATGTCTTTTAATTTCTCCTTTATCTCTTAGCTTGTACTTGTTTTATCTTTGGTATGTCCTCTCGCTTGTATCTTTGACCTTTAGATAGGGTAATCCTATGGTTGAAACATGTGTTTGAGACATGTTATGTATGATGGATGCACGTGGATGCAAGTGTTTTCTACTGGTTGCTCGTGGAAGCATATACACACACTTTAGGCACTAGATCGGCTCAGTCACTTCATATTGCATATTGCATATAAATGTGTGTACATATTTAAGTAATGGATGTGTAATGGTTGTACTATCATATGGATGCTGCATTTTGGTGAATGGTTGTGCACACATATAGAAATAATACGCATCGATAGGATTCTTTCGCATACATAATGGACGCATGGCACTATCATGGTTTGCATTAAGGAGGTCAACTGGATAAGTAGACCACCTGATTTTGCATTAGATAAAGAACATATACACACATTTCTTGCATATGTTCATACAGCATTAGGAATTTTATAAGGACAATGGATACTTGTGTTTGATGGTTGTTTGGATGTTAGGATATGCATTCTCCTTAACTTAGAGATTTCGGGGGCGAAGTCCTTTAAGGAGGGGAGAATGTAACACCCGTAATCTTCAATATTAATGTTCACAAATTAAAGAATAACTAATCTCAGAATTGAGAATTAAGGGAAACGTGTTGCGCCATTGTGTTCGTCTCGGAATTCTGGTTGAGGTAGAGTCCGAGTTTGCGTGAATTGGACTTTGTATAAAGAAGTTATGGCCATCGGAAGTTTCAGAAAATTCAAAAAAAATTCAAAAATTTAAATTTCAGAGTCAGATAGGCTAGGCGGGAAATTTCTCGCCAGGGCCAGGTCGACCATAGGGCCAACCTGGGAGTCGACCTACCCTAACCAGGTCGACCATAGGGTCGACCTGGGGGTCGACCTGCTCCCCTCCCCCGGGCAGATTTGTTTGGTGACCTGTTAATGACTGTATGCTGACTCATTAGGGTTTCTGATCTGCTCTGATTGGCTGGGATTAATTCTAGATTGATCGGACGGCTTAAATTAATCCTAAACTCTATAAAAAGACATGTAGACTCAAACCCTAAAATCAAATTAAAAATTAGAGCCATGGCCTCCGTGCCATCACCTTGCAACCTAGAATAGCCGCCACCAATTGGAGAGGAAGAAAGCTAATCAAATTCAAATCTATTCAACTATAACAATGAATCTACTTCAAAGGAAAGCTAATTCAACTTCAGAACTTGGATTTAAGAACTGAAGACCTTCTTTGAGTTGTGAGTTCAATTTCTTTAATAAAATAATTAACAATTTAATTGGATTGAGTTATGATGCGGATTATATGGTTATGTTGTGAATTATTGACTGCATGTTATCATCTATGTTGTAAAATTGTGATGTTATCATTTATGTTGTAAATTCTATAATGTTATCATCTATGTTGTAAAGTTGTTATGTTACCATCCATGTTGTAATTCTATGATTATGTATTCATAGTGATGTTTCATATGCTAGTTTGGTTATGTTGATTCATATTATAAATCATATGTATGTATGCAAGTTAGGATGTTAACTGAGACATAGATCATATGCAAGTTAGTGAAAATTTTATGCATAACTTTACATGTTTCATGACATCTATTTTAGATCTAAAGTTAGGCTATGACATGTGTAAGTTATATGCTAAATTTTACATGCTAGTTTATATGTTTAGATGTAAGTTTACACCATCGTTATGTTGCATAAATAACATATGCAAGTTTAAATAAATATACATGTTTGGAGTATGAATCATGTTACGTAAGTGTGTGGTTATTGCCTACGCAAGTTAACACCTTTAGATGTAGATCTATGACATACATGATTTATGCAAGTTTATGACTATTGCTTAAACAAGTTCACACCTTTAGATTTGGATCTATGACATATGTAGTTTTATGCAAGTTTGTGACTTTGTCCTATGCAAGTTTTAGATGTAGAACCTCATTCACACATGCAAGTTCACCCCTCATGTTTAGATCTAGTTTTATCTGTACGTATGTTGTGATGTTTTCTCTTTATTCCATGAGTTAGACTATTCGAGTCTAACGTATATTTTACGTTAAACAAACAAACGTACAATGTAGGGTAATGGGATAATATTAAAAGATTTAATATTGAGAATTTGGCATAAATGCCTTAAATGGCATAAAATAAATATGTGAAGATAATTGGTATGATTTTTCATTCCATAAATAGATGGACATAATTGAGTCAATTATGGCCATAGTTAAATTTGGAATTGATTGATAATTTGAATAGGGAAATTAATTCAAATTGTGGGAAAATTAATTTTGTGTAATTAATCGTCTAAGACAGAGGTTAGGTTCTTTTGTGGTGTAAGACTGCCGGGACCCGCCTGCCAAATCCAGCTGCCACAAATGCCAGTCTAATGTGGGAGGTCTTAGGCATAAATTAAATGCATAACAGTTGTAAAGACACGAGGTTAGGCTCGTTTGTGGTGTAAGATTGCCCGACAAATCCAGCTGCCACAAATGCCAGTCTAATGTGAGAGGTCTTTACAAGGTTACGGTGTTAATGAATTAAGAAACACTTAACCAGATAAATATGTGGTGGGGCATAGGGGTTAAGTGGGTGCCTTGGGTGGCATGTGGAATTTAGAGGGTGCCTTGGGTGGCATTTGAAATACGATTAGAAACACTTAACCAAAAATTGAAACATGTAAGTGAACATGAATAAGAAGAGGGTTAAGTGGAATATACTAGAGGGGACAAAGCTTAGGTGGATAGCTTGTGTCAAGTAATGGGGGCCCGTTTCAACCAGTAACCATAAGTATCTTTGTGGGATCGACCTAATTCGAGGACGGGACACGCGTACTGGGCTCGACTGTAAGAGGCCAAAAAGGGTTAGCGGTGGCAACGCATGTCCAACGGGTTCATGTGCGTGTGTGGGCCCGGGCCGGTAGGTAAGACGTTCTTGCATCGTGTAGGTATAAGCTGTGCATTATTGGTGGTATCGGGTTGCCACTTTGGGGAGTGATACACCACATTGTGGGGTCAGCACGGGTATCTACGAGTTAGGGAGCCGATCGCATGGGGGTAGTGGGTACACATAGTGGAGATAGGAGCAGGCGGCACCTATGAAGGCTGCTAGGGGTGCACGAAACTACCATTATCATTATTAAGTTTTGTAGGCGGGATCAACCTTAGGGTGACTAGTAGTGGGGCAGTATAGTAAATATCTTATAGTGGTTTAGGTGCACCTTTAACATTATCTTTGTTCAATCTTATTTCCTTGTTTACTCTGCCATACTCAATTGTTCATATTCATTTCCTTATTTTCCAATTTATGCCTTAGCCTAGTTATTTTGGTAATTATATTGTTAAAGTTATCGCACTCGCTAGACTTTATGTCTGACCCCCTTTCTTTCCACCTATTTTCTTGCTTCCCCCTCAGGTGCTCAGTTTGGAACTAGCACCGGTGGAGCTTGATTTTGGACAGCTGTATTTCTTTCT
Source organism: Allium sativum (assembly GCA_030737875.1). Lineage (NCBI taxonomy): Eukaryota > Viridiplantae > Streptophyta > Magnoliopsida > Asparagales > Amaryllidaceae > Allium > Allium sativum. Next base: position 783,880,671 of record CM060916.1, on the reverse strand, counting down.
TTTAGAAGTTGCTTGGATCGCTAAAGTAAAGTTTAGTCTCTCTTATTTATGGCTATTTTGTACTGGGTTATGTCTTTCAATTTATGTACTTTGATTTAGTCAAGATGGATATTATGTACTTTGACTCTGGTTTTTGATGATGTAATCAAACTTACGTGTTTACCGCTGCAATGAATAAAGTTTTAGTACTGTTTATATCTGTCTTGTTGTTAAGTTTCTGTTCTATACACACTTAAAATGCTCCATGGAAGTTAATGCATTCCCTTTGTGAGCGACATTAAAGGACGTGGGGTGTTACATATAACAGACAGTTCGTAGACAAAAATAATAATTATACACCCAAATAAGGTTCAAAGTTTAAACATGAGAAATTACGCCTTTATATAAGTTTCCTATTCCCCAAGCAGAGTTTAAGTAACTTTATAGTCTTTTTAATATACAGCTATTTTCATCTCACTTGATTTTGACACTCCTATTATATTTGCTACAAATGACCAAGTCAGGCACATAACACGAACTAAGGACCGCTGACTTTGTCATTGAGTAAGACAATAGATTTGAATTACGGTAAAAAATGAATTGCTCAATTTGGGCCACTATTAGACGTGCAAACATAGGCATGCCACTTTACATAAATTAGTTTCTTCGCCTCTTGTCTTGAAAGTTGCTACTGGTGGAGATATGTACTGGAAATCGGTTGGAACGTCTAAATTGAAAATAATTTTGACACAAAAATGAAGGATAGATGACAGGTGCCAACAACTTTCCATAGGATTAGCTGATAACAGGACATATGCGACGTACATTAAAAGGCCAATTGAACCAACATTGATAAAATATGTTGAGAACTTACCGTGGAGATCAACTTATGGTTGGTAATGAGGAGATATGGTTAATGCATCAACATAGTTTCAACAGAACATATAAATAAGAAAGAATCATAAAGAAATTACCAACACATAGCTTAATCGCACTGCTATATTTGATCTTGTCTTTTAATAAAATAATCAACACCTGCCTCGATGGCACGTACTTTATTTGCTATTGTTCTCCTTTGTGAAATAAGCAAATTCAAACTTCTCTTAGTATTTGTAGTGCAGATGAAGATGATTGCTATCCAACCTAGTACCAAAGCAATGAAAATGGTTAAATTGACATACATGAAGTAAAATAAAGAATTTTAATAATGTAATAAAAGAAATTTGTTCCAATGGAAACACCCAAAAGGTAATATATGTGAGTATAATCTATGATATAACTATTAGACATAATTGTGCAAGCAATCAAAACACTTAACACACTCCTTATATTTTATACACCTAAAAAAAGGGAAGAATGTAACAACCCGGAAAATCTGAGCCAATTTAAAATTTTTATTTTGGCAATTTTAATGAATTTTGATTATTTAAAATGAATTATTTTAAATAATAATGAAGAGAAATTTATTATGAATGGAATTAGAACATATATATTTATTTGAATCATCGTTAGAATATAAATATTTATTTTAAATTATAAAAGGAATTGAAAATGGCGCGGTAGTTCGAAAAATCAATTTCAAATTTATAATGAATGTACAGGATTCAAAATAAGCCGGATTTTAGAGAAACCAAAAATATTAGAATCTAATTGAGAATATCTTTCCAACGAATCCGAAAAATTGAAATTTCATAGTAGGGATAAAAAGTTATGTCCAGTTGAAAATTCAAAATAGTCGCTATGGAATTCTGGCCTTTAAAAATGGAAATTTTGCAAACGACCTCGGTTTTCGACAAAACCACTTTTGTTGGATCCGGGATGTCAAGTTATTGCTAGATTCCAATTTTCATAATTTTTCGAATCTATATGTGAGTGTGGCGAAGTAAAACGTGTTTTGACAGTTTCAATCAATTTTGATCGACCAGAAAATGGCCATTTTTCAAACGGTCTCAGAATTTGATGAAATTAGCTTTGTTAGGACCATATCGTCGATACGAAGCTAGAAATAATTTTTCTGTAATTTTCAGAGTTCGTATGTGACCCCGGTAAATTGAAATGTACGTTTAAGCTGAATATATACTGATTTATATTTTGATTTAAGCGAAAACTAATCGTAAGAGCCGAATTGGCTTATGGTATAATCCCATTGTGTTCGGAATGGGGGTAATTAGTTAGCGGCGATAGTCGTTGGATCTGAATTGGAATTCGAATGAAATTATCCCTTTTTAGAAAAGTAAATGAATAAAATATAATAATTTAATTTACATATAGGCCCACCTTTTCTTTTTCCTCCTCCCCATCAGTTAACAGCGAAAAAAAATCGATCGTGCCCTAGCCTCGATCTGCCGCCGCCCACATCGGGGTCTCCCAACGCCGCCTCCGGCGAGAAGCCCCTGCCCACTCCGATGCTCTCCGATCTCGTGAAGCCTCTTGAGACCTAAAACCACGTCGCCCAAATCGCCCAGCCCCTATTCCGCCACCACCGGCCGTGTGTGCCTTCCCCCGCCCCCTCCAACGCCCTGCGCCACCACCCTGACCCGCTATCTCCTCTCTCGTACCCAAAACAGCCACGCCCTAGCCCAAATCCACCCCAAGACCGCCACTACGTGTCGATGCAGCACCACCACCGATCACCTCAGGCATCGACACACCATCACCCACCTCCGATAACGCCGGTGAGTTTTATTTCAATTTTTATTCAATTATGTAATGAAAATATATGATTTTTTAATACTGAAAATATATGATTTTTAATACTGAAAATATATGATTTTTAAAACTAAAAATATATAATTTTTAGTTCATGAAGAAGCGTTTTTTGTTTATATAAAATTTAGGTTTTTAAAACTAAAAAGATTGGATTTTTCCATATATGAAAAGATTTGATTTTTATAAAATTAAAAGAATAACGGGAAAGGATTAGATCTTTAATAAAGATTAAAAATATGATTTTTATAAGAAGGAAATATATATAAAAATACGATTTTTATATATGTAGTAGTGAGAATAAAGATTCAATTTTTATAAGGGTAACGACTTAAAAATAGAATTTTTATATAATATGAAATATAAAAATATGATTTTTATATATGTAGAAAATTAAAAATATGATTTTTATCCACTAGAGAATATAAAATGTGATTTTTATATATGTAGTGAATACGGGCGACGAAAGTGACAGAAGGCAAGCCTGGGGAAGATTTTCTGCATATGAAGAGTCACGGCGTTTGGTTTTGCTCTTAGTGAGAACTCCTCACTTTTATTTTAATTTCTAGTTGAAATATATACTAGGATGCAGACGGTGCTTAGCAGCACCCGACACCCATCGTCCACAGACCACGGATGACTTGTTTTTTTGATTGCTGTGTTGTGAAATTTGCCTGTTGATTGTGATGCGTTGAAATAAAATATATATTCAGGTGTTGAAATAGAATATATATTCATGTGTTGAGGTAAAATAAATATTTATAAACAAATCGAATGATTTGTTTATATACACTGATTTGACTGATATTGATTGGGACGGTAAATTTTACACATCGCCCAACTTCACAAATAAAATCTATGTTTGTTGATTTGAAACCCCACACGGGTATTGGGATGAGATTTGACGTACACTAATCCTGATTGTTTAGTTGTATGCCAGTCGATGGATTGACAGACTGTGTAAGTGTTAATTATTTATATTTAATGCTTATGCAGTTGTGTGGTGCACTTTGGATGATGGTTGATGATTTATCGTTGCTGTTATATACATGTGTTGTAGGAAATCCATATAATTAACGTTATATGGTAATTGATTGGGCCTCATTCCAATTTGGAAAATAAGGAATATTAGAAAATAAATATTCATGTGTTGAATAAAAATATATATATTCATGTATTGAATAAAAGAAAAATTCATGTGTTGAATAAAAATATATATTCATGTGTTGAATAGAAGAAAAATTCATGTGTTGAATAAAAATATATGTGTTGAATAAAGGAAATTCATGTGTTGAATAGAAAGAAAATTCATGTGTTGAATAGAGTAAAAATTCATGTGTTGAATAGAAAGAAAATTCATGTGTTGAATAGAATATATATTCATGTGTTGAAGAAAATATTCATTTGTTGAATAGAATAATGAAGTTATTGAAATATATAAAGCCGTGTTGGTTAGATATGCACCATTTTGACGCGAACGATATTTATATCGATTATATTCGTTTTTATAATGAATATAGAAAAGGAAGTGATTTCAAAATATAACGTTTGGAAAATATTATCATTTGTACATCGATGATGTGGAATATTCAATTTTGATTCGAAATTGAATATGAAGTTGAAATCGTTTCGAAAACGAATTTAAAACGATTTATAAAATATGTTTTAAAAGGAAATCGACGAAATATATATAATATATATATTATATGTATATATTAAATGGCCTGAATAGAACGCGCCGCATCGCGGCAGTTCGCGAATTTCGACCATTGACTTCGAATGGATATTACGGGAGATTCGACCATCGGATTCTCCTAAAACCGGATCCATTGGGTTCGTATCGAAAAGAGCTTTCTAACGAATGTCAGAGATCTGAAATCTAACGGTTGGATTGGGAATTATTTCCAAATCAAATTTGGAAAAGGTCGTTGTAAGTGCAGTTCGATGGCCGTTGATGGAAATCGACTATACGGGCCTTAATAAAATTATTAAAAATAGTAATAATTTGTGTAAAATCATAAGAAATGATTTGGAAAGAATTAGGATGAAAAATTCCATATTTGAAAAGATAAAAATAGATTTTTATCGAAATGAACTAGTTTTGAACTAGAATTAAAATCCATTTATTTTTAAAAATAAATAAATTGGATTTGAAATGGTTTTAAAAGTAACCAGAATTTCCAATAATTGAATTGGAATGGATTTGAATCGAAATTGTCTTTGGAATATTTCGATGTTGAATTTCGTGATTATACAAATATTGTTATGGAAATTTGAAAGATATATTTATATCGTTATTTCCAATACGATATTTGTTGGTCGTAGATTTTGATATTGAATATAAACCGATATATTTTTCTTTTCAGAACCTTGTATTTAATATCAAATGGGATTTGGGTTTGTCATGAATGGTGTCTTCATTAAAACTGTTCTTAAACCCAGTTGAGAAAAAGATTAAATCTTTTTATTTAGATTTAATGAAGTATACCAATTAAATGATGTTTAATTGGAATTGAAATAGAATGTGATTTTGGGTTTATAGTGAACCGTGTTTTAAGTGACATTGGTTCTTTGACCCAGTTAAAGACAGGATATGGTTTCCCAAGTTAAACAATCATTAATATTGATTTTTGGGAAGATTAAAACCAAGTGGAGTTTTAATAAATCTTCAATCAGATTGAAATGATCGAGAAGGGAGTATCACCAGTTTTGCTCCAGGCGATAGTTAAATCTTTAATTAGATTTGAACGTGAAATGGTAATTGAATTTGCCGATAATACCATGGCATTAGATATGAAGTATGAATAGTTTTACTTCATGGGATGAATTGGTTGGGGTTGGGAAATTTAACAAGTGATTACTTTAGTAAGGTTCGCTAGTCCCAACTCGTTTGAATTGATATTCAAAAGAAGATTAAAGAATAAATTTAAAGAATTCATCTTTGATAAAATTAATGGGAACCTTTCCCAAAGTATAATAATATTTGAATAAAAGAATATTCTGAATTGGAATGAGGCATATGTTGTGTTTGTGTAACACTTGTTTATTATATTGGTGAGTTATTCAGAAAGACCGGGTTTATCCCATTCTGAATAACTGAATCGACGATAAGTCGACGATGAAGACGGTGGTCGAAGACCGGAGGTCTTCACATCGTTTGGATAATTGCTGATGATCTTGATTGGGATGTACACCCAAGAGGAGGGAACCAGTTGGTGATCGTCCAGACGTACTTGGAGATCGATGGATATGCGAGGTACAAGGTGCCTCCGGTTTCGTTCAGACCCAGAACGGACTTGTAAATGGACTGTGTGTCTGACATTGGATTTTATTCTGTGTGATTGATTTCTATTAAATATACATCAGTTTGGCGGCGGAGAATTTATTCTCTTGCTTAACGCCCTTCTCTGAGACGTACGAGCTCAGAGGTTATATATTGATGGATATCAATCGCATGGAGTGAATTGCCTGTGTGGCATGCCTGAGTGGCAATTGGTCAAGGCTTCTGTTGAAAAGCAAACTCTTGTGGTTGATGATCAAAGCACCGCCTGTGTGGCATAGCTTTGTGTAACGTTGATTCGCGAGTCTCACACCCCGGTTGTGAATGAGAAATGGGAGAAGACATCAGGGATGGCATGCATTTCCTTCTACCTAGGGTGGTGTCAGTGACCTACCAGCCCTGACATTTATATTATTTTCACCTGTGTGGTTGTTGCTGTTGCGAGGTGCCTCCGATATATCGGTGACTATGTGTAGCCGATGGAGTCATTTGGCTCATTTACGCCCCAAAGGGTAGGGAAACGTAGTGTTCAGGCATAATAATCTACATCGTTGGACTGGCTCTGACGATCCAAGGTGTGACGGCCCGCCCCGCACCAACCGACATTTAGTCCAAAAGTGCGCTGTACACATGTCCAGTTAGCACGGAACGGGTCGTTAGAAGGAAAAGGAAGAAGGAAATGAACATACAAAGAACCTGTAGAATGTCTCACAGCGCATGGAATAAAATATAATAATAACATACTTGACATAAAACAGGTGAGACAGTGCATAAGCTGATAACTAATAATCAATATCAACATCAGAGCAGCGGAAATCCAAATACAGCTTATTACAACTTTCCAAACTTACTGTCTCTAACAAAAGAAAGCTAAAGTAGATGATACACCACCAATGCCCAAGCAGTGATCTTTAACAACACAGGGAGAATACTATATATTTTACGTGGAAGCCTCCTGCTCGTCTCCGGATCATCTACCCGTACATCACCAGCTAACTTGTCTCTAGTCTGCTCGTGTGAGCACCCAGAGTAATAAGAGGAGACATAAAACTCTGGGTCAGACATAAAGCCTGGTATGAGCGATAAGCATCTAAACAGAATAATAACAGGTATACTAAACCATACCTGAACCTGGACCTGCAACCAAAGAGTTAGTACCACATACCGTACAGTACTCTAAGGTGCCATAATGAATAGTGTAAATAATACGGGGGTGGGGTGTGTATGTCCTAATGATAGCAAACAAACCATCCATAGCAACCATCCTCACATCTCTCACTCAGTGCGTAAAGCATACGACATCTACCACCTTGGAACACTAGACAAATTGAGGTAACGACGGATCCCGACTTGTAGAAATCCTGCTGTGACCAAGCTAAACATATGGAGTCATGACCAAACATTTCAATGACCCATTTCATTGATCGTAGCCCTTGGTTCTACCAATGCCATAATGACCCTGAATCCGCCTCCGTACCTCCTACCATAGTGGTCCAAAGCTATAGACATCGATAGCCCCTTAACACGCGTCCCGCAGCAAAGCCCAATCATAAAGCGAACTCGTTGATTCCCATCTAGATCTTGAGCTCTAGCTTCTCATTTGGACTTCCTTTGCATCTCGGGTTTGGTCGAATTGGAGTGGGTCTTCAGAAGAGTTGTCGCGCAGTAACAGTCCTAGAACTCGGTTCGGTTCGGTAGTCATTGCCCTCGTCGGTTCGGTTCGGCCCTCCATCCTTGTCATCTTCCATTCGGTTCGGGTCGGGTACTTCACTCCGGGTCGGGTCGGTGTCCACCTCCGGTTCGGGTCGGGTTGCTGTCCTCCTTCCAGCTCATGCTCCTTCTCCGATCCGCTCCCTCGTTTCCATCTACTCCGATCCGATCCGATCACTTCGCCTTACTCTAGTCGTAGCCTTCCATTCTTGAGCCGATCCGATCTGGTCTCCATTATTCTTCCGATCCGATCCCCTTGTCCACTCCAACTCTAAGTAAACGGCCTTCCTTTTTGCCAAGTCTTTTATGTGCCAAACTCCAGTTCGGGTCGGGTTTCCTTGCCCAGTTCACATATCCGATCCGAGCCCTCATCCGATCCGATCTGAAGCTCTGCACAGCTTTCTGCGACTTTTTCCAGCAACTTGTTTACGCCATTTGACGACGTTTTTGACAAATCTAACTATTCTAATCAATCACAATTCATGTCAAATAGTCATATCAACATAGCAAACTACCCACAAACACCAAAACAATGAATTTACATGCCAAAATGGATCAAATGTGCCCAAAACCCCTTATTTTCCCTTAAGCATGTTTAAGCAAATCTAATCATAGGGTTAACAAAACTTAATCAAATCGAACCAAATTTCAACCAGAGGCATAAAACATTATTTAAGAATTTCTAAACATTTTTCCAGAATTTATCAGTGTATAAATTCGCTAATCTTCACTAATCACCCTTAATTAACTGTAATTAGTGTCAAAACAATGCTATCACTCACCTTGGCCACAAAATAGAACACAAAATCTGAAATATTCTCTGCTTGGGTCGAATTCCTACGTATAGCAGCAGCTCCAACCTTGCTTTGTTGCTATTTGGCCTTGTTTTGATGTAGTCTAGGCTTAATCTTCACTAAAAATGTGTTTAGGAGTGGTTTTAGAGGATGGAAGCCATTACTAGGGTCTCAAGAAGGTTTGTGGCGGCTCAAAACTGAAATGAAAGTGATTCCCTAACCCTAATCAGTCCTCCTATACCTCTAAACCCGAAATTCCCTTCTGGGCCTAGTTGCTAATTACCCGGTTAAGCCCAATTAAGCTGTTTTTCACCATCTGAAACTTGTTTCAGCCATATCTCCCAAACGGTGAGTCCGTTTGGCTAATGTGACCACTCTACGGAAAGAGAAACCATCATCCGGAGCCAATGGAAGCGGTTTCAGGTCAAAATTCCTTTCCAGTCAAAAGTTATGGCCAAAACAGTACCAACTAGGGGTAAAATGGTCATTTAAAAATCGGGAAAAATCATGAACATGGGAAATGACCCCAATAGTCGTCTCCCAAAGTTACATGACCATACGACTTCGTATGTGAAAGAAATAAATATTCTACGATCCTATGATGCGTAGAATACGGGTCGTTACACTCTTCCCCCCTTAAGAAATTTCGTCCCCGAAATTCCTTAATCCAAAACATATAAAGGATCCCGCATGCCTAACAACCACATACAACAATCAAACATGCAAAACAAGCAAACAAGCCTACCCTAGCATGCGGATAACTAAATCAAAGTCAAAATCATACCAGGCAAAGAGTTCTGGATATGCCTTCCTACTGCTCTCCTCCGTCTCCCAAGTACAATCATTCTCGTTCTCGCCCCACTGGACCTTGACTAGCTTCACTGCCTTCCTTCGAAGTTGTTTCGTATCGTGCCCCACAATACGAATCGGCTTGCGGTTCCCAACCGCCTCGGGTTCTACTTCGAAGTCCTCTAATTGATCAGGTGAAATAGTCATATCTGAGTCGTGAACGAACTTCCTTAGTTGGGAAACATGAAATACATTGTGAACTCCCGCCATCTTCTCTGGTAAGTCAATTCTATATGCCAAATTCCCGACTAGTTCAAGAACAGGGAATGGGCCAATGAATCTTGGTGCCAACTTGCCTCTCCTGCCAAATCGTATTACGCTCTTCAATGGAGAAATCTTGACAAACACCAAGTCGCCAACGGAGAATTTTAAGTCTCTTCTCCTCTTATCAGCATAACTCTTCTGCCTATCTTGGGCAGCCTTCATTCGTTGTTGAATGGTCTTGATTTTATCTGAAGTTTCCCTTACCACATCTGGTCCAAGCATAAACTTCTCGCCAGTATCTATCCAACATGATGGTGAGTTGCACGATCTTCCGTACAAAGCTTCAAACGGAGCCATACCGATACTGGATTGGTAGCTATTATTATATGCAAACCCCACTAGATGCAAATGGTCATCCCATGATCCACCAAAATCCAATATACATGCTCTCAAGAGATCTTCCAAAATACGATTCACCCTCTCCGTCTGACCGTCGGTCTGAGGATGATATGCGGTACGGAGATGTAACTCTGACCCTAGAGCCTCTTGTAAGCTGTTCCAAAACCCACTAGTGAACAACGGGTCTCGGTCACTCACAATGCTTTTAGGTACTCCATGAAATCTCACTACCCACTTCATATACAATTCTGCTAACTTAGCTGCCGTTCTGGTTGATTTGACTGGTATAAATCTTGCACTTTTAGTCAATCGGTCTACAATCACCCAAATGCTATCATGTCCCGATCTAGTCCTCGGTAAACCATCGATGAAATCCATCGAGACTTGCTCCAATTTCCATTCGGGAATTTCTAAGGGCTGTAACAAACCACTAGGCTTCTTTTGCTCGGCTTTAACTAGCTGGCAATTCATGCATTTGGATATAAACTTCCCAACGTCTCTTTTCATTCCTTCCCAGTAGTAAGTCTGCTTCATGTCTCGATACATTTTATTGCCACCGGGATGTATAGTCAACTTTGAGTGATGACATTCTTTAAGCACTTCATCTCTCAATCCATTGACATTGGGTACAACAAGTTTTCCATTCTTTCTAAGCCATCCATCTCGATCAAGCCCATACTTGTTCATCTCCTCATCAATGTCCATCTCTAACTTGGAGATGATTTCCAATAGAGTAGTATCGTCCCTCTGACTAGAGCCGATCCGCTCAATCAAAGTGGGTCTGATCGTCAAACTTGCTAACATTTCTGGATCCAGTTCGCACTTTGGTCTGAAATCAAACCCCGCGATATACTCCAGTTGCTTCCATTCTAAAAACATAGCCCCTAAACTGGCATGTCTTCTACTCAATGCATCAGCCACCGCATTGCCCTTTCCCGGTGTATATGCGATGTCAAAATCATAGGAAGCTAAGAACTCTAACCATCTCTGCTGACGGAGATTCAGATCTTTCTGAGAGAAGAGATATTTTAACGACTTATGATCTGTAAACAGCTCAAATCTTTCTCCCAAGAGATAGTGTCTCCACATCTTTAACGCGAACACGATCGCTGCCAATTCCAAGTCATGGGTAGGGTATCTTTTCTCGTGCGGTTTCAATTGCCGACTTGCATAAGCTACAACCTTACCGCCTTGCATCAATACAGCACCCAGTCCGGTACCACAGGCATCCGTGTATACCGTCATCTCTTCATTCCCCTTAGGAACGACTAACACTGGTGCGCTTGTCAACTTGTCCTTTAGACTCTTGAATGCATTCTCGCACCTTCCATTCCAGGCAAAAGCTTGATTCTTCTTAGTCAACTGGGTCAATGGTGTTGCTATCTTGGAGAAACCTTGGATAAACTTACGATAATATCCAGCTAATCCCAAGAAACTTCTTACATCTGTTGCATTCTTGGGCGTAGGCCAATCCTGTACCGTGGCCACCTTCGCCGGGTCCACGGCAATACCATTCTCTGATACAACATGGCCCAAGAACCTCACTTCCCTCTTCCAGAAGTGACACTTAGAAAACTTTGCTTTTAATTGGTGTTTTCTCAACACCTCCATCACTACTCTTAAATGTTCCTTGTGTTCTTCCTCTGTCCTCGAATAGACCAAAATATCATCAACGAACACAAGGACAAACTTATTCAACTGATCCCTGAATACCCTATTCATAAGATCCACAAAATATGCTGGGGCATTGGTCAGCCCGAATGGCATGACCAACCACTCATAAAATCCAGACGGCGTCCGAAATGCCGTTTTAGCTATACTCTCAGCTTCCACTCTAAGCTGATGAAAACATGTCGCGAGATCCAACAGAGAAAATATTCTCGCGCCACTCAACTGATCGAACAAATCATTTATCCGCGGTAGAGGATACTTATTCTTCCTCGTCACTTTATTCAACTCGCGGTAGTCTACACACAAACGAAGGGAACCATCCGCCTTGGTAGCAAACACAACTGGTGCTCCCCATTCAGAAACACTCCTTCTGATAAATCCCTTCTTCAAAAGATCGTTGACTTGCACCTCGAGCTCTCCCTGCTCCCTTGGTGCCATACGACGAAGTGGCATCACTATAGGCCTGGCATCTTTTACCAAATCAATACGGAACTCAATCTCTCGGTGTGGTGGAAGCCCGGTCACTTCCTCGAAAACATCCGGATACTGGCCAACCACGGGCAAACCTGACAACTCACTATGCGGAATATCGAGGGAGTTTAGAAAACTAGCCAATACCCCCTTACTAGGTAGACCACCAAACACTATCCTCCGCCCATCATCCGCTCTAGCTGTCACCAAAAAGCCTTCACAGTCTACCACCACCCCGTATCTTCGGAGCCAATCTACTCCCAAAATAATGCCAAACCCAGTAAAACCCAAAACAAAGCAATCACAAACAAACATGCATCCATGACTCGATAAGACCACATTACGACAAATCATGCTAAGGCTAGTCGAACCACCAATCGGGTTCGTCACTACTAAAGGTCTATCGACAATCTCGGGCTCCAATCCCAACCTATCTACCAGGTCACTAGATATGAAAGAACTGGAAGCTCCGGTATCAAACAAAACTCTAACAGGAACATCATAAACAGAAAGCATACCTTGAATGACGACATTCTTTCCCTTCTCCGCCGCAGTTGGGGCATTCGACGAAGAAGGAATAGCATTAAGGGCGTATGCTTTCACCATTTGCTTTTCTTTAGGGGGTTGCGGACACTTGTCCTTGTGATGTCCCATTTGGCCACAATTGAAGCACTTCCTATCCGCCGGCTTGGCCCGACAATTACTAGCATAATGGCCCTTCTTACCACAGCTGAAGCACTCAACATCTTACTTATTCTTTTTCTTCTGGCCATCCTTAGTCTGATTCTGCTTTCTCTTATTCTGGGAACCACCCTTGCCTCCACCACTTGCTTGTGGCTTTGACTCATCTGCGGATGCAACCTCAGTCTTCGGCTTAGGGTAGAGACTCTCTGATCTTAATGCTTTCCCCACAATCGACTCAAACGTCTCATCGATGTGGTTAATAAGTCTTTCTCCCAAGTACTGATCTAACCCAGTTATAAATTTCTCATTCTTCTTCTCGGCAGTATCAATAAGAGATAGCCCATACTTTGACAAAGTATCGAATTCAGCAATGTACTCCGAGACAGCTCTGCCATCCTGCTTGAGCTCCAAGAATTTCTTAAACAGCACTGACTTCTGAGCAGCTGGAATGAACTTCTCGCTAAAGCGAGCTTTAAACTGCTCCCAAGTAATCTGATCTTCGGGAGTAGCTGCCTTTATAGCATTCCACCAATTCATTGCCCGCCCTCGCAGCTGACGGGACGCTAGCTTTCTCTTCATCGCATCCTCGATACCCAAATCCTCGAAGATACGTTCGCAACTATCCAACCAATCTTGAACATCCGTGGCCGACTCCGTTCCGTGGAACGACTTCCCACCAAGATTAGTATAATCCTTATTCAGCTTGGCGAAGTCGACTCTTGGCGCCTGCACTATTGGACCACCACCATTTCCACCATTGGGAGCTGCCCTCTGTACATCCCTAAGCATCTCTCTCATGAGGTCAGTAAACATCGTCCTCATGTCAGCAGCATTCCCATTATTGGCTCCCCTACCAGCACCTCTAGTATATCGGCTCATCGTCAATCTGAAAAAGGAAACGATTAACGATTCCATAGTGGTGCTAGTGCAGTACGACTTCATTCATATACTACTAATAGTATATATATAGCTTTTGAAAACCAAAATAATCACAAATACGCACTCTCGTATACGTATACTATCTCTCCCTGATAACTTCCCTAGGTTAACTACGCAACCTAGAGCTCTGATACCAAGTGTGACGGCCCGCCCCGCACCAACCGACATTTACTCCAAAAGTGCGCTGTACACATGTCCAGTTAGCACGGAACGGGTCGTTAGAAGGAAAAGGAAGAAGGAAATGAACATACAAAGAACCTGTAGAATGTCTCACAGCGCATGGAATAAAATATAATAATAACATACTTGACATAAAACAGGTGAGACAGTGCATAAGCTGATAACTAATAATCAATATCAACATCAGAGCAGCGGAAATCCAAATACAGCTTATTACAACTTTCCAAACTTACTGTCTCTAACAAAAGAAAGCTAAAGTAGAAGAAACACCACCAATGCCCAAGCAGTGATCTTCAACAACACAGGGAGAAAACTATATATTTTACGTGGAAGCCTCCTGCTCGTCTCCGGATCATCTACCCGTACATCACCAGCTAACCTGTCTCTAGTCTGCTCGTGTGAGCACCCAGAGTAATAAGAGGAGACATAAAACTCTGGGTCAGACATAAAGCCTGGTATGAGCGATAAGCATCTAAACAGAATAATAACAGGTATACTAAACCATACCTGAACCTGGACCTGCAACCAAAGAGTTAGTACCACATACCGTACAGTACTCTAAGGTGCCATAATGAATAGTGTAAAGAATACGGGGGTGGGGTGTGTATGTCCTAATGATAGCAAACAAACCATCCATAGCAACCATCCTCACATCTCTCACTCAGTGCGTAAAGCATACGACATCTACCACCTTGGAACACTAGACAAATTGAGGTAACGACGGATCCCGACTTGTAGAAATCCTGCTGTGACCAAGCTAAACATATGGAGTCATGACCAAACATTTCAATGACCCATTTCATTGATCGTAGCCCTTGGTTCTACCAATGCCATAATGGCCCTGAATCCGCCTCTGTACCTCCTACCATAGTGGTCCAAAGCTATAGACATCGATAGCCCCTTAACACGCGTCCCGCAGCAAAGCCCAATCATAAAGCGAACTCGTTGATTCCCATCTGGATCTTGAGCTCTAGCTTCTCATTTGGACTTCCTTTGCATCTCGGGTTTGGTCGAATTGGAGTGGGTCTTCAGAAGAGTTGTCGCGCAGTAACAGTCCTAGAACTCGGTTCGGTTCGGTAGTCATTGCCCTCGTCGGTTCGGTTCAGCCCTCCATCCTTGTCATCTTCCATTCGGTTCGGGTCGGGTACTTCACTCCGGGTCGGGTCGGTGTCCTCCTCCGGTTCGGGTCGGGTTGCTGTCCTCCTTCCAGCTCATGCTCCTTCTCCGATCCACTCCCTCGTTTCCATCTACTCCGATCCGATCCGATCACTTCGCCTTACTCTAGTCGTAGCCTTCCATTCTTGAGCCGATCCGATCTGGTCTCCATTATTCTTCCGATCCGATCCCCTTGTCCACTCCAACTCTAAGTAAACGGCCTTCCTTTTTGCCAAGTCTTTTATGTGCCAAACTCCAGTTCGGGTCGGGTTTCCTTGCCCAGTTCACATATCCGATCTGAGCCCTCATCCGATCCGATCCGAAGCTCTGCACAGCTTTCTGCGACTTTTTCCAGCAACTTGTTTACGCCATTCGACGACGTTTTTGACAAATCTAACTATTCTAATCAATCACAATTCATGTCAAATAGTCATATCAACATAGCAAACTACCCACAAACACCAAAACAATGAATTTACATGCCAAAATGGATCAAATGTGCCCAAAACCCCTTATTTTCCCTTAAGCATGTTTAAGCAAATCTAATCATAGGGTTAACAAAACTTAATCAAATCGAACCAAATTTCAACCAGAGGCATAAAACATTATTTAAGAATTTCTAAACATTTTTCCAGAATTTATCAGTGTATAAATTCGCTAATCTTCACTAATCACCCTTAATTAACTGTAATTAGTGTCAAAACAATGCTATCACTCACCTTGGCCACAAAATAGAACACAAAATCTGAAATATTCTCTGCTTGGGTCGAATTCCTACGTATAGCAGCAGCTCCAACCTTGCTTTGTTGCTATTTGGCCTTGTTTTGATGTAGTCTAGGCTTAATCTTCACTAAAAATGTGTTTAGGAGTGGTTTTAGAGGATGGAAGCCATTACTAGGGTCTCAAGAAGGTTTGTGGCGGCTCAAAACTGAAATGAAAGTGATTCCCTAACCCTAATCAGTCCTCCTATACCTCTAAACCCGAAATTCCCTTCTGGGCCTAGTTGCTAATTACCCGGTTAAGCCCAATTAAGCTGTTTTTCACCATCTGAAACTTGTTTCAGCCATATCTCCCAAACGGTGAGTCCGTTTGGCTAATGTGACCACTCTACGGAAAGAGAAACCATCATCCGGAGCCAATGGAAGTGGTTTCAGGTCAAAATTCCTTTCCAGTCAAAAGTTATGGCCAAAACAGTACCAACTAGGGGTAAAATGGTCATTTAAAAATCGGGAAAAATCATGAACATGGGAAATGACCCCAATAGTCGTCTCCCAAAGTTACATGACCATACGACTTCGTATGTGAAAGAAATAAATATTCTACGATCCTATGATGCGTAGAATACGGGTCGTTACACAAGGCTTGTCTGCATGCTTGCCTGAGACATGGGCTAGATTGTCTCGAATCGGTTGAGGACGATCCCTGGCCTCGGTAGATGGAAATCCAATTTCCAAATACGACATCGTGAAGTTTTGATTGTATACCTATGTATGGCGACATAGTGGTATGGGGCTCTTATGCCGTCTATGATTGATACTTATGATTGAAATTGTTTTGACACTATACACTTATAGTAATAATAAAACCTGAAATTTCATGTACCAAGCATTCTTGGCTATTATAAGGTAAAAACCCTATCCTCTAGCTTGCGTTGCATTGTGTGATGGGACCTGGGTGTTATAATAGCTTCATTTTTCTTTATTAGCATTGCGCTGTTTGTTTTATGCACTGGTATTCTTGGGCGGAAACCCGTTCCGTGTTATACGGCGTGGTCCCTTGATTTACCTAACTTTAAAATAAAGATTAATAACTGTTTTAGTTCTCACATCAGTCACATGACTGACCTGGAGTTTATTGTTTTAACCTAAACTCTAGGTGCCCTTGTTTTGACACGGGCAGCTAGTAGTTTTGGTTTTGCAGATTTATATTCACAGGATCCTGATTTACGGCTGGAACGATACTCGGAAAGCTCTGTATCCGTGTATTACTTTCAGTTGTGTTTTGTATTATTTTCCGCTGCAGTAATGTATTTAAATCTCTGATATTTTCTGATGTATATTATTTGTTATACCATGTATATTCTTGTATTCTGTAATAACCAATGAAATGTTCTTCTGTTTGCGTTCCGATGTGGCTTATCCCCAAAGTATCCGCGCTTTCCTTACCGGGGAAGTTACGGGTCTTCTCAAAGAACCAAATAACTAGAGTCGAAATCATGTTCAAGTCAAACAAATATATATTTGCATAAAGCGTAATAAATTTTCAAGCTTTTAACTTTGAACTATTCTGCAATATTAAACCACCAGTATCGTAACACAATTTGGCAATGAGTTGGAACGACCCAGTTTGTAGCAATCGATCAATGTCCTTATTGCAATTGAATGAAAAATCAACATACAGTCGTCGTCTTACAACCTGATGCTGGAGGAGCTCTACAGAATCAGCTAACTGCTCAAAGAGAAGTTGTCTACATGTCAGCGGGGGAGAAGATGCGTTGAGGACATAGAAATTGGAGGGGACAAAAAACTTGTATCACAATTGCCGGATCGAAACCTGAGAAGTTGTCTTCACAGGATTTTTGGACCAGTAGTTATAATTAAAACGTTGCTGGGGAAAGTGGGTACACATATAAAAAAACCTAGACATATGAGAGCAGAATTGTGAAATAAAGTGATTTCTAGAGTACACATAAGCAGGTAGTAGATCCTGGTTTAGTATCAACTTAGGAAGAGAAGCACTGATTGCATGTTTGCAATTATTACCATCAAAAGCCTCCCGTTAAATAATTAAAAAATAGAGTTAATTTGTTTTGTCTACAATACCTAAACTCATGACATTAATTTCCAAGTTCTCACAATTATATAAATGAACTTCATCCAAAGATGGTCTTGCTTTAATATCAATTGCCGCATCATAAATTCTAGCACATTCAAATATCAAACTCGTTACATGTAAATTTTGGGAAAAACTAATAATTGTCTCAATGAGTCTATCATTATGGGAACATCCTGAAGTAAATAAACATAAAGAAAATATAACATTTATATAAATTTCAGCCTTTGGTCTTAAATTTTTAGTCAATGATGGAACCTCCTCTGGATTCCGCAATTTTAGCATTAAAATTTGTTTATCATGCAAAATTTTGACCTTTTTTTGGAGTCATCCTACCTTTGGCCGAATTCGAGTAACAAAACATTAGTCATGTATATATGATATTATGACCGTAACAGCTACTAATCCTCATTAAAAGAAAAACAAAATGCTAAAGACTGAAATTTCCAGAAGTGTGAAACATTTAAGAATGCCAAATGTTAGATAAAACAAAGTGAGTTCATTATGAGTTTGGACATCAAACTCAGAAATAAGATTTACATATTAGATGTCATGTATAAAGTCTAAACATAACATTTCTTTACTAATCATTTAAAAACAAATGAACTGACATGGAATATGTACAACACGACATGTTAGAAGAATTGCTTACTTAATTTGTGGAGATATTTCATTTATTATTCATTAAACACCATTGAATTTATATTATATTAAATTTGTATCGTATGAATGTCACAGAAATCAAGCACATAAGGTAATTAAATTGTATAATAGACTAATGAACTGAATATAGTCCTAATTAACAATTCTTTGTAACAACGTTTGGTTAGATGGCTCCATTTGTTCCCCTGGTAACGTTGAATAGAAACTACAACGGGAATACACACAGCTTACTAATAAAATTAAAAGGAAATATCTAATAATAGCAGGCACTGTTTTCTTTAATAGTCATATTGAGTATTATTCATCCATAATATACAATTCGTAAACATCGGATGTATATTTCCAGATCAAACAGTCCCTTATTTGAAACTGAATCAGAATAAGATACATTACTAAATCTCTCGGAATAAGCTTTGCATGCCCTTAAAAGCAATCCTGGGGTTACGTTTACATTTTTTAACATCCAAGCTTCAGACTGCCCAACATTGAAAACATGTATATTTAATATAATTGGCCATAACTGATTAGAAAGTAAATACATGTTAAACATCAAATACATACTCATGTTTAAACAGACACATTAATTAATTAAAAAAATAACTTTTTTCTACGGCAGCCTGAATGCAATGTATCCACCAAAAAAAACTAAATTCCATTGAAAATACACTCACACGGACAGTAAAATACTACTAAGAAAGCTATAACAGAATTGCAACAATACACTCAAAATGAAATTTTCGAACAAAACATGTATATTTAACATAATTAGACACCCAAGCTTCAGACTGCCCAAAATTGAAAACATGTATATTTAACATAATTGGCCATAACTGATTAGAAAGTAAATATATGTTAAACATCAAATACATACACATGTTTAAATAGACACATTAATTAATTAAAAAAAATATGGCAATCTGAATGCAATTTATCCACCCAAAAAACCTAAATTCCATTGAAAACACACTCAACAGACAGTAAAATACTACTTAGGAAGCTATAACAGAATTGCAAAAATACACTCAAAATAAGATTTTCGAACAAAATATAAACCAGGATATGAAATGAACTAACGAAAGTAAGAATCTGGAGTGCTGTAAAAGTAAGGGACTTGCAAGTGACAGCAGCGCAACAGATAGGCTGTATATCGAGATTTGAAAAGATGGTTGACAGAACAGTTGACGGCAGGTTCAAATCCATCGCAAAATTGGAAAAAATCCTCCAGTGACATATTGTGTTTTTTCGAGGATTCCGCCATGGTTGTATGGTACTTAGTGGATGAAGAGTATCTTAGAATAGTGAAAGCGCATGAAAATTTTCTAGTCATGGAATACAGTGGGTTTGGTGTGCTAACGTATTACTGTGTCGGATGACGATTCTTCATCATGTAACGATGTAGTCCAAAGAGTCTTATGTACTGATAACATTTTGAAATGATATTTAAAATGGTAAAATAAAGAAGAAAAAAAATATAATCATAAAAATTTGTCACATGAAGATTTTTCATCATGTAACAATGTGGTCCGGAGAGTCTTATGTATTCGTAGGAAGATTTGAAATGATATTTAGAAAGATAAACTTGGAAAGTTTATATTTTTCATTCAGCGTATTCACTCAACCTGCAGATGTAATCGGTTCAGCACCGACAAACAATCTGAAATCGTATATACTGGCACATACTACAACAGATTCAAATCGGAACAAATGGTTGTAAACAGATAGCAAAAGAAAGAATGACGAATAAAGGGTTAGCAGTGTGTACCACATATGATGTCAAAATTAAAGTTCGCTGGGCGGAAGAAAACGGTGGTAGAGGGACGGACGTAGCAAGAACGGCGTGGTGCTAACTTTATTCATCCATGACGGTTACCCAGTGTACGTAATTGAGATCGATGACATATACTTGCAGATCTACTAGCCCAGATCATCACAGTGGCAAATCGTCGAGGATTAATTCTTGAATACGAATTAGGTTTGGAAAAAATAAATTTAACAGTTGTTGGATTTGGTGGTAAAGAGTGAAAAATTAGGGTTGACGGTGGGAATAAGATTTGATGCGGCATATCAGTTATTTTTTACCGTTGTCGAGTATTCAGCGAAGTAAAAAAAACAAAAACTCTATTATCTGAAAGTGCTGCTAGAGGGCGCTACGTTGGATATGTTAAAAGAGGGAGCGCTCCAAGTCAGCATTTCTTCTATTTTGTTTTCTAATATAGGTAATAGATTACCATGTAATCTAGATAAAAATCAAATTTTTATTCACATAAAATCTATATAAAAATCAAATTTTTATTCAGATGAATACTATATAAAAATCAAATTTTTATTCATATGAGAACTATATAAAAATCAAAGTTTTATTCCGCTGCAATTTATATAAAAATTGAATTTTTATACTAAAGCTATATCATTTACAAATAACAAAATTTAAAACTATGCTATTGTATAAAAATTAGTTTTTTACTATGTTATTTATATTAAACTGAAAATAAAATAAATATTAATTAAAAAACTCATTGTTTTATGTTCTGGGAGTTGGGGGAGAGAAAGCTCGCGATGGTGCAGAGGACAGGAGGTGGCAGGGTTCCTCTGGTGGTCAGCGGCGAATCAATTGGGCGGTGGCGGTCTGATTTTCGAGGGTTTCGGGTTTTTGGAGTTTACAGGGAGGGAGGAGAGAGAGGGGAGGTCAGAAGAGGTCGCCGGAGATAGAGCGGTGGCGAGCCTGGCGGAGGAGCAGGAAACGGGATCGAGTTTTTTTTTTTTAAATTTTAAAACTAATTGATGGGTTGACTGGAGGGAAGAGAGAGAGAGAGCGGTGAGGTTTATACATAAAATTATATTATATTTATTAATTAATTTCTAAATAGTCTCGTTTTCATTTGAACCCCAAATCAAACCCAACGACTGTCGCCCCTAGCTAAATGCCCCCATTCCGAACATAATGGAATATGTCTAGTAAGCCAATTCAAATGTTTCGATCAGTTTTCATCAAAATTAAAATATAAATTAATATAACGTTAAAAATTGATTGTAATGGACATTTTAACTTATCGGGGCCACATACTGACTCCAAAAATTCTAGAAAAATAAATCTAGTTATGTTTTGATGATACGGTCCTAACAAAACTAATTTCGTCGAATTTGGAGACCATTTGAAAGGTGGTCATTTTCGGGTTGATCCAATTAAAATTTAAATTACCAAACACATTTAAATTTACTGCACTCACATATTAATTCCAAAAATTATGAAAATTGGAATCTAGCAATAATTTGATATTCCGGATCCAATAAAAGTGGTCTCGTCAAAAATGGAGGTCATTTGCCAAATTGCTATTTTTGAGGGCTATATACATACATATATATATATATATATATATATATATTCCATAGCGACTATTCTGAATTTTCAACTAGACATAACTTTTTATTCCCATTATGAAATCTGGATTTTTCACATTCATTGGAAAGATATTTTTAAATAGATTCAAATATTTTTGGTTTTACTAAAATCCAATTGAATCCTATACATTCATTTGAAATTTGAAATCGAATTTTCAAACTACCGCGCCATTTCAGGCTCGTTATATAACTAAAATAAATTTATTCGTTTTAACTTCAATTAAAATAAATTTATAGTCGTTATTATTTAAAATAAATCCTTTTAAATATTCAAAATTCATTAAAATAGCTAAAATAAAAATTTTAATTTGGTTCTGATTTTCCGGGTTGTTACAATCTCCCCCACTTAAAATCTTTTCGTCCTCGAAAAGGAATGGAGCTGAAAGTTGTTTAATTATCCAACTCAACTTTCATTCTGGCGTTCATTCTTTAACTTTTCAATTTCTAAGAATTTCTAATTTTTCAAAAATTTGGCTAACACTTTAAAATTTTTGAAAAATTTCACCATAACCTCCTTTGTACGGGTAGAAATTTAAAACCGCAACTAGCCACGCAAGGCCCTCATCATCCAAAAAGAAAAAGAAAGCGGCTCATAAAATCATCCAAACCCAAGAAAATGGTAAACATGTACCTATCTGTTGGGTACACAATTTTATTCCTCTTCTCTAGCCTCCTTGTAATGACCTGTTCACACATATATATGTACATGTAAGGAATTCCAATCAATTTTCAATACAGTTTCATATTAGATTCTATTTGGCTAAATTTATCTTTCTTTCACATGTTTGTTTAAATAAATAATCACACAACACCATCATCAATCAATTAGTTGATTAACGTTTCAGACACATAACTTTAATATATTCAAAAATCGTATATTTAGTGTTAAATCACAACCATAAACCCTATCTAATTTTGATTCTCACACGAGTCAATTGGAAATATATAGATATCCCACTTTCAAAGATCGAACATAAATGCTGATGATGACATGCCATCATCAGAATCATCTCCGGGCGACTAGAGTGTGATTCTATATCTATCCAATATATTTAAGGCTTCGAATACACGTTATTACGCGCATATTCAAAATCTTCATATACTCGATTGTCCAAAATCAATTTAAAATAAATATTCACATACGAAAATGGATATAAAATTTTAAAACTAAATTTGATCTTAAAAAATTTCACTCTTCACACTCGTTCTAAGATACTACAAATCCTATCTCTGATGAGTCATTCCAATTGGATATTACTAATCCAATCTCTGATGAATTCTTTCATTTGGTTCTAACGTGTCTTGTTCTCGAGCTCTGTAAACCAAGGCTCCGATACCACAATGAAATGACCCAAATTTGCCCTTACGGGAAAGCCCGGAATGAGTTGAGAACACGACAAATCAGAACACAAACAGAAGAACAATTTATTGCTTATTACGACAATTTACATAAGAGTACAAGAATATATAGAGTATGAACAAATAATATACATTTGATAAATGTTAGAGATTTACAAATTATTATGCAGTGGAAAATAATACAAAACACAACTGAATGAAATACACGGATACAGAGCATTCCGAATATAGATCTAGTTGTAAACTAGGATCCTGTGAATATAATATCTGCAAAACCAAAACTACTAGCTGCCCATGTGGAAAATAGGGGCACCCAGAGTTTAGGTTACAATAATAAACTCCAGGTCAGTCATGTGACTGGTGTGAGAACTTAAAAAAAAGTTATTTAAAGCTTTACTTTAAAATCAGATATATCAAGGGACCACGCATATAACACGGAACGGGTTTACCCCAAGAATACCAGTGCATAAATAGCTTGTAAACAACGCAATGCTTTTCGAAAAATGAAGCTATTATAAAACTCAGGTCCCATCACACAATGCAACGCAAGCCGGAGGATAGAGTTTTACCTTATAATAGCCAAACATGCTTGGTACGTTTTAAAACAAATCATTATAAGTGCATAGTGTATCAAACAACTTCAAATATAGATGTATCAATCATAGACGGCATAGTATCCCATGCTACTATGTTGCCATATAGGTTTACAACTAAAACCGAAATGTCATGTATTGGAAATTGGATTTCCGCCTTGAGTTTAGGCAAGGGATGTATTCCTAACCGCTTTGAGACATTCTAGCAAATGCCTTAGGGCTACACACTCTGGGCAACCCCTGGATCCTCCAAGGCCGGTCCTCTCTTACATTTGAGGATTGGCAATTCCTGAACACACGTTTCCCGGTCCTATAGGACCTATCCATCGGCTCCGTAGTAAACGATATATCCAGGGCGCCTCGCAACCCAACAACCACATAGGTAAAAATAATAAATGTTTGGGCTCCATACCATGACACCACCCATAGCTAGAAACAAACGTCATGTCCTCCTTGAGTCCCTTATCCCGTTTTTGACTCATACCGAGGGGTAAGGCTCGCAAATTAACGCTATACACAAAGCTATGCTATATAAAAGCCGTGCTTTGATTATCAACCACAAGACTCTGCTTTTCAACAGAAGCCTTGATCATTTGCATCTCAGCATGCCACACAGGCAATTCACGCCATGCGACTGATGTCTATCGATATATAACCTCTGAGCTCGTACGTCTCAGAGAAGGGCATTAAGCAAGAGAATAAATTCTCCGCCGTCAAATAGATATATATTTAATAGAGATCAATCAACACAGAATAAATTCCAATGTCAGACACACATCCATTTGCAAGTTCGTTCTGGGTCCGAACGAAACCAGAGGCACCTTATTCCTTATCCCATATGTCCAATACAGGAGAGAGGTCCTCGCGTATCCGGTCGATCTCCAAGTACGTCTGGACAATCACCACTTATTACCTTGTCTTGGGTGTACAATCCAATTAAGACATCAGTAATCATCCAAACGATGTGAAGACCTCCGATCTTCAACCACCATCTTCAACGTCGACTTATCGTCGAATCAGTTATTCAAAATGGGTATAAACCTGGCCTTTCCGAATAACTCGCGTATATTACAAACAAATATTATAAAAACACAACATACGCCACATTCCAATTATGAAAATTCTTTTATTCAAATATTCATATTATTTGGGAAAGGTTCCCATTAATTTTATCAAAGATAGATTCTTTAAATTTATTCTTTAATCTTCCTTTGGATATCAATTCTAACCAAATTAAGGTTTATCAACTAGTCTGGATTAGCGAACCTTACCGAAGTAATCATTTGTTTAATTTCCCAATCCCAACATATTCATTCCATGGAGCAAAACTGGTAATACTCCATATCTAACATCACGGTGTTATCGGTACATTTAATTACCATTTCACGTCCAAATATAATTAAAGATTTAACTACTACTTGGAGCAAAACTGGTGATACTCCATTCTCGATCATTTCCCTAATTTGATAATTTAAATTATCACATTCAGATTCCAATCTAATTAAAGATTCATCAAAACTACACTTCGTTCTAATCTTCCCAAAAATTAACATTAATGATTATTTAACTTTGGGAAATCAAACATGCCGCATCGACAATCTACACCGTACTATTAATTTTTGCCTATGTATAACCTCTAAGCTCGTAATTCTTAGAGAAGGGTGTGAAGTAAGAGAATAAATTCTCCGCCACCAAACAGATATATATTTAGTAGAGATCAACCATACAGTTCGAAATACAATGATCGACATGTATTCCTGTCTTTAACTAGGTTAAAGAACAAATGTCATTTAAAACACAGTTTACGATAAACCCAATATCATATTCCATTAATTATGGAATCTTCACGGAAAAACAGATCAATATATAATCGATATCAATTTTCGCATCCGACTAATAATATAAATGGAATAACGAAAAAGCCTTTTAAATTCCATATATATTAATAGTCTTCCCCCACAGAAGTTCATTTCGATTATTATCAAATCGAATTCCATTCGATTCCAATTTATTATATTAAATTGGAAAACTTTACTTTGGAAAATTCCCGTTAAATCTTGATAAAAAGATTTACAAATTCCAAATCACATTTCATTGTAAATTGGGTTAAAGAACAAATGTCGTTAAAAACACAGTTCACCATAAACCCAATTCACATTCCATTTTATTCCAATTAAATGTTAGTTAACTGGAAACTCTAATAATCTTAATTAAAAGATTTATTCTTTTCGCCCGGGATTTAAGAACAATGTTGTTAAGACGTCGTTCACGACAAACCCAAAATCCTATTCTTTTATTCAATTCCAATTAAATCTTAATTAATTGGTAAACTTCACTAAATCTTAAAAGATTTATTCTTTCCTCAACAGGGTTTAAGAACAGTGTTAATGAAGACATCATTCATGACAAACGCAAAATCCAATTCAATATTAAATGCAAGGCTTTGAATAGTAATTATATCGGCTTATATTCAATATCAAATTCTGAAATCAACAAATATCGTATTGGGAATAATGATATATATATATATATATCTTTCAAATTCCTCCACAATATCTGTATAATCACGGAATCCAATATCTAAATATTCCGAAGATAATTTCGATTCAAATCCATTCCAATTCATATATTGGGAATTCTGGTTATTTCTAAAACCATTTCAAATCTAATTTATTTATTTAAAAATATTGGATTATAATTCTAGTTCATAACTAGTTCACTTTGATAAAAATATATTTTTATCTTTACAAACATGGAATTTTTCATCTAAATTCTTTCCAAATCATTTATTATGATTTTACACAAATTATTAGTATTTTAAATAATATTATCAAGGCCCGTATAGTCGATTTCCATAAACGGTCATCAAACTGCACTTACATCGACCTTTTCCAAATTTGATTTGGACATAATTCCAAATACAACCATTAGATTTCAAACCTTTTATATTCTTTGGAAAGATCTTCTCTATACGAACCTAACTGTTCCAGTTTTAGGAGTATCCGATGGCTGGATCTCCCGTAATATCAATTCGAAGTCAATGGTCGAAATTTGCGAACTACCGCAGCGCGGCATGTTCTATTCAGGCCATTAAATATATATAATATATATATTTCATTGATTTCCATTCAAAACGTATTTTATAAATCCTTTTAAATTCGTGTTAAAAACGATTCTAAGTTCATTTTCAATTTTAATTCAAATTAGTCTATAGGGTAGCCTTGCCTACGTAAATAGTCTACAGGGTAGCATGGCCTACGTAAATAGTCTATAGGGATTCTCTGCTTGAGCGCCAAGTTGGATAGGAAAAGATTTTTCTTCACTTTATATGCATGGCCTACGTAAATAGTCTATAGGGTAGCATGAGTGTCTATATAAAATTAATATGAGTTTTCTTTTCACATTTTTAGTAGGCTGCAGATAAAATTCTTAGCATAGGCATGTACTTAATTTGATTTGCTTAGAGGTTAAGTTCTTTTATTTTATTATATCACAGTATCTGATTTCACCGCTAACCGCTATTACCGTTAACTGTTTAATATACACACTACTACACCTGAACTCCAAACATAACGAAGGTGGATACACCGTTACGTCTTAACGTTCCAGTCCCAATGAAATTAATTTCGTTGAAAACAGACTCTGTTTGCACAATTATGTTATTTTAAATTATCGGTTCACCCTTAAATTGCATCTGCCGACAAAACAACTACATTTGGCTCCAACTAAAAATATAGAAATAATAAGTTATACGTATTCCAATAAAACTTGTTTCATTAAAAACGAAGATCATTTGAAAAATAAATCATTTCTAACGCCTATATAATATATCGAACAATTTACCATGTGCGAAGCACAGGCCAAATTATAAATCCATTTATAATTTCCAAAACAATATTTAAAATAGTAAATTAAATTAAATATTCGACCATCAAAAAACACGGGACGTTACATTGTTGGTAGTAGCTCAACTTTAACCTATTTAATAAAGCAACCAACTATGGCGATGACATACTTTGCACCACCTTCAGAGATTGGAAATATCTCGATGATGTCAACACTCCAAACCACGAATGGACATAGGCTAATCGTTTGAATAATTTCCATCGGTGGGACTTTTGGAATTCTTGCAAATCTTTGGCAATTATCATGGCACAATATATAAAAAACTTCATCTTAGGTTAATGGACTGCAAGGAATAGCCATGGCAAAGTATTTTCTTTTCTGAAGTTTGCCTCTTAGTCTGATTGCCACATTTACCTTTGTGTAAAACTAATCAATGTTGATGATACACCAAAATAGAGGACAAAGAATAGTTTTTGTATAGTCTTCCTTCTTGAATAATATACTGTGATCTTTAAAAAAGAATTTGCCATTTATCATTTAGCATTTCAAGCAGGATACATCTTCGTAAGTAGTATTTTATTTTAGTCATCACAACTCATTCTCAAGCTTAGTTTCCAAAATCTAATCATTTTCCATTTAATCGATGCTTAGAGCTTTAAGTATTTCAATTAGAGCCAAGCCTATGTATTTTACTCTCCCGGAAATGGCTAGCTTAGCTTGTGAGTTGGATTTTCCACTCTTTTCTCCAGGGATATGTGTGATAGTGTGCTATGCGAATTCATTCACCAGTTCATAACTTAGTTGAGATAAGGAGCAAGTAGCACTCCCTTTTCCTGAAATTCACTTCGTACTTGACATACAATGTGTTGAGAATAACATTAAATTTGAATATCTTTTATTCCAACTATTTGGCAAGCTTGATCCTTACAATCAAGGTTCCGTAGAAAGTTTCATTTTTTGTAGACGAAAAGGAAAATCTGGGTGCATAATGAATTGAGTGCTCCTTATGAGCAACTAATATGACTTTGGTGTTGGAATATCCATCATTAGTTGCTTCATCGTCATATAGCTTCCATTAGGTGGTTGGTTCTTCACTGCACTCTACAGAGTCATCTAGTATAGTGAATTCAAATATAAAGTGTAACAGCCCCACATTTTACGTATCGAAGGATTGTAAAATATTTTTATTTTATTCCTTGAGGGTTGGATCATTCTCATATTTTAATATGTTATTTATAGGAATGTGAGACATGTCTATAATTTTTATCAACTTTGTTTGTGACCATTTTTCCCTTTCAGTCTTGTACAGGGCATAACTTTTGAATTAGGTTGAATCAGGTGTTGAGACTTATGTCATTGGAAAGGAAATAATGTTTCCCTTTCCACAGAGTGGTCACATTAAAGATTTGGTTCAGCAGTTTGGAAGGAATAGTTGTTTTAAGGTTTTTCAGTTGGCAGTTCAGGTTTTGGTAAGCCATAATGGGCTGTGGGAGGCTATAAATAGAGGGTAGGAGGCATGGAGAAATAGTTTGCTTTCTCCATTCTCTCATTTAGTGGAGCTTGTGATCCTTCATTTCTCCATTCTCCTACACCTTTCCACCGTTAAAATTCGAGATCTACATTAGATAATCGAAGATCTACATCGTTGGAAGCTACATCTACATCATTCCAAGGGAGAGGTAATTGAATTGAAGAGACTGGGTCAAATTATTTACTGTCCAGAATCATATTTCAATCAATTTTTTTTTTGGGGAATATTGGTCAATGATATGCATCTCTCACACGGATTCAATCAAATATATGAGTTTTTTATTTTGTTTTTCATCAAATTCAAGTGTTTTCTCTTAGATCTACATCATGGTAAGTCTATTTTCATATGAATCGCCAATGGATCTAATTTTGCAACTTAAAACCGGTAATTTCTATGTTATTTCATATGTTTATGCAAGTTAAATCCATCGTTTTAGCTCATATGTTCATTATCATGATTATTGGGTGAATTATCGATAAATTGTCATTTTTATGTTGTTCGCAACTTCATTATATGCTTATGGATGAATTGTATGAATCGACTTCGTCGATATTGTCGTTTGGCGGAGTTTTGGTCAAATTTTGGGTGGAAATCGTAATGGATCGGATATGAAATACAATGGCTCCATTGATAGGAGGAGTGGTCGGTTAATCGGTAGAAACCCTTGCCTTGGAGAACAAGCCTGGGGCTGGTCGGTCGGTCAGAGCGGAGCAAGGTTGGTCGGTCGATCAGAGGGCAAGGCTGGTCGGTTGGTCAAAGAGAAGCAAGGCTGGTTGGTCGGTTAAAGGGCAAGACTGGTCGGTCGGTCAAAGGGAAGCAAGGTCGGTCGGTCGAGCAAGAAGGGATGGTTCGGGTTGAGCAGCGATGGACCGGTCGGCTTCAATGGGATGGATCGGTCATGTTTGTTCAGTCGTATCTCATTATGATGGGTTGGTTCGTATGTTGATGGATCGGTCGACCTGATTCAAATGGGTCGGTCGGTGTATAAATGATGGGTCAGCCTGGTTGAGAAGGTTGCTTGAGCTAAGAAAAGTCATCGGGTTGGATGACTAGAGATGTGAAGGCTGATAGATTATCGTTGTCGTAATTTCTAGCAGGATCAAAGAAGGGGTACAATAGGGGCACCCAAAAGACTGGAAGGTTGTTGATCGAGTACCCTGGGTATCGTTTACAGGCCTAGTTGTCAAGGTTGGACAAACATACGTATCATTGAAAGTCATATGGAGTTTATGCTAAAAATGGGGCCCTTGACATTTGGCAAGGTTGGCCATCATATGGTTAACGGTGGTTTTAAAGCAGGATTGACGGTGATAGCTAGAGTCTGTCATGGATGATTGGTTACTTTGTTTGAACCGTCTCATGTTGACTATCCAACGTCGAAGGATATGTTCCTTGGGTGCTTGTCTGATATTGGTATAGGCTTCTGGGGCTTGTGCTTGAGGGATGTTGAGTTCGATTAGGATGGTTTACATAAGATATATAATTTGGATGCCATGAGTGCTTTGCTATGATTGAATGGGTGTTCTAGTTTCCATGGATGTATGGTTAAAATGTTATTATAAAGGCTATCACTGTCCGATGTGGGGAATATGGGGTTGAATTCTTCTCTGTTGTTATGGGTAGATTAGTATGTTTATTTCTTCGTTCTCATATACTTTATTATTGAAGTTTGTTAGTTGTTTTATCGCTCACTAAGAATGTTGTCTGACTCAAGGTTTTATAATTCTCTCTTATTATCTTGGGTTGTTCATCTGATTATGGATGGGAAGACTAGGTGGCAGGTGATAGGTGATAGCTTAGTGAGGACGACGTTGCAGTTCGGAGTCAAGCTAGAGGCTTACATACCAGTTTTATTACTATCTTGTGTTTATGTTTCCGTTGTTTGTGTTGATTTATGAGTGATTGCAGTGAGGCTTCATGTACAGACTTTGATGTTTCCCATGATGTATGGATGATCTTTCGGATGTCGTGAAAGTTTCAAAAGTTTGATATATGATGCTCCACTATTTCTACCTGTTGTATATGTTCTATTATATTTTATTCTTACGATGTGAGTTGTAAGACAGGTTCCGATGATCTTATAATACGTTGATGATCATCCATATCTGTCTTCCAGCACATTATTCCTCTTGTTGAGTACAGGGGTTGTGGGAGGTCGTCACCTAAAGTTCGCCAATGTTTGTACTTGGATTGATCTTTAAGGGAGTTAAGTAACATCGAATTGTCTCAATCTGATGTTCAAGTTCAACAGCCTTCCAAATGCCTTAGGTCGCTATAGGAATTTTCATAGCAACTAATTAGTATAGACTTTGATATGATGGGCTTAAAAATATGGACTAGCTTTTGATATGACATTAATAGGCGATATATAAGACTTTAGAGTCT
Organism: Allium sativum; assembly: GCA_030737875.1. Lineage (NCBI taxonomy): Eukaryota > Viridiplantae > Streptophyta > Magnoliopsida > Asparagales > Amaryllidaceae > Allium > Allium sativum. Next base: position 783,849,042 of record CM060916.1, on the reverse strand, counting down.
GGAACAGTTCCTTTTGGCACATATTTGTCTTTCATTGATGTAGTTCACCAACCGCTATATTTGATTCTCTTTGCGTACAAGTGTAGGGCTGATGACATGTAATGAGATAGCTAAGTAAGCGAATAAGTCCCTGTGATCCAGTGGCTTTAATAAAATGGGCAGGGCGAGGGGTCTCTCCAAGTGCTTTAGTAATTTTTTGGAATGCATTCATGTGTCCATGTAAAAATTTCTTTTCCTTTTTTGATTGGGAAGGGATGCATTTTTCATTATTTCTATAAATTAATCTCTACAAGGCAGCTACATTTTTGTTTAGACTCTGGAAAATTTTAATTGTCTTTAGGGATTTGATCCTTCGGATAGCAGCAATCTTCTTGGGGTCAACTTCAATCCCACAAGAGTTGACAATATAACTAAGAATTTTCCTAATGTTATACCGAAAGAGAATTTCAAAGAATTGAGTTTTATTTCGATTTTCATAGAGCGTTGAACATCTAAAGTCATTGATGTGTTCTTTCGATCACTATGACTTCGCATCTATATTGTTCATATATAGCTCCATACATATTTTTATCTAAGCTTTGATTATTCTGTGGACTACTCGTAGATAAGTTCCACCAGTGTTCTTTAGTCCTAAGGATGTTATAATGTAGCTGCACAACCCTATGTTTGTAATGAAGTTGATGTGTCCTAAGTCTGTGACATGCATCATAGCATGCGAGCATGAATAAAAGAAGTTTAATTCCGGTTTTCAAATCTATAAGTAGGTCTATCCTTCTTCTCAAATCAAAGTAATCTATGCATGTCCTCTACTTGTTGTTTGGCATTGTCATAAGAACTGGATTGGAAGCCTGTTTTGGATAGAGGGTGTAACAGATGAAGCAGTTGTTCAGTAGCTTAACTACCTCTTTGATAAGTGCATTTGATCACTCTAGTACTAAGATATAACGTTTCTATTTGACTAGAATGAACTTTGGGTTATTATCTAGGGTATGGCTTATGATGCCTACTGATATTCCATATATATCAGCGTAAGTTCCAAGAAAAGACATCCCAGTTAGCCCGAAGAAAGTTGGAAAGCTCTTTCACCAGCCTAAGGCTGAGTTGCAATCCAATCTTCAAGACCCATGAAGGATCGCCATAGCTGACCACAATGTAGATTGTTAACTTAACGAGTGCAACCCTTGAATCCCATGGCTTTACATTATCGAATCTCAAATCTATGTCTTTATGGAGTAAACTATGTTGCCTAAGCCAAGATTAGACATTGGCTATTATGAATCAGCATTCTTCCTAAAGGAAGCAGTGTCTGTAGCTTTGCTTTTTCTTGATGTTGAGCATCTCTTCGCTCAGCAAATATTGACACCAAAATGGTTCAATACCTTAATATAGTTTAAGTTGATTATTGATTGAGTAATCTAGTTGTAGAAATGAACACTGATAATTATTGCAAGTTGGATAAAGCTAATCCACAGTCATTATCTAGTATTGAAGGTTGCAAGAATGACAGTAATGTGAAAGTTAAAGAATGTGGGAAAAAAGTTGTTGATTCTGATAAAATTTCTAGAGCTGACAGTCTATTAGAAAGTTGTAGTGAGGATAAGTTAAAAATTGGAGATATTCACGAACCGCCTCCAAGGAGGGAACACGAGCCGCATGCCAAAAGGCACCAGGAGCCGCATACCAGAGGGGGTCACCAACCTACCTCTACAAGGGACCACCACTTGACCCGGAAAGGAGATTATGGCCCACTCCACTCATACTGATGTTTCTTCTCGACTTGGCTCAAGTGCTCCACGTTCAATCGTGAATGTTATTGACTGATTACTTGCCTCAACCCCCGCAACAGAGGGAGATTCATCCCGTGTACTTGACATGTTGGAAAAAACAAACGATGCTTTGGAGGCTCAAAGACGTGAGATCTCCTTGATGAGGGAAAATATGACTGAAGTGAGAAGACAGATTGATGAGCTATGGACGTAGAGAACACCTTCACCAACATATCGTTTTACTCCAAAATACTCATCTACATCAGAGGAGCCTCCGAGACCTCAACGATGGCTGTTAGAAATGCCTGAGAACGTGGAACAACTTCGATTCAGATCCCTTCCTTCTCGAGAAGAAACGACACTTAATTTGGGACCTGGCAATTGTAACTCGAAAAATCCTGCTCTGTTACTTGTAGAGGGACCCACAATACTACCTTGGGGTCAGGGCGCTGATAATCCAATTCAGAATCAACCATTACCACCCCCTCTCCATGTGATTGACAGTGGACATAAGGGGCAAGGAAGCTCTGCTCAGGCCCCAGACTTAGGAGCGATACATCGAAGAGATATTGGAGGCACCCATAGGGCAATGAGTGTTGATCCTGAATCCACCTTGACCAATGCCGACATTGAGGCAGATCATGGCAGACAGCCATGGACAAAGAAATGGGGATTAAGGTATAGACCACAGTCATACGCCCTTCACTGATGACATATTAGACGTTCGATTCCCGAGGCGATTCAACATGCCGACTATGAATAGTTATGCGGGCAAGACAGACCCGGTTCAGCACTTTATGAGATATTCATGGTATATGAATGCTGCTTCCACTCCCGACGCTGTGAAATGCAAAGCATTCCTGATCTTCTTAGAGGATGTGGCATTAATGTGGTTTACCCTCTTGCCTGCACGATCGATCTCTAGCTTCAAAGAATTGAGCGAAAGGTTCATAAATCAATTCCGACTCCATACCCAAAGGTCCAAAAACATCTTTGAGCTATCAATCATCAAGCGGCGTCCTGATGAAACTCTGAGGTCATACTTAGACCGCTTTAATTTAGCAGTCATGGAGGTTAGAGACCCTCACGAGCAATCTGTCCTGATGGCCTTAATTGATGGAGTAGAAAAAAATACGGAGTTGAGCAAATTTCTGATGATGTCATATTTCGTGATAGAGATAGTATTGAAGTTCATTCCCCTACCGAAGATCCCTTAATGATCACAGCCACTATCTGTCCTTCTCTAGTCTGCAAAGTCTTAGTGAACAATGGAAGTCCAGTTAACATTCTATTTAAGAAAGTGTTTGATCAGAAGAAGCTTGAAGCAAATGATTTGAAGCCCTGCGATGGATGGATATGCGACTTTAATGGAGCTTCAACATCTCCAATCGGATTTGTAGAGTTGTTAGTAACTTTGGGTGAGGGAGATCGTCAGAGAATGATTATTCTCCCATTCGTAGTTTTGGATATTGATTCACCCTATAACGCATTCTTGGACTGACTGGCCCTAGCAGAATGCTGGGCTTGCATTGCTCCTTGGTGCTTATTATTGAAATTCCCAACTGATGCGGGAGTGGGAGTAATTAGGGGAGATCAAGTCGTTGGACGAGCTTGCTACCTAGTAGAGTTAAAATGCTACGCAAAGGAAAAGATGTAGAAACTAAGGGTGCTTCCTCCCCTCCCCCCAAAGGAGGATTCGTCATAGCAATTAAAGGGGACGACCCCGAAGAAGTCGCCCAGAGAACTGCCCGAAGACATAGATCCCAGAGAGGACAAGGAGCCCGGTGGCAGAATGGCGACACCTAATGAAACGAATGAGGATATCCCAATCGATGATAATAACCCAACGAAGGTTTTAAAGATCGGATCCCAGTTAGACCCTCTCCAAGCAAAAGAGTTGATTGACTTTTTAAAGGCTAACTTGGATGTGTTTGCCTAGACCCACGCTGACATGTGTGGGATATCCCCCTCAATCATAAGCCACTTATTGAGCATCAACCCAAAGCATCCACCCATTAAGCAGAAAAGGAGAATGCTTGGCACGGAGAGGTCAGCTGCCTTAAAGGAAGAAGTTGAGAAGTTAAGAAGCAATGGATTCATTAAAGATTCAACTTACCCAAAATGTATCTCAAATCTTGTTTTGGTAAAGAAGGCCAATGGAAAATGGCGCATATGCATTGATTTCTCATATTTGAATAAAGCTTGCCCAAAGGATAGTATTCCACTCCCTAGAATTGACCAATTGGAGGATTCGATGGAAGGTCACGAACTTCTCTCCTTCATGGAGGCATACTCAAGGTATAACTAAATTCCCATGCATGCTCCGGACCAGGAGCATAGCAGCTTCATCACGGGTTAGGGACCATATTGCTATGTGGTGATGCCCTTCGGTTTGAAAAATGCCAGAGCAACATACCAACGGTTAGTGAATCGAATGTTCTACAATTAGATTGGGAATACAATGGAAGCGTATGTTTATGATATGATTGTGAAATCCAAACAGTCATCTAACCATACCGCTGAACTGACAGAAATGTTCGATATCCTTCGACGATACAGAATGAAGCTCAACCCTCTAAAGTGTTCATTTGGAGTTGCCTCCGCAAAATTCTTGGGCTTTATCGTTAGCTCACGTGGAAGTGAAATTAGTCCAGATCAAATTGGGCCAATCAGGAATATCTAAGAATCAAGACTGATTAAAGATGTGCAGAGCCTCGCTGGAAAAGTTGCCGCGTTGAGTAGGTTCATTTCTAAAGCTACAGATAAGTGAATTCCATTCTTCGACTTGAAAAAGTGAGGAGAACACAATTTCCAATGGATTCCTGACTATGTTGAAGCCTTTCATAACCTTTTGACTCATCTGGAAAGACCCCTGATATTGTCCATGCCAGTCGACCACGAAGATTAGTTCGTATATTGGCAGTGCCATCCCATGCAATTTGCTCAGCTTTGGTAAGGGAAGAAGATAAAATCCAGAGGCCTATGTATTATGTGAGCGAAACTACCCGAGGACAGAAAAACTTGCGTATAGCCTGCTAATCGCATCTAGAAAGCTTCGCCACTATTTTCGAGCTCATCCCATCACCATATACACTGACCATCCGCTCCAACAAATCTTGCAGACACCAGAGGCATCGGGAAGCCTACTCAAATGGAATATAGAATTAAGCCAGTTTGATTTGAACTTCCAGCCCCGAAGATCGGTAAGGGGGCGATATTGGCTGATTTCATAGCGGAGTTCACTATTCCTGAGAAGGATATACCAAGTGAGGAAGCTAGTCCCTCAGAACGACGGTTCGAATCTACCGCCCGGAAGCTATATACCGACGATGCTAAGAATGATAGACGGTCTAGCGCAGGAGTCATGCTAGTAACTCCTGAAGGATGATCAATATACTATGCTCTAATATTAGAGTTTCATGCCACCAATAACGACTTCGAGTACGAACCCTGATTGTCGGGCTAAGGCTTGCAAAGGAGCTGGGCATACCAAAGTTGGATATCTTTTGCGACTCTAAGATAGTTGTAAATCAAGTTGATGAGGAATTTCAAGCTAAGGGTCCAAGACTTGTATCATATTTGAGAGAAGTGAGAAAATTACTAGGTGGTGTCGAACACTATAGTATTTCCCACATTATCCGATTAGAGAACCAAAAGGCGGATGATTGACTAAATTGGCTAGTTCAGATAATCTCGAAAACATGGAAATGGTCCCAGTTGAAATATTGGAAGCTCTGAGTATTGATCTGATAGAAATTGATCCAATACTTGAGACTAAACTGGAAAAGGAGTCGTGGATGACACCCCTAAAGAACTTCCTAATAAATGGAACGCTCCCAACAAAGAAAAGCGAAAGGCGTATTGTTATTCGTAAGGCCTCTAGATATGTTATGCAAGGCGAAGTTCTCTACATACAGGGATTCTTGACGCCACTCCTCCGGTATATAGCCCATGACAACATCGAGCGGGTACTGAGGGAAGTACACGAAGGTGAATGTGGCGACCACACCGGAGGTCAAACATTGGCTAAGAAAATATTGCAATATGGATATTTTTGGCCCACTGTGAATAAAGATGTGGCTAAATATGCGCGGCACTGTGACAAATGCCAGAGATTTGCTAATATCCTGAAGGCACCTCCCATTCAATTAAAGACGATGATGAGCCCATGGCCATTCGTCGTCCGGGGAATTGATATTTTTAGGAGCTTACCGTTCGCAAAAGGCGGAGCAAAATTCGCAATCATGGCCATAGAATACTTTACGAAATGGGTCTAAGCAGAACCATTGACCACAATTATGACCAAGCGAGTAACAAACTTCATTTTTAGGAATATCGTATGTCAATTTGGAATCCTGAAGATCATCATCACAGAAAATGGGACCTAGTTTGATTGTACCGAGTTCTAAGGCTTCTGCCAGAAGTATCATATAGAGAAAAGGTACACCTCTGTAGTGCATCCGCAGTCATGGACGAGTAGAAGCGGCAAACAAAGTAATTAAGTCCATTTTGAAGAAGCGACTGAAGCGGGCCAGAACCATGTGGGTCAACGAGTTACCTTTAGCATTGTGGGCCTATAGAACGACTTATAAATTAGCCATGGGGCACACTTCCTTCTCCCTCGCTTTTGGGTCAGAGGTGGTCATCCCGATCGAATTAGAAGTACCGTCCCACAGAACCACTTATTACAACCCGTTGACTAATAATAAACTTCTCCTCGAGTCCCTGGATATGTTTGAAGAAAAAAAGGGACGAAGCGGATCTACTTGCCTTGAGACATAAAGAACAGGTCTCCCGTTATTACTCTGGACTTGAGCTTTTGAACCTGGCAACCTGGTTTTAAAGCGTATCTTCGCAAGCTCTGTCTTCTTGGCCCCAAAATGGGAGGCACCCAATACCATCTTACGGAGGCTTGATAATGGATCCTTAAAGCTAGCGACCGTGGATGGAAATGAAATCCCCAGAGTGTGGAACGCCCAACATTTGCAGCATTACTTGACATGAAATTGTCATTTTTACTCTTTTGTTTTTAGGACCATATAAAAAGGCATGACTTGCCTAGAACAACCTGGTTACATAAGAAGAAGATTATAAAGTGGACGTAGGTTATGATTTGACTGAACCACTATAAAATACCATGTGTCATTTACTTTTGTCGCACCATTTCTTATTCATTATTTCATTTTTTTCATATGAGCTATTATGATTGTGATATTTGTCATAAACCTCACGACGATCTCGAAACATGTAATTCAAATAATCTTCTATTAAACCAGAAGGTCAATACCATACAGATCATCGAGAGTGCAATGAAGTAAATGACACAACCGCAGACACTCTAACTCTCATGACTTGAGAAAGATTATAAAGGACAAAGAAATTAATTGTCCACGAGGTGTGAAGGTGCACCATGATCAAAAGACCGCCTCGACTCCACTCTACCTTTGACATCTAACGGGAGAGTATAAAGACACCAAGGACTGAGCGCCACAAATGAACTCCTACCCTACTGAAGGATTGGGGGCAGACTGAAAGCTGAGTCCGAACTCTATCCTGGGCATACGACATAAGAGTATAAAGGCATGTTGATTAAGTGTCGTAAAAGGGCTCCTACCCCGCTGTAGAATCGGGGGCAAGAGTGAAATATGAGCCCGAACCCTTCATTTTCAGATATGAGGGGCAATATGCAATTGATCCTAATCAATTCTCGACCAGCCCTGGCCAGGCTTCATGTCAATGATTGATTGGGAGCATATACACATCATAATAAAAACAATGATATGCTACAGAATTTTTAAGTTTCGCCAACAATGATGACTTATGATGTAGTTTCGTTAGTTTCATTTAATACTTAGTTATGATCAAAATATTTATATGCGTGACTAAGTATGAGAAATTCGCAGGTACACAACAGTGTGAAAGATACAGAATTTCATTTACTAAATGCAGGTTTACAAAATGAGATTGGACAAAATGCGAGGCCACACTCGCAACAACTACAAGGGGCAATGGAAGATCTAAAAAACAAAACATAAACAAACGAGCTCTATTTGGGCTTCGGGGATAACTTCGGCTTCTTCTCCTTCTTCTGTTTTACCGGAACCTCCTTGCTGGCATCAGGGAATCATGCTTCTTCCTTTTCTTCTTTCCTGAAGGAGGATCTTGTGGAGTGCCAGAAGACCGGGATGCAAGCTGTGTAGTAATGGACTTAGATAGTTTCACGATCAGTCCAGATCTGGGAGCGGCCGTAGCTTGAGGTGGTAGGTTCAAAGGCCCTTCCTCAACCTTAACCTTCAAAAGCTTGTCATTCTTAGCTTCGTTTTAGCAAAGATCAAACTATCATCCTGCTTAGTCTCTCCCGTGATGACGACATCCTCGTCTTCATCTTCGTTATCACCATTAGTATCCTTTAAAGGCTCGATGATCTCAGCATCTTTAGGGATGTCAGTGCTTGACAGGACTGTGGCCTTTTCAGCCACCTTAGTCTCTATCTTCTCCTTTTCAACCCCTTCAGCTGGCTTGGCACCTACATCAGAGAAGTAACTGTTATTAATTTAGGAGAGAATGCGGTCCCCTCAAATGTTTGCTCCACGATACAATGACAAATTATAATAGCTTTGACAAATTGTGGAGATAATATGGAGATATCTTCTGCCGATTGCTCGTCGGGAGCTACAGTAGAAGCCCCAGTAGGTTGGGGAACAGGAATTCCAGAGATTAACAGGTCATCAGGATTATACTCCTCGACCCCAGAAGTTTTGTGCTCCATGGCTGAGCTTGAACCCTCATCAACCTTGTTCTTTCCCTTAAGGTTAAGCCTTTATTCCTCCATAGACACTTTAATTAAACATCTACCCTCTTCCAGTCTCTCAGGTTCTTCGCCTCTAAGAAAAGTCTGCATAAGCTGATCCCCGTCGACAACCTCGACCTTTAGATGCTGCTTCTCACTCTCGACAATTTGTTCCCATCCATCAACTAGAGTGGTGGGATAATTTCTGATCCAGGAAATATCTCAAATTCGAATAACTTGAACAAAAAAGTCCATTATTAATTCATCAAACCCATATATCTCTTGTTCAGCCATAGCAAGTTTAGCGGTAGCATTCGAGGCGGACTCGAGGGCTTTATTAACATGTCGTTTAGCGAGAGCTGCTCTCTCCTCAACATGAGCAAGTTTGTCCTTTAAGCTTGCCATTTCCTTCTCCCAAACAACTTTTTCCGTGGCAAAGCGGTCCTGTGATGTTTTCAGCTCAGTATTAACTAACTTGAGATCTTCTATCTCCTTTTTCATGGTTGTACACTCTTTACTGTTCGAATCGAGCTCAAAGTGGAAACGTTTCTTCGCATCCTCCAATTGCATCTTGTAGTTTTCAGCATCCCTCTGAGCCAAGGCAAGAAAAGCTTGAATATCTTCAAGTTGCTTCTCAGCCTTGTGCCTGGCCTTGATATTGTACTCAGCCTTTTCTTTAACTTTAACCACGTCTATTTCCAGATGGCAGAAAACCTCGGAAAGCTTCTTGGCATGCTTTTCATTGCTCTATAGTGTGTAGCCACATGGCCAACTCGGTCCATAACTTTTGTATCCCAATGATCAGAAATCGGTTCAAGGTCTGAAATGAAGTGCATCTTTCTGAAATAAATGTCGGGGAGCTGCTCTCATAGACGCTCCAATTTTGCCTAATATTTGGAGGTAAGGACCACCGACTGCGTAGTAGTAATGTCTATGTTACGTTGTCTGGAACGGAAAAGAGCTTTCTTTCCTTTTCCCAAATTTTTGCTTAGATCTTTGTGCCTGTCCTTGGATTCATAATGCTTCTAGGAGGACTTATCCCGAGGAAGAATACCTTTAACGGGGAATCGGAGCTTGGGGAGTTGTTTACCTCCTGCACGCGGCACTTGGCAACTGTGGAGCTCTTCGGGATCTTGCCTTGAAGGAGAACGAGAGCGCGAAGAATGAGGCTATTAAGAATCATAGTGTTTCTTGCTATCTCTCCCACGACTATCACCGCGGTCATGCTCGGTAACAGGATTGAATCTAGGTGTGTACTCACGAAGATCACGATGAGAATAAGAGCGACAACAAATCATTTTTCCTACAAAAAGAAACAAGCAAGTGTAAGAGCCATGAGTGGATACAGTGTATAAATGTTGTGACACGTGATGCATGTAATGTGTGTGTCCCGTGTGATCCTCCCTAGCAGACCAGGGCCTGGAGCCAGGCTAGTCTACACAGTATCTCCCTCTTTAACAGGGGTAGGCTCCTCCTCAGGAGTAGGAAAGAGTGACCCTGCCTACAAAGTGTAGATATCACCGGGCAATGGAAGACTAGCTAAACCCCCATATATTTGTTCTTCTGTAAAAGAATCATAATTCGAAGGCTTAATCGGTGGCGGTGTCTTTAGAGAAGGCTGCCCTTCGGGGATGGAAATACCCTTTGGATCGTCAGCTCGAACTTCACCTCCAGTGTATACGTTTATCTCTTCGTCATCTTGGACATTCATAGGTGAAGGACTTTTAGGAAGCTCGATCATTGTTGTAGTTTCCATGGTCACCTGCCCTTCGGCCGGGGGCATGCTGCTAGATTCCCCAATCGCTTGAGTAGGGGGCACATACTTGTAAGGCCTTCCACCCTGACCAAGACCAAATCTTATTTCGAGGAGACGATGTTTGTGAAGGTTCTCGTCGGTTATACACTTCTTAATTTTGCAAAAATCAGAGTGGTTTTTTATAAGGCGTGGCAAGTGATCTTTGTACACTCCACCTTCTTGCTTCTAGGGATTAGGAACTGTACATAAAAGAAGATATCAATGCTTTAATCATACGGCTGAGACAGACACTGAAGGATTTAAAACCTACTTGACTTCAACCACTTCTTGGCATACCCAGCTTGATGCTTTATACAGAACCTCTCTGATTTAGCGTCACCTAAGTTGTTATGTCCAGCACTCAGGACTTTCTTGGTGGGGATAGACTCAAAGAAAACAAAATTCCAGGTCCTGGTGGAACGATGTTTAAAATGATAATAGAAGTTCAAATCCTTATAAACAAGCTCAGTCTCCAAAATCTCTGCGTATGCGATATACAAGGTATATAGAGCAACATAAGCATTGGGATGGAGTTGCATGGGGGGGAATGAGTAGTCATCTCAGGAGATCAATAATAATTGGCGGAATAACGCCTATCGAGCACATGACCTTGCTGATAGCCATATACCCTTCCGGAGCAGAATGGGGCATGTCCTCTTTCTTCGGGGTTTTCACATCATCCCATGGGATCCCATGTTTTAGGCAGATTTTCTTTAGTGTTATATCATCAAGTGTCAAAGTTACGGAATCACTAGGATTAGTTAATACTATGGCACCCTCAAGTTCGTCGGGAGCCCGATCATCTTCCTCCTCCTCAAGTGATGTGCTTTTAGAAGATGTTTATTATGCATCAATGTCCGTCTCATAATCAGAGTCAGAATTATTCCAATCCGGGTCTGATGGAAGTACGTCAGGATTGTAATAGCTCGACAGTTCTGGAGCTGCATTTTTCTCTGATAATCTTGTTGAACATCTATTAGATATGTCTATTATGTTGATAAACAAGTATCGGAAAAAATTAGAGCATAAATACACATGAACCCCGTGTGTGCGAGTGGTATTGTGTGCCAGTATGTGCAGTACTGAAAGGAAAAGCATGAAGTAAAGCAGATGAAAGAATAATTGGTCATCGCATGTCTTTAAGTTAAGTCTTTGTTCAGTCCATAGTAAATTGTTCAAAGGCTCTAACCTAACTGTTCATTGATTTACTCAAATTAGATTTGATCCTCAGCTGAAGTGTATGCTGGCATGTTCGGTTAATTGGTATTACTAAGTCAAGAATGGTCACAGGCTAAAGTTTGGATCGAAGTTAAATTGATTCATATATGAATCTATGTCCTGGTTCGTGATGAAGGTTCGGCTCGTGATCGTAGAAAGTGGAAGTTACTAGGTAAAGCCTACGGTTCGCATTTGGTTCATGAACGGGGTTTCGGCTCGCTCAGTCAAAATCTGCTGGTGATAAGGACACGGCTCGTGTGTCGAATGGGATTGTGGTCCACGATCTGAGACACCTTGGCACATGCGCTCGTGACCAGCTGACCCGTGGCCTCGAGTTGAAGCACATCAGCGGATTGACTCGAGGGCCAACGACCCAACCCGATGACTATGAAATACCATTCCCACGACCTGCTTGATCACATCCCTTTTTCTCTTCCTCGCCTTCTTTATTCATGAACGGATCTCCCTGCGATCCATCTGCTCCCATAATTCCATACACGATCTACCGATATTCGAGCACATCATCTCTTCTAACTCCCGATTTCGTGACTCAATCTCAATCCCTGGAACCAACCTAAATACTCCACTACTTCCCTCTCTCGATTTTGCTAGGCAATCAATAGACACACATTTTTGGAAACCATTGCCTAAGCGTGGTCGATATTACCAACGCCGACGACGGACTAGAGACAGCTATGCTAAAGCTATCGGAGAAAATTCACAAACCGTGCAAATTATACAAGTTAAATACGTAGATCGAATCAGTAATCGGGTGATTCCTTGATACCTATGAGTTTGACAGAAGAAGCTTGCAATTTGATTAAGGCCGAAGCAAGGGTTTAGGATTTGGGGGTGAAGTGACTGAAGTAAAAGATAAAAAGTGAATGGTAAATCGGTTTACATAGCCTCTATAGGGACTCTTAGTCTCCCTTTTCTATCTTGGTGGATCAGCTTGGCCCGATGGGCCATGAACACTTAACTGACCCTATGGTTGTACGCGCAAGAGCATGCTCTGTTGTCAGTTCGTGACACGCACCGACCCAGGTGACACTGTCCATAGCATGACTTGACGACCAAGATTTTGGGATAACTATCGGGTCAAAAAGCTGAGACTTTTTATCTACAGGTGTAATGAATTTCTTTAAACCTATTTATGGAAATTTGGAGGCTTACCTGAAAAATTGCTTGAAGTAGGCTCTGAAATTCAAAGTCAGGAGATGACTACTAAACAACGAAATAATTGGAAACTCAAAGATGTATTTATACTCGTCAGAGGACGCAATATTTTGAAGCATCGTGCCTTTCAAACAAATACGATTGTTAGTGCTCACTGTTCTAGGAACAAACACATGTACAGCTTCGAAGTATGTTCCATCATTGATAAAACGTACTTCAGGGGGCAAAATGTTGGCTAGCTTTTGAACCAAGCCACCAAGAATTTAATCATTTATACGCAATAAGAAAAATTGATGTTCGTGCAGATCCAAGATATGGCTCTCCACCTTGGATTATTTTGGCTCGTGAAGACCCCATCATCACTGGTTCGTGACTCACCATACGACCCGTTCGTGATGCATAACCATGACCCGATCATGGTCTGATCCTGTATCCCGCTCGTGAGTCAGCTTCACGATCCGGATCGCCTCCTACATCACGAACTGACTTCACCTTTAGGAAAGTAAGTCCAAGACTTAGACCCCATGAACCGAAATTGAAGGATCTGGTGACACGTGTCTATAACGACTCCCATGACCAATTCTCCATCAAGCCACGAACCGCTCCGATATTCTCGGGATTGGTGCCACGTGCCTTCACGAACTGCCTGTAGAAATCACCTATAAATAGTCCAACACTTGGCATTTTTCAGGATCTTTTGGCAATTGAGAGCTTTGATTCCACCATTATCATAATTCTACAATTCCTAGTTAGAATTATCTCGAATTTACTGAGTGAATCACTATTGTAAAAGTGAGACTGAGAGAATATTGTGGTTGTAGTTGCATTCAAACGTATAATCAAAGTCATATAAATTGGACGTAGGCTCTTTAACGCCGAACCACTATAAATTTGGTGTGTTTGCTGCATTTTCTTTCATTTTTAACTTTGACTCTCTACGAATTAAGATAATTTGGGTGTTAGAACAACTTTTTGGTCCAACATTCTTATTGTTAAGTCTTTGAGGATAAGGAGCAACTGGTTTATAGACTCTTTCGGTCATTTGATCATTAGACGAAGGTGTCGACAAGGGAAGCGAAGGGGGTAGAGATATAGAAGATGAGATGTTGAGATTGCCAACATCGGAGGAAGAGATATTGTCGGGATTGCCGACATTAGAAGAAGAGATGTGGGAATTACCAATATTTAAAGAAGATGGGAGTTTGGAAGGTTCAGAAGGGTTGTCGTTAGTAGCCAATGAACAAGGGCCAAGCTTTTTAATTTGAGGTGAAATCGAAGAATTAACAGAATTATTAACATTTTTGTCAATTGTTTGTCCGGAATTAAGGGTGGTGACAACGTTGACCGAATTATAGTTTTTGTCCTCACAAGAATTCATAGCACAAGAGTTATATTTTGGATTCACCTCGGGTTGACTAGGCAGTTTTCCTTTCTCGTTACTTTTCATTAGTTCCTTCATCGTATTCACCATTTGTTCGAGTTTAGCACCTTGATTATTTATTTGTTTCTCTAGTAAAACAATTTCTTGAGAAGATCGAAGAGACCGAGTTGATGATTGAGAATTAAAATGTCTGTATGGTTGATTCAAAGGCTTAGATTGTGGTGGAATTTGAGAAGATTGAGGATGGAAAAAAATTGGGCTTGGTAATTTGAATTTGGTATCATGTGAGATGGATTTGCGACATTATTGGGATTCGACCATGAGAAATTTGGATGATTTCTCCAACTAGAGGTAGACGAATGAGGATTATTTTGAGCTATGGCATTGACTTGGTCTTGAGGGTAATACTAGGGTTGTCCTTCGAATTGTGGAGTTTGAGTTTCTAAGGGAATATAAATTGGATCCACAACATGTACTCCTCTAGTAGAAGTACGAATTGTAACATGAATTGACTCCCATTGCATGTCCTTTTTAGAGTAACTTTCTAAGAATTCCCAAGCTTCATCAGTTGTTTTAGACATAAATTCTCCGCCATACATTGATTCAAGTTGTGTTCGAGTTCGATAGTTTAGTCCTTTATATGCAATTTGACATAAGTGATGTTTTGGAATTGCATGATAAGGATAACTATATAGAAGTTAGTTGAATCTTTCGAAGTATTTTGAAAAAGTTACCCCCTTCATTTTGAGAAAATTGATTTATTTCAGTTCAAATTTTTAGAGTTTTATGGAAAGGGAAAAACTTCTTCAAGAACACAGTAACAAATTCATCCTAACTTCTTATGGAATATTTTGGAGGAGAATTTAGCCATCTTTTAGCGCTTTCACATAGGGCAAATGGAATTAGCCTTAGCTTAATTGATTCATTAGATAATTGTTGCATTTTAGTTGTGGATGAATATAATTCAAATTCGCATAAAAATTCATAAGCATTTTCAGAACCAGTAAATTTTGGAACCCTTTAAATAATAGAATGTGTAAGCTCAAAATTTCCTTCAACTGGTGAAAATATGATGACAGAAGGTTGAACGGTCCTAGTTGGGTAACATCAGTCTCGAAGAGATAAGGGTCTATCCATTCCAACATTGAGATTTTGAATTTTTTTATATATTCGATTGTTAACCATCTCGTTATCAAAAAATTTATTTATTTGAGGACCCCTAGGAGACTTATGGTGATTGACACTTTTTTCACACATCGTTGTTAAATGCAAACAATGAAAATCCTATACTTAAGGTTGACACAAATGGCTTTTATTACAAAATAGATAACGTACTCAAGTATATCTTATTAATTAGTAATCTCGATTTGAAGGGGTAAGAGTGTCTTATGGCCGTTCACATACAGTATAAATACTAAGGGATACAACCAATGTTTTACGGGTAGTATGCAACCTCTTTTGCTGGAAGTTCAACAAATTGAACTAATATATATACCGATCAAACCCTTGAGAGAATCAATTTCATAAAATACACTATTGTAGTTAAATATTATGTAAATCAAGTTTTATAACTGAAAATCATCGAGAGTGATTAGTTATGGAAATTCGTTCCTCACCATTTTAATTCAGAAATTTAAATCAACATAACATTCAAACAATGATAATTGCAGAAAATAAAAATATTGTACAAGCAAGCCGCTGCCCCTATAGAAAATTTTTACAAGCAATTTTTATATATTTTTCTTTGCAATAGAGCACATATAGAGTGCAAATTTTTTTTACAGTGGGGAATGGCTGTTCGTCAAGAAATTTTGAGTGGTGCTCATGTTTCAACTTCCACTTGTAATCGCTTGACCTCTAAATTTCTTGTTTCTTTGAGTGGACTATGTTTGTTTTGGCCTTGATTTTTATTCTCTCTCTATGATTCACCTTTTTTATAAAGAAGGAAAAAAATGAAACAAAATAATCGGAAGCCAAATAAGATCTAAATTAACCTATCCTATATAAGAAAAAAAGTGCAACAAATAAATAGTTGCAAACTAAAAGGACGGTAGAATAAGAAAGAAAAGAACAAATGATCGATTCTCAATCAAAAAGGAAAAAATGTCACGTAAACAAAATATCAAACAAATCAGGCAAGTACCCCACCCCAATTACAATTAAAAACCAGAGAGCCACACACAAAGAATTAAACAGGGCAATTCAAAAAGAAATGGTCAACAGAGGAAATCAAGTCCCCCTTCTTTTAATATACGCCCCTTTCTTTGGCTTTCCCAAACAACGCAAATTGGTTTGTTTCACAAACAACCAACAAAAAGAAAAGAAAAGAAAACATGCCTTTTTTCGTTTGAAGCAGGTTTGTTTTCGCGATTCAAATAGGGTTTTCTTCTCATCTTTCGTGTGATTCGTTGATGGAAGTGATGGGATTTCGAATTGGATTCGAAAATCATGAATTGGGTTATTTGGGTGAGGCGATTTGGGTTGTTTTATGAAGGAGTTCGAATTCTGGTTTGACTACGTGAATGGTTTTAAAAATTTGGGTATGATTTTGGAGAGGTTGGCTTCATCGTGATGTTGACTTGCGGCTTGGAGATTGTGCATGGAGTTGAAAGAAGGGGTTTGGGATGAAGAAGTTACATGATAAAGGGAGATTTTTGGTGAATTAGGGCTTGGTGGTTTGCTGCATTGGTGTGATTGAATATGGTGGTGATTGGAAGAGAAATAGCAGGAAGAAATTAAAGCAATGGAAATATAAAGCAAGGAAAGAAAATTAAGATTCTTTTTATTTTATTATTGTAAAAAAGAGATTTGAAAAGAAACAAATGAAAAAATAGGAAAGAGAGATTGCAGGAAGTGAGAGAGAGTTGTAATTGGAAAGCAATCAGTAAAAAAATGCAATTTTTTCTTAGAATTGTTGATAGTAGGAAAGAATGAAAGAAAGGAGAAAGAGGAAAAAAAAATGAAAGAAAGGAGAAAGAAGTTTAAAACAGGAAAGAAATAAAAGAAAAGAAATGAAAACAAAAGGCACGTTTCTTCTTCTAATTAGAAGATTGTAATGTCAATGTTTTAATACCCAATCAACCAATTTAGAATTTTTTATATATATATACAAGAAAATAAAAGGAAATAAAAAAAACTAACACGAATTGGAAATTAAATATATAATAAAATTTAATTATTGTCTCCCCGGCAATGACGCCAAAAACTTGATTGGCGCTTTCAATGGAATAGAAAAGTGCAAATTTTGAAATAAATTACTGTAAGCACACAGATTGTGTAGCATGCAGGTCAAACACAGGAAGGAATTTTACATTCATTATTTATGTGATTTCGTGGGCTAGTTAGAAAATATTGGGAGATGAGGTTTGAAATAATGCAATTGAATTTACTATAGATCCGAATCTGATCGGATCAATAATAAATTCAATAACTAAAACAAAAAGAACAAATTACTGGTAAATAAAAACAAACAGAAATAACAACAAGAAATTAAAATTAAAATTGCCGTTGAATCTAATCAAATAGCCAATCGCTAACACGCAATAAAGAAAAATAAACAACAATTTGTGCTCTACCAAAACTAATTGAGTAGAAAACCAGTATTGTTATGAAAGAAAGAATAATAGCTGATATTAAAAAAACTTTTTTAAAGAGAAGAAGAGAATAGAGAATAAGGAACTTAATTTTAGAATGAATACAATAGGTATTTATAGGGAATGCGGTCTCCTATCTTTATGTGAATATAAGGCCTAAAAAAATATGAATTTTTTTCCAAAGAAAAAGGAACATTCCTTTGGTGCTTGATTGAAGATTTGTAATCAAAGCCTTTTCTTTTGATATATGGCACTGTCAGTAGGAAGATAAGCATATGCTTAGTTGGAGATTTATAATCAAAGCCTTCCCTTTCTTTTTGCATGACAATTAAATGTAATTGATAGGATTTGAATACTTCGAGAGGAATATGCCGAATTCCTAAAATATTTATAAAGTGCATATTAAATATATATATATATATGCATAAATATGACTATTTACATAATCACTTAGTTCATATATTCTTCAAAACACATGAGGCGGGATGTGAAGCATTCGTGTTCTTTTCTTCATAAAAATAGTACTTGACAAGGATCGAACTTGGAACACTCCACCAAACTTTCTAGGCCCTTTACCAGTGTGCTATAACATCCTTTGGGATTTAAAATTTGTTGATTCTAAGAAGTAGCACTTTTCCATGTAATTGGTCTTTGATTGAGACAAAAGGGACTTTTATTTAAAATCTGTAAGCACACAAAAATACACAAAGTATCATTTATTTATATACAATAAAGATAAGATATGAGCATAAAAATAAATATTTTTACATGTTAATCACGAAACCATCGTTAATCGAATGACCTGATGAACACCTTGCCATTGAGTGTCAAGGGTTAATGGTAAACCCCGGTTCTAGCAAAAACTCCATACACCATACAACGAAATGTAACTAGGCCCGTCGAGCTACCCTGGGTATTCTATCATACAACCGATCTTTTAGGTGCCCCTATTATACCCCTGCTTTGAGTATGCTAGAACCTACGACAACGATAATTCCTTGGCCTTTAGTGTCTCTAGTCGTCATCACCGGCGACCATCCAATCATCATCCCCGAACTCAAAACACCCTTGAGTCGTCTTCACATTCGTTGCATTACGACGATCAACGAACACATCACAACGCTTCGAACATTCCTTCCTGAATCCACTTCGAAGACACAATCGTCACTGACCCAAAAATATACATTGTTAGGTTGATATTCCTTTCCATAGCATCTTCAGCTTTTCCGCTATGAAAAACAATCCACAGCACTTAACTTCCATTCACAGCGTTTACAAACGCTATAGCTTCTTTAGGTAGTTTTCTCGACCTAACTCACCTAGGTTGCATCAATGACCTATCACATGAAATGACCCGTTGCCTTGACCAACCCAACTCCCTTCGAGTCCAAGACTCAGCAATGATCTAAGTCCCTTCGACCGACCCATAAGTCTCCAACGACCCATTTCCACCTAGCTCCAACGACCTATGGCCTAGGGTGATGCACGATCCAAGCTTCGACCCGAACACCATGCTCAAATGACCCAAGCAGTTCCAACGACCCGATCTGCTTTCTAACGATCTGACTCGTTTCTTGGAGAACAAGACAATGAACCAACCAATGAAAAATGATGCGACTCCAGATCTGACCAAAATAGCTCAATCTTGACCAAGTCTTCACCAAACGACAACATCGATTCAAACAACTCATCCAAATCATCCAATTCGACAATCAACACTTCATAAAATCAACAACAACATCAAAATGGCAATTATTCATCACTTAACCATATAAAATGTTCTAAATCATGATAAATCAATAATTGAACTAAAACGATGGATTAACTTGCATAAACATACGAATGAACATGGAAATTACTGGTTTGAAGTTGCTAGATTAGATCCTATGGCGATTCATATGAAAATATACATACCATATATAGATCTAGATGAAAACGACTTGAAAATAATGAAATTATGATCAAACAACTCATATACTTGATTGAATCCGCATGAGAGATGCATATCTCTCACCAATTCTTCAAAACAACACAAATTCAACGAATCACGAATCCGAACAGCGAAGAGCACTCTTCAAACCTTCCAATTTGTCGAGTCTCTCTTCATTTGGCGTAGAACTAGCATCAAACGATGTAGATGTTCTATTCTCTTATGTAGATCTAGAATTTTAATGGTGGGAAGGTGTATTTGATTAAGCAAGGAGGATCACGAGCTCAACCAAATGAGAGAATGAAGAAAGAAAACTATTCTCCATACCTCTATCCCCCTATTTGTAGCCTCCCTCCAGCCCGCTAATGGGCCTCCTCAAATCAGCTCTTCAATGGCTTATAAAACTTGAACAAAAATTGTAAAACACTAAAACAGCGATTTCTCCCGAACCACTGAACCAAATCTTTAATGTGACCACTCTACGGAATTGGCAACACCATTTCCTTTTCAATGAGACTGATCTTAGCACCTAGTTCGATTCCAGTCAAAAGTTATTCCCATTACAAGATTGAAAGGGAAAAAATGGTCACAAATAAAATTGCTAAAAATTATGGACATGTCTCACATCCCCATAACCAACATATCAAAATATGAGAATGATCAATCGTCAAGGAATTAAATAATAAAAATATTTTACGATCCTTCAATACGTAAAATGTGGGCTATTACATTATCCCCCTTTTAGGAATTTCGCCCCCGAAATCCCAAGCAAGCATAAGCAACCAAAACAATTTCGCATGCTTATCATCCATGAGCAGCCAATTTACCGTCCAAACTAGCATCCATCTGGCCATGCGTCCATAGCCTTATCCTACCATGTAGAATTCTAATAACAATAGCAACAACAATAATAGTACAAGTTACAATGGGGTAAGAGTGACAAGACGCTTGTGGATCATACCGACGAAGAGTTCTGGACAGGTCGCCCTCATACTCTTTTCTGCCCCCACGTACAACCGTCAACATCCTCACTCCATTGTAACTTGACTAACTTAACCGTCTTCCTCCTAAAATGTTTCGTGCCATTTCCCATAACGCGAAGCGGCTTACGAGGTCTCGTAATGATGAACTCGACTTATAGGTGTTCATACTGCTCAGGAGTTACCACCACATTTGAATCATGCACACACTTCCGAAGAAACGACACATGAAAAACATTAGGCACACTCGGCATCTTCTCAGGAAACTCCAACCTATATGTGAGCTTTCTAATTCGCTCGATTAACAGAAATGGTCCAACAAACATTGAAGCTAACTTTCCTTTGCTTCTAAACCGAACAACGTACTTTAATGGCGAAATCTTCATGAAAACCATATCGCCAACGTCGAAGTCCGGATATTTCCGACGCTTACCGGCGTAACTCTTTTGATGATCTTGGGCTGCCTTCATTCATTGTCGAATGATTTCAATACAATATGATATCTCTTTGATCTCTCTGGCCCAAGTATCAACTGATCTCTAGTTTCTAACCAACATACCGAATTACACAGTCTACCATACAACGCCTCGTCTGGTGCCATCCCCATGCTCGACAGGTAGCTGTTGTTATATGCAAACTCGACTAGATGTAGTTGGTCCTCCCATGATCCTCCAAAGTCTAATAAACAAGCTCTTAGAAGATCTTCCAAAACTCGGTTAACCCTCTCGGTTTGATCATTAGTTCGGGGATAATAAGCCATACTCAAACACAACTCGGTTCCCAAAGTCTCTTGCAAACTCTTCCAAAATCCACTTGTGAACAATGGATCTCGACCACTCACTATGCTCTTCAGGATAACATGGAATCGAACTATCCATTTTATATAAAGCTCAACGAACTTCGATGCTGTCCTAATCGATTTGACAGGAATAGACCTTGCACTTTTGGTCAAGCGATCCACGATGATACAGATTCCTTCGTTTCCTGCCCTGGTTCTAGGTAGTCCATCGATAAAATCCATCGGTATCTGCTTCCACTTCCACGTAGGAACTTCCAATGGCTTAAGCAATCCACTCAACTTCTTCTGTTCAGCTTTTACCAACTGACAATTCAAGCACTTGGAAATAAACTTTCCAATACCCTTTTCATCGCTTCACGGTATTAAGATCGCTTCATGTCCTGATACATCTTGTTACCACTGGGATGAATTGTCAACTTCGAGTTACGACATTCCCTCAGAACCTCATCCCTCAATCCGTCAATATCAGGAACAACCATTCGTCTTTGCTTTCGAAGCCAACCTTCTCAATTGACCTTGAATTCTTTGTCCTCTGGTTCCATCTTCTAGATAAACTCGACAAGCTTTGCATCTCGCTTTTGGCTCTCACCAATCCTTTCGATAAGAGTAGGTCTTATCACTAAGCTTGCCAAAATTTCAGGCTCCAACTCACACCGTGGTCTGAAATCAAATCCCGCCAAGTACTCGAGGCTCTTCCATTCCAAAAACATCACTCCCAAACTTGCGTGTCTTCAACTCAATGCATCCGCAACTGCATCACCTTTACCAGGAGTATAAGATATTCCAAAATCATACGATGCTAGAAACTCTAGCCACCGTTGCTGCCGAAGATTCATATCCTTTTGGGAGAAAAAATACCTTAATGACTTGTGATCTATAAACAACTCGAATCGAACTCCCAACATGTATTGTCTCCACATCTTCAGAGCAAATACGATTGCTGCCAACTCCAAATCATGAGTTGGATAATTCCTTTCATGCGTCTTCAGTTGTCGACTCACGTAGGCCACAATCTTATCCTTCTTCATCAGCATTGCTCTAAGTCCATTACCACACGCATCGGTATATACCACCATTTCCCCATTCCCACTTGGAAACGTCAAAACAGGAACACTCATCAGTCTCTCTTTCAGGATTCCGAAAGCTTGCTCATACTTTGCGTCCCATGTGAACACTTGATCTTCTTCGTCAGTCCAATTAATGGAGCAGCTATCTTGGAGAAATCCCTGATAAACCGTCAGTAATAACCAATCAATCCATGGAAACTTCTCACGTCCGTTGCATTCTCAGGTCTATCCCAGTCTTGGATTGCTGCCACCTTAGCGGGGTCAACCGTTATTCATTTCCAGAAACTACATACCCTAAGAACCTCACTTCGCTCTTCCAGATGTGACACTTCGAAAACTTAGCCTTCAGTTGATGTTTTCGCAAAATTTCCAAACAACTTTCAAATTCATCTTATGCTCCTCCTTATCCCGAGAGTAAAGCAGAATACCATCCACGAACACAAGCACGAAGTTGTTCAACTGATCTTTGGAAACCCTATTCATAAGATCCACAAAATACGTTGGCGCGTTAGTCAACTCAAATGGCATTACCAACCATTTGAAGAAATCGGATGGTGTCATAAAAGCAGTCTTTGGACACTATCCTTTGCCACTCTTAACTAATGAAATCCCGTTGCCAAATCCATTTGAGAAAACACTTTGGCATCGTGAAACTGATCGAACAAGTCATCGGTCCTCGGCAACGGATACTTGTTTTTCTTGGCCACCATGTTCAACTCACGATAGTCCACACACAATCGCAACGAGCCATCGACCTTAGTTGCAAACACAACTGGTGCACCCCACTCGGAAACACTTCTCCGGATGAATCCTTTTCCCAAAAGGTTACGTACTTTCACCTCTAACCCTCGTCGTTCCTCAAGCGCCATCCACCTAAGAGGCATAACGATAGGTCTAGCGCCCTCGACCAAATCGATTCTGAACTCAATCTCACGATGTTGCATCAAGCCTTTGACTTCTTCATAGACATCCATAAAATCATTCACGATCAGCGCAGATGACAAGTCTTCCTGTGAAATCACAAGCGAATATAAAAAGCTCACGAAGACACCATCTTCTAGCTTACATCAAATCAAAACCTTTCGCCCTTCTACATCCCCGACTCTCACCTCAAGCTTCTTGCAGTTCACTCTTATCGCATACCCCTTGAGCCAATCCATGCCCAAGATGATCCCAAACAAGCAAAGTTCAAAACAAAGCAATCTCACATAAAGGAGCGACCATGACTCGATAACATAAGACCACGACAAAGCATACAAAGGTTGGATGAACCCCCAACTGGATTAGTCACAACCAAAGGCCTATCACATATCTCGGGTTCCAAAAGTGGCATATAAGCTCATTACAAATGAATGGATGTGATGCTCCAGTATCAAACAACACACGAACTGAAATGCCTTTAACTAAAAGAGCACCTTGAACAACGACACCCTTCTCTTTCTCCTCTGCAGTAGGATCCCTTGAAGAAGATGGCACAACCTCCAAAGCATATGCCTTCACAATCTTCTTCTCTTTCGCTAGCTATGGACAATTCTTCTTGTCATGCCTAGGTTATCCACACTTGAAGCACTTCTTTTCAGCTTTTGGATTCTTACAATCCTTGGAATAATGGCCCTTCTACCAGCATTTGTAGCAAGTCACTTCACCTTTCTGCCTCTTTTGGCCATCCTTTCCTTTTTGTTGTTGTTGCCTCCTTTTCTTAATTTTATTACCACCCTACTACGGTTTTGGGTCTTTCTTGGCTGCAACAACAACAGCTTCTTCTTTTGGAAACAAGCTTTCATGTCTCACAGCTTTTTCCAAACTTTTCTTATATGGATCATTAAGATGTTCCACCAATGGCCTTCCTATATAGATATCCAGATCCATATCAAACTTCACATTCTTTTGATAGGTTGTGTCAATATATGAACGAGCATATCTGGACAATGCCTCAAAATCAAAAGCATAATCAAGCACTGGTTTACCATTCTGTTTCAACTCCACAAATTTCTTGAACAGAACCGACTTCTGAGAAGTAGAGATAAACTTTGTCTCGAACTTGACTTGGAACTATTCACATGTTATCCCATCTTCCGGAGTCTCGAACGTAACAAAGTTCCACCACTCCATGGCTCTGCCCTGAAGCAGCCTCGGTGCAAGCTTCCTCTTCATTGCATTAGCTATACTCAAATCTCAAAAATATGAATACAAGTATCTAACCACCTCTGAACCTCTTCAGTCATTTCTGTCCCTGTAGACTGCTTTCCCCTAGAGATGTGAAGCCTTTACTCAGCTTCGTGAAATCCATAACCCTAGGCACCTACACCCTTACATCTATCGTGGCTGCCACTAAAGCGAGTACCTTTCTCATAAATGCCTCCATCATGGCCTTAAACATGGTTAGGTAATCTGGTGTACCTCCATTTTCCCCTCCAGACACCTGTCCCTCTCTAGTAGCATTTATCGATGTTCATCGACTCATTCTAAATCTGCAATATAAAATGATTAGCCTCTTACGAGAAAACTGCTAATGGAGTTCAAACACTATTATACTATGCACTACTATATAGTATACATCCATCGGAAATCTATAAATACATCTCTCATACATAATTATGTCATTGAATTTTGGTTAAAATCGATAACCTAAGCTCTGATACCAAATGTGATGACCGCCCATAACTCCTGCACAAAACAAGAGGAATAATGCACTGAAAGGTGTGCCAGACAGCTGTGGATGATCATCGAGGTAGGTAAACACAATGCGGAACCTATCGTATAATTTACAACACAAGGATAAAATGTAATGAAACATATACAATAAGAAATAATAGTGAAACATATTTGAGCAGAAGCTTCAACTTTCATAACAACTAGAAAGAATATTCGTACACCCTTAGATTACAACATGAATGTCTGTACACATTTGCTCACTACAACACTCAAAGTCAAACGTCAAACAACGGAAATAACATATACTAGATAATAATATGCCAACCTCCTGCTCGCCACTGCAGAGCAACATCGTCCTCACTAAGATATCGCCTATTACCTGCTACTTAGTCTGCCCATCCAAAACCGGATGAACATCTCGAGGCAATAAGAGGGACACATAAGACCTTGGGTCAGACAATAGTCTTAGTGAGCGATAGAACAACTATCTAACATCAACAACAAAGTATATGAGAATAGGTAGATTAACCAACCAATCTACCAAAACACTAGAGAAGAACTCAACCCCATCTTCCCCACATCGGATTGTGATAGCCTTTACAACAAGCATTTGAAAACAACCATAGATTCAGGCAATCAGACAGCCATTCCTTCTTGACAATCAGAAGTAGCCAGACAATAGCAATAAGAGTAAATGGTTATATCTCACTAAACCATCCTAATCAAGATCGACATCACTCGGGCATAATCTTCGAAGGGCTAAACCAATATCAGACAAGCACCTAAGAGACATCTCCTTCGATTTCA
Organism: Allium sativum; assembly: GCA_030737875.1. Lineage (NCBI taxonomy): Eukaryota > Viridiplantae > Streptophyta > Magnoliopsida > Asparagales > Amaryllidaceae > Allium > Allium sativum. Next base: position 783,823,085 of record CM060916.1, on the reverse strand, counting down.
GACAATCTATTTGAGATGGTACAAGCAAACAACCAACATTCATGACTGACCCTAGCTATCACTACCAATCATGCTTCAAAACCATCGTTAATCGTATGACCAGCTGAACACCTTGCCATCGACTGTCAAGGGTTAATGGTAAACCTCGGTTCTAGGAAAAACTCCATACGCCATACAACGAAACGTAACTAGGCCCATCGAGCTGCCCAGGGTATTCGACCATACAACCGGTCTTTTAGGTGCTTCTATTATAACCCTGCTTTGAGTATGCTAGAACTTACGACAACGATAATTTCGGCCTTCGGTCTTGCTAGCCGTCAACACTAGCGACTATCCAACCATTATCCACGAACTCAAAACACCCTTGAGTCGTCTTCACATTCATTGCATTTAACGATCAACGAACACATCAGAACACTTCGAACATTCCTTCCTGAATCCACTTCGAAGTCACAATCGTTATCGACCCAAAAATATACATCGTTAGGTTGATATTCCTTTCCATAGCATCTTTAGCTTTTCCGCTATGTAAAACAAACCACAACACTTAACCTCTATTCACATCATTTACAAACGTTGTAGCTTATTTAGGTCGTTTTCTCGACCTAACTCACTTAGGTCTCACCCACGACCTATCACATGTAACAACCCATCGCCTTAACCAACCAACTCCCTTCGAATCTAAGCCTCACCAACGACCTAAGTCCCTTCGACCGACCCAAAAGGCTCCAATGACCCATTTCCACCATAGCTGCAACGACCTACGGCCTAGGGTGATGCACGACCCAAGCTTGACCCAAGCAGTCCCAACGGCCCGACCTTCTTTTGAACGATATAACTCATTTCTTGGAGAACAAGACAACGACCCGACCTATGAAAAACGACGCGACTCTAGATCTGACCAAAATAGCCCCAATCTTGACCAAAACTTCACCAAACGACAACATCGATTCAAACAAATCATCCTAATCATCCTATTCGACAACCAACACTTCATAAAATCAACAACAACATCAAAATGACAATTATTCATCACTTAACCATATAAAATGTTCTAAATCATGATAAATCAATAATTGAACTAAAACGATGGATCTGACTTGCATGAACATATGAACAAACATGGAAATTACTGGTTTTAAGTTGCTAGATTAGATCATATTGCGATTCATATGAAAATATACTTGCCATGATATAGAGCCAGGTGAAAACGACTTGAAAATGATGAAATTATGATCAAACAACACATATACTTGATTGAATCCACGAGAGAGATGCATATCACTCACCAATTCTTTAAAGCAACACAAAATCAACGAATCACGAATCTGAACAGCGAAGTGCACTCTTCAAACCTTCCAATTTGATGAAATCTTTCTTCACTTGGCGTAGATCTAGCTTCAAATAATGTAGATATTTGATTCTCTTATGTAGATCTAGAATTTTAATGGTGGAAATGTGTACTTGATTGAGCACGAGCTCAACCAAATGAGAGAATGAAGAAAGTAAACTATTCTCCATGTCTCTAACCCCCCATTTATAGCCTTCCACCAGCCCACTAATGGAACTCCTCAAATCAGCCCATCAATGGCTTATAAAACCTGAACCGAAATTGTGAAACACAAAAACAGTGATTTCTCCCAAAACATTAAACCAAATCTTTAATGTGACCACTCTACGGAATTAGAAGCGCCATTTCCTTTAAAATGAGACCGATCTCAGCTGATTCGATCCCAATCAAAAGTTAGGCCCGTATAATACTAACAAGGGCAAAATGGTCATAAATAAATTTGATAAAAATTATGGATATGTCTCACATCCCCGTAACCAACATATCAAAATATGAGAATGATCCAATCCTCAAGGAATCAAATAAAAATATATTTTACGATCTCCAATACATAAAATGCGAGTTGTTACATTCTCCTCCCTTTACGAGTTTCGCCCCCGAAATCCCAAGCAAACATAAGCAACCAAAACAATTCCACATGCCTATCATCCATTAGCAACCAATTTACCATCCAAACTAGCATCCATCAAGCCATGAATTCATAGCCTTATCCTAGCATGCGGAATTCTAATAACAATAGCAACAATAATAGTATGATTTTCAATGGGGTAAGAATGACACGACACTTGTGAGTCATACCGATGAAGAGTTCTGGATGGGTCGCCTTCATACCCTTTTCTGTCTTCCACATTCAATCGTCATCATCCTCACTCCATTGTACCTTGACTAACTTAACTGTATTCCTCCTAAGTTGTTTCGTGTCATTCCCCACAACACGAAGCGGCTTACAAGGTCTCGTAATTACGGACTGGACTTAAAGGTCTTCGTACTGCTCAGGAGATACCACCACATTTGAATCATGCAAACACTTCCAAAGGAACAACACATGGAAAACATTACGCACACTCGACATCTTCTTGGGTAACTCCAACCTATATGCAAGCTTTCCAATTCGCTCGATTATCGAAAACAGTCAAACAAACCATGGAGCTAACTTTCCTTTACTTTCGAACCAAACAACGTACTTCAATAGCGAAGTCTTCATGAAAACCATGTCTCCAACATCGAATTCCAAATCTTTCTGACTCTTGTCGGCGTAACTCTTCTGAGGATCTTGGGCTACCTTCATTCATTATCGAATGATTTCAGTACAATCCGATGTCTCTCTGATCATCTCTGGCCTAAGTATCAACTTATCTCCAATTTCTAACCAACATGCCAGAGAATTACACGGTCTACTATACAACGTCTCGTATGGTGCCATTCCAATGCTCGACAGGTAGCTGTTATTACATGCAAACTCAACTAGATGTAGATGGTTGTCCCATGATCCTCCGTAATCTAATACACAACTTAGAAGAACTTCCAAAACTCGGTTAACCCTCTCAGTTTGACCATCGGTTTGGAGCTGATAATTCGTACTCAAACACAACTCAGTTCACAAAGTCTCTTGCAAACTCTTCCAAAACCCACTTGTGAACAATGGATCTCGATCACTTACTGTGCTCTTTGGGATACCATCGAATCGAATTATCCATTTTATATAAAGATCAGCCAACTTCAATGTTGTCCCAGTCGATTTGACAGGAATAAACCTTGCACTTTTGGTCAAGCGATCCACGATGACTCAAATTCCTTCATTTCCTACCCTGGTTCTAGGTAGTCCATTGATAAAATCCATCAGTATATGCTTCAACTTCCACGTAGGAACTTCCAATGGCTGAAGCAATCCACTTGGCTTCTTCTGTTCAGCTTTCACCAACTGACAATTCATGCACGTGGAAATAAACTTTCCAATATCCCTTTTCATCGCTTCCCAGTAGTAAGACCGCTTCATGTCCTGATACATCTTATTACTACTAGGATGAATTGTCAACTTCGAGTGAGGACATTCCCTCAGAATCTCAACCCTCAATCTGTCAGTATCAGGAACAACCAATCGTCCTTGCTTTATAAGAGAACCTTCTCGATCGACCTCGATTTCTTTGTCCCTTGGTTCCATTTTCGGGATAAACTTAACAAGCTTTGCATCTCACTTTTGGCTCTCGCCAATCCTTTCGATGATAGTCCACACACAATCTCAACGAGCCATCAGCCTTGTCTGCAAACACAAGTGGTGCACCTCTAACTCTTGTCGTTCCTTAGGCGCCATCCTCTTAAGAGGCATAATGATAGTTCTTGCACCCTCGACCAAATGGATTATGAACTCAATCTCACGATATGGCGGAAAGTTTTTGACTTCTTCAAAGACATCCTCAAACTCATTAGCGATCAGCACAGATGATAAGTATTCCTGTGGAATCACAAGCGAATATAAAAGGCTCATGAAGGCACAGCCTTCGGGCTTACATCGAATCAAAAACTTTTGTCCTTCCACATCCTCGACTCTCACATTAAGCTTCTCGCAATTCACTCTTGTCGCATACCTCTTGAGCCAATCCATGCCCAAGATGTTGCCAAACCTAGCGAAGTTCAAAACAAAGTAGTCACACACAAAGGAGCAACCATGAGTCGATAACACAATACCATGACAAAGCATATAAAGGTTGTACTAACCCCCAACTGGATTAGTCACAACCAAAGCTCTATCACAAATATCGGGTTCCAAACCCAAGCAGCACACAAGCTCATTACAAATGAATGAATGCGATGCTCCAGAATCAAACAACACACGAACTGAAACACCTTTAACTAAAAAACACCTTTAACAACGAAATACTTCTCTTTCTCCTCTGCGGTAGGAGCCCTTGAAGAAGATGGCATAACCTCCAAAGCATATGCCTTCACAATCTTCTTCTCTTTCGCTAGCTCCGGACAATCCTTCTTGTCTTTCTCAGGTTTTCCGCACTTGAAGCACTTCTTTTCAGCTTTAGGATTCTTACAATCCTTGGAATAATGGACCTTCTGCCAGCAGTTATAGCAAGTCACTTTACCTTTCTGCATCTTCTAGCCTTCCTTTCCTTTTTGTTGTTATTGCCTCTTCTTCTTATTGTTATTCCCATCGTGCTATGGTTTTGGGGCTTCCTTGGCTGCAACAACAATAACTTCTTATTTGGGGAAAAAGTCTTCATGTCTCACAGCTTTTTCCAAAATTTTCTCATATGGATTATGAAGATGTTCCACCAATGACCTTCCTATATAGGTATCCATACCCATAACAAATTTCTCGTGCTTTTGATAGGGTGTGTCAATATATGAACGAGCATATCTGGACAGGGCCTCAAAATCAAAAACATATTCAAACATTGGTCTACCATTCTGTTTCAACTCCACAAATTTCTCGAACAGAACTGACTTTTGAGCAATAAAGATAAATTTTTTCTCAAACTTGATTTGGAACTAATCCCATGTTATCTCATCTTCCAGAGTCTCGATCGTAACAGAGTTCCACCACTTCATGGCTCTGCCCTGAAACTGCCTCAATGCAAGCTTCCTCTTTATTGCATCATCTATACCCAAATCTCCAAAAATACGAATACAAGTAAACACAATGTGGTACCTATCATATAACTCACAACGCAAGCATAAAATATAATAGAACATATACAACAGGCAATAATAGTGAAGCATATTTGAGCAAAAACTTAAACTTTCATTATAACTAGAAAGAATATCCGTACACCCTTGGAATACAACATAAATGTCTATACACATTTGCCTCACTACAACACTCAGAGTCCAACATCAAACAACGGAAATAACAAATACTAGATAGTAGAGAATAATACGCCAGCCTCCTACTCGCCACTGCACAACAACATCGTCCTCACCAAGATATCCCACGTTACCTGCAACACGGTCTGCCCATCCAAAACCGGATGAACAACCCAAGGTAATAAGACGGAAACATAAAACCTTGGGGTTAAACAACAGTTTTAGTGAGCGAACAAACAGTTATCTTACATCATTAACAAAGTATATGAGAATAGGTAGATTAACCAACCAATCTACCAAAACTCAACCTCATCTTCCGCACATCGGACAGTGGTAGCCCTTACAACAAGCATATGAAAACAACCATACATTTAGGCAATCAGACAACCATTCATTCATGACAGTCGGAAGTAGCCAGACAATAGCAATCAGAGAAACTAGTTATATCTCACGTAAACCATCGTAATCGAGATCGACATCACTCGAGCACAAGCCCCGAAGGCCTAAACCAACATCATACAAGCACCCAAGAGACATCTCCTATGAAGTCAAGCAATCTACATGAGACGGTATAAGCAAACAACCAACATTCATGATTGACTGTGGCTATCACTGCCAATCCTGCTTTGAAATCATTGTTAATCGTATGAACGACTGAACACCTTGCCATCGACTGTCAAGGGTTAATGGTAAATCCCGGTTCTAGCAAAAACTCCATACGCCATACAACGAAACGTAACTAGGCTTGTCGAGATGCCCAGTGTATTCGACCATACAACCGGTCTTTTAGGTGCCCCTATTATACCCCTGCTTTGAGTGTGCTAGAACCTACGATAACGATTGTTGACCAAAATTTGGTACTAACACCCAAATGCAATGCGAAGTCCTCACAATCACAAATCATAGATAAAGAATGCATAAAATAACAAGGGACACACGGTATTTTTATAGTGGTTCTGATCAAACCAAGCTCACATCCATTTATAGTTTCTTAAATCCTAAGAGATTACAAGTACAATGTCGTCTTACAATCCGCAAGATTCATTTACATACAATATCCTTGTATTTTAATGAAGAAGCGGAGAAAAGAGAGTGGTTTTATACACGAAATCCTCGTGTTAGATTGATGTAGATGAAGCACAATGTCCTTATGTTGTTTGCAATGGAGGCCGAGAGTTAGAATAGCCAAAGATCCCATAAAATTCTTTAATTGGTGTACTTATAGCCATTTTCGTGTAGCAGGTTGAATGCCATGTGGCACGCATTCCAAGTATCCCAAAATGAAGAGGCAGTAGTGGAGAAATCCTCTCTGGATTGTGCTTTTCCAAGTGAGTTTGATCCAGGTTAATAGGAGGGAAATATGCCTTAAGAACAGGTCAAAGATGTTGTGCAGAATTCGTCATAGGCGGGTCGGGTCCTCTCCCCTCCGACCCGATCCGGTGCCCTCAACCGAAGACTTCATGCTCTTCTAAGAAGCTGGTGTAAGGCGAGTCGGGTCCTTCCTCTCCACCCGATCTGATCTAGTATTGCTTTTACCCGGAGCCAAGCCGCTTCGCCTCAAGCCAACGGGTCGGGACCTAGCCCATATGACTCGGTCTTCTGATTCGACCCGAGAGGGCGATCCGATTCCATGAATTGCCTTAATTTCGACACTTCCTCTACACCATATATGCTAATTAGACTGTGTTTTTAGCCGTATCTAAAGCTCTTGGGCACGGTAAATAGCCGTATCAAATAGTGGCGTGTAACAACCTGTATTTTTAAATAACATGTTATAACATAAACCAAGGCAGAATTAAATGATAATATCTGAATCAAGGGAAACGGGCTGTGCCATTGCGTTCGTCTTGGAAAAATACGCGAAATAGAGTCCGAGTTTTCGAAAATCGGAGTCCGTATGACCAAGTTATGGCCCGTCAAAGTTTTCAGAAAATTTCAAGTTCGAAAAAAGTTCAAATTTGAATTCAGAATTCAAATTCAGCCAAGCAGAAGAGGCGGGAAAAATTCCCGCCACCCCCAAGTTGACTGGGGAGTCGACTTGGGAGTCGACACACCCCAGGTGGTGTCGACTGCCGAGTCGACACCCCTGTCGACTTGGGTGGTCGGCCAGTTTGGCCTGGGTGCACCTGACTTGTTCCTTAAGACATGCTTTAGGGCTGGTGACGGATTTTAATGGCTCAGATCTGAACTAGGGTTAATCCTATGGCCTAAACTAACCTAATCTTCTATAAAAAGACCCTAAGACCTAGCCTAAACCCTCATTAATCATTCCTACAACTAAACTATGCCAAAATGTTTCTTGATCATGGCCTCCATCTTCATAACATGGCCTCCATCCTCTTCATGAAAATTTGAGTGTCCTAAGCTAGTAAAAGAGCCACCTTTCTTCATCAAAACAAGGATCTTTCTTCATACAAATCAAAGGAGCTTATTGTTTCTCAAAACAACTTGGAGCTTATATGCGATTGTGTTTTTTTTAGAGTTGCTAGTGGCTTCGTCTCAATCTTATTTTATTTCATAGGTCTTCATAGCATTGTAAGCCATATTCTACTCTTGGATTCTAACTATGAAGTTAAATATGACATGTTGCAAGTTTGAGTTTGGGCCTAAGTATGATTTGTGCTTTGATTCTATCATGTTATGCATAGATGTATTCTATGCATGTTTGTAAAGCTATCACCCTGACTTTGTGTATAGAAAGCTATGAGCTTTGATTTGAAATGTTGCATAAAGCAACATAGAAACTCTCATGACCCTTATGTTATCTTGCATATGATGTTATATGCGAATCACTAGCTATCATCCTATGTCATTTATGGCCATGTTTCACCTATTATGCTAAAGTTAATATCATGCATGTTTTGAGGCTTATAATGTAATATGCAAGTTTATGAACACATTTGCCTCATATGCCACCATGTTTAACTTGTGGCCAAACCTTAACCCCTCATGTTCCTTAATATGCTTGTGGCCAAATCACCCTTATGCTATTATGCATGCTTGTGGCCAAATCACCCATATGCTATTATGCTTGCTTGTGGCCAAATCACCCTTATGCTATTATGCATGCTTGTGGCCGAATCACCCTTATGCTATTATGCATGCTTGTGGCCAAATCACCCTCATGCAAATCACCCTTATGTTATTATGCATGCTTGTGGCCAAATCACCCTTATGCTATTATGCATGCTTGTGGCCAAATCACCCTTATGCTATTGTGCATGCTTGTGGCCAAATCACCCTTATGCTATTTGATATGTTTGAGGTCAAGTCACCTTTTATGCTATCATACATGTTGAGGCCATATGCTAGTATGTTGAACCCCTTTTGGCCTCAAATATCACCATGTTTAACTTGTGATAGACTTTACCATCTTATGCCCCCTTGTCATATTGTTATGTTCTCTCTTTGATCTACTTGCGTTGATGCGAATTTACGTGCAATGGGAATACGTTATGGGTTGTTGGGCAAACTTAAATAACATGAAAACATGACTTGAAAATATGACATGAAAGTTTGACATGTGTTTATGCTTGAAAACATGAACGTGGACATGACATGTAGAAAACATGGAAGTGGCCAACTCGAGGTTGGGTTGAGTTTGTAGCATAAATCTACCCGGAACTGACCGGCTTAACTAGTGGCTACAGACAATAGGACCCAATGTGAGTAGTTGGTCACATCGCATTTAAAACCCGAGGTTAGACTAGGTTGTGGTGTAAAGCTACCCGGACCCGCCCGGCTTAACTAGTAACCACAATAAAGTCTAATGTGAGAGGTTGGAGTGCATTAAGTTAATTAATGCAACATGATAGGGTTAAGTCATAGACCGCTTGAATACTTAACCAATTAAACACGATGGGTTGGTAGGGTTAAGTCATGAACTACTTGAATACTTAACCAATTAAACACGACGTATTGATAAGGTTATGTCATGAACTGCTTGAATACACTTGACCGACTCAATACATGGTTAGGATAGGGTTAACCACACTTAACCCACTTGAAATCCTAGTTACGAGGTCCTTTTCAGCCGTAACCCACTTGGGAGTATCTGGATACCCTGGACTAGGCTAGGGCGGGGCACGATTACTGGACTGATTGTAAGAGACCAAAAGAGATGGCTGAATGGTGCGCCGGTTGTTCAGGCGGACCATGGTCGTGCACATTAAGTCCAGAGTTGAACATGGGCACCAGTAGGTTTAGACTGTGCATGCTTGAATTGTGTCTGTGGTTTACACCTTAGGGCTGGATACACCCTGGGGTGGACCTTGCACAGTTAACTACATTCCATGATTAAGCCGTATGACACCGATACACGACGAGTTAGGCTTATAGGGAGTTGATCGACTAGACCGAGTAGTTAGACCTTGATTTAGGTCACCTCATGATGTTGGGCCAGCTTTGGGCTAAGGGATCATTTCTTGTTTATACTTGACATGGATTAGAATACTAGTACACCTGGTGCAACTTAACCTTGTATATGCGATGTCACACTTGATCTATCTTGTTAACTTTTCACCATGCCAGTTATCACCCAATGTTTCATCTCTGTTTTACATGTCTAGTTAACTTTATTAGTTTTTATACTAATAGTAGGTAGGACTTACCAGTCTTTTTGACTGACCCATTTTCTTTCGCCTCTTTTCTTCCGTTCCCCCCCCCCCCCCCGCCTGGTTCTCAGGGTGGGAACACTAGCACCTAGCTGGATCTTTAGCTTGCTTACTGGATAGCTCATGTACGGTTTGGACTTGAACTCGCTATGGCTTACCACATCTACTTTAGGGATAGTTTACTTTATGTTATTTCCAGTTTTCAGTTTATGTTTTCTACACTCGTAGTAGTTGGAAAATAATGACTCAGTACTTTGATGTAATTTGACTATGGTTTTGAAATAGTAATTTTATCCGCTGCTTTACTTACTCTTTTTTACTTATATGTTCTGTCTTGTGATATCATCATGCATGTTTACCTTGTCCAACGCCCCTCCAAAGCCACTGCACTTGCAAGAGTGACCCTGGCGGAGGTGGGGTGTTACATTTGGTATCAGAGCATAAGGTTTACGAGATTGGACAAAAGGTTTTTAAAACTAACCTTTTGAAAAACTATTTTCAAAACCAATTAAGTATTTTCCAAGAAAAGTCTGGTTTATTTTAAAAGGCTATTCCCCAAAAGCCATTAGCACTATCCTTTGTTTCCTCGTTCTCAATCTATCTTTTTCTTCGTTTCAGTATGGCCGATAATTTTGCCATTCTGGAGGGCATACCAGTACCTATTTGGTTTAGAAGGTACATGGAGGCAAGAGCGAATGAAGCCGGCCCCGCGGACATTCCTCCTCCTTCCCCCGTGGCTAACATTCCTCCCACTCCCGTAGCTGAGGTTCCTCCTCCTCCTCCTCCGCATCCACAAGCGGATTTCGCGAAGATTTGCAAGGACTTTAAGGCGATGGGTGGCAAGAATTTTATTGGGATGGAGACTTTTGTTGAGGCAAGAAACTGGTTAAAGGAAACTGAAGAGCTCTTTGCTATCTTTGATATAGAAGACCGTAGGAAAGTTCTGTTAGCGGTATGGTTATTGAAAGAGGAAGCTGCATATTGGTGGATAGTCACCACCACTACTAGGCCAATTCAGACTTGGGATGACTTTAGGAGAAGGTTTGGACTGAGGTTTCTACCATCGACAGAAGAGAAACTTCAGATGGAGAGGTTCCTATCTCTAAAGCAAGGGGACATGACAGTTAGGGAATAGTGGATACGTTTAATCAACTTGCTCGGTTCGGTCTAGACTTGATTAACACAGCTCAGAAAAAGGCCCTATGCTTTGCTCTAGGATTGAATGAGCCATTGCGCGGTTTGGCCATGTCTCATATACCCATGGGGGCGACTTTCGAGAGTTTGGTGAATATGGCCCTCCTTCAAGAGGAAGATAAGGGTGGCAAGAAGGAGGTCAAGGCAAATGAGTCTCAAGGCGAGAAGGTAGATTCCGGAAAAGGAGGCAAGAACAACAACAGCAAGGACAACAAGTCAAGAGAAAGGAGGAAGTGCAACTTCTGTGGGATTACTGGGCACATAGCCAAAGACTGTAGGAAGAAGAAAAGGAAGTTGGGAGAATGCTTTCATTGTGGAGAGTTTGGACACTATAGTAAGGATTGCCCAAAAAAGCGAGGACAAGGGAAAAGGCAAATTCAGCAAGCAGGACCCTCTTGAGGGCAGTTGTAGGCTCCCCTCGCTCTTCTAGCTTTTGATTCGAGGCAGCGTTTCTATAGAAAGTCATGTTTACATTTCGGATTTCCCTGTTCGTACCTTATTTGATTCTGGTGCATCGCATAGTTTTATTTCTGATCTTGTTGAAAGTTTGCACCTAAGTACTAGTTTAGTTGAAAATCCCGTTAGTATTTCAAATCCGATTGGGGGTTCCGCCCATCTATCTGCGACTTGTATGGATTTGAAAATCTCTATCTTGAGCGTAGAATTCATGTGTAATGCTTATGTTCTCGGGTTTATGGGACACGGGTTGATTGTGGGCGTGGATTGGTTGTCCGGTTATGGAGCCATTCTTGACTTCGAACATAGGGTTGCGAGGCTCATGACTCGCCTCGGTAATACCCTCGAAATCTCGTGTGACCTTTAGGGTTCCGTCATGATTAGTTATCTAGAATCCCTTGGCAATTTTATTGGAAATTTGTAATCCAATTGAGTAGTGTTTGCCACTAAGGCGGATGGTCCATTTCGCTTAAGCATGGGTTATAGAAATCACCCTAGTAAGAACATTTGGCAACGTGGGGTGGCATTTGTTTTCAAGAGATAGTTCTTCTGCGTGAAATACCGTATGGTATGTAAACAAGATCCAGGATTCACTAAAGAATTTTGGAAAGCTTGCATGAAACCATGAGCACGCAGTTATGTTTAAGCCAAGTATTTTAGGAGAAGAATAAGTGGAAGTGGAACGAGAGGCAATGGTGAAACGAGTTCCAACTCATATTTTGAAACTACGGAATTGGGAAGTCAAAAGACGGTCAAGGCACGATGGGATTAAGCACAAGAAAATGCGGCTTAGAAGATTGAAGACTAGATACGTGCATTATATCTCTTTCTAAGAGTATATCCTTGATCCCTATTATTCTGTAGAGCTTACTCGCATGCTATCTTTTAAGTATATCCTCTCGGTCCTATTCTCAATCTTAGTTCTGTTGCAAACCCCATAAGGAGTATGACTCGCCTGTTTGTGATTTATAGTTGGGGTGAAGATGTCCATTAAGATGACCAAACTATTTGGGCTTTATGGGATATGGGTCATAGTTGATAGACTTACGAAGAGCACCCATTTCATTCCAGTAAAGAACAAGAGGACTGTATCAGGCCTAGCATCTGTTTATCTTTGAGAGATAGTGTGATTGCATGGAGTTCCTTCTAGCATAGTTAGCGATCGTGACCCAATCTTCACTAGCTAGTTCTGGAATAGTTTGCAAGAAGCGATGGGTACGCGATTGAATCTAAGTACAGCCTATCACCCCCAGACGGATGGCCAAACCGAAAGGGTGAATAGAGTGCTAGAAGATCTTTTGAGACTTTATGTTCTTGACTTTGGTGGTACTTGGGAAGACCACCTTCCTCTTGTAGAGTTTGCTTATAATAACAGCTACCAAGCAAGCATAGGAATGACACCATTCGAAGCTTTGTATGGGAGGCCGTGCAAGCCACCAACATGTTGGTGGGAGATGACGGATAAGCTTATAATTGGGCCCGACATGATAAGGGACACATCTGAGAGGGTTGAATGATTCGAAGACGGATGAAAACAGCCCAAGACAGACAGAAATCCTATGCAGACAAGCGAAGGACAGACTTAGAATTTAAAGTTGGAGATATGGTCTTTGTGAAGATTTCTCCTTTGCGAAATGTGGTTCATTTTGGAGCAGTTGGGAAGCTGACACCAAGTTTCGTAGGACCCTTCCCTATTATAGAAAGAGTTGGGAAGATGACTTATAAGGTGGAGTTGCCCGAGAAGCTGGCCGGAGTTCACAATGTTTTTCATGTCTCGCATCTCCGAAAGTGCCTACATGAGTCAGCCAAGGTAGTTGAACCAAGTATTCTTGAAGACACGGAGGTATAGAAAGAGGCGACCTTGAGGCGAGCTCTGATTCGTATCTTGGGAACGGAGATCAAGAAGCTGAGGAATCGAGAAGTCAAGTTAGTAAAGGTTCAGTGGAGTGAAGCCGAAAGGGACGCAACTTGGGAAACCGAGGAGAAGATGCGCGCGCTTTACCCATTTCTTTTTGAGGGTACATTTTCGATCTCTTTTTCCTAGCCAGCATATCTTTCTTTCACTATCCATGTTTATCTTGTTATCTCGTTAACCTTGTCATGAGAACCTTAGGTAAAAACCCTTTGGATGAAACATGTATTTGAAACATGTTATGCTTAATGTTTGCAAGTGGTTGCAAGTGTTTGCAAGTGGATACTCGTGGATGCATGATACACATTAGGCACTAAGATCGGCTCACACACTTTCATATTGCATATGCATGAGTGCTTATACTTATTCATGGATGAAACTTGTTATGCTATCACGTGGATGCTGCATATGGACGAATATTATGTGCACTCATATAGAGATTATAAATTATGTTAGGAATTTGCATACATATGGACGCATTTCACTAACATACTTTGCATTAAGGAGGTTTACTTAATCAGTAACCGCCTGATTTTTGCATTAGATAAGTACATATACACACACCTCTGCATATGATCATACAGCATTTAGAATCTTTTAAGGACAATGTTTACTTGTGGATGATGTTTTGAGTAGATGGATGATGGATGGTAGGATATGTTCTTCCTAACTTGAAGATTTCGGGGACGAAATCCTTTAAGGCGGGGAGAATGTAACAACCCGTATTTTTAAATAACATGTTATAACATAAACCAAGGCAGAATTAAATGATAAAATCTGAATCAAAGGAAACCGGCTGTGCCATTGCGTTCGCTTCGGAAAAATACGCGAAATAGAGTCCGAGTTTTCGAAAATCGGAGTCCGTATGACCAAGTTATGGCCCGTCAAAGTTTTCAGAAAATTTCAAGTTCGAAAACAGTTCAAATTTGAATTCAGAATTCAAATTCAGCCAAGCAGAAGAGGCGGGAAAAATTCCCGCCACCCCCAAGTCGACTGGGGAGTCGACACACCCCAGGTGGTGTCGACTGCCCAGTCGACACCCCTGTCGACTTGGGTGGTCGGCCAGTTTGGCCTGGGTGCACCTGACTTGTTCCTCAAGACGTGCTTTAGGGCTGGTGACGGATTTTAATGGCTCAGATCTGAACTAGGGTTAATCCTATGGCCTAAACTAACCTAATCTTCTATAAAAAGACCCTAAGACCTAGCCTAAACCCTCATTAATCATTCCTACAACTAAACTATGCCAAAATGTTTCTTGATCATGGCCTCCATCTTCATAACATGGCCTCCATCCTCTTCATGAAAATTTGAGTGTCCTAAGCTAGTAAAAGAGCCACATTTCTTCATCAAAACAAGGATCTTTCTTCATACAAATCAAAGGAGCTTATTGTTTCTCAAAACAACTTGGAGCTTCTATGCGATTGGGTTTTTTTTAGAGTTGCTAGTGGCTTCGTCTCAATCTTATTTTATTTCATAGGTCTTCATAGCATTGTAAGCCCTATTCTACTCTTGGATTCTAACTATGAAGTTAAATATGACATGTTGCAAGTTTGAGTTTGGGCCTAAGTATGATTTGTGCTTTGATTCTATCATGTTATGCATAGATTTATTCTATGCATGTTTGTAAAGCTATCACCCTGACTTTTTGTATAGAAAGCTATGAGCTTTGATTTGAAATGTTGCATAAAGCAACATAGAAACTCTCATGACCCTTATGTTATCTTGCATATGATGTTATATGCGAATCACTAGCTATCATCCTATGTCATTTATGGCCATGTTTCACCTATTATGCTAAAGTTGATATCATGCATGGTTTGAGGCTTATAATGTAATATGCAAGTTTATGAACACATTTGCCTCATATGCCACCATGTTTAACTTGTGGCCAAACCTTAACCCCTCATGTTCCTTAATATGCTTGTGGCCAAATCACCCTTATGCTATTATGCATGCTTGTGGCCAAATCACCCTTATGCTATTATGCATGCTTGTGGCCAAATCACCCTTATGCTATTATGCATGCTTGTGGCCAAATCACCCTTATGCTATTATGCATGCTTGCGGCCGAATCACCCTTATGCTATTATGCATGCTTGTGGCCAAATCACCCTTATGCTATTATGCATGCTTGTGGCTGAATCACCCTTATGCTATTATGCATGCTTGTGGCCAAATCACCCTTATGCTATTGTGCATGCTTGTGGCCAAATCACCCTTATGCTATTATGCATGCTAGTGGCCAAATCACCCTTATGCTATTTGATATGTTTGAGGTCAAGTCAACTTTTATGCTATCATACATGTTGAGGCCATATGCTAGTATTTTGAACCCCTTTTGGTCTCAAATATCACCATGTTTAACTTGTGATAGACTTTGCCATCTTATGCCCACCTTGTCATATTGTTATGTTCCCTCTTTGATCTGCTTGCGTTGATGCGAATTTACGTGCGATGGGAATACGTTATGGGTAGTTGGGCAAACTTAAATAACATGAAAACATGACTTGAAAATATGACATGAAAGTTTGACATGTGTTTATGCTTGAAAACATGAACGTGGACATGACATGTAGAAAACATGGAAGTGGCCAACTCGAGGTTGGGTTGAGTTTGCAGCATAAATCTACCCGGAACCGACCGGCTTAACTAGTGGCTACAGACAATAGGACCCAATGTGAGTAGTTGGTCGCATCGCACTTAAAACCCGAGGTTAGACTAGGTTGTGGTGTAAAGCTACCCGGACCCGCCCGGCTTAATTAGTAACCAAAACAAAGTCTAATGTGAGAGGTTGGAGTGCATTAAGTTAATTAATGCCACATGATAGGGTTAAGTCATGGACCGCTTGAATACTTAACCAATTAAACACGATGGGTTGGTAGGGTTAAGTCATGAACTACTTGAATACTTAACCAATTAAACACGATGTATTGATAGGGTTAAGTCATGAACTGCTTGAATACACTTGACCGACTCAATACATGGTTATGATAGGGTTAACCACACTTAACCCGCTTGAAATCCTAGTTACGAGGTCCTTTTCAGCCGTAACCCACTTGGGAGTATCTGGATACCCTGGGCTAGGCTAGGGTGGGGCGATTACTGGACTGATTGTAAGAGACCAAAAGAGACGGCTGAATGGTGCACCGGTTGTTCAGACGGACCATGGTCGTGCACATTAAGTCCGGAGTTGAACATGGGCACCAGTAGGTTTAGACTGTGCGTGCTTGAATTGTGTCTGTGGTTTACACCTTAGGGCTGGATACACCATGGGGTGGACCTTGCACAGTTAACTACATTCCATGATTAAGTCGTATGACACCGATACACGACGAGTTAGGCTTATAGGGAGCCGATCGACTAGACCGAGTAGTTAGACCTTGATTTAGGTCACCTCATAATGTTGGGCCAGCTTTGGGCTAAGGGATCATTTCTTGTTTATACTTGACATGGATTAGAATACTAGTACACCTGGTGCAACTTAACCTTGTATATGCGATGCCACACTTGATCTATCTTGTTAACTTTTCACCATGCCAGTTATCACCCTATGTTTCATCTCTGTTTTACATGTCTAGTTAACTTTATTAGTTTTTATACTAATAATAGGTAGGACTTACCAGTCTTTTTGACTGACCCGTTTTCTTTCGCCTCTTTTCTTCCGTCCCCCCCCCCCCCCCCCAGGTTCTCAGGGTGGGAACACTAGCACCTAGCTGGATCTTTAGCTTGCTTACTGGATAGCTCATGTACGGTTTGAACTTGAGCTCGCTATGGCTTACCACATCTACTTTGGCGATAGTTTACTTTATGTTATTTCCAGTTTCCAGTTTATGTTTTCTAGACTCGTAGTAGTTGGAAAATAATGACTTAGTACTTTGATGTAATTTGACTATGGTTTTGAAATAGTAATTTTATCCGCTGCTTTACTTACTCTATTTTACTTATATGTTCTGTCTTGTGATATCATCATGCATGTTTACCTTGTCCAACGCCCCTCCAAAGCCAGTGCACTTGCAAGAGTGACCCTGGCGGAGGTGGGGTGTTACATGGCGTGTTAAATTATTAGATATGGCTACTAACCGCATCACATTATTTTAAAATACGGCTATTAGTCATATCTAAAGTTTTATCAGACACGGTCTTTGACCGTGTCTAATTATTTGTGTGTTTGCATATATATACACACACACACATGTATATATGCATATATATATATACACACATGTATATATATATATATATCATATATATGTATATATATAAAACCAGAATGTGTAGCACATATCTTTCATATCCCAGAGCATACATACCACAAAGTATACATAGGAATAACACAATTTATACATATATATACTCAAAGCATTACAAGGTTTGTCATAACATGATGTACATGCAAACATAAACATTAAAAGGAAATTGTATTAGATTTTCATCACATTAAAAAGTAACAAAAATGAGGTAAAAAGATAACAGCTTGGTAAACAGTCCAGTCGAGTCCGGATTGTCGAGACCGGGAAGTCCAATCCAGTCGAGGTCGTGATATATAGCCTACAGCCTAAGTTCTAGCAAAGCACCATAATCTCCAACAGGACTGCCTATAAAATACAAGAAACAAGTTACAAAACTTCACAGCTGGACAATAAATTGACATTGTAACATTTGGTGACTTAGATGCAAACATGAATACAACAATGGTTCTAACAGTGAAAGTTTCAGTTATTAAACCCATCCATGGTGACTGAGATGCAAACATTTGGTGACTGAGATGCAAACATGAATATAACAATGGTTCAAACATGAATACAACATGAACACAACAATAGTACAAACATGAATACAACAATGGTTCTAACATGAATACAACAAGGATTAGCGCCACTGAATGTTAATTCTGGTAGAAAAAGTGATAATAACAATGGTTCTAACAGTGACGGATTAGATGATAATTTCAATATTTTGGATTTGTGTAATTTCACTGGAAACAATTAATAGTGAAGGGCATATCTGATGATCAGTGTGTTTGTGTAATTTAACGGTACGTAATCGATCAGTGTGTTTATGTACAAATACTTCACTGGGAACCAATAACAACCTAGTCGAATCAACTAGTCGATTAGTCGACTAATTTGTACCCATGCGGCCTAAATTCATACAACAACCTAGTTGATAGTCATTAAAAATGCAAACCCAAAAGAAGAATCACTTGAAGTGTAGTCCATATGCAACACCGGTAGTTCGTACCCTAGCATACAGAACATTCTCCTATACGCACAAAAAGGAACAAATAAATGAAAAGAATATTCAAGATGCACGTGCACACAAGTACATGTCCATTCAATTCTTATGTAAGATATTGAATATATCTGCTCCAATGTCTAAAGATATTGAATCATCATCGTCGGATGACACACATACTCGACTTTCTGATTAAGAAATTACTGGGTGATCCACTAGGTGGCTGCATTTTAGCTCACGCATAAGGTTGGTAATCCATGCTAATTAGCTTTATTCAAATGTCGAATGCAGCTTCACTTAACCTTTGGAAAAAGCTGCTTTCACTTGCAACTTTCAATTTCTTTGAAGCAGACTGTGTAGTGCAAGATAACTTACACTATAGTCTCTGCTACAAAGTAGGGGAAAGCTGCTAGTGAAAGCAGCTTTTTACTAAGGTTAAGTGCAGCAGCATCCGACATTTGGATAAAACTAATAAGCATGGATACCCGACCTTACGCGTGAGCTAAAATGCATCCACCTGGTGGATCGCCCATTAACTTATTAACTAGAATGTCGAGTAATCATCCATCTTCCCAGGTTTCAGCAAACTTGTTATTATATTTTCAGTAAACTTCTTATTTCTCAAAATACAGTAAACTTGTTACAAGACAACCCAAATTAAATTTCAAACATAAGGCAAACAAACTGTCAAATGACGATGAAATCATGGTTAAATATTGGACTATAGAATTATCCATTTGCTCAGTTTAAGAAATGGATAACTTTTAGTTGCTAAATAGTTAAACTATAAATCAGTGACAACTTGTACATGGATGTGGTTACTACATTTTAGTTGCAATCGGCTTGACTAACTCATTGATTTTTCTTTGTTTCATACTTTCATGGATATATACTGCAATCTAAAATTATACCGCAATCCAATTTGATTTCTCTGATTCTAGGGTATAACGACCAGCTAACACACTAGTATATAACAATTCAATTGAAATTGCTAACACATTAACACAAAGTAGCAATCGGCTTACACATAAAGACTTCAACTTGTTCCTTAATCTCTATAATCAGGCATGCACAACACGATTCAATTGAAACAGCCAACAAACTAACACAAAGTAAGGGTCAGCTAATACACAAAGACTTCAACTTGTTCCCTAATCCCCACTATCAGGCATGCAAAACACAATTCAATTGAAACACATACCTACAATCAATGGAGGGCAAGGGATTAAGGGTTGTTGCGTCGAAGGAGAGGGTTGTTCGTCTCTGTCGGTAGGGGAAATTCTAGAGAAAGGTGGAGGCACGATTTGGTGACCGAAAACCCTAATTTGTGTTTTCGGTCACCATTAATGTGAAACAGAGGGAAAAGGAAGCAGCCAAAATTTTAATCCGGAGTGCCTAATGGGGTGCACAATATGATACGCATTCGATTTGGCCAAAAGCCATATCAAATTAACTGATCCAGAGCTTCGTTGATGGACGGTCAGATTTAGGGTGATTGGGGTGGTGCGGATCACAAAATGTAGTTTGGTACGGATCTGAGCAGTATCAAATATGATACGGCTATAAACCGTATTTTACGTTCGCATCCTAGTGTGCCAAATTCGCTGTTATGGTGTAGTGTTCATCTAAGTGTTTGCCAATCGATGCCCGCTTATACTCAAATTCTGAGTCTGCGCAAGTTTACGGAAACGAGCGTAACTTTCAAACCGTAAGGCCAATTGGGCCAAACAAAAGTTGTACCTAAAGCTAATTTAGAGATCTACAGGGGTTATCGAAGCACCATAACTGATGTTTTTGAGCCAAATCACTTAATGTCTTCTGACGATGTTCTCAATGCTTGAGAGTTCTTCTAACCATAAATTCCACATGTGAAGCCTTTTTCAAAAAACGTGTCAACAACGAAAATTCCTCGGCCTTTAGTATCTCTAGTCATCATCTCCACGGACCATCCAACCATTATCCACGAGCTAAAAACACCCTTGAGCCGTCTTCACATTCGTTGCATTATGACGATCAACGAACACATCACAACATTTCAAACGTTCCTTTCTAAATCCACTTCAAAGTCATAATCGTCATCGACTCAAAAACATACATTGTTAGGTCGATATTCCTTTCCATAGCATCTCTATCTTGTCCGCTATGAAAAATAAACCACAACACTTAACCTCCATTCACAGTGTTTACAAATGTTGTAGCTTCTTTAGGTCGTTTTCTCGACTAAACTCACCTAGGTCATACCCACGACCTATCACATGCAACGACCCATCGCCTTGACTAACCCCACTCCCTTTGAATCCGAGCCTCACCAATGACCAAAGTCCCTTCGACCGACCCATAAGGCTCCAACGACCCATTTCCACCGTAGCTCCAATAACGTACGGCCTAGGGTGATGCACGATCCAAGCTTCAACCCAAACACCATGCCCGAACGACCCGAGCAGTTCCAACAACCCGACCTATTTTTGAACGATCTGACTCATTTCTTGGACAACAAGACAACAACCTGGCTTATTAAATACGACGCGACTCCAAATCTGACCAACATAGCCCCAATCTTGACCAAATCTTCACCAAACGACAATATTGATTCAAACAACTCATCCGAATCATCCTATTCGACAATCAATGCTTCATAAAATCAACAACAACATCAAAATAACAATTATTCATCACTTAACCATATAAAATGTTCTAAATCATGATAAATCAATAATTGCACTAAAACGATGGATCTATCTTGCATAAATATATGAATGAACATGGAAATTACTGGTTTTAAACTGCCAGATTAGATCTTATGGCGATTCATATGAAAATATACTTAAATCATGATATATATCTAGGTGAAAACAACTTGAAAATGATGAAATTATGATCAAACAACTCATACACTTGATAGAATCCACGTGAGAGATGCATATCACTCACCAATTCTTCAAAACAACACAAAATCAACGAATCACGGATCCGAACAGCGAAGAGCACTATTCAAACATTCCAATTTAATGAGATCCTCTTTCACTTGGCGTAGATCTAGCTTCAAACGATGTAGATCTTCGATTCTCTTATGTAGATCTAGAATTTCAATAGTGGAAAGGTGTATTTGATTGAGCAAGGATGATCACGAGCTCAACCAAACGAGAGAATGAAAAAAGTAAACTATTCTCCATGCCTCTAACCCCTTATTTATAGCCTCCCACCAGCCCACTAATGGGCCTCCTCAAATCAGCCCATCAATGGCTTGTAAAACCTGAACATAAATTATGAAACACTAAAGCAACGATTTCTCTCAAACCGCTGAACCATATCTTTAATGTGACCACTCGGCAACATAATTTTATTTCGAATGAGACTAATCTCAGCATCTAATTCGATCCTAGTCAAAAGTTAGGCCATGTACAAGACTGATAGAGGCAAAATGGTCACAAATAAAATTGATAAAAGTTATGGACATGTCTCACATCCTCATAACCAACATATCAAAATATGAGAACAATCTAACCGTCAGGGAATTAAATTAAAAAAATTACAATCCTCCAATACATAAAATGTAGGCTATTACATTTATGGATAACACTAATTGTTTTATTTTTATGTCAAATTTTCATTTGCAAAAAATTTAGCTCTATTTTATATTATGCAATTATGTTGGCAAACATTGTAATATCCATGTCTTTTTCTCCAGATAAATTTATTTTGCACCTTAGGAATTTCTGGGTCATATATGGAATAGAGAGCTTAATTCAAATTGAAAATTTAGTCTCTGCTTTTGCTATTAACATATCCAGTTTTCTGCAGAAGGAGATGTTCATGGATATGTTATCTTATAGTAACTATAAAGTTATGTCCAAACCGAGCTTGGAATTGTTTGTTTTTACTTGGTTGTTTCATTACATTTTGTTTATGCCACACTTTGTCCTCGGATATTTAACTGGAAGTGTTTTTTTTTACTTCTCACGATTGTTTTGCGGTTATTGTATTCATCTATATATTTTTCATCAAACATAAGGTAGTAAGCTAGATTTCTTTTTGCTTCCTTCTTCTTGAAATAAGATTTCATATTTATGGTGCCATTTATCACTTCCCTAGGCTCTCAGAATTTCAGATGTACAACTATAGGAGAGGTAGACGAAACTTGTTGCTACCGATGATCAGGAGAGGTATATTTATGGTGCCATTTATCACTTCCCTGTAGCTTTTTACCATGGGGTAGTTTTCTTCATGGCTACTGAATATCATTTCATAAGAAGTAGAATTTTGTTTGCCTAATTTTTCATTTTAATGCAGTTTTCAAAGGCACCTTTGCTTAGAGATGTTCCAAAACTTGAAATTAATGCAGTGGACAAAACTATCAGTTTTCTATTGAATTATTATTAATTAAGCATTCATTGTTTTCTTTGATGAAATCACAAAATTCTTATGTCAAAATGGCTGCACTAATAAAGAATCAAATAGCAAAAGGTTTATGAAATGATATGTTATGCGCTTACAATTTAAGTTTCATTTTTTGTAATGCATCCCCTAAAATTTTCCGTATTTGTTTTGATTTTTTTTAAGTTTAATGGATTATTATTTTTTATTCTGATTTAGAATGGCCATTTGAAGGATAGCTAAAAGAAATAGGGATGATGCTTGGTTATTTACTGCTGCACCTTAGTCCAATGATATTATTATACCTTTGTATTTTATAATATTCTACTAATTATGTTTGTCAAGTAAGTATTGTGCACATTAAATGTTTTGTTTAATGGTTACTCACTTTTCTGCTAATCTACTTCAACTTTGAGCACATATCAAAAATGAATATGAATTTAGTATTTCTGCTAATCTACTCCAATATTCCTTCAATATTTTCTTTTCCTTCCCATGAAACTATGAACGAAACCCCTATTCGATTGAAACTGAGGCATGGCTAGAATTCATGGGATAGGTTCAGTAACGAAAGTGACCAAGAAAGATCAAAACGATAGAAGGAAGCAGGATTTGTTTACTTTAGATGAAAGGTTTTAGCTAGGCTGGAATGGGACATTTAAATTAGTCCAAAATAGTGTATATATAAAAACTATTTTGTATGAGGGAGCTATGGAAATATAGATTTTTGTTTGAACAAAACATGTATAAAATTCTTTGCCAAACTCAAATATTCGTTAGGTATATAAAAATGCACCGGAATTCATAAAATGGAATAAAATAGAAATTTTTGAAAAATCAAAATGGAACTAAGGGATACCAATAGTGAATTAGTTCACAATATGTTGTACAAGCTAATGCAACTAATCTGAAACGATGAGTTATCGTATCTGAAATGAGTCAATATGATTTAAATTACCAGTAATTCATCAATATTATAACGATGATTGTTTTGCATAATGTTTTAATCAATGTTCAAGTGGTGTCTAATCAATCGATCCACTTTGGGAAAAGATCTTACCTACCGTATAGGAAAAGAAGAACAATCCATTTAAGAACAATTGTTGTATGTCAACAATTAAGGACCGTCAATGTAACACCCCGTAATATTAAAACGGGACATAAGATATAATTAAAGAATAATTAATCTTCAAAAGAAGAATTGGGTGAAATGGGTTACGCCATTGCATTCGTCTCGGAATTCTGCTTGAGATAGAGTCTGAGTTTGCGTGAATCGGACTCCGTATGAAGAAGTTAAGGAGGTTAGAAGTTTTCAAGTTTAAGCGGAAATTAAATTAATAATTAAATAAATTGAGTTCGAAATTCAAATCTGCAGAGAAGGATGGGCGGGAAAAGTCCCGCCATAGGTTGTCGACCCCCCTAGGGGTGTCGACACAGGTGTCGACCCCCCAACATGGGTGTCGACCCCCCTGTAGGGGTCGACTCCAGCGAGCTGATCTGGACAGTGACGATTTTCTTAGGTGTTAGGGCATATGTGTCATGTTATGGTTGGCTCACTTGGGTTTGGATGGCCTTGATGACTCCTAGGTTGATCTAAAGGCCCATATTGATCCTAGACATCTATATATACATAGCTAAACCTAAACCCTAACCTCACAACCCTAAACTATGATGCCATCATGTTGTTCATCTACAAACTAACCTAGCCGCCACCAAAACAAATCAGATTCTAGATTAAAAATAAGAAGATAAGAGATAAAGATTCAAAGCTTAGGAATTGCGAAAAGGAATTCTAGAACAACAACGAACGAATCAATGCCTACATCAACGGATTAGCTTAGCAACTTCAGAAATCAAATCCCAGAATTCAAGATCCGTTTTATGTGAGTGCAGTTACTTTCACAAGACAATTGTTTAAACGTAATTGTGATGAGTTATGAATTGGAGTGTATGAAAATGTTTCTAAATCATATAAAGTTTATGTCTTTGCAAATTATGTTTTGATTTATGCTTGATTTGATTCATTATATGCAAGTTATGTTCTATGTTAATTCATATGCCTAATTACGTATGCAAGTTTGCTCGATCTATGCAAGTTATGAAAGATTATATACAAGTCATGTTCATACATGTAAAATCATATTTTATATATTCATATGTTTAGATCTACATGTTCATATGATTAGATCCATATCAGTCCATATGTTTAGAACTATATGTTCATATGTTTAGATCTACATGTTTATATGATTAGATCCATATCAGTCCATATGTTTAGAACTATATGTTCATATGTTTAGATCTACATGTTTATATGATTAGATCCATATCAGTCCATATGTTTAGAAATACATGTTCATATGTTTAGACCTACATGTTTATATGATTAGATCCATATCAGTCCATATGTTTAGAATTATATGTTCATATGTTTAAATCCGTGCATGTTTATGTTTAGATCCACGCTAGTTTGCACTCAATATGTTGATTATATGTTTACTAGATTTATGATGTCTTCGATCTATATTGTATATGTCAGTTATGATGTCATTTGTTTCTTCCCTTATTCCTTTTTTTTATAAGTTGGGCTAATTGCGAGCCTAACGTATCAGGGCTAATTGCGAGCCTAACGTATCACATGAACTATACATACGAACGACGTGGAAACATTTGAGAAAAGTTTAGGTAAAGGTTGAATATTATGTAATTGGCATAGAAAAGGGGTTGTAATCATATAATTAATTTTGGGCATAAGTAGAAAATGTGGCATAACTTAAATTGACCAAACTTATGGATAATTTACATATAAACTTGGACATGAATGGTAAATATGTAAATTGGCTAAAAGATGGACGTGCCTAACCCGAGGTTAGATTGAGTTGGGGTGTAAGACTGCCCGGAACCACCCGGCACATCCAACGACCGCAACAACATAGATCTAATGTGAGAGGTTAGCGCATTAAGCCCAAAGACCCGAGGTTAGAATGAATTTGCGGTAGAAGTCTGCTCGGAACCGCCCAGCACATCCAGCAACTGCAAACAACAGTTCTAATGTGAGAGGTTGGTGCTTTAATGAATAAATTAAAGCTAAGGAACAGACATGCTAAGAATGGAAAGGTTAAGTAACATATGAACAGGCAACGCTTAACCAATACAACATGTTAGGTGGATGGGTTAAGTTAACATGGACAAGAAGACAACTTAACCAATATTACATGAACAAAGTGGATAGGGTTAAGGAAAGCTCAACCAATACTACATATGGTCTTGATAAGGGGAAGGGTTAAGTAAATCTTGGGTAAGTAGGTAATATTAGTATATATAGGCCCACAAACTTAACCGTTAAATAAACATGCGTGAATCAGTGAGAAGGTTAAGTAACATATGAATAGGCAACACTTAACCAGTACAACATGCTAATTAAGAAAATGGGTGGGATTAAGTTAAATTGAGAACACTTAACCATTATAACATGTTGATTAGGAAACCCTAGTAACGGGGACCCATTTCAACAGTAATCCACATAGATGTATCATGATACCCTGAGCTAGGCGGGGTGGGGCACGATTACTGGGCTGATTATAAGCAGTCAAAATAGCGGCGGGTGGTGCAGCAGTGTAGGTTCCGAAGGAGTATGGGCGTGCACGTGCTCCGGAGTGGAAAAAGCAGGCACTACAAGAAAACACTGATTTTGCAGCGGAAAAATCCGTCACTAATCCATCGCTAAAGGGCAATTAGCGATGAATTTGCAGCAGAATACGGTTGTCGTTAAAAAACACGTCAGTATTTTAGGCACAATTTTGTGACGAAAATTACCGTCAATTCTCCATGTGACGGCCCGCCCCGCACCAACCGACATTTACTCCAAAAGTGCGCTGTACACATGTCCAGTTAGCACGGAACGGTCGCCAAAGAGAGGAAAGAAGGGAATGAACTAATCAAGGAACCTGTAGAATGTCTCACAGCGCATGGAATAAAATATGATAATAACATACTTGGCATAAAATAGGTGAGACAGTGCATAAGCTGATAACTAATAATAAATGTCAACATCAGAGCAGCGGAAATCCAAATACAGCTTATTACAACTTTTCAAAATCTACTGTCTCGAAACAAAAGAAAGCTAAAGTGGAAGATGCACCATCAATGCCCAAGCAGTGATCTTCGACAACACAGGGAGAATACTATATATATATATTACGTGGAAGCCTCCTGCTCGTCTCCGGATCATCTACCCGTGCATCACCAGCTAACCTGTCTCTAGTCTGCTCGTGTGAGCACCCAGAGTAATAAGAAGAGACATAAAACTCTGGGTCAGACAAAAAGTCTGGTATGAGCGATAAGCAGCTAAACAGAACAATAACAGGTATACTAAACCATACCTGAACCTGGACCTGCAACCAAAGAGTTAGCACTACATACTGTACAATACTCTAAGGTGCCATCAACATATGGTGTAAAGAAATACGGGGGTGGGGGTGTGCATGTCATAGGGATAGCAAACAATTCAATCATGGCAACCATCCTCACATCTCTCACTCAGTGCATAAAGCATACGATGTATACCGCTTTCAACCACTAGACCCATCGAAGTAGTGACGGAGTTCGGCTTGTACAACTACTGCTACCACCAAGCTTACCCCATGGAGTCATGACTAAACCTTTACAAATGACCCCACTTCATTGGTCTATAGCTCTTTTAGTCGTACCTAGACCACTGTGGCCCTGAATCCGTTCACGTACCCCCTATACATAGTGATCCAAAGTTACATACATCGACAGCCCCTTAGCACACGTCCCGCAGCAAAGCCCAATCATGAAGTTAACTCGTTGATTCCCATCTGAATCCTTGGTACAAACTTCCCATTTGGACTACCTTTGCATCTCGGGTTATGGTCTTCTTCGGTTCGGTTCGGGTCTCTTCCTCCTATTCGGTTCGGTTCGGGCATCCTCCTCCTATCCGGTTCGGTTCGGGTCTCCTCCTCTATCCGGTTCGGGTCGGATCTCCTCCTCCTATCCGGTTCGGTTCGGGTGTCTCCTCCTATCCGGTTCGGTTCGGATATCCTCCTTCTATTAGGTTCGGATCGGATCTCCTCCTCCTATCCGGTTCGGTTCGGGTGTCTCCTCCTATCCGGTTCGGTTCGGGTGTCTCCTCCTATCCGGTTCGGATCTCCTCCTTCTATTCGGTTCGGATCGGATCTACTCCTCCTATCCGGTTCGGATCGGGTGTTCTTCCTAACCGGTTCTGAAAATCTGCAACTTTTTCCAGCAAGCTATTTTCGCCGAACGACGGCGTTTTCAACCATTCTAAACTCCCTATGACATTACAAAACATTCCAAACAGCAGTAACAACATATAGAATCAATCAAAAACATTAAAACATCACTTACATGAAATACTTTAGATCAAATATACCCAGAAACCCATGTTTTCCCCTTAATCCTTCTTAACCGTGATTATGCATACAATTAGCAAAACTTATCCAAATTAGCCCAAATTTTTATCAGAGCCATAAAACATCATTATAGAATTTTAGGAATTTTTCCAGAATTTATTAATGTATAAATTCGCTAATCTTCACTAATTACCCTTAATTACCGTAATTAGTGCAAAAACTATGCAAATCACTCACCTTGGCCACAACTAAAACCCCAAAACTGAAATATTCTCTGATTTGGCGTTGTTCCCAATCTTACACAGCAGCTCCAACCTTGCTTTGGTGCTTTTTCTTCTTAATTTGATGTTGCTAAGCCTAATCTTCAATTAGGAAGTGATTTGGGGTGTTTTAGATGTAGGAAGCCATTGTTAGAGTGTCTAAGGATGAAAGTGGCGGCTGGAAAATGTCTAAAGAAATGTTTTCTAACCCTAATCAGCCCCTATATACCCCTAAACCCGAAATCCCCCTCTGGGCCTAGCTGCTAATCACCCGGTTAAGCCCAATTAAGCTGTTTTTCACCATCTGAAAATTGTTTCAGCCATATCTCCCAAACGGTAAGTCCGTTTGGCTAATGTGACCACTCTACGGAAAGAGAAACCATCATCCGAAGCCAATGGAAGTGGTCTCAGGTCAAAATTCATTTCCAGTCAAAAGTTATGGCCAAAACAGTGCCAACTAGGCGTAAAATGGTCATTTAAAAATCGGGAAAAATCATGAACATGGGAAATGACCCCAATAGTCGTCCCTCAAAGTTACATGACCATACGACTTCGTATGTGAAAGAAATAAATATCCTACGATCCTAGGATGCGTAGAATGCGGGTCGTTACACTCTCCCCCCCTTAAGAAATTTCGTCCCCGAAATTCCTTAACCCAAAACATACAAAAGATCCTGCATGCCTAACAACCACACACATCAATCAAACATGCAAAACAAGCAAACAAGCCTATCCTAGCATGCGGAAAACTAAATCGAAGTCAAAATCTTACCAGGCAAAGAGTTCTGGGTGCGTCCTCCTAATGTTCTCCTCTGTCTCCCAAGTACAATCATTCTCGTCCTCGCCCCACTGAACCTTTACTAGCTTCACCGCCTTCCTTCGAAGTTGCTTCATGTCGTGCTCGACAATACGGGCCGGCTTGCGGTTCCCAACCGCCTCGGGTTCTACTTCGAAGTCCTCTAACTGATCAGGTGAAATAGTCATATCTGAGTCGTGAACGAACTTCCTTAGTTGGGAAACATGAAATACGTTGTGAACTCCCGCCATCTTCTCTGGTAAGTCAATTCTATATGCCAAATTCCCGACTAATTCAAGAACAGGGAATGGACCAACAAACCTTGGTGCTAATTTGCCTCTCCTGCCAAATCGTATTACGCTCTTCAACGGAGAAATCTTGACAAACACCAAGTCACCAACGGAGAATTTTAGCTCTCTTCTCCTCTTATCAGCATAACTTTTCTGCCTATCTTGGGCTGCCTTCATTCGTTGTTGAATGATCTTGATTTTATCTGAAGTTTCCCTCACCACATCTGGTCCAAGCATAAACTTCTCGCCAGTCTCTATCCAACATGATGGTGAGTTGCACGGTCTTCCGTACAAAGCTTCAAACGGAGCCATACCGATACTGGATTGGTAGCTATTATTGTATGCAAACTCTACCAGATGCAAATGGTCATCCCATGATCCACCAAAATCCAATATACATGCTCTCAAGAGATCTTCCAAAATACGATTCACCCTCTCCGTCTGACCATCGGTCTGAGGATGATATGCGGTACTGAGATGTAGCTCTGACCCTAGAGCCTCTTGTAAGCTCTTCCAAAACCCACTAGTGAACAACGGGTCTCGGTCGCTCACAATGCCTTTAGGTACTCCATGAAATCTCACTACCCACTTCATATACAATTCTGCTAACTTAGCTGCCGTTCTGGTCGATTTGACTGGTATAAACCTTGCACTTTTAGTCAGTCGATCTACAATTACCCAAATGCTGTCATATCCCGATCTAGTCCTTGGTAAACCATCGATGAAATCCATCGAGACTTGCTCCCATTTCCATTCGGGAATTTCTAAGGGCTGTAACAACCCACTAGGCTTCTTTTGCTCGGCTTTAACTAGCTGGCAATTCATGCACTTGGATATAAAGTTCCCAACGTCTCTTTTCATCCCTTCCCAGTAGTAAGTCTGCTTCATATCTCGATACATCTTGTTACCACCGGGGTGTATAGTCAGCTTTGAGTGATGACATTCTCTAAGCACTTCATCCCTCAATCCATTAACATTGGGTACAACAAGCTTTCCATTCTTTCTAAGCCATCTATCTCGATCAAGCCCATACTTGTTCATCTCCTCATCGATACCCATCTCTAACTTGGAGATGATTTCCAATAGGTTAGGATCGTCCCTCTGACTAGAGCCGATCCGCTCAATTAAAGTGGGTCTGATCGTCAAACTTGCTAACATTTCTGGATTCAATTCGCACTTTGGTCTGAAATCAAACCCCGCGATATACTCCAGTTGCTTCCATTCAAGGAACATAGCCCCTAAGCTGGCATGTCTTCTACTCAATGCATCAGCCACCGCATTGCCCTTTCCCGGTGTGTATGCAATGTCAAAATCATAGGAAGCTAAGAACTCTAACCACCTCTGCTGACGGAGATTCAGATCTTTCTGAGAGAAGAGATACTTTAACGACTTATGATCAGTAAACAGCTCAAATCTTTCTCCCAAGAGATAGTGTCTCCACATCTTTAACGCGAACACGATCGCTGCCAATTCTAAATCATGGGTAGGGTATCTTCTCTCGTGCGGTTTCAATTGCCGACTTGCATAAGCTACAACCCTACCGCCTTGCATCAATACAGCACCCAGTCCGGTACCACAGGCATCCGTGTATACCGTCATCTCTTCATCCCCCTTAGGAATGACTAACACTGGTGCGCTTGTCAACTTGTCCTTTAGACTCTTGAATGCATTCTCGCACCTTCCATCCCAGACAAAAGCTTGATTCTTCTTAGTCAACTGGGTCAATGGTGCTGCTATCTTGGAGAAACCTTGGATAAACTTACGATAATATCCAGCTAATCCCA
Organism: Allium sativum; assembly: GCA_030737875.1. NCBI lineage: Eukaryota > Viridiplantae > Streptophyta > Magnoliopsida > Asparagales > Amaryllidaceae > Allium > Allium sativum. The sequence continues at coordinate 783,791,611 of CM060916.1, read as the reverse complement.
AGAAACTTCTTACATCTGTGGCGTTCTTGGGCGTAGGCCAATCCTGTACCGTAGCCACCTTCGCCGGGTCCACGGCAATACCATTCTCTGATACAACATGGCCCAAGAACCTCACTTCCCTCTTCCAGAAGTGACACTTAGAAAACTTGGCTTTCAATTGGTGTTTTCTCAACACCTCCATCGCTACTCTTAAATGTTCCTTGTGTTCTTCCTCTGTCCTCGAATAGACCAAAATGTCATCAACAAACACAAGGACAGACTTATTCAACTGATCTCTGAATACCCTATTCATAAGATCCACAAAATATGCCGGGGCATTAGTCAGCCCAAATGGCATCACCAACCATTCATAAAATCCAGACGGCGTTCGAAATGCCGTTTTAGCTATACTCTCAGCTTCCACTCTAAGCTGATGAAAACCTGTCGCGAGATCCAACTGAGAAAATACTCTCGCGCCACTCAACTGATCAAACAAATCATCTATCCGCGGTAGAGGATACTTATTCTTCCTCGTCACTTTATTCAACTCGCGGTAGTCTACACACAAACGAAGGGAACCATCCGCCTTGGTAGCAAACACAACTGGTGCTCCCCATTCAGAAACACTCCTTCTGATAAATCCCTTCTTCAAAAGATCGTTGACTTGCACCTCGAGCTCTCGCTGCTCTCTTGGTGCCATACGACGAAGTGGCATCACTATAGGTCTGGCATCTTTTACCAACTCAATACGAAACTCAATCTCTCGGTGTGGTGGAAGTCCGGTCACTTCTTCGAAAACATCCGGATACTGGCCAACCACGGGCAAACCTGACAACTCACTATGCGGAATGTCGAGGGAGTTTAGAAAACTAGCCAATACCCCCTCACTGGGTAGACCACCAAACACTATCCTCCGCCCATCATCCGCTCTAGCTGTCACCAAAAATCCCTCACAGTCTACCACCACCCTGTACCTTCGGAGCCAATCTACTCCCAAAATAATGCCAAACCCAGTAAAGCCCAAAACAAAGCAATCACAAACAAACATGCATCCATGACTCGATAAGACCACATTACGACAAATCATGCTAAGACTAGTCGAACCACCAATCGGGTTCGTCACTACTAAAGGTCTATCGACAATCTTGGGCTCCAATCCCAACCTATCTACCAGGTCACTAGATATGAAAGAACTGGAAGCTCCGGTATCAAACAAAACTCTAACAGGAACATCATAAACAGAAAGCATACCTTGAATGACGATATTCTTTCCCTTTTCCGCCGCAGTTGGGGCATTCGACGAAGAAGGAATAGCATTAAGAGCGTATGCTTTCACCATTTGCTTTTCTTTAGGGGGCTATGGACACTTGTCCTTGTGATGTCCCATTTGGCCACAGTTGAAGCACTTCCTATCCGCTGGCTTGGCCCGACAATTACTAGCATAATGGCCCTTCTTACCACAGCTGAAGCACTCCACATCCTGCTTGTTCTTTTTCTTCTGGCCATCCTTAGCTTGGTTCTGCTTTCTCTTATTCTGGGAACCACCTTTGCCTTCACCACTTGCTTGTGGCTTTGGCTCACCTGCGGATGCAACCTCAGTCTTCGGCTTAGGATAGAGACTTTCTGACCTCAATGCTTTCCCTACAATCGACTCAAACGACTCATCGATGTGGTTAATAAGTCTTTCCCCCAAGTACTGATCCAAACCAGTTATGAATTTCTCATTCTTTTTCTCAGCAGTATCAATAAGAGATAACCCGTACTTCGACAGAGTGTCGAATTCAGCAATATACTCCGATACAGCTCTGCCGTTCTGCTTGAGCTCCAAGAATTTCTTAAAAAGCACTGACTTCTGAGCAGATGGAATGAACTTCTCGCTAAAGCGTGCTTTAAACTGCTCCCAAGTAATCTGATCTTCGGGAGTAGCTGCCTTTATAGCATTCCACCAATTCATTGCCCGCCCTTGCAGCTGACGGGAGGCTAGCTTTCTCTTCATTGCATCCTCGATACCCAAATCCTCGAAGATACGTTCGCAACTATCCAACCAATCCTGAACATCCGTAGCCGACTCCGTTCCGTGGAACGGCTTCCCACCAAGGCTAGTATAATCCTTATTCAGCTTGGCGAAGTCGACTCTTGGCGCCTGCACTACTGGACCACCACCATTTCCACCATTGGGAGCTGCCCTCCGTACATCTCTAAGCATCTCTCTCATGAGGTCAGTAAACATCGTCCTCATGTCAGCAGCATTCCCATTGTTGGCTCCCCTACCAGCACCTCTAGTATCTCGGCTCATCGTCAATCTGAAAAAGGAAACGATTAACGATTCCATAGTGGTGCTAGTGCAGTACGACTTCATTCTTATACTACTAATAGTACATATATAGCTTTTGAAAACCAAAATAACCACAAATACGCTCTCTCGTATACGTATATTATCTCTCCCTGATAACTTCCCTAGGTTAACTACGCAACCTAGAGCTCTGATACCAAGTGTGACGGCCCGCCCCGCACCAACCGACATTTACTCCAAAAGTGCGCTGTACACATGTCCAGTTAGCACGGAACGGTCGCCAAAGAGAGGAAAGAAGGGAATGAACTAATCAAGGAACCTGTAGAATGTCTCACAGCGCATGGAATAAAATATGATAATAACATACTTGGCATAAAATAGGTGAGACAGTGCATAAGCTGATAACTAATAATAAATGTCAACATCAGAGCAGCGGAAATCCAAATACAGCTTATTACAACTTTTCAAAATCTACTGTCTCGAAACAAAAGAAAGCTAAAGTGGAAGATGCACCATCAATGCCCAAGCAGTGATCTTCGACAACACAGGGAGAATACTATATATATATATTACGTGGAAGCCTCCTGCTCGTCTCCGGATCATCTACCCGTGCATCACCAGCTAACCTGTCTCTAGTCTGCTCGTGTGAGCACCCAGAGTAATAAGAAGAGACATAAAACTCTGGGTCAGACAAAAAGTCTGGTATGAGCGATAAGCAGCTAAACAGAACAATAACAGGTATACTAAACCATACCTGAACCTGGACCTGCAACCAAAGAGTTAGCACTACATACTGTACAATACTCTAAGGTGCCATCAACATATGGTGTAAAGAAATACGGGGGTGGGGGTGTGCATGTCATAGGGATAGCAAACAATTCAATCATGGCAACCATCCTCACATCTCTCACTCAGTGCATAAAGCATACGATGTATACCGCTTTCAACCACTAGACCCATCGAAGTAGTGACGGAGTTCGGCTTGTACAACTACTGCTACCACCAAGCTTACCCCATGGAGTCATGACTAAACCTTTACAAATGACCCCACTTCATTGGTCTATAGCTCTTTTAGTCGTACCTAGACCACTGTGGCCCTGAATCCGTTCACGTACCCCCTATACATAGTGATCCAAAGTTACATACATCGACAGCCCCTTAGCACACGTCCCGCAGCAAAGCCCAATCATGAAGTTAACTCGTTGATTCCCATCTGAATCCTTGGTACAAACTTCCCATTTGGACTACCTTTGCATCTCGGGTTATGGTCTTCTTCGGTTCGGTTCGGGTCTCTTCCTCCTATTCGGTTCGGTTCGGGCATCCTCCTCCTATCCGGTTCGGTTCGGGTCTCCTCCTCTATCCGGTTCGGGTCGGATCTCCTCCTCCTATCCGGTTCGGTTCGGGTGTCTCCTCCTATCCGGTTCGGTTCGGATATCCTCCTTCTATTAGGTTCGGATCGGATCTCCTCCTCCTATCCGGTTCGGTTCGGGTGTCTCCTCCTATCCGGTTCGGTTCGGGTGTCTCCTCCTATCCGGTTCGGATCTCCTCCTTCTATTCGGTTCGGATCGGATCTACTCCTCCTATCCGGTTCGGATCGGGTGTTCTTCCTAACCGGTTCTGAAAATCTGCAACTTTTTCCAGCAAGCTATTTTCGCCGAACGACGGCGTTTTCAACCATTCTAAACTCCCTATGACATTACAAAACATTCCAAACAGCAGTAACAACATATAGAATCAATCAAAAACATTAAAACATCACTTACATGAAATACTTTAGATCAAATATACCCAGAAACCCATGTTTTCCCCTTAATCCTTCTTAACCGTGATTATGCATACAATTAGCAAAACTTATCCAAATTAGCCCAAATTTTTATCAGAGCCATAAAACATCATTATAGAATTTTAGGAATTTTTCCAGAATTTATTAATGTATAAATTCGCTAATCTTCACTAATTACCCTTAATTACCGTAATTAGTGCAAAAACTATGCAAATCACTCACCTTGGCCACAACTAAAACCCCAAAACTGAAATATTCTCTGATTTGGCGTTGTTCCCAATCTTACACAGCAGCTCCAACCTTGCTTTGGTGCTTTTTCTTCTTAATTTGATGTTGCTAAGCCTAATCTTCAATTAGGAAGTGATTTGGGGTGTTTTAGATGTAGGAAGCCATTGTTAGAGTGTCTAAGGATGAAAGTGGCGGCTGGAAAATGTCTAAAGAAATGTTTTCTAACCCTAATCAGCCCCTATATACCCCTAAACCCGAAATCCCCCTCTGGGCCTAGCTGCTAATCACCCGGTTAAGCCCAATTAAGCTGTTTTTCACCATCTGAAAATTGTTTCAGCCATATCTCCCAAACGGTAAGTCCGTTTGGCTAATGTGACCACTCTACGGAAAGAGAAACCATCATCCGAAGCCAATGGAAGTGGTCTCAGGTCAAAATTCATTTCCAGTCAAAAGTTATGGCCAAAACAGTGCCAACTAGGCGTAAAATGGTCATTTAAAAATCGGGAAAAATCATGAACATGGGAAATGACCCCAATAGTCGTCCCTCAAAGTTACATGACCATACGACTTCGTATGTGAAAGAAATAAATATCCTACGATCCTAGGATGCGTAGAATGCGGGTCGTTACACTCCATCACTTTGCCATCGTTTAATAATATATTAACATTTCATATTAAAATATTTTCATCGACGTTTTACCGATATATATATAATATAATTTAATAATTAAATATTTATCCGTCGCTAAATGGACGCTATTTAGCAAGGGATTACCGAGGAAAATATACAACAAACATTTTGCTTTACAATAATCCGTCGGTAAATCCTAGCTTTATAGTGACGGATTAGCGACGACGCTATCTATACACGTATACATCCTTTTTGTGATCCGTCGGTGTGAAAACCCGTAACTTCCCCGTAAAGGAAAGCGTCGGATAGTTCGAGAACAAGCCACAACAGAACACATACAGAAGAACATTTCATTGTTAATTAAAACAATGCATCAGATTACAAGAATATACAGAGTATATATGAATAAATATTACACAGAAATATCAGAGATTTAAATTACATTTAAATACATAGCAGCGGAAAATAATACAATACACAACTAGAAGAGATATACGGATACAAAGCTTTCCGGATATCATTCCAGCTGTAAACCAGGATCCTATGAATATAAATCTGCAAAACCAAAACTACTAGCTGCCCGTGTCGAAAATAGGGGCACCCAGAGTTTAGGTTAAAACAATAAACTCCATGTCAGTCATGTGACTGGTGTGAGAACTAAAACAGTTTTAAATCTTTATTTTTAAAGATAGGTAAATCAAGGGACCACGTCGTATAACACGGAACGGGTTTCCTCCCAAGAATACCAGTGCATATAAGTAAACAACGCAATGCTTTTGTAAAAATGAAGCTATTAAAAGACCCAGGTCCCATCACACAATGCAACGCAACCGAGGATAGGGTTTTCCCTTATAATAGCCAAACATGCTTAGTACGTTTAAAACAAATCATTTGATACTACTATAAGTGTATAGTGTCAAAACATTTTCAATCATAAATATCAATCATAGACGGCATGGGTACCATATATCATGTCGCCATACTAGTTCTACAATTAAAACCGAAATACACGTATTGGAAATTGGATTTCCATCATGTGAACCAAGGCAAAGGGAATATCCTGTGCTTAATTCGAGACTCTCTAGCCCGAGCCTCAGGTTGCAGCCGCGACTGCACCCGGAACGTCGGGGCCGGCCACCCGTCGATGGTTAGTAATGCCGTAAACGATATGCTAGCCGGTTCTATGGAACCTCATAGTGATCTGGGACCCGTAAGCCTCTGCAACCACCGTTAACCGAGACGCCCCGCTGGGCAATAAGTAATAATAAGCAACATCCACATAAGTTATGTCAGCCAGTTTAAGCACTGACACCACTTCTAACTAGAAACCAGCATATGTCCATTTCCCGGAGGTCCTCCCCGTTTTTGGTTCACACCGAGATGTGAGGCTCGCGAATCAACGCTATACACAAAGCCATGCCATATCAGCTGCGCTTTGATCATCATCCACCAAACTTTGCTTTTCAACAAAAGTCTGGATCACTGCATCTCAGCATGCCACATTATCAATCCATATCGTACCACTGATTTCTGCCAATATATAACCTCTGAGCTCGTATGTCTCAGAGAAGGGCGTTAAGCAAGAGATTAAATTCTCCGCCGCCAAACAGATATATATTTAGCAGAGATCAACGAATACAATATAAAGGAATACAATGTCAGACACACCATCCATTTACAAGTTCGTTCTAGGTCTGAACGAAGCCGGAGGCACTTTCCTCGCATATCCATCCATCTCCAAGTACGTCTGGACGACCACCAACTATTTCCATCCTCTTGGGTGTACAGCCCAATCAGGATCATCAGTAATTATCCAAACGATGTGAAGATTTCCGGTCTTCAACCACCGTCTTCATCTTCGACATATCGTCGAATCGGTTATTCAGAATGGGTATAAACCCGGCCTTTCCGAATAACCCGCGTATATTAAAAACGAATGTTACACAAACACAACATACGCCTCATTCCAATTCAGTAGCTACTAACCGTAAATCAACAAGAGAACAATTTCCTAAATATTAACCCCGAAGGCCGAAACCAACATCAGATCAATACCCAGGAAACCATTCTTCTTAGCTAACCTACAGCTAGTTTCTAAATTTCAATTCTTAGGGAAAGGTTCCCATTAATTTTATCCAAGATAAATTCTTTAAAATTTATCCTTTAATCTTCCTTTGGATGTCATTTCAAACCAAATTATGGTTTTCCAAACTAGTCGAGATTAGCGAACCATACCGAAGTAATTATTTAATTTATTTCCCAATCCCAACCTATTCATCCCATGGAGTAAAACTCGTGATACTCCATATTTAACACCACAGTGTTATCGGTAATATTAATTACCATTTCACGTTCAAATCTGATTAAAGATTTAACTATCGCTTTGGAGCAAAACTGGTGATACTCCATTCTCGCTCAATTTCTAAATTTGATAATTTAACTTATCAATTCCCATTTCAATCTAATTGAAGATTCATTAAAACTCCTTTTACTGGGTTAAAGAACTAGTGTCATTTAAAACACAGTTCACGATAAACCCAAATCGCATTCTATTTATTATCGGGTTAAAGAACAAGTGTTATTTAAAACACTGTTCACGATAAACCCATGAATCAATTCTATTTAAACCCATTTCAAATCCAAATTTATTTATTTAAAAATAAATGGGTTTTAATTTTAGTTCAAAACTAGTTCATTTCGATAAAAATCTATTTTTATCCTTTCAAATATGGAGTTTTTCACCCCAATTTTTTCCAAATCATTTCTTATGATTTTACACAAATTATTACTATTTTTAATAATTTTATCAAGGCCCGTACAGTCGATTTCCATTAACGGCCATCGAACTGCACCTATAGCGACCTTTTTCGAATTTGATTTGGACGTATCTCCAAATCCAACTGTTAGATTTCAAATTTCTAATATTCGTTAGGAAGCTCTTTTCGATACAAACCCAACGGTTCCGGTTTTAGGAGAATCCGACGGTCGGATCTCCCGTAATGTCCGTTTGAAATAAATGGTCGAAATTCACGAACTGCCGCGACGCGTTCTATTCAGGCCATTATATTATATATATAATATATATAATATATATTTCGTCGATTACTATTTAAAACGAATTTTATAAATAGTTTTGAATTCGTTTCAAAAACAATTTCAACCTTTATTTCAAATTCAAATCGAAATTGAATTTTTCTATTATAAATCCTTTTTACTTTCATTTCTATTTGATTTTAATTCAAATCGATTTTAATTCGATTCGAATTCATTTTCTTTTCAATTCAATTCAATTCGAATTCGTTTTCTTTTCAATTCAATTCAAAATCGTTTTCCTATTCAATTCAAATTCAATTCATTCTCTATTCAATTCAAATTCAATTCATTTTCTAATCAAATTAAATTCGTTATATATTCAATTGAAATCAAATTCGTTATATATTCAATTCGAATCAAATTCGTTTTAAATTCAATTCGAAATCGTTTTCAATTCATTTCATTTCGAAATCGTTTTCAATTCATTTCATTTCGAAATCGTTTTCAATTCATTTCATTTCGAAATCGTTTTCAATTCATTTCATTTCGAAATCGTTTTCAATTCATTTCATTTCGAAATCGTTTTCAATTCATTTCATTTCGAAATCGTTTTCAATTCATTTCATTTCAAAATATTCGATTTCAAAATTACTTTTCAATATTCATTTCATTTCAAAATATTCGATTTCAAAATTACTTTTCAATATTCATTTTAAAATGAATAAAATCGATGTAAATATCGTCTACGTCAAAATGGCGTCAATCTAATCAACACGGCTTCATATATTCCTTTATTCTATTCAACAAATGAATATTTATTTTTGTCAACACACGACTAATCTCAACGAATGAGTACTGTCCACGTGTGACTATTTTTGTTAAATTATTTCGTTCAACACATGACTAATCTCAACGGATGAGTACAGTCAACACATGAACCTTTATTTAATAATAATAAAGATATAAAATTTATTGTTAAAATATTACGTTCAACACATGACTAATCTCAACGAAAGAGTACAGTCAACACATGAACCTTTATTTAATAATATTCTTTATTCTCTAAATTGGAATGAGGCCCAATCAATCACCATATAAAATTAATTATATGGATTTTCATACAACACATGTATATAATAGCATTGAAAAATAATCAACCATCACCCAAAGTGCACTACACTGTATAAGCATCAAATATAGATATCTAACGCTTATAACAGCCTGTCAATCAATCGATCGACATATTTAATCAATCAGGATGAGTGAACTTCATATTTCATCCCAACACCCGTGTGGGGTTTCAAACAATCAAACACAGATTTTAGTTATGCAGTTGGGCGATGTGTAAAATTTATCGACCCAATCAATGTCCTTCAAATAGGTGTACATAAACAAACCGTCCGGTTTGTAAATGAATATTTTATTCACTTCACGTTAAAAATTATAATTTTAACGATAAAACATTTTATTTTAACATATGAATTTCTATTCAGTTCATTCTTTAAATAAAATGATATTTTTATTTTTCTAACTTATTTTAGAAAATTTCGGCGGCATAACGGCACGATACTAGCAACGGGACGAGGCCTAGCCTTATCCCCGGTCTAGTGAAGGCCCACGCCATTCACACATCAATCAAATCCATTCTTTTCACCAAACAATTCAATTTCAATCAAATAATCTAACTAATTTTTACAATCAAACAAACAAGTCCATGGTCTATGGACGATTGTGTCGGGTGCTACTAAGCACCGTCTGCATCCTAGTATATATATATAACTAGAAAAAGAAATTGAAAGATGAGAAGTTCTCACCGATAGCTATCCAACCATCTCGACTCTTCTTTTGCAGAAGTCTTCGTCGTTCTCGCCTTTTTGTCACCTTCGTTGACCGTAGCCACTACATATATAAGAATCGAATTTTTTACTATGCTATTCAATATATAAAAATCGAATTTTTACTTCGCTATTCAATATATAAAAATCGAATTTTTACTTCACATGAATCCCATGTAAAAGTCAAATCTTTATATTGCTTTCATGAGAACAAAAATCTCACCTTTACTATTTTGAAATTCTAATCTTTTTATTTATAAAAAATCTCAACTTTTTATATTTTTAAAAATCTCCTTTTTAATTTTTAAAAACTCTTCCCTTTTATATAAAGATAAAAATAAAATCAATTCTCTCTTTCTATAAAAATTGTTCTTTCTTTCAAATAAAAATTTGTTCTTTACTATTACAAAGGTTCAAACTTTCCCAATATCAAGTTTGAAACTTTATTATTTAAAATCATATATTTAACTAAGAAAAGGATATATTTTTATACTTATGTATTTATTTATATAAAAAAAACCATTCTATCTTATATAGATTTTAAAAAACCACATTTTTATTCACTGTATAGTATTAAATACATTAAACAGCTAAACGTGTAATTAACATTAACTAATTATTAATTAAATTAATAATACCTCAAAACCTTTCCTCTCTGCATTTCCTTCTTCGTTATTAACAGTAACACGTGGAACCCACAATCGCCCTCTAGGGCTCGTCGCTGCTCGACGCTCAGACCGCCGAAACCAAATCCGTCATCGCCACGAGGAGCGCCACGCTCCGCTCTACCTCCAGCCTGAACGGGCCCCAGCTCGAAGCCCTATAGCGTCTCGAAAACCGAGCTGAACGCGGGACCTTTGAGAGTGGAGAAATCGAGCCACGGCAAACAAGGATTGATCAAACCCATTTGATTTTAAAGACCTGCTCTTGCTCTTCGATTTTCGTTTGGTACCCCTTGAATTAGCATGCGGATTTGAAGAAAGTTGTTGAAGAATTTGGGGGCGTGAGGATCGTTTGTTTTGGGGAAGGAGGCGGCTTCTTTTGGGGTTGACTGCGGAATAAAGAAAATGGGGTTTGACCACGACTTTGACTGATATATATATATATATATATATATATTTTATTTAATTTAATTCTGAAAACCTTTGTTTAATAATCCGATCTCCAAATCCAACCAAACGACTGTCGCCCCTAGCTAATTACCCCCATTCCGAACACAACGGGATATGTTTCGTAACCCGATTCGGCTGTTATGATAGGTTTCCGCTAAATTTAAAATATAAATCTTTATATTCTATTTTAAACGTACATTTCAAATTACCAGGGCCACATACGGATTCTAAAAATTCTCGAAAAATATTTTCTAGCTTCGTATTGATGATACGGTCCTAACAAAACTAGTTTCGTCGAATTCTGAGACCGTTGGAAAAATGGTCATTTTCCAGTCGATTAAAATCAACTGAAACTGGTCAAACGCGTTTTCCTTTGCCACGCTCACATATTGATTCGAAAAATTATGAAATTTGAAACCTAGCAATAATTTGACATCACGGACCCAACAAAAGTGGTTTCGTCGAAATCCGAGGTCGTTTGCAAAATTTCCATTTTTAAGGGCCTGAATTCTATAGCGACTATTCAGAATTTTCAACTGGGCATATCTTTTTATCCCCGCTATGAAATTTTGATTTTTCGGATTCGTTGGAAAGATATCATCAAATAGATCCCATTATTTTTTGTTTCACTAAAATCCGGATTGTTTTGCACCCGGTACATTCATTTGAAGTTTGAAATCAAATTATCGAACTACCGCGCCATTTTCAATTCCTTTTATAATTATAAATAATTATTTATATTCTAACGACGACGTATATAATATATACGTTCTAATTCCATTCAAAATAAATTTCTCGTCGATATTATTTAAAATAATTCATTTTAAATAATCAAAATTCGCTAAAATTGCCAAAATAAAATTTTTAAACTGGCCCAGATTTTCGGGTTGTTACAATCTCCCCCACTTAAAACTTTTCGTCCCCGAAAAGGAACAAAGTCGAAAGTGGTTTGATAAATCAATTCTACGTTCGATCTGGCTTCCATTCTCTAACTTTTCAGTTTCTGAGAATTTTCAAATTCTTCAAAAATTTGGCTAACACCCTAAATTTTCGAAAAATTTCGCCATAACCTCCCCTGCACCGGGAGCCACGGGAAAATCTCGAAATTGCCATACAGGCCTTCTGATCTCAAAAAGAAAAAGAAAAAGCCAAGCGGCTAGCCAATAGGCACATAAAATCATCATCACCCAAACAAAACAGTAAATTATGTAGTAAACATGTACCTATTTGTCGGGCAAACAAATTTTATTCTTCGGCTCTAGCCTCTTTGCTATGACCTGTTCAATGTAAGTACCTGTATATGCAAGCAAATGCGACCAAATTTCCAATACAACTCACTATTTGATCAAATTGGTTATATGGTTAAAATTTCAACTAATCAAAACAGTAATCAAACAACACAACCATCAATCAATTAGTTGACTAGCATTTCAAACACATAATTTTGCTATATAGTCAAAAATCACATTTTTGATGCCAAATCACAACAATAAGCCCTATCTAATTTTGGTTCTCACACCAGTCAATAGGAAATATATAGAAAGTCCACTTTTGTCACTCGAACATAAATTCTAATAATGGAGCTCCATCATCAAAATCATCTCCGGGCGATTAGAGTGTAATTCTATATCTATCCAGTATATTAAAACTTCAAATATACGCGGATCAGACGTATACGCAAAATCTTTATATACTGGAATGTCCAAATCAATATAAATAAATAATCAAATACGAATAATTGATTTAAATTTTCAAAACAAAACTTGTTTTCATTTTCAAAAATATACTCTTCACACTCGTTCTAGGATACTACTGATCCCATCTCTAACGAGTCATTCTAATTGGATATTACTAATCCAATATCTGATGAATTCTTCCGTATGGTTCTAATGTGTCTTGTTCTCTGAGCTTTGTAAACCAAAGCTCTGATACCAACTGTTAAAACCCGTAACTTCCCCGTAAAGGAAAGCGTCGGATAGTTCGAGAACAAGCCACAACAGAACACATACAAAAGAACATTTCATTGTTAATTAAAACAATGCATCAGATTACAAGAATATACAGAGTATATATGAATAAATATTACACAGAAATATCAGAGATTTAAATTACATTTAAATACATAGCAGCGGAAAATAATACAATACACAACTAGAAGAGATATACGGATACAAAGCTTTCCGGATATCATTCCAGCTGTAAACCAGGATCCTGTGAATATAAATCTGCAAAACCAAAACAACTAGCTGCCCGTGTCGAAAATAGGGGCACCCAGAGTTTAGGTTAAAACAATAAACTCCAGGTCAGTCATATGACTGGTGTGAGAACTAAAACAGTTGTAAATCTTTATTTTTAAAGATAGGTAAATCAAGGGACCACGCCGTATAACACGGAACGGGTTTCCTCCCAAGAATACCAGTGCATACAAGTAAACAACGCAATGCTTTTCTAAAAATGAAGCTATTATAAGACCCAGGTCCCATCACACAATGCAACGCAGCCGAGGATAGGATTTTCCCTTATAATAGCCAAACATGCTTAGTACGTTTAAAACAAATCATTTGATACTACTATAAGTGTATAGTGTCAAAACATTTTCAATCATAAATATCAATCATAGACGGCATGGGTACCATATATCATGTCGCCATACTAGTTCTACAATTAAAACCGCAATACACGTATTGGAAATTGGATTTCCATCATGTGAACCAAGGCAAAGGGAATATCCTGTGCTTAATTCGAGACTCTCTAGCCCGAGCCTCAGGTTGCAGCCGCGACTCCACCCGGAACGTCGGGGCCGACCACCCGTCGATGGTTAGTAATGCCGTAAACGATATGCTAGCCGGTTCTATGGAACCTCATAGTGATCTGGGACCCATAAGCCTCTGCAACCACCGTTAACCGAGACGCCCCGCTGGGCAATAAGTAATGATAAGCAACATCCACATAAGTAATGTCAGCCAGTTTAAGCACTGACACCACTTCTAACTAGAAACCAGCATATGTCCATTTCCCGGAGGTCCTCCCCGTTTTTGGTTCACACCGAGATGTGAGGCTCGCGAATCAACGCTATACACAAAGCCATGCCATATCAGCTGCGCTTTGATCATCATCCACCAAACTTTGCTTTTCAACAAAAGTCTGGATCACTGCATCTCAGCATGCCACATTATCAATCCATATCGTACCACTGATTTCTGCCAATATATAACCTCTGAGCTCGTATGTCTCAGAGAAGGGCGTTAAGCAAGAGAATAAATTCTCCGTCGCCAAACAGATATATATTTAGCAGAGATCAACGAATACAATATAAAGGAATACAATGTCAGACACACCATCCATTTACAAGTTCGTTCTAGGTCTGAACGAAGCCGGAGGCACTTTCCTCGCATATCCATCCATCTCCAAGTACGTCTGGACGACCACCAACTATTTCCATCCTCTTGGGTATACAGCCCAATCAGGATCGTCAGTAATTATCCAAACGATGTGAAGACTTCCGGTCTTCAACCACCATCTTCATCTTCGACATATCGTCGAATCGGTTATTCAGAATGGGTATAAACCCGGCCTTTCCGAATAACCCGCGTATATTAAAAACGAATGTTACACAAACACAACATACGCCTCATTCCAATTCAGTAGCTACTAACCGTAAATCAACAAGAGAACAATTTCCTAAATATTAACCCCGAAGGCCGAAACCAACATTAGATCAATACCCAGGAAACCATTCTTCTTAGCTAACCTACAACTAGTTTCTAAATTTCAATTCTTAGGGAAAGGTTCCCATTAATTTTATCCAAGATAAATTCTTTAAAATTTATCCTTTAATCTTCCTTTGGATGTCATTTCAAACCAAATTATGGTTTTCCAAACTAGTCGAGATTAGCGAACCATACCGAAGTAATTATTTAATTTATTTCCCAATCCCAACCTATTCATCCCAGGGAGTAAAACTCGTGATACTCCATATTTAACACCACAGTGTTATCGGTAATATTAATTACCATTTCATGTTCAAATCTGATTAAAGATTTAACTATCGCTTTGGAGCAAAACTGGTGATACTCCATTCTCGCTCAATTTCTAAATTTGATAATTTAACTTATCAATTCCCATTTCAATCTAATTGAAGATTCATTAAAACTCCTTTTACTGGGTTAAAGAACTAGTGTCATTTAAAACACAGTTCACGATAAACCCAAATCACATTCTATTTATTATCGGGTTAAAGAACAAGTGTTATTTAAAACACTGTTCACGATAAACCCATGAATCAATTCTATTTAAACCCATTTCAAATCCAAATTTATTTATTTAAAAATAAATGGGTTTTAATTTTAGTTCAAAACTAGTTCATTTCGATAAAAATCTATTTTTATCCTTTATAATATGGAGTTTTTCACCCCAATTTTTCCCAAATCATTTCTTATGATTTTACACAAATTATTACTATTTTTAATAATTTTATCAAGGCCCGTACAGTCGATTTCCATTAACGGCCATCGAACTGCACCTATAGCGACCTTTTTCGAATTTGATTTGGACGTATCTCCAAATCCAACTGTTAGATTTCAAATTTCTAATATTCGTTAGGAAGCTCTTTTCGATACGAACCCAACGGTTCCGGTTTTAGGAGAATCCGACGGTCGGATCTCCCGTAATGTCCGTTTGAAATAAATGGTCGAAATTCACGAACTACCGCGGCGCGGCGCGTTCTATTCAGGCCATTATATTATATATATAATATATATAATATATATTTCGTCGATTACTATTTAAAATGAATTTTATAAATAGTTTTGAATTCGTTTCAAAAACAATTTCAACCTTTATTTCAAATTCAAATCGAAATTGAATTTTTCTATTATAAATCCTTTTTACTTTCATTTCTATTTGATTTTAATTCAAATCGATTTTAATTCGATTCGAATTCATTTTCTTTTCAATTCAATTCAATTCAATTCAATTCGAATTCGTTTTCTTTTCAATTCAATTCAAAATCGTTTTCCGATTCAATTCAAATTCAATTCATTCTCTATTCAATTCAAATTCAATTCATTTTCTAATCAAATTAAATTCGTTATATATTCAATTGAAATCAAATTCGTTATATATTCAATTCGAATCAAATTCGTTTTAAATTCAATTCGAAATCGTTTTCAATTCATTTCATTTCGAAATCGTTTTCAATTCATTTCATTTCGAAATCGTTTTCAATTCATTTCATTTCGAAATCGTTTTCAATTCATTTCATTTCGAAATCGTTTTCAATTCATTTCATTTCAAAATATTCGATTTCAAAATTACTTTTCAATATTCATTTCATTTCAAAATATTCGATTTCAAAATTACTTTTCAATATTCATTTTAAAATGAATAAAATCGATGTAAATATCGTCTACGTCAAAATGGCGTCAATCTAATCAACACGGCTTCATATATTCCTTTATTCTATTCAACAAATGAATATTTATTTTTGTCAACACACGAATAATCTCAACGAATGAGTATTGTCCACGTGTGACTATTTTTGTTAAATTATTTCGTTCAACACATGACTAATCTCAACGGATGAGTACAGTCAACACATGAACCTTTATTTAATAATAACAAAGATATAAAATTTATTGTTAAAATATTACGTTCAACATATGACTAATCTCAACGAAAGAGTACAGTCAACACATGAACCTTTATTTAATAATATTCTTTATTCTCTAAATTGGAATGAGGCCCAATCAATCACCATATAAAATTAATTATATGGATTTTCATACAACACATGTATATAATAGCATTGAAAAATAATCAACCATCACCCAAAGTGCACTACACTGTATAAGCATCAAATATAGATATCTAACGCTTATAACAGCCTGTCAATCAATCGATCGACATATTTAATCAATCAGGATGAGTGAATTTCATATTTCATCCCAACACCCGTGTGGGGTTTCAAACAATCAAACACAGATTTTAGTTATGCAGTTGGGCGATGTGTAAAATTTATCGACCCAATCAATGTCCTTCAAATAGGTGTACATAAACAAACCGTCCGGTTTGTAAATGAATATTTTATTTTATTCACTTCACGTTAAAAATTATAATTTTAACGATAAAACATTTTATTTTAACATATGAATTTCTATTCAGTTCATTCTTTAAATAAAATGATATTTTTATTTTTCTAACTTATTTTAGAAAATTTCGGCGGCATAACGGCACGATACTAGAAACGGGACGAGGCCTAGCCTTATCCCCGGTCTAGTGAAGGCCCACGCCATTCACACATCAATCAAATCCATTCTTTTCACCAAACAATTCAATTTCAATCAAATAATCTAACTAATTTTTGCAATCAAACAAACAAGTCCATGGTCTGTGGACGATTGTGTCGGGTGCTACTAAGCACCGTCTGCATCCTAGTATATATATATAACTAGAAAAAGAAATTGAAAGGTGAGAAGTTCTCATCGATAGCTATCCAACCATCTCGACTCTTCTTTTGCAGAAGTCTTCGTCGTTCTCGCCTTTTTGTCACCTTCGTTGACCGTAGCCACTACATATATAAGAATCGAATTTTTTACTATGCTATTCAATATATAAAAATCGAATTTTTACTTCGTTATTCAATATATAAAAATCGAATTTTTACTTCACATGAATCCCATGTAAAAGTCAAATCTTTATATTGCTTTCATGAGAACAAAAATCTCACCTTTACTATTTTGAAATTCTAATCTTTTTATTTATAAAAAACCTCAACTTTTTATATTTTTAAAAATCTCCTTTTTAATTTTTAAAAACTCTTCCCTTTTATATAAAGATAAAAATAAAATCAATTCTCTCTTTCTATAAAAATTGTTCTTTCTTTCAAATAAAAATTTGTTCTTTACTATTACAAAGGTTCAAACTTTCCCAATATCAAGTTTAAAACTTTATTATTTAAAATCATATATTTAACTAAGCAAAGGTTATATTTTTATACTTATGTATTTATTTATAAAAAAAACCATTCTATCTTATATAGATTTTAAAAAACCACATTTTTATTCACTGTATAGTATTAAATACATTAAACAGCTAAACGTGTAATTAACATTAACTAATTATTAATTAAATTAATAATACCTCAAAACCTTTCCTCTCTGCATTTCCTTCTTCGTTATTAACAGGAACACGTGGAACCCACAATCGCCCTCTAGGGCTCGTCGCTGCTCGACGCTCAGACCGCCGAAACCAAATCCGTCATCGCCACGAGGAGCGCCACGCTCCGCTCTACCTCCAACCTGAACGGGCCCCAGCTCGAAGCCCTATAGCGTCTCGAAAAACGAGCTGAACGCGGGACCTTTGAGAGCGGAGAAATCAAGCCACGGCAAACAAGGATTGATCAAACCCATTTGATTTTAAAGACCTGCTCTTGCTCTTCGATTTTCGTTTGGTACCCCTTGAATTAGCATGCGGATTTGAAGAAAGTTGTTGAAGAATTTGGGGGCGTGAGGATCGTTTGTTTTTGGGAAGGAGGCGGCTTCTTTTGGGGTTGACTGCGGATTAAAGAAAATGGGGTTTGACCATGACTTTGACTGATATATATACATATATATATTTATATTTTTTTTATTTAATTTAATTCTGAAAACCTTTGTTTAATAATCCGATCTCCAAATCCAACCAAACGACTGTCGCCCCTAGCTAATTACCCCCATTCCGAACACAACGGGATATGTTTCGTAACCCGATTCGGCTGTTATGATAGGTTTCCGCTAAATTTAAAATATAAATCTTTATATTCTATTTTAAACGTACATTTCAAATTACCAGGGCCACATACGGATTCTAAAAATTCTCGAAAAATATTTTCTAGCTTCGTATTGACGATACGGTCCTAACAAAACTAGTTTCGTCGAATTCTAAGACCGTTGGAAAAATGGTCATTTTCCAGTCGATTAAAATCAACTGAAACTGGTCAAACGCGTTTTCCTTTGCCACGCTCACATATTGATTCGAAAAATTATGAAATTTGAAACCTAGCAATAATTTGACATCACGGACCCAACAAAAGTGGTTTCGTCGAAATCCGAGGTCGTTTGCAAAATTTCCATTTTTAAGGGCCTGAATTCTATAGCGACTATTCAGAATTTTCAACTGGGCATATCTTTTTATCCCCGCTATGAAATTTTGATTTTTCGGATTCGTTGGAAAGATATCATCAAATAGATCCCATTATTTTTGGTTTCACTAAAATCCGGATTGTTTTGCACCCGGTACATTCATTTGAAGTTTGAAATCAAATTATCGAACTACCGCGCCATTTTCAATTCCTTTTATAATTATAAATAATTATTTATATTCTAACGACGACGTATATAATATATACGTTCTGATTCCATTCAAAATAAATTTCTCGTCGATATTATTTAAAATAATTCATTTTAAATAATCAAAATTCGCTAAAATTGCCAAAATAAAAAATTTAAACTGGCCCAGATTTTCGGGTTGTTACAGTCGGTAAACCGTCGCCATCTTTAAAATTTTAGTTTCTACAATTTCCGTCGGTATTCCCTTTCTATTTTGTTTATATTATTATTTTTAGCTAGCACTATTACCAATCGATAGTTTTATACACACACACACACATATATATATATATAAGCATGCACAAAATGAGCGATATTAATAAAAAAGAAAATGGAATTGCTAGTTGTTTATCACAACAATATTTTTTGATTAGAGCTAATATTCCATCAACAATACCATCCATAATCATCTATCAATTCGTACATACACTAGACTGAATTATAACTGACAAAACTATTCAGCTAGTGCTAGTGGTATTCCATAGAAAACCATCCTTACAACAAAATATATCCAGCTACCATACCTGAGTAACTCATGAAGATGACGATGGCGAAGGATTTTCATAATCAGATTCATCATTCTTTTGAAGCAATGCCATCACTTGTTTCATTTGCGCTTGAAAGTTTTCTCTGTCTGCTTTTTGTTGTAGTGCAAGCCTTGCCAGCTCTTCCACGAGTCTTGGGCAATTAGCTCGGTCACGCTCTCTCTCTCTGCCTCAATCCTAATCCGCTCTGCTCTCTCATTCTCGAGCTCTAAGCACATTTCCTCAACGGTTTTTTGTAGCTCATGAACATCATCTTCATTGTCAACACAGTGTCGCTTTGAACGTTGAGAAGAGGGAAGCTGCAAAGAGATTACATAAAATTAGCATACATCAATTATGAAAGGTACTTCATGTATTTCGAACCCTTTTGGTAGACTGCAGCAACATTAATGAATGGAAACAACAATATTACAATTTTTTGGCCCTCATTTTCGTTCATGCAACTCCAATTACACCTTGATTTTGCATTTGTAAAAGTTAAGAACAAACCAAATTTGGAGAGATTTACATCTATGAAAAGTGAGAATAAGTCAATATTAGGGATAACTATTTTTCTTTGGACAAATAGAATGAAGATGCATTTCCCACTTGTATGGACTACTTTTATTTCAGAACACAGAGGCAATGTTTGCCGCAAAAACACTAACCGTTAGGCACCTAATATACACAGTAGAGGCAGCAATTGACTAAGGCATAGTACTATACAGAAATTGTTATATAATTTGCAGTATAACCTATATGCACATCAATTTCATGAAAATGGAATAGACTTCAACTACAAAAACATGGAGAAAACTTCAGTCCATGGTTCGAATCTATCAAAAGAATTTAATGGAATTGACATCCAAACATGATATCTAAGAATAATAAGGCACATTAAGTATTAAGAGATGGGTTCAATTTCACAAGGGATCAGTGCAGACATTATTAGGGATTGCCTGATAATAATAAATAGAAATATTGAATTCATGTTCATGGTACCATACTTCTAGGAAGCTAATATTCACCTAAAGAATTATCATACTTCTACCATAAATCTACCTTAAATCTTCCATTAAAGCTTTCCTTAATATACACAGTAGAGGCAGCAATTGACTAAGGCATAGTACTATGCATAAATCGTTACATAATTTGCAGTATAACCTATATGCGCATCAGTTTCATGAAAATGGAGTAGACTTCAACTACAAAAACATGGAGAAAACATTAGTCCATGTTTCAAATCTATCAAAAGAATTTAATGGAATTGACATCCAAGCATGATATTTAAGAATAATAAGGCACACTAAGTATTAAAAGATGGTTTCATTTCATAAGGCATCAGTGCAGACATTATCAGGGATTGCCTGATAATAATAAATAGAAATATTGAATTCATGTTCATTGTACCATACTTCCAGGTAGCTAATATTCACTAGAAGAATTTTCATACTTCTACCTTAAATCTTCCCTTAAATGGTTTCGACGTACAGTGACAATGGTTCGGTCCAGGTAGCTAACACTCTGAACTTATAGCAACATGTTTAAATTACCGAGGAAAAAGGTTGAGAGCAAATCCTCCTTAAGGCCCTAACTTAACAAGCTTCAATGTTAAATCAAGTTAAAGTTGAGGTGAAGCACCGAAAGCCTAGATTGAGGCAAATTATCTCAAATTAAGCCAGGTTGATATATGTAGAACAGTTTTGATTTGATCCAAGTCATATTCCATTATGTAAAATTGTAATAACCCGGAAATCCGAGCCAATTTAAAATTTTTATTTTGGCAATTTTGATGAATTTTTAATATTTAAAATGATTTATTTTAAATAATAACAACGAGAAATTTATTTTGAATAGAATTAGAATGTATATATTTATATAGATCATCATTAGAATATAAATAATTATTAATAATTATAAAAGGAATTGAAAATGGCGTGGTAGTTTGAAAATTCGATTTCAAATTTCAAATGAATGTACATGATTCAAAATAAACCGAATTTTAGCGAAACCAAAAATATTAGAATCTATTTGAGAATTTCTTTCCATTGAATCCGAAAAATTGAAATTTCATAGCCGGAATAAAAAGTTGTGCCCAGTTGAAAATTCAGAATAGTCGCTGTGGAATTCTGGCCCTTAAAAATGGAAATTTTGCAAACGACCTCGGTTTTCGACGAAACCACTTTTGTTGGATCCGGGATGTCTAGTTATTGCTAGATTCCAAAACATAGAATTTTTCGAATCAATATGTGAGCGTGGCGATGTAAAACGTGTTTTAATAGTTTTAGTCAATTTCGATCGACCAGAAAATGGTCATTTTTCAAACGGTCTTCAAATTTAACAAATTAGTTTTTTTAGGACCGTATCATCAATACGAAGCTAAAAATAATTTTTCGGGAATTTTTAGAGTTAGTATGTGGCCCCGATAAATTGAAATGTGCGTTCAAATTCAATATATAGATTTTAGCGAAAACTGATCGAAACAGCTGAATTGGCTTACGATACATATCCCATTGTGTTCGGAATGGGGGTAATTAGCTAGGGGCGCCAGTCGTTGGGTCTCGTTTAAAGTTCAAATGTAAAGTCAACTTTCATGGAATAAAATAATTAATAAAATATAAAATATATATATATATATTCCTTCTAAGACCTAATTCATCATTCACTGTCAAAATATCGAGCCCTAATTTTCAAATTGAGAAAACCGCCACCCTCCTTGGAGCCGCCACGCCCGTCGCATGCACCACCCCGCCTAGCGCCGCACCTCTGGTGAACTCTGTCGCCTCCTCCGCTCTCCTCTGCTCCTTCTTCGATTTAAAACCACGCCCATGAATCCCTGGCCCACATACCACCACCGCGAGGAACCCTAACTGCCGCCGCCAAGGAGGCTGCACCACCCCTCGCCTCCGCGCCGACACCAGACTCTGGCAACCCTCCTCTGACCAATCTCCAGCCCCTTTCGACGTATGAAGGTGATTTTCTTTTTTCTTATTTATTTTTCAGTTTTAATGTTTATAGAAAATCAGTTTATATTTTTATATATACGAAAGCATATATTTTTTTATATATGAAAGCATATATTTTTATATATATGAACAGCGGGTTAAAGATATGATTTTTCTTTACGTGAATGAAGTATAATAAATAGATTTTCATAAATATCTAAAGATAAGATTTTTATTTACATGAAAGTAATAAAGTTGTGATTTTTAACGTGATAAAGGTTTGATTTTTAAACATGAGAAAGAGAAGAGAACGTTGAAGTAAAAAAGAATAGATTTTTACTATGAAAAAGGTTAGATTTTTAATTATGTAAAGTTTATATTTTTAATAAACAAAAAATTATATTTTTAGTAGGGAAAAGTTACGATTTCTAGCGATGTAAAAGAATGATTTTCAGTTTATAAAAATGTGATTTTTATATAGAGAACGGCGAGAGAAAAATAAGATTTTTATATATATGAATTCGCGATAAAAATTCGATTTTTATATATATGAAGTGGAAATAAAAATATGATTTTATGTACATGTAGTGATAATAAAAATGTGATTTTTACTATGAACAGTGGGAAAAGATCGCATTGAAATTTTGGGCAAATTCGAACCGTTTAGAAATAAAGAATGACAGAGTGGAACCCCAAGGTGAGAACTCCTCACTTTTATTTTAATTTCTAGTTTGAAATATATACTAGGATGCAGACGGTGCTTAGTAGTACCTAACACCCGTCGTCCACAGACCATGAATGACTTGTTTGTTTAATTGATGTGTTGTGAAAGTTGATTGTGTGGTGTGGAATGGAATAAAATACTTTATAGTTAAAAATATAATTTTTAACTTGTATATAAAATAAATAATTATAAACAAATCGGACGGTTTGTTTATGTATACCCATTTGACTGATATTGATTGGGACGATAAATTTTACACATCGACCAACTGCACAAATAAAAATCTGTATTTGTTGATTTGAAACCCCACACGGGTGTTGGGATGATATTTGGCGCACACTAATCCCAAATAATTAGCTGTATGTCGATCGATTGATTGACAAGCTGTTATAAGCGTTAAATATTTATATTTGATGCTTATGCAGTGTAGAATGTACTCTGGATGATGGTTGATTATTTATCGTTGTTATTATATACATGTGTTGTAGGGAATCCATATAATTAACATTTTATGGTAATTGATTAGGCCTCATTCCAAGTTGGAAAATAAATATATATTCATGTGTTGAATAAAAGAAAATTCATGTGTTGAATAAAAGAAAATTCATGTGGTGAATAAAATATATATTCATGTGTTGAATAAAAGAAAATTCATGTGTTGTATAAAATATATATTCATATGTCGAATAAAAGAAAATTCATGTGTTAAAAAAAATATTCATTTGTTGAATAGAATAACGAAGTTATTGAAATATGTAAAGCCGTGTTGATTAGATATGTGCCAATTTGACGTGAACGATATCTATATCGATTTTATTCATTTTTATAATGAATATCGTAAAGGAATTGATTTCAAAATATAATATTTTGAAAATACTATCATTTATATATCGGTGATATGGAATATTCAATTTTGATTTGAAATTGAATATGAAGTTGGAATCGTTTTGAAAACGAATTTAGAACGATTTATAAAATACGTTTTAAAAGGAAATCGATGAAATATATAATATATATATATATAATGGCCTGAATTGAACGCGCCGTGCTGCGGCAGTTCGCAAATTTCGACCATTAACTTCGAATGGACATCACGGGAGATCCGACCTTCGGATTCTCCTAAAACTGGAACCGTTGGGTTCCTATCGAAAAGATCTTTCTAACAAATATTAGAGATTTGAAATCTAACGGTTGTATTTGGAATTATGTCCAAATCAAATTTGGAAAAGGTCGTTGTAAGTGCAGTTTAATGGCCGTCGATGGAAATCGACTGTACGAGCCTTGATAAAATTATTAAAAATACCAATAATTATTGTAAAATCATAAGAAATGATTTGGAAAGAATTGGGATGAAAAACTCCAAATTTGAAAAGATAAAAATAGATTTTTATCGAAATGAACTAGTTTTGAACTAGAATTATAATCCATTTATTTTTGAAATAAATAAATTGGATTTGAAATGGTTTTAAAAGTAACCAGAATTTCCAATAATTGAATTGGAATGGATTTGAATCGAAATTGTCTTTGGAATATTTCGATGTTGGATTTCGTGATTATACATATATTGTTATGGAAATTTGAAAGATATATTTATATCGTTATTTCCAATACGATATTTGTTGGTCGTAGAATTTGATATTGAATATAAGCCAATATATTTTCTATTCAGAGCCTTGTATTTAATATCATATGGGATTTAGGTTAGTCGTGAATGGTATCTTCATTAACACTATTCTTAAACCTAGTTGAGAAAAAGATTAAATCTTTTTATTTAGATTTAATGAAGTATACCAATTAAATGGTATTTATTTGGAATTGAATTTGAATTGATTTTTGGGTTTATCGTGAACGGTGTTTTAAATAACACTTGTTCTTTAACCCGATAATTAATGGAATGTGAATTGGGTTTATTGTGAACTGTGTTTTAACGACATTCATTCTTTAACCCGATTTACATTAAAATGTGATTTGGAATTTATAAATCTTTTGTTAAGATTTAAAGGAGATTTTCCAAAGTAAAGTTTTTCAATTTAATAAAGTAAATTGGAATGGAATGGAATTCAATTTGGTAATAATCGAAGTGAATTTTTGTGGAGGAAGACAACTAATATATCTGGAATTTAAAAGGCTTTACCGTTATCCATTTGTATTATTAGTAGGATATGGAAGTTTATATGGATTATATATATCGATTTGTTTTCCATGAAGATTCCATTGTAAATGGAATGTGATTTTGGGTTGTCATGAACGATATCTTTAATAATACTTTTCTTAGATCCAAAGGAGTTAAGAAAATCAGAAACTAACTAAAGATTAGTTAAGTTGAATGGTTTCTTGGGTATTGATCTGATGTTGGTTTCGGCCTTCGGGGTTATTACTTAGGGAATTGTTCACTTGCTAATTTACGGTTAAACGCTGATGGAACAGAATGTGATTTTAGGTTTATAGTAAACCGTGTTTTAAATGACATTGGTACTTTAATCCAGTTAAAGACAGGATATGATATCCCAAGTTAAATAATCATTGATAGTGATTTTTGGGAAGATTAAAACCAAGTGGAGTTTTAATGAATCTTTAATTAGATTGACATGATCGAGAATGGAGTATCACCAGTTGTTGTTGCAGTCTTGATGGGGGGTTCTCACCGTGTGGTTTGGTGGCGAACAGTGGGCTCTTACCCCTACATGTCCCTTGCGAGTTTTGGTTGCTGTGTGCTGACAGTCGAGAGGCTAGCCATAAAACAAGTGATACTGGGGGACCAGGTGGAAGCCACGGTCGGTTTTACCTGCTGCTTAGGGGGGTGAAGGGATGGTTGCAAAGCCTACCAGGTTTCGTCGGCTAGCACGGATTGAGTTGAGAACAAGCCACATCGAGACACAAACAGAAGAACATTTCATTGTATTTTACAACAATTACATCAGATTACAAGAATATTACAGAGTATGAATAAATATTACACAGAAAAATATCAGAGATTTAAATTACATTACATAACAGCGGAAAATAAAACAAAACACAACTGAAAGAGATATACAGATACAGAGCTTTCTAGATATCGTTCCAGCTGTAAATCAAGATCCTGTTAATATAAATCTGCAAAACCAAAACTACTAGCTGCCCGTGCAGAAAATAGGGGCACCCAGAGTTTAGGTTAAAACAATAAACTCCAGGTCAGTCATGTGACTGGTGTGAGGACTAAAACAGTTATTAATCTTTATTTTAAATCAGATACATCAAGGGACCACCTCGTATAACACGGAACGGGTTTCCTCCAATAATACCAGTGCATATAACAAAACAGTGCAATGCTTTTTGGAAAAATGCAGCTATTATAAGACCCAGGTCCCATCACATAATGCAACACAAGTCGGAGGATAGGGTTTTCCCTTATAATAGCCAAACATGATTGGTACGTTAAAAACAAATCATTTGATACCATTATAAGTGCATAGTGTATAAAACAACTTCAAATATAAATGTATCAATCCTAGACGACTTGGGTACCATATATCATGTCGCCAATACTAGGTTCTACAATCAAAACCGCAAAGTCACGTATTTGGAAGTTGGATTTCCATCATGTGAACCGAGGCAAGGGATCGTCCTCATCGAATTCGACACGCTCTAGCCCGTGTCTCAGGAACAGAACGCATCATCCCTTGGATCGTCAGGGCCGGTCCACCGATGTGGATTAAAATGCCTGAACATTGCATTTCCCCGCCTTTTGGGGCGTCAATGAGCCAAATGACTCCATCGGCTCCACATAGTCACCGATATATCCGAGGCGCCTCACAATCCAACAACCACACAAGTGAAAATAATATAAATGAAAGGGCTGGTAGGCTACTGACACCACCATAACTAGAAGGAAACGCATGCCTTCCCTGATGTCCTCTCTCGTTTCTGGTTCACAGCCGGGGTGTGAGGCTCGCGAATTAACACTACACAAAGCTATGCCACATACGCGGTGCTTTGATCATCAACCACAAGACTTTGCTTTTCAAAAAAGCCTTGATCATTTGCATCTTAGCATGCCACACAGGCAAACCACTCCATGCAACCGATATCCATCAATCACACAGAATGATATCCAATGTCAGACACACAGTCCATTTACAAGTTTGTTCTGGGTCTGAACGGAACCGGAGGCACCTTATACCTCGCATATCCATCGATCTCCATGTACGTCTGGACGATCACCAACTGATTCCCTCCTCTTGGGTGTACAGCCCAATCAAGATCATCAGTAATTATCCAAACGATGTGAAGACCTCCGGTCTTCGACCACCGTCTTCATCCTCGACACATTGTCGAATCAGTTATTCAGAATGGGATTAACCCAGTCTTTCTGAGTAACTCGCGTATATAATAAACAAGTGTTACACAAACACAACATACGCCTCATTCCAATTCAGAATATGCTTTTATTCAAATATTCTTATACTTTGGTAAAGGTTCCCATTAATTTTATCAAAGATAAATTCTTTAAATTTATTCTTAAATCTTCTTTTGAATATCAATTCAAACAAAATTATGGTTTATCCAAACTAGTTGGGATTAGCGAACCTTACCGAAGTAATCACCTGTTAAATTTCCCAACCCCAACCTATTCATCCCATGAAGTAAAACTGGTCATACTTCATATCTAACACCACGGTGTTATTGGTAAATTCAATTACCATTTCACGTTCAAATCTAATTAAAGATTTAACTATCGCCTGGAGCAAAACTAGTGATGCTCCGTTCTCGATCATTTCAATCTAATTAAAGATTCATTAAAACTCCAATTGGTTTTAGTCTTCCCAAAAATCAATATTAATGATTGTTTAACTTGGGAAATCATATCCTATCTTTAACTGGGTTAAAGAACTAATGTCATTTAAAACATGCTTCACTATAAACCCAAAGTCACATTCCATTAGCAATGGAATTTTCACGAAAAACAGATCAATGTATATAATCGATATTAACTTCCATATCTAACTAATAATATAAATGGAATAACAGGAAAGCCTATTAAATTCCATATATATTAGCAGTCTTCCTCCATAGAAATTCACTTCGATTATCACCAAATCGAATTCCATTCCATTCCAATTTATTTTATTAAATTGGAAAACTTTACTTTGGAAAATCTCCTTTAAATCTTAACAAAAGATTTATAAATTCCAAATCGCATTTCACTGCAAATCGGGTGAAAGAACGAATGTCATTAAAAGCACAGTTCACAACAAACCCAATTCACATTTCATTAATTACCGGGTTAAAGAACGAGTGTTATTTAAAACACCGTTCACGATAAACCAAAAATTCAATTCCAATTCAATCCCAATTCAATTCCAATCAAATATCATTTAATTGGCACATTTCATTAAATCTAAATAAAAATATTTAATCTTTTTATCAACTGGGTTTAAGAGTAGTGTTAATGAAGACATCATTCACGACAAACCCAAATCCCATTTGATATTAAATACAAGGCTCTGAATAGAAAATATATCGGCTTATGTTCAATATCAAATTCTACGACCAACAAATATCGTATTTGAAATAACGATATAAACATATCTTTCAAATTTCCATAACAATATCTGTATAATCACGAAATCCAACATTGAAATATTCCAAAGACAATTTTGATTCAAATCCATTCCAATTCAATTATTGGAAATTCTGGTTACTCTTAAAACCCTTTCAAATCCAATTTATTTATTTCAAAAATAAATGGATTATAATTCTAGTTCAAAACTAGTTCATTTTGATAAAAATCTATTTTTATCTTTTCAAATAATACCAATTCTTTTCAAATCATTTCTTATGATTTTACACTAATTATTGCTATTTTTAATAATTTTATCAAGGCCCGTACAGTCGATTTCCATCAACGGCCATCGAACTGCACTTACAGCGACCTTTTCCAAATTTGATTTGGACATAATTCTAAATTCAACTATTAGATTTAAAATCTCTAATATTCGTTAGAAAGCTCTTTTCGATACGAACCCAACGGTTCCGGTTTTAGGAGAATCCGACAGTCGGATCTCCCATAATGTCCATTCGAAGTCAATGGTCGAAATTCGCGAACAGCTGCAGCGCGGCGCGTTCTATTCAGGCCATTATATATATATATATACATATATTATATATTTCATCGATTTCCTTTTAAAACGTATTTTATATATCGTTATAAATTCGTTTTCAAAACGATTTCAACTTCATATTCAATTTCAAATCAAAATTGAATATTCCATATCATCGATATATAAATGATAGTATTTTCAAAATATTATATTTTGAAATTAATTCCTTTTCGATATTCATTATAAAAATGAATAAAATCGATATAAATATCGTTCACGTCAAAATGGCGTCAATCTAACCAACACAGCTTTATATTTTTCAATAACTTCGTTATTCTATTCAACAAATGAATATTTTCTTCAACACATGAATATATACTTTATTCAACACATGAATATTTATTAATTCTTACTTACAATAAAAATGTGAAATTTATTGTATAAATATTTCGTTCAACGCATGAATCGTTTCAACACATGAATATTCTCAACACATGAGTATTGTCAACACATGACTCTTTTGTTTATTCAACACATGAATATTTAGTTTCCTGTTCTGAATATTATTTAAAATATTCTTTAGTTTCTAAATTGGAATGAGATCCAATCAATTACAATATAATATTATTTATATGGATTCCATACAACATATGTATATAATAGCAACGATATATAATCAACCATCATCCAGAGTGCACCACACATCTGCATAAGCATTAAATATAAATAATTAACGCTTACACAGTTTGTCAACCAATCGGTCGACATACGATTAAATAATTGGGATTAGTGTACGCCAAATATCATCCCAACACCCGTGTGGGGTTTCAATCAACAAACACTGAATATTATTTGTGCGGTTGGGCGATGTGTAAAATTTATCGTCCCAATCCATATCAGTCAAATGGGTGTACATAAACAAATCGTTCGATTTGTAATTGGATATTTATTTATTCACATTCACGTTAAATTTATATTTTTAACGATAAATAATTTATTTCAGCACATGAATATATTTCCATTCATTCCACATCACAATCAACTTTCACCACACAACAAAATCAAACAAGTCGTTCATGGTCTGTGGACAACGGGTGTCGGGTGCTGCTAAGCACCGTCTGCATCCTAGTATATATTTTAACTAGAAAACAAAATAAAAGTGAGGAGTTCTCACCTTGGGGTTCCACTCCTCCATTATCTATTTTTGAACTTTAGAACAGCCTGGATTTGCCCGTACTTCCAACGTAGTCATCTCCACGCTGTTCATAATAAATCACATTTTTAATATGATGTTCATATATTTAAAAATCGCTATTTTTATACCGCTACCCACATAAAAATTATATTTCTATAACGTCCTCTTCAGAATAAAATTCATATTTTTATTTCAAAATAACATATATAAAAACGGATTTTTATTTCGCTACAGGTTATATTTTTACTTCATAACCATATGTGTAAAAATCACATCTTTAACACGATGTTTACAGTATAAAGATAATATTTTTATTTCGATGTTCATACAATAAAAATCATATTTTTATCATGTAGAAAAATCATATATTTTCATATCTTAAAAGTCCGTTCTTTTATCAAATAAAGATCCGTTCTTTTATGATTAAAAATCACAACTCCATGTACATAAAAATCTCAACTTTTTATAAATAAAAATCATAGCTTTTTGTTCGTTTTAAAAATCACATCTTCATTCTAAATCTATATATATAAAAATCGTATTTTACATATGTAAAAATCATATTTTTATCGCTATTCAAATATATCAAAATCAGATTTTCCTTTTCTATTTTCAAAATATTATCTTTTCATAGTCAAAAATACTATCTTTACTTTGTTAAAAATCCTATCTTTACTTTGTTACATATAATGAACCTGAAAATAAACTAAACGTAAATAAATAAACAGAAAAACTCACCTTTGATTTTGGAATTTTTTATTTATTGAAGGTGGAGGGGTTGCGTCATGAACTGGTGGCGCAGGGGGGTGCGGTTGGCGTGGAGGCTTGCGGTGGTGTGGAGGGTGGTTGCGACTCTCGAATTGGGCGTGGGGCTTCTCGATTTATGGCTGAGGGGAAGGAGAGAGAGGACTGGGGGAGGAGGAAGGAGGAGGGGGAGAATCGGCGGAGGCATGGCAGGCTGGGGATGCGGCGGTGGCAGCGTGGAGGAGGAAGCGCGGCGGTCTTCATTGTGCGTTTTTTTTTCTTTTTTTTTCTTTTATTTAAAATTGACTTTGTACGAAATGGAAGAGGGGGGGGGGGTTGACTGAGGAGAAAAGGGGGAGGGATTATATTATATAATATATATTTATTTTATTTTATTACCACAAACAGCAACCTTTTATTTCGACCTCAAAACAAAACCAATCGACTGTCGCACCCAGCTAATTACCCCCATTTCGAACACAATAAGATATGCCATGCAAGCCAATTTAGCCGTTACGATCAGTTTCCATTTAAATTAAAATATAAATCTATATATTCAATTTTGAACGTACATTTCAATTTACTGGGATCACATACTGATTCTAAAACTTCCAGAAAAAATATTTTTGGCTTCGTATTGACGATACGGTCTTAAAAATACTAATTTCGTCAAATTCTGAGACTGTTTGAAAAAATGCTATTTTCTGGTCGATCCAAATTGATTGAAATTGTTAAAACGCGTTTTCTTTTTCCACGCTCACATATTGATTCAGAAAATTCCGAATTTTGGAATATAGCAATAACTTGACATCACAGATCCAAAAAAGTGGTTTCGTAAAAAACTGAGGTCGTTTTCAAAATTTCCGGTTTTAAGGGCTATATTTCCATAACGACTATTCTGAATTTTCAACTGGGCATAACTTTTTATCCCCGCTATTAAATTTGGATTTTTCGGATTCGTTGGAAAGATATTTTCAAATAGATTCTAATATTTTTGGTTTCGCCAAAATCCGGCTTATTTTGAATCCTGTACATTCATTTGAAATTTGAAATCGAATTTTCAAACTACCGCGCCATTTTCATTTCCTTTTATAATTTAAAATATATATTTATATTATAATGACAATTCAAATAAATATATACGTTCTAATTCTATTCAAAATAAATTTCTCGTTGTTATTATTTAAAATAAATCATTTAAATATTCAAAATTCGCTAAAATTGCCAAAATAAAATTTTAAATTGGCTCTGATTTCCGGGAAATAATGAAAGTTGAGTTGATTTGTAAAACAACTTTCAGCTTCGTTCCTTTTTGGGGACGAAAAGTTTTAAGTGGGGGAGATTGTAATAACCCGAAAATCCGAGCCAATTTAAAAATTTTATTTTGGAAATTTTAATGAATTTTAAATATTTAAAACGAATTATTTAAAATAATGACGACGAGAAATTTAATTTGAATAGAATTAGAATGTATATATTTATATAGATCGTCGTTAGAATATAAATATTTTATTTTAATAATAAAAGATGAAATTTAGCGTATCAAGCATTCTTTGGCTATTATAAGGTAAAACCCTATCCTTTGGCTTGTGTTGCATTGTGTGATGGGACCTGGGTCTTATAATAGCTTCATTGTTCTTTATTTAGCATTGCGCTATGGTTTTATGCACTGGTATTCTTAGGAGGAAACCCGTTCCGTGTTATACGACATGGTCCCTCGATTTACCTAACTTTAAAATAAAGATTAATAACTGTTTTCGTTCTCACACCAGTCACACGACTGACCTGGAGTTTATTGTTTTAATCTAAACTCTGGGTGTCCCTATTTTCGACACGGGCAGCTAGTAGTTTTGTTTTTGCAGATTTATATTCATAGGATCCTGGTTTACAGCTGGTACGATATTCGAAAAGATCTGTATCCGTATATTCTTTTCAGTTGTGTTTCGTATTAATTTTCCGCTGCAGTAGTGTAATTTAAATCTCTGATATTTATTGAATGTGTAATATTTATTCATACTCTATATATTCTTGTATTCTGATGGAATTGTTGTAATTAACAATGAAATGTTCTTCTGTTTGTGTACTGATTTGTCTTGTCCTCAACTCAATCCGTGCTTTCCTTACCAGGGAAATTGTCTTTGGAATGTTTAATTAGATTTGAATGTGAAATGGTAATTGAATTTACCGGTAACACCGTGGTGTAAGATATGAAGTATGACCAGTTTTACTTCATGGGATGAATTGGTTGGGATTGGGAAATTAAAACAAATGATTACTTCGGTAAGGTTCATTAATCCCGACTAGTTTGGATAAACCATAATTTGTTTTGAACTGAAATCCAAAGGAAGATTAAAGAATAAATTTAAAGAATTTATCTTTGATAAAATTAATGGGAACCTTTCCCAAAATATAAGAATATTTGAAAAAGGAATATTCTGAATTGGAACAAGGCGTATGTTGTGTTTGTGTAACACTTGTTGATTATATACGCGAGTTATTTAGAAAGACCAGGTCTATCCCATTCTGAATAACTGATTCGATGATGTGTCGAGGATGAAGACGGTGGTCTAAGACCGGAGGTCTTCACATCGTTTGGATAATTACTGATGATCTTGATTAGGCTGTACACCCAAGAGGAGGGAATCAGTTGGTGATCGTCCAGACGTACTTGGAGATCGATAGATGTGTGAGGTACAAGGTGCCTCTGGTTTCGTTCAGACCTAGAACAGACTTGTAAATGGATGTGTGTCTGACATCGGATTTCATTCTGTGTGATTGATATCAGTTGCATAGCATGAATTGCCTGTGTGGCATGCTGAGATACAAATGATCAAGGCTTCTGTTGAAAAGAAGAGTCTTGTGGTTGATTATCAAAGCACGACCTTTGTGGCGTAGCTTTGAGTAGCGTTAATTCGCGAGCCTCACCCCCAGTGTGAACCAGAAACGGGAGAAGGATCCAGGGAGGGCATGCGTTTCCTTCTAGCTATGGTGGTGTCAATGACCTACCAGGCCTGACATTTATATTATTTTCACCTATGTGGTTGTTGGATTGCGAGGCACCTCGGATATATCAGTGACTATCTGGAGCCGATGGAGTCATAGGACTCATTTACGCCCCTATGAGCGGGGAAATGTTCATGCATTTTAATCCACATTGGTGGACCGGCCCTGTAGCTCCTAAGGGAAGATGCGTCCTGTTCCTGAGACACGGGCTAGAGCGTCTCGAATTCGATGAGGACGATCCCTTGCCTCGGTCACAGATGGAAATCCAACTTCCAAATACGTGACAATTGCGGTTTTGATTGTGGAGCCTAGTATTGGCGACATGATATATGGTACCCATGTAGTTTAGGATTGATACATTTATATTTGAAGTTGTTTTATACACTATGCACTTATAGTAATATCAAATGATTTGTTTTAAACGTACCAAGCATGTTTGGCTATTATAAGGGAAAACCCTATCCTCCGGCTTGCGTTGCATTGTGTGATGGGACTTGGGTGTTATAATAGCTTCATTTTTCCAAAAAGCATTGCGTTGTTTTGTTATATGCACTGGTATTCTTGGGAGGAAACCCGTTCCGTGTTATACGGCGTGGTCCCTTGATATATCTGATTTAAAGTAAAATTTTAAATAACTGTTTTAGTTCTCACACCGGTCACATGACTGACCTGGAGTTTATTGTTTTAACCTAAACTCTGGGTGCCCCTATTTTCCGCACGGGCAGCTAGTAGTTTTGGTTTTGCAGAATTATATTCAAAGGAACCTGGTTTACAGCTAGAATGATATCCGAAAAGCTCTGTATCCGTATATCTCTTTCAGTTATGTATTGTATTTTTTTCCGTTGCAGTAATGTATTTAAATCTCCGATATTTCTCTGATGTATAATATTTATTCATACTCTGTATATTCTTGTATTATGATGGAATTGTTGTAATAAACAATGAAATGTTCCTCTGTTTGTGTTCCGATGTGGCTTGTCCTCAAAGCAATCTGCGCTTTCCTTCACGGGGAGGTTCAGGTCGTTTCATTTGGTATTAGAGCTTTGGTTTACAAAGCTCGAGAACAAGACACGTTAGAACCATACGAAAGAATTCATCTGAGATTGGATTAGTAATATCCAATAAGAATGACTTGTTAGAGATGGCATCAGTAGAATCCTAGAACGAGAGTGAAGAGTATATTTTTAAAATGAAAACAATTTTTGTTTTGAAAATTTTAAATCAATTATTCGTATTTGATTATTTATTTTATATTGAATTTGGAAAATCCAGTATATAAAGACTTTGCATATACGTCTGATCCACGTGTGTTCGAAGTTTTAATATATTGGATAGATATAGAATCACACTCTAGTCGCTCGGACATGATTCTGATGATTGACGTGTCATCATCAGAATTTATTTTCTGTTTCGAAAGTGGGATTTCTATATGATTCCAATTGACTGGTGTGAGAACCAAAGTTAGACAGGGCTTATTGTTGTGATTTGGCATCAAAAATCTGATTTTTGGACTATGTATCAAAGTTATGAATTTGAAAAGCTAATCAACTAATTGATTGCTGATTGTATTGTTTGATTATTGGTTGTGTAATTAAAATTTGAACCATTTAGCCAAATTGAACCAAATATTGAACTGTATTGAAAATTGTTTGGAATTGCATGCATGTACATATATATGTGTAAATAGGTCATTGCAAGGAGGCTAGAGAAGAGGAATAAAATTGTTTTCCCGATAAATAGGTACATGTTTATTGTATTTCTTGGGTTTTGGATGATTTTATGAGCCGATTGGCTAGTCGCGTGGCCATTTCTTTTTCTTTTTGGATTGGAGAGGCCTGTATGGAAATTTCGGGATTTTCCCGGTGCTCCCGTGCAGGGGGGTTATGGTGAAATTTTTCGAAAATTTAGGGTGTTAGCCAAATTTTTGAAAAATTTGAAAAGTTCTTAGAAACTGAAAAGTTGCAGAACTTAAGCCATAATGAAAATATTGAAAGTTGAGTTGATTAGATAAACAACTTTCAGTTTCATTCCTTTTCGGGGACGAAAAGTTTTAAGCGGGGGAGACTGTAATAACCCGGAAATCCGAGCCAATTTAAAAATTTTATTTTGGCAATTTTGATGAATTTTGAATATTTAAAATGATTTATTTTGAATAATAACGACGAGAAATTTATTTTGAATAGAATTAGACGTATATATTTATATAGATTGTCGTTAGAATATAAATAATTATTTATAATTATAAAAGGAATTGAAAATGGCGCGGTAGTTTGAAAATTCGTTTTCAAATTTCAAATGAATGTACAGGATTCAAAATAAACCGGATTTTAGCGAAACCAAAAATATTAGAATCTATTTGAGAATATCTTTCCAATGAATCCGAAAAACTGAAATTTCATAGCGGGAATAAAAAGTTGTGCCCAGTTGAAATTCAGAATAGTCACTGTAGAATTTTGGCCCTTAAAAATGGAAATTTTGCAAACGACCTCGGTTTTCGACGAAACCACTTTTGTTGGATCCGGGATGTATAGTTATTGCTAGATTCCAAAATTTAGAATTTTTCGAATCAATATGTGAGCGCGGCGAAGTAAAACATGTTTTAACAGTTTTAGTCAATTTTGATCGACCAGAAAATGGCCATTTTTCAAACGGTCTTCAAATTTGACGAAATTAGTTTTGTTAGGACCATATCATCAACACGAAGCTAGAAATAATTTTTCGGGAATTTTTAGAGTTAGTATGTGGCCCTGATAAATTGAAATGTGCGTTCAGATTCAATATATAGATTTATATTTTGATTTTAGCGAAAATAGATCGAAACAGCTGAATTGGCTTGTGATACATATCCCATTGTGTTCAGAATGGGGGTATTTAACTAGGAGCGTCAGTCGTTGGGTCTCGTTTAGAGTTCAAATGTAAAGTCAACTTTCATGGAATAAAATAATTAATAAAATATAAAATATAAATATATATTCCTTCTAAGACCTAATTCATCGTTCACTGTCAAAATATCGAGCCCCAATTTTCAAATCGAGAAAACTGCCACCCTCCCTGGAGACGCTACGCCCGTCGCACGCGCCACCCCGCCTAGCGCTGCCCGTCTAGTGAACTTGGCCGCCTCCTCCGTTCTCCTCTCCTCCTTCTTCGATCTAAAACCGCACCCGTGAAGCCCTGGCCCACAAACCACCACCGCGAGGAACCTTAACCGCCACCGCCAAGGAGGCTGCACCACCCCTCTCCTCCGCGCCGACACCAGAGTCTGGCAACCCTCCTCCGACCAATCTCCGGCCCCTTTAGACTTATGAAGGTGATTTTCTTTTTTTCTTATTTATTTTTCTTTACGTGAATGAAGTGTAAAAATTAAATTTATTATAAATATCTAAAGACAAGATTTTAATTTACATGAAAGTAATAAACTTGTGATTTTTACTGTGATAAAGGTTTGATTTTTAAACATGAGAAAGAGAAGAGAACGTTGAAGTAAAAAGAATAGATTTTTGCTATGAATAAGGTTAGATTTTTAATTATGTAAAGTTTATATTTTTAATAACAAAAAGATTATATTTTTAGTAGGGAAAAGATACGATTTTTAGCGATGTAAAAGAATGATTTTCAGTTTATAAAAATGTGATTTTTATATAGAGAATGGTGAGAGAAAAATATGGTTTTTATATTTATGAAGTGGCGATAAAAATTCAATTTTTATATATATTAAGTGGAAATAAAAATATGATTTTTAATGTACATGTAGTGATAATAAAAATGTGATTTTTACTATGAACAGCGGGAAAAGATCGCATTGAAATTTTGGGCAAATTCGAACCGTTCAGAAATAAAGAATGACGGAGTGGAACCCCAAGGTGAGAACTCCTCACTTTTATTATAATTTCTAGTTTGAAATATATACTA
Organism: Allium sativum; assembly: GCA_030737875.1. Lineage (NCBI taxonomy): Eukaryota > Viridiplantae > Streptophyta > Magnoliopsida > Asparagales > Amaryllidaceae > Allium > Allium sativum. The sequence goes on along the minus strand of CM060916.1, from coordinate 783,753,227 downwards.
GGATGCAGACGGTGCTTAGCAGCACCCGACACCCGTCGTCCACAGACCATGGATGACTTATTTGTTTAATTGGCGTGTTGTGAAAGTTGATTGCGTGGTCTGGAATGGAATAAAATATTTTATAGATAAAAATATAATTTTTAACGTGTATATAAAATAAATAATTATAAACAAATTGGACGGTTTGTTTATGTACACCCATTTGACTGATATTGATTGGGACGATAAATTTTACACATCGCCCAACTGCACAAATAAAAATTTGTGTTTGTTGATTTGAAACCCCACACGGGTGTTGGGATGATATTTGGCGTACACTAATCCCAAATAATTAGCTGTATGTTGATCGATTGATTGACAGGCTGTTATAAGCGTTAAATATTTATATTTGATGCTTATGTAGTGTAGAATGCACTATGGATGATGGTTGATTATTTATCGTTGCTATTATATACATGCGTTGTAGAGAATCCATATAATTAACATTATATGGTAATTGATTGGGCCTCATTCCAAGTTGGATAATAAATATATATTCATGTGTTGAATAAAAGAAAATTCATGTGTTGAATAAAATATATATTTATGTGTTGAATAAAAGAAAATTCATGTGTTGAATAAAATATATATTCAGGTGTTGAATAAAAGAAAATTCATGTGTTGAAGAAAATATTCTTTTGTTGAATAGAATAACGAAGTTATTGAAATATATAAAGCTGTGTTGATTAGATATGCACCATTTTGACGTGAACGATATCTATATCGATTACATTTTTGTAATGAATATCGAAAAGTAATTGATTTCAAAATATAATATTTTGAATATACTATCATTTATATATCGATGATATTGAATATTCAATTTTGATTTGAAATTGAATATGAAGTTGGAATCGTTTTGAAAACGAATTTATAAAATATGTTTTAAATGGAAATCAATGAAATATATATAATATATATTATATATGTATATATAATGGCCTGAATAGAACGCGCCGCGCTGTGGCAGTTCGCGAATTTCGACCATTGTAACAACCCTGAATTTTGGGGCCAATTTAAAATTTATTTTAAGTGATTTTAATGAATTTTGATATTTAAAATAATCTATTTTAAATAATAATGATAACAAATTTGATTCAAATTGAAGTTAGAATGAATAAATTAATTTTAATTATAAAAAGAGTTAGAAATAGCGCGGTAGTTTGAAAAGTCAAACTTGAACTTTGACTGACCATACAGGATGCAAAATTTAACGGATTTTAGTGAAACTAAAAATATTAGAATCTATTTAAAAATATCTTTCCAACGAATCCGAAAAATCGAAATTTCATAGCAGAAATCAAAAGTTATGGCCAATTCAATTTTTAGAAAGGTCGTTGGGTAATTTGCATAGGTCAAAAATGCTACTTTTTGCATATAAAGGAATTTCGACTCGAAACCACTTCCATTGAGTTCGAAATGATGTTTCTGCATTGAAAAACAGTAAACACTTATATATATCGAGTTTCGAAAATTATTTGTTTAAAAATGTATTTTTAATATTAAATATACTGGCCTTAAAAATAGTCATTTTTCAAAACGTCTCAGAATTCGACGAAATAAATTTTGTTGGATTCGTATCATCATAAGAAAGCCAAAAATAATTTTTCCGGATTTTTCTGACTTCGTATGTGGGCCCGGCAAAATTATATTTACGTTTGAATTAAACATAAAAGATTTATTTTAAAAATAAAAGAAACATGCATATAACTCTAGAATTGGACTTTGGGAATAGCACCATCGCGTTCAGAAGGCGTCAAAACGTATAGATCGACAGTCGTTGAGCGCGAATCGGAGTTCGGACAGAAAATCACTATTTTCTGGAATTAATTAATAAAAATAATAATTAGAAAAACCTAAAAATACTCCGTATAAATATGACCGTATACGTTCTTCTTCTTCCTTCGTTACTTTGGCCGCCGAAACCCATAAAACCTCAAATCTTTGACCTTCGATTTCTTCCTCATTTCTCAACGAGAAATCGCAGCTTATACTCGTTTCGAAGAGATTCTCGAGCCCTACGATCTCCAACAAGAATCACCGAGAACCGTGCCCTGTAGCTCTCGAATTCCGTGCCCCAATTCGCCGCCTTTACACCCCCGCCGCCGCCGCCACGTGCGTGCGCACGCCCCAAGACTCCCGGCGCAGATCGGCCCCTCCGAGCACTCCAACCTCCAACAAACGGTTCGTGAAACCATCGCCTATAACTCTAGAAATTCGCAATCAAAGTTTTGAACAAATTGGGTTTCTAAGGTATTATCTATTTCAGATTTAGCCACGCTTATAAGCATCGCTGGGTCAGTTGTTAAAGGCTGAAATCTGATTTTTCATATGAATTTGTATTTGAATCATTTCAGATCCGAAATCAATTTGAATTCGAACACCAAATCTGACCAAACTCGAGTCTTCTTTTCAAATCCGACCTCGGTGAGAATTTATTTTTAATTTAATTTAATTTATTTAATTATTAATTCTTATTGATTAAAGAATATCTCTTGATAAAACCGCTATGTAGTAATATTTTGAATACGGATCTAAGTTGTTTATGACCGTATGATGTTAGATCTATGAACCTAGATATTAGATCTGAATTCATTGACTAATTAAAATGATTATTTGTTAATTCATTTACATCATCCCTCGTTGATTTGTCATATGCCATCAAAAATATCACTTTGTGTAAAATTTGGATGTGAAGTGTTAGATCTATGCTGGTTGGTTTATTTGATTTTTTTTTTTTTTTTTATTATTGTGATGATTTATATTTTAGTATGGAAATCAAAAATTTAGAATTTGCGATGATTTACATTTTACTATGTAAACCAAAGATTTGGAATTTACGATGATTTACAATTTAGTATGTAAATCAAAATTTTAGCATTTGCGATGATATACATTTTAGTATGTAAATTAAATGGTAAGAATTTGGCGTTGACATGAAATTTACATATTATTTAGTAAATTAAAAGTAGAATTTGGCGTTGACATGAAATTTACATATTATTTAGTAAATTAAAAGTAGAATTTGGCGTAGACATGAAATTTACATATTATTTAGTAAATTAAAAGTAGAATTTGGCGTTGACATGAAATTTACATTTTATTTTGTAAATTAAAAGTAGAATTTGGCGTTGACATAAAATTTACATTTTATTATGTAAATTAAAGTTAGAATTCAGCGGTGACATGAAATTTTCATTTTTATTATGTAAATTAAAGTATTTTCATCGCACGTATAAATTTACATTATTTTCAATGTAAATTAAATAGTAAATTTAACCGTAGGATGCCATTAACATTGTTAATGTTAACATAACACTATGGGTTGTCATTAACATTTTTTTTAATGTTAATATTTAAAGGGAATTTAATCGTAGGAAGATTTACATTATTTTTAATGTAATAAAAAGAATGGGCTTTACATTGTAATTAAAAAGTCAATTTTACATTGTAAAGAAAGAATTTCATATTGTGATTAGAGAATAAAAATTTACATTTTCCTAATGTAAATATATATGAATTTCACCGTATATGAAAATTTACATTTTCTTAGAGTAAATGAGTATGAGTTTCACTGCGTATGAAAATTTACATTTTCTTAATGTAAATATGTGTGAATTTCACCGTATGTGGGATTTACATTTTTTTTTATGTAAATATGTATGAATTTCACCGTGTGTACATTTTACATTATTTTAATGTAAATTATATAGTAATTACAACGTAGGATAATTTTGCATTATTCTATAATGTAAATAAAAAGGGGGATTTACACTGTAGAAAATTGACATTATTTATGATGTTAATAAAAAAAAATTGACCGTAGGATAAGTTACATTATTTTATGATGTAATTTAAAGGAATTTAGACTGCATGAAATAAATTACATTTTTATATGTATTTTATGAATGAATTAACATCGCATGAAATAAATTACATTTTTATATGTATTTTATGAATGAATTAACATCGCATGCAATAAATTACATTTTTATATGTAATTTATGAATGAATTAAGACCGTATGAAGCTAACATTATTTTTATATGTGATTTTGATGTAAATTAGAACGGTAAAATATAAATGACATTTTTATATGTAATTTATATATGCATTTACACGTATAATAAAAATTACATTTTTATATGTAATTAAAACATGAATTTACATCGTATGTAAAATATTACATTTTTATATGTAATGTATGCATAAAATTACACTGTAGGATAAGGAAAAAATTACATTTTTCTATGTAATTAAAAGATGCATTTACATCGTATGATAGAATTCATTTTTTTTATATATATAACATAGGATGAGAATGATCATGAAATAAAATTCATTTATTATACGTAATTGAAAGGTAGGGATTTGACAGGATATTAAATTTACACTTTTATTTGTAATATAAGATATTGGAAATGTCACCATATATAAACTTACATTTTTATTAATGTAAATAAGGTAGGGATTTACATTGGAATTAGATTTACATTATTTTTTATAAATAAAATAGGAATTTACACCGTAGGCAAAATTTACATTATTTTAATGTGATTAAAAGTGGGAATCTTCACCGTATGAAAATTTACATTTTTTATCAAGGTAAATAAAGAATAAACTTCACCGTAGGATGAATTAACATTTTCTTTTACACCGTAGGATGAATTAACATTTTTTTTATGTTAATATATAGTAAATTTCACCGTAGGATGAATTAACATTTTTTATGTTAATATATAGTAAATTTCACCGTAGGATGAATTAACATTTTTTTATGTTAATATATAGTAAATTTCACCGTAGGATGAATTAACATTTTTTTATGTTAATATATAGTAAATTTCACCGTAGGATGAATTAACATTTTTTTTATGTTAATATATAGTAAATTTCACCGTAGGATGAATTAACATTTTTTTATGTTAATATATAGTAAATTTCATCTGTATGATGATTTAACATTATTTTTAATGTTAAAATAAAAGAATTGACCGTAGTATAATTAACATTATTTATAATGTTAATGAAAAGAGAATGACACCGTAGGGTAATTTACATTATTTTATAATGTAATTAAAAGGAAATTTCACCGTAGGATTAAAGTACATTATTTTTAATGTAAATAAAATAGTAAGTTCTACCGTACGTAAACTTTACATCTTTATGTAAATTAAAGAATTAAAAGAATGGTTCAACGAGAAATTTTAATTTACATTTTCATGTAAAGATGGATGAAAGGATAAGAAGTGGAGAATGCATATAAGAATAAGAAGTTTAATTATTGTAAATACTTAAGACAAGAAGTAGCCGTTATAAAAGAATACAACGACATGAAATATGTTTTCTCAAAACTATATATATGCGAGATTATTTGGGAAGTCCGAGTTACTCTCATTCCAAATAGTCGAACGACGTTAAGAATTGAAGTATGAAGACGGCGTGTGAAGACCGTAAATCTTCCCTCGAATGGACATCAATCAAGACTCTGAATTGACTTGCTCCCAATTCAAGGGTTGAGATAGTTGCCCAAACGTATGTGTTGATTTCACGGATTTGACTTTCTCTCAAACCCAGAGCATAAGTTTAAATGGATGGTGTGTCTGACATCGTACCCCGTTAAATATCATGTCGTTGATTTTCTGTTAATATATAAATGTTTGGTGGTGGAGAATTTATTCTCTACTTAACACCCGTTTATACATTGACGGACGATCAATGGTACGGAATGGAGTGACAGTGTGGCACACTAAGATGCAATGATCAAGGTTTCTTGTTGAAAAGCAGAACCTTGTGGAGACGATCAAAGCATGTCCTGTTTAGGCGTAGCTTTGTGTAACGTGACTTCGCGAGCCTCACCCACCGGTTGAGTCAAAAACGGGCGAAGGGAACGCAGGGAGAGCAGCACGTTTCTTTCTAGCTAGAGTAGTGTCAGGGACCTCCCAACGCTGATACTTTACTTATGTGGATGATGGAATGTGGCGCGCCTCGGATAGGTCCTATAGGACCGGGAAACGTGTGTTCATGAAATGCCAATCCGCTAAGCTGTATTTGCGGACCGGCCCTGCAGCTATCCAAGGGTTCACTGCGGGGGATCCTGAGACATTAGCTAGAGTGTCTCGAATCGGTAAGGAGCTCCGCCCTAGCCTTGACTCATGATGGAAACCCAACTTCCAATACGACCCCACAGACTTGATTGTATTACTAGTACGGAAGCATAGTATATGGTAGCTATGTTTCCTAGGATTGATACATTTATTTGGAATGTTTTAAAATATATTATATAGCAATAATACGAAATTTGTATGTATCAAGCATGTTTAATCATCATAAGGAAAAACCCTTTCCTCTGGTGTGCGTTGCATTGTGTGATGGGACCTGGGTCTTATGGTGATTCCATTTTTCCAAAAGCATTGCGATATTTTACGTTGTATTTATTTTATCATGACACTTTAATTTATGCACGGCAATCCATTGGAGAATACCCGTTCCGCATTAGCGGCGTGGTCTTTGGGTTTGCCATTTTATTAGTAGTTAATTTAGTTAAGAATTCTCACACCAGTCCCACGACTGACCTGTTGTTTGTTTCCACCTTTTTGCAAACTCGGGTGCCCTCTTTTCTACACGGGCAGTCGAGTATTTTATCTACAGGTTCTCATTTCAAGCAGGATTCTGGGTTGAAGCTTAAAGCTGTGTCCAGAGCTTAGATTTCTTTCCGTTGCAATGTATTAAAATATTGTAATTTACCTTCCGTTGTAATTCTACTTGCTGTATACTCTGATATTCTATACTCTGATATAATCTTATATGATGTAATAAAGTCAGCTGTTGTTGTTCTTGTGAGTTGTATGTCCAAAGTAAGCGTATCCGGTGATTTCCCGCAAGGGCGATTTTCGAGTCGTTTCATTTTGGTATCAGAGCTCTGGTTAGCTCAAATCTTTGGGGTACAACTCGTTAGAACTAAACAGAGGACTCATCAGAGATTGGATTAGTAATATCCAATAAGAATACTCATTAGAGATAGGATCAGCAGTATCCTAGAATGAGAAAACTCATTAGAGATAGGGTTAGTAATGCCCGAGAATGAGTTGAGAGTAGCAAGCCTATAATATACGTATTTGTGATTAATTATACTTTATTTTGGAAAATATGATTTTGAATATATAAAAAGTTATATATTTGAAAGTTAATCAACTAATGAAATTATTTAAACCAATGGAGAAAATATATATATAAATTAGTTAGTTAATTAATCAACTTTTAGCTTCGTCCCTTTTCGAGGACGAAAAGTTTTTAAGTGGGGGAGACTGTAACAACCCTGAATTTTGGTGCCAATTTAAAATTTATTTTAAGTGATTTTAATGAATTTTGATATTTAAAATAATCTATTTTAAATAATAATGATAACAAATTTGATTCAAATTGAAGTTAGAATGAATAAATTAATTTTAATTATAAAAAGAGTTAGAAATAGCGCGGTAGTTTGAAAAGTCAAACTTGAACTTTGACTGACCATACAGGATGCAAAATTTAACGGATTTTAGTGAAACCAAAAATATTAGAATCTATTTAAAAATATCTTTCCAACGAATCTGAAAAATCGAAATTTCATAGCGGAAATCAAAAGTTATGGCCAATTCAATCTTTAGAAAGGGCGTTGGGTAATTTGCATAGGTCAAAAATGCCACTTTTTGCATATAAAGGAATTTCGACTCGAAACCACTTCCATTGAGTTCAAAATGATGTTTCTGCATTGAAAAACAGTAAACACTTATATATTTCGAGTTTCGAAAATTATTTGTTTAAAAATGTATTTTTAATATTAAATATACTGGCCTTAAAAATAGTCATTTTTCAAAAAGTCTCAGAATTCGACGAAATAAATTTTGTTGGATTCGTATCGTCATAAGAAAGCCAAAAATTATTTTTCCGGATTTTTCTGACTTTGTATGTGGGCCCGGCAAAATTATATTTACGTTTGAATTAAAAATAAAAGATTTATTTTAAAAATAAAAGAAACATGCGTATAACTTCAGAATTGGACTTTGGGAATAGCGCCATCGCGTTCAGAAGGCGTCAAAACGTATAGATCGACAGTCGTTGAGCGCGAATCGGAGTTCGGACAGAAAATCACTATTTTCTGGAATTAATTAATAAAAATAATAATTAGGAAAACCTAAAAATACTCCGTATAAATACGGCCGTATACGTTCTTCTTCTTCCTTCGTTACTTCGGCCGCCAAAACCCATAAAACCTCAAATCTTTGACCTTCGATTTCTTCCTCATTTCTCAACGAGAAATCGCAGCTTATACTCGTTTCGAAGAGATTCTCGAGCCCTACGATCTCCAACAAGAATCACCGAGAACCGTGCCCTGTAGCTCTCGAATTCCGTGCCCGAAGTCGCCGCCTTTACACCCCCGCCGCCGCCACCACGTGCGTGCGCACGCCCCAAGACTCCCGGCGCAGATCGGCCCCTCCGAGCACTCTAACCTCCAACAAACGGTTCGTGAAACCATCGCCTATAACTCCAGAAATTCGCAATCAAAGTTTTGAACAAATTGGGTTTCTAAGGTATTATCTATTTCAGATTTAGCCACGCTTATAAGCATCGCTGGGTCAGTTGTTAAAGGCTGAAATCTGATTTTTCATATGAATTTGTATTTGAATCATTTCAGATCCGAAATCAATTTGAATTCGAACACCAAATCTGACAAAACTCGAGTCTTCTTTTCAAATCCGACCTCGGTGAGAATTTATTTTTAATTTAATTTAATTTATTTAATTATTAATTCTTAGTGATTAAAGAATATCTCTTGATAAAACCGCTATGTAGTAATATTTTGAATACGGATCTAAGTTGTTTATGACCGTATGATGTTAGATCTATGAACCTAGATATTAGATCTCAATTCATTGACTAATTAAAATGATTATTTGTTAATTCATTTACATCATCCCTCGTTGATTTGTCATATGCCATCAAAAATATCACTTTGTGTAAAATTTGGATGTGAAGTGTTAGATCTATGCTGGTTGGTTTATTTGATTTTTTTTATTTTTTTTTTGATTGTGATGATTTATATTTTAGTATGGAAATCAAAAATTTAGAATTTGCGATGATTTACATTTTACTATGTAAACCAAAGATTTGGAATTTACGATGATTTACAATTTAGTATGTAAATCAAAATTTTAGCATTTGCGATGATATACATTTTAGTATGTAAATTAAATGGTAAGAATTTGGCGTTGACATGAAATTTACATATTATTTAGTAAATTAAAAGTAGAATTTGGCGTTGACATGAAATTTACATATTATTTAGTAAATTAAAAGTAGAATTTGGCGTTGACATGAAATTTACATTTTATTTTGTAAATTAAAAGTAGAATTTGGCGTTGACATAAAATTTACATTTTATTATGTAAATTAAAGTAAGAATTCAGCGGTGACATGAAATTTTCATTTTTATTATGTAAATTAAAGTATTTTCATCGCACGTATAAATTTCCATTATTTTCAATGTAAATTAAATAGTAAATTTAACCGTAGGATGCCATTAACATTGTTAATGTTAACATAACACTATGGGTTGTCATTAACATTTTTTTAAATGTTAATATTTAAAGGGAATTTAATCGTAGGAAGATTTACATTATTTTTAATGTAATAAAAAGAATGGGCTTTACATTGTAATTAAAAAGTCAATTTTACATTGTAAAGAAAGAATTTCATATTGTGATTAGAGAGTAAAAATTTACATTTTCCTAATGTAAATATATATGAATTTCACCGTATATGAAAATTTACATTTTCTTAGAGTAAATGAGTATGAATTTCACTGCGTATGAAAATTTACATTTTCTTAATGTAAATATGTGTGAATTTCACCGTATGTGGGATTTACATTTTTTTTTATGTAAATATGTATGAATTTCACCGTGTGTACATTTTACGTTATTTTAATGTAAATTATATAGTAATTACAACGTAGGATAATTTTGCATTATTCTATAATGTAAATAAAAAGGGGGATTTACACTGTAGAAAATTGACATTATTTATGATGTTAATAAAAAGAAATTTGACCATAGGATAAGTTACATTATTTTATGATGTAATTTAAAGGAATTTAGACTGCATGAAATAAATTACATTTTTATATGTATTTTATGAATGAATTAACATCGCATGAAATAAATTACATTTTTATATGTATTTTATGAATGAATTAACATCGCATGCAATAAATTACATTTTTATATGTAATTTATGAATGAATTAAGACCGTATGAAGCTAACATTATTTTTATATGTGATTTTGATGTAAATTAGAATGGTAAAATATAAATAACATTTTTATATGTAATTTATATATGCATTTACACGTATAATAAAAATTACATTTTTATATGTAATTAAAACATGAATTTACATCGTATGTAAAATATTACATTTTTATATGTAATGTATGCATAAAATTACACTGTAGGATAAGGAAAAAATTACATTTTTCTATGTAATTAAAAGATGCATTTACATCGTATGATAGAATTCATTTTTTATATATATATAACATAGGATGAGAATGATCATGAAATAAAATTCAATTATTATATGTAATTGAAAGGTAGGGATTTGACAGGATATTAAATTTACACTTTTATTGGTAATATAAGATATTGGAAATGTCACCATATATAAACTTACATTTTTATTAATGTAAATAAGGTAGGGATTTACATTGGAATTAGATTTACATTATTTTTTATAAATAAAATAGGAATTTACACCGTAGGCAAAATTTACATTATTTTAATGTGATTAAAAGTGGGAATCTTCACCGTATGAAAATTTACATTTTTTATCAAGGTAAATAAAGAATAAATTTCACCGTAGGATGAATTAACATTTTTTTTATGTTAATATATAGTAAATTTCACCGTAGGATGAATTAACATTTTTTTTATGTTAATATATAGTAAATTTCACCGTAGGATGAATTAACATTTTTTTTATGTTAATATATAGTAAATTTCACCGTAGGATGAATTGACATTTGTTTTATGTTAATATATAGTAAATTTCACCGTAGGATGAATTAACATTTTTTTATGTTAATATATAGTAAATTTCACCGTAGGATGAATTAACATTTTTTTATGTTAATATATAGTAAATTTCACCGTGGGATGAATTAACATTTTTTTATGTTAATATATAGTAAATTTCACCGTAGGATGAATTAACATTTTTTTTATGTTAATATATAGTAAATTTCATCCGTATGATGATTTAACATTATTTTTAATGTTAAAATAAAAGAATTGACCGTAGTATAATTAACATTATTTATAATGTTAATGAAAAGAGAATGACACCGTAGGGTAATTTACATTATTTTATAATGTAATTAAAAGGAAATTTCACCGTAGGATTAAAGTACAATATTTTTAATGTAATTAAAATAGTAAGTTCTACCGTACGTAAACTTTACATCTTTATGTAAATTAAAGAATTAAAAGAATGGTTCAACGAGAAATTTTAATTTACATTTTCATGTAAAGATGGATGAAAGGATAAGAAGTGGAGAATGCATATAAGAATAAGAAGTTTAATTATTGTAAATACTTAAGACAAGAAGTAGCCATTATAAAAGAATACAACGACATGAAATATGTTTTCTCAAAACTATATATATGCGAGATTATTTGGGAAGTCCGAGTTACTCTCATTCCAAATAGTCGAACGACGTTAAGAATTGAAGTATGAAGACGGCGTGTGAAGACCGTAAATCTTCCCTCGAATGGACATCAATCAAGACTCTGAATTGACTTGCTCCCAATTCAAGGGTTGAGATAGTTGCCTAAACGTACGTGTTGACGGATTTGACTTTCGCTCAGACCCAGAGTATAAGTTTAAATGGATGGTGTGTCTGACATCGTACCCCGTTAAATATCATGTCGTTGATTTTCTGTTAATATATAAATGTTTGGTGGTGGAGAATTTATTCTCTACTTAACACCCGTTTATACATTGACGGACGATCAATGGTACGGTATGGAGTGACAGTGTGGCACACTAAGATGCAATGATCAAGGTTTCTTGTTGAAAAGCAGAACCTTGTGGAGACGATCAAAGCATCTCCTGTTTAGGCGTAGCTTTGTGTAACGTGACTTCGCGAGCCTCACCCACCGGTTGAGTCAAAAACGGGCGAAGGGAACGCAGGGAGAGCAGCACATTTCTTTCTAGCTAGAGTAGTGTCAGGGACCTCCCAGCGCTGATACTTTACTTATGTGGATGATGGAATGTGGCGCGCCTCGGATAGGTCCTATAGGACCGGGAAACGTGTGTTCAGGAATTGCCAATCCGCTAAGCTGTATTTGCGGACCGGCCCTGCAGCTATCCAAGGGTTCACTGCGGGGGATCCTGAGACATTAGCTAGAGTGTCTCGAATTGGTAAGGAGCTCCGCCCTAGCCTTGACTCAAGATGGAAACCCAACTTCCAATACGACCCCACGGACTTGATTGTATCACTAGTACGGAAGCATAGTATATGGTAGCTATGTTTCCTAGGATTGATACATTTATTTGGAATGTTTTAAAATATATTATATAGCAATAATACGAAATTTGTACGTATCAAGCATGTTTAATCATCATAAGGAAAAACCCTATCCTTTAGTGTGCGTTGCATTGTGTGATGGGACCTGGGTCTTATGGTGATTCCATTTTTTCAAAAGCATTGCGATATTTTACGTTGTATTTATTTTATCATGACACTTTAATTTATGCACGGCAATCCATTGGAGAATACCCGTTCCGCGTTAGCGGCGTGGTCTTTGGGTTTGCCATTTTATTAGTAGTTAATTTAGTTAAGAATTCTCACACCAGTCCCACGACTGACCCGTTGTTTGTTTCCACCTTTTTGCAAACTCGGGTGCCCTCTTTTCTACACGGGCAGTCGAGTATTTTATCTACAGGTTCTCATTTCAAGCAGGATTCTGGGTTGAAGCTTAAAGCTGTGTCCAGAGCTTAGATTTCTTTCCGCTGCAATGTATTAAAATATTGTAATTTACCTTCCGTTGTAATTCTACTTGCTGTATACTCTGATATTCTATACTCTGATGTAATCTTATATGATGTAATAAAGTCTGCTGTTGTTGTTCTTGTGAGTTGTATGTCCAAAGTAAGCGTATCTGGTGATTTCCCACAAGGGCGATTTTCGGGTCGTTTCAACCATTGACTTCGAATGGATGTTACGGGAGATCCGACCGCCGGATTCTCCTAAAACCAGAACCGTTGGGTTCATATCGAAAGGAACTTTCTAACGAATATTAGAGATTTGAAATCTAATGGTTGGATTTGGAATTATGTCCAAATCAAATTTGGAAAAGGTCGTTGTAGGTGCAGTTCGATGGCCGTTGATGGAAATCGACTGTACGAGCCTTGATAAAATTATTAAAAATATCAATAATTAGTGTAAAATCATAAGAAATGATTTGGAAAGAATTGGGATGAAAAACTCCAAATTTGAAAAGATAAAAATAGATTTTTATCGAAATGAACTAGTTTTGAGCTAGAATTATAATCCATTTATTTTTGAAATAAATAAATTGGATTTGAAAGGGTTTTAAAAGTAACTAGAATTTCCAATAATTGAATTGGAATGGATTTGAATCGAAATTGTCTTTGGAATATTTTGATGTTGGCTTTCGTGAATATATAGATATTGTTTTGGAAATTTGAAAGATATATTTATATCATTATTTCCGGTACGATATTTGTTGGTCATAGAATTTGATATTGAATATAAGCCGATATATTTTCTATTTAGAGCCTTGTATTTAATATCAAATGGGATTTGGGTTAGTCGTGAATGGTGTCTTCATTAACATTGTACTTAAACCCAGTTGAGAAAAAAAATTAAATTTTTTTATTTAGATTTAATGAAGTATACCAATTAAATGGTATATAATTGGAATTGAATTTGAATTGATTTTTGGGTTTATCGTGAACGGTGTTTTAAATATAACTTGTTCTTTAACCCGATAATTAATGGAACGTGAATTGGGTTTATCGTGAACTGTGTTTTAATGACATTCGTTCTTTAACCTAATTTACAGTGAAATGTAATATGGAATTTATAAATATTTTGTTAAGATTTAAAGGAGATTTTCCAAAGTAAAGTTTTCCAAATTAATAAAATAAATTGGAATGGAATGGAATTCGATTTGGTAATAATCGAAGCGAATTTCTGTGGAGGAAGACAACTAATATATCTGGAATTTAAAAGGCTTTGCCATTATTCCATTTGTATTATTAGTCGGATATGGAAGTTTATATGGATTATATATATCAATCTGTTTTCCATGAAGATTCCATTGTAAATGGAATGTGATTTTGGGTTTTCTTGAATGGTATCTTTAATTATACTGTACTTAGATCCAACGGAGTTAAGAAAATCAGAAACTAACTGAACATTAGTTAAGTTGAATGGTTTCTTTGGTATTGATCTGATGTTGGTTTCGGCCTTTAGGGTTATTACTTAGGGAGTTGTTCACTTGCTAATTTACGGTTAAAGGCCGATGGAAAGAATGTGATTTTGGGTTTATAGAGAACCGTGTTTTAAATGACATTGGTTCTTTAACCCAATTAAAGACAGGATATGATTTCCCAAGTTAATTAATCATTGATAGTGATTTTTGGGAAGATTAAAACCAAGTGGAGTTTTAATGAGTCTAGATTGAAATGATTGAGAATGGAGTATCACCAGTTTTGCTCCTGGCAATAGTTAAGTCTTTAATTAGATTTGAACGTGAAATGGTAATTGAATTTACCGGTAACACCGTGGTGTTAGATATGAAGTATGACCAGTTTTACTTCATGGGATGAATTGTTTGGGATTGGGAAATTAAAACAAATGATTACTTCGGTAAGGTTCGTTAATCCCGACTAGTTTGGATA
This sequence comes from Allium sativum, assembly GCA_030737875.1. Taxonomy (NCBI): domain Eukaryota; kingdom Viridiplantae; phylum Streptophyta; class Magnoliopsida; order Asparagales; family Amaryllidaceae; genus Allium; species Allium sativum. Next base: position 783,738,219 of record CM060916.1, on the reverse strand, counting down.
AACCATAATTTGGTTTGAATTGAAATCCAAAGGAAGATCAAAGAATAAATTTAAAGAAGTTATCTTTGATAAAATTAATGGGAACCTTTCCGAAAATATAAGAATATTTGAATAAAGGAATAATCTGAATTGGAATGAGGCGTATGTTGTGTTGGTGTAACACTTGTTGATTATATACACGAGTTATTCAGAAAGACCAGGTTTATCCCATTCTGAATAACCGATTCGACGATGTGTCGAGGATGAAGATGGTGGTCGAAGACCAAGGTCTTCACATCATTTGGATAATTACTGATGATCTTGATTGGGCTGTACACCCAAGAGGAGGGAATCAGTTGGTGATCATCCAGATGTACTTGGAGATCGATGGATATGCAAGGTACAAGGTGCCTCCGGTTTCGTTCAGACCTAGAACGGACTTGTAAATGGATGTGTGTCTGACATCGGATTTCATTCTGTGTGATTGATATCAGTTGCATAGCGTGAATTGCTTGTGTGGCATGCTAAGATGCAAATGATTAAGGCTTCTGTTGAAAAGCAGAGTCTTGTGGTTGATGATCAAAGCACGGCCTTTGGGGCGTAGCTTTGTGTAGCGTTAATTCGCGAGCCTCACACCCCGTGTGAACCAGAAACGGGAGAAGGATCCAGGGAAGGCATGTGTTTCCTTCTAGCTAGGGTGGTGTTAGTGACCTACCAGCCTTGACATTTATATTATTTTCACCTGTGTGGTTGTTGGATTGCGAGGTGCCTCGGATATATCGGTGACTATGCGGAGCCGATGGAGTCATAGGACTCATTTACGCCTCAATGGGCGGGGAAACGCAGTGTTTAGGCATTTTAATCCACATTGGTGGACCGACCCTGTGGCTCCTAAGGGACGATGCATCATGTTCCTGAGACACGGGCTAGAGTGTCTCGAATTCGATGAGGATGATCCCTTGCCTCGGTTCACAGATGGAAATCCAACTTCCAAATACGTGACGATTGCGGTTTTGATTATGGAGCCTAGTATTGGCGACATGATATATGGTACCCATGCCGTTTAGGATCGATACATTTATATTTGAAGTTGTTTTATACACTGTGCACTTAAAGTAATATCAAATGATTTGTTTTAAACGTACCAAGCATGTTTGGCTATTATAAGGGAAAACTCTATCCTTCGGCTTGCGTTGCATTGTGTGATGGGATCTGGGTCTTATAATAGCATCATTTTTTCAAAAAGCATTGCGCTGTTTTGTTATATGCACTGGTATTCTTGGGAGGAAACCCGTTCCATGTTATACGGCGTGGTCCCTTGATATATCTGATTTAAAGTAAAATTTTAAATAACTGCTTTAGTTCTCACACCAGTCACATGACTGACCTAGAGTTTATTGTTTTAACCTAAACTCTGGGTGCCCTTATTTTACGCACGGGCAACTAGTAGTTTTGATTTTGTAGATTTATATTCACAGGAACCTGGTTTACAGCTGGAATAATATCCGGAAAGCTCTGTATCCGTATATCTCTTTCAGTTGTGTATTGTATTATTTTTCCGCTGCAGTAATGTATTTAAATCTCTGTTATTTCTCTGATGTATAATATTTATTCGTACTCTGTATATTCTTGTATTATGATGGAATTGTTGTAATAAACAATGAAATGTTCTTCTGTTTGTGTTCCGATGTGGCTTATCCTCAAAGCAATCTGTGCTTTCCTTCACGGGGAGGTTCGGGTCGTTTCAAAAATAGTCTTCCAAACAACCTGTCCAAAATAACATTATGATCACACTATCGGACTCTATGGAATATAATTTACGCGCTTGAAAAAGAGTGAAATGTTGCACAATTTATTCTTATTATTTAGTTAATTTATGTTTCTCCGCTAGATTCAATCTAAAACTAAAATCGTTTGTATAATTTAAAAAGTACATTTGAAAAAAATAACTTGCTGCATGAAATGTAGATCAAATCATTACAAAAAATTCAATAATACATGTACATTGTGCGAGCATGCATACATTAAACAAAGCACACACTTGTATTATTCTCGGTTTTTTAATAGCTCATTTTTGTGGAAGTGCAAGCTACCTTATACTTTTGGTTTTCTAAAAAAAAGGGACTTAATTTGCTTAATGAATGCTCCAAGGACTTAATACGCGTGTTTAATTTTAGTACCCGCAACAACAACAGATTTAGTATTTTATTATTATCAAAATAACTTAATACAGCACAATCAAAATGGCATTGATCTCTCAGTGAGTTCACAATTACCAGTCAAATGGTTACTCAAACGTAGGGCATGAGAGAATAGTTAGACTCTCATAACATGTAAAAGCCAAACATAAACCCAAATTTTAAAAATTTGTTATCTGCATCAGAAAATGGTTTGTCAACTGCATATTCAGATACCTAACATATTCAGACTATGTGAAGACTATGAGAAGACTATATCAGAAAATATGTATTAATTAAATCAAATACTCCATTTACGATGTTTTATCTTATATCTAAAATATTCTATAAATATTTTAGAAACTGGAAAGGCTATACCAGTTATGGTTTACACATATCTTGTCTCTGCTTCAAAGGCAGATAAATTTTGTTGTCACTGTATTTGCAGTAATTGTATGATTTAGGTTGTACATATGTGTATAGTATATGCGGATAACTGTTGAGCAGAAAGAGGTTTCAAAAGGATTGAAAAAGAAGAAGAAGATATATGAGTAACTGTCAGTCTAGTATTTTATGTCACGATCAACCTGTCATGTGTTATATATATATATATATATATATATATATATATATATTATTCCATGTATCATGTTGTGTTACATCTTCATGCTTCAACTATTGAGTTGCAGTTTGTAAATCTGCTATCTGCAGCATACGAGTGTTAAATCTATCTACTTATAAACTATAAACACTACGATAGGATTTACATATAAAGTTAGCCTCATTGTTAAACCTTAGAAATATTTTTTTAACCTAAACTAAAGTTTTACTAATATTTTAGAATATTTTTCTAAAATAAAAAGTTACTTTGCTTAAGTAGAACACTCAAAAACCGTAGGTTTTTGAAGCCAAAATCTCTACAGACTCAATCTAAAGAGCCTTACTATTTATAACTTAAGCTAGAAGTTCTTAGCAAAGATCAAAAAGCGACACTAGAAAAAAATAGTATCACAACCATAAAATCATGCGAAAGTAAGTGGTGCTAAATTTGATACATTAATTTCAAGTAGATAAAAATTACACATCAAAAAAGAAGACATGAGAAAAAACTAAGACACACTGTTGTTTTGTTATTTTATTTGTTTTTTGCTAAATCTGATGCATGTGAACTGTAAGAACCAACTTGATTTTGTAAAATAAAAATTGATAGTACTTTTTTGTATGGTAGAGATAGATTTGCATTTATTTGTAAACTTTTATTCACTTGCGTAAGCTATAATTTTCTGAATAAGCACTAGAAAGGATAATAGCGTCACTATTGTTTTTGTATTGTATAAATCTTTGCTTGGCTTCCAGTTTACAGTGGTAAGATTCAAAACACGAAACCCTACCAACATTAGGCCCCAGGCGCATGCATCGTATGCCTATACAAACCATGAAAGTTGAATTTCTCACATAAATAGCAGTTATAACCCCGCTTTTCTTTTTTATCAATTTTATTTTATTATTGTTCTTCAATTTTACATATGAGTATCTGATCAGTCTATTATAAATTTAAATTTAATACAACTTACTTAACAAGAAGTGAAATGTTGCTTCAATTTGGTATTTCTGACAGCTACAAGTTCAGCTTGACTACTGCTGATTCATACAATACATTTAGTTTTAATATAACTTACTTAACGAGAAGTGAAATGTTACTTAACGAGAAGTGAAGTGTGCAATATCATCATTATTACATTTTAATATCTATAATTTTTTAATTTTAGTTTTGAATGTACACTTTGCTATGTTTTGGAATGGGTTTTATTTGTTGTGTTTAGACTGATTTGATATTTTATAAGCTTTTTTTGAAACAAATGGAATGTACACACACATATACTTTTATATGCGTTGAAGACTGCATCATTCAATTTTCTTGATAGAAGCACTTTAGCATGTTTAAAGTAGATAAATTTTGTCAAGATTTACCCCACTCACTACATGTTTTGGCTACGTTTTTAAAAACTGTAATTTTTATTTATAGTATTTTTTGTTTTACATGTTTCATATACATGTTCCTATTGTTATTATGTTCTCCATTTAAAAACTATAATATGTTTTTTTAGAACATAAAGATGAAACTTTATGCTCCTACCAAATAATTTTTATTCTATTGTTTTACATATTATGGGCAACGCTTAGAAACCATATTCTGTTTTTTTTTTCATTTTTTAGAACAATTATTAAATTTTGAATTCAAAACTTATACTCCATTTACAAATGATCTACCTGTTTTTCCTAATTTGTTAACTTATCTTTAGAATTTTGACATATCAACTGATCATATACAACTTCATGCTATATTTTGTTATAATTAGCGTCTTTCAAGGCTATTGAGTTCAACTGATATATGGTTGTAATGATAATTTTTTAACTATTCCATACACAGAGCTATACAAGTTTGAAAATTGATTGTTTAATTCCTGTTATGGTAGATTTCATAAAATATAATACCAAATATTTATAGATACAATATCAACATCATATATATCAGTATTTGATAATTAGGCAATATAATAAATATGATCACCATATTTCCACTGTTATGTCCATTACAAACATTTAATTTCTTCTATATTTCAGCTAAGGATCATATTGCATGATTGGAATATACAAATTTAACACGATATAAATAAGATCTGATGACAGTAAAATAATCTATATCTTTTGTAGTATCCATAATTTTTATTTTTCTACCATAACTAATTAAATAACATCATTAGGAAATATTATATACAAATGATCTGTCCGTTATCCCTAATTTAATACCTTATTTTTAAAATTCTAATATATCAACTGATGATCATATATAACCAAAAGATAGATTTTGTTAAATCTTCATTGGCTACTGCGTTCAATTGATATATGAGTAAGTTGCAACAGTAATTGTTACAACACTTAGACGTTTTATACTTTCATTGCATTAATTGTTCAAAAAAAGTTGTATTTCACAAGCATTTTGAGTGACTTAAAAATTGTTTTAGTTAGGCGATGGGTGATTGATTTGTTGCCAAAAATCAAGAAAACAAGGTATGCCATGAAATATTTTTAGAACATTGACTCTTACCTATTTTTCTACTTTCAACAGCAAGAGAACTACTTTATCCAAAATTTGATCATTTATCTTTTTAATTGTTAATTTAAGTTAACTATTCTATTTTAGGTGTTACAAGGTTCTTTTGTTTAGAAATTATATAATTAATAAATATAATGTCATATAAGGTATTGAATTTGTTTTCTTTTTTACATTCTTTAATTGGTCAATACTGAAATTTCAACTGAAGACACTGAAAATGGTCACTGCATTGATGATCTAAAAAAAAGTTGAAAAAAGAAAAAAGATTTGACATCCCCTGGACTTAGCATAATAAACTAAATAAAGAGGTTATTTTCCCTTGATACTGCAAATATGTTAACATGCATCTGGCTACGCTAATACATATCTTATAGATGGACAAAACATATCTTGAGCAAAGAGATTGGAGACGCATGTGCCAAGAGACGTGCATATAAATGGCAGTGAACTACATGTCACTATGACTAAACATTTGGGCGGGTGTAAGAGAATGTGGTTCAACAGCTTGAGGCTCTGAATTAAAAGCATGACAAGGAGCATTTTTGCACGAAATATCTTAAGATGGGACAACATAACTAAAAGCTGGCATGAAGCAAAGGAGTACATCATGCGAATGAAAAATATAAATAAGGTAGGTAGGAAAAAGAATAGTAAATTATGTATTAGAGGATCCTCATTGACCGGAGCATGAAGCATCGACACTAGAAACAAAATGAACAGCACAACATATGCGGATATACATGAGTAAAAGAAGCATCAAGCTGCAGCATGCGGGGAAGACTAATGTGAAGAAGCTATCCACTATAAATATACAGTCCAGCCCTATAGTTCGCGCATTGATACAGGGCAAACTTTTTAGTAGTGTGGTCGAACTATTATGAAGCATGCTTTACTTATGGCATGCTAATGCGAGTGACATAAAAAGATTGAAACAGATATGTGTAACGACCCGTATTTTTGGTCGATTAATTTTAAATATTTTATATCGTTTTAAATATTGAGTTGATAATATAAATGAATTTTTATCGATTTAAAAATCAATATCGATTTAATATCGAATATATCGAATTATCGTAATACGAAAACGGTAATAATTGAATTCAAAATATATAACTGAATCAAAAAAAGAAAAAAAAAACAATTCAGTCGATCAATATAAATTGTATTTGAATATAAACGATTCGATGAACTTAATTATTTGAAATCGATTTATATTTTAAGTTGAATTTATTTTAAATCATTATCTCTTCATATACAGTCGAATTAAAATTAAGAAACTATTCCATTGAATTCAAAGCAGTGAATAATGTTGCGAACATCAATCGTTATGGTTAAATAGCAGTTCGGGGTTTTGAATTTAAAAGAACCGTACGATATTTTAATTATTTAACATAAATAAATTCAAATCAGAACATTTCCAGCCGACCTACTGACATTAGGCCACCCTAACGCATTAAATTACACAGACATTTCTTTTCTCGAGCCGAGTATATTGTCCCTTTCCCTCAATATCAAGGAAACAATGGTTTAATGGCCTGTGTACTCCTTGTTCCCTCTCACACTTATATAAACCCATCGACTTCCTTATTTTTCCATCCTCAGATCAGAAATGATTCAAGCTGAGCCCTCTTTAATTTCTTTTTCTTCCCTCAGTCAAAAATAGAATTCAACCCACCATTTCATAAATAAAAAAAGGGGGGAAAATCAAAATCGCGTTTTCATTCATGATCGAAATTAGAGACCGTGAGTTCTCTGAAGCTAGCTGGAGCACTCGCCAAGGAGGAAGGGAGGTGATGCGACTGTGATGGGTTCGAAGTTCGAAGTAGTGTCGATCGAGGGTTCTGGTTCAATCTAAAGTCGACGTTAGTATTGAGTGGCGACAGGGATTTAAAGTATACTGATAAACTGGAGGGCAACTGTGGAAACGTGAGGAGTTGCAGTGTGATTTGGGGGTGCGATGTCAGGAAGGAGACATATAGGAGGTGAACGTGGGTCTCGAATTCTGTTTAGTGGTGGAAGAAAGGTGCAGTTTTGGCTTAGGAATCGTGGTCTGAAGGCAAGCAGAAGACAGTCATGAAGTAGTAGGGTTGGTGCTGTTTGTACAGCATGTTCAGGAGGAGTAGTGGAGCTTGTACTGACTAGTTGTAATGCTTGGAGATGTGAGAGCAGGCATGAGAATTGGAGACTGTGAATGGAAGAGATTTTCTGCTAAGTGAATGGTGAGTTTGATAGGAAGAAGATAGTGGATTATTGATAAGTTATTCGACAATTGCCGAAGTGGGATGATTGTGGTATTGGGACTGCTTTCAGTAGAAACGGATCAACGATTTTTGAAGTTGCTTGGTGGATTGATCGAGTAGATTTCAAGGAAGAAAGATGATCGTAGGTGTTCAATAGATTGACCTGGGTAGATGCATCACCAGGACAATTTGGAATTTAATTGGGAATTCGACAATCAGAAAACCCTGGTGAGTAAATCTCACTCACCTTTTTATTTAAAATTATTTTTATTCGTTAAAAATAATTGTTTGATGCCTTTTTGAATGCTTTCTGGTTGATTTAAATATATAAGTTATTTTGGGTTGACTATTATATATATTGGGTTGATGATTGGTTGGATTCCCGCAGTCTCATTAGCGAATGCCCGCAGTTTCATAGCGGATGATTTCCCTATGCGCCCCACAAATATATATTAGTGGATGACCTTCATACTGCGATATCCTGCCTCGAAGCAGGATGGGTATTACTATGTTGACTAACGTCTGTGGATGCAGGGAAACAGGTTGGAGGAATCCAACTGGATTCCTCAAAAATATATTATCTGTTTGTTTATTTGTTTGCATATATACTGTCATATATAATGAGTTAGAAAAATAATTAAATAATTAGTTGTTTGGTGTTTAAATATCACTGGGCCCAAATATTGATATTTAAAAATATCATGAAAAGGAATTTCGCAGATTTAAAAGGAAATTCTATTTTTTTCTCTAAAATAGAATTTGAAATTTCAAATGAGAAATTCAAATAGAATTTTGAATATGAGAAATTCAATGAAATTTGAATATAGAAAATGCAAAGAGAATTTCCAAAATAAGATTTTTGTTTTAAATGGATTTCGAAATAGGCTTGTATAAATAAAACAGGAAAATTTATAAAATAGTGTTTATAAATATAATGGATAAATTATCAAGAGATAAATTGAATATTGGAATTCAAAGGAATCTAAATATGGGATTTAAATTCAAAGGCATTGAAATAGAATTTGAATTTAAAGGGATTCAAATAGAATTTGAGTTCAAAGGAATTCAAATAGATTTGAATAAAGAAAGTTCAAATGAAATTTAAAATATAGAATTTGAAAATAGAAGAGGAATGGAGTTAAATATATAAATTTAAGCAGAATTTGAATAAAGGAAATTCAAATAGAAAGTGAATATAGAATTTGAATGGAGTTTGAAAATAGAAATTCAAACAGGATTTGAATAGAGAATTCAAATATAGAATTTGAATATAGGAATGTAAATATAATTTGAATAAGGGAATTTGAAATAAAATTTGAATAAGAGGATTTAAATAGAATTTGAATAATAGAATTAAAAAGGGGTTTGAATATTTGAAATTTCAAACAGAATTAAATCGGAGTTTGAATATTTGAAATTCAAATAGAATAAATATGGAATTTGAATTCAAAGAGAATCAAATTGGGAATTTGAATGTAGAATTCAAAAGGAATTCAAATGGAATTTAAACTAAAGAATTTGAATATAGCATTCAAATGGAATTTTAAACTATGGTATTTAAATATATAATTCAAACGGAAATTTAAATATGGAATTTGAATATAGGATTCAAATAGAAGTGAAATTGGAATTTGAATATAGAATTCAAATAAAAGTGAAAATGGAGTTTGAATCGAGAGAATTCAAATAGAGTTAAAATGGGGTTGAATTCATTTTAAACGAAGTTTTAAAACGTTATATATATAAATATAATTAAAACGAATTTGCCGCAGCGCTGCAGTTCGTAAATTGTCATTTCGAACATCAATTGAGTATACAGAACTCAATTGAAGTCGGAATTCTTTGAAACAAGAAACGTCAGGACCGATTTGATAATAGTTTTCTAATGGAGGAGAAAAATCTAGATTTCGTTGTATAGATTTTGAGTTATGTCAAAATCAAATTTTCAGAAAAGCAGCGCCAGAACCATTTTAAAACCATAACGGTTTATTTAAATAAATAAAAGGATTTTTATAAATAAAAATCCGAATTTCCATTAGAAAAATCCAGACTGAAAATATAAAATAAATATGAATTCCAGTGAAGTAAGTGAAATGATTTTTGAGACAAAAATCAGATTTTTAATTACTGGATAGAACTAGCTAATCTGGAGTATATTTAGTTAAATGAGATTTTGAATCGAATTTGGGTTTTGGTTAAGTAAATTGAACTGATGGATATATATTCGGAATCGAATATGGAATTTGAGTTGGGAATGGAATTAAATTAATTTATAAGCGAGATCAAAGGATATCTGAACATGCGGCAAGAGAAGCTAATAAGAGGATAAATTAGTGAATTGAGTTAAAAACCATATTGAGTTGGAACAGATTAGAAACAGGTGAGCATGTGTTAGACAGGTATGGGATGAAGTATATGAAGATTTTAATTTATGTGCCCGACAAAAAGGTACATGTTTAAATTCATATATGAAGTTTTATGCGCCGTATCGGCAAGCCGCTTGGCCTTTTCTTTTTCTTTTGAATTGATGAGGGCCATGGGAGGCTATTTGAAATATCCCGAAGCTCCCGGTGCAAGGGAGGTTATGGCAAATTTTTCCGGGAATTTAAGGAGTTAGAATATTTTTAAAATAATTTGATAGTTATAAATCAATGTATCGATATATGTAGAATTCGATAAGGAAATGAAATCAAAATAGAGTATTGGAAACAGAAAGGGAAATCTAAATTAGAAATAGAAAGCGAACTATATACATGTTAAAAAAGAATAATTGGGTTTTATAGTGTGTTTATTCGAGGTTAGTGGTTTTGCCCTTTTGAAGTTGAGGTTAATTTCCCATATTATACAATAGAAATTATTCCTTTTAATTTATAAACACTGTTTATAAATTTACTTCAATTTCCTGTATTGTTAATTAATAAACATCATTTATAAATTCAATACTTATTTTATTTATCCAAAACAAGTAAATTTCTTTATAGGCCATTCGAAATTCAAATTCTATTTTTGAAAAATAGATTTTCCATTTTAAATCTCAAAATATCATTTTCACAGTATTTTTGTAAATCAACATTTTGGTCCCAGTGATATTTAAACAATCAAACCACTCAATTATCAATCACAAATCATATATGATAATATATGAAAACAAACAAAGAATAATATTTTTGAGGAATCTAGTTGGATCCCTCCAACCTATTTTTCCTACATCCACAAATGTTAGCCAACATAAATAATACCCATCCTGCTTCAAGGCAGGAAATCACGGTATAGAAGGTCATCCACTATCATATTGTGGGGCGCATAGGGTCATCCGCTAATGATACTGCGGCATCCGCTAATGGTACTAAGGGAACTATCCAACCACCAATATATATATATATATATATATATATATATATATATATATATATATAATAACCACAAAAACCAAGCCTAAATAACTAATATATAATATAACCACAATTTTTAAATAAATAGCAATGCAAACAATCAATCATCAAACAACATATAAATAAAAATAAAAATTCGATTATAATAAATTATAATCGAACCAGAGAGTGAGTTTACTCACAGGTTTTTTTGTTGAACATCTGATTTAAACTCCATAGCTCGCTCTATTTTAATCTATTGGATTCCGAACTGCATTTGCAATTTAGCAAAAATTCTAGTAAGTGCCATATCCATTCGGTACAACTCCTACACATAGATAATGATAATGCAAATCAACCTAAACAACTGTGTTTGATTATAGACGTAGAATGAATAGGCTATCTTTTTTCACACAAGTTTGAATATGTAATTATATATAATTAAACAACATTAATTAATTTAATTAACTAACCCTTTTTTATTTAATTATCACTAATTACTTGAATTAAGTAAATTACCTAAGCCTACAATTCATTGACTAAAATAAATAAATCAAAAACTTAATTAACATTATATTAGTTACCTTCTTTCCTAGTGCTTCACTTTTAGAAGATGATTTCCCATTTTGACATTACCAATTTATTCAGCAGTTTGTCAGCTATCACGAGATTCAAGAACTTGAGTTCCCTTTCTCAACTATTCAATCCAATTTTCCGCTCCAGTACATCAGTCCAGCCATTAGTTCATCGAATTCATTGTATCGAACTCCATTTCATCCATTCTCTCATCCCTTCCAAATCATCACGTTCAACAACAAATGGCTCCGCCACTTACAGACATTCAAACCCAATCCATTCCCAAAAAAATTCAGATCGATCCCCCTTCTCTACTGCTGAATCTAGTTACCCACTTATCAATGTCAGTCTAACTGCTCTCAACAGTATCACTGAATTCCATTTCTGTTGCTCAGAGGACATGACCAGCCCGCTCAGACTTCGCAGCCTCTTATGTTCGAGTTCGATCATCGGTATATGTCGTGAACCAGAATTGACCATGACCAGGAATTGTGATCCCCAATTTTCCCACTGTCGAATGCAGTTTGACTCAGTATCGCACCTACCCGAGTGTACGGATTCTCTCCCTGAAACACGCCTTGACTTCACGCATCCTCTTCCTTAAACCACCTGACCCATTAAACGTCGAATCCCAGTCGCCCTGACCTTGTTACCAAAACCACGACACTCTTTTCCTTTTCGATCCGTAGGCGCTTCAGCTCAGTCTTGAGCTTCTGAAAATACCACGGCCTTTATTCGCGATTTGGATTACCTTTTTCTTATAATCGAGGGAATCGAATTTTCAATCTGAGGAGGAAAAAGAAATGAATGATAAGGAATTTGAATGATTCTATTTGATTTTAGAACGGAAAATTAAGTGAAGGGTGATGCTGTTTTATATGTGCGAAGAGGAGAGTTTGTCAAAGTTTATACAATTGTAGGACTACTCGAATAACCCTACATTATAACTTAGCTAGGGTGACTAAATTGCACTTTCAACACAACAACCGGCTTTCCTAGGGTTATACCACTATTCTGAACCCACTGAAACAAGTTTCGAAGCTCAATTCGATCATATGGAGAAGATATTAATTTAAATCGATATAAATTAAATTCAAAACAATTAAATCCTCAATAATAAATTATTATTATCGTTTCTATTCAGTTAGAATTTATATTGATTATCTGAATCATTTTCGATATAGTTTAAAAATCCATGAATTCAATTGTATTTTGAATTATGATAATTCGATATATTCTAAATAAAATGTATATCGGTTATTAAATTGTTAAACTTAATATAAAAATCCTTTTATATTTTATAACCTAATATTTAAAACCATATTTTATATTTTAAAATATATCGGCCAAAAATCCCGGTCATTACATAATGCTTGAGGAATTATTGTGAATTCTTAAATAACTCACCAATAGCGGAAAAGATATATTTTTATTGCACTACTTACCGTTTAACATCATGTTAAAACTATATGATCAATCAATAAACATTTCATCAACCCAAACTTAATCAACTACTAAATAGTTAATTAACACTAGCCCTTTTATAATTTCAATTTCCCCCATTAAACAATTATGATCGAAATTATCACATTTGCTTGTTTACAAACAAGGAATAAACCCAATAGCAAGCAAAATCAACCTCTCTTCCAATGTTGCATGCAAATCTCCAATCTAAACACATATAATTGAATTTCCTAAGAATTGGGTCATAGGAAATTTTAGAAATCAAAGAGAAAACAAGTAGTAGAAGATGGAGAAGATGAAGAGGAGCTTACCTAAGCTTCTAAACTTGATTTCAACAAGAATTGGGCTTGGGATCAAGAAACCTAGCTTAGGAATCTTAATTTTCCATTCCTTTCCCCATTTTCTAATTTGGTTAAGTGTCGAAGTGGAATGAAGGAGAAAGGGACTGATTTGGGGCACTTAAGTGAAGTGGCCAAGTTGGTTAGCCAAGACCTAACCAAAGTCCCAATTTTCACAAACTTCAAACATATTAAACCTTATAGTTTTCGACCACCTAAACGACGTTTTGAGCTCAATGGAGGTGGTTTCGAATCCAAATTCGTCCGTATACAAAATGTGACTTTTAGGACTACATATAATATTCCATAGTAACTATTCTAAATTTTAATTTAGACATAGCTTACAATTCATAAAGTGAAATCTTAATTTCTTACATTCATTAGAAAATCACAATTTAAAATATCCTAACATTTCTTGTTTTATCAAATTTTGATTTATATTGAATTCTATACATTCATTCAAAGTTTAAAATCAAATTTTCAAACTACCGTGCTATTTCGAGCTCGTCTTAATTAAATTTTAGATTTATACGTTCTAACTTTGATTAAAACAAAATTTAAGTCATTTATTCTCAAAATAATTCATCTAAAATATTTAATTTCTATGAAAATCAATTAAAAATAATTTTAAATTGGTTCTAAAAGTATGGGTTGTTACATTCTCCCCCACTTAAAAGTTTTTCGTCCCCGAAAAAGAAATGACCGCAAAGTAGGAATTAAATAGTAACGTAACATAACATAAATATATCTCTCGATAGAGCTAATCAGAGATATCCACTCTGCACTTGGGAAACGCCTATTTAATGCTATCTTATGTTTCCCATGTACAGTCTCTAGGATCTCCACTCCATTGCACTTTGACTAAATGCACCTTCTTGTTCCTGAGAACTCTGGTTTCTTTTCCAATAATCTTCATTGGCTCTCTTCGCACAACTAAACTCGGAGTCATATCCAAATCATGTAGCGATGCTTCTTCCACAATCAAGTCTGGATCATGTACATGCTTGCGAAGCTGAGAAATGTGAAACACATCATGAACACTGGATAACCAATCTGGCAACTGAACCCTGTAAGCAAGAGTTCCAATCCTCTCGAGTATAGGAAACCGGCCAATATATCTAGGTGTCAACTTTCCCGTCTTCCCAAATCGAATCACACCCCTCATCGGAGAAACTCTCAAAAATAAGTATTCACCAACAGAAAATGCCAAATCTCTTCTTCTAGAATCTGCATAACTCTTTTGTCATCTCTGAGCTGCTTGTAGTCGCTCCTTAATGAAATCCACTTTATTTGAAGCTTCTCAGATCATGTCCGGACCCAATATTAATCGATTCCTAGGCTTTATCCAACATGCAAGAGATCTACATGGCCTACCATACAATACTTCAAATGATGACATCTTCAAACTTGCCTGGTTGCTACTACTATATGAAAACTCCACCAAATTTATGTGATCTTCCCAAGATCCTCCAAAATCAAGAATACAAGCCCGCAATAAATCTTCTAATATACGATTCACCCTCTCAGTTTGGTCGTCTGTCTGAGGATTATATGCAGTGCTAAGATTGATCTTGGTTCCCAATTTGGATTGGAATGCTTCCCAGAACTTACTAGCAAAGATCGGATCACGATCACTAACAATGCTGTTGGGAACTCCACGCAGCCTAATAATCTTTCTTAAATATATCTGAGCCAAACTCTGAGTTGTTCTTTTTGATTTCACTCGAATAAAATGGGTTCTCTTCATGAAACGATCAACTATAACCCAAATACTATCATTTCCCTTCTTGGTTCTAGCTTCTAAGAAAACCATGAATGAAATCCATAGAAATTTGATCCCACTTCCATTCTGGAATCTCTAATGGTTGTATCAGGCCAGCGACCTTCTGTTCACTCTTGACTTGTTGCAAGTTGAACATCTGCTAACATATATCGAAATATCCCTCTTCATAGACTTCCACTAGAATGTACGCTTAAGATCATAATACATCTTAATCACCCCCGGATGAATACTAAGCTTGGATTTGTGACATTCATCCATTACCTTTCTTTTGAGCTCGAGAATATCTGTAACATAGATTCGCCCTTGCATTCTAAGAGTTCCTTTACTATCAATCTGAAAGCTTGAACCTTCTCCTTCTTGAATTCGTTTGCAAATCATCTGAATAAACTCGTCCTCCTTTTGTAAAACAGAGATCTTCTCGATCAATGAAGGTGTAATAATCAAATTATCGACGATTGCATTCTTTCTATTAAGTGCATCCGCTACAACATTGGCTTCCCTTAGAGTACACAAAATATCAAGATCATATGCTGCAAGAAATTCTAACCAACGCTGCTGTATCAAATTCAAGTCTTTCTGGGTGAACAAGTATTTCAATGGTTTATTATCCATATATAACTCGGACTTCTCATCCAAAAGATAGTGCCTCCATATCTTCAAAGCAAATACTATGGCTAACAACTCTAAATCATGTGTAACGTATCTCTTCTCACGCGGCATTAACTGACGGCTAGCATAAGCAACAACTTGGCCTCTTTGCATTAATACCGCACCAACTCCTTCATGAGAAGCATTCGTATAGACAGTCAAATCTTGATTTCCATTTATTATAGTCAACACTGGAGTAATAGTTAACCTTACTTTCAGCTCTTGGAAAGCTGCCTCACATTCTGTCGTCCAATCAAACCTTGCATGATTCTTCGTAAGCTTTGTCAATGGACTAGATAGCTTCGAAAAATTCTTAACGAATTTCCAATAATAACCTACTAATACCAGAAAAATTCTAACTTCTATGGGAGTTCTAGGTTGCTTCCACTCTCTAAGGGCTGTAATTTTAACTAGATCCACTGAAATTCCCTCCTTTGATAAGACATGTCCTAGGAACTTCACTTCTTCTTACCATAATATACATTTAGAAAATTTGGATTTTAATACATTCTTTCTCATAATTTCCAAAACCTGTTCCAAATGCTTTGCATGCTCGCTAGCTGACTTAGAGAAGATTAAAATATGAAAACTAGCACAAATTTATTCAGAACTCCGCGAAATAATCAGTTCATCAAATCAACAAAATAAGCAGGAGCATTACATAAGTCGAACAGCATTTTAACCGTTCGTAAAATAAGTCTGGACCTCTAAAAGCCGTCAAAGGAACACATTCTTTGGCAATTCGCAGCTGATGGAAACTTGTAGCTAGGTCTATCTTCGAAAACATTCGAGCTCCATTCAAGCAATCTAATAAATCATCAATGCGCGACAATGGTTATTTATTCTTCAATGTTTGCTTATTGAGGTCTCGGTAATCTATGCATAATCTAAGAGTACCGTCTGATTTAGGAACAAATACCACGACTGCTCCCAAACTCGAGAAACTAGGCTGGATTAGACCTTTCAATAAAAGTTGTCGAGTTTGATCACCCAACTCTTCTTTCTCTTTCAATGTCATTCTTCGAACTGCATGCATAACTGGACTTGCATTCGGAATGAGATTGATTTTGAAATCAATTTCTCTTCGTGGACCCGTAAGCTATCAAGTTCTTCGAACACATCCGCATAATCTATAACAACTGTAATATTTTCAATAAAGGTAGGAGAAACTTCAAGAGCAGACTAAAATTATTTTCTATCTGAACTTGAGCCTACACAAGGTATACTAATGATATTTCCAAACTTTGTTTTGACTTTAACAATTATTTCGGCGCACATAACTTTGACCTCAAATTTTGTCAGCTAATCCAACCCAAGAATAATATCAAATTCAGATAAATTCATGATGATCAAACTAAATGAAAATTGATAGCGGGAATAGGAGACAGGCACCCTACAATATAAACACGGAACAAGAGAATCGCCTATCGGGTTGTGAATACTAATAGATTCTTCAAGATTTCTCGATTTTAAATTTAACTTCTTAACCATGTTGCTTGAAATAAAACTACATGATGCTCCCGCATCAAATAATACTTTAACCGGAATATTTTTAATTGTAAGCATACCTTCCGACACGTCGGGTCTACGTTCACCCATAGAAGAAGCTGGCGCATCTTCCACATCATATACAGGAGCCACTTCAGCCTTCTTCTGCAATGGACAGTCCTTGATAATATGCCTTGTCTTACGGCAATTGAAACATTCCCTAGTATCTCGAGGTTTCAGAATAGGGCCGGATTCATTTCGTCTTGGCCTATTGGGAACATTGCATCCTCTAGACGTATGGCCATATTGGTCACATTTGTAGCATTTAATCCTCATTCGCTTATCTTCTTGAGGCTTAGCTTCTTCGGTCTTGCTTGTCTCAGGCTTCTTGTCGAGAAGCTTTCTCTTGTTGCTAGCTTGACTTCTTTTCCGATCCGCTTGAGAGTTCTTCTTAACGATGCCCTCATATCTACAAGTCATCTCGACAACCTTAGCAAATGGAAGTTCTATGTGGGTTGTCACTCTGTTGTGGTACCTCCTCTGAAGACCGTCAATGAATCACTTGTTCTTTTTGATCTGTTCTTGAATTAATTCCAGTCCATCGCGAGGGAGTTCATTGAACTTGCTAACATACTCATGAATGGTTCAGTCACCTTGCCGATGGTTAGCAAATTCATAATGCAAGCGCTCGACTTCCTGTCGTGGAATAAACCTCTCCTCAAAGACTTCTTTAAACCTTGCCCAAGTCATGTCAACTTCGAGATCACCTACAGTCAACGCTTCACAGCAGATTAGGGCCTCATCTTTAAGTAGCCAAGATGCTAAAAATATTTTCCAGTGTTCTACAAATTCTAGGCCATGAAGATCCGTTCACAAGACCTCAACCAAGCTTGAGCTCTCGTTAAGGTTCTAATGCCTGTGAAAAGCACACTGCCTAAGTTCTTTTATTTCTTGGCAACTGCATCAAGATGAAACGGTTGTTGCGGCTGTTGTTGCGATAATGGATCATTATTAGTAGTTGATCCAACTTCATCGAGATCGGGTTGATTATTAACAATGGGGATACCACCCCTTCCTCATCCTCTGCCTCGTCCACTCCTTTCCTTTCAATTTTGGGGATAACAAGGAAAGAGTCAGGCCAATAGAAAAGATAACATAAGGAATGATGAAAGCATATAGACTTATGCATATATAATGATGTAATGATCATGTTATATGCTATTCTGATGTACTCATTCTAAGATATTACTAGTCATATCTCTAACGAGTTGTTTAATATGTTGTCTCTCAGAGCTAAGGTTAACCAAAGCTCTGATACCACGCCTGACACGAACCAAGCCCTCGCTCCATGGTAGCCAGGTCGGCCTTTGGAAAATAACACATTAATCACATCAGCAGATTACGGAACATAGCATAATACACAAAATAAGAGAATAATTTACATCATATCATAATAGCGGAATCATAATCATCAACATCAGGGTTACACAGATGTAGGATCCTACTTAGTACAGAACAGGTTTTATCAAATAGATAACGAGTCTGCGGCGGAATCTAATATAAAGATAGGTAAAGTAATGTTTAAAAGCTCAAAAGGAATGATAAAAATATGGATCTTCATCTTCAGCCAAAAGAGCACCCAATGCTATGGTGCATATCCAAAAGAAAGCTAATTACCTGTTAACTTGGTTGCTCGTGTAAAAATATTGGCACCCGAGTTTGCAAGGGAAAAACAAACTACGAGTCAGTCATGGGACTAGTATGAGAAATTCTACAGTTACTTAACTTGTTTTAGAATGAGGCGTATGTCACGGAACGGGTTTACTCCATTGGATTGTCAGTGCATAAATAAAGTAAATCAATAAACAATGCAATGCTTTTTTGAAAATGAAGCCGTTATAAGACACATGTCCCATCACACAATGCAAACACAAACCATTGGATAGAGTAAACAACTTCAAAGTAAATATATCAATCATAAATGACATGGTACCCCATCCTACTATGTCGCTATATAGGTTTACAACAAACACCGAAAAGTCACGTATTGGAAATTGGGTTTCCATCTATGGGTTGAGGCAAGGGATATTCCTCACCGGTTTTGGGCCATCTCTAGCGGGATGACCAAGACTCAGATGCTGATGAGCCCTTGGTTAGCATCAAGGTTGGTCCTCCTTACTTTTGAGGATAAGTTATTCCTGAACAGTACATTTCCCAGTCCTATCGGACCTATCACTAGAGCCTTTTAGTCGGCTCTATATCCGAGGCACCTCGCAATCCATCATCTACATAAGTAAAAATGTCTGGGCTCCATACCATGACACTGCTTCTAGCTAGAAAGAAACGCACGTCCTTCCTGAGGTCCTCATCCCATTTTTGACTCATATCGAGGTGTGAGGCTCGCGATTTAATGATATACACAAAGCTATGCTACTTAAAGCTGTGCTTTGATCATCAACCTCAAGACTTTGCTTTTCAACAAAAGCCTTGATCATTTGCATCTTAGCATGCCACACTGTCGTCCATACTATGTCATTGATTTCCACCATTATATAACCTCTAAGCTCGTATGTCTCAA
Organism: Allium sativum; assembly: GCA_030737875.1. Taxonomy (NCBI): domain Eukaryota; kingdom Viridiplantae; phylum Streptophyta; class Magnoliopsida; order Asparagales; family Amaryllidaceae; genus Allium; species Allium sativum. The sequence continues at coordinate 783,718,459 of CM060916.1, read as the reverse complement.
AGAAGGATGTTAAGCAAGAGAATAAATCCTCTGCCACCAATCATATATATATTTAGCAGAGATCAAGTACATAGCACACACTACAATGTCAAACATGCAATCCATTCATACGTCCATTCTGGGTCTGAATGAAACCGGAGGCACCTTATTCCTCATTACATATGTCCAATATAGAAGAGAGGCCCTCGCATGTTCGTACAATCAACAAGCACGTCCGGATAACTACCACTATAAACCCTTCAAGGGAGCTATCCATATCCAAGCATCAGTTGTAATCCATTCGATGTGAAGATTGTCGGTCTTGCACCGTATTCATTATCTTCGACTTTTAATCGTCATTTAATTATTTGAAATGAGGTTTAACTCGGTCTTTCCAAATAATTCTCGCATAAATTTCAAGTCAGATTCTTTCCCTTGGTCATATCATTGGCCTTCGCCATTCGTTACCGTATGTAAAAAGGTTTAGTCGAGAATTTAATTTGGTCATCGAATTAGATACTCAAGTCATATCATATCCATATTCATTTTATACGTGTTCATGCCAAATCGTACTTAACCATTTTTATTTTTACAAACCAAGCAAAATTGGTTTGCACACATTTTAAATTGCTTAAAATAATTTGAAACGATTTATCAAATGATTATGAATAAAATCGATTGCTAAAATATGCGAATTAGTGAAATTGACAAGCCACAAATGAAGTCGAAATGGACCAAAACTCGGCCGGGAAAGAGCCAGGATGGACCTAAAATATTGACTGTGGTTTCCACCGGTCAACAGCAGAAATATGCCAACAGACATCTGACACCCCCTGGATAGACCTCTATTGTCGGGAAAAGAAATTCCTGAGAGTTTGGACAGACGTATGACCATTTTTTGTCAGATGTCTAAGCTGATGCAATTAATATTTTTCTAAAACTTGGACAGACGTCTGTTCCTCTCCCGGACAGACGTCTGAGCTGAAGCATGGGCAAATGTTTTCCTAGGAAATGATGTGCAAATGGTTCTCGGACGAGCTCGGATCAATGGTGATGGATTTTAACGTTTTCTAAATGAAAATGAAGCCTCATTAACTCACTGAAACCACTTATGCACACATACGCACATGCACAAACACACTTACATGATCTTACTATGATTTCGATTATATATTCTAAAATGAACCAATTCTCTAACCAATATCTATCAAATGCGATTCAAGCTAGAACGAGATGGTTTGGCAATGCTAAATAGAAGCTACAAGAGCATGGGTACACAAAATAACTTCACCTACAGCATGTACAACTCGAATATCGATTATACTAAGATTTCTAATACTATAAAAGCAAGGAAATTATCACCCCAAGCAAATAATCCAATGCATACAAAATGTATACTAAATTCAAACGTACCATGGGCACACTATACAAGCATAACGCTTGAGGAATTATTGTGATTTCTTAAATAACTCACCAATAGCAGAAAAGTTATATTTTTATTACACTACTTGTTATTTAACATCATGTTAAAATTATATGATCAATCAATAAACATTTCATCAACCCAAACTTAATCAACTACTAAATAGTTAATTAACTTTAGCTCTTTTATAGTTTCAATTTCCCCCATTAAACAATTATGATCGAAATTCTCACCATTGCATGTTTAAAAACAAGGAATATACCCAATAGCAAGCAAAATTAACCTCTCTTCCAATGTTGCATGCAAATCTCCAATCTAAACACATATAATTGAATTTCCTAAGAATTAGTTCATCGGAAATCTTAGAAATCAAAGAGAAAACAAGTAGTAGAAGATGGAGAAGATGAAGTGGAGTTTACCTAAGCTTCTACACTTGATTTCAACAAGAATTGGGCTTGGAATCAAGACCCTAGCTTAGGAATTTTAATTTCCCACTCCTTTCCCCATTTTCTAATTTGGTTAAGTGTTGAAGTGGAATGAAGGAGAAAGGGGTGGATTTAGGGCACTTAAGTGTAGTGGCTAAGTTGGCTAACCAAGCCCTAATGTAACACCCCGTATTTTCTGTGAACATAAAAGTAACAAAACAAAGTATACTTAATTTTTAAAAGAAGAACTAAGGGAAACGGGTTAAGCCATTGCGTTCGTCTCCGAATTCTTCTTGAGATAGAGTCCGAGTTTGCATAAATCGGACTCCGTATGAAGAAGTTATGGCACTTAAGAAGTTTCAGGAATTTAAAATAAAAACTAGCCCGAATTTAAAATTTAAAAGTTCGAAATTCAAAACACACAGCCGGGCTAGGCGGAAAATTTCCCGCCCAGGACTCGGGTCGACCAGGGAGTCGACCTGGGTCATATAGGTCAACCGGGGGGTCGACCTCCCCCCTATTTCCAGATCCGTGGACAGGTTCGTTTTTCTGCATTTGGACGCCCGTTCTGACCAGATTCGTGATCCCTATGTTATTTAAACACACCCAAACCCCACTTTCTCTCCACACCAAACAATTGTAATGTTATGCTGCCTCAGTTCTGATTAAAATAAATTAATGGCGTCTCTACTCTGCTGAAACCTAAGCTAGAACTAGTACTTCTTCTTCTTCCAATCTGAATAGGATTAAAAGAGAACAACTACAACCCTTTTTCTTTTAGAATCTAACCAAGGTGAGTACAGTTATTTTCAGATATGAAATTTAATTATGATCTTGACATGGTTATAAATCTGAATTTGAGATTATGCATATTCTTGTTTATCAGATCTGTTTTTCTATGTAGATCTATCTTATTAATATTATAGTAACTATTCTGTATCTCTTCCTTCTTTCTGTTCTATAGCCAGGCTACCACGAGCCTGAGCCAAATCTCATAAGAGATTGACACACGAACGCTAAATTTGGGGAAAATAGTGAATGATGCATAATTAGACATGACTGATTTGTGACTGATTTGAGAAAAGAACATATGTTGTAATCTAATATCTGGATCTGGGCATGCTATATATGATAGTCTGTGATTTGGAAGAAGGAGAATTATTATGTATATGACTTAGGTGCAAAGATCTATAATATAATAGGATAACTATTAAATGTGAATACGCCTAAATGGGGATTTTGGATATTAGGCATATGCTGAAGTCAAAGGCTATAATTTGGCATAATTCATATTGTATATCATGATTTGGGGTTTTTAGAGAATATTCTGTACTGTGTAAATTTAACTAAAATTTGGGGCATATGTTATATTATGAATTATGACCATAATTTGGGCATGTAAAATTAGGCTTAATTTTATGATTAAATCTGATAAATTGCCTAATCTACCAAATCTGTTGAAACTGAATACGGTAAATTTGGGTTATGAAATCTGTAGGCTCGATCTAAAATTGAGCAAAACAAGTTAATAGAACTTTGAATAATCTGCGGTAACTTGTGAAGAAGTTTAATTTGTTGAATTGGCATAATTAGTATGATATTGGCATAATCTGTGAATGAATACTTTAGTTAAAATTAAGAATGCTGAGACATGATGTTAGACTCTGTTTGCGGTAGAATCCTGCTCGTACCCAACCGGCTTAACCATCAACCGCAAACCGTCAGTCTAATGTGATAGGTCGTAGGCATAGATAAAAGGTGCTTAGACATGAGGTTAGGTCTGGCTTGTGGCAGAAGTCTGCCCGGAACCGCCCGGTACATCCAGCGGCCACAAGCTACCGACCTAATGTGAGAGGTCTGTGCATTAGTAATTAATTGATGCAAATCTAGGATAAATATAATGCCTAAAACGTGTTGGGTGGATAAGGTTAAATCAACTGGGTGGACGAATCTAATAAATCCGTTTCATAAATCTATAGACCCAATACAAGGTTAGGTAAAACAATCTGTAAGTCTGTTAATCTGTATATCTGATCCGTTAGTCTGAAAACTTGTTAACCTATATGTCTGATCTGAGAACTAGTTAATCTGAACTTTGTACATCTGAAATCTGTAAGCAAGTTAATCTGAAATCTGTTAGTCTGGGGGCACAAGGTTAGGAGAGGAAATTACTTGTGTCATCTATTGTGTGGGACCCATATTAGTTAGTAACCCTTTTCTGGTATCAAAACTATGACCCAACACTAGGAGGTGTCTGGGGAATGCTTACTGAACTAATTGTAAGAGGTTCACTCTGATAATGGCGAGGGGTGTCGATGGCGCATTCCAACCGGGTCATGTGCGTGCATGGATCCGGTCTGCTATGAGGATGTAAGACACCGTGACATCTGTAAATAGGTCTGCGTCTATAGTTTGCCACTTTAGGGAATGATACACCCTTCTGTGGGGCCGTCACAGGGTATTTATGTATTAGGGAGCCGATCGCTTGGTGTAGAATTTAGGGTACACCTAGTTCTGTCTGTTTCTGTTGGTATACCTTCTGTCTCTGTTGGGGTGGTAAAGGCCCATTATTAGCATTTTGTTTCTGTACCGTCTGTTTCTATTGGGTGGTAAAGACCCATTAGTTGGGGTGGTAAAGGCCCATTTGTTGGGGTGGTAAAGGCCCATTACTAGCATTCTGTTTCTGTACCTTCTGTCTCTATTAGGGTGGTAAAGGTCCATTACTAGCATTCTGTTTTTTGTAGAGATTATTCTGTTTTCGTTTCTGTTTCAGTTTAGACATTAGGGTAACACCTAATCCTGTTATACTAAGTATTAGCGCAGAGAAGTAAGATATAGGTAAGAAGCATATCTTGGTCTATATCATTCTGTTTCTTCTGTTTAACTTAAGCATACCTGCTACTCCTGTTGCTGTAATCTCTCATCAAGCTTTATTTACATGTCATGATACTATTACCTGTTTATATGCTGAAAGTCACTGGACTCGCCAGACTTTATGTCTGACCTCGTTTGTTTTCGCCCCTTTTTCTTTCCGTTCCCCCCCCCCCACATCAGGTGCTCAGGGTGGAAACATAGGAGCCAGATTCAGATTTTCTCTGCTTGAAGTGCTTGAAGTGTTACTTGGCTTTGACTCTATCCTTTCATGGAAGTTTATGTTGGGAAATTATGGCTTTAAAATTATGCATTCTGAAGGATTTTGTATAAGGCTGATATTTGTGTACTTAGGTTTTGGTATTATGATTTTGAAAGGATGTAACCAAACTCATTTATGTTTCTGTTGTAATAAAGTTATAAATTTTTCAAGTACTACTTTTTGTATCGGTCTTGTAATATTATGTTATGTTTACTTATAGTGCTTCAGGGAAGTTAATGCATTCCCTTTTGTGAGTGACATTAACGGACACGGGGTGTTACACCTAACTAAAGTCCCAATTTTCACAAACACCAAACATATCGATCCTTATAGTTTTCGACAACCAAACCGACGTTTTGAGCTCAATGGAAGTGGTTTCGGGTTCGAATTCATCCGTATACAAAATGTGACTTTTATGACTATATACAATATTCCATAGCAACTATTTTAAAGTTATTTTAGACATAACTTACAATTCATAAAGTGAAATCTCAATTTCTTACATTCATTAGAAAATCACAATTTAGAATATCCTTACGTTTCTTGTTTTATCAAATTCTGATTTATATTGAATTCTATACATTCATTCAAAATTTAAAATTGAATTTTCAAACTACCATGCTATTTCAAGTTCTTTTTAATTAAATTTTAAAATTATAAGTTCTAACTTTGATTAAAAAAGTTTTTAAGTCATTTATTCTCAAAATAACTCATCTAAAATATTTAATTTCTATGCAAATCAATTAAAAATAAATTTTAAATTGGTTCCAAAAATACAGGTTGTTACACTTACCCTCCTCCCTTTCTCACCCGACGATGCCTCCTCCACCAGCACCACAACCTTTGCCCCACCAATCACCGCCACCAATGTGTCCTCCAGTCACCAGCTCTCTCCTCTCTGACCCGAAGCCATATGAATCTCCCACTTCCCTGTTAACAGCCTGCAACCAAACTAGATGTTGTTTTCTCCTTTGTTCAAGTCCAGGTTATTAGTGAACTTATTGAAATAGGTTCTAACTTATAATACTTAGCTCTATACAAATGCTTCAATGCACAAAGCACTCCTAATACATGAAGACGAATGCACGAAACCACTGTGCTTGCCTGACCCTCATCACTACCCCCTACCTAAGCCTAACCTCCTCGACTTTACTGCGTATCGCGACAACAACCAAACTATCATGTCGAGCCTAGGCCCCAGGCTCAGTCGCATTATGAATCGGCTTCGTACTTAGATCATCATTTGTCTGTGTGTGTATCAGCATTGCTTATTGGGTGAATGATCTTCGGGTGGTGTTCATGTACAAATCCATGTTCATCGTTCATGTTGTGGTGCCTATATCATCAATTATCTACTCACATGCAAAGGTGAGTGTTTAACTAATGATTTATATATTCTTATGCTAAATTATAGAATTATATGTTGCTATGCTTGTTAGTTCACTAAACTGTCAATCAGTGATTTAAATTTATATGCTAGTTGACACTCGATTTAAGAATTGAATCAAATTAATCGATTGTTGGTTGATTTGTTGTTGACTTATATTTTATAGATAAATTAAATTGAATTGTATTTATAATGTTGAATGTAAAATGAATTGAATTAGTATTTTGGTTATTTTAATCGAATGTAGAAATTAGCATTAAACTAAATTTATTGACATACAATATCAAATTGGAATATATTGAATTTCACCAATTTGAGATTCATTGAATTAAATTTTAATTCAATATTAAAATTTAAAATTGACGATAATCGAACGCATTGATATATGACTGTTGTGTCGTATATTGGCTCCTTGACTGTATTCTTAAATTGATTAATTGTTACGATGTTTGTTATTATGGTTGTTTTTAGTATATATTCTTCTTCTTTTTTTGGCAAGGCATTTCAGTATACATTATTGTCATCATATCATTGATTATCGAATTGATGTTAGCTTTGAATGGTTATATACCATACTTGAACTGGAAACCGAAATGAGTCGAAATTATATATACTCATTTAATTGAATTATTTAAACTGGATTATATAAAGAAGTTGGATTAAATATTTGATTTGTTAATGAAATTGGTTGAAATTTTATATGAAAATTTAAGGCCGATTTAATGAAATTGACATTTAAACCTGTTTATATGGAAATGAAATTTAAATTGGTTTAAGCAAATTTCGAATTTGATTTGAACTACCTTAGCTTAGATCTAAATTATTAAACTTTTCTATAACTAGAAATGAAATATAAATTGTTTTAAATGAATTGATGTATGAATTTGTTTAATCCAAAATTTACATTTAATAAAGTGGAATTTGAAATTACTTTGAAATGTGAAGTTTACATGATTTCCAATCGATACTCTAATTTTAAAGTGTTTTGAGGTATTGTCATTAAATGGTTTGGATTTAATGATGATATTTGTTGTGATAAGAATATTTGAAATCAAATATTTTCGAAGTTATATTGTTTATATAACTAGTTTATTAAGAGAATATAAACAAACTATATTCTTGGAATGTTATACAGAGAATTTAAACCCAATTGAATTTGAAATAATGTTCAGTGTTTTTGGAAACTAAATGACATTAAGACTTATGTAGCACTTACAAATATTTTATAAATGTTTGCAACTTCGAGCAATAGTTTACCTATATGTTACCAACAATACTGATTACCCAAAATTAAAAAAATAGGTTTTAATTTGAGGGTTTCTTTAGAACCAGAGTATATCTGTCAAGGATACACCCTGATTGATTTATTTACTCCGATAGGATGTAACTCGTTGGTCTCGTTTGTAACAACCCGGAATTTCTGAACTAATTTAACTTTTTCATTTTAGCTATTTTAATGGATTTGGAATATTTAAAATGGTTTATTTTAAATAATCTACTAAAAATTTATTTACATCAAAGTTAGAATGTATAAATTTATTTTAATTATAAATAGAGTTTGAAATGGCGTGGTAGTTTGAAAATTCGATTTTAAATTTTAATTGAATGTATAGGATTCAAAAATAAACCGAATTTCAGTAAAACCATAAATATTTGAATCTAATTAATAATATCTTGTTTACAAATGTGAAAATTTGAGATTTCATAATAAAAATTGAAAGTTATGTCCAGTTTAAAATTTTAAATAGTCGCTATGGAATTTATATATATTCTAATATAATATATTACCCTAAAAAATAGCCATTTTGCAAACGACCTCCGTTTTCAATGAAAACACTTTTATTGGATTCAGAATGTCAAATTATTGCTATATTCAAATTTTCATAATTTTTGGAATTAATATGTGAGCGTGGTGAATTTAAACGCGTTTGGCAATTTTAGTTTGAACTTAATCGACTGGAAAATGACCATTTTCATACAGTCTCCAAATTCGATGAAATTAGTTTTGTTAGTACCATATCGTCAAAACATAGCTAGATTTATTTTTTTGGAATTTTTGTAGTTAATATGTGGCCCCGGTAAATTAAAAATGTACGTTAAATTCATTATTGACCCAAACTTCCCCTATCGGGGAAGTTTAGGTCGCTTCATCGTTTTTGTGAGGAATCTCCAAATTTGATTTCATATCTTTGTATATAATTGTTCATGATATTCGAAATTTGAATAAACCGTACTTATTAAAAGAATTTGTTTAAATCTTGAATATAACAATATGTTACGAAATTGAATAAATTATTATTCTAGGGGTTTTGAAATAAACTGGAATTTGAAAGAATTATTATTAAAAGGACTATTAATCTAAAAATTTAAGTAATTAGATTCTCCTATGTTGGCCTTGAAATTATTGTACTTTTAATTCCTGATTTGATTTGGCTAATATAATAATATACAGTACCGACTCGAGTGTTTTGTTTTTTGCATTACGCTCGGGTTAGTCCGAGTTGTTTCAGTTATCGAAGACCTTAATTACTTGAAGACGAAGTTGGAGTATGAAAACTGCATTACTATTATTTTATTCCACCGCATTATTGGTATGTTATAATAAATGTATAACTCTGAGATACTCTAAAATGATATCAAATGTATATTGTTTAACAGTTTTATTGAGTTGCCTATGTTATTATCATAATTTATGGTTCTGTTGTGAGAATTTGCATATTGTTTGGTTCTTTCTCTTGTTATTTCTTTTCTTATGTTAAACCTCATTAATAATTGGTCATATTTGTATAGTTTGAGTTGGATGTGTGGTTTATTATCGACTTGAATCATACAAAAAGGTGGGTTGTTATAGAGTGGTTCTGTTCTTTATAGTGGAGCTTTCTCCTCTCACTCTCTGATAATCATGGTGATAGCCACGCTACAATGGTTATCTCGGTTGAGTTTGTTGTGCTTTGCTTCCTTCTTGTTACCTGATCTTCTTGCATTCCATGCCATAGGCATTGTATGATCTTGTTTTGTTATTGCTATGCCAACCATGTGATGTTTTAAGGTATTATGAGTTATGTCATTATTGTTCCATGTTGAGTTTCTGGCTGTGATGTTGAACGGAGAGGTTTTTTTGCCTGTCAATGCACTACTGTGAACATGCGATTATTTTAGAGGATATTTTGTTGAAGCAAGTATTTTTTTGGTATGTCTGCTTGCATTGTATTTATTACCATCATTGCTCATGAAACTGGAATGCTGCTTGTAGTTAAGTCAGTGTTACTTCTTGAGTATGACATAGTGTATGTGTATGTTAAAGTGAATGTGATTGCCTAATGCAACATTGTATAAGTGTATCTCAATTTGTTTTTAGTTAGTTTTTCTCCCTGCGTAGAGGCTTTTGTAATTGTGGTGCAGATCTTGTATCTACCTTTTTTAGCTAGAATCGGTTTCTAGTAATAGTGGCCGGTCTACTCTAAAAATCGTTTGTAGTAAATAGACAATATGTCCATCTCCTGTACCTATTATATTTATTATTTGTTATAATTAAAAGTGTTACGAATCGCTATAAAACCGGTCGGCTTTTCCAAAAAAAAATACGTGCTTTTAGAACTTGTTTCTAAAATGAAATTCATTTGAAATTTAGTCAAATTAATTAAGTTAAACATTTAGAATTGAGATAGTAAACTTATATTTTTTTTTCCAAAGACGATGGTGGGGTCGAGTCAAAGTTTGAGAGGTAAATAAATACCCATCTAGAATGGTTTCATTTTTATCTGAGGAATAATTTATTTTGAGATCAAGAGTTGAGTTTCAAAATTTAAATCATTATTTTCATAAATGATTTGTTTCATAAAAAAAATCTTAGAATTTAACTTAAGTGATTTGGATTCTCATAACGCACTAACGGTTAATTATAAATGAGAAACCATCATGATTGGTATTAAAATACAAACTTATATCGGAGGTTTAAGTATGAGAATGTTTAGGGATGAGAGGTTTGAAATTTAATAAGTAAGAATCAATTAAACAAGGCTTACTGATTAGCGAAATTAATCTTTGATTATGTTGTGTGTGTTATTTGTAGTTACCGATTATCAGATCTGGACCATAAATCCTACTCTGAAAATATCTTTGAGAAACGTCTGAGTTATACGACATAGTCATTCCTGTTAATGACTCACTATGCGTATAAGCTTCGTTTAGTTCTCTAAGGACAAGGAATAATGAAATCCATCCACTAACAGTTAGGAAGTAAACTCTATAATTATCCTTGTTTGTCTATTTTCAAATGAACTGTGGTTGAGTTTACCGAAAACTTTCAATAGTCGTTTCGAAGAAACCAAGATGGGATCAAGTATCCAAAAACCACTTCATTCCGACTGAGCGGCGAATGTAGAAGACATTGAAGATGATGAAATCAATGATAGTTTGAAGACTACGGTTTGAAGGCGTAGACCCTCGGAGCAGAAAGGGAATGGGGCTTCTTTCTATTTTTACCCTCCATCCTCCTCGTCAATTTCCTTGGGTGCTAGAGATGCTCTTATTAGAAAATATAGTGGTCATATCAAGTATAATGATTATGGGAAATTAACCAATTCAGTACATATAGGCATTCATATATTATACATGATTTCTCATGTTGATTTCCGCTATATTATTTAGTAGAAAATCAGTATGTCATAATCATATGACTATAGCACTCCATCATTAGTCAGAGCATATATATATAAGGATTTTTCTAAATGTAGCCTACTTTTTAATTTAATTAGAAATTTAGCCATGTTTTCAGAAATATTACAAATATAGCCCACTTTTGGTCAACTCAGCGCTGAGTTGGCCAAATTACGATAGTAGACATGTAAACTAGTACAATCCAGAATTGGCCAATTCATTTTTAAAGAAAAAATTACTTCTAAGATGCAATCTCAAATTGCGCTAGCTATGCGCAATCCGAGATTGCTCCCTGTTTACTGTCTTTACATCCAGCCCCCTTTTACTTCTCTCACTCCAACCTCCTTTCAACAAACCAAGCCAAATCCTAATCATAATTTTCCTACATCCATCATTGTTTTTCATTACAAACAACTTATTTTTATAGATCTACTTGTAGATTAATGGTTTGAGATTGTTTTTGGGTCAAAGGAATGTTTTTTTTAATTAAACTTTCAAATTTTTTTTGTACTTAGAGTTCTAAGTAGTGCTTATTTTTTGTTCCGTATAGAATGGCTCCTAATTATATTGTGAGTATATACTATTTTGATGAATATTTTTTTTATTGATGAACATAATTGTGGAATCTATAATGGAGAATCTTACAAGATGACAAAGATTCAAAATGGTTCAACTTCATACAAATATTAGAGGTCATTTACAAAGCAATAAGAATTATTCTGGAGGAATTTGACATAGAATTGGTTTGCAATTAGCCAGCCGATTCCAGATCTAAAACAATAAAAATATTAGATGACGATGACGTTGAACTAATATTTTCAGCTGTGTCAAAATCTATTGAATCGTTTGTCTTGAGAAATAGAAGATTGTTGCCAGAACAACATGCAACTCCTTCCTCGGCGACTCCTGCAGCCAATTATCTATATCCTCCCATCAACATACCAAATTATAGGCAAGAACAAATGTTTTTTTTTTGGTATAGTCTGTTAATGAATTTTCAACAAGCATTACAATCTGCATATCCATATCTGACGCAGGATACCATTGCAAACATTAGTCAAAGTTAACTCGAACTTCAATCTTTTCTTAATGAACGATATGATCATTCGTAAATGTTTGATAGTAAAATATTAGTATTTTCTAGTTGTGTTCCGCAATATTTTCGATACAAAATACTGCTGGATGTCAACAAGTTATCGCTCTGGTCCCATGCAGTCGACGTTCTCTGAATTGCATCACATAAGCCAATAGTAAGATATGTTCGTTAATGATACTGAATTATGTTGCATATAAAGATGTACTCAAAATTTCCTATTTTCTTATTGTAGTAATCCGCGCATGTTACGGAAACATAATCGAACATGAAATCAAACCAATCCGATGTCGATATGGATATTGATGAACCAGAAATTGAAGAGTTAAACAATGTTCCTTCAATTGACATCTTGACGGTCATAAGGATCCCAGAGAATGATACGACATGGATCAATGTAATGCAAGTGAGCAATGCTCCATTTATATATGATTTTAAGGGTGAAGACAATGATTCCGCAAATAGTGATGGTACGGACATGGAGATACCGTTAGGTGATGATTTGTGTAGTGCACACATGTTGGACAGACCCATTGTTTCAAATTTGCAGTTCAATAATGAATTTTTCTCATTGTCACATGTTTAGAATAGTTTCAAAGTCAGTATGATGTTCAAGAGAAAAAAGAAAATGCATTCAAATACTAAGTGAGTGGTCGATTTTACATGCATTTTTGCTTAAGTCGATATGGTCAAAAAACGAAAAATACACTGCTATTTGCATTGTCGATTCTAATTGCCAATAGAGAATACATGTCATAAATTCCAAAAAAATCGCACGTTGGATGGTGGGTTATTAAAAAATATCCAACTAAACATAGTTGTATAAACCCAACAGTTAACTCTAAACACAAGTAAACAACGTCCGCATTTTTGGTCTTGAAGATCATGCCTTTTTTGAAAGAGGACCTGAGCATTACTGTTGGACAGTGCAGATCTTAATGGAGGAACAATTATTTATAAAAATTGGCTATATGGAAGCATGTAGGGCATTAAGCAAAGAAATCGAACGTATATCCGATGATTAGGTGGAGTCGTACTCCAACCTTTGACAATATTTTAACGAAATTGCAAAAACTAATCATGGGAGTGTTGGGCATATAATAATTGATGAGTGTGATGTATTCGAAAGAGCCTTTTGGGCATTTAGACCTTGCATCGAAGGATTTGTACATTGTCGGCCTCTTCTTTGCATCAATGACACGCATTTATATGGTAACTACAAAAGTACATTACTACTTTCGACTGCAGTACGTGCGAATGACAGTTATACAATTTGGCTTATGGAATTGTTGAGTCAGAATCATGTGATAGTTAGGGCTGATTTTTTGCTTGTACATGACAATTCATTCGCAATGTTAACAATGGATGTATTACTTTTATTTTAGATAAAATGAAAGGAATACCGACAGTATTGAGAATCTTTGGAGATACCCTCACAAGCATAGATTTTGCTCAAGACGTCTAAAAGAAAACTTTCAAGATACTGGATTTAAAGATAAACGATTGATGGGTTTTGTTTTATGCAGCATCATGTGCTTCCGAACAGGTTGAATATCTAAAGATCCAGGAGGAAATTAAAACATCCAATGTACAATCTCACAATTGGATTAAGCAAAGTTTGTGGAGAAAATGTGAGAGTTGGGCTTTGTGTAAGGATGATGAGGGAGATTTCATGTCATGATGACAAATGCTTCCGAAAGCATCAATGGTGTAATTAGAGGTGCATGATCGTTGCCTGTCAAAGCTTTATTTGCTCGCACATTCTTTCGATCGATAGATTATTTTTGTAAATGACGAGAGTTTGATATGTCGTCGACGACTCAATTAACCCCAGAATGGGAAGCAAAGATAGCTGAAAGGACAAGTGAAGCAAGACGTTGTCGGATAGTCTGATTTAGTGGAAAAGAATGGTTGGTGATTCACTATTTTGGAAATGAATATAAAGTACAAATTGATAGAAACATATGTTCTTTTACATGTAACATCTCGTTACTTCAGCAACTTTCATGTGCATATGTGATGGTGGCTTATTCAACGGTATCTAACGGTGCTAACAGAGCTCATCATGACTTCGCTTCATATTGATATTCAGTCCAGAATTACTTGCAGCTTACAAAGCATAGTTTCATCGTGTTCCATAGAAACGTTATTGGAGTGCATCTGAAGGACCTATAGTTCTATCGTCCCAATAGTGCGTAGAGCACCTGAAAGACTTAGATAAACAAGAATTAAAGGGGCTATGGATGATATGCGTAGTTTACAGTCAAATAGATGCAGTAAATGTGGAGTGATAGGTCATAGAAGGAATCGTTGTAATTCAACTAATTAGATGTTATTAGTGTTGTTCAAAGTTGAGGTATTATTAATATTGCTTGTAGATGAATAACTTCATTCATATATTAAGGACATTTGCAAATGAGCATACATTCATCACTTTCATTCATACACATAATACAACGATTGATATGTTGTTATAAACTACTTTCTCAAAACTGATACAATGACCGATACATTTCCAATCGTACAATTACATTCGTACAAACTTACTCATTGGGATATCTTGGAAGTTTCGACTCTAAGTCTGAATTAAGTAGTTTCAAATGGAAAATTTTAATTTCCAACCGTATTTTTTCTTCCGTCGTCTCTTTTTTTATCATTCATTTTCATCCTTCATCTCCAGTACGTATTCATGTCATCTTCGACAAATTTGAGAATCAATCCACTTGTTATACCTACAACAGTGGAATGAATCAGGATAAGATTTGTTCATTGTATAGTTAGTATATTTGTAGATCCTTTGACCTGTAATAACGCTTCTATTTTTAGCCACAATCACGTCACATGCTCTGTCACAATAACATAGCTTTCTTGGTACGGGCTCCCCTATAGCTAGTGCTTGACTACGATTAACCCATTAACCACCATCCACCACAATGAAATACTTTTTCTTACTATCGAGAAGATGATCTGATTGTTCGAAAACTCCAACCATTTCGGTTTCGGTGCAAATCTCTTCACCAGGTCGACGACAATTAGGTGATATTTGGGTTTGTGATACGGGATCAACATCCATCATGTTCTAAGACGATTCAAACTCTAAACTATCTTAATACTTCATCAAAGTCTCTTCGTCAATTTCCCATCGATTCATTGTACCTAACGGTGAAATAAAGTTTGTATGTCAAAATGACAAAAAAATGTAAAACATATAATGTGAGAGAAAAGGAAAAACATGCTAGGTATAATAAAATTTCCTTTGATTGCAATGTAAATCCAGCTAACTAGCACAATTACAAGTACATGTGTTATAGATTACTTTAAGTAGAAGTGTAATGGGTAGTGGGTTATAATTTGTGAATACTAGTAAAGTAGGAAGATGGAAAAGTAAGTGAGAAAATAGGAATGAGGATTTATTTATATACTAAGATGCCAGGGGCGCAATCTGGGATTACGCCCCAGATTTTTACAAAGAGCATTCTACTCTCTGTAAACATACAGAGAAATATGAAATTCTTCCTTCATCCTACAGAGAGCAATTTTGCTCTTTGTACATTTACAAAGTGCAAATTGCTCTTTGTAAAAACATGGGGAGAAATCCTAGATTGCGCCTCAGGTTCTTAAGGAGAGCCATTTGCTCTCTGTATGTTAAAGGCGGTATTTCACATTGCGCCTTCGGGCACGATCCGAAATTCCTCCATCTTGTTACAGAGAGCAAATTTGTTCTCTTTATGTCTAAAGGGAGAAAAACTGCTTTCGTTATGTCTAAAGAGAGCAAATGGCTCTCTGTAAAAATGTGGGGCGCAATTCCAGATTGCGTTTGTGGGTGCATTTTTGGATTGCGCCCTAGGTTTTTGTAGAGAACAATTTTGCTCTCTGTAAACCTACAATCCAATGATTCAGAAATCAAAATTTCAACGATTCAAAATTTCAGCAGTTCAACATGATACACACCAACATGTAAACATAACATGATACATCTAACATAATACTAAAGTAAGGATATTTTTCCTCCAAAATTGCCTATTATCCCTCCAAAATGCCACTAAATATATAAAAATTTCCCTCCAATTCCCTCCTCACACTCACATCTTCCACCGAAAATGCCTCCATCTTCCGCCAAAAATAATAAAAAATACACCAATACCAAAAAAGCTATCTAACCTAATTATTACTAGGTCCACTTTCCAGAAATAAAAAATTATTACTACTATTGTTGGATTTAGTTTCAAGGAAACAATAATGATTACTAGGTTCAATTTCCAATAATTAAAAATAAAAATTATTATTAGGTTCACTTTCCAACGCAAGGCTCAGAGCTATGTGTAAATTGAACCGCCTCTTATAAAAAAATTGAACCACCTATTATAAAAAAATTGTCTCATTTTCTATGTTTTTCTCCCGTTTATTTTCTACTTATTCATTCTTCTTATATTCTCACTCTTAAACCTAAGCTACAATAAACCTTTTGTTAATGGCTTCAAATCTCTCCTCACCTCTTGCTGCTTTTTCCTTTTCAGATCTGCAGTGATGAAAATTGAAGATCGAAGAAAGCAAAAACCCTAAGTTCAAAAAATTACTATCAGCTTTCTTTTAATTTATTTGTCCACAGTAAACAATTTTTTTTAATTTATTTGTCCACAATCCACAAATTCCCAATTGCTTTACTTTTGTCTGCAGATCAATGAAGATACAACAAAGCAAAACTTCCGAGCCTTTAAGTATTTGAAGCAGGTAATTTGTTCAATGAATTAATATGTACTTCCGTTTTAATTTACTTCTGCATGAATTCCCAATTAGTATATCCCAAAATTTATTTATTTATTTATTTATTGCAGCAATGACTATTATCCATTTATCTTGCATCTGATTCATTTGATTCCACAGTCTAATTTGGTTGTCGTATAGATTTAGTCAGTTTTTGCAGATTTGGGTGTATACTGACTGTTAGATCTATATTAACCCTAGAGGGGGTGAATAGGATTAATCACAAATTATCGCAGAGTTTAAATATTACAGGATATTAAAATAATTCACAGATCACAGAATATAGCAGAAGCAGAAATGCAGAAAGGAAATGACACAAGATATACCTAGCTTCGGCAAAATCGTGTCTACTGCTGCATTCCTAAGGTTTCTACTAGGTGATAGAACAGATCCCGCATACAAGACAATGTACACTTGCAATCCTTGCTCCTATTCTAACCCTACGCTCAAAACCATACACTAATCGATATCCCCTCGATCAGATTTCCTCTAGTTACGACCCTAGTATTTTACAGACACTAGAAACTATTTGTTTGTTTACAAAGAAGACAGAATTAAAAAATAATACAAAATAAAACAACACAGGCTAAAAACAAAATGAAACTAAATAGAAACCCTAGGAGATTAAATAATAAAGGGTTATCCCCTTTTTAATCTTGGCCGACCCTCCTTTGTAAATTGATTGCACCCATTTTCTTTGTCTAATCCCTTTGTTGTTTGGCAAATGAAAATGGTGGCGGCTTGAAAGAAAAAAACTAGGGTTTTTCTTATTCTCCCCCAAATCCGAACCGATGCTTGATGAAATCGAATTCTCTGGTGCTCGAAATTGTTGCTATGTGATTCTTCGATTTGGGATTGATGTCTATCTCTCTCGATTGATTGAAAACGTGTGAGTAAATTCTTAATTGATTTCTACTCTTCGAATTTTTGATTTTGTTTTCGTTCTCTTCAACTGCCTGTGATGATAGGTGTTAAAATAGGGTAAAATGAAAAACCCTTAATCACTCTGATTTCACTTATGTGGCTTGGCTGATTTGCGTGGTGTTTCCTGTTTTTGGTTTCCTCGGCTTTGAATTGAATTTGAATATATTGTCTTGTTAAATTGAATAACTCAGCTTGATTCGTTGTGCGAATTTCCTCTTTTATGCACTGTAAATTTTTCGTGAATCAGGTGATTGAGAAACAGGAAACATATTCTATTGTTGCCCCATATTTGAATTGCGTGATTGATGAATCTTGATAAGATATAGCCCTTTGTCCCTCTCTATATTATGGCATGAAATTGTTTCAGGAAACAAATATATTGAAATTAAAAATGATGTCCATTTCAAACTGTTGCCAAACATTGCTTCGAATTAAATCTGTTCACTTTGCCAAGGAAGCTGATTTATACTGGAAACCATACCATATATGCTCTGTGATTAATTTCTGATTGATTTCTTGCCTAGTATGATGGACAGGGTATTTCTAGACAACTTGAACTTTGGCAAATCATAATTTCAATTTTCACAAATAACTATTTGCCAAATTTAATGCTTGCCAAATAAATTTGTCCAATACTGGAAACAGATTTAATGGTGAAATATTCCTTGATATACATGAAATCCTCTTGAATGCTGGAATCACTTAGAAACATGCCATTCTTCTATGCTAAATATTTTTGTGCCACTGCATAATTAGCAAATTAAACACAAGATTCAATTGCCTATTGTACAAAATTTCTTGTGTAGCTTTGCTGAACACAATTTTAGCTAAACATGACTGCTGACTATTCACTAAATTTCCACTTGAACATTTGAAATATTTGTCTGAAACAGTTTTGCACTGGTATTGCTTTTGTAAAGACAAATGTTGCACTTGAAATTTTCCTTGAACTTTATCCATCCATTCAGCATGTTGTTCTGGCTTGTTTCTGGCTTGTTTGTTTCTTTGAAGTTCTAGCTGAGTTGTATGAACCATGTGTACTGCCTCCCTTGTTTGCTGCAAACACTTGCAACATGTATACTGACTAGTTTTTCAATGTGTATATAAACTTGCCTGATGCACTGATCATATACGGAATACTTGAGTACTTCACCCTTGACCATGTACCTTGATTGTCCACTGTTATGTTTGCTTGTATAAAAGTTTGCCCACTTGAGTTAAGAACCTGATTTGTTTGCGTTGCATTTGTTCATGCCATGTCACTGGCTCGACCATATTTGAGCAGTCTAAATTCAACTTTGTATACTTCACCATGTTTGAGCTTGTGCATGTCTTGCACCACTGTCATGTGTGTTCAACCACTTTCTGTTTTGCCAATATATGCAGTTTTAATCACTTTGGCTATTCACTTTTGCTTCGACTATATTCACCTTTAATGATCTGCCATGAATTTGCACGTGTCATTATGTCCATTAATGGATATGTACACACTTGTACATGCTGCCACTATGATATGTTAAACACTTGTTGTTGCTGCACCCATATATTTGAAGTTGTTTGCCTATATGCTCGCCCATTGATGTTGAGTTGTCTCCTTGTTCTTGTATACATGCATTTCTGTTGCACGGTCCACTTGAGTTTGCACTGAGTCGAGATGGTTCACGTGGCTACTCCTCAGTTGCACACTGGATTGGCAAGGCAGTGCACACGTGTGTATATATATACACGTGTGTATATGCAATCATTCAGTATTATTTTCTATCCCTGTTACTATACATATACAGACTGACTAGACACAGATCAGATCAAGTCATGAAAAATGGTGAGAAACACACTAGAAATCAGAGGCATATAAATTTTTAAAATAAAATAAACTATATCTGCTAGAATTTAAAATATTATTTCTATGTCAGATACTGTGTGTGTTTCTTTTGTATGACAGGTGTAGATGACTGGACTGACAGTAAAGATGCTGTAAAGACAGAGGACAGAAGACAAACGAATAAAAGACAGTGTCAGTGAATGCAAATGTATCAGTGAATGTATATGGAAGTGAAAATGTATGTATATATGGTTTGTATAGACAGAGTGACTGTATGAGTGTTGTAGAGGGAATTGTACTGATATTTGTAATAAACAAATTTTGTTTGAAATAAAATATTATTTTATTGTGTTCAAACAAACTTGTCTATTATATTCAGTTTATTTACTAGTACAATCTTCTGTGAATGTATATGAAATGTGAAGTGTACAAATAGTGGAGTTGTAAAACTGTACTGTTTGAAAATTTAAATAAAATATTATATTCAAATAAAATACTGTTTAAATATCTGATTGTCTGTACAGTTGTATTTTATTTGAATATAAATATTATATTCCTGTCTGTGATGATATATGAAACAGTACAATAGCAAACACATTTATAATAATATATATATTTGGTTGTTATTGTCAAATAAAAATCATATAACTGTGTATATAACTGCGTTATATACAACACTGACAACTTATTCGAATTGAAGTTAGCAAGAATTAGAGATTTTATTGTTTGAATGGTGCGCTAAGATTTCTACTCATCTTTGCTAGACCGATCTCTGGGATTATAACCAATCTCAGCAAAAAAAGAAAACTTCGGAAAAGTACTATGCAATAACAAGATGGTAGCTTCAAAGCTGTTCAGTTCAATGGTAAAAATTCCTGCGATTGCGATTGTTGGTACTGCAGAGAAGGGGATTACGAGGAAACATGTTTTTGGACTGGAGCGATCTGTTAAGATTCGGGTTTGTTTTAAATATTAAGTTTTTGTCTTTTTTTCAATCTGTTTACTAGATTAAATTTGAACATTGCTAATGTTTTCTAAAAGAAATTTGCGCTTAGGTTGGGTTGTGCATTCCTGTATGTTATCGTATAGGACAGCGAAGAAAAAAGGTTCTGATCTACAAATAATCATACTTGAAAAAGAAAGAAAAGCCAGATTAAAAAGGATTGCTCTTTTTTTTAGAGCCCATGTAGAAGAAGGAGAATTTCTGGTACTTTTATTAGGTTATGACTAACATGTGTTTGTTTTTGCTTTATTTTGTTCCCATGATGAATTTCGTAGCCTATTTATTCATGTCTTTTCCTATTAAAACCACCTGTATGTAATCTCCTACTTTTACGTTATCTTAATAATAAAGTTTATATTGAATTTTACTGGTGATTTTGTATGAGCTTACTTCTTATCGATAGAAGTACAGATCTTTGCTAGCTTAAACAACATATACTTCGATGCGATATTTTTTAGTGATCAAATAAGGTTATTCATGAGTTGTAGGGAGGGACTTATGTCACCACAAACACAAACTAAAGCTATGCTTGGTCAAAAGGGGTTGAGATTCTATTTTGCTATGCTTGGTCAAAAGGGGTTGAGATTCTATTTTGCTATGCTTGGTCAAAAGGGGTTGAGATTCTATTTTGCTATAATGGTGAGTTGTATTGTTGTGAGTATATTTTATCTTATTCTTCCTAAAATTGCTTGCTATTTATTTTTCATAGTTTTTTTGTAATTAGTTTGTGTTCTAAGTAAACTGAATATGGATAATAAAATATACATAAACCAAGGTATACGCAGTTTATGCATAACAAATAAGCAGAATTATCATATGCGACTTTTACAGAAAGCCAAAAACAAACATTTACATTGTTAATTTATGTATATTTAAATCTATGTAATGGAATTCTGTATATAGATGTTTTTTGCCTTGCCGTTTTTAATATGTAATGATTGATGCATAATGTTATTGGTCAATGAACCTTTGTTCATAAGATGCAAACACCTTATAAGATCTGCGTAAAACAAGAAAATTATATGCATGCTACGTTCTCTCTCTTATATATCATATCTTTGAAGTGTAAGCTTCTCTAACTATTTATTAGATTGGGGAAATACAACTTGAGTTAGAGTTTTATGTTCAGACCATAATGCGATTATACTAATTTTTGGTTTTTATGTTCCGAAATGTAAAAGTATTTTAATATATGTTTCAAATTTCAAAAGCTTTTAAATGGGAAATTATGTTTTTCATCCCTCCTCGGATTCAAAGCTTTCACTTAGTTAAAATGGGAAATTTTAGATAAAATTTAGCTATTTCTTCATTTATACTTCTCAAATGTTGTGTCGAATCTACACATCTCAAGTATGGTCTATAAACTGCGATTCCATTCGTCAAATATGATGATGATATGTTTACATAGCCTAGTGTATATGTATGTTTATAAACAATAGTTTTGCAAATATGATTTTCTTTACTATGTGGAATGTGGAATTTTAAGACACTGCAAGTTCATAGCTTTACTTGGTTCTTTTATGGTAACCAATGATTTCAAAGATTAATCCTATTGTGATCTATTATGCTTCCTAATGTGAATATAATGTATCTTTAGTTATCTGTGAAAAAAGGTTAGAATGACTTGCATTACAACAACAATAACCTTAGTTTTTTAAATTATCTTACTGATGTTTATAATGTTTTGACAATAAAGCTTCAAATTAAATTTTAATCACTCTATTAATACGGTTTTTTAGGTTTGCATTTCCTATCTTGATTGTGACGACCCCAAACCCCCATACGACGGTGGCAAGGGTAATCTTTGGAATATAACACATAAACAGATAATAGCAGAACGGAATTAAATAAATACACCAGATAATGAACAAATAGTACACTGGATAAAGATAATCATCAGAGTTACACAGTATACAGGATCATACTTAGTACAAAAACAGTTCAGCTATACATAAATGTCTACAGCGGAAAATAAACATAATATGTACAATAGGAGCTGAACAGCATAAAAAGAGATAAATGATAGAATCCGTCTTCAGCTCCAGCTATCCAGAAAGAGCCTGCTAAAACCTGAAGACAAGGCTGCCCGTGTAGAAATAAGGGCACCCGAGTTTGCAAGTGAAACAAACTACGAGTCAGTCATGGGGCTGGTATGAGAAATCTACTTAACACATTTATAATATGGCTAATCACAGGACCACGCCACTTTCGCGGAACGGGTTTACTCCATTGGATTGCCAGTGCTTTACAACAAGTAAATCTTTTAAACATCGCAATTATTTTTATAAAAATGAAGCCGATATAAGACTCAAGTCCCATCACATAATGCAACAAGAACCGGAGGATAGAGTTTTACCTTATATCGACCAAGATATGCTTAATACGTATAAAGTAAAATCACTTAAAATGTAAACTTTAACGTTCAATCCTTAATCAGACTCCAACTGTAAAATAGTAAGAGAATGATTCCCTAGGTATTAACCCCGAAGGCCGAAACCAACATCAGACCAATACCCAGGAAACCACCCATTTTAGCTCGTTTCCAGTTAGTTTCTAATTTTATAAAACAATCATAAATATCAATCATAGATGACATGAGCATCCCATGCCACTATGTCGTCAAATATAGGTTTACAATCAAAACTGCACGATGTCGTATTTGGAAATTGGATTTCCATCATGAACCAAGGCAAAAGATATTCCTTACCGAATTCGAGACGCTCTAGCACGTGTCTCAAGATCAGAGCTTGAGTGACCCTTGGATCATCAGGGCCGGTCCACCGATGTTGATTAAAATGCCTGAACACTACGTTTCCCCGCCCTTTGGGGCGTCAATGAGCCAACGAATGACTCCATCGACTTCACATAGTCACCGATATATCTGAGGCGCCTCGCAACAGCAACAACCACATAGATGAAAATAATATATATGTCAGCCAGTTTAAGCGCTGACACCGCCTCTAGCTAGAAGGAAACGCATGCCCTCCCTGAGGTCCTCTCCCGTTTCGGGTTCATACCGAGATGTGAGGCTCGCGAATTCACGTTATACACAAAGTTATGCCACACAGGTCGAGCTTTGATCATCAACCACAAGACTTTGCTTTTCAACAGAAGCCTTGATCACTGCATCTTAGCATGCCACACAGGAAATTCACACCGTGCAACTGATGGCTATCAATCACACAGAATGAATTCCAATGTCAGACACACAGTCCATTTACAAGTCCGTTTTGGGTCTGAACGAAACCGGAGGCACTATATACCTCGCATACCCATCGATCTCCACGTACGTCTGGATGATCATCACTTATTATCTATATTTATGGATGCCTCCCAATCAAGACATCAGTCACATTCCAACCGATGTGAAGATTTTCGGTCTTCAATCACCGTCTTCATCTTCGATTTCTTATCGTCGATTCAGTTATTCAGAATGGGATAAACCCAGTCTTTCTGAGCAACTCGCGTATATAATAAACAAGTGCTACACAAACACAACATACGCCTCATTCCAATTCATTAGTCACTAACCGTAAATTAGTAAGAGAACGATTTCTCAAGTATTAACCCCAAAGGCCGAAACCAACATCAGATCAAAACCCAGGAAACCATTCGACTTAGCTAACCTTCAGTTAGTTTATAAATTTCACATTCAACCATCAAATATTCAATAAACCGGGTAAATTCGGTTTATTTCCATTCCATATCGTTTTTAATATTTTATAACAATTTATCGCTATTTTTATTTATTTAAAAATAACCAATTTATTCAAACGATGCTTCAGGCCATAACGCGGCTGTGGCGCTGTTTTTCTTCAGATTTGATTTACACATATCTGAAAATCTAACCGTTGGATCTTCACAATTTTTATATCATTAGAAAGATCTTTTCAAAACGAATCCAACGGTTCCAGTTTTGGGAAAATCCGACGGTCAGATCTCCCGGTACACTCGTTTGAAGTTTCGATTTCAAAATACGAACTACAGCGTCGTTATTTGATTTAATTTAATTATATTTATATAAGTATTTAAATATAATCGATTCTGGCGCTGTTTTTCTTCAGATTTGAATTAAACATTCCAGACAATCCAACCGTTGGATCTTTACAAAGTTGGTGTCGTTGGAAAGATATTTCCAAGGCGAACCCAACGGTTTCGGTTTCGGGAAAATCCGATGGTCGGATTTCCCGCACTAATCGTTTGAAATCACGGTTTCAAAACACGAACTGCAGCATCGATACTCGATTTATTTTGATTATATATATATATATATATAATCTATTCTTCGATTTCAAAACCATATTCTTTTCATACATTTGATAAAAATGATATTTTTATCCAACAGACATTTATTTCGACACTTCACTATTTTTAACAATTCATGTATATAGTAAAAATATGATTTTTATTGTAAAACAATTTATTTCAAAACACGACTATTTTATATAGTTCATATAGATGCTAAAAATATGATTTTTATTATAAAACAATTTATTTCAAAACATGACTATTTTATATAGTTAATATAGATGATAAAAATATGATTTTTATTATAAAACAATTTATTTCAAAACACGACTATTTTATATAGTTCATATAGATGATAAATGATTTTTATTATAAAAGAATTTATTTCAAAACATGAATATCGTTCAACACATGAATTTCTATTCAACACATGAATTTCTATTCAACACACGAATATAGTTTCATCACACGAAAATAATTCTAACACATGAATATTATTCAAAATTTCAGCAGCATAACGACAGGGTAGTTAAAACTGATACCGTCCCTAGTACGGCTCCTCGCTCTACCTTAAAGCCTCGCAGCTTTTGACAATAGGGATTTCATGCATCTAGTTCGCACGCAGGCGGCATGTATATTTTTTTCATTCTTTTCCACAAACTAATCCTATGTGGTTTCAACCAAATAATTCTCAACCACAAACGGGTATTTTTCAACCACAATCAATAAATTTCAACCACAAACAATTCAAATCAACCATTCGCTATCAACCAATTTTCACACCAATCACAACCAATAAATATCGTCCATGGTTTGTGGACGAGGGGCGTATATATATATATATATATATATATATTTTTTTTGAAGGAGGTTAAATTTTTATTGATGCATTGGGCCACAACCAGCCCAAGCCCGTGACCAAAAGATACAAATCCACCGCAGCAAATACAAAAAAGGTAAAAGAGCAATGATTGTTCTGACCTACCAATCAATAAATGCCATATTTGCGTGGAAGGATTAAACTAGTCGGCTTCTTCATTTTTCAACGCGAACAGAAAAATTAGGGCAGCAGATTCATGGCGGCCGAAAGCTCCACCTCGCGACGATGAAAGTTGCTTCCAGGTCATTTCTGGTAGCTTCTCTCTTCTTGATGCGTTGAATTAGAATGTTAACATCAGATTGAATAAGGTTGCTCACTAATTCGCTGTTTCTCTTCTTGTTTTCGAACACACGGCGGTTTCTCTCCTTCCAAATATGGTGAACTGAAGTGGTCAATGCTATTTGGAGCAGTTGCAGGCAGACTGGCGAGCGGCGCTGCAGGCTCAGGTAACACAATTCATCGTTGAGGTTGCCCTGAAAAAAATACCCACCCTTCTGTCTAGCTGTGTTAATGATGTCAGTGCTGTAGCTACACTCAAAAAATAAATGAGAATGCGATTCAGGCATAGAGTTACAGAGTAAGCAGGTAAGATTTACATTAATATTCCATTTGGCAAGTCGATCTGTTGTGGGGAGCCGACCATTCACCGCCTTATAAGTGGTGAACGCCATTTTAGGGCAGTTGGACTTACACCAGATCGGATCCGCCCAGGACTGCACTGCATGTTTGGATCTGATGTAATTCCAGGCTGAAACATTAGAGAAATTGCCATCTGTGGTGTCCTTCCAAACCCAAATATCTTTCGTTAGATCCGGCACAATTTGAATTTGCTGTATAGCAGGTTGCAAGGCCTACATGCAGCAGAGGTTTTGAGTATTCCATTGACCATTAGAGATAAGCTTGTCAACTGTCAGCTCGTAGCCTCCGATCGCCGTGAGCGAGTCCCAACCTAGGAAATCAATTAGCGTTCTACCGTGGAACCATGGATCTTTCCAGAGGCTGGTGTCTTTACCATTCGCAAATCGACGATGAATCATCTTCTTTAGAATGTCCCGATGTGCCATGATATTTTTCCACACCGAGGAGGAATTGTTGTCACATTTCGTAACCCAAAAGTTTGATTTCAAATATCTATTCCTCATCCACTCAGCCCAAAGCGTGTTCCCTTGGATGGCTTTCCAAGCAATTTTAATACTGTATGTTTTCTTGAGATCAAAGAGGTTAGTCAGACCTACCCCTCCTTCATTTTTTGGCCTACATAAAGTATCAAAACTTATTTTTTGAACCCCACCCCTCCAAAGAAAATTTGCATAGATAGAGTTTATCTTAACTATAGTGCAGTCCGGGATTTGGAAAGTTTGCAACCAAAATCTCACTTTTGCTGAAATCACCGTATGAATTAACTCTAACCTTCCAGCAAAGGAAAGAAGTTTTGAGCTCCACCCATTGATTTTGTCTTTGATTTTAGCTATCAAGTCCCCACATTCCTTATCAGTAATGGTATTAGATGACAGCGGGACTCCCAAGTACTTTACTGGGAGCTGGCTTTCAGCTATGTCCAGGATACTGAGAATGTTCTCTTTCGCTTTACAAAATTTATTAAAGTAGCACTTTGATTTCCCCCTGTTGAGTTTCAGACCTGCATAAGACTCAAGGTTAAAGAAAATATCCTTTACTGCCTGTGCAGCCTTCTCGTTTGATTTTATTACCACAATTAGATCATCAGCATAGAGTAGGTGATGCACTAGCGGCTGATGGTTATAAATAGGCTGGAAGAGCCCATTATGACAAGCGATTTCCATTTGCAGAGAGAAATACTCCATAGCTATGGCAAATAGGTAGGGAGAGAGCGGGTCCCCTTGTCTAATGCCCCTATTTGAGCGAATGTACCCTTTGGGAGTCCCATTGACCATGATAGAGAAGGTGGGAGTTGAGATACACTCTCTAATTATAGCTGTGAACTGTCTAGGGAATCCCATACAGTTGAGCATATGTACAATGAAGTTTCGATTTAATCTATCGTAGGCCTTGTGCAAATCAACTTTCAAGCAAAGCTTATCAGCCCCCTTCTTATTGAATTGACGTACCAGTTCGTGAGCCAATAGCGAGTTTTCAGAAATGTGTCTCCCTTTAATAAAAGCTGATTGACAAGAAGATATCAGATCAGGCAGAAATTGTATAATCCGGTTACACAAAACTTTACTAAGCAATTTGTAAATAATGTTATAGCATGCTATAGGCCGGTAATCTTCTATCATAC
The DNA here is from genome assembly GCA_030737875.1 of Allium sativum. Classification (NCBI taxonomy): domain Eukaryota; kingdom Viridiplantae; phylum Streptophyta; class Magnoliopsida; order Asparagales; family Amaryllidaceae; genus Allium; species Allium sativum. The sequence goes on along the minus strand of CM060916.1, from coordinate 783,690,459 downwards.
TCGGTTTGTTTATTTTTGGTATGAGCGTGATAAAAGTGTGGTTAATTTCCTGCAGCAATTTCCCTGTAATGTAGGATTCTTGTATGGCCAAAACAATTAACTCTTTTAATTTCTCCCAATGCAGTTTAAAGAATTTGGCGTTCCACCCATCGGGTCCGGGGCTGGACTCATCATGGATGGAATACAAAGCAGCCCTGACTTCTACCTCGGACACCATGTTCAGCAGGCAAGCAGCCCCCTCGTCGGATATCAGGCGCCGGCAATTAACATGGGGTAAGTTACTCTCAGAGTTTCCATTATATAAGCCATTGAAATAGTTTATCGCTGAGTCTTCAAAAACTTGTAAATTTACAACTGGCTCACCGTTTGCGTCGAGAGTATTGTAGAAATCGTTGTAACTTTTCCTAAAAGACATTTTCATGTAGAAAAATTTTGTGCATTCGTCGCCTTGCGTCAACCAGTTTACTTTAGCCTTTTGTTTCAACTCGATTGCCTGAATTGAAAGGGCCAATTTAAGTTGAGACTGAAGCCTGAAATAGTTGTGGTTGAGAGTATCATCTAACGGGTTCGCGTCCAACGCAATTAGAGCATTTTCACATTCAGTTTCTAACTCTTTCAAATTACTTTTTGGTCTGTGCATGTTCCACTCTTTGAGTCTAGACTTTACACATTTCAGTAAACACACCAGAGAATACCAGCCCCTACCCTCCGTAAATTGAATCGACTGGAGGTCTACTATATCTTCATAGTCCGCCTCCAAATGCCAAGAGTTAACATATCGAAATGGTTTACCTTTAGTGAGCGGCTCATTGTTATTGAACGTAATATGGAGCGGACAGTGATCACTCGTTGAGCAAGGAAGAATTTCCACTTTAATATTAGTATTTTTGATTAGCATGTCCGAGTTAATTAGCACTCTGTCTAGTTTACAACTAATTTTCTTAGCTTCTCCGCTTCGCCATGTGTAATGCAGACCAGTATGGCATGCTTCGACTAACCCGGTGGCAGCGACGCAAGCATTGAATTCTGCTACTTGTGCTAATTTGATGGTAAGCCCCCCTTTCTTTTCATTTGTTTGGAGGATAGCATTGAAGTCTCCCATCACCATCCACTCATTGGGAATATTCTTAGCCAGATTCACCAGCTTGTCCCATAATATTTTACGCATCGAAGCCCAATTATGCGCATAGACAAAAGTACAAGTAAATCTGAGACCCCCCACGTTTGCAGCTTGGACCGTGAGTTGTTGCTCGTCTGCGCAGACACGAGAAAGTTGCCAAATAGACTTGTGCCAAAACACTAAAATACGACCAGTGGAAGAGTTCGAATTATTGTTTATTGTTCCCCATTCATTGCCAAGTTGGCTTTCAAAAGTGGACAAAGCGGAGTTTGCCAATTTATTTTCTAAAACTGCGATAATAGTAGGATTATACTTATTTCTTACATTAAAGAGGTCAAGCTGACGGGTATCCCCGTTAAGACCTCTAACATTCCAACAAAGGATAGACATTAAGAACCGCTCGATTTGCTCCTTGTACAAGGAGCGGAGACCGCGGTAGTGCTACCCAGTTTCTGTTTACCTTTAGTAAACTGACTAGAGTACTTTGGGTTCGGTTTAGTTAATTTACCCTCTTGAGTTACATTAGTACATTCAGAGTCTGAAGACTGATCCTCCAAATCAATGCCTAACTCATGAATTTCTTTGACATTTTCAGGGTCCACTGGGCCAGGCTTTGCAGGGAACTGAACAGGAGGAGGTGGAGTCAAATGGGCCGAAGATGGAGCTTCCACAATGGGCCTGGATGGGCTACTCTGTGGAGGGGTTTCTGGATGCACCACCGGGCCCATCATCTGATCCTCCCCAGCAGTAACAACAGCCGAAGCCGTAGTATGTACATTAGACTTTTGTGGTAGGGGTTCAGTCTCTATCTCCGATAGAAGGTTAGTGGATGTTTCTTTTTGGGCCTGACCTTCTGAAGAAATAGAATCGGAGGTAGATGGAGTATTTTACTCCTATTTCAACACATATATAATTTTTACAACGCATATATAACTTATACGTCGAATGTACAACTTATACAACGCTTATACATGAGGTGTACAACACTTATATAACTCATACATTGACCATATAATTTATACATCGTCGTTTTCCATATCGTTTATAATTCAGAAATCTCACATTGGGTTCCACTCCACCAAAAATTGCAGAAAGCTCAAAAAAATATGCGGTCCCTTCTAAAATGTAGAAGACGTCCTCGCGGTCCCGGTGTCTCTTGTTTCACTGGATTTCGAACACAGCAAAAAGATATGATTTTTACAAGTTTGTAATGGTTTTAAAGTGTTAAAACTGTTTTAAATTTACACCGGTCGTTACCTCTGGTTAATCTTCGAATCTAGGTTTCCTATTTTTACCCAAACCATTGCTCGCTGTTCCGATCAGGTTGTTGCACCTGTAGGCGGTCGGAGGGCGCCCAGACCGACGGTGGAGCGGCCTACTCCAGTGGTCGGAGCTGACGTCGGCGGGAAGTAGAAGTTCGAAACTTTCGAACTTGATTTCTCCCTCAATTCTGAACGAAAAAATACAAACTATATATGAATTTGATGGTGGAGAGGAAATCTGCAATTTCTTCAACTGGAGGGAAGGCTATAGATGCGTGGATTTGGAGGAATCGAGGAGAGACGGGAAGAAGCTTTCTTCGCCGTCGGGTTTCAGGTATCGGGGAGAGAGACGATGGTTTGGGCCAATGAGATTTTTTTTCCTTTTATTTATATATTTTTAAAATTTCGAAAATACACCTTGTCTTAGACAAACTCCAATCCAAACCCAAAGACTGTCATTCCTAGCCAAATAACCCCATTCCGAACACAACGGGATATGTTTCGTAGGCCCATTCGACTGTTTGAGCCAGTTTTTCTTCAAATTAAAATATAAAACATTCAATATTTAATTTGAACGTACATTTCAATTTGTCGGGGCCACATACTAATTCTAAAAATTCCCGAAAAATAAATCTAGCTATGTTTTGACGATACAGTCCCAACAAAACTAGTTTCATCGAATTCTGAGACCGTTTGAAAAATGGCCCTTTTCTGGTCGATCCAATTTAATAGAAATCGACCAAACACATTTTCCTTTGCCACGCTCACATACTAGCTTCAAAAATTATGAAATTTGAAACATAGCAATAATTTGACATCCTGGATCCAACAAAAGTGGTTTCGTCGAATTCTGAGGTCGTTTGCAAAATGGCCATTTTCACGGGCTATATAAACTCTATAGCGACCTTTCTGAAAATTCATTTGGCCATAACTTTTGCTTCCCGCTACGAAACTTCGATTTTCGGATTCGTTGGAAAGATATTCACTAAAAGATTTAAATATTTTTGGTTTCACTAAAATCGTTTTATTTTGCACCCGGTACAGTCAGTCAAAGTTTGAATTCAAATTTTGAAACTACCGCGCCATTTCAGGCCTTGTTTATAATTAGAATTAATTATATTTATTTTCAAACATCGATTCAAACTTAATTTTTGTCATTATTATTTAAAATATTTATTTTAAATATTTTAAATTCACTAAAATAGCCAAATTAAAATTTTCAAACTGGTTCAGATTTTCCGGGTTGTTACAATCTCCCCCACTTAAAACTTTTCGTCCCCGAAAAGGAACAAAGTCGAAAGTGGTTTGATTAATCAACTCTACTTTCAATCTGGCCTCCATTCTTCAACTTTTCAGTTTCTAAGAATTTTCAAATTCTTCAAAAATTTGGCTAACACCCTATATTTTCGAAAAAAATCGCCATAACCTCCTTTGTACGAGGAGGGGTTTGGAAATTTATTGGGTCGTATTAGGTACCGAATATATCCTAATAAGCATGCACATATTTATAGTGATATATTCCGGTGTCCACAGGGGAGTGTGTATAGATCATAACTCCAGAGAATAAATTCTCGTCACCTTATAAATGGTTTTTGTGCCTTAATGACCAGAGAGACGTGTTTATTGTCATCTCCAGACCCGTGTGGGGTTTTTATTATTCTTGCAATTTACCGTTACATTTTATATGGTCCATATCAGTCATCAGTTCATCCTGTAATATATAGTCATCGCCATACAAGCCTCTCGCTCGTATGGTAAATCTTCAACCTCGTCACACAAGCTCCAAATGCTTATGTGGTATATGATGAAGTATGCCTATCTTCAAGGAGTATGCCATGTAGTGTAGTTCAAAATTAATTGTTACTATCCTATGGCGACATTTATTATTACACACAGAACAACCATCACTCCGCATCCAATGGCATTCACAGGAGTTGATATAATAATAAAATTGCGCATCCAACTCATTAAGGTTTGCCTATTTGTCGTGCACGCAAATAAGTTCTTTACTCAACTGCTAATCCTTTTACCTATTCAAACATATATAATGCACAAGTATGTACTTCTATCTATTTTTAAATCAGTTCAATACGTGATTTTACCGAATAAATTCTACCATTCATTCTCTTATTGAATAAATTAACTATCGTTTTAACAATTTAATTAATCCTATCTACTATCACACAACACAAACAACAATCAATTTGTTTTTAACTTTTCAAAAATATACTAATCGATTCATATAATCTTTTTAAAATAATCAGACTATAGAATTAAAAGTTCACATCCATGAAAAGAAAATAATAACAAAGTAGAGAACAAATGGTAATGCAAAGTATGGTAAATGTACCTTGCACCAGAGTTAATCAGAGAAATCCACCCTGCACTTAGGATAGGCTTTCTTAATGCTTTCCTCTGTTTCCCAAGTACAATCTCGCGGTTCTCCACTCCATTGCACTTTGACTAAGTGAACCTTCTTGTTCCTCAGCGCTTTGGTTTCTTTGCCAATAATCTTTAGCGGCTCTCTTCTCACAGCTAATTCTGGAGTAATTTCAATATCCTGTTGTGCGGCCTCTTCCACAACCAAGTCTGGGTCATGAACATGCTTTCGAAGTTGAGATACATGAAATACATCATGTACACCAGGCAACCAATCAGGCAATTGAACTCTATAAGCGAGGGTTCCAATCCGTTCTAGTATAGGGAATGGACCAATAAATCTGGGCGCCAGCTTCCCAGTTTTGCCAAATCGAATCACTTCTCTCATCGGAGAAACCTTATATACACATAATCACCAACAGAAAAAGCCAAATCTCTTCTTCTCGAATCAGCATAGCTCTTCTGTCGGCTTTGAGCGGCGAGTAATCGTTTCTTAACGAAATAGACTTTGTCGGCAGCTTCACGGATTATATCAAGTCCCAATACAAGCCTATTACCAGGTTCGACCCAACAAGCAGGGGATCGGCACGGTCTACCATACAATGCTTCGAATGGTGACATTTTCAAGCTCGCTTGGTAGCTATTGTTGTATGAGAACTCAGCCAAATGCAAATGGTCTTCCCATGATCCACCAAAATCTAGAACACAAGCCTGCAGTAAATCTTCTAGTATACGATTCACCCTCTCAGTTTGACCATCTGTCTGAGGATGATAAGCGATGCTCAAGTTCAGCTTCGTTCCCAGTTCTACTTGAAATGCATCCTAGAATTTGCTAGTAAATATTGGATCTCTATCGCTGACTATACTGATCGGCACTCCATGTAGCCTAACAATTTCTTTGAAATAAATCTGCGCCAGACTCTGAGCAGTTCTGTTTGATCTAACAGGTATGAAATGGGCGGTCTTCGTGAAGCGATCTACGATCACCTAAATACTGTCATTTCCTTTCCTGGTTTTGGGCAAACCATCTATGAAGTCCATGGAAATATGTTCCCACTTCCAACCTGGAATATCCAATGGTTGCAATAATCCGGCCAGTTTCTGTTGGTCGCTTTTGACTAGTTGGCAAGTAGGGCACCTTCTAACATATATAGAGATGTCTCTTTTCAACGATTTCCACCAGAATGTTCACTTGATATCGTTATACATTTTACTCACACCCGGATGGATACTGAGCTTAGTTTGTGGCATTCATCAAGCACATCTCTTCTGAGTTCATGAACTTCTGGAACATAAATTCGTCCTTGTAACCTCAGAATCCCTTCGCTATCGAGCTGGAAATATGAAGCATTGCCTTCACGAATCCGCTAGCTCATTCCATTAATAAATTTGTCGTCTTTTTGGAGAGAAGATATCTTGTCAATCAAAGTAGTCGCAATAATAAAACTGGCGATCATTACATTCTTTCTACTTAACGCATCGGCCACGACATTAGCTTTCCCTGGAGTGTACAGAATCTCAAAATCATATGCTGCAAGGAACTCTAGCCAACGTTGCTGCCTCAGATTCAAGTCTTTCTGGGTGAACAGATACTTTAGCGGCTGGTGATCTGTAAACAGTTCGAATTTCTCACCCAGAAGATAGTGTCTTCAGATTTTTAAAGCAAACACAATGGCTAACAACTCCAGATCATGAGTAACGTAGTTTTTCTCATGCGGCTTCAGCTGACGGCTAGCATAAGTAACCACTTGACCTCTTTGCATTAATACTGCACCAAGGCCTTCTCTAGAGGCATCTGTCCAGACTTTCAAGTCCTGATTGCCGTCGATAATAGTTAACACCAGAGCCGTTGTTGATCTGACTTTTAGCTTCTCAAAAGCCTCCTCACATTCTGGAGTCCACTTGAATTTTGAGTGCTTCTTTGTAAGCTTTGTTAAGTGACTAGATATCTTCGAAAAATCTTTAACGAACTTCCGGTAATAACTAGCCAATCCAAGAAAATTTCGGACTTTTGTGGGAGTACTAGGCTGTTTCCAATTTTGAATAGCGGTGATTTTACTTGGATCCACAGCAATTCCCTCTTTTGTTATGATATGGCCAAGAAACTTCACTTCATCTTGCCAGAATATACATTTGGACAGTTTAGCTTTCAATACATTCCTTCTCAGAATTTCTAGAACTTGCTCCAAATGTTTTTCATGTTCGGCCTTTGACTTAGATAAAATTATAATATCATCAATAAAGATCAGAACAAACTTATTCAAGACTCCTCTGAACAGTCGATTCATTAAATCGACGAAGTAATCTGGAGCGTTACACAGGCCGAACGACATTACCAACCATTCGTAGAATAAGTCTAGACCCCTGAATGCTGTCATAGGAACACATTCTTCGGCAATACGAAGCTGATGGAAACCTGTAGCTAGGTCCATCCTTGAAAATACTTGTGCTCTATTCAGACGATCTAATAAATCATCGATTCGCGGCAATGGATATTTATTCTTTATTGTCCTCTTATTTAAGTCATGATAATCCACACATAGTCGAAGAGTATTGTCTGACTTAGGGACAAACACCACTGTTGCTCCCCAATCAGAGAAACTAGGCCTAATCAGACCCTTCCATACAAGTTGTTGAGTTTGATTGTCTAGTTCTTCTTTCTCCTTTAGAGTCATTCTCCGAATAGCGTGCACTACTGGTCTTGCATTCAGAATTAAAGCGATCTTGAAATCAATTTCTCTCTGCGGAGGTAAGCTAACAACTTCTTCGAACACATCTGCATAATTCTTTACGACAAGAATATCTTTTATGAGGTCCTGTATATTCTCCGTGACTACAAGGATATTTTATATTTGAGCAGGAGAAATATCCAAAGCTGCCCAGAAGTCTTTTCTATCAGAATTCTGACCTTCACAGGGAATGGTTATATAATCACCTGATTTAATCTTCGCCTTAACGACTCTATCAGCGCATTTAACCTCAACTTCATATTTGGTCAACTAGTCTAACCTCAAGATAAGATCAAATTCTGTAAAATTCATGACGATCGTGATGGTAGGGAACCGATAATGAGAAAAAGAAACCAGCACCCCACAAACCCAACTGAGATTGAGGGAACCCCCAACCGGATTATGGACAGTCATTGGTTCTTTGAGCTTCTTCAAATTCAAATCCAGTTTCTTAACCGCATTCTTTGCAACAAAGCTTTGTGACGCGCCTGTATCAAATAGTACTTTAACTGGAATGTTTTTGACAGTAAGCGTGCCTTCCAAAACATCAGACCTTTCCCGACCAAATGAAGATGCAGGCACTTCGGCCACTTCATTTACATGTACTGCTTCAGGTTTTCTGAGTAGCGGGCAGGCCTTTGAAAGATGACCGACCTGATGGCATTGACTGCACTTTCTATTCTCTTGAAATCCCTTCTTGGATTGAAGCTCACCTTTTAATCGCTTCTTTAAGGGTCCGCAGTTTATCGCCAATGCCCTGGCTTCTTGCAGTTATTACATATGGCAGTCGTTACTGGTCCTTTCTCAGATTTAACCCAATTCCTTTTGGCTCCGGGCTTCTTATTGACCTCAGGCATCGTACTGGCCTCAGGATTATCAGTTTCAAACTCTTTATTACTAGAACTGACTTCCTCTTCGTAGCGTAACATACCTTTCTTATCGAGATCCTCATACTGGTAAGCCATGTATATCATTTCTGAAAGGAAGTTTCACATACCCCATTACACTATTCTGGTATTTTCTTTGCAGGCCATGAATAAACCTCAGATTCTTCCTCTTTGGATCTTGAATCAGATGAGGGGAAAAATGAGAAAGTTCATTGAATCTCTTATGATATTCTGGAATGGTCATATCTCCTTGTATCGGATAAGAGAATTCATCACATAACCGCTCAGTTGCTTCAGGAGGAGTAAATCTTTTTAGGAAAATCACTTTAAATCTATCCCAGGTAATATTACCTTCTGGATTATCCTTAATAATCGAATCCCACCAGAACAAAACTTCTTCTTTGAGTGCCCAAGATGCCAGTAATCTTTTCTGGTCGTCTCTTAACTTCAAACTTTCAAAGATCTTCTCAGCAGAACGAATCCAAGCTTGTGTTTCCATAATGGATTCCTTGCCCAAGAATGGTGATACACCCAGATTTCGATACCTCTTTACTAGAGCCACAATATCTGGTTCGGTATTCCTTCTTCTGTTTTGGACACTCATTTTCTAGTACTTCTGCAAATGGCAGACCAAGTGTCAGGTCAACAGAAAAGATATTATAAAGCATAGAAACATATATTTGAGTGTACATGTATCTATCGAGGTGTATTTTATTCTGCTATACTCATACTAGGATATTGCTGATCCTATCTGTAATGAGTTATTCGTCCTAGAACACTACTGGTTCTATTTCTGACGAGTTCGTTAATATGTTATATTCCAGCACTATGCTTAACCAAAGCTCTGATACCACGTTGTGACGACCCCAAACCCCCGTACGACGGTGGCAAGGGTAATCTTTGGAATATAACACATAAACGGATAATTGCAGAACAGAATTAAATAAATACACCAGATAATGTACAAATAATACACTGGATAAAGATAATCATCAGAGTTACACAGTATACAGGATCACACTTAGTACAAAAACAGTTCAGCTATACATAAATGTCTACAGCGGAAAACAAACATAATATGTACAATAGGAGCTGAACAGCATAAAAAGAGATAAATGATAGAATCCATCTTCAGCTCCAGCTATCCAGAAAGAGCCTGCTAAAACCCGAAGATAAGGCTGCCCATGTAGAAATAAGGGCACCCGAGTTTACAAGTGAAAAAAACTACGAGTCAGTCATGGGACTGGTATGAAAAATCTACTTAACACATTTATAATGTGGCTAATCACAGGACCATGCCACTTTCGCGGAACGGGTTTACTCCATTGTATCGCTAGTGCTTTACAACAAGTAAATCTTTTAAACATCGCAATGATTTTTATAAAAATGAAGCCGGTATAAGACTCAAGTCCCATCACACAATGCAACGCAAACCGAAGGATAAAGTTTTACCTTATATCGACCAAGATATGCTTAATATGTGTAAAGTAAAATCACTTAAAATGTAAAGTACGTTCAATTCTTAATCAGACTCCAACTGTAAAATAGTAAGAGAACGATTCCCTAGGTATTAACCCCGAAGGCCGAAACCAACATCAGACCAATACATAGGAAACCACCCATCTTAGTGTAACAACCCATAAAATGCGAGCCAGTTTGAAATTTTTATTTTGGCAATTTTAGCGAATTTTGAATATTTAAAATGGATTATTTTAAATAATATCGACGAGAAATTTATTTTGAATTGAATTCGACGTATATATTATACGCGTCGTCGTTAGAATATATATAATTATAAATAATTATAAATAGAATTGAAAATGGCGCGGTAGTTCGATAATTCGATTTCAAACTTCAATTGAATGTACCGGGTGCAAAACAATCCGGATTATAGTGAAACCAAAAATAATGGGATCTAATTGATAATATCTTTCCAACGAATCCGAATAATTAAATTTTCATAGCGGGAATCAAAAGATATGTCCAGTTGAAAATTCTGAATAGTCGCTATGGAATTCAGGCCCTTAAAAATGGACATTTTGCAGATGACCTCAGAATTCGACGAAACCAGTTTTGTTAGGTCCGTGGTGTCAAGTTATTGCTAGGTTTCAAATTTCATAATTTTTCGAAGCAATATGTGAGCGTGGCAAAGGAAAACGCGTTTGACCGGTTTCAGTTGATTTTAGTCGACTGGAAATTGGCCATTTTTCAAACGGTCTCAGAATTCGACGAAACTAGTTTTGTTAGGACCGTATCGTCAATACGAAGCTAGAAAATATTTTTCTGGAATTTTTCTAGTTAGTATGTGACCCCGGTAATTTGAAATGTACGTTTAAAATTCAATATAGTGATTTAAATGAAAATTCAAAAGGAAACTGATTGTAACAATCGAATCAGCTTGCGATACATATCCCATTGTGTTCGGAATGGGGGTGAAACGCTATGGGCGACAGGCGGTGGGCCTCGTTTCGAGGTCGTATGTAAAAGTCAACCTATTTGCAAAATTAAATAATTAAATAATAAAAAGAAAAAAAATAATTTTTAACTCCCTCCCTTTATCTTCCTTTCTGGCCCCCGTTCATTTTTATTTCAATCAGAAGAAAAAAAAAAAGAGACGGGCGGAGCAGAAACCTCACCACCGCCCTGACGACCGCCTCCCCCGTTCGAAAACCTCGATCCCGCCTCCTCGAAGCCATCGCGAGCCCCCCCGCCAGCCAACGCCTTCTCCGATTCGAGGCTCGAAGCCGCTCCCCGATCGGAACCCTAGCGCCTCCCCCTCGAAACCTCCGACGATCGGCGAAACCCCCCCCCCTTTTTCTCTGTAAGTATTTCTTTTTTTTATTTTTATTTTATTATTTTATTTTTATTTTATATAAGCAGAATTTAAAACTGGGTTTCTTTTTTTTACTTTAATTAGGTTTAAACTGTTTTTCTTTTAAAAGCATATTAAAACTGATTTTTAAAAGAAGTTAAAAACTGATTTTTTTTAAGAGTTTAAAAAAGATTTGATTTTTAAAAAAGAAAAAGATTTGATTTTTAAAAAAGAAAAAGATTTGATTTTTAAATTAATAAAAATGGAATTTTTATATAATGAACTTCGAAATAAAAATGGAATTTTTATATAATGAACTTCGAAATAAAAATGGAATTTTTATATAATGAACTTCGAAATAAAAATGGAATTTTTATATAATGAACTTCGAAATAAAAATAGAATTTTTATATAATGAACTTCGAAATAAAAATAGAATTTTTATATAATGAACTTCGAAATAAAAATGGAATTTTTATATAATGAACTTCGAAATAAAAATAGAATTTTTATATAATGAACTTCGAAATAAAAATGGAATTTTTATATAATGAACTTCGAAATAGATTTTTTTTTATATATATTGAACATCGAGGTAAAAATATGATTTTTATATATTGAATAACATAGTAAAAATTCGATTTTTTTACATATGTAGAGAATACGGGCAACAAAGCGACAAAGGAGAGATTGGCGAAGATTTTATGCAAGGAAGTGCCGTGGAGCCTGGATAGCTATCTGTGAGAACTTCTCACTCAAAATTCTTTTTCTAGTTATATATATATACTAGGATGCAGACGGTGCTTAGTAGCACCCGACACAATCGTCCACAGACCATGGACTTGTTTGTTTGGTTGCATAGATTAGTTAGATGATTTGATTTGAAATTGAATTGTTTGGTGAAATTGAATTATTTGGTGAATTGAATGGATTGATTGATGTGTGAATGGCGTGGGCCTTCACTAGACCGGGGATAAGACTAGGCCTTGTCCCGTTTCTAGTATCGTGTCGTTATGCCGCCGAAATTTTCTAAAATATGTTAGAAAAATAAAATATCATTTTATTGAAGAAATGAACTGAATAGAAATTCATGTGTTGAAATAAAATGTTTTATCGTTAAAATATTATTTTTGACGTGAATGTGAATAAATAAATATTCATTTACAAACCGGACGGTTTGTTTATGTACACCTATTTGAAGGACATTGATTGGGTCGATAAATTTTACACATCGCCCAGTTGCACAAATAAAATCTGTGTTTGATTGTTTGAAACCCCACACGGGTGTTGGGATGAAATTTGAAGTTCACTCATCCTGATTGATTAAATATGTCGATCGATTGATTGACAGGCTGTTATAAGCGTTGAATATCTATATTTGATGCTTATACAGTGTAGTGCACTTTGGTTGATGGTTGATTATTTTCAATGCTATTATATACATGTGTTGTATGAAAATCCATATAATTAATTTTATATGGTAATTGATTGGGCCTCATTCCAGTTTTGAAAAGGAAATATTTGAAAAAGAAATATTTGAAATAGAAATATTTGAAATAGAATATTTGAAAATAAAGGAATATATGAAGCTGTGTTGATTAGATTGACGCCATTTTGACGTGAACGATATTTATATCGATTTTGAAAACGATTTCGAAATGAATTGAATTGAAAACGATTTCGAAATGAATTGAATTGAAAACGATTTCGAAATGAATTGAATTGAAAACGATTTCGAAATGAATTGAATTGAAAACGATTTCGAAATGAATTGAATTGAAAACGATTTCGAAATGAATTGAATTGAAAACGATTTCGAAATGAATTGAATTGAAAACGATTTCGAATTGAATTGAAAGTGGATTGAAATGAATTCAAATTGAATTGAAATTTGAATTGAATAGAAATGAACTTTGAAACGAATTTATAAAGAAGAATTCAATTTTGCTTTGAATTGAAATGGAAGTTGAAATAGATTTTGAAACGAATTTTAAAACTATTTATATAATTCGTTTTGAATAGAAAATCGACGAAGTATATATTATATATATATAATATAATAGCCTGAATAGAACGCGCCGCGCCGCGGCAGTTCGTGAATTTCGACCATTTATTTCAAACGGACATTGCGGGAGATCCGACCGTCGGATTCTCCTAAAACCGGAACCGTTGGGTTCGTATCGAAAAGAGCTTTCTAGCGAATATTAGAAATTTGAAATCTAACGGTTGGATTTGGAATTATGTCCAAATCAAATGTGAAAAAGGTCGCTGTAAGTGCAGTTCGATGGCCATTGGTGGAAATCGACTGTACGGGCCTTGATAAAATTATTAAAAATATTAATAATTTGTGTAAAATCATAAGAAATGATTTGTGAAGAATTGGGATGAAAAACTCCATATTTGAAAAGATAAAAATAGATTTTTATCGAAATGAACTAGTTTTGAACTAGAAATATAATTCTATTTATTTTTAAATAAATAAATTGAATTTGAAAAGGGTTATGAAAATAACCAGAATTTCCAATGATTGCATTGGAGTGGATTTGAATCGAAATTGTCTTCGGAATATTTCGATGTTGGAATTCGTGATTATACAGATGTTGTTATGGAAATTTGAAAGATATATATTTATATCGTTATTTCCAATACGACATTTGTTAGTCGTAGAATTTGATATTGAATATAAGCCGGTATATTTTCTATTCAGAGCCTTGTATTGAATATCAAATGTGATTTGGGTTTGTCGTGAATGGTGTCTTCACTAACACTGTTCTTGAACCCAGTTGAGAAAAGATTAAATCTTTTTATTTAGATTTAATGAAGTGTACCAATTAAATGATATTTAATTGGAAATTGAATTGGTATTGATTTTTGGGTTTATCGTGAACAGTGTTTTAAATAACACTTGTTCTTTAACCCGATAATTAATGGAATGTGATTTTGGGTTTATCGTGGATCGTGTTTTAAATGACACTGATTCTTTAACCCAGATAACGATTAAAACTAAGTGGAGTTTTAATGAATCTTTAATTAGATTGAAAAGATCGAGAATGGAGTATCACCAGTTTTACTCCAGGCGATAGTTAAATCTTTAATTAGATTTGAACGTGAAATGGTAATTGAATTACCGATAACACTGTGGTGTTAGATATGAAGTACTACCAGTTTTACTTCATGGGATGAATAGGTTGGGATTGGGAAATAAAATAAATGATTACTTCGGTGTGGTTCGCTAATCCCGACTAGTTTGAATTGATATTCAAAGGAGATTAAAGAATAAATTTAAAGAATTTATCTTGGATAAAATTAATGGGAACTTTTCCCGAAGTATAGGAATATTTGAATAAAAGAATATTCTGAATTGGAATGAGGCGTATGTCGTGTTTGTGTAACACTTTTATAATATATACGCGAGTTATTCAGAAAGACCGGGTTGATCCCATTCTGAATAACTGATTCGACGTGGTGTCGAAGATGAAGACGGTGGTCGAAGACCAGAAGTCTTCACGTCGTTTGGATAATTACTGATGATCTTGATTGGGCTGTACACCCAAGAAGATGGAAACAGTTGGTGATCGTCCAGACGTACTTGGAGATCGATGGATATGCGGGGTACTAGGTGCCTCCGGTTTCGTTCAGACCTAGAACGAACTTGTAATGGACTGTGTGTCTGACATTGGATTTTAGTCCGAGCGATTGATCTCTATTAAATATATATCTGTTTGGCGGCGGAGAATTTATTCTCTTGCTTAACGCCCTTCTCTGAGACGTACGAGCTCAGGGGTTATATATTGATGGATATCAAACGCATGGAGTGAATTGCCTGTGTGGCATGCCTAAGTGGCAAATTGATCGAGGCTTCTGTTGAAAAACAAAGTCTTGTGGTGATGATCAAAGCACAGCCTGTGTGGCACAGCTTTGTGTAACGTGAATTCGCGAGCCTCACACCCCGGTTGTGAACCAGAAACGGGAGAGGACATCAGGGAGGGCATGCGTTTCCTTCTAGCTAGGGTGGTGTCAGTGACCTACCAGCCCTGACATTTATATACTTTTCACCTGTGTGGTTGTTGCTGTTGCGAGGCGCCTCGGTTAGATCGGACGATCCGGGTCCGATGGAGCCATTCGTTGGCTCATTTACGCCCCAAAGGGCGGGGAAACGTATTGTTCAGGCACTATAATCCACATCGGTGGACCGGCCCTGACGATCCAAGGGGCAGTTGCGGCTGTTCCGGAGACATGGGCTAGATTGTCTCGAAGACGGTGAGGACGATCCCTGGCCTCGGTTCATAGAAGGAAATCCAATTTCCAAATATGTGACATTTGCGGTTTTATTTGTAAACCTATATATGGCGACATAGTGGCATGGGACGCTCATGTCGCCTATGATTGATACTTATGATTTGAAGTTGTTTTATCCACTATGCACTTATTGTAGTATCAAATGATTTGTTTTAAAACGTATCAAGCATTCTTTGGCTGTTATAAGGAAAAACCTTATCCCCAGGCTTGCGTTGCATTGTGTGATAGGATCTGGGTCTTATAACAGCTTCATTTTTCTTCATTTAGCATTGCGCTGTTTGTTTTATGCACTGGTATTCTTGGGAGGAAACCCGTTCCGTGTTATACGGCGTGGTCCCTTGATTTACCTAACTTTAAAAATAAAGATTAACTGTTTTAGTTCTCACACCAGTCACATGACTGACCTGGAGTTTATTGTTTTAACCTAAACTCTGGGTGCCCTTATTTTCGACACGGGCAGCTAGTAGTTTTGGTTTTGCAGATTTATATTCACAGGATCCTGGTTTACAGCTGGAATGATATCCGGAAAGCTTTGTATCCGTATATCTCCTTCAGTTGTGTATCGTATTATTTTCCGCTGCGATGTATTTAAATGTAATTTAAATCTCTGATATTTCTGTGTAATATTCATTTATACTCTGTATATTCTTGTAATCTGATGCATTGTTGTAATATACAATGGAATGTTCTTTTATATGCGTTCTGTTGTGGTTTGTTCTCGAACTATCCGACGCTTTCCTTTACGGGGAAGTTGCGGGTTGTTACACGTGGTATCAGAGCTTTGGTTTACAAAGCAGAGAACAAGGCACATTAGAACCTTACGAAGAATTCATCGGATATTGGATTAGTAATATCCAATGAGAATGACTCGTTAGAGATGGGATCAGTAGTATCCTAGAACGAGTGTGAAGAGTATATTTTTAAAATGAAAACAAAATTTTGTTTTGAAAATTTAAATCAACTATTCGTATTTGATTATTTATTTCATATTGATTAGGACAGTCCAGTATATAAAGATTTTGCATATACGCCTTGCAAACGTGTATTTGAAGTTTTAATATACTGGATAGATATAGAATCGCACTCTAGTCGCCCGAAGATGATTCTGATGATAGTTCGAACATCATCAGAATTGGTATTCGTGTTTCGAAGGTGTGATATCTATATATTTCCTATTGACTGGTGTGAGAACCAAAATTAGATAGGGCCTATTGTTGTGATTTGGCATCAAAAACATGATTTCTGTATATGTATCAAAATTATGAATTTGAAACGTTAATTCATTAATTGATTGATGTTTGTGTTGTTTGTTCATTTGTTTGCTAATTTTGAACCATTATGCCTAATTTGATCGGATAATGAATTGTATTGAAATTTGGTCGCATTTGCTTGCATATACATGTACTTACATTGAACAGGTCATAGCAAGGAGGCTAGAGCAGAAAATAAAATTTGTTTGCCCGACAAATAGGTACATGTTTACTACATAATTTACTGTTTTGTTTGGGTGATGATGATTTTATGAGCCTATTGGCTAGCCGCTTGGCTTTTTCTTTTTCTTTTTGAGATCTGAAGGACCGGGGAAGCTATTTGAAATTCCCCGATGCTCCCGGTGCAGGGGAGGTTATGGCGAAATTTTTCAAAAATTTAGGGTGTTAGCCAAATTTTTGAAATTTTTGAAAATTCTCAGAAACCAAAAAGTTAGAGAATGGAAGCCAGATCGAGCGTAGAGTTGATTAATCAAACCACTTTCGACTTTGTTCCTTTTTGGGGACGAAAAGTTTTAAGTGGGGGAGATTGTAACAACCCGTAAAATGCGAGCCAGTTTGAAATTTTTATTTTGGCAATTTTAGCAAATTTTGAATATTTAAAATGGATTATTTTAAATAATATCGACGAGAAATTTATTTTGAATTGAATTCGACGTATATATTATACGCGTCGTCGTTAGAATATATATAATTATAAATAATTATAAATAGAATTGAAAATGGCGCGGTAGTTCGATAATTCGATTTCAAACTTCAATTGAATGTACCGGGTGCAAAACAATCCGGATTATAGTGAAACCAAAAATAATTGGATCTAATTGATAATATCTTTCCAACGAATCCGAATAATTAAATTTTCATAGCGGGAATCAAAAGATATGTCCAGTTGAAAATTCTGAATAGTCGCTATGGAATTCAGGCCCTTAAAAATGGACATTTTGCAGATGACCTCAGAATTCGACGAAACCAGTTTTGTTAGGTCCGTGGTGTCAAGTTATTGCTAGGTTTCAAATTTCATAATTTTTCGAAGCAATATGTGAGCGTGGCAAAGGAAAACGCGTTTGACCGGTTTCAGTTGATTTTAGTCGACTGGAAATTGGCCATTTTTCAAACGGTCTCAGAATTCGACGAAACTAGTTTTGTTAGGACCGTATCGTCAATACGAAGCTAGAAAATATTTTTCTGGAATTTTTCTAGTTAGTATGTGACCCCGGTAATTTGAAATGTACGTTTAAAATTCAATATAGTGATTTAAATGAAAATTCAAAAGGAAACTGATTGTAACAATCGAATCAGCTTGCGATACATATCCCATTGTGTTCGGAATGGGGGTGAAACGCTATGGGCGACAGGCGGTGGGCCTCGTTTCGAGGTCGTATGTAAAAGTCAACCTATTTGCAAAATTAAATAATTAAATAATAAAAAGAAAAAAAAAATTTAACTCCCTCCCTTTATCTTCCTTTCTGGCCCCCGTTCATTTTTATTTCAATCAGAAGAAAAAAAAAAAAAGAGACGGGCGGAGCAGAAACCTCACCACCGCCCTGACGACCGCCTCCCCCGTTCGAAAACCTCGATCCCGCCTCCTCGAAGCCATCGCGAGCCCCCCCGCCAGCCAACGCCTTCTCCGATTCGAGGCTCGAAGCCGCTCCCCGATCGGAACCCTAGCGCCGCCCCCTCGAAACCTCCGACGATCGGCGAAACCCCCCCCCTTTTTTCTCTGTAAGTATTTCTTTTTTTTATTTTTATTTTATTATTTTATTTTTATTTTATATAAGCAGAATTTAAAACTGGGTTTCTTTTTTTTTTACTTTAATTAGGTTTAAACTGTTTTTCTTTTAAAAGCATATTAAAACTGATTTTTAAAAGAAGTTAAAAACTGATTTTTTTAAGAGTTTAAAAAAGATTTGATTTTTAAAAAAGAAAAAGATTTGATTTTTAAATTAATAAAAATGGAATTTTTATATAATGAACTTCGAAATAAAAATGGAATTTTTATATAATGAACTTCGAAATAAAAATGGAATTTTTATATAATGAACTTCGAAATAAAAATGGAATTTTTATATAATGAACTTCGAAATAAAAATAGAATTTTTATATAATGAACTTCGAAATAAAAATAGAATTTTTATATAATGAACTTCGAAATAAAAATGGAATTTTTATATAATGAACTTCGAAATAAAAATAGAATTTTTATATAATGAACTTCGAAATAAAAATGGAATTTTTATATAATGAACTTCGAAATAGAAATATTTTTTTTATATATTGAACATCGAGGTAAAAATATGATTTTTATATATTGAATAACATAGTAAAAATTCGATTTTTTTACATATGTAGAGAATACGGGCAACAAAGCGACAAAGGAGAGATTGGCGAAGATTTTATGCAAGGAAGTGCCGTGGAGCCTGGATAGCTATCTGTGAGAACTTCTCACTCAAAATTCTTTTTCTAGTTATATATATATACTAGGATGCAGACGGTGCTTAGTAGCACCCGACACAATCGTCCACAGACCATGGACTTGTTTGTTTGGTTGCATAGATTAGTTAGATGATTTGATTTGAAATTGAATTGTTTGGTGAAATTGAATTATTTGGTGAATTGAATGGATTGATTGATGTGTGAATGGCGTGGGCCTTCACTAGACCGGGGATAAGGCTAGGCCTTGTCCCGTTTCTAGTATCGTGCCGTTATGCCGCCGAAATTTTCTAAAATATGTTAGAAAAATAAAATATCATTTTATTGAAGAAATGAACTGAATAGAAATTCATGTGTTGAAATAAAATGTTTTATCGTTAAAATATTATTTTTGACGTGAATGTGAATAAATAAATATTCATTTACAAACCGGACGGTTTGTTTATGTACACCTATTTGAAGGACATTGATTGGGTCGATAAATTTTACACATCGCCCAGTTGCACAAATAAAATCTGTGTTTGATTGTTTGAAACCCCACACGGGTGTTGGGATGAAATTTGAAGTTCACTCATCCTGATTGATTAAATATGTCGATCGATTGATTGACAGGCTGTTATAAGCGTTGAATATCTATATTTGATGCTTATACAGTGTAGTGCACTTTGGTTGATGGTTGATTATTTTCAATGCTATTATATACATGTGTTGTATGAAAATCCATATAATTAATTTTATATGGTAATTGATTGGGCCTCATTCCAGTTTTGAAAAGGAAATATTTGAAAAAGAAATATTTGAAATAGAAATATTTGAAATAGAATATTTGAAAATAAAGGAATATATGAAGCTGTGTTGATTAGATTGACGCCATTTTGACGTGAACGATATTTATATCGATTTTGAAAACGATTTCGAAATGAATTGAATTGAAAACGATTTCGAAATGAATTGAATTGAAAACGATTTCGAAATGAATTGAATTGAAAACGATTTCGAAATGAATTGAATTGAAAACGATTTCGAAATGAATTGAATTGAAAACGATTTCGAAATGAATTGAATTGAAAACGATTTCGAAATGAATTGAATTGAAAACGATTTCGAAATGAATTGAATTGAAAACGATTTCGAAATGAATTGAATTGAAAACGATTTCGAAATGAATTGAATTGAAAACGAATTCAAATTGAATTGAAAGTGGATTGAAATGAATTCAAATTGAATTGAAATTTGAATTGAATAGAAATGAACTTTGAAACGAATTTATAAAGAAGAATTCAATTTTGCTTTGAATTGAAATGGAAGTTGAAATAGATTTTGAAACGAATTTTAAAACTATTTATATAATTCGTTTTGAATAGAAAATCGACGAAGTATATATTATATATATTATATATATATAATATAATGGCCTGAATAGAACGCGCCGCGCCGCGGCAGTTCGTGAATTTCGACCATTTATTTCAAACGGACATTGCGGGAGATCCGACCGTCGGATTCTCCTAAAACCGGAACCGTTGGGTTCGTATCGAAAAGAGCTTTCTAGCGAATATTAGAAATTTGAAATCTAACGGTTGGATTTGGAATAATGTCCAAATCAAATGTGAAAAAGGTCGCTGTAAGTGCAGTTCGATGGCCATTGGTGGAAATCGACTGTACGGGCCTTGATAAAATTATTAAAAATATTAATAATTTGTGTAAAATCATAAGAAATGATTTGTGAAGAATTGGGATGAAAAACTCCATATTTGAAAAGATAAAAATAGATTTTTATCGAAATGAACTAGTTTTGAACTAGAAATATAATTCTATTTATTTTTAAATAAATAAATTGAATTTGAAAAGGGTTATGAAAATAACCAGAATTTCCAATGATTGCATTGGAGTGGATTTGAATCGAAATTGTCTTCGGAATATTTCGATGTTGGAATTCGTGATTATACAGATGTTGTTATGGAAATTTGAAAGATATATATTTATATCGTTATTTCCAATACGACATTTGTTAGTCGTAGAATTTGATATTGAATATAAGCCGGTATATTTTCTATTCAGAGCCTTGTATTGAATATCAAATGTGATTTGGGTTTGTCGTGAATGGTGTCTTCACTAACACTGTTCTTGAACCCAGTTGAGAAAAGATTAAATCTTTTTATTTAGATTTAATGAAGTGTACCAATTAAATGATATTTAATTGGAAATTGAATTGGTATTGATTTTTGGGTTTATCGTGAACAGTGTTTTAAATAACACTTGTTCTTTAACCCGATAATTAATGGAATGTGATTTTGGGTTTATCGTGGATCGTGTTTTAAATGACACTGATTCTTTAACCCAGATAACGATTAAAACTAAGTGGAGTTTTAATGAATCTTTAATTAGATTGAAAAGATCGAGAATGGAGTATCACCAGTTTTACTCCAGGCGATAGTTAAATCTTTAATTAGATTTGAACGTGAAATGGTAATTGAATTACCGATAACACTGTGGTGTTAGATATGAAGTACTACCAGTTTTACTTCATGGGATGAATAGGTTGGGATTGGGAAATAAAATAAATGATTACTTCGGTGTGGTTCGCTAATCCCGACTAGTTTGAATTGATATTCAAAGGAGATTAAAGAATAAATTTAAAGAATTTATCTTGGATAAAATTAATGGGAACTTTTCCCGAAGTATAGGAATATTTGAATAAAAGAATATTCTGAATTGGAATGAGGCGTATGTCGTGTTTGTGTAACACTTTTATAATATATACGCGAGTTATTCAGAAAGACCGGGTTGATCCCATTCTGAATAACTGATTCGACGTGGTGTCGAGGATGAAGACGGTGGTCGAAGACCAGAAGTCTTCACGTCGTTTGGATAATTACTGATGATCTTGATTGGGCTGTACACCCAAGAAGATGGAAACAGTTGGTGATCGTCCAGACGTACTTGGAGATCGATGGATATGCGGGGTACTAGGTGCCTCCGGTTTCGTTCAGACCTAGAACGAACTTGTAATGGACTGTGTGTCTGACATTGGATTTTAGTCCGTGCGATTGATCTCTATTAAATATATATCTGTTTGGCGGCGGAGAATTTATTCTCTTGCTTAACGCCCTTCTCTGAGACGTACGAGCTCAGGGGTTATATATTGATGGATATCAAACGCATGGAGTGAATTGCCTGTGTGGCATGCCTAAGTGGCAAATTGATCGAGGCTTCTGTTGAAAAACAAAGTCTTGTGGTGATGATCAAAGCACAGCCTGTGTGGCACAGCTTTGTGTAACGTGAATTCGCGAGCCTCACACCCCGGTTGTGAACCAGAAACGGGAGAGGACATCAGGGAGGGCATGTGTTTCCTTCTAGCTAGGGTGGTGTCAGTGACCTACCAGCCCTGACATTTATATACTTTTCACCTGTGTGGTTGTTGCTGTTGCGAGGCGCCTCGGTTAGATCGGACGATCCGGGTCCGATGGAGCCATTCGTTGGCTCATTTACGCCCCAAAGGGCGGGGAAACGTATTGTTCAGGCACTATAATCCACATCGGTGGACCGGCCCTGACGATCCAAGGGGCAGTTGCGGCTGTTCCGGAGACATGGGCTAGATTGTCTCGAAGACGGTGAGGACGATCCCTGGCCTCGGTTCATAGAAGGAAATCCAATTTCCAAATACGTGACATTTGCGGTTTTATTTGTAAACCTATATATGGCGACATAGTGGCATGGGACGCTCATGTCGCCTATGATTGATACTTATGATTTGAAGTTGTTTTATCCACTATGCACTTATTGTAGTATCAAATGATTTGTTTTAAAACGTATCAAGCATTCTTTGGCTGTTATAAGGAAAAACCCTATCCCCCGGCTTGCGTTGCATTGTGTGATAGGACCTGGGTCTTATAACAGCTTCATTTTTCTTCATTTAGCATTGCGCTGTTTGTTTTATGCACTGGTATTCTTGGGAGGAAACCCGTTCCGTGTTATACGGCGTGGTCCCTTGATTTACCTAACTTTAAAAATAAAGATTAACTGTTTTAGTTCTCACACCAGTCACATGACTGACCTGGAGTTTATTGTTTTAACCTAAACTCTGGGTGCCCTTATTTTCGACACGGGCAGCTAGTAGTTTTGGTTTTGCAGATTTATATTCACAGGATCCTGGTTTACAGCTGGAATGATATCCGGAAAGCTTTGTATCCGTATATCTCCTTCAGTTGTGTATCGTATTATTTTCCGCTGCGATGTATTTAAATGTAATTTAAATCTCTGATATTTCTGTGTAATATTCATTTATACTCTGTATATTCTTGTAATCTGATGCATTGTTGTAATATACAATGGAATGTTCTTTTATATGCGTTCTGTTGTGGTTTGTTCTCGAACTATCCGACGCTTTCCTTTACGGGGAAGTTGCGGGTTGTTACACTTAGCTCATTTCCAGTTAGTTTCTAATTTTATAATACAATCATAAATATCAATCATAGACGACATGAGTGTCCCATGCCACTATGTCGCCAAATATAGGTTTACAATGAAAACCGCACGATGTCGTATTTGGAAATTGGATTTCCGTCTTGAACCAAGGCAAAAGATAGTCCTTACCGAATTTTAGACGCTCTAGCCCGTGTCTCAGGATCAGAGCTCGAGTGACCCTTGGATCGTCAGGGCCGGTCCACCGATGTGGATTAAAATGCCTGAACACTACGTTTCCCCGCCTTTTGGGGCGTCAATGAGCCAGCGAATGACTCCATCGGCTTCACATAGTCACCGATATATCCGAGGCGCCTTGCAACAGTAATAACCACACAGGTGAAAATAATATATATGTCAGTCAGTTTAAGCGCTGACACCGCCTCTAGCTAGAAGGAAACGCATGCCCTCCCTGAGGTCCTCTCCCGTTTCTGGTTCATACCGGGGTGTGAGGCTCGCGAATTCACGTTATACACAAAGCTATGCCACATAGGTCGGGCTTTGATCATCAACCACAAGACTTTGCTTTTCAACAGAAGCCTTGATCACTGCATCTTAGCATGACACACAGGCAATTCACACCGTGCAACTGATGGCTATCAATCAAACAGAATGAATTCCAATGCCAGACACACAATCCATTTACAAGTCCGTTCTGGGTCTGAACGAAACCGGAGGCATTATATACCTCGCATACCCATCGAACTCTACGTATGTCTGGACGATCACCACTTATTACCTATATTTCGGGATGCCTCCCAATTAAGACATCAGTTACCATCCAACCGAGGTGAAGATTTCTGGTCTTCAATCACCATCTTCATCTTCGATTTCTTATCGTCGATTCAGTTATTCAGAATGGGATAAACCCGGTCTTTCTGAGCAACTCGCGTATATAATAAACAAGTGCCACATAAACACAATATACGCCTCATTCCAATTCATTAGTCACTAACCATAAATTAGTAAGAGAACGATTTCCCAAGTATTAACCCCGAAGGCCGAAACCAACATTAGATCAAAACCCAGGAAACCATTCGACTTAGCTAACTTTCAGTTAGTTTATAAATTTCACATTCAACCATCAAATATTCAATAAATCGGGTAAATTCGGTTTATTTCCATTCCATATCGTTTATAATATTTTATAACGATTTATCTCTATTTTTATTTATTTAAAAATAGCCAATTTATTCAAATGACGCTTCAGGCCATAACGCGGCCGTGGCGCTGTTTTTCTTCAGATTTGATTTACACATATCTGAAAATCTAACAGTTGGATCTTCACAAATTCTATATCATTAGAAATAACTTTTCAAAACGAATCCAACGATTCCAGTTTTGGGAAAATCCGACGGTCGGATCTCCTGGTACAGTCGTTTGAAGTTTCGATTTCAAAATACGAACTGCCGCGTCGTTATTCGATTTAGTTTAATTATATTTATATAAGTATTTAAATATAATCGATTCTGGCGCTGTTTTTCTTCAGATTTGAATTAAACATTCCAGACAATCCAACCGTTGGATCTTTACAAAGTTGGTGTCGTTGGAAAGATATTTTCAAAGCGAACCCAACGGTTTCGGTTTCGGGAAAATCCGATGGTCGGATCTCCCGAACTAATCGTTTGAAATCAAGGTTTCAAAACACGAACTACAGCGTCGTTATTCGATTTATTTTGATTATATATATATATAAAATCTATTCTTCGAATTCAAAACCATATTCTTTTCATACATTTGATAAAAATGATATTTTTTTCCAATAGACATTTATTTCGATACTTCACTATTTTTAACAATTCATGTATATAATAAAAATGTGATTTTTATTGTAAAACAATTTATTTCAAAACACGACTATATTATATAGTACATATAGATGATAAAAATATGATTTTTATTATAAGACAATTTATTTCAAAACACGACTATTTTATATAGTTCATATAGATGATAAAAATACGATTTTTATTATAAAACAATTTATTTCAAAACACGACTATTTTATATAGTTCATATAGATGATAAAAATATGATTTTTATTATAAAACAATTTGTTTCAAAACATGAATATCGGTCAACACATGAATTTCTATTCAACACATGAATTTCTATTCAACATATGAATTTCTATTCAACACACGAATATAGTTTCAACGAACGAAAATAATTCTAACACATGAATATTATTCAAAATTTCGGCAGCAAAACGGCAGGGTAGTTAAAAACGGGACCGTCCCTAGTACGGCTCCTCGCTCTACCTTAAAGCCTCACAGCTTTTGACAATGGGGATTTCATGCATCTAGTTCGCACGCAGGCGGCATGTATATTTTTTTCTTTCTTTTCCACAAACTAATCCTATGTGGTTTCAACCAAATAATTCTCAACCACAAACGGGTATTTTTCAACCACAATCAATCAATTTCAACAACAAACAATTCAAATCAACCATTCGCTATCAACCAATTTTCACACCAATCACAACCAATAAATATCGTTCTTGGTTTGTGGACGAGGGGCGTATATATATATATATATATATAAGTATTTTACTTCTATTTCAACACGTATATAATTTTTACAACGCATATATAACTTATACATCGAATGTACAACTTATACAACGCTTATACATGAGGTGTACAACGCTTATATAACTCATACATTGACCATATAATTTATACATCATCGTTTTCCATATCGTTTATAATTCAGAAATCTCACATTGGGTTCCACTCCACCAAAAATTGCAGAAAGCTCAAAAAAATATGCGGTCTCTTCTAAAATGCAGAAGACGTCCTCACGGTCCCGGTATCTCTTGTTTCACTGGATTTCGACAACACAGCAAAAAGATATGATTTTTACAAGTTTGTAACGGTTTTAAAGTGTTAAAACTATTTTAAATTTACACAGGTCGTTACCTCAAGTTAATCTTCGAATCTAGGTTTTCGATTTTTACCCAAACCGTTGCTCGCTGTTCCGATCAGGTTGTTGCACCTTGTAGGCGGTCGCAGGGTGCCTAGACCGGCGGTGGACCGGCCTACTCCGGTGGTCGGAGCTGACGTCGACGGGAGGTAGAAGTTCGAAACTTTCGAACTTGATTTCACCCCCAATTCTGAACGAAAAAAATACAAACTATATATGGATTCGAAGATGGAGAGGAGATCTACAATTTCTTCAACTGCAGGGAAGGCTATAGATGCGTGGATTTGGAGGAATCGGGGAGAGAGGGAAAGAAGCTTTCTTCACCGTCGGGTTTCAGGTATTGGGGAGAGAGACGATGATTTGGGCCAATGAGATTTTTTTCCTTTTATTTATATATTTTTAAAATTCCGAAAATACCTCTTGTCGTATACAAATTCCAATCCAAACCCAGCAACTGTCGTTCCTAGCCAAATACCCCCATTTCGAACACAATGGGATATGTTTCGTAGGCCCATTCGACTGTTTGAGTCAGTTTTTCTTCAAATTAAAATATAAACATTCAATATTTAATTTGAACGTACATTTCAACTTGCCGGGGCCACATACTGATTCTAAAAATTCCCGAAAAATAAATCTAGCTATGTTTTGATGATACGGTCCCAACAAAACTAGTTTCATCGAATTCTGAGACCGTTTGAAATATGGCCCTTTTCTGGTCGATCCAATTTAATAGAAATCGACCAAACACATTTTCCTTTGCCACGCTCACATACTAGCTTCAAAAATTATGAAATTTGAAACCTAGTAATAATTTGACATCCCGGATCCAACAAAAGTGGTTTTCATCGAATTCTGATGTCGTTTGCAAAATGGCCATTTTCACGGGCTATATAAACTCTATAGCGACCTTTCTGAAAATTCATTTGGCCATAACTTTTGCTTCCCGCTACGAAACTTCAATTTTTCAGATTCGTTAGAAAGATATTCACTAACAAATTTAAATATTTTTGGTTTCACTAAAATCCGTTTTGTTTTGCACCTGGTACAGTCAGTCAAAGTTTGAATTCAAATTTTGAAATTACCACGCCATTTCAGGCCTTGTTTATAATTAGAATTAATTATATTTATTTTCAAACATCGATTCAAACTAACTTTTCGTCGTTATTATTTAAAATATTTATTTTAAATATTTTAAATTCACTAAAATAGCCAAATTAAAATTTTCAAACTGGTTCAGATTTTTCGGGTTGTTACAATGATTTTTTACATTTTTTTACAGTTTTTAGGTAATCACTCTATTTCATGGTGTAATAGTTTATCTGCTTTTTTAATCACTGATTTTACCTTTATTATTTTACAGAATAGCAAATGTTTGGGCTGGGATTAGGATCTAACTATCTGAGGATCGCTTTGAAAAATAAGGTTGGTGCATTTCAACTACTTTGACGTTCTGTAATCTTTTTTTTTTTTTGCTTTTTATCGTCTTACTATATGCACATTGATTTTTTTTTCATTTGTTTCTGTGGATCAACCGGTCTCATTATATAAGCTTTAGGATATACAACTGCAACTTTTAGATCTGCACTCGAACTGATTGATGAAACTACTAAACATTCAGATTATCCATTATGAATGATAGAATTATTTAGGCGATACTGATAAAACAACATATATATATACATATATGTATATATATATGTGTGTGTGTGTGTATGTATGAATGTATGTATGTATATTAAAGCGAGGATTATTCATCTACTACATATCTATTCATAATTTCTTATGTCATATATACATTAGTTTTGATTTTGATTAATTTATATAATGGCTTCTTTGGTGAAAGAAGAAAAAAAATACATTTTGAAAGCCTTCCACTTTTTGAGCAACTTACCACATTAAAATGGATGGGTGCAGCGTGCTTTATGTGGGAATGGTGTTTTGTTTGAACATATGTTTTTTTTAAATTAACTCACACTACTTTGGAAAGTTTGGGCAATGAAGATACTCTATGGAATCTTCAAAATACTAATGTGTTAAACTTTAAAATATTTAAGTTGAATGTTTCGTGAGTGGAAAGATATTTGACTATGTAGAAAATTACAAAAAGACATATATAATCACATACGCAGCTTAGTGCATTAATGGATTGCACGAAATATGAATTTATATATTTTTCTTTTTAAAAACGACCTTAATTTTGTGGAAGAATCCGCTTAAGTTAATTATGTTTTTTCAGTCATTGTTAGCTTTAAAATTCAACATATAATGCAGGAATATATTTTTTACAACATAGAAGTTATATTAATACATGAGTTGAAATATTTATTGCAATAGTGCATTATTTTTTTAAGATGAAAATGTTAACCATATATTCTTTTCACACTTTTTGTTTACTTGCAGGTTGAACAGATCCTTTGTGACATAATCTCCTCCAATAGAGATTTTTTTTCCTTGATACTCTCTCTAGGTAATTTTTGTTTACTTGCAGGTTGAATACATGTTTTGAATGAAATCGTATATTTATAAATTAAACCTATTTTCTTCTTCTGTTGTATGACTAATAGGTAATATTTGTTTTTGTAGAGATCAAGCCATATTGATTTTTCAATACAATATCCAGTTAATTGAAATTACTGAAAATTGTAAAGTTTTCAAGATATTATACTATAGGAGAAAATATTAAATAGATCATCTTATCTATCCAATTTTTCATGCATAGAAACTTTAGTCTATAACGTAAGTGTTAGTGGAAGATTTTCTTTGATCGAGTTTATTTTCCTCCTTATATATATGAAACAAATATTATGTCTACTAATTTTTATTATGTTTGATATATACAATTACAGTCTTTGGTAGGTGGGTAAAAGTGTAGCATATTAAAGCATTTATGAACATTAATCTGTTATGATTTTTTGCACAGCTGAAGCTTGACAAAATGCCAAGAAAAATTGGATCTTTATCACCCGATCACTTGAAGATGAATTTGATTGAAAAACAAAAAAAAACAATATAAAAAATATCGGAAATATGAGCACACGATATTCCACCCAACCACCCTCTTTATTGATTCACTAATAAAAATTGTTTACAAACGATCTCAACTATCATTATAAACAATTACAACTTGAACCAATAACCTTATTGGGAAATAGGTAGAGAATATCTAATGGATAAAAAGTTTGAGGAGAAAGACAATGAAGAATAATGGCAAATTTTCCACACCTAATGAAGAGATTAGCTAGCCCTTTTTATAGTGAGAATTGCTTCATGCCCAAGAAAAACTTGGCTTCATGCCCAAGAAAACTTGGCTCCCAAAATATCTTCATATATGTTATAAAACTATTTGGTTAAGCACCAAATATCCTTGCAATAAATGTCCATAAATATAGCAACCAATATCTCTCCATCAAATCTAGCACTAAATCTCTTCATCAAATCTAACAACAAATCTTTCCACAAAATATGTAAGATTATTTGTTGCCCAAAATTATGATTTGCGTATCACCAATTTCAACACAATCATCCACTAAAATTTTCATTTCTAACATAGTATGGTAATCATGAGATTTTCATTATAGGATATGGATCGTGTTAGTAGTTTGGAATATGACTGTAACTAACTATATATAATGCATTGCTTTAAAATAAATGGAAGTCGGATGTTGCCTTTGAAATCTATTTTGCACCTAAGAGGCATCTACTTTCAGGAGTCCTTTTTTTTTGCAGTTTCATCAGTTAAAGGATATTCAGGAAATTTCCAAGATCTAATTGTTGAACCATCAAAGTTAGCTATAATCTTTTTGGAAGCAAAAATTTCATGTTAACATGCTACGATTCGGATGGAGACGATAAATTAAAGCTAGGTGTTAAAGTTCCTCCAAGAGAAAGTCATTTATACCAGCCATTTAAAATGAAAAAATAAGCCATCTTTTCTTACAGGTGATTTCTTAGCATTTCATCAATTGATAGATCTTTTTTTATTATTCCATGCGATATTTTACATATTTATATAACTTTGTACTTGCTTTGTAACAAGTAGATGTGTGTAAAACAAATTTAACCTACAAGAATACTGAAATTCATCCATAACAGTCCAAATAGGACAAAGTAAGGTATAATCTTACATAGCAATATGTACACATACATAGACATCGGTATGTGCATACACACATATATGCAAATATTAATAGGAATTGACTTTTTATTGTCATTGCATGATAGGTTGACATTGTGTGTGTGTGTTTTTTTGTAAAACTACATTCCATACATCAAAGACCAAAACTACAGTTATTTGACAAAATAATCAACTAATCATAATCTCCCACTTCACTCGACATGCACAAATGAAAAATTGTTGCCCACTTACATATAAATGTACAAGTTAATGATTTAATTGGTGTATGTATTGACAGCAGAACTTTGTGCATCTTCTTAGCACATAAAGTTCCATAGCGGCTATTTCTTCGGCATTCATGGTCTATTTAAGGTTATGGGATACTCAGGTGGTTTGCTGGAACATAATGGAGATGGATTTATATTTACAAATGCATAGATATTGTAAGGTCGTATTTTCAAGATGACCATGTGAAACACAGTGGATGCATCTTATTTTTTTTGCAAGAATTTAATAGCATTTACTAGGTCTTAAGGTTATAAGAATTTATTAAGCAATTTCCCCACAACAGATGTAGAAAGTATATAATTATTAAGAACTAGTATTTTTAGCCCGCTTTGCTGGGCATTAAAATTTATGTTATTAAAAAGAATATTATAATGATTAAATATTAAAAATAAAAGAAAAATAAACTATTGTAATTAATAAAACATAGTCGACAACGAAAATTTGGACAATGAATGATGATCAGAAACAATGGTAGAATGAAAAAAAAACTTTCCACTCTTTAATCTTGCTTCCAGAAGTAAGAGACGGTTTTGCCCGAATCATCCCTTTTATAATAATTAAAAAAATTACAATTGTCAACCCTTGTTGTATCGTCTTTTGACTGTAAGCTGACATATAAAGAAGCTATTGCATGTATCATAGTGGAAGTTCACTTGCAACTCAAGCTAGTACAAGTTACATTGATAAAATAAGAGAATTTGGGGATTATTTTGTTACGGTCACCATAAACCATGTTTGGTGAGGGCTATCAAATTTTATGTAAACATCCATAGCTCATACATCAATATATTTATGAATCCCTTTAACAATGGTGAATAATATTTTCAAAACTGAATTTTAAAAGTTCTAACTGTCTGTAATTAATTGGATCTGATGTACTATTCTTGTTTATATTGTATGACATCCTGTTTTATAGTGATGGAGACATGAATAATTATACGGTTGTATAGAAGCTACAGTAGATAAGATGTGAAAACATTAACAGTAAATATTGGAAAAAAAAACAGACTTATTTTTGTAAAGACGATTACTGGAACAACGAGGAATCAAACCGACCGTTAGGGGAGGTTTCCCTGCTATAACTCCGATTCATTCTCCTTAAGAAATTCCTTTCTGCGTTTTCCTTCTTTTCATTTTATTTCCTCCGACTTCTTTCTCCCTCAAATCTGAATTCCGTGTTTTCCTTCTTTCTCAAATTTATCAAAATCCGACTCTTTCTCAATGCAATATTTCTCTCTACGTAATTTCAATCGGAGATCTACTTTTGCAGATTCAACGCGAGATCTACTTCACAATTTCAATATCGATTTGCCCATCCACGGTTTCATCGGCTTGCTTCGGTCTCTCTCCTTGTCAAATTTGTTGAAAATTTATGTTGCTCTGATACCGCTTTGTTGGAAATTTTAGAGGAGGAAGATGAATTTTAAAAAGAGGAATAATTTCTTTGTGAGAAGAAGGAAAAACTTTTATTGTTTGATATAATTTGATTACATAATTTGCTTCATACTTGCTTGATTATTGATTGGTACAACATATGAGAGAGTATCTTTATATAACATGACAGTGTTCTACACTCTTCTCTCTCTAGATAATTCTATTATATATTTTGATAGACCAAAATTTATTATCATTTATTTGATTTTGGCCTTTCCTAAAACAAGGATAGAATTTATTACATAATTGGCATTTACTTATAGAACCAAATTTATTTGTTCCCATATAAAACCAAGTTTACTTTTCAACATCCCCCCGTAAACTTGGTTTTATTACTCCAAGCAAATTTCTCAACCTGATAAAATCTTCATACTTGAGCGGCTTGGTGAAAATATCAGCAATTTGATCATTGGACTTCACATACTCTAGCTGCACTTCCTTTCTAGTGATGCACTCTCTAATGTAGTGATAGTGTGTGTCAATATGCTTGCTTCGATCATGAAAAACTGGATTTTTGGCCAAAGCAATTGCTGATTTGTTATCCACGAAAATCTTGGTTGGCTCCTTTTGTTGCAAATCTAATTCTTTTAGCAAGTTCCTTAGCCAAATTGCATGGCAAACACATGAAGTAGCCGCTACATACTCCGCTTCGCATGTAGAGAGCGTGACAATTGGTTGTTTTTTCGATATCCATGTGAAAGCTGTGTCTCCCATGTAGAACACAAAACCACTTGTGCTTTTCCGGTCATCTATATCTCCACTCCAATCGCTATCACTATATCCAACAAGATCATAATTATCAGAAACAGAGTAGTACAAACCAAAGTTTGTTGTCCCTTTAACATAGCGAAGAATCCTCTTTGCTGCTTTCAAATGTGTTGTAATTGGATTCTCCATGTATCAGCTTACAACTCCAACCGCATATAGAATGTCGGGCCTTGTGCACGTTAAATATCTTAAGCTGCCAACCATGCTCTTGAAAAGTGTAGAGTCTACCTTTTCTCCTTCTTCGTGTCTTGATAATTTGATTCCACATTCAATTGGCATGCAAACTGGATTAGAGTCTTCCATCTTGAACTTTCTCAATATTTCCTTAGCATAGCCTTCTTGAGTGATTAGAATGCCTTCATCTTCTTGTTTTACTTCAATGCCAAGATAATAAGACATGAGCCCAATATCAGTCATCTCAAACTCCTTCGTCATCTCTTTCTTAAACTCTTTAAACATGCTTGCATTGCTACCTGTGAAAATCAAGTCATCTACATACAAACATACAATCAATGTATCACCATTTTGGATTTTAATATAGAGTGCATGCTCATATGGACATTTAATGAAGTTTCTCTCTTTCAAATACTTATCAATTCGAGCATTCCAAGCTCTTGAAGCTTGTTTCAACCCATAAAGTGTCTTCTTTAGTTTCAAAACTTTGTCTTCTTCTCCCTTGACTTCGTAGCCTTGTGGCTGCTCGATATAAACTTCTTCTTCAAGGACTCCACTTAGGAAGGCAGACTTCACATCCATTTGATGTATCTTCCAATTGTTTTGAGCTGCTAAAGAAATTATCAATCTTACAGTTTCTAATCGAGCAACTGGAGCAAATACCTCTTCATAGTCAATGCCATCTCTTTGAATATAGCCTTTTGCTACCAATCTTGCTTTGTATCTCTCAACTTCTCCTTTGGCATTTTTCTTTACCTTGTACACCCACTTGACACCAATCGCCTTGTGTCCTTTTGGAAGTGAAGCTAGCTCCCATGTGTCATTTTTCTTGATCGCCTTAATTTCTTCGTCCATAGCATCTCTCCAACTCTTCTTTTGCAAAGCTTCTTGAAAATTTATGGGCTCACAATCTGAAAAAAGACAAAAAAGAGTAATATTGTCTTGGTTTTCTGTTACATCATAAATTTCTTGAAGGCTTCTAAAACGAGGAACCCTTTCACTTGAGCTCCCATCTTCTTGACAATTTGTTGCTGGTGAGGCTAGTGGGGAAGTAGGCTCTTCACTTGATTGCTCGATCCTTGGTTGTTGTATCTCATCTTCTTCAAAATATGGAAAGAAGTTGTAATTCTCATCATACGATTTCCAATCCCATTCTCCTTCTTCATCGAATACAACATCTCGGCTAATTATTATTTTCTTCGTATCAGGATTATAAAGTTTATAGCCTTTTGAATTTGTGTCATAACCAATAAAAATATATTTTTCACTTTTATCATCCAATTTGCTTCGCTTTTCATTCGGTACATGTACATGAGCTATGCTTCCAAAAACTCTTAGATGAGAAATGCCAGGCTTCCTTCCGCTCCATGCTTCTTGTGGTGTCTTCCCCCACACACTTCTTGTTGGAGATCGGTTTGATAGATAAACAGCGCGTGCCACAGCTTCCGCCCAAAATTCCTTTGGTAGTCTCTTACTTTTGAGTATGCTCCTTGCCATTTCAACAATTGTCCTGTTCTTCCTTTCTACTACTCCGTTTTGCTGAGGAGATCTAGGCACTGTTAGTTGGCGTCGAATTCCATTATCTTCGCAAAACTTCTGAAATTCTCAAATACTTCTGATTTCTCCTTCAAAAAATACACCCACGTTTTTCTTGAAAAATCATCAATAAAAAGAAGGAAATAATTACTTTTACCTAGCGAGCTTGGCTTGATTGGTCCACACACATCTGTATGTATGAGTTCTAATGGTTTCTTGGCCCTTGAGTATGACTCCTTTGGAAAGCCCATTTTGACTTGCTTCCCAAGTAAACATCTTTCGCACAGTTGATTGGGATGATTTATGCAAGGCAATCCTCTCACCATTTCTTTCTTAAAGAGCAATTCCAATCCTTTGAAGTTAAGATGTCCAAATCGAAGATGCCAAAGCCATGAGACATCTTGGTAGCACGCCTTAAGACATTGGGCGACACCATGTTGAATGTTGAGCACAAACATTCTATTTTTTGACATTGGTACTTTAGTAATGAGATTGCTTGCACTGTCTCTTATGGAAAGGCTTTTATCCTTTAATTGAATATCATAACCTTTCTCTAAGAGTTGTCCTAAGCTCAAGATGTTACTTTTCATGTTTGGCACATAGTAAACATTAGAAATTAATTGATGCTCTCCATTCTTCAATTTAATAAGAACATTACTTTTGCCTTTCACTGCTACCTTTGATTCATCTCCAAACGCCACATTGCCCTTTATTGTTTCATCAAGCTCCACAAACATATTTTTTCTTCCGCAAATATGGTTGCTTGCGCCGCTATCTAGATACCATTGATTGTCCTTCCCTTTTTCATTTTCTTTATGGGCCAATAATAATGTGCCATCTTCTACCATTATTTCTTCAGCATAATTGGTCTTCTCTTCAATTTTATTGTTTCTTGGAGCTCTACATTCAGAAGCATAGTGTCCAAATTTGTTGCAATTATAGCATTTGATCCGTGACTTGTCACTCCTTGAATTTGAGTTGCCTCTCCCACGACCTCTAGTTGTGCTTTCTCCTCTTTGATTATTGAAGCTATGGTTATTGTCATGGTTGGGCCTCCAACCTCGTCCATATCCATAGCCACGTCCTCGTCCTCGTTCTTGACCACAGCCCCATCTTTGTTGGCTTTGATTACTTTCTTCCTTTTTTGAATCAATTCGTGTCTTAAGAACATGCTCTACGGTCTCTTCCTTCTTCTTTTTCTTTTCTTCATAAGCCTGCAATGAGCCTAAAAGCTCCTCTATAGCCATGGCCTCCAGGTTTTTTGTTTCTTCAATGATGGCGACAATATGTTCAAACTTTGAATCTAATGATCTAAGAATCTTCTCCATGATTCTGACATCATCTAATTTTTCACCATTTCTTTTCAAGTTATTAGTAACAACTAAAACTCTTGAAAAATAATTAGAAATAAGTTCACCTTCTTTCATATGTAGAGATTCAAATTCTCCTCTTAATGTTTGAAGACGCACCTTTTTGACTTGATCTGCCCCCTTGTAAGATACCTGAAGCCTTTCCCATGCTTCTTTTGCTGATTTTGCTTCCGAAATCTTTTCTCCTCAAGTTTTCTAATTCATCCTTTTGGGTTTGGGATAGACTATCTTCGTCTTCTGGTTCAGTATAGCCTTTCTCAACTATCTGCCATACACGATTTGCTCCAAGGAGGGCCTTCATTCTTAAGCTTCAATTATCATAGTTGGTCTTGGTAAGCATTGGAACTGGAACGGGAACGTTGTTATTCGCCATCTCTTAGGATCTTCAAGCTCCGATACCACTTTGTTGAAAATTTATGTTGCTCTGATGCCGCTTTGTTGGAAATTTTAGAGGAGGAAGATGAATTGTAAAAAGAGGAATAATTTCTTTGTGAGAAGAAGGAAAAACTTTTATTGCTTGATATAATTTGATTACATAATTTGCTTCATACTTGTTTGATTATTGATTGGTACAACATATGAGAGAGTATCTATATATAACATGACAGTGTTATACACTCTTCTCTCTCTAGATAATTCTATTACATATTTTGATAGACCAAAATTTATTATCATTTATTTGATTTTGGCCTTTCCTAAAACAAGAATAGAATTTATTACATAATTGGCATTTACTTATAGAACCAAATTTATTTGTTTCCATTTAAAACCAAGTTTACTTTTCAACAAAATTGGCATTTTTTATCTGATTCTGATATAAATTAATCTCGTAATCGCCCCTCTTTGGTAAATCTCTCAATTTTCATTGAATTTCAATAGTTACTTGTGCCGTTCTCTGATTTTTTAAACTATGTGCTTTATGTACCCTTTGCAGCATATTGCCTAATTTCCGATTTGAATTTAGTATTGAATTTTTCATTAGCGACATTTTATTTGATTAGAGTCACATGTCAATTTAAAAAACAAAGTAGTTCGTCTGAGGTCAGTTAGTTATTACAATGTACATAATTTTAAATACCATGGTCAGTATCATCTTTTTTGTTGATTCAATTAATTGGCCCAGATTATCGTTTGTTGATTAATTTTGCGAATCAGGTTGAACCAGAGAGCCGGAGGATGATGTCGTTTGAGGCACGTAGAATACGTTTTCCTTAAGGAATTTATCGCCCCCACTATATCGATGGTTTTAATGGAAGCGAGATCCCTCCAGGATACAACAAACTATTTGTTTTACAGAAGCAGAAGAAGAAAGGAGGAAGAGGAATTCGGAATAGAATCTGGGTTTGGGAAAGAGCCGTATAAATAAGAGACGAACAGTTGTGACCGTTGCTCGCGAAGAGACGCTGCTGTTCAAAAAGCACGACTGTTCGCAACAGGCGAACCCGTTCCGTACGGTCACACATGCGCCCACGTGCCCCAAGTGCCCATCTTTGACCCATAATAATATTATATAGGCCCCAAACCCATTGAGCCCAAGCCATTGTGTCATTCTCAAGCCCATGTTGTTTTGTCTCACAATATCCTATTCCAAACATTAGTATATAGGGAGAGATACTACATAATATTTGCCGATGTGGGACAAATACTTATTGCAATCTTCCCAGTAATCCCCCACAAGATTGTAATAATTATTTATTTATGCATATGAGAAAGTACCTTTTGGTTTAAACTTTTCTCTTTAGTCCATATATTTAAATTTCAACAGAATATTTGGTAGTAAATACTTTAAACCAAAATCCTATATGATGAAGCGAAATACATGAACACATAAATATTATTTTGCTTCTGTAAAATATCATAACCGTAGATTGGTTATTAATTTCCTCCTGGTTTTCATGAACATGTATAAAGTTATATCCAAACTTTATTGAAACATTGTTTCTTATGTTCATATAGGTGGTGTCCATTCTTTCCGTCCTTTGTTACTATGGACAAATGGTCACCACAAAACGTAACATTACAAACAATGAGTTCCTCATGTTTGTCAATCACTTAACTGCAACTTGTTGTTACCCATTAAACTTTAGGCTATAGAGCGTAAGGTTGGGTTTCTATTGCCGGTGATTAAAAAGGTTTTAGACCCATTTCACAACTAGTTGTTTTAACCATTTCTCTTGGTAATCCCTTGGTTAATGGGTCTGCCAAATTTTTCTTTGATCTTACATATGTGATTGTGATGATACCATTCACGATTAGTTCCCTTACATATGCATGTCTCAAACTTATATGTCTAGATTTTCCGTTATAAATCTTATTATATGCCCTAGACATTGTAGCTTCACTATCACAATAAACAGAAATGGCTGATGATGGTTGTGGCCATAACTCTATCTCTGTTAACAGATTTCTTAGCCATTCTGCTTCCTTTGCTAAAGCATCCAAAGCAACAAATTCTGCTTCCATTGTGGAATGTGTGATAATTGTTTGTTTCTTGGAGGCCCATGATATAGCTCCCCCTCCAAGAGTAAAAATCCATCTAGTAGTTCCTCTATTTTCATTTTCAGGTGTCGAACCACTTGCATCTGAGTATCCTTCTAGAACTGCTGGGAAATTTCCATAGTAGAGTCCTAATTTGCTTGTTCTTTTAAGATAACCTAAGACTCTACCGATTGCCTTCAAATGTGAAACACTAGGATTATTTGTATACCTTGACAGTTTGCACACTGCATAAGAAATATCAGGACGAGTGCAATGCATGGCATATATGAGACTGCCGATCACACTTGCATATTCTAGTTGAGCAACTGCTCTTTCAGAATTTGCAAATATTTTGATAGAAGAATCATAAGGGCTGCTTGCTTCTTTAAAATTTAAATGCTTGTATTTAAGAAGTATCTTTTCAATGTAGTGAGATTGACATAAAGCATATCCCTTACGGTGTTTCCTTACTTTAATTCCTAGAATAGTATCAACTTCGTTTAGGTCTTTCATTTTGAAACACGAAGTTAAATAGTTCTTTGTCTCATTTATACCTTCCATATTAGTACCAAATATGAGCATATCGTCCACATATAGGCATATTATAACACCATATTTATCTGTAAATTTCGAGTAAATGCACTTGTCAGCATTATTATGCTTGAAGCCATTAGACAAAATTACAGAGTCAAATTTCTCATGTCATTGTTTTGGTGCTTGTTTTAATCC
This sequence comes from Allium sativum, assembly GCA_030737875.1. Taxonomy (NCBI): domain Eukaryota; kingdom Viridiplantae; phylum Streptophyta; class Magnoliopsida; order Asparagales; family Amaryllidaceae; genus Allium; species Allium sativum. The sequence continues at coordinate 783,650,996 of CM060916.1, read as the reverse complement.
ATATAAGGATTTAACTAGTTTGCAAACCTTATTTTCATTTCCGTTCATGACGAATCCTTCCGATTGTTCCATATACACCTCTTCGTCTAATTCTCCATTTAGAAAAGCGGTCTTGACATCCATTTGATGCACATATAATCCATGAATAGACGCAAGAGCAAAAAGAATCCTTATTGATGTTAGTCTAGCGACTGGAGCATATGTATCAAAGTAATCGATGCCTTCCTTTTGCCTAAATCCTTTGGCTACTAGCCTTGCTTTGAAAGTTTGAACAGATCCATTCGTATTATATTTCTTTCGAAACACCCATTTACATCCAATTGGTTTGGATCCAATTGGTAAATCTGTTAGAACCCAAGTGTTGTTGGATAGAATTGAATCCATCTCATCTTGTATTGCATCTTTCCAGAAAGCAGCATCCCTTGAAGTAATAGCTTCTTTAAAAGTTTTAGGATCTTCTTCGTTATTCAAAATAAAAATTGTCTCATCGAGTAATTTATCCCTATCACCAACAACAAGGTGAACTATATCATCTGGTGAGACAAAGTCAGGATCTAAGCTTTTGGCTTTCCTTGGTCTTTGGCTTCTTCTAGGTTCATCAGGAACATCCTGAAGCCTCCTTTTATTTGGAGAATTACATTCAATATTTTCATCATTCCTTTTGTGGACGATTTGTGTAGGATCCGAAACTGCCATGAAATCACATATAAATTTATTTTCGATGAATTCTACATCTCTTGATTCCACAATTACATTAGATTCTATATCTAATAGTCTGTATGCTTTAGAATTTTCAGCATATCCTACGAATATACTTTTCAATGCTCTTGGTCCAAGTTTTATCCTTTTCGGATCTGTGACCCTATAAAAGGCTAAACATCCCCATACTCTTAGATATTTCAAGTTTGGTTTTCTTCCTTTCCATAATTCGTAAGGAGAAGTCTTAGTCTTTTTTGATGGAATTCTGTTATGCAAATGGCATGCCGTTAAGAGTGCTTCTCCCCACAAATTGACATGTTGTTTAGCATTTAAAATCAGAGCATTAGTCATTTCAACCAACGTTCTATTTTTTCGTTCAGCTAGTCCATTTTGCTGTGGGGTATAAGGTGCGCTTGGTTGATGAATAATTCCATTTTCTTCGCAAAAGGATGAAAATTCCATGGAAAAATATTCCCCACCTCTATCACTTCGCAACACCTTAATCCTCTATTCCTTTTGATTCTCAACATTGGTTTTGAAACGCTTAAACATTTCAAAAGCTTGATCTTTTGATTTCATTAAGTAGACGTGTGTGTATCTAGAATAATCATCTATAAACGTGATAAAGTACCTATTGCCACCTCTAGTCAATATACCATTTAATTCACAAATATCTGAATGTATTAATTCTAGTAGTTTAGTGTTCCTTTCAGATTTTGGAAATGGCTTTTTGCACATCTTTGCTTCAATGCAAATTTCACATTTAGATTGGTGTACACTATCATATGAAATCATTCCTTCTTTTGACATAAATTGTAAATTTTTGTAATTTAGATGTGCTAATCTATTATGCCATAAATGAAATGAATCGACAACATAAGCAAATTCGTTCATTTTATTAATACTTAATTTAAACATACCATTACAAGCATATCCTTTCCCAACAAACATACCACCCTTGGACAGAATAAGACTATAACCGTCTAAAACACCCTTAATGCCCTTATTACATAGAAGACTTGCAGAAACCAGATTTTTTCTGATTTCTGGAACATGTAAAACATTAACAAGAACAATCCTTTTGCCAGAAGTGAACTCTAATTCTACGCTTCCTTTTCCAACGACATTTGAAGCATTATGGTTTCCCATAAGTACTTTAGTATCGTCAGAAACCTTCTCATATGATTTGAACAGCGACTGGTTGTTGCATACGTGAATAGTAGCCCCAGAGTCATACCACCAATCATTATCTTTGGTAGTATCTTCCATGTTCAGTTCTGTGATCATATCGATGTTCATTCTTGAAACCATGGCAACGATTTCTGAATCTTCCTGTTCAACCATGTTCGCCTTGTTGAAAGTGCCTTGATTGTTCTTTTTGCCCTGGTTATTGTTCTGTCCTTGCTCCTTTTTCTGTCTTTTGAAAAATTTGCAGTCGCGTTTGTAATGTCCAGGTTTGCCGCAAAAGTAGCAGTCACCCTTGCCTTTGCTGTTGTTTTCTCTTTTGCGTTTTCCAGAGGTTTTATTGTTGTTTCCAACATTGTTAATATTGGAAGCATCAGCAGATTCAAAAACTTTCTTCTCACGATTTCTGGTTTCTTCCTCAATTCGAAGATGTTTTTGAATTCGTTCCATCGTGAAATCCTCTGAAGAATGCATAAGTTTCTTTCGATAATCACTCCAATTTTTCGGGAGTTTGGCCATCACAGCCCCAACTTGCAAAGCTTCAGGAATGTCAATCTTAACATTCCTCAACTTATTAAATATCACTTGTAGTTCATGTACTTGGTCCAGAACAGATACGTTATCAAGCATTTTAAATTCAAAGAACTCGAAAATTAAAAACTTATCTGCGCCTTGTTTTTAGTTGCTGTATTTGGCCTCTAGACTTTTCCATATTTCTCTCGGTGACTTGACAGATGTGAATAAATCATACAACCGATCGGACAGAGTATTAAGTATGTGACCTCTGCAGACGACTTCATCTTCTTCACGCTTCTTTCTCTTGACAATAACATCTGCAGTGTCTTTTTCATTCGGCGGTGGTATTGGCTCCAGTTTTTCATCAAGCACGTACGCAATTTTTAGTGTAGTCAGAAAAAACATGATCTTATCTTGCCAACGGGTGTAGTTTGTGCCATCAAAACGACCCAATTTGGTGAATTCCTGATTCATTATCTTGTATGTTGATTCAGATGACGCCATAACGATAAATTCCTTAAGATTGTTGATTAAATTTGCGAATCAGGTTGAACCAGAGAGCCGGAGGATGATGTCATTTGAGGCACGTAGAATACGTTTTCCTTAAGGAATTTATCGCCCCCACTATATCGATGGTTTTAATGGCAGCGAGATCCCTCCAGGATACAACAAACTATTTGTTTTACAGAAGCAGAAGAAGAAAGGAGGAAGAGGAATTCGGAATAGAATCTGGGTTTGGGAAGGAGCCGTATAAATAAGAGACGAACAGTTGTGACCGTTGCTCGCGAAGAGACGCTGCCGTTCAAAAAAGCACGACTGTTCGCAACAGGCGAACCCGTTCCGTACGGTCACGCACGCGCCCACGTGCCCCAAGTGCCCATCTTTGACCCATAATAATATTATATAGGCCCCAAACTCATTGAGCCCAAACCATTGTGTCATTCTCAAGCCCATGTTGTTTTGTCTCACAATATCCTATTCCAAACATTAGTATATATGGAGAGATACTACATAATATCGTTTATATGGTGATAATATTCCACTTGATTTTTGTGCACCTAATTATGTTCCACTACATCATATTGCAGTAAAGTAAAGATTGATTTGTATGATGCAATTGCAGATACTATCACTGTATCCGTTAAGTTTCAAATCTCCGACTTAATGCTTTTCCTATTGCTTTAGGTATTTCTGACAATTGCAAACTGTAAACAATGGCTTGGCTTGAAGTATAACAAACTAGGGAAAGTAATTTTGTGATATAACTATGATTTCATCTTTCAGTATAAGGTTGGTAAGAATAACTTAACCTGTACTTACATCTATTGTTGTGCACATGATGTACATATGATATTATCTTCATTTTGTTTCTTATTTAATGCTTTGTTTTTGACTATTCTCAGCACATTTACGTTCAAGTTTCAATTGTACTGCAGTCAGACTGTTATCTAAGGGAACATTATGCATCCAAAGGCGAGAAATAGACTACATGTTTTAAAAGATAAAAGCGATACTGATAATACTTTCGAATTTTAAATTCTATTAGTACTTTTTAACGAATGCCCCATCTAATGGCATATTCATGACGCTGGACATTGTGTATACATCTCAACACGACAACTCTAAAATTATTTTGAAAAAGTGGTAATAATTTGTCAACTGTTTGCTGCAAAAGGCACCTGAGATTTTGATTTACCTGATACAATTTAAATTAATGGTTGACCTACTATTTTCAAATATAAACATATGATATGGGAATCGAGTATAAAAAGAAGCGTGTCCACTTTTATTTACCGTGTCCATGAAATAGAACATTTCTTCTCCAACTATCCAAAATGTGAGGATATAAATGATTACTTTAAAATGTTCAATATAATAAAACTTGAATGATGTTCAGATCATAGTATCAAATTTGCCATTATAATTTGATCACTACAACAAAAAACACTTTTCGCAACAGGCAATATCTGTTGCAGTAGACCAATTGCAACAGGCCCGCGCCTGTTGGTATAGCCGAAGTTGCAAAAAGTCTGCAACGTTTTCTGCCTGTTGCAATAAAACGTTGCGGTATACTTTTTTGCAACTGGCCATTATTGTTGCAACATACCATTTTGCAACAGTATATGCCCGTTGCAATAGATTCAGAAATCTATAAAAAATAATATAGCTTATAGATATTACATATTGAATGTATTTGTTTTAGTAATAGTGTATATCACAGAATGAAATAAACAAATAAAAATTTAATTTTAACAAAGTTTTAATAGTACAAACAATTACAATAAAAATTTCCACGATTTTCATACACGATTCATGTATAACAATTTCTTCTCTCACACAATACATTTACTATTAAACAACATCAACCTACACTGCAACAGGATATTCTGCAAACATCTTTATACTGCATCTAATCATCTCCTCCATAACCATGCTACCCGTTCATCCCCTGCTCGCCCAAGACCCCGGCCCTCAACGATATTTGCAATTTCAATTGGTTAATGACATCATTGGAAAAAAAAGGAGGAACAACTAAAAGTGATCAACGTCCTCTACAAATATCAAAGTTAAAGTAAATCACCGTACAACAATTTCTTTCAGAAGTGGATGCCTCAGAACTCTAGCATCACCACAAATAACTCATTATATATGTCAAAAAAAAGAGAATGCCTTAAAACTTTGGCATCAACACAAATTACTCGTTGTCAGTCATCTTTTGCTACTGGTAGAGATACAGATGAATAAATGAGATTTTGTTCAGCTCTCAGATTCATTGTCTCTTTCACCATTCTTTTTCTAAAATAATCCATTTGTTCCTACAGAAATAAAATCGTAAGAATATATTAGACCTCAACAAAAGTAACATATAATTTAAACGAATATAAATTATTAACGTGTTATTGACACAACTAATGTCAAAGATTTACAAAAGATTAAAACAACATAGTCATAAGAACTACAGAAGATTCCAATTTGCTTCTGAAAGATCCGGAACAACCGAGTGCAGTAGTTCTAGTTCGCTGTCATTGCTACTTCCATTCATTTTAACATCCTTATCAACATTTAAATTATCAGACTTAATGAAATCCAGAAAATATCACTAGATATAGGATTCAGAATTACTCTTACCGCACTTTTCAACAATGGATCAGTCTTTGAATGTGGAGGCATGAATTTGATAGGTTGTTTTGAAAATTCCAGGGTTTATTGAGTTCAACGGAAAATGACTGAATGTTATTGGGATCGACTCGACATCAACTGAATTAGAACGAACAAAGGAAAGAGTGAAAAAGAACAGGACAAATGACTTAATCCTTTTGATGTACTAGTGGACGAGTTTGGGATTTGTGGACTGACATCGCGGAATACAGTAAGAAGAGAAATTGACTCGCCGTTGAAGCAGGTAAATGGGAAAAGAGCCATGATCCCAAAACAAATAGGTAAACACATTCTGATCAAAGGCAAAATCGAACTAGTCACCCATGATCCTAACTAAAAAAATGAAAAAAACAAACAAACAATAGCAGTCAACAAGGAATTTTTTCAGTGAAGCATCTGATGACCTTAACAGACAACTTAATCAGAGCCACAGCCAAATTAGCCAGCCCAGCAAAGCAAATACAACACGGACACAAACAGCTCAGTAACGTTCTGCACAACAAATCCATAATTATTAACTACTAATTACTAATTAGGCATAATTAAGTGGAATTAATTAAATAATAGTATAGATAATTACCCAAGAATCCAAATAACAGCTCCGACGAGGAAGAATGCCAAAGCGAGAATAGCGAATGGAAGTCTGATCAAGAATCCAAGCGGTCTGCAATCTCCTTCTCCCATTTTTATTTCTTTTTACTCTTTTGATTTTTTTATTCGATCGTGCTTATAGAAGAGGGGAGAGGTGGAACTATAACGCTACGCTAACTGGTTGTTTTGCGAACAAGTTGGGAAGAGACATCAGGGGATGAGACTCGAGACTTGAGGTTTCATGTTGGTAAACCTAATCCTAAATTTTGAGGGGATGAGACTTGAGGGCTATGAAGTAATTTAGAACGAGGAGACGCGAAGAGCAGGTAAATGGGAAAAGAGCAAGCGAAGCTGGCATTAAATTATTATTTCGTATCTCGCCTTACATTTTCGAGAGCCCGCCTTTTTTATTTTGATCCCGCCTTACACCGCCTAACATTTTCCACAGCCCGCCTTTTCTATTTTGATCCCGCCTTAAATATATTGCCTAGTGCAACAACAAAGCCCAACCATTTAATGATCACTTTTGAACTTTTGCAACAAACCATTTATTGATCACTGTTGCAACAGACTCATGTCCAAAATATTGTATACTTTTGAACTTTTGCAAGGAAAAAAGGTTGACTTTTATTGATCAATAACAATTAAATATAATATTAGAAATATAAAGTTAAATATTAATGATAACTAGATGCTCTTAATTAATTCATAAAAATACCTCTATCAAACTCAAATTATAAATTAATCCATACAAGAAATTATTAATTACTCCTCAATAGTAATATTAATCAAATATCATTTATTTATTTATTATGAATATATTAATTATTAAATATTTAAACATATTCATATTTCAAATTAATTTTTAGTTATTATGATTTTCGCAACTGGCTTTTCCAGTTGTAAAAAAATACAGTAATTGTAAGTGGCGAAAACAGTTGCTAAAGATATTTATTTGCAACTGACTAGGAAGCACAGTTGCAAATAATGTGTTGGTTGCAACTGTTATGAAAGCACAGTTGCTAAAAGTATGCTTTTGCAACAGGAAGGGAAGCGTAGTTGCTAAAAATATGCTTTTCGCAACAGGAAAAAATTGCCTGTTGCTAAATCTCACCTATTGCAACTGCTACAATATGTAACAACCCGTATTTCAATAACATGTTAAAACGAGAATCAAGGCAGAATTTAATTTTAAATTCTGAATCAAGTAAAACGGGCTATGCCATTGCGTTCGTCTCGGAAAAATACGCGAAATAGAGTCCGAGTTTTCGAAAATCGGAGTCCGTATGACCCGGTTAAGGCCCAAAGAAGTTTTCGGGAAATTTGAATTTCGAAACATGCAGAAATGGGGCCAGGCGGGAAAATTCCCGCCCAGGCATGTCGACAGGCATGTCGACAGGGCTGTCGACTTGCAAGTCGACAGGCATGTCGACAGGCATGTCGACAGGGCTGTCGACTTGCCCTGTCGGCTGATTCTGGTCTGGTGCACCTATTTTCTATCTTGGCTAGGTTTTTGGGCCTGGTTTGAAATCTGACGGTTCAGGTTGGTCCTAGGGTTAATCTAAGGGCCTAAAACTATCCTAATCTCTATAAAAAGACCCTAAACCTACCCCTAAACCCTCATTATTCACTCATGTAACTAAACTATGGCCAAATTTCTACTCTCATGGCCTCCATCTCAAATCCCTAGAGCCTATGCATTCAAATCGGGTTCAAGTCAAAAGGTGCAAGCTTGCTACACCAAATAGAGGCCAAATCAACATTGCTATGCGAGTTTCATGAAGGTTCTTCTTCAAAGGAGCCACCTTTCTTCGTCAAGATGATTCATGCTTCTTTGCCTAGGCCTAACTATGTAAGTTCTAGCTACTTTTAGATGGAAACGGTAGTTTTGATAATGACATGGGATAAAATGAGGCTAAACATGATTATGCGAACCTATATGAACTTTACCTTGCCTCTTGTGTTTATATTTATGATTTTAGGCCTTGTGAGTGACTTAGTCATGCCTCTCATGCTATGCATAACCTAGTTTAACTTGCAAGTTTGGATCTTTATGCATGAAATGCTAGCATGAACCTTTGGGAACCATTTGACTTGTGAAACATAGGCAAATACTTGACCTTGGGGCTTATGCATGCATATGAACACAAACCCCTTATGTTTCATGCATGTTTGTGGCAAAACCTCCTTATGATATTATGCAAGTTTGTGGCCAAATCCTATATGATAGTATGCATGCTTATGGTCAATCCCTACATGACTCTATCATGCATGTTTTAAGGCCAAACCCCCCTTATGACGCCATGCATGTTTGGAGCAAATCCCTTTTGTGGCATCGTGCATGTTTTGGGGTCTACATGTAGCCATAGTATACCTACTATGTTGACTCGCTTTGCTTGCGTTGGGAAAACACGATTTTGGGTAGTTGGATAAACATGAACATGTCGCAAAATCTTAACTTGATTATGACATGTGTTTATACTTGAAAATATGACGTGAAAGATAACATGGAAGTTGGCATGTAAGTATGCATTAAAACATGAGCTTGGGAATTTACCTATTAAGTTAGGTCTACCCTTTGGGAATTTACCTATTAAGTTAGGTCTACCCAAATGCTTGAAAACTTGTAACATGTTTTGGAAACATGATGAACTTAGATAATATAAGTGTGGCCAACTCGAGGTTGGGTTGAGTTTGCAACGTAAAACTACCCGGAACCGACCGGCCTAACTAGTAGTTGCAAACAATAGGACCCAATGTGAGAAGTTGGTCATGTCGCGCTTAAGACCCGAGGTTAGACTAGGTTGTGGTGTAAATCTACCCGGACCCGCCCGGCTTAACTAGTAACCACAACAAGGTCTAATGTGAGAGGTTAAGAGTGCATTAATTAAATTAATGCCACAGGATAAGGTTAAGTAAATTTGACTAATGACACTTAACCGATATGACACGAATGGGTAGGTTAAGTGGGACCGGACTTGATTCCTTAATAACACTTAACCATGCAAGATGATTAGGTGATGGGGTTAAGTAATTTACACTTAACTAATCAGACTTGGTAATTAGATGAGGTTAAGTAATTAAGACTTAACTAACCTAAACACGGTAATTAGACGGGGTTAGGTAATTGATACTTAACTAACCTAACCACGGAAATTAGCTGGGGTTAAGTAATCCACACTTAACTAATCTAAACACGGTAATTCGATGGGGTTAAGTTAAACACTTAACCAATTTAAACTTGGTAATTCAACGAGGTTAAGTAACCAATACTTAACCAATTTAATGTGATAATTTAATGGGGTTAAGCAACTTATACTTAACCAATTATACATGATGATTTGATGTGGTTAAGTGACCTAAACTTAACCAATCTAACTCGTTAATTTGATGAGGTTAAGTTAACCTATACTTAACCAATCTAACGTGAAAACATGATAAGGCTAAGTCACGAATCACTTGAATACGCTTGACCGATTTGACTTGGTAATTTGACAAGGTCAAGTTAATTTATATAATTAACCAATCTAAAATGATAATTAGACGAGGTTAAGTTATGGATTGCTTAATATACTTAGCCAACTTGACACATGGTTTGTAGGGTTAAGTCTTGGACTTGGATACTTAGCCAATTTTGACATGGTCTATAGACGGGCTAAGCTATGAACTTAAGTGACACTTAACCCATTAGATAAACCCTAATTCGGAGGATTAGGTAAATAACCATAGTTAACAAGGATTATGGAAATAAGGCTAAGTGGTAAACCTTAGTTAAGGGAAACTAAGTAATAATTCTTAGTCAAGGAAATTTGGACCATTTCTTAGATAGATTAGTAACCCGATACGTTAGATCAACGTTTAAGTATGCGTGTAGGAGCAGGCTATCTGATTTAGATAAAGGCTCCAACGAACTGGGTAAAGAAGCAGCGGCTTCGGGGAACGTGAGGATATTCTTGGGATCCCTCTGTGAGCTGCCAGGTCGTTATACTAGGCTCACGAGAGGTTGAGGTCTGCGGTAGAAGAACCAAGAATATGCCTTGGTTGCTATGCGAGCGACCTAAAGACTGGGGTGGATAGCAGTGAGTCGACGGATACATAAGGTGCCCGAGATAGCAAGTTCGTCGATCATCTACCATCTTAAGTCAAGCGTGTACGTACGGAAAGGCAGGGAACACCCAACAGACCATAATTTGCTATCTAATTATGGGTGAGGTAGGCCGTAGGATGTGGGCTGGCCGGAGTGTAGTTCTCATGCAAGATTTTCTCTTGTGTTGCCTTTCACTAGTTGAGGGAGGGGTCTCGTGGGACCATAGCCACGTGTAGAAAAGCAGACCTTAGTATCTGCATCGGCAGATAAATCTAAAGCTCCCGACCGAGTCCTGTATTTCTTGGTTTGCCCTGTGACAGGACTCGGATGGCACGATGTGATACATGTGCATACAGTTATAGAAAAACGATTCACGATGAATGCGTGGGAAAAAGGGCGCGGTTGAGGGTTAGCGTAATCCCTAGTGGCCTAGGTGGTTTAACCCAAGCCGAAATACGAAAGCGTGCAATAGGTAAGCGTAATCCCTAGGGGTGCTAGGTGGCGTAAGTCCTAGTAGTTCAAACGATGATTCATATGGAAGAGCCTAGCTAGAACAAGGGTGACAGTCCAAACGATTTCAAGGATAATACGACATGAGGAAGCCCGTACGAGGTACGGCAAAGGACTGAACTTATACACATGGAAAGAAACATATGATTTGAGTAACCTATATATGCGATATATTAGGTTGACATGGACCATTACACGACTTTGAGCAAGGGACATTCATGGTTAACACATGACGCGGGTAGGGATACTAGTACGAGAGGTGCAGAGCAAATATGCATGTTAGAACTAGGAAGAATATACATAATAGATACCGTGGGATGTTAGACGGGGTAGATACCTTGGGATAATGTACTCGATAGAAATCTGACGATGTGATACCTTGACTTATCATAACACCGTAGTTTATCATGATACCTTAGTTTACCTTGCCACAGTAGTTCAACCGGCTACCCTGGTTTATCTATCTTGTAGTTATCCTTATGTTTACTTTCAGTTTATGCATGTCATGTTACCTTTACCTGTTTTTATACTGGAAGTAGATAGGACTTACTCAGTCTTTTTGACTGACCCGTTTTGTTTCGCCTCTTTTCTTCTGTTTCCCCCCCCCAGGTTTCAGGGAGGAAACAATGCTGTTTAGTTCGGACTTCTTCGGCTTGAAGGTCATCTTGGATGGCTTGGACTTTCCTTGGCTATGGCTACTTTACTGTTTTAATTGGGGAATAATTTATGGAAAAGGTTTCATGCTTCTTTATTTCAGCAAGACAGGTTTTGATGTACTCTGATGTAAAAAGGCTTTTGACCTCATTTATTAATGTTATGAAAGTTTGTTTTTACTTCCGCTATTTTTATATGTTCTGTCTTGTGATATTTCTGTGGATGTTTACCAATAATGCCCCTCTAAAGCTAGTGCATTCCCTTGCGAGTGACCCTAGCGGAGGCGGGGTGTTACATTTGGTATCAGAGCAGAAGGTTACCAGACTGGGCAAAAGTTTTTAAAGACCTTCAGAAAATTATTTGAAAAAAAAAACCGTTTACAAAGAAGCATTTTTCAAGAAAATTTTCTTTTAAAAAGAAAAAGGCTATTCCCCAAAGGCCATTAGCATTATCCTTGTTTCCTTGATTGAATCTCTTTTCCTTTCTTTCCTCCATCTGTAGTCACAGTGGTTTTGACTGCGACTAGTCTTTCTAGCTGCGTAAGTGTTTCCCTTACGATGGAGGTGGTTCTCGAAAGACCGTTGCAGAGTTATGCATGAAAGGATAGTAAGAACAAGGATAAATGATACGAGCTCAGGGATAAGCAACATGTTGGTATGGCTGAGTCCTAAAAGGAGGGTAACGATCTTGTTAAAGATTTAGCTTTTCTTCTCTATCATCCTGTCGGGACTTTGTTTTGATCACCGCATCTTTTAAGTCCGCTTCGATAGTTGAGTCTCTGCACCTTAGTACTAGCATAGTAGAGGATCCCGCTTTTGTCTCAAGTCCTATTGGAAGATCGGTCCATTTACTCATGGCTTGTTTGGATTTGAGAATGTCTATATCAAGTGTTGAGCTTGGAAATAATGCTTATGTTTATAAGTTGTGGATGGGTTCTAGGGATGAAGTGGTTATCCAGTAAGGGGTGCCACTCTCGGTTTTAGAAGGATGGTAGTTAGACTCTTGGCTTGCTTTGGTAATACCCTTGAAGTACCGCGTAACCTTTTTGGGTTCTGTCATGATTAGTTACTTAGAATCCCTAGATGCCCTTGTTGGAAATTAGAAACCCGATCGAATGGTGTTCGCTAATAAGACGGATGGTTTACTTCGATTATGTATGGGTTATGGGAATTACCCTAGTAAGTGCGCACGGTAACTTGTTTACTTTCAAGAGAAAGTTTTTCTACGTGGAATACCTTATGGTACAAGGTCCAGGATTCACTAGTGAATTTTGAGGGCTCGCATGGAATTATGTGTACGCAGTCCTGTTTGCGCCAAGTATTCTAGAAGGAGAATAAGTGCAGGTGGAACGAGAGGCGACGAGGAAATGAGTTCCAACTCATGTTATGGAAACAGGAAATAAGAAGCTGCGAAATCGTGAAGTAAAAGGGGCGGTCAAGGCACGATGGAACTAAGCTCAAGGTAATGCGACTCAGGAGACTGAAGACTAAATACGTGCATGATATCTCTTTTGGGAATATATCCTCGATCCCTGTTTTTCTGTTGAGCTTGCTTGTAGGCTATCTTTTATGGATATCCTCTCGGTCCTGTCTCTGTTACAAACCCCGTACGGAGTTTGTTTTGTTTATCTGCTCGACCCTGTTTCAGGGAATCTTGGGTAGAACCCTATGGATGTAAACATGCATTTGAAACATGTTATGGTTGATATGGTTGCAAATGGTTGCAAGTGGTTGCTTGTGGATGCGCGAATTTACATTAGATATTAGCTCGACTCGGTCACATTTCATATTGCATATGCACGAGTATTTATACTTGTTTATGGATGAAATTGAATGTGTTATCATGCGGATGTTGCATGTGGTTGAATGTTTGTGCACGCATATAGTGTATATATATGACTAGGACTATTTGCATACATGTTGGATTCATAGCACTAAACATATTTTTGCATTCAAGAGATTTTTCAGGCCTGATCATTAGCATTAGCTAAGGAACATATACACACACTCTTTGCATGTATTCATACAGCATTAGAAATCATCTAAGGACAATGGTTGCTTGTGGATGATGTTTTGAGTAGATGGATGATGGATGGTAGGATATGTTCTTCCTAACTTGGAGATTTCGGGGACGAAATCCTAAAAGGTGGGGAGAATGTAACAACCCGTATTTCAATAACATGTTAAAACGAGAATCAAGGCAGAATTTAATTTTAAATTCTGAATCAAGTAAAACGGGCTATGCCATTGCGTTCATCTCGGAAAAATACGCGAAATAGAGTCCGAGTTTTCGAAAATCGGAGTCCGTATGACCCGGTTAAGGCCCAAAGAAGTTTTCGGGAAATTTGAATTTCGAAACATGCAGAAATGGGGCCAGGCGGGAAAATTCCCGCCCAGGCATGTCGACAGGCATGTCGACAGGGCTGTCGACTTGCAAGTCGACAGGCATGTCGACAGGCATGTCGACAGGCATGTCGACAGGGCTGTCGACTTGCCCTGTCGGCTGATTCTGGTCTGGTGCACCTATTTTCTATCTTGGCTAGGTTTTTGGGCCTGGTTTGAAATCTGACGGTTCAGGTTGGTCCTAGGGTTAATCTAAGGGCCTAAAACTATCCTAATCTCTATAAAAAGACCCTAAACCTACCCCTAAACCCTCATTATTCACTCATGTAACTAAACTATGGCCAAATTTCTACTCTCATGGCCTCCATCTCAAATCCCTAGAGCCTATGCATTCAAATCGGGTTCAAATCAAAAGGTGCAAGCTTGCTACACCAAATAGAGGCCAAATCAACATTGCTATGCGAGTTTCATGAAGGTTCTTCTTCAAAGGAGCCACCTTTCTTCGTCAAGATGATTCATGCTTCTTTGCCTAGGCCTAACTATGTAAGTTCTAGCTACTTTTAGATGGAAACGGTAGTTTTGATAATGACATGGGATAAAATGAGGCTAAACATGATTATGCGAACCTATATGAACTTTACCTTGCCTCTTGTGTTTATATTTATGATTTTAGGCCTTGTGAGTGACTTAATCATGCCTCTCATGCTATGCATAACCTAGTTTAACTTGCAAGTTTGGATCTTTATGCATGAAATGCTAGCATGAACCTTTGGGAACCATTTGACTTGTGAAACATAGGCAAATACTTGACCTTGGGGCTTATGCATGCATATGAACACAAACCCCTTATGTTTCATGCATGTTTGTGGCAAAACCTCCTTATGATATTATGCAAGTTTGTGGCCAAATCCTATATGATAGTATGCATGCTTATGGTCAATCCCTACATGACTCTATCATGCATGTTTTAAGGCCAAACCCCCCTTATGACGCCATGCATGTTTGGAGCAAATCCCTTTTGTGGCATCGTGCATGTTTTGGGGTCTACATGTAGCCATAGTATACCTACTATGTTGACTCGCTTTGCTTGCGTTGGGAAAACACGATTTTGGGTAGTTGGATAAACATGAACATGTCGCAAAATCTTAACTTGATTATGACATGTGTTTATACTTGAAAATATGACGTGAAAGATAACATGGAAGTTGGCATGTAAGTATGCATTAAAACATGAGCTTGGGAATTTACCTATTAAGTTAGGTCTACCCTTTGGGAATTTACCTATTAAGTTAGGTCTACCCAAATGCTTGAAAACTTGTAACATGTTTTGGAAACATGATGAACTTAGATAATATAAGTGTGGCCAACTCGAGGTTGGGTTGAGTTTGCAACGTAAAACTACCCGGAACCGACCGGCCTAACTAGTAGTTGCAAACAATAGGACCCAATGTGAGAAGTTGGCCATGTCGCGCTTAAGACCCGAGGTTAGACTAGGTTGTGGTGTAAATCTACCCGGACCCGCCCGGCTTAACTAGTAACCACAACAAGGTCTAATGTGAGAGGTTAAGAGTGCATTAATTAAATTAATGCCACAGGATAAGGTTAAGTAAATTTGACTAATGACACTTAACCGATATGACACGAATGGGTAGGTTAAGTGGGATCGGACTTGATTCCTTAATAACACTTAACCATGCAAGATGATTAGGGGATGGGGTTAAGTAATTTACACTTAACTAATCAGACTTGGTAATTAGATGAGGTTAAGTAATTAAGACTTAACTAACCTAAACACGGTAATTAGACGGGGTTAGGTAATTGATACTTAACTAACCTAACCACGGAAATTAGCTGGGGTTAAGTAATCCACACTTAACTAATCTAAACACGGTAATTCGATGGGGTTAAGTTAAACACTTAACCAATTTAAACTTGGTAATTCAACGAGGTTAAGTAACCAATACTTAACCAATTTAATGTGATAATTTAATGGGGTTAAGCAACTTATACTTAACCAATTATACATGATGATTTGATGTGGTTAAGTGACCTAAACTTAACCAATCTAACTCGTTAATTTGATGAGGTTAAGTTAACCTATACTTAACCAATCTAACGTGAAAACATGATAAGGCTAAGTCACGAATCACTTGAATACGCTTGACCGATTTGACTTGGTAATTTGACAAGGTCAAGTTAATTTATATAATTAACCAATCTAAAATGATAATTAGACGAGGTTAAGTTATGGATTGCTTAATATACTTAGCCAACTTGACACATGGTTTGTAGGGTTAAGTCTTGGACTTGGATACTTAGCCAATTTTGACATGGTCTATAGACGGGCTAAGCTATGAACTTAAGTGACACTTAACCCATTAGATAAACCCTAATTCGGAGGATTAGGTAAATAACCATAGTTAACAAGGATTATGGAAATAAGGCTAAGTGGTAAACCTTAGTTAAGGGAAACTAAGTAATAATTCTTAGTCAAGGAAATTTGGACCATTTCTTAGATAGATTAGTAACCCGATACGTTAGATCAACGTTTAAGTATGCGTGTAGGAGCAGGCTATCTGATTTAGATAAAGGCTCCAACGAACTGGGTAAAGAAGCAGCGGCTTCGGGGAACGTGAGGATATTCTTGGGATCCCTCTGTGAGCTGCCAGGTCGTTATACTAGGCTCACGAGAGGTTGAGGTCTGCGGTAGAAGAACCAAGAATATGCCTTGGTTGCTATGCGAGCGACCTAAAGACTGGGGTGGATAGCAGTGAGTCGACGGATACATAAGGTGCCCGAGATAGCAAGTTCGTCGATCATCTACCATCTTAAGTCAAGCGTGTACGTACGGAAAGGCAGGGAACACCCAACAGACCATAATTTGCTATCTAATTATGGGTGAGGTAGGCCGTAGGATGTGGGCTGGCCGGAGTGTAGTTCTCATGCAAGATTTTCTCTTGTGTTGCCTTTCACTAGTTGAGGGAGGGGTCTCGTGGGACCATAGCCACGTGTAGAAAAGCAGACCTTAGTATCTGCATCGGCAGATAAATCTAAAGCTCCCGACCGAGTCCTGTATTTCTTGGTTTGCCCTGTGACAGGACTCGGATGGCACGATGTGATACATGTGCATACAGTTATAGAAAAACGATTCACGATGAATGCGTGGGAAAAAGGGCGCGGTTGAGGGTTAGCGTAATCCCTAGTGGCCTAGGTGGTTTAACCCAAGCCGAAATACGAAAGCGTGCAATAGGTAAGCGTAATCCCTAGGGGTGCTAGGTGGCGTAAGTCCTAGTAGTTCAAACGATGATTCATATGGAAGAGCCTAGCTAGAACAAGGGTGACAGTCCAAACGATTTCAAGGATAATACGACATGAGGAAGCCCGTACGAGGTACGGCAAAGGACTGAACTTATACACATGGAAAGAAACATATGATTTGAGTAACCTATATATGCGATATATTAGGTTGACATGGACCATTACACGACTTTGAGCAAGGGACATTCATGGTTAACACATGACGCGGGTAGGGATACTAGTACGAGAGGTGCAGAGCAAATATGCATGTTAGAACTAGGAAGAATATACATAATAGATACCGTGGGATGTTAGACGGGGTAGATACCTTGGGATAATGTACTCGATAGAAATCTGACGATGTGATACCTTGACTTATCATAACACCGTAGTTTATCATGATACCTTAGTTTACCTTGCCACAGTAGTTCAACCGGCTACCCTGGTTTATCTATCTTGTAGTTATCCTTATGTTTACTTTCAGTTTATGCATGTCATGTTACCTTTACCTGTTTTTATACTGGAAGTAGATAGGACTTACTCAGTCTTTTTGACTGACCCGTTTTGTTTCGCCTCTTTTCTTCCGTTCCCCCCCCAGGTTTCAGGGAGGAAACAATGCTGTTTAGTTCGGACTTCTTCGGCTTGAAGGTCATCTTGGATGACTTGGACTTTCCTTGGCTATGGCTACTTTACTGTTTTAATTGGGGAATAATTTATGGAAAAGGTTTCATGCTTCTTTATTTCAGCAAGACAGGTTTTGATGTACTCTGATGTAAAAAGGCTTTTGACCTCATTTATTAATGTTATGAAAGTTTGTTTTTACTTCCGCTATTTTTATATGTTCTGTCTTGTGATATTTCTGTGGATGTTTACCAATAATGCCCCTCTAAAGCTAGTGCATTCCCTTGCGAGTGACCCTAGCGGAGGCGGGGTGTTACACAATAGGTCTGTTGCTAAATATCATTTACTGCAACTGTCATGTGTCGCCTGTTGCAAATAACTAGTTGCAGTAGGGTATTTTTCTTGTAGTGGATATTACTGATTTTTTACATCATTAATGCGTATTTTGGTCATATATATTTTATTTCCTACAGATAGAAAAGAATCATCTACAACTTTAAGTAGCATGATTTTGTACTTAGTATTCTATTGCGGATCTCCTGTCTGGGGTTAGGTTCATGTCATATGAGGTTTACATTTTATTCATTTACTGTTATATATAGGGCTGTTACGGTTGGACTTTCAACCGCCAAACCGTACCAACCGTATACACGGTTACCGTCCACTACGGTAACGGTGACGGTAACGGTTGTGGATTTTGATAACCGCGGTAAATCATATTGACCGCATACGATTTTTTTGTATTATTTCATACAAAAATATGTGTTTTTTAGTAATTTAAGGTAGAGAAATAACATATGTATAAATTATTTACACTTTAATTTATAGACAACGTGCATATGGATGGTTTGTTTCATTGATAAACAAATTAATTCTTAAGAATAAAAGTTAGAACTTGAATTATTTATAGATAACAATGTAATTTTACGGTAATGGTTGCGGTAACGGTTAGACGGTTACGGTAACGGTTATAAAATTTGCTAACCGTCAACTACGGTTACGGTTAGAGGTAAAACTGACGGTTGCCGTAACCGTAACACCCCTAGTTATATATTAGCACCCTTATCAACAATATGCAAAATGAAATGAAACCATAAAAGTTTTTTGCTGAAACAATCTTTAGATGAAAAAACGTCTTCTAACATACATCCATTTTTTGTTATTTATTTTGTAGCTCTCTGCTTGATGGTTAGTACTGTTACATATATGCTTTGCGGACTATCACAATTGGTTCAAGGTATTATGCTATCAAATATTTTCACATGCCTCTTTGCGTCGGTTCTCTGAGCACTGATTAACGTTAAAATTGGGAAATGCAATGGCTTACATTCAAGATTAATGGAGGAAGATCGGTTGCATAAAATGTCTCTTGAATAAATGGTAAGCAAATTAATTATTTTTCCAAGAATTCTTTTGGAATATTTATAACCTAATAAAAATTCATGGTCAAATGACTCATACATTATACCTACAACACGTTAAACGCATATTTGATTTTTGATTTATACTTGAATTTTTAATTCACCAACTATATTATTATTTAGCATTTTGATTTATAATGTAGGTGAGTCGATGAAATTACTCGTTGCCTTCATATGGGAAAGGAGAGAGTTACATATATGCGGAACCAAATGTGCACATTCAAAAGGCAAAACTTAGGTACTAATTGGTTTTAATGTGGATATTTAAAACCACATATATATTGTATACAATGTACTTAAAAGCTGGATATATTCGAAGCCTCGTATACACGTTAAACTGTTATATGGGGTATATGAATTTGTAATATTATATATATATATATATATATATATATATATATATATATATATATATATATATAGATAGATAGATACACACACATGCAGTTCGAGACTTACTTCTTTAGGAGCCTGATAATTTCAACTATAAAACATTTAAAGCTTCACATGTTTGTAATCTGATGATAAGTTTTATTTTTATAACCTGATGGCACACATATTATTGAATCAATATCAGTTTCTTGCCCCTTAATTTTGTAAATAAGAGTACTAGGCTAATGATTGCTTTCAAAGATACATCAGTTTCAAGAGGGCGCATTTGTATGTGCACTAAGCATTTTTGGCTTCCTGTATATGATCTTGGATGAAAGTGTGATTTCAAATATGTATATATATTTTTTATAACCAAATTACTTTGAATATGTATAAGATATAAGATTAAAGTTTAAGAAGATACATAATTGATGTAAATCCCTTGAAAAATGCTATGTTTTGATGCATATTTTATGTTTGCTTGTCATTTAAATCCCGATTTCAATACTAGGTATATTTTTGCCCACTCATGATTGATTGTATTCGTAAGCAGTTATGTTAAATCAGTTGGAATTCTTTACTTATGTAGCAGCAAATTAAGATTTATGGACTTTTAAAATGTTAAAATAGTTTTTGGTTAATTAGGATGATCAAGAGACTTACAAGTCACTTGTTTTCAACGGCTTTCAACGGAATACCGCCATTTGTAGCCGTTGGAATGGCCGTTGGAAACATTCCGTCGATTCCGTTGGAAGCCATTGGAAGACGTGAATGCTATTCCAACGGCTTCCAACGGCCGCCGACGGCTTACAGCCGTTGGAATAGCTAATTAATGTTCTTGTAGTGTTAGGATGATCAAGAGGGTATGAGGACTATGGATGATGATAACTTTATTGATGATACGGACGTTGAAACCTCAAATAGGTATGGCAGTGACAATGAAGGCTCTGCTGGCAATGCTCCACAGGTTGGTATTTTCGGTTGATTCAGGTCCTTTACATGCTACTTATGTAAATACGTGCCTTTTCTTATTTCACTATTAAATTGATTGTCTTATAAACCAATATGAAAGTGAAGGTTTTAACTAAACATGACATCGACTCTAGGCATAACGATTGCTGGAAACACCAAAGGGAAAATCTTCTTGCACATCGATGCTAAAAGACCCTTCTAGAGTACTCCCTTAGCTGATTACTTTGTTGTAGTATTATTATGCGTATGTATTATAATTTCTTCTTCTTTACTATTGGTTGACTTTTGAACTAACCCATCTCTATTGGTGAACTCAACTATCTCCGTTTCGACACATGCTATACGGATTATATAGCCTTTAAAAATGAACTCCATTTCTGTTCCAGGCAGAAGAGGGCGAGGAGGATGACGAAGTCAACAAACTCTTCAATAAGGGAATAAAAAAATGGAAAAAAGAAAAGACACCCGCTGAACTTGCTTTGATAGTGGAGAATTTCATGGCCGAAGAAGATGCTGATTTGAATAGACAATGTAAGCCTGCTATTAATAAACTCGATCAGGAAGCTCCCAATGCTCATAGAAGTTCTCTCAAAGTATCATCTCGTGACTTACTGATTTTCCCTTTGTCTTTTTTTTTTTTTTTTTATAAAAAAATCTTGGTTCATTTGTTTCTGTTATGCTGATAGCCTCAGTTACTTTCAAATGATGTCATCCTATTATGACGTATGCATTCATTCACGCTACTTATGCTCTAATTATATAATGTTATTTGTTATAGACATATGTCTTGTCATATTATGTTAGTTGTGCGAGATGCAGTTTAATATAATTGTTCTTCCTTCATTCCATGTCAAACAATATTGGTTGAGGGGAAGTATTCTTCTTTGGAGGAATGAAAAGACATTGAGATGATCAAAATTAAGTTTCGTTGGTGAAGGTCATAACAGAAGAAAGTATATGAATAAATGTGGTTTGCATTAGTAATGGAGTTGCCATGAGTGTGTTGGACGTTTAGCTACAATATGGTTTTGGGGAAATTTGTGCTGAACTGCAAATGTTTTCCTTTGATTTGAAATGGGTGTATTTTTTTTTATTTTTTATTTTTTTGAAAAAAACAAATGTTATTATGATTTCTACTCATGACTGCTAAATGCAATAAAAAATTTCTCCATACAGTAAACGGCAATTTCATATTAGCCCTTGCTAATATTAAATGACCTGATGGCTCATTATTGGAGTACACAGCTGAGCGGCACCATTTCCCAAAAAAAACACTGATAGTGATTACTGCATGGAGGAATTTTTTACTGCATTTAGCAAGAGCACTGAAACACCCCACCTCCGTTAGGGTCACTCTCAAAGGGAATGCCCTAATTTTGGTGGAGGTTTATAAGTACAAGTCACAGATATACAAGACAGATATAAGAACACATATTTGTAAACAGCGGAAGAACAACAAATTTTATTTCATCAAGTCAAATACGTGTTACAACAATATCCTTTCCAAAAAAACATAACATAACACTTTCATAATCTGTCTTGAGTACATTATTTTTAAAGAAGCATAAATAAAACGTAGATAAACTGCAAAAGCCCCTTTGTGGATTGTCCAAAGCCATAGTTCAAAACAGGAAAGTCCAAGCAATACATTTCTCTTCTTCAAGCTGGATGTTGAGGTTGGTCAAGCTGCTGTGTTCCCTCCCTGAGGACCTGTGGGGGGGGGGGGGGGGAAACGGAAGAAAGAAGACGAAAGAAAAGTAGAGTCAGACATAAAGCCTGAGTAAGTCTAGTACTATTTTGTCTATGAATAAAGAACTGAGTATGATAAGTATAAACAAGAAGTGGGCATGCACTATAAACTTGGTTAAGTTGTCTAGGGTCGAATATGCTATCGTACCCCATGTTAATCTCTGAACCCATATAAACTAGTTTCCAATTTGCACCCCATAATCAGGGTGATGAGATCCATTCAATGATGATCGGCTCCTACTCGCATAGTTACATGTGTCTTACGGCCCCCGATGTCTGTAGTTACCTATGCTGGTCCCACCATGGGGTGTATCAAGTCCCATAGTGGCAACCCGACACAACCTTAGAGTGCACAGGTATGCTACTGGTGCCCAGTGCCTTATTTTTCTGCGCCGGAGTGTGTGCACGCCCGCACTCCGTTAGAACCTACACTGCTACACCACCGCCGTCGCTTTGACCTCTTACAATCAGCCCAGTAATCGTGCCCCACCCTGCCTAGTTTCAGGGTATCCTGATACACCTTTTAGGGTTACTGCTGAAAAGGGTCCCCCGTTATTAGGTTTTCTATCTCTAGCCAACATGCTAAGTTGGTTAAGTGTTTCCTATCCTAACCCCACCAGTCCGTTTAGTTTAGCATGTTCCATTTTGATTAAGTCTTTAGTTCACTTAATCCTAACAATCCTGACTCAGCCTTAATTGTCTTATTAAGGCCCTGACCTCTCACATTAGACAGGTATTGTTGTGGCTGCCTGTTGCCGGTTGGTTTCGGGCAGTCTTACGCCACAACTCAGTCTAACCTCGGGTCCTTGCTGGGCTCCATGTTTAACCTCCCACATTGGATAGGTATTGTTGTGACTACTGGACAGCCGGGCGGTTCCGGGCAGGTTTACATCACAACTCAATCCAACCTCGGGTTAAACACATCGTATGTTCTACATTTACATATTTTGTCATTCTTCTTTATTTCTTATATGTAAATATTTGCGGCCCATTATTAAGTTAATGGTGTAAAGGTTACACCAATCACGGGCCCAACCCATACTTGAATTTGGGCCCTTCTATTTTATATTTTCATTCATTAATTAATTTTAACCCAACGTTATTTTCCCCCGTTTTACATGTCCGTTTATATATATTGGGCTTAGCCTTTTAAAGCCCAATTTAGCCATGCGAAAAGGGGAGGCTTAAGGCGTGATTACATACACAAAGAGGGGAGGGTGAGCGCATGAACTTGCATATGACGTTGGAAATACATAATAGAAACTGGTGTACTTGCATAGTGGTAACATAGGTGACATGAATCAAAGCATGTGAACTTGCATAGGTTTAACTACAACATGAACCTATATTCTTATTTAGGCCTAATGTCAAACATAAGCATGGCATAAATACTGCTAGCATAAACATGGCATAATGTCAAACATAAGCATGGCATAAATATTTCTAGCATAAACATAAACAAGTCATGTTCATAAGGTTTCTACATGTTTACAAAGGGATACTTTGTTACTAGCACAAAAGGCATAGTTCAACTTAATCATGATTTAAGTCTAATTACATAACAATGGTATAAACATCCTTATGCATAAATATTCCTAATCATGGTGTTTGCTTTAAACTTGCAAAAAGGGGATTTTTGAGTCCAACCTAGCCATGTTTCACATATGTCATTTAACAATATAGAACTAACATAGATTTCAATTATGCCAAATATCATTCATAGCCTAGCCATAAATTTGCAAAAGTATGACTTAATACATGGATTATGGTGTCAAAATTCCAACATAGTTTCATATGAACTATAACAACCAAACTTGTCTCAATTGCTTGCAAAACGATTTATGCACAAAGTATACATCATGACGACATAATAACAAAGCCCCAAACTTGCATAAATTTCACTCAACTACATACATGTAGCTTCAACATAGATTACATAATTTGCGCAATATTCCAAACGTATATTTGCATAGAACTACCGCATGTAGTTCTTTATAATGAATAACATAATTTTGCACAAACATGAATTACTTCCATTGCCACAATTCAAGCATACACATCAACACAGTTGTTTATTTATACCAAAGTAATACTCTACTTACAATGGTTGCGGCGAATTCTCTAATTAAGAGACACGATTCCTTTGTTGAATTGATTAGCTTTAGGTTGCTTTGAATTGCTTTAGGCTTTAGAACTTTCTTCCTAACTCTCTCTTTAGTCGGCGGCTACTCTTTGTCGTTCCTCAGCAACATGGCGGTTATAATCTTATTTTGAATGAATAGATTAGGGTTTAGTCTAGGGTTGTTTATATAGAGGTTAGGAATTGATTAGGACCCTTGATGTTGCTAGGTTAGATCATAGCCATTCATTAGGAAGAGAGACCAATAAAAACCCGCCACCTAGCCCTAATGACAAAGCAGACCACAGAAATTCGACCAAACACAGACCTGGCCAGCCAGGTTGACTGGGCTCGACCAGGTCGACACCCCTGTCGACAGGGCTGTCGACAGCCCTGTCGACATGGGTAGCCCAGGTCGACAACCCAGTCGACCTGGGTGGCCTAGGCAGGTGTTTATCCGCCCTGGCCCATTGGGCCCCATTTTTAATTATTTTATTCTGTTTTGAATTTTAAGTTTAATTCAAAACTTCCGAAGGCCATATCTTCTTCATACGGACTCCGTTTTTCAAAAACTCGGACTCTATTTCGCGTATTTTTCCGAGACGAACGCAATGGCGTATCCCGTTTCCCTTGGTTCTTTGATTTCAGATTAATTATACTTTGATTTGTTAATTTCACAGTTATAGAATTTTCGGGGTGTTACATTCTCCCCCACTTAAAAGGATTTCGTCCCCGAAATCTTCAAGTTAGGAGGAATGTATATCCTAACATCCAATCATCCATCTACTCATCCATCAAACACGAGCATCCATTGTCCTTAAAAGATTTCTAATGCTTCATGATCATATGCGAAGTGTGTGTGTACATGAACTTATCTAATGCAAAATCAGGCGGTCTACTGATTCAGTTGACCTCCTTAATGCGAGTTATGTAAGTGCCATGAATCCATTATGTATGCAAATTTTCCTATTCTTGATTCTACATGAGTGCACAATCATTCAATACAAATGCAGCATCCACGTGACAACACATTAAAGTTCAACCATATACGAATGCAAACATATATGCATATGCAATATGCAGTGACTGAGCCGATCTAAAACCTAGATTGTGTGTGTATATGCAACCACGAGCAACCACTAGCAATCACTTGCAACCACTTGCAACCATCATCCATAACATGTTTCAATTACATGTTTCCATCCAAAGGGTTTCTACCTAAAAGATAAGGTCGAGGAAATATACCTAAAAAGACTGATAAAAGCGCAACTTAAGGAAAAAGAAAGATCAAGGATGTACTCTCGAACAGAAAAGGGTAGGCTGTACGGATTCTAGCTTCAGTTTCCCAAGTCGCGTCTCCCTCGGCGTCGCTCCACTGAACTTTGACGAGCTTGACTTCGCGGTTGCGTAGCTTCTTCACTTCCGTTCCTAATATGCGGGTTGGAACTCTCCTTATGGTTGCTTCGCGTTCCACTTCGGCCTCTTCGAGGATGTTTGGCTCTACCACTTCAGCTGACTCATGCAGACATTTTCGGAGATGTGAAACGTGAAAGACGTTGTGGACTCCAGCCAACTTCTCGGGTAGCTCTAATCTATAGGCCATTTTCCAAATTTTCTCAATGATAGGGAATGGTCCTACCTAAAGGTATAGTCGAATGATAGAAGCAAGTAAAAACTTTGTGCCCATTAGGCAATGTCGAAACTGGAAATCTATGCCACATATATATTGATTAGGAGAAGAACTCTCTAAGCATCAGCCCCGAAGACCGAAATCAACATCAGACTGACACCCAAAGAATTACTCAACCCAACCACCATATATGATTCTAGGAAACTAAGCATGATGGACTCCTTTTAGGTCACAAGGGAGTCCCTTCCTAAAACCAACCTGTATCCTATAAAGCCCAAAAACTTTAGTAAAATCAACGAACACCCTCGAGCCCCAACATGTGTTACTAACAGATGAGTCATACTCCCTATGGGGTTTGCAATAGAAATTGGATTAAGAATAGGACCGAGAGGATATACACAAAAGATAGCATGCAAGTGAGCTTTACAGGAAGAGAGGGATCAAGGATATACTCTTAAGAAGAGATATGATGCACGAATCTAGTCTTCAATCTTCTAAGCCGCATTTCTTGAGCTTAACTCCATTATGCTTTGTCCGTCTTTAACTTCACAATTTCGTAGCTTCTTAATTCTTGTTTCCAAAATATGAGTTGGAACCCTTGCCTCTCGTTCCTCTTTCACTTATTCTCCTTCTAGTATACTTGGCTCAAGCATAACTGCGTACTCATGGTCCCATGCAAACTCTCCAAAATTCACTAGTGAATCTTGGATCTTGTTAACTTACTAGAAGGTATTCCACAACCCATTCATAAGCGAAATGAACTTTCTGCCTTAGTGGCGAACACTACTGGAGCGCCCCATTCGGAAATGCTCCTCCTAATGAACCCCCTTCTAGAAGTTCTTTAATCTGTTTACTGAGCTCTTTTCTTTCTCGTGGAGCCATGTGTCTAACGGGCAACGCAACGGGCTTTGCATTATCTACAAGATATATGCGGAAGTCTATTTCCCGCTTCGGAGGCAAGCCCTTCACCTCTTCGAAGACATCCGGATATTCCCGGACCACTCTAACTGATTTCAAATTTTCAACAGAGGCATCTAGTGATTCAAGATAACTAAGCATAACCGCATACGAGGGATTACAAGAAATTTCCAAAGTATTACCGAGCTGGGTTAGGAGCCTAACAACCCTTTTCTCACAATCAAGGATGGCCCCATTACTGGATAGCCAATCCATACCCAAAATCAAACCATAACCCGAAAAGCCCAAAACAAAGGCACTACATTGAAATTCTACACTTAGAATAGAAATTTTTAATCCCAAACAGATCATAGACAAATGAGCTGGGGCCCCAATTGGGTTTGAAACAATTAAGGGGTCCTCTACCATACTAGTTTTTAGGTGCAGAGATTCTACTAATGCAGACGAGATAAAGGAGTGTGATGCGCCAGAATCAAATAAAGTGCGAACGGGGTGATCATAAAGATAAACTACACTTTCTACAGAAGTGTTTGTACCTCTCTGTTGTAAAGGTGGCGCTTCCAGCACATGGACCTGTGCCCCTGGGGTGGATCCAGTGCCCTGCCCCTGTCCTCGTTTCCTTGGGCAGTCCTTAGCCCTGTGGCCTGTCTGACCGCACGAAAAGCACCCACCATTCTCCTTGGCCTTCTTCTTCCGGCAGTCCTTTACTAAGTGCCCCACTTTGCCACAGAAATTACACTTCCTCTTCTCTTTGTTGCCTTTCCCGCCCTTCTTAAAGTCTGTCTTCTTAGGCTGCAAACCCTCTTTCTTCCCTTGAGAGCTTTCTGCCTTTGCCCCCTTCTTGCCCTTATCCTCTTCATTCAGCAATGCCATTTGCACCAATCTTTCATATGTGGCTCCCATGGGTATATGGGTCATGGCCAAACTGTGTAATGGCTCATTTAACCCTTTGACGAAACGGAGAGCCTTCTTGTGCGGGGTGTTGACTAGGTCAAGCCCAAACCTAGCCAGCTCATCAAACTGGTTCACATACTCTCTAACAGTCTTGTCTCCTTGCTTAAGAAATAAGAATTTTTCCAACTGCAAACTTCTTTCTGCATCTGAGAGAAATTTGGTCTCAAACCTTGCCCTAAAGTCCTCCCATGTCTCCACTGGTCTTTCAGCATTAGTGACTTCCCACCAGTAGGAAGCCTCACCCTTCAATAGCCACACTGCTAACTGTACTTTTTGTCTATCCTCTACCTCAAAGATGATGAATAGGTCTTCAGTTTCTTTCAGCCAATTTCTGGCTGCCACGAAGGACTCAGTTCCATGGAAATCCCTTCCTCCCATAGCTTTAAAATCTTTACATATCTTAGCAAAATTGTTTCCCCGAGGAGGAGGTGGAGGAAAAGGTGCTGCTGCACCTGGATGGTTTCCTTCCGCTGGGGGAGGAGGAATGGTAGGACCTGGCTGAGTGGCTCTTGCTTCTAAGAACCGTCTAAACCAACCAGGTATTGGCACCCCTTCCGGCAAGTTAAGTTCTTGGGACATGCTGAAACAAAAAGGATAGATTCAAAACGAAGGATAAGAGATAGTACCTATGGCTTTGGGGAGTGGACTTTGCCTTTTTTAAAATAAAATAATATTTTTCTTTTAAAAATGCTTCTTTAAATTTCCTTTTTGAAAATAATTTTTCAAAACTTTTTATCTTATCCGGTAAACCTGTGCTCTGATACCAAGTGAAACACCCCACCTCCGTTAGGGTCACTCTCAAAGGGAATGCCCTAATTTTGGTGGAGGTTTATAAGTACAAGTCACAGATATACAAGACAGATATAAGAACACATATTTGTAAACAGCGGAAGAACAACAAATTTTATTTCATCAAGTCAAATACGTGTTACAACAATATCCTTTCCAAAAAAACATAACATAACACTTTCATAATCTGTCTTGAGTACATTATTTTTAAAGAAGCATAAATAAAACGTAGATAAACTGCAAAAGCCCCTTTGTGGATTGTCCAAAGCCATAGTTCAAAACAGGAAAGTCCAAGCAATACATTTCTCTTCTTCAAGCTGGATGTTGAGGTTGGTCAAGCTGCTGTGTTCCCTCCCTGAGGACCTGTGGGGGGGGGGGGAAACGGAAGAAAGAAGACGAAAGAAAAGTAAAGTCAGACATAAAGCCTGAGTAAGTCTAGTACTATTTTGTCTATGAATAAAGAACTGAGTATGATAAGTATAAACAAGAAGTGGGCATGCACTATAAACTTGGTTAAGTTGTCTAGGGTCGAATATGCTATCGTACCCCATGTTAATCTCTGAACCCATATAAACTAGTTTCCAATTTGCACCCCATAATCAGGGTGATGAGATCCATTCAATGATGATCGGCTCCTACTCGCATAGTTACATGTGTCTTACGGCCCCCGATGTCTGTAGTTACCTATGCTGGTCCCACCATGGGGTGTATCAAGTCCCATAGTGGCAACCCGACACAACCTTAGAGTGCACAGGTATGCTACTGGTGCCCAGTGCCTTATTTTTCTGCGCCGGAGTGTGTGCACGCCCGCACTCCGTTAGAACCTACACTGCTACACCACCGCCGTCGCTTTGACCTCTTACAATCAGCCCAGTAATCGTGCCCCACCCTGCCTAGTTTCAGGGTATCCTGATACACCTTTTAGGGTTACTGCTGAAAAGGGTCCCCCGTTATTAGGTTTTCTATCTCTAGCCAACATGCTAAGTTGGTTAAGTGTTTCCTATCCTAACCCCACCAGTCCGTTTAGTTTAGCATGTTCCATTTTGATTAAGTCTTTAGTTCACTTAATCCTAACAATCCTGACTCAGCCTTAATTGTCTTATTAAGGCCCTGACCTCTCACATTAGACAGGTATTGTTGTGGCTGCCTGTTGCCAGTTGGTTTCGGGCAGTCTTACGCCACAACTCAGTCTAACCTCGGGTCCTTGCTGGGCTCCATGTTTAACCTCCCACATTTGATAGGTATTGTTGTGACTACTGGACAGCCGGGCGGTTCCGGGCAGGTTTACATCACAACTCAATCCAACCTCGGGTTAAACACATCGTATGTTCTACATTTACATATTTTGTCATTCTTCTTTATTTCTTATATGTAAATATTTGCGGCCCATTATTAAGTTAATGGTGTAAAGGTTACACCAATCACGGGCCCAACCCATACTTGAATTTGGGCCCTTCTATTTTATATTTTCATTCATTAATTAATTTTAACCCAACGTTATTTTCCCCCGTTTTACACGTCCATTTATATATATTGGGCTTAGCCTTTTAAAGCCCAATTTAGCCATGCGAAAAGGGGAGGCTTAAGGCGTGATTACATACACAAAGAGGGGAGGGTGAGCGCATGAACTTGCATATGACGTTGGAAATACATAATAGAAACTGGTGTACTTGCATAGTGGTAACATAGGTGACATGAATCAAAGCATGTGAACTTGCATAGGTTTAACTACAACATGAACCTATATTCTTATTTAGGCCTAATGTCAAACATAAGCATGGCATAAATACTGCTAGCATAAACATGGCATAATGTCAAACATAAGCATGACATAAATATTTCTAGCATAAACATAAACAAGTCATGTTCATAAGGTTTCTACATGTTTACAAAGGGATACTTTGTTACTAGCACAAAAGGCATAGTTCAACTTAATCATGATTTAAGTCTAATTACATAACAATGGTATAAACATCCTTATGCATAAATATTCCTAATCATGGTGTTTGCTTTAAACTTGCAAAAAGGGGATTTTTGAGTCCAACCTAGCCATGTTTCACATATGTCATTTAACAATATAGAACTAACATAGATTTCAATTATGCCAAATATCATTCATAGCCTAGCCATAAATTTGCAAAAGCATGACTTAATACATGGATTATGGTGTCAAAATTCCAACATAGTTTCATATGAACTATAACAACCAAACTTGTCTCAATTGCTTGCAAAACGATTTATGCACAAAGTATACATCATGACGACATAATAACAAAGCCCCAAACTTGCATAAATTTCACTCAACTACATACATGTAGCTTCAACATAGATTACATAATTTGCGCAATATTCCAAACGTATATTTGCATAGAACTACCGCATGTAGTTCTTTATAATGAATAACATAATTTTGCACAAACATGAATTACTTCCATTGCCACAATTCAAGCATACACATCAACACAGTTGTTTATTTATACCAAAGTAATACTCTACTTACAATGGTTGCGGCGAATTCTCTAATTAAGAGACACGATTCCTTTGTTGAATTGATTAGCTTTAGGTTGCTTTGAATTGCTTTAGGCTTTAGAACTTTCTTCCTAACTCTCTCTTTAGTCGGCGGCTACTCTTTGTCGTTCCTCAGCAACATGGCGGTTATAATCTTATTTTGAATGAATAGATTAGGGTTTAGTCTAGGGTTGTTTATATAGAGGTTAGGAATTGATTAGGACCCTTGATGTTGCTAGGTTAGATCATAGCCATTCATTAGGAAGAGAGACCAATAAAAACCCGCCACCTAGCCCTAATGACAAAGCAGACCACAGAAATTCGACCAAACACAGACCTGGCCAGCCAGGTTGACTGGGCTCGACCAGGTCGACACCCCTGTCGACAGGGCTGTCGACAGCCCTGTCGACATGGGTAGCCCAGGTCGACAGCCCAGTCGACCTGGGTGACCTAGGCAGGTGTTTATCCGCCCTGGCCCATTGGGCCCCATTTTTAATTATTTTATTCTGTTTTGAATTTTAAGTTTAATTCAAAACTTCCGAAGGCCATATCTTCTTCATACGGACTCCGTTTTTCAAAAACTCGGACTCTATTTCGCGTATTTTTCCGAGACGAACGCAATGGCGTATCCCGTTTCCCTTGATTCTTTGATTTCAGATTAATTATACTTTGATTTGTTAATTTCACAGTTATAGAATTTTCGGGGTGTTACAAGCACAGAAAATAAGTGAAGGATATTACAGTAAATTAGACCAATTTTTTATTACTGCATAGAGGAAATTTTTACTGCATTTAGCACCACCCTTTCTACTGTTGGATTTAGGAAACATTTGCAGCAAGAGTTTTTAGATCATAGTGTACTAACCATTTTGAAGAATTGGCCGGAACCCCTTCCTAATGGAAGCTTGCCTAATATGAATATTCGAAGTGCAATATTAAACCTACTAATTGATGTAAACTCAATTTCCTTTATGCTTGTTCTTGTTAAATAAATCATACACGTTGTAACATGTGAATTTCAATTGAAGTTAGTTCTTAGTTGGTTGCATATCAGAAAGTTTGTTGGATTATATTTAAGTTACATTTGTTTGTTAATGATAATTGTTTTTCTTCATAGTATCCAATAGATTTAGAGCACCCTGACAGAAGAGAGAAGTTAAAGAAAAGCGGTCTTGGAAACGTGTGATTTGACGTAATTCATTTTATACCATGTTATCATTATCACCACCATCATCATCGTCACCATCATCGATGTCAATATTGATATTAAATTTATAGGTCATTATGTTTTTGTCAAAAACTGATGAGGAAATCACATCCAACAGAAAGATAGCAAAAGAGTTGGTTGATAAATGGGTATTTATTTGATCTTTTTTGAAGGAAATCTTCCAATGTCATTCATTTTGTATTGGATTAACATCATTATTATGTATGGTACTTTCAGAGTCGTCCTATGTTCAACAAAAGTACTAGGTATGAGGATATGTGTAATGTTGATGAGGAAAGAGTTCCCTACAGAAGGACTCCTGCAAAAATGTATGATAACTTAGCCTTGCCTTCTATTTTGAAAATAATTCAACTATAATCCTTCATTTAATGTTATAAGCTGGTTTTCTTGTGATGCTATCTTGGAGGTCTGCTAGCGGTTCTAGGGGGATGGAAGCTAGAAATGATGATGTAGACGAGTTCTCAAAGTATGCTTTTTTTCGTTCTGTTTTGCGTGTTTAGATTTATAATGGTTGCACTCTTCTTCTTATGCTATAATTATGTGTAAATTGGGGTTTAATAATCAGGGGTCCAAAATCTGGATTGCCAGCTTCAAGGTTACATGCTTCTATGCCGGAAGCCACACGTCTAGATTTTGTTGTCCTCCTTAATCAAAAATTGATCCTGATGAAATCAGGGCACGAGCTAAACAACAAGTTCAAGATCAACGAAGGATGAAGGTTAGGCCATTTTTTGTTTATTCAGCCTATTATTTGCCTTGAGATAATTTATTTTCCTTTCAATCTGTAGAAATATAATGATTGTCTAAAACCGTTTGGATTCGTAGTACATGGTTAACCGCTTTGTGTAGAACATTAATGTTTATCGTCAACCAAGATTTCAGATCCTGGGTCCGTTTGGATTCATAGTACATGGTTAACCGCTTTGTGTAGAACGTTAACGTGTATCTTCAACCAAGGTTTCAAATCCTAGGTTTCAAACAAGATCTCAGGTTGACATCTTGGTTTATATGTTTGGTTGAGATTTTAATCTCTTGGATGATATGAGTGTCGAATAAGATGTAAAAATATGTTTGTAATTTTGTTTTATTGAAGTGTGAAAAGAAAATTTCAGGCGAGGTGGACATGTAAAACTCCGTCTTCAACCCTAAAAGCAAAATGTTCAATATTTTAAGTACCATAATGACTAATGACTGATGAAGTCAATTATGGACTTGCTTAAAATTTTAATTGAATGGTTGTGATACTTATGGGTTGTGCACATAACCTAGGGAATGATTCTCATTTTCCACTATTGAGGGAAAAAAGGGGGGACTTGATTTGCAAAGAAAAGTGGATATGCATGCATCTAGCATGTTTTACACTAACAGTTTAGCCTGTTGTTATAAACAGTAACTATTAGCATTTAGATTAGGAAAAACGTTTCCATATATAAATATCAACTGTATTTCAGCTTTTTATTACTGTATATATGTAATGGTTTGGATTGTCTGCTTTTTAAGGAATTGAATCATACATGGTGGAGTTTCTACTTTTCAGTTACTATGTGAACTTATAATAAAGTTATGGCAAGCCAAATGGCAGAGACTGCATGCAAAATGTCCATCATTTGATGATGTAGGTGTTTAATAAAGTTACCATGTTTAGCTTTGCATCAAATGGGCTTGTTTGTTTGATTTTGTGTAGATGAACAAAAGGTTGCAGCAGCTAAAGGCGCTAAAAAAGAAGTTGCTCCAAGCATCTAAAATAAGTGTGAAAGGGCGTGGCATGGTCAAGTACCTTTAATCCTTACTTTTAATTTGATATCGCCCATTTATCGGTGCGGGGCTGCAAATAATGAACACAATGAACCCTACAGCGTCAGTCGGTTACAGAACTCCAATATTAGACTGGCATAATATCCATATGTATTATTGTTCGAAGTGGTTGTGCATCATCAAATTGTGATCTGAGTAGACAGTTGGGTGGAAAAATGAAGACGAGGTTGATGGTTTTTTTTTTTTTTTCTTTATAGATTTGTTTTTTGGAGTCTTTAAGATGGTACTTTGCAAATATAAAGCTACTTGTAATATGTTGAATACTAGCTGGATTATATATGATGCTTGATATGTAGACCGCACTCTGTTACTTTTGAGCAACGCTATTGATCTTAATGTTGTAGAGGAATTTTACAGTAGTTCTTTGGAAATGTATTTTTACAGTAGTTGGATTATATATTGATCTTAATGCTATTGTTTTGCACAAATTAAATATGTTCTTGAGTTGTAATCTGTTCATATTGTGAATCTACTCTTCTTTCATATTTTACCAACTAATAAAGATTGCACTTGAATTATCCTAAATACTACGGTAATCAGAGTGATCAACGCATTAACATGAATAGAAGAAAAGAGGAGCTGAAATTGCTATTTGGGTTTACTGGTATGCAGCTTTTCAATTGATTTAGTGTTAGTTAATATCGTATATTGGCACTTGCAGCTCAATCATTTCTTTTATATTGTTTCTGTAGAACATAATTTAGGTTGTTAGATTGCTTTAGCGGAACCATTTTGGTTGTATTATCCTCAGTGCGTCATGACTCAGGTATATGGTTGTAATGGGTATTGATTAAATTATATTGAGCTTGACACAATGGCATTTACCATTATGTAGTATCATATTAAAGATTCATATGGTATGTAAAATGTAAAATATCTTAGATATCAAAAAAAAAAAAAAAAAAAAAAAAAAAAAAAAAAAAAAAAAAAAAAAGAAAGAAAGAAAACCCAACTTGACAGCACATTCGAAATTTACGTGCTAATGGTAGGAACATTCAAAATTTATGTCTCTTCGCTCAGATTTTGGCAAAATCGGATTCGGGTCTTAAAGGCATTTTCGATTTTAGTATGAGGTTTCATAAGAGGTGCGAAGTGTGATACACAAGGGGAAAGACTGAAGACAAAAATACGTTGTGTACACGTATAACACCTTAGTTACTTCGCCATATCATAGATGTTGTTAACAGCCTTAAGCAGATAATTTTCTATACATGAAAATTTTACAAATAAGTAACCAAAAAAACAAATGAAAGGAAAACTCTCCCTTAAAGCAACATGTTCATATATATTTAACTGATTAATCAAACAAAAGTTCATCCTTAACCAAACCACAAGACTCTGATGATCTCTTCATCCTCTTAGATTGTGGGGCACGTGGCCCATAACTCGACCTCTTCGACTCCACCTCGCCATGCTCGCAAACTCTCAAGAAAGTTCAAAATTGCCTTTGACCCACGCATCTGCCAACATTTTCATATTTCCAGAAGCACCACTTCACATACAATCAAACAATTGCTCTATTACAGAGTAAAAACCAACTGGTTTACTCCACTTCAAAGAATATGCTAACATTGAAAACCACTTCAAAGTAAAATCTACGGCACACTTCACCAATAGCAACCAGTAGAGTGAAAAGTACAGCACACGTTGAAACCAAAATCTCACTGTACCAAAATACTATGAATCACATTTTTTCCAAACATTAAAATCTGCAATTTTCGTTACTCATATCTCAAAAAAATTATTACTCAAAATTTTTATTACCAACTCTAGAACCCCTTACTAATATCATAAAGTACAGCAAGAGCTTCCACGTTGTAAGTGGTTAGCATTACATGAATGTCGTTTGCGATGATGCTGTTTGCGTTTAGAATTTTTTCGTTTGATATTAGACAACTTAACAGTCCGTTTTTCCCACCGTTGTGCGGTTATACTAGTAAATATACTGATGGAGAAAGTCTCTAAAAGGCGACTACTTTTTTTTCAATTCCAGGCTACATTAGATAGCAAGGTATTCTTGGCATCTTACTTGCCAAATAGGGAATGTTAAAGACATGCATGTTGAGATTTGTGATACGCAAATCACAAAATTGTAGGCAACAAATTTTCTATGTGGATCCATTTTTGGTGGAGATATTTGTTGCTACTTTTGTGGGATATTTGAAAATGAAGGCAAGGATTATTTGGTGCTTATCCAAATAGATATATTTGAGATATATGAGGATATATTTGAGATATATGAGGATAATTTGGGTAACAAGTTACTCTATAAAAGACCTACATGATATCTTTATTATGTGGTGGAAAAATTTGTCATTGTTCTTCATTATCTTTCTCCTCAAATTGTTTAGCCATTAGATATTCTCTACCTATTTCTCAATAAGGTTATTGATTCAAGTTGTGTTTGTTTAATGATAGTTGAGATCGGTTGTAAACAATATTTTGGTGAATCAATAAAGAGGGTGGTTGGGTGGAATATCGTGTGTTCATATTTCCGACATTTTTTTGTGTTGTTGTCTGTTATTCAATCACATTCATCTTCAAGTGATTGGGTGAAAAAGATTCATTTTGTTTTTGGGTGTTTTGTCAAAACTTCCACTGCGCACAAAACCCCAACAGTTGGTATCAGAGCCAGGTTACCGCATAGCTTGGAGTGTTTGTTGGATTGAAAAAAAAAATTTTGATTTTTTGTTTGAAAAAAAAAATTGATTTTTTTGATGTCGGAGATGATGACGTTGTCGAAGATGGCTATTTTGAATGGGAGGAATTGGGGTATATGGAAGCCGAAGATGGAGGACTTTCTATATCTCAATGATTTGCATGATCCCATTGATGGAAATGGGAAGAAGCCATCGAATATGGATGAGGGAAAGTGGAAGAAAATGGACAAAAAGGCGATTGCGTTGATTCGCCAATATTTGGATGATTCTGTGTTCCACCATGTGGCTAGTTGTGAATCCGCAAAGGCGTTGTGGGACAAATTAGTATCGCTGTATGAGTCAAAGAGTGCTACAAGCAAGGCTTTTCTGGTTCGAAAGTTGGTGCAACTTCGATTGGATGAGGAGAAGTCTGTTGCAGAGCATTTGAACGAGTTTCAAGATGTCATCAATCAATTGGCAAACATGAAGGTCAATTTTGATGATGAGTTGCAGGCCCTTTTGTTGATGAGTTCTCTTTCGGAAAGCTGGGAGACTTTGGTTGTTTCATTGAGTAATTCCAATGCTAATGGAACTATCTCTTTGGAAACAGTTCGAAGCAGTCTTTTGAATGAGGAGCTAAGGAGAAAAGGGTCGGAGTTGAAATCGGTTCAAACTGAGGCGATGGTAGCAAGGGACTCAGGTAAAGATACAAGGAAGAAGAAAGGTGCTATCTTTTGTCATTATTGTGGTAAGAAAGGCCACAAGCGCAATGATTG
Source organism: Allium sativum (assembly GCA_030737875.1). Lineage (NCBI taxonomy): Eukaryota > Viridiplantae > Streptophyta > Magnoliopsida > Asparagales > Amaryllidaceae > Allium > Allium sativum. Next base: position 783,613,445 of record CM060916.1, on the reverse strand, counting down.
CTATTCATATATACGAGATATGAAGAAGAAGAAAGCGCAAGGTGATAATAATAGTGATGAGGCACAGGCAGGCTTTGATGAAGGTACCGAAGGCAATTCTTCATGTGATGTCCTATTTAGTGTTGTGGAGCCTTGGAAGATGGATTCAGGAGTCAGTTTTCACATATGTCGAGATGTGAAAAGTTTTTCTTCGTATGAGAAGAGTGTTGGCATGATAAAGACGGCCAATGGAGTAGAGCTACCAATTTGTGGAGTTGGAGCTGTTAGGTTTCGGATGCATGATGGAGTGGAGAGAGAAGTTGCCGGTGTGAGGCACATACCCACTTATTCGCATAACCTCATATCTCTCGGTCAGTTAGATCGCCGCGGTTGCACTTATGAGACTCGAGGTGGAGTTTTGAGAGTGAAGAAGGGTGGTCGTGTGATGATGCGAGGAGTTTTGGAGGAGGGGAACCTGTATAGTTTGGTCGGTTCAGTGGTCAACAGTGGAAGGCAGGTGACGGTTGAAGAACCTAGTCCAAAGCAAGGTGGAGAGGTTAATATGGTCACTGCTGATGGTCCTAAGGTGGAGGATCATGGTATCGACAAGGGTCTAGATGTTGATGATGCTCGAGGGATCCCGGAGATGAAGAGATCATGTTAAGCGGAAGACGGATGTCGAGTTGTGAAATCCCCAAAGACAAGATGGAGGTCTTTGTGGTATTACAAACGCTTTTGAAGATCGCTATTGGCGTGGTGCACGATGAGGGAGGTGCACCATTAGTGGGCGATGGTGGAGGTTTGTAATGATGTTAATTGAGAAAAGAAAGTTGAAAGTGAGAGCTAAGTTGACTACTGTTGAGTGGAGGAGATGTTGTGATTTGGTATCAAGGTGGAGTGTTGAGATTTGTGATACGCAAATCACAAAATTGTAGGCAACAAATTTTCTATGTGGATCCATTTTTGGTGGAGATATTTGTTGCTACTTTTGTGGGATATTTGAAAATGAAGGCAAGGATTATTTGGTGCTTATCCAAATAGATATATTTGAGATATATGAGGATATATTTGAGATATATGAGGATAATTTGGGTGACAAGTTACTCTATAAAAGACCTACATGATATCTTCATTATGTGGTGGAAAAATTTGCCATTGTTCTTCATTATCTTTCTCCTCAAATTGTTTAGCCATTAGATATTCTCTACCTATTTCTCAATAAGGTTATTGATTCAAGTTGTGTTTGTTTAACGATAGTTGAGATCGGTTGTAAACAATATTTTGGTGAATCAATAAAGAGGGTGTTTGGGTGGAATATCGTGTGTTCATATTTCCGATATTTTTTTGTGTTGTTGTTTGTTATTCAATCACATTCATCTTCAAGTGATTGGGTGAAAAAGATTCATTTTGTTTTTGGGTGTTTTGTCAAAACTTCCGCTGCGCACAAAACCCCAACAATGCAGGCATTTTCAGTAAAAAGGCGCAGCTAGTTGATATATAGATCGTAGCAATTAAAAAAGATAGGCCACATTTGATAGTGTGAATTTTCATTTCTTTGGTAAATTCATGTTCCCTATTTTTATTTTTTATTCCAAAAATGAGACAAATTGGCACTATTTTACTATGAAATTTTGGACCATCTAATTGTCGATTTTTTTCCTTCTGTTTTCATTATTAACCATTAAATATTGAATTTTTCAAATGTTGTTTTCCCATAATTAAGTTTGAATGAATATTCATTTTCATTACTAAAGAGTGCATCACAGCTTTACCCCTCCCTTTAAAAAAATCCATCTTTACTACCTAATTAGCAAAAAAGTAGAAGTCAGCCTTATATGAAACCTGTGTTTTTTTACTCACTAAGTCATAAAAATATAACTATACTTTAAATAATACAAATTATATCAGTTGAAATTGAAAAAAAATGCACTGATAAGAATAAATAAATTGTTAAAACATCTTGAGATATACAACATGCTAAAAAAATTTATTTTTTAATATCAAGTATCTAAGAACTAAATCATGGAGAAAGTGTCTAGCATATTAGAGGATTGACCAATATTTCATCTTAATATACAAAGATATCGGTATGACATTATGGCTAATGGGAGTTTGCACACTTCACTATAAAATACAGTGTGATAAAATAATGAAAGGATGAAACCATGCTTTATATTTAGTTCTACAACTTTATCGTTTAATATAGCAACATAACCAACTAATTTATATATGGAGAAATCATACCATTAAGTACCAAACAGTATAGAGCAAAAAAAATACTGTCATTCAGAGGGAAGATGTGATTGTGGGCGCATATTGGGTAATGGGGGAAAATAAATTGTAGAAAATTACATATCCAGGAAAAAAATAAGCCAGAAATATTTACAACATAAAAGACAGCAATTCAAAAGTTGTATACTTGATAATTGTTTACTTATATTTATACTTGTATCGTTATCTTTTTCATACCAAATCAAGTAAATCGAGAAAATCACATCTATATAAGAATTCTACATAAAGTCTGTAACACATACCGTCTTGTTTATGGTCAGTTAAATCTCAGTGAAGCAAATGACATTACTTATATACTACAACCACATACCTTATTATACGTTTGTCATTGAATGGACAAATGATTGCAGCACTTGTTTCCTGTTGGGCTTTACTTGTGGTTTTCTCTCTGGATTCAAGGGTTGGTTCAGACCAAATAACTTGGCCACCATATCACTTCACGTTCTCAACTTTTCTCTCTAGATTCGAGGGTTGGTTCAAACCAAATAACTTGCCCACCATATCGCTTCACGTTCTTGACTTTACATTTTGGTGTGTTACTTGGTATAAATATATAAGCAAGAACTCCATGTAGTATTGCTGCTAAAGAAACAGTTGGAGCATGGTTTGCACTGAATTGAACAAATACATCATCCACCATTTATTTTTGCTTTACTTTATTTATTAATTTGATAAGAAAAAAAAGAAATAGTACCACCTGCTATGAGTTACAACTCCTTTACTGCATTCACTGTCATCTAATATAAACATAAATAAATGAAAGCGATGATATAAGGAAGATTAAATATTATAACACTGATAGTAAATGAATTTCTTTCTAATATAACATATGTCCAACCAAGTTATCATTGCTAATTCAAGACAATTAACAAAGACGATTATTCTGTTACATTTTCCATACAACAAATTGGCTATACAATTGTAGACATCGTAGGATAAAACTTCAAAGCATAATGACGTTAAAAGTAGTACTTTTTTAACCAAATTTAATTATTTCATATGCAACCAACTCACATCTTCTACTTTCTTTTCCCAACTCTTATACTGCAAACGTCATCTGAGAGTGTCAAGTGTCCTTGGAGAATAAAGATAAGTGAGAATGACATTTTGGACTGCTAATTTGATACATAATTTGATTTTTCATAGTTTTTGTTTATCTAGGTTAGGGTAGCGATAGGAGACAAAGAGAAGGCGCTGACAACTAACATGGTAAAGAAATTGGGCAAAGATAATGAAACAAATTAGATCATGAAGAGATGAATAAATACATAGTCAGTGTGAAGAAGAAACTTTTATAGAGGATACGATGCACATTTTTGGACATTTAGAAAAGGAATTTAATTAAATTACTTTTTTCCCAGCAATGTATACACATACCTTTCTCATCAGGCATTTATAGGCGATATTGAAATATCTATGGAATGAAATGTGCTTACATGAATTCAATCAAATGCGAACATTCAAGGCTATAAATAAAAAAAAAATACTGCCATCATGAAAAGGTTGTTTCATTTCATAATGTGTTTTGATCGATGTAAGAAATATCTTATATAGTTTATTACTCAAGAATAACAGTGTAACAAATAAAATACGATTAGATTACCATATAAGAAAACATGCCTGAATTTATGTGCAAAATTTTTTAACAGTATAATGCTAATTGAAACATGGAAATTGGATTTAAGATTGTTTATATTAATAAGTCATAATCTGACTTGTAGGAAAATTACTGCATTTGAGAAGGATTTCCTCCCACTATCATAAAATCTACGTAATAAGAATGTTATGCTAAATATCAAGCATAGAATTTGAAATAGGAAGGTATATATTTTGTTTTTAAAAAGGCAACACAAAGGCAAAAAATATAGAACACACCTCATGAAATTAATATTGTGTGTTTTGACATCTGGATTTGATGATCATAGTAAATCTAATAGAATATTTATAGTACTAACAGAACAAATTAAACTTAGCATATACACATCTCTATACGTTTGTCATATGTTGTATGAAGAGATCACCTGCATGAGTAAGTACCATGAATCATTTTCAAGCTTCGTAATGAAGGTTAGGCTATACATCTCCTATCATATTGATTCCCTAAAATTACAAACCCTTTTTTAATACAGAGAATGGATATCTTTTTTAATAATCCTTTTTAAACTTCAGAACAATGGTTAGGGTAAACATTTCCTATCATACTTATTTCCCAAATATGCACTAACCTTCTTTGAATATTTAAAGTAGAAATAAGTATTTTATAATGTAAAAGTAAAATTAATGAAAAATTAAATGTAGAAAATGGAAATAGTCTTTCTGTAACATACATGTGAAATTGCCAACATAGTAAATATGTGAAAGAATAACCCAAAATAAAAAATAAAAAAAAAACTGGGAAACTTTTTAATCTTGGTGTGGTGATATATCATCTTTATAAAAAGCAAAGCATGACCACGAAATTTGGGATTTGAAAGTAATTTAGATACATTAATTCTTTAGAAGTGTCAACTGCATTTAAAAATATAAATCACAGTGTAATAGCAAAGTAACTGAAAAAATAGAAATATAAAAATGAATACAATTGTTTTACATAAAAATATGATTAGTTAGGGAAAACTTTTGGGACAACCAGCAGAAGTATATATGTCAAGTTGCCAATCATTTTATCTTTATTTTAGTATAATAATAGATGGCTTTATGCAAATTTGAAATTTCACTACCGCTTTTGAGATGTGATTTATGGGTAATTGTCACACCGTAAATAGCAGTAGGATGAAATACCATGAACCATGTTCGTGATTCATAATTCTTGTGTGCAATAAGCACATAAGAAGTAACAAATTTAATAGTTCAATTTTAACAACAACAAATAGTTATAGCGGGAGGGTGCAGGCCCCCAGTCTAATTCTTGCATAGATCTAAAAATGAAATACGCACAATATTTACTATTTGTTGTGATACACTAAAGTGATAAGGAGCCAGGTTTCTTACTTTGTTAAGCAGAAGCAATTTATGGTAGTTGTTAATCTAGTGAACATCTAAAATATTAATTTAGAAGGAAATTTGGAGATAATTTAAGCAAATTGAATAGTAGAATAACTATGTTCCTAGTTTTTAGTTGAAGGTGAAAAAATGGTAAATGGATATTACCAAAAGAAAGAAAGCTAAAGCGGTGATATAAGGAAAATTGAGAAGTTGTTCAAGTAGAGATTATCATTTGGTGAATATTCCATGAAATGTGAAATAACACATAGGTGATATTAGGTGATATTTAAAAAGTGAGGGGCAATTTCGGTATTTTAAGGTCGGACCAAAGGCAAGATTAGTGGGAATTATTATATAGATAGATGTCCTTGAATTTCATTTGTAATGATAGTTGCTAAAGTTACCATGGAAACACAAGAAGAGTTCCTACAACAGCTACTTATTGTAATTTATTTACCTCATGACGCTTCTTGCTCCACGAATGGATGATACCGATAGTACATAGCTCTATGTTTCAATTCTATTGTATACTATTTGTTGCCCATTCTTATCTTCCGTAAAGCAGCCGTTGCACTTCAATATTTATTATTTAGTTCTTTCCAAACCATGACTTCACTAAAATGAGTGACATTTACGTATAGATGTATAGATATTTGGACCTAATCTTTTGACATTTTCTGATTTTACGATTGTATAGAATAATTAATGATGCATAAATTGCATTATATGGGTAGCATTACATACTTTGTTAAGATATGACAACGGCTGTCAATTTTCTGCACGACCCGTGACCCGACCCGAAACCTGCACGGAAATTAGCATGTTAACCCGACCGATTTAGTTAGCGGGTCATTTTCGAGGCAACCCGAATTTGATCCGTTTATAAGCGAGTGGGTTTTGGGTTGACCCCCCAACTCGATTTTGACCCGCCAAACTCGATTATATGTTGTGTCTCTTCCATAGTATTAGTCTTTTAGGTATGCTCTTAGTGTTAGTCTTTTATGTATGCAGTAATCAGTATGCTCATATATGCAAGCTATTATGTTTCACTAATTTGTTCTTGTATATTATTAGTTATATTTTACTTACAACAATTGTATCTCTTCCATGTTGTTAGTCTTTAATTTATTCAGTATGGTCATATATAATTATGTGGATATGGTGATTTCATGCTTTATATATGTGATGTCGATTGGTGACTTTACAACTTGTTGCATGTTGGTAATTATATAATAGTGTGTTTGTTGGTGATTTGGTTATTTTGTTGTTTATATTAGTGGGAAATATTTACCAATAGGTCAAACGGGTAAACCCAACACGACCCGACATGACCCATTTAGTTAAACGGTTACGCGGGTCGGGTCGAGTCAACCCATTTATAAACGGGCCAGGTTATTGTTGTGAAAAAATGACCCGTTTAACAAACGGGTTGGCCTGACTTATTTAAAATCAACCCAAACCCGACTAGACCCGACCCGACACGACCCATTGATAGCTTAGATATGACTGGGAATGCAGGATTAGTGGTTACCCAGGTATATTTATTCATGGAAATAAATGTTCACTTCTCATTTATAGTTGTTTCTTTTCTTGGGGATTATACTACATTAAGTTAGAAATATTTGGAACATAAACATTTTTTATTCCTCTATTTCATTTCCAGTAGTTTTTTTTTTACCTTCACCCATCAGTAGATTTTCTCTATAATTAATGCTACTGCTAAATTACTGCATATTATTTAATGTCCATGTTATAATTTCTTTTTTCGTTACTAGATATTTGAAGTATATAATTAGTGATAATATCTTTCAATTTCAATTATATGTACACGACAGGGTTATATAATCCAGAATTTTCTCCTATTGGTTTCTTAATTGGTGAACATGTTTCTTCCAAACCATTATATGTAACAACCCTTCCATACGTTGATATTTACTATTTGCATATTTAAGGCTGCAATTGTTCAACCTTCTTTCAGATCTTCCTTATATTTGTTTCTGTTTGGCTGTGTTGATGTTATATGCATATTTAGATCATTATGATTTTTTTTTTGAAATTCCTTTGTTAACTGTGTAATACTTGCATGCCTTCCCACTCATAATTTAACAAGAATACTAATGGCTATAAGCTCTATCCCTACACGTGATATCCTATTTCCGATTTTGATGATAATTTTGCCTCTTTGATTAGTGATACATGTTATCATTTAAATACAAATATATTTGCAACATTCATCTTATATGGTAGCTATTATTAATATCATGCATCGTTTCAATTGTAAATATGATCGTAAATGTTGAAACATGACTATAAATGTAACTATATTTTTTTGTGTACCCGTCTGTAAAGCACGGGTGCACATTGATTGTGTCTATTTGAGTTTTTATTTAGATACCATTGGCTCTTATGCATATAAGAGTGTCTATTCTGTAATATGAAAACATATTTTCATTATTTTTCTACAATGATTGTGTCCCATTACACTATTTAATCTAAATTTCAACTATTGTCTAATGACATGTAAAGTATTTTATCAACTACAGTTATTGTTTAAGAATAAAACTAATTTACATTTCATTAGGCTTATTATCATATTATTTCAACTGCCATGTTTTCATGAATATTTAAAGTAAAAAAGAATTAATTTTTATTTTACGAAACTCTATCTAAAAAAATTGAACTCATAATGAAGTGCTCATGATTCAAATATGACTCGAACATGCTTGAATAATTTTTTTGCTATTAATTTAAATCATTATTAAAAATAATTATTTTAAAAAATAATATATTATGACATCACAATAGTAATTTTTAGTATTAATATATTAACATGTAATCACGCATCTATAGAAGACTAACTGTATTACCATGCATCGTAGTAATAAAATGTGCCAATCATTCACTTATAATTTTTTACTTCTCCTATAATTAAATTAAATTAGAATTTGTATATGTAGCACGTAACCTTTTTTTGTGAGCATCTCTTCACGTTAGCAGTAGCCCATGAATTTACTTATAGGAATTATGTCATCTTATTGTTTATTAGGTTAAAAAGGAATGTTCAATGTGCCAGTTATTTGGTACAGTACTGCATGAATGTTCGATTGAAGGCAGTTGTGCATCTGCACGAGGCTAACCCAGTACTAATAATTCAACGAGTCAAAATTCAGCTAATAAAGCATTTCAACAATCCAACACTTCAGCATTCATACAGACACCAAATAAGAACAATTCAAGTTAAAAAAAACTTGTATTTTTTTCCGGTAACACACCATCATATAGAGAACAACTCTAACGACGAATATTTTTTATCTCTCTAGGAGTTGCTTTGCAAGGAGCTTTCTTGGGAGGCCTTGGAGATGGATCTTCCAGTTCTTATGATTCGTGTGGCTGGAAAGGACCACGTTTGTACTTCGTTTGCGATAGTTGAGAATATGATGCTTCACCCTTTCCCTTGCCCTTGCAGCTAGTTTTACTAGCACACCAAACTTTTAAAAGACTAGCAGGTAGAGGTTGAGATGGTGGCGGCAAAAGTCTAGCAAGCTTGTTCTTCCCCAATTCTGAATGGATTATGCGTTTTATACTTAGCTTTTGAAGTCTCCGGCACCTTCTCGTCTAGCTCACCAACCAAATCAATCACATGATAAATTATGTCGGCCTGTCAAAGAAATTCATGATCAAGAAAAATGTATGTTAAATACGGTTTGTTCAAAGAAAAATGTATGTTAAATACAGTTTGTTCAAAGAAAATTTTACATACCATATCCCTCCCAAACGATGCTCTTAGGATGTACTGTTTTATACCTTAAGGAACATCTAAAGGAGGGTCAATGACAATGAATATAGCGGCGGGTGATGTTCTAGTACCATATGTAGTACTCCAAATCTGATGCAGTTACATCTCTTTGTTATTCAATAGTCATTACCACTCGTTCCATGTCTCAATAACCAATTGATAGACATTTTTGTCTATGGGCTCGATCTTGCAGTGAGGAGCTTGGTCTGGAATATGCTGCAACAAGCCAAACTGTCTTATAACTCTATTCGAAGATGAAACGCTACATCTCCAAAATAAATTAAAGGAAAACGTGTTATCCATATCTGGATAGATGCAATACATAAGTAAGATAGAAGTTGAAATGCTTCAGTGTAGGGGGTCCGTGAGACAACTTTTTAATTGAGTATATCAAACTCGTTATGGTAGAACACAACATTGCATTTAGACGTACTCTTCGTGCTTTTCGGTCTAACTAACCTATTACGAATATTTAATATTAGTTACTGCATATTCAAAACAAATATTTGCATCTAAATATTTTTGTACAAATACCTGCCACCATAAGGCAAAGATATATCAACATCCGATCTCTTCGTAGATATTCTCCCGAGTGGAAGATATGTCCAAGATCATAGCTACATACAAGTATGCAAATATTAAAGCAATAAGTTAAAAGTTAAATAATATACATGAAAATAAATAACTTGTAGTTGTAATACCTGCACTAAAGTCAGACATCCTCTAATGGACACAATCTACTATAAAGACATTCTTGTCAGCTCTGTATTTTAGCATCACACTATCCCATGAGTACTGACGGCATACCGCAAAGTTCTCTAAATAATGTAGTCACCTAAGCCATACACGTGACTTCAAATGGTCGCATACCAAGCGAGACGTGATAATGTGCAATATAATAGCTCAAGCATGTTGCTCAATCTGAACTTACGAGGCATCTAAAGGAATGTCCCCAGCTAGCTGCGCCATGTACTACTTGATGTTTATAATCTCCTCCCCCCACCACTGATAACCGGGAGGATGTAAGCCTAATATTCTTTCACACATTTCCACGTATGTAACACCCCATAATTTTAAAGAATACTACAATGATAAACTAAGGAATACTTAATCAAATATTGAGAATTAAGTAAAACGGACTGCACCATTGCGTTCGTCTTGGAATTCTGCTTATGATACACCCAAAGTTTGCATAAAACAGGTATTGTATGAAGACGATATTAACGTTTGAAGTTTATATACATATAAGCCATTTATATATAAATAATTAATATCCAGAATTCAAAAATCAAACGACGCGGAGAAGGGGGGAAATCGGCCCGTTAGGGGTCGACCCCATTCCCAAATGGTGTCTACCTATGGGTCAACCCCATATTGGGGGTGTCGACCCATATGATGACCTTGGGGTCGACCCTACCGAGAATGCGTAGATTCCTGCCCTGCACCTGGACACAGTTCTGAGCGAGATTTATTGACCTTAGGCTATAAATAGGACTTCATTCTCATTGTTTTTATTCACCAAAAACATTGGAGACAACAAGGTACTTCCCCAACTCAGTTTGAACTAGACTATTCTTCTTCAACAACAAGTTATATGTATTCAAGGATCTATGCTACATCATCTACAATTAATCCTCTGTTATTTAGATCCAATCACGGTGAATTTATGCTGCTTTTAGATATAAACATCTAAAATGTTATCCTGACATGTTTATAAGTTTGGATCTAAGCCTATGCCTGTTATTAATCTGAATCACAATAGATCCGACATTACTAGTATACCTAATTTACTGCTTAGATCTCATATGACTATTCAATATATCCCTATTCTGTTAGTTTGCCTAATCATGTCACTATATGCCTATTCTGTTAGTATGGCCAGTTCTATAATCGTATGTCAGTTTTATTTACTATGCCTATTCTTATTCTCTTCTCTCCCTCTTTCCCTTTTTGTTTTTATACCCAGGCTACCTTCGAGCCCAGGCCTATCACTGAAATATGCGAGCACACGAAATTGGGAACGATTGGGAATAATAATTTGGGCATAATTCATATTGTAAAACATGACTGGGAATTTTGGGCATATTTGTACCTTGGGCCAAAACTTAGGATTTGGGAGCATAATCTATATCTTAATCTAAACGTTAATCTGGGGCATAACTTGTATCGTAGATCAAATGGAGATTTAGGTTATAATAAACATGAGAATTTGGTTAATAATGAACATGCCTAGATTTGCAGTTACTAGAAATTGTAACCGCGCTTAGACACAAGGTTAGATTAGACTTGTGGTAGAAGCCTGCCCGGAACCGCCCGGCATATCCAGTGTCCACAAGTGGTGAATCTTATGTGAGGGGTCTAAGTGCATAAACGTGTGCTAGGACACGAGGTTAAGTCCGACTTGAGTAGAAGTCTGCCCAGAACCACCCGGCATATCCAGCATCCACAAGTGGTAGACTTAATGTGGGAGGTCTAGCGCATTAATAACCATAAATGAATAAATTGTTAAAAAAAAGTTGTAATACTTAACCTGTTTGAATCTATGAGGGTTACATGAACCTGACAACTTAAGTAGGGGTTAAGTAAACTTGCTTGAATCAGTGGGAGGGCTAAGTTGATCTTGTTAAACGTGTGGGGACGGGTTATAAATATAAATCTGACAAACTTAACCAGTTAGGGTTATCCAATCTTGATTTAACTAGTAGGCATAACCTGTTGAAATTCTAGTAGTGAGGATGCAAGCATAGGGGGAAGCTTGTATCATCCAGTGTGTGGGACCCGTATCAGTCAGTAACCAATATTGGTATCAAACGGAGTACCCCGAACTAGGCCGGGGTCAGGCTACACTTACTGAGTTGGTTATAAGAGGTCCATCTAAGGGACGGTGTGGGCGGTGCATTTCGATGGGGTCATATGCGTGCATGGGTCCGGTCCAGGGAGGTTAAGACGTTGTGACACCGGTAGATATATTTTGTGCACATCTTGTAAATAGTGGGTTGGCACTTTAGGAAGTGATACATCCTACTATGGGGCAGCACAATGTATTTATGAGTTAGGGAGCTGATTGGTTGAGGGTAGTAATTAGGTACATATAGTCTTGCTTGTTTAGGAGCCCGTTATTATCGTTGGACTAACACCTATCAGTTCTGTTGGGCTACCTGTTATTGTATGGGGTAAAACCTCTCACTAGAAGTACACCTAAGTCTACCATCTTGTACATGTTGGGATCATCTTGTTCTTGTGATACTAGTAATGGTGCAGAGAAAAGTATTAGAGAAGCGCAACATATTCTATTCTGTTTATCCTGTTTACCTTGTTACACCTGCCTTATGACACTGTTATCTCACTCTCCAGTTTATAAGCCTATCATGATGCCTTTACTTATTCATATGCTAAAATTAACTTGACTCGCCATACTTTATGTCTGACCCATTTTATTTTCTTTTCTCTCTCTTTCGTTCCCCTCCCCTAGGTTCTTAGGGTGGGAACACTCAAGCTTGATTAGGGTTCTTCTTTCATTCTGCTTGGAGTTGCTTTAATGTACCGCTTTGATTTCTTGTCTTCTCGGATATGGCTATATTTTTGGGACTATGCTTTCTTTTATTTATTATTGTACTCTGATGATTTTAGTACAAGACAGAATATTTAAATTGACGTATTGGATTTTCTATATTTCAGACTTATGATGTAATTGGGTATTGGACCACGATGATTTATGTTTGATAAAGTTTTAAATTCCGCTATTATTTTATATTTGTCTTGTAATGTTTTTGTTTTTGTTTACCTATAACACTTCACGAACTTAATGCATTTGGATAAAGAGTGACATTAACGGGTGTAGGGTGTCACATCTGGTAACAGAGCTGAAGATTACCAGATCAGATAAAAGATTTTGAAAATTGTTTTCAAAAAGGTTTTAAAAGAAAGCAATTTAAAAAGAAAACTCTGTTTTGAAAAATATATTCCCTAAGGCCGTGTAAATTTTATCTCAGTTCTCTGTTTGAATCCTTCTTCCTTTTCGTTTCAGCATTTATGGGGAACCAAATATACCCAAGGGCGTTCAAGTGCCGAATTGGTACCGTAGGTATCTTAAAGCTACGGCACCTCCTGGGAGCCAATGAGACGACCCTCTTCCAGCTGCAGCCGTTGTTCCTCCACCATCGCGAATAGATAATTTTTCTAAGAAGAAATGTCATAGTCGTAGACGTAGGGGTCGTTTGATCAAAGATTGCAGAAGAAGAAAGAACGACAAAGCCCGATAAAAGAGGGAATGTCATAGTTGTCGGCGCGTGGGTCATTTGAGAAAAGACTGCAAAAGAAGGAAGAATGCTTGTTTTCATTGTGGAGAGGCTGGACACCTTATTAGGGAGTGCCCGAAGAAGCAAGGACAAGGCCAAGGGGAAGGATCTTCTGGATGGCAAGTGCATGCTCTCGTGGTCGGGTTACCAAGTAGAGGTAGGAAAGTTTCCATCTAAGGTTTTATTTCTCTTTCCAATCATCCTGTTATAACTCTTTTGATTCTAGTGCTTCGCATTCTTTTATATCTGATTCTGTGGTTGAGCCTCTGCACCTTAGTACCAGTATGGTTTTGGATCCCATTGTTGTCTCGGACCTCATTAGTGGTACGACTCATTTATCTTTGATTTGTCGGGGTTTGAGAATATCTATGTTAGGCATTGAGTTTGAGTGCCATGCATACATGCTTGGTTTCATAGGCTATGGTTTGATTCTATGGATGGATTGGCTAGCCACGTTTGGTTCCATTCTAGATTGTGAGAGGAGGGTTGTTAGACTTTTGACTTGCCATGGGAAGACCCTTGAGATTTCTGGTGACCCTAAGGGGTCTGTCATGCTTAGTTTCCTAGAGTCGCTTGATGCATCTATCGATGATTTACGATCTGTACCAGTAGTCTGTGAGTGTACTAATTTTTTCGAGGAGGTTCGGGGCTTACGTCTGAGGCACGAGATTGATTTCCGTATAAAATTTGTGGACAATGCAAAGCCAGATGCATTGCCTCTGTGCCATATGGCTCCAAGAGAAAGGTGGGAGCTCAGCAAGCAAGTAGGGGAGCTACATGAGAAAGGGTTTATTAGGCGAAGCATATCTGAATAGGGTGCTCCGGTAGTATTCTCAACTAAGGCGGATGGTTCGATTCACTTATATGTGGATTATAGAGAGTTTAATAAACTCACTAAGAAGAATAGGCACCCACTTCCAAGGAGAGATGATCCGTTTGACCAGCTTGTTGGTGCATCTGTTTCCTCTCAGTTAGACTTGTCCATAGGGTTTCATCAGTTGAGGGTGGCCGAGGATAGTATAGACAAGATCGCTTTTATAACACCAGATAGTTTCTTTGAGTGGCTCTTCATGCCTTTTGGGTTGACGAATGCACCCGCCTATTTTGTTGATCTGATGAGTAGGGTGTTTTGGGAGTTTCTAAATAAGTTCGTTGTGGTCTTTGTTGATGACATCTTGATTTTATCGAAAAGCAAGGAAGAGCATGCCTGACATTTAAGGGAGGTTTTGAAAACTCTATGTGTGCACCAGCTTAAGGCGAAATTCTCCAAATGTCAACTTTGGAGAAAAGAAGTGAGATTTTGTAGGGTATGTAGTCTCTAAAGATAGGATAGTAGTAGATCCTACGAAGATAATTGCAGTTCAAGATTAGCAAATCCCAGAGAATGCAACGGAGATGAGGAGTTTTCTTGGTTTAGCGGGCTATTATAGGAAATTCATTAAGTACTTGCAAAGATATCAACCCTACTCACCAGACTGACGAAGAAGAATCTAACATTTTCTTGGATTACAGGCTATGAGGATGTTTTCCAGCAATTGAAGAGGGCTCTGACAACAGCCCTAATCTTGACTTTACCTGACGAGAACAAAGTGTTCACAGTATACACTGATGCATATGGTACAGGGCTTGGTGCAGTTCTGATGCAAGAGGGAAGGGTAGTATGTTATGGAGGTAGACAATTAAGAGTTTATGAGAAGAACTAACCTACCCATGACTTAGAATTAGCTTCCATAGTATTCATGCTTAAGACTTGGCACCATTATCTACTAGGAGAGAAGTTCGAGTTGTACACCGATTATAAATCTCTCAAGTACTTGTTCTCGCAGAAGGATCTTAATTTGAGGCAACATAGATGGATGGAGTTCCTAGCGTCCTATGACTTTGAGATTATTTATACCCCTGGCAAGGGTAATGTGGTGGCAGACGCATTGAGTAGGCAGAGGATGACTCTGAGTCCTTTGTTTGTGGAGAGAAAAAGTTTGGAGTATATATTGACTTTTGATTTTAGACCTTCCACCAAGTTTACACCTGGTTTATTGGCATCATTAGAAGTGTGACCTACTCTGTTGGACCAGATAGGAACTTCCCAACGAGATGACCCACATCTAGTAGATATCTTTGATAGGCTCAGTAGAGGGGAGACTTCCCATCACCTTAATAGTTATTCCATAGATAATAGAGGGTGGTTGCGACTAGATGGAAGGCTTTGTGTTCCCCGAGTTAGGAGTTTGTTGAATACAGTCCTTGAGGAAGCCCATTATTCTAGGGTGAATATTCATCCAGCGGTGATAAGATGTATCGAGATATAAAGTGGGTTTTCTTTTGGGTTGGGATGAAGAAAGATGTAGCAGAGTTTGTTTCTCGATGTTTGATTTGCCAGCAAGTCAAAGCTGAGCAAAGGAATCCCGATGGTTTACTTCACCCTTTGGAAGTCCCATGGTGGAAGTGGGAGAGCGTCTCTATGGATTTCATTGATGGTTTGCCTAGATCGAGGAAAGGAAACACCATGATATGCTTACTAAGAGCGCTTATTTCATCCCTGTTAAGAGTAAGAGGACAGCAGCATGGTTAGCAGCGGTTTATCTCCGTGAGATAGTCCGTCTACATGGAGTACCTTCCAGTATTGTGAGTGATCTCGACCCCTTATTCACCAGTGAGTTTTGGAGGAGCTTGCAAGGGGCATTAGGTACATAATTGTGTTTGAGCACCGCGTATCGCCCTCAGACCAATGGACAAACGGAAAGGGTGAGTAGAGCTCTTGAGTATCTTTTAAGACCGTGTATCCTAGACTTTAGAGGGACTTGGGAAGAGCATCTTCCTTTGGTAAAGTTCGCCTACAACAACAGTTATCAGGCTATTATTGGCATGGCACCCTTCGATGCATTATACGGACGACCCTGTAGATCACCGAATTATTGGTGGAAATCTACAGAAAGGCTTCTACTTGGACCTAAGATGATTAGGGAGACTTCAGAGAAGATTGATCTTATTTGCAGGTGCACGAAGACAGCTCAAGACAGGCAGAAGTCCTACGCTGATAGGAGAAGGACTGACATTGAGTTTTAGGTAGGAGATATGGTTTTCATCAAGGTATCACCTTTGAGGAATGTGGTTCATTTTGGATCTATAGAGAAATTAGCACCAAGATTTGTAGGGTCATTCCTCATAACAGAAAGAATTAGCCAAACGGCCTATAGAGTAAAGCTACCAGAGAGAGAGAGACTATCCAGCGTATATGATGTTTTCCGCGTTTCTCATTTATGGAAGTGCTTGCATGATACCGTAGAAGTAGTTGTGCCGAGTATACTTGAGGAAGTAGAGCTCGAACAGGAGGCGACAGTTAGACAAGTTCCTACCCATATTCTTGGATCAGAGGTTATGAAGTTATGCAACCGAGAGGTCAAACTGATGAATGTTCAGTGGGGAGATGACCAAGAGGATGCAACTTCGGAGACTAAAGACAAGATCCTGCTTCGTACCCTTTTCTTTTCAAGGGTATGTTCTTAACTTCTTTTCTAAAGCTTTTTATTCGTTCTTATTTCTATCATTTAAGTATATCCTATCGATCGAATCTTCGACCTTTAGATAGGGAATCCAATGGATGTAAACATGTGTTTGAGACATGTTATGTTTAATGGATGCAAGTGTTTGCTAGTGGTTGCTCGTGGATGCATATACACACAGTAGGCACTAGATCGGCTCAGTCACCCTCATACTACATATGGATGCATGTGCATTTTTTTTATGGATGGAAATAGGTGTATCGTCATACGGATGTTGCATTTGGATGGATTATTGTGCACACATATAGAACTTACATGTTATAATAGGATTATTTGCATACATGTTGGATTCATAGTACTAACATACATTGCATTAAGGAGGTCAACTGAATCAGTAGACCGCTTAATCTTTCGCATTAGTATAGGTACATATACATACACCTTTGCATATGCTCATTTAAGCATTAGAAATATTTTAAGGACAATGAATGCCTGTGATTGATGGATAAGTAGATGGATGATGGATGTTAGGATATACATTCTTCTTAACTTAGAGATTTCGAGGACGAAATCCTTTAAGTAGAGGAGAATGTAACACCCTGTAATTTTAAAGAATACTATAATGATAAACTAAGGAATAATTAATTAAATATTGGGAATTAAGTAAAAAAGACTGCACCATTGCGTTCTTCTCGGAATTCTGTTTAAGATTGACCCCAAGATTACGTAAAACAGATATCGTATGAAAAAGATATAAAGGTCTGAAGTTTATATACACATAAGCTATTTATATATAGATAAATAATATCCAAATTCAAAAATCAAATGGCGCGGGGAAGGGGGAAAATTGGCCCTTTAGGGATCGACCCCGTTCCCCATGGGTGTCAACCCCATAATGCAGGTGCGACCCGGGGGTCGACCCCATCGAGATCTGGGCAGATTCCTGCCCTGCACCTGGACACGGTTCTGAGCGAGATTCATTGACCTTAGGCTATAAATAGGACCTCATTCTCATTGTTTTATTCACAAAAAACAATGGAGACAACGAGGTGCTGCCACTGCTCAGTTTGAACTAGCCTATTCTTCTTCAACAACAAGTTATATGTATTCAAGGATCTGTGCTACATCATCTACAATCAATCCTCTGTTCTTTAGATCCAATCACAGTGAGTTTATGTTTCTTTTAGATATAAACACCTAAAATTTAATCTTGACATGTTTATAAGTTTGAATCTATGCCTATGCCTGTTAGTAATCTGAGTCACAATAGATCTGCCATTACTCGTTTACCTAATTTAGTGCTTTGATTTCATATGACTATTCATGATATCCCTATTCTGTTACTTTGCCTAATCATGTCATTATGTGCCTATTATATTAGTATGACCAATTCTTTCATCGTATGCCAATTTTATTTACTATGCCTATTCTTGTTCTCTTCTCACCCTCTTTCCCTTTTTGTTTTTATAGCCAGGCTACCTTCGAGCCTAGGTCTATAGCTGAAATACACGAGCGCACAAAATCGGGAATGATTGGCAATGATAATTTGGAGCATAATTCATATTGTAAAACATGATTGGGAATTTTAGGCATAATTTGTACCTTAGGCCAAAATTTGGGATTTAGAGGCATAATCTATATCTTAATCTGAACCTTAATTTGGGGCATAACTTGTATCGTAGATCAAACGGTGACTTGAGACATAATAAACATGAGAATTTAGTTAGTAATGAACATGCCTAGATTTGCAGTAACTAGAAACTGTAATCTCGTTAGATACGAGGTTAGATTAGAATCGTGGTAGAAGCCTGCCCGGAACCGCCCAGCATATCCAGCGTCCATAAGTGGTGAATTTAATGTGAGATGTCTAAATGCATAAACGTACACATAACGGTGCTAAGACACAAGGTTAAATCCGACTTGTGGTAGAAGTCTGCTCGGAATCGCCCGGCATATCCAGCATCCACAAGTGGTAGACTTAATGTGGGAGGTCTAGCGCATTAATAACCATAAATGAATAAATGGTAATAAAGTTGTAATACTTAACCTGTTTGAATCTGTGAGGGTGACATGAACCTGTCAACTTAAGTAGGGGTTAAGTAAACTTGCTTGAATTAGTGGGAGGGTTAAGTTGATCTTAATAAATGTGGGGGGACGGGTTATAAATATAAACCTGACAAACTTAACCTGTTGGGGTTATTCAATCTTGATTTAACTAGTAGGCATAACCTGTTGAAATCTTAGTAGTGGGGATACAAGCCTAGAGGGAACCTTGTATCATCCGATGTGTGGGACCCGTATCTGTTAGTAACCTATATTGGTATCAAACGGAGCGCCCCTAACTAGGTCGGGGTCAGGGCAAGTTTACTGAGTTGGTTATAAGAGGTCCATCTAAGGGACGGTGTGGGCGGCGCATTCTAATGGGGTCATGTGCGTACATGGGTCCAGTCCAGGGAGGTTAAGATGCCGTGACACCTGTAGATATGGTTCGTGCACAACTTGTAAACAACGGGTTGCCACTGTAGGAAGTGATACATCCTACTGTGGGGCCAACACTGCGTATCTACAAGTTAGGGAGCCAATCAGTTAGGGGTAGTAATTAAGGTACATCTAGTCTTGCTTGTTTAGGAGCCCGTTATTATCGTTGGGGGTAACACCTGTCATTACTGTTGGGCAAACTGTTATTGTATGGGGTAAAACCTCTCACTAGAAGTACACCTAAGTTTACCATCTTGTACATGTTGGGATCATCTTGTTCTTGTGATACTAGCAATAGTGTAGAGAAAAGTATTAGAGAAGCGTTATTCTACTCTGTTTATCCTGTTTACCTTGTTATACCTGCCTTATGACGCTGTTATCTCACTCTCTAGTTTATAAGCCTGTCATGATGTCTTTAATTATTTATATGCTAAAAGTAACTGGACTCGCCAGACGTTATGTCTGAACTATTTTGTTTCCTCTTCTCTCTCTAGTACCCTCAGGTTCTCAAGGTGGGAATACTCAAGCTTGATCAGGATTCTTCTTTCATTCTTCTTGGAGCTGCTTAGATGTACCACTTTGATTTCCTATCTTCTTGGATATGGCTATATTTTAGGGACTGTACTTTCTTTTATTTATTATTATACTCTAATGATTTTAGTACAAGACAGAAGTTTTAAATTGACGTAGTGGGTTTTCTGTATTTCAGAATTATGATGTAACTGGGTTTTGGAGCACGATGATTTATGTTTAATAAAATTTTAAATTCCGATGTAATTTTATTTCCATCTTGTAATGTTTATGTTTCTGTTTACCTATAACGCTTCACGAAACTTAATGCATTCTGATAAAGAGTGACATTACGGATGTGGCGTGTCACAACGTAATCAACAAGTGCATGATTACTCATTGGAGTACCATCAATGGGTATGCCTAACAATATTGCTGCATCATCCAATGTAATGGTACTTTCACTACATCTAAGGTGAAAGGACGACGTTTCTGGCCTTCATCGATCTACCAATGCGGTGATAAGATGGCGATCTAACTGTATGTACTTAAACCGATGTATTAGTTGAAAATCAGCTCGATCTAATAGTGCTAGCACGGCTAAATGAGTAGAAGTGATCATTTTTAAAGAAAATGAGTGATCGATGGTATTAACAAGGGTTTTTCTCTTCCATAAAAACAACAAGAATTTTAAACTACTTGTAACAAACATAAATTGTTGTTTGTATCACAATAGAAATTTGATTGCCGCCATCAAATCCATGTTGCCCAACTGATGATACGACTACATATATAAGACGCTCCCGTTTATAGGTCCAGGTAACATCTCTGAATACTCTACAAGTATTCAACGTTAACAAATTCAACATCATATATTTTCAGAACAATTAAACAACTAGCAATCACCAATCCCACACAAAAAAATATTTCACTTTATTATTCAATCTTAAACATATTTGCTAATCTACATAAATCAACATTGTCTGATTCTATGTTCAACCACTTAAAAGATGATTCCATCCCCAAAATGATGCTTCTAAACATAAAAATTGATATTGTTGTACATGCATCATTCATGAATGAGTTTGTCGAATCACTATTTTCCGAGCTACACAATACATACCGCATTCATATTGACCAATCATTTTCAACTCAATAAAACATAGCCTAAATCATTAACTTATGTTTACAACCTCAAAAAAAAACTCTAAAGTAATCACCTAATTTAAAGATTAAATGACTACAAATCAACTATAAATATCAATAACACACCCATCTGCACAATTCCCAAAAATTACCCCAAAATCTAATTTTTGAACAAATTAGGTATAATGATAGGAATTGATTCATGTAGATGCTTCATGTGCAGAAGAATTTTCCATTCATGAATTGCTAGGTAAAAATTGGCAATTTAATGAAGGATTTGGTGTTTTAGAACTTAGGTTTTTTATTTACAAAAAGTGGGAACGAGAGAGGAAGAATGGGGAAGAGGCTGTTGTATTTACTTTCGGGGTGCAATATCGGACACCCCAAAAGTATTTTTTTTCCTTTAAAGGTAAACTGGTGCAATCCCGGACTGCGCCAGAGTACACATGTATTGTCGCAATCTGGGATTGCGCTAGTTAATTCTAACTAACACAGCACTGAATTAGCCAATATTGGGCTATATTTGTAATATTTCTGAAAATAGGGCTAAACTTGTAATAAAATTGAAAAAGTAGGCTATATGTAAAAAAAAATCCTATGTATAAAAAATACTAGGAAAAAGGACTAATATAATTCTATTGCTTCCACATATGTACAATCGCTGAACGACATCATGTCTTCACAAGCTTACAAGATTGAGATATATTTGCCTAACTTAGCATGTAAAGCTTCAAATAATACAGTAGCAACCTCTTTTGACATATCATGACACATGAATTGAAATTTGTCACATATAATGGCGCATGAACAAAGAAGTCACATTTAAGCGTTCACAAAATATGATTTGCTGAAGAACATATTTAGGTCCAAACAGTTTTAATAGATAATCCGAAGAGTTCATATGAATTGAAGGTCTTTATACAAGACCAAACCAAGGCCATACCCTTCAAATATAAAAGAAAGAAAAAAGATCACCACCCTCAGAACCGAACCTTAATGCCTTTGCATCAACATCTACGAAACGAGAAGTATTTCTAATAACTATCTCATAGAACATGACAAATCTCTTCCTTAGAGAGAATTCAATGAAACAAAATCTTCATGATGTCCTTTTATAAATTTCAAAATTGCCTTTTATTCATCAACGGAATTTCACCATCCATTATTGTTCCCAGGCTCGACGTAAAGGGTAGACGGGCGAGGCCTTTACTGAGGGTAACACCGTCGACGACGGCAAAATGGGCAACAAGTTTGTCTAACCTCCTTTGCAAATAACTGAATTAGAATACTCGGAGGACAATAAGATATCAAAGTGAATGTTGGTGAAGTGGTTGATACTTCAACTTGTCATGTGAGCACCTAAGTTCAATTCTCAATCCCTATTATCTTTTTTTAATTCATATTCTCCTTTTCCTCAAGCATTGCCTGGGGAAAACACAAGACAGGGCTGACACAAATTGTTCCCTTATCAACCACCAATCAACAGAATTTCACTTTCATTAAAAAATTGCACTTATAGCATGCATCTATTCATGTTTTTTTTATTAAATAAGATAAAAATATTTCTAAATAGTATATGATATAACAAATTTTCGAAATGAGCTAGTTTTCAAAACAATTTCGCGTTCGATGCTTGTTTACATATTTTTTACCGAACATGGTTGATTTCTGACCAGTCAGCTGCCAAATCAGCGGTTTTGTGATTGTCTTGTCTGGGGTAACTAATAGTTGCATCCAATTTTTTTTAATATTACATTATGGCTTTGCGACAAATTTTTGTACCAAAAAAACAACAACATAGAAATGGTGCCACTCGCCACATGTGTTATGTTGTGTTTTTTTTAACCCAACAGAGGAAACAAGTGCATGATTACTTTATTAGAGATGGGTAGGGCGGTAAATTTTGTACGAATATCCGATGTCCGCTCATGTCCGTGACATAATACGTTCGTCCGACTTTTATTTATGACACAGGTTAGGACAACAAAATCTATACGAGGAAAAAACCATGTTCGGTCAGTGTTCGTTCAAATTCATCCGAATTTCTTATAATTCGGTATATAGTTAAGAGAAAATCCATAAAAAAATAGATAATTTGATACAAATAATCATGTCTATGCAGATCCATTTGTGTCCATGTCTGTGTCCGAAAAACATATATTCATGTCCAACCGATTTTATTTAGGGCATGAGATAGGACAGCAAAATTTGTACGAGAAATTTTTTTGTTTGATTCATGTCCGATTTGATTTTATTTATGACATAAACTAAACACGCCTCTGTCTAATCCGATCCGACCAATTTACACTCCTAGATATGGGGCCAACTCATAGTTGCATCAATGAGTTTTAGTTATAAAAATGCTAATTGGATGATGATTGAGCACAAATCAATCTTATTTGGTAATAAGTTTCCAAACTAGCATCAAACGTGAAATTATTTCGAAAAATATCCTACTTCTAAAATTTATGCTATGTATATGTGCTGACCAACTTTTTGGCAAAAGATTTCATGGTTCACTGGATAGAAGCCCAATGTCAGAAGGTTCGCCATCCCATACCGACCGACCCCATCGAACGGCCCGTAATACTGGAAGGTCCAAGTGAAACTCTGTCCAGCTTCCTTCAAACAACGAGATATCTCCTTCTCATGTAATCAGTTTTCCGGCCGGCCGAGTCAATCTCCTCTCAAAACTCAGATCGATTAGATTCACTTGGAAATATCCAGATAACTCATTTAATCTCTACAGAAGCCCGATTCTCAAGGCATTTAAGGCGGTCAAACACTCCCGACCAAAACACTGCTTTTGACACACCATAGTTCAAGTGCCACGCAAGCCGCAATTCTCAAGAGAACTATTACTCAACAGTAGACTGAATCCCACCGCCGCAATTATTCCATTGGATCAAGCTCCACATGTCCAAGCTCTGGAAAAGAGGCAAGCCACGTGGCTAGCAGTTTATCTTACTCCTCCAACTGTAAATACCCCATTGCTAAAAATGAAACATTAAAAGGCTGAGTTTGTATGCTTAATTCTCCACTACAAAACAACGCTCGGTATACTGGACAATTTCCGACTGTGCACTTCAAATATTACAAGGATATTGTAATCTCTACTTCTCTTCCACTGAGAAAAACCGACTGTACTATGTAATCCCTCAAAAATCAGTATATATAAAGTGGACGTAGCCATCGATTTTACCGAACCACTGTAAATTTTTTGCATCTTCCCTATTTTTGCTTGCTTTTCCGTTCTATGTAATTGTTACTCGTGTGTTCTACGCACGATTGGGGGTTGACCATCACTAGTGACCAATTTTTGACGCCAACACTTTGGCACGCCAGGAAGGGGAAAACGTTCCTAGACATACTTTACGACCTTCAACTGCCTTCAGCAATTTCTAAGACGACCATGGAAAACAAGCAGAAGAAGGATGCTTCGACTTCACATCCTTTACCTGCCAATGCAGCAGGAACAGCAGCAGCGAAGACAAGCCATGAGGCTTCCTCCCACGAAGATACTTCCCAATACCTCACCAGGTACGACATGGATAAAATATTATCCGAGTTCAGAAATCAGATGGCATCTCAGGGTGAACTTCTCAAACATCAGCAGGGAGTGATGAACGACCTCCTCGCTTGGATGGAAAAGGGACCTCATATTCCAGTATCATTTCCTCCACCGGGAGAGGCTGGGGAAACAACTGATCTTCGGTCTGTAGAAATCCAAGCCCCAAATTGGTCCACACCTTTGCTTCCTCCTGGATCAACTTCACTTCCTGATCGGGCAAAGCCAGGGGCATCACTTCCATCTTCGATTGGAGCTTTGATAGTTGTAGATTCTCAGGTCGACCCTAATTAAGTCTAGGATCAGACGACCAACCTACCTCCAGTCCAGGAAACAACGCAACTCCCCCAGACAACTAGCTTAGAACTAGCTCAACTGGTGGGTCGGCTAGAACCAGGAACGTTGTTACATCCGGTCCGACCCAACGTCTTACTGCAAACCCGTCTTATGCCGCCTCCCCTTCAACGAAGAGCTGCAGCCAGCAACCCTCCACGTCACCAAGACCACTCTACCATAACGGTCCCCAGTGTGACGGAGGGAAGCGCTACCGTAAATCCTTCTAACATAGCCTCGAGTGGGGGTAATGCCGAATTCCAGATGCATACCACTCGCCTGAGCCCATTACTTCAACACGAGCGGGTATGGTTCAGTCCAACAACGACCGAGCGACTCCGACAGCGACTGAACTAGGTCCCGAGGCTGCGATGCACCCTTGCCCTCACCTTTACTCAACTCACGGAGGTCAAACCCAACCGACCGTTCCCCTTTCGAGCATGCTTTCGGCGGACCCCAATACTAGGAATCTCACCAATGTCCCTAGTGTAGAATTGGATTTGTGGCAACGACCCCTCGGAGACGGAAGCCATCTTGCAAGTATCATTAGACGCTTCACCCGGGGCATTTCTTGTAAACAGGACGTGGATGATATCCATCGCAGTCCATTCACCAGGGATATCAGGAACTCCTGGAATACTCCAGACATCAAGCTTTCGGTCCTAGAGCCTTACAACGACCGGACCGACCCGACCATTCATCTCACGCGATACATGCGCCACATAGAAGTACTCTCGACATCGAACAATGTCATGGACAAGTGATTCCCCCTCTTCCTCACCTAGTTGGCATATGGTTCCGACAGCTTACAACAGAGTTGATCAATAGTTGGAACATGCTGATTACTCGATTTATCGAGCAATTCAGAGTTCACATCGCCCGACCAAAGAGCGTCATCTTCCTAATCTCTATCAAGTAGTGGTTCGGCGAGACCCTCAGATTCTTCCTAGAAAGATTCAACACGGTCGTAGCATCATTCAATTGAACCAAGCCATCTATGGTGCTCATGGCCGCCATTGCAGGTGCCCAGAACCGATCGGAATTTAGGATCTCTTTGACCAGAGATCCCCCCAAAGACATTGAAGACTTCTATGTCGAAGCCGATAGATTCCTCCGACAAGAAGACGCCAGTATTGAGATGGAAAGCCTCGAGGTGCTTGCTACCAAGGAGGGAGGTCCATCCAATGCCAATGGCCAGAACAAAAGAAAAGTCATGGAAAAGAATGATCACAACATACGAATCTGGACAGATAACAAATATGATCAGTACACTGAGCTTAATTCCTCCCTGCTCGACTTCTAATTTGACGTACGAGGATCTCTACTCTTCCCAAAACCTCCTCGAAGGGAGCCGACCCATAAAGAACTCGACTATGGAAAGCACTACATGTACCACAACATAGAAGGTCACAGGACCAGTGAATACAGACACTTGCACGATCTCATCGAGGAAAGGGTCAGGTGTGGAGAACTACCCGAATACGTCAAGAAACCTCCACATACCATGCTGCCACAGTCTTCTTCCCAAGCTCCTCAGGCCGGTCCTTGAGCTCCTAGAAACGGAAAGGACACGGAGCCCTACAATCACGGCATCATCATCAATTAATAAAAACTTAGATTTCTTTTCTTTTAAGAAATGTATTCTTATTTCTTTTAATAATATGCATATGTTGAAGTCGTACGGAGTTAGGATTTAGCTCCTAGTCGCGTTCTGGATTCAGCTAACACCCTCTTAGTGTTTTTCATTCCTTTGTAATAGCTCCTTAGCAGCAAGAAACTATCTTTTTCGAACATGGATTATGTTTGAACGATTTAATTTGAGCATGACTGACACTCGTCGACCCAAACATAGTCAGTGTTAGCCACCATTCCTGTTTTACGATCAATACCTACAGCCATATCTAACCTACTCCACAAGACGAGTATGGTTAACCCTCTATAAGCCGAGTATGGTTTATACACGCCACCTCAATAAGCCGAGTATGGTTTATACTCACCATCTCCATAATCCGAGTATAGTTGACACTCACCACTTTCTTAAGTCGAGCGAGATTACCACTTGATAAACTTCACAAAACCTTGCTAGAAAATGGCAAGTAAATAGCACGGTTTCTACCAAAACCTTTTGATACCGCACTGAACGTGGTCAAAATCCGACCTTAGAAACTCTGGAACAATCGATGAACTGTCCCACTAGGCAAAGCCAAGTATGATTTATACTCGCCACCTTCGTAAGTTGAGTATGGTTTATACTCGCCATCTCTATAAACAAAGCATGGTTCATATTCCTCCCTTGGACTATACCGTCTTACCAAAGGGAACCAAGCATGACTCAATGTTCATTTTCGAGCGAAAACTCATGAGGATCGATTTCTTCTCCGACATTCACTAGTCTCCAGCCTTAATACGGTCCATAATGGTTGTCATTTTTCCAGCCTTAATACGATCTGCATCGGTCGTTGGACTTCTGGCCTTAATACAACCATCAAGATCGTCGGTTTTCCTGCCTTAATATGGAACAGCGCATCCATAAAACTATATGCACATTGACTTCCAATAAAACATCTATGACAACCCAAACCCCCGAGCCACGGAAGCAAGGATCAATGGAATATAACACATTAATCACATCAACAGATCATAGATAATAGCATAACGCATGAAATCATAGAATAATATACATCATCGTAACAGCGGAATCATAAATGTCACCATCATTAGAGTTACACAGATACAGGATACTACTTAGTACATAAAAGGTTCCAACAGGTAGATAATAAGTCTACAACATCATCAGATGCATCATACAAAAAGTGATGTCTAAATGTCCAAAATATGTGATAAAATACAGTTTCGTCTTCAGCCAAAAGAGCACCTCATGCTATGGTGAATATCCAAAATAAATCCAGCTACTTGATTACTTCGATGCCCATGTAAAATTAAAGGGCACCCGAGTTTGCAAGTGAAAACAAACTACGAGTCAGTCATGGGATTGGTATGAGAAATCTTACTTAACTTATTTAATAATAAGGCTAATCACATGATCACGCCACTAATGAGGAAAGGGTTTACTATTGCCAGTGCATAAATAAAGTAATCATTTAAACAACGCAATGCTTTTTAGAAAAATGAAGCCATTATAAGACTCAGGTTCCATCACACAATGCAACGCAAGCCAGAAGATAGAGTTTTACCTTATGATGGCGAAATATGCTTGATACGTAAAAACAAAATCATTTGATATTATTACTAGTGTCTAGTCAGTTTAAAACACTTCCAATATAAATGTATCAATCCTAGACGGCATAGTACCCCATCCCACTATGTTGCCATATATATGTTTACAATCAAAATCGAACTATGTCGTATTGGAAATTGGGTTTCCATCATGAGTCGAGGCAAGGAATCATCCCCACCGATTTCTTGACACTCTAGCAAATGCCTCAGGATTACACACTTTGGGCAACCCTGGTTAGCAGCAGGGCCGGTCCACACATATTTTAGTGGATTAATTATTCCTGAATAATACGTTTTCTGGTCCTATCGGACCTATCACTTGGCCAGTAGCGACCAATAATCCGAGGCGGCTTGCAATCCATCATCCACATAAGTAAAAATGTCTGAGCTCCATACCATGACACCACTCTCAACTAGAAAGAAACGCATGCACACCTTGCCGTTCTCATTCCGTTTTTGACTCATACCGGGGTGTGAGGCTCGTGAATTAACGCTATACAAAAAGCTATGCTAATAAAGCTGTTCTTTGATCATCAACCACAAGAATCTGGTTTTCAACAAAAGCCTTGTTCATTTGCATCTTAGTATGCTACATTTACAATCCACGCCACGCGACTAATGTCTATCGATATATAAACTTTAAGCTCGTACGTCTCAGAGAAGAGTGTTAAGCAAGAGAATGAATTCTCCTCCACCAAACAGATATATATTTAATAGAAATCAATCAACACAGAACAAAATCCAATGTCAGACACACATCCATTTACAAGTCCATTCTGGGTCTAAACGAAACCGGAGGCACCCTATTCCTCATTCCATATCTTCAATACGGAAGAGAGGTCCTCGCATATCCGAACAATCAACAAATACGTCCCGACCACTACCACTGTAACCTCATCAAGGGAGCTGCCCATATCGAAGGCATTGGTAGTAATCCATTCGATGTGAAGATTACCGGTCTTGCACCATCTTTATTTCCTTTGACTTTTAGTCGTCGTTCAATTATTTGAAATGAGATTTAACTCAGCCTTTTCAAATAATTCTCAAATATATATTATTCAAATCATTTCTTTCTTTGGTTAAATTTAATTCAATACTATATATTAATGTCAAATAAATCTAAACGTTCATATTATTTTATAAACCAAATGAAATTGGTTTATTTCCATTCCATAACATTTATAATATTTTATAACGATTTATCGCTATTTTTAATTATATAAAAATATCCTATTTTAATCGAATGACGTTTTAGGTCATTACGCGGCATTGACGCTGTTTTTATTCAGATTTGAATTAAACATTTCTCAAAATATAACCATCGGATCTTAAGAAATTTAATATCGTTGGAAAGATCTTTCCAAAGCGAACCCAATGTTTCCAGTTTTGGGAGAATCCGACGGTCGGATCTCTCGATATAATCGTTTAAAATTACGATTCCAAAACGCGAAATACCACGCGCGATTCATTTAATTTTGATTTGTATTATATATAAATTATATAATTTATTCGACGACTATGAAACCATTTAATTCTTCAAATAATTGGCTAATGCCTTTAAATTTCAAAAAAATTCGCCATAACCTCCTTTGTTCGGGAGGGGTCTGAAAAATTTATTAGGCCGTATTAGGCACCCAATAAATCCAGTAAAAGCATATACATTTTTTAGTGACCTATCTATGCCCAAGGGAGAGTGTAAAAATCATATCTCACCACCTTGTCCGGTGTTGGAAATAAATAATTCATGTGCCGTATCTAAAATCAAGAGAGACGTGAATTAGTGTCATCTCTAGACCCGTGTGACGTTTTTATTAATCCTGCCCCGAGCACCATTACATGTATTCCTTAATTATGTCCATAATCAGTCTTTTGTTCAACTTGTAATACAGTCATCTCTATACGAGCCCCTCGCTTATATGGTAATCCCAACCTAGTCATATAAACTCCTTATGCTTATATGGAATATGATATGAGATGTTATCTTTATGCAGTATGCCATGTGGTGTAGTTCAAAATTAATTTGTTGCTATCCTATGGCGTGGTTTATACTCTCACACAGAACAACCATCACACCGCATCCAATTTCATTCACAGGAGCTTATATAATAATAAAATTGTTCATCCAACTCATTAAGATGTAACTATTTATCGGGCACGCAAATAAATTCTTTACTCCATAGCAAATCAATTTACCTGTTTAGCATAAGTATATATATATATATGCATATATATATATATATGCATATATATATATATGCATATCTAAGCTAAAAATAATATTTTTAGCGAACAAATATTTGTTTCCATACATGACAATTTTATATAATTCATATATAGGCTAAAAATAATATTTTTAGCCCACCATTATTTATTTCATAGCATATCCATTTTACATATACATGTTAAAAATAATATTTTTAATGAACAAATATATATTTCAACACACGGTTATTTTTAACACTTCACACATATGTTAAAAATGATATTTTTAATGATCAAAAATATATTTCAATCTATGGTATTTTTATTACTTTATTAACATGTTAAAAATAATATTTTTGATGAACAAATATATATTACAACACACAGTTATTTTTATTACTTCTTTAGCATGTTAAAAATAATATTTTTTATGAACAAATATATATTTCAACACGCGGTTATTTTTATTACTTCTTTAGCATGTTAAAAATAATATTTTTGATGAACAAATATATATTTCAACACGCGGTTATTTTTATTACTTTTTTAGCATGTTAAAAATAATATTTTTCATGAACAAATATATATATTTCAACACATGGTTATTTTTATTACTTCTTTAGCATGTTAAAAATAGTATTTTTGATGAACAAATATATATATATATATATTAACACACGGTTATTTTTATTACTTCATTAACATGTTAAAAATAATATTTTTGATGAACAAATATATATTTCAACACACGATTAGTTTTATTACTTCATTAACATGTTAAAAATATTATTTTTCATGAACAAAAATATATTTCAATACATGTTTAATTTTAACACTTCATACATATGTTAAAATGATATTTTTGATGAACAAAATAATATTTCAATACACGGTTATTTTTAACACAACAGTTTGAGAAAAATTCGGCATTATAACAGCGCAATATGTAGAACCGGAATAATGTCTGGCATTATCCCTTTCCTCATACTGGCTCGTGCCATACATAAACATTCCATTTAATCAAATCAATCATAGGGTTGGCAAACCCATATTCAACCCAAATTTCCACAACACAATCAATTTTGTTGCATTTCCAACTTATACAACGCATAACCAATTTTAATACATCGCATATGCATTTTCTACAATGCATATATATGATATACAACACAAAAATATATATTATACTACGCATATATATATAATACAATGCATATACAAGTATATATAATTTACTCCATTTTACATGACAATTACAACACAATATAGTCAATTTATATCGTCCATGGTCTGGGACGAGGGAGGTGAGATAACTGGCACCGTATACAATTTATAATGATTTTACAACACATATAATTTACTCCATTTTATTTTGAATTCAAAAATCTCACATTATGTTCCACTCCTCCTTAATCTGTAGCCAACTCTAAAATTCCTCCGGTCACTTCTAGAATGTAGAATACGCTGTCACGAGTCCAATGTCTCCTATTTCACTGGATTTCGACACCGTATGAGAAAGATACGCTATTATAAAGGTTAATGACAATTTAATTAATTAACAAAGTAATTAATTAAATATTAAACCTCTTCTTCCTCAATTTAAACACAGCCGCGGTTTTCAACTGATGGTTCGAAGTAGGGTTTTGATTTTGCACAAAATCCGTATAGCTAGAAGACGATCGGGCTGCGCCACGTTGGAGAGCTTGGGGAGGCGCGCCTAAGGGTCCTGTAACGACCCGGATTTTTGACCGTTCAAATCGACAATAATCCACACATGTCGACCCAAACAAACTATAAATACAGGTAGTTATTGGGAAAAAAAGAAAAGGAAGAAAGAAGAGAAAACCAATCACAGAATCTCACAGCGGAAGGACAACATATAATAAACAAATAGCAGTTTAAAAGCAGTTGAAATGTATACATTGGTTACAACATTTAATGATTATCATAGTTACATATACATACAAATGTACATAATAAGCAGCGGAAATAAATGCAGCGGAAATAAATGCAGCGGAAATACATATTTATAATTGATATATATATATATATATATATATATATATATACACACACACACACATATATACATACATATATATATCAAATCCACGTCTTCATCCTCCAAGCTATTGCAATCTTCGCTAACTACAACTTCTACTGACCCGAACGTATTGCATAAAAAGAAAACACAACGAACACTCGGATCAGCACTAAATCATTCTCATATTAGTCAAATTAAAATACGAAATAACATGAGTGTCATGGGTGCAGTAACTCAAGAGATGTTACGGGATTTTTCCATCTCTCAAGGATCTGTTAAACTAATACATACATAGTATAATACATTATTATGATAGTGTCTATCCAGTAAAGTAAATATCATAAAAATAGCGTAAGTAGGATTACCATATTATCCTTACGTCGTTTACAGGCATCAATAATCTATACAGTACCGTAAATTCACCGTACAGGTGTTATCAGAGGGCACTCCATAGAAGGCAATGCTAAATCAAAATCGTATGGGGCTCGACATGGATCAATATGACAAGGCACTCGAGGCAATGCCCAGGGTAGGATTCTACCAATTGCACTCCTGGACCGGTGGTAAAGCATAGCAGCCACTACCGCCCACCTCGGATCACACTCCCAATTCAGATGGGCCCCAATCATCATAGTCAAAGAAATAGTATCGAAGAAGTGTGGCCGATCAAAAGTGCTACCTCAATTAGTCATAGTATAGCCCCTGTTTTAGTCATTTCAATTATGACCCGAAGGTCAAGGCTATATTCGTTATCGTTCATCTTCTTCAATCTAACAGTTGCCTCCAAGTCATCACATTTAATTCTGGATACGTCATAACGTTCACAGTTGTTAAAGTGGTATCGACACTGACAGAGAGTATGCCACTTGTCGACTCCGGCCTCTTTAACAACTAATGTTTACATTTTTCACATTGGTCGGTTCTTTTACATTTCACAAAGGTTCCTTTATATCCAAGATATCATGTTTTGTTTTGAACCCAATTTATATTCAAAAGAATATAATTTCCATATCAACATATCATAATCATACCAAACCGATTATATTCTAAACTAGAATATATTTCATTTCATTATATTATAATCATATAATATTTCACCAAATCGATTTATATTCAAGTAGAATATACTTCATATCAAAGATTATAATTACCTCAAATCGATTTGAATTCGAAATCCATTCATATTCAAATAGAGTATAAATCTCCATAACAACTCATTCATATCATTTATGGGATCCATTATATTCAAATAAAATATCAATTACATTTCCATATAAAATTGGTCAAAGTCGATTTATATTCAAATACTTTATCTCAACTCTGTCTCGACTATGGTTTAAATCCAGCACTTTCCATTCGGAAGAAATTTACAATTCATAAAAAAAAACAAATGAAAATAAATGTTTATAAGAAAATCTTTATATAAAATAAATATATATATATAATATAATAATTAAAAACAATAAGATAAATTTAAAATATCATGTGTTTACATAAAATAAAAGTTTACTAGATAGTTTTGAAAAATAAAAATATAAAAAAAATAGTTTTTATAATAGAGTAGTTTATAGGTTAAAGTTTGAATAAATAATTTTGAAGGAAAGGAATAGTTTATTTTAAAATCAAGCAAGGTATGTATACATATAGAATCCTTGAAAATAAAATTGTAAACCAAAATTGTTCCTTTCTTCCGAAGTTCAAATACATGAATCCATATTAAGTCTCAATGGTGTTCATTTAATTCCATATCTCATTTCAACCTTGATTAAACAAACCGTTCAATTTAACTGATTCAAATTCATGCCAAATTCGAAAAAAATTCAAGTATCTTCAAATAAATTACATTTCAAAACTCAATTCTATGGAAATTCTCAATTCAACACCTTACCGTAAATTTGGAAACTCCAAGGCATATAAAAATCCTCTTTTTTTTCTAATCTCAATTTGTTTGGATAATTTCTCTTCCCCGATTCATTAACATTCAAGTCATGTTTAAAGGAAACGTAAAATTTATCAACATCGACTCATTTCCTTTAAATAAAATTTCCCATCAAATAGAATTTCGAATATTAAAAAAATCATTTAACCAACCGATGTCCATATATAATTTTCTATTCTATGGCCAAGTGAATTAAAAATTTTATTTCTCGATATTCAGGGATGGATCTATCATTTCAATCCAAATCAGGGTCACAGATATCTATCATTTCAACCCATGTTCTTTACTGATTTTATTCGATCAATCCCGAAATCCCGGGTTTATTAGATGCCCGTTACATCAAGGGTAAATGGGATTAATCGTCACAATCAACATGCAAAAACAATATACTTGATATAGAGCATAAGCAGTGTCAATATCAATTCAGTAATAAATTTAAATCAAACCTCCATCGCGACCATTCCATTTAACTGATCAGTATTAAACTGTTTTCAGGATTAGCAAGGATTAGAATTTCCAATTAGAAATTTAATTTAATTAAATAACTAATTCATCGACCTAGACATGCATGTTAACACACTTGCATGGCAATTTAAGCAACCAATCACATCCAATCACAACCATGCAACCAAACTTATTTCATAACTTAATTTAAAAAACATGGGAATAATTCAGTTAGGTGTGAGTGAGAATATCACTCACCTTTGAGTCTTTAGTTGATCGTACGTCCAACTGAAGGCCAAAAATTTTCTGTCTCCAAATGCAGCCAAACCAGTCTCAGATCGTCCGCAATTTCACCACGATCGCAACGCAACGAACCGCGCTCAAATCCGACCTCGCATGCAATAGTTATCGCGATTAGAAGATTATACACAAATATATAATTAATTAGATTAAACTAATGCCAACTAATACCCTACTGACACGTCAGCATCCTTCACCCTTGGTCTCCCGCTCCTCTTTGAATTTGCTACAGTAACCCAGGCTAAAAACCCATTCAAGCCCACACCTTTGACCACCAATACCTCTCTGCTCCGGCCACCTCAGAGCACGAGACCAGCACTACGGCGAAGCCCACCCTCAGCCGCATCGGCCGGTGTCGAACCAAATTATAACTTAAATAAATTCTATAAAATTTGTTTCATAAATTTTAAGCACCCACATTTAATTATTTACAAATTTAAATTTGAATATCAATTTAACTTAAACAACTTAAATTGCACCGTTTAACAAATCAAATTGGAATTATTGATACCCTGCTCATAGTTTCTGAAAAAGATAAATATATATGGACATCGGAAATCATAAATCAGAAACTGACTGGAGATTAGTTAAGTTGAATGGTTTTCTAAGTGTCTATCTGATGTTGGTTAAGCTGAATGGTTGCATTTAATGAAACATAATACTTTAAATCGGAAAGAGAGCTTACTTGTTGATTCCACAAATTGTTCGCCGAATGTATTCGAGCATATCGACTTTTTTGAGAAGATTGGTTTGTTTGAGAAGATCAACTTAAGGGATTTAGGGTTTTTAGTAGTTATGAATCGGCTTAGGTTTTAGGGATTTAGGTTTTGGGGATTGACGAATCGACTTAGAGATTTACGAAATAGGAGACGATCGTCAAAAAGAGAAGAAAGCAACACAAATTATTATATGGAGGAGAAAGAGAAGAAAATGACGTAGAAAATAGAAATGGATGCGGGTGTTGAAATTTGCCCTGGAAAATAATTCATCCGAACCCGTGTCCTAGAAACTAATTGTTTAACTAAAGGAAGCCCTTATTGTAAAATCCCCCAATTCTAAAATTCTAAGCCCAATTTGAAAAATCATAAAAATTCAAAAAAATAACATTTTCAATCAAAATTTATATAGTGGCTTCCTTTTCTTATACAAATTACATGTACAAAATTTCATAGTCAATTTCATTACCAAATGGTACAAATTTATCGTTCTTTATCAACCATTTTTAGCTCAGGTTTATGAATCTCATTTTACATACATCAATTTGGAAAAATCATATAAATTCGAAAATAAAATATTTGTAATTAAAACTTTTACAGTAGATTCAAATATTAGTAAAGATTCTTCAAGCCAAATTCACTACCAATTGGTACAGATATGCTATTCTTCATTATCCATTTTCTGGTGTGTTATGAAAATCTCAGTTTTCATATACCCGACTTGCAAAAATCATAAAAATTCGAAATTTAATATTTTTAAATCAAAATTTTTATAGTAGCTTTAAATATGGATGTAGTTTATTTGCACAAAATTTCAAAGCCAAATTCACTACCAATTGGTACAGATTTGTTAATCTTCATCATCCATCTTCTGTTGTGTTATGAAAATCTCAGTTTTCATATACCCGACTTGTAAAACTCATAAAAATTCGAAATATAATATTTTTAACTTAATTTTTTTACAGTAGCTTTAAATATGGATTTAGTTTATGTGCACAAAATTTCAAAGCCAAATTCACTACCAATTGGTATAGATTTGTTATTCTTCATCATCCATTTCCCACTATGTTATGAAAATCTCAGTTTTCATATACCTATCTTGCAAAAATCATAAAAATTCGAAATTTATAATTTTTAACTCAAATTTTTTTATAGTAGCTTTGAATATGGATGTAGTTCATGTGTGCAAAATTTCAAAGCTAGAAATTTTACTAATTGGTACAGATTTGATATTCTTTAGTAGTCAATTTCTTATTAGTTCTGAAAATCTTAATTTTTATATGCTCGCTTTGAGACAATTCAACATACATTTTACATGCGCTTGAATTGTATGCATGTACCAAATTGATCATCTTTCATCTTCTTTTTAATAATTCATCAAGTTCCATTCAGATTAAATTGTCTTAAATTTTCAAATGACTCATGATTCAAACAACAACATATAAAATAGGCAATGAAGCTAACAAACAATTTTATGTAAAAAACAATCTTTGAGCCTTCATGCAAGCATAAGATATTAATAGAAAGAAAAAAGAAAAAAGATTAAATCTTCACTCACCTTCTCTTCTCCTTGTTTGCAAAGCAAAGATTTCAGCTTCATCCCTTGATTGCAAATCCTCTACGCTAATTTGGGAATCAAATTAATAATTTGATTTGTAGAAGGATGATTTTTGCTTTTGTTTTTTAAGCTTAGATGAACTAGGGTTCACCCTTTTTTTTTGGCTCCCCTGAGAAAGATTGTACGTCCAGTCCCCCCTCCCCCCCCCCCCCCCCTCCTCGAGAGAGGTGAGATGTATTTTTTATGTAATAGCCCCTAGTCTAGAAGCTTCTCCCAAAATATCCCCCATTCTTTATTATTTTCTTTTGTTTATTAATATAAACTCTTATATTTATTTATAAGTGCACATATTCTAGATTCTTCTTTGAAAATGCACCTATTTACTATATATTTTATATATGTACATACATATAAATTGAAAAAAAAACACTGTTTTTTCTAAAATAAATACATTCATGTTTTTATTTTTTTTCCTCTTGTTCATTTTTTTCCAAAACTGTTAATGTTCCAACTCTTATGACAATATTCATTTTCTTTCTTCTTCTTTTTCTCCACAAATTTCACAATATTAATATATTTTTGGCTTTTAGAAAATGTACAAAATTGTTAATTAAATTTACCAAACTAGTTACTTATTGTTTTCATTGTAAATAATTACAAATGTTTATAAAACCAAGTCTTCCACTTTATTTGTTATTTATTTATGTACCAATGAACAACTTAACCACGTTGTTCCACCATCATCCATAGTCAATTAATTAATTTCCCCCAGTTGTAAATAAAATACTCATTGTATGTAAATATCCAATTAATTTTTGCTACGATGAGAATAATTAGTTGATTGATTCTCAAAATTTGCATCATTAAAAATCGAGTTGTTATAGATATTGTAATCTCTACTTCTTTTCCATTGAGAAAAAACGATTGTACTTTGTAATCCTTCAAAAATCAGTAAATATAAAGTAGACAAAGACATCGATTTTGCCGAACCACTATAAAAATATTGCATATCCCTGTTTTTGCTTACTTTTTCATACTCTGTAATTGTTACTCGTGTGCTCTACACACGATTGGGAGTTGACCATCACTAGTGATCAACTTTTAACGTCAACAATATGTATGTATGACATAAGAAATCATGAACCACTCCCAAATGCTACTCTGCCTGAGCTTGGGGCATTTTGTCTTAAAAAGCAATTTGTCCGGTAAATGACATGCAGTTCTCTGATTATCACAACATAAATGTAAGGGTGTGTTTGGCGCAAGCGGAAGCGGAGAATTTGAGCGGAGAATCTTAGCGGAGAATTGTAGTTAGTGGAGAATGTGTTTGGTGCGTTAAGCGGAGATTTTGAGCGGAGTATTTTACTTTTATTTTGTAATTTAATTATTTTATGATTAAAACTTAACAATATGATTAATGCAAAATAACACACTTAACCAAACATATCATTTCAGTATATAACTAAATTCCAGAACAGTTCAGTACGTAATTAAAAAACGAAAACATAACAGTTTAGTACATAGAACTACTGGCGTCTGTGGAACCGTGTAATATGATAACCCATGTACCCCACCAACTCCATATCAGGTAAGGTCTCCACCACCTCCAAGAAAGTCCGATCGAGGAGAAAAATCTCAATGATCTCCCACTTGTCGACACTAACGATGGGCGAGAAAAGGTCATAGCATCGGTCCACCGCCACGGAGAAACGCTCTATCTGAACAAAGGCTGATTCTGGAGGAGGTGCCCTACTAGATGTGGCGTGCGTCGACTGCCTCCGTGCAGACTAAACCAGAGGTGGACTATCTGCATCGGCCGGGGGCGAAGGGCTGTGGAGCAGGGGAATCTGATAACTGCATGTGCCTGTGCCAATGCAGCCTTCAAAAAGCTGGTCCTGCTACCGAAACTTCAGAAGCGGTTGTCTCCTAAATTTCTGGTACATGCGTACAGGTTCATGCCACCAATCGTCTGATTCATCCAAGCGGTCCTGCGAAGCATCCCAAAAGCCGCCAGATATTTGTAACAGGGCATTCCAAGAATTCCAGACCCTCTTCAGATTATCCCACTTATTTTTTATTTGGGTCTAAGTCAAATCGTCCTCAAATCTCTCGTTGAAATCAGTCTGCACAGCAGTCAGGAACCTATTGGTTCCTCGAAGATGAATGTTACTGAGACAAATGCCTATGAAAGCCTCAGTTCGATCTGCCGGCCAAGACGCATTGGGGGCGTTGGAAGAGCCAGAACCAGAAGCAGAAGAATGTGTCATTTGACTGAAAAAAAGAATTTAAAATAAAACAAAAAAAGTAATGTAAATAGAAAATAGAAAGGAAAAAAAATTACCGGACGGAGCAGAAAGAAGCACAAAGAAGCAGAAGGAGAAGTGAAGAGAAAGGGAAGAGGGGGGTTTTAAAGGGGAGAGCCAACGGCTCAAAATTGAGTTGTTGGCTCAACGGTCCTAAATGGACCGTTGAGTTACGGACGCATCCGTTACTCTAACGGTCCGTCTAGGACCAAAGAACGGGCCCTAAGAGTCTGCCCCACTCGGTATTTTCTTTGTCTCTCATACTTAAACAACATATGAAGTATATTTTACAGAAACAACTTTTGCTTACATTCAAATGATTTTCACTTTCCCTTTAAATTAGAATCACTATGTATCATTGGTTGGTAGAAATAGGGTTGCACATAAAAAATTAACTAGTTTTATGTGATTATTCGTTGAACTCTTTCGTTCATAACCACCATTTTGTTGTTCTTCCTAACTCCTACCAATTTAATTCGCATAAAAATCAAAACTGAATGATTTCAGTCAAACATAATAATTTATGCCCTATAATTATACGTTTTCTTTAATATAAATAGTATATTGCTAAAAGCACCCAAATTTCTCCTTCCTTATACCACTCATGGTATTAGAAAGTATAAAACTGGATGCTTTTAGCATTACACCACCATGTAAAACTAAAGGCACCCAATTTTACATTTCCTAATCAAGGGCGGATCTGGCCCTGGGCACAACTGGGCTGCAGCCCAGGGTAAGCCCCAAAAAACTAGAAATACTTCAAAGCATAACCAAGCCTAGTCAAAAAATGGAAGGCCAACTTTGTGCGATTCCTGTTCTCCCTCTCAGTTTCCATGAATCGCCCATAATGGAAGAAAGAAAACTCCTTTCAATACCAACTGCTGACTCTAGCCCAATATCAAGGAACAGAATATAGACGAAATCCCTTTTCGGGAACTAGGGCACCAGAAAAAAATGAAAATGAAAGAAAAGGGAAAGAAAGAAAGACGGACAAAACGAAAATTGGAGCAACAACCTGATGGAGGGCTCTCAAATTAGCGTTCATCGGCGGTAAATATACAAAGTCGATCTTTTTGGACGAGGAAGACATGCGTGGCTTTTCTTCTCCGCGGTTTTTTGGGCGAGAAGGCGTTAATTATACAAAAAGAAGGGTGGGATACTGGACCAGATAATAATGGTCACTAAAATTTTGAAATCAATAATGAAATAACGGGCTAAAGTTTTGTAAGTATTAGATGTATAAATTTTGTTTGCAGTCGTGGAGTGTTTAAACTATAAAAAATTTGCTGCATAAATATGTATAAATTTTATTTATCATATTGATTAGTTATATCATTGCTTATTTAATACTATACACACACACACACACACACACACACACACAAAAAAAACAGTACGCAAACGGATTAAAGCGGGATTTCCAGAATTGCCGAAACGAAACTGAAATTTTAAAATTTACCGATGACCAGAACGGAAAACGGAATTTCAAACCTTTGTTTGAATGAATATGAGTTTGCTAAATATTGTGTACTGGAAGTGAATATTGAATCTACTTAGTATTATTAAGAATTCATCCATTTGATCATTATTTTTTAGTATTAGTGTGAATTTTACTGTAATTGGAAAAAACTAGCATTAAAATCAGCTCACCTCTATGTTAAATCCTGGGTCCGCCCTTGTTCCGAATACCACTCATGGTATTAGAAAGAAGAAATCTGGGTGCTTTTAGTAGCACTCTATAAATATGAACTCAGAAAAGCTTTATTAACTTTTACAAGTCTTAAATCATACTGAATTATTTTTTTACTTAGAACAAGCACCAATTTTGTAATAGTTATGTATCTTTACAAGAAAGGAACACACATTTTGTTTTGGAAAATAAATTATATCATGTACAACATAGTATTTCATAATTCTAAGATATCATTTAGAGAAATAAGGTCAACCAGTATATTAGGATGTGCGTAAATTGTAAGATGACAATGCATTCAAATTTGAACCAGTGGCATACGCGAACATTTGAATCAGTGGGGGTGCAACTCTGAAAGATTTTGTGCCGCAAAATCAATAAATTTTGAAGTTTTCAATTTCAAAATCAACTACATGTTTGTTTGGTAAGATTGTGGGAAATTAGGAAATATAGTTGAGAACATTTTAATTTCCAAACATGAAGTCGCATTTGCAAGGTTGTTTATATGCAGAGTTACACAATGGAACTTGTCTGTACTAATTCAAAATGAGATTGGAGCTCCATTAAGTTTGGACGTTTGAATTTTGAGATTCTCTGGAAAATGATCGATAGCAAAGTGGTTTCTAAAAGAATGAATAAATAATCTACGGTTCTTAAAGTATCTTCAGTTGATACAACATGAACTGCAAAGGCCTCGTGTAACAACAAGAAAACATAAACAATTAAACAATAACATAATAGTAAAGTTAAAAAAAAAAAGCAAAATCCAGTGGGGGCAGCGGCCCCCACTGGGACTCACATAGGTCTGCCTTTGATTTGAACTCAGGACAAAACCTTCAGTTAAATATAAATCATACATTCTACAATATTCACATTAAAACAAAGGAGCCGGTGATGGTCTTTAGTTCAAATCGTGGTAGTTAATGGGGACATTGGGTAACATTAATATGCCGCAGTACTTAAATATCATTTTATAAGTTGCACATAATAGTGCTATATCAAGATAAATATACAACACATTTACATATACGCTAATTTAATCATCTATATCTCGTGAGAACTCTCAAACTGGTACAAAATAGATAAAATGATAAATGCTATTTATATAAAATACAAATGAACAATTCAGAAGCATAGTAATTCAGAACCGTACCTTCATTTCCAAACGGTCAGCAGAACAACTCGTTTTATTCTCCATCGTCGAAAGACAGATTGTAGCTTCAAATTCTGAGGATAGGGAGGCCAGTCACGACTTATGGTGTTGAGGAGGTAGGGTTTTAGAGGTAAACGAATTGGGTTTTCCCAAAGGAAAACAAAGATTAAAAGAGGAAGACGAATGATATTTCCGCTATGGATTTGACTGAAAGAGGTAGGTTTTTTGAAGATTTTGGATATTGAGGAGGTAGGTTTTTGGTATAAAAGTTGGGATTATCATGGTATTGAAAAGTTGGGAAGTGATTTAATATCACGATTTGTTCAGAAGAGGAAGAATCGGAGAAGAAATTGAAGAAATGTGTATCATGATTTGTTTAGCAAAGGAAGAATTGGAGAAGAAACTGAAGAAGGACGAGCATCGAACAACTGTCGCGAAAATCAGGTTTTTCAGCCGAATAACGGACAAATTGATTTTGACTCTCTTACGGTAGAGAAACCTCTCTAACGGTCGGTTTGATTATGGTTTGTAACCATCATTTTGTCTCTCTTCCTGAATCCTGACTCCTATCATATTTAATTCAATCAAAAAAAATTAAAATTGACTGATTTCACTTAAATTCTAGTGTTTTAGGCCAAACAAACATAATTTGTGATTTTTTTTCAGTGGCTTACGTAGTTATAAAATTTATCAAAATTTCTACAAAATGTAGCAATATAAATTTTGTAGAGTTCAACAAAACCCTAGACGACTACCATCCGTTTGACTTGTACTTAGGGGCTGTTATTTGGTCCTTAACGGACCATTTCTTCTACGGACGCGCCCAACGGCTCGAATTGGAGCCGTTGGGTACCAACGCGTCCGACGCGTCGGTACCCAATGGCTCCAATTCGAGCCGTTGGGCACCAACCCCTCCTCTTCTATAAAATCCCACCCTCCTCCATTCCTCCTTCTACCCCAAAATCATCTTCTACTTCTCTAAACACTCCTCTATCTTCACTAAAAAATGACAAATCGACAACCTAA
Source organism: Allium sativum (assembly GCA_030737875.1). Classification (NCBI taxonomy): domain Eukaryota; kingdom Viridiplantae; phylum Streptophyta; class Magnoliopsida; order Asparagales; family Amaryllidaceae; genus Allium; species Allium sativum. The sequence goes on along the minus strand of CM060916.1, from coordinate 783,569,945 downwards.
ACACCATTGGAGCAGTGAAGCAACACGACTATTGCTTAAATGCGCCGTTGCGGCGTATGGAAAATGTGGTAATAACAAAAAAGGGGTTACCAAAGCGATAGCGGAAAAATTTAATGCTGCAGCGGTCGAAATCAACGTTACAAGATCAGATCAAACTCTGGAATTGATCTACGAAAACAAAGTTCGGCACAAGTATGATAGTCTTCGAAGGGAATGGGTTAAATGGGAAAGCTTGAACAACAAAACTGGAGCTGGTTGGGATCCTAATCGTCATAAGGTTTCAGGCTCTGATGAATGGTGGGATGATCGTTTAAAGGTATTCGCGGTAAACTTCTGCTTTGTTTTTTAATAGACCCGTTATTAATTAATGTTGTTAAAATAGGAATTTGGGCAATCCATTCTGAAATTTAAAAAGTCACCGCTTGAGCATTTGGAGCTACAACAACAACTGTTTCAAGGCACACATGCAACTGGACAGACGGCGTATACGCCAGCATATACGCCTGCTGTTACTCAACCTGAGCAAACACCACAGTTTACTCCCTCTTTGCCAGGAAATTATGCTAATCCATGGGCATTTGAGCACTTCCACAGTCAGCTCAATGAAACAGAAGACCATGGGCAAAATACTATTCCCAATTTGAATTCACCAACGCATCATTCTTGGGTTCCTGAACCGGCCACTCAAACAAACGTGCCCGAAACTCCCATTCCACAGCGAACTCGACATGTTGGTTAAACCTCTGGTAAAAAGAGAAGTTTCAAAAAAGGACGTGGTGACATGGACAATAAGTTTGCTGATCTCGTCGATTACCTCCATGCCCGAAAAGTGCAAAAATCTACAACTACGGAAAGTCCCACCCCGAACAATTTGACAGCAAACAGTATACGGTCGACAGGAAATTCTTTAAGTCAAACTGATATGATAGGACGCGTTAAACGTTTGAGCGAAGGAGCAGATTTTAATTTAGCGGAAGCATTACACATAGTTGCATATCCAACAAGGCAGATATATTCAATCTCTTAAACGATGACGATGCAATACCATGGATGACATTTGAGACAAAGCGCGATCAACTTTCTGCGGACTACAAGTACTTTCTGATCAAGAACGGACCAAGCAACGATTAGGAATCATACTATTATTTCTGTTTTGTATTTCTGTAGTAAATCACTTTCTGCACTGTTTTTATGTAATGGACCGTTATGTTTTGTTAACTGTGTTATTCTGCAATAATTATAATGTTATGTTTAATCGGTAATTAGTTAAATTACAAAATATAAATAAAATACTCCGCTTAAACCGCCAAACACATGATCCGCTAACTACCATTCTCCGTTATAATTCTCCGCTCAAATTCTCCGCTTAAATTCTCCGCTTCCGCTTGCAAAGAACACACCCTTAGTCTGGAATTCAGCTGTGCTCTATATCCGCATTGATGATGTGCGCAATAATTTTATACAAAAATATTGCTACTGCTAAAAAATTATTCTTTTAACTTCTCAAAGTAGATACCATTACTGATTTTCCTTCAGAAATAAAAATCGTGCTAACAAGATCTAGTCATGTTTTACAATCAAACGTTTTAAATTTAAACAAAGTAGATGGATTTTAAAATTTAGCGGTAGGGAGAATACATGTGGTTTATATGAGGAAACTGTGTTATTTAACACTTTTTGTTTGGAACATTGTTGTTTTATTAGCCCTAAATAAAATCAATCGTATATGACTGGAAGAAAAGTTGATTCCTATGTTAAATAATTATATGAGGTAAGATAAATTTTTCAATGAGATGATAATCAGTAGTGAATCCAACACTTCAGACTTGGGTGAAAGAGTCAATGTTCATCGAGCAATTTACACAAAATATAAAATGGCCGGGATAAATACCCTGCTCTGAACAAATTCTTAGAATCTAGAATGCTTTACCCTCTCATTGCTTACTTGCATCCACTGTTGGTGACAATGGCGATTAAGTTCATACTACATACACATACTACCAGTACTCCACTATATGCATGCCTTGAATTACTCCCAATGAATCAGCTTGTAACCTAATACACGCTAAATATTTTTTAAAATAGGTGGCTAAGGCCATAGCATACACACCAAAGTCGTGCATAAAATTTGTGATAACGATAATATCAAGCAAAGCTTAGGATTGTATTTTAGAACAAAAATGTGACAGAGTGAGATAATGTCTTTTTACCTGAGTCTTTTCTCCCTCTTTGGAATGAAGACCTCTTTCCATGTGCCTTTTCTCCATCCACCCTATTTATTTCAGTCCATATCAGGAATATTTCATCTACTATCATTCTCTCTCATGTCTCATCCTCTACTATTTTATCCGAACATTTTTTTTCCAGTACTTCGTAATCCAGACTCCTTTGTGTTGTTTAATTGGATCCCCCACAACCCCCGCGTGTCTAAGTCAGTAAGCCTAGAACTATTACTATTTCCTTTCTTCATCCCGTTCAGCTTGTCATACGTAAACTTGTTAAATAAGAATCATCATTCAAAATAGGATACACATATGATACTATAAAATTTAGTAGATATGTTTTTGAGGTACACTGAACCTTAGTACCTTACTCATATATTTATTCATGCACACCCATTGAACAATTGAACCTTACTCTGGTATTAGCTAGTTCACAAGTAACAATAACATCGGAACAAATTGTTAAGTATCAATACCTTAATTATGAATAGGATAAAAAGTTCTCGGAATTCTTCATGAAGAAACACTGGTGGAGAAAATTGAGCCGCATCAAACAGAATAATTGTGAAGAAATAATGGATTAATCTGCCAAAAGATTCATTTCTTATGCAACTTAATCATTTTGAGATCCAAATTCAAAAATCAGTCATTTATCTAGTTATTACACACTCTTATATCAATGAACTTCTGTTTTCCATATATAACTTGCACAAGTTTTGCTCGCATGCGAATATGTTTCCACCCATTGTTATTCGAAAAATTCCTATGTTTTTAAATAATAAGAGAAAGTTTTACTAACTTGGTGCTTAGATTCCCTGCTTTAATTTTGGTTTGCGAATGAGTGTGTGGTTCACATCATTCATCTCAAGTATGACATAATGTCTGTATTCCATACTGATCTCAGCATATTCTCTGTCTTCTTTATACATAGTGTACGAAGCATATTTTACATGATATACTTGCCCTATTCAACATTTACTCGTTAAATTAAAATCGCTAATGTATAACATGTAGGTAGAAAGAAAAAGAACATGCAAATAGAACAGCATGGACCATTAAAAATCAACTGATGCTAGTTTAGTTTCTTGAAATTTTGCAGTTTATTACCCCAATTTTGTCTCTCTTCCTCTCTCCCACCAATTAAATCCATGTATGACAATTGAAATTGACTTATTTCAGTTAAATTCTAATAAGTTAGGTCATGAAATTGATATAATTGTGCAGCCAGAAATTTTCATTATCTTCTAAAAGTCCTGTATTATATCTAACAATTTCATTACTAAAATAAGTAGTAATTGGATTACATATAGAGGGCTATCTAGACACAAAATTAGACACAATTGGCAATACAAAAGAACTAGACTGTTGGATCCTTTTGTCCTTCTATGGAAGATGAAAATCAAGAGGCAATCCAATGGTGAATATTTATTGTGTCGCCAATTGTGTTTATATTTTGTGTTCCAATATACTTATATGTATCTATATAGAAAAAGGTTGCTTCATCTTTTGGAAAATAGAGTTTACTAGATAGTATTTCTACTTGATTCCAAGGTATGAGTTATAGAAATGAAGTCAAGTCTTTCTATAGGTTGTGAATTAATTGTTAGATAATGATACATTCTTAGATGTAAAACAAGACATCTAACTGCATGAAAATTACCACATTAAAAGAAATTAATTGCAAGTCTTAGCTAGCGGAAATAGTGGATGACCACAATACAGCAATTCAGTAAATTCAACTTTACATCATGAAATAAGCATCATATGTTCTATTTAGACTAAATTTTTTTTTCTATAAAGAATTGTTGACCTAAATAATATTCCTGAAAAAACTCATGATAATTGAATGAAAGCTATACAAAAAATGGGTTTAGTATATTGTGTAGTTATCACATGCAATAATATATATAATTTTATTTCTCTTCACAAAAATGAGTTGAAAAAGAAATTAAATGCCATTTTGTTTTTTAACTTGAACAAGGTAGAAGGCTTATGGAAATATAGTAACAGAGAATGAAAATGAATTTCAGGAAAGGATGTAATTTTAGTATTTTACATGTTTCTACCAATGGTATTATTTTCTAATGCCAACTCCGATCAACATAAAATATTGAAGGAAAAATTGACTAGCTTGTTTTCACAACTGTATAAGGCAAGATAACCATGGCATTCTGTTTTACATCATTGCTTTGAAACATGAGAAATATTTCTCTCATTACCAAAATGGAAATATAGGGCCTTGCTTTTGTAACACGCTCTCATTACCATTGTTGAAATAGTTCTCTTATTCAAATCTGGTGACTGCGTGCTTAAAAAACCACGTAACTCTTGTTTATTTACTTACTCGCTGCGCTTGTACTTCAAACTCAAAATTCAAACCATAATTTTTCAGTGAATTTTGTTGTTGTTGTCTAGAATACAAAAATAAAGACTTGTTATAGATATGTTTTATGTTTTTTGAGTTTTGAAAAAGTTGACTTTGGCTAAGTGACAGAAAACAAACCTCCCCAGCAGTCAGTTTGATAAACGAAAAAACTAAATTTCGAATGTTGTAAAAAAAAAGAAATTTTAAAAGGATTTTTTTTTCAATAATCATTATATCATATTTTTTTTCATGTATGCGATGAATATGTCATTTTAGCTAAATATTTATACTTTCTTTAACATTAATGTGTGAATATTTTTGTATTCTTTTGTTGATGTGCAAATATTGCACATAAGATATGATATATTATTATAATTAAATAAAGTTCAAACATTTACATCAGCAGCCTTTATCAGACTGGGTAGTTGAAGGGCCAATAGGAGTGTCCGGATTCTCAGCAGGAGGTAGCTCATCATCATCAGCAGTAAAAGGATCAATACAAACAAGATCAGACATAGATATACTGTGAGAACGGTCAGGAATTGTAAAATAAGGAATATGTTCAAGAAACACAACATGACGAGATACATATAACTTATGACTGACTGGATCAAAACAACGATACCCCTTTTGTCCTGCGCCATAACCAAGAAATACACATATAGCAGACCGTGAAGTTAACTTACTCCGTTGGACATGAGGAAGAAGAACAAAGCACGTGGAACCAAAAACACGAAGAGAAGAATAATCTGGTGGACAACCATACAATTTCTCATAAGGAGACAAGCCAGAATTATGGGAAGTAGGAATTCTATTAATCAAATAAACAGAAGTAAGAGCTGCCTCCCCCCAAAATTCACTAGGAACACTAGCAGACAATAAAAGTGACCTAGCAGTCTCAAGAATATGCTTATGTTTCCTTTCAGCAATCCCATTTTGTTCAGGAGTGTCAGTGCACGAAGTCTGATAAAGTGTGCCATCTGAGGCAAGAAGTTCCTTAAAAGCATGAGAAGTATATTCACCTCCCAAATCACATCTAAAACATTTAATAACAGCTGCATGTTGAGTTTTAACAAGAGATCGAAACTCATTATAGATACCAAAAAAGTCTGAGCGACGTTTCATAAGATAAATCCAACAATAACGAGTGCAGTCATCAATAAAAGAGACATAATAACGAGAACCTCCCTTTGTAGAAACAGGAGAGGGTCCCCAAACATCAGAATGAATAAGATCAAAAGATGCAATTGAAAACGTATTACTTTTAGGAAAAGGCAAAGCAGAGAATTTTGCAAGTTTACAACCACTGCAATCAGAAATATCATGAGTTTTCAAATCTCCTAAAACTCCTGTAGACGCTAAAAATTGTAATCGAGACCTAGAGACATGACCAAGGCGAGAATGCCACAAATAAAACACAGAAGAAGACTGACTCAAATGAAAAGACGAAACATCAACACCAGGAGCAGCAGCTGCAATCTTAGGAGTTTTGAGTTGACCCAATATATAAAGTCCTCCTTCCCTATGGCCGGTCCCAATCACTTCCTGAGACTGTGGATCCTGAACATAACAAGCAGAAGAAGAAAAGGAGACCAAACAACCATTATCACAAATTTGACCAACAGAAGCAAGATTTAATGTAAGACTGGGAATGTGATAAACATTAGATAAGGACAAGGAATGCGTAATAATTGAACCAACACCTTGCAAGGGCATAGGTGTACCACTAGCACTCATGACAGGAACAGAAACTTTAGGGGCCAAAGAAGTAAAGGAGGACAAATTAGGTGACATATGATTCGAAGCACCAGAATCTAAGATCCAGGTGGAAGAAGATATACCTGACGAACTAGATGACAAACCCAATTGAGATGAAGCTGTCATGGCATGCGGTTGAGATGCGAGGAACTGCTGAAACTGTTCAACCATTGATGGATCTAAAGAAGTCGTAAGAGCATTGTGAGGGCGAGGAAGAAGAGGAGGTCCAATATGAGGAGCCGGTGGTCGGTAACTCCATTGCCGAGGCTGCTGATGGGGCTGTTGTTGAGCATACTGCTGCTTTCCTTTACTCAACTTTGGGCATTGAGATTTCCAATGACCTTTCTGTCTACAAAAACTGCATTCATCACGAGCAACAGTTCCAGAAGACCTGACTTGCGAATTGAAATTTGGTCGTGGAGGCATGGCGAAGACTGATGGAGTAGAGACTTCCTTTGCAACAGAAGGCTTAAGACGAATTTCCTCAGCCAAAAGTTCACTAACAACAGAATCAACAGAGGGCAGCGGATGACGATGCAGAATGGACCCACGAAGTCCTTCAAACTCATCACGAAGAGCCATTAAAAACTATACCAATCTCTGCTCCTCTCTTCGTGCAATATAAGGCAAAAAATCTCGTAATTCAGCAGATTCTGTGAGCGCCAGCTGATCCCACAAATCTGTCATAGCGTCATAAAATTCCTGAATACTCGTGCTTTTCTGCTGCAGAGCACGAATATCAGACTCCAACTGATACTGTTTTGCAAAGTTAGACTGTGTATACAGTCTAGCTAGATGATCCCAAACTTCCTTAGCTGTCTCATATTTTGCTAATTGGGTACCAATCGAGTGCTTGACAGAATTATTGATCCAAGTAATGATCTTAGAATTTGCAACTTCCCACTTATCTAACAAGGACACAGAATCAACAGTTGTGCCATTCTCAGGCCTGACAGAAGCACCCGAAATATAACCCCACTTTTGTTTACCTTTCAGAAAAATTTTCATTACATAACTCCAATACGCATAATTTTTACCATCTAACTGAACACTAACTGCTTGAAGCGAATCATCTCTGGTTTCAGCCATATTGAAAGAAATCAACAAAAAAACTAACAACTTGAATTAACCAAACAGAGAGAGCAAACCCAATTCCTCTTATTTAAACCCAAACAGCAAAGCAAGTAACCCCAATACGCATAAATTAACTACCCTTATTTAAAGATACCTCCTGCAAAGTAAGTAACTCCAAACAGCAAAGTAAGTACCTCCTGCAAACTCCAACACGCTAAAAGTAACTCCTCCTGCAAACTCCAACACGCTAAAAGTAACTCCTGCAAACTCCAATACGCTAACATCAAACTCCAATACGCTAACAACAAATCCAAATTAACTCCTCTTATTTAAAGATAGCCATGTCGCACCGATTTTTCTTTTCTGATACCCTTTTCGCTGAGGTCGAACAGGAAGAAGCTCGCTCGAACCGGAAGAAGCCCGAAACCCTAGTACTGATTTCAACCGAATTAGGGTTTGGAGTGGATCTGAGACTCGTCGATGGAGTGGGGATGCTACGGACGCGGGTTAGATCGGAAAGGAGAGGAGTAGCTACGGGGAAGAAATTGGCTCCGATACCATGTAAACATTAAGAGAGGAATGCGATAATCGTTTTATTGAATGCAAGAACCTGCTGTGTTAAGGTACAAGATAAAGCAGCTACTTATAATATAAGCATACCATACTACGGTATGGACACACACACGTTTGAGTATGGGCACACACACGTTTCAGTATGGGCACACACGATGGCCTATTAAATATGCTAACAACATCCACTGAACATAATTTTCATTATTGTTACAAATTGTAAACATTTTAAATATAACTAATATTTTGTACCAATTATTTGAATGCACTACGGGTGAAATATTTGCATTTCATTCAATTTGATAAATGCATTTTTTTTTACACGAAAATAGCATGAATAACAAAAATAAAGAAAAAATTCGATACAAGGATAAAAGATCAAAAATTTAGGCTAAATGACACTTTTTAGTGTAAAATAAGAAATGATGGCGGGCCCTTGAATTTTTTGATTTACACTAAAAAGTGTCCTTAAATTTTTGACCTTTGTTCTTGTGTCTAAATTTTACTCAAATTTTGTCCTTGTACCTAAAAACCTCTATTTGCACAAAAGGACTAAAATTTTGTATTGCCCACTTCAAGGAGTAGGTAAGTAGAAACATTTAGCAAATTCTCAAATTCAGAGTGAGTAATTGCATATATTAGCAAGTGCTGATTCAACTTGTAAATATCTACGTCAACGTAGATTTATCAAGATATATGATATACCGATCTTGTTGGAAAATTATAAAATTTGTAATTCAATAATTTGTACAGAACGAAAGAGAGGTATCTGGTTTGCTTACATTAGAATGAATACGAAAGGGGCGGCCATATCAAAACAAAAATCATAACTCTACTAGTACATACAAACAATTTTTTTGTGGATTAGTTTTGATTTTAGAAAGATAATTTTTATTCTAATCCAAAAATTTAGTAAGTTAATTCACCCTATAAAAAAGGATCGTTGACTTCTACTAAAATATTAATTTTAATCAGTGTATCCACCTAAAAAGGCATACATATTTTTCTTCTTTTCAGTCTTCTTCTCTGCGTTTTGCATCATATTCTTGTTTCTGAAATCCTACCATTTAAATCCAAGTTTAAGTGAGTAATTCAACGTAATAACAGTAGGTAGTTTGTCTATTTTCTGTTTGAAGTTGATTAATTGTATACAAAATTGTTTTTTTAATACCACCATTATCATATATAATTGTTCTTAGCTTGAAATCTTGAAAAATTGATAGAAACATGTTAACTGGTTTCCTTTTTTTTTTATATTTGCTGCATTTGATTGTCCAGTAGAATGAGACGTTTTATAATGTCATGGTAAAACAAAAAGCACAAAAATTGATTGTAAGCTATATGATATGATAGATGAAATCTTTAAGTTAATTCACTTGTGGCTTGACTTACAAAATAGTTGTGCATTAACTTATTAAAGTAAAATGGTAGATTAACTTATTAAAACCATGGATTAGAATAAAAATTACCTTTTAGAAAATGTATCCCTAACGTCCACATAAATAAAATTGGCAAGAGAAAGTGCCACTACTAATTAAGAAGTATTACATAGTTTATCTTCTTCTTTGCTAACGCTTTTTCTTTCTTTCTTACTAATCATTTTTTTTACAGAATAACTACCTTATTGACTAGAGAAATGAAGCAGTAGAGCAGTGAAATTTCAGGCGTGGTCATGTATCGGACTTGGATCCGAATCCTATAGTTGCTGATGCTGTTATTCGCCTTGAATAACTATTTTATCAGGCGTGGTCATGCATTCATTTTCTTACTTATTTCTAGAATTGTAGTGTTCGTTTTTCAGACTTTTATGTCTCCGCTCTTTATAATTCATCTTTGTTTTCGTTTCATTAATTTATCTTTTGCTTTTCTTTATTGCAAATCTTCCATCCGGCTGCAACATCTTATGGGCAGATCCGGCCACATTTTTGCAAAAATAGAACCATGCTAGTCGTTGGAGTTACTTTGAAACAAATTCAAAGCAATCGAATTCCTAATTTGCTAGGATGTACTGGCGTATATTGATGTTCGATCAGTCCTTATTTTTTTCATGTACCAAAAACTTGTTCTGTTGATGTTCGATCTGATTTTCATTTTGTTGTGTGGCCCTTTTTTCGTGTTGATTGAAAAAGTTTCTGGTTTTGTTTATTTGGATGTTATAATTCATATATTTTCGTTTAAGATCAATGAAATTTGCTAAAATTATGAAACGTTTCAATTGTTCGTCGATGTACGAGTTAACCATGTCGGGGTCAAAGTCGGACAAAAGACATTGTATTGTTGCTTGTAAGCCTTGATTGCTGTACTGGACTTCTGGGGATGGAAGTTTAATTGAATTTATTTATTTTGGTAGTGTATTCTGAATACCTCTAACTTGGGTTGATATCATAAGCACTTTGGTATAGTTATTCTATCTTTTTTGTGCTCATAAATCGTATTTAGATCAAAGCATATTGTAGTTTGGACTAATATTCGACACTATCCATCCGTATTGTAGTTTGTTGACTAGTATATTTTATCATTGTTGTTTGTACATTTTTTGTAATGTTTTTTATTTATTTTCACTAACTTTGGGTTAGTCACAGTGTCTTGGACAAATGGAGTGATTAACGTTTCAGATTTTCAGCACCCAGCTATTTTTTAAATAGAATTTTTGATTGGAAATTATGAAAACAAACTGTTTTATTTTATTGTGGTGATTACTGATCAACGTGGTAAGGGAAATTGTATAGTGTAAGAAAATGAAATGTTTCCATTGGTTTTTTTATGTGCAGTAAAGTGTATGTAGTAAGTAGTACAAGCTTTTTATTGGTTTTATTGTTTAGTAATCAAAGGTAAATATACTGAATCCAACTATTTTGTTGTGTGTCAAAGGGATATGTTATATAATGTGCATGAGTCAGCAGGAATATTTTTAGCAAAGGGATATGTTATATAATGTCTACGAGGAATATAATGCCAAAGGGATATGTTATATAATGTCCATCAGATGCAAAAGATGGCTAATTTTTAGCCATGATCTAATTACTGTTGTTTCTGTGATTAATCTTTTGATCAAAGCAATATTTTTTGTCTTAATTTTTGTAAGTGTTAGGTTTGGTATTTAATTTTATCCTACAATTTATTGTTTAATTATGGCAATTTTTTATCCTTATGAGTTTTAATTTTGACGTCATGGCATGTTATGTGTTAATACATGATCGTCTCTTTATAGAAAAAAATTGCATTGTTCAGTCCCATGTATTCCATATAAATTTGATCTATGAGGGAAATTGCAAGTCATGAGTCTAGAATGTCTTCATGGCTTGTTCACGAGAATTAATATGCAACTTGCTAGTAACATGGAGGTATTTTTGATAAGTTAAATAGTGTGTTGCTAAATGCAAATCAAATTACTTAATATAGGTTGCAAAAATTATTGCATTGTTCTTCTTATGTTTATGGATAAAGCTCCTATATAATCTAGTTTTTGTGTAAATATTTAATATTGTCGCTTTTAATTTATGTGTAATCTAGTTTCTTATGTAAATATTCAATATCTATTTTATAGCCTAATTTATAAATATTTGTTTTTTGTTTAAAAAAAAAAAAAAAAAAAAAGTATTACATAGTTTATTATTATAAAACAGACCTTACGGGGAAAACTCTTTTTATTTAATATGCTGAATTATGAATTTTGATTGTCAAATTCTGAAGTCTGAATGTTGATTGTTTAATGCTGAATTATGAATAATCTCTTACTTGTTTGTTTGCATTTAACATTCAAAATAAAAAACAATTATAGCATTCAGAATAAAAATTAAGCACTAAAGATGTTCTGAATTATTTTGTATGAATAGATGATTCTATTCGGAACACAGACAAAAAACAAACAACTTAAAAAGTTCTGATTTATAAATCAGAACTTTAAATAAAAACAAATGCAGTCACGAGTCTATGATTGATCAAGTTCGTTGAAGTATAACCAAACCATGGTCCATGTTCTGAAATTATCGATCAATTTAAAACAAGTGGTCCTTCTAATTTGGAGAATGGAAGGTCACAAAAGAAAACTGAATCATGCTAAAGATATATATTTAATGTTAACTTTATCAAAAACGATCATGTGAGGACATAGTCTTTTTTTCTTGTTTTGAACAATCGGCTATGATAACAGTAAGGTTATCTTACACACAGTTTGTGAATATTAGAATCTGAAGGGATATTGTCACAGCAATTTGTAGTTTTGTACTCCACTAGCAACCATCAACAACAAAGCATTTACTTCCTAACCTTATTGTCGCACTCATTATTGACTTTCTTGATTAACGCTATTCGTTCCTGCATTTAATTACTCTTAACAATTGGCCGATCAGCATCTTTAAACTTCCAAGGCTTATACGTAACATAGAACTAAAAACATGAGCCATGCACCAATATGAATGGTTGAATTCGCTATCAGTACATCATTAGACAGAAAATACGAATCAATCAAAACGATTCGTTATCGCGGTGTTAAAATAAACTGCTAATATCGGCAAAATGTCATATAAAATACAAGTTTTTGAACATCTTCCTGGGAGAAGTTTAACCCTCTCTATATAACAAACTTGAATACATATATACGATGACATGTACTATTAATCTAATATAACAAGTTAACAACGTGTCAAGTGAAAATGCAGATCGAAGTACTGTATATTTTAGCTTATAAAATATCACAAGCAGCGAGAATGTGGTACTAAAAGGTAAAGTTCATAAACTTGCATGGATACTTGCTGGCCCTGCAGGCCTGAATGCAAGGAATATAACTCCAATATAGCCCACGCTCAATTTATTTTTATTTTACCAACTTACAACATCATTCATTATTTTAATGTAGAAAAACTTGATAAACTTAAATATTTGTCCAACTTCTACCTCCTGAAAATAATAAATATCTTAGAAAAAGACAAACAATCACTAATTGATCCATACAAGAATAGTATTATGCATGTTAGATGGACACTTCAATTTCCACCACAAGAGTACACATAAATCAAACACCATTTCTTAGCTTGACTTATATCTCAACGACTTGAGGAAAGAAGCCCATGACCCTCATTATTCATTCATCTATATAAACGTCTCATATATCAATCTTATAAACATACACTACCAATGGCTTTTATACCCTATCCACTATTCATTTTCATACTCTTACATGTCCACTTTCTTCTAGGATCGCAACTAGAAGATCATGCAACCTACATTGTGCACATGGATCACTCGCTCATGCCAAAAGCATACTCTACACATCATGACTGGTATTCTTCCACTCTTGAATCAATGACCACAAATCCTAGCCTAATCTATGTCTACAACAATGTTCTTCAAGGATTTAGTGCACGTCTATCCTCGTCTCAACTAGAGAAACTAAAAGAAACAGAAGGGTTCATCTCATGTTACCGAGATTTACCCATAAAGAAAGACACAACTCACAGTTCACAATTCCTGGGCCTCAATCCAAACTACGGGCTATGGCCCGCATCAAATCTTGGCGATGACATCATCATAGGTGTCATCGACACTGGCATATGGCCAGAGAGCATGAGCTATAAAGACACTGGTATTGGCCCGATACCGAAAAGATGGAAAGGCATATGTGAGTATGGCACACAGTTTGATCCATCTATGTGCAACAGAAAATTGATAGGTGCAAGGAGCTTCAACAAAGGCGTCATAGCACACAGTCCTAATATGACCATTGCAATGAACTCGCCACGTGACACGGAGGGCCATGGAACCCACACATCATCAACTGCCGGAGGAAATTATGTAACAGGTGCGAATTTTTTCGGGTATGGGCCAGGAGTTTCTCAAGGCATGGCACCGCATTCAAGAATTTCCATGTATAAAGTACTGTGGGAAATTGGTGGATATGCGTCTGATATATTGGCAGGAATTGATCAAGCAATAGCAGATGGTGTCGATGTACTTTCTATATCTTTAGGCATCGATAACATTCCATTGTATCAAGATCCGATAGCAATAGCTTCATTTGCCGCCATGGAAAAGGGAATATTTGTAGCTACATCCTCGGGGAACGAAGGCCCTTTTTTAGGGACTCTACATAATGGAACACCATGGGTGATTAACGTTGGTGCAAGTGCTTTGGACAGAACGTTTGGAGGCGGAATCAAGCTAGGAGATGGGACTACAATCCTCGGGCAATCAATGTTTATAGGTAACCTAACGTATCTATCAAATATGCCACTAACTTATCTAGGAGCATGCAAGGTTAAAGCTTTGAAAGAAATGGTAGGCAACAAAATTGCAGTGTGTGATTATTCAGAATCGCTTACATCTGCTGTGGACAATGTTCAATCAGCAGCAGCTGCTATCTTTATATCGGATAGTGAGGACATACAATTCTATCTGAAATTTGCAAATCCTGGAATTATAATAAATCGAAAGGATGGTGGCACTCTTTTGAATTATACAAAAATGAGTTCAAAGCCGGTAGCTAGTTTGAAATTCCATGAAACTGTTCTAGGCATGAAACCTGCTCCAGCGCTCGCTAGTTATACATCAAGAGGGCCGTCTTCAAGTTGCCCTCACGTGCTAAAACCCGATGTTGTAGGGCCAGGTGACCTAATTCTAGCATCATGGTCCTTAAATGCATCAGTAGGATATGATGCAAACTCAAAAAATGTATATAGTTCATTTAACATAATATCTGGAACATCTATGTCAACCCCACATGTTGCTGGTATAGCTGCATTGCTTAAATCTGCACATAAAGATTGGAGTCCAGCTGCTATTCGTTCTGCTATCATGACATCAGCATATACACTGGATAACACTATGAAGCCTATACGTGATTTGGGATATAAACACAAGGAAGCTAATCCATTAGGCATGGGTTCGGGTCATGTAGATCCTAACAGAGCTCTTGATCCAGGTCTTGTATACGATGCTGGCGTTGAAGATTATTTGAAGTTGATATGTGCTATGAACTTCACAAAAGAGCAGCAACATATGATATCTAGGAGCTCTTCGGTTGACTGTTCAAGTGCTAGTTTGGATATTAATTACCCTTCGTTTATTGCATTTTCCAAAGCCAGCACAAAAGCGGTTAAAGAATTTAAGCGCACCGTTACTAACGTAGGGGAAGCACATGTAACCTACAGTGCCAAAGTGAGTAACTTGAAGGGGTTTACTGTAAAGATTGTGCCAGAAAAATTGGTTTTCACTAAGAAATATGAAAAACAAAGTTACTCTTTGATAATAGAGGGTCAGATGGCAGATAATCAAGAGGTGGCCCATGGTTCATTGAGTTGGGTCGACGATAAAGCAAAGTATGTGGTAAGGAGCCCAATTGTGGTAACTTCATCTAGCTAGAACTCATGATAACTACACAAGAAGTAAAGGTTTATGATTTTCTGAATTCTCAATCTATTAAGTCGAAATGGTATAATATGTTGTATACAGGTGTTTTGTACACACAGTAATTATATAAGTTTTTCTTCCTTTCGACTTTTATGGCGCTTCTCACAATAGTTTCTTTGTTAATAAAAAGATGTTTTTAGTGACAAATTATGTGTAAAATTCAGTCTGATTTATAGCACTGGGGACCATGACTGAAGTGAAATCACAGTAAAAATCATATATTTACCTCCTATTCATGTGCATTATGTTTGTTTCAGTTAAATTCCATACTGTCATGTTTTGTTATTCTGAATCCTAGCAATGATATTTGGCCGGATATTGCAGAAGTAAAAATTTGTTCCTTCAGTTTCTTAAATAACATACAAACAATGCGGAAGCTGGAGGGGGAAAACGAAATCCTACAATTTACATTAGACAAAAAGAAGAGAAAAAAGAACGAAAGGAAGGAATGAGAGATTACTTGTTAGGATTGGACATAACCATGCACATGTTAGAATTATATCCATAATTCTAACACAGTGACATTTTTTGGAAGACCGATGATTTGATGTAAACCTGTCATTGAACATTTACACAAAGATTAAACTTCACTCGAAAGTGGGAGTGCGAAAACTAAGCGGGAATGTTCCGTACCGATAACAGTAATTTGACTTCATAATTTCCTCTGCTGGGTCGTCACAGATAGGCCGCTAATGCTAAAAGACCCGAAATTGTTTTAGTCATTTTATGCGAAAATTAGATCTAACGGATACTTTACATCTTCTCCACAATTTGCCCTTTGAATCGCTGAATTGCGTGACTTCTGCACAATTTGACACCCTCTTTTTCGGGCCTCATAGCAGCGCTCCAGATAGGCATGTTCTTACCTTTCATTTCGAGGGGCACTAGCTCTATCATTCTTCATTCGAGTGAATGCAAACTTGCAAGGATAATACTGTGAAATTTTGATTTGAACCATACCGATCTGTTATGTTAATTTTTTTACATGGCGTTTAAATTTAATATTTCAAAAAAAGTAAAACTATGATGCGATAATTTTCATCAAGCACTTGTACAAATGCTACAATAAAACAACTCCACGATGTATGTAAAGAAAAAGTGTAAAGATAGCAAAATACAGAGAGTTTTGGCATCACCGTGGAATCTCCGCGGAAATCCCTTCCAACTTTTTACTGCAACATTTCACCAAACAAATGCCATGCAGTATTAATTACTAAGCAATAAGCAACCGACTGGTCCAATTCTGAGGTGAAAACGGTAAAATTTGAGCCAGCGAATATATGACACGGTTTTTTTTGGCACTGGGTTGTTGTCTTAACGGATCTACGTATATATTTAAAATTTTGAGAGACTTCAGTTGGAAAATATTGATGTGTGCGTACATATACACTTGAAGTCAAACATAATTCCTTTCTTATTTAATTGTCTTATTGTACTTCAAAATATTTATGTTATTAATCTGCCATTTGTATTGATTGTCGTTGTCGCAAGCATCATTAAATTTTTATTTGTCGAATTTGTTTTCTTTTGTTATTTCAAATCCGTTAATTTGTTAATCTAATTTATTCGTTCATCGTTTGCATATCAAAATAAAATTTCATTTGATGTTCATTTTTATATACAAAATCATTCGTTATATATTGCTAAAACAGTTGTTCATTTTATTTACAAATTTTATTGAAATTATAACATGTTCTAATTTTACTTTTATTTCGTTACCGTTCGTTTTCTTTTAATTTTAATATAACCTGTCCGTTCACCATTAAATCCCTTTGTTACCTGAAGTTGTGAAATGCTAAATCCATTCAATTTTTCCCAAAGATGTTCGTATACCTTTTAAATTCAAACCGCTCGGTTCTTCCCAAAGCACGTTGGTCCCAAGATAATTCAATATAACTGTCCGTATACCATAAAAATAGGAGAAACGCATTGGTCCATCGCACCTTTTCTTTCCATTATTACCCTTACACGGCTTATATATTCCCGTAGTATATACAATACCGTAATTCTTTTGTAAACTGGAGGCTATCAGAGGGAGCTCCATATAAAACGGTACAAGACAAAGTCTGGTGGGCTCGTATAAGGCATGTGACAAGGCACACAAGGAATGCCAGGGTGGATTCATCGTTTGCATAGCCGGACTGGTGGTAATGCATAGCAGCTACCACTGTCCACCTCGATACACACTCCCATAATCAGAAGGGCCCAAATCGAATCTCAACAATAATAGAATAATATCGAAGAAGTGTGTTCGATAGGAGGTATGACCTAACTTGGACGTTTCAAGTTCAAATTTGTCTAAAAGGCAAATAGATTATTTTGTAGGTTACCTAGCATACATTATAATGTAATATAGTTAGCGTTATTTTTTGTATCACTGGAATGGATATTCAGTAACAAACATTCTTGTAGTCCCTATTGTTTAACAATATAAATAATGAACACTTAATCAAGATGTACGAAGTGGTTAAATCATACAATACTCAAATTCAAGTAGTATTTC
The DNA here is from genome assembly GCA_030737875.1 of Allium sativum. Lineage (NCBI taxonomy): Eukaryota > Viridiplantae > Streptophyta > Magnoliopsida > Asparagales > Amaryllidaceae > Allium > Allium sativum. Next base: position 783,552,046 of record CM060916.1, on the reverse strand, counting down.
CTTTCATACGTAGTAACACAAAAATCTTAGCTTCTACTGCTTTTGCTTGAGAAGCTTCTAGTTTATTAAGTTCTACCTTTTTGGCTCTAATAAACCGCATTTTGAGAAGGCAGAATCATTATAGAAAGAAGAAGGAGCCTATTTATTGTTGGTTTTGGGTTGGCATCTTGAAGGTTTAATGGATGGATTATTATGGGATAAGTTAGATTCTTTTGGTTCTAGATTGTATGTATACCCTCATTTACCACTGCCATTGAATACCAAAGAACACGCATTCTTTTTTAGTCGAGATTTTACGAGGTTGTTAGAGGATACATTGAGGCACTTTGATGTCATAAATACGGCAGTTAATTGCAAGCCAGTGTTGATCCGATGTCCAATGGTGCAACAAAGATGGTGCAGCAATGAGTGGAGCTTCAACTGAGTTGAATTGTGTAGATGATGGTCTAGGAGATTAAAAGGTATTGAGGTCTGATGGACTGCAGATTGATAGTATGGAGTATTAATGGTGACAGAGAAGTTTTACAGTTTTGCTATCTGGCCCGAAACAACGCACGCCCGAACGGTGCGGGAATATCATGAAGCGCGTGATTCATTTGTCCCATGAATAACAAGCGTCGGATTTTTTTTTTTGTCATACTCGCGCTTATCATCTTTCGGACTCTGTAGCATAATCCGAAGTTTTTAATGATTTCTTGATGGGGAAGGCAGAAACTGTTTGAAGAATGGGCATATGATACTAAAATCCCTCACTCAATTTTTGTCCTGAAGTAAAATTCATAAAATTGCATGGATACATGCTGGCATTGAAGCCCTGAATGCAAGGAATATAACTCCAATATAGCCCACACTCAATTTGTTTTATTTTACCAACTTACAACATCATTCATTATTCTAATGTAGAAAAGCTTGATAAACTTAAATTTTTGCCCAACTTCTACTTCGTGAAAATAATAAATATCTAGAAAAAGACGCAAACAATCACTAATTGATTCATACAAAAATAATATTATGTATGTTAGATGGACACATCAATTTCCACCAGAAGAGTACACATCAATCAAACAACGTTTCTTAGCTTAACTTATATCTCAACGACTAGAGGAAGGAAACCCATGACCCTCATTATTCAGTCATCTATATGTTGAGAAATTACGCAAATTTCCTTATAATTAGATTTGTGAAGAAAAGAAATAAAATGTAGAAATGGTAAGAAATACAAACTTGATAACAGAGTTCGGCCAATTATGCCTACGTTTGCAGACTGCTGTAGACTTTTATTTCAGTGAATATTACAAAGTGATTACACAAAACATTTTTCACTCAACACTCGATCTCACTCTAAGTTTGTTTCCTTTTCTTCTTATTGGATTTGAGATAATATGAAAGTTATGAAGAAGAAGAAGAAGGGCGTATTTATAGGGTGAGAAGAGAGCTGGTGGGGGTTGGTGGCTCGGTTGGTGACTTGGTTGGTGACAACCCCATGTTGAACACATGGGGGGCTGGTGGCTGCTGCACTTGCAGCATTTCTAACAATCTTCCACTTGAATACTGGTTTCAATCTGTCTTCACATCTTGATCGATGCAACAACCATTCTGCTCTTTTTACTCTAGCAAACCAACTAACGTTGAACACAACTTCAGTTTATCGATAGTTGCCGTCTTTGTCAACATATCTGCTGGATTCTTGCTACCTTCGATCTTCTCCAGTATTAAAACATCATCTTCCAGTGGAGATCTGATAAAGTGATAATGAAGCCCAATATTTTTGGTTCTAGAATGAAATGCTGAATTCTTCACACTGTGTATTGCACTCTGACTATCACTGTATAAAACATTCTTTTCCTATTTGAATCCCAGCTCAGTTAACAAACTTTGAAGCCATGTCATCTCTTTACTAGCTTCGGTGATTGCTACATACTCAGCTTCTGTAGTGGATAGAGTGACAATCTTCTGTATCTGTGACATCCAACTAACAACTGTAGTTCCAATTGTGAATACATAACATGTAGTGCTTCTTCGACGATCGACTTCACCTTCAAAGTATGCATCTACATAGCCTTGAGCTTTTAACTTCCATTTACCAAAGTACAAAGTGTTATGTATTGTGCCTCGTAGATATCTCAAAATCCACTTGACTGCTCCCAATGAGCTTTCTCTGGATTTGACATAAATCTGCTAACAACTCTCACTCCATGGCCAATGTCTGGTCTCGTACAGACCATGGCATACATCAAACTTCCAATACCTAAGGAATAAGGAACATCAATCATGAAATTTCTTTCTTCCTCTATTTGAAGGGACTGATCCTTGGATAAGCGAAATGAATGACCAACGGTGTATTGACTGGCTTAGCATCGTCCATTTTGAATCTCTGCAAAACACGGTTGACGTAATCTTTGTGAGATAGCTGCAAGAGTCCTCTCTGCTTATCTCTAGTGATTTGCATTCCAGGAATATTCTTTGCTGGACGAAAGTCTTTCATATCAAACTCCTTTGACAACTGTTGCTTCAACCTTCTGATATCATCCATACTTGATCCTGCTACTAACATGTCATCAACATAAAGCAGTAAAATGATATATATATATATATATATATAAAGAGATCTATATCTATTGAATTAGCAACAACGGTGGGCATTGCACTTTTGGAAGTATTACTTGTGCATGAATTCATCAAACTTTTTGTACCATTGTCTTGGGGCTTGTTTCAGGCCACACAAACTTTTCTTTAGTCTGCACACCATGTTCTTCTTCCCTTTCTCGAAGAAACCCTCTGGTTGGTGCATGCTTATTTCCTCACCCAAGTCTCTATGAAGAAATGCGGTCTTCATATCTACATGTTCAAGATGAAGGTCTTCAATAGCAACTATACTTAATACTGTCCTGATAGTATTGAGCTTCACAACGGAAGAAAAAATGTCATTGTAGTCACTTCTTCCTTTTGTTGGAAACCTTTGACAACTAGTCGAGCTTTTACCTCTTGGAACCATCATGCTCCTCTTTCACTCGATACACTCATTTATTATGAAGTGCCTTCTTTCCTATGGGTAACTCATCCAGTTCCCATTTCTGGTTGGAGATAAGAGAGTTCATCTCATCTTTCATGGCAAGCTCCCACTTGCTAGCATCTTCAGTCTGAGAAGCTTCATCATAGCATTCAGGTTCTCCTGCATCAGTCAATAACAAATAGTTCATGCATCTTTTGTTAGGTATATAAGGTCGAGTAGACCTTCTCAATACAGGAGCGGGAGTAGGATGTTGTGGTGTGTCAGACTAGCCCACACTGCTCAAATCAACGATTTCATCGGGTTGAGGATTTGCTATAGTCGGTTCTGTTATGAGACTATCTGGAAAATCATTTGAATCTGTAAATACTTGCTCACTCTGCTTTGAGTTGTTAACTTTTGTTTTATGTCTGTCTTTGTACATTACTCTTTCGTTAAAAATCACATCTCGGCTATGGATCACCTTCATGTTTTCATCATCCCAAATGCAGTAGCCAAAATCATTTTCGCCATAGCCGATAAGAGTGCATTTTTTGGATTTGGGATCAGGTTTATTCCTGTCTTAATCACTAATATGCACGTATGCTATATAACCGAAAGCCTTTAAATGCTATAGTTTTACCTCTTTTCCACTCCCTAACTCCTCTGGTATTTTGTGCTATAATGGAACCGAAGGACCTCTGTTGATCAAATAAGCTACTGTGTTGACTGCTTCTGCCCAGAACTGCTTTGGTATACCTGATTGTATACGAACGCTTCTGGCTCTTTCTGTCAACGTTCGATTCATATGCTCAGCTGCACCATTGTGTTGAGGTGTACCCAGCACGGTTCTGCGTATTTTGATCATGTGCTCATAATAGAACTGCTTGAATCTAGTGTCTTCATATACACCTCCATTGTCAGTTCTAAGCTTTTTTGTAACAACCTGCATTTTACATATCGGAAGTTCATAAAATATTTTTATTTTATTCCATGAGGGCTGGATCATTCTCATATTTTAATATGTTGCTTATGGGGATATAAGACATGTCCATAAGTTTTACCAATTTTGTCTATGACCATTTTGCCCCTGTCAGTCTTGTACAGGGCATAACTTTTTATTCAGGTCGAATCAGAGGGTGAGACCTATGCCATTGGAAAGGAAATGATGATTGCCTTTCTGTAGAGTGGTTACAATGAAGATTCGGCTCAGCGGTTTGGGAAGAATCGTTGTTTCAAGGTTCAACAGTTGGTTGTTCAAGTTTTAATGACTTAATGGGCTGATTTGGAGAGGCCCATTAGTGGGTTGGTGGAATGATATAAATAGGGGGTGGGAGGTATGTAGAATGGTTTACTTCCTCCATTCTCTCATTTGTGGGGCCTATGTTCCTCCTTCCTCTAACACCTTTCCACCATTAAAATCGAGGTCTAAGTTTGGAAATCAAAGATCTACACCATTGGAGACTAGATCTACATCGTTTCAAGGGCAAATTCATCAAATCAAGGAGTTTAGATTCAATTTCTTGTTACCCAGATTCGTATTGCATCATTTTTGCTTTGTTTTGGAGAATTGGTGAGTGATATACATCTCTCACATGGATTCAATCAAGTGCATGAGTGTTTTATCATGTTTTTCATCAGATTCAAGTCATTTTTCCTTAGATCTACACTTTGGTAAGTCCAGTTCATATGAATCACTCTGGGATCTTATTTAGCAAGTTTAAACCAGTGATTCTTATGCTATTTCATATGATTATGTAAGTTAGATCTATAAGTTTTGTTCATATGATCATTCATCATGATTTTGGAGTGATTTGGTGAAAACTGTCGTTTTCATGTTGCTAGTGAATTCATATCGTGTTTTCGATCGTATTTGATGAGTTGGATAAGTTGGTTTCGTCAAATCTATCGTTTGGCGAAGTTTTGGTCGAATCGGAGTTGAATTGCAATATACAGGTATTGGGTCGGTCGAGGTTGGGTAGGTCGGGCCGAGAAGCGTGCCTTGGAGAACAAGTCGGATTAGGAAGGTCGAGCAGCTTGGTCCTAGTCGGTCTGGGTTGATGTTGAGTGGGTCGGCTGCTGTGGAGTCGGTCGCTCCTAGTTGAAAGGGTTGGTCGCTCCTAGTTGAAAAGGGTCGGTCGCTCCTAGTTGAAAGGGTCGAGCAGACTAGAGAAATCTAGTCTGAAGTGGGTTAGTCGGTCCTTAAGGAGGAGGCGGGTCGGTTTGGGATGAAGATACCGGGTCGGTCATGTACTCTAGCTTTTGGGTCGGTCGAGATGAGGAGGGATGGAGCCATGTTGTGTCGGTTGGGCTTGGTTCCAGAAGTGGGTTAGTCGTGCAGGGTCGGGTCGGTCCAAGTGGATGGGTCGATCAGAGATCTTGGTCGGTCGTGAGTAGTTTCCAGCAACATTCTTAATCGCTATGGTGATTAGCATAAGTATTGTGGTTTATTTCCCTTAGCAAATTGATGTGATGCTATGGATTGGTTCAAACCTCATGATTGATGTTTTTCCTTGGTTCGGAAGTGGAGATAACTTCGAAGAGAATTCTATAGGGAATGACGAAGTGAGGTGATTTGTTCATCAGATGTGGTGAATGTGGGAACGACTCAAGGATGTCTTGAGTTCGTGTGAAGTGGTTTCTCTAAAGTGCTCTGAGGTAATGAATAGTCGTAATTGATAACGACTAGAGATGAAAAGGCCGAGGAATTATCATTGTCGTAGGTTCTAGCGGACTCAAAACAGAGGTACAATTAAATATCGGTTGTAGGTCAACTGCCCCGGGTGTCATGTATGGCCTAGACACGTGTTGTGTATAGAGTGTGGGGTTTTGCGAGAACCGGGGCGCCGTGTATGGTCCTTGACAATTGATGGCAAATTGTTTAGCCAGTCATACGATTAACGATGATTTCGAAGCAAGGTTGGCGGTGATAGCCAGAGTCAGTCATGGATGTTTGAATGCTTAGTTGCTTTGGTTGTACCATCTCACGGAGATTATCTTACTTCGAATGAGGTTCCTTAGGTGCTTGTCTGATATTGGTTTCGGCCTATGGGGCTTGTGCTTAAGGGATGCCAAGTTCGATTAGGGTGGTTTTCGTGAGATATAACTAGATGTTATATGAGGTGCTTTTTCCATGTATGAATGGTTGTTCTAATTGCCATGGCTGAATTGTTGTCCCTTTGGATTTATGGATTGTAAAGGCTATCACTGTCAGCTGTGGGGAAGGCAGGTGTGCGTTCTTCTCTGGAGTTGGGTAGATTAGTTCGTTTATTTACCCATTCTCCTAATACTTTATTGATGATGTTGTTAGCTGTTTTATCGCTTACTAAGACTGTTGTCTGACTCAAGGTTTTGTGTTACCCTCTTATTACCTTGGGTTGTTCATCTTATTGTTGGATGGGCAGACTAGGTAGGAGGTGACAGATGATAGCTTAGTAAGGACGATGATACTATTCGGAGGCAAGCAAGAGGCTGGCGTATTATTTTACCTACTATCTAGTATATGGATTTCCACTGTTTATTATTTTCTATGAGTGTTGTAGTGAGGCAAATTGTACAAACACTATTGTTATTATCCACGTGTATGGGTATTACTTTCTATTTTTATGAAAGTTTGGTGTTTTCGACTTCACTATAACTACCTATTGTGTATGTTCTATTGTATTTTATCCTTGTGCTGTGAGTTTACGACAGGTTCTGCGATTATTACCTTACCTTGATGATCATCCATAGCTGCCTGGCACACCTTTCAGCGCATTATTCCTCTTGTTTAGTGCAGGGGTTATGGGCGGTCGTCACATTTGGTATCAGAGCTCTGGTTAACAATTTTTGCCAAAGTTTAAGGACGTAATCACGCATGAGAGATGTACTTGTAGATTTCAAACTGATGTATACTATATAATACTATATATTATAGTAGCATTAGTACTCCATTAGCAGTTTTCTTGCAAGTGACTAATCATTTTAATTCGTAGATTTAGAATGAGTAGACGTTACACAAGACATATTACAAGGGGAGAGGCTATGCCTGAAGGGAGTAATGGCGGGGCACCTGACTACCTGGCCATGTTTGAAGCTATGATAGAAGCATGCCTGAGAAGGTCCCCGTTCTAGTGGCAGTTATGGTAGATGTTGGAGTCCCTGTGCCTAGAGCTGTAAAATTTGCAAAATTGTGTAAAGACTTTTCATCATTGGGAGGGAAACAGTTCAAGGGCACTGAACTAGTTGAGGAGGTTCAAAGATGGTTGGATACTTGTGTCCGGATCTTCAAGGACTTGGGCATTGATGATGCAACCAAAAGGAAACTTGCATTTAGGCAGTTAGAGGGCAAAGAAATGGACTAGTGGAATTCTGCCACACTTGAGACTCCAGGGGAAGAGATCTCATTGGAGCAGTTCCAAGCTAAATTTGAAGCGAAGTTTATCTCCACCATGCAAAAGTCTATTCCGTTTAAGAGGTTTGTGGAGCTTAAGCAGAACGGTCGACCAGTTCTTGACTATATTTCTGGCTTCGAGGCTTTGTCGAAGTATGCTCATTCATATGTAGATACTTCTTATCAAAAGAACGAGAAGTTTGTCTTGGGATTGGATGAATATCTTGGGAATCAGCTTGTGGATCACCTCGATGATAATTTTGAGAAGATCGTCGAGAAGACTTTTGTGACGGTCGCCCCGCACCAGCCGACATTTCCCCGAAATGTGTTGTGCCAACGCTCGACTAGCACGGGATGGTCATCAAAAGGGTTGAAACAATGAATCACTAAGAACCTATAGTATATCTCACAACGCACGGAATAAAATATAATTATAACATAACTTGATCTAAAACAGGCAAGACAGTATATAAGCTGAAGACTAAACCATATCCATCAGAGTAGCGGAATCCAAAATACATCTTCACATCCAGTTATTACAACTTTAAAATACTGTCACTAAAAGGAAATAAAAGAGGTACACTACTAATGCCCGAAGCAGTGACCGGCAACAACACAGAGAGAATATATATAAAGTACGTGGAAGCCTCCTGCTCGTCTCTGGACAGCTACTCGTGCATAACCACCTAACCTACCTCTAGTCTGCTCGTTTAGGAGCACCCAGCGTAATAAGAAGAGACATAAAACTCTGGGTCAGACGAAAGTCTGGTATGAGCGATAGCAAATCTATATCACTAAATAAAGCAATAACAGGTATAATAATCATACCTGACCTGAACCTGCAACCAAAGAGTTAGCACAACAAGATGTACAATACTCTAAGGTAAACACTAACATAGAGTGTAAAATGGAAGTGTGCATGTTATAGTGATAACAATCATCAGTCATAACAATCATCCTCACATCTCTCACTCAGTGCGTAAAGCATATGATATCCACCGCTTTGATCACCAATCCATTAAGGTCACGACGGGTCCATACCGCACTGGACTTCGTATAACTATTGCTATGACCATGCCCTTCTGGTCTATAGTCAATAACCCTAACCAGCGCAAACTTCCCTTGCTCTGGTTCGTCTACATGTCCCCTCTCTCAGTGGTGAACCAAAGTTATACATATCGATAACCCCTTTGCACACGTCCCGCAGCAAAGCCCAACTCTAGAAGTTAACTCGTTGGTTCCCATCTAGATCCTGAGTAATAACTTCCCAATTGGACTTCCTTTGCATCTCGGGTTTTGGTCGGATTGGAGTTGATCTTCATAAGAGTTCACGATCGTCGTCGTGTGGCAGAAGCTCAAATCCGGTTCGTTTCGGAGTCACCATCACATCTCGATTCGCGGTCATCATCGAGCTCGGGTCGTGGCCCCCCAGCCGGGCGATTCGTGGTCCCCCCAGCCGGGCGGTTCGTGGTCTCCCCAGCCGGGCGGTTCGTAGTCCCCCAATCGGTCAGTTTGTGGCCCTCCTGGCGGTTCGTGATCGTGGCCACCATCAGGAACCGAAACCCTGCAGTTTTTCCAGCAAGCTAACTTCGCCAAACGATGGCGTTTTCAACCATTCTAACCTTCCTATGCAATCACAAAACATACCAAACGGCAGTAGTAAAATGTAGAATCAACCAGAAACATCAAAACAATAATTTCATATGTTAATTTAGATCAAACATACCCAAAACCATGATTTTCCCCTTAACCATGTGATTTTCCCCTTAACCATGTCTAACTATAGGATTAGCAAATTAACCCAAATTCATACCAGCGATATAAATTATGACTTTAGAAATTTTCACATATTTTTTCAGAATTTTAAGATGTATAATTTCACTAATTATCATTAATCACCCCTAATTAGCCATAATTAGTGTATAACATGCAAATCACTCTGCTTAGCCAAAAATAAATTTAGATCTGAAACTTTTACTGATTTGGCTCGGATTCCACTATGGTGCAGCAGCTCTACCTTGAGTTTGGTGCTAATTCGGCTTGGTTTGTTATAGATTTGATCAATTAATGATTAGAAAGTAATTATAAAGAGATTTGGAAGATGAAAGCCATGATTAGGGTTAGAGAAATGTTTGTAGTGGCTAGAAAAATGAAAGGAGATGATTCTCCAACACCTTTCATCCCTTTCATAACCATAATCCCGAAATGGGTTATGGGCCTAGCTGCTAATCACCCTGTTAAGTCCAATTAGACCGTTTTTTCCATCCTCAAATCTTATTTCAACCATATCTCCAAAACTGTAAGACGTTGACCACTCTATGGAATGGGAAACCATCATCTGAATCCAATGGAAGTGGTTTCAGGTCAAAACTCTTTACCAATCAAAAGATATAGGCGAAACAAGATTCTCCAGGGAAAAACGGTCATTTAAAATTTGGCAAAAATCGTGAATGTGGGAAATAACCTCAATAGTCGTTTTCCAAAGTTACACGACCATATGACTTCGTATGAAAATAAAACAAATATTCTACGATCCTCCGACACGTTGAATGAGGGTCGTTATACTCTCCCCCCCCTCTTAATAAATTTTTCCGCCGAAATTCCTTAACCAAGAAAACATACAATGGTGCCTCGCATGCCTATCAGCCATTTACAAATAATCAAACATACATAATAACACAACAAGCCTATCCTAACATGTTGTTTACTAACAAGGGAATAACTTTATTGCGATTAAAATATTACCAGGTAAAGAGCTCTGGATATGACTTCCTTATGCTCTCCTCTGTTTCCCAAGTACAGTCATTCTCATTATCACCCCACTGGACCTTAACCAGCTTCACCGTCTTCCTCCGAAATTGCTTCGTATCGTGTCCAACAATACGAATCGTTCTACGGCTTCCAACTATCTCAGATTCTACCACGATATCATCCGCTAAATTCCCAACTTGTTTGAGAACTGGAAATGGACCAACAAACCTTGGTGCTAATTTACCCTTCCTACCAAACCGAATCACACTCTTTAACGGAGAAATCTTGACGAATACCAAGTCGCCAACGGAGAATTTCAAATCTCTTCGTCTTTTATCAGCACAACTCTTCTGCCTATCTTGGACAACCTTCATTCACTGTTGAATAACCTTGATCTTATCTGAAGTTTCTCTTATTACATCTGGTTCAAGCACAAAATTCTCACTGGTTTCCAACCAACATGATGGTGAGTTGCACGGTCTTCCGTACAAAGCTTTAAATAGTGCCATACCAATACTGGACTGATAACTATTATTATATGCGAACTCAACCAGGTGCAAATGGTCATCCCATGACCCTCCAAAATCCAATATAAAAGCTCTCAAGAGATCCTCTAATACACGATTCACCCTCTCTGTTTGACCGTCGGTTTGAGGATGGTATGCGATACTGAGATTTAATTTTGACCCTAAAGCCTCTTGTAAGCTCTTCCAAAACTCACTAATAAATAATGGATCTCGGCCACTCATAAGACCTTTAGGTGCTCCATGAAATCTCACTACCCACTTCATATACAGTTCCACTAACTTAGCTGTTGTTCTATTCGACTTAACCGATATAAACCTTGCACTTTTGGTCAACCGATCCACAATCACCCAAATACTATCATGACCCGATTTAGTCCTTGGTAAACCATCGATGAAATCCATTGAGACTTGTTCCCATTTCCAATCGGGAATTTTCAGCGGTTGTAATAGACTGCTAGGCTTCTTTTGCTCGGCATTAACTAACTGGCAATTCATGCACTTGGATATAAACTTCTCAACGTCTCTCTTCATCCCTTCCCAGTAGTAGGTCTGCTTCATGTCTCGATACATTTTGTTACCACTGGGATGTATAGTTAGCTTCGAGTGATGACATTCTATAAGCACGTCATCTCTCAATCCATTAACATTGGGTACAACTAGTCTCCCATTCTTTCAAAGCCATCCTTCTCGATCAAGTCCATACTTATTCATTCCCTCATCGTCGATACCTATCTCTACCTTGGAGATGATTTCCAATAGATTAGGATTGTCCCTCTGACTGGAACTGATTCGCTCAATCAAAGTCGGTATGATCGTCAAACTTGCTAACATCTCTGGATCCAATTCGCACTTAGGTCTGAAATCGTATCCCGCGACATACTCCAACTATTTCCATTCCTGAAACATTGCCCCAAAATTGGCATGCCTCCTACTCAATGCATCAGCTACCGCATTGCCCTTCCCGGGTGTGTATGCGATATTGAAATCATATGAAGCCAAGAATTCTAACCGTCTCTGCTGACAAAGATTTAAATCCTTTTGACAGAAAAAAAAATACTTTAATGACTTATGATCGGTAACAACTCGAATCTTTCTCCCAAGGGATAGTGTCTCCACATTTTCAATGCAAACATGATTGTTGCCAATTCCAAGTCATGGGTAGGATATGTGTCGACCACCCGCAACCCCTGCACTATACAAGAGAAATAATGCGCTGATAGGTATGCCAGGCTGCTATGGACGATCTCAGAGTAGGTAAACACAATCAGAACCAGTCGTAAACTCATAGCACAAGGATAAAAATATAATAGAACATATACAACAGGTAGTGATAGTGAAGCAGAAAAACAATAAAACTTTCATGACAACTAGAAAGTAATTCACACACACGTGGATAACAACAATAGTGTTTGTACGATTTGCCTCACTACAACACTCAAAGAATAGCAAATAGCGGAAATTCAAATACTAGATAATAGGTGAAAATAGTACGCCAACCTCCTGCTCGCCTTCGAACAGCAACATCGCCCTCACTAAGCAATCACCTATCACCTGCCACCTAGTATGCCCATCCAAACAATCGGATGAACAACCCAAGGTAATAAGAGGGAAACATAAAACGTTGAGTCAGGCAACAGTCTTAGTGAGCGATAAAACAACTAACAAACATCAGTAATAAAGTATATGAGAATAGGTAGATAAATGAACCAATCTACTAAAACACTAGAGAAGTACTCACAACCGCCTTCCCTACCTCTGACAATGATAGCCTTTACGATCCATACATCCAAAGGAACAACAATTCAATTTGAACAACCATTCATACATGGCAATAGCAACTCAATTATCATTATAACCAAGCATCTAAACGTCCATGACGGACTCTGGCTATCACCACCAACCTTTCTTCGAAACCATCGTTAATCGTATGACCGATCAGACAATTTGTCGTCCATCAAGGGTAAATCGTGGACCCCGGTTCTAGCTAAAACCCACACACCATACAACGAAATGTGTCTAGGCCATACGACGAAACCTAACGTACTCAACCATACAACGAAATCGTGTAACCCCTGCTTTGAGCCCGCTAGAACCTACGACAATGATAATCTCTCAGCCTTCAGTATCTCTAGTCATCATCAACGGCGACTATCCCTCCATTATCACCTAATTCAGGATGCTTTTGAGTTGTAGTTTCACCCGTTGCACTACGAATGGCAACATATATGCCACCTTACTTTGATATACCCCATTGAATTCACCTCGAAGTTATCACCACTTTCGAACCAAGGAAAACACCAATCATAAGGTCCGAAACAATCCATAGCACCACATTAATTTGCTAGAGAAAACAAACCACAACACATAGGTCATTCAGCACAGTGTTTTAAAAGCACTGCTGAAAACCATACTCGACCGACCGACCCTTGGGAGCACGACCGACCAGTATAGGACCGACCTACCCAGCTCTGCATGACCGACCAGCCTCTACCTCCATTCCTCAACTTCCCTCCTGAACGACCGACCCGACCCATTGGGACTGAACCACCCATTCAGCTAGGAGTGACCGACTCGTCATTTTACCAGACAAAAATGCACAACCAACCCTGCACTTGAGCCTAGGCTCACCCGACCAACCATTCTCTTCTAGGCTCGCTCGACCGATCCCTTTCCTCCAGGCTCGCTGGACTCACTGCTTCATCACCCCATCTTTATGACCGACCGAGCCACTTCCTGACTTGTTCTCCAAGACAGAACTTCGCGACCGACCCCATATGCACGACCCAAAAACTGCAATCTCCAGTGCAACTCCAATTTCGACCAAAACTCCTCCAATTGACACAACCGATGAAATATATTCATCTAATTCATCCAGTACCATCATAAGCATATCATAGAATCACTAACAACATGAATATTACAATTCTCATCAAAATTTTGCAAATCACTCCAAAAATCATCGTAAATGAACACATGAACAAAACTATAGATCTAACTTACATAATCATATGAAATAGCATAGAAATTATCGGTTTAACTTGCTAAAATAGATCATAGGGTGACTCGTATGAAAGTGGACTAACCAATGCATAGATGTATGGAAAAACACTTGAAATAGATGAAAAATATGATCAAACACTCATACAGTTCATTGAATCCATGTAAGAGATGTAAACCACTCACCGATTCTCGCAAACAAGCTAAAATCAATGCAATAAGATTCCGAACAACAAGCACTTCGAACCCAATCCCTTGATCCGATGAATTCCTGATTCAATTGATGTAGATCTAGCCTCCAATGGTGTAGATCTTCAATTTCCTTCCTTAGATTTTGATTTTTAATGGTAGAAAGGTGTTAGAGGAAGGAGGAACATAGGCCACCAAATGAGAGAATAGAGAAACTAAACCGTTTCTCATACCTCTCACCCCCTATTTATGCCCTTCCATTAGCCCACCAATGGGCCTATCCAAATCAGCCCATTAAGCTCCCAAAACCTGAACAACCAACTGTTAAACCTTAAAACAGTGATTCCTCCCAAACCGCTGAGCCATATCTTCAATGTAACCACTCTACTGAAGGGCAATCATCATTTCCTTTCCAATGGCACGGGTCTCACCACCTGATTCGACCTGAGCCAAAAGTTATGCCCTGTACAAGGCTTTTAGGTAAAAATGGTCATAAACAAAATTGGTAAAAATTATGGACATGACTCACATCCGCATAAACAGCATATTAAAATATGAGAATGATCCAACACTTAGGGAACAAAATAAAAATATTTTACGATCTTCCTATACATGAAATGCAGGCAGTTACATTCTCCCCCCTTAAGAATTTCGCCCCCGGAATTCCTAACAAACACAAGCAACCACAACAATTCCGCATGTCTATCATCCATGATAAGCCAATTATATCATCCAAACTAGCAACCATCAAGCCATGCATCCATAGCCTTATCTTAGCACACGGAATTCTATCAATTAGCAACAAGATACGACGATACAATGATGATACGAGATCAAAGGGTCCTACCGACAAAGAGCTCTGGATGAGTCGCCTTCATGCTCTCTTTCGTCTCCCATGTACAATCGTTGTTATCTTCACTCCATTGTACCTTGACTAGCTTAACCGTCTTCCTCTTAAGCTGTTTTGTGTCATTTCCTACAACATGAAGTGGCTTACGAGGTCACACATCTATGGTCTCTACTTCAAGGTCTTCGTATTGCTCTAGAGATACTATCACATTTGAATCACGCACGAACTTCCATAGAAACGACACATGGAACACATTATGCACGCTCAACATCTACTTAGGTAACTCCAATCTATATGCAAGCTTTCCAATCCGCTCGACTATCGGAAATGGTCCAACGAACCTTGGAGCTAACTTTCCTTTACTTCTAAATCGAACGACATGCTTCAACGGTGAAACCTTCACAAAAACCATGTTGCCCACATCGAATTCCAAGTTCTTATGACGCTTATCAGCATAACTCTTCTGACAATCTTGGGCCGTCTTCATTCATTGTCGAACGATCTCGATACAATCCAAGGTCTCTCTAATCATCTCAGTATCAAGTTATCTCCAGTTTCTAACCAACGTGCTGGAGAATTGCACGGTCTTCCATACAACGCCTCGTATGGTGCCATCCCAATGCTCGACTGGTAGCTATTATTATATGCAAACTCAACTAGATGTAGATGGTCTTCCCATGATCCTTTAAAGTCTAACACACAAGCAATCAGGAGATCTTCCAAAACTCGGTTGACTCTCCCGGTCTGACCATCAGTTTGGGGATGGTAAGCCATACTTAAACATAATTCGGTTCCCAAAGCTTCTTGAAAACTCTTCTAAAATCCGCTCGTGAACAATGGATCTCGGACACTTACTATGCTCTTCGGGATACCATGGAATCGAACTATCTGTTTCACATAAAGATCATCCAACTTCGATGTCGTCCTAGTCGACTTGATAGGAATGAACCTTGCACTTTTGGTCAAGCGATCCACAATGTCCTAAATTCCTTTATTTCCTGCCCTGGTTTTAGGTAGTCCATCGATACTTGCTTCCACTTCCATGTAGGAACTTCCAATGGCTGAAGCAAACCACTCGTCTTCTTCTGTTCAGCTTTCACTAACTGACAGTTCATACACTTGGAAATGAACTTTCCAATATCCCGCTTCATCCCCTCCCAGTAGTAGACTCGCTTCATGTCCTCATACATCTTATTGCCACTAGGATGAATCGTCAACTTCGAGTGATGACATTCTCTCAAAACCTCATCTCTCAATCCATCTATATTAGGAACAACTAATCGCCCTTGCTTTCGAAGCCAACCTCCTCGATCGACCTCGAACTCTTTATCTTCTAGTCCCAGTTTCTGGATAAACTCGACAAGCTTTGCATCTTTATTTCGGCTCTCACCAATCCTTTCGATAAGAGTAAGTCTTATCGATAAGCTTGCCAACATTTCAAGTTCCAACTCACATCTTGGTCTGAAATCAAATTCTTCCAAGTACTCGAGGCTCTTCCATTCTGAAACATCGCTCCCAAACTTGCATGTCTTCGGCTCAACGCATCTGTCACTGCGTTGCCTTTGCCAGGAGTATATGTTATACCAAAATCATACATACCTGAAACTCCAACCATCATTGCTGCCGAAGATTCAAATCCTTTTGGGAGAAAAGATACTTCAACGACTTGTGTTCCGTAATCAACTCGAATCGAACTCCCAATAGGTAATATCTCCGCATCTTCAGAGAAAATACAATTGCTACTAACTCCAAATCATGAGTTGGGTAATTCCTTTCATGCGGCTTCAGCTGTCGACTTGCGTAGGCCACAACTTTATCCTTCTGCATTAGCACTGCTCCAAGCCCAGTGCCACATGCGTCGGTGTATACCACCAACTCTTCATACCCATTTGGAATGGTCAACATAGGAGCACTAGTTAGATTCTCCTTCAGGATTCCAAAAGCTTACTCACACTTTGCATCCCATGTGAACACTTGGTTCTTCTTTGTCAATCCTGTCAACGGTGCAGCTATTTTGGAGAAATCCTTGATAAGCCATCAGTAATAACCAGCCAATCAAAGGAAACTCTAAACATCCATCACATTCTTAGGCCCATCCCAGTCCTAGATTGTTTCCACTTTAGCGGGGTCAACCGCTATCCCATTTCTAGAAACGACATGGCCTAAGAACCTCACTTCACTCTTCCAAAAGTGAAACTCTGAAAACTTGACTCTCAGCTGATGCTTCCGCCAGATTTCCATCACAACTCTCAAGTGCATCTTATGTTCTTCCTCATTTCTGGAGTAAACCAGAATATCATCCATGTAACGATCTAGAATTTTTAACCAATTTAAAATTGGAATTTTTATTACTTAATTTGAATTTAAATTTGAATTTGACATAAATATATATGGTTTAGAATATTTAATAATTTTTATAAGTTATTTGATAGATTTTACTTGAATTATAAATGAGAATGATTATTAATAAGTTTGGATTTATTGATACTATTTGTCATTTGAACCGATTTGTCAAACCATAACATGAATTAGTAGCGTTAGAACTAAGTGTTGTCCTTAGTTTTCATAGCATTTTAAAGGAAATGCTACCAAAAGATCACTTTCCCTCCTTAAGACAAGTGTAAGAACACTTGTAGTTTTGCATGCCTCCTTTCATGCATGTTTTACACTTGCCCCCTTATGTGTCATTACCTCCTTAACCATCCATTCCAATATAAGGAGGTCTTTCCTTCATTTTTTAACCATTCCACTCCATTTTCTTCTTTTCATCTTCTTCTTAAAGCTTATGGCCATAGTTTCCATGGCATAAGTCTTCTTTTCCACCACCACCTTGCCGAAGTTCGTTATTCTCCTCCTCCTCTTATAATATATAGAGAGAGAAAGATTAGTATATATTATATATATATTTTGGTGAAGTAGACGGTGCGCTGAAATACTGTCCAATGGTTCGCTCAACTAGGCTCGCCTACCGTAAAGATTTGGAAAGCTGTTAGGTGAGAACTCTTTAACCACAATTTATATATTTAATTAGTGGTTGGACTAATTTAAATATAGTGATGAATTATTAGTGGTTAATGATAATTGATGTTTGTTATGATGG
This sequence comes from Allium sativum, assembly GCA_030737875.1. Lineage (NCBI taxonomy): Eukaryota > Viridiplantae > Streptophyta > Magnoliopsida > Asparagales > Amaryllidaceae > Allium > Allium sativum. The sequence goes on along the minus strand of CM060916.1, from coordinate 783,534,271 downwards.
AAGATGGATGCATAGTTTGGACCACACACACTATTAAGCGTTAGTGTTATAATGCTTGTGCACAGTTATGATTTATTTAATTATGTTGGTGATGGTTGCTATGGATGTTTAAATGGTTGTTGATGTTGTTTTGCACACACTATGACACAACAATTATGGTATCACATTGGTGATCGACAAATCTCCTTCGTAATTAGAAGAAATATCCTTGTTGAATTAGAAGGTTAATCATTTGGAAATACCATATGTATGAATTCATATATATTGATAAAGTCCTTTAAATGAATAAATAAATACCGTATCATTCTAGGATGACAGAGAGGATAGTGTCTAGGCTTGGGTTTGGGAATAAAGTTTCCTACTCTCCCTGGCTATCCCTAACTGATTCGACGTATGAGATGGTTAATTTGAAGTTATTTGAATTTAGAAATGAATTGGAATTTGATTTATTAAGTATAAAAAATAAAAGTTGAATTTTAGATCCAAAATAATTTGGAAAGTAAATTTAAATGATTTTAAAAGGGTTATATAAGGATATAATGGTTTTCTAAGATATTTTGAAGTATCGTAGAATAATGGTTATTATGGTCAAAATAGAGCTTGTCGCATAACGGCAAATTACGTATTTTAGATGCAAACTTTAAACGCTTATAACTTTTGCAATCTAAGTCGGATTTCCAAAAAATGAAAAAACATTTGATTTCCATTAACAAGAACTTTCAAACGAGTGAAAGCAGATTTTAAATTCGAGTTATAATTTTCAAGTGATGTTTGAAACTGTTTTGTAAAAGGTCGATGTAAGAACAATTGTTGACCATAATTATAAACAGCTATTTTTAAATGTTTTAAAAATATGGAAAAAATTGTAATATCATTGCAAATTATGAAAAGGTGTTTTGAATTGTAAAGTTTAAGTTTTGGCTAAGATAAATGATATTTTGATCCTAAAAGTTAAGATAATTGTTTTGTAATGCTTTTGTAACACTTTTGAAATGTTATTGTAACGCTTCCTTCGAAAACAATATATTTTGAAGTTTTAAACGTAAACTATTTTCCGAACTATAAGTGATGATCCGTGGAATGTTTTCAAAGGTTTAAAAGTATTAGAAATATTTTATATGGAATTTAAATTGACATTAATAGGGATTTTCAATTTTAAATAATTGGATATGGTTGGAAATAAATCTTTGGATGTTTGATATTAATTCGGCAGATGATGACTCTTACTATTTGAGAAATTTAAAAGGTAGTTCACTGTTATTCCGCTTATAGTGTGAGTTGGATACGGAGATTAATATTAAGTATAAGTTGATGGTATTTCTATCCAGATCTAATGTCAAAGAGTTGGATAAATCTTTGAAGTTAGATATGGGTTTCCCAATTTTATTGGGGGAAGTTGGATAGAAACAATCTTCGGATATCTGATATGAAATTCTTTGGTGTAAACATATACTATTTGAGGAATTTGGAAGATATTGTTATATCGTTATTCCACTTATAGTATTTGTTGATTACGAGAATTGATATCGAACATAAGTAGATACAATTTCTGTGTAACTTATGTTCAATATCGATTTATTTGGGTTTTGTCGTGAATCATATCTTCAATAATGTAAGTCTTGAAGCCCAATGAGATTGAGTTGTGGAAACTCATATCGTAAATTGGGATTTAATCAAACCTTTGATTTGAGAAAATTAAAAATAAGAAATTGGGAACCATGTATAATTTTTAGTTAAGATTAAAGAATTGAATGTTGGAAAATCAATTTGATTGGAGAGTATGGTTGAAATATGGATTAAAGGATTTTCGGAGGAAACTGGGTTTTGATAATGAGTTATCAAACGGAAAATTAATTAAGGCTTTGCGCTAGATTATCTTTGATTTAAGGGACGTGTTTTAACGAAGAAGGGTTAATTATGGATTTTGTTAAAGATAATTTGAGAATGGGTTTAAAGAAATTTAACTTAACAAAATCTAAGATGGAAGGAGATTTGGTTGATAGCCTGTGTGTTCCGTAATTGTGTTTTAAAAATTACGCTTATTATTTGGGAAGACTGGGATCAGATGTATGTCCGAAAACCAATCCAAGTTATAATACGACGTTGTGGAGAAATTGAAGACATCGACGACAATATTGAAGAACGGGACATTTCATATCGTAAGGACGACTTGCTGAATGTCTCATATGGGTAGCTCCCATTTGCATATGGATTTTATATCAGCTAAGTGGCAAGAAGCCCAAACGTATGTGAAGGAATTTCGGATTGTTGTTCCGTTCAGACCTAGAACGGACATTTATGGATTGTGTGTCTGACATTGTAATTGACTGCGTAGCACTGATCTCTTTTAAATATATATCTGTTTTGTGACGGAGAATTTATTCTCTTGCTTAACACCCTTCTCTAAGAAGTATGAGCTTAGAGGTCATATATCGATAGAAATTAGTGATGCGTTGTGAATGGACAATGTGGCAAACTTAAGTTATGTGGTGAGCTTTGGATTATCAAAGCATGGCTTATTTAAGTGTAGCTTTGTGTATATCGGGACTTCGGCAAACCTCACACCTCGGTAAATGGCCAAAACAGGAAGAAATGCAGCAGGGTTATGCGGTGTTGTCTGCTTCCAGATAAAAGGTGTACTATGGTATGGAGCCCAGGTATTAACCTATGTGGTAAAAGCATCTACTTTTGTTGTTATTGTTGGCGCGCACTTGGAAAGGTCGGTAACGACCGGGAGATGACATACTCAGGCGTACTCTAAGTTAACTAGTTAAGGGGCAACTTGGCCTTGTGTTGGCATGAGGAGCATTACTGTTGATCCTCGGACATCCCTCTAGAGGTGTTTAAAACTTGGTTTGGAATGAAGTTATTTTGCCTAGTCATTGTTGGAAACCCAATCTCCGCTACGAGCTCGTACGATTTTAGTTGTATACCGTACGTCAGTATAGTATATGTTACCTATGCTAGCTAAGATTGATACATTTACTTTCGAAATTGTTTTCGCACTATATTATAGTATTGAAAGAGGATTTTCACGTATCAAGCATTTTTGATTGCTTAAGGAGAAACCTCGCCCATGTGTGCATTTGCATTGTGTGTGTGTGCCACGAGATCTTATGTTAGTTTCATTTTTCAAATAGTCATTGCGAATTTCTATGCACTGGTATTCACATGGAGTAAACCCTTTCCGCATTAGCGGCATGGTCCGGTGAATTACTTAACTTTAAAATAAACCCTAGAAACAAATGTTTTGAGTTCTCACACCAGTGCCATGACTGACCTGGAGTTTATTGTTCCCACACCTAAACTCTGGGTGCCCATAATTTTTGCATGGGCAGCCTAGTAGTTTGTTAGCAGATTTAGTCTTCGAGCTGGTTAGAGTAGGATGCTGGTTTAGCTGGATCTATTATATCATCGAGCAAGCATGTTCTTCCGCTGAGTTTAGAATCTTTTCCGTTGTGTAATCGATACACTCTGACGTTTCTCCGGTAACTCTGATGTAATATTATTGTAATGATAATGGAAAAGTTCTTTTTATTTTGTGCAAATGTGTAAGTACCCCTAACAATCCATCTTTATGAACGGTTTAAGTTGGTTTAATTACCGATGAAAACTGAGCAAAAAGCCGGGTCGTTACATTGTGGTGTCAGAGCTTTGGTTTATACAAAGCTATGGGGTACGACTCATTTGAACAAAAGGAAAAGACTCATCAGAGTTATAATATCTCATTAGAGATATGGTTAGTAATGCCCTAATATGAAATTTTGGAGTACTACATTTGAGAGAGCGCCTTCCAAGTAAAATTAATTAAGTTTGGGATTATAATATATTAGAATTCATGTTAAGAGAAAAACTTAGGTAAAAATTGTTAAGGTAATTCTCCTCTAAAGAATTTAATCAATATGGTTAGAAACCAAAATGAATAATAAGAGTTTGAGTATTTTATTTGATGTTGAGGTTGGACTATCGAGTATAGGAAGATTTTGCATATACATCTGATCAACGTATATACGAAGTCTTAACTATACTAGATAGATATAGAATCACACTCTAGTCGCTTGAAGACAATTCTGTTGATGACTGCAGCATCATCAATATGTATTTTTGAGTTTCGAAAGTGGGATGACTATATGATTCCAATTAAAACATCAATATATACTTAAACCAATTTAGATAAGCGTTTGAAAATATTTGGTAAATTGATGTGAATTAGAATAAGTAAGCGAGATCTTGAAAATGTGATAAGATGTAAGAATTATATCAGGTGAACCTGTAATAAGGACAAGCCAGTAAAGAATATATGAGAAAGTGCATTTGTGATATATAGAAAAAAAAGGTTTTGAAAGGATGTATAATTCAAATCAAAATTTTGAGCAAGAATTGGCAGTCACTTTGGAGTTGATTTTGAAAGGATATATTTTGAATATAAAGGAAAAACATCTTTGAAAATATTTGGAAAATTAAAACTTGAACAAGACATCTTGTGATTAGAATTTCTTAGTTGATTAAAAGACGTTTATGTAAAGTTTTAATTTACATAAGCAATCCAAATATAGAAAAAGTAGTTTGGGAAACGATTTAAAGGATAAATTGGAATTAATCAATCAGGATATCTGATAATTAGTCCTCCCCAACTAATTAAATATAAAATGCAAATATCTTGAGAATTTAGTTTCACAATATGACTATAAGATATTTGACGATATTTTGGTTAAGAACTACATTAGTTAAAGTCGTTTCTCTAAAGTTTGAAGGAAATAAGTTTCATAACCTTGAATTTGGAATAATTAATGAGGATAGCCAAAATTAAACAACATAAGGAACTAAAATCTGGAATTATCGACGATTTTGGACAGTCGATAAGTTCTAAAATATATTGCGGTTATAAAAGGAACTGTTTAAGTAGTACCTTGTGAATTAAGTTTCAAAATTTGATTAAAGGATATTTAGCAAGCGGAAATAGTAAGAAGAAATTACCTAAACTGAAACATTTAGACAAGCTAAGTTCGGAGATGATCAAATTTTTCGTGTAACGAATAATAGTAAATTTTGGAAACTCAAAAGGAATAAATTTTATAACCATTGTATTTGCAAGATAAGATCTAAGAGAATAAATTTATAACTCAGAATTTTCTTGAAGGAGGCAAATCGTTGAGTATAAATAATTGGCCCAGTAAACGATGAATCGAATATAATGGGTGATTGGAAGACATCGTTGGAGGACATGTAAATATGGTTATCCATAAATATGTGTGTTAGAATATTCTACCCGGTATATCCATTATGAGAACGGGGAGCTTTGGTACAAAGAATTTTAATCTTGTGTCTGAAAATCCACAAGATGTCAAATGAGTAATTGCAATTACCTTTTCTTTTCGAGGACAAAAAGTTTTAAGGGGGGCGGGGGTGAATGTAACGATCCAGTATTTTTAACCAATTTAAAATTGGAATTTTTATTACTTAATTTGAATTTAAACTTGAATTTGACATAAATATATATGGTTTAGAATATAAAATAATTTTGATAAGTTATATGATAGATTTTACTTGAATTATAAATGAGAATGATTATTAATAAGAATGCATTTATTGATACTATTTGTCGTTTGATCGGATTTATCAAACCAAAACATGAATTAGAAGCGTTAGAACTAAGTGTTGTCCTTAGTTTTCATAGCATTTTAAACGAAATGCTACCAAAAGATCACTTTCCCTCCTTAAGACAAGTGTAAGGACACTTGTGTTCTTGCATGCCTCCTATCATGCATGTTTTACACTTGCCCCCTTATGTGTCACTACCTCCTTTACCCTCCATTCCTATATAAGGAGGCCTTTCCTCCATTTTTAAACCATTCCACTCCATTTTCTTCTTTTCATCTTCTTCTTAAAGCTTATGGCCATGGTTTCCATGGCATAAGTCTTCTTCTTTTCCACCACCACCTTGCCGAAGTTTGTCATCCTCCTCCTCCTCTTATAATATATAGAGAGAGAAAGATTAGTATATATTATATAATGTATATTTTGGTGAAGTAGACGGTGCGCTGAAATACTGTCCAATGGTTCGCTCAAATAGGCTCGCCTACCGTGAAGATTTGGAAAGCTGTTAGGTGAGAACACTTTAACCACAATTTATATATTTAATTAGTGGTTAGACTAATTTAAATATAGTGATGAATTATTAGTGGTTAATGATGGTCGATGTTTGTTGTGATGGATGATGGATGCATAGTTTAGACCACACACACTATTAAGCGTTAGTGTTATAACGTTTGTGCACAGTTATTATTTATTTAATTATGTTGATGATGGTTGCAATGGATGTTTAAATGGTTGTTGATGTTGTTTTGCACACACTATGACACAACAATTATGGTATCACATTGGTGATCGACGAATCTCCTTCGTAATTAGAAGCAATATCATTATTGAATTTGAAGATTAATAATTTGGAAAGACCATATGTATGAATTCATATATATTGATAAAGTCCTTTAAATGAATAAATAAATACCGGAACATTCTAGGATGACAGAGAGGACAGTGTCTAGGCTTGGATTTGGAAATAAAGTTTCCTGCTCTCCCTAACTGATCCGACGAATGGGATGGTATTTGAAGTTATTTGAATTTAGAAATGAAATGGAATTTGGTTTATTAAGTAAAAAAATAAAAGTTGAACTTTAGATCCAAAATAATTTGGAAAGTAAATTTAAATGATTTTAAAAGGGTTATATAAGGATATAATGGTTTTCTAAGATATTTCGAAGTATCATAGAATAATGGTTATTATGGTCGAAATAGAGCTTGTCGCATAACGGCAAATTACGTATTTTAGATGCAAACTTTAATCGCTTATAACTTTTGCAATCTAAATCGGATTTCCATAAAATGAAAAAACGTTTGATTTCCATTAACAAGAACTTTCAAACGAGTGAAAGCAGATTTTAAATTCGAGTTATAATTTTCAAGTTATGTTTGAAACCGTTTTGGAAAAGGTCGATGTAAGAACAATTGTTGACCATAACTATAAACAACTATATTTTAAATGTTTTAAAAATATGGAAAAAATTGTAAAATCATTACAAATTATGAAAAGGTGTTTTGAATTGTAAAGTTTAAGTTTTGGCCAAGATAAACGATATTTTGATCAAAATAGTTAAGATAACTGTTTTGTAATGCTTTTGTAACACTTTTGAAATGCTATTGTAACGCTTCCTTCGAAAACAATCTATTTTGAAGTTTTAAACCGTAAACTATTTTCTGAACTATAAGTAATGATTTGCGGAATGTTTTCAAAGGTTTGAAAGTATTACAAATATTTTATATGGAATTTAAATTGATATTAATATAGATTTTAATTTTAAATAATTGGATATGGTTGGAGATAAATCTTCGGATGTTTGATATTAATTCGGTAGATGATGACTCTTACTATTTGAGGAATTTAAAAGGTAGTTCACTGTTATTCCGCTTATAGTGTGAGTTGGATACGGAGATTAATATTAAGTATAAGTTGATGGTATTTCTATCCAGTCCAATGTCAAAGAGTTGGATAAATCTTTTAAGTAAGATATGGGTTTCCCAATTTGATTGGGAGAAGTTGGATAGAAATAATCTTCGGATATTTGATATGAAATTATTTGGTGTAAACATATATATTTGAGGAATTAGGAAGATATAATTATTATATCGTTATTCCACTTATAGTATTCGTTGATTATGAGAATTGATATCAATATAAGTAAATACAATTTTTGTGTAACTTATGTTCAATATCGATTGATTTGGGTTTTGTCATGAAACATATCTTCAACAATATCATTCTTGAAGCCCAATGATATTGAGTTGTGGAAATTCATATCGTTAATTGGGATTTAATCAAACCTTTGATTTGCGAAAATTAAAAATAAGAAATTAGGAGCCAAGTATAATCTTTTAGTTAAGATTAAAGAATTGAATGTTGAAAAATCGATTTAATTGGAAACTATGGTTGAAATATGGATTAAAAGATTTTCAAAGGAAACTGAGTTTTGATAACGAGTTATCAAACGGAAAATTAATTTAGGCTTTAGGCTAGATTATCTTTGATTTAAGGGATGTGTTTTAAAGAAGAAGGGTTAATTGTGGATTTTGTTAAAGATAATTTGAGAATGGGTTTAAAGAAATTTAATTTAACAAAATCTAAGATGGAAGGAGATTTGGTTGATAGCCTGTGTGTTCCGTAATTGTGTTTTGAAAATTACGCTTATTATTTGGGAAGACCGGGATAGGATGTATGTCTAAAAACCATTCTAAGTAATAATACGACGTTGTGGAGCAATTGAAGACATTGAAGACAGTACTGAAGATCGGGACCCTTCATATCGTAAGGACGACTTGCTGAATGTCTCAAATGGGTAGCTCTCATTTGCAGATGGATTTTATATCAGCTAAGTGATAAGAAGCCCAAACGTATGTGAGGGAATTTCGGATTGTTGTTCCGTTCAGACCTAGAACGAACATTTATGGATTGTGTGTTTGACATTGTAATTGACTGCGTAGCACTGATCTCTATTAAATATATATCTGTTTGGTGGCGGAGAAGTTATTCTCTTACTTAACACCCTTCTCTAATACGTATGAGATTAGAGGTTATATATCGATAGAAATCAGTGATGCATTGTGAATGGACAATGTGGCATACTTAAGTTATGCGGTGAGCTTTGGATGATCAAAGCATGGCTTATTTAAGCGTAGCTTTGTGCATATCGGGACCTTGGCAAGCCTCACACCTCAGTAAATGGCCAAAACAGGAAGAAATGCAGCAGGGTTATGGTGTGTTGTCTCCTTCTAGATAAAAGATGTACTATGGTATGGAGACCAGGTACTAACCTATGTGGTAAAAGCATCTACTTTTGTGGTTGTTGTTGGTGCGCACTCGTAAAAATCGGTAACGACCGGGAGATGACATAATCAGGCGTGCTCTAAGTTACCCAGTTAAGAGGTAACCCGGTCTTGTGTTAGCATGAGGAGCATCACTGTTGATCCTCGGACATCCCTCTAGAGGTGTTCAAAATTCGGTTCGGAAGTAAGTTTATTTGCCTGGTCATTGTTGGAAACCCAATCTCCGCTACAAGCCCGTACGATTTTAGTTGTATATCGTACGTCAGTATAGTATATGGTACCTATGCTGGCTAAGATTGATAATTTACTGTAACAACCCGTAAAATCTAGGCCAGTTTAAAATTTTTATTTTGGCAATTTTAGCGAATTTTGATTATTTAAAATGAATTATTTTAAATAATATCGACGAGAAATTTATTTTGAATATAATTCGAACGTATATATTATACGCGCCGTCGTTAGAATATAAATATTTATATATAATTATAAATAGAATTGAAAATGGCGCGGTAGTTCGATAATTCGATTTCAAACTTCAATTGAACGTACCGGGTGCAAAACAATCCGGATTTTAGTGAAACCAAAAACATTAGGATCTAATTGATGATATCTTTCCAACGGATCCGAATAATCGAAATTTCTTAGCGGGAATCAAAAGATATGTCCAGTTGAAAATTCTGAATAGTCGCTATGGAATTCAGGCCCTTAAAGATGGACATTTTGCAAACGACCTCGGATTTCGACGAAACCACTTTTGTTGGATCCGCAGTGTCAAATTATGGTTAGATTCCAAATTTCATAATTTTTGGAATCAATATGTGAGCGTGGTAAAGGAAAACGCGTTTGACCGGTTTCAGTTGATTTTAATCGACTGGAAAATGGCCATTTTTCCAACGGTCTCAGAATTCGACGAAACTAGTTTTGTTAGGACCGTATCGTCAATACGAAGCTAGAAAATATTTTTCGAGAATTTTTAGAGTTCGTATGCGACCCCGGTAATTTGAAATGTACGTTTAAAATTCAATATAGTGATTTAAATGTAAATTCAACGGAAACTAATTCAAACGATCGAATCAACTTGCGATACATATCCCATTGTGTTCAGAATGGGGGTGAAACGCTATGGACGACAGGCGGTGGACCTCGTTTAGAGGTCGTATGTAAAAGTACCTTTTTAGAAATTAAATAATTAAATTAAATAAAATAAAAAAATATTTTCTCTTCCCCTTTATTACCTTCTGCCCCCCCCCCCCCCCCCGTTCTTCAAACAGAAAAGGAAAGAAAAAAAAAAAGAGAAATCGAAATCGCGTCGATGCCCCTGCCGCCGCCCTCAACGCGCCACCGCCCCTGCCATCGTCCCGCCACCTCTGATGAACCCCCCCACCGCCGCCTCTCCTCCCTCCAGCCCTCTTCCCCTTCGACCGCGATGAAACCCAAACCCCCTCCCCTAACGCGACGCCCCCTTTCTCCTCCCCTTCCTCTTCTTTGACCTCGACGCGCCGCACCCCCCTTCCACCAACCCCGAGCCCCCTCGCCGCAGCGGCCGCCGGCCTGACCGCACCCCCCCATGTAAGTTTTTTTTTAATTTATTTATTTTATTTTTATTTTATATAAATAGTGGATTTTTTTAAAAAACTGATTTTTTATTGATTTTAAAAACTGATTTTTATTGATTTTAAAAACTGATTTTTTATTCATTTTAAAAACTGATTTTTAGTGATTTTAAAACTGATTTTAAAGAGTAATTTAAAACTGATTTTAAAAAGAATTTAAAATAGAAAAGGTTTGAATTTTAAATGGAAAAAGATTAGAACTTTGAAAGGTGAAAAGATAGGATTTTTATTTGGTAAAAGGTATGATCTTTATATTTATAAAGTGATAAAAATATGATTTTTATATTTTTAAAGTATTAAAAATATAATCTTTACTATATAGAAATATTAAAAATATGATTTTTATATTTTTAAAGTATTAAAAATATAATCTTTATAGGATAGAGAACATAAAAATATCATCTTGTGTATGTAGCAAAATAAAAATCTGATTTCTATTTTATATACGTTGAAATGAAGTGTTTATTTTTATAAAGGCGAAACCTTTATTTTTGAAAGGGCGAAATCTTTATATGAAGAATAAGGTGATAAAAATATAATCTTTATCTATATAGAGCGTGATAGTAAAAATATGATTTTTATATATTGAATAGCATAGTAAAAATTCAATTTTTAAATGTATGAAGTGATTATAAAAATATGATTTCTAAACTGAAAGTGAATAAATAAAAATGTGATTTTTATTTTAAGGACATCGAAATATAAAAATGTGTGATTTTTATATATATAGTGACTACGGGCAACGAAGATGGGATAATGAAGAAGATTTCTGTAAAAGAAGTGCCGTGGAGTTAGGATAGCTATCGGTGAGAATTTCTCACCTTTCCATTTCATTTCTATTTATATATATATACTAGGATGCAGACGGTGCTTAGTAGCACCCGACACAATCGTCCACAGACCATGGACTTGTTTGTTTGGTTGCATAGATTAGTTATATGATTTGATTTGAATTTGGTTGTTTGGTGATTTTGATTGATGTGTGAATGGCGTGGGCCTTCACTAGACCGGGGATAAGGCTAGGCCTCGTCCCGTTTCTAGTATCGTGCCGTTATGCCGCTGAAATTTTCTAAAATAAAAATATCATTTTATTTAAAGAATGAACTAAATAGAAATTCATATGTTGGAATAAAATGTTTTATCGTTAAAAATATAATTTTTAACGTGAATGTGAATAAATAAATATTCATTTATAAACCAGACGGTTTGTTTATGTACACCTATTTGAAGGACATTGATTGGGTCGATAAATTTTACACATCGCCCAACTGCACAAATAAAATCTGTGTTTGATTGTTTGAAACCCCACACGGGTGTTGGGATGAAATTTGAAGTTCACTCATCCTGATTGATTAAATATGTCGATCGATTGATTGACAGACTGTTATAAGCGTTAGATATCTATATTTGATGCTTATACAGTGTAGTGCACTTTGGTTGATGGTTGATTATTTTTCAATGCTATTATATGTGTGTAATGTATGAAAATCCATATAATTAACTTTATATGGTAATTGATTGGGCCTCATTCCAATTTAGAAAATAAAGAATATTATAAAATAAAAGTTCATGTGTTGACAGTACTCATCCATTGAGATTGGTCATGTGTTGAACGAAGTATTTTAGTAATAAAATTTACATCTCTAGCAATATAAAATAAAGGTTCATGGGTTGACAGTACTCATCCATTGAGATTGGTCATGTGTTGAACGAAGTATTTTAGTAATAAAATTTACATCTCTAGCAATATAAAATAAAGGTTCATGTGTTGACAGTACTCATCCATTGAGATTGGTCATGTGTTGAACGAAATATTTTGATAATAACAACTATTTTGAAAAAGAAATATTTGAAATAGAATATTTGAAATAGAATATTTGAAAATAGAAATCTATGAAGCCGTGTTGATTAGATTGACGCCATTTTGACGTGAACGATATTTATATCGATATGAATTGAAAACGATTTCGAAATGAAATGAATTGAAAACGATTTCGAAAGGAAATGAATTGAAAACGATTTCAAAATGAATTGAATTGAAAACGATTTCGAAATGAATTGAATTGAAAACGATTTCGAAAGGAAATAAATTGAAAACGATTTCGAAATGAATTGAATTGAAAACGATTTCGAAATGAATTGAATTGAAAACGATTTCGAAATGAAGTGAATTGAAAACGATTTCGAAATGAATTGAATTGAAAACGATTTCGAAATGAATTGAATTGAAAACGATTTCGAAATGAATTGAATTGAAAACGATTTCGAAATGAAATGAACTGAAAACGAATTCAAATTGAATTGAAAGCGAATTGAAATGAATTCAAATTGAATTGAAATTTGAATTGAAAAGAAATGAATTTTAAAACGAATTTATAAAGAAGAATTCAATTTTGATTTGAATTGAAATGGAAGTTGAAATTGCTTTTGAAACGAATTTTAAAACTATTTATATAATTCGTTTTAAGTAGAAATCGACGAAATATATATTATATATATTATATATATAATATAATGGCCTGAATAGAACGCGCCGCGCCGCGGTAGTTCGTGAATTTCGACCATTCATTTCAAACGGACATTACGGGAGATCCGACCGTCGGATTCTCCTAAAACCGGAACCGTTGGGTTCGTATTGAAAAGAGCTTTCTAATCAATATTAGAAATTTGAAATCTAACGGTTGGATTTGGAATTATGTCCAAATCAAATTTGAAAAAGGTCGCTGTAAGTGCAGTTCGATGGCCATTGATGGAAATCGACTGTACAGGCCTTGATAAAATTATTAAAAATAGTAATAATTTGTGTAAAATCATAAGAAATGATTTGTGAAGATTTGGGATGAAAAACTCCATATTTGAAAAGATAAAAATAGATTTTTATCGAAATGAACTAGTTTTGAACTAGAAATATAATTCTATTTGTTTTTAAGTAAATAAATTGAATTTGAAAAGGGTTTTAAAAATAACCAGAATTTCCAATGATTGCATTGGAGTGGATTTGAATCGAAATTGTCTTCGGAATATTTCGATGTTGGATTTCGTGATTATACAAATGTGGTTATGGAAATTTGAAAGATATATATATATATATATCGTTATTTCCAATGCGATATTTGTTAGTCGTAGAATTTGATATTGAATATAAGCCGGTATATTTTCTATTCAGAGCCTTGTATTGAATATCAAATGTGATTTGGGTTTGTCGTGAATGGTGTCTTCACTAACACTGTTCTTGAACCCAGTTGAGAAAAGATTAAATCTTTTTATTTAGATTTAATGAAGTGTACCAATTAAATAATATTTAATTGGAATTGAATTGATATTGATTTTTGGGTTTATCGTGAACAGTGTTTTAAATAACACTCGTTCTTTAACCCGATAATCAATGGAATGTGACTTTGGGTTTATCGTGAACCGTGTTTTTAAATGACACGGATTCTTTAACCCAATTAACGATTAAAACTAAGTGGAGTTTTAATGAATCTTTAATTAGATTGAAATGATCGAAAATGGGGTATCACCAGTTTTGCTCCAGGCGATAGTTAAATCTTTAATTAGATTTGAACGTGAAATGGTAACTGAATTTACCGATAACACTGTGGTGTTAGATATGAAGTATTACCAGTTTTACTTCATGGGATGAATAGGTTGGGATGGGGAAATTAAAATAAATAATTACTTCGGTAAGGTTCGCTCATCCCGACTAGTTTGAATTGAGATTCAAAAATGGAATAAAGAATAAATTCAAGGAATTTATCTTGGATAAATTAATGGGAACCTTTCCCTATGAATGTGAAATTTAGAAACTAACTGTCGGTTAGCCAAGCAGAATGGTTTTCTGAATATTGATCTGATGTTGGTTTCGGCCTTCGGGGTTAATATTTGGGGAATTATTCTCTTGATTCATTTACGGTTAGTGACTAATGAATTGGAATGAGGCGTATGTTGTGTTTGTGTAACACTTATTTAAAATATACGCGAGTTATTCGGAAAGACCGGGTTTATCCCATTCTGAATAACTGATACGACGATAAGTCGAAGATGAAGACGGTGGTCGAAGACCGGAAGTCTTCACGTCGTTTGGGTAATTACTGATGATCTTGATTGGGCTGTACACCCAAGAAGATGGAAACAGTTAGTGATCGTCCAGACGTACTTGGAGATCGATGGATATGCGGGGTACTAGGTGCCTCCGGTTTCGTTCAGCCCCAGAACGGACTTGTAAATGGACTGTGTGTCTGACATTGGATTTTAGTCCGTGTGATTGATCTCTATTAAATATATATCTGTTTGGCGGCGGAGAATTTATTCTCTTGCTTAACGCCCTTCTCTGAGACGTACGAGCTCAGGGGTTATATATTGATGGATATCAAACGCATGGAGTGAATTGCCTGTGTGGCATGCCTAAGTGGAAATTGATCGAGGCTTCTGTTGAAAAGCAAAGTCTTGTGGTGATGATCAAAGCACGGCCTTTGTGGCGTAGCTTTGTGTAACGTTTGCTTCGCGTGTTTCACACCCGGTATGAACCAAAAACGGGAGACGGACCTCAGGGAGGGCATGCGTTTCCTTCTAGCTAAAAAGTGGCGTCAGTGGTTTTACACGCCCTGACGAGTTTGACTTATGTGGTTGTTGCTGTTGCGAGGCGCCTCGGATATATCGGTCGTTCTCGAACCGATGGAGTCATTTGTTGGCTCATTGACACCCCATAGGGTGGGGAAACGTAGTGTTCAGGAATTTTAATCCACATCGGTGGACCGGCCCTGACGATCCAAAGGCTTGACTGAGTACTTGCCTGAGACACGGGCTAGAGCGTCTCGAATCGGTTGAGGACTATCTTTTGCCTCGGTTCATAGATGGAAATCCAATTTCCAAATACGTGACATTTGCGGTTTTATTTGTAAACCTATATATGGCGACATAGTGGCATGGGACGTTCATGTCGCCTATGATTGATACTTATGATTTGAAGTTGTTTTATACACTATGCACTTATAATAGTATCAAATGATTTGTTTTAAACGTATCAAGCATTCTTTGGCTGTTATAAGGGAAAACCCTATCCCCCGGCTTGCGTTGCATTGTGTGATAGGACGTGGGTCTTATAACAGCTTCATTTTTCTTTATTTAGCATTGCGCTATTTGTTTTATGCACTGGTATTCTTGGGAGGAAACCCGTTCCGTGTTATACGGCGTGGTCCCTTGATTTACCTAACTTGAAAATAAAGATAAATAACTGTTTTAGTTCTCACACCAGTCACATGACTGACCTGGAGTTTATTGTTTTAACCTAAACTCTGGGTGCCCCTATTTTCCGCACGGGCAGCTAGTAGTTTTGGTTTTGCAGATTTATATTCACAAGATCCTGGTTTACAGCTGGAACGATATCCGGAAAGCTTTGTATCCGTATATCTACTTCTAGTTGTGTATTGTATTATTTTCCGCTGCGTTGTATTTAAATGTAATTTAAATCTCTGATATTTCTGTGTAATATTCATTTATACTCTGTATATTCTTGTAATCTGATGCATTGTTTTAATTAACAATGAAATGTTCTTTATATGCGTTCTGTTGTGGCTTGTTCTCAAACGATAGGGCGTTTCGAGCGGTCTGGATCGGTTTAGCGACTGGTTCGGACCGAGCGAAATTCCTTGCCGTCACAGTTGGTATCAGAGCTTTGGTTTACAAAGCAGAGAACAAGGCACATTAGAACCATACGAAAGAATTCATCAGATATTGGATTAGTAATATCCAATGGGAATGACTCGTTAGAGATGGGATCAGAAGTATCCTAGAACGAGTGTGAAGAGTATATTTTTAAAATGAAAACAAATTTTGTTTTGAAAATTTAAATCAATTATTCGTATTTGATTATTTATTTATATTGATTTGGACAGTTCAGTATATAAATTTTTTTGCATATACGCCTTGCAAACGTGTATTTGAAATTTTAATATACTGGATAGATATAGAATCACACTCTAGTCGCCCGGAGATAATTTTGGTAATGCGGCCGCATTATCAATATTTATATTCGTGTTTCGAAGGTGTGATATCTATATATTTCCATTAGACTGGTGTGAGAACCAATTTGATAGGGCTTATTGTTGTGATTTGGCATCAAAAATCTGATTTTTGTATATGTATCAAAATTATGAATTTGAAACTCTAATTCACTAATTGATTGATGTTTGTGTTGTTTGTTTATTTGTTTGATAATTTTCGAACCATTTAGCCTAATTGAATCAAATATTGAATTGTATTGAAAATTGGTCGCATTTGCTTGCATATACATATACTTATATTGAACAGGTCATAGCAAGGAGGCTAGAGCCAGAGAATAAAATTTGTTTGCCCGACAAATAGGTACATGTTTACTACATAATTTACTGTTTTGTTTGGGTGATGATGATTTTATGAGCCTATTGGCTAGCCGCTTGGCTTTTTCCTTTTCTTTTTGTGATCTGAAGGACCGGGGAAGCTATTTGAAATTCCCCGATGCTCCCGGTGCAGGGGAGGTTATGGCGAAATTTTTCGAAAATTTAGGTTGTTAGCCAAATTTTTGAAATTTTGAAAATTCTCAGAAACTAAAAAATTGGAGAATGGAAGCCAGATCGAACGTAGAGTTGAATAATCAAACCACTTTCGACTTTGTTTGTAACACCCCGTAATTCTGTGACATTAAGATTCTCAAATTAAAGTATAATTAATTTTTAAAAGAAAAATTAAAAGAAAAAGATCCATGTAGTTGTTTAATTTAAGTATTGTAACTAACATGAAAAAAGAGAAGTAAGGAGAGAACAATAATTATTATTGTTCTAAGACTTATTTACAAAAGCCTCTGTAGCTCAGTTGGTTAAGGCATTGGATTTGTAGCATGGAGGTCAGGGGTTCGAACCCCGGCGGCGGCATAATTTTTTTATCTTTGTTTTAGAGAGGGCCAACTGAACATGCAAATATATGTACGTATACAAATTCAAAATTTGAAAGGATAAGAACGTACATATAAGGAAATAAAGAAAAAATATATATATACATATGAGAAATATAAATATATATATATATACAAAAATATATGTATACGAAAGATAAAATTCAAGATAAGGCTACAGTCAATGAAATATGGCAACATCATTTGAATTTTGAAAATAAAATGAAAGTTGTGCGTATATATATACGCGTAAAATGGTCGTTAGAGGAATTGTATACATATAAGAATATTTCATGTGAATAAAACAGTTAAATAAATTCCAGAAATTCAAAAGTTCGAAAATCAAACTTCTACGCCAAAACAATTCATTCGAAATTAAAATTTCTACGCCAAAATAGCTTGTGGGACCCAATGCTGACTCAGCGCTGCGTGTATGATAAGGTTTGGCTAGATTCATCTACGTACCTGGACTATTTTCTTAACTGGGTTCAATGCTGACTCAGCGCTGCGTGTACGATAAGGTTTTGAGCAGCTATATAAACAGCCCTAGTCTTCATTCTCTTTGCACCAATTCTCTTCTATCCTTATGCTGCTAAGATTCATGGCTTCTTCCCCTCCTCTAAATTTTCTTAAATAAATAAAATAAAATATGATTCAAGACGAGGAGATGCTGCTAAAAGACTTTTAAGGAGGGATTCAAATCAAAGTTTCAAGTGAAGAATTCAAAGGCTAGCTCAAACAAGTTTCAAGCAACGACGCACGAATCATAGCCACGCTTTCCTTCTTTTCTAGATCTATTTTCAGTAAGTTGGTTATTTCTAGATCTGAATATTTTGTTTTATTTGTGACATGAAATTAAAGGAATAAAGGAATATGCCAAATCTCTCTCTCTCTCTTCGAATCTGTGTTTATACTCTTGGACTGAATTAAGAACTGTTATGATTCGAGGACAAATAAGACTGTAACCGTGACTATGACTATAGAACTGTGGCCTTTGAAAGCATATGCCTTTGGACTATGACATAAGCCTTTGATTTTGGGACATATAAACATTGCCTATGACAATGACTTATGACTATGGGAATTATTTTCCCTTTTGGACTATGAACATCGCATATGACTATGGACATTTCCTATGACTGTGACTGTGACTACAAGGATTATTTCCTTGACTAGGCCTATACCTTTGATTTGGACATAAATTATTACTTATGACATAATGAGGACAACTGTGATTTTGACACCCATGATTTATGATTAGGAAAATATTGCTTTAGTTTTGTGATTGAGAAGTTGGGTCTAAACCCAATTTTTTATTCTACTTGTTCCTTGGTTTTTCTTTGGTTTTAAGACAGTGGGAATTTACCTATTAAGTTAGGTCTACCCACGTTCTTGAACCTATTTTGCCCATTCTTTGGTTTTAAGACAGTGGGAATTTACCTATTTAGTTAGGTCTACCCATCTTCTTGAACCTGCATTGTTATCCAAACCTTTTTAGGCCAATTATTCCTTCTTGTCATTTTGATTCATTCCCTTTTTATCTACGAATCTAGATTTATTTATAATCTAGGTTGAATCACGATTATTCGAACGGTGGGAATGCGATTTGGGGAAAAACATGGAAATGAATATGAACGTAATTGTAAACTTGGAAATTGGCATAATTTGGAATATGTATTGTGACATGCATATTAAAATGAAAACGGGGAAATTTGACATGGATTAGGGAATATGTGATTTTGACATATTAAATTTAGCGTTAGTAAGTAAGCTAAATTTTAGGCATAAAATGTAAACTAGAAAAATAATTCTAGTTTTGCCATAAATTGTGAATTAGGATGTTAAACCAAGATTGGGTTAATTAAGGTTGATTTGGAATAAGTATATTAGCACAATTTTGAATTTATTCATAATTGTGAGCAATTGTCATGTTTAGAATAAATTATGGTTAGCGACACTAAATTTGGTATAATTTACATACCAAAAAGTATAAATATGATAAATAAGAGAGAATGGGCTATAATAATAAATGTGACAATGTACATTAAAAGAGTAGTAATGAAATAAGTAAATTAGGAGTAATTTACTTATAGAATTCGTCATAAATGTTAAATTGTTCATTTACCACAAAATATGTAACTTGATTAAATTTTGGCCATAAATTATAAACTAGGATATTTAATCTAGTTTCGGCAATGAAATAGGAAATGGCCTAAATTGCATGTTGGGTTAGGACTTGGGCCTAGAATATAAGTATACTAGTAGGCTTGACAAATAAATATAGGCCAAATTTGTCTAAAAAGGGGAAATGGGTTTTTGAAATAAATTGTTAACAATTTATAAACAAAAGAAAAGTATTTTGATAACACCCCTTTTTATAACACATAGACCAGAAGGTTCTAGGGTGACAGAGAGGATAGTGTCTAGGCTTGGGTTTGGAAAATACAAGTTTCCTGCCCTCCCTGGCTATCCCTAACTGATCCGAAGGACGGGATGGTTGTTTTCAAAACTAGATTTGGAAATTAATCAAAAACCCTTTGAACTTAGAAAACATGAATATGCCTAACCCGAGGTTAGACTGAGTTGCGGTGTAAACCTGCCCGGAACCGACCGGCACATCCAGTAACCGCAGCAATATCTGTCTAATGTGAGAGGTTGCGGCTTTAATTTATTAATTAAAGCTAGAATGGGAAGGTTAAGGAACACTTAACCAACTTAGCACAGTTAATGCTAGAATGGGAGGGTTAAGTCCATGGGAATACTTAGCCAAATTAACATGTTGACTAGACTAGAAGGTGGGGTTAAGTAAAGTTAATACACTTAGCCAATTTAACATGTTAATTAGACTAGAGGTTGGGGTTAAGTAATACACTTAGCCAAATTAATATGTTAGCTGGACTAGACCATAGGGTTAAGTAAACTTGAACGCTTAACCATCAGAATATGATAAATGAATAGGGTTAAGTAAAAAGCATAAAGGGATAACACTTAACCAGTGTAATAGGATAAGGGAAGAGGGTTAAGATAGCTTGAATCGACTAAAGACACTTAACCAACCCAACCTGGCGAGAAAGAAAACTAAATAGTAAACCTCAGTTGAAAAAGGGACTAAGTAGTAAAACTTAGTTAAGAAAACAAGGAATTTGGAAACTAAGTGGTAAACCTTAGTTAGTAGAACTAAGTAGTAATTCTTGGTATAACACGAAGGAGCGGACATCCATATGGTTTTAAGAAGGCTCCAACGAATTGGGTTACGAAGCCCGAGGCTTCGAGGGGACGTGAGGGTACTCTTGGTATCCCTCTGTGAGGCTGCAGATGATCATCCTGGGCTCACAGAGGTTAAGGTCTGCGTTAGAAGAACCGAGGGTATGCCTTGGTTGCAATATATATAGGTGGCAACCTAAAGACTAGGATGGACCAGCGTGATTCGGCGAGAAGACGGTAGCCCTGTGATAGCAACTCGTCGTCTACCATCCATCTTGAGTCAGTCGAGATACGTGAAGCGGAAAGGCGGAGAACTCCAAAAGACCATAATTGCTATCTAGTTATGGGTGAGGATGGCCATAGGATAGTGGGGCACCAGGGGCCGGCGTATAGTTCTCATTTTACAAAGGGTGCCTTTCATTAGTTGAGGGAGGGGTCAAGTGGGACCATAGCCACTGGAATAAAAACAGACCTTAGCATCTGCATCGGCAGATATCTGAAAGCTCCCGACCGAGTTCTGTATTCCTTGATTTGCCCTGTCACAGGACTCGGACCGCACATTACAGGACATGTGCATCTAGACAAGCGATAACGATTCGCGATACATGCGTGGGGAAGTATAGGAACATATACCACTCTAGGTAGTGTGTCCTAGACTTGGGGGCATCGTTTGACAGGTAGTGTAATCCCTAGTTGGACTAGGTGGCATAAATCCGAGAAGCGTTCAGCAGATAGCGTAAACTCTAGTTAAATCTAGAAAGCACTTGGTAGAAAACCCTAGATTTGATCTAGGTAATAAATAATGAATGTATGCCGGAATGCAATGGAAAATACAGGGATTGGGATCACGTTATCATTACTAGTTGGGACACTAGGTAGGTGGTGCAGAGATATAGAAATCAGTATAACAAGGAAATAGCGAAGCGGCGAAGTATTAGAGCGAAGCGGCGAAAGTATTAGAGCGTATCCAGTTTATCTTATCTTAGCATATCTTGTGATTACCTTGTCCAATCTTGTTGACCCTATCGTCATGGTGTAATCTTGTATTCAGTTAATTCATGTCATTTTGTTTTCCATGTTCACATGCTAGAAGTTACTGAACTTACTCAGGCTTTATGTCTGACTCTGTTTTTCTTTCGTCTTCTTTTCTTCCGTTCCCCCCCAGGTAGTAGAGGAGGGAGTAGTATAGCTCAGGTTAAGTTGGACTGTCACTCTTTCCCAGCTTGAAGATTTATCGAAGTCTGCTTGGATTCTCTTATCAGATGCTATGGCTGGCTCATGCAAAAATTGGGGAATATAAATGTTGTTTTATTCTTCTTTATTTTGTAAGACAGATGATACTCTGATATTGTAAAGAAATCATTGTACAAATTATTTTATCAATAAAGCAAAGTTTTATCTTCCGCTGTTTAATTTCTGTCTGTCTTGTAATTTATCTGCATCTTTTACCCTAAATGCTCCACAGAACTTAGTGCATTCCCTTTGTGAGTGACATTAACAGATGTGGGGTGTTACACGTGGTATCAGAGCTGAAGGTTACCGGATCAGATAAAGGATTTGAAAAATTATTTTTCAAAATGGTTTTTAAAGAAGCATTTTCAAAAGAAAAGTTTTGTTTTAAAGGAATATTCCCCAAAGCCATATGCACTGTCTTCTCTTCCTCTGTTTGAATTCTTGTCTCCTTCTTTCTTTAGTCTCTGGGGCTCCTGGCTTTCTGGGAGGTAACCTCATCGAAGGGCAAAGTAGTGCCCGTCCTCCATCTATAGCCGTATTCGTTCCACTTACGGCCAGTCTTCTTTCAAGTTTATAAGGTTTTTCTGTATGATGGAAGCAGTTTTCGAGAGATTTGCCAACATAGCAATACATGGAAAGGGATGAGGAGTTTGGCAAAAGGGACAAAACCCTAGGATGAGGAATGCATGGAGATAGGTTAGCTCACGAAGGAGGAAGAAATTATAAAAGAGGAAGTATCCTTACTAGAGTATGATAGGGCATATAATTAAAGACAAGGGCAAGGACGAGGGACAAGATTTTTAGAAGGACAAGTACATGCTAAGCATACCTAGGAGATAGGTGGTAAAAGTTTCTGTTGGAAAGAATCTAGTTTTCTGTTCATACTCTTTCCTTCGGTTTTAGCGCTTCGCATCTGTTCATATTTGCTTCCATAGTTAAGTCTCTGCACCTTAGTACTTGTATAGTAAGAAGATCCCAATCAGTCTCAAACCCAGTGGGTGGTTCGACCCGTTTATTTTTGGATAGTAGGGGTTTGAGAATAGTTATCGAGTTTGTTTATATCATATCACGTAGATCGTCTAAATTCGGAGGAGATATTCCTTGGATGCTTGTCTGATATTGGTTTAGGCCTTTGGGGCTTGTACTTGAGGAATGTCGAGTTCGACTAGGATGGTTTGCGTGAGAGATGAATAGTTGTGACAGGCGCTCTAAAAAGCGCGTAGTGATCTTTCAATCCTTATAGTTATGGCATGGTGGATAAGGGAGAGACCTCTAATCATACACTGGGTACCGTGATTGACATCTGTTTATTTTGGAAATGGAGGTTAGGAACTTCACAATCGTGAAGATAAATTGGTTAAGATACAGTGGAGTAAAGCTCAAGAAGGCTAGATACTAGCAACATGCCCTTTTTCCTTAAGGGTGCATCCTTGATTTCTCTGTTTAGGAGCTTTACGCGTAGTTGTTTCTCTCTTTCCAAAGTATATCCTCTAGGTCGTATCTGCGATCCTTAGGTAGAAGCCAATGGATGTAAACATGTATTTGAAACATGTTATGGTTGAATGGTTGCAAATGGTTGCTCGTGGATGCATATGCATACGTATTAGGCACTAGATCAAGTTCGTACGCTCTCATATTGCATTTACATATATGCATTTGTTTATAAGTTGAACTTGATATGATATCATATGGGCGTTGCATATGGTTGAATGGCTGTGCACGCATGTAGTATTTACATGACTAGGGATGTTTGCATGCATGATTGGACGCATGGCACTAACATGATTTGCATTAAGGAGGTCAACTGAATCAGTAGACCGCCTGATTTTGCATTAGATAGAGACATATACACACACTATGCATATGAACATGAAATCATTAGAAATCTTTTAAGGACAATGAATGCCTGTGATTGAATGGTTGAGTAGATGGGTGATTGGATGGTAGGACACATTCTTCCTAACTTGAAGATTTCGGGGACGAAATCCTTTTAAGTGGGGGAGAATGTAACACCCCGTAATTCTGTGACATTAAGATTCTCAAATTAAAGTATAATTAATTTTTAAAAGAAAAATTAAAAGAAAAAGATCCATGTAGTTGTTTAATTTAAGTATTGTAACTAACATGAAAAAAGAGAAGTAAGGAGAGAACAATAATTATTATTGTTCTAAGACTTATTTACAAAAGCCTCTGTAGCTCAGTTGGTTAAGGCATTGGATTTGTAGCATGGAGGTCAGGGGTTCGAACCCCGGCGGCGGCATAATTTTTTTATCTTTGTTTTAGAGAGGGCCAACTGAACATGCAAATATATGTACGTATACAAATTCAAAATTTGAAAGGATAAGAACGTACATATAAGGAAATAAAGAAAAAATATATATATACATATGAGAAATATAAATATATATATATATACAAAAATATATGTATACGAAAGATAAAATTCAAGATAAGGCTACAGTCAATGAAATATGGCAACATCATTTGAATTTTGAAAATAAAATGAAAGTTGTGCGTATATATATACGCGTAAAATGGTCGTTAGAGGAATTGTATACATATAAGAATATTTCATGTGAATAAAACAGTTAAATAAATTCCAGAAATTCAAAAGTTCGAAAATCAAACTTCTACGCCAAAACAATTCATTCGAAATTAAAATTTCTACGCCAAAATAGCTTGTGGGACCCAATGCTGACTCAGCGCTGCGTGTATGATAAGGTTTGGCTAGATTCATCTACGTACCTGGACTATTTTCTTAACTGGGTTCAATGCTGACTCAGCGCTGCGTGTACGATAAGGTTTTGAGCAGCTATATAAACAGCCCTAGTCTTCATTCTCTTTGCACCAATTCTCTTCTATCCTTATGCTGCTAAGATTCATGGCTTCTTCCCCTCCTCTAAATTTTCTTAAATAAATAAAATAAAATATGATTCAAGACGAGGAGATGCTGCTAAAAGACTTTTAAGGAGGGATTCAAATCAAAGTTTCAAGTGAAGAATTCAAAGGCTAGCTCAAACAAGTTTCAAGCAACGACGCACGAATCATAGCCACGCTTTCCTTCTTTTCTAGATCTATTTTCAGTAAGTTGGTTATTTCTAGATCTGAATATTTTGTTTTATTTGTGACATGAAATTAAAGGAATAAAGGAATATGCCAAATCTCTCTCTCTCTCTTCGAATCTGTGTTTATACTCTTGGACTGAATTAAGAACTGTTATGATTCGAGGACAAATAAGACTGTAACCGTGACTATGACTATAGAACTGTGGCCTTTGAAAGCATATGCCTTTGGACTATGACATAAGCCTTTGATTTTGGGACATATAAACATTGCCTATGACAATGACTTATGACTATGGGAATTATTTTCCCTTTTGGACTATGAACATCGCATATGACTATGGACATTTCCTATGACTGTGACTGTGACTACAAGGATTATTTCCTTGACTAGGCCTATACCTTTGATTTGGACATAAATTATTACTTATGACATAATGAGGACAACTGTGATTTTGACACCCATGATTTATGATTAGGAAAATATTGCTTTAGTTTTGTGATTGAGAAGTTGGGTCTAAACCCAATTTTTTATTCTACTTGTTCCTTGGTTTTTCTTTGGTTTTAAGACAGTGGGAATTTACCTATTAAGTTAGGTCTACCCACGTTCTTGAACCTATTTTGCCCATTCTTTGGTTTTAAGACAGTGGGAATTTACCTATTTAGTTAGGTCTACCCATCTTCTTGAACCTGCATTGTTATCCAAACCTTTTTAGGCCAATTATTCCTTCTTGTCATTTTGATTCATTCCCTTTTTATCTACGAATCTAGATTTATTTATAATCTAGGTTGAATCACGATTATTCGAACGGTGGGAATGCGATTTGGGGAAAAACATGGAAATGAATATGAACGTAATTGTAAACTTGGAAATTGGCATAATTTGGAATATGTATTGTGACATGCATATTAAAATGAAAACGGGGAAATTTGACATGGATTAGGGAATATGTGATTTTGACATATTAAATTTAGCGTTAGTAAGTAAGCTAAATTTTAGGCATAAAATGTAAACTAGAAAAATAATTCTAGTTTTGCCATAAATTGTGAATTAGGATGTTAAACCAAGATTGGGTTAATTAAGGTTGATTTGGAATAAGTATATTAGCACAATTTTGAATTTATTCATAATTGTGAGCAATTGTCATGTTTAGAATAAATTATGGTTAGCGACACTAAATTTGGTATAATTTACATACCAAAAAGTATAAATATGATAAATAAGAGAGAATGGGCTATAATAATAAATGTGACAATGTACATTAAAAGAGTAGTAATGAAATAAGTAAATTAGGAGTAATTTACTTATAGAATTCGTCATAAATGTTAAATTGTTCATTTACCACAAAATATGTAACTTGATTAAATTTTGGCCATAAATTATAAACTAGGATATTTAATCTAGTTTCGGCAATGAAATAGGAAATGGCCTAAATTGCATGTTGGGTTAGGACTTGGGCCTAGAATATAAGTATACTAGTAGGCTTGACAAATAAATATAGGCCAAATTTGTCTAAAAAGGGGAAATGGGTTTTTGAAATAAATTGTTAACAATTTATAAACAAAAGAAAAGTATTTTGATAACACCCCTTTTTATAACACATAGACCAGAAGGTTCTAGGGTGACAGAGAGGATAGTGTCTAGGCTTGGGTTTGGAAAATACAAGTTTCCTGCCCTCCCTGGCTATCCCTAACTGATCCGAAGGACGGGATGGTTGTTTTCAAAACTAGATTTGGAAATTAATCAAAAACCCTTTGAACTTAGAAAACATGAATATGCCTAACCCGAGGTTAGACTGAGTTGCGGTGTAAACCTGCCCGGAACCGACCGGCACATCCAGTAACCGCAGCAATATCTGTCTAATGTGAGAGGTTGCGGCTTTAATTTATTAATTAAAGCTAGAATGGGAAGGTTAAGGAACACTTAACCAACTTAGCACAGTTAATGCTAGAATGGGAGGGTTAAGTCCATGGGAATACTTAGCCAAATTAACATGTTGACTAGACTAGAAGGTGGGGTTAAGTAAAGTTAATACACTTAGCCAATTTAACATGTTAATTAGACTAGAGGTTGGGGTTAAGTAATACACTTAGCCAAATTAATATGTTAGCTGGACTAGACCATAGGGTTAAGTAAACTTGAACGCTTAACCATCAGAATATGATAAATGAATAGGGTTAAGTAAAAAGCATAAAGGGATAACACTTAACCAGTGTAATAGGATAAGGGAAGAGGGTTAAGATAGCTTGAATCGACTAAAGACACTTAACCAACCCAACCTGGCGAGAAAGAAAACTAAATAGTAAACCTCAGTTGAAAAAGGGACTAAGTAGTAAAACTTAGTTAAGAAAACAAGGAATTTGGAAACTAAGTGGTAAACCTTAGTTAGTAGAACTAAGTAGTAATTCTTGGTATAACACGAAGGAGCGGACATCCATATGGTTTTAAGAAGGCTCCAACGAATTGGGTTACGAAGCCCGAGGCTTCGAGGGGACGTGAGGGTACTCTTGGTATCCCTCTGTGAGGCTGCAGATGATCATCCTGGGCTCACAGAGGTTAAGGTCTGCGTTAGAAGAACCGAGGGTATGCCTTGGTTGCAATATATATAGGTGGCAACCTAAAGACTAGGATGGACCAGCGTGATTCGGCGAGAAGACGGTAGCCCTGTGATAGCAACTCGTCGTCTACCATCCATCTTGAGTCAGTCGAGATACGTGAAGCGGAAAGGCGGAGAACTCCAAAAGACCATAATTGCTATCTAGTTATGGGTGAGGATGGCCATAGGATAGTGGGGCACCAGGGGCCGGCGTATAGTTCTCATTTTACAAAGGGTGCCTTTCATTAGTTGAGGGAGGGGTCAAGTGGGACCATAGCCACTGGAATAAAAACAGACCTTAGCATCTGCATCGGCAGATATCTGAAAGCTCCCGACCGAGTTCTGTATTCCTTGATTTGCCCTGTCACAGGACTCGGACCGCACATTACAGGACATGTGCATCTAGACAAGCGATAACGATTCGCGATACATGCGTGGGGAAGTATAGGAACATATACCACTCTAGGTAGTGTGTCCTAGACTTGGGGGCATCGTTTGACAGGTAGTGTAATCCCTAGTTGGACTAGGTGGCATAAATCCGAGAAGCGTTCAGCAGATAGCGTAAACTCTAGTTAAATCTAGAAAGCACTTGGTAGAAAACCCTAGATTTGATCTAGGTAATAAATAATGAATGTATGCCGGAATGCAATGGAAAATACAGGGATTGGGATCACGTTATCATTACTAGTTGGGACACTAGGTAGGTGGTGCAGAGATATAGAAATCAGTATAACAAGGAAATAGCGAAGCGGCGAAGTATTAGAGCGAAGCGGCGAAAGTATTAGAGCGTATCCAGTTTATCTTATCTTAGCATATCTTGTGATTACCTTGTCCAATCTTGTTGACCCTATCGTCATGGTGTAATCTTGTATTCAGTTAATTCATGTCATTTTGTTTTCCATGTTCACATGCTAGAAGTTACTGAACTTACTCAGGCTTTATGTCTGACTCTGTTTTTCTTTCGTCTTCTTTTCTTCCGTTCCCCCCCAGGTAGTAGAGGAGGGAGTAGTATAGCTCAGGTTAAGTTGGACTGTCACTCTTTCCCAGCTTGAAGATTTATCGAAGTCTGCTTGGATTCTCTTATCAGATGCTATGGCTGGCTCATGCAAAAATTGGGGAATATAAATGTTGTTTTATTCTTCTTTATTTTGTAAGACAGATGATACTCTGATATTGTAAAGAAATCATTGTACAAATTATTTTATCAATAAAGCAAAGTTTTATCTTCCGTTGTTTAATTTCTGTCTGTCTTGTAATTTATCTGCATCTTTTACCCTAAATGCTCCACAGAACTTAGTGCATTCCCTTTGTGAGTGACATTAACAGATGTGGGGTGTTACATTGTTCCTTTTCGGGGACGAAAAGTTTTAAGTGGGGGAGATTGTAACAACCCGTAAAATCTGGGCCAGTTTAAAATTTTTATTTTGGCAATTTTAGCGAATTTTGATTATTTAAAATGAATTATTTTAAATAATATCGACGAGAAATTTATTTTGAATATAATTCGAACGTATATATTATACGCGCCGTCGTTAGAATATAAATATTTATATATAATTATAAATAGAATTGAAAATGGCGCGGTAGTTCGATAATTCGATTTCAAACTTCAATTGAACGTACCGGGTGCAAAACAATCCGGATTTTAGTGAAACCAAAAATATTAGGATCTAATTGATGATATCTTTCCAACGGATCCGAATAATCGAAATTTCTTAGCGGGAATCAAAAGATATGTCCAGTTGAAAATTCTGAATAGTCGCTATGGAATTCAGGCCCTTAAAGATGGACATTTTGCAAACGACCTCGGATTTCGACGAAACCACTTTTTTTGGATCCGCAGTGTCAAATTATGGTTAGATTCCAAATTTCATAATTTTTCGAATCAATATGTGAGCGTGGTAAAGGAAAATGCGTTTGACCGGTTTCAGTTGATTTTAATCGACTGGAAAATGGCCATTTTTCCAACGGTCTCAGAATTCGACGAAACTAGTTTTGTTAGGACCGTATCGTCAATACGAAGCTAGAAAATATTTTTCGAGAATTTTTAGAGTTCGTATGCGACCCCGGTAATTTGAAATGTACGTTTAAAATTCAATATAGTGATTTAAATGTAAATTCAACGGAAACTAATTCAAACGATCGAATCAACTTGCGATACATATCCCATTGTGTTCAGAATGGGGGTGAAACGCTATGGACGACAGGCGGTGTACCTCGTTTAGAGGTCGTATGTAAAAGTACCTTTTTAGAAATTAAATAATTAAATTAAATAAAATAAAAAAATATTTTCTCTTCCCCTTTATTACCTTCTGCCCCCCCCCCCCCGTTCTTCAAACAGAAAAGGAAAGAAAAAAAAAAGAGAAATCAAAATCGCGTCGATGCCCCTGCCGCCGCCCTCAACGCGCCACCGCCCCTGCCATCGTCCCGCCACCTCTGATGAACCCCCCACCGCCGCCTCTCCTCCCTCCAGCCCTCTTCCCCTTCGACCGCGATGAAACCCAAACCCCCTCCCCTAACGCGACGCCCCCTTTCTCCTCCCCTTCCTCTTCTTTGACCTCGACGCGCCGCACCCCCCTTCCACCAACCCCGAGCCCTCTCGCCGCAGCGGCCGCCGGCCTGACCGCACCCCCCCATGTAAGTTTTTTTTTAATTTATTTATTTTATTTTTATTTTATATAAATAGTGGATTTTTTTTTAAAACTGATTTTTTATTGATTTTAAAAACTGATTTTTATTGATTTTAAAAACTGATTTTTTATTGATTTTAAAAACTGATTTTTAGTGATTTTAAAGAGTAATTTGAAACTGATTTTAAAAAGAATTTAAAATAGAAAAGGTTTGAATTTTAAATGGAAAAAGATTAGAACTTTGAAAGGTGAAAAGATAGGATTTTTATTTGGTAAAAGGTATGATCTTTATATTTATAAAGTGATAAAAATATGATTTTTATATTTTTAAAGTATTAAAAATATAATCTTTACTATATAGAAATATTAAAAATATGATTTTTATATTTTTAAAGTATTAAAAATATAATCTTTATAGGATAGAGAACATAAAAATATCATCTTGTGTATGTAGCAAAATAAAAATCTGATTTCTATTTTATATACGTTGAAATGAAGTGTTTATTTTTATAAAGGCGAAACCTTTATTTTTGAAAGGGCGAAATCTTTATATGAAGAATAAGGTGATAAAAATATAATCTTTATCTATATAGAGCGTGATAGTAAAAATATGATTTTTATATATTGAATAGCATAGTAAAAATTCAATTTTTAAATGTATGAAGTGATTATAAAAATATGATTTCTAAATTGAAAGTGAATAAATAAAAATGTGATTTTTATTTTAAGGACATCGAAATATAAAAATGTGTGATTTTTATATATATAGTGACTACGGGCAACGAAGATGGGATAATGAAGAAGATTTCTGTAAAAGAAGTGCCGTGGAGTTAGGATAGCTATCGGTGAGAATTTCTCACCTTTCCATTTCATTTCTATTTCTATATATATACTAGGATGCAGACAGTGCTTAGTAGCACCCGACACAATCGTCCACAGACCATGGACTTGTTTGTTTGGTTGCATAGATTAGTTATATGATTTGATTTGAATTTGGTTGTTTGGTGATTTTGATTGATGTGTGAATGGCGTGGGCCTTCACTAGACCGGGGATAAGGCTAGGCCTCGTCCCGTTTCTAGTATCGTGCCGTTATGCCGCCGAAATTTTCTAAAATAAAAATATCATTTTAGTTAAAGAATGAACTAAATAGAAATTCATATGTTGGAATAAAATGTTTTATCCTTAAAAATATAATTTTTAACGTGAATGTGAATAAATAAATATTCATTTATAAACCAGACGGTTTGTTTATGTACACCTATTTGAAGGACATTGATTGGGTCGATAAATTTTACACATCGCCCAACTGCACAAATAAAATCTGTGTTTGATTGTTTGAAACCCCACACGAGTGTTGGGATGAAATTTGAAGTTCACTCATCCTGATTGATTAAATATGTCGATCGATTGATTGACAGGCTGTTATAAGCGTTAGATATCTATATTTGATGCTTATACAGTGTAGTGCACTTTGGTTGATGGTTGATTATTTTTCAATGCTATTATATGTGTGTAATGTATGAAAATCCATATAATTAACTTTATATGGTAATTGATTGGGCCTCATTCCAATTTAGAAAATAAAGAATATTATAAAATAAAAGTTCATGTGTTGACAGTACTCATCCATTGAGATTGGTCATGTGTTGAACGAAGTATTTTAGTAATAAAATTTACATCTCTAGCAATATAAAATAAAGGTTCATGTGTTGACAGTACTCATCCATTGAGATTGGTCATGTGTTGAACGAAGTATTTTAGTAATAAAATTTACATCTCTAGCAATATAAAATAAAGGTTCATGTGTTGACAGTACTCATCCATTGAGATTGGTCATGTGTTGAACGAAATATTTTGATAATAACAACTATTTTGAAAAAGAAATATTTGAAATAGAATATTTGAAAATAGAAATCTATGAAGCCGTGTTGATTAGATTGACGCCATTTTGACGTGAACGATATTTATATCGATATGAATTGAAAACGATTTCGAAATGAAATGAATTGAAAACGATTTCGAAAGGAAATGAATTGAAAACGATTTCGAAATGAATTGAATTGAAAACGATTTCGAAATGAATTGAATTGAAAACGATTTCGAAAGGAAATAAATTGAAAACGATTTCGAAATGAATTGAATTGAAAACGATTTCGAAATGAATTGAATTGAAAATGATTTCGAAATGAAGTGAATTGAAAACGATTTCGAAATGAATTGAATTGAAAACGATTTCGAAATGAATTGAATTGAAAACGATTTCGAAATGAATTGAATTGAAAACGATTTCGAAATGAATTGAATTGAAAACGATTTCGAAATGAAATGAACTGAAAACGAATTAAAATTGAATTGAAAGCGAATTGAAATGAATTCAAATTGAATTGAAATTTGAATTGAAAAGAAATGAATTTTAAAACGAATTTATAAAGAAGAATTCAATTTTGATTTGAATTGAAATGGAAGTTGAAATTGCTTTTGAAACGAATTTTAAAACTATTTATATAATTCGTTTTAAATAGAAATCGACGAAATATATATTATATATATTATATATATAATATAATGGCCTGAATAGAACGCGCCGCGCCGCGGCAGTTCGTGAATTTCGACCATTCATTTCAAACGGACATTACGGGAGATCCGACCGTCGGATTCTCCTAAAACCGGAACCGTTGGGTTCGTATCGAAAAGAGCTTTCTAATGAATATTAGAAATTTGAAATCTAACGGTTGGATTTGGAATTATGTCCAAATCAAATTTGAAAAAGGTCGCTGTAAGTGCAGTTCGATGGCCATTGATGGAAATCGACTGTACAGGCCTTGATAAAATTATTAAAAATAGTAATAATTTGTGTAAAATCATAAGAAATGATTTGTGAAGATTTGGGATGAAAAACTCCATATTTGAAAAGATAAAAATAGATTTTTATCGAAATGAACTAGTTTTGAACTAGAAATATAATTCTATTTGTTTTTAAGTAAATAAATTGAATTTGAAAAGGGTTTTAAAAATAACCAGAATTTCCAATGATTGCATTGGAGTGGATTTGAATCGAAATTGTCTTCGGAATATTTCGATGTTGGATTTCGTGATTATACAAATGTGGTTATGGAAATTTGAAAGATATATATATATATATCGTTATTTCCAATGCGATATTTGTTAGTCGTAGAATTTGATATTGAATATAAGCCGGTATATTTTCTATTCAGAGCCTTGTATTGAATATCAAATGTGATTTGGGTTTGTCGTGAATGGTGTCTTCACTAACACTGTTCTTGAACCCAGTTGAGAAAAGATTAAATCTTTTTATTTAGATTTAATGAAGTGTACCAATTAAATAATATTTAATTGGAATTGAATTGATATTGATTTTTGGGTTTATCGTGAACAGTGTTTTAAATAACACTCGTTCTTTAACCCGATAATCAATGGAATGTGACTTTGGGTTTATCGTGAACCGTGTTTTTAAATGACACGGATTCTTTAACCCAATTAACGATTAAAACTAAGTGGAGTTTTAATGAATCTTTAATTAGATTGAAATGATCGAAAATGGGGTATCACCAGTTTTGCTCCAGGCGATAGTTAAATCTTTAATTAGATTTGAACGTGAAATGGTAACTGAATTTACCGATAACACTGTGGTGTTAGATATGAAGTATTACCAGTTTTACTTCATGGGATGAATAGGTTGGGATGGGGAAATTAAAATAAATAATTACTTCGGTAAGGTTCGCTCATCCCGACTAGTTTGAATTGAGATTCAAAAATGGAATAAAGAATAAATTCAAGGAATTTATCTTGGATAAAATTAATGGGAACCTTTCCCTATGAATGTGAAATTTAGAAACTAACTATCGGTTAGCCAAGCAGAATGGTTTTCTGAATATTGATCCGATGTTGGTTTCGGCCTTCGGGGTTAATATTTGGGGAATTATTCTCTTGATTCATTTACGGTTAGTGACTAATGAATTGGAATGAGGCGTATGTTGTGTTTGTGTAACACTTATTTAAAATATACGCGAGTTATTCGGAAAGACCGGGTTTATCCCATTCTGAATAACTGATACGACGATAAGTCGAAGATGAAGACGGTGGTCGAAGACCGGAAGTCTTCACGTCGTTTGGGTAATTACTGATGATCTTGATTGGGCTGTACACCCAAGAAGATGGAAACAGTTAGTGATCGTCCAGACGTACTTGGAGATCGATGGATATGCGGGGTACTAGGTGCCTCCGGTTTCGTTCAGCCCCAGAACGGACTTGTAAATGGACTGTGTGTCTGACATTGGATTTTAGTCCGTGTGATTGATCTCTATTAAATATATATCTGTTTGGCGGCGGAGAATTTATTCTCTTGCTTAACGCCCTTCTCTGAGACGTACGAGCTCAGGGGTTATATATTGATGGATATCAAACGCATGGAGTGAATTGCCTGTGTGGCATGCCTAAGTGGAAATTGATCGAGGCTTCTGTTGAAAAGCAAAGTCTTGTGGTGATGATCAAAGCACGGCCTTTGTGGCGTAGCTTTGTGTAACGTTTGCTTCGCGTGTTTCACACCCGGTATGAACCAAAAACGGGAGACGGACCTCAGGGAGGGCATGCGTTTCCTTCTAGCTAAAAAGTGGCGTCAGTGGTTTTACACGCCCTGACGAGTTTGACTTATGTGGTTGTTGCTGTTGCGAGGCGCCTCGGATATATCGGTCGTTCTCGAACCGATGGAGTCATTTGTTGGCTCATTGACACCCCATAGGGTGGGGAAACGTAGTGTTCAGGAATTTTAATCCACATCGGTGGACCGGCCCTGACGATCCAAAGGCTTGACTGAGTACTTGCCTGAGACACGGGCTAGAGCGTCTCGAATCGGTTGAGGACTATCTTTTGCCTCGGTTCATAGATGGAAATCCAATTTCCAAATACGTGACATTTGCGGTTTTATTTGTAAACCTATATATGGCGACATAGTGGCATGGGACGTTCATGTCGCCTATGATTGATACTTATGATTTGAAGTTGTTTTATACACTATGCACTTATAATAGTATCAAATGATTTGTTTTAAACGTATCAAGCATTCTTTGGCTGTTATAAGGGAAAACCCTATCCCCCGGCTTGCGTTGCATTGTGTGATAGGACGTGGGTCTTATAACAGCTTCATTTTTCTTTATTTAGCATTGCGCTGTTTGTTTTATGCACTGGTATTCTTGGGAGGAAACCCGTTCCGTGTTATACGGCGTGGTCCCTTGATTTACCTAACTTGAAAATAAAGATAAATAACTGTTTTAGTTCTCACACCAGTCACATGACTGACCTGGAGTTTATTGTTTTAACATAAACTCTGGGTGCCCCTATTTTCCGCACGGGCAGCTAGTAGTTTTGGTTTTGCAGATTTATATTCACAAGATCCTGGTTTACAGCTGGAACGATATCCGGAAAGCTTTGTATCCGTATATCTACTTCTAGTTGTGTATTGTATTATTTTCCGCTGCGTTGTATTTAAATGTAATTTAAATCTCTGATATTTCTGTGTAATATTCATTTATACTCTGTATATTCTTGTAATCTGATGCATTGTTTTAATTAACATTGAAATGTTCTTTATATGCGTTCTGTTGTGGCTTGTTCTCAAACGATAGGGCGTTTCGAGCGGTCTGGATCGGTTTAGCGACTGGTTCGGACCGAGCGAAATTCCTTGCCGTCACATTTACTTTCGAAATTGTTTTCGTACTATATTATAGTATTGAAAGAGGATTTTCACATATAAAGCATTTTTAACTGCATTAGGAGAAACCTCGCCCATGTGTGTGTTGGCATTGTGTGTGTGCCGCGAGACCTTATATTAGTTTCATTTTTCAAATAGACATTGCGAATTTCACATGGAGTAAACCCGTTCTGCATTAGTGGCGTGGTCCGGTGAATTACCTAAATTTAAACTAAACCCTAAAAACAAATGTTTTGAGTTCTCACACCAGTCCCATGACTGATCTGGAGTTTATTGTTCCCACACCTAAACTCTGGGTGCCTATAATTTTTCCATGGGCAGCCTAGTAGTTTGGTTCGCACATTTAGTCTTCGAATTGGTTAGGGAAGGATGCTGGTTTAGATGGAGCTATTATATCATAGAGCATGCATATTCTTCTGCTGTGTTTAGTATCTTTTCCGATGTATAATCGATGTACTCTGATGTTTCTTCGGTAACTCTGATGTAATATTATTGTAATGATAATAGAAAAGTTCTTTTTATTTTGTGCAAATGTGCAGTACCCGTAACAATCCATCTTTATGAACGGTTTAAGTTGGTTTAATTACAGACGAAAACCGGAAAAAAAAGCCGAGTCGTTACAATCCACAAACACAAGCATGAATTTATTCAACTGATCTCTGAATACCCTATTCATAAAATCTACAAAATACGATGGTGCGTTAGTTAACCAGAATGGCATCACCAACCATTCGTAGAAACCGGATGGTGTCCTAAAAAAGTCTTTGGCACACTATCCTTAGCCACCCTCAACTGGTGAAATCTCATTGCCAAATCCATCTGAGAAAATACTTTAGCTTCATGAAGCTGATCAAACAAGTCGTCTATCCTTGGCAACGAATACTTGTTCTTCTTAGTCACCTTAATCAGCTCACGATAGTCCACACACAGCCTTAACGAGCCATACGCCTTAGTTGCAAACACGACCGGTGCACCCCATTCGTAAACACTCCTCTGAATGAATCCCTTTCCTAGAAGGTCACGAACTTGCACCTCCAACACTCGCTGTTCCTTAGGCGCCGTCCTCCTAAGATGCATAATGATTGGTCTAGGTCCCTCGACCAAATCGATTCTAAACTCGATCTCATGATGCGGTGGCAACCCTTTGACCTCGTCAAAGACATCCTCATACCCATTAGTGATCAACATATATGACAAGTCTTTCTGTAGAATCCAATCAAATATAGATAGCTCACGAAGAGACCCTCTTTGCGCTCACATTTAATCAACACCTTTCGCCCTTCCACATCCCCGACTCTCACCTCTAGCTTCTCACAATTTACCCTTGCCGCATACCTCTTGAGTCAATCCATCCCCAAGATGATCCCAAACCCAACGAAGTTAAGAACAAAGCAATCAAACACAAAAGAGAAATTATGGCTCGACAATAGTAGACCACGAAAAATCATGCAAAGATTGGATGAACACCCAATTGGATTAGTGACTATGAAGGGTCTATCAAAAATCTCAGGTTCCAAACCCAAGCGACACACAAGTTCATTCCAAATGAATGAATGCGATGCTCCAGTATCAAAAAGCATACGAACTGAAACACCATTAACAGAAAGAGTACTTTGCAACACGACACCCTTTCCCTTCTCCTTAGCAGTAGGAGCTCTTGAAGAAGACGACACTGCCCCCAAAACATAAGCCTTAATCACTTGTTTCCCTTGAGTAGATTTCGGACAATCCTTCTTCTCATGCCTAGGCTTTCCACACTTGAAGCACCTCTTTTCAGTTTTGGGATTTTTACAATCCTTGGAATAATGACCCTTCTGCCAGTAGTAATAGCAAGTCACTTCGCTTTTTTGCTTTTTCTGACCATCCTTTCATTTTTGTTGTTGCTGCTTCCATTGCTTATCACTGCCTGGTTGAGGTTTCTGTACTTCTTTGGCCGCTGCGACGACATTAGCCACTTTAGGAAATAAGCTCTCATGACAGACAACTTTTTCTACCATCTTCTCAAATGGATCGTCAACATGATCCACCAGCGGCCTTCCAATGTAGGTATCTAGACCCATGACGAACTTCTCGTTCTTCCGGTAGGGAGTATCGGTGTATGAACGAGCATATTTGGACAAGGCCTCAAAATCAGAAATGTAATCTGCCATTCTTCTTCAGTTCTACAAACTTCTTGAAGAGAATGGATTTTTGAGCCGTGGAAATGAATTTGGCTTCAAACCTAGCTTAGAATTGTTCCCATGAAATCTCTTCCTCTGGAGTTTCAAGTGTAACTAAATTTCACCATTCCATGGTCCTACCTTACAGCTGCCTTGATGCAAGCTTTCTTTTATTTGCATCATCCAACCCCAAGTCTCCAAAGATTTCGACACTAGAATCCATCCACCTCTGAACCTCTTCAACCGGCTCAGTACCTCTAAATGGTTTTCCTCCTAGAGATGTAAAGTCCTTGCATAGCTTTGCAAAATCCACTACTCTAGGAACTCGCACCACCTATGTCTATTGTAGCAGCCACTGGAGCGGGTACCCTCCGCATAAATGCTTATGCCATGGCGTCAAACATGGTCGGGTAGTTTGGTTCACCGCCATTTCCCCTTCCAGTGCCAACTTCCCTATCAGCGTGTCTTGTTGTTCGTCCACTCATTCTAAATCTGCAATTTAGAATAATTATCCACATTCAAGAAAAACTGCTAAAAGAAAACAAACGCTACTACTATATATGCTAATATATATAAAAGCATCCAACTGAAATCTACAAGTACGTCTCTCGTACGTAATTACGTCTTCGAACTTTAGCTAAAATCGTTAACTAGAGCTCTGATACAAATGTGACGACCACCCACAGCCCCTGCACTATACAAGAGGAATAATGCGCTGATAGATATGCCAGGCTACTTTGGACAATCATTAAAGTAGGTAAACACAATCAGAACCTGCTGCAAATTCACAACGCAAGGATAAAATATAACATATACAACAGGTAGTGATAGTGAAGCAGAAAAATACTAAAACTTTCATGACAACTAGAAAGTAATTCCTATACACGTAGATAACAACAATAGTGTTTGTACAATTTGCCTCACTACAAAACTCAGAGAATAGCAAACAATGAAAATTCAAATACTAGATAATAGGTGAAAATAGTATGCCAGCCTCCTGCTCACCTCCGAACAGCAACATCGCCCTCACTAAGCAATCACCTGTCACCTGCCACCTAGTCTGCCCATCCAAACAATCGGATGAACATCCCAAGGTAATAAGAAGGAAACATAAAACCTTGAGTCAGACAATAGTCTTAATGAGCGATAAAACAACGAACAAACATCATCAATAAAGTATATGAGAATAGGTAGATAAACGAACCAATCTACCTAAACACCAGAGAAGTACTCACAGCCGCCTTCCCCACCTCTGACAGTGATAGTCTTTACGATCCATACATCCAAAGGAACAACAATTCAATTTGAACAACCATTCATACATGGCAGTAGCAACTCAATTATCATTACAACCAAGCATCCAAATGTCCATGACTGACTCTGGCTATCACCACCACCAACCTTGCTTCAAAACCATCGTTAATCATATGATCGTCCAAACAATTTGCTGTCCATCAAGGGTCAATGGTGGACCACGGTTCTGGCTAAAACCACACACCATACAATGAAATGTGTCTAGGCCATACGACGAAACCCAGGATACTCGACCATACAACGAAATCGTGTAACCCCTGCTTTGAGCCCGCTAGAACCTACGACAATGATAATCTCTCGGCCTTCATTATCTCTAGTCGGCATCAATAGCGGCTATACCACCGTTATCACCCAACTCAGAACACTTTTGAGTTGTAGTTTCACCCGTTGCACTACGACTGGTAACATATATGCCACCTTACTTCGATATACCCCATTGAATTCACCTCGAAGTTATCACCACTTTCGAACCAAGGAAAACATCAATCATAAGGTCAAAAACAATCCATAGCACCACATTAATTTGCTAGAGAAAACAAACCACAACACATAGGCCATTCAGCATAGCGTTTTAAAAGCGCTGCTGAAAACCATACTCAGCCGACTGACCCTTGGGAGCATGACTGACCAGTATCAGACCGACCCACCCAGCTCCGCACGACCGACCAACATCCACTTTCATTCCTCAGCTTCCCTCCTGAACGACCAACCGCACCCATTGGGACCGACCGACCCATTCAGCAAGGAGCGACCGACTCGTCATTTGACCAGGCAAAAATCCACGACCGACCCTGCACTTGAGCCTTGGCTCACTCGACCTACCATTCTCTTCTAGGCTCGCTCGACCGATCCCTTTCCTCCAGGCTCGCTCGACCCACTGCTTCACCACCCCATCTTTATTACCGAACGACCAGGCAAGGAGACTGACTGAGCCACTTTCTAACTTGTTCTCTAAGACATAAATTCACGACCGACCAGGAGTGCACGACCGACCCAATACGTGCAACCCAAAAGCTGCAATCTCCATTGCAACTCCAATATACTCATATAATTCATCCAATACCATCATAAGCATGTCATAGAATCACTAATAACATGAATATAATAATTATCACCAAATTTTTTGCAAATCACTCCAAAAATCATGGTAAATGAACACATGAACAAAACTATAGATCTAACTTACATAATCATATGGAATAGCATAGAAATTATCAATTTAACTTGCTAAAATAGATCATAGGGTGACACATATGAAATTGGTCTTATCAATGCATAGATCTATGGAAAAACGCTTGAAATTGATGAAAAATATGATCAAACACCATACACTCATACACTCCATTGAATCCATGTGAGAGATGTAAACCACTCACTGATTCTCCTAAGCAAGCTAAAATCAATGTAATAAGATTCCGGACAACAAGTACTTCAAACTGAACCCCTTAATCCGATGAATTCCCGCTTCAGTTGATGTAGATCTGGCCTCCAATGGTGTAGATCTTCAATTTCCTTCCTTAGATTTTGATTTTTTTTAATGGTGGAAAGGTGTTAAAGGAAAGAGGAACATATGCCACCAAATGAGAGAATAGAGAAACTAAACCATTTCTCATACCTCCCACCCCCTATTTATACCATTCCATTAGCCCACCAATGGGCCTCTCCAAATCATCCCATTAAGCTCCCAAAACCTGAACA
The DNA here is from genome assembly GCA_030737875.1 of Allium sativum. Taxonomy (NCBI): domain Eukaryota; kingdom Viridiplantae; phylum Streptophyta; class Magnoliopsida; order Asparagales; family Amaryllidaceae; genus Allium; species Allium sativum. The sequence continues at coordinate 783,493,224 of CM060916.1, read as the reverse complement.
ACCAATTGTTAAACCTTAAAACAGCGATTCCTCCCAAACCGCTGAGCGAAATCTTGAATGTAACTACTATATGGAAAGGCAATCATCATTTCCTTTCCAATGGCACGGATCTCACCACATGATTCGACGTGAACCAAAAGTTGTTCCCTGTACAAGGATGACAGAGGAAAATTATCACAAACAAAATCGGTAAAAATTATGGACATGTCTCACATCCCCATAAACAACATATTAAAATATGATAATGATCCAACCCTTAGGGAATAAAATAAAAATATTTTGCGATCTTCCGATATGTAAAATGCGAGCTATTACAGGATATCTTTTCTCATGTGGTTTCAGTTGCTGACTAGCATAAGCCACAACCCTACCTCCTTGCATCAGTGCAACACCTAGTCCGGTACCACAGGCACCTGTGTATACCGTCATCTCTTCGTTCCCTTAGGATTAACTAACACTGGTGCGCACGTTAACTTCTCTTTTAGGGTTTTGAATGCATTCTCACTCCTTTTGTCCTAAACAAAAGCTTGATTCTTTTATGTCAACTGAGTTAACGGCGTCACTATCTTGGAGTAGTCTTGGATAAACTTACAATAATATCCAGTTAATCCCAAGAAACTTCTCACGTCCATTGCATTCTTGGGCATAGACCAATCTTGCACCGTAGCCACCTTCGTAGGATCCACGGTAATACCATTCTATGAAACAACATGCCCCAAGAATCTCACCTCCCTCCTCCAGAAGTGACACTTAGAAAATTTTTCTTTCAACTGGTGTTTCCTCAACACCTCCATCAGTCTCAAATGTTCCTTGTGTTCTTCCTCTGTCCTTGGGTGAACCAAGATATCATCCACGAATACAAGAACAAACTTATTTAACTGATCCTTGAAAACCCTATTTATAAGATCCACAAAATATGTGGGTGCATTGGTCAACCCGAATGGCATGACCAACCACTCATAGAATCCAGACGGCGTCTGAAATGCCGTTTCAGGTAAACTCTCAGCTGCTACTCGGATCTGATGAAATCCCGTCGCGAGATCCAATTGGGAGAACACTCTTTCTCCATCTAATTGATCAAAAAAATCATCTATCCGTGGAAGAGGATACTTATTCTTCCTAGTCACCTTGTTCAACTCGCGGTAGTCCACACATAAGCGAAGGGAACCATCGGCCTTAGTAGCAAATACAACTGGTGCTCCCTACTTGGAAACACTTCTTCGGATAAAATCCCTTCTTCAAAAGATCACTTACTTTCACTTTGAGCTCTCACTGCTCCCTTGGCGCCATATGGCGAAGTGGTATCACTATAGGTCTGGCATCTTTCACTAAATCAATCCGAAACTCGATATCTCGGTGTGGTGCAAGTCAGGTCACTTCCTCAAAGTTGTCTGGATACTCGCCCGCAATAGGCACATATGATAAATCATATGTGGGATGCCGAGGGAATTTAGAAAACTAGCCATCATCTGATCACTAGGTAGGCAACCCAATACCACCCTCCGCCCATCATCCGCTCTAATGGTCACCAAAGACCCCTCACAGTCTACCACCACCTCATACCTTTGGAGCAAATCAACTCCCAAAACAATGCCAAACCCAGTAAAGCCCAAAACAAAGCAATCACAAGCAAACATACATCCATGACTCGATAAGACCAAATTATGACAAACCATATAAAGGCTAGTCGAACCACCGATCGAGTTCGTCTCAACTAAAGGTCTATCAACAATCTCGGGTTCCAATTCCAACCTATCTACCAGGTCACTAGATGCAAAGGAATGGGAAGCCCTGGTATCAAACAATACTCGAACTGGAACATCATAAATAGAAAGCATACCTTGAATAACGACACCTTTCCCTTCTCCACTGCAGTTGGGGCATTCGACAAAGAAGGAACAACGTTGATAGCATATGCTTTCACGACCTGCTTCTCCTTGGGGGGTTGCGGACATTCATTCTTAAAATGTCCCACTTGATCACAGTTGAAGCACTTCCTCTCCCCTAACTTTGCTCGACAATCTCTGACATAGTGACCCTTCTTGCCACAACCAAAGCACTGGATATCTTTCTTATTCTTCTTTTTCTGACCATCCTAGGTCTGGTTCTGTTTCTTATTATTTTGGGAATTCTTCTTGTCTTCACCGCTTGTCTACTGTTTTGGCCCCTCTGCAGTTGTAATAGCAACCTAGGTCTTCGTCTTAGGTTAAAGGCTCTCCGATCTCAATGCCTTTCCCACAATAGATTCAAATGTCTCATCGATATGGTTTATAAGTCTTTCCCCCAAGTACTCATACATGCCACTTATGTACTTCTCGTTCTTCTTCTTGACAGTATCGATAAGAGATAATCCATATTTCGATAATGTATTGAATTCAGCAATATACTCCGAGACTGCCCTACCATTATGCTTAAGCTCCAAAAATTCCTAAAATATTCTGATTTCTGTGTAGCTAGAATAAACTTGTCATTGAAGCGAGTCTTAAACTGATCCCAAGTAACTTGGTCCTCGGGAGTAGCCGCTTCAATAACATTCCACCAATTCATTGCACGTCCTTGAAGCTGACGTGATGATAGCTTTCTCTTCATTGCATCATCTATCCCCAAATTCTCAAAGATGCGCTCACAACTATCAAGCCAATCTTGAACCTCCATAGCCAATTCCATTTTGTGGAACGACTTCCCACCAAGAATAGTATAATTGTTATTAAGCTTGGTGAAATCGGCTCTAGGCGCCTGCACTACTGCACTACCACGATTAGCAGCATTAGGAACTACCCCCTGAGCATCCCTAAGCATCTCTCGCATGAAGGCAGTAAACATTGTCCTCATATCTAGGACATTCCCATTATTGGCCCCTGAACCCGCTCCCTCTTCAACTCCCGATGTGGGGTTCCTCATTGTACTCCTCGTATTTCGGCTCATCGTTCAATCTGTAAAGAGAAAACCATTAACCATCTCCTTAGTGGTGCCCGTGCAGTGCGACTTCATACTTAGATATACTAGTAGTATATATACATATACATATATATAGTTTTTGAAAACCAAAATATCATAAACACTCGCTCTCATATATGTATACTATCTCTCCCTGGTATCTTCCCCTAGGTTAAACTACGCAACCTAGGCTATGATAGCAAGTGTGACGGCCGCCCGTACTAGTCGACATTTCCCCGAAATGCGTTGTCCAATGCCCGACTAGCACGGGATGGTCGTCAAAAGGGTTGAAACAATGAATCACTAAGAACCTGTAGTATATCTCACATCGCATAGAATAAATATAATAATAACATAACTTGATATAAAATAGGCCAGACAATACATAAGCTGAAGACTAAACCATATCCATCAGAGTAGCGGAATCCAAAATACAGCTTCACATCCAATTATTACAACCTTAAAATACTATTTATAAAAGAAAATAAAAGAGGTACACTAATAATGCCCGAAGCAATGACCAATAACAGCATTAGGAGAATATATATAAAGTACGTGGAAGCCTCCTGCTTGTCTTCGGATAGCTACTCGTTCATGACCACCTAACTTGCCTCTAATCTGCTCATTTAGGAGCACCCAGAATAATAAGAAGAGACATAAAACTCTGGGTAAGAAGAAAGTATGGTATGAGCAATAGCAAATCTATATCACTAAATAGAGCAATAACAGGTATAAGTAATCATACCTGACCTGGACCTGCAACCAAAGAGTTAGCACAACAAGATGTACAATACTCTAAGGTAAACACTAACATAGAGTGTAAAATGGAAGTGTGCGTCATAGTGATAGCAATCATCAATCATAACAATCATCCTCACATCTCTCACTTAGTGCTTAAATCTTACGATATTCACCGCTTTGGTCACCAAATCCGTTGGGGTCATGACTGGTCCATACCGCACTGGACTCCGTATAACTATTGCTATGACCATGCCCTTCTGGTCTATAGTCAATAACCCTAACCAATCCACAATTCGCTGACTCTGGTTCGTCTAGATTCCCCCTCTCTCAACGGTGAAACAAAGTTATAGATATTGATAACCCTTTTGCACACGTCCCGCAAGCAAAGCCCAACTCTAGAAGTTAACTCATTGGTTCCCATCTAGATCCTGAGTAATAACTTCCCAATTGGACTTCCTTTGCATCTCGGGTTTTGGTTGGATTGCAGTTGATCTTCAGAAGAGTACATGGTCATCATCGCATAGTAGAAGCTCAAATCCGGTTCGGTTTGGAGTCACCATCACGTCTCGGTTCGCGGTCATCATCGAGGTCGGGTCGTGGTCCTCCCTGGGTGGTTCATGGTCCCCCCAGCCGGGCGGTTCACGGTCCCCCTAGCCGGGAGGTTCGTGGTCCCCTAACCTGGTGGTTCGTGGTCCCCCTAGTCGGGCGGTTCGTGGTCCCCCAGTTGGGCGGTTCGTGTCCCTCTTAGTGGTTCCTGACCGTAGCCACCATCAGGAACCGAATCCCTGCCATTTTTCCAGCAAGCTAATTTCGCTAAACGACGGCGTTTTCAACCATTCTAACTTTCTTATGCAATAACAAAACATACCAAACAGCAGTAGTAAAATGTAGAATTAACCAAAAAAATCAAAATAATGATTTCATATGTTAATTTAGATCAAACATACCCAAAACCATGATTTTCCCCTTAACCATGTGATTTTTCCCTTAACCATGTCTAACAATAGAATTAGCAAACCTAATCCAAATTCATACCAGTGACTTAAAATTTGATTTTAGAATTTTCAAATATTTTTCCTGAATTTTTAGATGTATAATTTTGCTAATTATCAGTTATCACCTCTAATTAGCCATAATTGGTGTATAACATGCAAATCACTCACCTTAGCCAAAAATAAATGTTAGATCTGAAACTCTTACTGATTTGGCTCGGATCCCAATGTAGTGCAGGCTCTACCTTGAATTTGGTGCTAATTTGGCTTGATTTGTTGTAGATTTGATCAATTAGTGATTAGAAAGTGATGAGAGAGAGATTTGGAAGATGAAAGCCATGATTAGGGTTAGAGAAATGTTTGTGGCGGCTAGAAAAATGAAATGAGATGATTCTCCAACTCCTTTCAGCCCTACTCCCGAAATGGGTTATGGGCCTAGCTGCTAATCACCCTATTAAGTCCAATTAGGTTGTTTTTTCCATCCTCAAATCTTATTTCAGCCATATCTCTTAAACAATAAGTCCGTTTGATTAATGTGACCACTCTACGGAATGGGAAACCATCATCTAGATCCAATGGAAGTGGTTTCAGGTCAAAACTCCTTACTAATAAAAAATTATAGGCGAAACAAGATTCGCCGAGGCAAAACAGTCATTTAAAATTTGGCAAAAATTGTGAATGTGGGAAATAACCCCAGTAGTCGGTTCCCAAAGTTACACGATCATATGACTTCATATGAAAATAAAACAAGAATGCGGGTCGTTACAACCTTAAGGCATGAAAGTCTGTTTCCTAAGGAGATGTCTGTTGTTGCACCTAGAGAAGAACAGAAGCCACAACAGGGTGGTAATAATAAGAAAAGGAAACAACAACAACAGAAGGGAAAGGATGGCCAGAAGAGGTAGAAGGGAGAGGTGACTTGCTTTAATTGTTGGTAGAAGGGCCATTTTGCTAGTGAATGCAAGAATCTTAAAGCTGAAAAGAAGTGCTTCAAGTGTGGGAAGCCGGGACATGAGAAGGATTGTCCAGAATCAGCTAAAGGGAAGCAAGTGGTTAAGGCTTATGCTTTGGGGGCAGTGTCGTCTTCTTCGAGAGCTCCTACTGCAGAGGAAAAGAGAAAGGGTGTCGCTATCCAAGGTAGTCTTTCTGTTAATGGTGTTTTAGTTCATGTGCTTTCTGATACTAGAGCATTGCATTCATTCATCTGCAATGAACTTGTGTGTCGCTTGGGTTTGGAACCCGAGATTTATGATAGACCCTTCGTAGTGACTAAACCAGTTGGGGGTTCGTCCAATCTTTGCATGATTTATCGTGGTCTGGTGTTGTCGAGCCACGGTTGCTCTTTTGTGTGTGATTGCTTTGTTCTTAACTTCGCTGGGTTTGGAATAATCTTGGGCATAGATTGGCTCAAGAGGTATGTGGCAAGGATTAATTGCGAGAAGTTAGAGGTGAGAGTCGGGGATATGGAAGCGCGAAGAGGGTGTCTTCGTTAGCTATCTATATTCGCTTAAGATTCCACGGGAAGACTTGTCATCTGTGCTAACCGCAAAAGAGTTTGAGAATGTCTTTGACAAAGTCAAAGGGTTGTTGCTGCATCGTGAGATCGAGTTTCAAATTGATTTGGTCGAGGGTGATAGAGGAACAACGAGAGTTGGAGGTGCAAGTTCATGACCTTTTGGGAAAAGGATTCATTCGAAGGAGTGTTCCCGAATGGGGTGCACCAGTTGTGTTTACAACCAAGGCAGATGGCTCGTTAAGATTGTGTGTGAACTATCATGAGCTGAACAAGGTGACCAAAAAGAACTTGTATCCGTTGCCTAGGATAGATGACTTGTTCGATCAGCTTCATGAAGCCAAAGTTTTTTCTCAAATGGATTTGGCAATGGGATTTCACCAATTGAGGGTGGCTAAGGATAGTGTGCCAGAGACTGCTTTTAGAACACATCCAGTTTCTTCGAATGGTTGGTGATTCCATTTGGGTTGACTAATGCGCTAGCGTATTTTGTAGATCATATGAATAGAGTTTTCGGAGATCAGTTGAACAAGTTTGTGCTTGTGTTCATGGATGATATTCTGGTTTACTCTCGGAATGAGGAAGAGCACAAGATGCACTTGAGAGTTGTGTTGGAAATCTTGTGAAAGCATCAGCTAAGAACTAAGTTTCCAAAGTGTCACTTCTGGAAGAAAGAAGTGAGGTTCTTAGGCCATTTTGTTTCTGGAAATGGGATAGCGATTGACTGCGCTATGGTGGCAGCAGTCCAGGACTGGGATCGATCTAAGAATGCGGCGGATGTTCGTAGTTTCCAAGGGTTGTCTGGTTATTACCGACGATTTATCAAGGATTTCTCTAAGATAGTTGCATCGTTGCCAGGGTTGATGAAAAAGAACCTAGTGTTCACATGGGATGCAAAGTGTGAGCAAGCATTCAGGATCCTGAAGGAGAAACTGACGAGTGCTCCTGTGTTCACAATTCCAAGCGGGAATGAAGAGATGATAGTGTATACCGATGCAGGTGGTGCTGGACTTGGAGCAGTACTAATGCAGAACGATAAGGTTGTGGCCAACGCGAGTCGACAGCTAAAGCCGCATGATAGGAATTATCCAACTTATGATTTGGAGATGGCGGCAATTGTATTTTCTCTGAATATGTGGAGACATTACCTGTTGGGAGTTCGATTCGAGTTGTTTATGGATCACAAGTCATTGAAGTATCTTTTTTGTCAAAAGGACTTAAATCCTCGGCAGCAATGATGGTTGGAGTTTCTAGCATCGTATGATTTTGGTATACCGTATACTCCGGGTTAGGGTAACGTAGTTGCAGATGCATTGACTCGAAAGCACACAAGTTTGGGAGTGATGTTTTCGGAATGGAAAAGCCTTGAGTATTTGGCAAGGTTTGATTTCAGGCCAAGGTGTGAATTGGAACCCGAAATGCTGGCAAGCTTATCGATATAGCCTACTCTTATCGAAAGGATTGGCGAGAGCCAAAAGCGAATTGCAAAGCTTGTCGAGTTTATCCGGAAGCTAGAACCAGAAGATAAAGAGTTCGAATTCGATTAAGAGGGTTGGCTTCGAAAGCAAGGGTGATTAGTTGTTCTTGATATCGGCGGATTGAGAGATGAGGTTCTGAGGGAATGTCAACACTCGAAGTTGACGATTCATCCCGGTGGTAATAAGATGTATCAAGACATGAATCGAGTTTACTACTGGGAAGGGATGAAGCGAGATATTGGGAAGTTCACTTCCAAGTGCATGAACTGTCAGTTGGTGAAAGCTGAATAGAAGAAGATGAGTGGATTGCTTCAGCCATTAGAGGTTCCTACATGGAAGTGGGAGCAAGTATCGATGGATTTTATCGATGGACTACCTAGAACCAAGGCAGGAAACGAAGGGATTTGGGTCATCATAGATCGCTTGACCAAAAGTGCGAGATTCATTCCTATCAAATTGACTAGGACGACATCAAAGCTGGCTAAACTTTATGTGAAATGGATAGTTCGATTCCATGGTATCCCAAAGAGTATAGTGAGTGATCGAGATCCATTATTTACGAGTTGATTTTGGAAGAGTTTGCAAGAAGCTTTGGGAACCGAGTTGTGCTTGAGTACGACTTATCATCCCCAAACTTGTGGTCAGACCGAGAGGGTTAACCGGGTTTGGGACGATCTCCTGAGGGCTTGTGTGTTAGACTTCGGAGGATCATCGGAAGACCATCTACATCTAGTTGAGTTTGCATATGATAATAGCTACCATTCTAGCATTGGGACGACACCATACGAGGCGTTGTATGGTAGGCCGTGTAATTCTCCAGCATGTTGGTTAGAAACTAGAGATAAGTTGATAATTGGGATAGAGATGATTAGAGAAACATCGGATTGTATCAAGATCGTTCAGCAATAAATGAAGGCAGCCCAAGATCGTCAGAAGAGTTATGCCGATAAGCATCGAAAAGATTTGGAATTCGATGTTGGTGACATGGTTTTCATGAAGATTTCTCCACTGAGCCATGTGCTTCGATTCAGAAGTAAAGGAAAGTTGGCTCCAAAGTTCGTTGGGCCATTTCCGATAGTCGAGCGAATTGGAAAGCTTGCATATAGATTGGAGTTTCCCGAGAAGATGTCGAGTGTGCACAATGTGTTTCATGTTTAGTTTCTACAGAAATTCGTGCATGATTCAAATATAGTGGTATCTCCAGAGTAGTACGAAGACCTTGAAGTTAAGACCGTAGTTTGAAACTTTGTAAGCCGCTTCGTGTTGTGGGAAATAACACGAAACAGCTTAGGAGGAAGACGGTTAAGCTAGTCAAGGTACAATGGAGTAAAGATGACGACGATTGTACATGGGAGATGGAAGAGAGCATGAGTGCGACTCATCTAGGACTCTTCGTTTGTAGGACCATATGATATCGTATCATCATTATATCATCATATCTTGTTGTTGTTTGATAAAATTCTGCATGCTAGGATAAGGCTATGTATGCACGGCTTGATGACTACTAGTTTGGATAATAAAATTGGCTTCTCATGGATGACAGGCATGCGGAATAGTTGTGGTTGCTTGTGTTTGTTGGAATTTCGGGGGCGAAATTCTTAGGAAGGGGGGAATGTAACAACCTGCATTTTACGTATTGGAAGATCGTAAAATATTTTTATTTTATTCCCTGAAGGTTGGATCATTCTCATATTTTAATATGTTCTTATGAGGATGTAAGACATATCCATAATTTTTACCAATTTTGTTTGTGACCATTTTGCCCATGTCAGACTTGTATAGGGCATAACTTTTTACTCAGGTCGAATCAGAGGGTGAGACCTATGCCATTGGAAAAGAAATGATGATTTTCTTTTTGTAGAGTGGTTACATTAAAGATTTGGCTCAGCGGTTTGGGAGGAATCGATGTTTTAAGGTTTAACAGTTGGCTGTTCAGGTTTTAAGCCCTTAATGGGCTGATTTGGAGAGGCCCATTAGTGGGTGGTGGAATGCTACACATAGGGGGTGGGGTATGAAGAATGGTTTACTTCCTCTATTCTTTCATTTGGGGGCCTATGTTCCTCCTTCCTCTAACACCTTTCCACCATTAAAATCAAGATCTAAGCTAGGGAAATCGAAGATCTACATCATTGGAGGCTAGATCTACATCATTTCAAGGGCGAATTCATCAAATCAAGAAGTTTAGATTTAATTCCTTGCTGTCTGAATTCGTATTGCACCATTTTTGCTTTGATTTGGAGACTTGGTAAGTGATATACATCTCTCACATGGATTCAATCTAGTGTATTAGTGTTTGATCATGTTTTTCATCAAATTCAAGTCGTTTTTCCTTAGGTCTACACTTTGGTAAGTCCATTTTCATATGAATCACTCTAGAATCTAATTTTGCAAGTTCAAACCGGTAGTTCTTATGCTATTTCATATAATTATGCAAGTTAGATCTATAAGTTTTTTTCATATGATCATTCGTCATGATTTTGGAGTGATTTGCATGATTTGGTGAAAATTGTTATTTTCATGTTGCTAGTGAATTCGTATCGTGTTTTCAATCATATTTTATGAGTTGGACAAGTTGGTTTCGTCGAATCTAACATTTGGCGAAGTTATGGTCGAAATCGGAGTTGAAGCAATATGCAGGTTTTGGGTCGGTCGGGCCGAGAAGCGTATCTTGGAGAACAAGTCAGATTAGGTTGGTCAAGCAGCTTAGTCTTGGTCGGTCTGGGTTGATGCTGAGTGGGTCGGCTGCTGTGGAGTGGGTCACTCCTAGTTGAAAGGGTTGGTCGCTCCTAATTGAAAGGGGTTGATCGCTCCTAGTTGAAAGGGTCGAGCAGACTGGAGAAATCTGGTCTGAAGTGGATCAGTCAGTCCTTAAGGAGGAGGCGGGTTGGTCTGGTGTGAAGATACCGGGTCGGTCGTGTACTCTAGATTTAGGGTCGGTCGACAAGGGAGGGCTATAGCCATGTTGGGCTTGGTTCTAGAAGTGGGTCGGTCGTGCAGGGTCGGGCCGGTCTAAGTGGATAGGTCGGTCTGAGATCCTGGTCGATTATGAGTAGTTTCCAGCAACGTTTTTAACTGCTGTGGTGATTGGTATACGTATTGTGGCTTATTTACCTTAGAAAATTGATGTGATGCTATGGATTGTTTCGAACGTCATGATTGATGTTTTTCCTTGGTTCGGAAGTGGAGATAACTTCAAAGAGAATTCCATAGGGAATGACGAAGTGAGGTGATTTGTTCATCAAATGCGGTGAATGTGGGAACGACTCAAGGATGTCTTGAGTTCATGTGAAGTGGTTTCTCTAAAGTGCTCAGAGCTAATGAATAGTCGTAATTGATAACAACTAGAGATGAGAAGGCCGAAGAATTATCGTTGTCGTAGGTTTTAATGGACTCAAAGCAGGGGTACAATTGAAGACCGGTTGTAGATCAAGTGCCCTAGGTGTCGTTTATGGCCTAGACGTGTGTTGTGTATAGCGTATGAGGTTTTCCTAGAACCCGAGCGTCGTGTATGGTCCTTGACAACTGATGGCAAATTGTTTAGCCAGCCATATGATTAACGATGATTTCAAAGCAAGGTTGGCGGTGATAGCCGGAGTCATTCATGGATGTTTGAATGCTTAGTTGCTTTGGTTGTACCATCTCACGGAGACTATCTGACTTCAAATGAGGTGTTCCTTAAGTGCTTGTCTGATTTTGGTTTTGGCCTCTGGGGATTGTGATTAAGGGATGCAAAATTCGATTAGGGTGGATTTCATGAGATATAATTATATGTTGTATGAGTTGTTTGTGCCATGTATGAATGGTTGTTCAAATTGCCATGGCTGAATTGTTGTCCCTTTGGATTTATGGATTATAAAGGCTATCACTGTCAGACGTGGGGAAGGCAGGTGTAAGTTCTTTTCTGGAGCTGGGTAGATTAGTTCATTTATTTACCCATTCTTATATACTTTATTGATGATGTTGTTAGCTGTTTTATCGCTCATTAAGAATGTTGTCTGACTCAAGGTTTTATGTTTACCTCTTATTACCTTGGGTTGTTCATCCGATTGTTGGATGGGTAGACTAGATAGCAGATAACATGTGATAGCTTAGTGAGGACAATGATGCTATTCGGAGGCGAGCAGGAGGCTGGCGTATTATTTTACCTACGATCTAGTATATGGATTTCCGCTGTTTGCTATTTTCTCTGAGTGCTGCAGTGAGGCAAATTGTAGAAACACTATTGTTGTTATCCACGTGTATGGGTATTACTTTCTAGTTGTTACAGAATTTTGGTGTTTTCGGCTTCACTACCACTACCTATTGTATATGTTCTGTTACATTTTATCCTTGTGCTTTGAGTTTACGACAGGTTCTGCGATTTTACCTTACCTTGATGATCGTCCATAGCTGCCTAGCACACCTTTCAGTGCATTATTCCTCTTGTTTAGTGTAGAGGTTATGGACGTTCGTCACATTTTTTGATCTTTAGAATTGTCTCATTTTCAACCACATCTTTCCATATCTTGAAAGCCTCGAATACTTCAAATTTATGCCTTACAAAATAAACCCATAGCTTTCGCGAGTGATCATCGATGAAACTAACGACGTAATGCTTTCCACCAAAGGATGAGACGGTCGTTGGCCCCAAACATCGAAATGATCAAGCTCCAGCCTTTCCTTCTTTGGGGTTTTACCACTTATTTGAAAGTTGACTCACTTCTGCTTTCCAGTATGCAATTTTCGCACATCCTATTTCCACTGACTGTAGACCTAGAAGTTTCCCCTTTGAGTGCATAATCTTCATACCCTTTTCACTCATATGACCTAACCTTTGGTGACATTTGTTGGAGTTTTCATTGTTAGCTGCAACAGTGATCGAACATCATGCTCCTGCTGTCATGTAGAGAGTACCACTCTTCTTTCTTTGAGCAATCGTCATTGCACCCTTTGAAATTTTCCAATCATCAACATGGAAATTCGTAGTATAGCCTTCATTAGCCAATTATCCTACAGAGATCAAACTCTTTCTCAAGTCAGGTATGTGCCTAACATTCTTTAGCTCCTAAACTGTCGCATTTAATTTAATCTTCACAGCAGTTTTACTAATGATATCACAAGGTTGATCATCACCAAGATATAACTTTCTAAGATTTTCAAAGGCGTACCTTTCGAAGAATTCTTTCTACGAAGTGGCATGAAACGATACTCCAGAGTCTTGCACCCAAGACTCTTCCTTGATCTCCAAAGAGCATATCAACGCTTCATCTTCTGCTGAAGTAGAAGTAACATTTGCCTCTGCCTTCGCCTCCTGGTTCTTTGGTGCACTTCTGCGTTGATTTTTGTAGTGTCTGGTCTTTCCACGGTTCCAACACTCAACGGTCTTTGAGTTTTGGGAATTGTTGCGATTTCTGAATTTAGATCTCCATGTGTTCAACCTACCTCGGTAGTTTGATTTGCTACGTCCGTTTCCTCGTATTGAATTTCTTCCTCTTGATTGTGTATGCAAAATTGAAAATTTTGACGACTCACCAAAATCTCTTCATCTGAACTCTTCATGAGAACCATATCATGGATATCATCAATTTTAACTTATTGCTTCCCGATGAGCTACTCACTACTGTGACAGTAGCATTTCAACTTTTTGGCAGGGATGACAAAAGTATCAATGCTCGTACTTCTTCATCAAATTCAATTTCAACTGAACTTAGCTGAGAAATAGCCGTATTCAGTTCATTGAGATGTTGAGCTGCAATGCATCTTCTGTCATCCACAAATTGGACAATCGCCTCATCAAATGAATTTTGTTAGAGGCCGATGCCTTCTCATACATACTGGAGTGAGCCACCATAAGACCTGTCGTGGTCTTTTCCATTGTTATGTTGAAAGAAACATTGTGAGATAACGTCTATCGAACAACTCCAAGGGATTGTCTATCAAGAAGAGAAAATCTTCATTCTTCATATTCTCTGGCTTCTTTTTTGAGAGAGGTTGATAAATATTTTTCTGATATAAGTAATCTTCAATTTTCATATTCCAAAAGCCAAAGTCTGCTCCATCAAATGATTTTCACCGTTCCTTCATCTACCGCCATTGCTCCTACTTGAAATTTGATATCTTTTCTAACAAATTATGGCTCTGATACCAGTTATTGGGAAATTACGCAAATTTCCTTATAATTAGATTTGTGAAGAAAAGAAATAAAACGTAGATATGTTAAGACAAACAAACTTGATAACATAGTTCGGCCAATTATGCCTTCGTCTCCGGGCTGCTGCAGATCTTTTATTTTAGAGAATATTACAAAGTGATTACACAACACATTTTTCACTCAACACTCGATCTCACTCTAAGCTTGCTTCCTTTTCTTCTTATTGGATTTGAGATGGGATGAAAGTTATAAAGAAGAAGGTTGTATTTATAGGGTGAGAAGAGGGTTGGCGGCTTGGTTGGTGACTTGGTTGGTGGCAGCCCCATGTTGAACACATGGGGAGACGCTGGCTGCTGCTGCACCTACAACATTTCTACCACTATATAAACGTCTCATATGTCAATCTTATAAACATACACTACCAATGGATTTTATATCCTATCCACTATGCATTTTCATGCCCTTACATGTCCACTTTCTTCTAGGATCACAACTAGAAGATCATGCAAACAACATTGTGCATATGGATTACTCGCTCATGCCAAAAGCATACTCTACACTTCATGACTAGTATTCTTCTACTCTTGAATCAATGACCACGAGTCCTAGCCTAATCTATGTCTACAACAACGCTCTTCAGGAATTCAGTGCACGTCTATTGTCGTCTCAAATAGAGAAACTAGAAGAAATAGAAGGGTTCATCTCATGTTACCGAGATTTACCCATAAAGAAAGACACAACTCACAACTCACAGTTCCTAAGCCTCAATCTGAACTACGGGCTATGGCCCGTATCAAAACTTGGTCGAAGACATCATCATAGGTGTCATCGACACTGGCATATAGCCAGAGAGCATGAGCTACAAAGACACTGGAATTGGCCCGATACTGAGAAGATGGAAAGGCATATGTGAGCATGGTACCTATTTTGATACATTTATATGCAACAGAAAATTGATAGGTGCAAAGAGCTTCAACAAAGGCCTCATAGTACACAATCCTAATATGACAATTTCTTTGAATTGACCGCGTGACATGGATGGCCATGGAACCCACACATCATCGACTGCTAGAGGAAATTATGTAACGAGTGCGAATTTTTTTGGATATGGACCTGGAGTTTCTCAAGGAATGGAAACACATACAAGAATTGCCATGTATAAAGTATAGTGGGAAATTGGTGGATACGCATCACATATATTGGCAGGAATTGATCAAGCAATAACAGAAGGTGTCGATGTACTTTCTATATCTTTTGGCATCGACGACATTCCATTGTATCAAGATCCGATAGCAATAGCTTCATTTGCCACAATGGAAAATGGAATATTCATAGCTACATCTTCGGGCAACAAAGGTCCTTTTTTAGGGACTGTACATAATGGAACACCATGGGTGATTAATGTTGGTGCAAATACTTTGGACGTAACATTTGGAGGCATAATCAAGCTAGGAGAAGGAATTCAATCCTCGGGCAATCAATGTTAATAGGTAACCTGACGTATCTATCAAATATGCCACTAACTTATCTAGGATCATGCAAGGTTAAAATTCGAAAGAAACGGTAAGCAACAAAATTGCAGTGTGTGATTATTCAGAATTGCTTACATCTGCTGTGATAATGTTCAATCAGCAGCAGTTGCTATCTTCATATCAGATAGTGAGGACATACAATTCTATTTGAAATTTGCGAATCTTGGAATTATAATAAATCGAAAGGACAGTGTTACCCTTTTGAATTATACAAAAATGAGTTCAATGCCGGTAGCTAGTTAAAAATTCCATGAAACTATTCTAGGCACGAAACCTGCTCCAGCGGTCGCTAGTTATACATTAAGAGCATCGTCTTCAAGTTGCCCTCATGTGCTAAAACCCGATGTTGTAGGTCCAGGTGACCTAATTCTAGCATCATGGTCCTTAGATGCATCAGTAGTATCTAATGCAAACTCATAAATTGTGTATATTCCATTTTACATAATATCTGGATCATCCATGTTGTAACGACCCGCATTCTATGTATCGGAGGATCGTAGAATATTTATTTTATTTTCATACGAAGTCATATGGTCGTGTAACTTTGGGAAACGAATATTGGGGTCATTTCTCATATTCACAATTTTTGCGGAATTTTAAATGACCATATTGCCCCTGGAGAATCTTGCTTCGCCTATAATTTTTGATTAATTAGGAGTTTTGACCTGAAACTTCTTCCATTAGATTCATATGATGATTTACCTTTCCGTAGAGAGGTCACATTAATCAAACGGACGTACCGTTTGGGAGATATGGCTGAAATAAGGTTTGAAGATGGAAAATCAGCTTAACCGGGTTTAATTAGGTGATTAGTGGTTAGACCCATAACCCATTTCGGGATTAGGGTTATGGGAGGGCTGAAAAGAGTTAGAATATGATTCATTTTATGTTTTTCAACTGCCACTTACCTTCCTTTAACCCTAGTAATGGCCTCCACCTTCTAAATTCATCCCTAATCACTTCCTAATCACTAATTAAGAAAAACTACCTCAAATTAAGGCGGACTAGCATCAAAATCGAGATAGAGCTGCTGGAACACATAGGAATTCTACCCAAATCAGTGAAGTTTACAGATCTATAATTTATTTGTGGCTAAGGTGAGTGATTTGCACTTTTATTCACTAATTACTGCTAATTATGGGTGATTAATGATAATTAGTGAAATTATGCATCATAAAAATATGTAAAAATTCTTAAATATTATTTTATGTCACTTATATAAATTTGGATTAATTTTTCTAATCCTATAGTTAAACATGGTTAAGGGGATTAAGGGGAAAATCATGGATTTTGGGTATGTTTGATCCAAAATAACTCTTGTGATTGATGTTTTTGATTGAACCCATATGTTGTTATTGTTGTTTGGGATGTTTCATGATTGCATAGGAAATTTAGAATGGTTGAAAATGCCGTCGTATGGCGAGAACGAACGAAAAACAGCTTGTTGGAAAATTGCAGGGTTTCGGATCGGATCAGAGGTAGAGGACCGAGCCGAACCAAGGCTTGGCGCAAGAGAAAGCATGGAGAAAAGGAAGGCCATTTGAATGGGGTTGGAGTCAGATCGGTTTAGCTGGGGGAGTGGGATCGGACCGGAGAGGAGCATAAACTGAATTGCTTCAAGAAATACTAACCGAAGCGGACCAGGATTGCAAGCACCGAACCGAACCGGATGGAGGATGGCCGAACCGAACAGAAACGTGAGCAAAGAAAGGAGGACAGAACCGAACCAATAAGCACCGAACCGAACCGCGTATGGAGGCCGAACCGAACCGGATTTGAAGCTACTACTACGTGATGACTCTTCTGAAGATCAACTTCGATTCGACCAAAACTCCAGATGCAAAGGAAATCCGAATGGGAAGTTAAAACTCAGGATCCAGATGAGAACCAACGAGTTGCTTCATGAGTTGGGCTTTGCTGCAGGACGTGTGCAAAGGGGTTATCGATATCTATAGCTTTGGTTCACCACGGAGGGACGTATTAGTGGCTCTGGACCGGCGTAATGGGATCATTAAGACTCCCAAGGGCAAAGTGATTGTAGCATGGCTATGGATCAGCACAATTGGATCATTAGGACTCCCAAGGGAAAAGTGATCTTAGCAAAGGATTAGTGGTTATGGACCAGCGCAATGGGGTCATTAGGACTCCCAAGGGCAAGTAGTCGTAGCAAAGGACTTGGCGATCAAAGTGGTGGATATCGTATGCTTTACGCACTGAGTGAGAGATGTGAGGTTGATTGCTCTGTTTGAAATTTTGCTATCACCATGACATGCACACTTCCACCTTACAGTTTATGTTAGTGTTACCTTAGAGTACTATAAATCTTGTTGTGCTAACTCTTTGGTTATAGGTCCAGGTTCAGGTATGATTATTTATACCTGTTATTGTTTCATTTTGTCGCTATCGCTCATACCAGACTTTTGTCTGACCCCGAGTTTTATGTCTCTTCTTATTACTCTGGGTGCTCCTAAACGAGAAGATTAGAGACAGTTTAAGTGGTTATGCACGAGTAGCTGTCTAGGAGGCGAGCAGGAGGTTTCCATGTAATATTTACATATATTCTCCCTGTGTTGTTGCTAGTCATTGCTTTGGGCATTAGTAGCGTGCCTTTTCTATTTTGTTTTAGAGACAGTATTTTAAAGTTGTAATAATGATGATTTGGATCATAAGCTGTATTTTGGATTCCGATGCTATGATGGTTTAATTTTCAGCTTATGCTCTGTCTCGCCTATATTATGTCAAGTATGTTATCATTATATTTTGTTCCATGCACTGTGAGATATACTATAGGTTCTTGGTGATTCATAGTTTCAAATCCTTTTCTTTTGACTATTGTCCCGTGCTTGTTGGACATCGGCACAACTTATTTCGGGGAAATGTCGGTTGGTTCGGGGCGGGCCATCACACTTGGTATCAGAGCCAGGCTGCGTTGTTAACCTAGGGGAAGACATTAAGGAGAGATAGTATACGTATGTGAGGGCACATATTTGTGATATTTTGGTTTTCAAAAGCTATATATATATACTATTAGTATATCTAAGGATGAAGTCGCACTGCACTGGCACCACTATGGAGATGGTTAATCATTTTCTCTTTACAGATTGAACGATGAGCCGATATACGAGGAGTATGGGTTCAGGGGCCAATGATAGGAATTTCCCTTATATGAGGACGATGTTTACCACCATCATGCGAGAGATGCTTAAGGATGTTCAAGGAGCAGTTTCTAATGCTGCTAACGGTGGTGGTGCAGCGGTGCAGACGCTTAGAGCCGATTTCGCCAAGCTTAGTAAGGATTATACTAGCCTTGGTGGGAAGCCGTTCCATGGAACGGAATCAGCTACGGGTGTTCAAGATTGGCTTGATAGTTGTGAGCGCATCTTTGAGGATTTGGGAATCGATGATGCAATGAAAAGAAAGTTAGCATCGCGTCAACTACAAGGACAGGCTATGAGTTGGTGGAATGCTATTAAAGCAGCTACTCTTGAGGATCAAGTTACTTGGAATCAGTTTAAGACTCGCTTCAGTGATAAGTTTATCTCAGCTGCTTAGAAATCATAATTGTTTAGGAAATTCTTGGAGCTTAAGCAGAATGGTAGGGCTGTCGCGGAATATATTGTTGAGTTCGATACTTTATCGAAGTATGGATTATCTCTTATCCATACTACTGAGAAGAAGAGCGAGAAGTTCATAACCGGCTTAGATGAATACTTGGGGGAAAGACTTATAAACCACATCGATGAGACCTTTGAATCTAAAGTGGGAAAGGCATTGAGGTCGGAGAGCCTTTACCCCAAATCAAAGGCCATGGTTGCTATTACATCTGCAGGGGAGCCAAAGCCGCAGACAAGCGGTGGAGGCAAGAATAATTTGTAGAATAAGAGGAAACAGAACCAGGCTAAGGATGGTCAGAAGAAGAACAAGAAAGATGTTGAGTGCTATAGTTGTGGCAAGAAGGGCCACCATGCCAAAGACAGCCGAGCGAAGCCAGCGGATAGGAAGTGCTTCAATTGCGGCCAACTGGGACATCACAAGGATAAATATTCACAACCTCCTAAAGAGAAGCAGATTGTGAAAGCATATGCTATCAATGATGTTCCTTCTTCGTCTAATGCCCCAACTGCGGCGGAGAAAGAAAAAGGGCGTCATCATTCAAAGTATGCTTTCCATTTATGATGTTCCTGTTTGAGTACTGTTTGATAACGGGACTTCCCATTCCTTTATCTAGTGACCTGGTGGATAGGTTGGGATTGGAACCCATGATTGTCGATAGACCTTTAAGTTGTGACGAACTCGATCGGTGGTTCGACTAGCCTTAGTATGGTTTGTCGTAATTTGGTCTTATCGAGTCATGGATGCATGTTTGTTTGCGATTGATTTGTTTTGGGATTTACTGGGTTTGGCATTATTTTGGGAGTCGATTGGCTCCAAAGGTATGGGGTGTTGGTAGACTGTGAGGGGTCTTCGGTGACCATGAGAGCGGATGATGGGAAAAGGGTACTGTTTGATTGCCTACTTAGTGATGGGGTGATGGCTAGTTTTCTAAATTCCCTCGACATCCCGCATAATGAGTTGTCAGATGTGCCTATTGCCGGCGAGTATCCAAACATCTTTGGGGAAGTGACCGGACTTCCACCACATCGAGAGATCGAGTTCCGTATTAATTTGGTGAAAGATGCTAGGCCTATATGGATGCCTCTTCGTCGTATGGTGCGAAGAGAGCAATGAGATCTCGAGGTGCAAGTGGGCGATCTTTTGAAGAAGGGATTTATCCAAAGAAGTGTTTCCCAGTGGGGAGCACCAGTTGTATTTGCTACCAAGGCCGATGGTTCCCTTCGATTGTGTGTGGACTACCACGAGTTGAATAAGGTGATGAGGAAGAATAAGTATCCTCTTCCGCGGATAGACGATTTGTTTGATCATTGAATGGAGCGAGATTGTTCTCCCAGTTAGATCTCGCGACAGGTTTTCATCAGCTCCGTGTAGCAGCTGCGAGTATACTTAAAACGGCATTTCGGACGCCGTTTGGATTCTTTGAGTGGTTGGTCATGCCATTCAGGTTGACCAATGCACCAACATATTACATTGATCTTATGAATAGGGTTTTCAGGGATCAATTAAATAAGTTTGTTCTTATGTTCACGGACGATATCTTGGTTTACTCGAGGATAGAGGAAGAACATAAGGAACATTTGAGGATAGTGATGGTGGCGTTGAGGAAACACCAATTAAAAGCAAAATTTTCTAAGTGTCACTTCTGGAGGAGGGAAATGAGATTCTTGGGCTATGTTGTTTCAGAGAATGGTATTGTAGTGGATCCTACGAAGGTGGCTATGGTACAAGATTGGTCTACGCCCAAGAATGCAACAGACGTAAGAAGTTTCTTGTGGTTAGCTGGATATTATCGCAAGTTTATCCAAGACTTCTCCAAGATAGCGACACCTTTAACTCATTTGACCAAGAAGAATCAAGCTTTCGTCTGAGACGAAAGGTGTGAGAATGCATTTAAGAGCCTAAAGAAAAGTTAACGTGCGCACTAGTGTTAGTTATTCCTAAAGGGAATGAAGAAATGACGGTATACACGGATGCCTGTGGTACCAGACTAGGTGTTATACTGATGCAAGGAGGTAGGGTTGTAGCTTATCCTAGTCATCAACTGAAACCGCATGAGAAAAGATATCCTACCTACGATTTGGAATTGGCAGTTATCATGTTCACGTTAAAGGTGTGGAGACACAATCTTTTGGGAGAAAGATTCGAGTTGTTTACCGATCATAAGTCATTAAAGTACCATTTCTCTCAAAAGGATTTAAATGTTCGTCAGTACAGATGGTTAGAGTTCTTGGCCTCATATGATTTCAATATCACATACACACCCAGGAAGGGCAATGCGATAGCTGATGCATTGAGTAGGAAACATACCAGCTTGGGGGGCTATGTTTTTGGAATGGAAGCAACTGAAGTATATCGCAGGATATGATTTCAGACCTAAGTGCGAATTGGATCCAAAGATGTTAACAAGTTTGACGATCAGACTGACTTTGATTGAGAGGATTGGTTCCTGCCAGAGGGACGATCCTAATCTATTGGTAATCATCTCCAAGATAGAGATGGGTATCGACAGTGAGGCAACATCAAGTATGGACTGGATCGATAAGGATGGCTTCGAAAGAATGAGAGGCTGGTTGTACCCAATGTTAATGGATTGAGAGACGAAGTGCTTAGAGAATATCATCACCCGAAACTGACTATACATTCTGGTTGTAACAAAATGTACCGAGACATGAAGCAGGTCTACTACTGGGAAGGGATGAAGAGAGACGCTGGGAAGTCTATATCCAAGTGCATGAATTGCCTGTTAGTTAAAGCCGAGCAAAAGAAGCCAAGTGGTTTGTTACAACCATTGGAAATTCCTGAATGGAAATGGGAACAAGTCTCGATGGATTTTATCGATGGTTTACCAAGGACTAGATCAGATCATGATAGTATTTAGGTGATTGTGGATTGATTGACCAAAAGTGCAAGGTTTATACCCGTCAAGTCGAATAGAACGACAGCTAAGTTAGCAGAACTGTATATGAAGTGGGTAGTCAGATTTCATACCCAAAGGTATTGTAAGTGACTGAGATCCGTTATTTACTAATGGGTTTTGGAAGAGCTTAAAGAGGCTTTAGGGTCAGAAATACATCTTAGTACCGCATACCATCCTCAAACCGACGGTCAAACAGAGAGAGTGAATAGTGTATTAGAGGATCTACTAAGGGCTTGTATATTGGACTTTGGAGGGTCATGGGATGATCATTTACATCTGGTTGAGTTCGCATATAATAATAGTTATCAGTCCAGTATTGGTATGGCTCCATTTGAAGCTTTGTACGGAAGACCGTGCAACTCACCATCATGTTGGTTAGAAACCAGTGAGAAGTTTGTACTTGGGCCAGATGTAATAAGAGAGACTTCAGATAAAATCAAGGTTATTCAACAGCGAATGAAGGTTGCCCAAGATAGGCAGAAGAGTTATGCTGATAAAAGGCGAAGAGTTTTGAAATTCTCCGTTGGTGATTTGATATTCGTCACGATTTCTCCATTGAAGAATTTAATTCGATTTGGTAGGAGAGGTAAATTGGCACCAAGATTTGTTAGTCCATTTCCAGTTCTCGATCAAGTTGGGAATTTAGCGTATAAAGTTGGATTGCCTGACAAGATAGTGGGAGTTCATGACGTATTTCATGTTTCCCAGTTAAGGAAATTCGTGCATGATTCTGATATGACGATTTCACCAGATCAATTGGATGATATCGAGGTAGAATCCGAGGCAGTTGGGAGCCGCAAGACGATTCGTATTGGCGGACACGATACGAAACAACTTCAAAGAAAGACGGTGGAACTAGTCAAGGTCCAGTGGAGAGATAATGAGAATGACTGTACTTGGGAAACCGAGGAATGCATAAGGAACTCATATCCAGAATTATTTGCCTAATATGGTTTTAATTGCGATATAGTTATTCCCTCTAAATGCTATGATATGTTTGTTGTGTTATTATGTATGTTTGATTGTTTGTAAATGGTTGATACACATGCGAGCCACCATTGTCTGTTTTCTTAATTAAGGAATTTTGGGGTCGAAATTTCTTAAGGTGGGAGGGGAGAGTGTAACAACCCGCATTCTACATATTGGAGGATCGTATAATATTTATTTTATTTTCATACGAATTCATATGGTCGTGTAACTTTGGGATACAACTATTATGGTCATTTCCCATGTTCACGATTTTTACCGAATTTTAAATGACCATTTTGCCCCTACAGAATCTTATTTCGCCTATAAATTTTGATTGGTAAGGAGTCTTCACATGAAACCACTTCCATTAGATTAGGATGACGGTTTACCTTTCCGTAGAGTGG
Source organism: Allium sativum (assembly GCA_030737875.1). Classification (NCBI taxonomy): domain Eukaryota; kingdom Viridiplantae; phylum Streptophyta; class Magnoliopsida; order Asparagales; family Amaryllidaceae; genus Allium; species Allium sativum. Next base: position 783,469,996 of record CM060916.1, on the reverse strand, counting down.
TCACATTAATCAAACAGACTTACCGTTTGGGAGATATGGCTGAAATAATGTTTGAAGATGGAAAAACAGCTTAACCGGGTTTAATTAGGTGATTAGTGGTTAGGTCCAAAACCCATTTCGGGATTAGGGTTATGGGAGGGCTGAAAAGAGTAAGAGGATGAGTCATTTTCATTTTTCCAGTTGCCACTTACCTTCTTCTAAACCTAGTAATGGTCTCCACCTTCTAAATTCATCCCTAATCACTTTTTAATCACAAATTAAGCAAAACTACATCAAATTAAGGTAGATTAGCATCAAAATCGAGATAGAGCTACTGGAACACATAGGAATTCGATCCAAATCAGTGGAGTTTTTAGATCTATATTTTATTTGTGGTTAAGGTGAGTGATTTGCACTTTTATTCACTAATTACGGCAAATTGGGGGTGATTAATGATAATTAGCGAAATTATGCATCATAAAAATCTAGAAAAATATGTAGAAATTCTTAAATATTATTTTAATTCACTGATATAAATTTGGGTTAATTCGGATTAAGTTTGCTAATCCTATAGTTAAACATGGTTTAGGGGATTAAGGGGAAAATCATGAATTTTGGGTATATTTGATCCAAAATAACTCATACGATTGATGTTTTGATGTTTTTGATTGAACCCATATGTTGTTATTGCTGTTTGGGATGTTTCATGATTGCAAGGAAAGTTAGAATGGTTGAAAACGCCGTCGTATGGCGAGAACGGACGAAAAACAGCTTATTGGAAAATTACAGGGTTTCAGATCGGATCAGAGGTAGAGGACCAAACTGAACCGAGGCTTGGCGTAAAAGAAAGCATGGTGAAAAGGAAGGCCATTTAAGTGAGGTTGGAGCCGGATCTGGTTAGCTGGGGGAGTGGGATCGGATCGGAGGGGAGCACAAACTGAATCGCTTCAGGAAATACGAACCGAACTGGACCAGGATTGCAAGCATCGAACCGAACCAGATGGGAACGGCCGAACCGATCAGAAACGTGGGAAAAGAAAGGAGGATCGAACCGAACCAATGAGAATCGAAACGAACCGCGTATGGAGGCTGAACCGAACTGAATTTGAAGCTACTACTATACGATGACTCTTCTGAAGATCAACGTCGATTTGACCAAAACCCGAGATGCAAAGGAAGTCCAAATGAGAAGTTATTACTCAAGATCCAAATGGGAACCAACGAGTTAGCTTCATGAGTTGGGCTTGCTGCGGGACGTGTGCAAAGGGGTTATCAATATCTATAACTTTGATTCACCACGGAGAGACGTATTAGTGGCTATGTGTAAGAACCCGTAACTTCCCCGTGAAGGAAAGAGCGGATACTTTGAGAACAACACACAAATGAACGCAGACGGAAGAACATTTCATTGCTATTACAACAATTCCATCAGATACAAGAATATACATAGTATAAATGAATAAATTACATTCGATAAATATCAGAGATTACATTAAATTACATAGCAGCGGCAAATAATACAAAGCACAACTGAAGGTGATATACAGATATAGAGCTTTCCGGATATCATTCCAGTTGTAAACCAGGATCCTGTGAATATAAATCTGCAAAACCAAAACTACTAGCTGCCCGTGCGGAAAATAGGGGCACCCAGAGTTTAGGTTAAAACAATAAACTCCAGGTCAGTCATGTGACTGGTGTGAGAACTAAAACAGTTATTTAAACTTTACTTTAAAAGAGAGTAATTCAAGGGACCACGCCGTATAACACGGAACGGGTTTCCTCCCAAGAATACCAGTGCATAGGATAAACAACGCAATGCTTTTTCGAAAAATGAAGCTATTATAAGACCCAGGTCCCATCACACAATGCAACGCAAGCCGGAGGATAGGGTTTTACCTTATAACAGCCAAACATGCTTGATACGTTTAAAACAAATCATTTTATACTATAATAAGTGTATAGTGTCAAAACCATTTCAATCATAAATATCAATCATAGGCGGCATAGCTACCATCTACTATGTCGCCATACTAGTTCTACAATTAAAGCCGAGATACACGTATTGGAAATTGGATTTCCGTCATGAGTCGAGGCAAGGGGCAAGCTCCTCTCCGCGCTCGAGACACTCTAGCAAATGTCCCAGGGTTACGCACTCTGGGCAACCCCTGGATGCGGCTGGGCCGGTCCTCACTTACGTTATAGGATTAATTATGCCTGAACACACGTTTCCCGGTCCTTACAGACCTATAATCGAGGCACCTCATTCCAACAACCACAAAGGTGAAAAGTATATAAATGTCAGGGCTGGTAAGTCACTGACACCACCAAAGCTAGAAAGAAACGTCGTGCTCTCCCAGCGGTCCGTATCCCGTTTTTAACTCATACCGAGGTGTGAGGCTCGCGAATTCACGTTATACACAAAGCTGCCACGTAGGCCGTGCTTTGATCATCAACCACAAGACTTTGCTTTTCAACAGAAGCCTTGATCATTGCATCTTAGCGTGCCACACAGGCAATTCATGCCATGCGATTGATGTCCATCGATATACAACCTCTGAACTCGTACGTCTCAGAGAAGGGCGTTAAGCAAGAGAATAAATTCTCCGCCGCCAAACAGATGTATATTTAACAGAAATCAATCAACACAGAATAAAGTCCAATGTCAGACACACAATCCATTTACAAGTTCGTTCTGGGTCTGAACGAAACCAGAGGCACTTTTCTCGCATATCCATCCATCTCCAAGTACGTCTGGACGACCACCAACTATTTCCATCCTCTTGGGTGTACAGCCCAATCAGGATCGCCAGTAATAATCCAAACGATGTGAAGATTTCCGGTCTTCAACCACCGTCTTCATCTTCGACATATCGTCGAATCGGTTATTCAGAATGGGTGCAAACCCGGCCTTTCCGAACAACCCGCGTATATTAAAAACAAATGTTACACAAACTCAACATACGCCTCATTCCAATTCTGAATATTCTGTTATTTAAATATTCACATCTTTTGGAAAAGGTTCCCATTAATTTTATCCAAGATAAATTCTTTAAAATTTATCCTTTATCTTCCTTTGGATGTCATATCAAACCAAATTATGGTTTTCTAAACTAGTCGAGATTAGCGAACCACACCGAAGTAATTATTTATTTTATTTTCCAATCCCAACCTATTCATCCCATGAAGCAAAACTGGTAATACTCCATATCTAACACCACGGTGTTATTGGTAAAATTAATTACCATTTCACGTTCAAATCTAATTAAAGATTTAACTATCGCTTTGGAGCAAAACTGGTAATACTCCATTCTCGCTCATTTTCTAAATTTGATAATTTAGATTATAGATTCACATTTCAACCTAATTGCAGATTCGTTAAAACTCCTTTTACTGGGTTAAAGAACTAGGTGTTATTTAAAACACAGTTCACGACAAACCCAAATCCCATTCTATTTGTTATCGGGTTAAAGAACTAGTGTTATTTAAAACGCCGTTCACGATAAACCCATTTCAAATCCAATCAAATATATTAGAAATTCCGATTATTTAAAACCCCTTTTTAAATCTAATTTATTTATTTTAAAAATAATTGGGTTTTAAATTTAGTTCAAAACTAGTTCATTTCGATAAAAAATCCATTTTTATCTTTTCAAATATGGAGTTTTTCACCCCAATTTTTCTCAAATCATTTCTTATGATTTTACACAAATTATTACTATTTTTAATAATTTTATCAAAGCCCGTACAGTCGATTTCCAACAATGGCCATCGAACTGCACTTATAGCGACCTTTTTCAAATTTGATTTGGACGTATCTCCAAATCCAACCGTTAGATTTTGAATTTCTAATATTCATTAGAAAGCTCTTTTCGATACGAACCCAATGGTTCCGGTTTTAGGAGAATCCGACAGTCGGATCTCCCGTAATGCCCGTTTGAAATAAATGGTCGAAATTCACGAACTGCCGAGGCGCGGCGCGTTCTATTCAGGCCATTATATTATATATATAATATATATTTCGTCGATTACCATTCAAAATGAATTTTATAAATAGTTTTGAATTCGTTTCAAAAACATTTCAACTTCCATCTCAATTCAAATCAAAATTGAATCTTTCCTTATAAATTCGTTTTAAAATTCATTTCTATTCAATTTAAGTTTCAATTCAATTTGAATTCATTTCCCTTCGTTTTAAATTCAATTCGAATTCGTTTTCAATTCGATTCAATTCAAAGTGGTTTTCTATTCGATTCAAATTCGTTATATATTCATTTGAAAACAAATTCATTTTCTATTCAAATCAAATTCGCAGTTGAAATCAAATTCGTTTTATATTCAAATCAAATTTGTTATATATTCAAATCAAATTGGAAATCGCTTTATATTCAATTCATTTCGAAATCGTTTTATATTCAATTCATTTCGAAATCGTTTTATATTCAATTCATTTCGAAATCGTTTTATATTCAATTCATTTCGAAATCGTTTTATATTCAATTCATTTCGAAATCGCTTTATCTTCAATTCATTTCGAAATCGCTTTATCTTCAATTCATTTCGAAATCGCTTTATCTTCAATTCATTTCGAAATCGCTTTATCTTCAATTCATTTCGAAATCGTTTTATATTCAATTCATTTCGAAATCGTTATATATTCAATTCGAATTCGTTATATATTCAATTGAAATCAAATTCGTTATATATTCAAATCAAATTCGTTTTCCATTCGAATCAAATTCAATTCGAATTGGTTTTCAATTCAATTTAATTCAAACTTCATTTCAAAATATTCGATTTCGAAATCCCAGTTCAATATTCATTTTAAAATGAATAAAATCGATATAAATATCGTTCACATCAAAATGGCGTCAATCTAATCAATACGGCTCCATATATTTCTATTTTCAAATATTCTATTTCAAATATTTCTTTTTCAAATATTCTATTCGACAAATGAGTATTTATTTTTGTCAACACACGACTAATCTCAACGAATGAGTACTGTCCACGTGTGACTATTTTTGTTAAATTATTTCGTTCAACACATGACTAATCTCAACGGATGAGTACAGTCAACACATGAACCTTTATTTTATAGTGATAAAGATATAAATTTTATTGTTAAAATATTTCGTTCAACACATGACTAATCTCACGAATGAGTACAGTCAACACATGAACCTTTACTTTATAATATTCTTTATTGTTCAAATTGGAATGAGGCCCAATCAATACCATATAATGTTAATTATATGGATTTTCATACATCACACGTATATAATAGCATTGAAAAATAATCAATCATCAACCAAAGTGCACTACACTGTATAAGCATCAAAAATAGATATCTAACGCTTATAACAGCCTGTCAATCAATCGATCGACATATTTAATCAATCAGGATGAGTGAACTTCAAATTTCATCCCAACACCCGTGTGGGGTTTCAAACAATCGAACACAGATTTTATTTGTGTAGTTGGGCGATGTGTAAAATTAATCGACCCAATCAATATCAGTCAAATCAGTGTGTATAAACAAATCGGCCGATTTGTTTATAAATATTTATTTATTCACTTTCACGTTAAAAATTATATTTTTAATGATAAAACATTTTATTTTAATATATGAATTTCTATTCAGTTCATTCTTTAAATAAAATGATATTTTTATTTTTCTAACTTATTTTAGAAAATTTCGGCGGCATAACGACACGATACTAGAAACGGGACGAGGCCTAGCCTTATCCCCGGTCTAGTGAAGGCCCACGCCATTCACACATCAATCAAATCCATTCATTTCACCAAACAATTCAATTTCAATCAAATAATCTAACTAATTTTTGCAATCAAACAAACAAGTCCATGGTCTGTGGATGATTGTGTCGGGTGCTACTAAACACCGTCTGCATCCTAGTATATATATATAACTCGAAAAAAAGAAATTGAAAGGTGAGAAATTCTCACCAATAGCTATCCAATCATCTTGGCTCTTCTTTGATAGAAATCTTCATCGTTATCACATTTTTGTCATCTTTGTTGCCCGTAGCCACTACATATATAAAAATCGAATTTTTACTTCGCTATTCAATATATAAAAATCGAGTTTTTACTATGCTATTCAATATATAAAAATCGAATTTTTACTATGCTATTCAATATATAAAAATCGAATTTTTACTATGCTATTCAATATATAAAAATCGAATTTTTTCTATGCTATTCAATATATAAAAATCGAATTTTTACTATGCTATTCAATATATAAAAATCGAATTTTTACTATGCTATTCAATATATAAAAATCGAATTTTTACTATGCTATTCAATATATAAAAATCGAATTTTTACTATGATTTTAAAAATCTAATCTTTTCTATTTTAAAAATCAAATCTTTTCTTTATGGTTTAGTCGCTACAACTCGTACAAAGATCATATTTTTATCATCTATACTATATAAAAAATTATATTTTTACTATTCATACTATATAAAAATCATATTTTTAACTTACTACTCGAATAAAAACTATATTTTGAACCTCTTGCTTATATAAAAATTATATTTTTATTCAAATCGAAATCATAACTTTTATATAAAATATAAATCAAAGCTTTTTTTAAATAAAAATCTCTACCTTGCTAAACAAAAAAAATCATAGCCTTCTAGTTTTAAAACCCAATCTTTTCTTTTTATAAATAAAAATATGAACTTTTCTTAATTAAAAATTCATTAATTTAAAACATGAATATCTAAAAAAAAATCGTTACTGGAAATCTATACCTTCGTACTAAATATAAATCGAATTTTAAAACAATGTAATTAAAAAAAAGGGGGAAAGCAGAAAACTCACTGTGCCTTCAAATAGAGGAGGGACTGGCGGTGGGGGGGGGGGGGCAATGGATGCAGTCGGAGGGAAGCGGCGCTGGGGGGAGGCGCACCTCGTCGGAGTTCAACGCCGGAGGTGGGATTTTCGTGGACCTCGAGGGGAGTTTCGGCGAGGGAAGAGGACAGGAGGGAACGGAGGGGGGTTGGTCTTCGCGAGGCGCTGGAGGGAGGTGGAGGCCTGGGCGAGGGGCGGAGGTGGGTGGCGACGCGGCTGAGGCCGCGGTGGACGGAGGAGGGGAAGAGGAGCGAGACGCGAGGGCGAGGGGGGGGGCAAGTCGTGCCACCGCGACAGCGGCGAGGGGGTCATCGGGGAAAGCGGCGGCTCCTCCCCGCTTCGACTTCCTCTTATTCTTTTTTTTTCTGTTAAAATAGATTCTGAAAGAAAAGAGGGGGGGGGGCAACGTATAAGGGAAGGGGAAAGAGAAAGGATTTAATTTTTAATTATTTTATTTTGCAAAAAGTTGACTTTTACATACGACCTCTAAACGAGGCCCACCGCCTGTCGTCCCTAGCGTATTACCCCCATTCCGAACACAACGGGATATGTATCGTGAGCTGATTCAATCGTTACAATCAGTTTCCGTTAAATTTAACATATAACTATATATATTGAATTTAAACGCGCATTTCAATTTACTGGGGTCACATACTAACTCTAAAAATTCTCGAAAAATATTTTCTAGCTTCGTATTGACGATACGGTCCTAACAAAACTAGTTTCGTCGAATTCTGAGACCGTTGGGAAAATGGCCATTTTCCAGTCGATTAAAATCAACTGAAACTGGTCAAACGCGTTTTCCTATGCCACGCTCACATATTGATTCGAAAAATTATGAAATTTGAAACCTAGCAATAATTTAACATCACGGATCCAACAAAAGTGGTTTCGTCGAAATCCGAGGTCGTTTGCAAAACTTCCATTTTTAAGGGCCTGAATTCCATAGCGACTATTCAGAATTTTCAACTGGACATATCTTTTGATTCCCGCTATGAAATTTCGATTTTTCGGATTCGTTGGAAAGATACTATCAATTAGATTCTAATGTTTTTGGTTTCACTAAAATCCGGATTGTTTTGCACCCGGTACATTCAATTGAAGTTTGAAATCGAATTATCGAACTACCGCGCCATTTTCAATTCTAATTATAATTATATATAATTATTTATATTCTAACGATGACGTATATAATATATACGATCGAATTATATTCAAAATAAATTTCTCGTCCATATTATTTAAAATAATTTATTTTAAATATTCAAAATTCATTAAAATAGCCAAAATAAAAATTTTAAACTGGCCCGGATTTTACGGGTTGTTACAATCTCCCCCACTTAAAACTTTTCGTCCCCGAAAAGGAACAAAGTCGATTGTGGTTTGATCAATCAGCTCTACGTTCGATCTGGCTTCCATTCTCCAACTTTTCAGTTTTTGAGAATTTTCAAATTTTCAAAAATTTGGCTAACACCCTAAATTTTCGAAAAATTTCGCCATAACCTCCCCTGCACCGGGAGCCACGGGAAAATCCCGAAATTGCCATGTAGGCCTTCTGATCTCAAAAAGAAAAAGAAAAAGCCAAGCGGCTAGCCAATAGGCCCATAAAATCATCATCACCCAAACAAAACAGTAAATTATGTGGTAAACATGTACCTATTTGTCGGGCAAACAATTTTTATTCTCTGCTCTAGCCTCCTTGCTATGACCTGTTCAATGTAAGTATATGTATATGCAAGCAAATGCGACCAATTTTCAATACAATTCAATATTTGATTCTATTAGGCATAATGCTTCAAAATTAGCAAATAAATAAACAAACAACACAAACATCAATCAATTAGTGGATTAACGTTTCAAATTCATAACTTTGATATATATACATACTGAAAATCATGTTTTTGATGCCAATTCACAACCATGTGTTCTAGCTATATAAGTTTTGGTTCTCACACCTGTCTAATGGAAATATATAGATATCACACCTTCGTCACTCGAAAATAAATACTGGTGATGGTATACTTCATCATCAGGACCATGCCCGGGCGACTAGAGTGTGACTCTATATCTATCTAATATATTAAAACTTCGAATATACGTTCATGACGCGTATATGCAAAACCTTTATATACTAGATTGTCCAAATTCAAAATAAATAAATAATCAAATACGTTTAAAATGGTTTAAATTTCCAAAATAAAAATTGTTTTCATTTGAAAAAAATATACTCTTCACACTCGTTCTAGGATACCACTGATCCTATCTCTAACGAGTCATTCTAATTGGATATTACTAATCCAATATTTGATGAATTCTTTCGTATGGTTCTAATGTGTCTTGTTCTCGAGCTCTGTAAACCAAAGCTCTGATACCACTGTAAGGACCCGTAACTTCCCCGTGAAGAAAAGAGCGGATACTTTGAGAACAACACACAAATGAACGCAAACGGAAGAACATTTCATTGCTATTACAACAATTCCATCAGATACAAGAATATACAGAGTATAAATGAATAAATTACATTCGATAAATATCAGAGATTACATTAAATTACATAGCAGCGGCAAATAATACAAAGCACAACTGAAGGTGATATACGGATACAGAGCTTTCCGGATATCATTCCAGCTGTAAACCAGGATCCTGTGAATATAAATCTGCAAAACCAAAACTACTAGCTGCCCGTGCGGAAAATAGGGGCACCCAGAGTTTAGGTTAAAACAATAAACTCCAGGTCAGTCATGTGACTGGTGTGAGAACTAAAACAGTTATTTAAACTTTACTTTAAAAGAGAGTAATTCAAGGGACCACGCCGTATAACACGGAACGGGTTTCCTCCCAAGAATACCAGTGCATAGGATAAACAAGCAATGCTTTTTCGAAAAATGAAGCTATTATAAGACCCAGGTCCCATCACACAATGCAACGCAAGCCGGAGGATAGGGTTTTACCTTATAACAGCCAAACATGCTTGATACGTTTAAAACAAATCATTTGATACTATAATAAGTGTATAGTGTCAAAACCATTTCAATCATAAATATCAATCATAGGCGGCATAACTACCATCTACTATGTCGTCATACTAGTTCTACAATTAAAGCCGAGATACACGTATTGGAAATTGGATTTCCGTCATGAGTCGAGGCAAGGGGCAAGCTCCTCTCCGCGCTCGAGACACTCTAGCAAATGTCCAGGGTTACGCACTCTGGGCAACCCCTGGATGCGGCTGGGCCGGTCCTCACTTACGTTAGAGGATTAATTATGCCTGAACACACGTTTCCCGGTCCTTACAGACCTATAATCGAGGCGCCTCATTCCAACAACCACAAAGGTGAAAAGTATATAAATGTCAGGGCTGGTAAGTCACTGACACCACCAAAGCTAGAAAGAAACGTCGTGCTCTCCCAGCGGTCCGTATCCCGTTTTTAACTCATACCGAGGTGTGAGGCTCGCGAATTCACGTTATACACAAAGCTGCCACGTAGGCCGTGCTTTGATCATCAACCACAAGACTTTGTTTTTCAACAGAAGCCTTGATCATTGCATCTTAGCGTGCCACACAGGCAATTCATGCCATGCGATTGATGTCCATCGATATACAACCTCTGAGCTCGTACGTCTCAGAGAAGGGCGTTAAGCAAGAGAATAAATTCTCCGCCGCCAAACAGATGTATATTTAACAGAAATCAATCAACACAGAATAAAGTCCAATGTCAGACACACAATCCATTTACAAGTTCGTTCTGGGTCTGAACGAAACCAGAGGCACTTTCCTCGCATATCCATCCATCTCCAAGTACGTCTGGACGACCACCAACTATTTCCATCCTCTTGGGTGTACAGCCCAATCAGGATCGTCAGTAATAATCCAAACGATGTGAAGATTTCCGATCTTCAACCACCGTCTTCATCTTCGACATATCGTCGAATCGGTTATTCAGAATGGGTGCAAACCCGGCCTTTCCGAACAACCCGCGTATATTAAAAACAAATGTTACACAAACTCAACATACGCCTCATTCCAATTCTGAATATTCTGTTATTTAAATATTCACATCTTTTGGAAAAGGTTCCCATTAATTTTATCCAAGATAAATTCTTTAAAATTTATCCTTTATCTTCCTTTGGATGTCATATCAAACCAAATTATGGTTTTCTAAACTAGTCGAGATTAGCGAACCACACCGAAGTAATTATTTATTTTATTTTCCAATCCCAACCTATTCATCCCATGAAGCAAAACTGGTAATACTCCATATCTAACACCACGGTGTTATTGGTAAAATTAATTACCATTTCACGTTCAAATCTAATTAAAGATTTAACTATCGCTTTGGAGCAAAACTGGTAATACTCCATTCTCGCTCATTTTCTAAATTTGATAATTTAGATTATAGATTCACATTTCAACCTAATTGCAGATTCGTTAAAACTCCTTTTACTGGGTTAAAGAACTAGGTGTTATTTAAAACACAGTTCACGACAAACCCAAATCCCATTCTATTTGTTATCGGGTTAAAGAACTAGTGTTATTTAAAACGCCGTTCACGATAAACCCATTTCAAATCCAATCAAATATATTAGAAATTCCGATTATTTAAAACCCCTTTTTAAATCTAATTTATTTATTTTAAAAATAATTGGGTTTTAAATTTAGTTCAAAACTAGTTCATTTCGATAAAAAATCCATTTTTATCTTTTCAAATATGGAGTTTTTCACCCCAATTTTTCTCAAATCATTTCTTATGATTTTACACAAATTATTACTATTTTTAATAATTTTATCAAGGCCCGTACAGTCGATTTCCAACAATGGCCATCGAACTGCACTTATAGCGACCTTTTTCAAATTTGATTTGGACGTATCTCCAAATCCAACCGTTAGATTTTGAATTTCTAATATTCATTAGAAAGCTCTTTTCGATACGAACCCAACGGTTCCGGTTTTAGGAGAATCCGACGGTCAGATCTCCCGTAATGCCCGTTTGAAATAAATGGTCGAAATTCACGAACTGCCGAGGCGCGGCGCGTTCTATTCAGGCCATTATATTATATATATATATAATATATAATATATATTTCGTCGATTACCATTCAAAACGAATTTTATAAATAGTTTTGAATTCGTTTCAAAAACATTTCAACTTCCATCTCAATTCAAATCAAAATTGAATCTTTCCTTATAAATTCGTTTTAAAATTCATTTCTATTCAATTTAAGTTTTAATTCAATTTGAATTCATTTCCCTTCATTTTAAATTCAATTCGAATTCGTTTTCAATTCGATTCAATTCAAAGTGGTTTTCTATTCGATTCAAATTCGTTATATATTCAATTGAAAACAAATTCGTTTTCTATTCAAATCAAATTTGTTATATATTCAATTGAAATCAAATTCATTTTATATTCAAATCAAATTCGTTATATATTCAAATCAAATTGGAAATCGCTTTATATTCAAATCAAATTGGAAATCGCTTTATATTCAATTCATTTCGAAATCGTTTTATATTCAATTCATTTCAAAATCGTTTTATATTCAATTCATTTCGAAATCGTTTTATATTCAATTCATTTCGAAATCATTTTATATTCAATTCATTTCGAAATCGCTTTATCTTCAATTCATTTCGAAATCGCTTTATCTTCAATTCATTTCGAAATCGCTTTATCTTCAATTCATTTCGAAATCGCTTTATATTCAATTCATTTCGAAATCGTTATATATTCAATTCAATTCGAATTCGTTATATATTCAATTGAAATCAAATTCGTTATATATTCAAATCAAATTCGTTTGCCATTCGAATCAAATTCAATTAGAATTGGTTTTCAATTCAATTTAATTCAAACTTCATTTCAAAATATTCAATTTCGAAATCACTTTTCAATATTCATTTTAAAATGAATAAAATCGATATAAATATCGTTCACGTCAAAATAGCGCCAATCTAATCAATACGGCTCCATATATTTCTATTTTCAAATATTTCTTTTTCAAATATTCTATTCGACAAATGAGTATTTATTTTTGTCAACACACGACTAATCTCAACGAATGAGTACTGTCCACGTGTGACTATTTTTGTTAAATTATTTCGTTCAACACATGACTAATCTCAACGGATGAGTACAGTCAACACATGAACCTTTATTTTATAGTGATAAAGATATAAATTTTATTGTTAAAATATTTCGTTCAACACATGACTAATCTCACGAATGAGTACAGTCAACACATGAACCTTTACTTTATAATATTCTTTATTGTTCAAATTGGAATGAGGCCCAATCAATACCATATAATGTTAATTATATGGATTTTCATACATCACACGTATATAATAGCATTGAAAAATAATCAATCATCAACCAAAGTGCACTACACTGTATAAGCATCAAAAATAGATATCTAACGCTTATAACAGCCTGTCAATCAATCGATCGACATATTTAATCAATCAGGATGAGTGAACTTCAAATTTCATCCCAACACCCGTGTGGGGTTTCAAACAATCAAACACAGATTTTATTTGTGCAGTTGGGCGATGTGTAAAATTTATCGACCCAATCAATATCAGTCAAATCAGTGTGTATAAACAAATCGGCCGATTTGTTTATAAATATTTATTTATTTCACTTTCACGTTAAAAATTATATTTTTAACAATAAAACATTTTATTTTAATATATGAATTTCTATTCAGTTCATTCTTTAAATAAAATGATATTTTTATTTTTCTAACTTATTTTAGAAAATTTCGGCGGCATAACGGCACGATACTAGAAACGGGGCGAGGCCTAGCCTTATCCCCGGTCTAGTGAAGGCCCACGCCATTCACACATCAATCAAATCCATTCATTTCACCAAACAATTCAATTTCAATCAAATAATCTAACTAATTTTTGCAATCAAACAAACAAGTCCATGGTCTGTGGACGATTGTGTCGGGTGCTACTAAACACCGTCTGCATCCTAGTATATATATATATAACTAGAAAAAAGAAATTGAAAGGTGAGAAATTCTCACCAATAGCTATCCAATCATCTTGGCTCTTCTTTGATAGAAATCTTCATTGTTATCGCATTTTTGTCATCTTTGTTGCCCGTAGCCACTACATATATAAAAATCGAATATTTACTTCGCTATTCAATATATAAAAATCGAGTTTTTACTATGCTATTCAATATATAAAAATCGAATTTTTACTATGCTATTCAATATATAAAAATCGAATTTTTACTATGCTATTCAATATATAAAAATCGAATTTTTACTATGATTTTAAAAATCTAATCTTTTCTATTTTAAAAATCAAATCTTTTCTTTATGGTTTAGTCGCTACAACTCGTACAAAGATCATATTTTTATCATCTATACTATATAAAAAATTATATTTTTACTATTCATACTATATAAAAATCATATTTTTAACTTGCTACTCGAATAAAAACTATATTTTGAACCTCTTGCTTATATAAAAATTATATTTTTATTCAAATCGAAATCATAACTTTTATATAAAATATAAATCAAAGCTTTTTTAAAATAAAAATCTCTACCTTGCTAAACAAAAAAAATCATAGCCTTCTAGTTTTAAAACCCAATCTTTTCATTTTATAAATAAAAATATGAACTTTTCTTAATTAAAAATTCATTAATTTCAAACATGAATATCTAAAAAAAATCGTTACTGGAAATCTATACCTTCGTACTAAATATAAATTGAATTTTAAAACAATGTAATTAAAAAAAGGGGGAAAGCAGAAAACTCACTGTGCCTTCAAATAAAGGAGGGACTGGCGGTGGGGGGGGGGGGGCGGGGGGAATGGATGCAGTCGGAGGGAAGCGACGCTGGGGGGAGGCGCACCTCGTCGGAGTTCAGCGCCGGAGGTGGGATTTTCGTGGACCTCGAGGGGAGTTTCGGCGAGGGAAGAGGACAGGAGGGAACGGAGGGGGGGTTGGTCTTCGCGAGGCGCTGGAGGGAGGTGGAGGCCTGGGCGAGGGGCGGAGGTGGGTGGCGACGCGGCTGAGGCCGCGGTGGACGGAGGAGGGGAAGAGGAGCGAGACGCGAGGGCGAGGGGGGCAAGTCGCGCCACCGCGACGGCGGCGAGGGGGTCATCGGGGAGGGCGGCGGCTCCTCCCCGCTTCGACTTCCTCTTCTTCTTCTTTTTTTTATTTTCTGTTAAAATTGATTCTGAAAGAAAAGAGGGGAGGGGCAACGTATAAGGGAAGAGGAAAGAGAAAGGATTTTAATTTTTAATTATTTTATTTTGCAAAAAGTTGACTTTTACATACGACCTCTAAACGAGGCCCACCGCCTGTCGTCCCTAGCGTATTACCCCCATTCCGAACACAACGGGATATGTATCGTGAGCTGATTCAATCGTTACAATCAGTTTCCGTTAAATTTAACATATAACTATATATATTGAATTTAAACGCGCATTTCAATTTACTGGGGTCACATACTAACTCTAAAAATTCTCGAAAAATATTTTCTAGCTTCGTATTGACGATACGGTCCTAACAAAACTAGTTTCGTCGAATTCTGAGATCGTTGGAAAAATGGCCATTTTCCAGTCGATTAAAATCAACTGAAACTGGTCAAACGCGTTTTCCTATGCCACGCTCACATATTGATTCGAAAAATTATGAAATTTGAAACCTAGCAATAATTTAACATCACGGATCCAACAAAAGTGGTTTCGTCGAAAGCCGAGGTCGTTTGCAAAACTTCCATTTTTAAGGGCCTGAATTCCATAGCGACTATTCAAAATTTTCAACTGGACATATCTTTTGATTCCCGCTATGAAATTTCGATTTTTCGGATTTGTTGGAAAGATTCTATCAATTAGATTCTAATGTTTTTGGTTTCACTAAAATCCGGATTGTTTTGCACCCGGTACATTCAATTGAAGTTTGAAATTGAATTATCGAACTACCGCGCCATTTTCCATTCTAATTATAATTATATACAATTATTTATATTCTAACGACGACGTATATAATATATACGATCAAATTATATTCAAAATAAATTTCTCGTCCATATTATTTAAAATAATTTATTTTAAATATTCAAAATTCATTAAAATAGCCAAAATAAAAATTTTAAACTGGCCCGGATTTTACGGGTTGTTACACTATGGATCGGCGCAATGGGATCATTAAGACTCCCAAGGGCAAAGTGATCGTAGCATGGCTATGGATTAGCGCAATGGGATCATTAGGACTACCAAGGGCAAAGTGATCGTAGCAAAGGACTAGTGGCTATGGACTAATGCAATGAAGTCATTAAGACTCCCAAGGGCAAGTGGTCGTAGCAAAGGATTTGGTGATCAAAGTGGTGGATATCATATGCTTTACGCACTGAGTGAGAGATGTGAGGTTGATTCCTATATTTGATATTTTCTATCACCATGACATGCACACTTCCACCTTACACTTTATGTTAGTGTTACCTTAGAATATTGTACATCTTGTTGTGCTAACTCTTTGGTTGCAGGTCCAGGTTCAGGAATGATTATTTATACCTGTTATTGTTTCATTTTGCTGTTATCGCTTACACCAGACTTTTGTCTGACCCAGAGTTTTATGTCTCTTCTTATTACTCCGGGTGCTCCTAAACGAGCAGATTAGAGACAGGTTAAGTGGTTATGCACGAGTAGATGTCCGGAGGCGAGCAGGAGGCTTCCAAATAATATTTACATGTATTCTCCCCATATTGGTTGCTGGTCACTGCTTTGGGCATTAGTAGTGTACCTTTTCTATTTTGTTTTAGAGACAGTATTTTAAAGTTGTAATAATGATGATTTGGATCATAAGCTGTATTTTGGATTCCGCTGCTACAATGGTTTAGTTTTCAACTTATGCTGCCAAGTATGTTATTATTATATTTCATTCCATGTGCTGTGAGATATACTACAGGTTCTTGGTGATTCATAGTTTCAAATCCTTTTCTTTTGACAACCGTCCTGTGCTAGTTAGACATCGGCACAGCGCATTTCGAGGAAATCTCGGCTTGTTCGGGGCGGGCCATCACACATGCACTACACCATAATGGGAATTTTGCAACCCCTTAATGCAGCAGCTTTGCAATGGCTTTGAGCCGTTGCTAATTGGCAACAGCTTTTGGCCGTTGCAAAGCTCTTTAGAGAATTGGTCCCCATCGTTTCATATTTTGCAACGGCTTTAGGCCGTTCTAACTAGGAATTGTACTTCCCTACCCCCCTCCCCGGTCAAACCGGTACGCTCCCTTTTCTCCAAAATACATCGTATCCAAATTAGTATGCTCACTTTCCCAAAACATTCCAAAAATAAAATAAAAAAAGAAACGAAAGCCAAACCCTAAAATCAACTGTCGATCCCAAATTGAAGCTGATTCACTGTCTGATTCCAAATTGAAGATTGCGATTTCAAAAGAAGACCATAATCTCGATTGCCTCAAGGTATGGAACTGTTCTTCGTTTCAATCATTTGTCGTCGATTCGTTTTATTTTCTAACAGTCTCGATTGACTCATGATTTCGATTTGTTTTCTACCGATCTAAAGGGGAATCTGAAGATCCGTTGATTTTTCTCTAAAAGATTGCGCCCGTTGCTTTTATATTTGGTAAATACGTTGTTTATCTATGTATTTTTGCCCTCTATTAAGTTTTCACTTAATTCTATAATTAAACCTATAATTATCTTCATATGTTCTGATTCTGATGGCTATGATGATGGTTTTTGACCACCTTTAATGGCATATAACCATCGGAAATTGGTACTATTCTTGTAGTGGAAATGAACAGATCGTGAAAGGACAGCTGAGTTCATCACTAAAAAAATCTAGCAATCGTATGATACATAATGTTACCATATAAGTGGGATTTATATACTAAAAAAATGTCTCTTGCAAGTAGGATGATTGTTGATGGAATTTTCACGGTTGGTTTTTATACTCGGGAACTGTATAAATGGAAAATTTTAATAATACGATGGCTTTATTTACCAAATACATGGATAGTGTTTTTTTAGTTTTGTTACGGTGCTACTTAGCATCATTACGCGTTTAAGGTTTGACTTGAGTCTGAAACAAAGATAAAAACAATTAATCACACAGTTAATAACTTGATTTTGGCCATCTGAATATATGTTTAAAAGCTTCTCTTCCCTTCAAGGCTCCACCGTATCATATTAGTCAACAATGTTCTAAACTTCTAGTCATTGTTTTGTTTAATCCAGTGGTAAGAACGGTTGGATTTTTTGGTCTTACAGTTATTCTTTTTATGTTATTTTCAGAATTTATAGCATCGCATAACTGGAAATAGATCACAGTCCTATTTCTATCATTTGTTTAGTTGTATTAATTATTAGTAGCATTCTTGATTCTGCGGTGGATTTCTAAAATATTACGGTTTAGCTTCACTATAACAGTCTAGTTTTCCTTGTTGAATCTTAGGCAATATAAAGATCTTTATTGATATCCAACGCTTTGATGCCGACATGTCCCTATCATTTTAGTTTCGCTAAACCAGGTTTAAAAGTCGATGTAAATTTGAAATATATGCAGTTTTGGTAGAAAAGCACGGCCATTCGAATCATTACAACGACTTACAAACAGTACTCTTGTCTGCATTAAGGAATCATGCATTGTTATGGCAAATATAACTATAGCTTTATCAGTAGCCAGGAAGAATATAGTGTTCACATTAAGTCTGGAAACTCAAGTCTACTTCTGAATCTAGAACCTTAACAGCACATCACACGTTATAGTACACCTCCTCCGGGTCCATGTTTCTGTTCAAGTCAACTATTCTAGTACATGATTGGCACAGATGATACATGCAGTTTTGAAATAGGATGAACGATTTTGTTTTATGAAATAAATCTGTTTTAAAAATGAAGGATGCATGTTTTTATGGATGCATCTGCAAATTTATTTAAATTGGCTTTCATTTCAATAAAAACCAAAAAAGTGCATTACATTTGTTTTCACTTGTTACATATATATACAAATGTATGTAGAGTGTTTATTCCTCACTTTGGAAATTTTGCTAATGTTTATTCCTTACCTCTAAGTTCAAAGGTATTTTTTGTTTTAGCTTTTGCTTATATAATTATGTTTTAAAGAGTTCAGTAATTCTGATGTTAGATGGCTTATTGCAATTGGTGTTACTGTGACAGCCCGCCCCGCACCAACCGACATTTACTCCAATTGTGCGCTGTACACATGTCCAATTGGCATGGGACGGTCGCCAAAGAAGAGAAAGAAAGAAGATGAACCAAATAAAGAACCTGTAATATGTCTCACAGCGCATGGGATAAAATATAATAACCAACATATACTTGACATAAAACAGATGAGACAGTGCATAAGCTGAAAACTTGAACTAACATCATCAGAGTAGCGGAAATACCAAATACAGCTTATTACAACTTCAAAATACTGTCTCCAAGATAACAAAATAGGTATGCTACTAATGCCCAAAGTAGATACCAATCACGACACAGGGAGAATAACTATATATCATACGTGGAGCCTCCTGCTCGTCTTCAGTCCATCTACCAAGCGCACTACCAGCTATCCCTGTCTCTAGTCTGCTCGTGTGAGCACCCAGAGTAATAAGAAGAAACATAAAACTCTGGGTCAGACATTAGTCTGGTATGAGTGGTAGCAAGCATAAACAAAAGGAATAACAGGTATACTAAGTCATACCTGAACCTGGACCTGCAATCAAAGAGTTAGTACTACACGGTACAATACTCTAAGATGTCACTAACATATGGTGTGTAAATATACGGGGGTGGGGATGTGTATGTCAAACAATCAAGCATAGCAACCATCCTCACATCTCTCACTCAGTGCGTAAAGCATACGACATCCACTTCTTCGATCACTAGAGCACTTTACTAAAATGACAGAACTCGACTTTGTACGACTATGTACATTCCTACTACCACCAACGCCATACCTATGGGATCACGCCCAACGTTTCCATGACCCCACTCCATTGGTAGGTAGCTCCCTAGTCGCACCATATCCAAAGCCCGAGTTTGTCTCTCTACCTCCAACACCTAGTGATCCAAAGTCATAGACATCGACAACTCCTTAGCACACGTCCCGCAGCAAAGTCCAATCATGAAGTGAACTTATTACCAACGCTAAGCACAAATCCATTGGTAAGTGGTTCCAACTTCCTTTTGTACTACCTTTGCATCTCGGGTTTTTGGTCAATACTGGTCGGTTCGGTTCTTCCTTCTTTGCTCTTGGGTTCGGTTCGGATCCATGCTCATTCATCGTCATCGGTTCGGGTCGGTTATCCTAAGCTACGCCAGTTCGGGTCGAAATCCTTCAGGTTGCCCCATTGTACATCGGGTCGGGTCGAGTCCTTCAAGCGGGTCGGGTCGAGCGTCTACTCCGGGTCGGGTCGAGTTGCTTCACCCTTCTATTCTTTGCTCCAGCTTTGGTTACCTTATCTGGTTCCGTCCCCCTATGCCAATCCGATCCGATCCTATTTCCTATATTCCGGTCCGTTGCTTCCCTCCGATCCGATCCCAATTCCTGTTGCCCTGTTCTGTTCCGTTCCCTATTCTAATCCGATCCGGTCCCTTAGTCCTACCCCGATCCGTTCACCTTGCCTTCAGCCGATCCGATCCAGTTCCACACACATGGCCTTCCTTTTTGCCAAATGCGTCGCACCAATCTCCGGTTCGGTTCGGAGTCTTTGCCCAATCGCCATTTCCGATCCGAGCCCCTCCTCCGATCCGATCCGAAAACCTGCAGTTTCCCTGAGACTTTCCAACAAGTGTTTATACGTCTCTCGACGACGTTTTTGACCATCCTAACTATTGAAATCAATCACAAAGCATACCAAAGAGTCATAACAACACATACAAGTGACCTCAAACACCAAAACAACCATATGATATGATAAAATGGATCAAACATAGCCAAAACCCCATGTTTTCCCTTAATCCCTCTTAATCATGTTTAAGCATATGATTAGCAGAACTTAACCAAATTAACCCAAACTCATATAAGAGGTCTAAAACATTATTTATGAATTTATAAACATTTTTCCAGAATTTATTTTCGTTTAAAAACGCTAATTAGCACTAATCACCCCGAATAACCATAATTAGTGCAAAAAGCAAGCTAATCACTCACCTTAGCCACAAATAAAACAAGATCCGAAATAAATCTCTGATTTGGTGAAGATAACAAGGTGTTGTAGCAGCTCTAATCCCGATTTGGTGTTGATTTACCTTGATTTGTCGTTGCTAATCTCTTTTCTTCAAGTTTGGAGTGGTTTGGAGTGATTTAGAGGTTGGAGGCCATTAATAGGGTTCTATGAAATGAAGTGGTGGCTGGAAAAATGACTAAAAGGATGTTTTCTAACCCTAATCATCCCTTATACATCCCCAATCCCGAAATCCCCTTATGGGCCCAATTGCTAACTACCCGGTTTAGCCCAATTATGCAGTTTTTCACCCTCCAAACCTTGTTTCAGCCATATCTCCCAAACGGTAAGTCCGTTTGGCTATTATGACCACTCTACGGAAAGAGAAACCATCAAACGAATCTAATGGAAGTGGTTTCAGGTCAAAATTCCTTCCCTACCAAAAGTTATGGCCAAAACAGTACCAACTAGGGGCAAAATGGTCATTTAAAAATCGACAAAAATCATGAACAGGGGAAATGACTCTACTAAATGTTTCCCAAAATTACATGACCATACAACTTCACACGGGAAAGAAATAAATATTCTGCAATCCTATGATGTGTAGAACACGGGTCGTTACACTCTCCCCCCCTTAAGAAATTTCGCCCCCGAAATTCCCTAATCAAAACACACACAAGGGTCCCGCATGCCTATCAATCATAAAACAACCATCAAACATGCAAAACAAGCAAAACAAGTCTATCCTAGCATGCGGAGTAACTAAATCGCAAAGTAAATCTTACCAGGCAAAGAGTTCTGGATAAGCCTTTCTGATGCTTTCCTCTGTCTCCCAAGCACAATCATTTTCGTCCTCACCCCACTGAACTTTGACTAGCTTCACCGACTTTCTTCGAAGTTGCTTCGTATCATGCCCCACAATACGAATCGGCTTGCGGTTCTCAACCGCCTCAGGTTCTACTTCGAAGTCCTCTAACTGATCAGGTGAAATAGTCACATTTGAGTCGTGAACGAACTTCCTTAGTTGGGAAACATGAAACACATTGTGAACTCCTGCCATTTTCTCCGGTAAGCCAACTCTATACGCCAAATTCCCAACTTCCTCGAGAACTTGGAAAGGACCCACAAATCTTGGTGCCAACTTGCCTCTCCTGCCAAATCGTATCACGCTTTTCAACGGAGAGATCTTGACAAACACCAAGTCACCAACGGAGAATTTCAAATCTCTTCTCCTCTTATCAGCATAGCTTTTCTGCCTATCTTGGGCTGCCTTCATTCGTTGCTGAATGATCTTGATCTTATCGGAAGTTTCTCTCACCACATCTGGTCCAAGCACAAACTTCTCGCCAGTCTCTATCCAACATGATGGTGAGTTGCACGGTCTTCCGTACAAAGCTTCATATGGAGCCATACCAATACTGGATTGGTAGCTATTATTATATGCAAACTCCACTAGATGCAAATGGTCATTCCATGATCCACCAAAGTCCAATATACACGCTCTCAAGAGATCTTCCAATATACGATTCACCCTCTCCGTCTGACCGTCGGTCTGAGGATGATATGCGGTACTGAGATGTAATTCTGATCCTAAAGCCTCTTGTAAGCTCTTCCAAAATCCACTAGTAAACAACGGATCTCGGTCACTCACAATGCCTCTGGGTACTCCATGAAATCTCACTACCCACTTCATATATAGTTCTGCTAACTTAGCTGCAGTTCTGTTCGACTTAACTGGTATAAATCTTGCACTCTTGGTCAGTCGATCCACAATTACCCAAATGCTATCATGTCCCGATCTAGTCCTCGGTAAACCATCGATGAAATCCATCGAAACTTGTTCCCATTTCCATTCGGGAGTTTCTAATGGTTGCAACAACCCACTAGGCTTCTTTTGCTCGGCTTTAACTAGCTGGCAATTCATGCACTTGGATATAAACTTCCCAACGTCTCTTTTCATCCCTTCCCAGTAGTAAGTCTGCTTCATGTCTCTATACATCTTATTACCACCGGGATGTATAGTCAGTTTTGAGTGATGACATTCTCTAAGCACTTCATCTCTCAAACCATTCACGTTGGGCACCACTAGTCTTCCATTCTTCCGAAGCCGTCCATCTCGATCAAGCCCATACTTGTCCATCTCCTCATCGACATTCATTTCCAACTTGGAGATGACTTCCAATAAATTAGGGTCGTTCCTTTGACTGGAACCAATCCTCTCAATCAAAGTGGGTCTGATTGTCAAGCTAGATAGCATAACTGGATCCAATTCGCACCTTGGTCTGAAATCAAACCCCGCGATATACTCCAGCTGCTTCCATTCGAGAAACATTGCCCCTAAGCTGGCATGTCTCCTACTCAAGGCATCGGCTACCGCATTACCCTTCCCAGGCGTATACGCGATATCAAAATCATACGAAGCCAAGAACTCCAACCATCTCTGCTGACGGAGATTCAGATCTTTCTGAGAGAAGAGATACTTTAATGATTTATGATCGGTAAACAACTCAAATCTTTCTCCCAAGAGGTAATGTCTCCACATTTTCAGTGCAAATACAATCGCTACCAATTCCAAATCATGGGTAGGATACTTCTTCTCATGCGGCTTTAGCTGTCGACTAGCATAAGCTACAACCCTACCTCCTTGCATCAATACCGCACCCAGTCCGGTACCACAAGCATCCGTGTATACCGTCATCTCTTCGTTTCCCTTAGGAATGACTAACACTGGCGCACGCGTCAACCTCTCCTTTAGACTTTTGAAGGCATCCTCACACACTCCGTCCCAGACGAAGGACTGATTCTTCTTAGTCAACTGAGTCAACGGTGCCGCTGTCTTGGAGAAGTCTTTTATAAACTTACGATAATATCCAGCTAACCCCAAGAAACTTCTTACGTCTGTTGCATTCTTGGGCGTAGACCAATCTTGTACCGTAGCCACCTTTGCAGGATCCACGGAAATACCATTCTCTGAAACAACATGGCCCAAGAACCTCACTTCCCTCCTCCAGAAGTGACACTTAGAAAATTTCGCTTTCAGTTGGTGTCTTCTCAACACCTCCAACACAATTCTCAAATGTTCCTTGTGTTCCTCTTCTGTCCTCGAGTAAACAAGGATATCGTCTACGAACACAAGAACAAACTTATTCAGTTGGTCTCTGCATACTCTATTCATAAGATCCACGAAGTATGCTGGTGCGTTGGTCAACCCGAATGGCATGACCAACCACTCATAGAACCCAGACGGCGTCCTAAATGCCGTTTTAGCTATACTATCAGCTGCTACACGGAGCTGATGAAATCCTGTCGCGAGGTCCAACTGGGAGAACACTCTCGCTCCTTCCAGTTGATCAAACAAATCATCTATCCATGGTAGAGGATACTTATTCTTCCTCGTCACCTTATTTAACTCGCGATAGTCCACACACAATCGAAGGGAACCATCTGCCTTAGTAGCAAACACAACTAGTGCTCCCCACTCGGAAACACTTCTTCTAATAAATCCCTTCTTCATAAGATCGCTAACTTGCACCTCGAGCTCTCGCTGTTCTCGTGGTGCCATACGACGAAGTGGCATCACTATAGGTCTGGCATCTTTCACTAAATCAATACGAAACTCAATCTCTCGGTGCGGTGGAAGTCCGGTCACTTCCTCGAAGATGTCCGGGTACTGACCAACCACGGGCAAACCTGATAACTCATCATGCGGAATGTCGAGGGAATTTACAAAACTAGCCATTACCCCATCACAGGGTAGATTACCAAACACGACCCTCCGCCCATCATCCGTCCTAACTGTCACCAAAAAGCCCTCACAGTCTACCACCACCCCGTATCTTTGGAGCCAATCGACTCCCAAAATAATGCCATACCCAGTAAAGCCCAAAACAAAGCAATCACAAACAAACATACATCCATGACTCGATAAGACCACATTACGACAGATCATACTGAGGTTTGTTGAACCACCAATCGGGTTCGTCACAGCTAATGGTCTATCGACTAACTCGGGTTCCAATCCCAACCTATCTACCAGGTCACTAGATATGAAGGAATGGGAAGCCCCGGTATCGAACAAAACTCTAACAGGAAGATCATAAATGGAAAGCATACCTTGAATGACGACTCCCTTTCCTTTCTCCGCCGCAGTTGGGGCATTCGACGAAGAAGGAACAGCATTGATGGCATATGCTTTCACAAGCTGATTCTCCTTCAGAGGTTGCGGGCACTTATCCTTAAAATGTCCCTCTTGGCCACAGTTAAAGCACTTCTTTCCCACTGTCTTGGCCCTACATTCCTTTGCATAATGGCCCTTCTTTCCACATTTGAAGCACTCGACTTCTTTCCTGCTTTTCTTCTGGCCATCCTTAGCTTGGTTCTGCTTCCTCTTATTCTGAGAGTTATTCTTGCCTCCACCGCTTGCTTGCGGCTTTGGCTCTTCAGCAGATGCAGCAACAACCCCAGTCTTCGGCTTAGGGTAAAGACTTTCTGACCTCAAAGCTTTCCCCACGATCGACTCAAACGTCTCATCGATGTGATTAATCAGCCTCTCCCCTAAGTATTCATCCAAACCAGTGATGAACCTCTCATTTTTCTTTTCGGGAGTATCGATTAGAGATAACCCATACTTCGACAAAGTGTCGAACTCAGCAACATAATCCGATACTGCCCTCCCATTCTGCTTAAGCTCCAAGAACTTCCTAAACAATTCCGATTTCTGGGCAGCTGGGATATACTTGTCGCTAAAGCGAGCTTTAAACTTATCCCAAGTAACTTGATCTTCTGGTGTGGCTGCCCTAATAGCATTCCACCAATTCATCGCTCGTCCTTGCAGCTGACGAGACGCTAGCCTTCTCTTCATCGCATCCTCGATACCCAAGTCATCGAAGATCCGATCACAGCTATCCAACCAATCTTGAACATCCGTGGCCGACTCTGTTCCGTGAAACGGCTTTCCACCAAGATTAGTGTAATCCTTACTCAGCTTGGCGAAATCGACCCTAGGCGCTTGCACCGCTACACCTCCAGCATTGGCAACATTAGGAGCCTCCCTCTGAATATCCACAAGCATCTCTCTCATGAGGTTGGTAAACATAGCCCTCATGTCAGGGGGATTCCCATTATTGGCCCCTCTACCAGCACCTCTTCCTCGGCTCATCGTCAAATCTGTTAAAGAGAAAACGATTAACCATCTCCATAGTGGTGCCAGTGCAGTGCAATGCGACTTCATTCTTAAACATACTAATACTATATATAGATATAGCTTTTGAAAACCAAAATAATCACAAATACGCGCTCTCATATACGTACTATCTCTCCCTAGTGTCTTTCCCTAGGTGAATTACGCAACCTAGAGCTCTGATACCAAGTGTGACAGCCCGCCCCGCACCAACCGACATTTACTCCAATTGTGCGCTGTACACATGTCCAATTGGCATGGGACGGTCGCCAAAGAAGAGAAAGAAAGAAGATGAACCAAATAAAGAACCTGTAATATGTCTCACAGCGCATGGGATAAAATATAATAACCAACATATACTTGACATAAAACAGATGAGACAGTGCATAAGCTGAAAACTTGAACTAACATCATCAGAGTAGCGGAAATACCAAATACAGCTTATTACAACTTCAAAATACTGTCTCCAAGATAACAAAATAGGTATGCTACTAATGCCCAAAGTAGATACCAATCACGACACAGGGAGAATAACTATATATCATACGTGGAGCCTCCTGCTCGTCTTCAGTCCATCTACCAAGCGCACTACCAGCTATCCCTGTCTCTAGTCTGCTCGTGTGAGCACCCAGAGTAATAAGAAGAAACATAAAACTCTGGGTCAGACATTAGTCTGGTATGAGTGGTAGCAAGCATAAACAAAAGGAATAACAGGTATACTAAGTCATACCTGAACCTGGACCTGCAATCAAAGAGTTAGTAGTACACGGTACAATACTCTAAGATGTCACTAACATATGGTGTGTAAATATACGGGGGTGGGGATGTGTATGTCAAACAATCAAGCATAGCAACCATCCTCACATCTCTCACTCAGTGCGTAAAGCATACGACATCCACTTCTTCGATCACTAGAGCACTTTACTAAAACGACAGAACTCGACTTTGTACGACTATGTACATTCCTACTACCACCAACGCCATACCTATGGGATCACGCCCAACGTTTCCATGACCCCACTCCATTGGTAGGTAGCTCCCTAGTCGCACCATATCCAAAGCCCGAGTTTGTCTCTCTACCTCCAACACCTAGTGATCCAAAGTCATAGACATCGACAACTCCTTAGCACACGTCCCGCAGCAAAGTCCAATCATGAAGTGAACTTATTACCAACGCTAAGCACAAATCCATTGGTAAGTGGTTTCAACTTCCTTTTGTACTACCTTTGCATCTCGGGTTTTTGGTCAATACTGGTCGGTTCGGTTCTTCCTTCTTTGCTCTTGGGTTCGGTTCGGATCCATGCTCATTCATCGTCATCGGTTCGGGTCGGTTATCCTAAGCTACGCCAGTTCGGGTCGAAATCCTTCAGGTTGCCCCATTGTACATCGGGTCGGGTCGAGTCCTTCAAGCGGGTCGGGTCGAGCGTCTACTCCGGGTCGGGTCGAGTTGCTTCACCCTTCTATTCTTTGCTCCAGCTTTGGTTACCTTATCTGGTTCCGTCCCCCTATGCCAATCCGATCCGATCCTATTTCCTATATTCCGGTCCGTTGCTTCCCTCCGATCCGATCCCAATTCCTGTTGCCCTGTTCTGTTCCGTTCCCTATTCTAATCCGATCCGGTCCCTTAGTCCTACCCCGATCCGTTCACCTTGCCTTCAGCCGATCCGATCCAGTTCCACACACATGGCCTTCCTTTTTGCCAAATGCGTCGCACCAATCTCCGATTCGGTTCGGAGTCTTTGCCCAATCGCCATTTCCGATCCGAGCCCCTCCTCCGATCCGATCCGAAAACCTGCAGTTTTCCTGAGACTTTCCAACAAGTGTTTATACGTCTCTCGACGATGTTTTTGACCATCCTAACTATTGAAATCAATCACAAAGCATACCAAAGAGTCATAACAACACATACAAGTGACCTCAAACACCAAAACAACCATATGATATGATAAAATGGATCAAACATAGCCAAAACCCCATGTTTTCCCTTAATCCCTCTTAATCATGTTTAAGCATATGATTAGCAGAACTTAACCAAATTAACCCAAACTCATATCAGAGGTCTAAAATATTATTTATGAATTTATAAACATTTTTCCAGAATTTATTTTCGTTTAAAAACGCTAATTAGCACTAATCACCCCGAATAACCATAATTAGTGCAAAAAGCAAGCTAATCACTCACCTTAGCCACAAATAAAACAAGATCCAAAATAAATCTCTGATTTGGTGAAGATAACAAGGTGTTGTAGCAGCTCTAATCCCGATTTGGTGTTGATTTACCTTGATTTGTCGTTGCTAATCTCTTTTCTTCAAGTTTGGAGTGGTTTGGAGTGATTTAGAGGTTGGAGGCCATTAATAGGGTTCTATGAAATGAAGTGGTGGCTGGAAAAATGACTAAAAGGATGTTTTCTAACCCTAATCAGCCCTTATATATCCCCAATCCCGAAATCCCCTTATGGGCCCAATTGCTAACTACCCGGTTTAGCCCAATTATGCAGTTTTTCACCCTCCAAACCTTGTTTCAGCCATATCTCCCAAACGGTAAGTCCGTTTGGCTATTATGACCACTCTACGGAAAGAGAAACCATCAAACGAATCTAATGGAAGTGGTTTCAGGTCAAAATTCCTTCTCTACCAAAAGTTATGGCCAAAACAGTACCAACTAGGGGCAAAATGGTCATTTAAAAATCGACAAAAATCATGAACAGGGGAAATGACTCTACTAAATGTTTCCCAAAATTACATGACCATACAACTTCACACGGGAAAGAAATAAATATTCTGCAATCCTATGATGTGTAGAACACGGGTCGTTACAGTTACCATACTTTAAGAATTAATCATAGAAGAATAGATTTCTTCAATTTTTTCCTTTTAATTATAATTTCAGTAAAAAATATTGGTTCAGCTGATTGTGGTAGTCATACACTGGCTAGA
Organism: Allium sativum; assembly: GCA_030737875.1. Classification (NCBI taxonomy): domain Eukaryota; kingdom Viridiplantae; phylum Streptophyta; class Magnoliopsida; order Asparagales; family Amaryllidaceae; genus Allium; species Allium sativum. The sequence continues at coordinate 783,440,849 of CM060916.1, read as the reverse complement.
AGATGGACATAGTAATTCCAATTTTTATGCATAGTATAAGAGTATATAGCAAATTATAATGACTCTTCAAGAAATTTAAACCTCTCGAGTCAAAAAAGGTAAGTGGAAAAAGGTGGCATTTCATTCTCTTTACCTCTCAATGTTAATCAGTAGAAATTGTAGTCATGGCCACTAATAGAACTTTGCTGTAATCATACCTCAGATCAATTATATATTTTTTCCAATCTAAAAGATGATTACAAGCTTAGGCCTTGTAAGAACTGTAGAGTTTTTTGTGATCATCTTGGTAGCATAGTAATGCTAAACGACCCATTTATTTCATTTTCGTTACTAATATTGATCGAAATTCAATTCTAGTGGTTTTGCACACAGACTCCTACTTCTGAAGTTGTTATAAGAAAATCCATGTAAAAATAGATAAAATTCATAATTTTTCTTTCATTAGAAAACGCAAACTAATTTGCGGGTTTTGATAGAAAATACATTTTAAGGTTCGCTAAGTTTTTACAAATTCAAAGAATCTAAGGTGATGTTTGATTTATTATATTTAGTTTTTGAAAATTCAGAGTAATATTCTAAGTATAATTTTAGTTAATAACTGAATCTTTTCACCATTATCAATAAATTTTAACTTTTTTTCTAAAAAATATATATTAGAAAAGTGCATGTATCTTGTAATTTTCATTGTTTCAAAGATATAAATCTATTACGGCTGGTTACCAAGTGTTTTGCTTTGAAATTTGATAATTGAAACCAAGTGTCTTGCCTCAGTTAAAACTGAGAGCACAATTTTTAATTGAGTTTACTGCTCAGATTTTAACTGAGCTTACCGCTCAGTTTTCACTAAGCAAAGTACTGGGTTTACAGAGTAAAGCACTCATTTTATTGAGCTTTGCCTCTTTGTCAATACTTGAGGTTCATCGCTCAGTAAAAAAGGAGCTCGCTCAGTTTAAAAGAAAAACTGAGCTCACACTGTAGCATATGACATTGGAGTACCGCACGACTCTATCTACAATGTATTGTTTGTTTAGTACAAATTAGATACTTTATGTTAACTTTGGACAAATTTGTCGATTTACACAGATAAGGAATATTACACTTGTAACATATTGTTTTTTTATTATGATTTATGACCTTATATCGTATCGTTTGTTTATTATAAAAAAATAAATTTGTTAATACAAAGTTAAATTTTTGTTATTTTGTATATAACTCTATCTCTATCTAACTTTGGACCAAAAAATTGCACATCAGTTTTGAGGGAGTTGTACCCAGGACCAATGAAATAAACTAGACACATCCTATCATTCATACAACTCTAAACCTTGATAATGAAAATCATCTTAGGTAATCATTAATGTTTGCTCAAGAAATGATCACAACAGATTACATAGGAACTATTCCCAGCCCTTCACTAGAATACATTCCAAAGTCATCCGAGTAGTCCACAAGCGAACAATCCACACACCAAATGACCTAATTATTATTTTCAAAATTTTGGCATAGCTAATAATTCACAACGCAGATTAGTGCTGCACTAAATGAGGATCCTTTAAGAAGTGTACTAAGGAATCTAAATCATATACGTACAATTAGGGATTGGATGTTGAAAATGTACATATATGTGTTTAAATTCATATACGTACAATTAGGGATTGAAGAGCACCAACCGTAATATTTTATATTTATATTTATAAAATCTTAGAGAGTTTTTTCGGCCCCGTCTGATAAGTATTATATATGATTGTTATGTAAATGTTCGTTTTATTAACAGAATGAACATTTATATTCATCATATACAATATTTGTTGGATTTGTCCTTTGTATTGGACAAGTTACGAACACAATAAAAAAAATCTCGTAAATCATTTCATTTTAAACGGTTCTCAAAATTTTGAAAGCAATTCCTTTATGTTCCCTGTGTACACGCAATTGTGTACTGTCCAGGGAACTAAAGCGAAGTGCTGCTGAAATTTTGTTGAATCGTTTAAATTGAAAAGATTTACACGATTTAATTACGTTATTGTATTTGTAATGGGAGGTAGGATGACCCACCAACAAAGTTTAAATGATCCATATACCAGCAGAATCTTTGGAATCCACTATTCCTCTTGTAGTGTTGGTATAAAAGTTTAAATATATCCAAAGCTCTAAAATATAGCGGAAAGCCATAGCATATTACCGGAAAGACATGAACTTAGTAACCAAAAATTAGATTTTTAATTTATTAAATATTAGCTTCAAAGATTTGATCAAAGTAGGGAAGGCTAACATAAAGTAGAAAACCAGTTCTATTTAATTGCTTGGTCGAAGAAAAATAATTCATGGCCTGTTATATTTGATACACAGGTCCGTATGTCTTCTAGCATTAACAAACAGTGGATGAAAGAATCAATCATAGAACTCCGCGACATTTGGTAGGAGTGCAGGAGTTTATTAATTTCGTTGAAATAAATGGTGGTAATAAGGAAATCTATTCTTGTCCTTGCGCTAAATGTCAGAATATGACGAAAAAGAATAAATTAGAGGATATTCATTTTCATTTGCTTAGATGGGGAATTGATCAAACGTATACCATTTCATGGAGAAGAATTGACGGGAAAGGAAAAACAACCCATCAGTCAAGCCATGCATGTCGATGATGGCGAATATTCCAAAATGGAAGATCTAATCAATGATGCCGATAAATTTCATAATTTTCAATCGACAAGTCAATTCCATGATAATGTTGATGAACCGCCTATCATTGATGTTGACTGGCAGACCGATCAAAGTAAGAAGTATAAATCACTTTTTGATGGTGCAAAAGAGCCATTGTACCCTTCTTGTCCAAAAGGGATAACAAGATTATACGCCATTGTGAAGCTAAATGGTTTGAAAACACAATATGGTTTTTCTGACAATGGTGTGACGGCACTCCTCAAATTTATAAATGAGTTAATTCCTGAAGGTTACAAACTACCAGCAAAGTATTCGGACATGAAGAAGGTAATTAAACTTGTTGGGATGGATTATAAATCTTATGATGCTTGCATGCTATATTGGAAAGATGATGCAAACAGAGTTTCTTGTAGAATTTGCAACGAACCAAGATATAAGACAACATTTAGAGAAGAAAAAAGTGACACCAAGGTAGCACAAAAGATTTTGTGACATTTCCCTTTAATTCCCATATTGAGGAGACTTTATACAATACCATGGATAGCAGAAGTATGACTTGGCATAGTCATGCAAAATCAGATCCATCCGTAATGCATCACCCATGCGACACTTCGTAGTGGCGAACTATAGATTCTTTTGATAAAACATTTGCCGTTGAACCACGAAATGTTACGCTGGGAATCTCAACGGATGGTTTCAGTCCACATGAATCTCTAGGTACCCGCTATAGTTGTTGGCCAGTATTGTAGTACCATATAATCTTCCTCCATCAATGTGCATGAAAAGAGAGTTTTCAATGTTATCACTGTTGATCGCTGGACCAAAACAACCAGGGAAGGATATTGATGTTTATCTGCAACCGTTGATAGACGAGTTAAAGTAGCTATGAGAAGGAGTAATGGCTTTTGACTCGTTTAATAAAAAGTGTTCACAATGAGAGCTAGGATGTGGTAGGCAATTTACGATCATCCTGCATTTGGGACATTATCAGGATGTATAACTCATGGCTATTTTGCGTGTCCTACATGTGGAGAAGAAACATGTTCTTATTATCTTTCTGCTAGTAAGAAGATGTGTTACATGGATCATCAAAAGTTCTTTCCTTCCAAACACAAGTTTCGTGATGAAAAATCAAATTTTAATAATAAACTAGAGCATTGTCATCCTCCAAGGGCACTGAATGGTTATCAAGTTGAAGAGAAGGTAGCGAATACCAAGATGAAAGTTGGTAAAGATAAACCTGAAATTGGTCGAAAACGAAAAAAGAAAGTCGGAGAAGAAGAATATGAAAATGTTCCTGCATGGTACATGAGGTCATCCTCTTTGATTTTCCGTATTGGAAAGCATATTTGGTCCAACATAATATTGATGTTATGCATACAGAAAAGAATGTCACTGAACATCTCACTAGCACAATTTTAGGTCATAAAGACAAATCAAAAGATGGCATCAATGCACGGAAGGATTTGAAAAACGTGGGTATAAAATAGAAATTGTGGGTGATGGAAGATCCTGAAACAAATAAAACAACTGTGCCAAAAGCTACTTTCACCTTAAACATGGAAGAAAAGTTACAATTTTGCACCATTTTGAGAAACTTGAAAGTACCAAGCAAATTCTCTTCGAACTTCCATAATAATGTGAGCATCAATCCTGTTGAACTGAAAAATATGAAATCGCATGATTATTATGTCATAATGCAACTATTACTTCTTGTACTGCTTTATCATTGTTATCCACAATATAAGGATCTACGTAAATGCTATACATCACATTAGTTTATTCTTTTACATTTTATGCTCAAAGGTGATAAATAGGGAACATCTATTAAAAGCATAGGCTAGTTTGGTAGAAGCCATTTGTATGCTTGAGAAACATTTTCCACCTGCATTTTTCGATATCAGCATCCATCTTATGGTCCATTTAGCCGATGAAGCATTGACTTGCGATCCTGTTAGATACAGGTGGATGTATCCTTTTGAACGGTAAATTACTAATTTCACTTTTATTCACCATCGTTTGATTTAAACAACTATTGATTATTTATAATTTATATTTTCATAGGTTGATGAAAATATATAAAGGATATGTTCGCAACAAAAAATAGATTGAAGGATGTATTGCGGAAGGATATATTGTTCAAGAATCTAGTCTTTCTTGCATAGAGTATATGACGAAAGGAGGCGATGGCACTCATAAACATACCCGTGAGTTGTTTTTAGATGATGATGACGAGTTTGCTAGTGAGATGCCTGTAGATAATGGTAAAGATATAATTTTAACCCAAGTGTAGTATGAACAAGTTCGTAGATGGGTCCTTAATAAGCATGATGGGTTGGAAGAATAGGAGAAGTAAGTTTAAGAATTTGTCTTGAATTTCCATTAGCATAAATCAATTTGCTTATATTTTTTGAAATTTATGTGTTGTAGAAGGTATGAAATCTATGTGAAAAATACTAAATTACAATCTCGTGGTAGAGTTATTCCTACAAAAACTTGTTAATGTTTTACTTTATGGTTACGTAACGAGGTAAATATAGCATCGTATTAAATATTTCATGTGTATTTAACTGATCTTACTCCTTCATGACCATACTTCCCACATATTAATTTTTTTTATTTGGCAAGGATCGACGGTGTTGATCCAACTCTTTGGCAGCTGGTGAATGGGCCGATGTTCAAGGCATGCAGTTATGTGAAGTACCAACTAAACGGATTTATATTTTCCTCGAAAATCTACGAAGAGCGGTTGTTAACACAAGACAATGGTGTATGTATGAGAGCAATTACCAAATTTAGAGCGAGCGGGAAGGAAAAAAATTACAAGGAAGCAGAAACCAAGTATTATGGAGTTACTCAAAAAATAATTGAGTTGGATTACATTGACTTTAAACAAACAGTTTTCTATTGTGATTGGGTAAAGGTTGAAGACAAGGTCAATGGTTGCAAGATTAATCCCATTTCAAACTTGATCATGGTTAACTTAGGAAAATTGAAGAGTAAAAACAGAGTGAACGATGAGCCGTTTATTCTTGCACTGGAAGCGACTCAAATGTTCTATTTGAAAGATTTAAAACATGACGGATGGTTTGTGGTTTTACACACACCAAAACGGTTGACTAGTAATGTGGATGACATTGAGTTTCCTACTATTTACCAATCAGCTTTTGAAGATAATGAGAAGTTAGAAGACCTTACAAAATGTATTTGTTGATATTAAATGAATTTCTTATGGGAATTGAGGGGAAGCATTTCATTGATGTATGAAGTGACTAGAAATTGTGTGTAAAAAAATGTTGAATTCTACTTGTTATTTTTCACTTGAATTGTTAATTTTCATTAGCTATTTTTCACTTATGCGTAATAGGGGCATTAATAATTGATAAGTTTCTGTAATTAACCATAGTGGAAGCATCGACCTTTATAATCAACTGCTTGCAATAATCTGATGATAAAGGCGCTCAAAGATACTTAACTGGTATAAGTTGTGACTCTTGTATTTGAAGAATACTTAGAATATAATTCTTGTTTTGAAATCTTGAACTAAAATATATCATGGTTTTCAGCGGATTGATGTGAAATCATGCTATTTTACACGTGTTTCATAATTTGCTTGATTTTTTTAAAACTCTTCTCATTAGCTAAAGAAAATAACATTATGTCATCAACAAATTACAAGTGTGAGTATATTTTTTATAAGGGTACGTATTTTTTTTTGCTTCTTATAGCATATTCTAATTACAGAGACTAGAGACAGATATTCCGGGGCAATGAAAAATACATAGGGGATAAAGGATGCCCTTGTCTTATACCCAAATATTTGATTAAAAGCATCCATATAATATCCTATTGACAAGTATATAAAAAGTTGGAGATGATATACATTTCTCTATCAGGTGCATAATCTGAGATGGAAATTGCATTCTCTCAAGCATATGACATATGAGCTGTCTCTTTAGTTTATTATATGCTTTGTGCAAATCAACCTTAATGCAAAATTTCTTAATACCTTTTTATATTAAAATTTCTTATTCCCTGGTGAGCCAATAAAATATTTTCTGTAATATTTTCTCTAGGAATAAATGCAGATTGATCTTTTAATATTAAAAAAGCATTGGAATCTTGTGCTTATTAGTTATTACAAATAAATTTGGCTGATATTTTGTAGAAAACATGCAACTGGCTATATCCTATAGTCAAATATTTGTGAGGGCTTATCTTTTTTTTAAACTAGTTTAATAAAAGCATGTTCTAAAATCTCAGGAATCTCAGCTGTAATATATAAATAATTGATAGTAGCAGTTTATTAATCTTTGATCAAGTCCCAATGAATTTTATAGAACACTGGTGTAAAGCCATCTTGACTGGGTGACTTTTCGTCCTTAGCATAGTTCATTAATACTTATGCGGAATTAATTACCTCTGGTCTTTGTAATTAATGTACGTCTCTATTGTATAAATATCTTATTGCATTGCACGCTGCTTATGTTGTATTTTGATGCATCATTTATCAATTTCCCTCTGTCATCACATAAATTTGAAATCTGTCTCTACACAAATTTGAAGTCCTTCGTTATATGGTCTTATTTTTTCTTGACTTTACCAACTTGGTTTGTCGGCTTGTGCATTTCACTAGTGAAATTTAAGTACCGGATTCAAAATAGCTGTCTATAACTTGATTGTTTCAGGCTCTCAAGTTTGTATTAGGCCTGGAGCGGATAGGTGGAAGTACTCTAAAATTTTGGGTGAAAGCATTGTGCTCATAAAGATAACTGAAATTTCTTGTGCGGTAAGTTTTGAACTATTTTTGAATGTTATTTGTGTATGTTTCTGTTCTGTCATAACACAATAGCTGTTTGTTATTTTAATTAAGCTATAACGGTTCTATTTGTTATTGGGTTAGCATCTCAATGGATGGTTGAATTGGTGATTCAAACTGCATTAGAGTTTCATTTTAATTATCAACATTTAATTTGAAGATGTTAACATATGAAATAAGCAGAAAATGCATATATGAGATGGTAGAACGAAATGAAAGCTCAAAGATACATCCTTTATTAATTAAATACAGCCTTTTACTGGCAATACATACAAAGTCACTGACATAATTTACAGCCATAAAACTAGACATTGCTCATTGGTTCGAGATATTTTATATGTGCTCAATTATTCCTTAAGATCACGAGACAAGTACAAAGAAGTCCACATTACCTATTTTCTATCTTACTTTACCACTTTAGTTACTTCAGGACTAAGTTTGTGTTTAACTGATACTTAAATAGGATATGTTTGATCAACACTTGATGGAGTACATAAATAGTATTAGGAGAGTTTAATCCTCTACATTCCACACTATTAAGGCCATTAATTATCAGCAACCTTTCATTGACACATTAGGATCTGTTGCTTTACAATTATTTTTATTAGAATTTACACATTTTGTCTTAATAAATAACAGAAATAGAGGTAATGCAAACCCCTACATATTGGATCCTTGTATGGTGCCTTCAGTTGGTATGATATAATTTTTTGGAATTTATACAACTAATTAAATAATAAGAATTAAAAGCTCTTTTGTCCATATTAATTCATTCAAGAAAAATGACTTTTGTTTTGTTTATGGAACATTAAAGGTTATCATTATGGAACTAAAATCAGATTATGGAACTCAAATAAGCATTTACTTATAGATTTATTAGCCTAAACACTATTGGCTATATGAAATTTGAAGTCTCACAAGATTGATAAATCTTGGCCATTCTTCACTTTTAGTGATACCAGAAGTGGAAGAGTGGGAGCACTTAAATTATATTGTAGAAAATTGTTCTCGTTTTTGTACTTCAGACTTCAGAGTCCGAGTCCAACTCCATTAAAGAACGATTATACATCAGATCATCAATAGACTCTACATCTATTTTTCCTTTTGCTTGCTTTAATTCAGACTTGCACGCCTCGGTACTGAGGCCGTCGATGTTCTGCAAAATAATAATGTAGAATATGGATATTAAATCTAGTTGGAAAAATATCCACAGCCTATGTAAAACTTACGAACACATGCTAAGTAATGTAGTTTATAAAGCAACATATTAAACTATGAATATATGCTTGAGTCTTTTGATTGAAGTGATAAACAAAATGCAGTGACTATTTTTCATTGTAAATAATGTTTGAATACCCGCAGTTACTATAGTTGGCTCAACTATAAATGCGTATCTGATATATTGAGATTGTTAAAACAATGAGACACATGACTGAGATCAACTTTTTCCCATTATTTAGTACACTATTGACTGTATGCAAACATTACTACTTGAAAACACCATTTGGGCAATCTACAGTACATGTAAATTCGATCGGTAGTAATGTGTATCCTTGATTGAATGATACTACGAACTCTATTATTCAAATCGGTAAACAATAATTTATAAATTTAAGATTAAGACTCACTATTCTCCTTTTGTCGAGCTTATGTGCCGCTATCTTGAGAACCATTCTTTGATTTCTTGGTGGCTGCCATTTATGTTAGTTTCAATATCACGTTCTATGCTTGAGGGTTAATTAAAAAAATTTACTACCACTATTTTTTTTACTTATGTCTATTTGTAATTTTTGTATGCGGGAAATAGGATAAAAAGAATTAAGATTGGGTAATACTTGTTATGTTTTTTGGGCCTAAAGCAACAAATTATTTCATATTAAACTTCCTTTTTTTCATTAACAATAGGGTACTTACATTACAAAAGAAGAAAGTTACAAAGAAAAGATCGGGCTGTTTACAAATGATACCACATTAAAACGAATACTTTACAAAACATTAACTAAAACCAGCTCGATTTAAACAACACAGAAAACACTACAAAGCCACCAAACAACTAAACAAAAGATTACATGAAGCAATCCACAAACACCAATAAAGCATCACAACAAAGAAGCTTTCGAACAGACAAGTCCAGCAAGCCAAATAACTTTAAAATCTCCAAAGGTCAGCAGCACAGAAGTGAAAACACACCGAGTAGATCAAACTCATCAACATAACCACCCAACAAATAGGACAGAGCAAACATCTGAACATCACACCCTCAGCAAAACAAGTTGAACCCCTAAGCAGCTGATGAATTTAAAAAGGCTCAGAAACAAATGGTATAACAACAGCTAACTCCACCAGCAAAAACAAGATAAAGAGGAAAAAAGCAGCAGCTGACAAGAAATAAAACAAAACATAGATTAATTTCTCTTTTTGTCCATATCCATTTGAAATCGGTCGATTGAATTCCTCTATCTTTCCTCAATATATGATGAATATAAATTTTAAGTTGATGCATCTGAATATGTTGTACGATTTAATTTTATAGCGATTAATTTTTCATATTACCATGTTCTTCTTCTTTGTGCACTGTAAAATTATATCACTTGTTTAATAACATAGATTTTATGTTAATGGTTTTTATATTGATTTTGTTTGAGATAAGTCATGTGCTAACTTCTATAAGTTTAGGTACAGTTTACATCTGTGATCTGTTATGCATTTGAGTTAATTATTGTGCTAACTCCTTATTTATATATGTGTAGATTACCAATTGTTCGAATAAAGAATGTCAGAATCCTGAGAAGCTCCAACCCAGTCAATGCAATCATCAACAACACAACCGAGAAGGTTGACATAAATGCATATGGAGCTCCCATTTCAAAAAATGCGGGAAAAATAGGCAGCCACATTGGTAAACTTGTGCGGATGCATGTGCCGATCTCCTATGAAAGCTAGGATAAAGTACCGCCAAAAATTAAAAATGACGTGTAGGTTGCATTGTTGGTAAGTATATTTATCACAATGTAAGTATTTTTTTTATTACAATGCCCTTTTTAGTAAATAATTTGTAACTTTTGAAGAAACATTTTGAACTTGATACAAATACAAAAGAATTTTATTTCAAAAAATGTGTGAGTATTTTAGGAGACATAAGAGTGAGTTGAGGACAAAATACTTTGACAAATTCAACAATTACGATGAAAGGTTGAAAAATTGTCCACCCACTATTAGTCAAGACGTCTGGGAGGGATTTTTGAAGAACGAAGAGAAACCCGATGTGAGCAAGCGAAGAGAGCTAGGCAAAAAAAAAAGACCTGGATATAGCTATGGCCACCACACTGGCCAAACAAGTCATGCTTTCGTACAACATGATATGCTATGCTTTTCAATTTCAGTACTTCTCTTGTGCATTTATATAAAATTTTGATTACTGATTTTGTCTGCATGTCCATGAACATTACCGTTGTTATAGTCTGCATTTTTGTGTTATACGCTTGTATCCATTCTTTAATGTTATAGTTTTAATAAATTTATACTCTTATTTTGGAATGGTCCAAGTGTCCAATAGTTACGATTCTATAATTACAGAGGATGCTCTTTTAACGCTTTCTTCTACGAAACAAATATATAAAGCTCATACTAAATAAATATTAAAATGTTCTAATTTCCATCCCACTCTTGCGATTACATTACTTGTGATTATTCATTGGACTTAAATTCTATTAATTCCCAATCTGAATGTTCGGTTTGCATAGAATAGATATAAGAAAGCTACACTAAAATAACAGCTGCTCTGCATGTATATATTCAGTTTGGTTACCAAATCGTAAATAAATAAATTTGAGCTTATTGAGATTTAACTTGATAGATGATAAACAGACGAGATCATATGGTAGGTCCATAAAATATAAACATGAGAAAATTTATATGAAATGGACCAACAGAAAATTAGGTTCAAATAATTATTTATAGTCAGTAATTAATTTTTGAGAGCAATTTCATACAGCTAAATACTTTACAGCTAATTGCTTTGAAGCATACAATTTAGAAGCTAAAAACAGCTTATTGTTGACTAAATCGATATGTTTTTATTTCTTTTAGACAATGTCAAAATTCCTATGTTTTTATTTCTTTTAGCATACATATTATATATGTCCAAGGCTAAAATTCTTGTCATTCTCTAGAGCATTCTTCCTATGATGCATATTAAATATGTCAACTTGTGAAAGACGTGTGAAATTATATATTAACTACATATATAAGATACAAGGCTGTCAGGTTGTTGCTTTCTCTACCTATGCATATATACAAGGTTGTTATTTTCTATTGAATTCCCATGCACATTGCTTTGCCCAGTGAACTTAAGTTGTTGGTTATGTTAAGACATTGTCAAGTTTCTATCATTGAAACTCTTTCTATGGTGCTTATTTTATATCGTTTCCTACCTATTTCATATAACTGCACAGTAGTTCTCTAAGCTTACATGACAGGTGTATACATTGTTTTAAAGATATGCTCAATCTTCTGCTTTATATAGTTGAACAGTGGTTATTTTGTTTTCTCATACCTTCACATCTCATACTGCTCTTGGGCTGTTCTTTTTTTGGCATCACTTAAAACAAAAACAATTAAATATATATTCTAAAATCGCAAATTTTTCTAAAATCCAAACGATAAACTTCACTATTTCATTCTTCACTATTTCCAAAGTTTTATTTAAAATATTCTATGAACCTAGTTGTCGTTTGACTCAAAGAAAATCATCATTTGCAAGTGATATGCTAATTTTGTTTCATGTTTTATTGCAGGCTATTGCAAATTCGGAAAAAGAAATAACATGTCGTGAAGTATGGGAGAAAACTCATACAAAAAAGGATGGAAGCATATCCGATTCCACTTCTCCATACTTTGTATGTTAGCCAAATAATTGCTTATTTGAATTATTCACTATTTCAATTTATATATTTAAGTTTCATGATTAGGATAAAATTGCGAAGGACAAGGAAGCAATCAAAGACGGTGAGGAAGAGGAGTTGCCGCTGGATGAAAACATACTTTCACAAGTTTTTGGAAAGGATAAAAGAGGTCGAACTCATAGTATTGGAACCAAGATATCAAGGACCCAAGTTAAGGCCTCCAATATTGCACGCAAACAAATTAAAACTGCTCAAAACATGGAAGAAAGGATGACCAATGTAGAGGGTGCATTGTTGTCTTTAGTGGACTTGATTAATGGAAAATATGAGAAGCAAATACCAGACAATGCTTCGAATGAAGGGGGAAGTAATTCATGTCACGATGCTTCGAATGAAAGACAGCCGGACAAAGACATTGGCAATCCACATAATTCTTCCGATTCGGAAAGTTTGAAGTGTGAAATATTAAACTTTAATCTGGAGGTCATTGCAACAGGTACAGTATGCAGAGGTTCGATGGGTTCAATTATTCATGGAAAAGTCATACCGCCAACGTATGAGAAGTTGGTTGTGGACAACGTACTGCTGCCATATGAAAGCAAAACCATCCTCTTGCTACGACCTTTGAAGAAGTTGAACTTGGCGGTTTTGTGTGCCATCCAAAGAATCTTATTCAATACTTGTAGACACCGGTTCAGGTGCTTATTCTCAGTTTCTTGTTTTTGTGTGGTGATCATTTAGTAACTATTTTTATTTTGTGTGATCATTTTATATCCACAATATGTCATGATGTAGATCAATAATAAGGTAGAAAAAAATGAACCAGCAAATTTAGAATAAACATTAATAGTGGTACTGAATGTGTTTACATTGATGCATTTCTGATGTTACCTAGACACATAGCAAAACACAATCCTCTTTTAGCTTTAACACGAAATTGGCTATATTGTCTGAATTTTGTTTTAGACGATGTTATTACTTCCATTGTGCTTTGTTAATGTATACTATTTCAACGTGCATTACAATCAGTTTCACTTGAGGATAATTGTTGTAATTTTAAGGGCCTTATATATAACCACATTAAGAAAATGAAGTAAATTCAAAAAATAAAATGAGAATAGTTTGACAAATATGTAAGCGATGTACAAATGCAAATCATATCCATACATCATCTACTGCGATCAATGACTGATTTACTAAAATCACATCTAGATTAAGCAAATCAAGTTACCATTCTCAAAAAATGACATGATACTTGCCTGAAACCTGAATGTTAGTGTGCTGTTAGTTTTGTGGACTCTGTCAATCTACATATTTATAATACAAGCCAATTACCAAACATCCAACCTAACAAAGATGTTTTCTTAAATATAGTTATATTTTTGGAATTGCTCAAATGGGATTACAACTTATAATCAGCTTCCATGAACATGAATCCAGAAATAGTCATGACTTAAGCGAGATAGTACGTTTGATTTCATGCTGAAATGTTAGTTTTTTACACTGATGTACTCTACTCAATCATGTGAACTCTGAAAAACCGATGAGAATATCATACCTTGCCAACGAAACAACAGTGACATCAACCGATATCGTCTTTTTTTGTATATGAAGCATTGGTCACTCATTGGTTCATAAACTAATGAATTATGCCCCCCCAGTACGCCCGGCCCCCTCCTACCCCCTCCCCCCAAACAGCAAAAAGAGAAAAGAAGTAGGGAAGCAATTTCATAAGACATTGATTCTTTTGTAAATTGGCCTTTGCCTTACCATTATATACTAGATGGTTTAATTAAGGCTAAACTAAAGTTTAGTGAATGGTAAACTAAATTTAGAATCAATACTTTGAATAAATTGAAACCTTGAATAAAATAAGCATTTCAAAGGAAATTTGAATGAGTTATAGCTTTATGAATTTATAAATATTAGGTTAAAGGAAATCAGATTGAATTATATACATTTGTTAACTTATAAATCTTATATTCAGAAATGTAAACAAATAGACCTGAAAACTGATAATTTGAAATAATAATCATTTGAATTTATAAGGATTGTGATAAAAAATACTCTTCAGTGTAATTATAATTATTTTAATTTTAAATTTTTATTCTAAGCTTATATTTTATCTGATAAAATAAATAATGTAAGTGAACTTAAATAAGATTTGTGTGAATATACAACTCCAGTCTTAACAAATGGTTGTATAAATTAAACTAAGTAATTTGAAAATTTCCATTTTATAAATTACTTGTGTTAAAAACAATTGAAGTATAGATTTAATCTCTAATAGGTCGTCATGCGAGTGAGTTTGGATTTAAAATTTAAGTGGACAGATTTAAATATCTTAAATGCTTTGGCTTAGTGTATATCTAATAATGCAGATATGGTTTTAAATCATAAGATTTTAGATTAACATTGATGAATAATATCTCAATGAAATGTGGCGGCATGGCACAGATTGTATGCAATAGTAGCAGTTTGCTTCCGAAAATATCTGGACATGTAAACATTACTTTATTACAAATATGTAAACATTAAAAAATTGTCATATGGATTGCTGCTGGAGTGTGATCATAATTGTTGTTAAAGGTGGGGGGATAAGAAAAAAAACTCTCTTTATATTTAGTTGGAATATATAGGTGTGGTATACATGAATGAAACTTGTTTGGCATGTTATTATGAGTTCAGAACTATAGTATACTTTTTTGGAGTCCCTTCTTATTAATTAGAAGCTTATTAGGAAAGCCGTGTAAAAAAAATATACACAGAAATAGAAATGCATGGTCTGGGACCGCAGCTATGTCTTGACATTTTAAAGTTTTAATTTTCATATGGTGTTGGTACATTATTTTATATTTAACTTGACATATATATATATATATATATATATATATATATATTTGCGTATTGCCATATCCCAGAGCTAATTTGTGTAAGCTTAGTTGAAGCATTATGTGTATGGACGCACACATACAACCATACACACACATCAAATTTTATGTGTGTTTGTGTATTATGTATGCTTTAATTTTACTTTCATTTCATGTCTTTGCAGTCAAAAAACTATTGCCCCTTTTTCATTTTCACACACAGTTGTAATTAGAGTAATTGAGCACTCACAGAAATGCTTGTATACCAAGGACTAAACATGTCTGAACTGACCTCTGTAATATGTGAACTTCAGTCTCTTATGTTCTAAAGTTCACTTAAATCTTATGTATGAAAATTTACCATTATCTCATGAAAATATCTGAACATGGAAACTCTTCCAAGATGTATGAGTGCACCTTTCCTAAGAATGTTCTTGCATTTTTAACAGTGGGGATATATTAAATAAATATGTAATTTCAAATCGATGTCCAACAGTGAGTTATAATTTGTAATTGGCAATGGATATGTTAAATATGTACCGCCTCAACCAGTGTTTTAAGTGTTCATTGAACAGATGCAAAGATGCTGGAAAATAGACATCATAGATGCTGTAAATTTCAGCCAATTGAGTGTACAATTTACTTAGATTGCAGTTCCTGTCATTACTGAGATATTATGAATCATTTTAGTATATTGTGATTTCAGGTCTCATTCCTGTCATTACTGGTTACATTGCAGTTCATGTCATTTCTGAGATATTATGAATCATTTTATATCCATACTGTAGTTCCTGTCAGGTTACATTGCAGTTCGATTTCTGAAGCTCATACTTTCATCTTTGTAGTTTTTTGAGCTTAAGTTTTGCTTTAATTCATGTTGTTTTAGGATATGTTGTCTGGATTTCTTACTTAATGCAGCTGCTTTTCTTGGCAGATTAAGAGTATGAAGGGAGATACAGTCTACTTTTCTTGGGCAACGCTTATGGCTTGTAGTATGATATTTTAATTATGAAGAATGTTTGAAACTGTCAATTATGGTTTATGCTTGTAGTATTAGTACTTTATGATGGTATGTGTGTAGTATTAGTACTTTATGATGGTATGTGTGTAGTATTAGTACTTTATGATGGCATGTGTGGTGTAATATTGTTTTGGTGAACTCAGAATGTAAGATCGGATTAGTATTTTGGTATTTGTACTTTATGAAGCAACATATGTAATGAAATTATCGTAATATTATGAAAATTTGTGGTTTTTATATCAAATATTAATAGATTTTTGCTGAATATGAAATGCAGGGAAAGAAATAAAAAAAAAATTGGAAAATTTTTAATACAGCAATGGCCCAAAACCGTTGCTAAATAAAATTGGCAACGGCCAATAGCCGTTGCTAAACAGAAATTATTGGTTGTATTACACCATGCAGCAACAGATAGAAGCCGTTGCTAAATAGAATTCTGCAATGGCTCATAACCGTTGCAGAATATAATTTAGCAACGGCTCAAAGCCGTTGCTAAAAACATATTTAGCAACGGCTTTGAGCCGTTGCTAAATGTTTGCAACCCAGGTCGTTACAACGGCTTAAAGCCGTTGCTAAATTAGTTTGTAACAGATTAAAACCGTAGCTAATTGAGGAATTTGGTGTAGTGATGTCGACCCCACATGTTGCTGGTATAGCTGCGTTGCTTAAATCTGCACATAAATATTGGAGTCCAACCGCTATTCGTTCTGCTTTCATGACATTAATACATCGATACACCGTGTGATTAAAGGGTCACAAGCTTTCTAATTCCAACGGTTATTAATGCCTAGATAGGCCCCTCCTCCAGCCTAGAAGTACATAGCTCAAAACGAGACAGACTTCATTTTTTATCTTTCGTATTGCTGCTTCTTCCCCAACGTAATTCTTTGATCTAGTTTAAATAACTTACTTAAGTTAGTTGGAGCTCCGTTTGCAGGCACTCCGCTAGGGGTTGGTCCTTTTTATCTTGAGAAACAAATTGTTGTTACGTCAATCAGTGTATATGAAGCAATATTGGTTCAAAGAAATAGTACATTTCTGGATTAGGACTTAACTGAAACAGAATTTCTATATAGCTTCAGTCTATTGCATAGTCGGTCACACTTTCTGTCATTGCTGTAAACACAGTTTGATGACACTGATTGTTGTTGTTGTCTATTTGTAATACAATTGTGTATTGATAAAAGATCTAACAATCTTGAAACAGTATTTGTTGTAGATGATTCAAAATAGCAATAGTGATTCTGCAACGATTCAGACGATGACAAACGCTCAGCCAGAACATGTGCTTCCAACAATGACTCTGCCCTATGGAGAAAGGCTAAAGAAGTTCAACGGAATTAATTTCAAGCGTTGGCAATAGAAAATGTTGTTTTATTTCACAATATTGAGCCTCGCCAAGTTTCTGACTGAAGATGCTCCTGTGGTAGCCGAAACCGAACCTGATGCTACCAATGTAGAGGCTCTTACTATGTGGAAAAAAAATTAGATCTTATGTGTAAAAACTATATTCTGAATGGTCTGGATGATATAGTCTCTACAATGTATATTGTACTATTGCAACGTCTAAACAACTTTGGTTTGCTCTAGAAAAGAAGTACAAAACTGAAGGTGCAGGCATGAAAACATTCATTGTTGGAAAATTTCTTGACTTCAAAATGGTTGACTCAAAGACGGTGATTAGTCAAACTCCAGAACTGCAACTTATCATCTGTCAACTAGAAGATGAAAAATGACTCTTATCGAGTCTTTTCAAGTTGCCGCGACAATTGAGAAACTCGCTCCTTCTTGGAAGGACTTCAAGATTTACCTTAAACACAAGCATAGGGAAGTGACAATGCAAGAGCTCATAGTTCAGCTGCACATTGAGGAAGATAACAGAAATTATGAGAAAAAGATTTCTCAGAATATTGCTGCCAAAACAAGTGTAGTTGAATCAGACCAGACTAACAAGAGAAAACGGGATAATGCTCCTAAGAAGTCAAAGAAATTTCTGGGTTCTTGCAACAACTGTGGGAAGAAGGGACACAAAGCAGTCGAATGTCGCGCACCAAAAAAGAAGTAGTCAGAAGAAAATACAACTGACATTTCGAAAGGCATTGCTAATCTTGATTTATGTGCAGTAATATTAGAATGTAACCTTGTTGGAAACTTGAAGGAATGGTTTGTTGACACTGGAGCCACTCGATACATATGTGCTAATAAGTAGATGTTTACAACTTATAAAATTGCAACCGATGGTAAACAACTTTTCATGGGCAATTCATCTACTTCAAAGTTCGAAGGCAAAGGAAAAGTTGTGTTGAAACTGAATTCTGAAAAGTAACTTACTTTAACGATGTTCTCCATGTTTCAAAAATTTGCAAGAACCTGATTTCAGAATTATTACTGAGCAAGCATGGTTTCAAATTGACCTATGAAACTGATAAATTTGTATTATCCAAGAATAGAGTGTATGTAGGAAGAGGATATGTCTGTGATTTTAAATCAAATGTAACCACTATTGTACCATGCACTAATATGAATAAAAGTGAATCTTCTGCTTATATTGTTGACTCTTCTAACTTACGGCATTTTAGATTAGGGCATGTAAATTTTGATACATTGCGGAAATTGATTAATCTAGAATTTATACCTAAGCATAACATAGACTCCAAATATAAATGTCAAATTTGTGCAGAAGCAAAACTAACAAGAACCACGTTTCATCATGTTGAATGAGAAACTGAACCTCTAGATCTAATACATGCATATGTATGTGATTTGAAAATGTGTCAAACTAGAGGTGGAAAAAGTATTTTATTACCTTTATTGATGACTATACTAGGTACTGTTATGTTTATCTTCTCAGAAGTAAGGATGAAGCATTCGATGTGTTTAAACAATACAAAGCGGAAGTTGAGAATCAACTCAACAAGAAAATCAAAGCTTTAAGAAGTGATAGAGGAGGAGAATATGAATTCCCTTTTGAATAATTTTGCGTTGAACATGGTATTATACACCAAATACAACACCATATTCACCTCAATTCAACGGTATAGCAGAACGGAAAAATAGAACTCTAAAAGAAATGATGAATATTTTATTGTTAGGTTTTGTCTTGCCAGATAACTTTTGGAGAGAAGATATTCTTTCGACAAATCATATTTTAAATAAAATACCATGAAAGAAAACATCTAAATCTCCTCATGAACTTTGGAAAAATAGACCACCATCTACAAATACCTAAAAATGTGGGGGTGTCTTGCCAAAGTAGAGGTACCAAAACCAAAGAAGGTCAAAATTGGACCAAAAACAATTGATTGTGTATTCATTGGATCTGCACAAAATAGTGCTGCATATCGATTCTTGGTACACAAATCTAAAATTGATGATATTCATGAAAATACCATTATTGAGTCGAGAAATGCTAGATTTTTCGAAAATATATTCCCCTTGAAACCGGGCACTAAAAATCTTACACCTTAGAGATCAAGGAAAGATGAAGTTCCTTATTCTCTTAAGGATTCTGAACAAAATAACACTCAACAAAGTAGTATTGAGCAGCAAGTGGAGGAACCAAGGAAAAGTAAAAGGTTAAGGACTCTGAAAACCTTTGGACCAGACTTCTATACCTTTATGTTAGAAGATGATCCATTGACATACAAACAAGCTATGTCTTCCAGCTATGTCCCTTATTGGAAAGAGGCAATTAACAATGAGACTGAATCCATTATGTCCAATCATACATGCGAATTAGTTAATTTACCTCAAGGATGTAAATGGATATTTAAAAAGAAATTGAAACCTGATGGTTTAATGGACAAGTACAAAGATCATCTGATAGTCCAAGGATTTAGACAAAAGGAAGACATGGACTATTTTGATACATATTCTCTAGTAATGAGGATAACGTCAATTAGAATGCTTATTGTAATTGCATCCATACATGTGGTGAACTAGAGGAAGAAATCTATATGAAACAACCTGAAGGATTTCTGAGCTCAGAAAATGAAAATAAAGTTTGCAAACTGGTAAAATCACTTTATGGCCTTAAGCAAGCTGACTGAGAAGTTTGATAACACTATGTTATCAAATGGATTCATGATAAATGTGTGTACATAAAACACACATATTGGATATGTCATTGTTTGTCTATTTGTTGATGACCTGTTGATCTTAGGCCATAATAACGTCTACAAAGGATATGTTATCCTTTAGATTCAATATGAAAGACTTAGTATTGGCTGATGTGATATTGGGTGTAAAAATTCTGAGAACATCACAGGGATATGCATTATCCCAATCACATTACATCACCAAAATACTTGAAAATTTCAAGCAATATAATGTAACTATTGTAACATTACCAGTAGATATGAACCAAAATTGGGTAAAGAATACTGATGATGGTACCTACCACTTAGAATACCTCGTATACTAGGAATTATCACGTATGTTATGAACTGTACTAGACCCGATATCGCATATGCTGTAAGCAAACTAAGTAGATTTACCTGCAATCTTGGTAAACATCATTGGAAAGTGATAATCAGAGTTCTAAAATTTCTAAAGTATACGTAGAGCTATGGTCTATACCATACAAACTATCCTTCAATAGTGGAAGGATACAGTGATGCAAATTGGATCACTAGATCACATGATACAAAGTCTACACGTGGATATGTGTTCATATTAGGAAATGGAGCAATTTCATGGAAATCATCCAAATAGACTAGTAACGCTAGATCTACGATGGGATCAGAGTTTATTGCACTAGATAAGACTGCAGAAGAAGCAGAATGGATTCAAAGATTCTTGGGAAACATTCCTAATTGGAACAAATCTATGCCTCCAATATGTATACATTGTGATAATCAATCAGCTGTTGGAAGAACTAATAGTACAAGTAAATCTAGGCATTTTCGTCATAGACATAAAATAATAAGACAACTTCTCTAGTGGGGTTATCACAATAGATTACATTTGACCTAAAGATAACATAGAGGATTCACTTACAAAAGGATTGCCAAGAGAGGGAGTTCAAACTTTATCGATGGAAATGGGACTAAGGCCTATAGACTAAAGGTTTTTCTTAAATGCAAACCCCACCTAGTTGACTGGAGATCCCAAGATCTAGGTTCAAAGGGACAATGAAGTTTAAGAGAAACTTGGTGGCACTGTTATACACAAACCATTTCTATGATAAGTCAGTGCATTATATGTTGAATAAGGATAAGTACTAATACTTTTAATGATGTCTGTATTTGAGGAATTAGAGAACACCCGTTATAGAATCACCTATGTAAGTGCAAAGGAGCCACTTCAAAGAGAATAATGAGGCCAAATTCTCTAAGCACTTGCGAGACTAGGCAGGTGTTCAAGGCAAAAACGAACACATACATAGAACGAAGAGTTATAAAAAACATTTGTCGTGTGTTATTTACTTTAGAATTACACAAAAGGCTTACAAATCAAGGACAGTCTATGTCTACTAATTCACCTGTGATTCAAACACTAGGAAAGTTCAAGGCCCATGTGCTACTTTAACTGATGCGATAAATGGTTTATGAAACTAAGAACGACTGCTCATTCATGTGGAGGATTGTTGGAAATGAATAAGCAAGAGAAAGATGAATTGGTGAAGGAGAAGATATAGCAAACCAAAGTTCCAATATAAATACACACCCCTCTTATATATTACAAGCCAATAGACTTATACAAAATAAAAAGAAGAGGGATTGTGGAGGAATGTGGGCTAGGCCTTGACATAAAAATATATTAAAGTATCAAAGATTGGGCCTTGGGTCTCTTCATTGAATGAGCCGTTGGATGCTGCTTGGCCAGTGCACTAAAATGATTTTTTTTCTTGGAATCTGATCGGCATGTGTGTTCAACTGAATAGGCGCAGCCATTTTAATTCTGATACATTAATACACCGCGTGGTTAAAGGGTCGCAACCTTTCCAGTTCCAACGGTTATTATTGCCCAGATAAGCACCTCCTCCAGCCTATGAACACGTAGCCTAAAACGAGACAAACTTTATTTTTTATCTTCTCATATTATTGCTTCTTCTCCAAAGTAATTCTCTGATCTAGTTTCTATAACTTACTTCAGTTCGTCGAAGATCCATTTGCTGGCACCGTGCTACGAGGATGGTCCGTTTTATCCTCGGAAACAAGTTGTTGTTACATCAGTTAGTGCATACAATGACAATATTATTTCAAGGAAAAATATATTTCTCGACTTGGATATTACTGAAACAGAATATTTTTTGTACTGCTTCAATCTAGTGCACAATTGGTCATGCTTTCTGTCATTGCTGTAAACACAGTTTGACGTGACAATTGTGGTATAATTAAGCAACATTGATTGTTGTTGCTATTTATTTATAATACAATTGTGTATTGACAAAAGATCTAACAATAATTACCCTTTGTTTATTGCATTTTACAAAGCTAGCACAACAGCGGTTAAAAAATTTAAGTGAACTTTTATTAACGTAAGGGAAGCACATGTAACCTACGGTGCCAAAGTGAGTAACTTGAAGGGGTTGTAAAGATTGTGCCAGAAAAATTGGTTTTCATTAAGAAATATGAAAAACAAAGTTACTTTGTGATAATAGAGGGTCAAATGGCAGATAATAAAGTGGCCCATGGTTCATTGAGTTGGGTCGACAATAAAGCAAAGTATGCGGTAAGGAGCCCGATCGTGGTAACTTCATCTGGTTAGAACTCACAACAACTACAGAAAAAGTAAAGGTTTATGACTTTCTGAATTCTCAGTCGTTTCTTTGTTTGTAAAAAGATGTTTATAGTGACAAATTGTGTGTAAAATTCAGTTTGATTTATAGCACTAAATTTAGACAAAGATTCTACTTCACCTGAAGGTGCGAGTGTGAAAACTAAGCCGGAATGGTCCATGCCGCTAATAGTAATTTGACTCCCTAATTTCCTCTGCTGGGTCGTAGATACGCATGTTCTTACCTTCCATGCCGGGTTCACTAGCTCCATCATTCTTCATTCGAGTGGATAGAAACTTGCAAAGATAATAAAGAGAAATTTCGAACCATACTGACCTGTCATGTTAAATTTTTTATATGGCATTTAAATTTAATATTTCAAAAAAAAACTATGATGGATAATTCTCATCAAGCACTTGCAAAAATTCTACAATAAAACAACTCCAAGATGCATGTCAAGTGAAATTGCAAAGATAACAAAATACAGAGAGTTTTGGAATCACCATGAAGTTCGTCGAAATCCCTAGCAGGGTCTTTTTTTTTTTTTTTTTTTGGCACTTCGATTGGGTGACATATCTGGAAGCTGGTATAAGATTCAGTAAGTGTGAGAAGAAGGTTAACAGTAGAAGAATTTCAACAAATGTTTGATAAAATGCAAGAATGAATTTAAAATGTAAGGTGAAACCCAGACAAATTTTTATTCATTTGACATCCTTTTACATTCTGGGCATATCATATTTATACACCTCAGATATGCCACCTCATCACAAATTATCTCTCAACAATTAGACAACATGCATGCACACGAATAAGTTGTACATGTGCACACTCAACCCCAATGCTATATGACCTTCTAATGGATACCATGACCATCCACCGATCTACTACTGTTTCCAGATGAACTTAGATGATCTGAGCCACCGTCCTCTGATGAACTTTCAAATGGGCATACTTCAGTAACGGTTGGCTTGTTCATCTCACCATTTCTACCCAATTTGAAATGGTTAATTATATCTAGAGTGTAACACCTCCCCCTCCCCCTTTCCTAGAATAATGGACCTTTTCCCAAGATCCAACGTCGTATATATCTTGATTATATCCCAATATTCTTCGTATGCTGCTTCTTCTTTAGGGATATACTTCCACTTCACAAGTACTCGCACTACTAGTTTGTTATCTTTGGATACAAGTCTTCTATCTACAATTTCTTTGGGATTCTTCACAATTTATTCAACATATAAAGGCATGTCTTCTTGAATAATAACACCTCGGCCTACCCTTCTCTTCAGTTGAGATACACGAAACACGAGGTGGATTTTGACATGGGTTGGAAGCTTCAATTTATATGCAACTTCACTAATTTTTTCATTAGCTTCATATGGCCCGTAGTACTTCGGAGATAGCTTATATTGCACTTTGCTATTCTGGCAGTGATTTGCCTATATGGTTGCGGTTTCAAATAAACCCAATCTCCTCTCAAAAAGCTCATTTCCATTCTTCTCATATCTACATATTTTTTCATACGGCTTCTGGCAAGATGCGGGCTGTCCTTCAATAGCTATATGGCAATGTCCCTCAAAAAGAACTCCTCCTCTACTTGTTGCAACTTAGCTATATTGGGTACATAGGTCAATAAGTTAGGTGGTTCCACTCCATACATGGCCTAAAATGGGGTGGTGTTTTTAGAGGTTCTCCAGGTGGTGTTGTACCAATATTCAACGAGGGTAAGCTACTTCAACCACTTGTGTGGCTGGTGATTAACAAAACACCGCAGGTAACCTTCAATCGCTTTGTTGACAACCTCCGTTTGATTGTCCATTTACGGGTTGTAGGCAGAACTGAGTTTGAGAGAGCACCCTTGTAGCTTGAACAACTCTTTCCAAAAAACACTTGTAAATATAACATCACAGTCACTAACGATCGAAGAGGGTAATCCATGCAACCTGAACACTCCATGAATAAAGAGTTGCGCAGCATCTATCGCAGTACATGGGTGTGATAGAGGGAATAAGTGGGTATGTTTCGACAACCTGTCAACCACAACGAATATAACAGTATATTTGTTGTTTTGGGCAAATTGGTAACAAAATCCATACTAACGTACATGCAAAGGCTGCAATAATCCAGGTTGTTAACGTTTTCAGATTTATTTCTTTGTCAAACGTCGCATTCTTTCACAAATTGCTCTATATATTTCTTCATTTTCTTCCAATAAAACACTGCCCTAATCCTCTTCATTGTTCCCTTCATGCCTGAATGCCCTTCTAGAGCTGAAGAATGAAATTCATCCAACTGTATTTTTTATCAAGGCCTTATTATGATGATCAACAACAATTTTTCCCTTATAAAAAATAAGGTTATCCACCAACTTATATTTCTCGGCTACTGTTGGGAAATTACGCAGATTTCCTTATGATTATATTTGTGGAGAAAAGAAATAAAATGTAGAATGGTAAGAGACACACAAATTTGATAACGGAGTTCGGCCAATTATGCCTACGTCTCCGGGCTGCTGCAGATCTTTTATTTCAGAGAATATTACAAAGTGATTACACAGAACACTTTACACTCAACACTCGATCTCACTCTCTTCTTGCTCTCCTCTTCTTCTTAGTGGATTTGGAATGAGATTGGGATGAGATATGAATTATGAAGAGGAGGGATGTATATATTGGTGAGAAATAGTTGGTGGGGGTTGGTGGCTTGGTTGGTGGCCCGGTTGGTGGTGGTTGGTGCATGAGGTTGGTGGCACACCATGTTGAACACATAGGTGGCTTGGTTTTTGCTACACATGCAACATTACTAACAATCTCCCACTTGAAGACTGATTTCAATCTGTCTTCACACCTTGATCGATGCAACAGCCATTCTGCTCTTTTTACTCTAGCAGACCAACTGAAGTTGAACTATCGATAGTTACCGTCTTTGTCAACATATCTACTGGATTCTTGCTTCCTTCGATCTTCAGTTGAAATCCTTTGGCAACTAGTCGAGTTTTGTATCTCTTGACACCATCGTTCTCCTCTTTCACCCGATACACCCATTTATTATGAAGTACCTTCTTTCCTATGGGTAACTCAACTAGTTCCCATGTCTGGTTGGAGATGAGATACTCCATCTCATCTTTCATGGCAAGCTCCCACTTGCTAGCATCTTTAGTCTGAAATGCTTCATCATAGCATTCAGGTTCCCCTGCATCAGTCAGCAACAAATAGTTCATGTATCTTTTGTTAGGTACATGAGGTCGAGAAGATCTTCTCAATTCAGGAACTGGAGTAGGATGTTGTAGTGTGTTAGACTGGTCCACACTACTCAGATCAACGATTTCATCAGGCTGAGCACTTTCTATAGTCGGTTCTGTGATGAGACTATCTGGAATATCATTTGCATCTGCAAATACTGACTCACTCTACTTTGAGTCGTTGACTTCTGTTTTGTGTCTGTCTTTGTACATTACTCTTTCGTTAAAAATCACATCTAGACTACGGATCACTTTCTTGTTTTCATTATCCCAAATGCGGTAGCCAAACTCGTTTTCGCCATAGCCGATGAGAGTGCATTTCTTGGATTTGGGATCAAGTTTATTCCTGCCTTGATCACTAATATGCACATATGTTATACAACCGAAAACCTTTAAATGTGATAATTTTACCTCCTTTCCACTCCATACCTCCTCTGGTATCTTGTGCTCTAATGGAACTAAAGGACCTCTGTTGATCAAATAAGCTGGTGTGTTGACTGCCTCTGCCCAGAACTGCTTTGGTAGACCTGACTGTATACGAATGCTTCTGGCTCTTTCTGTCAACGTTCGATTCATACGCTTAGCTACACCATTGTGTTGAGGCGTACCCGGCACGGTTCTTTGCATTTTGATCCCGTGCTCATAACGGAACTGCTTGAATCTGGTGTCTTCATATTCACCTCCATTGTCAGTTCTAAGCTTTTTGATCTTTAGATTTGTCTCATTTTCAACCATAGCTTTCCATATCCTGAAAGCCTCGAACACTTCAGATTTATGCCTTCAAAAATAAACCCATACCTTTTGCGAGTGATCATCGATGAAAGTAAGGAAGTAATGTTTTCCACCAATGGATGAGACGGTCGTTGGCCCCCAAACATCTGAATGAACAAGCTCCAGCTTTTCCTTCTTTGGGGTTTTACCACATATTTGAAAGCTGACTCTCTTCTGCTTTCCAAATATGCAATTTCCGCACATACCTATTTCCACTGACTGTAGACCTGGAAGTTTCCCCTTTGAGTGCATAATCTTCATTCCCTTTTCACTCATATGGCCTAGCCTCTGGTGCCATATGTTGGAATTTTCGTTGCTAGCTGCAACAGTGATCGAACATTGCGCTCCTGATGTCATGTAAAGAGTACCACTCTTCTTGCCTTGAGCAGTCGTCATTGCACCCTTCGAAATTTTCCAGTCATCACCATGGAAGGTCGTAGTATAGCCTTCAATAGCTAATTGTCCTATGGAGATCAAATTCTTTCTCAAGTCTGGTATGTGTCTGACATCCTTTAGCTCCCAAACTGACGCATTCAGCTTAATCTTCACAGAACATTTACCAACAATATCACAAGATTGATCGTCACTAAGATATACCTTTCCAAGATTTTCAGAGGCGTACCTTTCGAAGAATTCTTTCTGCGAAGTGGCATGAAACGATGCTCCAGAGTCTAGCATCCAAGACTCTTCCTTGCTCTCCAAAGAGCATATCAACGCTTCATCTCCTCCTGAGGTAGAAGTAACATTTGCCTCTGCCTTCACCTCATGATCCTTTGGTGCACTTCTGCATTGATTTTTGTAGTGCCCGGTCTTGCCGTAGTTCCAACACTCAATGGTCTTTGAGCCGTTGGGATTTCTGGATTTAGATCTCCAGTCCTTCGACCTACCACGGTAGTTCGATTTGCTACGTCCATTTCCTCGTGTTGAATTTCTTCTTCTTGATTGTGTATGCAAAATTGAAAATTTTGATGACTCACCAGAATCTCTTCGCCGGATCTCTTCACTGAGAACCATATCATGAATATCATCAAATTTTAACTTGTTGCTTCCCGACGAGCTACTCACTGCTGTGACAGTAGCGTTCCAACTTTCTAGCAGGGAAGACAAAAGTATCAACGCACGTACTTCTTCGTCAAACTCAATTTCAACTGAACTTAACTGAGTAGTAACTGTTTCAGTTCATTGAGATGTTGAGCTACCGATGCACCTTCTGTCATCCGCAAATTGAACAATCGCCTCGTCAAATGAACTTTGTTAGAGGCCGACGGCTTCTCATACATACTGGAGAGAGCCGCCATAAGACTTGTCATGGTCTTTTCCTTTGCTATGTTGAAAGAAACATTGCGAGATAACGTCAATCGAATAACTCCAAGAGCTTATCTATCAAGAAGAGCCCAATCTTCATCCTTCATATTCTCTGGATTCTTTTCTGAGAGAGGTTGATAAAGCCTTTTCTAGTACAGATAATCTTCAATCTGCATTTTCCAAAAGCCAAAATCGGCTCCGTCAAACTTCTCGATTTTCACCTTTCCTTCATCTACTGCCATCGCTCCCACTCGAATTTAATTTCTTTCTAACAAATTATGGCTCTGATACCAGTTGTTGGGAAATTACGCAAATTTCCTTATTATTATATTTGTGGAAAAAAGAAATAAAATGTAGAATGGTAAGAGACACACAAATTTGATAATGGAGTTCGGCCAATTATGCCTACGTCTCCGGGCTGCTGCAGATCTTTTATTTCAGAGAATATTACAAAGTGATTACACAGAACACTTTACACTCAACACTCGATCTCACTTTCTTCTTGCTCTCCTCTTCTTCTTAGTGGATTTGGAATGAGATTGGGATGAGATATGAATTATGAAGAGGAGGGATGTATATATAGGTGAGAAATAGTTGGTGGGGGTTGGTGGCTTGGTTGGTGGCCCGGTTGGTGGTGGTTGGTGCATGAGGTTGGTGGCACACCATGTTGAACACATAGGTGGCTTGGTTGTTGCTACACATGCAACATTACTAACAGCTACTTGGTTCCCTTCCTGAATTTGTTTAATAATTTTGGCACAGAATGATGTCTGTTGAAGGGTATTCCTAAGCTGTCTATCCATGCAGGCTGTACATAGGATATTTCCATACATTTTGGGTCAATGTTTGCTATTTCTTCATCCCTCCTTGATAACAAACCAACCACTATATTCTCTTTACCACTTCGAAATTCTACTTGGTACTTAAATCCATGTAATTTAGCCATCCATTTGACCTAAATTCCCATGTGCAATTTTTGAGTCATCAAGTATTTAAGACTTGATGATCCCTTTTGGTGATGGACTTTCGGCCTAACAAATACTAGGACCATTTCTTGGTAGCAAGGATTAAGGAAAGCAGTTCTTTCTCATACGTACACCAATGGAGAGCTCTTCCATGAAAAGCCTTGCTTAGGTAGGCAATCAGTTTATTATCTTGTTGCGGTACAACTCCAATATCTAACCCCACTGGCATCGCATTCAACAACGAATTGTTGAAGTCAGACATGCATAACACAGGAGAATTAGTTAGGCACTTCTTCAATTGATTAATGGCTTTGGTAGCTTCCTAATTCCACTTAAATGCATCCTTCTTTAACAACTCGATGAGGGGTTTGGCAATCACTCCATGGTTTTTCACAAATTTTCGATAGTAACCAGTTAGCCCTTGGAATCCACGCAGCGCTTTCAGATTAGTAGGAATTGGCCATTGCATAATAGCTTCAATCTTACGGGAATCAACAGCGATGCCATCTCGAGATATGATATGACCTAAATACTCAATAGTGTTAGTAGAAAATGTGCATTTGGATATTTTGATGATTAATGAATGGTCTTTCAGTACTTGAAGCGTCATCTGCAAATGCTTTAGATGTTCAGAAATATTGTGGCTATAAATGAGAATATCATCAAAAAATACCAAAACAAATTTCCTCAAATACGGCTTGAATATAGAGTTCATCGGGGCTTGGAAGGCGGATGGCGCATTGGAGAGGCCGAAGGGAATTACAATGAACTCATAATGGCCTTCATGTGTTCAAAAGCAGTCTTGTGGATGTCTTCCCCACTCATCCTAATCTGGTAGTATCCCGACCTCAAATTTAGCTTTGACAAATATTTTGAACCATGCAATTCATCGAACATGACATCTACCAAAGTTATGGGAAATTTGTCCTTGATAGTAATCTTGTTCAAGCTCCTGTAATCGACACGTAATCTCCACATTCCATCTTTTTCACCGTAACCACTGGAGAAGAATAAGAACTTCAATTATTCTTGATAATTCCTGAATATAGCATTTCTTGAATGATTTTCTCCAGCTCATTTTTAATGTGGTGGGAATGATGATAGGGCAGGTTTGGAATTGGGTGATGTGGGTATTTTGCTGTCAGTCACTCTTTTGGGTGGTAAGGTTGATAATGGTGTGGTAACCTATGGAAATCTCTGCAATGGTTGTTCAACATCTTGGGGTACATGGTTATTTTCAGGTGAGGTGATGAGAACTTCCCTGGCAAACAACATCATTGTCATATGGCTTTTTTGACTATCTTTATTAAGTTTCTTCTGGTCAACTAGTTGTACTTCATCAGGTTGTATTCCCTTCCACAAATATTTCTTTCCCTCATACACGAATTTGACCTGAAGCTCATTGAAATTTAGTGTAATTTCCCCTAATGTTTTCATCCAGTGTGCTCCTAACACAACCTGGGAACCATCAAGCAGTAACAACAATAGGTCAATGGGCACACAACAGCCTTGGCATTTAAGAATGACTTGTTTACAAATTCCTGCCCTCTGTAACTTTTCTCCATTGGTCACAACTACATCATATTTATTGGATTCATCTATGGGAAGCGATAATTTCTTGGCAAGGGATTCATCAATAAAACTATGGGAAGAACCAGAATTGATTAAAATTTGCACCGTTTTGCCATGAATCACCTCTGAAACACGTATAGTAAGGGAGGTTGGTATGCCAGACATGGCATGAAATGTGATAGCTGGGTTCAGATCATCTTCATCTGATTCTTGATTAGTTTCATCATTAGGACTGTTTTCCACTTCCCCTTCACTATCCAAATCCATGATTCTCTCGATAATATAAATTTGCTTCTTCTTACACCGATGACCTGCATGCCACTGTTTGCTACATCCATGACTTAAACTCTTCCTTCTTCTATCAGTTAATTATTCCAAGGTCAAATCTTTCTTCTTGGCAAAGTCGGTGATGGAGGGTTTTTTATCGGAGTTTAGGTAATTGGTAAGGAGTTTTGAAGCAAATTTGTAAGTTTATTTTTTGCATAGGTGCCAGAACTAGGGTAGGTAAGAAGTTTGCTGGATTTTTTGATGGTAGAATACTTATTTTTGAAAATCTTGGCATACTTTATCGCTTCTCTAAAACACATAGGACTTGCAGCTTCAACATCAAACCTCATCCCTTCTTTCAGGACATCGACGAATTTAGCAAAGATGTAATCAGGGTGCAGGTGATCTAACATACCATGCAACTGCTCAAATTTAGTGAGGTAAGATTGGACTGTGGTTATTTGTTTCAAACTCACAATTCCCAAACGGTTTTCTCAATTCTAGTGGTGCGAATCTAACAGCAATCTCTCCCTTAAAAATCCTCCACTACTTGTAGTCTATCATGTCCTTGGATATCCATTCGAACCACTTCTGTGCATCTCCCTTAAGGTGGAAATAACATGTGGGAACCCACTCCATTTCGAGTTTTTGATGAAATCCAAAGAGATGCTCAACCTTCTCCAACCATTCCATAACATTTTCATCTGCATCGTAGGTAGGGAATTCAAGTTTAATGGTAGTGTGTTGAAGGAGTTTTGGTGAAGCGGTTTGGGTTTGGTTATTCTGGTGGTCATGGTTATTTCTTGTATTTCTCTGGAATGGTGGAATGTAGGTGGATGGTCGGATCTGAGATGGAGGGTTGGTTTGGAAGGTCTTCAATCTGTATACTACTGAATTTAGGGTTTCAATGATTTGATCTATTTTAATGGAGAGTTCTTGTCAAGTTTCCTGCAACCCACGTTAAATATCTTGCTACGAGTCAAACAATTCTTACTAGGATTCTTGTAATTGTCTTAGTGAATTCTTCGTTGTCTCGTTGATCCGCTCTTGGCGCTGCTGGAGATCAGTATTGGATAAGTGGCTATCGTCTTGATTGCCGAAATCAGGGTCGTGAGGATGAAGAGGGGATGCGTCATAATCTTTCTCTGATACCACTTTGGCAGGGTCTCTCTCTCTTTTTTTTTTTTTTTTTTTTTTTTTTTTTGCACTTCCAGTGGATGACATATTTGGAAGCTGTACAAGATTCAGTAAGTGTAAGAAGAAGGTTAATAGCAGAAGAATTTCAACAAACATTTGATAAAATGCAAGAACGAATTTAAATGCAAGGTAAAACCCAGACAATTTTTTATATTCATTCGACATCCTTTTACATTCTGGGCATAACATATTTATAAACCTCAGATATGCCACCTCATCACAAATTATCTCTCAACAATTACCCAGCATGCATGCACATTAATAAGTTGTACATGTGTACGTACACTCAACCCCAATGCAATGCCCCAATACTATGTGACCTTCTGATGGACACCATGACCATCCATCGATCTGCTACTGTTTCCAGATGAACTTGGACGATTTGAGCCATCGTCCTCTGATGAACTTTCAGGTGGGCATACTTGGGTAAGGGCTGGCTTGTTCATCTCACCATTTCTACCCAATTTGAAATGGTTAATTATTTCCAGAGCGTTACAATCCCTTCTAACTTGTTAGTGCAACATTTCACCAATCACATGTCATGAAGTATAAATTACTAAGAAGTAAAAAAAACCAAGTGTGCAATTCTGAGATGAAAACGGTAAAATTTGAGCCTGCGAAAATATGATGTGATTTTTTGGGCTTGGAGCCAGTTTGATCCCGGTAAGAATTAAAACAAATCCACTGGGTTGTTGTCTTGTCCGATATGCCTATATATTTAAAAGTTTGAGAGACTGTAGTTAGAAAATATTGATGTACTTAAGCCATGCTACGTACACAGTCATAATTTCTTGGAAAAGACTATTTAAACACCATAGATGATACAATGGATCTCCACCATGCACTACTAGATATGAACAGTATTGCATCGGGCCGCTCCAACGGCCTCCAACGGAGGTTGACCAACGGCTTCCAACGGAAGCCCAAATTCTTATCTGTATACGGTTTGTAAAATATACGCCGTTGGAAACCGTTGGCGGTCGTTGTTTTTAAGCCGTTGGAAGCCGTTGCCACCCGTTACACGGACGAGCAGAAAAACGTCCCGAGCCTTCCTCCTTCTTCCCCATTTGCTTTCCCCACGGTTTTGGAAACAAAATCCCTAAAATTCACCCCTTTCAATTCTGAAATCGCCAATTTCAATCCATCTTCTGCGTAGGATCTCTCCAACTCCCTCAAAACACTCTCTCATCCTCTCTATTCTCCTATTCTCTTTGATTTTGAGGTATGTGTTTGTTCTAATTTTTGTTTAATACCCTATGTTTAGTGTAATTGATGCATAATTAGTGTATGTTTGTGTGTGTAGTGATGTTAATTAGTTGCCAATGTGGGGTTTTATCATTTTAGTTGCTAATTTAGGGTTTTTACTTATAAATTATTTGGTTGTTGTTATGATCTAGGGTTTGAATTAGTTGAAGTAGTTTTTGTTATATGCATGTATATAGTTGCTAATGTTGGTAATCTAGGGTTTGATTAGTTAAAGTTGACTATGTATATATGCATGTATATAGTGTTATGTATATATATACACGTATATATAGTTGACACTCCACGCATTTGTTTATTTGGTTAACGCCCAATTAATCGAAAATAATATTTAGTCAAAAACGTGTCGTGAAAATACAAATATTTAAGTTCGTGTTTTTTGGGCTAAGGCGCACAACGGCGCTAAGGCGCACAAAGGCGTAAAAAATATATTTCAATCGCAATAAAAAACCAAATCGTAATATGTTACATTCGTAAAGCTTTAGAGAGTTTTTTTGGCCCCGTCTGATAAGTATTGTATATAATCGTTATGTGAATGTTCGTTTTATTAACAAAACGGACATTTATATTCATCATATACAATATTTGTTGGATTTGTCCTTTGTATTGGACAAGTTACGAATACAATAACGAAATTAAATCTCGTAAAATATTTTATTTTAAACGGTTCTCAAAATTTCGAAAGTACTTCCTTTATGTTCCCTGTGTACACGCAATTGTGTACTGTTCAGGGAACTAAAGGGAAGTGCTGCCGAAATTTTGTTGAATCGTTTAAATTGAAAAGATTTACGCGATTTAATTACGTTATTGTATTTGTAATGGGAGGTAGGATGACCCACCTGTAACTGATCAATTAACATAATTACATGCATTCAACAATAAAATTGTGAATCTATTTCCAACTATTGATGTTATAAAAATTATAAAAATTGTGAAGTTTAACATTTTTTCTAATTTTATATGTACTTAGGAAAAATGGATCACGATTACTTTATTGATCGAAGTTGGATGTACAAACGAAGAGAAAGTGATGGCACAATAAACAAACATTTTATTAATGGTGTCGGGGTGTTTATTGATTTCGCGTTACGTAACAAAGGAAACGACGTCGAAATCCGTTGTCCTTGTAGTAGATGCAAGTTATTGAAGTATTTGGTACCACAAATGGTTAGAGTTCATTTGCGTCAGTATGGTTTTGTGTCGAACTATTCAGTTTGGGATCGTCATGGAGAACCGTTGGCATCTACTTCTACACAAGTAGAAGATGTCGTAGTGAATAATGAAATTGCTACGACGAATCTCGTAGAACAAATGGTTGAAGATGCTGCACGTTCAATGTTCCCAGTTCAACAATTTAACGATAACGATGGTAATGATGACGATGGTAATGATGAAGAAGAACCAAATATTGAAGCTAAAAAAATATATGATTTATTAGATGCAGCGAAAAAACCCCTTTGGGAAGGCTGTGAAAGCGGAACTCAATTATCAGTAACCGCTGAATACATTGCGATGAAATCGAAATACAATCTCACGGAAGCTGGATTTACAGTTGTTGTACAAGCTGCGAAGCGACATATGCCTCCTAGTAATTTGATGTGCGAAAATCATTATGAAGTTAAAAAAATGATGTCGGCCTTTGGTTTACCATATCAAAAAATAGATACATGTCTAAAGGGTTGCATGCTATTTTGGAAGGAAGATATCAACCTTAACAAGTGTAGAATATGTAATGAGGAAAGATACAAACCTAGAAAGAAAAAGGGAAAGGAAGTCCCGTACAAACGTATGCATTATTTACCTATTATTCCTAGACTTCAAAGGTTATATGCATCTTCCGTAACCGCGCAACATATGAGATGGCACAATGTGAGAACACAGGAAGTAGGTTCGTTAACACACCCGGCCGATGGAGAAGCGTGGAAGCATTTTGACCAAAAGTACCCCAATTTTGCATCCGAGAGTCGTAATGTTAGACTTGGTTTATGTACAGATGGATTTTCACCATTTTCTCAATTTGGTTCTAAATATTCATCTTGGCCTGTAATTGTAACACCTTATAATTTACCTCCGTGGATGTGTATGAAAACTCCTTATATGTTTCTCACAATTGTCGTTCCTGGTCCTGATGATCCGACACAAGGAATCGATATTTATTTACAACCGTTGATTGAAGAATTAAAAAAATTGTGGTATGAAGGGAGAGAAACATATGATATTTCGCAAAAGAAAATTTTTCGTATGTATGCTTCTCTGTTGTGGACAATTAGCGATTTTCCTGCTTATGCAATGCTTTCAGGTTGGAGTACGGCTGGTCGTCTAGCTTGTCCGTACTGCATGGAAGAAACAAGAGCATTTTCTTTACCTATTGGGAAGAAAATTTCGCAAAAGACTTGTCAAGACATATCCAATATTCTTTGTCAATGGATATAAATTTAGCACTAAAGAATATGATGCTGAAAAACTAACAGATAATAGCGGTGTATTTGTTAAAGGTAGTGATGATCCAAACGACCATATACACGATTTTTATGGCGTGCTAAACCAAATTCTGCAATTGTCATATTTCACACGACCCGCAGAAGAAGTATTTTTGTTTAAATGCAACTGGTTCAGCAACGTTTCAGGTTCTGGAATAAACGTGCATTCAAAATATAATCTTATAGAAGTGAGACATACTTCCCGTTATTATAAGTACGATCCTTTTGTACTTGCCAAACAAGCTTTTCAAGTTTATTATGCTCCTTATCCATCTATGAGAAGAGACAAAATAGATTGGTGGGCTGTTTTCAAAACAAAGGCAAGGTTTACTTTTGATGGACGTAATATTCCCGACGACCAAGCTTATCAAGCAGATGTCGAGGAAAATCCAGAAATAGTAATAACCGATGATCAAACAGACTTTGGACCTCTAAACGATGAATCGAACACATTAGTTGACGTATTTGAGACTATAAATGAACCAAATATCGAGGAGGAAATGGAGTCAGATTCTGAAAGTGACGAGGACGACTTATAACCAATAATTCTCATTTTAAAAAGGTAATTTTATATTTCTATTAACAAGAAACATATAGAATCATAGCCGTTCCTTGTTTTTAACATTTTAAAAAGGTATTTATGTTATGACATTTCTATTAACATGTATTCATGTTATCTCATGCCTTGTTTTTTTATAGCTCTTTCATGTTTATGCTATTTATGTTGTTATTTGTAACAGGTGATGTCTCAAGGTGCTGATGAGGGTGGACCATCTGACTTATCTTGTCCTGTGGTCTGGCTTAAGCGAAAAGCCAGTGGAGGGTATGTACTAAATTTTTAGTATAAATTTAATTATGTTAACTACAATAAATTATATAATTTATTGCCATGATTTTTTTTCTCTCTTTTAACACAGGGGTTTTGAGTTGGAGTCGTCCAACACGGTCCTCAGTATATCAAAACGCGCATATCAGGCTCGCACCAACGCATGTTGGCCCACATGGACATCGGTACCCGACATAGTTAAAGAGACCATATGGCAAGATTTTTTGGTATGTAAGATATAACATTTCGTATGTTAAGTAGTTATGCTCCTATTTGATAAGTTCATATGCATGTTATTTTTTAAAAAAAATGCAGGGTTCGGTGGATATGCAGGAGGCAGATTTGGAAGTCGTCAAGCGCCACTGGAATTCTAAAGTGGCAAAAAATTACAGAGAGACAATGAACAGCTTAAAAACAAGTGGAAAGAGACCGATTTGGATAGGCGAGACAGTGTGGAATGAGCTGCTTACTTATTGGAATAATAATCCGGATTTTCTGGTAAATTTACTGCATGTTTAATTTAAATTATTTTATTCAATTAATATGTGTTTTATAATAATACTTTTTTTTTCAAATTTAAATGTATAGGCCTCGTCTGAGAGAAATGCAACTAATCGGAGCAAGAATCCGGTTACGCATCGGGGTGGGTCGAAGTCATTTCAGCACCACCGTGAGGATCTGGTATGTTTAGTACTTGCATCGTTTAAATTTAATAGTTGATTTAATTTTAATTTTTAATTTATAAGCACACATATATATTTATATGCATTCTTATTTCAGGAGAGAGCGCGCATGGGTCCTGTGTCATACTGGGATGTTTTCGAGCATACACATGCATTGAGCCAGACTGACGACACAGGTTCAGTTTCTTACACTTGGGACCATGACAACAAGGCACGCGAGAGATATGTAAGTATATAACAGTTAAGTTAGAGTTATATAATTAATTTAATTAAAATTGCAGTGTTATCTAATTTCATTTGTTTTATGTTTAACAGGAGAAATTTCAAGCACATAGGGCGCACTTACTGGAGTGTACGGGGAGGTCTGAGTTGACGAAGGCCGATGAAGATATGATTTTTGATGTTGTCATGGATAAGCCTACTCGGAACCGCCGATATGGATATGGAAATCTAGAGGTAATACGAAAATTTAAGATTTTGTTTGGAGGAAATGATTTGTCGCATAATAGTATTTTTATATAAACAATTGGTATGGATTTGATTTACTTTAAATGATACTATAAAATAATGAAAATCTGAAATTATATACAGATTGGATCAGGTCAGCATACGTACCAGAGGGCCCAAGACAAAGAAGAGATCGCACAGCTTAAAGCACAAATTGCGGAACTTAACGAGCGTGATATTCGTCGTGAGAGGCAGTATGAGTTGCTCAACCAGAAGTTGGAAGATTTCATGAACCGATACGGTACACCTCCTTCATCCTCTGGTGGAGAGAGCTGATCAGGTTAGCTGGCTTGTTTTGGTTTGTATTTTGAGAGTTGATGATGCTTGCATGTTGTTGTATATATTGTTGTGTTGGTTTGGACATGAGGTTATGACGGTTTGGTGATGGTATGGCTTGGACATTATGTTGGTTATGTTGTTTGGACAAGTTTATGTTGTTTTGGCTACGTTCGGATATGGTTGTGATGTTTTGGCTATGTTTGATTGTTATGTTATGTAAATATTGGTTAATTTATGTGTTTTGTGTTTGATTTTTGTTTTATGTTGTGTTTGGGAATATATATGGCTGAGATTGTGAGTTATATGCTCGAAATGGAGCAGTTTGGATGACGTGTTTGTGGTTTTGTGACTGGAAGAAGCAAATGCAAAATCTGGAAAAAAAAATACCCAGATTTCCAACGGCGCCCAACGGCTACCGACGGCTTACTGGTTTCTCTAAACCAACGGTTTCCAACGGCTAAAGACGGCTATATTTCAACGGTTTTCATCCATTTCCAACGTCCAGTTGGCCATCGTTGGTGGGACACGTGGCAAAAAATAACAGTTGGAAGCCGTTGGAAAAATTGCGTTGGTGGCATTGGAAGACGTTGGAATCCGTTGAAGTGTAAACCAACGGAAAGACCAACGGCCTCCAACGGGCTTTCCAACGGCCCCTGGCCGTTGGAAACACCCCTTTTTCTTGTTGTGATGGGTCCCCCCCAAATTCACCCTCCGCATAAGGACAAAAAAAATTCAACAGTGGAAACCTTGTGTCTCTATGTTATGTATAATTTTGTGTTTACATAGTTGCCCACTAATTTCTTTCTTATTTAATTGTTTTATTTATATCTTTGTCTAAAAGGCGAATAGATTATTTTGTATATTTCCTAGCATACATTATAATGTGTATATATATATATAATTGCATTATTTTTGTGTCATTGCAATGAACATGTAATTTCAGCATATTCAATAATCAACATTCGTGTAACCCCTATGGTTTAACAATATAAATAATGTACACTTAATCAAGATGTACGAAGTGATTAAATCATACAATACTCAAGTCCAAGTAGTATTTCCTATCAAGCATAAAAATCTTAGATTTT
The DNA here is from genome assembly GCA_030737875.1 of Allium sativum. Classification (NCBI taxonomy): domain Eukaryota; kingdom Viridiplantae; phylum Streptophyta; class Magnoliopsida; order Asparagales; family Amaryllidaceae; genus Allium; species Allium sativum. The sequence goes on along the minus strand of CM060916.1, from coordinate 783,401,409 downwards.
ACTGCTTTTACTTGAGAAGCTTCTAATTCATTATATACTACCTTTAAGCTGAATTTCAAAACTAAGACACAACTCGATCTTACTTTCCATATAAGGATATAAACTTTAAACAAAAAATAGTTATACTAAATCGGATAAAGATAATAAATAACTCCATATGAATGGCTAAAAATTGTCCTCTAGTGATTAATCATACAAGATTTCAAAATGTTACGACTAATAAAAGAGGTTCATGGATACTACTGGTATGTGAGAGGAGTGGTGAGTATTGTTCCCGCAAAGGTAAGAATTTTGTACTATAAACCCAACAAAGGTGAAGAAGATCCAAAAGTAAAAATCATGGTTGCCTGTTTGAGCTAAGTGCTATATGCCGAATTGATGGAAGTGAATGCTAAAGGTAAAAAAATGGTCGTCATAAATCACAATCTCTATACCTACCTAACCGATCATGCTTATGTAGCAAACCTGAAAGACAATGAGTTGAAAATTGTTGAAAATATGACTAATTGCGGAGCTAGATCACATCAAATATTATCCACTATTAAGATAGAGAACTCTGAAAATCGGTTGACATGTAGAAATGTGTAGAATGCCAAAGTAAAATTGAAATTGATGAATACTGAAGGGAGAGATCTATAATGCAACAGTTTGTGAAACTATTGGTTGAACGATATTATTTTGTGTTTCATAGAGCTGATCCAGAACGAATCATATATCCGACCTGTTTTTTTTTTTTGTCATCCAAGGTGCATGGATCTTGCAAAGTGCTTTCATCAAATTTTATTTTGGATTGTACTTTCAAAACTAATAGGTACAAGCTACCTTGTTTTCACATGGGATCACATACGTCAACCAGAAATACACTCATGGTAGCACTTTCTTTTATTAGTTGGGAAACCGCAGAGTCATATATTTGGGCTCTTGAATGTATTAGAAGTCTTTATAGGGAAAACGAGCATCCATGTGTTATTATAACAGATGATGAAGTCGCTCTTATTAAAGCTGTATCGTCTGTATTTCCATTTACCCATCATATCCTATGTGCATGGCATATCTCTAAAAATGTTCAAGCAAATTGCAAACCAAAGTTCATTAAGAGCAAAAGAGGCATGGCTGGGAGAAAGAAATTATGGTGGAAGATGAACTGGGTAAAAAGGTATATCAACTATTTTTTGAAGTTGGAGCAATATAATCAACTCTTTAACTATCGAAGAATATGAACAAAACCTAAAATCATTCCGAGAAGAGTAGTCTTCAAAGCATAAAAGTTCGGTAACATACGTGCTTAAAAATTGGTTGAATAGGTATAAAGAAATGTTTGTTATTGCATGGACCAACCAATATAAACATTACGACAATGTATCAACTAGTATTGCTGAAAGTGCACATCAAAGATTGGTATTATATCTTGATTCTGCAACAGGTAGTTTTGTACATTGTTGGACGAATGCACATTTATTCGCGGAAAATGAAATAGTTGCAATCAAACATGCATTTGAATCAAGTGCTACAAGATCAATGCATCATTTCTGGCCAATGTTCAAAGAACTCAATGGATGCATATCACATAAAGCTTTGAATATGCTACTACATGAATTGAGTGTCGTTTGTCAGGTTGGTTCAACTATTGAAAGTTGTGGATGTGTTCTATGGAAAGCCAATGGCTAACCTTGTTCATATATGGTTGCCGAGTTCAAATTGACGTATATTTTTATCCCTCTTAGCAGCATTAATGGATTTTGGAAATAATTAACTTGCACACCTCCTACTGTTCACCATTCGACTATTGGATTTCATGAGTTACCTGAAATTAAATCACTTCAACATAGATATGAGAGTGCACCAGATAAAATGCGGGTTGTGTTGCAAAGTGAATTGAAATTAATAGTTTTTCCATCAATAACAAAAACTTTAGAACCGCCAATTGTTGCGATAAGGAAAGGTAGACCTTCTTACAAAACAAAGAACACAGGATAAGTCAACAAAATGAGATCCTTCTTTTTCGAGCATGTTAAAGCTTCATTATCATGTGGTTCAAATCCTACTCCTGCACGATCATTAAAAATCTAGTATGAAAAATACAAAATATTGGAATCCTCATATAAATGCTAATCACTTGATGTAGATGCCTGAGATAATGCGTCCTTACATCATTGGGTTAGATGACATGCCGACTGATGGAAATTATGGCTATTGGGTCGTCGTAAACCAATTATAGTTGCATAGTAAAAGACCTGATAATCCTTTGCAAGTATGTATGTGAGACAATGATTAACAACTTAGAGCTTAATAAGGAAATGTACAAGGCGATGTGGGATGCTTGTGGATTTGAAGAACTTAAAAGCAGGATACAGTCGTAGACTTATACTATAGAAAATGAATGGTTGCAAATGCCAAAATCTGGATTTATTATTGTAGAAACTTTTAGTACAATTGTTCTGTTGTTGAGTAAGTTTACTAGTTGCATTTATGTCCTTACAATAGTTCGACTTAATGTAACGAATCTGAAGAGGATGGTGATCATGAGTTTTGTTGATAATTGTCATAGCATCCAGCTCAGACCGGATCCTCCATTTACCTCCGAATTCACAATGTTCGCATTTTAAACGGATATTCAATATCAACGCAAGTAATTGGATTAGACATCGCCAAGACAAAATTGACAAATACATGGATATGGTTGGATTAAATAATGATGCTCCAACAGTAGTTGCAGTAGATTAGATTGTGTTAGTTATACAATACTTATATAGTCCTTTTTTGAATTTAGAATATGTAATAATTGACAATACGTTTGAAATATGAGTATTTCAGTATTATTACAGTAAGTTTGAAATATGGTTAGAGTTGATATATAATTCATTATACTTCTCATTTCTGACATGATGTAGCTTCTTAGTTCAGTTCATTATGCTTTGGATCCTTGTAAAGTATGTGATCTTCCTGATCACTTTGTCAGTTGTTATATAGGATGAAGCTTATCTTCATTAGTCGTGTCATTGGTTATTTGTTTTTGCCATGACCCGTGAATACCACTTTCTTTGCCTTGGGGTTTGTATTATTATATATGCTGGGTTAGCATTTTTGTAATGATGGGTTGTAAGTAGTTACCATATATTCAATTATTTCAGCCAATGCATGTAACACCCCACCTCCGCCAGGGTGTCTCTTGCAAGCACTCTGACTTTGGAGGGGCGTTTGAATCAGGTAAACATGTATAATGATATATCAAGGCAGAACAAGAACATATGTATATGTGTAAACAGAGTAAATAACATAGATAAAACAGCGGAAGATTTCAAACCATTTCAAAACAAATCTGGTACAACATAATGTCAACTTTCCAAATACACAAGTCTAGATAAAAACAACATTACTGAAAAACTGAAATACATAAGTACTATCCCCAAAATAAGTGGTAACCATAGCTAGCTTCATGTCAAGACCGTACATGAGCTAAAAATCTCACAAGCAAGTGATCAGAAATCCAAGCTAAGCTCCAATATTCCCACCCTGAGAACCTGGGGGGGGGGGGGAACGGAAGAAAAGAGGCGAAAGGAAAACATGTCAGTCAAAAAGACTGAGTAAGCCCTACTACAATCAATGTAAACTGATAAAGTTAACTGGCATGAGAAGCAGGGATGAACATAAGGATAACAACATACTAGCATGATGATTAACTAACAAGGTAGATAAAGGTGTCATCGCATAATCAGGTTTAAGGTTTTTGCACCACAGGTGTACTAGCAAACTAACATGACTTGAATAAACAAGTATTGATCCCTTGGCCCAAGCTTTGGCCCAATAACATGAAGTGACCCCAATACGAGGTCCAATAACATGAAGTGACCCTAATACGCGGTCCAACCAAACGGTCTAGTCGATCGGCTCCCTATAAGCCTAACTCGTCACGTGTTGGTGTCCATACGGCCCAACCATAATTGTAGTCAGACTGTGCCGGGTCTCCCGTCGGGTGTATCAAGCCCTAGGGTGGCAACCCCTGGACACCATAAACATGCGTGCACAGTCTCGATCTATTGGTACCCGTGCATGTTTTCCCCGGCTTCGGACTATGTGCACGACCATAAGTCCGCCCGGAACTACACCGGCGTACCACTCTGCCGTCGCTTTTGGTCACTTACCTCCAGTTCAGTAATTGTGCCCCCACCCTAGCCTAGACCCTAGGGCCATAATGATACGAACTTGGGATTACTGCTGGAGTGGACCCCCATTGCTAGGATTTTCTAGTGGGTTAAGTACGGTTTAACCCTCTTGCTAATCATGGATTAACTTGGTTAAGTGTAACGATGAGTTCACGACTTAAGCCTGATTAATCTACCAAGCCCAAATTGGTTAAGTATTAAGTGGACCATGACTTAACCCTAATCATGAGGCATTAATTAATTTAATGCGCCTTAACCTCTCACATTAGACCTTGTTGTGGTTACTAGTTAAGCCGGGCGGGTCCGGGTAGCTTTACACCACAACTTGGTCTAACCTCGGGTTCAAGGTACAACATGGCCAACTTCTCACATTGGGTCCTATTGTTTGTAGCAACTAGTTAAGCCGGTCGGTTCCGGGTAGGTTTACGCTACAAACTCAACCCAACCTCGAGTTGGTCACACTTATATTTTCTAAGTGTCATGTCCATCATGTTTCCAAAACATGTTACAAGTTTTCAAGCATTTGGGTAGACCTAACTTAATTGGTAAATTCCCAAAGGGTAGGCCTAACTTAATAGGTAAATTCCCAAGCTTATGTTTTTATGTCTTTTAAGTTTACCCAACCCCAAACGCAATCCCATCGCTTACATATCGCAATAGCGCATAAAGGATAGAAAGAGGGAACTTGGCATAATCATGACATATAGGTGTTGAAGCCACAAGTTTAACATGGTGGCATATGAAATGTGCATATGTTCATATACTTGCATATTACATTTTTAGGCCTCAAAAGCATGCATAAAACCAAACTTAGCATATTGGTGATACATGGTGATAAATGACATGTAGAAATGGCCATAAGTTCGCATTTAGCCTCACATGCAAGTTATCATAAGAGATATGATAACTTACATGTTGCCAAAATGCAACCTTTAGCATAAAGCTTGAAGCTTTATGTTCATATACTCAAGATAAGCTTGCATAACATGATAACATGAGTAAAATGATTCACCTAAACTTGCATAACATACATGGCAAACTTGCATATCATAACATAGCAAACTTGCATAACATAACATGGCAAACTTGCATATAAACTTGCATATCATAACATGATAAACTTGCATATCATAACATTACAAACTTGCATAACATAACATGATTAACTTGCATATCATAACATGGCATACTTGCATAACATAACTTGCATATCATATGATCAACAAAACTTGCATCATTCATTTAACTTTAGAGTTTAAGTATGAAAGTAGAATAGGGCTTACAATGCTTATGAAGACACAAAAATATGACAAAGCCCTTATGCAACCAATTAAACCCAAAATGCAAGCCTCAATAGAAAAACCCTTAAGCCAAAATGATCCAAACTCTTGCTTTATGATGCAAATATAGAAACTTGACTTGAATGCAAGCTAATGATGCTCATACAAGTTTGAAAACACTTGTATGCATGGAAAATCTCTCATAGAAATGACTTAGGAATTTTATGAAGAGAGTGGAGGCCATGAGAGGATTGATTTTGCCATAGTTTAGTTGTATGAATGAATAATGATGATTTAGGGTTAGGTTAGGGCCTTATTTATAGAGATTAGGACTAGTTCTAGCCTTAGGATTAAACCCTAGTTCCAATTTCAGCCCTTAAAACCGAATCTGGCCCCCAAACTCAACACAATCCCAAAATGGTGCACCAGGCAGAACTGCCCGGCTGAGCCAAGTCGACAGCCAAGTCGACAGGGCTGTCGACTTGGATCTAACCAAGTCAACTCCCAAGTCGACAGGGCTGTCGACTTGGGTGCTCTGGCGGGAATTTTCCCGCCTGGCCCAAACTGGCCCAAATTTCCAAATTCAAACTTGAATTTGAAATCTGTTTTTACTTTGAAATTTTCTGAAAACTTCGTTGGGCCTTAATCGGGTCATACGGACTCCGATTTTCGAAAACTCGGACTCTATTTCGCGTATTTTTCCGAGATGAACGCAATGGCATAGCCCGTTTCCCTTGATTCAGATTTTAGAATTAAATTCTGCCTCGATTTATGTTATAACAGGTTATTGAAAATACGGGTTGTTACATTCTCCCCTTCTTAAAGGATTTCGTCCCCGAAATCTTCAAGTTAGGAAGAACGTATCCTACCATCCAACATCCATCTACTCAAAACATCATCCACGAGCAATCATTGTCCTTACAAGATTCTAAAATGTTGTATGAACATATGCAAAGGTGTGTGTATATGTACTTATCTAATGCAAATATCATCAATGCAAATTATGTTAGTGAAATGAATCCATATGTATGCAATTCCTAACATAATGTATAACATCTATATGTGTGCACATAACATACATCCATATGCAACATCCATGTGATAACACAAAAATTTTCATCCATGAATAAGCGTAAACACTCATGCATATGCAATATGAGGAGTGTGTGAGCCGATCTAGTGCCTAATGTGTATAATGCATCCACGAGTAACCACTTGCAAACACTTGCAACCACTTGCAAACATCAAGCATAACATGTTTCAAACACATGTTTCATCCAAAGGGTTTCTACCTAAGGTTCTCATGACAAGATTAACATGATAAACTAGATAATCAAGACAAACATGGATAGCAAAAGATATGCTACAAAGAGATCGGGAAGATAAGCAGGATATACTCCTCTTTCGGATTACAAGAAATCCCTTCCTAACCCAACCCATATTCTATAAAAGCCCAAAAGGTTTAGTCAACCTAACGGACCCCTTCAAACCTTGACATGTATTACTAACCGATGAGTCATACCCCCTTATGGAGTTTACAACAGAAACGAGATCGAGAATGGGACCGAGGGGATATATGTAAAAAGATAACATGCGAGTAAGTTCCACAGGAAAACAAGGATCAAGGATATGCTCTTAAAAAGAGATATGATGCGCGTATCTAGCCTTCAGTCTTCTAAGTCACGTTTCCTTGAGCTTGACTCCACTATGTTTTGATCGTCTTTTACCTCATGATTTCTTAGCTTCTTAATTCTTATTTCCAAATATGAGTTGGAACCCATTTCATTGTCGCCTCTCGTCTTCCTTTTTCACTTACTCTTCTATCATTCTTGGGTTAAACATAACTATGACCTCATGGTTTCCTGCAAGCTCTCCAAAATTCATTAGTGAATCCTGGATCTCGTTTACTTACCATAAAGTATTCCACGCAGCAGAACTTTTCTTAAAAATACCAATCCATGTTGCCAATGCTCTTACCAACGTGATTTTCTATAACTCATGCTTGAACGAAATGAACCATCCGCCTGCGAATGATAGGCCGTACTTAGATTCAGTTGCTTGCCCATGACTTCCCGTAGACTATCCCAAAACTGGCTAGTGAAGATTGAGTCATGGTTACTAACTATACTTTAGGGAACCTCGTGCAACCGCTTTATTTCTTGAAAGTAAACTGTCGCTAGCTATGATGCAGTCCTTTCGCTCTTTACCGGAGTGAAATGAGCGCTCTTCGTGAGTCTACCTACTATGACCCACATGCTCGTATTCTCTTTCCTTGACCTAGGCAGTCCATTCACGAAATCCTTCGTGACGCTTTTCCCTCTTCCATTGCGGGGACCTCCAATGGATATAATAGCCCACCGGGCTTCTATGACTCGGCCTTTAACCTGTTGGCACAACATGTACCTTGGGACAAACTCGGCCACCCCCTCGAGTGATGTGCATCTTCAAGAGCCTTCTTTCTCTCATCGCGTCTTAGCCATCCCTTGTCATCTATAGCGAGGTGACTTACCATCTCGCCTCGAATCAACTTGTCCATGATCTCGACTAACTGCGGGTCTTCTTTCTGTGAAGTCCCTACTTGATCCAGAAGGGTAGGTCTAAACTCAAGGGACGCTAACTAACTAATTAAACTGAGAGAACTTCTTACTTCAGTTGCATTCCTTGGAGTTTTCCAATCCTGAACTGCAACTACCTTAGCGGGATCCACCGCTAAGCCTTGCTTAGATATTATATGCCCAAGGAATCTAACTCCTTTTTCTCCAAAATGACATTTGGAGGGCTTGGCTTTCAACTGATGCGCTCTAAGCGTATCCATCACCTCCTTGAGATGTCTAGCATGTTCTTCCTCGTTCTTTGAGAAAGTCAGGATATCTTCTACAAAGACTACCACAAACTCGTTCAGGAACTCCCTAGACACCCTACTCATCAAGTCCACGAAGTAGGCGGGTGCATTAGTCAAACCGAATGGCATGACCAGCCATTCTAAGAATCCATCTGGAGTTCTGAACGCAGTTTTGCCTATACTATCCTCAGCTACTCTGAGCTGATGGAATCCAGTAGCAAGATCAAGAGAAAACAGATGTTCCTACAAGCTGATCAAACAAATCATCGATCCTTGGTAATGGTTGTTTATTCTCTTGTTCTACTCACGATAATCAACACACGGGCGAAGCGAACTGTCCACATTAGTAGCGCATACTACTAGAGCACCCTCCTCGGAAATGCTTCATCGCATGGAGTTCTTCTCAAGCAACTCCTTGACTTGCTTTCTTAACTCTCATCTTGCGGGGCCATGTGCCTAACCGGCCACAAAACTATCTTGGCATTATCAACCAGATAAATGCGGAAATCAATCTCTCGCTTAGGGGTAACCCCCTTCACTTCACCCAAGATATCAGGATATTCTCAGACTACCCTCACCGATTGCAAACTATCGATAGACGAGTTGAGGGATTCAAGATAACACAACATGACGGGACTCATAGGGTTACTAGAAATTTTTAGGGTATTACCGAGGCGAGTCATGAGCCTCTCAACCCTATGCTCAAAAATCAAGAATGGCTCCAAAACTGGACAACCAATCCATGCCCAAAAATCAACCCATACCCCATGAAACCGAGAATATAAGCATCACACGAGAACTCTACACTAAAGATAGAGATTTTCAAATCCACTTAGATAATAGACAAATGGGCGGAAACCCCAATTGGATTTGAAACACACACGGGATCATTAACTAGACTAGTACTTAGGTGCAAACTTTCAACTAGATCAGATGAAATAAAGCTATGCGATGCACCAGAATCAAACGAGGTATGAACAGAAATGTAAACAAGACTTTCAACAGAAATACTACCTCGATCGGGAACTGGAGCGGCATTGAGAGCATGAACTTGCCCTCCTGATGGTCTTGCATACTGAGTCTGACCTTGCCCTTGCTTCTTCGGGCAATCTTTGCTGAAATGTCCAGTCTCACCGCAGAAAAAGCATTCACCACTCCTCCATTTCCTCTTCTTACAATCCTTAATAAGATGCCCAACTGAACCGCAATAATGGCACTTCCTCTTGTCGTTATTGCCCTTGTTGTTGTTCCCCTTGTTGCCTTGACTCTTGTTCTTGTTCTTGTTTTGATTGCCTTGACTGCTCTGACCACTTGGATTACCCTGATTTCCTTTCCACTGGGAATCAGTCTTCTTGGCTTGAGTATCATTCATCTTGATCTATTTCTTGTCGCTCCTATTCTCTTCATTGAGTAGGGCCATATTCACCAAACTCTCGAAAGTTGCCCCCAAGGGTATATGAGTCATGGCTAAACCATGTAATGGCTCGTTTAATCCTAGAGCAAAGTATAGGGCCTTCTTCTGAGCTGTGTTAACCAAGTCTAAACCGACCCGAGCAAGTTGATTAAACTTATCCACGTATTCCCTAATGGTCATATCCCCTTGTTTTAGTGATAGGAACCTTAGTCCAAACTTTCCCCGAAAGTCATCCCAAGTCTCAATTGGCCTAGTAGCGGTGGTGACCACCCACCAACGTGCAGCTTCTTCCTTTAGCAACCACACTACCAATAAAACCTTCCTACGATCCTCTATATCAAAGAAGGCAAAAAGATCTTCGGTTTCTTTCAACCAATTCCTTGCCTCTACATTAGTCTCGGTTCCAATGAAATTCTTGCCACCCATCGTCTTAAAGTCTTTGCAAATCTCCGCGAAATCCTTTTGTGGATGCTGAGGGGGAGGAGGAAGAGGAACCTCAGCGACAGGAGGAGGAGGAACATCAACTACCGGAGGAGGAGTAATATTTGCGGGGCCGGCTTCGGTCGCCCTAGCCTCCAAAAGTCTCCTATACCAAACAGGTACGTGTACTCCCTCCGGAATGGCAAAGTTATCGGCCATACTGAAAACGAAGAAAAAGATAGATTCAGAATGGAGAAAAACGAAGGAATTTTGCTAATGGCTTTTTGGGGAATAGCCTTTAAAATAAACTAGACTTTTCTTTGGAAAATACTTTATACTTGGTTATGAAAATAGTTTTCCAAAAGTTTTAAAAACCTTTTTGTTCATTCTCGTAAACCATATGCTCTGATACCAAATGTAACACCCCACCTCCGCCAGGGTGTCTCTTGCAAGCACTCTGACTTTGGAGGGGCGTTTGAATCAGGTAAACATGCATAATGATATATCAAGGCAGAACAAGAACATATGTATATGTGTAAACAGAGTAAATAACATAGATAAAACAGCGGAAGATTTCAAACCATTTCAAAACAAGTCTGGTACAACATAATGTCAACTTTCCAAATACACAAGTCTAGATAAAAACAACATTATTGAAAAACTGAAATACATAAGTACTATCCCCAAAATAAGTGATAACCATAGCTAGCTTCATGTCAAGACCGTACATGAGCTAAAAATCCCACAAGCAAGTGATCAGAAATCCAAGCTAAGCTCCAATATTCCCACCCTGAGAACCTGGGGGGGGGGACGGAAGAAAAGAGGCGAAAGGAAAACAGGTCAGTCAAAAAGACTGAGTAAGCCCTACTACAATCAATGTAAACTGATAAAGTTAACTGGCATGAGAAGCAGGGATGAACATAAGGATAACAACATACTAGCATGATGATTAACTAACAAGGTAGATAAAGGTGTCATCGCATAATCAGGTTTAAGGTTTTTGCACCACAGGTGTACTAGCAAACTAACATGACTTGAATAAACAAGTATTGATCCTTTGGCCCAAGCTTTGGCCCAATAACATGAAGTGACCCCAATACGAGGTCCAATAACATGAAGTGACCCTAATACGCGGTCCAACCAAACGGTCTAGTCGATCGGCTCCCTATAAGCCTAACTCGTCACGTGTTGGTGTCCATACGGCCCAAACATAATTGTAGTCAGACTGTGCCGGGTCTCCCGTCGGGTGTATCTAGCCCTAGGGTGGCAACCCCTGGACACCATAAACATGCGTGCACAGTCTCGATCTACTGGTACCCGTGCATGTTTTCCCCGGCTTCGGACTATGTGCACGACCATAAGTCCGCCCGGAACTACACCGGCGTACCACTGCCGTCGCTTTTGGTCACTTACCTCCAGTTCAGTAATTGTGCCCCCACCCTAGCCTAGACCCTAGGGCCATAATGATACGAACTTGGGATTACTGCTGGAGTGGACCCCCATTGCTAGGATTTTCTAGTGGGTTAAGTACGGTTTAACCCTCTTGCTAATCATGGATTAACTTGGTTAAGTGTAACGATGAGTTCACGACTTAACCCTGATTAATCTACCAAGCCCAAATTGGTTAAGTATTAAGTGGACCATGACTTAACCCTAATCATGAGGCATTAATTAATTTAATGCGCCTTAACCTCTCACATTAGACCTTGTTGTGGTTACTAGTTAAGCCGGGCGGGTCCGGGTAGCTTTACACCACAACTTGGTCTAACCTCGGGTTCAAGGTACAACATGGCCAACTTCTCACATTGGGTCCTATTGTTTGTAGCAACTAGTTAAGCCGGTCGGTTCCGGGTAGGTTTACGCTACAAACTCAACCCAACCTCGAGTTGGTCACACTTATATTTTCTAAGTGTCATGTCCATCATGTTTCCAAAACATGTTACAAGTTTTCAAGCATTTGGGTAGACCTAACTTAATAGGTAAATTCCCAAAGGGTAGGCCTAACTTAATAGGTAAATTCCCAAGCTTATGTTTTTATGTCTTTTAAGTTTACCCAACCCCAAACGCAATCCCATCGCTTACATATCGCAATAGCGCATAAAGGATAGAAAGAGGGAACTTGGCATAATCATGACATAAAGGTGTTGAAGCCACAAGTTTAACATGGTGGCATATGAAATGTGCATATGTTCATATACTTGCATATTACATTTTTAGGCCTCAAAAGCATGCATAAAACCAAACTTAGCATATTGGTGATACATGGTGATAAATGACATGTAGAAATGGCCATAAGTTCGCATTTAGCCTCACATGCAAGTTATCATAAGAGATATGATAACTTACATGTTGCCAAAATGCAACCTTTAGCATAAAGCTTGAAGCTTTATGTTCATATACTCAAGATAAGCTTGCATAACATGATAACATGAGTAAAATGATTCACCCAAACTTGCATAACATACACGGAAAACTTGCATATCATAACATAGCAAACTTGCATAACATAACATGGCAAACTTGCATATAAACTTGCATATCATAACATGATAAACTTGCATATCATAACATGACAAACTTGCATAACATAACATGATTAACTTGCATATCATAACATGGCATACTTGCATAACATAACTTGCATATCATATGATCAACAAAACTTGCATCATTCATTTAACTTTAGAGTTTAAGTATGAAAGTAGAATAGGGCTTACAATGCTTATGAAGACACAAAAATATGACAAAGCCCTTATGCAACCAATTAAACCCAAAATGCAAGCCTCAATAGAAAAACCCTTAAGCCAAAATGATCCAAACTCTTGCTTTATGATGCAAATATAGAAACTTGACTTGAATGCAAGCTAATGATGCTCATACAAGTTTGAAAACACTTGTATGCATGGAAAATCTCTCATAGAAATGACTTAGGAATTTTATGAAGAGAGTGGAGGCCATGAGAGGATTGATTTTGCCGTAGTTTAGTTGTATGAATGAATAATGATGATTTAGGGTTAGGTTAGGGCCTTATTTATAGAGATTAGGACTAGTTCTAGCCTTAGGATTAAACCCTAGTTCCAATCTCAGCCCTTAAAACCGAATCTGGCCCCCAAACTCAACACAATCCCAAAATGGTGCACCAGGCAGAACTGCCCGGCTGAGCCAAGTCGACAGCCAAGTCGACTTGGATCTAACCAAGTCGACTCCCAAGTCGACAGGGCTGTCGACTTGGTTGCTCTGGCGGGAATTTTCCCGCCTGGCCCAAACTGGCCCAAATTTCCAAATTCAAACTTGAATTTGAAATCTGTTTTTACTTTGAAATTTTCTGAAAACTTCGTTGGGCCTTAATCGGGTCATACGGACTCCGATTTTCGAAAACTCGGACTCTATTTCGCGTATTTTTCCGAGATGAACGCAATGGCATAGCCCGTTTCCCTTGATTCAGATTTTAGAATTAAATTCTGCCTCGATTTATGTTATAACAGGTTATTGAAAATACGGGTTGTTACAATGCACACCGTCTATAAAAAAACTATTAGGAAAAGGAACCCGAAACTATTCGGTATCATATTGCCATTTTTTGGAATTAAACACGATTTAAAATTATTTAGGGGCAATCACACTCGAAACTTTACTGCATTTGATTGCCGCTACTAAGTAGTAAAAACGATGCTTCCACCGTTTGTTAACAATATTATAAGTTGGGAATAAACTGAAACTATATAGTGGGAACTTGCCCTCTTCTCTAATATAATATGGTAAACATTAGCCCTTTTTTCTATATACAAGCAATATGAGTCAAACATTGACATACAAATTGCACCCTAAGCAGTATAAAATTGACATGTTCTTATATAATTGATTATGAAATCTATTGGCATTCAGCTGACAAAACCATAACCTAATGAAAATTAAACTCTCAAGAAAAATCGACTCAAGTAAATAACAATGCATTACAAAACATTATATGCAACTCTATTGGTAGTTTATGCAGTCAGACACTTACTGTAGTTTATGCACTTAATGCATTACAAAACATTATATACAAATATTAGAAGATTCACAATAGAGACATAGCTAACACATCATGAAATACACTTTACTGTAGTTTATGCAGTCAAACACTTGTACACTACAAATTCTATGATAACTGCAGCTTCAAGATGACTGATTCGACTGCAAATGCAGTGGTCGCCTCTCATTCATGCTAGCTTGCTTCTTATTCACCAATCCTATCCCATTTCAGGTTTGTCAAATTCATTATTAAGATATAATACGCCAAATTTAACCATGCATGGTAGACCTAGGAAACTACATCAAACTAGCTAGGTCACCCAAGAGCAAGCCACAAAACAGAAAAAAGCAGGACATGGACATGGTTAATTTACTAGGCACATTTCAACAGCCAAACAAGACGGAGAAGTGATCTAATAGAAGCAAAGCCGCCACACCAAAAAAAACATGAAACACCGTAAACAATTTTTTGTTCAAAAGAATTCTCTGGTTGGAATGTTTAGATTCAACATCATATGGTAGTTCGTAAAGTTATGATTGTTATTACATGTGACTAAAGTTATATTCTGACCTGTATTATTCAATCAATGTTCTGATCTGTATTCCACAAGCAAGCTAATCTAACTCAAGATTTTTATATTTATTACATAACAATCTACTATAATCTTATCACTACAACTCCTTATTATGGCTTTTAGACCGTATTTTACAAACTATTATATCATCCCAAATAGAAAGATATTTATAATGGTCTGATTTGCTTTACCGAATTAGGTGGAACACTACATATTTTGTTGCTTAGTATCAAACTTTTCTCATACACATGCCAATGTTGTCTTCAACTTGTACAGGACAAGTATGCTTGTTGAATCTATAATTTCTCTTTATTTATATGTCACATTATAATTTTTGTAAGTTCAATGAAATTACTTGATGTATTGTAAACGTGTGCAAGATTAACGACATACTCATAGAAGATTATAAATTTAATGTGCCACTTGTTATTGTAGATGAAACTATGTTTTACGCAGGCAGGCTAATTAATCTACACTTCTATGTTTATAGTAAAATTTTATTTTTGTAATTTTGTGAAAGGTGTTAGATTCTGAAATTTTATTCTGTAAAACACCTGAACCGAACAAACAAGATTTTTAGTTAAATACAATTTACTTTCATGTCAAAACATATGAAGTAAATGATGAAAAACTGCAGACCAACAAATGAGGTTAATTATAATAAAAGAAAGGATAGCAACCTTTATTAAGTATTATCTAAAGAAACATCGTCTAAACGAATGACGAACAAACTACTAGAGCAAGTAAGATAGATTCTAATCAACTCATATTCTGTAATTCCTTCTACAACCATATTCCATTAACTCATCAACTCCAATACAGCATTCAGTGCTTCAACCATGCCCTCACACACAATAATCTGTGCACACATACCATCTGTTACTTCAACCACCAAGCAACCATCTCCAATTCACATCACCTTCGACATTCAGTGCATGAGTACAACTACTCTAAATCCATCACCATCACCTTAACTCACACCACTTCATTTTCCACACGGTAGACTTGCCATTTCACTATTCTATAATTCAACAACTTAAACATATGGGCAAGATCTAATTCCACCCCATTGTTTTCCTTTCCCACCCCGTTAGTTTAAAAAAAACAAGCATCCCATATTTCCCGTTGCCCCATTGTCTTTCCATATTTCCCTTGCTAAAAAAACACACTTCAAACAAACAACGTCTTCCACCTCAGTCGTCCCCCATTCAAAACCTAAATCAATCAATTTCCCTTATCTAAAACCGAAAAACAATGGAGTCAGTGCATAGATCCAAAAAATGTCATGGTAAGTTTTATTTGAACAATTAAATTTTGTGCATTTCTTTCTAATGGACGAACGAAAAAAATACCAGTTGAAAAAAAAAACCTAATTTTTGAAACAAGGCTTGAACAACGTTCAGTTTAAATGTGGTTGTTCGAATTTAATGAGAAAACTACATTTGATTTAAACGTTGTTTTAGGGAAATCTGCCTGTATTTATGGGTGTTCATGCTGGCTACCAAGCTTTTTCTTCTTTCCTATGAACGTTATAAGGGTAAAGAAGTAATCTAAATTTAAAATGTTTTGATGAGGTAGGAAAAGAAATTAGCGGGGTGGGAACAGAATTGGCTAAACATATGATCATAGCAAACAAAGCACATATAGCTTAAAACACAACTTCAATATCAAAGCAAACACAGTTTGAATACTAATTTAGTATCAAAGCAAACACAGTTTACTACATTACAAAATACAATAGTCATACCAAAATATATTAAACAATACCTATTTTGTTCGTTGTTGATTTCTTGTAACGCATTCCTTTCCCTTGAACATCACCAAGTTTACATTTGGTTGCCTTCGCACATCCTATTTGTTCTTCTTCAATGCAAAAAGTTCCGACGGTTCTGCTTTCTCTATCCGCTCAACCTTTTCTAAAATTTTCCTTGTCTTTTCAGTAGGAGCACGAGATTTAATAGAACAAGCAATGCGACGAAGTTGACGTTTCTGTAAATGAAAGTTGAAGGATGTTATATAACTAACTTACATACTCGAATATGTAAAGAAAATAAATAAACTTACAATGTGAAAAAGAAGTGAATTATTGTCAATAGCATTCAACGGCTCCGTAATTCTTTTTATCGAGTTAGCCGCAAAAGGATGAGAAGCATTTTTATACTACTCAATATATTGTATATCACAATCCCATGCATGTTCAACATCTTTGATATTAAATCCTTATTAAGCAAATTATTTCGCCATTTGCTCTAACCAAAATCTCCTAAATTACTATATGTATCATTGAATCCATGAGAAGACGAGTTAAATTTCTTCTTGTTCAAAGTGAATGGAGTGGTCGGGATAGGCTGAACGTAACCAAATTTTCGTGAAAATCTTTTCGGGAAATGTAATTCTGTTGTTTCAAAGCAAAATTGTATAATGAATATTGTTGAAACTGATAAAACTGCCTTTTCCCCTTAAAACAATCTCAAATAACGTCATAGTTTTGCATATCATTTATCCTCTCTCTAACAGTAACTAAACTCGTGGATAAGTTCGTATCAGGTTCCTTTGAAAAGTAGAAAGAAACTCCAACATCACCTTCAACCGCACCAACACATTATTATTACGCCTGAGGCACGGGAAGTGCTCGATTATCCAAACCTAAAACATGATAACAAATGTTTAATTAATATAATTTGGATACAATATTTGTGTAAACATGTACGCTTACCTGAAGTAAGGTCATACAGCTAGTCATTTAATGGACATCATTTCGTGTTGTTTAACCTAAATTATGTAACAACCAACTTAAACAAGTAGTTGCCGAGGAATAAGTACGCACTTCATTTAAATTCCCAAGGCATTGTAGAAAATTCACAGGCACTTTGTTCCTAGACTTATCACAACAGACTAAACAACCAATCATCTACAAAAGATATGCTATCGCACAATATCTCTTGCATTCATCATTATCCAACTCTTTCGAGCCTTGAAATTTTTTCCGTAACAATTCCAATCTTATCTTCTTTCACCACCCAAAACTAGAATTACACTTAGTTTATCAATACCAAAACACTGATCCGCCAACTAATAGACGTTATGATAAGTGATATTCCTAGAACCATCAAGAGAACATGTCACCACTCTTACGTCTGTTGGGAGGCCGGTCATGTGCACTACTTCGTCAATAGTAATCCTCATTTCTCCAAAAAGTAGATAAAACGTACTTGTTTTAGGATAAAATCTTTCAACAAATGATTTTGTAACAACTTTATCAAGTTTATCATGAGCGTGCATTATTAGCTGATGAAATCCCAACTGAACAACTACATCATTAACAAAAGAACATTCTTTCCTATAATACCACAACCGTTGTGTTCCAACATGACTATGAACTTTAACTATTATGGCTTCTCTACGAGGTTTCTACGTTACATACAACTATATATAAGTATAGTTACTTAAACATCAACAACATAAAATCATGAAAACTTGCACTGGAGTGCCAAATTTTATGCGCTATATGATCATTGAATGCAAACAGTAATGATGGTTGATCTTGAGATTCAAGCAGCTTCAACGATGCTTTTTTTATTGGACTTTTCCCATTCCATTTCCTCTTTAGCACTTCTATTAACTGTTCATCTGAGTCTGGCTCCGATACTATATCATCGTTTTTGTCTACTTCAACACCATCATTCTCTTCCTCCGTCTCTTCATTCTCCACCTTTACTTCGTCTTCATCCCCTTCAAAACCATCACTACTATAAGAATTCTCATTAGATGTACGACTATCATTTTCATTTTGATTCTCATTTTCTTCATCTCGTTGTCTTCCCCTGCATTTGCATCCACTTTTTTTTCTTTGTTTACTTTCATTTGCTTTTGCCTTTTATGGTCAACTTTTTACGATCTGATGTTGTGGATGGTACGGGAGGTGTAGACATATTTTTCTTGCTGCAAATAAAGGAGTTGACCGATTATAAATAGTGCAACATTCAATAATAAGCAAAACATCGTATTTAAACTTATCATACAATAATATTGAAAATAATATTATATATTCAAAATAACTATACAGTTATTGCATTGTTTCATTTGATAGTGATTGCTAACTAAAAATTATGTGGCAACTTATCTTTAAAGATAACATGTGGTTTAAGTGGACGCAAAATATATATTACAGTAATACAAACTTTTAGCAGCTCTAAATAAACAACATGAAGACCATGGTCACACACAAAAGAGGCAATAACAAGTTCTTGATATATTGACACAATTATGGGTTTTTTAAATGTACACCTTTTAACTATTAAATTGTTACATTATACTCATTGTCATCTTTGAAAATCAACTTTAATCCATACTATAATTGTTGACACTAACGATAAAACAACACTTCCATGGAGAAACAAGTAGCCGACATTCGACAATCCACGACAAGGATATTTTTATATCTTGACACATTATCTGAAGCAATCATGCTATAAGTTTTTTGAAGACAAACCAAAGCCATTTGCTTTGTGATGTGTAATTTGCTGTGAAAACTTGTTATATGTTGGTAAGTTCAATTTTATATGTTGTCGGTATACATTGTTTGACTTATACCTACGATTTTTTATTTACGTCTTTTATTCAAATATAATTTATAAGACCTTTTGAAACATGTTACATTTGGACATTCTGATATTTGAAGAATTTGCTTTAGTGCCAAGTTAAAAGGAAAATACCCAATAGCGAATGGAAGGAGACAACCAACAAGTGTCCCTCAGTTAAGAAGGGTTGTTTTCTACGCAAAGGAAACTAGACATGTATACTTTAACCAAGCGAATGTTTTTGGTGAATGCTGACGGAATAGAAGATAAAACCTAAAGATGAAGCCTTCTAAAATGTTTTCCAGTGGCAACCTTCCGCCGAAAAGTATTTCTTCAACAATCGTCTTCGATTTCAAAAAAAAAACAGTGAATTAACTAACCTCTCCAATGTTTGCATGATTAGATTACAATTTGATTGCTTTCTCTTGGTAGTCTTCGTGAGAACCATCATGCTGAAATAGGGTTTCCCGTGCTCAACTAGGGTTTTGGATTTTTAATCTCGGTAGGCTATGACTAAAAACGAAAAAGGAAAAAGGGGGACCGTATGCAAAAGCACATGAGTTGGAGGTCGGAGATAGTTTAGTCCATGATTAATTATTTTTTTACTAATAATCGGAATAGGTTTGGTGTCACACTTTTTTGGTGTACACCTGAACTGACGAAAATGCCCTTTACTTAATTTGTATCATACATTTAACTCACATGTAGATAAGTATTCAAACGTTAATTATAATTGTAATGTAGCATATATTAATTATAATCTGCGTACATCAGTTTTAATTGTAACGTATATTAATTATCATTAATTCTTTGACCGTTTCTCTTCTTCTATGTATATACTTTTAATATCATTCGTTTCTATAATTAAATTCTGATACATATATCAATTCCGCAAATTTGTTTCTACTTAATTATATTTTCAAA
This sequence comes from Allium sativum, assembly GCA_030737875.1. NCBI lineage: Eukaryota > Viridiplantae > Streptophyta > Magnoliopsida > Asparagales > Amaryllidaceae > Allium > Allium sativum. Next base: position 783,381,197 of record CM060916.1, on the reverse strand, counting down.
ATTGAAATCCAAATATTTATATGTTTACTTATTTTCGGCTTTGTATAGCTTTTTTCAATTTTATTTCCTACTTTACTTTATATAATACGTATACAACATTTTTTAATCACTTTATTTAGAAGTAGTCAATCCCTTGAAATTCGCATACGTTAATGATCATTAATTCCTTGATCATTTCTCTTCTAATATGTATATATTTTTAATATCATTTATTTCTATAATTAATTTCTGATACATATATCAATTCCGCAAATTTATTTTTAATATCATTTATATGTTTACATATCTTTTGCTTTATATAGCTTTTTCTTTAAACTTTATTTCCTACTTGACTTTATAAAATACGTATACGCCATTTTTTTAATCGCTTTATTTAGAAGCAGTCAATCCCTTGAAATTTGTATACTTTAATTATCGTTAATTCTTTGACCATTGCTCTTCTTATATGTATATATTTTTAATATCATTAATTTCTATAATTAATTTCTAATACATATATTAATTCCGCAAATTTGTTTCTACTTAATCATATTTTCATATTTGAAATCCAAATGTTATATGTTTACTTATTTTCTACTTTATGCGGCTTTTTTTTAAACTTTATTTCCTACTTTACTTTATATAATACGTACACACCATTTTTAATCACTTTATTTAGAACAGTCAATCCCTTGAAATTTGCGTACATTAATTATAATTGTAATGTACATTAGTTGTCATTAATTCTTTAACCATTTCTCTTTTTATGTGCATATATTTTAATCACTTTATCTAAAAGCAGACAACCCTTTGAAATCGGCGTACATCAATTATAATTGTAACATACATTAATTATCATTAATTCTTTGACCACTTCTCTTCCTATATATATATATATATATATATATATATATATATATATGATATCATTCATTTTTATAATTACTTTCTCATATGTGTATCATGCCCTAAATTCCCTCAAACATCTTCCTCCTCTCTATAAATAGGATGCCATGTTTTATCCCTTTCACTAAATCAAGTTCTTCTCCACTTCGACCTTTCCAGACATATTTACCAGTTTATACAATTTCATATCTAAACCACCTCTACTACATCTTTAAATTGTAAGTTTATTCTTTACTCTTTGCAAAGTTGTTTTTTTAGCATATCTTTACTATCTGCAAAGTTGTTTTTTTAGCATACTAGAAAGAACACATCGTGCCATGATCACGCGCGAAGCGCGTGCCATCACCACGTGCGAAGCGCGTGCCATTAACACGCGTGAATCGCGTGCCTATACGCTCGTAATTAAAAATAGACAAACCCCCGTTAACATTTTTTTTAAGGTGGAGTCCCATTAAATTTATCCCTACCTTAACCATAAATGGAGTCCCTTTAACAAACCCCAAAAATAGTTCTCATTCCCATAATGCCTATTAACAAAAGCCATACATATAATTTTATCAATACTTATGTCTTCATTGGATAATCTTATTAGAGATAAGGATAAGATATGTTCCCTTTATTTAGTATTGCATTGATTACTGTTTATATTTGGTATTGTATTGATTTAGGTCTATATTTGGTACATACTTATTTATTATAATTGACCCAAATATATGCTCTAGAATATGACTTATTTAGAATGCTCTTTTAGATAAGGACAAGCAACGTATAAATAAAGGCAAGGTCTAGTATTGTAAATTAATCAAGCATCTTTTGTAATAACCAATAAATAAAGAAATAAAAATGTAGTCCTTTATGTTTTACCGTTTCATCTCTCTCTCCTCTCTATATCAAATTCTAACCTGGTATCAGAGCTTGGTTATACAGAGAGATAGAGAGAGGGTTGTTGTTAATATGGTACCAGAGCAGGTTGCTGTCGCGGATCTGTTATTTTCTTCTACATATTTCTGTCGTTTCTTCTATGTTAGTTGTTATTTGTTGGTGGTGATTGTAGTAGAAGAGCGTTGTTGTTTGTAACGACCCAAGGATTTTCGACCCCGAAAATCAACATAAGTACAATTCTATATCTCATGCTGATCTTCCAAGCACCGAATACACAGGAACGTTGTTAGAAAGAATATTAGAGGGTGAGATAAGAAAGAAAGAAATTTTAGATTAGAAGAAGAAGAAGAACCAACAGAACACAGATTCTCACATCGTAGCAAAACAAAATATAATATAAATTAAAATCTTTATTGTGAGCTCTAGAGATACTTACAATCATCAGAGTACATCACATATCTGGGCAGTCATAATGACCTATCCTCATATACAACATACAGCGGAATAAATAACGGTATACATCATACGTTTGAACTCCTTCAGCTCGTCTTTTGGACTTCACTACATCCGATAACCTGAACCTGTACAACACGGCCTAACCCGAGCATTTCAAATACCGGGTCAGTCTGGTGAACTGGAGTGAGAAAACTCGCAAAGTTTTAAGAGTAATCATCCACCTTGATTTTTAATTTTAAAAAAAATCTTTTCGAAAGAAAAGGATAATCATAAGACCAAATCCACACATAAATACGGACGGTTTTTACCTTACGATAACCCAAAACATTTTTGAAAACATATCATTCTGATATTATAACAGTGTCTAAATATAAGTAAATAACAATCTAGCAGAACACTTGCATCTCACGCTCCACATATGTAGTATACAAGCAAAATCGCAGGTGCTTATTGGGGATTGGATTCCTACTATTATAAGGTATGGAACCACCTGCCGATAGTGTATCTCTAGAGGGGAAAACACTGGGTTCAACAAGAACGTCTTGCAACCCGCCCACACATGACCGACCACTCATATCGCTTGAGTGTATCGAATGTATATCACCAACGGTTGGGCCCAAACCACCGTTTCCCAAAAAAGGGACAACATCGAAATAGATTAAAGAAGGAAATGGATTTTCTCTAGATAGGTGATTATACAACCTAATGGGAGCAACCCACATAGCCATGCTGCCTGCCCGATTTTTGTCATTTCCCGGTTGATGAGGCTTGAGGTTGCGCTTTATTAGCACATCCATTCACTTCGAACGCCACATCGTCAGATCCGTCAATAATCACTAATTGACGTCCACAACAATACTTTACGTGTTAGCTAAAAGAAGTTTCCTTTCCTGCTTCCACTCTAGGTACGGTTGAAGAGATCAATGTATGTGACCTTTCTGGAAACACTCTGTCAGACATCCATCCATACATGTCATCCAGGTACAGGATGAACCGAAGGGACCATCCTACAGCATTCTAGGAATCACTCTGAGAATCAGTAGCGAGAAGTCCTTGGGAACCTGTAGATTCCAACCACGACAGAATCACGGTTTATCTCTGCTTGCAAGTCAGAGATTTTAAGTAATCCTTCCGCTTATGAAGATCAACGGTCTTCAATAGCTCCATCTTGAATCAGCATCTTCAGCGTATTCGTATTTGCTGGATGGAATGGTTTTCGAATAGATATTCGATCCCGGTCTTTCTGTACCAACAATCGTATGGGGCAAATTTGATAGTCAGTTATTTAACTATCAAATAAAACAACCAATTATCCATATTAAATGTATTCATTGATTCACTACTCAGTATCACTTAGCCTCTTTAATGAACCGTCCATTAATTATATTCTTTAAAATTTCCAATATTTGAAACATTGATTTTACTTCTTATCATAAAATAAGAATATTCCACAAACTCATTTTATTCAACTTATAGACTTTTCGAAAACAGTTTATAATATCATTTTCGGAAATCATAACTTATCTTTCCCTCAACTATTCTTGTTTAATAACTAATACCACCCTTTATAAAACCTATTTAATTCTCGACCGTGTTTACGTAACTAATTATTTAGAAAACTCTTATTAAACTCTTCCGATTTATTTACAGTATTATATACGAGCTTCGATTCTATTAGGAATAGAATCCTTATAATTCCTTAATATCTCTTTATTCTAATATTACAAATTATTTCAACAATTCAAATTTATTTGTTTTAAAACCATATAAATAATGCTTTTATAAATCTTATATTAATATCTTAGACAATTATTATGTTGTTATTCTTTTCAAATTTCTTATATTGATATTTATCAAATAATTCAACTTATCATTGGTAGCAAACATTACAGATTTCATTTCGAAACCCTTTTACTTGTCACATTCTCTTTTACTCATACTCGGCAACTTATTCGCTATTTACAACATATAAAAATCTTTCAAAAACCTTATATTTAAAAGTAGTTCATCTCCTTTGTAACAAACGTTGCAAAACACATTTACAAACTTCTAACTTTATTTACTAGCGCAGATTCATTTCCAAAACTTTAAATTTCCATTTACAAAATCCTTTGTAATTTAATTACAACAACTTATCATTCGTTTCCTATTTCCACATTTTTAATTGTATTTAAAAATCTCATTTTCAATTCATTATTGACAACCAATATTCGCTGTTGTTATTCAAAACTTTTAATATCATTTACTCTGGCCAGCAGATACCATTCTGAACTTCGGAATACCACATTCTGATCTTCGGAATAACACTCATTTCGATTAATCATTTCGAATTTCGGAATAACACATTCCGAACCTCGGAATAAGCCTCGCTTCCATTTACTTAACTGAATTCCATTCATAAATTTTATTTATAAATTCATATTCGTAATTTCAACTTTGATTTCTTTTAAAATGTGAAAACCCATTTCCAAATCATTACTCCTTTCAAACCTGTCGATTTGTTAATCTTATTCACGAAATGTTATTTAATCACATTTCGTATCATTTAAAACACCATTTGTTAAAACGATCGTTTATCACAAAAATATCACTCTTTAAACTCTTTTATAAATTCTCGTCTATCCATGATTCAATTATTCCATTTCTATGTTTTGAAATCCATTTAAACTTCTTTTACGACCGTTAAGGCCTTTATAAACCCATTTCAACATTTAAATAATCAACACAATAAATTTATATCGTTTAAACATTTATTTAATAATATATTACATCTCTATTTGTTATATTTTATATATTTATAAAATGGGTAAATTTAACTTTGACTTTTATTTTTACCATAAAAATCGTAGTTTGAATTCATATAAAAATATATTCATCTCTTTGAAACCATTCGAAATCCATTTCACATTGATTTCGACAAATCATTTCTTTTGATTGACGGTACTAAAGAGGAAAACGACTACTATAGTACCAAATCGTGAAATATAAACCAATTTCACATTTCATAACAAAAAATATAATCATATTGATAGACGTTGTCCATATTAGTGAATAATTCTGTTGGATTCCTTCAACCTGTTATTCCCTACAAAAAAATGGGTTATCGCATTTCAAATCATCCAGTTCAATATGGCCAATCAATATTCGTTTTCGTCTAAACAGATGAAATAAGCAGTTTGATAATAACGGTCAATAATAACCGTAACGTCAATAATGGGTTGATAACTGAAATTCTAGCATTCAACTATTTATTTATAACGTTTATAGTATTATAAACGTAACCACTGAGGTAAGTTACCTTAATTGGATTCAATCGTTAGAAATAACGACTTGGTTCAATTAAATTAAACAACTGTTTATTTTAGCGGTTTCAGCCAATATATGAATAAAATCAACAAGCAAACAAATAACCATTAACAAACATAGCACACAATTATAAAACCTAATTTATATAAAATATAAATGGGGCGAACTGAGTGAGTTTAACTCACCTTGATTCATTATCGTGGAAATGGTGCATTTTAATTAAATTAAACTGATGTTTAATTTAATTAGAAATCACAACAGTTGCCCATTCTGTCGAAATCAACTCTATCGCGCTGCACTCGTTGATACGAACCCGGCGTCATTTGTATAATCCAACTCCATCGCTGTATGACCAAAATATCATTTATTACGGTATTCATCTATTAAATAATATTATTAATACTTGAATAATAATTTATTAACTAATATTCTATTTCCGTTTATCTATCCTAGACTAAACTAAACTAGGCATGTTGAAAATATGAATCCGACACATTTCGAATTGTTCACACGGTTCCCAAAAGTTGGCATGTTATTGTAAAATCAGTCAGCCATGCTTAGATATATATAGCAGATAAGATTAAGCATAGTGTCATAATAATTAGGCACCTATAATATTTGGATTAGGAAATTTTTAAATTAAAGATTTTCCTTGTTATTGTATTTACATAATTATGCCATCGGTTAGGCACAAATAGGGTTAGCAAAAGAAATTGGGCATATTTCCTTTACCTGCTTCATTCGTTTTCACTGGTTCTTGCTTCTTTCTGTTTGCATATCATGATCCCACACACGCTACCACTTTTCCCTGCCCCATTTGTTCTGCTCTACTAAATTGGGCCACCTTTAAATTTTTCTTCAATAACCGTGGCCCAAGAGCCCATAACACCATCACCCTCACGTCTGGCCCCTCTCCCCTGTTTCTTTCTTTTCCTCATGACACTTCATCTTCTGGAACGAAAACGCCCCTCTTCCTTTACCTTTAAAACCACTGAATTGATTTTAAACAACTCCTCTAAGTTCCATGCATACACCCGCAACTCACTTCCCATCTTTTTTTTTTCCTTTGAATCCTGACTACAGTACCTTCTCTCCCTAAACACTCGCTCACGCATCACTCCTGCTCCCATGTTTCACCGCTGCAACATTTCATTGCTGTGTTCCTCCCAGACTTCATGCTTCGCACCCTTTTTTTTCCTCTTCGTTGCGACTCACGAACTTTACTGCTGAAATAACCGCACCCATCCATCCCTGCTCACCACCGATCATGTGCCACCTTCAGAGTCAGACCCTTCTTCCTGGTCCTCCCCTTTCACTGACCTCGCCAGCAACCCTGGCGACAGCCACCAGCCAGCATGCCATCATCTTGTTTGGCATCTCCATTCCCTGCTTCGTTAACAACACGTACATTTGAGGAGAAGAAAGCAGTTTCGTGTAATGGGGCTCGCTTGATGTTTAGGGAAGAGGGTTTTCATTTTTATTTCGAAGAGAAGTTGCAGTTTTAATGGGGGGGAATGGGTTTTGTTTTCTGTTCAGGAACGAAGGAAAATGAATGGAGCAAGTTAGGCATTTTATAGGGGATAAGTACGTGGAAGGCAAGGCGTTGTAAAGATCTACAGAAATAGGTAAGCTAGCTGTAAGGCGTGGATTTCAAAAGCTTGGTCGGCACGAAAGCGGTAATTTGGCAGCCAAGTAAAATAAAGTGCCATTGCCAGACAAAAGGACATGCATAACTGAAGAGAATATATATATATATATAGGTAGCTGCACACAACTTGTAGGTTTGCCACGTTTTCTTTTGATGTGTGTTTGTACGTTAATTTTTAGGGTAGGTTGTAGCAACGCAGAGCGCAGGGCGTACCAGTTTTCTTCAGCGTGAAATATATATACATATATTATCTTAGGACTTAAGTTTTCTTTTAGTTTTGTTTTTACTATGTTTAGTTTCATTTAACTTCTATTTAACGTTGTTGTTAAATATACACACTGTCAAATTCCAACATCAAATGTTACGAAATTAAATACACTGTTATGTCTTGGCATTGTGGTCCCAATGAAATTAATTTTGTTGAAATTGGATTCCGTTTGCAAAATAACGTTATTTTAATTTATTAGTTCACCCTTAAATTTCGTCTACCGATGAAACAGCTCCAATCAGCTCCCAACTAGAAATGTGGCAATAACTAACCATACGTATTCCAATAAAACTCGTTTCGTTGAAAACGGAGGTCGTTTGAAAAGAAAACTACTTCTGAGGCCTTTATATTATCGATAAAATATAATTAAAATTCCCAAATAATTCAATAAATTATTATCGTCGTAAATATCCAAATAGAACAATTTATGCAGATTCAAATATAAGTTATAAAATTTAATATCATCAATTACAGCTAAAACGGTGCCCAATTTATATTAAAACCCTTTTAAATTAACTAATAAATGTTATATTTTAATAACGATTTCCATAGCGACTATATTTAAATTTTGAATTGGACGTAACTAACAATCTATAACACGAAATCTGAATTTTTCTCTTTCATATGAAAATTATCATCGATTAAATTCCCACGTTTCTTATTTTACATAATTCTGACTTAAAACGGATTCTGTATATTCAGTTGAAGTTCAAAATTCAATATTACGAACTGACGCGCTATTTCGAGCTCGTTTTATATATATATTTATATAAATTTAACGTTCAACCTTCGTTTCAATTAACGATTTCAATATTAAATTCATTAATATTCCCAATAATAATATTTAAAATAATAAATTAAATTAAATATTCGACTACCAAAAATATGGGACATTGAATTCTTCCCCCTTAAAATAATTTCGTCCCCGAAATTGCTTAGATAGTAAAAATGTGACAAAACATTAATTTTCAAAATCCAATTTATAGTGAATCGAAAATCAATTCAATATAGTAAACAAATATTTTTCAAAAATATCAAAAATATTCTAACACTTTAAATTCCCTAAAAATTCGGCAGAGTCTCCTCTGTACGGAGTGACTTCTGCGGTATCACGGGAACAAATAAAATATATACATCAACCCCCACGGTCGGAAAACCAAAACCCAAAATTTATGTTTTCGCGTAAGCGTACCTTTTACGAGCGTTATTGAGCATGCTAGCTCAATTTATTCAACCAAATCAATCTCGAAGCCATCTGGCACCTGTACGCAACTCAATTTAACCCGTAAGTGATAATTACATGAAATATTTAAATGTCATTTATTATCCAGAATAACAAGTAAATTTCTATAATCACCCATATATCATCACTCATATGTAAACATGGTTAAATTATCTATTTCAATTCATATGGCTTCATTGGAATTCAATTTCCAATTCATTCAACTTTATTATCAAACTGTCGATGAATTTATATTCCACCAATCTAATACCCAAATTTATACCAATCAATGACCAATGCATAACCAACTTAATCAAATTAATTAAATTGTATTTAATATTAATATTTACTTTGATTTCACATATTTGAACATCAATTGATTAATCTCCGATTGATTTTTATTTAATTATTATTTATTTAATTTCTAAATTCCAAATTTATTTTAATATATTCCAATATCATCTTAATTTAAATTCACTCAACCCAGTTAAGTTCCAATTCAAATTTTTAATCCAATTTGAATTTATTCAAATCAGCCAAACACATAAAACACACCAAAATCTTAATAATTTGAGAAAATTATTACTTTTCTATACAAAAATATATTTCGGGTAAAATTATTTTATTTACCCTCTTTACCAAACATAAAACATTTGTATATGAAATTTACAAATACGCTCTCATATATACACTCAATCTCGATCTAAGGTATTACTAACCCTATCTCTATCGAGTTATTCCACAGAGCCAAGGTTATTACTAAACCAATAGCTCTGATACCACTGTAACGACCCAAGGATTTTCGACCCTGAAAATCAACATAAGTACAATTCTGTATCTCATGCTGATCTTCCAAGCACCGAAAACACAGGAACGTTATGAGAAAGAATATTAGAGGATGAGATAAGAAAGAAAGAAATATTAGATTAGAAGAAGAAGAAGAACCAACACAACATAGATTCTCACATCGCAGCAGAACAAAATATAATATAAATTAAAATCTTTACTGAGAGCTTTAAAGATACTTACAATCATCAAAGTACATTACATATCTGGGAAGTCATAATGACCTATCCTCATATACAACATAGAGCGGAATAAATAACGGTATACATCATACGCCTAAACTCCTTCAGCTTGTCTTTTGGACTTCACTACATCTGATAACCTGAACCTGTACAACCCGGTCTAACCCGAGCATTTGAAATACCGGGTCAGTCTGGTGAACCGGAGTGAGAAAACTCGCAAAGTTTTAAGAGTAATCATCCAACTTGATTTTTAATTTTAAAAAATCTTTTCAAAAGGAAAGGATAATCGTAAGACCAAATCCACACATAAATATGGACGGTTTTTTACCTTACGATAACCCAAAACATTTTTGAAAACTTATTATTCTGATATTATAATAGTGTCAAAATACAAGTAAATAACAATCTAGCAGAACGCTTGCATCTCACGCTCCACATATATAGTATACAAACAAAACCGCAGGTGCTTATTGGGGATTGGATTCTGACTATGACAAGGTATGGAACCACCTGCCAATAGTGCATCTCTAGAGGGGAATACACTGGGTTCAACAAGAACGTCTTGCAACCCGGCCCACACATGACCGACCACTCATTTCACTTGAGTGTATCGAATGTATATCACCAACGGTTGGGCTCAAACCACCATTTCCCAAAAAGGGACAACATCGAAATAGATTAAAGAAGGAAATAGATTTTCTCTAGACAAGTGATTATACACCCTAATGGGAGCGACCCACATAGCCATGTTGTCTGCCTGATTTTTGTCATTTCCCGGTTGATGAGGCTTGAGGCAGCGCTTTATCAGCACATCACATTCACTTTGAATGCCACATCATCAGATCCAGAACAATCACTAATTGACGTCCACAACAATACTTTACATGTTAGCTAAAAGAAGTTTCCTTTCCTGCTTCCACTCTTGGTACGGTTGAAGAGATCAATGTATGTGACCTTTCTGGAAACACTCTATCAGACATCCATCCATACACGTCATCTAGGAATAGGATGAACTGAAGGCACCCTCCTACTGCATTCTAGGAATCACCCTGAGAATCAGTAGAGAGAAGTCCTTGGGAACCCGTAGATTCCAACCACGATAGAATCACGGTTTATCTCTACATGCAAATCAGAGATTTTAAGTAATCCTTCCGCTTATGAAGATCAACGGTCTTCAATAGCTCCATCTTGAATCAGCATCTTCAACATATTTGTTTTTGCTGGATGGAATGGTTTTCGAATAGATATTCGATCCTGGTCTTTCCGTACCAACAATCGTATGGGGCAAATTTGATAGTCGGTTATTTAACTATCAAATAAAACAACCATTCATCCATATTAAATGTATTCATTGATTCACTACTCTGTATCACTTAGCCGCTTTAACAAACCGTCCATTAATTATATTCTTTAAAATTTCCTATATTTGAATCATCGCTTTTACTTATTATCATAAAATAAGAATATTCTACAAATTCATTTTATTCAACTTATAGACTTTTCGAAAAAATTCATAATATCATTTTCGGAAATCATAACTTATCTTTCCCTCAACTACTCTTGTTTAATAACTAATACCACCCTTTATAAAACCTATTTAAATCTCGACCATGTTTACTTAACTAATTATTTAGCAAACTCTTATTAAACTCTTCCAATTTATTTACAGTATTATATACGAGCTTCGATTCTATTAGGAATAGAATCCCTATGATAATTCCTTAATATCTCTTTATTCTAATATTACAAATTATTTCAACAATTCAAATTAATTTGTTATAAAACCATATAAATAATGCTTTTATAAATCTTATATTAATATCTTAGACAATTATTATGTTGTTATTCTTTTCAAATTTCTTATATTGATATTTATCAAATAATTTAACTTATCATTGGTAGCAAATATTACAGATTTCATTTCGAAACCCTTTTACTTGTCACATTCTCTTTACTCAAACTCGACAACTTATTCGCCGTTTACAACATATAAAAATCTTTTAAAAATCTTATATTTAAAAATAGTTCGTCTCCTTTGTAACAAACGTTGCAAAACACATTTACAAACTTCTAACTTTATTTACTAGCTCAGATTCATTTTCAAAACTTTAAATTTCCATTTACAAAATCCTTTGTAATTTAATTACAACAACTTATCATTCGTTTCCTATTTCCACATCTTTAACTGTATTTAAAAATCTCATTATCAATTCATTATCGACAACCAATATTCGCTGTTGTTATTCAAAACTTTTAACATCATTTACTCCGGCCAACAGATACCATTCCGAACTTCGGAATACCACATTCTGATCTTCGGAATAACACTCATTTCGATTAATCATTTTGAATTTCGGAATGACACATTCCGAACCTCGGAATAATCCTCGCTTCCATTTACTTAACTGAATTCCATTCATAAATTTTATTTATAAATTCATATTCGTAATTTCAACTTCGATTTCTTTTAAAATATGAAATCCCATTTCCAAATCATTACTCCTTTCAAACCTTTCGATTTGTTAATCTTACTCACGAAATGTTATTTAATAACATTTCGTATCATTTAAAACGCCATTCGTTAAAACGATTGTTTATCACAAAAATATCAATCTTTAAACTCTTTTACAAATTCTCATCTATCCATGATTCAATTATTCCATTTCTATGTTTTGAAATCCATTTAAACTTCTTTTATGACCGTTAAGGCCTTTATAAAACCATTTCAACAAATTCTCCCCTGTTTCATTCTTTTCCTCAATAACATGTCACTTCATCTTCTGGAACGAAAACGCCCCTCCTCCTTTACCTTTAAAACCACAGAATTGATTTTAAACAACTCCTCCAAGTTCCATGCAAACACCCGCAACTCACTTCCCATCTTTATTTTTTTTTCCTTTGAATCCCGACAACAGTACCTTCTCTCCCTAAACACCTGCTCATGCATCACCCCCGCTCCTATGTTTCACCGCTGTATCATTTCATTGCTGTGTTCCTCTCAGACTTCACGCTTCGCACCTTTTTTTTTCCTCTTCGCTGCGACTCACGAACTTTACTGCTGAAATAACCGCACCCCTCCATCCCTGCTCACCAACGATCCTGTGCCACCTTCAGAGTCGGACCCTTCTTCCTGGTCCTTCCCGTTCACTGACCTCGCTAGCAACCCTGGCGACAGCCACCAACAACCATGCCATCATCTTGTTTGGCATCTCCATTCCTTGCTTCGTTGACAACACATACATTTGAGGAAAAGGAAGCAGTTTCGTGTAATGGGGCTCGCGTGACGTTTAGGGAAGAGGGTTTTCATTTTTATTTCGAAGAGAAGTTGCAGTTTTAATGGGGGAATGGGTTTTGTTTTCTGTTAAGGAACGAAGGAAAATGAATGGAGCAGGGTAGGCATTTTATAGGGGATAAATACGTGGAAGGCAAGGCGTTGTAAAGATCTGCAGAAATGGGTAGGCTAGTTGTAAGGCATAGATTTCAAAAGCTTGGTCGGCACGAAAGTGGTAATTTGGCAGCCAAGTAAAATAAAGTGCCATTGCCAGACAAAAGGACGTGCATAACTGAAGAGAAAATATATAAATATATATATAGGTAGCTGCACACAACTTGTAGGTCTACCGCATTTTCTTTTGATGTGTGCTTGTACATTAATTTTTAGGGTAGGTTGTAGCAACGCAGAGCGCAAGGCGTACCAGTTTTCTTCAGCGTGAAATATATATACATATATTATCTTAGGATTAAGTTTTCTTTTAATTTTGTTTTACTACGGTTAGTTTCATATAACCGCTATTTAACGTTGTTGTTAAATATACACACTGTCAAATTCCAACATCAAATGTAACGAAATTAAATACACCGTTATGTCTTGGCATTGTGGTCCCAATGAAATCAATTTTGTTGAAATTGGATTCCGTTTGCAAAACAACGTTATTTTAATTTATCGGTCCACCCTTAAATTTCGTCTACCGACGAAACAGATCCAATCATCTCCCAATTGGAAATGTGGCAATAACTAACCACACGTATTCCAATAAAACTCGTTTCGTTGAAAATGGAGGTTGTTTGAAAAGAAAACTACTTCTGAGGCCTTAATATTATCGATAAAATAAAATTAAATTCCCAAATAATTCAATAAATTATTATCGTCATAAATATCCAAATAGAACAATTTATGCAGATTAAAGTATAAGTTATAAAATTTAATATCATCAATTACAGCTAAAACGGTGCCCAATTTATATTAAAACCCTTTTAAATTTACTAATAAATGTTATATTTTAATAACGATTTCCGTAACGACTATATTTAAATTTTGAATTGGACGTAACTAATAATTTATAACACGAAATCTGAATTTTTCTCTTTCATATGAAAATTATCATCAATTAGATTCACACGTTTCTTATTCTACATAAATCCGACTTAAAACGGATTATGTATATTCAGTTGAAGTTCAAAATTCAATATTACGAACTGCCGCGCTATTTAGAGCCCGTTTTATATTTTTATATAAATTTAATGTTCAACCTTCGTTTCAATTAACGATTTCAATATTAAATTCGTTAATATTCCCAATAATAATATTTAAAATAATAAATTAAATTAAATATTCGACTACCTAAAATATGGGACATTACATTGGTAATTTTGAGATCTATTATTTGTTGTTGCTAAAAAAAGGTGTGGTTGTTGTTAGGGATCATAAGAGATTGAAGTTGTTTAGTTGAATTGGTTCAGATTGAATGCAAGAATAGATTGAAGTGCAGTTTCGGACAGGGGATGCTGATCAGGTTTAGGAAGAGCTTGAAGAGTTGGTTCTGATGATGCTGAGGTAAAGGTGATGAGATGATTGAGTTGTTAGAGAGTAACATTAGTTTGAAGATGTTTATTGTTTGTTTGATGTCTGTATCGGTAACCCTGTTTATTAGGAGGGCAATTTACGTTGATTGAAGGTGGTAAGTGGTACTATAAGGTATGTTTGGTGGATGCAAACATATGCTGATTCATCCCTATTGATTTGGTTTTGGTTTTGTTTTCATTTGATATGTTTGGGGATGCAAACATATGCAAACTCATCCTATTTTGGTTTATTTTATTGTCTTCGTATGTTTGGGAGATGCAAACATACAAACACATCCGAGACCAGTTTTGTCATTTGGCCGCTCAGATCTTTTGCTTACGGTTCGGATTAAAGATTGTTGATTTGCTGTTGAGTATTTGGTGTCACTCTCTAACAATATTGAAATGGTTGCTCAAGCTTGCTACTCTTCACTCAGTTTGCAGCTTCTATTTGGCAAACTCACGATTTTCCGCATCGTGAGTGTGTGTGGGGGGGGGGGGGGGTGTTAGAGATAAGGATAAGATACATTGCTTTTATTTGGTATTGCATTGATTACCGTTTATATTCGGTATTGCATTGATTTGGGTCTATATTTTTTATAAAATTATTTATTATAATTGACCCAAATATATGCTTATCTATAATGCTCTTTTAGATAAGGACAAACCATGTATAAATAGAGGCAAGGTCTAGTATTGTAAATCAATCAAGCATCTTTTGTAATAATCAATCAATAAAGAAATAAAAATGTAGTCTTTTATGTTTTAACGTTTAATCTCTCTCTCCTCTCTATATAAAATTCTAACAAATCTCAGTAAGAATTGCCATCGTTGCACCTATATATCCATAAGCACTCTACTTTCTAACCATTATTTTGATACCTGACATTGTTTGTCTTTAGAAAATGTTGCGTTACAAAAATCATATTAAGAGTAATTAGTAAGTTGATAAATACTTTATGCAGCGACATTTCTCATATGATGAATTTCATGAGCCAACAATACGAAGATTATGGGAGGAAAAAGCAAAAGATATCTTAAAGAAAAAACAAAAAGAAGCAAAAAATCTAAAAAGACTATTAGTTTTTTAGAATGCAAGGACCATTCACCTATTTGGATTCAGTCAGACATATGGAATGAAATGATTGATATTCACTGGAGAAAAGAGGAATAAGAGGAGAAAAGAAAAATAATGTGAAATAATCATCTTACGTCGAAAGAAGGGACTTGCACTCGTCACAGCGCAGGCTCAGTTTCAATTGCCTCACATATTGAACCAATTTTAAGTCAATTTTGGTTTAGCAATATCTTATTCGTTAAACAACTAGTTATGCTAGTTAAAAATGTACGCTTTTATAGATCATCTTATTATCATGCATTAAACAATTTAAATATCTATTATATTATCTAGCTTTTCTATTTTATCAGTTCTAATAATATGATCCATGATGATATGTACCGAATAATCATGTACATGACCGTAAAAAACCGTGACCCGGAAGAAACTGATGTTTCAAGAGACATTTCAATATTGGCACGTTTCTGGAGATCCATCAAACAATCTGAAAAATACCAAAAGGATATCAAAAAGCAGTGCATACGTGGATAATAAATCAGCAAAGACCATGTCAACATATTGTAGTTGACATAATGTTGTTTCATTGAATTAATACATTATATTTTATAATAGGAAAACTATCTCTAAAAAAGGCTGAATCAGAAGAAGTAATGGATATCATTAATCCAACATACTGGGTGGATGTGTCGGGCGGATTTACAAAAGGAAAGATATATGGAGCACCTAATGTAGATGTAGTTGTTTGCATGATGGTTCTCAATCTTCTTCAGCCGAATCTCATCAAAGGTCTACTTCGACTAAACCCTCGTCTACCTAACCAATGCATACTCAGTTTCATTGGAAGAAATTGGTCAATGGTGAGAACTATAAATGGTTAAATCCTAATTGTCAATATGATTGTTGACTTATAGATTAATGTCAAAATTGGGTGCTCGAAAAGTTAAGACAAGTAACTACACTGATGCAGTCCACTGCACAGACATAAACCACTAATCCTTCACATGTCGCCATGTCTTCACAACCTACTATACCTGCACAACATCCTATTCCTTCTTAGTCCAATATGTTTAGTGGAACCGTCTGCATGCATAGACACAGACCACTAATCCTTCGCATGTCACCATGCCTTTGCAACCTACTGTACCTGCACCACATCCTATTCCTTCTCAGTCCAATATGTTTACCGGAACTGCCATGCCTGCTCAATCGTAATAAATGGGATTTTCTGAATTTATGGGTACATTTCCTCATATGGTAGGCTAAAAATGTCTCATTTGCAAACTTTTTATATTTGGTTTCTAAAACATACAAGTATGCCTACTTGTTGTTTTTTAATCAGACATAAATGAACTATTGTAGGCAATTCTTCATTGGTATAAAACTAGAGAAGAGATCTAACATTGGAACAATAACATAATAGCTTAGATTGAATGGATCTAGATATGGTATTAATGGTTAATTGCAAAGAGAGAATTTACTCATCTGTATCCTATTCTGAATTTAGCCATTGAAGCACTATTATCGAAGTAATTATACAAATAAAAATTGTGATCATAGATTGGTTACAAAGCATAAACCGTTCAAATTTTTGTTGTTGTTGTTGTTGTTGTTGTTGAAATCGGTACATATATACAAGTCTTAGGTAGTTTGCAACATATCACATGCCAAACGTTAGTTCGAATCACGTAATGCGAGTTTCAAACCTGTAACCTCTTGCATCAAAGCTGAAGGGTCTAATCGCTAGAATAATGGTGCTAGTTTCGGTCTTTCATCTGCGTTTTGTATGTTTGATTTTAATTCTTGAAAATCGATTACATAAAAAAGGATACATGAATCATGATAGTAACTTTGATACCACAATTTTTAGCCTGGTTCTCTTGTAAAATGATACTTTTCTGTCCAAACTACCAATGGAACTTTTAACTCAATCAAATATTATGCGGTATGTAGCAATTATCTTAAACTCAGCTTGAAGGTGTATTTATAGATATGAGTAGTACGACGGATCTTTCAATTTCTGAATCAAAATACATGGTAATTAAGATGCCTTAATAATATGTATTGATTGATATCGCGATGTTGTGGTGACACATACATTTTACTGGTCTACTGAACAAATTGCAAAATATGAAGTATGTACAACTTCCAATCAAAGTCATATGGATAACAAAGAAAAGTGTTATACATTAGAAAAATGGTTACACATGGAATTGAACCTTTTACTTGCAACAAGTAAACACTAACATAATAAACTTGCTAACTACATGGCATTGTTCATCTAAATTCAAAATAAAGTATTTGTTTTTGTATTTAAATAAAATATGACATGCAGAATCTATTAGGCATGTCTCTGTAAATCAGGTCATATATATGCACTCGTCTGGCTGACTTTGCTTAGGCCTTGATTGTCAAAATACTCATATATTTATATACATACTGGCTTGTCCACAATGCAAGTGAAACACAATGAATAAAATATTATTCTAATTTTCACTTTCAAGTTAATGAATAGCTCTATTTCTAAGTTGGTGCCTCTCCCAATACTTAACAAACGTATCTTCCATGACAGAATAGTTTCTTTTGTTTACTTACTAGCTGGACAACAGGTTAGGAAATTTTGTTTTGTATATTTGTCATGTCTTCTTATTTACACATTACTAATTATATCATGCTTATCATATTTTTCGCTTTCCTCCACAATATATTCATGATCATTTTTGCGTGCCACAAAAAGAAATTTTACTATTGGGAGCTGCTATTGGGACACAGAATTAAACACAGATCTAGAGACATAAAATATGGATCATAGGATTTGTTTGTCTTTATGTGAAAGATGGCATTCAGGGGTAGATCTAGTGGTTGAGATTATGTCTAAAGTTGTGTCACCATTTTGTGTCTAAATAGACTTTCCCTTTACTATTTACTGTTATTTTTTACTTCATGCTTAATGCACGAAGACATGTTGTGTGAATTAAAAGGTGCAGATGAGTGTTGAAACTTACCTATCATATATTAATCTGCACATTTATGTATAGATCCTGAGTCTATTTAGGTGAAAATATGCTTCTGAAGTTACATATTACAGTTAAAAAAAATCCCATTTAAATACCACGTAATGTAAAACTGAAAAATACAGCACAAACATCACATTAAAACCCATCTTGTTTAGTTCATAAATACAGCACACATTACAAACTAAATATCACATTTAAACACCAGCTTTGTATAAAACAATAACTAAACCATAAAAAACACCAGCTTTGTAGAATGTTCCAAAATAATTAAGTGTGACTTTAAAGTTTACACAGTTAGAAAAAAATAATAAACGATACTAAATGGTTTCATTTGTCTTTTTTCTTTTCTTTTCATGTGCTCATTTTTGAACTCTCTACATATACATACTGCCTTTATAAATAAAGTTTCATGTGGGTTGTTTAGGTACCTAATGGCTTTTAACTTTAGTCCTTGAGTATTTCTTTAATCTTAAAAAAAATGTCTTTATATATATAGACAATAAGAAAGCTCTAAATTTTCTTCTTATTTTTAAATATAGACATAACAGGTCAACAGTCCCATTACAAGTTCACCTTTTTTCACCTTTACAAGTATATTTTACCCAAAATATATTTCAATATAGTCAAGCAAAATATATGTTTACATTAGCATAAATTGTGGCCTTTATTACTGTTTCTTTTCTGTCTGATCATGAATTGTGGACTTTATTAATGACATGCTTTAATGTAGGATTCTGGATTAGCTTTTTTGAGGAAAGAAATGCATGTAAGACATATATAGTTATTGTTAGAATGTGATATAGACAAAGGAGAGATACAAAAGTAAAGCACAAAAGGACTGCATTGTTATTGCTTTATTGATTAATTTTAAAAGATTAAAATGCTAAACACTCTATAAGGGTTATTTATTCTCTAGAATATTCCATATTCTCTTGCATATTCTCTAGAATCCCCCCTACCCCTCTCAAACTCACGATGCAGCTGCTATGAGCATCGAGAGTTTGCTAACTAGAAAACGAAAAATGAAAAACTGAATGTGAATTGGTAAAGAAATCTGCAATCTTCTTTAAAACCAAAAAAGCCAGCTCCCGTACATTTATCTCCATCAACACTAACTTCGGTCAACACCACATTTCACCACCTTCTTTCTCCACCAACTTCGTCGAATTGCTCCACATGTCACCACATTTCACCACCTTCTTTCTCTACATGTCAACACTAACCTTCGTCGAATTGCTCCACACCACTCCAACCTTCTCGGTATTCAAAACTGCCTCGCCAAACGACAGTCCATGCCACCAACTTCTCTACCATACACAAACAATAGTCGCTACACCCGCAATACAGCCTTCAATACCCATCAAAACTCCACACTACCTAAAACCAAACCTGAACACCACATCAAAACCACTATCTTCTTCTTCAACTCCAATCAAACTCCACAACCAACATTCGACACTCACTCAGCAACTCCATTTCACTAAACCAACATATGTTAAAATTGGACGATTTAAATATATGCCAATTATGGAGAAGATTTTAATTGATTCTTATAATCAATTAATTTTGAGCAGTAAATATAGGAGAGATATTTGATTTGATTAATAAATCAAATCTTGGTATAAGTGGCAACATATTTGGATGGAATGAGAATTTTTTATTTGATTTGAGCAATCAATCAAATATATGTATATGGGAAAACTATCAAAATATGCAAGAATTTCAAACTAAGAAAATCCGGAACCTTCTCATGGTTATCTTCAGGCAAGCCTTCATCTTTAATCTTATAAAATTGGAGGCATTTGCTCATCCTTCAATGCACAAGCCAATAGTGCTCTCTTCTTCATATCCTTAATAAGATCCCTATTTCTGTATAAGTTATTGAAACGACTCAAACTCGCCCTTATGGGAAAGCCTAGATTGAGTTGAGAACACGACAAATCAGAACACAAACAATAAATCCTATCTAGTTTTGGTTCTCACACCAGTCAATTGGAAAAATACAGATATCCCACTTTCGAAACTCGAACATAAATACTGATGATGTCCGGACATCACTAGAATTATCCCCGATCGACTAGAGTATGACTCTATATCTATTCATTATATTTGAGGCTTAGAATACACGTTAATTACGCGTATATTCAAAATATCCATATACTCGATTGTCCAAATCAATCTAAAATAAATATCCAAAAACGTATAATATAATATAAATTTTCAAAACAAAAATTTGTTTTCATTTTTATTTTAAAAACACTACTCTTCACACTCGTTCTAGGATACTACTGATCCTATCTCTAACGAGTCATTCTCATTGGATATTACTAATCCAATCTCTGATGAATTCTTTCGTTTGGTTCTAATATGTCTTGTTCTCGAGCTCTGTAAACCAAAGCTCTAATACTAGCTGAAACGACCCAAACACGCCCTTACGGGAAAGCCCGGATTGAGTTGAGAACACGACAAATCAGAACACAAACAATAGAACATTTCATTGCTATTACAACGATTTACATCACAGTACAAGAATATATAGAGTATGAAAAAATAATATACATTTGATAAATATCATAGATTTACAAATTACAATGCAGTGGAAAATAATACAAAACATAACTGAAAGAAATACAGCGCGTTTCGAATATAGCTCCAGCTATAAACCAGGATCCTGTGAATATAATATCTGCAAAACCAAAGCTACTAGCTGCCCGTATGGAAAATAGGGGCACCTAGAGTTTAGGTTAAAACAATAAACTCCAGGTCAGTCATGTGACTGGTGTGAGAACTAAAACAGTTATTTAAAACTTTACTTTAGAAATAAGGTAAATCAAGGGACCACGCCGTATAACACGGAACTGGTTTCCTCCCAAGAATACCAGTGCATATAACAAAACAGTGCAATGCTTTTTGGAAAAATGAAGCTATTATAAGATTCAGGTCCCATCACACAATGCAACGCAAGCCGGAGGATAGAGTTTTACCATATAATAGCCAAACATGCTTGGTACGTTTAAAACAAAACATTTGATACTATTATAAGTGCATAGTGTATAAAATAACTTCAAATATAAATGTATCAATCATAGACGGCATGGGTACCATATATCATGTCGCCATACTAGGCTCTACAATCAAAACCGAAATGTCACGTATTGGAAATTGGATTTCCGTCATGAGTTGAGGCAAGGGATGTACTCCTCACCGCTTCGAGACACTCTAGCAAATGCCTCGGGACTACACACTCTAGGCAACCCCTGGATCCTCCAAGGCCGGTCCTCTCTTACGTTTAAGGATTGGCAATTCCTGAACACACGTTTCCCGGTCATGTAGGACCTATATCCATCGGCTCTACAGTAACTGATAAATCTGAGGCGCCTCGCTATCCATCATCCATATAGGTTAAAATATAATAAATGTCTGTGCTCCATACCATGACACCACCCATAGCTAGAAAGAAACGTCATGTCCTCCTTGGGTCCCTTATCCCGTTTTTGACTCATACCGAGGTGTGAGGCTCGCAAATTAACGTTATACACAAAGCTATGCCCTTTAAGGCCGTGCTTTGATCATCAACCATATGACTCTGATTTTCAACAGAAGCCTTGATCATTTGCATCTCAGCATGCCACACTGACAATTCACGCCACGCAACTGATGTCTATCGATGTATAACCTCTGAGCTTGTACGTCTCACAAAAGGGTGTTAAGCAAGAGGATAAATTCTCTGCCACCAAACAGATATATATTTAATAGAGATCAATCAACAAAGAATAAAATACAATATTAGACACACATCCATTTAATATTTCATTCTGGGTCTGAACGAAATCAGAGGCACCTTATTCCTCGTCCTATATGTCCAATATAAGAGAGAGGTCCTCGCATATCCGGTCGATCTCCAAGTACATCTGGACGATCACCACTTATTACCTTGTCTTGGGTGTACCGCCCAATCAAGAGATCAGTAATCATCCAAACGATGTGAAGACCTCTGGTCTTCAACCACGGTCTTCAACGTCGACTTATCGTCGAATCAGTTATTCGGAATGGGTATAAACCCGGCCTTTTCGAATAACTCGCGTATATAATAAACAAGTGCTATAAAAACACAACATACTCCTCATTCCAATCCAGAATATTCTTTTATTCAAATATTCTTATACTTTGGGAAAGGTTCCCATTAATTATATCAAAGATAAATTCTTTGAATTTATTCTTTAATCTTCCTTTGGATATTAATTCAAACCAAACTAAGGTTTATCCAAACTAGTCAGGATTAGCGCACTTTACCGAAGTAATCTTTTGTTATATTTCCCAACCCAACCTATTCATCCATGGAGCAAAAATGATGATACTCTATATCTAACACCGCTGTGTTATCGGTAAAGTTAATTACCATTTCTCGTTCAAATCTAATTAAATATTTAACTATCGCTTGGAGTAAAACAGGTAGTACTCCATTCTCGATCATTTTCCCAAATTTGATAATTTAAATTATCTCATTCACTTTTCAATCTAATTAAAGATTCCTTAAAACTCCACTTAGTTTTAATCTTCCCAAAAATCAATATTAATGATTATTTAACTTTGGAAACACAAACATGTCACATCGACAATCTACACCATACTATTGATTTCTGTCGATATATAACCTCTAAGCTCATACGTCTTATAGAAGGGTGTTAAGCAAGAGAATAAATTCTCCGCCACGAAACAGATATATATTTAGCAGAGATCAACCGTACGGTTCGAAATACAATGTTAGACATGTAATCATGTCTTTAACTGGGTTAAAAGACTAATGTCATTTAAAACATAGTTCACGATAAACCCAAATCACACTCCATTAATTATGGAATCTTCACGGAAAACAAATCAATATATAATCAATAGCAGTTTCCGTGTCTGACTAATAATATAAATGGAATAACGACAAAGTCTTTTAAATTCCATATATATTAACAGTCTTCCTCCACAGAAGCTCATTTCGATTATTATCAAATCGAATTCCATTCAATTCCAATTTAATATATTAAATTGGAAAACTTTACTTTGAAAAATTCCATTAAATCTTAATAAGAGATCTATGAATTCCAAATTTTAACTTCACTATTAATCAGGTTAAAGAACAAGTGTTATTTAAAGCACCGTTCACGATATACCCAAAAATCCAATTCAATTCCAATTAAATATCAATTAATTGGTAAATTTCTCTAAATGTTAATTAAAAGATTTATTCTTTTCTCAACTGAGTTTAAGAATAGTGTTAATGAAGACACCATTCACGACAAACCCAAAATCAAATTTGATATTAAATACAAGGCTCTGAATAGAAAATATATCGGCTTATATTCAATATCAAATTCTGAAACCAACAAACATCGTATTGGAAATAACGATATAAAATATACCTTCCAGATTTCCATAACAATATCCTATAACCACGGAATCCAATATCGAAATATTCTGAAGATTATTTCCATTTCAGATCCATTCCAATTTAGTCGTTGGAAATTTTTGGCTATATTAAAACCATTCACATATCCAATTTATTTAATTTAAAAATTATTGGATTTCAAATCTAGTTATTAAGTAGTTCATTTTGATAAAAATATATTTTTATCTTTACAAACGTGGAATTTTTCATACCAATTCTTTCCAAATCGTTTATTATGATCTTACACAAATTATCAATATTTTTAATAATTTTATCAAGGCCTGTACAACCGATTTCAATAAATGGTCATCGAACTGCACTTACAACGACCTTTTCCAAATTTGATTTGGACATAATTCCAAATCCAACCGTTAGATTTCAAATCTCTTATATTCTTGGAAATCTCTTTCCGATACGAACCCAACGGTTCTAGTTTTAGGAGAATTCGACGGTCGGATCTCCCGTAATATCAATTCGAAGTCAATGGTCAAAATTCGCGAACGAACGCGGCGCGGCGCATTCTATTCCGGCCATTAAATATATATACTATATACATTATATATAATTCGTCGATTTCCATTTAAAATAACGTATTTTATAAATCGTTTATAAACTCGTTTTAAAACGATTCCAACTTCATTTTTAATTTTAAATCAAAATTGAATTTTTCTTATTATTATAATATATAAATGATAATATTTTCAAAATATCAAATCTTGAAATCATTTCCTTTTCGATATTCATTATAAAAATGAATAAAATCGATATAAATATCGTGCACGTCAAAATGGCGTTAATCTAATCAGCACGGCTTTATATATTTAAATATTTTCGTGTCCATCACAAATCGGACATCAAAATCATATTTTGATCCATTACTGAATATTTTTTTTAAAATATTAGTTATTTTAAAATATTCATTATTCGTTATTTTAAAATATTCGTTAATTTAAAATATTCATTCTTTTCGAATTGGAATCAGACACAGTCAATTACCATATAATTTTATTTATATGGATTTCATACACACATGAACACAACAATAATCAAACACAGTCAACCATCATCTAGAGTGCATTACACAACTACATAAGCGTTAAATATAAATAATTAACGCTTACAACAGCCTGTCAACCAATCGATTGAAATACAACTAAACAATTGAGATTAGTGTATGTCAAATATCATCCCAATACCCGTTTGGGGTTTCAATCAACACACACACCGATTTTATTTGTGCAGTTAGGCGATGTGTAAAATATATCGTCCCAATAAATATAATCAAATGAGTGTACATAAACAAATCGTCCGATTTGTAAATGAATATTTATTTTCATTCATATACATGTTAAAAATTATATTTTTAATGATAAAATATTTATTTCAACACATGAATATTTTATATAGTTCATTACACAATAAAAATGATATTTTTATTGTTCTATCATTTTTAGAAAATTTCGACAGCATAACTGCGCGATACTAGAACCGGAATAAGGTCTAGCCATATGCCACGCCTAATACTGGCTCGCGTCATACACGTACCAATTCTAATCAATTCAATTTACATCCCAAATCAAATTCAACTAATTTATCAATCAAAACAAACAACCAAACATCCATGGTTTCAAACAAAGATGTCAGGTACTTCTAAGCACCGTCTGCATCCTAGTATATATATTTAACCAGAAAACAGAATTAGAGTGAGAAGTTCTCACCTTTGGTTTCCACTCCGCCCGTTTTGTTTCTGAATTTCTAAACAATTTGGATTTACCCGAACTTCCAATGCAATCTTTTTCACGTTGTTCATAGTAAAAATCACATTTTTAATATGATATTTATATATTTAAAAATCGCATTTTTATCTAAGCTATACATGATTAAAAATCACGTTTTTATATCGCTACAATATATATAAAAATCACAATTTTCTGTCGCTATAATATATATAAAAATCACATTTTTATAGCGCCATTTCTATAATAAAAACCATATTTTTATATCGCTTCATATATAATAAAAATCATATTTTTATATCGCCTCATATCTAATAAAAATCATATTTTTTATATCGCTATCCATGTAAATAAAAATCACATTTTATATGTTGTTCATATGAACAAAAATCATATTTTTATCACTTCGCCATATATATAAAAATCAAATTTTTATCACTTTGCTATATATTTATAGAAATCAAATTTTTATCACCTCGCTATATATATAAAAATCAAACTTTTTATATTGTTAATATACAAACAAAAATCACATTCCATTCTAATGTCATGCATATAAATCAGATTTTTATGCAAGGATATTTCCTATAAAAATCACATTTTTATAATGTTATTTATATAAGAAAAATCATATTAAAAATCAATTCTTTATCATATTAAAAATCAAATCTTTTCCATTAAAATCAAATCTTTATCATTAAAAATCAAATCTTATTCATATTAAAAATCAAATCTTTATCATATTAAAAATCAAATCTTTATCATTAAAAATCCTAAAAATCTTAACCTTATGTAATTAAAATAAAAACAGAAAACTCACTTTGTTTTAGGTTTCGATCTCCAAAGAGCTCGCTGTGGAGGATTCTTCGACGGAGGGGGCTTGAGGTGGTCGCTGGTGGCTGAGGGGGCGCGTAGGTGGCGGGGGAAGGCTCTGGTGGTCGTGGAGTGGTGGTTGGCGGCGGCTACGAGGCCTTGGCGACGGGGTTTAGGGGGAAAAGGAGTTTGGGGCGCGAGTTGACCGGAGAAGGAGGGGGAGGGGTGGATCGGAGGGGGAAGAGGGTGTGGCAGGCGGTGGTGGTGGCTGGGGCACGGCAGCGTCAGGCGGGGGGGGGGGGGGGGGGACTGGGGCACGGCAGCGTCAGGCGGGGGGGAGGGGGGATCACGTTTTTTTTCCATCGTTCTTCTATTTTTTTCTATCAAATCTCGATGGAATGAGGAGAGAAGGCGGCCAAGTGAATATATAATTTATTTTATTTATTATATATTTCCAAAAATGTTGACTTTTCTTTTGAACTCCAAATGAGACCCGACGACTGTCATTCCTAATTAATTACCCCCATTCTGAACACAATGAGATATGTATCGTAAGCCAGTTCGGCTGTTTCGATAGGGTTTTACCAAATTTAAAATATAAAATAATATACCTTTTACATTTGATTTCAACGTACGTTTTAATTTACCGGGGTCACATAATGACTCCAAAAATTCCAGAGAAATAAATCTAGCTATGTTTGACGATACGGTACTAACAAAACTAATTTCGTCGAATTTGGAGACCGTTTGAAAAATGGACAATTTCCAGTCGATTAAATTCAAACTAATATTTCCAAACGCGTTTGAATCTACCGCGCTCACATATTAATTCCAAAAATTATGGAAATTGGAATCTAACAATAATTTGACATTCCAGATCTAACAAAAGTTGTTTCATCGAAAACGGAGGTCGTTTGCAAAATGACTATTTTTAAGGGCTATATATATATATATATATATATATATATATATATATATATATATCATAGCGACTATTCTGAATTTTAAAATAGACATAACTTTCAACTTATAAAATGAAATCTCAACTTCTTACGTCCGTTAGAAATATTTTGTTAATCAGATTCAAATATTTCTTGCTTCGTCCAATTCTGACTTATATTGAATTCTGTATATTCATTTGAAATTAGAAATCGAATTTTCAAACTACCGCGCCATTTCAAGCTCGTTTTATAATTAAAATAAATTTATTCGTTCTAACTTCGTTTAAAATAATTTTTTAGTCATTATTATTTAAAATAAACCATTTTAAATAATCAAATTCCACTAAAATTGCTAAAATAAAAAATTTAAAATAACTCTGATTTTCCGGATTATTACAATTATAGGGTGAGAAATATATTGAGTGTTTTGTATTCTTCTCTTATTGTACGCCCTCTTGTGAAAAAAGAATAAAAAATTAGTTGTTGGATCCGTGGACGTAGGCATAGCCGAACCACGTTAAATCTTTGTGTCTTCTTTTGCTATTCTATTTTGTTTTGTTTGGTGAATATTTTTCATTGAGTTGGCGATTGATAATTAATTGACAAGCTAGATCCTCTTATTATATCGCTTCCGCATTTGTGCAATTTTTGCACAACAGTTTGTTATCAGAGCTAGCTGTATTGTTCTAGATTAGTTACCAATGGCTAATTCTTATAGTAGTGTTATGAGAAATTATGGCATCACCAAATTTTTTAGAAGAGATGTTTTTGGGACATTGAAGGTTAAAGTGAAGACTAATGACCGTGTTCTTCAACAACAACTTCATTCACCTAGAGGAAGAGATAAAATGAAGAAGCGCCTTGGAGGAGATACGCACAGGACCCACTTCATGGGTTCTAGAAGAGGTGTTTGCTATTATTGTAAGAAGAAGGGACATTTCATATGAAATTGTTCAGCTCTTAGAAAGAAGAGAGAGAAGAACGAGAAAGCTTCAATTTTGGCAGTAGTTAGATCAGATGCAGATAGATGTGATAGTGTTACATTATTATTTTCAGCCAGCTTTTCACATGTAGAGACTACATGTTGGGTGATTGATTCTGGTGCCTCTTGTCATATGACGCCAGATATGAGCTGTTTTGTCAGTTATGAGAAGACTGATGGTGGAGCAGCTCATTTGGAGAATGGCACATCTTGTCATGTTGTGGGCATTGGAAGTGTAAGGTTTAAGATGCATGATGGTGCTGTTAGGAGTATCACGGATGTTCGACATGTTCTGATGCTGCAAAAGAGTTTGTTATCAGTTGGAGATTTGAGTAGACTTGGTATGAGGATAATAATAGATGGAGAGAATTTAAGAGTGACGAAGGATTTTTTGGTGGTGATGAAAGGGGTGCGAGTCGTTGATATTTATATGCTTCGTGTAGAGACAGTCTTAGAAGATTCAGTAGTTTCTACGGATTCCAGTGTTCCAAATTCTACTCAGTTATGGCACCTTCGTTTAGGTCATGTTGATGAGGAGAGCCTGGAAGTATTGAAGAAGTGTAGGTTAATTGCTGGTGATTCTCAATTAAAGCCTATCTCTTGTGGAGATTGTTCTTTTGGAAAGAAGAAGCATGTCGCATTTGATGTTGGAAGACCTAGAGCTACAAAGTTTCTAGAGTATGTTCATTCTTATGTGTGAGGACCCACCCCAATTGCATCTTTAGGTGGATCCAGTTTCTTTGTCTTATTTGTGGATGATATCTCGCGTATGGTTTGGGTCTATTTCATCAAGACAAGATCAGAAATATTTGCCCAATTTCAAAAGTGGAAGACCTTAATTAGTTGAAAAGAAGTCAGGAAAGCAGCTGAAAGTTCTTAGATTTGGCAATAGTAGTGAATTTTCGTCATAAGAATTCACTAACTATTGTGCGTCCGAGTATGTAATTAGAGATTTTTCTTCGAAGTCACATCTTTTTGAAGTGGCGGAGAGAATGTATCGGATATTATGGGAAAGAGTTATGAGCTTGAGACTGACTGTTGGTCTAGAAGAGGAATTTTCGGCAGAAATGATATCTATGGCAGTATTTCTAATCAACCGTACACCTTCTATTGGCATAAATATGAGGATCCCAGAAGAAGTATGAAAAAAAAGCCTGTTGATTATTCATTCCTTAAAGTGTTTGGTTGTTCATCTTATTTAGAAGATGAGAGACATGATAAGTTGAAGCCTAGAGGAAGCAATCACATTTTGTTAGGCTATGGAGAAGGAATGAAGAAGTATAGGTTGTGGTGCAAAACAACTAAGAGAACTGTGATGACTAGCAGACATGTGATATTTGATGAGAGATCTTTATTGAAGGTGGAGCCTCTATCAAGTGATGACGCTAGGAGGACATGAAATTTCCAAACACGTTTGGAGTCATCAGACTGTTTCCATATTCTGAGAGAAAGTGGTATTTCCGATGGTACCATGGTTGATGAGAAGATTTCAGAGGTTCAGACTCTAGGTGGAGCTCAGTCGCAGTTAAGGCCTTTTAGTTCAGTTGGCCCTGTTGGTAAGTATATTTGTAATGATGATTATTCATCTAATGCTTTGAATGTTGCGGAGCATGATGTTGAGTTTGGTAAGGTAGACTTGGTGAAGTCGAGTAAAATTCTTGAGAAGGAGGTTGAAGTAGATAATATTGAGTATGTGCTCACTCAATGTAAGTTGGAGAAGGTGAAGCGCGCTATGATGTCTCCATTAGTCTCTCAAATTTCTGTATCTACAAGTTTGTCTCCTTCATCGGATGTTCTGAAGAATTTTGATATTTATTCATATGCATTTTATTTGTTAATGTGCATTTTATCTCTCTTATGCTTTGGAAGGATTTGGAAGCTCTGTTTGGGCAATATTGTCCAAAGTAGTTCACATTGAGCTTGATGGTGTAGACCTAACAATTTGTTGAGATTTGGTGGTAAAAAGAGATTGTCATATTTAAATCGAGGCGGAGTGTTAAAATTGGACGATTTAAATATATGTCAATTATGGAGAGGATTTTAATTGATTCTTATAATCAATTAATTTTGAGCAATAAATATGAAAGAGATATTTGATTTGATTAATCAATCAAATCTTGGTATAAGCGGCAACACATTTTGATGGAATGAGAAGTTTTTTATTTGATTTGAGCAATCAATCAAATATATGTATACGGGGAAACCATCAAAATATGCAAGATTTTCAAATTAAGGAAATCTGGAAACTTCTCATGGTTATCTTCAAGCAAGCCTTCATCCTTACTCTTATAAAATTGGAGGCATTTGCTCATCCTTCAATGCATAAGCCAATAGTGCTTTCTTATTCATATCCTCAATAAGATCTCTATTTCTGTATAAATTATAGGGTGAGAAATATATTGAGTGTTTTGTATTCTTCTCTTATTGTACTCCCTCTTGTGAAGAAAGAATAGTTGTTGAGTCCGTGGACGTAGGCATAGGCGAACCACATTAAATTTTTGTGTCTTCTTCTGCTCTTCTATTTTGTTTTGTTTGGGGATTATTTTTCATTAAGTTGGCGATTGATAATTAATCGACAAGTTAGATCCTCTTAT